>JAFJYJ010000002.1:1145000-3645000 GCA_019022615.1 Acacia melanoxylon
AGTCTCCAAGTTCAGTAAGAATTTGGTTTACAAACAACTAATGAGGTAGGCTTTATATGAATATGAATATGAATCTATCTCTCTCACCCTCTCTCTCAACTTCTGCCCATAAAAATAGCCAAAAAAAGTGAACGAATTTTCAATGGCAACTTTATCTGCATCCTTTAGTTCTTCATCTATCTCTTTGTAAGTTAAGTTGAAGCGTTCAAATAAAGAAAAGGGCTACTAATCAAGAGGGCTTTTTCTTTCGGTTCGTCTGTGAGATGCGTCGCAGCACTTGAGTGCCCCTTTTTATCCCTCTGCGATACAAAATCAAGAAATTATTGGATCTGGACATCTGGTTATTCGCAAGCTACCTGAAATATGTTAACTAAAAAGTCCCAGAAAGCATACCTTTGATATAAGAAAACGTAGAGATAGAAAAGTATAAGCATCATCACTACTAAAATGGAGACGACAAGGTATAACACATTCATCTTCTTCTGTACACATAAAGGCAGCAAATAAGCAATCAATAAAAACTTCACTATTTATTTCGGTAAAAGAAACAACTTTTGGTGACTAGGCACACTCTAGCTCGTAGCCAAGTACAAGTAATTGAAACAGTTGCCTGCCACAAATGTACGACGACGAAAACATTGTATCAGCCACATTGCTTTCCTTTCATTTTACAATGTTGACTCATTCAGAGTGCATTCATCCCCTAAACTCATTCTTGCTGACCATGGAAAAGCAGCCATAAATACATAGTGGAGGTTTTTCAGATTTACTTTTGCATTATCCATTACTAACAAGTTTTAAACCACTCCACGAGTAAGGGTTTCTGGAAATTTAGCATAGCTCACATGAGGAAATATATAAAATACAATGTCACACAGTAACACTCATGTACAAAAATACACAACGATGAAATACAAATTCAATTATAAGAGTCAATTAACTTACCCTACGGCCTCTAGAGAAGGGTTTTTGCCTTCCAGTGCAGGTATGAGCATCACAGAATTGGCGCAAGAAGAATTCTGAAAATTACTAACATGAGAAAGCAGAAAGAACATAAAATCTTGTTACAATGCAGAAATATTGTAATAATACCATGAATTCGGCCTGCTGCAGGGCCCTCACTAACTGGAAAGCAACTATCAGCTAAGCTCTGTGCAGAACAGACAAATTAACAGAGAGAAAATTGGTTCAAGCAAGGAACGGATCAACTAAAAGCACACCTCACATAGATGTTTATTCCTTGAAGCTGCAGCAGGATTGCATTTTGACTTTGTTCCCCCTGAATTCGTTATTTGGTCACAGTGCAATGCTCCACATACATCTGACAAACACTTCCGTTGACTCTAATAAAAGCACAAGCATCCCATTTCAGCATTTGATGCACCACTTTGGAAGAATTAACGATTATTTACAAAATTTGGGGGGGGGGGGGGGTAAGTGTCCAGAATATGCAAAGTAAGGTTATGGGAAATACAACAAGTCAGTCATTTGTTTTTTTTCACATTGCTACTTAATGTATGTGTCTATCAACATGTTATAAATGGAAAAGAGATGCACAATAACATTTCCACAGAGAACACCCCATAATTTTATGCATTTGGCTCACAAATTGAATTTGTGCTTAGATGATGAATACTACTTGTCTGATAAACCAAATATTGAAGATGGGTATTATTTTTGCTCTGGCAGTTTGCTCACTCATTGAACTATCTGCACTTTAAAGCAACTCACAGTCTTACATATTTTTGTCTGATATATTTTGTTTCTCTATTACATTTGGAAGGAAAGGTTAATTGACATGGGGCAATAGTAAGCACAAACCTCTAAAAGCTTATTATAGAATGTATACTTTATTACTTCAAAAATCATTGAATAAGTAGTCACCATGAATATATTATGTTCTTAAATTGCTAGGCATGATATCAGTTAGAGCTCAGAGTGTCGTCCAAAGACTCGAAGTCCAACTAAGTAACAACTGGAGAAGCTTCTTCCCCAGGTTGACCAAAGTACCATCTCAAGGAAAAAGTACTACTGGTACTTGGCAGGTTTACACCCCCCACGCTCCCCATGAATGTCTGCAACAATAACTTGACATCCATTATTCCTGAAGGCCCATGTCTAAATCTAATTCACATATTTGGAAGGAAAAGTAGAATTATTCTTCTCCACAAGTTATTTCACAATAAAGACAGAATAAGACAGGGAACGTAATAAACAAGATGCAACTTACCAGATCTAGTAAATTGGAGTGTCTGTTGTCAAAATGCAGATCAAGATTTTTCTCTTCATAGAAACTTTTTTTGCAGTATCCACACTGCCATTCATTGATATCTATATGAAACTTATGTTGCTCCTGATCTCTATATAGATCATTATCAGGGTGAAGCCTGCATCTTTTTGTGATTTGATATTTTTCCTTCTCCACAAACGGCATCAAATACTGGAGTGAAAAATCATGCATCAAGCAACATAGTCCTTATCAGTTAACATAATGGTACTAGTAGCTTCCATCATCAAGTAAATAATAGATTTCAAAATACCCCAATACCTCCTCGACGATCTTCCAAGCTGCTCTACTTCTTTCTCTAGAACAATGTATTTCATGAGAACCCTGCTCCTGCCTCAAAGTTCTTAACATTGACACTAAATATTAGGCATGGCACCAATGCCAGTAAATAATAAAACGAGAAATGCACAAACATTGACCAAAAGTAAAGAGAAAAGGAAGGAAATAAAGAAATAATCTATTCCATAGGCATGAAATGAATGATGCCGGCTTATCAGTAACACCTCATACATATTATGTCATTTCCCTTTCATTACAAAATCCCTTACATAGATATGTAGGGTAGTAGTAATAAAATCAGCAAGCTTCCCTCTGTTGATACAAAATATTTCAGTCCAAGATAAAGAAAAGCCACTCACCTTCCCTCGGTTGAATCTGAACTACCCTGTAACAAACCAAAAACAAAAGAAAATTGAAGGATTACTTTCCTAGCTCAACAAAATCAGGAAATACAGAAGCCTGACCGAATAATGAACAGCCCAAGTGAATCAAAAAGAGCACATCAAATAAGCTCTGCCTGAATTTAACTTGCTTGTGCGCTGAAACCGTTTAAAAATATTAAGCAAGCAATTCTCAAAGCAGAAAATCCTCCATTAATCCGACGATACTTAATCATAAGCAATGTTCCAACTAACTAACTAAATGGGTCTAATTTGAGGATGCTCCAAAGTTCATATAACATCAAACTAACGTAAGTGATTTTCTAAACAGTAAACACAAACCACAAATGGGTTTAATTTCCAATTGGGAAATCGAAGAAAGAAACAAGAACTTTTACATACATGACTAGAGTGTTGAGTAGGCGGTGAGCTTGAAGAAACCCTCGGCACCAGCAAAAGCAAAGAGACGCAAAGAATGCAAAACACGAGCCGTTGATATTGCGAAGCGGAAGAATTCTTCATTATCAGCTATTGTTGTTTGCTTCAAAATTGAGCAGAACATGTCGAAATGAAGGAGCGAAGAAGAAACCAAGTCGACGTTGGACGAGAGTTGGAAAACGGAGGAACATCCTCCTACTCGCTAGCACACCGTGCTCCCGTTTTGCGAATATGCAGCCACGTTAGTTTGACCAATAAAAATTCGCCACGTGCAAACTATGGTCACAACACATCAAACCTCAGCAGATCTTCTGCTTTCGTTTTCTTAGGCCCTGGAACACTTGGGCTAGAAAGTCAAATCCAACCAATTCGATTTCTTTTTTTCCCCCCCCCCCCCCTTTTTTTTTTTCCAGTTTTCAGTTTGGGAAAATTCCAATAAAGCTGAATTTAGAAATCCCAAATCTCCCAATCAATAATCCTAAAATATTTGTTTGAAATGTTTGTGTTTTTATAATATTGTCCCAGCTTTTTTGAAAAGGTTAAAGGGTAAAAATACTTTGGAAGTGATAAAAATATAGCATTTTCACCCTACCGTTAAATAGCCTAAAAATCAAGCAATGGTTAGTTGATCAGATATAAACAAACTCTGGAAAAACGTAGATATATTTGCTTAATAACCCTGTATTTTTTGATGATACCACTCTGATCATATTTATAAATTCATTTTGACCAAAACTCATATACCAAGGAGAGGTAGTTAGCTCAATGATTATGGAGTAGATTTTCAACTTTGCCCTCATTTATAATTGGGTATCTTTCAACTATTTCTTCTCTTTCTATTTTCATTGGTACAATTAATATGGGAAAAATTGTCAATCCCATTTATTACCTGAAACTAAACTTATAAATAGGATCAAAGTGGTATGTCATAATATGTGACAAAATATCATATATGACAGATATATGATATATCTACTTCCCAAGAATTCAAACATTTTTGATAATGTATATGTTGGTCAACTAACCATTGACTGTTAGGTTATTATGCCTCAAAAGTGATAAATATATATATATATATATATATATATATATATATATATATATATATATATATATGACATAAATAAATTTTGGAAAAAAGTAGATATATTTGGTTAATATTCGACTGTTTAGACAACCAGCCACCTGAGTCACCTTTAATATGGAGGATGCTATTACGATGTCTTCATTTGATTTTAGATAGATAGAAAATCCTTGAATTCCTATTACCCGCCGAAAGAGATTTGCCGTATCTCTCAAAATAACCAATTTCGAAAATGATTTGCAGAAATAGGAAACCAGGGTCATTTCTCCAACGAATTCACAGCAGGTTTGAATAGATAGTAACAGTGAATAGAAATAAAAAAAATGGGGGGTTTTCGGTTCAAACAGAATTAAAACGAAAATAAACAGAAACATAACAAAATAAACAGAAACAAATTAAAATCGATCAACCCAACATTTAGATTCCAGAGACTTCCATCATTGAACAAAATATGAACAAACTCGCGCGCATTTGGTTCGGACGAACCGAAATCTCTCGTTCGTCGTAAATTCCTCGACTAGACGATCGCCTAGCATTTGTCCGAATAGTAGCGTCTCACTGTGCAATCGCACAGTAACACTGAAACCTAGTTCAAACTCAGTCCTTGGGATGAACCAAACCGAATATTAAATCTAATATTCGATCTATTTCCAGAAATCGAATCCGATAAGATGAAAACATAAACGAGTTAAATTACCGATTAAGCATAAGCTCTCTGGACGAATGATGGAATCCTCAACGTTGGGTTGATCATAGAAGTTTAGCCGAGCATGGCTGGAAAAAATGAAGAACAAACGAAGAACGCGAAGAACATTATTGATAAGAAAATGAAACTTCTGTGTTTAATCCAAAAATGTGTAAAAAGGTGAATGATAAAAGTGTTTGTGGCTGCCATCTAACTTAAAGTTAACCTAAAATGGAAATGAGCTCCAATGGTTTAGCCAAAACGGAAATAAAATAAAAGTGGGCTTTAATTACAAAATTCGAGCCCAAATAAAATCCAGAAATATACATCTGACTTTGGCTCCAAAATCGGCTGCCCTCTTGTTCGAATTTTCCCTTCATGTCTTCATAACAATTGTAGCTCTTTGAATCATCTGAAATATGAAACAAGAATGAGGCAAATCCGATGTCTGGTTCAAGAGTTATGATAAAAATAGTGAAGCATTAAAAACTGAAATTTTATTATTAAAAATGGCTAAAATATAATCAAAGGCCCAAAGCCCACATAAGTATTAAAGCCATTATTTATTAACTAAAGAGTCCTAAATTATTAATCAAGAGATAAAAAGAAGTGTATGAAATATTCAATTATCACCCGCCTTGAGCCAAGACATTCTTGAATGTTGCCACCAATATTGTTCTCCACGGTCAAGAATAGTTTCAATGGCACTGTTATGGACCCATATAATGGGCCTAGCAGATATGAGGCCCAATAAGGGCACTTCATGACAGGATCCCTCCCTAATCAGATAAAGTGCTAATCACCCAATGATCATGCTTATAATCCTGGATTGTACAGGTAGTGGAGCAGGCATTTACAAATCATGAAGGCGCATGTTGCTTGAGGAGCGGACGCACAGCCAGCGGACTGAATGTTGGAAATTATGCCCTACGGCAAGTCATTGTACTTTAGACATTTATGTTTATTAAAGTATTCTCTTTTAGTTATCATTTAATTCGCATGTTTATATTGATAACAGTATCCCTGGATATATCTTACGAATTATCCTAAATGTCCCTGGTCGGTCATCTATGCGGGAGCGAAGATGAGTTAAGACCAGTGTGATTTTGATGAAGTATGGAGATACGAATCAAAGTCACGGGTACTTGTAAGAGTACAAGGTGCTGGACCAACCCACTATGAGAAAGCTGCATGGATCAAGTCATAAGCTTATCTCATGTATAACCGCGTCACGACGCCCTATGACCTGAGATCATCATGGATTCCTACATGATGAGTCATTGTTCTTTGACCTAGTTAAAAGTCACCTTTGACCGGGTGATGATAAAGGCTTGGATCAGGATCAATGGTTCTCATGGAGAGGAATGTGAATGGTCAAGATGGAATTTGTCCCTCACATTTGTAGAGAGATATCTTTGGGCCCCTCGAAGAGTGAGTCTAAGAAATGTACGGCCGTACTGTGATGGAAAGGGGTTTCCATTTCACTTATTAGACTACTCGAGAATTGAGAAAGTAATGGTCAAGAAAAGGAAGTTGACATTATCCATGCCTCATCCTTGACCAAATTATCGCGTGACAAAAGGGACGTGACATGGTTGTACGATAGGTAGTATCGTATCATCGATCCCCATATGAATTGGGTAGTCGCAATGTCTTGCTAGAGAGGCCGCTTGCGACTTGTGGGCTAAAGAAAGATTGGCCCACTCCCAATCTCATGTGGGCTGAACTGTGAGGTCGCACACAAGAATAGCCTAACACGAGCAAAAGTGTCGCATTCATCAATCTAGGAAAAGTGTCGATTCATTGAATCTAAGCAAAAGTGTCCAGATTCATTGAATCTTAGATACGTCTAAGATTTAATGAATACCGTATTTATCCGGGGTGAATATTATGTATATTAATATAATATAATATATATTATATTAATTCGAAATTAAATAATATAATAATATTAAATAATGATTATTATATTATTATATAATATTTGTTTAGTATTTAATTTATTTGATAAATTAAATATCTAAGACAAATAGAGATATTGTATCTCATGTTTTAATTTTCAAATAAAGATATCATATATCTATTTAATTTAAATTGAGATATAGTATCTCGATTTAATTAAATGGATAGATATCATTTCTCGGATTTAATTTATAGAGATAAATTAAATCGAAGGCTTTTGATTCGGATTAAATAAATATATTAGATTAGATCTATTAGATAGATTTAATTAATATACTTTTAATCAAAGATTCAAAATTCGAATTTCAGATCCGGTTTTTAATTCGGATTAAATAAATAGATTATATTAAATCTATTAGATAGATTTAATTAATATATTTTAATCTAGATTTAAAA
Organism: Acacia melanoxylon; assembly: GCA_019022615.1. Taxonomy (NCBI): domain Eukaryota; kingdom Viridiplantae; phylum Streptophyta; class Magnoliopsida; order Fabales; family Fabaceae; genus Acacia; species Acacia melanoxylon. The sequence continues at coordinate 1,152,512 of JAFJYJ010000002.1, forward strand.
TTCGAATTTCATAATTAATGGGAATTTAATTTTGAATATAATACGCCGATCGGGTTTGAGAAAACCCATGGGACTTTTTGTCGAGCGTATTACGTAAAGCGCGTGAGAAACCCTAGAGTGAAATTGAGAGAGACGCAAAACTCAAAAAGGCGCTAGCACGCCGCCACAATCGGGTTCGGGATTATTCGTGTGGATACCGAGAGGAAGCCGATTCGAGGAGTCGACTTCTGCTGATCGAGAAGGTAGCCCACCAGTTTAAAGCTAACGAGACACGAACCGTTTCAGCCGTAGGTAATATTCGGTTCCTTAGCCTTAATTTAAACGCTGTTGAATGATCCTCGGGACGGGATTCGTAGAAACTTTAATCCGCTGCGTGTAGCGAATCCAACACTGAAACCTTAAGTGATCTCTATAAATAGGAGGATACCCACTAGGTGCATGCTCTCTGATTATTCTCTGTTCAATTACTTACTATTCAGTCTCATTGTACACACACCCCACCCCTCTAGCGAAACGCCATACCTATGTAGCACAATGATCACCGGATACTCTCTGTTATCTTCCTCATAGATAGCATTGGGTAATCTTCTTCTCCTTGGTGTTTAACCGATAGATACCTTGGGGAATTCACTTGATCTAATATAAATCATCTGCTAGTCTATTGAGGCTAGACATCTGTGTTCTATACCAGAATATTGGCGCCAACCGTGGGGATCCATAAACTTCAATTCCCAAACCATAAAAAACTACGAACAACCACTAAAAAATGGCCGCAAGCACCAGAAGTCACAGTCTGACAACTCGGCAGGACCAGTTGCTGGAGGGACAGCCACAGCAACAGCGTCAAGAGCGGACAATTCAATTTGAAGATTCGATTGCTCAAGATCCAAACTGTCTTATCGTGGAGGCCGAGGATGAAACAGTGGATATTGCAAACTCTCCCGTCCCCCGGAACCTAGTTGCCCTGTAGGTCTAGCCACCAGCTCCTCTTGAATTTCAAGTCGGCCATCCCGATATTCGAATGTTGCATAATACATTGGGTTCGGTGATTCAACGACTAGAGGAGTTGGAGACTCGTAACCAACTACAAAGGGCGGAGGATATCCTGTTGGGATCCGTACACGCAGCGGAATTAAAAAAAAAAACTTTACGAATCCCTTTTGAGGATCGCTCAACCAAGTTTAAATCAAGGTTATAAGAATCCGAATCATACCTACGGCAAACTGGTCCGCGTCTCGTTCTATTTGAACCGGTGGGCTACCTTCTCGATCAACCAGGAGAGACTCTACAAATTTTCTCCTCTACCAGTATCCACACGAATGACCTTCGAACACGGATGGCGGCGTGCTAGCGCCTTCAGTATTCTTGCGTCTCTACTTTTTCTCTCTAGGGTTTCTCGCGGCTTTTCTAATTCATCCGTCTACTTAATATGACTAGGTCAATATCTATTTATAGGGTTTCTAAAACCCTAATAAGCCATATTAAAATATTCAAAATTAATCCAATCAATTTTGAAATTTGAATTTCAATTAAAATAATATATTAATTAAATCTATCAAATAGATCTAATCTAATATATTTATTTAATCCGAATTATAAGCCTAAATATTTAATTTATTTTTATAAATTAAATATGAGATATGATATCTTTTTATTTAATGAAATATGAGATACTATATCTTTATTTGAAAATTATATCGAGATACAATATCTCTATTTGTTTTAGATATTTAATTTATCAAATAAATTAAATCCAAAACAAATATTATATATATATCCATCCTAGATTAAATGTTTTATTCATTAAATCTTAGACATATCTAAGATTCAATGAATCGGACACTTTTTTGCTCGTGTTGGGCTATTCTTGTGTGCGACCGTTGTGCCCACGTATGAGATTGGCGGCGGGCCAATATTGTACCAGCCCACAAGTTGCAAGCGGCCTCTAGCAAGACATTCCGACTACCCAATTCATATGGGGATCGATGATACGATACAACATATCGTACAACCATGTCACGTCCCTTTTGTCATGCGATAATTTGGTCAAGGATGAGGCATGGATAATGTCAACTTCCTGTTCTTGACCACTACTTTCTCGATTCTTGAGTAGTTTGATAATTGAAATGGAAACTCATTTCCATCGTAGTATGGCCATACATTTCTCAGACTCACTCATCGAGGGGCCCAGTATTATCTCTCTACAAATGTGAGGGACAAATTCCATCTTGACCATTCACATTCCTCTGCATGAGAACCACTGATCCTGATCCAAGCCTTTATCCTCACCCGGTCAAAGGTGACTTTTGACTAGGTCAAAGAGCAACGACTCATCATGTAGGAATCCATGATGATCTCAGGTCAAAGGGCGTTGTGACGCGTTATACATGAGAAAAGCTTATGACTTAATCCATGCAGCTTTCTCATAGTGGGTCGGTCTAGCACCTTGTACTCTTACAAGTGCCCATGTCTTTGATTCGTATTTCCATACCTCATCAAAGTCATACTGGTCTTATTTCTTCTTCGCTCCCACGTAGATGACCAACCAGGGACATTTAGGATAATCTATAAGATATATCCAGGGATACAGTAATCACTATAAACATGCAAATTAAATGATAACTAAATGGAGATGACTTGCCCCTAGGGCATAATTTCCAACATATCCAACTTGTACAAGAAGACATGGACCGCCGGAATGCCATCTGGAGGAAGGAGGAAGGACAAAGAATACATCAAGTACTGGAGGAACGTCTTGGATGGGTGGAAAATCCAATTCACAACGTAAATCGAGATGCTGCTGGCCCAAGCCGGGTTAATGCTTCGGCATCTGTTCACATGAGCGTTGGAATACCACGAACAAATAATGTGGAGGAGAACCTGGTTGGACAGGACCGAGTGCACATTCCCGGCGAGGAGACTTTGAGAATGCAATTGCTGGAAGAGCGCATTAGGCTGCTTGAGAATCCCACACGAAATATTGACCGAGATGCAAGTGGTCCCAGCCGAGTTAGCATGACGACCGTAACTCAAGTTGGCGCTAGAATTCCACAAGTTAGTAATGCTGAACAAGATCACACTTGAATTTCTGAATTGACGCATGCGAATGGAAAAAACCAGCTAAGAGCCAAGATCCCAAAAAGGAGGAGACGAAGCCTCTGTCACAAAGTAGGCCCGGGGCACAGATAGGAGGGCATGCCAGAAATAGAATCCTGAGTCCTTTTTCGGACGAAATTATGACCGCCACTTATCCAAAATATTTAGACTAAAGGGATTTGCCGAAGTACGACGGGAGCCAAGACCCGCAAGTTCATGTTAGTAATTTTAAGATGGAAATCATGGTGAAGGGGTTTGTAGGTCCTGTAATATCTCGACTATTTGTGGGAACTTTGCGAGGAGCCGCGCAAATTTGGTTTAACTCCTTGTTGTTAAATTCTATCCAAGACATGAAGAGCCTGGAAAAGAAGTTTTTGCTAAATTTTGCTACTAGCAAAAAACAACCAAAAATCAAGTTTCAACTCGGCCAGGTGAAGCAATCGTCCGGAGAAACGTTACAGAAGTATTTGGAACGTTTCAAAGATACAGCTCTGCAAGCACCCGGGTTGAAGGAGGACGTTTATCTGCACTGTGCCATAGCCGGCTTGGACAGTTCATCTCGGTTGAAGAAATCAATTATGAAGTGTGGTGTTGACACTTTGGCGGATTTTCGAGATCGATCTAAGCAGTACTTAGAGTTGGAACAGATGGAAATTGCAAGCCGAGTGACGAAGGAGAAGACTAAGAGTCCACCTCCCAGGGGCAAGGAACATCATAGCGGATACAGACAAGACTCCCGTGGACGCGACGCGGATAACAAGTGTTACACCCCTACCGGCCTCGCCCTTTCGGGTGGCGGGTTATAGGGATTCCTTTCCTTAGTTACTTTTCCTTCATTATTAGGTCCATTTAACATGTATCAGAGTGAACACATCAGAGCTTTAGACCGGTTTGGACTACCTACTGTACTGGTAAAAGTAGAATAAACAGAAAGTAAAAGTCCTCAAAGGGTTAAGGGTACAGTAATCCAAAATAATAATACAGTCATCCAAAAGTAAAATATAGAATACGATAGGGCATTCCATATTCTTCACTGCACCGCCAGGCCCTACCACTCCAAAAAGGTTCTTCCTCTTCAGGCACGTACCCTTGTAGCTTCAGAAATGTCTGGAGTCCAATAATGGCCCCCAGAGCAACCGTCAATACTCAAATACTAAATGTGAAGAGTGTATGCATGTAACCATGTCAGATATAATAACACAAGTAATATGCCAAACATACCACATATGCATTCAGAAATATACCACAATAACCACACATCACAATCCGTAGAACCCGTACAGCTGCCTACCAAGGCAAGCCTCGGACTCACTGGATTCACAACCCATAAAGTCGCCCTTACCAGGCTAGCCCCGGACTATTCCTCAACCCGTACAGCCGCCAATCAAGGCCGGCCTCGGACTGATCATCCTCAGTGCTAGGAACTGTTGGAAATTATGCCCTAAGGGCAAATCATTGTAATTTAAATGTTAATGTCATTTAAAGTATTCTCCATTTAGTTATCATTTCATTTGCATGTTTATGGTGATAATTGTATCCCTGGATATATCTTATAGATTATCCTAAATGTCCCTGGTCGGTCATCTACGCGGGAGCAAAGATGAAATAAGACCAGTATGACTTTGATGAGGTATGGAGATACGAATCAAAGTCATGGGCACTTGTAAGAGTACAAGGTGCTAGACCGACCCACTATGAGAAAGCTGCATGGATTAACTCATAAGCTTTTCTCATGTATAACCGCATTACCACGCCCTTTGACCTAAGATCATCATGGATTCCTACATAAGGGTCGCTGATCTTTGACCTAGTCAAAAGTCACCTTTGACCGGGTGATAATAAAGGCTTCGATCGGGATCAATGGTTTTCATGTAGAGGAATGTAAATGGTCAAGATGAAATTTGTCCCTCACATTTGTAGAGAGATAATACTGGGCCCCTCGATGAGTGAGTTTGAAAAATGTATGGCCATACTACGATGGAAAGGAGTTTCCATTTCAATTATTAGACTACTCAAGAATCGAGAAAGTAATGGTCAAGAACAGGAAGTTGACATTATCCATGCCTCATCCTTGACCAAATTATTGCATGACAAAAGGGACGTGACATGGTTGTATGATAGGTTGTATTGTATCATCGATCTCTATATGAATTGGGTAGTCGCAATGTCTTGCTAGAGGCCGCTTGTGACTTGTGGGCTAGTACAGTATTGGCCCAGAAAGGGAAAATTGAAGTTGCAAAGAATGAAGAGGATGATGTGAAGAAATGAAGTGTTTTACAGTTGTTTTGTGTTGTTTTTCTTATTCTGATATACTTTTGTATTACTGTAGTTCATTTCTGTGTGGTTTGTACTTAGCATTTGCAAGAAATGAATGAATGTTAAAACCTTTATGGCATCTGTTTCCTAATTCTGTGCTCTCTTGCAAAATTCATTTTCTGTTTAAAAATTACAAGTGTTGTCATCATCAAAAAGGGGGAGAATGTTAGTTCTCTGTGTTTTGATGATGACTGAAAATTGTAGATTGATTCAAGCCAATATGATTTCATTGAAAGGATAAATTGAAAATCTCTTGACTCTGTTTTGACACAACTTAAATCATAGCATTTTGACTCCAGTTATGACTCCAGCTACTATGCTTGAAAAACAGATGAAAATGCTGCTTATAACTCGAGTTACCATTCTCCCCCTTTTTGATGATGACAACACTTTCCATTTTTCAAATAGGGCTTGGATTTATTGGGTCCATTCAAGGTGGCCCCAAGACAGCTGCGATGGCTTATTGTGGTCGTTGACTACTTTACAAAGTGGATAGAGACGGAACCATTGTCAACAATCACCTCAACTAAGGTGCAGAAGTTCTTCCACAGGAGCATTATATCTTGATTCGGGATCCCGGAAGAGATAGTCACGGATAATGGAACCCAATTTATTGATAAGGGTTTCCAAAAGATGGCATTCGACTTCCATATCAAACAACACTTTGCTTCTGTAGAACATCCACAATCCAACGGACAAGCCGAAGCGGCAAATAAGGTCAATATAGAAGGATTGAAAAAGAGGATGAAGGAGGCAAAGTCAGATTGGGTATAGCAGCTGTATTCAGTTCTATGAGGATATCGGACCAGCCTTCAATTGACGACTGGGGAAACCCCATTTAGGCTGACGTACGGATGCGAATCAATGATCCCAGTAGAGATCGGAGAACCCTCATGGAGGAGAATTAAGGCTCTACATGAGGAGGACGAGAATAATGAGGCAATTGCAGTAGAGCTAGACTTGATCGATGAAGTCAGAGTCACGTCACACTGCCGAGATATTGCTACAAAGCAACTCATTGCAAGCCAGTACAATAAGAAGGTGAGACCCCGGTCGTTTGAGAAGGACAACTTAGTCCTCCGAAGAGCCGACATAGGCAACAAGAATGTCGGCGACGAGAAACTTGCTGCAAATTGTGAGGGTCCGTACCGGGTAACTGAAAAGCTCGGCATGGGAGCTTATAAGCTTGAAACACTGAAGAAGAAGGAAGTCAAAAGAACATGGAACGCGGATAAACTGAAGGCATACTACAGTTAAAGGCTGAGATCCATGAAAAAGGTGACATTGTCATGAGTCAATGTAAAACTCCTTCATAGGGATTATTTTGAGGCGACACTATCGCGAGCCTATGTAAACTCCTACGGGAAACCATTTACAATGGCAATGCTACCAAGCTTACTTATATGTATGAATCCGTGGTAAACAAACTTGTTTTCATAAATCATGATGTGACGGCAATGCCGCCAAGTCTATTTACATGTATGAATCCGTGGAAAACAAACCTGTTTTCATAAAACATGTTGTGGCGGCTATGCCGCTGTTGGGTCGATTTCCTTGATGACAAGTGAACCAGTCGAACAAGTAATAAGGAGTAAGTAGAGTATCGTCCCAAAGAGACTATGATACCAAATGATGACACCTTATTGCAGAATTAGTTGTGCTTAAAAAGAAAATACTTTAATTGGTTGAGAGGTTTGATAGTTATACTAATTAACAGGAAAATAACTAAATGATCGTAGTCATACGAAGATATCAGTAAAAAGATAGATTGAACTCGAAATCCTTTCTAAGCATATCATTCCCCTAGCAGCCTATACGCAATGATATAGCATTCATACTGTACAGCTCTCACAATTGCTACAGCGTGAACACCCTATGCAAAGTTATTCAATTAACCACACCACGCTAATCTACCGAAGCTCTCGCGCCCAATACATACAACCCTAGTCTGTACTTCTCCCATATGTCTATGGCGACTTTTCTAGTTGGATTATCAATACAAATCAAGGTGTTATGGTCATGAGCGGTAGACCCATTCCTGAAGTGTACAATAATAGGTCAAGCCTTGCACCAACCCACCTAGCAATCACTGCTTCTCAGATGTCTAACCCCAACTCCCTCTCAGTAAGCCGAGGCCACTGATCTAGTCCCTAGCTCTCGCTAATCGACAAGAAATTTAATTACTGATAAGCAACTGAATATATTAAATTAAGAACTAGCAACTGGGTTCATTCTATACTTAGAAATTCATCCTCGTTCAGCCTCAGGAAATTAGTTCATGACTGATGAGGGAATCACAAAACAGAGTACTACAGAATAGCCCATGATAAAAGATTGACTAGAATTCAAATAAAGAAACAAGAAAACAAAAGCTTGATGGATGCTTCGACGGCGTGGAAGAAGCCCTGTCACGTCACAAATCCACGTCTTCTTCACTCCGTCTCACTAGTAGGAAGGATGCTGGGTTCTCCTGGGGTCCGCGTGCTTCGTGACTTTTCTCACTCTTCTTTCAAGTCAGGTTGTATATGATTTAGACTCTTTTCTCTCGACGACTTCCGACTCCCTTTAGGGTTGGCCGTCGTTTCCTTACATAGTTTGGTCTACTTGCTGTGTACGTTCATCACTCTGGGCCTTTCATAACCTGTTGAGGTCCGATCGTATCTATCTTCCAATTCTTGGTAGATTGGTTCTGCTAATTGATGAGCACTAATTATGCCTTGTTCTCCCTATATTTCATGGCTGAATTGTATGGTAAATGAAAGCTTAACTGCAAACAATCCAAGTAAAAAGGCATATATTCATGATATAGGGAACTGAAGGATAGAAACCATTTACATCCTAAACATGTGCTAAGAAGGAACAAATTACATTGTTTTTGAAGAATGTATAGCAAAGCTGATACGATGCTATAGCATTCTAACCGCAACTCGAAGTGCAATAAAAGGCATCACGAAAGCTATAGCAAAGTAAAGGACGCAATGCTATGCGGCATATTTTCTAAATTTTTTATCTATATGATTTTCGGAATAATAATAAAGATCGAGATCGAAAGGTAGATTGCTGATGTAATGAAATAGAAGATGCGGAGGATCAAAACGGAAAGATTTGAAGAATCCTGCAAGATCAGCAGAATCAATCTATGAACAGAAGATGCGATAGATCTCGACAGATTTGGAAAGCCCAGCTAGCTGAAACTTGCGTCACACGGAAGTCTGAGTATAAAAGGAAACAACAAGGCAACCCTAAGAGAGAGTCGAACAGAGCCAAAACAAGATTTCACATTCGGCCGACTCAAAAGAAGAGTGAGAGACTTCACTAGCACGAGAATTCCAGGATAACCCAGCATCCTTCCTTGCAGTAATACGGAGGGAAGAAGACGTGAAGTGGTGACGTGACAGGGCTTCGTCCACGCCGTCGGAACGCCGTCGGAACGCCGTCAAGCTTTCTGTTTTCCTTTATTTTATTTTAGTTGTTAGATCATGGGTCATTCTGTTACTATCTGTTTTGTGTTTCCCTCGTCAGTCATGAACTAACTTTTCGATGGCTGAACGAGGATGAATTCTTAAGTGTTATATGAACCCAGTTGCAAGTTCTTAATTTAATAGATTCGGATTGCTTATCAGTGAATTTATTACTAGTCGATTAGAGGAGTCTAAGGGCTAGATCGTGGCCTCGGCTTCATCGGGCAAGGAGTCGAGGTTAGACCTCGAGAAACTTGAGTGTTTGCTAGGCGGCCGGTGCAAGGCTTGACCTATTTATTGTAGGCTTCGGGAATGGGTCTACCTCTCATAACCATGACACCCTGAGTGTAATGCAGATTTAACTAGAAAGTTGCCATAGGAATATGGAAGGAGTATAGTTAGTATCATATGTATCGGACGCGGAAGCTTTGATAGATTATAGAGGTGGGTTAACCGAATAGCGTTGTAGTTAGTAGCCATGATGTAGCATTGCGGAAGCTGTGCAGTATGGATGCTATAGCAATGGGTAGAGCAACTGGGGGATTGATGGGCTTAAGGATGATTTTGAGTTCAGCCTAACTTCTCACTGATATCTTCTCAAAACTTATTCTCTTTACTTCTGTTATTAGCATAATTACAAAACCTCTCAAACCAATTATATTTACTTTTTCTTTACGCAACTATCATAGCAATTGAGCGTCGCTTAGGTATCTCAGTCTCTGTAGGACGATACTCTACTTAGACTTTATTACTTGTTCGACTGGTTCACTTGCCATCAAGGAAATCGACCAACACTGATCCTGCGGGATTCTTCAAATCTTTTAGTTCTGATCCTCTGCATATTCTATTTCAATACATCAGCAATCTAACCGTTATCCTCGACCTGCACTATACTTCCTGAAATAATCTTGGCAAAAGATTAGGATATATGCCACATAGCATTGCGTCACTTACTATGCTATAGGTTCAGGGATGCATTGTATTGCACTTTGATAAGGCTGTCCTGATGCTATAGAACAACATCGGCTATGTTATGCGACTTTCTCATAAAACCTTAAAACTTGCTCTTTTTTAGCACATGTTTAGGATGTAAACAGAATTCACCCTTAAGTTCCCTGTATAATGAATAAATGCCTTTTTGCTCAAATTAAATGTAGTTAAGATCATATTCACCATACAATTCAGTCATAAAATACATGGAAAACATGGCATAAATCATGCTCATCAGCCGCCAAGCCTATTTACATGTACGAATCCGTGGTAAACAAACTGTTTTCATAAATCATGTTGCGACGGTAATCCCGCCAAGTCTATTTTAAGTTCCTTATGGGAATAAAGTCGTTACGGCCGGGTTGTATTAAAATTATTTTTCTAGGATAGTGGAGTTAACCGTCATGCAGACCCTGATCAAGTCGGAATATTCTAAATTTTGAATATATGACGTGTTGATTTTACTACTAGATTAAATTTTAGTCGGCCGTGATGGAAGACACAAAGATAGTTCGGCGAAAATCCGCATAAAGAACTTGGAAATAAAAGTCAACTACATCACGTGCAATAAAATGTGAAATTCTACTATGGATGATATTCGGGTTAGACAAGCAAAAAGTAAATGCTTGGCATTCGCAAAATGTAAGTACTTTCCATTAAAATTGGACCTATTTACATGATTTTGATGCAGGAATGTTGAACATATACAAAGACATTTGAAACCAGGCTTTAACCTCGGAGGAATCTTATTACAAAATCCAATAAAGAGCTTCAAGAAAGAAGTGTCCTAAATTCCACGGAGGAAGGCGTTTATCAACCAAAAATAAAGGAAACTAGAGCTGCATATGAGGCTATGCCCAGTGCAACTCAAGCAGAAGGAGCTTCTTCATCCTCATCTTAGTCTTGCTCAGGAGGGATCAACTTCCCACCCTTACTGACATAAGCTCGATAGTCCATCCCAGAGGTGTTCAAATTGACGTTAGGATTTAGAACCCAGAGTTGAGCCACGACATTATCAAAAGATTGCACTGCGGCGCTGGCGTATTCAGTAAGGCCGGCCTTTACACGAGATAATTCGGCCTTGGCACCTCGAGTTCCTCATCTTTTATCTTCAGCAGGGATTCAAGTTGGGCAGCTTTAGCCTGAACTTTTTGCAGAAGCTGCACGTCAGTATGGTGAACTTGTCCGAGGCGAAGAAGCTCGGAATTTGCCATCGTGAGTTTCCCTTCGGCCGTGGATAGGCTCGCCCTGAGCAGCAACACCTCTTTGTGCCATTTGTCTTTCTGGGCGTTGGAGGCTTGCAACTCCTCTCGGGACTTGTCCCTCTCCTCGACCTTCTTCAGATCGGCATTATCCTGCAAGGCTGCAAGCTCCTTCTTGATGTTCTCTCTCTCCTCTATAACTCGGAGTAAATTGGCGTTGGCCACGGTATATTTGTTTTTGAGTGTCACGTATGGCCGAAGTAGAGAGATGGCCCTAAAACCTTTTTCTTCCAATTCTATGATCTATTTCTTCTCGGCTTCAGAGAGGGTCGACGGAGCTTCAAATAGGGCAAGAGGGCGAGTAACGTCAAAGGCCTCCTTGGTCACCTCGGACTCCCCGAGGAGCCCCTCAGACAGCATAGCATGGGTAGGCAGGGTTTCCACAGTGGCCGAGGAGGAAGTGGTTTGAGTCTATGAGGAAGGGGTTGGAGTTACTAAAGGTGGGGTGTCCATGGCCTTTTTGCCTTTGGATTTCTTAGACGGCCCTCCATCAAGCCTTGCCCTGTCTTTGGGCGCTGAGCGCTTCCGGGGAGCTTTAGAGGTAGCAGCCTCTTTAGTTGTAGCAACTTTTGAAGCCGCGATGGGACCACTAGAGGTCGGAGCCGTTTGAGCAGTCTCAGTAGCCTGAGCACCTCGGAAACATGCTCAAAAACACGAAGAAATCTTGGCTTCCCCATATTTCGACCTGCAAAATAAAAAAGCAAAGTATTAGTTGCTTGGTTAGCAAAGGCCAAAGAATAGGCAATGTTTCATAATAAACAATATTCATACTCGACACTGATCATTTTCTAGTCAAAGATGTGGGGATATAGTTGGCCGAATCCACAAGGTTATCCTTCTTACTAGCAAGCTTCATAAGGGTTACTATGGCCTCATCCTCGGCGTCAGAAAGACTGTTTGCTGACGGGGCAAAGGCTTTGGGTGAAAGTTTGTGGTGACCTATACACTAGTACAGGAGGAATCATTCTTCAACTCCCCCAGAGTTATGAGTTTGAAGGAACCAAGGCAACTGCCCGGGTTCGACAACAACCTTAAAAAATGTGGTTTTAAAGCCTTTCCACGAGTCCGTAAAGGGTTTGAGAAATTTACGACCATGGGCAGCTCGGAGTGAGGTCCATTCGAACCACGTAGTGTTTCCTTTGGCGATGACATTGGTTTCTAAAGGAGAAAAGAAGTGACAGAAAACTGGAACAGTGCAGACGATGTCTTGCTCTTTAAAAATATTCTCAAAGGCAATGGCGAAAGCCCAGCCGTTGGGGTGAAGTTGTGAGGGGGCCAGATGTAAGTGGTTAAGGAGACATATTTAGAAGTCGGTGAAGGGAAGTTTCAAGCCAAACTGAGTAATAATATCTCGGTCAAAGTAAAAATAGTGGGGATCACTATCACTCGATCGGCAAGAAGTGATCGACTCATCTCCTTAAGGCAAGCGTATGACATATCCTTCCCCACCTCGGATGACACGGACAACCTCCTCTGCGGTCATCACACTTTTATAGCGTGTCACAGCAGAACTCACCGATGGGCCCGGAGTAGTGGGGTCTTGAGAGGAACCAGAAGGGCCTGACTCTCCAGTCATGGACTGTTCGGTATGGTGTGAAGACGAAGCCATCTATACCTACCATGAAGAAAAAGGACACAAGTCAGAATTTAGGAGTATACCTAACGCAACAGAGCTATTTTGGCGAAACCCAAAAAGGTGTCGGTCTGGGATGACTCCAGTTGAAAAAAGCTAGAATGGCTAGAGGAGTGAGGTTATGTCGGCAGTTGGCCAGGACCAAGTCGGCCTCTCTTTCTCGACTGAATCTAACAAGTTCAATGCTTTCATAGCAGGACTCACCACAAGGCGTTGGGCCCAAGGTTTGTGAAGTCGAGGTAGGGGTACTTTGACCTAGGTTGGAACTTGAGGACGGACGGATAGAAGATCCTGGGACGACTGTGTTTGGCCTAGGGGTTACAGACGATGATGTTTGGATACTTTTCCTACTCCCACTACCACTGGGTTTGCCAAGCAGATCTTCCATTATCGTTTCCTCAGGGAGAGGTATAGCCCAGAACTAGTATTTCTTTTTATCAAAGAGTTTGTTAATTATTTCTCTATCCTCTTCGAGGATTGGCCTACCACACATATCTTTGGGCACGTCAGGATTTTGATCCATTAGGTTGTGGAAGAGATAGGGAATATCGGGAAGAATGAGTAACAATATTGCCATTTCAAACCCAGAAAACCCAGGAACTTTCCCAGAAAACCTAGGAATTTTCCCAGAAAACCCCATAAACATAGAAGACCAGAAAAATAGTTTCTGGCGAGTGCAGTTGGAGAAAAGAGGGAAAGACAAATAAAGTGAAATGGAAATACAGAAGGCTAAAGGAGCAGTGGAAGTACCTGAATGAAAAAAGATTTGAGAAAGGATGAGCAAGCTTGTGAAGAAGAGAGCGTTTTAGTAAGGAGACATATTCTCTGAGAAGGCAAAAAAGTTTGTGAATGTAAAGTGGTAAGATGAAGGAGTTAGCGGGAATATATAGACATTGTGGATTTGAAAAGCCAGGGGTCACAACGTCAAATACAAGAAGAATTAGGATTAAAATAAAGGATAATAATGACTGATATGAAATGACGTGAGCATTAAATGCGCACAAGTATCAAAGGCGACGGTTACACGCCATGACGTAGGTACTCATACATATGTCAGTGGCGAGGAAAAGGGAGTCTGTTTGTATTCAACCTTTTTTATGGCACCCCGGATTGGGGGCAACATGTGGTAAGGATAAGAGAGTCCGGCAACCCGGATTCTAGGATGCAAGTGCAAATCCTGGCTGACATAAAAATGATTGTCAAAGTCGTACCAAACTCGGCATGCAGGCTAGGGGCAGGTTGAAAACAAACTCGGAAAGTATATTAAATAACTCAGATATAAAAGTTGGATTAAGTCATCAGTTAATCTCGGCGAGCATATCTGGGGGCAATCATAAGAGAACTTGGGAGTTCGTGAAGTACAACGAAACTCGGTGAGCATCTAAATGGAGATCAGAAGAGTCAAGCCGAAAAACTCGGACACACAAAGTCCGGGTTAGGAAGTTAATTAATCTCGGCATATCAGAGTCCTGAAATACCGAGCTTGGGGGCAACTGTTATGGACCCATATAATGGGCCTGGCAGATAAGAGGCCCAATAAGGGCACTTCATGACAGGATCCCTCCCTAATCAGGTAAATCGTTAATCATCCAATGATCATGCCTATAATCCTGGATAGTACAGGTAGTGGAGCAGACATTTGCAGATCATGGAGGCACATGTTGCCTGAGGAGCGGACACACAACCAGCGGACTGAAACCCTAGGTGATCTCTATAAATAGGAAGATACCACCAGGTGCATGGTCTCTGATTATTCTTTGTTCAATTACTTACTATTCAGGCTCACTGTGCACACACCCCACCCCTCTGGAAAAATGTCATACCTGTATAGCACAGTGATCACCGAATACCCTCTGTTATCTTCCTCATAGATAGCATTGGGTAATCTTTTTCTCCTTGGTGTTTAACCGGTAAATACCTTGGGGAATTCACTTGATCCAATATAAATCATCCGCTAGTCCATTGAGGCTAAATATTTGTGTTCTATACTAGAACAGACACTATGAATTTCAGTCGCCATTAGCTTGCTTTTATTGGATATCGAATTCTTGCGACAATCAGCAAGCTGTATTCTGCATGATTTTAGGCGAAACATGAAAATATTAAGAATTGAAGGCTCACTTACATTAAAATGACACCACGCCCTCTCCATTATAAGTTGATAATTAGGATGAGCAGTCCAATATGACTCAAACTTGAAATTTCTCTTCCTTCCATGTTTCTTGAAGCAATAATTCACAAGTAATAAATGGTGGTCAGACCCCAAGGGATCTATATAAAAAACTTCCAAACAAGGAAATTCTTCCCAGAGATGCACAGTACCCAATGCTCTATCAATCCTTTCCCTGATAGTATCCTTGCCTTTCCTATTGTTATACCAGGTAAACATGTATCCATTGAATCCCAAATCCATCAACACACAATTAGAGATAAAACACTGAAAATTTAGAACTTTGCACATCACTTTAGACCGGCCACCATATTTTTCATCTAAAGAATCAATGTCGTTGAAATCTCCAACATAAACCCAAGATTGGTTAATGTTTCGCGCAATTTTCTCAATTTCTTCCCAACATAATAATCTGTCATGCTCAACAAGAGGACCATAGATGAAAGCAGTGGCAAAGCAAGGATTTTTTGTTTGTGTCCGTACAATTAGTGGGGGATTAGAGGGTTTGACGGCAGCGGCCCCAATTTTTTTTTTAAGGAAAGTTTTAAATACATTAAAAAACAAAAGAATATAAACAAGAAAAGAAAAGAAAAACTTCAACTTAACATAAAAAATAATAATCAAGAGTCAACTAAGCTATTACAATAGAACGATTATAAAAGCATTCTTCGATTCTTCATTCCTTGAAAATATTGCATTATATCTTCATCAATCTAGTTCACTTACTAATGAAGAACCGACTGAATCCAAGAGGGGGGTGAATTGGGTGAAGATTAAGAACTTGAAACTTTGAAAATCTTTTCGCGTCTTCTAAATCAACAGTTTAATATTCAAATAAACATATACTGGAAATATAAGAGATAGGGGAAGAGAATATGAAAACTGTGATTTATACTGGTTCGGCCCAATCCTTGACCTACGTCCAGTGTCCAAGCTCCACTTGAGATTTTCAATCCACTATCCTCTTGTTTAATTCGGGTAAAAGAGAAGCCTTTACAATCCCATAAGTTTACGCAGGCACTTGTGAAGTCGAATCTCTCACCGAGATACTCCCCCTTACACACCGTAAGGTTACAATCTGTTTCCCACTCAAGATCACCCAATCTTGAGTTACTCTAAGATAAACAAATAAAATGAATCTTCTCTCTTAGAAGTGAATATGATTAACACTGATGTACATAATCATTCATCTCACTCTCTACTGTAAACTATATGAATATTAAGAAACAGAGAGTGTATGGGTTGTTTACATATCGACGGTGAAGTAGTAACATCATTTCATTGGCTTCGTCGAGTCATTAATCAATCGTCACTCCTTCTGGTTTGAAGACTTCGCAATTTATAGGTTATTGTGTTTCGACCGTTGCGAGCATTCGACCGTTGGAGATAAGTTGGAAGTAGCCATTGAAGCTTTTGTTGCTTTTTTCCCATTGAGCTCTAATCCAACTTTAATCATAAAATGTTTAATATTGACTTCGTTAATGCTCCGTCTTGAGTGTTGTATTAATGGCCGTTGGAGAAGCTTGAAGGTTAATCGTTGTGACTCATGAATATAGCCGTTAGACAGATGAAGCTTCGTTGGTCACTTTCGCCGTTGATGATTTTGGTCTTCGCAAACATTCTTCATTCCTTTTGTTTTGCCCGTTGAGAGATAGCATTTAATACGCAAGTGGAATATCTGTAAATGCTTTACATTGATCAAAGAAATGGTTGCAAAGGATATCACTGGTTTTGGCAACTGCATTTAATGCTTCTCTGACACATAAATTGCTTTATGCGAATTTGTTGTTAATCCATGATAAAATCATCTGAAACTCATTATTAAATTGATTAAAAGCAATTAGGAATAGTAATGAGTAATAATATGTAGAAATAGAATCACAATAGATGATTCAGGATTTACGAAGACGGTGATTTTGAAAACAGAGAATGATCATGCTCGAGCATGACTGTTAGCATGATCAGGCAACCAGTAGTGAACACTCATTGGAAGTGCAGTAGATCATCCCATGCTCGAGCAACATCAAGCTCCTGCTCGAGTACCCTGCTTGAGCACTCAACTGTGCTTGCTAGGGCATGCTTCAGAAGTAGTATCTAAAATCCTCAATCATCGCTAATGCTCGAGTAGCTACGTCTTCATGCTCAGGCATCATTGAGCCAGCGCCGCCAATGCTCGAGCATCCAAGAGAAACTGCTCGGGCATAAGCCATACATAGGTGAGGATCAAGAAGCTTAGCGATACTTCTCGAGCATAGTGCTCGGGCACAAGTCATTCAGAGTCAAGAAGCGAAAAGTATGCTGATACTGCTCGATCATGCTCAGGCACCAAAACTGCCTTGCTCGAGCAGGCTGCTCGAGCGTTACTTGATTGACGATCGAGTAAGGCTTTGACGTGCTCGGGTAAACTTATATTCTTGAAGCTTCTGATCATGCATGAACAAGCATAATTCTCTCTAGTACAAAGCTCAAGTTCCAGAATGTAGAGACTTTCAAGAAACACGAGTATTGGTAGCACAATAGCCAATTTCCAATTAGCGTAACGTCTTCTATATGGTTCCAAATTTGGAAAACCACCCATGCTTAGAAATATCTTTAAGTCTTCTTTCCAATACAAGAAGAATCAGCTCCAAAATCGTTGTATTTCGTCTGTTATCATCAGATGAATGGAGGTTGTTTTTTACCAACGTTTTTTGAAACATCCTGAATTGACTGTCAACTTCAAAACATCATATTTACTTAAATTGATATTTTTTTCATGGTTGTTTTGTTTTTGGAAAGGTATGTGAGTCTAGTTTCAAATGGCATAGGTTTCAGCTCAATTAGATTTGTAGATTGTGAGATACACCCAAAATACCGAAGCTTGGTCTGCTGTGTGGCGTGAATTTCAGTTCCAAATTCTACAATTTATAGCTCCTTGATCTGAACTTCTTTGGGAATTAATTTTATATAAAAATGACTCATTAGGAGTCTAGTTTCATATGCCACTGGTTTCACCTCAATCCGATCCTTGGTTTGGGAGATATCATCGCATTACCATACCTCGCCCAAGCTAAACGTGAAACAAAGGTGAACAGAGTGCTGAAAAACGATGTTGCTCGAGCAAGCACAGTTCTCTACTCGAGCAAGACACTGTTTATGTGAGAATAAGAGCTGGAACTTTAGCAATGTCATGTAGATCATCAGAAGCTTGAACTTGCTTGTTTTAACTCCGAATTGAGCCGTTCCAACTTCTGTTTGATCACAAGACTTGAATATTGATATTCTCATAATATTTAACAAGTTCTTCTTTCTTCAATCTCCATTCTTCATCATTCTTCATTGTATTAACCTTCACATATACATTAAATATAAGAATTATTCAAAGTAGAAGATAAATGTAGTATGCAAATTTTTTTGCTCTGGATAATGGCATCTATATAAGACATCATTAAAACTAATCATATCCAACAACTAACCCAAATAGTAATGGACATTTGGTAAGTCAACATCCTTACTTGCAAGTATATGTGAACCTATTTTAAGATATTTGTATATAGTATATATGTAGATTTCATGGTCAAAACACAGATTGTTCATATTTCACAATTGGGAGGTCTATTTTGCAAACACAAACTAGTGAGATCAAAATAAAGCATCAAATAAGAAATATTCATGTCGCCAAATATTTCACAATTCCATAATGTAAACTTACCTCATCTTTGCTTCCATCTTTGCAATGGCTTCCTCTATAGCAGGGACACTTTTCTTGAAGGCAGACCATTGTTCAGACGACAAACTTATCCCTAAAATCAGTAGTAGAGAGAGTGTGGCTGGGTTCAGATCAATTTAGCCAACCAAAACTGAGCCATTTATAGGGGAATACCAACCTCCTTACCTTTGTTAGGAAGTAGGCATCTTCCTCTATTTCAGGCAGAAAAAAATTTGAAGGGCATTAAACAAAGGACGTCAAGAGACAAATAAACAGAGACAACCCTACATTAGAAAACCCCTCATCACCAATGATAGAGGCGCTAAAGAAATCCCCTAGCATTATTTCAAACCATTCTATTCCTAGGTTTAAATCCATGCTTCAACAATCCTCATTGAAGAGCACTAAAGAAATTTATGCACTTATAGTAGTTGAGACAATAAATGCAATTCTTTGCTCAAGAAGGAGATAATTCATGTAGTTGGACTAAAAGTTAAGCGAGCATTATAAAATTTGTTATTAAACATTTGAAATCACCTTTAGCTGAAGGAAGCTGTTTTCCATCTTTCACATAATAGTCCCTGATTGAGACTAACTTTTTCCTTCTGAAATCATGAACCGCCACATTCCTCTTGTTTGATAGTTACGAGAAACAAACCGTGTCAATTAAGAGTCTAAGACCAACAATTAGAAAGAAACATAATATAGATTATCTAGAAAACAACTCAAATTAACAACTGAAAGCTTACAAATTTTCTACCACTATATTATGCTAAGAAACATTAGGCTAAAAGTTTTGCTTTCCACATTAAACGGCATGGAAGCTATCTTAGAAAGAATAAAAAACTGAATACAAATAATAAATCAAAAGGTGAATTATTTTTCATGAGTTCTTCCCCTGCAAATGAAATTTAATTACGGCTAACTATCAATTTTCATATGCTCTGGTAAGACAGAATTGAGCACCTAGTATCGGGCTCTTCTTCGTCATTACTAAGAAAAAATATATAATGTAGGCCAAACCTAGCCTGTTTGCTGATGACTTGAATTACCGATTTGTTGATGCAGAGTTCTTTAGATTTTTCAATGACTCTGGCCACAATCTGTCTCATATCAGAATCAACAATAGGCAAAACATCAGTGGCACCTGCAAACTAATAATTGCATCAAAGGCGAGGGGATTCGGAATCTGTTAGCTAGGAGGAAAGTGAAAGCATACTAGGACCAGCAAGGCCAACGATGGAAGTAGGAGAGGGCTTGGAATGGACAAGAAGGAGCTTGAAGAGAAAATTAGGACCAAAAGTGAAGAAAGGGCTACTTCAGACAAGGGTGATGTCGCAACGGAGGTGATGGGAGACACTTCAAACGAGGGGACGAGATTGAGATTTAGGTATATGGAGACAGAGGGATTAGATTGAGATGAAATTTAGGTATGCACAGAATTTCATTTTTTCATTTATTAAAAAAACTAAAAATTTGTGTTCGCATGTGCGGATACCTGGGCCAGTGTGGCTCCGCCACTGGATGAAAGTAACATAAGCAGGTGTTTCAAAAGAGGAAGAAGAGATACTTATATGAATAAAATTAGTTGAAGAGGATAGAATATTAACCACCACCTTATCATTCCACTATAATGCCAACCTACCACTTTTACCAATAGGGCTTACTAACCATTCTTTTGAGAATCAACATTTTCATCATGCTTTCTGAACTGTCCTATGTTTTTGCTTGGTCTCCATCAAAACAATCTGGGGTTAATTTTTCAGGCATTCTTCCTTCAAGTTATTGACTATCAAGGGAGCCCCCAAACCTTGAAAGTCTAGGCAAGAGATTCATTGTGAACTGGTGATTGGTCCCATCCAATTACCGGTGTTCTGAGAAACAGAATTAGAAGTAGAGTTACTATCATTATTACTAGGTGTAGTCCAGCTCTGAGGAAAATCAATCTCATAAGGAATCTGTAAGACCTGGCTATCACCCAAGAGGGGGGTGAATTGGGTGTCTAATAAAACTTTAGAAACTTTGAAAATCTTTTCGCAACTTCTAAACCAACAGTTAGATATTCAAATAAACATATGCTGGAAATATAAGAGATAAGGGAAGAGAATATGCAACCGAGATTTATACTTGGTTCGGCCAATCCTTGACCTACGTCCGGTCCCAAGCTCCACTTGAGATTTTCAATCCACTATCCTCTTGTTTAATCCGGGCACAAGAGAAGCCTATACAATCCCACAAGTTCACCCAGACACTTGTGAAGCCGAATCTCTCACTGAGATACTTCTTTCAATCAGTTACATACTATGTACTCGAAGTTATCCTCTCACTAGGATACACTCCCCCTTACAAGTTGTAAAGCGATAACCCATTCTCCAAGTCCCACGACTTGAGATTCTTACAATGATTTAGTAATCGAAATGTTCTCTCTAAAAGAGTAAATGAATAAACACCGAAGTATATTACAAATAATCTCACTCTCTAAGATGAACTATACAAGCATTGAGAACAGAGAGAGCGTGTGAGCTAAATGTTGGATTCAGAATATCGCATTTCGACAAAGTATAAGCTCTTGTCTCCAACCTCTTCTATCTTGAATGCTTCTCCTTTTATAGTTATTTGCAATTTATGACCGTTGAGCAATTCCTCCATCGATGTAAGCGAATATGACCGTTGGAAAATGTTACCGTTGGAGCTTTTGACATAATCATCTTCTTTTCGTAATCTGATGTTAATCCTTCACATAATCATCTGAAACTCATTAACAAACTAATTAAAGATGATTAGGAATAGTAATGAGTAATGGTAAGGATTAATGAAATCACAAACAATGATTTTGAATTTTCGGACAACGGTGATTTTTGAAACAGGGGAGGTTGACTCGAGTTATTCCATGTGACTCGAGTTTCGTAACTCGAGTTACCCTTCGTAACTCAAGTTATGTTTGAGCGCCAACGTTACGAGTGCTTTACGTCGAAGACTCGAGTTACCTTGTCTAACTCGAGTTAAACCGATTCATTCACTTATGCTTGTTAGCATTGTCATTGATCCTCAATCCGAGCTTTTGATCAACTGAAACTTGCTCATGAAGATTATTAATAACATTGAGGAGCATAGCAAGTAGAAATCAATTGATAGCAATAAGATCAGAATTCTCGGAGACGTTGTGAACATTGCTCTGCTACTTTGTTAAATTCGAGTTAAAATCTCTTCCCAATATTCATTCTTCTCTGTCTTCCTCTCTGATAGATGTTGACTCAAGTTTCCAGTCCTAACTTGAGTTATCAAAGCCTAGTTAACAACTCATTCCAAACTCATTGTATGTTGAGCGTTCTTGAACCATCTTGAACTGATTGTAACTTTCGAAGGCCATATCTCCATGGTATAAACTCCGTTTTAGTTGGTTCAACTCTTGATGGAAAGCCCTTTGAGTCTACTTTCATATGCCACAAATTTCATCTCAATCCGATTTGTAGTTTGTGAGATACACTCAAAACATCAAAGCTATGTCTGCACTGTGGCGTGATTTTCAGTCCCAACTTCTATAATTCATAGATTCTTGATATGAACTCCTTTGGGCTTGGATTTTATATCAAAATGACGCATTTGGAGTCTAGTTTCATATGCCACTGGTTTTACCTCAATCCGATCTCTGGTTTGTGAGATATCATCGAAATACCAGACCTCGCCAGCTGAAACGCGAAACAGAGGTGAACAGAGTTGCTGAAATACACTGTAACTCGAGTTACTAGTGATAACTCGAGTTACACAACTCGAGTTACTGAGTGATAACTCGAGTTATATCAGTCCAAAAAACCAGAAACGCTGTAACAAAGTGGTTAACTTGAGTTGCAACCTCATGACTCGAGTTGGATCATCCTGAAGCTCCATTTTGCTTATTTTAACTCCGAATTGAGCCATTCCAACTTCCATTTGATCGTGGAGACTCCTAGAATCAATCTTGGAACTTGTATAATGATATTCTCATTACATTCATCAAGTTCTTCCTTCTTCCATCTCTCATCTTGATCATTCTTCATCATTTAACTTGGACTCATTATTCTCTGCGACTCTTACCTTCTTTAATATCCATAAAGTGATGAAGCTTCATTCCAACTTCTGCTTATCATAGAGACTTCCAGTATCACAAGAACTTGAATGTTGATATTCCTATTTTGTGCAAGTTCTTTTGATAACATCTTTCTCCAATCTCTTCTCTTCTTCTTGGTTATACTCCAAAATCTATTGATAACATCTTGCTTCCTTGACAACCTCGCAAGTCTTTCTTTCCATTAATCCCTTATCTCCTTCTTGAATATTCTTCTTAATTTAACTTGGAATAATCTACATTAAATATAGCAGTTAGTCAATGTAGGAGATAACTATATTACTCAATCTTTTTGCTTTTAATAATGGCATCTATATAAGACATCATCAAAACTAATCATAACCAACAGAATCTATTCAACACAACTCAAACTTGATTTAGGTGCTAGTTTCTGATTTTAGATCCTTTGTTTCAAAGTGCGAAAGGACTTCCAACCAACCTTGCCACTTCTAGAGGTAAAAGCCATTCGTGTTTGCACAAGAATTTCATCCCTAAACACCAATTGTTTCCTTCTTTTAAACTTAGTTCAAACCTCCTCATCATCCCCTGGTCTCTTTAAGCATATGCCATTAAGACCTATAAACACAACCAATATTAGAGATAGGCTCTTGAAAGGAATAATGGCCTTTGGAATTGTTTCATCATCAATTGGTAACTCAACCCGATAAGGGCTTTATAACTCATGGCCAGTAATCATTGGGCTAGGGCCCAAACTTCCGACATGTATTTGGGCTCAGTCATAGATAGAATATTCTACTTGAAAGGTTGGATTCTTAATTCGATGCCATGACTTAAGCTCCTTCACACAAGGTAAAGTTTTAGCCACGTTAGCATAGGAGTTCATATCCAAATCTGCATTTAAGTGTGTGTTAGGATTAGCATTTGGAGAATAGATTTTAGATTTATGAAATAAGCATGTGAGAGGAGTTTTGTCTCGGCTTGCGAAAAAAGACTTCCGAAATTATGGTTTGAAGTTACCAAACACTCGCTGAATCATAAACAAGAATCTCTTCCTTATCTTTCGCTTTAAACAAACCAAGTCCACGTGAATCCCCAGATGTTTACCCTGGATTTTGCTCATCATTTTCCATAATACTCTCATTATGAGTAATAATTTCACATCCCACAATCATGTGATCCATTTTTGGTAGCAACATTGATTCCAGGATTCCAAATTTAGCAACAACCTCCTCATCCATACGTCAAAGACTCTAATCATTGTTAGTCAAAGATCTCTTCTTCTTCATCGCTGCTTCTTCTTAGTCATTATTATATACTTCCAAGATTTTATCAATATTCTTAACATGAGAAGTACACATCCAGTTCCTATACCCATTTTCGCCCCCTTCTTCCTCCTCATTAGCCACATGGTCTTTACATGTTTTACTATCATGGCCGATGCAGCCACAATGTTGATAGAAACTTTATAATCTTTTAATGATACATAAGCCATATCTTTATCTTCCTGAGGAACCCAAAAACCTTGAACCAAAGGTTACTTCAAGTTTACCAGTACACGTATTCTAACAAAACTTCTGGTAAGTTTACCCTCAACTTCTAGATTCTCCAACATCATCACCTCTCCAGTAGCACTACCCAGAGTAATTGAATTTTCTTTATCAAAAGCTTCCAAAGGTAGTCTATGAAACTAGACCCAGAAGGGGGAGGTATTAAAAGTAACCTCTTTCAAGATCATAAACTCCACCATGGCTAAAGATTCAGTAGATAGCCTTGGATCGACCATGGCTGACCCATTAAAATATGCATATAGTCATCCTCTTTCTCAAACAAAAATAAGAATATAGGGTTATTCTTATCCAGTTTGTGAATCTCCACCCTTTCTCCTAATTACCAGCCCTTCTTGATCATAGATAAAATAATTGGTTTATTCAAATGCTTCCTGGTCATTAGTTTACCAACAGGGGATCTACCTTTTTTCTTCTTTTCCTAATCTGACTCCAGCATCACCTCCTTTGATTTTTTTTCTTCTTGCACTCTAGACCAACCTCCATACCTCCAAACACCATAGAGAACACCAACGGGCGCGCATGCGCATACTAAATGCACAAGGGCACTCTCTTAAGAAGATTGAACAATAGTAGAGTAAGAATAAAAGAGAAAAAACAAAAGAAGGGAAAGTTGTAATTAGTCTCCCTAGTGAGAGCCCTTTTCTCTCCCTAGTGAGAGTTTATCATCGTTATTTGAACAACGACTAGCTTACTTTCCTCTTCTTCTTTTTTCTCTATTCTTGATATCAAACAAGGTATATAATGCTCTCATTGGCATTCTCATGATATGACTTGTTGGATTGCTTAAGTTTAGAAATCTATTCATAGAGTGATTCATGGCGTGAATGCTTTCATCTCGTTGAACTTGGGCTAAACAAGGTAAATATCTCCTTTTTGCTTGGTTAGGTGCCACATGTCATAATAAGCTAGTATGTTGGAAAAACTTAATACTGTATGGACATATGGAAATTGGACAAAATAGGAGCTTATTAAACCTCCCAAAAGGCCTCAAATTTTTTGCCGAAAGGGGCCAAAGAAGTAAAGAAGAAAAGCCCAACACATTCTAACTATATAGTTAGATTTTTACATGATGGCATGGGTGTAATCTATCACCTAGTTGGAGGCCAAATAGTTTCCCTTTTGCTTCAGCCATATGGAACATTTCATTTATTCATTAAAGGTCTTCTCTTCCTTCTCTAAGTCATATAACACGTAGAAGAAAGGGACCAAGGGAGAGCACCAAAATTTCAAAGAGAAAGAGGAAGAAAGAAGAGCCAAGATCAAAAGGTAAGTGGTTGTATATGGATTCCTATCCCTTTGACCTCCATCTAGTCCCTAAAAGATATCTTCTTTGGTGTTTAGTGGTGTTGGTTGAAACTTAAGGTGCCAAGAAGAAGAAGAAAATTTCCAAGAAAACACAAGACAACTCAATGTAAGGGATTTCTAGCGTTGATTGTTGTGTTTTGGTGCTTATTGATTGGATTGTGGTGGTTTTTCTTTTATTCTTGAAATTTTGGAAACCCTATTGATAAGGGGAGGTGCTTCCCAAAATTTTAAAATGCGGTTAAAGTATGATTAAGGGTTTAAACAACAAGCTATAAGTGATTAGAGACATGACTACAATGTTTAATTAAAGAATCAAGATTCTTGTATTTCTATGCTAATTTTGGTCAAAAATAGGGTGTTGGATATGATTAGTTTTGATGATGTCCTATATAGATGCAATTATTAAGAGCAAAAAGTATATATAATCTATATATCTCATTGACTAACTACTTTGTTTAATGTAAATTAGTCCAAGTCAAATTATAGAGAATGATCAAGAGAGGAGATTGAAGAAAGAAGAACTTGTCAAATATTATGAGAATATCAATATTCAAGTCTCTATGATCAAACAGAAGTTGGAATGGCTCAATTCGGAGTTAAAATAAGCAAGTTCAAGCTTCACGATGAATAATAGTTAGCTACAACGTTCATGCTACAATTTTCCATCATGCTTGAGCACAAAATTGCTTTCCTCGAGTAGAGAATTGCATTACTCAAGCATCCACTTATTTGCTCGAGCATGCAACGTGTTTCAGCCACTTTGTTCGACTCTATTCTGGGTTTCATTTGAGCAAGGTCTGGTTATTCGATGATATCTCCCAAACCATAGATCTTATTGAGGTAAAACCAATTTCATATAAAACTAGACTCCCAATGCGTCATTTTGGCACCAACATCAAGCCCATAGGATTTCATATGAAAGAGCTATGAATTTCATAAGATGCCACATGAAATCACGCCACACAGTAGACATAGATTTGGTAAATTGAGCGTATCTCACAAACTACACATCCAAATGAGCTGAAACCAGTGGAATTTGAAACTATACTCAAATAAATTTTCAAAAGCATCAAGAACACAGAAAACAAAGATCAAATGTGAGAGATATGAGATTTTGAAGTTCACAGTCAGATCAGGACATTACAAAAATGCTAGTCAAGAACAACCTTTATTAATCTAATCATAATGGTTAGAATACAATAAGTTTGGAGCTGACTCTTTTTTGCATTGGAAAGAAGACTTAAAGAGCTTTCTGGGCATAAGTCATTCGCAAAATTTGGAGCTATATTGAAGACGTTATGCTTACTGAAGTTTAACCTTCATGCTGCCAATCTTCTTGCATTTTGGAAGTCGCTAGATTCTGGAAGTTGAGCCTTGTATGAAGATCACTTGCGAAAATGAAGCATGATACTTGCTATCTTTGGCCTCTATAATAGAAGTGTACTCAAGCATATATAAGCTTACTCGAGAAAAAGCTTGCATGAGCAAGTAAGTGATTGCTTGAGCAAACGTCCTTACTCGAGCATACTCATGTCTTACTCTTCCTTGTACTTGAGCAACATCGAATGATGGCTTTTTTTTCAATTTGCCCTTTTTAAAATAACTATTTAACAAAATGCCCTTGTTTGGAAACTATTTAAGCATTTGCCCCTGTTTAGTCGACTAATGCCCCTGTTTAGTCGACTAAATCACAGGGCAAACAATTTTTTTTGAACACCCTCTTGATTTAGTCGACTAAACATAAGTGTTTAGTCGACTAAATCCTTGAGGGAATTTTTTTAAACATCCACGCGATTTAGTCGACTAAACACTTATGTTTAGTCGACTAAATCAAACAAGCCTTTAAAAATCGACCCACGCGATTTAGTCGACTAAACATAAGTGTTTAGTCGACTAAATCGCGTGGATGTTTAAAAAAATTCCCCGCGATTTAGTCGACTAAACACTTAGGTTTAGTCGACTAAATCATCGAGGCGTTTTTAAAAGCCCCAAACGCACATTCAAAACCCTAATCGACTATAGGAGCCGCATACACCTCTCCTCCTCCTCTTTTTTTCACTCAAACCTTGCTTGAATCCATTGGTGGGTAGCGAAGGAAGCTTGATTCTAGTTTCATTTGTGTCGTATTCGGTATGTTTTCATCTCCATTGCGAATCTCCACCGTTGTTCTTGCGTTTTTTGAACCCCATTTGCGTTTTTTCATTTTGTGCTTTCATTTGGTGATTTTCTTGTGTATCTTTGATTGATTTGTGTATGTTTGTTATATTCTCATCTCGATTTCGAATTTCCGTTGTTCTTCTTGCGTTTCCGCCGTTCTTCTTGTGTTTATGCGAACCCCCATTTGCGTTTTTTCATTTTGTGCTTTCATTTGGTGATTTTCTTGTGTATCTTTGATTGATTTGTGTATGTTTGTTATATTCTCATCTCGATTTGAATTTCCGTTGTTCTTCTTGCGTTTCCGTACGTTCTTCTTGTGTTTATGCGAACCCCATTTGCGTTTTTGCCTTTTGTGGTTTGATTGGGTGATTTTGTTATGTATGTTTGATTGATTTGAGTATTTACTTATGATTTATGGATAAAAATGAGGAATGTACATGTGAAAGTGGAAATATTTACATCGGTTGATAATTTTTTTAATTTTGGACGAATTTCACTTCGTTTTTCATCAATTTATTTCTTGTTGGTTGTGTTTATTTGTTAAAATCTTTGAATGTTTGTTGTTTATAATGATGAATGTTTGTTTATGTTGATTTTGTGTAAGTTTGTTGTTTATTTCTTGTTGTGGTTGATTTTGTTGTTTATGTTGATTGGGTGATTTAATTGTTTATGTTGATTGGGTGATTTTGTTGTTTATGTTGATTTGGTGATTTTGTTGTTTACGTTAGATGTTTATAGTCGTTTGTTTATGATTAATGTTTTTCGAATAACCTATAATGTCCATTTGTAGGTTGTTGTTGCCATCATGCGTCGTAGACAAGCTCCTTCTAACACCGACAATGAGCGTGGGAGGCGGATTAAGCAACGAGCGAACCGCTGGGCATCCTCCTCTAGGGCACATCAAGAAGAGCCACGAGGCCGTTGTGGATCTTCCTTTCGGTTATATATTCAATAACAATGTACAAGAGCATGAGCGATTCATGGAGAAATTTGCCACGGACCCATCATCAAGCCAAAGTCATTAGATTTCGGATTCTTTGCGAATGAGGGATTTGACATAGTGGTGATGTTGCGGAATTCCCATCCCGAGAGGCTTGGCGGAGAAGACTTGTCGGTATTCGAGGTTATGGTGAGAGCTTTCTACCATAACATGAGCTATATAAATGGTGATTTGCGGTCTCGCGTCGCAGGGGTAGACATATATGTGACGCGATGGACGGAGGGTGTTACTTGGCTATGATTTTGATGGAGCGGGGGTGTTCGGTGTGATGTGGATAGCATGCGAACTTAGAGGGATTTCATCGGGAGGACGCGGTGCATGAGATTCGGAAGCCGGGAGCGATAGACCTATACTTTACGTGGGCCGGTGACGTTGTTAGTGCCCGTATCCTCTTCTATGTCGTCACCCACATCTTGTTCCTCGGGCTTACAATCATTCGAGGGTGTTGGAGGGTGACATTCGTTATGTGGGCTATTCGTCATAGCACTAACGTGAATTGGAGGCACTTCGTTTGCAATATGATGTATAAGGCCAAACGAAGGCTAATCGCACTCCCTTACGCGTATCTCGGTTCGGAGGATATTGGAGCATTTCGGTGTTCCTATGCACACCGAGCAAATGGTGAGTACGAAAACATGGAATGCCATCTTTGGACGGCGTCTCACGGAGAGCGGTGCAAGATCTCAAAGGGGCCAAATGGTGTGTGGCATTACTCTAATGTTGAGGAGGATCTTTGGCCCGATTCCACCCGTTGTTGCTCGAGTTACATGATGATGATGACGACGATCTTTGAGATGGAGGACTTTGTTGTGCCGGAGGGTGGATTCTCCCTTGATGATGTCATGAAAGCCATCTATGCTAACACGAAACGAGAATGCCAAGATGGAAGCAAAACTAAAAAAGTGGCGGAAGAGCCACATTGAAAAAAGAGAATGAAAGGTGGAGGTGGATGCGGGGTCGGATGAAGGGGATAGAGGATAGGCTTGGTCGTTGCAGCTTGGACGAGAGCGGGAGGTCGCGGTGATGATGACCGGGGAACTCCATCGAGGAGGAGGCCGACACATCCGAGCGAGGAAGCATAGATTTATTTGTACTGCCATTGTTGTTTTTTGACATTTGCGATTTCGTTTGACTTGATGTTGCTTTTTAGTTTGTGTGGTTAGACTTTGTCTAAGTGTAATGACATTGATGTTTATTTTTAATGAATTTTGTTGCTTTTGGTTTATGTGGTATGAATTTATCCAATTAGGTATGTAAAATTGCATTCGCCTCTTGAATTGTATCGGTAATCGAATTGGACGGGTGAGGGTGCCTCAAGTATGTAAAATTGAGTTGGAAGGTTGAATTGTATGCTGGAAATCGAATTGGACAGGTGAGGGGTGCTTCTGCCTTGATTTAGTCGACTAAACCATACTGGTTTAGTCGACTAAACCTATTTAGTCGACTAAACCAGTATGGTTTAGTCGACTAAATCAAGGCAGAAGCACCCCTCACCTGTCCAATTCGATTTCCAGCATACACAAAACCTGAAATATATCCCTTTTACATATATGGTCTTGCATACGATTGAACCGCTAATGTTACAATAAATCAAATGCAAAGTTTGAAGCCAAAACAAAAAAACTAATAATCATAAACTCAATGCAAGACACGTTACATAGAATTCAAGATTGTCTAATCCTTGTTGGACATGTACGCACATTATGACCGACTTGGTTACAACTCCTACATCTTTGCCGATTTCGAGGGTTGAGACTCCACCCAATCCATTTCATTTTGTATCCTTGTAGACTTTGGTCTTCCCTGTGTACGTGCCAAACTTGCGTTCGGGATAACTGTAGGGCCATCACCTTGTTGAATCAACAATTCATTGCCTATAGGGTACCAATGTGCAGCATATACCTGACTTATGTATGGCATAGTGAATACCGGGTCAACAAAATCATAATGGTTTAAATTTTCCATCTTGCATACTGCTAATACATGGCTGTAGGGATACCTTCTTGCCGTGAACCTCCCACATTGACATTTTCGATTGATCAAGTCAACCCTCACTATGTCACCGCGTCATGTGTAGATTGGTTGTGTGCGTCCTCAACCTCAAATAAGCGTAAATTTCTGTCATAGAGTCGCACGCGGTACGTGATCGTGAAATGATCCATTTTCTCGTATGGCTTCTTCAACCTTTTTGACACTATCCTACCCGCAGCCTACATGTTTGTTAATCTCAACACGCCTCGTGACGAAATATTCGACAAGTCTGCTACAAGTCATCTTCACCAATGCCGTTATCAGATTACGGCACCCCGAGGACCTTGTTGACACACTCGGCTAGGTTAGTGGTCATGTGACCGAACCTCCGTCCATCTTCATCATAGGACCTACACCATTTCCCTTTGGAAGTCGATCAAACCAGGACGCAACTTTGTGGATGTGTTTCAATAAATTCTTGAAACCGAATGTCAAATAAGATCTTTGAACTCATGTACCCCCGCATAGACATTTTCGATTGTAAACTCATAACAATGGAAACAAGTAAATGATTACAAATATGTGCAAGAAGTACTTAAAATGTGAAATTGCATACCTAGTTTCATAACTCGTTTTCTTCAATTGTATATCCTTAAACTTAGTATTAAAGTTGCTCCCGACATGACGTAGGCAATACACATGATAGGCGTATGGAGGCGCCAATTACGATGATCTTTAACCGCCTTTATGATGCGGCGTGACGATCGATATCAAACAAATACCCCGCCCTCGTCACACATGATCACGTATGAGACAAAGAAACCACCACCAATCATCATACTTCTCACCAGGAGGAACAACAAAGCAAAGGCAATGGGCGGGACCTTCCCATCCCCATCCCGTGAAGTCGCAATCAAAAGAGTACCTTTGTATTTTCCGTACAAGTGGGTGCCATCAACTTGTAGTATGGGCTTACGGTATTTAAAGGCTTCAATGGTGCGGTTAAATGTCCAAAAACCCTACGAAAGACGCGTAAGTGAACATAAAAACGACGATGGTCGGAACATTCATCCGTATCAAGCACGAAAAAAGAACCCACGTTACAACTGCGTCATGTATGTCAACCAATTGGGCAAGAATGCATATGATTCCTCCCAATCACCAAATAACTTCACAATGGCCTTCATTTTCGCCTTCCAAGCCTTCATGTATGTTACATTATATCCATACGTACGTTGTATCCTCTCTTGTATCAAAGACCGGTTTTAAAGCCGGATCTTCTCTTAACATACCTAATGACAACAAAGCAAATTATACACGTCGTCAATAACTAAATCGAATGTAACTAAAAAACAAATGGAAAACTTACCGATAATGGATGCACATATAACATCGAATCTAGTGTCTATGATCCCGGGTGAGATTCCGGTTTAGGCAGGTGTGCTCTTGACCCCACTTACGCACCACCCAACAATTTCCATTCTTGGGGAAAATTGCCCTCATATACCGGGGACAACCGTCGCATGGTTTCGACATTTTGCATCACAAACCTATTCTCATCGCTTTTTGCAACTTTGGCTGTACGATGAGACTTCATGCAATATAATTTCACGGCATGTTGCATTTCAGACTTAGAATGAAACTCCTGATACAGATATAATGGATCACCTAAATGCCAACCACCTTGCCCCTCATCATCACCATACAACATGTCTATGTCATCATCACAAGTATGCCCAATTAATGGAGGAATAGTGTGGGCTTTCGTTCCAAAATGGCTCACTCTCGGTCCTACATTTGTCAAGATGTTTTCTTTGTCGAACCACCAAATAAAAAATTCAAATACAAACACAAATACAAGTTTACTAACTTACCACTTCTAATTGGGTCAACACGAATTGGTGGCATTGTTGCGATACTCGAGTTTTCGGGTTCGTGTGGGCATCAAAATCACCCTCTACATCGATTAATCCGATTTGTCACCTAGTGAAATAAACCTCTCAAAATCGTCCTCTTCATCGCTATGCATATTCTCATATTCCTCATCCTCCTCTTCCTCTTCATCCGTCAATGTTACCTGACTTAAGACTTGTGGAGGTGCAGATACACGGACAAGTCTGTCTTCTTGACCAAAATACTGTGCAGATCTTGTATGCATGGGTATAGATGATGATTCACCGATTCAAGCTCAACATATATCTCAATAAAATTTTGTGCTCTCCGATTAGTAAATGCATCTATGACACATTCTACGTCTTCATCATCACATACATCGTTACTAATGTAGTACACACTATCCTTACCCACTATAGTCTCCACTTTGGCAATAACCGATGAATACCTTGTCTTCCATGTAGCCCCAATTTTTGATAAATTCTTTCTTTGAGCTCGTTGTATGTAGTGCCCCGTTTGATTTTCATCATCTTCGTGTTTCCTTCAAATTGAACACCATCGGGACCTACAAAATGCCTTCCACTATAGTAGATTACAGTAACATGTGTGTTTGGACTTGAACTCATCCTTCACACAAGAATTTGGGAGCTGAAAAACGAAGGGTTTCGGTTACAAACAAAAACAAAAGCTTAACAAAGTGAAACTACAAAGATTACACAACAATCATACCTTCAACTAGGTGGAATCGTATTAAACCTTGATGGGCCGCACTAAAACTGAGAAAAGAGAGAGTATTGGAAGGGAAAGGGCTCCTATAGTCGATTAGGGTTTTGAATGTGCGTTTGGGGCTTTTAAAAAACGCCTCTGGACTGATTTAGTCGACTAAACCTAAGTGTTTAGTCGACTAAATCGCGTGGGTCAGATTTTTAAAGGCTTCTGTCTTGATTTAGTCGACTAAACATAAGTGTTTAGTCGACTAAATCGCGTGGATGTTTTAAAAAAATTCCCCGCGATTTAGTCGACTAAACACTTATGTTTAGTCGACTAAATCAAGAGGGTGTTCAAAAAAATTGTTTGCCGTGATTTAGTCGACTAAACAGGGGCATTAGTCGACTAAACAGGGGCAAATGCTTAAATAGTTTCCAAACAAGGGCATTTTGTTAAATAGTTATTTTAAAAAGGGCAAATTGAAAAAAAAGCCTCGAATGATCATCATCTTCTTTTATCCTTTATGACTTACTCAAGCAAAAATATGTCTCGCTTGAGCATATATCTTCTGATGGACCAACTTCTATTCTTCCAGGTTGTTGCTCGAGCAAGGATCTGGCTTACTTGAGCACAGTACTCGAGCATATATGTTTTGTTAACTATCCTTTAGTGTTTCATAGTGGTTGCTTGAGCACATTGAAGTCTTTACTGGAGCAACCTGCTTGAGCAAGAGTAATCCTTACTTGAGCATATTTAGTTTGATAGCTAATTGTTTTACCTTACAGGATATTGCTCGAGCACTCGAAAGTCTTACTCGAGCATGTTACTTGAACAAGGCTATATCCTTACTCAAGTAAGCTTATCTATGGAACTCTCTCTGTAAAAGAATTTGAAAGTTACTCGAGTAGACCAAGTTTGTACTCGAGCAATGCTCTTGTAGTATTTGCAATACTTCATCTTCTTTGTCTCTATAAATTCAAATTTAAAAATTAACTGGTTATCATTCCTTAACATTTTATTATTACTCATTATTGTTGTCAATGCTTCTAAACATGTTTGTTAATGAGTTTAAGATGATTAGCTGAAGGATTACGTGCAAAACCTTAAAAAGCGAAGATCGTGTTAGAGCATTAAATGTGTATTAGAAAATAGAGCACACACACACACGGAATGAAATTCAGAGCAGGTCAAATGATCATGTTCTCAGACACCCATTCTGGCGAAGGTGAAAGCGACTCTTCCTTTGTCAATTATAGAGACCAGAGGGATGTCATGTGGAGATACGTTGTAGTGAAATGAAAATGACCAAATCTTGAATTCTGCTAACAAATCCAATATGCCTCTAACAAAAAGCTTTATCTCTCTAACAGAAAGTTTGAACACTCACAACGGTCATTTAACAAAGTTAAATGGAAGATAAAACAGAGAGAATGCACAGACGCTCTAGCAGCTGCTTCCAACAGTCTTGTTGTAGGAGACACAATGGAAGAATATACTCAACGATCATATGACCTCCATCGACTATAAATAGAGACTCATTCAAGATAGAACCAAGCAAGGAATGCATCGACGGAGCCAATGACAATAGCTTACAACTTCACCGTCGAAATGCAAATACTTTGGTTTTTACCTCATATGCTCTATGTTTTCTTAATGTTTATATAGCTTACTATAGAGAGTGAGATAATCTGTAATGTACTTCAGTGTTCATATATACACTTATGATAGAGAAGATTGATTGTAATCCTTGATCATAAAGCTATTGGAAATTATGCCCTAGAGGCAAGTCATTGTACTTTAAATGTTTATGTTATTTAAAGTATTCTTCTTTAGTTATCATTTCATTTGCTTGTTTATAGTGATAACTGATCCTTGGATATATCTTATAGATTATCCTAAATGTCCCTGATCGGTCATCTACGTGGGAGCGAAGATGAAATCAGACCAGTATGACTTTGATGAGTATAGAGATACGAATCAAAGTCATGGACACTTGTAAGAGTACAAGGTCTTTGGACCGACCCACTATGAGAAAGCCGCATGGATTCGGTCATAAGCTTTTCTCATGTATAAGCGCGCCACAACTCCCTTTGACTCGAGATAATCCCGGGTTCCTACATGAGAGTTGCTGGTCTTTGACCTAGTCAAAAGTCACCTTTGACCGGGTGATGATAAAGGCTTGGATCGGGATCAATGGTTTTCATGCAAAGGAATGTGAATGGTCAAGATGGAATTTGTCCCTCACATTTGTAGAGAGATAATACTAGGCCCCTCGATAAGTGAGTCTGAGAAATGTATGGACATACTATGATGGAAAAGAGTTTCCATTTCAATTGTTAGACTACTCAAGGATCGAGAAAGTAGTGGTCAAGAACATGAAGTTGACATTATTCATGCCTCATCCTCGACCAAATTATCGCGTGACAAAAGGGACGTGTCATGGTTATATGATAGGTTGTATCGTATCATCGATCCCTATATGAATTGGGTAGTTGCAATGTCTTGCTAGAGGCCGCTTGTGACTTGTGGGCTGGTACAGTATTGGCCCACTGCCAATCTCATGTGGGCCTGCAGGGTCACACACAAGAATAGCCCAACACGAGCAAAAGTGTCCAAATTCATTGAATCTTAGATATGTCTGAGATTTAATGAACATTGTATTTAATCTAGGATATATATATATATATATTATTAAATTCAAAATTAATAATGATACTATTTATAGATAATAATATTATTATATAGTATTTAATTTATCCGATAAATTAAATAACTATAATAAATTGAGATATTGTATCTCGATTTAATTTTCGAATAAAGATATAGTATCTCATATTTAATTAAATTTAGATATAGTATCTCATATTTAATTAAATAAAAAGATATCATATCTCATATTTAATTTATAAAGATAAATTAAATATGTAGGCTTATAGATCGGATTAAATAAATATATTAGATTAGATCTATTTGATAGATTTAATTAATATATTATTTTAATTGAAATTCAAATTTCAAAATTGATTGGATTAATTTTGAATATTTTAATACGGCTTATTAGGGTTTTAGAAACCCTATAAAAGAGATTGATCTAGTCGTATTAAGAAGACGAATGAATTAGAAAAGCCACGAGAAACCCTAAAGAGAAAAGAGAGAGAGACGCGAAAATACTGAAGGCGCTAGCACGCTGCCGTCGGTGTTAGAGGCTATTCGTGGATATCGGTAGAGAGGGAGCGATTCGAGAAATCAGCTCTGTTTGATCAAACGAGATGGCACCACGTTCGAGACGTACGACGTCCGAGACGCATGAGGTTCGAGACACACGAGATCGGACTGGACGAAACACTCACAAGTTCGCATAGGTACGGTCTTTAACAAACCTTGATCTAAACACGGTTGAGCGATCCTCAGATGGGATTCGTAATTTTTTTTAATTCCGCTGCGTGTACGGATCTCAACAGTGGCATCAGAGCCAGATCAACCGTGCATTTAGATTGGGTTTTCTACATTTGTTTATATATGTGATATATATGGTTAAATCGAATATTGTATGCTTTAAATCGATATATATGATAAACCGATTCTGATGCGTTAAATTTAAAAGTTCACATTAGGGTTTAAGTCGGTAGTTCGCGTTAGGGTTTTTACGGATAGCTAGTCAGACTTTGGCTGCCGTCTCTGAATTGTTCAGATCGAATTTGCGGAAGTTTCGTGAGGATCTAAATCGTTTAGGGAAGAGATCACGCTGAAGTTGCTCGATCACGCTAGGGTTAAATACATTTGCGCTCGATCACGTTCTGAAAGGTTCAGATTAGTTGATCATGCTTGGACGTTGATTGGGGTCGGACTGTTTAGACTTGCTGGGGACATTAAGGTTCATCCTTAAACTTTGTTTGTTATTCTGAATTGTCCAGATTCAACAAAGGTCACGTTCAACTTGACCACGTTCGGACATTCAGATCAGACACGTTAAGGACGACTTTTTTCATTCCCGCGACCATCTTGGACAACGCTTCTTCGGGGCTTGAAATTATTTTTCATGAAACAATCTTTCTAAAACAATATGATGTTTTCAGAAGCTCCGGGGGGCGCTGCCCCTTGACTCAGCCCGCCGTAGGGACCGGCTGATTATTTGTAGCGCGAGAATCTAAACCATGATATTATATTATTTATTTATATATAATATTATATAATATAAATTAGAGAATTTTAATCATGAATAATATTTTATTTCATAAATTGTATGAATTAATATATGTTGTAATTTACCTTTGAAATGTTGTTTGGGTATGGTGAACAACATGGCTCTAGAGTTTTACAAGTGTTATAAATTTTAAATATGGCCTGCGAGTCATGCATTTCTCTAAATACTCTTGATGGACATTCTCTTCTCATCTCACTCCCCTCGTATGTGAAACGAGGTTTCTCTTGATGTATTTCTCTTTTCTTATTTAGAGAAGTCCTCTCATTGGCTTGAGAAGATTTTAGGTTAAGTATGAGCCATGTTGTGTCACAGTTTTAATTATGTCTTGATTTGATCACCTCATAATTAATTTAGAGTTTAATTATGATTTGATTAGATCACTCGTGATTAATTTAGAGTTTATATGAGATACAATAGTGATTGCATTCATATAAGTAGAATTAATAGGATTAATTAGATTATATCAATTATACCCTCTAAATAAAATCTTAAGTCATAATGCCATCAATAAATGAATACTTGTCAAAACCTAGATCGCCCATTTGTATGTTCCACCAAAGTGGATGCATTTGAGTTATCTTGGTGAGACAAGAGTGAGTAATGGTGATACTCGATATTCATTATTGTCTTGACTTAATTGAGATTATCAAAATGGTTTTAGATCTCAAGGAATTAGATGGAATTAAACATGCCAGATCATATGATGATCGAATCCCATAAAGATCTAAGAGTTACATGTGATGTAATTGGCAGAAAGGTTGTCGACCTAAATAACTTGATTTTAAGCATCATGCTAAAGCGGACTTAAATTTAAGCCAAATATGGATCTTAGCCCACTAATTATAATGAGGGTTATTAATTCAGTGGGAGATTACTAATTAACTTTGCATATCTTTTAATTGTAGAATCATATCGACTAGTAACACTGCTACACTATCACTGCAATCAGTCCTTGAGAAGGACAAACTGAATGGGACAAACTTTCTTGACTGGTTTAGAAACTTGAGAATTTTTCTCAAGCAGGAAAGAAAGGCTTATGTCCTAGATCAACCCATTCCTGACGAGCCTGCAGCTGATGCTCCAAGAGCTCAGAAAGATGCTTACGTGAAGCATCAGAATGACTCTGTGGATGTAGGATGCTTGATGCTTGCCACTATGGTTCCAAAGCTCTAAAGAGATCTGGAACATATGGAGGCTTTTGAGATGCTTGCTCATCTCAAGGAAATGTTCCAGCAACAGGCAAGGCAAGAGAGGTATGAGACCACAAAGGCCTTACATTCCTGCAAGATGGCTGAAGGTGCATCAGTTAGTCCTCATGTTTTGAAGATGAAAGGCTACATTGATCACCTTGAAAGGCTTGGATTTCCCATTAGCCAGGAGTTAGCTATAGATATGATCTTGAACTCACTCCCGGATAGTTATGACTAGTTTGTCATGAACTACAACATGAACAACATGGAGGAATCAATTTCTGAATTGCATGGGATGATCAAAACTGCTGAGCAAAGCCTTGAGAAGAGGCCCAGTACTATTTTGTACGTTCAGAAAGGAAGGGGTATGAAACGGAAAGCCAAGATGGTAAAACCTCCGAAGGATGGGGTCTGCTTCTTTTGCAATGAGATCGGTCATTGGAAGAGGAATTGCAGACTCCACCTTGAAGATCTGGAAAAGAACAAGAAGGATAGCGGGGCTATCGCTTCAGGTATCTATGTCATAGATATTCACTTTTCTACTTCCTTTACATGGGTATTAGATACTGCATGTGGATCTCACATTTGTATAAATGTGCAGGGTCTCAAGGAGAGTAGAAAATGGAAAAAGGGCGAAGTTGACCTACAAGTTGGAAACCAAGCAAGAGTAGGTGTTTTAGCCGTAGGCACTTATGAATTAGTTCTGCCCAGTGGGCTTTTGTTAATTTTTGAACAATTGCTTTTATGTTCCTGCTTTGAGTAGTAACATTATTTCACTTTCTTATTTGGATAAGGAAGGTTATACTTCCATTACTAAGATTCGTAAATGTTCAATTTATTATAATGACAATTTTATGCTCATGGTGATTTGCATGCTAGTCATTATGTACTTAATTTAGAACATCCTAATAATGGACACATCTATGACATAACTACTAATAGGATCAAGTCAAATGATTTGAATCCGACCTACCTATGGCATTATCGTCTAGGCCATATAAATGAGAAAAGCATTTCGAAACTCCATAAAGATGGATTTCTTAACTCATTTGATTTTGAATCATTTGATACATGTGAGTCTTGTTTATTGGGAAAGATGACAAAGGCACCTTTTACTAGGCGTAGTGAAAGGGCCACCAATTTATTGGGCCTCATACATACAGATGTCTGTGGACCAATGAATACATCTGCCAGAGGAGGTCATTTGTACTTCATTACATTTATAGACGATGTTAGTAGATAGGGGTATATCTATCTAATAAAACATAAGTCTGAAACTTTTGAAATGTTCAAAACGTTCCAGAATGAAGTGCAAAACCAGCTTGGCAAAAACAATTAAGGCACTTCGATCTGATCAGGATGATGAATATTTGAACCAACAATTCATTGACTATCTTAGGAGTTGTGATATCATCTCACGACTTACTCCTCCAGGAACACCTCAATGGAATGATGTTTCTGATCAGACAAATCGAACTCTATTAGATATGGTTCGATCAATGATGAGTCAAACAGATCTTCCACCTTCTTTTTAGGGCCATGCCCTAGAAACAGCTGCGTTCACACTAAATCGTGTTCCATCAAAGGCAGTTGAAAAGACACCATATGAGATATGGACTGGGAAGAAACCCAGTTTTTCATTTCTCAAAATTTGGGGATGTAAGGTTTATGTTAAACAACAAGCTTATGATAAATTATCATCCAGATCCTCAAAATGCATTTTTGTGGGGTATCCTAAGGAAACTAAGGATATTATGTCTACAATCCTATCGATCACAAAGTGTTTGTTGTTCAGAATGGTATCTTTTTGGAAAAAGAGTTTATCTCTAAAAGAGCCAGTGGGAGTAAGGTGAACCTCGAAGAAATTTAAGAGTCACAAGAAAATGTAGAACCACAGATGGAAGCCGAAGAAGACTCACAACAAGTTGTTGAGCCTACTCAAGTAACACAAGGCCCACGAAGGTCTGATAGATCATGGCTACAGCCTCAGAGATATGGATTTCTGATTACTGTAAGTCGTGATGTTTTCTCATTGAGTAGAATGAGCCAACTACCTATCGAGAGGCTGTGGTGGGACCAAACTCCGAAAGATGGCTTAATGCCATGAAGTCTGAAATGCAATCCATGTACGACAATAAGGTATGAACCTTAGTCGATCCACCTGAAGGTGTAAAAAACCGTTGGGTGCAAGTGGGTTTTCAAGGAGAAAACTGACATGGATGGCAAAGTAAATATCTTCAAGGCACAACTGGTTGCAAAAGGATTCACTCAAACTCATAGTGTTGACTATGATGAAACCTTTTCCCCAGTTGCAATGGCCAAATCAATCAGAATCCTTCTTGCCATTGCATCATATTATGACTATGAGATATGGCAGATGGATAACAAAACAGCCTTCCTTAACGGAATGCTCCTTAAGGATGTGTACATGACACAACCTAAGGGCTTTGTGCATCCAGAGGACTCTGGTAAAGTTTGCTAGCTTCAAAGATCCATTTATGGATTGAAGCACGCATCTCAGAGCTGGAATTGTCGTTTTGATGAAGTAGTCAAAGAGTTTGAATTCATTCAAAACATCGATGGACCTTGTGTTTACAAGAAGGTTAATTAGTGGGAGCACAGTTGTATTTCTAGTGCTTTATGTTGATGACATCCTACTCATTGGAAATGACCTTCCTACCTTGCAGAGTGTCAAGTCTTGGTTAGGAAAGTCTTTCTCAATGAAAGATTTAGGCGAAGCCACTTACATCCCAAGGATTAGGATCTATAGAGATAGATCCACAAGCTCATAGGCCTAAGTCAGAGCACATACGTAGACAAGATACTGCATAGATTCAGTATGCAGGATTCTGAAAGGAGCTACATGCCCATGTCTCATGGCATCCATCTCAGTAAGGATCTGTGTCCTAGTACACAAGATCAAAGAGACCGCATGAGTAAGATTCCATATGCTTTCGCCATTGGATCTTTCATGTATGTCATGTTATGAACTCGATCGGATGTGTCATTTGCCTTAAGTATGACCAATAGATATCAACAAGATCCCGGTGAGGGTTACTGGCCTGCTGTCAAGAATATCCTAAAGTACTTAAGAAAGACTAAGGACTTATTCTTGGTATATAGTGTTTTGGAAGATGAGCTCTATGTGACTGGTTACACAAATGCAAGTTTCCAAACTGACCAAGATGATCCAAGATCGCAATCTGGGTATGTATTCCTTTTGAATGGTGGTGCGGTAAGCTGGAAGAGCTCTAAGTAGAGCATTGTAGTTGATTCTGCAATAAAAGCTGAGTATATAGCAGCATCGGATGCAGCTGAGGAGGCCTTTTGGATTAGAAAGTTCATCAATGAACTTGAGGTGGTTCCTACCATCTCAAATCCAATAGACTTGTTCTGTGACAATAGCGACGCCATTGCGTAGACCAAGGAGCCTAGGTCACATCAAAGGACCAAGCACATACTCAGGAGATTTTGTCTTATCAGAGAAATCAATGATAGAGGTGATATAAAAGTATGCAAAGTACCAGGAGAAGATAATGTTGCTGATCCTCTTACTAAGCCGCTTGCACAAGCAAAACATGAGCGTCATGTTAGGATAATAGGAATTAGAGTAATTAATGATTGCACCTAGTGCAAGTGGGAGTTTGATGGAAATTATGCCCTAGGGGCAAGTCATTGTACTTTAAACGTTTATGTTATTTAAAGTATTCTTCTTTAGTTATCATTTCATTTGCTTGTTTATAGTGATAACTGATCCTTGGATATATCTTATAGATTATCCTAAATGTCCCTGATCGGTCATCTACGTGGGAGCGAAGATGAAATAAGACCAGTATGACTTTGATGAGTATAGAGATACGAATCAAAGTCATGGGCACTTGTAAGAGTACAAGGTGCTGGACCGACCCACTATGAGAAAGCTGCATGGATTCAGTCATAAGCTTTTCTCATGTATAACTGCGTCACAACTCCCTTTGACCTGAGATAATCCTGGGTTCCTACATGAGAGTTGCTGGTCTTTGACCCAGTCAAAAGTCACCTTTGACCGGGTGATGATAAAGGCTTGGATCGGGATCAATGGTTTTCATGCAGAGGAATGTGAATGGTCAAGATGGAATTTGTCCCTCACATTTGTAGAGAGATAATACTAGGCCCCTCGATAAGTGAGTCTAAGAAATGTATGGTCATACTATGATGGAAAGGAATTTCCATTTGAATTGTTAGACTACTTAAGGATCGAGAAAGTAGTGGTCAAGAACATGAAGTTGACATTATCCATGCCTCATCCTTGACCAAATTATCGCGTGACAAAGGGACGTGACATGGTTATACGATAGGTTGTATCGTATCATTGATCCCCATTTTTGGGCTGGTACAGTATTGGCCCACTACCAATCTCATGTGGGCCTGTAGGGTCGCACACAAGAATAGCCCAACACGAGCAAAAGTGTCCAGATTCATTGAATCTTAGATATGTCTGAGATTTAATGAATACTGTATTTAATCTAAGATATATATATATATATATATATAATTAAATTCGAAATTAATAATGATACTATTTATAGATAATAATATTATTATATAGTATTTAATTTATTTGATAAATTAAATAACTATAATAAATTTAGATATTGTATCTCGATTTAATTTTCGAATAAATATATAGTATATCATATTTAATTAAATAAAAAGATATCATATCTCATATTTAATTTATAAAGATAAATTAAATATGTAGGCTTATAATTCGGATTAAATAAATATATTAGATTAGATCTATTTGATAGATTTAATTAATATATTATTTTAATTGAAATTCAAATTTCAAAATTGATTGGATTAATTTTGAATATTTTAATACGGCTTATTAGGGTTTTAGAAACCCTATAAAAGAGATTGATCTAGTCGTATTAAGAAAACGGATGAATTAGAAAAGCCGCGAGAAACCCTAGAGAGAAAAGAGAGAGACGCAAAAATACTAAAGGCGCTAGCACGCTGCTGTCGGTGTTAGAGGCTATTCGTGTGGATACCGGTAGAGGGAGCAGATTCGAGAAGTCAGCTCCTGTTTGATCAAACGAGATGGCACCACATTCGAGACGTACGACGTCCGAGACGCATGAGGTTCGAGACGCACACGAGATTGGACTGGACGAAATGCTCACGAGTTCGCATAGGTACAGTCTTTAACAAACCTTGATCTAAACGCGGTTTAGCGATCCTCGGATGGGATTCGTAAAAGTTTTAAAAAAAAAAAAATCCGTTGCGTGTACGGATCTCAACAAAAGGTTGTATCCTTACGGTGTGTAAGGAGAAGTATCTCAGTAAGAGATTTGTGAAAGGCTGTGTAATATCCTGAATTTTGGGCCTAGAGACTTGAGGATAAGCCTATATTAGGCAGACGACTAAGCCCAGTTTGGGAAGAATCCTAAGAATGTTGAAAGATAGAAAGTCTCTCTGGGGCTATATGATATGGCCATACAGGGTAGTGGACCTAGTATATGTAGGCCGTAGAGTTAAAGTGACAGTGCAAAAGGGCACAAGAACGCTTATATAGTGCAGAAGGTAAAACATAGCATAAATATGACTCATCATCATGCTGGAAGCAAAACTAAGCAACAGTGCGAACTTCTAAAAGGGAAAAGGCAATGATACTACTATCTATTTCATTTGAAAACATCCATGAACACCTATTTTTAACTGAGCAGTATGATCACATCTTTAACTGTCTAAGTTTCAACTTGCTATGTTGTCATATTTAGATGCTATACATAAGTTTTAAAAGGCTAAGTATCAGCTTGCTGTCATATTTAGATGCTTTAGACAGGTTTTAATCCTTTTTTTATTTTATGTTGAAAACTCCTTTGTCGAAGATCCTAATGAAACCGCCCAGAAATTGCTCAATTAAGGTGGGCCATACTTATTGGATTAATTATCTGTACCTTGAGGTTATTTTTCTTGAATGATTCCTATGTACGCGTAGTTATCGGTTTGAATTGCTTATACAACATTCTTGTACGACATTATGCTAAGTTATAATGGCTTTGTTTTTTTTTAACCCACATCAAGTCGGATGCAAAAAATAGTAAATCAAGGAAATGTTAGAACTGAAGAGCAATAGAACATATATTAAAACTGTAGTTTTCAACATTGCAAGAATTAGACTAACTG
Organism: Acacia melanoxylon; assembly: GCA_019022615.1. Classification (NCBI taxonomy): domain Eukaryota; kingdom Viridiplantae; phylum Streptophyta; class Magnoliopsida; order Fabales; family Fabaceae; genus Acacia; species Acacia melanoxylon. The sequence continues at coordinate 1,197,361 of JAFJYJ010000002.1, forward strand.
CCTTCATATGAAACAAAATAAAATTTGTTACTGCAGCACAACTATGTCATACAAAATAGAACTTGTTGTAGTAACTGTATTACAAAACTTGATGGACTGAATGACTAAATTGCCGGAATTTGAATTGTTATTGCAGGTGGTGGCTGTCAAATCCTTTATGTTGATTAAACATTGCTAAAGCTACAAAGGATGGACCTTCGCCTACTAGGAATTGATTAGACACTATTGAAGCTATAGAAAATGGAGATTTACCTAGTGGGAACTGATTGGACATTGTTGATGCTTTTATGGAAGATGGACCTTCACCTAATAAGAACAAGGAAGAAGGAAGACCGATGTAGATGTTAGTATAGGGCAATAAAAAATGGTAATACAATATATTTGATATAGTAGAGTGTATTAGAAAATCAAAGTTGTATTTGACATCTTTATGTAGTATACACATTGATTTTAATAAAAGTGACATTTGCCCCTTAACTTGTGCAAATTCCTTTCTCTATTTTTTGGGTACTTGACACAAAATTTCCTCTTCTTCTAATGCCTCCAATGATGGTTGTGGACAATCTAAGGGAGCTTATAAATCACAAAGACAAAGTATACATATTATTAACATGAAAAAATGTTATTAAAAAATTCCTCTTGTTGATATACACCAACAAAATAAATCTAATTTTAGACTAAAAAACTCACCATCAACATTCTAGTAAATAACTACGCTTGAGGTAGTGCTTGCAATGTCGTAGGTGCAGAACATAAAATTGGAGTGTCTAATTCATCACTTCTTACCTTGGCTAGGGACCTACTTTTCTTTCCCAAACAATCAAGTCAAGACTTAAATCTTTTCCTTCTCTTTGTTCCATATCTCATTTTAATGCCCGTAGATAGTCTATCTTTTAACCTACCCATCTTCTTGTTTTATTTTTTCTTACTTCCATCTTCTTCCTTGTTCTCATCATCATTTGAATTCCTTAGCCTTGAACGAAAGTCTCTTGCTCTTTTATGAAGTTCTGCTATAGAGTTGTGAATAAAGGTAGAAGTCTCTGGACAATTAGACATTTCAGCTGCTAATGTTATCATCATATGACATAATTGTCGATATGTTTGTGTGCTTTGAAGCTTTGATTCACTAGTATTTCACTTCCTTTAATATCTTGTATTACACCATCTCTAGCATCTTTGGTTCATCTTTTCAAAATATATTTTCTAGAAGTTTCTTCACTTTATTTGCCTCATATATTTTTAATGCATGACAACACAATATCCCAATAGATCCAAAATGCCTACAACTGCACCATACAAAATAATCCTTCAAATCAAATGTTAATGTCCACTTTTTTTCTTCATTAACCATGGTGCCAGTATATGTGAACAATGGACCTTTCTCATCTCGAGCTGAAATACATGTGGCAAAAAAGAGATCAAGTTGCTCTTGGAACAACTTTAACATCGAGGCGGTGTAAATCTCAGCAACTTGATGTAAGATAGGTGAACTTTGGACTATCAATCTTGGCTTTTCTCCCTTGCTTCATACTCACATTTCATCTTATTGTACCTCTTATCTCCAACAACCCGCTCAAGACTTTTGAAGAATCCTCCAATATGAACACTTGGGTTTGTAATACTTTTGATATGTGCATTAACACTTTCACTTATTTGTGTGCTACACATACCAAGAGTTGTATTGTGCTTCATATAACACCATGCCTATTTCTCTTTGATTTCATATATGGACTTCAACCATGAGTTGTCCTCCAAATTGAATAATAATATTAGAGAAGCCCATGTTTCTTCAAATTGTGACTTGTCATCAATAGCAAACATGCACTTATTGAAGTCACCCAAAAAATGTGATCCGCCCTTAATATTATTTCCCTAGTGTTTAATTGCATTTTGTTCAATATGCCATGTGCATAATGCATGCTTCACTTCAGGAATAACTTCACATAGCGCTCTTGCCATTGCTTGATCTTGGTTAGTAAAAATTGTTGCAGGTTTCTTTTGCTTGTTTGCTTTCAAGAAAGTTTCCAACAACCACTTGAATGATTCTGTAGTTTCATCGATAACAAAGCTACACCAAAAATTACAATTCCTCTAAAATGATTGAGTCCTGAAAATATTGCAAGAGGCCTATGATTATTGTTTGTGCAGTACGTGGTGTCCAGTGAAATTACATCTCCAAAATAAGCATAATCTACAACCATTCAAGCGTCTGCCCAAAAAATATTAGTAATTTGATCTTCCGTATCAAGCTGGTATGAATGGTAAAATGAAAGGTTCTCTATAATATGTTCTTCAAAATAATTCAATAAGCATCAAACTTCCCCATCCACCAAATTTCTTCTTCGTTTAGTCATCAAATAATTTTTCATATCCACTCAAGTGAAACCAAAATTAGCTCGCCCACCTGCTTCCTTACTCATAAAGTCAAAAGTTGATTTTTGTTGAAGTCCAGCATCCCTAGCCAAATCAATCTCATCTACCTGTGCATTACTTATTTTCTTTGAGACCTCATCATATGCATTGTTTCTTGAAGAAGTAATGGGTGGTTATGCTTTTCTATAAAGTTGGTGATCTTGAATTTACCTTCCACTAATTTAATTGTCATTCCAACATGACAATCAGTTCTAGTCTCAGAACGATGGTTGGTGGTTGAGGTCCACTTTTTATCTGGTCCTTTTGTACCCTCTTTTGAACATGCATATCTATAGCTAATAATTGTCTTTTTATCTTTCTTATTCTTTGTCAACCCATTTTTCCTTGCACTGAAGCCTACATTACAAGCATATTCATTATCAAATCTCATGCCTCCTCTAGATCATCAAACTATTTTCCTAATCTAGGAGCCAAATGAGCTTCCATATATTGAAACATGAAAAGGTAAATTTATGCAACACATAACAAAGTGTCATTAGACAAATGAGAAATTACAAAATCATAGCAACATTCCTTGTGACAAATAACATAAAATTTTTAAAAGATACCATCTTTTATATTAAAAATATATATAGATTTTCATCTTACCTTGCCTCTTAAAATTAATATGGCAATGGTTGAACCCCTCTCCTAAAAAAATGGATGCTTCTCACTTGACATAGAAATTCCTATAATTAACATAGAAATATTATAACAGAATTTCCTGTAATTAACATAGAAATATTATAACATGGTCAATGAATGCAAAAGATTATAATCCAAACTAATGAATCTGCATATTAAGACATGGAAACACACAACATACCTTTAAAAATGACATTTTATTATCCCTCAAGTAGCCAACATGAAATTCTTTATCACACTGGAAAAAAGGAGGAAGAACAAGAATGAGAACATCTCATGGTTCATCATAGATAGAAGGATCCTAATGATATTTAGTACTTGCAACAATAATCATGCCATTTTATGAACTTGGGGAACTTTAGCTATTTAATGTTAATATTGTGAGCCTTCATGACAATGTACTAGCATGCATACCTGATCACATATATTATTGTTTGTGGGCCAAATCCTGATCTATTGAAATCACAACCCCTACATAAACAAATTTCTTTTTATGATATGCAGATAAATAAAAAAATTAACAATTATAAAGATTGGGAAATGATTAATTTAATACTGCAATAGATAGCAGGTAAAAGTTGCTGATTCCAAAAAGCAGAATAAAAATATACACAAAGCTCATATTTAAGTTTCAAATCTCCATGAAGTACCTACATAAAGATGGCAATGGTTGAACCCTCTCCTCAAGAATGTATGCTTCTCACATGACATTCTCTTCGCCATAGTTCCATCAAAGTCACCATTACTCTATTCTTAATTATTTCCTCTACGTAGAGCCCTCCCCACAACACACACATGGATCAACACAAAAGCCACGATACCAGATAAAGAAGAATCAGAGAAATGGATATCGTGTTCTTTATAATTAATTTGATCAAAACCTAGAAACAAAACTAAGCCGGTAACTAATCTTTCAGTTTGAGCCACCATCCGTTCTTGGTTTTTCAGAGAAATGGAGATTGCGTGCGTGAAGTTTTCCCGCCACTGTAAGAGATGAAAAGTCATAATTTCTGGTTCTGGTCTTAAAGTGTATGACGTGTCTCTTTCTGGATGTTTCGATTGAGTAAATGGTTAGGATGAAAAGATACTAAGAGAAAAGGAGAAATGGGATACTGAGACAATATGCTCTCTAAGATCATAGCTAAAAATAGCCTTTTTTGCAAGACCTCAGGTTATAGTCACTGTACCGTGAATGTAGCTATGATAGCTATGACTTGATAGCTATGGCTAAAAGCACCAACGCCTTTTGACATGTCCCTCTGTACACTCAATATCTGCAAGCACCAACTCAATTTCTTACCTCTATCATTTATTATCCCTTCTGACATTTCACATGGGGCAAAGTCACGGGCAACGAAACTGGTTTAGCTCTAACCTAACCTCTTGTGCCTATCTAGCTTTAATCACTGGCAAGTTCTTAAGTTAGTGACTGAAATAACAAACTTGGCTGGAAATCATTACAAATCAGCTGCTGATGTATAACCAAAAGGAAGAACATAATGGACACATTTTAAAAAGCTTAATACTCAGATTTATTAATATCACTAACTATTAGAGAAATGTGACTACTGTAACTGGATAGCTACCTATTTATACACAGAGTCTAGGCTATGATTGAAATGCTAAAGTAGCTCATACTTTGAACTACTTTATTTAAATCCTTTATTGAATCTTGATGTCTAAATCAAGAACCTTAATGAACAAAACCAAATTAAAAGGCTTATTTTAGAGGTACTTGCATCTCTAGATCTGTGCTAATATGCCTAAACTTAACCTGTGATTGTAATATTTTGATTAACCATTTTCCTCTTTGTTCTGAAGAGAGCCTACATGCATGAACCAGTGCCTTAGAAAGCAATTGCTCCCGGTCTTGCATACTTTCACATCCCATTGCCAAAATATGCTTCTTTTGACTCGTCAAACTTCACAGGAGTAAAACAGGAAGGCATTAGCTCTTCGTCTGTGAACTTTGGCTTCTTTACAAAGCATATTTATGTATGCATTCAATATTTGGTATTTATTCCAGATCAAATCTCTGTGTGTTATGATCAAGTTGAAGAAATTTATCTTGACAAACCATGCAGGTCGCATATGCTTTTTATCCTTACTTACCTCTGCTTCGATCTGTGCCTCATATGACTATGACTGAGGTGCCTTCCTGTAGCTGGCCTTTTGTGTATACAAGTAATATTGAGCTTCGTGTAGTTCTTCAATCCATGATATGTTTCCATATTCAATAAAAAAAGATATGTTTCCATCTTCATTATGTCACATATCTCCATGTTGTTAATGGTCTTAATACTACTATTGTTTCAATACTTTCATTAAAAAGGGTACTGTTTTTACTGTGACCTTTTTATCTTTGCTTTTTATCTAATGTTGTTTCAATACTTTCATTAAAAAGCTATTATATTTTTCTCTTTGCATTTTTACCACCTAGTAGCAGCCAAAAAGTGGAATCTTTGAGGAAAATTTATCTATCTTAGCATATGTGTTTGTAATGTCACTATTTTCATCTTAACAAACACTGAGATATGATGTTTTTTTATACACTTTTCTCTCCAATTAGATTCAAGTATTACTTGAGAAAATTGTTCTGTGTGACAAAAATTACATGATTTTTTTATGAATATATATTTATTTTTCCTTACTTATAAATTACTAGATTGTCAAAAACAAAAATGTCTGTTTTTATATCTATTTTTTTGGGTTAGATTGTATTTATAAATTTATAAAGTAGTATGTACAGTAATTCTTGTAAAACATTATTTATATATTTAATTATTGATTGACGTTCGTCCTTATGAATATCAAATTTCTCACTAATACTTTAGTTAATGAAAGACATATCAAGAAGAAAAGGCATTTTATAATTCAAACAGTTATATATTGATTCTATCTCATTTACTTACATATATTTAATTTTTTAAATATTATCTCTGTTTTTTAACTGAAAAAAGATTTATTTAACAACTTCTTAAAATCTCTTTGGAGTTTTTAGAGTTTTAGGTTAAGATAAATTCTTTTTTTTTTTTTTTTTTTTACCCTAAAAAATTGTTTTCTCATAAAGAAAAAAAAATCACAGAATTTAATTATATATTCATATATGTAAAAAATTAAATATATGTAAATTAAATAATTTGAAATAAATCATTATTATTCTATCTCATTTACTTACTTTCATATATTTAAGTTTTTTAAATATTATCTCAGATTTTTTGAAAAACTTAAAAAGGATTTATTTAACAACTTCTTACAATCTCTTTGGAGTTTCTAGAGTTTTTAGGTTAAGTGAAATTATTTTCTCATAAATATTATTTAAAATAACTTAAAGTGAAAATTTAGTTACCCCAACTTTGACCCTTTCCTTTATATGTGGAATAACATTACACCATCTCTTTCACCGTGTCTGTCACCCAAGTTAAAGCTCTCATGTTCATTTTTCACAGAAAATAGAGCGTTTTAAAGCAAGGGATGACATTGGCAATGGAGAATATGGCAAAGAAGAGAAGCTGATCCCTTCTGATTCCAAGAGATCATTGACAACCATGATGTAACGCATAGTTAATTCTTGAAAATATTTGATTGGATCTCTTTGACGTTTTATTTCAAGTTCTCCACATATATCAATTGTATTTAAAAAATGGTAGAGATCTGAAAATCAATTTTAATGTTCCTTGGTAGTGATGTTTGGGGAGTTCCCTTTTAGTCCACATAGTATAATATTTAAAATGCTTTAAAAAATTGTTTCTAATATGTAGTTATTTATTGATATGATGTTTTAATGTTCCTTAAAGGCAAGAAAATTACATTATTTAGAAAGAAAAACATGTTTAAATAACCCGTGAAGTATTATCATCACGTGCAACGCACGGGTACAAGTTCGTTATATCAGTAAGCTAATAGACAAATTTCCGTAGGAACATTATTTGCATAAATAAAAAGTTTAAGAGAGGTTTATTTATTGGAAAAAAATATATATATCATAGAAGTTATGTGAATACAATTTAGATTTTAGAAAATTATGTAAATATATAGGTGGAAAAAGGTGAGATTACAAACTAACAAAAGTACGAGAAAACTAACAAAAGGGTTCCAACATAACAAAAAAAAAAAAATTGCTGCCAAAAAAGGGAAAACTTTTATAATATTGAGCTTCTTGCCACACTCGTGGTAGGAGGCATGAACCAAAAAATCATTTGACAATGACTCGCTAATGTGACAGGCTAATTTGGAATTATATATAATATTTAGATTGTTAACCAATTTTAAGAAATAATATAAATCTGAATTGATTATGAAATTATTTAGGTTTAATTATTGATATTCTGATTGATATCTTATTATTGAATAATATTTCTAATGATAGATCACGATTTTATTTAATTTTTGCATTATTGCATGACAAGGAAAAGCATATTGAAAGATCCTATTATGAAAATTTTTCTTGGAAGCTAAAACAAAATCTAATTGTGGAATTTTATAAGGCTTCTTAAATTTTAATAGGCTCAAGTTGGTAGCCGCCACCCTCAAGAAGGGAGGCTGACACCGATGCAACACGATTATTCTGCTATTCGAACTCGACAAGCTGGTTTTGATTCCACAAATTCATCATTCATTTTCCCATTCAATTCAGCGCTACCACGCACTTAGGGCCCCACCTCCAATTCCATTAAACAATTCCATTCTCCCCCTCCATTCGCACATACACACACAACATCCCATTCATTAATTATTCACCCACAAGCTACCTTTTCCAATGGTCGTGGTTCGTTGCTGTCTCGATTCTGAAGGGGAGAATTCCATGGCGGCTTGAGTTAGTTGGGAGGTAACTTGGGATGAGCATTAGGGCCTAGAACTTAGACTTGAACATCACAAACATTGTCTTTCTTTTTATCTTTTTTTGTTTAAGACTTGAGATTATTTAATTTTAAATGATTTTGAATTGTATTAATTGAGAACAATCTAGTTGTATATTATAGACATACTCCCTTCCGTCCTAATTATAAGACTAAGTTAACTTTTTTGAATAAATTAAGAAAGCTAATTAAATTATTTTAAAGTATTTGTATTTTTTTTCTTCAAACTAATTAGTTTAATGAATAAATTAATATATAAGGTAAAGATACACAACATATGATATGATTAAATAATTTATTTAGCTTCCTTAATCTCTCCAAAAAAAAAGGTCAACAAGGTCTTATAATTAGGACCAGAAATAGTATCTTGTTTGAATTGGATTATTTTGGAATGTTTTGTGCTTGAGAAAATTGTGGGAATTTTTGTTTGCAAACCTTTGATTGTCAAGGGAATTATTAATTGAGTTTTGATTATTAATTTAGTTGTCAATTTGGTTTATATATACAATAAATCACTTGATTATGCAAGAGGTAAATTTCAATAGGGAACAATGCCAAATGGAGGTTGATAGATTGGAGAGATGCCTGACAAATGAACAAAGGAACATATTTCATGAGATAATGGAATCAGTGAAATTATCCACAGGAGTTTTCTTTTTTGTGTATGGATTTGGAGGTACTAGAAAGACATTCCTTTGGAATGCTTTAACATCAACTGTTAGAGCGAATGGTGAGATTGTGTTAAATGTTGCATCAAACAACATAGCTACTACCTTACTCCCTTTTGGTCGTACTGCACACTCTAGGTTTGCAATCCCAACTGAGAAAAACAAAGACTATATGCAACATATCTCAAGACTCACCTGTCAGTATGAAGGTGTCCTATAGACAATCTGTTTTATCATATGAGCACCTTGTATTATTTAGTATTTCATTATTAATAAATTTGAGCATACTTTATATTTATCATATTTGTGTCTCACCTATACTTTACTGTTAATATGTGTTTAAAGATAAAGGCCTAAGGAATAGAATAAGTGTTCACTCGAGGATCTATGATAGGGATCATGATCATGAGGACTCGAGGACATAAAATGTCTATTGCCTGAAATATGCTCCTAGTCTTGAATCACCAAGAAAGGGCATTGGTTATCTCAATAAGACTAATACAAAATCATCTACTTGTATAAAGATACAAGGTAGAGACCTCATGGAATAAAGGCATGGTGATGTCTTAACTGATGTCGTGGGTAGATCCGTTAGAGAACAAACAACACTGAACTGACCCGCTGAGAGACTCCACAAGGATTCACTGTAGAGTATCATTAGATTTGTGAAATCTCTCATTGTTTGGTAGTGTGGATCTTCCTAGACTTGAGGATGTCATCAAACACTATGTCCTAGGGTTATACTTTGACTGTACAACTCTATCCGGCTGAGAATGGGCAGAACAATCTACTCTTTAGTGTAACTCGAATACATGAGTATGGATAGACATGCCGAAAGGACTCACACTCCCCTACAAGGGATTAGTCGTTCACAATACTGGTAGAGCTTGGATAAATTCTAGTAGAATCAGGCGTTTATGCACAGTAAGCGATCATGAAAAGTCATGATCTGTCTTAAAGTCAATAGAAGAATATTCCTTGTTTCGTGAAAAGCTACATTTAGTCAATCAAGAGAGAGATACTCTATATTTGCTCTCGACTAAATGTGAATGACAATGTGAGGAATGATGCCGACACGGTATCCAAATTAGAAAGGTAGACCACTTTATCAACTTGATTAGTTATGGGGCCGTAGAGCATTTCTAGTGTCTTATGTGGTCATTAGATAAATTGGGACTGTTAAAGAAGTTTAATTGATCCAAGTTTATCTATGTTAGTGACTAATTGAGTCTAATGGATCATACACTAAGATTGCTATTGATTGTTTAATTTAGCAAGTTTGGGCCAATAATTGTTATTAGGCTTTAACAAGACTATATGTGTAATTGAGTTGGAGTGTGACTCCAAGCCCAATAATATATATGGCGCCACATTTGGTTAATTAGTGAGAAATTTGTTAGTTCTCTAAGGGTTTTGATGATCTCCAATAATTGTAAAACCCACTGTAAGAGCAAAACTCGAGGTTACTGTTCAAACCTCGAGGTTTGGCCTTACAAAAAAGAACTCTAGGTTTCAGGACTGAGCAAAACTCTAGGTTTCCAGAGAAACCTCCAAGTTTCGTCATATAGAGACTTCTCATCGATTTTCTGAAAAATGGAAAAACTCGAGGTTACTGTTCAAACCTCGAGGTTTTGACTTTGAGAGAGTCTCCTAAGTTTTGAACATTTTAAAACCTCCAGTTTTGTGAACAAACCTCCGGAGGTTTGAGATAAATGAAATTTTCTCAAAGTTTTCGAAATTAAGAGAAAACTCGAGTTTTGGGGACAAAACTCGAGGTTTGTCCAGACATAAAGTTTCTATGTTTTTCCAACACACAAAACCTCCAGTTTTATTCTCAAACCTCCAGGTTTCTGTTTTGGCGCAAAAACTCAAGATTTTCACATTTTAGAGAAACCTCGAGTTTTGATACAAAACCTCGAGGTTTTGGCATCTAGAGAGGAAACGACTTTTCACTGGTTTTGAAAACCTCCAGGTTTCTGGAAAACCTCCGGGTTTGCACTTGGCGCGATTTTGCGAAGTTTCACATTCAAAGTGAAACCTCGAGGTTTCGAAAAAACCTCGAGTATTTTCCAAAATGAAAGGGTGTCGCTTTTTCTTTGTGTTAAAAACCTCCAGGTTTGATGTTTTGGACTTAGATCACTTTCACTTGCTACAGTTCAAAACTCGAGGTTTGAAGAACAAACCTCGAGGTTTCGGCGCATATTCAGAATTTCAAATTCTGCGAATTCCTTGAACCTTCTTGTTTGATCTTAATACTTCCAATGATTAATCTCTAATGTTCCTAGATATGTTTAACCACTTTTTTAGTGAGTTTCAGATGAATTAGAGAATGTTTATTGAAGGTTTAAAGATAAAGCAAAAGTGATGTCAGAACATTAAATGCAAAACCCAGAAAGTTGCATACTTTTGGGTAATCCTTCTGCACACGTCTACAAAGGATTAATGTCTACCTACCACATCCAGTAGCTTCTATTCCAACGGACTAATTCGCGAGAGAAGTTAACCTTGAACTTCGCACAATTTGGATTAAATGAAGATTAGTGAGAGAAGACACTATAACAGCCTACAACAGCTGGATTATTGATTCAATGGTTATATGAAGAATTACAACGGTCATTTAATGATCTCTGAGTATAAATAGAATAACATTCAAGTCTTCAACAACCAACACATCAGCTGAAAATGCATAGCATTCAAAGTTCTTCAACTACATTTCTGTTTTCACTTGTATTGTGTCTTTTGACACTTAAAGCTTCAGTGTTTATCAATATCCACTCTTAGAGAGAGTTTCTTTTCGTATATCATTTATCGTAAAGGATCACAAGTCCGGGGACTTGGTGATTGGGTTCATTGATTGCAACTTGTAAGGGGGAGTAGGTTCTAGTGAGAGAACTACTCTTGAGTACGAGTGTGTAATCAATTGAGATAGTGAAAAACCCGAGAGTCGGGGATTTGGACGTAGGTCAAGAGATTGGACCGAACCAGTATAAATCCTTGTGTCTTGCTCTTCTACTCTCATCTTAGTTCATCTCTGTTTTTAGTGTTCAAAAACAAAGGTTTTCTGAAGGAAGATTTTTAAAATCCCCAATTCACCCCCCCTCTTGGTGATTTAGCTCCACTTTCAAAATTAGTTTCCCTACTAATATGCCCAAATGTGTTAAAAGGCCCAATATGGTCTTAGGCCATTTTGAATTTGAATTTTGAATTTAAGTTTGAAGTTTAACTTCGAATTTTAAATTCAAGAGGTTGGGTTATAAAGGATAATTTTGAATTATCCAAAACTATATCCAATAAAGATTGGATAAAGATCCAATAAATATTGGACAAGGATTGGGCTTCTTGGAAGGCGTCATTCTTGGATTGAGCCTTTCTAGTTGGACTGGGCCTTTCTTGTAAGCACTAGAATTAGGGACAAACTCTAATTTTAGCGGCTGAACTTAGCTCTAGATTGTGGAGTGCATTTTTGGTGGCACAAGGCGCCTTGGTGTGTGCGGCTTTCTCAAGGGCTAGAAGGTGCCATTCTTGAAGAGTTCAAGAAGGCAAGAAGGCGTCATTCATGAAGGGTTCAAGAAGGGAAGAAAGCGCAAATTTTGAAGGGTTCAAAAGGTACCACTTTTGCACTTGTATGCCGCCAATTCAAGAAAGGTAAGTACCTAATCTTGTTTATCCTATCGTCCAATCTTGCACCTCACCTAACCTCAAGACACCATCATCGCCTTGAGAAAAGAAAACCCAAAGACTTGAAGCCTCCACCATGACATCGCCTAGCAAGCATCCAAGGAGAAAGAGTTCTCATTGCAATCAGGAGGTAGCCGTGTGGATCAACATTAGAGGACTTCGTAATCTTTGTTGTCTTTTCAATTGATAAAAGGTAATCCTAAATCCCTATACGTGTTTTAACGAGTAGATCCTAAACACGACTCATGAATATTGTAAGAAGTTACGGGTTCTCATGAGTACATGATGAGCACAAATTATGCTATGTTTTCCCTATATTTCATGACTGAATTGTATGGTAAATGAAAGCTTAACTGCAAACAATCCAAGCAAAAAGGCATATATTCGTGATATAGGGAACTGAAGGATAGAAACCATTTACATTCTAAACATATGCTAAGAAAGGAGCAAGTTACATTGTTTTTAAAGAACGTATAGGAAAGCTGATATTATGCTATAGCATTCTGACAGCAACTCGAAGTGCAATAAAAGGCATCACGAAATTTATAGCAAAGTAAAGGACGCAATGCTATGCGTCATATTTTCTGACCTTTTTATCTAGATTATTTCAGGGATAATAAGGAAAGTCGAGAACAACAGGTAGATTGCTGACGTAATTAAAATAGAAGATGCGGAGGATCAAAACTGAAAGATTTGAAGAATCCCGCAGGATCGCGAGAATCAATCTACTATAGTCGAAGATGCGATGGATCTCGACAGATTTGGAAAGCCCGGCTCATTTGGAACTTACGTCACAAGAAAGGCTGAGTATAAAAGGAAACAGCAAGTCAACCCTAAAGAGAGTCGCACAGAGCCAAAACGAGATTTCACATTTGGCTGACTCAAAAGAAGAGTGAGAGACTTCACAAGCACGAGAATTCCAGGATAACCCAGCATCCTTCCTTGCAGTAAGACGAAGAGAAGAAGACGTGGAGTGGTGACGTGACAGGGCTTCTTCCACGCCGCCGGAACGCCGTCAAGCTTTCTGTTTTACCTTTTATTTAGTCTTTAGATCATGGGTCATTCTGTTACTATCTGTTTTGTATTTCCCTCGTCAGTCATGAATTGATTTTCCTAAGGCTGAACGAGGATGAATCCTTAGTTGTTAAATGAACCCAGTTGCAAGTTCTTAATTTAATAGATTCGGTTTTCTTATCAGTGAATTAATTACTAGTCGATTAGCGGAATCTAAGGGCTAGATTTGTGGCCTTGGCTTACTGACAAGGAGTCGATGTTAGACCTCTGAGAAACAGTGTTTGCTAGGCAGCCAGAGCAAGGCTTGACCTATTATATTGTAGGCTTCAAGAATAGGTCTACCTCTCATAACCATGACACCCTGTGTGTAATGCAGATTTAACTATAAAGTTGCCATAGGAATATGGAAGGAGTATAGTTAGTATCATATGTATCGAACGCGGAAGCTTCGATAGATTATAGTGGTGGGTTAACCGAATAGCGTTGTAGTTAGTAGCTATCTTTGTAGCAATTGCGGAAAGCATGCGTATGGATGCTATAGCAATGGGTAGAGCAACTGAGGGATTGATGCACTTAAGGATGATTTCGAGTTCAGCCTAACCTCTTACTGATATCTTCTTAAAACTACGATACCCTGTTTATTTCTGTTATTAGCATAAACACAAAAACCTCTCAAACCAATCATATTTACTTTATGTTTGCACGACTATCATAGCAATCGAGCGTCACTTCTTGGTATCTCAGTCTCTGTGGGACGATACTCTACTTACACTTTATTACTTGTTCAACTAGTTCACTTGCCATCAAGGAAATCGACCAACAGTACAGTAAAGAGTTACGGGTAAAGGAGAAAAGACATTCTCTGAGTAAAGAGTTAAATGTTATATATCATAAGTACCATAAAGAGTTAGTATTCTCATGAGTACCATAAATAGTTACGGGTTCCTCAAAGATCAACCATTCTTGTTATATTTACCTCTAACTTATGAGCACTGTAAAGAGTTACAGGTTCTCATGAACACCGTAAAGAGTTACGGGTTATAACTTATGAGTACCGTAAAGAGTTATGGGTTATAACTCATGACAATTAACTTTTCTATTCATGGCTTTTAGTGATAATCTAGTTTCCGCTGTGATTAAGGAGAAAAAAAATGTTTTTCAACCTCATGAGAAAGTTGCTTAAACGTCAAGCAACACCCCAAAATATTAACCAACACATGATATCAGATCCATGTTTGTTACTGTAAACACGTGGGATTTTTACTATTGAATATGATTCAATGGTTGTTTAGGAGTGTATGTTTCTAACCTTTTTATAGGTACAAGTAATATGGATGGTCATGGTTCTTCGAATGTATGGTTTAATTTCATATTTAAATTTTATGTCTTTTGGTGAATATAATTATTTTGTCCCAATTTAAATTTTTTGTCATTATTTCCTATGTAAAAAATTGTAGTAAAAATTAGGATATAAAAAATTTTATTGTGGGAGTTCAAAAGGATGGCTAGACCATGAAGGCCATGCCAAGAGGTGCAATCAGCCATGTGTATGGAACTAGGGCGAGTTTGAAGTTGACCATGATTCAAAGCATGTAAATACTCTTGATGAAAATCAAAAGGCACCATGATCGTCCACTTTAGGTTTATTTTTAAAACATGCATTCTTTTAATTTTTGAAATTACGACTAGTATGCATGTTATTAATAAACACGATCACTCTACGACTAGTATGCATGATAAGACAAAAGCTTTAAGGAATTAACTATGTGATATTTAGTGTGTTTGTATGTCTAATTATGCATGCTAGGTAAAATCACATTTTTAAGATGAGACCGAAAAAGAACCCTCATGAAAATTATCTAACACGTTTGATTGCCTCTCATCATCGGTGTCACTTAAATCCCTTCTACATGGTAGTGCTCTTTAGCTCAACTAAGACCTATCATTTCATTGGGTCACAGTGTCATTCGAAGTGTATGGCACTTAGGATGATGGTTTGTGCTGGAGTAGATGTATAGTTTGCAGGCTCAACTGGGTCTCTGTATTTATGGAAATGATGTCAGGTTGTTACATAGATATGACACTAAGTGACAAAATGTTATCAACCTGATGATCTAAGAGAAGACATAGATATGTTGTGATTAGATCAACCTACTAGATAAGTTAATTTTTCAGGCTCAACAGGAAACTAATAATTCTAGTTGTTCTCTTAGCCTATTATGGATATCCTTATGAAGGACAACCCTAAATCAATTATGAGGGTCATTGATTTTAGAGAAAATAGTGGAGGGTCACATACGATTCAAAATTCTTCGTATATGGTTGTTTAAATTTCATTAAATACTTATATAAGTCCATCTTTTTATTTTCAACATTTGAGTCATGGCCAAAAATTTTAATTTCTGCTCTATTCTGGATGCTAATAAGTTAGCTGGACCTAACTTTAAGGATTGGTATCAGAATGTAATGTTTGTCTTGCATTCTGAGAAGATAACTTATGTCTTAGATTCTTTGATTCATGTTGCCCCACTTAATGGCAAGATGAGCATGATCAGTTTGATTGGGAAGCCCATAAACAGCACCTGGCAGACAATGAGCAAGCATTCTTTATATTGATGGCATTTATGTCCTCAGAACTCTAGCGTCAATACGAGTATATGGATGCTCCCTCCATTATCTTGCATTTACAAGAGCTTTATGATAAGCATAGGGGGTTAGGTTGAGTACTTCAAGACCTCTAAGGAGTTGTTTGGCTGCAAGATAGTTGAGGGCATGACAGTTGGACTACACGTGCTCAAGATGATTGGGCTGAAAGAGAAACTTGCTTCTCCGGGCTTTATCATGGGCCATGAGCTGAGTATTGACTTGGTCTTGCAGTCTTGCCACATTCATTTAATAGCTTTGTGATCAATGATTATATGAATAAGGTGGAGTCAACACTCCCTGAGTTGTTGAGTATGCTGACCACTGTTGAGGGTGCTTTAAGAAAAACAGGACCCAAGCTCTACTAATTGGTGGGCCTTTGAAGGTTAAGGGCAAGGGCAAGTCTGTGGAGATAGACAAGCTCAAGCCGAAGGGCAAGCCCAAGAAGGGGAAGGGGAAGGGGAAAAGAAAAAAGGGAATCAAAAGGAGAAGTCTGAGAACACTTCTATTGTTGTATGCTTCCATTGTCAGAAGGAAGAGCAACTACCCATTACAACTTGCGAGCCTATGGTATGTTTTGGATTTAGATTCCAATAGTAAACTTCTTAGCGTTCAAGTTAAGAAATCAAGGTTAGATAATCGATCGTATCTTTGGCATTGTAGGTTGAGACATATTAATGGGACAAAATTGTCTAGACTCCATCATGATGGATATCTAGATTCCATGTATTTTGAATCCTATGGACCTTGTGAATCTTGTTTGTTCGGATCAAGATGACAAAAACCAAGCTTGAGAAGCTTGTGAGTCACAAAGTCAATAAGTTTTTGGAACTCATTCATTCTGATATCAGTGAGCCCATGTCTACTCGGGCTAGAGGAGAATACTCCTACTTCATCACCTTTACTGATGATAAGTCCATATTCGGATATGTGTATCTTATGAGATACAAATCTAAGGCCTTTGAAAAATTCAAAGACTTTAGGAATGAAGTAATGAAACAGTTTGGAAAGATGGTAAAGATGCTTCGATCGGATCGAGGTAGCGGATATCTGAGTCAGGAGTTTCAGGATTATCTAAGAGAGAATGGGATTCTCTCACAGTTGACGGCTCCATACACCCCACATCAGAATGGTATGTCTAAAAGGAGGAATTGAACCTTGCTTGACATGGTACATTCAATGATGAGTGGTACGAAGCTCCCAAAATTGTTTTGGAGATTCGCCTTCTATACGGTGTTACACCTTCTTAATAAGGTTCCATCAAAATCTGTTCAGACTACTCCGTATAAGATATGGAGGGGTCGGAAGCCCAACTTGAGTTATCTCAAGGTGTGGGGCTGTCGAGCTTATTTCAAGACCCTAGTACTGGATAAGTTAAGGCTAGGAGCACCTTGTGCTATTTTGTAGGCTATCCCAAGGAAACTAAGGGATACTATTTTTACTGCCCAAAAGACTACAAAGTATTTGTATTCAAGAATGCTACCTTTCTTGGAGAGAATATACTCTCTCAAGTAGATAGTGGGAGTAAGGTAGAACTTGAAGAAATTCAAGACCTACAAGAACATATAACAGAGCCCAAGTCTGTTGATCAAGCGATGCCTCAACTAGAGGCTGTAGACACCCAGCCCTGTAAGACTTCTAGGGTTAGTCATCTACTTGAGAGGTATGGTTTTATGATTGAGAATCAACATATCGTTGAGGATGACAAGCTTACTTCCTACACTGAGGCAGTTAAGGATGTTGATTCCTCAGAATGGCTAAAGCCATGGAGGACGAATTATATTTGATGCATCAAAACAAGGTATGGACCTTGGTTCCACCACCTGAAAGAATAGTTCTTATTGGGTGCAAGTGGGTCTTCAAGAGGAAGACTAATGCTGATATAAACATTCAAACCTAAAAAGCTAGGTTGGTTGCGAAGGGTTACCGTAAAAGGCAAGGTATTGACTTTGAGGAAACTTTCTCGCCTGTTGCCATGATCAAATCTATCAGGATCATACTAGCTATAGTTGCATATCATGATTATGAGGATTAGCAAATAGATGTCAAAACCGCCTTCTTGAATGGTTTCCTGAAGGAAGAAGTGTATATGACACAATCTGAAGGTTTTGAATCCAAAGGCCAAGAGCATATGGTATGCAAACTTCAGAAGTCTGTATATGGGCTTAAGCAACCTTCCAGGAGCTGGAATCTTCATTTTGATGAAATTGTTAAGGGTAACGGCTTTATCAAGAATGAAGATGAACCATTGTTTACAAGAAGGTTAGTGGCAGTTCTATTGTTTTCCTTGTACTTTATGTGGATGACATATTGCTCATTGGAAATGACATTCCCATGCTTCAGTCCACAAAGATTTGGTTGTCAGAGAACTTCACCATGAAGGATGGAAGAGGCGGCCTATATACTTTGTATTAGGATCTATAGAGATAGATCCAAGAGGATGCTAGGATGATCTCAATCCACATACATACATAAGATGCTTAAGAGGTTTAGCATGGATGGGTTGAAAATAGGTTTTCTTCCTGTCGGTCATGACATTCATCTTTCTAAAACTATGTGTCCTAAGACACCAGTTGAAAGGGAACGCATGGAGAGGATTCCATATGTATATGCAATTAGATCTATCATGTATGGTATTCTATGTATGAGATCAAACATCTCTTATGCTTTGAGCATTACGAGCCGATATTAGGCTGACCTTGGAGAGTGTCACTGGACAGCCATAAAGATTATCTTAAAGTATTTAAGATGGACTAAGGATTCCATCATATTATTATTATTATTAGGATTTTATTATTACTAGTAGTATAAACTCATACTTGAACGATTGAATTTCATTGCAGTTTCATTTCTCTAGTTTCTCTCTTTTTTGAGTTCTCTCCTCTCCTTCCCTTCCCTTCTCCCCTCTTTCTGATCTCTTTCCCCTTTTCCCTTCTAGATTTCACATCACCACATTTAAACATTAATTACAGGGTAAAATTGATAAATAAGTATTAATGACTCTTACGCTATATTTGGATGGAGAAAAAATTAGGAGGTAAAGAAAACTATGAGTGAAAATGCCCAAAAATAGTATACATTTGGTCCTAATTATAGAAACAAGTTTATAGTGCAATTTGTACTATAAACTTGATCTTATAATTAGGACTGAAAGGAGTAATTTTTTTTACCATTTTTAGAAGTTTCCTTTCTAGTATCCCCTCCTCTATTTTCCCCTCAATTCTCTCTCCATCCAAACACCACATTAAAGTGGCTTATATCAATTTTGCCCAAAAAAAAAAAAAAAGACTCATATCAAGGACAAAAAATTTCTTCTTAGGGACCAAAGGAGTAATCGTTGTTCATAGTTTTTAACAATTTTAAGACTGAATTACATCTTATTTCTCATATTTGTGAAATGCACGAGAGAATATGAAGATCATTAAACTTTTCTGTCATTATATTGATTATTAATTAAGTGTATTTTATTGGGTAACTAATTTTCAGTGCATTTGGGATGTGGAAAGGTTTTCGTGAAAGCATGGGAAGATGCATGCAAAGCAAGAAAGGGCCGTCCAACACTTCTGGCGCCAAAGGGAAGAACCTTTGTGTTGCAACCTACGATTTTCCAAGGTCCATGCAAGTCCCCATCTGTTAATTTTAAGGTAATTCATCGATTCATTCATTAAAATTTACGGAATCTCAAACAAAATCATATTCATTCTGTTGCTTTTTAATATGACAAATTGTTGATATAATTTGTTCCCTTTTATAAGAGACATTCATAGATTATGTCAAATTTGTTTTTGTTGATTTTCCATTTTATCCGTATTTAATTACTCATATAATCCATATCATTGTATTTAATTCCCACACATTCTCCCTCCACCAACCATTCTCTATTCCACGTAAATCAGGGTATTTTTGGCATATTATGATTCTTCTAGAAGGTACCCTAAATTTAAGACTGAAGTCTGAAGGTAACAAATGATATATATATATATATATATATATATATATATATATATATATATATATATATATATATATATTGATACTGGAGAGTTCAATATACATAAAAAGGAAATTACAATGTTGGGGAAATTAATCCCATCGCCTCAGCAGCACACAGAGCCCTCAGAGAAGTCGGGCAACTATCCAAAAACCTGGAACAGGAGATACCCTCCTTAGCAAGACTATCAGCTATCATATTACAGCTTCTAGGAATATACTTGATAACTACTCTCCAATCTCTTCTCAAGAATTCCCCAATTTTCCAGAGTATAAGAGTGGGTCCACTAACAGTACCACTGTGAATTAGATCTACTAGTTACTGTGCATCAGATTCGAGAATAACCTGTTTGCACCCCAGCTCCCAAGCCAAATGGAGACCCTTAATAATGGCCCAGCCTTCCGCTTGAAGAGCCTCACAGCGCCCTAAACTATGCATAAAACCAGGAATCCATAAACCTTCATGGTTCCGAAGTACTCCTCCACATCCAGCTAGGCTTGAAGCTCTTGACACCGCCCCGTCAACGTTCAGCTTGGGTGGGTCCACCCAGATCAGGAGGCTGCCACTTCTGAATTGTCAAAGCAGCAGGACGACAAACTCCTTGTGGATCCAGCACCTGGGCATAACTTCTCCAAACCTTTAGGATTAAACTACCAGCATTATTTGGCTTCTGATAATCATCATTGAAACAAAAACTATTTCTCCAGAGCCAGAATTTCCATAAAGTTACACCCCACATCAGATCCCAATTACCATTCCTCTGAATTGTCAAAGCAAATGATATATGTATTCATAAGATTATACTATCTTTCTAGTCCTGTGTGTACAAGAGAATTTTTTTAGGAATAGCATCTTCCTAGACACTAATAGCTCGTCTGAAATTTTTAACATAAGTTTTATATATCTCATTAATTATTGATTAATCTCAATATATTAATTAGCCACACTCTTTCTCGCTAACTCACCCTCTCCAAAAATAAAAGTGCTTCTAAAAAATTAAATTACAATTTCTTACATAATTATTATTTTTAAGCAGTTTTAACCATATTTTTTAATATACATAATTCGATTGTTGTATTTTTTTATTTTTTATTTTTTATTTTTTTTGGGTGGGGGGAGGGGCGGGAAGATTCGAGTGATGAATAATCTATATATATATATGGGCTGGCAGGTGCGAGGAACTCCAAGGACTCCCAAAAACATCAATGCTTGAAAACGGCCGAGCAGTAAGAAAGAAACATGGCTCCAATTTTCATACATAAAAAAAAAGACTTGTTTTGGATGGTAGAGGCCTTTATGACGGCCAAGGCACACCTTCGTGGTCCTGTTTCAAAAAACCCCCAATGTCATGACCCGCCTGTAAGTTCAAATCCTACTCCTTCAATATTTCAAATTAAATAAATATTTAAAAAAGTAAAAATCTATTTAAAAGTGTTCACAAATCCAATTTTTTCCAATTGGTGCAGGCTATATCATTTCATGACATGACTGCAAGGGGCTTGAGATTAACAAGGTGAGAGTGATTAACACCCCAGGAGGTCACTTATCCATAAACTAGTGCAATGGCGCTGTTATATCCAACATTCACCTCCGTGCTTCTGACGATAGCCCTAACACTGACGGAATAGGAATCTCCAGGTCATCCCATAACACAATTCGAGATTATGTACTGGAAGTTGGTAATTATCAAACTAAATGACTAATCACTTTTCTTAAGTAGTAAGAAAAAACCCATCTCTTCTCTCATTTACAAAATCATCATAACTATCTAGGGAGGATTCTCTCTAGATGCAGGAATATCTATGTGGAGAGAAAAAAGAAAAAGAAATTGATATATCACACGTGTCAAGTTGGGCCCACAAATCTCTCTTTTTCTTTCTACTTGGAGTCCAAGGTTAACCTAAAAAGAATCAATAATTGGTAACTCATCCCATTTGAGGTCCTCCTTTTTATCTTGTTAAATTCTCTACTACCAAATAATCTTTAGATTCAAACACACTAGATTCAGGAAGGAGAGAAAATTTTGACTTTAAGAAAATAGAGTCACTTCTTCTTACCCTATTTATATTTCATTCTCATTTGGGTCTTCTGATTATTGCGTTCCACTTTTGCTGAAGGTGATGACTGCGTGGCCATTAATGGAGGTTCCCATCTGAACATTACTCGCATCCTCTGCGGACCTGGTCATGGCATAAGGTGATCTCACATCATAATCCTTCCATAACAAAAAATTTACATGTGTTCAATGAATAATCTGTAAGAGTCTTTGTGGCGTGTGTGTGTGTTTTGGTGAATATGCATATTTAGCATTGGAAGCCTGGGAATTGGTGGTACTTACGGCGCAGTGGAAGAGGTTCGCATCAAAAATTGCACCTTCACCAGAACATCAAATGGAGCAAGAATCAAGACTTGGGAGGTAAAACACACCAAAAAAGAGTATAATAAAATTAATTTTTTAGTGCAAACTTCATAACATTGACTTTGAAATTCTAAATTTTAAAATAAAATACTTGAGAGAAGCTCAAAAAAATAACTTAGAAGAGTTCACTTAATCATGCCTGTGAAGTTTATAAAGAAATTTACATGAGTGAAGAGAATTCATTGACATGTATGCTTAATAATTACAAGAGAGTTGAGAATATATACACACATATACTAGAAAGAAGGGTTAAGTACAGATTGACCAACAAAGTTTTACGCTAGGAGCATCTAACACAAATAAGTTTTAAAAGGAACAAAAGTATCAATCAACAATTAAAAATGGGTAACTAGCACAATGACATTAAAATTACCCTAACGTCCATTTGGTGTGATGTCAGAGGTGTTAGAGGAGAGATAAAACAACAGTTAGATTGAAGTTAATGAGATTGTACTATTTGCCCCATTTAAAATTGTTCAGTGGTATCTTTTTTCTATTTTCAATTGTTAATTGATACTTTTGCCCCCTTGAAAATTTATTTGTACTAGGTGCTCCTAGCGTAAAACTTCATTAGTCAATTTGCACCTTAATCCTAGAAAGAAATTTTGAAATTATTTTAACTTAACTATTAACATTCTCATTCAATCAAAGTTTTGACCAATTTACAATCATGTTACGCTGTCCATAGCAAGGGAGGATATGGATATGTCAGAAAGGTCACATTTGAGGATATAATAATGAAAGACGTTCAGCACCCAGTGCTCATTGACCAATACTACACAGCTTTTCATGCAAATGGAAACATAAAGGCTACAAAAATAAGTGCATTTAGGAATTTCCGAGGAACTTCAGCTTTACCGAAAGCAGTGAAATTGATGTGTGACAAAGCTGTAGGATGTACCAACCTTCGGTTGGAAAATATCAAAAAATTACATCGTCCGATCCTAAAATGAAGACCAAAGCCACTGCTCCAATGCTCATGGCTCAAGTTCTGCCTCCAACATTCCTCAAGTTTCATAGGTATGGTGGAAAGTGGACATAATCATACTAGAAATGGATACATACAGCAACATTTTTATATTGATGGAGAGGCACTGATGCAAGAAATCCTCCAAAAATGATGCCAAACTTGTAACAAAGTTTGTATCTGAATGTTTCAAACACTAATCCCAGTCACATACACCGCTGTCAGTCATAAGTCATAACAGAAGGAAATTTGCATTTGAAACAGCCTATGACAGATATAAGTATAACTACTTAATTTTCAGCAAAATAATGATTTACATAGAACAACCAATCTTGACCTATGTCATGACACAGTAACCTCAAGATAATTTAGATCCTCCGTACATCTAGAGCACAAACCATACAGACAAACCATGAGTCCACATAAGGTGCTTAGACCTTATGTGCTTATTACATGCTTATATAAGCATGTAATTTTTTATTTTTTATATATTGTATTTATTTATATTTAAATTATGTGCAACTTTCTTCAATGATTTTTGCACCCAGTATCTCAAATTAATTAGTTTACAGTCCTGCATTCAGAAATATTTGTCTGTAACACCAGTATCATAGAAATTAATTAATTTGAGATACTAGGTGCAAAAATCATTGCAGAAAGCAGCACATAATTTAAATATAAATAAATACAATATATATAAAATAAAAATAAAAATTACATGCTTATACCTCAATTTGAGGTATAAGCATGTAATAAGCACAGAAGGTCTAAGCACCTTATGTGGACTCGACAAACCATACAGATCTAATTTGGACGGTCACAACCTCTTTCTTTTCTTTTCTTTTTTTAATTTTTCTTTTAAGAAATAAAATTTAAAAAACACAAAATGAAAACAATAAATCCGGCCATTCAAATTTGATTTAGGCAGTAAAGGTAAAACAAAAATCAGATTATACTGTCAAAAGAGTGTTCCACGTGATGCACATCTCTCAACAAAGAGAAGCAGAGCGTTCTACTTTTGCATGTGGACCAATCCAAGTTACATACCAACTACAAGAAGAATTTACTAAGACAGAAGAAGAGTATCAAACAGAAGGATCCTAGATCTTCCTTACACTATTACCTTTTTAAGGTGAGGCACAACCAAAATTGTTCTGATAAAATGAACCACATAGGCAGATATCAATAAAATTAAAAAATAAAAACATTTTTCATTTTTCATGAGGCCGTGCAATTTATAAACTAAATCAAAAACAGTGGATAACCATATGCAACTTGTTGGAAAAGAGTTTACCTGTATGTATCATAATCTAAAGGAACATAATGCAAGTGATGCGTCTGATATATGGGTTACCAAATCACCCTGCAGGGAAAAATTGTAGAGATATAGATACATATTGCCCTTCATCACCAATAATAAAGTCATATTGTATTTGCATATGAAGCCAATTTTTCACAAGCATAGAATAGAAATACATTCAGGTTGCCCAAAATCGTGTGTGCTAGCTCAAATCCATGCAACAAACTGCATTAATTTTCTTGTATTAAAAATTCTCAGAATGCAAAGTCTTCTTGATTTGCGGATGCATACTTGACTAGCATTTCAGTGGTAGCAGCATCTGCAACAAAACCTTTCTCTTTCATTATTTTAAGGTATTTCATTGTCTTTGAACTCTCCCTTTTAAAAAGCAATCCTTGAACAAATACATTGTAAGTGCAACTATTAGGCAGGCAACCATTCTCTTCCATATTTGTCAATAAGTTTTCAGCCTCGTCCACTAGTCCTTCTTTACAGAGACCTTTAATCATTATGGTATAAGCATAAACATTTATTTGCAATCCTTTAGCAGGAAAACTAGATAAAAGTTCCCGTGCAGCATTCAGTTTTCCAGCACTGCACATTGCATCGAGCACAATACAGTAGATCACAATATTAAGATCCATATTACTCTTTTCCAATGCAACAAATAATGATATCGCCTCAGAATGAAGTTGGCATTTGCAAAGTCCATCCAATATTATAGCACAAGTCTGGAGATTGGGAATTTGGCCATATTTATGCAGGCTAAAAAACAGTTCTTTAGCAGCAAGTGGCCTACCTACTTGGCATAACCCACCTATAAGAGTAGTCCATGAGACAACATCAGGATTAAATCCTTTGCTAACCATTTCATCCAAGAGATGCATAGCATTATCAATATTTCTTACTTTACACCATCCATGGATCAATGAACTATAAGTTACAATATCTGGTAAACAGCCCTGGCTAACCATTAAATGAAATATTTTTGTGGCCTCATTCATTTGATTTTGCAAACAATATCCATCAATCAATGAATTATAAGTGAAAACATCGGGCTTCTCCCCCATCTGAATCATAAAGCCTATTATGCTTTTAGCACCCATAATCATTCCCTCTTTGCTTAAGGCATCCGCTAAAATATTAAAAGTTGTAACATCTGGCATGACCCCCCTTTGCCTCATCTCATTCAGTAGTACACTAGCTTCCTTCCATCTACAACAATTACATAGACCTTGAATTAAGCAAGAGTAGGTGACAACATTAGGCTGAATACCTTTGCTAGTCATTTCTGAACGCAAACCTAAAGCCTCAAACACCAAACCATCCTTGCACAAACTATTGATAATCATGCTATAAACTACAACATTTGGCTTCCAAATTCTTTCCTCCAGCTTCCTTAGGCACTTCATTGCAGCAGTTGTGTCACCAATACTACACAATCCGTTTATTATCACCCCAAAGGTGCGAATGTCGGATTGATACCCCACTTTTTCTGTATGTTCAAGCAATCTTATTGCTTGAATCAAGTTTCCTTCTACACAAAAACCATTAATAAGAGTGGTAAAAGTCACTACAGTAGGCTCCAAACCAACTTTGAACATAGTCCCCAAAATTGAGAACCCGTAATCTGTCCGCTTTAAATGGCATAGACAATTTATCACAATATTAAGAGTATACACATCAGATTTTATACCCAATGAAGACATTTCTCTAATAAATGAAATCGCTGTTGTATAATGCTTCAGCTTCACAGTCACCCCCAACAATAGCGTGAAGTCTAAGACAGATGGCAAAGGCTTCATCCTAACCATCATATGGAAAAAGTTGATGGCATCATGGACATTTTTCAATCTTCCTGACCTGCATTGATTCCTCATAAAATTTAAGAACTGGGAGTCGATTTCTGTAGAACCAACTGTGGTACAAATTCGAGAACAAGACATGACAGCACAAGGAAAGTAACGCAATAGGATAACAAGAGGAGTTCTGGAACGAGCAGTAATACCAGTCTCTTGAAGAAGAATAAGAGGAAACCCAAAAAATGAAGTTATTCTTCGTAGCATAGGATTAGACAAGCGGTATAACAGCAACATCAACATATTGCTTGAAATAGTCATCATCCATATCTTCTTCATTACTATTCTCAAAATCTGATAACACCACCTCTGAACCATTTTCACTCTCCTCCACCATCATAGTGTCACTGCTCTTTTCTCCAAATCTATATTTCACCTAGAAAAAAACATTGTATTTGACAAAAAGAGAGAGCATATTTTAGGTAATAATGTAATATATGAAAAACCAAAAGAACCAGAAATATATTTGACTAAAAACCAAAAAATGCTAAACTAAATTAAGAACCTAAATTGTACAGTCATTAAGTTCCAGTCCAACTATTAAACCAAATTAAGATTAAGATTATGAGTGTACAAATTAAGGGCAAAAAAAAAAACTAAGATCAAATTGCTGTTACATTTTAAGAAGTGTGTGAGTGCATCACAAGTTCAATCAATGCTAGCTACATGAAACCAATTTAGAAGTGGGTGAGGACAGAGATTAATAAAATGCTAACGAAATGATGGATTGGTTGAAGTTCATCCCAGATGTTGTAGAGACAAGAATAGAAAGCTGTTTTATGATGGCGTATTAACAAATACTATTTCATGCTGCAAACTATGATCCAAAATAGAAATAGGTTCCACAATTGCAATCACCAGTAATTGCAAACAAGTAATCTCAAAGTATTGCTCAAAACCATGCTTAACTTAGTGAATGATAATTTGGTTTTCTACAATGAAAAGATTTGAGCATAGTTGAAGAGCACAAACAGATTAATTAAACATAAGTTCACATAGTTGCCAAATTGATCCAAATTTTTCTAAAGCATGCACTTCAAAGTGTTATGAAACCTTGGCGACTTGGGCAACACTTGGTGCCAAAAACAAGATTTACTGCCATTTACATATCAGAATGTAAGGAGTAGCTGCAGTGGTAAAATATTAACTTCAAATTGGCAGATTAAAATGGGTGACCCAAAGATTTCAGAACGTCATCCTCATTTGGCAGTAAATGACCATGCTTAATCAATCAATTATGCTTTAGAAAAATGGAGGAAACATTTCAAAATTTCAGCAAACACTGCAGGACTTATTTGGACTAGTAATCTTCAGCAATTGCTAGTTACTACACCTCAAATGACCTTTCAAATTCAAGCCCGGATGCCAATATGCTTCATAACAATTCAGAGCATTTTGTATTAAGACAAATTCCAGAAGCAACCTTGTGTACTCAGACTTCCACAATGATCACAGGTTAGGGAACATGCTGGAACGGTGCAACCTATAAGCTAGCTAATCTCAATGCTTCCTCTGTTCAATCCTAGGTTCTAACAATTTTAGAACATGAAAAAGCAAAATTTTCAAAGTTACTCGGCATATGCAGCAGGGTGTCAACAGAACGTTCCTAAAGGTGCACAATTTATCAAATTCCCAATTTCCTATTTAAATTTTGTGAGTTCAAATTTGAGTTCTGAAAATTTGGGATTCAGATGAAAATTTGAGAAAAATCCATTTAACTCCTGTTTTAAAATTAGAAACAAAGTCTCTGAAGTAGCCTCAAGTTTTCTTAAATCAATGATATTATTCAGATCTCTTGAACACCAAGCATATACAAGCAATCCAGAAAATTAAGAACTTGTATTCCTGCCTTTCAGAGACTACCCAAGAAAGCAATGCAAAACATAATAACCCTCAGATCAAAACTCATCAGTTCAAGCCTCAGTTTAGCAAGGTTTAACACTTAATCAAAACCAC
This sequence comes from Acacia melanoxylon, assembly GCA_019022615.1. Classification (NCBI taxonomy): domain Eukaryota; kingdom Viridiplantae; phylum Streptophyta; class Magnoliopsida; order Fabales; family Fabaceae; genus Acacia; species Acacia melanoxylon. The sequence continues at coordinate 1,225,772 of JAFJYJ010000002.1, forward strand.
AGAGGCTTCACACGACTACTGCCATCAAACTCAACTCTAATCTAACCAAACCCAACCCAAAAATAGAGAAAGGCACGAACTTTACCACAGAAAAGAAGAATGCATACAGACCAGAAACTCAGGTGGGCTAGAGACACGAAGACAGCAAACAGGGAAGATAATCGAGACCCCAGACATGAACACTGCTTCTGAGTTGCGATAGCAGAGATCCAGAGCTGAGACGAAAGCACAGAGCTGACACGGAGAGACAGACGGAGGATGATCACTATGATATTGAGAGAGAGAGAGAGATGGCGGTGGCTAAAGGTGGTTTGTGAAGGTAGAGGAAGGAGGACGACAGTGGTGGTGGAGTTAGGGTTTAGACAAGCGTGAGAGTTGAGTCGAAGAGGGAGCTATGGAAGTGGATCGACGGTGAAGAGGAAACAATGGCAATGGTGGAAACGGAGGAGTGATGGAGGTGGCGATTCAGGGGTGGACGACTTGGGGGTGATTACGGTGGTGGAGCTAGGTGTTCCGTCATGCAGAAAAATGGGAAGCGTTCTTACATGTCCGTGTAATTATTATTTTTTTGGAAAATTAAGCGCAGGTCGTAAGAAACGAAAAAAATTATAAAAAAGTTTCTTTAAATCACAAAATTACGTAGAAATCTTAAAGAATTTTTTTAATATTATTTGTATGAAAATAAAAACAGATGAGCCGAGGTGCAGATCAACAGCGAACAACTGGTGAGAAGAGAGAACAAACCAGCAGAGAGAAGAAGGAGCGAGACCAATGGAGGCTAAACTCAGTCTTTATTGATCTAAAACTCCGCAAGTGAACCGGCGTGGGTGGGTGTTTTCTCAGCTTTTGGCAGAACCTGGGGAGCACATAAGGTGCTTCTCCCTTATGTCTTCCTTACATATGTCTTTCCTTACGCACATCCCTCTAATTAATTAGGGATGGGGCATTTTTTTTTATTTTTTTTTATTTTTTTATATATAGTATTTATTTATATTTAAATTATATGCGGCTTTCGGAATTTTTTTTTTTCGACTCGTATCTCAAATTAATTATTTTACGGGATATTGGTGTTACGGGATAATATTTCGTATGCGGGATTGAAAATTAATTAATATGAGATGCGGGTGCGAAAAAAATATTCCAGAAAAGATCATATAATTTAAATTTAAATAAATAGTATATATAAAAAATTTAAAAAAATAAGAAAAAATGTGCTTCATCCCTCTTATAGAGGGACAAACACATAAGATACACATAAGAGATGTGCACCTAATGTGAATCCCAGAACCTGTGGGTATGGAGTTATGATGGGCGAATATGACTAGCTGTTCACTTGGTTCAATTGGACTTTCATCATGAATTTTATAAAGTTACCCACATAGTCTCCTGACGCCTCTAGCTAGCTGTGAACTGACATGACAACACAACTCCTGTAGTCAAATCACACAACTTTCACCCTCCCTAAATATTATTTAAATATAAAATAGAATTTTTTTAATAATTTCATATTAATAACTTGAAATATTTACTTTCTTACCAGTTTGACTCGGTCCTAGGTTTGACTCGATCCGACCTACTGATCCTTGACCCAAAGATCTCGACCAGGTCAGTTTTAATAACCTTGGTACTAAAACCTATTTTAGGATACCATCTGTTACTAAAAAAAATATTCCACATTGAAAGAGGCACTTTTTTATTTTATTTTTTTTATAAAAAAAAAAACACTTCTTTGACTTGTTTTTACTCAAAACAATGTACTCAGTTTGCACTGCTTCTATAAGTAGGATGGGAGGTCATTTTTATTTTTTTATTTTTCATAAACGATGAGAGGGGATAGGAAAGATAAATGAAAGAATCGATCCATTGTATGGGCTTTACATTTGTTGGGAGGTCGTCCCTTACCACTGCGCTAACTGAGTGGTTACACACTTACCACCATTTTTATTATCAAAAAACATGCAATGTAAGATTTGATTAGACTTCGTCCTTTCCCAATATGCCGCAGCCTTCACTAATAGTAATCAGTGATCACATCTCTCCCATCTTTTCCACACTCGAACCTTTTTTCCTTCTCATCTTTTTCCTTTTTACTTTCTTTCTTTTCTACTCTCTTCATCCTCTTCCCTCTTCTGCGTCTCTTTTGCCTTTCGTTTTATTACCTCTGGTTAATAAATCTTGCGATGAAAGATTCTTTAGCAATTTTAACCTTCAAATAAAGATAATCATAAAAAATTGTAATTTAAAATCAATTAACTAACTTATTAGAAAATAAATCACTTACAAGTGTTTTATAATATAATGAAGCCAAAGGCAATATCATTCTGGTCATATTTATAAGTCATTTTTAACTAAATCTTACATACCAAAGAGAGGTAGTTAACTTAATGATTATAAAATAAATTTTTAACTTTGCCCTTATTTATAAATAGGTTGTTTTTTAACTCTTTCTTATCTCTCTCATCTTTAAAATTTATGGGCTACAATTAATATAGGCAAAATTGTCACAATCTCATTTATTAGCTTGAAACTAGACTTATAAATATGACTAAATTTTTTAGTCAAAAAGGACTTATAAGTAATATTAGAATGATACATTTTAATGAGGTCGGGACATTTAAGTGTTTCAACTCGAATATTGCAAATAAGTTTTTATTTTTTAAGTTGCAAATAATAACTTTTCTCTATTTTTAAAAATTTTCTTTTCTATTTGTCTTACTCTTCTTTTTCTATTTTATTTTTATCTCCAATCAATAAGCCTTTTCAGACAAGAAACGAGCATCTTCAATTAAAAGAAAATCAGAAAATGTTTTCATTACCAACAATATTTACGAGTTTATTTTATGATAGATTGAGTTTAGGAGTCATCGATATCACCTAGGAAGAAGAAAGATTTCGCCCTACCCTTGGATTGTGGGTGAACCCAACCCCATTCCTAAAATTTATACATCAAGACTGAGTTTAGGAGCTTTTAATTATTAATAATTAATAATATTAATCATAACTGTCGTTAAATGACTATTTCTCTCTCACCACCTACTACAAGGCATTTTTACCAAAATAATATTTTTAAAAAAAAAATTTACCAATCTGGGGCACTTTTAAAACTATTTACCAGGATAGGGTTGTTTTGGGGTAGTGCCGTTAGGGAGTCTGACGGCACCATAGTGCCGTTAGAAAGCCTAACGGCACTTGTATGTTGTGGGGGAGGGGGTGGGACGGAGAAAAAATAGAAGAAAAAATAGAAGAAGCTTTGTTGATGCATATTTTAGTTCATATTTGTATGTTGAAAAAATAGGAGAAAAAATATTTATATGTTGATTGATATTTATAAACTCCTATATAATAGGATCTAATCTAACTCACTCCTATATTATTTCATTTATAATATTATTTACATATATATATATATATATATATATATATATATATATATATATATATATTATTTCAAACAAACACGATTATTTTTCCAAGGCAACGTTCTCATTATTTCATCCTACAAAATCACCCACCAAGTAACCTTATATGTATATTTATATATAATAAAATAGCAATTAATTATATCAAAGCTTTGTTGATGCATATTTTTTCTCCTATTTTTTCAACATACAAATATGAACGTAAAATATGCATCAACAAAGCTTCTCCTATTTTTTCTCCGTCTCACCCCCACAACATACAGTGCCGCTAGGCTCCCTGGCGGCACACAAGTTGTGTGCCGTTAGGGAGTCTGACGGCACTATCCTAACGGCACTACCCCAAAACAACTCTATCCTGGTAAATAGTTTTAAAAGTGCCCCAGATTGGTAAATTTTTTTAAAAAAAAAATTATTTTGGTAAAAATGCCCCTACTACAAGCTATAAATGATATATATAGGTCGCTTCTGATCACTCTCACTCTTTAGTCTCACTTTTGCTCGAAACCAGATTTTAAAGAAAGGAAACCATTTCATGGTTTGGACCTCATTCTTTGAAATCATATATATAAATTAAGGGAATCAGAACTAAAATTAAAGAAATCAAATACATGGAGAAAAAAAAAAATCTTGTCAAGTGTGTTAAGCACCGAAAGCACACCCCATCCATTGGACCACAATTTATGAAGTAATTTGTCTTTTGCGCAACCACCCCATCGCAATTTTTGAAGCACACTCCAGTACCCCCCCCCCTCCTCTCCTCTTTCTGTGAACCCAAAGCATGTTACTCCAATATCCAAAGCAAGGTTTTTTTAAAAAAAAAAAAAAAAAAAAAATCAATCTCCGAACTCATAATAAAAAAAGAACGCATTTGGTATTAGAGGCAAACCATAAATTTAACCGAAATATGTGGGTCAAATAGGTTTTTGTGAGTCTATGGGTCTTCGAAGGGGGAGGTGGCGATCGCAGAGGCAAGATAGAGGAAGAAGTCAAATTAGAAATTTATCTAAAATCTCATATCCTCCTTCTTTCTCTCACGATTTTTCCTTCCGCATTCATCCCCATCGCTTAAATCTACATATACATGGCAGCAACGATGGAGAAGATGTAGTCACCGATGAAGAAGCCGAGGAGGAGAGGACGACAACATTGAATCTGTTGCTAGGGAGGAAGAAATTTTGGCAACCTACCTATAGCTGCTTCCCTGTGATTCGAGCGATACAGTGAAGTCTGCGTACACAAAGAAAGCGAGAGGGAAAAGAGAGAGAGAGATGAATGATCTTCCCTAACACATGTACCACCTTGGTGACCACTTTACTTGAGACAAGCCCAAGTCTAAAGGAAGAAGAGACCGAAATGATACACTTATTTCAGATTGAAGACCTTGAAGAATAAGCCTCAATGGATATGCATGAAGGCTTCATTTTACTTGGCCCAAATTCTGCACTTAGTTTTATTTTTCTTACATTTAGTTAAACTTTTGTAAAAAGGCTTATTGGGCTTTCTTATTTTGTAAGCATATTTATGTTAAACTCAATATGGATGTTGTCCACTATATAAGGCAACACCATAGTCTTTTGAGGGGACGGCAGAATTTAGAGTTAACATATTTGGTGAGAGACAAGCTTCTCTAGGGTTCTTTTGAGAATCTCTGAACTTATCAAGGGCATCAATCCTTGTGGCGTTCTTGGGCTTATCAATTCTTTGGAATTATGGCGCCTACCTATAATCCATAAACTTCAGTTTTCGTTCTATATTTCTTGGTTTCGTAACTCCATATTCCCTTATCCTTTTTTGGTGTTTCTTGAGCCAAAATCGCGTTTCGGAAAGCCATCTTTCACCTCGTTTTGGAATCAATGAAATCCAAGGTCTATAGCGCGAGATATGTCTGTTCGTATCAGGACGTGTTGGAGGCTGAATTTTCGGCGCGAAATTCCTTTCCTAGTTGATCCAATCATCCTTTTCTTTCGGGAATCATATCAGAACCCATGCAAACGAACTACCTCCTTGCAAAAGACAATTGCCACAGATTTGGCAGAAAATTTTTGAGGCAAACCTAGAAAATGTGCTGCCTTACTAAAGCGATCCACAACCACAAGGATACACTCCCAACCATGAGAAAGTGGTAAACCAGTGATGAAATCCATTGAAATATCCTCCCAAATGTGAGCTAGAATAGGTAAAGGTTGTAAAAGACCACCTGGGGCTTGAGGAATATACTTAGCACACTGGCAGGCTGAGCAACGCTGAATGAAGTTGGTGACTTCTTCTTTCATGTTTTGCTAGCAATAGTACCGTTGCAACCGTTTAAGTGTTTTGAGAACTCCACCATGATCGCCTCTAGGAGTTGAATGCACTTCATTAATTAATGCAGCAGTTAAATCAGATTTAGCAGGGATGACTAGGCGATCCTTGTAGTACAAAAGGCCTTCATTAAGAGAGTAATGAGGAATGGACTGTGGTGCAGATTGAAGAGATGCCTTGACAGCCGATGTATGTGGATCTTGGTTTAAAAGAGATGGCAGATCCTGAAATAATGAAGCATGGGGTATTATCAAGGAGAAGAAATCTCCTAAATGAGGAATATGTGATAAGGCATCAGCAGCTTGATTAGAAGACCCAGTCTTATAGATTATTTGGAAGTCAAATGGGAGAAGCTTCAATATTAAACGTTGTTGGGCTGAAGTGGTGATGTGTTACTCCAATAAGTATTTGAGGCTAAAATGATCAGTGTGAACCTCAAATTTGCGTCCTAAGAGATAGTGACGCCACTTTTGCAAAGAAGAAACCAAGGCTAACAATTCCTTATTATACACAGAAGTATTTTGCTTTGTAAGAGATAAGCCTTTATTGTAAAATGCTATTGGATGGCCTTCTTGGTGTAAAACAGCACCGATGCCCGAAAAAGAAGCATCACATTCAACAACAAATTTCTTGGAGAAGTCCAATAATTGTAATACCGGAGCATTAACTAATGCCTTTTGTAGATCTTGGAATGCTGCCAGTGAAGTAACATTCCATTGAAAGCCATCTTTTTTGGTCATATCAGTCAAAACCTTTGCAACCTGACCATAGTTCTTAATAAACTTGCGGTAATACCCTGAAAAGCCCAAAAAACTACGTAATTCAGTTATATTTTTGGGTAAAGGCCATTTATCAATAGCAGCAATTTTGTCATGGTCCACCCTCACTCTTTTGGATGATATATTATGTCCTAAGAAGGAAATATCCAACTGTAAGAAGTCACATTTTTCAGGATTGGCATAGAACTCATTTAAATGTAATAATTGCAAGATAATATTCAAATGAGTGATGTGGTCCTGAAAGTTCTTGCTGTAGATCAAGATATCATCAAAGAAGACCAATATGAATTGCCAATGATACAGTCGAAACAAGTCATTCATGATGGCTTGAAAAGTGGATGGAGCATTAGTAAGACCGAAGGGCATGACTGTAAACTCGTAATGGCCCGTGTGAGTCCCGAAAGTTGTCTTGTGTATATCCAAAGGATGAACTCTGATTTGGTGATAACCTGAAAGAAGATCAATTTTCAAGAAATATGTAGTCCCATGAAGCTCATCAATCAATTCATCAACTTAGGAATAGGGTATTTGTCAGGTACAGTAATCTTGTTTAACTCCTTATAATCAATACAAAGACGCCAAGTAGAGTTCTTTTTAAGGACTAACAGAACAAGGCTTGCAAAGGGGCTCACACTTGGCTAAATAAATCCTTTTTTTAGTAATGCAACAACCCGTGTTTCAATTTCAGTCTTTTGAGAGTGTGGATACCTGTAAGGCCGAATGTTAGGTGGTGAGGCTCCTGGATATAAGTGAATATATTGGCTTCTATCACGAACAGGGGGAAGTGATTGTGGTTCAAGGAATATATCAGCAAATTGTTGTAGTAAATCTTGCAGAACCTCAAACTGTCTGACTATTGCCATCCCATCATAACTACATAGAGAAACCTGAGGAGAAGGTTGTAAAATCCCTTGAAGTTTCCACTGTTTTCCATTTACCCAAAAAATCATGAATAGTTGTTGCCGGTTGGCTTCAACCGTGTTTAGAGAAGCCAGCCACTTTATACCCAAGACCATATCTACACTACCCAACTTGAAAAGGAAAAATTCTTTAGTAATGTTTAAACTTTTCACTGTTATGGTAAGATTCTAACAGATGGAGTGGCAGGGAATCATAGAACCATCACCTATTTAAACTTTCAATGGGGGCAGCCTAGTAAGTTTCAAAGATAATTCAGACACCAATTCGTGAGAAACGAAATTGTGTGTTGAGCCCGAATCGATGAGAATTAATATTAATCTTGATTGAAGAGTCCCTCTGACTTTCATTGTTGTCGTTGATTTTCTTCCTATAAAAGCATGCAAGGAAATTTCAGCGTAAGTTTCTGGACTAGTATCATCTTCCTCTTGCATTGATTCTTCTTGATCATCGGGTAATTCCAAAAGCTTCAAGGAATACGAATGACAACGGTGACTTGGCGTGAAATTGGCTCCACATCGATAGCACAACCCTTTGCTGCGTCGAGTTTTCCGTTCAGAGTCAGAAATTCTCGAGGATACCACTATTGACTGATTGTGCACTGAACCTGACGTGATTGTCGGTGATGGCTGATTGTACGATGATCTCGACGTAAATACCAGTTGGTTGTAACTTGTGTTAGCCAAATTTGATGAATTAATATTTCCCAAATAATTCCCTGGATTTGAATAATTTGAGGAATTATTAATTCCCCAATAATTTTGTTGCCCTTGATTACAAAAATTGGGATTATATTCTGAACCCTTAGATTGCATATGTTTCGAATAGGGCTATTGCGGCATGTATTTGGCTTCAAATTCCATAGCGAGGTTTGTGGCCTTGTACACGATACGTGGCTTCTGAATTTTCACATCCGATTTCAAATTCCCCTTCAAACCGTTAATAAAAAGCCCCAAGAGACAATGTTCAGGCCATCCTTGCACACAAGATAGGCGTCGCACGAATTCTTTCCTATAATACTATATAGACTCGGTCTATTTTACATCCCAGAGCTATCATGGTTTTGAAATTCTGTTGGTCCGAATTGCTCCTGAAAGATGTGAATTAACTCTTCCCAGTAACGTATAGTGCGACTTGAGGAAACCCATGTGAATACATCAAGTGCCGCTCCTTCTAAATATATTGCAGCAACTTCAATTTTTAAATCGTCAAGAGTTTGATAATACCTGAAATACTTCTCAGCCTTCATCACTCGGCCTCTCGGATCTCCGCCTTCGAATTTAGGGAATTCGACTTTAGAGTAAGGGCGATTGTTTAGTTTTTTACTCCACCAAGGTATTTCTTCTTTGAATTCTTCATTTGGGTCTAGCGGCTTTCCTTGTTCTTTTTCTACATCTTCTATCATAACAGTAGGAACTTTCTGCTTCTTGACTTCTTTCATCTCAGCATCTAAACTTAAGAGTTTAGAGACAATGAAATTCAGTTGTTGTGATACATTCTCTGGTGCTAGTGGTAATTCAGTGTCAGGAGATTTGGAAGATTATGCTTCTTGATGGGGATTAGCAGAATTAGAGGATTGTGGTTTCTTTCTGTTATTTCCCATAACTCACAGTGGTCAAGAGAAAGTTGCTTTGATACCAAAAGATGGATCTTAAATCCACAAAGTAACAGGACATCCAAGAACCAAAATCTGAGTTCTTGACCAAGATATAAAATATTCATATATTCATTCATGGATTCTAAAGTTGTATTACAAGAGATAATATAGGCAGAGTGTAACATAGATAAGATAACTGCCCATAACTTCCCTATAACTTCCTAAGGATAAGATATACTTAACTTCCTAAGACATAACTTCCTAAAAACAGAACAGACATAAAACTGACATAAAATACAAACATACATAATTCTATATTCTAATAATCCTTATTCACATGCCTCCTTCTTGAATAAACTAGAAGAGGATGTTGTGAATTCCTATCAAGGGCTGACAAAACAAGCATAACTTTACTCCTGTAAAAAACTGAAGTCACATGTTATGTTTTATTAATAATCTAGAGCTGCTAAAAGAGACTTGGACCATGGTTTATATCAATTCTAATATGTCAAGAACTCAAAAGTCAGTATTTAAAGAAAAAAGGAATGCACTATATATAGTGGACATGTTATGTCTTAAGATTTGTTTCATTGTTGTTCTCACATACCAAAGAGAACTTGACAAAATTGAGGAGTCCTGCTTGTGTAGTCAAAATCCTTCATCAGGACATAAGGTTGCATTATGCTGCTTTAATTTTGTCTTGCTGTCCAAACTCTAATTTATTTCACTAACCATTATACATCATGTAAGCTTTTGAAAAAATTATTCTTTAGCACACTATTTAGGGGGGTCAACAAAGTTAGTATATGTCAAATTTTTGACCTGCCTTGAATAGTATACTGATACTACAAGCATGCTAGCTTTTTAAGAACATGGACCGATTAGTATATAGAACAGAATGAAATTAATATTTTGAATAAAATAATTTTTTAACAAAAAAAGGGACTTGTTCCTTTAATGAAAAAGTAATAAAAATATATAAACAATAATGCAGAAATGAACTTGTTTGGTTTAGTGTATTTTCCAAACTGCGAGATCCTTTGAGATCACTTGCATATTTTATTCACTCTATTTGGGGAACTAGTATGATGCCTTTCCTTGACCCCCCCGGGGGCGCTGAATGCTCTTGCTTTTATGATCACTTTCATTGGCAGTATTGTTTCCATTTTTTTTTCTTGTTTTGGTTTTGTTTTTGGATCTATGTGTGTGATTCTAATTCAAATGTTTATTGCAGGATTATTCTAGAATGGAAGATGCTACACAAGAATTCGTGAGTGTAGAGTGGGTTGAGACGAGCCCGTGCGTCAATTTCAAGTGCCCTTGTGGTAAGGGATACCAGATCGTTCTCTCAGGCAACAAATGTTACTACAAGCTTGTGTAATAGAGAGATGTGAATGCATAGTGAAAAGTCTAATCTTTGTTCATGTGATTCTTTTTTTTTCTTGGCCATGGTTAAATTCTTTGTTGTGTTTTATAAACCAACTATGTTGCCACGTACCTACCAAACAACATACTCATGTCATTCCTCTCCTACCCGACACACCACCACCCAATATACGTCCTTATCGATACCCCTGCTTTCAAAAAAATGAAATTGAGTGATAGGTAGAAAAACTCCTTAGGAAGGTGTTTATTCGGCCTAACTCTAGCCCCTTTGCTAGCTCAGTCCTTTTGGTAAAAGAATAAAGATGACTCCTAGCGCATGTGTGTCGACTATCAGGCCCTTAATAAGATTACAGTGCCTGACAAATACCTCTTTCCTAATATTGACAAGTTACTTGATGAGTTACATGGAACAACTTATTTTTCCAAAATTGACCTTCGTTCCGGATATCACCAGATCAGGGTATTGACTGAAGACATCCTAAAAACCGCATTCAAAACCCATAGTGGTCACCATGAATATACTGTGATGCACTTTGGCCTCATTAACACACCCGCAACATTTCAAGCAGCAATGAATGATCTCTTTAGGCCACAGTTAAGGAAGTTCGTACTGGTCTTCATTGATAACATCTTGGTGTACAGCCCCACCCCCCCCTAACAACATGAATTTCATTCATGGTTATCAAATGTAACACCCCTACTATTGTAACTACTGTACTTGTAATTACGGTTGAATTAATAAGGAGTTTTGTTTCTGATTTAATTAATATTATTATTATTTAATTATCGTAAATAGATTAATTGGATAAATAATTTAAAGGAAGAAGAGCAAGGGTAAAACGGTCAATTCCTAGTCCCTATCCTATTCAAAATTTGTTCACCATGAGGAAGAAAAGAAAATAAAGTGATTTAAGTCATATTTAAGCCCAAACATGAAATGCAGGTCACACAGGCGATTGACCGATGGAAAGGGGACCGATAAGGACCAGTCAGGGGTTTCCCTTTAGACTGAGCTTGACAAGTGTGGGGCCACTCAAAGAAGATTTGAGGGCGCCACATGTAGGTATCCATCCAAGGGAAAATATCTGGAGAAGTTGAAGATAAACACAAAAAGAAGCACTGGTGTACCCAACGGGGCCCGGTGGGGACCGGATGATCAAGAACTAGACAGAAAAGTGAAGGAAAAGGGATTAATTATTGGGGATCAGATTTTTGGGCCCCATTAGGTGCCACATGACCCCCTTTAATCATTAAAATATTTACTTGGGGAGCAAGAAAAGGAAATTAGAGTAAAAATCAAACCGCGGGACCCACATTCAAGGAAAAAAGGGCAAAATGGTAATAAATGAGTAAAAAATCAATTTGGGCTGACTTGTGGGCCCAAATTGGCGTACCATGTGTACTTTAGGGCAGGAGAAAGATTGGGGAAAATTTTGGTAAATATTAAAAGGTTTTGGGCCACAATCGCAATTTGTGAAAGTTTCGGGCCAAAGTACGTAATTTGCCCCAAAAGTAGGAAAATATCTAGATATTTTTGGATGGGGAGGTGTCACTTGGAAGCTTCTGGATACCCCTGGATTTCTCTAGAAAAACTTGGGAATTAAGTCAAATCTCATATACAAATTACTCCTCGCTAGCCGTGAATTTACAGGTTAATTCGGAATTCACCGGGTCAAATTCACCTTTATAAAAAGGTGTTTTCACCTTTATTTTTCACCCTTTGCACGAAATTTCCAGAAAAGGAAAGAGAAAGCTCAGCCCTCCATAACACCGACACCTTCATTTCTTGTGGTGTAAATTCGTGCAAATAGTAGAAGCTTAAGGTTAAGGATGGATTCTTGCAATTTTAAGGTCACAAATGGCTCTGGAATGAGGTTTTGTATAGGGTATAGTTGTGAGTTAAGTTGCCGAAGTTGAAAACACCGAAAACACCTAAGTTAGGGTGCTGCCAGTTTTTGGAGAATCTGGGCAGCAAACCTTCTAACGCGTTTTTAAAGGGGTAAACGAACTCGGTTTAAGCGGAAAACTTTTATGGAAAAACTAGACATCTGGGGCATGAATTTAAATATATAATATGATATATTTGGTCAGGATTCACTAGGTGAAATAAATAGTTGAAAAAGGTGTTCAGACCAGTGACGCGAATCTGGACCAGAGGAGAAAAAGTAAGCAACACGCCAAAATAATTGTACTTTCAGGGCCTGAATATATTGTTTCTGTGAAATAGACTTCTCCATGGTTCAAATGGCACCGACCTCATGCAAATATGATGTTTGTGGAATTTATGAAAAATCCCTAAAGTTGGGACAGAAACAGTGAATTTCTGAAATTTTCTTGTAGGCTCGGTTTTAGCAAAGAAAAATGTAAGGGCATTTCTATAAATACTGAAAATGGCGTATTTTAATGTTTTTAGGTTAGGGGTATTTTTGAAAAGGCCACTAAACATAAAGATAGCAAAAGCAGTGTTCATCTCATCAGGTAGTAACCTCTGTACTCCGGCACTTTTATGTGTTTGTTGTGTGTGTCTTTGCCATGTGTGTGTTTTTGTGTATACTGTTGCCAAATAAGCATACAGAGCATGTTGATGTTTGTGTTCCCACGCGCGGTGGCCTAGTCTAGGGTCTGCCTTGAGGGGCGGCTCAACCGAGACAGGGTTATAATTCCGATAAATCCGGGCCTGCCTTGGTAAGGCGGCCCGACGGTACGAAGACGTGTTTGTTTGTGTATCTGCTTGCATATATGGTGTATTTGACATGTTATTTGTACTCTCTCTTATTTACATGGTTGCATACATACACATCACACATTTAGTGCATGAGTACTGGCGGTTACTCTGGGGGCCAATACCGGACTCCAGAAGCTTTTGTTGAATCAGCGAGACGTGCTTGACGGAGAAAGACCTTTTTGGAGAGGTAGGATGGCAGTGCTGCTGAAGGATAGGGAATGCCTTATCGTATTTTGTACTTTATCTTTTGGGATGACTGTATATTGTATTTCTAGTATTTACTACCGGATGACTGTACCCTAACCCTTCCGGGACTTTATTTTTTTGTTAATGTATGCTTTTACCAGTGCGATAGTCGTCCAATCCGATCCTGTGCTCTGTTACATGTACTCTGTTAAGAGGAATCCCTCTATCCCGCCACCCGAAAGGGCGAGGCTGGTGGAGGTGTAACATCAAACTTGAACCAGATCGGATGAGCTGGTTCAGACCGGAAATCGGCGAACCGACCATGAAACTGGTTCAGTCTGCCATAGAAACTTGGGTCAGTGTTTTTTTTTAACCGGGGTCGGCGTTCTTCAAGGCTCAGATAAAGCAGGGGCATGGGGAGACGACAGGGAGACGACATTTTCTTAGAAATCTGAGTCAAATTTCAAATAGCAAACATTAATAAGGAGCATACCTCATGAATCAAGGTGAGATGCTTGGTTTCCTCCTCAACACGACCCAACTGAGCCTGAACCCTCTCTGTCACCTCCATCTTCTTCCTCTTTGACCTTGAAGGTTGAGAGAGTAGACTTGAACTTCTCTTCGTCTCCTTAGACAAATGGCTGCTAAAGCTGGGGCTTTCTTAAAATGTGATGAAGAGATGTCACATTTCAAGGAAGCCTTGAAAAATCCATTGGATAAAGCACCTAATTACATTGGATAAAGCATACGTGTTGCAGGGAAGTATCCATGGGATAAAACCATGGAAAAATCCATCGGATAAAGGGCCTAAATTACATCAGATAAAGCATATGTGTTGCAGGGAAGTATCCATCGGATAAAGCTTGCAAGAATCCATAGGATAAAACCATGTCACCTTTCAAAAAAAAAATTAAGACAAAAACGTATTGAAGGATTTTTTATTATAAAAGTTTGGTCTTGTTTTTCCATTTGTCTAAATCACGTTAAAATATTAAAATATAAATAAAATTTGAAGAAAGAGAGTGGAAGTGGGCTCATCTACTTAGTTATTGTAAAAAATTTATATATATATGCAAAATTACTTTTGTTAGTTAATAAGATATTTTTTATTATTAAAGGGTATTATTTTCTTTATAATTTCATATTAATAATATGAAATCTTCACTTTCTCCTCGGTTTAACTCTAGTTTGACCCATTGACTCTTGACCTAGTACTCTGACCGGTTCAGTGATGGGTCCGATTTTAATAACCTTGATTTCATTTGTGGACTGTGTTAGCACTCTTATTTTTCAAACTTCAAAAAGTGTGAATTTGGGCGATCCTAAGTGTCGTTTTTAGGATACCTTTTAGTTCTCTATGTGTTTTGATGATAACTGACAATTGTAAACTCAAGATAAAGTTTGTCTTTAGTAAGTTGAAAAACTTACTGTCAAGGAAAAACTCGAGTTTTAGAAGTAAAATTCGAGTTTGGACTTGACAGAGAGTAGTTCAATTTTAATGAATTAAGAAAACTCCAGTTTGCATAGGAAAACTCGAGTTTGTGACATACAGAGAGCACTCCAAGTTTTTCACTTTAAGACAAACTCGAGTTTAGGTTTACAAACTCGAGTTTGAACCATACAGAGACTCTTCAATATTTTCCAAAGTAAACATAACTCCAGTTTGCGAGAGTAAACTCGAGTTTTGGACATACAAAGAGCTCCCAAAATTTTGAACTTAATCAAACTCTAGTTTTGATATGGAAACTCCAGTTTGCGTCAAATGAAGAGTTTTGTCAAGTTTTGTGAACTTGACCAAACTCGAGTTAATGTTTTCAAAAATCGAGTTTGGGCTTGGCCAAAAGTCTTAATGCTTTTCATCCTGAGCAAACTCCAGTTTGCATTTGGCCAAGGATTTTCTAAGTTCTTCAAAGTCTTGAGAAAACTCGAGTTTATGTTTATAAACTCGAGTTTGGATCTAACAGAAAGCTTTCATGTTTTACCCACTATTAGAAAACTCCAGTTTTCACTTGGAAAAGATTTTCAAATTTAAAAGGAAACTCGAGTTTGGTTTGGTTAACTCGAGTTTATGCCAAACAGAGAGCTTTGCTATATTTCAGTGATTTTGAAAACTCCAGTTAAGATTGGAAACTCCAGTTTTGAGCTTGTGGACTAAAACTCATTATTCATCTTAAGAGTCCAAAACTCGAGTTAGTCACTTAATGACTCGAGTTTGGCTACTATTCAAAAATATGTTCCAAAGCTCAATTGGCGATAATCCTCTCTAGAAGAAGGAAACTCGAGTTTAGATTTGGAAACTCGAGTTTGGCTTCGAAAAACAAAGTTACAAACTCCAATTTAGATAAACAAACTCGAGTTTGTGTCGCTGAGTTTGAAAATGAAATTGCACGAATTTGTGAAATCTTCATGTTTGATCTTAATACTTCTTATCATCACTCATTACTATTCCTAACTATGTTCAATCAATTTGTTAGTGAGTTTTCAGATGATTTAGAGGTTATTAAATGAGGATTTGAACAAAAGCAAAAAGTGACGTCAGCACATTAAATGCAAAGTCTAGAAAGCTTGCACCCTTTTGGACAATCATTCCACACATGTTGCAAAGGGATTAATGTTTTCTTTCCCTATCCAATAGCTGCTCTTCCAACGGATTAATTTGAAGTGAAGTCAACCCTAAACCTTTGAGCAACTGGATTAACTGAAGAATAGAGAGAGAAGAAGACCAAAGTGTTCCTAACAGCTACAACAATGTGTCCAACGGCTACATTGATTAATCCAACGGTCATTTAATGCTCTCTTCATATATATAGAGCTGCATTCAAGTCTACACAACAACCAATCTACAGAAAATGAAAATCATTCAAGTTTCCAACTATTCTTTGAGTTTTCTTGTGTAAAGTATCTTTTGATACATTTATACCTCAATGATTATCATTATCCACTCTTAGAGAGAGTTACATTTATTGAGATCATTCATTGTAAGGATCTCAAGTCGTGGGACTTGGAGATTGGGTTATTTGATTACAACTTGTAAGGGGGAGTAAGTTCTAGTGAGAGAATTACTCTGAGAGTTACAGAGTGTGTAATCATTTGAGTTAGTGAAATCCCAAAGAGTCTGGGGACTGGACGTAGGTCAAGAGGTTAGACCTAACCAGTATAAATTTGCTGTGTCTTGCTGCTTCTTCCCTTACTTTGTTCTCCCTTGTTTTAGATATCCATAACAGAACATTTTCAAAAGAATTTTTAAAATTCCCAATTCACCCCCTCTTGGTGATTTGCTACACTTTTAACACCGAATATTAGCTCGTAGGGTGAAGACAAATTATGAGAAGATTAGTGCAGTTTAGGAATGGCCAACTCTGACTAATGTCACTGCTGACAGGTTATTACTGCCGCTTTGTGAAGGATTACGGTATGATTGCTCGGCCCTTAACTGGCCTTACTAAAAATAATGCCTTTTGCTGGTCTCCAGTTGCCCAAAAGGGGTTTGAGAAGCTTAAGTTAGCCGTAATTTCTGCGCCTTTCTTAAAACTACCATATTTAAACTCTGAGTTTATTGTTGAATGTGATGCCTCTATGGAGGGTATTGGTGTCATTTTATTGCAGCAATAACACCCCATTGCTTTCTATAGCAAGTGATTTTCATTTTCTAGCAGGTACAAGTCAGCTTATGATAATGAATTGTTGGCTCTAGTGTTGGCATTGCCAAAATGGTGTCCTTATCTCCTAGGACGTCATTTCACAATGCAAACCAATCATCACAGCCTCAAGTACCTTTTTGACCAGCAAGTGCACACAAATACTCAGCAATGCTTAGTGCTCAAGCTCCTTGCTTTTGATTTCAGCATTGTTTACAAAGCTGGAAAGGAGAATGTTGGAGTTGATGCACTCTCCAGAAGACCCCAACAAGCTGATTTCCTTCATTAGGTGTTACCTTTGCTGATAGATTTCTTGGAATTCGATGAAGCACTATTGAATGATCAATTCACAGCACCTATTATAGCTGCATTAAAGAAAAATTCCAGCTCTAAACCCGGGTATTCTCTAGTCAAACAATGGCTTTATTATCAAGGGCGCTTAGTCATTTCGCGAAGCTTGCCTATTCGAGCTAAACTCCTTGAAGAAGCGTGTGTTATACCTTTAGGAGGTCATTGAGGTTATTTGAAAACCTTAAAAAGGCTCATAGGTACTTTATATTAGCCTCAAACGAAATCTTATGTGAAAAATTTTATTCAAATATGTTTTGCTTGTTAGAAAAACAAATATGGGACTTTATCTCCTACTAGCTTGATGCAACCAATTCCTTCCCTTGAACAAATTTGGGATGATATCTCAATTGATTTTATTATCGGGCTACCTAAATCTGGAAATTATGATACAATCCTGGTTGTGGTGGAAGACTTAGCAAATATTTTCATTTCATCTCTTTGTGCCATCCTGACACTGCAAAATCAATGGCTGCACGATTTTTTGAGGAAATTGTTTGCCTACATGGTATGCCCGGATAGAGACCCTCTCTTCTTAAGTGCTTTTTGCAGGAACTATTTAAGCAAGGTCAAACGTGTTTAAGGATGAGTACATCATATCATTCTTAAACAGATGGCCAAACAGAAGTTGTCAATCGCTATCTTGAAGCATATCTAAGGTGTTTTGCACATGAGCAGCCTCAAACTTAGAGCAAATTCTTATGCTGGACATAATACTCTTTTAACACCGGATATCATGCTTCCACCAACACTACCCCTTTCAAAGTAGTCTTTGGTAGAGACCCCTCCTCTTTATCCTTTCATTAAGGGTGAAACCCACATTACCGAATCGGTAAAGCAATTGGAAACCAGCGATGACATGTTAAGGCTACTTAAAGACAATCTAAAAAAGTCTCAAGATAGGATGAAGTCTTATGCTGACCAACACCATCGGGAGGTTACGTTTAAAATAGGAGATGTTGTCTTCTTACGTGTTCAACCTTTTCGACAGAATTCTCTCTTACAAAGGAAGTATAACAAGCTTTCTCCCTGATTCTTTGGTCCCTACACAATCAAGAGGAAGGTTGGGCCTATTGCATTTGAATTAGACCCCCGACAGTAAGAATCATCCAGTATTCCATGTATCCCTATTGAGGCCTTCACACGGGGTAGCTCCTTCTGATCCACCAGTTGCATTACCAATCCCAGTTGACTTCGAACTGCTGCTTGAACCCGACAAGGTGTTGTCTCATCGCTGGAAGGGGCCATATTTGGAGCTTTTGATTCAATGGAAGGCTCGACTAATTGAAGAAGCGAGCTGGTTTTCAAGGGGGGAGTGATGATAAGTATTGCCTTACTTATCAAAGGCGAAAGAATCAGTCCATGTGTTTGAATTAGTCAATCTGATTTCTTTTATTATTTATTTAATTGATGTTTTTGAATTTGAAGTCTGTTTTAGAGTTTTTTTAGCAAAATAATAGGATCACTAGTCAGTTCTGAGTCCTTTGAGTCATTTCAAGTCTGTTATGCATTTAAATTCCCGAGAAAGTAGGGAGAGTCTGTTATTTTAATTGTAATTCCTCTTCTATTAATATCTCAGTCATTCCCAAAGCTAAGATAAGAGTGAATAAACAGTATTTAGGCTTCTTATTTTCTTTAACAATGAGATTCTTGTTGTGGGAAAGGATAGAAGAGAGTGTTCTTTATAATTTATTTATGTTTGGGTTAAGGTGCAAAAATAGACATGTGCTTATCTCCGAGGAGCGCCCAGTAGCAAATGCTTTTTTTGGGTGCGAAAGTGACTATATGGTTACAAATTAGGTGCAAAAAATAGCGTTTGACCGTTAAGTTTGACTTTGACTGTTAAGTTTGACTTTTTCTTCTGACTGGACGATGACGTGGCATTTCAAATATTTTTTTCAGTATCCTTTTAGTACCGGTCAATACCTGAAATATTTTTTCAAGATCCTAAAATAATTTTTCAAAATTATGAAATATTTTTTTTGTACCAATCAGTATCCTAAAAATACTTTTTAGTACCAGTCAGTACCCTGAAATATTTTTTTCAGTATCCTTTTAGTACCGGTCAATATCTGAAATATTTTTTTAAGATCATAAAATTATTTTTGCACCTTTGAAATGCCACGTCATCGTCGATCGGCAAGAAAAAAAGTCAAACTTAACGGTCAAACGCTATTTTTGCACCTAATTTGTAACCACATAGTCACTTTTGCACCTAAAAAAAGCATTTGCTACTGGGCGCTTCTCGGAGAAAATCACATGTCTATTTTTGCACCTTAACCCTTTATGTTATCAACTTTAGTTATCTTAGTTTACATTTTCATTCTCATATAACATTTCCATAAGCTTACTCAAATCAATACCTTATCACATGTTAATTATTGTCAAGATATGCTTCAATAGTCAATATGATGCAAATAACCGAGACAATGACTGAAAAGACCATTCCTTACTAACCAATAATTAACCATAATATTTTCACAAAACTGGAT
Organism: Acacia melanoxylon; assembly: GCA_019022615.1. Taxonomy (NCBI): domain Eukaryota; kingdom Viridiplantae; phylum Streptophyta; class Magnoliopsida; order Fabales; family Fabaceae; genus Acacia; species Acacia melanoxylon. The sequence continues at coordinate 1,245,561 of JAFJYJ010000002.1, forward strand.
TAACAAGTGATTATGGGAAAACCCTTTTTTCTTTCCAAAACACACACACCGAAGTTTAGGGAAACATTCCGCCCTAAAACCCACTATTGAAAATTCATAACTCTGGGCACAATTATCGAAAAGAAAAATATATAGCCCACGAGTCTTACAACAACAATTCCACAACAAAGTGTCTACATAAAACATTTTCCGTACAAGATTTGATTGTGGATCCACCAAAATATTATAATGTATAATATAAGGTCTTCGGTCTCACAGCAAATAAACAGTTATCCCAAAACAGTTAATATAGTCTTTTAAAAATATGAGGGCCCTAGAATGACAATATAAAAATCCATACAACACCAATACCAAAAGAGGCATACAAAGTTTACAACTTCTATGACTTTGGCTGCTTCCCTTGGCCCCTAGTAAAGTTAGAGGTCTTGCGAAAAAAAATATTGATAATGACGGGGTGAGACATAAAGTATCAGTAACCAAAATTAATTTATCAAATATACAGAAAATGATTGCAAGTCAGAGAAGCAGGTTTACTAATATAATTATAAAATCAACAGTAAATAATTAATTAATACAGAATAATTAACAATAGTTAGAACCATCCCCATTCATCCGTCATGCTTCTCCTTATATCGTCTGTACATGGTACAACCTGTCAGTACTAGTATACCTGGCCAAGGTTAGCTGGTCACTTCAAGAATATTGTCCTTCCCATGCTACCACCGATATATCATAATAGGGAGGTGTCCGCCAAAACACTCAACTCAAATCCCAAGCCAGGAATGAGAGAGACAATGGGCACAATTTCACCCTAAATCTCTTCCACAAAACCCAACATATCCCATAACAGATATGTCACTATAATTTTTCAAAAACATTGTACAATACATTATTCCATATACAACATCCCATAACAAACATCATAACAGTAATATCTTACAAAATTTATTATTCCATATACAACGTCTCACAACAAACATCATAACAATCACAATCTCAATAAGAATATATGTGCGCACGCATAATATATATATATATATATATATATATATATATATATATATATATATATATATATATATATATTGGAAAATACATGTTTCACTGAAATAATTTCATATTCAAATATACGCACAATTTTTCAAAACATATACTAGTAGTACATATGAAAGTAAGGTTTAGAAAACACCTTACAGTCCAAAGCAAGCATATAAAATAAATTAACCCTAGTTACCTCAACTCTAAGTTAAACTTATCTCGAGGAGTAAAACACGAACAATCACCGGTCACAAGAAAGCTCTACATTATCACAATTATAACTTATATAACTCAAAATACACAAATAATAATAATAATAATAATTATTATTATTATTATTATTATATTATTGTAATAAAAACTGAAAATGAAAGTTTAGGGTTTAAATTTTAAAAACGACTGATTTGTGTTAGCTCCTAGTGTTTTGATGATAACAAATACTTGAAAGATTTTAAGGTTTTGAATCAAGATTAAATAATGACATTAATGAGTACTTGAGCATTATGAAGTGGTTCTCTAGAATGTATGAACTAATCTTTCCAATTAAGTGTTTCATGCTACAATTCTCGAGTATGAGAAAATGGTTCTCGAGTATAACTTGTCATTCTCTATCAGAAACAACATATGGTTATGATTCTCGAGAATGGACTCGTGATTCTTGAGAATGGGACTTTAATTCTCGAGTATGGTTATGATTCTTGAGAATGCAACTTTGATTTGCAAGTATATACAGAGCTGTTCACTTCCAAGATCTCATCTCCCTCTGAACAATTCTCGAGAATGGGTAAGTGATTCTCGAGAATGTTTGATTCAACATGGTACATCCTTTCTGAACATATTATTCTCAAGTAGTGATACTTTAATGATTCTCGAGTATGAGTAAACCGATTCTCGAGAATGCATAAATACTCATAATTAAAAGCTCTCTGATCGTATCATTCTCAAGTATCCTTAATTTGATTCTTGAGTATCATCGAGAGAAGCTTCAGAAAACACCTTTCACTAAGAGCTACTCGAGAATGATATGAGCAATTCTCGAGAATATATTCTTATCTTTTCTATCATTTTCCAGTATCGCTAATTGATTCTTAAAATCGCTGGGTAATCATTTATTCTTTCTTAATCATACCAAAACTTATCTATATCATATTTAATCATCTTTTTGAATAAGTTTCAGTTGATTAACTCTGTTTAAATTGAGATTGGCCGAAAAGTGATCCGACGTGGCAGACGCATTTAATGTAACTCAGAAACAGAGCCAACAATCAGAACTAAAGTTGTGGCAGACGAAATCATTCCTTCGAGGCATACTTATTCCGGCTATCATTCTGAATCACTTTCTGCACAAGTACAGTCGACGGCGAATGCATTTAATGAAGCAACGGTCGAATATGTTCAACGGAAATAAACTGTGCCTAACGGAATTACAAAGTGACTCAATGGCTAATTTACAAAGCTTCACAACGGCATTAATGGCAGACACTATAAAAGCTCACCACATTCAATTCCGCCATCTACCAAAACTTTGCGCATTCAATTTTGTATTATTGCGATCAACTGTTTCATTAAACTCATTACCTTAATTGTAGATACATATCTTCATGTGAGAGCGCTTGGAGAGGATTGTCTCATTTGATATACATCACAGATCTCCTTATGTTCAGAGACTTAGTTGTCATTTGCCGAAACATGTTATTTATTCTAGCGCCGATGAGATGCCTTCACTAATTGAGAAGCAAAGGGCTAAGGAGTCAATGTTCATTGCGTGGATGGCCAAAAGCAAAGATGATCCATTTGCGATGCCAAAACATTAACATATTCTGAATTGCCCCGTCATTATACTTTTGACAAACAAGAAAGAATCTGGAAGTTAAGGCAAAGAGGGTTCTCAATCGGAACACTTGGATTACCAACGTTTGATGCTCATCAAGGTGAAAGGACCATCAAGTTATGAACAATTAAGAACAGTTGACAAAGTTGTCCATCAAGTTGACAAATTTTTATTATAATTTTTATTTATTTTTATAATTGTAAAATTTGAATTATAATAATAGCTTTTTATAAAAATAGAATAAAATTAAAACTAATTAATTAAGGATTACGAATAAATTATCTTTTAATTATGTAATTATTAGTTTAAATTTATTATTCATAAATTATATTGTAATATTATTCATTTATTTATAATAAATTAAAATAAAAAAACCTACAAGGACCCAACTAAAAATCCGTTGAAAAAATAAGGACTTGATAAAAAGAAAACAACTACAAGGACATGATTAAAAACAAATGAAAGTATAAAAACATGATAAAAAAAAAAAAATAAAGACCTAATTAAAAATTAGTTGAAACTATAACGAGGTGCAGATTAATTATCCTTATTAAATATTTTTTCCGGTCCTAAATATAAGATAAAGTTGAATTTTTTTTTTTGGAGAGATTAAAGAAGCTAATTAAATTATTTTAAAGTATTTACATTTATTATTTTTTGTCCAAACTATTTTGTCTAGCTTATAAAATGATATATAATCTAAGGATAAACAACATATGATATGATTAAGTAACTTATTTAACTTCTTTAATTTCTCCAAAAAAAAGTCAACTATGTGTTACATTTAGGACCGGAGGGAGTATGTTCTAACTTCATAACACTTGTGTGCACATTTGGACACTAATCTGGCTTTTGGATTTAGATGTTCTTTTTGTCATTACATACTCATTTCACAATCTGTTCTCATTCTCCAGATTTAACTATACCTGATGCAGCAGAAGAACATGCATGTTTGATCGAGATTGACAAGCTTTTGCTTAATAATGGGAAATCTATGCAAGACTATCCCTCAATCCCTAAACCATCTTCTTATGAATCATTGTGTACAACAAATCACTTGATTATGCAAGAGTTAAATTTCAATAGGGAACCATGCCAAATGGAGGCTAATAGATTGGAGAGATGCCTGACAAATGAACAAATTAAAGGAAAATATTTCATGAGATAATGGAATCAGTGAAATTACCAACAGGAGGTTTCTTTTTTGTGTATAGATTTGGAGGTATTGGAAAGACATTCCTTTGGAATGCTTTAACATCAGTTGTCAGAGTGAATGGTGAGATTATGTTAAATGTTGCATCAAGTGGCATAGCTGCTACCTTAATCCCTTTTGGTCGTACTGCACACTCCAGGTTTGCAATCCCAACTTGAGATAAACAAAGACTCTATATGCAACATATCTCACTGAGAAAAATACCAAATTAATTATATGGGATGAAACTCCGATGATTAGGAGATTCTGCATTGAGGCTATTGATCAAACTATGAAGGATATAATTATAAAGGGAATGCATTGTACATACTCTCTTTTTTATGAAAAGAAAAAAAAATCCGCAAGTTCTTATAAAGCTTGATCCATTATATACATTCATCATTGACGATACGTAAAAAAACAAAAAAATAAATTAATGTATAAAATTTTATGAAATTTTCTTAGTTTGATTTAACCACGTTTTTAACATTTATGCATTTCTATATTGTGTGGCTTTTGAATGTGAAAAAAAATATTTATCTATGAATATATTGAACTACATAAATACTGCCCATTTTATTTAATTTTTTATTATGCGTATAAATTTTGAATTATTTAGGCACCTTTTTCTAGTCATATACATATATAATAAACAAAATAACAGACAAATAGTAAATATACAGCATATAATTAACCTTATTTAATTTTCGAATTATAGGTGGACAACATATTTATGATTAATTAACGAATACATTCAATGATTTACGAATTCTGCATCCGAACGTGTAAAAATTTTGTTTTTAAAGAATTCAAACATGGGAACACTGCAATCTAGGCTGAAAGATTAAAGCAAAAATTAAATATATAGAGATATTCATATGAGAAATCAACGAAAATTCATAATGTCATAAATAATTAATTATATGCGTCTTCTTCCTCAATGCTATATATAAACCCAGGTGGTTCTCTCACTTGAACCCACAAACCAAACAGTTAGATTTATGCAAAAAGTGGTGTTTTGAGTTCTAAATGAATATGCAGGCTTATAATTTGATATTCTCTTGTTGGGTTGTTTTGTTGCATCACAAGCTGATCCTATTTTTAATGTCATCAATTATGGTGCTTCAGGCAATGGCCACACTGATGACTCCCAGGTGTCTGAATACTTGTTAATTATATTCTATTTATAGGGTAAAGAAAGTCTTTTTGTCTTTAACATGAGCCAACTCATTAAATTTATTATATGTATAATTTTATTATTTTTAATTTATTGTTCTTAAACTTCTCAGTTTTCTCAAATTCTTTGCAGTATATCAAATAAGAACAAAGTTGTAAAGTCATTAAATTTTAATAAAGTTAATTAAATTTAATGTCTTTATTATAGGGCACTTTCAACTATTTCATACGAACCAAGGAATGATAATTAAATGATTAAATATGTCTCAAATTAATAAATTTTAATAGGTTTTAAAGGAGAGATAAAAAAAATAAAGCCACATGATGAAATATGGAATGAAGAAGAATTATGATTTGCTTATATTTTTGGATATTTGGATTTATTTGAATTTCTCAGTATTGTATTATTTTACGATTTACTAGGATTTATTATTATTATTATTATTATTATAAATAGTTTTAGGATTTCATTTGTACCTAGACTTGAACGATTAAATTTCATTGCAGCTTCATTTCTTTAGTTTCTCTCTTCTTTGAGTTCGCTCCTCTCCTTCCCTTCCCTTTTCCCCTCTTTCGCATCTCTTTCCCCTTTCCCTTTTGTATTTTACATCACCACATTTAAACATTAATTACAGGAGTAAGATTGACAAACAAGTATTAATGATTCTTACGCTATATTTGGATGGAGAGAAAATTAGAGGTGAAGAAAACTATAAGTGAAAATTCCTAAAAATAATAAATTTGTTTACATTTTTAGAAGTTTTCCTTCATAGTATCCCCTCCCTCTATTTCCCTCTCAATTTTCTCTCTGTCCAAGCACCACATTAAAGTGACTTATATCAATTTCGCCAAAAAAATGATTTATATTAAGGACAAAACAACTTAGGGACCCAAGGAGTAATCATTGTTCATAGTTTTTAACAATTTTAAGATTGAATTACATCTTATTTCTCAAATTTGTGCAAGGCACGAGAGAATATGAAGATAATTAAACTTTTTTTGTCATTATGTTGATTATTAATTAAGTGTATTTTATTGGATAATTAATTTTCAATGCATTTGAAACGTGGAAAGGCTTTCGTGAAAGCATGGGAATTAAGATGCATGCAAAGCAAGAAAGGGCGGTCCAACACTTCTAGCGCCAAAGGGAAGAACCTTTGTGTTGCAACCTATGATTTTTCAGGAGCGGCTTGCATCCTCTCCCCTTAATATTCACTGCCATCTACTTCTTCAAAACTGTGCCGTTTTGGCACAAAATGGTGAAGGTTGATGCTTTTTTTTAAATATATATACATATTTCAGGATACTGACGGGTACTAAAAAAAGATACTTCAGGATACTGATTGGTATTGAAAAATACTTTATAATTTTAAGAAATTATTTGAGGATCTCGAAAAATATTTCAGGGCATTGACTGGTATTAAAAAGATGTTTTGAGGATACTGACTTGTACAGGAAAAATATTTCATGATTTTGAAAAATTACTTCATGATATTGAAAAATTATTTTAGGATTTTGAAAAAAATATTTCCGCGTATTGCTAGTACTAAAAGGATACTGACTGATACTGAAAAAAATATTTCAAGGTACTGACTGGTACTAAAAAGTACTTTGATATACTGACTGGTACAAAAATATATATATATTTCGCGATCTTGAAAAATTATTTTAGGATCTTAAAAAAATATTTCAGGCTATTGACTGGTACTAAAAGGATACTGACTGGTATTGAAAAAAAGACTTCATGATCTTGAAAAATCATATTAAGATCATGGAAAAATATTTCAGGGTACTGACCGATACTAAAAAAATACTTTTAGGATACTGACTGGTACAAAAAATATATTTTATAATCTTGAAAATTCAAGGTCCATGCAAGTTCCCATCCGTTAATTTTAAGGTAATTCATTGATTCATTCATTAAATTTTCTCAAATGTGCAGAAAATTTGCGGAATCTCAAACAAAATTATATTCATTATGTTGCTCTTTATATACGCAAATTGTTGATATAATATGTTCCCTTTAATAAGAGACATTCATAGATTATTTCAAATTTGTTTTTGTTGATTTTTCATTTTACCCCCATTTAATTACTCATATCATCCATATCATTATATTTAATTCCTACACATTCTTCCTCCACCAACCATTCTTTAATCCTAACTAAAATTGTCAAACTCATAAATTTAAGCAAACTTGTGAGAGGGACGTAAACTCGTATCGTAAGTTTACCTATATTAATAAATAACAGTTAAAATTATATGATAAAATAATTAAAATATTAAAAATGACAATAATTTGGTTTAAATATATTTTAAATATAAATAATTGAAATTAAATTCGTTAACATTCATAATTTATTATACTTAATATAAAAATTTATAGGAAATTCATGTTCTAATAAAAAGTCAATAAACATAATTAAATAAAACTAATTATAAATTTAACAAAGATCATCAAATGTTGGATTATCATTATTTCTATTGTATTCAAATTCTTCACCTTCACCATTATAATCTCCATTTGTATCACCCGCGTCATCATTATCATTATAATTTGTCCTAACATCATTAATGTTAAAATCAACATTAAGGTCAACACTAAATAATAGATTAGCCATATTCTCATTAATTTCATGAGGTTGAAGAACCTCATCATCCTTTTCCTCCACATTGTCTCCATTTATTCTTCCTTCAGTTATCCATTCATCGTCAGAATATATATCATCAAAATCATAATTGAAAGCTCTACTCTTTTGCTTCCTTGTGAGTTTGAAATTGCACATGACAAATGTCAAATCATTCATCTTCTTTTGATACAAACGGTTCTTTTTTTTGGTATGAATCTACAACCAAAAAAAAAAAACATTGAAGGTAAAAACACTTCATTATTATTCTAATATTCAAGCAAAGTTACATTAATTTTTTTTTTTTTAAAAAAAAAAAGAGTAAAAATCTTACCATCTTAAAAGTACTCCAATTACGTTCACAGCCAGAAGAGCTGCAACATAAGCTAAGAATACAAATTGCAATTCTTTTAAGTTCTGGACATCCATCTCCATAAGAATCCCACCAGTCTGCTAGAGGTAGTTTTTTTTCTTAATGCTTGTGCAGTTTCACGCCCAAACATATCTCTTGCATTATGAAAGTCAGTCAATTGAAACTCAATTTTGTTAAGCTCATCTTGATCCCCAACCATTCTTGACAAACAATCATATAACCCTTGTTTAATTATATAACGAGGCTTAAAATTAGTGTCATAATGGAAATGAGGATTGAGGTAGTATGCCACTGCATGGAAAGGCTTATGTAGTTGAGCTTTCCACCTTTTATCAATTATATTCCATATAAGCTCATAACTATCACAAATCGCAGTCAATAAAAAAAAAGTCATTCCACAAAAAAAATCAAATTATAAAAAACATAAAAATTGCATAACAAAATTAAGTACAAAAATTTAATTTAATACTTGCCTTTTTTTAACACTGAAATTTTGTTTGATCTTTTCCTTCGCACTTTTTATCGCTTTATATATGAATCTCATAGCTGGCTTCTCTTCTGAATCTACTAAGCGAAGAACTTTAACAAGAGGAGCAGCACCTTTAAGGCATGTCACAATATTCTTCCATAAATTATCGTTCATAACACTTTTTGCTACTTCTTTTCCATCTTTGGTAGATGAAAATTTGTTATCCTTCCAATGTGGAGAATTAAACAAATTTACCAGGGGTACTCTAAGCTCATTAAGACATGACAAAGTCATATATGCAGTGGTAAATCAAGTTGTAGCAGGCCTAATTAAATCTTTTCCATTCGTGTATTTTCTCAAAAGGCTAATGAGCATTGATCTTGCATAAATATATGTTGTGATTTTTCTACCCCTGCTAATGGTTTCCTTATGCAATTTTTTTTTTATCAAAGTCCTCCAACATTAAGTCAATACAATGGGCTGCACATGGAGTCCAATACAAATGTTTTCTTTCCTCCATTAATTTTTGCCCAGCTGCTATATAATTTGTAGCATTGTCAGTTACTATCTACACCACATTTTTTTCACCTACTTTTGCCACAATCTCGTCAACCATCTCAAATACTTTATCAGCCGTCTTAGAAATTTTAGAAGTATCTAATGAATATAGAAAGATTGTCCCTTTGGGACTATTCAAAAGAAAATTGCAAATTGAACGTTTTTTTCTATCAGTCCACCCGTCAGACATTATGGAACAACTTGTTGTTGTCCATTCATTCTTAAAGTTCTCAAGCAAGGCCTATGTGTTTTTTTAATTCTAAGTTTAAATATTTTCTCTGATCTCATGATAAGAAGGAGGCTTAAATACTTGACCAAATCTTCCAATAACTTCACACATCTTTGTAAATTCAAGATTTTTTATACAATTAAAAGGTATAGCACTTGTATAAAAAAATCGACCTATTTGTTGACAAGCCTCCTCCCCCGAGTCTCTCTTAAACATATGATTAATGGTTGATTGTGTGTTGCCTATCCCTTTGCTATTATTTTTTGTATTTCTCAAGAAATTCGTCATCCCTTTCTCTGAATTTTGAGACTCAACTTGTACATGTGCACCTTGATCATCTTCATCACCGATATCAACCCATAATTTTTTCCTTTTAGATGGAGCACATTTTGTATCATAAACAAGCTGCAGTATTGTAGTCTTTACTTCTTCAGGAACATTTCCACAAGCTTCAATATCTATTTTAGTGCATGCTAGATAATGTTTGAATCTATAAATACCCCCATTAACATTTTTTTCACAATAATTACACTTCACTTTTTTGCTATTCCCATCAATATCCATCCCATGTTTCCATCCTATATCAAATATATTACCCAGATAGTTTTTTCTTGCCGCAGTAACTTTTTTTCCAGTATTTTCCTTTGGGCTTGAAGACATCCTCAATTTAATATACTACCTAATTAATAAATAGTAAGAAGAAGTTCTTAAATTAAGAAAAAAGATGCAACCAAAGAAGACATCTAATATCTCAAGGTTAAAAAAAACTTCACCTTAGTTTATCAGTTCTCAAGGATATAGTTTGTTTAATGTTGGATAGTATTTAATAAATAAAATATTATTATAGGGATCACATTAGACACTGATAAAACAAGATTCTAATATCTTATTGTCAAAAGAAAAAGATTTAGCTAGTATCTCAAGCAAGCTCCCTAATCCCTCATGATCTTCATAAAAATAATATGATAATAAAATTTTCATTCATTAAAAACAATAAAAAGGTGAAAGAGAAGACGAAATACCTTTACCTAAATATTACAGCCTCTGATCCTTTGATGAATTACTTCTCAATACTCCAACACTTTAACCTCACAAGTCAAACCTTCACCTAAAATAAGAACAATTTTTAATAAAAGATTTGAAAAGAAGGAAGCAGCTCCACCTAAACGTCTACTGCTACTCTATATTCACTCTTCTTGATATTCTTGCCAAAGTGGTGATCTTCTTCTTCTTTTCTTTTCCAAATCTGATATGATAGATATAATATATTCAATCTACTTTTTACCCATCCTTACAATTACAATTATGTGATGTAACAAGATGAAGCAGTGTGTAAAAAAATTTCTGACACAGACCTTATCCCTACCGTACCACCAGTCTTTTTTATTAAAAAAATAAGCACTACTTTTTTGAATTGCTTCAGAAGTCAGAACGCTCTAGTACCAGGCAACAACCATCTTTATTAAAATAAAATATAAAACTCACCGATGGTTTCCCTCTCTTTCTCTCTTCATCTCTGTCGTCGTCCTTTCTTCTTCTTCTTCTTCTTTATTCTCTCTCTTTGTTTCTCTTTTCTTCTCCGTCTCTTCATCTCAAATCTCCAGTTCAAGGAGAAACGGAGAATATAACAAGCAGAGTCATAGGTGGAGGCACGAAGAAGAAGAACAACCAAAGGTGTGAACTTTAAAAAAAACGAAGATGGTAGCAGGCAGCAGTGGCACAAAGCTCTCAAGATGAACATAGGGCTCCTAAATAAGTAATATGTAGTTTCCTTTTAACCTCATATGTTTTTTTATTCTTTCTTCCTAACGATTTTTAGTCTTTCTCTACCTAGATCTACAACTCACTTAACTCGGTTTTAAATCGTTGAGTTTAACGAGTTTGACCGAGTCAGGAATGAGTTTGACTGAGTTTAAGCCTAGAACGATTTTACATCCGAGTCAACACGTTTTCCTGAGGTAACAATGGAAGCTCGTTAAACTCGGTGAGTTTAACAACATTGATCCTAACATCAGTTTATATCTATCTCATTAATTATTGATTAATCTCAATATATTAATTAGCCACTCTTTCTCGCTAACTCACCCTCTCTTAAAAAATAAAAGCGCTTCTAAGAAATTAAATTACAACTTCTTACATAATTATTACTTTTAAGTAGTTTTAACCAACTTTTTAAAATGCGTAATTCGATTGTTGTATTTTGTAAAAAAAAAAGGACCAGAGTAATGAATATGTTTTCCTTGAAAATGTGAAAGCACTATTCTCATATAGTGTGATTATGAAAATGTACAACAACCACAAAAATTTTGAGTATTTGAAAAAAATCAGAAAAGTTGAATATGAGACAATATAGAAGAGTGGAAAAGCATTGACGTGATTGTCGTTGCTGATACATTGAATTGAAAAGTGGTGCAATTGTTGATTATGATGATACAGGAATAGAAACTGATAGAATGGTCTAGAAATTTGAACTAATTAAGTCAGATAGTACTTGCTAGCTACAGTGCTAGTTAAGAGGAGGATAGACGGGTAAGGTCTATTCGAGAAATGATCTCACGAGGTGAAACTTAGGATCATGATCCTTCGCCAAGTGGACTAGCCAGGTACAAGAAGTGCATATATGTACCACCAAAGGCCGATCTGAGGTGAAAAATCCTGGATGAGGCACACAAGAGCAATTATGCTTTCCATCCAGGGGAGGTCAAGTTGTATCTGAATTTAAAGTTCAAATTGTGGTGGCCAGGACTGAAGAGTGACATGACCAAATATGTAGCTTGATGTTTCACTTATTAGAAAGTGGAAATTGAGCATTAATGACCCGCAGGACTTCTTTAAAGTCTGAAGATTCCTGAATGAAAGTGAGAAAGTGTTACCATGGATCTAGTGGTAGGATAACACAGGATAAAAAATTAGGTTACAATTTGGGTAATTGTCGACCATCTTGTTGGTTAATTATGGCTATTACACGAATTTCATGCATTAACCTTAACTCCTTACACTAATTAGTTATTATTATTATATTCATTAATTCGTAACTCTTTACGGTATTCATGAGAACTCGTAACACTATTCATGAGTTTTAGGATTATTCGTTAAACCAACTATTGGAGATTATGATTACTTGATAAAACAACTATTGGAGATTAGGATTACGTACCTTAGATCACTCGAACACTTCAATGTCTTTGATGCCCTCTAACGTTGATCCACACGACTATCCCCTGATTGCAATGAGAACTCTTTCTTTTGATACCTCTCACTCCTTGGCTTGCTAGGCGATGACAAGGTTGAGGTTTCGATTTCTTGGGTTTTTCTCTTTTCAAGAAGATGGTGGTTTCTTGAAATTAGGTTAAAGATAAGATTGGATCTTTACCTTTCTTGGATGGCGCTTCTTTCTCTACCTCTTGGTAGTTGGCTGAAATTCTCAAGAGCACGAGTGTCCATGAATTTCGTCCAACTCCCTTTAAATAGCCTTGATAGACTGAAAATTCCAAGACTTAATTGTCTTGTGTATTTTCAGCCACCAAGCTAAAAATAGGGTTTTAGATGATAGGCCCATTACTTGGTGTTATCCAAATCATTAAGATAATAAATTAAATCCATATCTTGATTATTTGATTGAATCAAAATTTAAGATGATGGATAACATTCATATCTTGATTGATTGATTAAATTTAAGATGATGGATCACATCCATATCTTGATTGATTGATTAAATTTAAGATAATGGATCACATACATATCTTGATTGATTGATTGAATCAAAAATTAAGATGATGAATCATATCCATATCTTGATTAATTGATTGAATAAAAAAAAATTAAGATGATGGACCACATCCATATCTTTAATTAAAATTAGAGATCATTTTTAATTCAATCTTTAATTATTATTTCTTGAATTTAATGCATATATATTAGATACTTCAGAATTATCTTTTATAACCTAACCTTTTGAATTTAAAATTCAAATTTCGAATTCCAAATTCAATTTGCCTAAAACTCCACTTGGTCTTCCAACACATTTGGACCTTTTTGTGGAGAAACTGATTTCCTGCCAGGGCCTCAAATGTGGGTCATTTTTACTATTGGGTTTGGAGTCCCACTCCAACTCAATTACATATTTACTCTTAATAAAGCCCAATAACAATTATTGCCCAAGCTTGCTAATTTTAAGCAATCGAGAATAAACTTTGGGTGTGACCCATTAGGCCCAATTAGTCACTAACATAAATAAACTTGGACCAATTAAAACTCTTTTAATGGGCCCAAATTATCTATTGACCACATAAGTGTTGGGATCCGTACATGCAGCGGAAGGATTCTCATCCATTAAAATTACAGATCCCTTGAGAGGACCCATCAACAACGTTTAAATCAAGGTTTGTTAGAAACAATACCTATGTGAAATTCGTGAGCGTCCTACGTTCGATTTGATCTGGTGGGCTACCTACTTGATCGGAGCAGCACTCTGCGAATCTCCTCCCTCTACCAAGATCCACACGAACAGCCCCCAACACCGACGGTAGCGTGCTAGCGCCTTCAGTATTTTCGCGTGTCTCGCTCTTTTTCTCTCAAGGGTTTCTCGCGGCTTTCTAATTCATTCGTCTTCTTAATACGACTAGATCAATATCTATTATAGAGTTTCTAAAACCCTAATAAGCCGTATAAAAATATTCAAAATTAATCCAATTAATCTTGAAATTCGAATTTGAATTAAAATAATATATTAATTAAATCTATCAAATAGATCTAATCTAATATATTTATTTAATCCGAATTATAAGCCTATAGATTTAATTTATCTTTATAAATTAAATCGAGATATGATATCTTTTATTTAATTAAATATGAGATACTATATCTTTATTCGAAAATTAAATCGAGATACAATATCTCAATTTATTATAGTTATTTAATTTATCAAATAAATTAAATACTATATATAATAATATTATTATCTATAAATAATATCATTATAAATTTTGAATTTAATAATATTATATATATATATATATATCCATCCTAGATTAAATACAAGATTCATTAAATCTTAGACATATCTAAGATTCAATGAATCGGACACTTTTGCTCGTGTTGGGCTATTCTTGTGTGCGACCCCGCAGCCCATACGAGATTGGCGTAGGCCAATATCGTACCACCCACAAGTCGCAAAGCTGCCTCTAGCAAGACATTGCGACTACCCAATTCATATGGGGATCGATGATACGATACAACCTATCGTACAACCATGCACGTCCCTTTTGTCACGCGATAATTTGGTCAAGGATGAGGCATGGATAATGTCAACTTCATGTTCTTGACCATTACTTTCTCGATTCCAGAGTAGTCTAACAATTGAAATGGAAACTCTTTTCCATCGTAGTATGGCCATACATTTCTCAGACTCACTCATCGAGGGGCCCAACATTATCTCTCTACAAATGTGAGGGACAAATTCCATCTTGACCATTCACATGGCTCTGCATGAAAACCACTGATCCCGATCCAAGCCTTTATCATCACCCGGTCAAAGGTGACTTTTGACTAGGTCAAAGAGCAGCGACTCATCGTGCAGGAATCCATGATGATCTTAGGTCAAAGGGCGTTGTGACGCGGTTATACATGAGAAAAGCTTATGACTAAATTCATGCAGTTTTCTCCTAGTGGGTCGGTCCAGCACCTTGTACTCTTACAAGTGCCCATGACTTTGATCTGTATCTCCATACCTCATCAAACTCATACCGGTCTTATTTCATCTTCTCTTCTGCGTAGATGACCGACTAGGGACATTTAGGATAATCTTACAAGATATATCCAGGGATACGATTATTACTATAAACATGCAAATGAAATGATAACTAAATAGAGAATACATTAAATGACATAAACATTTAAAGTACAATGACTTGCCCCTAAGACATTGTTGGTCGATTTCCTTGATGGCAAGTGAACCAGTCGAACAAGTAATAAAGTGTAAGTAGAGTATCGTCCCACAGAGACTGAGATACCGAAGAGTAACGCTCAATTGCTATGATAGTTGCAAACAGAATGTAAATATATTTGGTTTGAGAGGTTTTTTGTAATTATGCTAATAACATAAGTAAACAAAATAAATTTAAGAAGATATCAGTGAGAAGTTAGGCTGAACTCGGAATCATCCTTAAGTGCATAAATCCCCCAGTTGCTCTACCCATTGCTATAGCATCCATACTGCACAGCTTCCGCAATGCTACAGCATGGCTACTGACTACAAAGCTATTCGGTTAACCTACCTCTATAATCTATCGAAGCTTCCGCGTCCAATACATATGATGCTAACTATACTCCTTCCATATTTCTATGGAAACTTTCTAGTTAAATCTGCATTATACTCAGGGTGTCCTGGTTATGAGAGGTAGACCCATTCCTGAAGCCTACAATAAATAGGTCAAGCCATGCACAGGCTGCCTAGCAAACACTGTTTCTCAGAGGTCTAGCCTCGACTCCTTGCCAATAAGCCGAGACCACAAGTCTAGCCCTTAGATTCCTCTAATCGACTAGTAATTAATTCACTGATAATCAAACCGAATCTATTAAATTAAGAACTTGCAACTGGGTTCATATAACATTTAAGAATTCATCCTCGTTCAGCCATCAAAAAGTTAGTTCATGACTGACGAGAGAAACACAAAACAAATAGTAACAGAATGACCCATGATCTAACTACTAAAATGAAATAAATGAAAATACGGCGTTCCGACGGCGTGGAAGAAGCCCTGTAACGTCACTACTCCACGTCTTCTTCCCTCCGTCTTACTGCAAAGAAGGATACTGTGTTATCCTGGAATTCTCGTGCTAATGAAGTCTCTCACTCTTCTTCTGAGTCGGCCGAATGTGTAATTTTGTTTTGGCTCTGTGCAACTCTCCTTTTAGGGTTGACCTGCTGTTTCCTTTTATATTCAGACTTCCGTGTGACGCAAGTTTCAGCTAGCTGGGCTTTCCAATTTTGTCGAGATCTATCGCATCTTCTGTTTGTAGATTGATTCTGCTGATCCTGCGAGATTCTTCAAATCTTTTCATTTTGATCATCTGCATCTTCTATTTCATTACGTCAGCAATCTACCTGTCGATCTCAATCTTTTATGTTTATTCCTGAAATCAGCTAGATAAACGGGTCAGAAAATATGCCGCATAGCATTGCGTCCTTTACTTTGCTATAGCTTTCGTGATGCTTTTTATTGTACTTCGTGTTGTGGTCACAATGCTATAGCATCGTATCAGCTTTGCTATACGTTCTTTAAAACAATGTAATTTGCTCTTTCCTAGCGCATGTTTAGGATGTAAATGGTTTCCATCCTTCAGTTCCCTATATCATGAATATATGCCTTTTTGCTGCAGTTAAGCTTTCTTTTACCATACAATTCAGTCATGAAATACAGGGAAAACATGGCATTATTTGTGCTCATCAGGCATAATTTCCAACAATAAGAACTAGCAATGCTCCGCGTCTCTAGAACTAATTGAGTTGATCAAGTGATCTACCTTTCAAATTTGGACACCGTGCATGCATAATCCCTCACAACGTCATTCACATTTAGTCAAGAGTAAAGATAGAGTATCATCTCTCTTGATTGACTAAATGTAGCTAATTCACAGAACTAGGAATCTTCTTTTATTTACTCTATAACGGATCATGACTCTTCATGATCACTTGCTATGCGTACAGACTCCTAAGTCAATTAGAAGATATACAGGCTCTACCGATCTTGTGAATGACTAATCCCTTGTAGAGGGCAGTGAGTCCTCTCATCATGTTCGTCTATACTCATGCATTTGAGTTACACCCAAGAGTACAATGTTCTCCCCATTTTTAGGCAGATACAGTTGTACAGTCAAGGTATAACTTTAGGACATAGTGTTTGATGATATCCTTAAGTCCAGGACGATCCGTACTACCAAATGATGAGAGACTTTTCATATCCAATGATACTTTCTACAATGAATCTTTGTGGAGTCTCTCGGCAGGTCAGTTCGGTGCTATTTTTTCTCCAACAGATTTACCCACAACATCAGCTAAGGCATTACCATGCCTGTATTCCATGAGGTCCCTATCTTGTACCTCTATACAAGTATATGATGTCGTACTAGTCTTATTGAGATTATCAATGCTCTTTCTTGGTGATTCAAGATTAGGAACAAGTTTTAGGTAATAGATGTGCAGTGTTCTCAAGTCCTCGTGATCATGATCTCTATCACTAATCCTCGAGATTAATACATGTTCTATTCCTAGGGTTTTTATCTTTAAAAACATATTTACCTTAAAATAAAGGCTAGACATAAATATGATAAAGATAAAATGTGCTCATTTATTAATAATGAAATACTACAATGTGGAAAAAGTGTTCATCTGTCATAACAGATTGTCTTTAGGACACCTGAATACTAACACATCTTACCAAGTCGGTACACTTTATTCCCATCCTTGCCAGTTATTCTCCTAAGAAGTTGGTAGAAATCTACATAAGGGGGATAATTAAACTCTGTGGCACGTCGAAGAATATTGTCTCTAATAGAAATCATCTTTAATAAAGATCTTGGTTTCACATCTGGGTTTTGGAAAGCTCTACATGAAACTCTAGGTACAAAATTGAGATTCAATACGGTCTATCATCCTCAGATGGATGGACAATCGGAAAGAACCGTACAGATATTGGAAGATATGTTAAGGGCGTATGTATTGGATTTCAAGGGAAGTTGGGATCCTTATCCTCCACTTGCTAAATTCGCATAAAACAATAGCTATCATGCGAGCATATAGATGACTCCATATGAAGCACTATATGGGAGAAAGTGACAATCACCCTTGTGTTAGACAGAGTCCAAGGAAAAAATTATATGGACTAGATCTGGTTGATCAGACCTCAAAGCAGGTCAAGATTATTAAGAAGAGGCTCTTATCAGCATAAGGTAGACATATAAGTTATGCTAATTGTAATACCCGGATAATTATTTATCTTAACTATTATATTTTGATAAATAATACCTATTTTAAATAGGTGAATATTGAAAGTGGAGCTAAATCACCAAGAGGGGGGGTGAATTGGGGATTTTAAAAATCTTTTCAGAAAACCTCTGTTTTTGAACACTAAAAATAGAGATGAACAAGGATGAGAGTAGAAGAGCAAGACACAAGGATTTATCGGTTCGGTCCAATCTCTTGACCTACGTCCCGGTCCCGGACTCTCGGGATTTTCACTATCTCAATTGATTACACACTGTACTCAAGAGTGGTTCTCTCACTAGAACCTACTCCCCCTTACAAGTTGCAATCAATGAACCCAATCACCAAGTCCCCAGACTTGTGATCCTTTACAATAAATGATATACAGAAAATAAACTCTCTCTAAGAGTGGATATTGATAAACACTGAAGCTTTAAGTGTCAAAAGACACAATACAAGTGAAAACAGAAATGTAGTTGAAGAACTTTGAATGCTATGCGTTTTCAGCTGATGTGTTGGTTGTTGAAGACTTGAATGATGTTATATTTATACTCAGAGATCATTAAATGACCGTTGTAATTCTTCATATAACCGTTGAATCAATAATCCAGCTGTTGTAGGTTGTTATAGTGTCTTCTCTCACTAATCTTCATTTAATCCAGCTGTGCAGAAGTTCAAGGTTGACTTCTCTGCAAATTAGTCCGTTGGAATAACAGCTACTGGATGTGGTAGGTAGACATTAATCCTTTGTAGACGTGTGCAGAAGGATTACCCAAAAGTATGCAATTTTCAGGGTTTTGCATTTAATGTTTTGACATCACTTTTGCTTTATCTTTGAACCTTCAATAAACATTATCTAATTCATCTGAAACTCACTAAAAAAGTGGTTAAACATATCTAGGAACATTAGAGATTAATCATTGGAAGTATTAAGATCAAACAAGAAGGTTCAAGGAATTCGCAGAATTTGAAATTCTGAATATGCGCCGAAACCTCGAGGTTTGTTCTTCAAACCTCGAGTTTTGGACTCGTAGCAAGTGAAAGTGATCTAAGTCCAAAACATCAAACCCGGACGTTTTGAACCAAAACCGGAGGTTTTTAAACAAAGAAAAAGCGACACCCTTTCGTTTGGAAAATACTCGAGGTTTTATCGAAACCTCGAGGTTTCACTTTGAATGTGAACCTTTGCAAAATCGCGCCAAGTGCAAACCCGGAGGTTTTCCGAAACCGGAGGTTTTCAAAACCAAGTGAAAAGTCGTTTCCTCTCGGATGCCAAAACCTCGAGGTTTTGTATCAAAACTCGAGGTTTCTCTTAAATGTGAAAATCTTGAGTTTTGCGCCAAAACAAAACCCGGAGGTTTGAGAATAAAACTAGAGGTTTTGTATGTTGGAAAAACATAGATACTTTCTCGTCGGACAAACCTCGAGGTTTGTCCCCAAAACTCGAGTTTTCTCTTAATTTCGAAAACTTTGAGAAAACTTCATTTAGCTCAAACTCCGGAGGTTTTGAAATGTTCAAAACTTAGGAGACTCTCTCGTAAGTCAAAACCTCGAGGTTTGAACAAGAACCTCGAGTTTTTCCATTTTTCGTAGAAAATCGATGAGAAGTCTCGTATGACGAAACCTTGAGGTTTCTCTGGAAACCTAGAGTTTTGCTCGGTCCGTAAACCCGGAGTTCTTTTTCGTAAGGCCAAACCTCGAGGTTTGAACAAGAACCTCGAGTTTTGCTCTTACAAAGTGGGTTTTACACATTTGAGAGCAAAACTTTATGCTTTGTTTACAATTGGAGATCATCAAAACCCTTAGAGAACTAACAAATATGTGGTCTCAATTTTTCTTATTATATTTATTTATTTTTCTAGGTAATTCTTCCCTAGAATTAGAAATACCAAAGGCTAAAAATCTTAAACTCTATAAGGGATCATAAAATATCCTAAGATTTACATAATTAAGAATAAGTCTTATTTATGTTAAAAAGGTGATTAAATATCATCTAAATACCTAAATCAATTAGAGAAAATTATCAACAATTATTGGGCAATTAAATTTGCAATAATTGAGATATTTTAGTAATTTTTGAAATTAATTAATAATTAATTTAAAAAGGGCATAATTAAGGATATATCAAATAAATTAGTGTCCAAAGAATATTTAAAAGCTAAGATTAGCATATAAGGGATTTTTAATCATCAAGATTAAATTAAAAACTTGTCAAATTTTGGTAATTAAGGCTAATAACCCCTAAAACACTATATTAGCTATATTAACCAAAAATTAATTAATTCCCTTTAAATAATTAAAGTGGCGAAGATTTCTAATTAAAAGGGTTAAGAAATTGTAGTAATCCTTAATCCTAAATCACTAACAAATATCACTAATAGTGTCTAGATTTTTCCAACCCAACATCAAAGGCTTGGATTAAATTTAATTAAGCTAATCTAAAGGTTTTAGAATTTATTTCATAAAGCCTAATCCTTGTAAGATTAAAATCAACCAATAGGAGAATTTTTCCATGGTCTTTGTGAGCCAAATGAAACACAAATCCAAGAGTAAAAGTAAAGAGTGATTTTCGGTGCAAGCATAAAGGAAAGAGGAAGTGAAATTGATTAATGTAATTAACAAATAAAACATCACCATCAACCAAAGACTTTCAAGGCAAATGGTGATTAAATGAAATTCAAATTAAAGAGTAATTAAAAAGGGGGGGGGGCGGTTTGTGAGAGAGAGAAAGATGAAGCAAAGTTAATATCATGATATTTACATAAGCATGTCTTAATCAAGAAGACTTTTGGGGTTAAAAGTGATGTAAGCCTATGTAATTAATGGTTAATTAGTAAATGGTAAGATAAAAACCATTAGGATGAATTCAAGACACTAATGAATGAGAACCAATAGAAAATAAATTGTATTTTGAAATCCATTGATCCTAGAACAAATATAAGTAGATATTATGAACAAGCACAATTTAAGCTTGAACTTGGTTATCTCCAAAGTAATTTTCACAAACTTTTGAGATTCATACTTAAGTGATTTAAAAGTTTAAAAAGACCTTAAATCAAGTCATAAAATTGTGATTAAGAAAGTGAAAATAGATCTTGAATAAAAACACCAACTTGCATCCAACTAAATTAGCATTTAGGGAATTAAAAAATTGGAACAAAATATCTAAGAAAAGGAGAGGAGGTGGCGGTTTTAAGGGGTTAAAGGGGTGAGATCAAAACTTCTTTACTAAGTTTAAATCCAAGGGTTAGAAGTGATTTGAAGTTGCAAGGTAGTTAACCCAAGAATTTCTATAAATAGAGAGTTAGTGCCTTCATTAATCCTCACCAATTCACAAGCAAGCATAAGCTGGTATTAACCGAAAACAAGAGAGGAAGTGAGAGTGAGAAGCTTTGGGAAGAAAGAGCATAGTTTTAGGTAAGTTCTTGAGCTCTAGCTTTGTGATTTTTAGCTTACATGTTGTTTTGATTCATAATCTTCCAATTATAGTTTTATTTACATGTTTTTATCATTATAATTGGCTTTATTTCGAAAAAATGATGAACAAGAAGTTATAGCAAAATTTTTGGAAGATTATGGTCAAAGTAGCGAAGCTCTGGCGAAAATTTGTCGGTTAGCGACTCCCGAAAACAATTTCAAAAACGCTGGTATCTTATGTTGAAGATGCTATGCTTAAATTCTGAGAAAATTTATGTTGAAAGTAGACATATAGAGCTTTTCCAAATATACCTATAGCATGTCATTTTGAGTTCTGTGTTAGGAGATAAAAATGTTCAAAGATAGGCTATATTTTCTGGAAAATTCTGAACAGTGGTTAAAATCACAAAAACTGGAAATTTTTTATAAAATCTGGACAACAACCAATATTTTTTCCTAAAATTATACATCTTAAGGATTCCTAGGAATTTTACGGATCCTCGTTTCGAGTTCTGTAGAATTAATTATAATTCTCCAAAGTTAGGTGAAAAATCAGCCTATATAATGATTAATAACGTTTTTAACGAAAATAAAGGAAATAAATTGTAAATAATTAATCCAGGGGTAAAATGGTCATATATAGCCAAAATATCTCTTGACATAATATTTTTCAATTAATAGAGACGATATTACCCTTATAGGATTACGGTGCACGAATACCGTCAACAACGAACGTATTGTTGATATCGACGAAGCTACGGACGCGTATTGTAACCTTAACTCTTATGCTTATTGTGTGCATATATATGATATACTGAGACTCTGTCTTAACTGTTTTTGATACAATCATGAGTACACGGGTTATGGTTATGATAATACCGTTAGAGTTTTCCTAGCGCTTAGGACACGACTGTACATCGTGGCACTGGTGAAATGTGTGCATCGAGATAATGTATACTGCGGGGGTGTGTTTTGTTATTGCCTTATATGTTGTTACTGTTTTGAAATTGTGTTTTATACTGAAAAATGATATTTGCCATACATATACTGTCTACATAAGCATGAGGTTAACCGTTACCTGAGATCCAATGTGCATTGGATCTCAGCTCTTACCTTAGCTTCAGGATTCAAGGGAAGCAGGCCCGAGGACAAGGGTAAGGAGCCGGCCTAGAAATCCAAACAGAGACGCTATACTTTTGTTATGTACTACGTAGATATTAAACACTCGGACAAATGTACGATTATGAATGACCAGACATACTATAGTCATTGTTATTCAGTCACTCTTTATCTTGAAAAAATTTTCCGACGCTCAACTCTGATCAAAATCACGATGAAAAACGTTTACAAAAATGGGGTGTTACACTAATTAAATGAGGAGACCTCTAGAATTTGAAGTCGGAGATCATGTATTTATGAAAGTATCTCCTGTCACTAGAATTGGTAGAGTAATCAATAGAAAGAAGCTTAGCCCTTGCTACGTAGGTCAATTTGAGATTCTGGCAAGACTTGGACTAGTGGCATATCATATAGCCTTACCCCTAAATTTGAGCAAACTCCATGATATATTTCATGTCTCCCAGTTAAAGAAGAACCAACTAGACCCTGAACATGTTATCGAGTACGAAGATATTGACGTACAAGGTGACTATATATACGCGGTTGACCCAGAACAAATCATTGATAGATGCAGCATCGGGAAAAATTCCTTCAATGGATCCTTCTCAGGATGTTAATCCTGTAAAGAGAAGACTAGGCTCTTATACCAAATGTTAGTGCCAACGTTTCACCCAAAAGGAGGGTGAATTGGGTGATTTATAAATTTTAAATTAAAAGTGTTAAACTAATAAATCAAACAGAAGGATTTAAAGAGATATCACCGAAGTGTGTACATTTGTTTAATTGGTTCGACCTTAATTCCTTAACCTACTTCCAGTCCCCAGACCATCTTTGAGATTTTCACTATCGTTCCAAGATCAATTAGATTCTTGGCACCATAATACAGAGTAATTCTCACTATGATTCACTCCCCCTTACTAGTTGTAATCTAACAATCACTCAAAGTCCACTACCTTGAGATTTTACAGAAATCAAATTGATTGTAAAACTCTCTTACAGAGTAGATGAATAAACACTGATGAACATAATATCAATAGATTTCTCATAGAGTATTAATGAGCAATAAATTTGATCGTGCTTGGTTAGTTGGCTCCGAATTGAATGTTCTTGTATTTATAGATGAACATTATTAATGATTGTTAAAAAATTTTGTTGGGTGTGTTCAAACTGTCTATTGAATTGAAGAAACTTTCTGTTAGACACATATCGAAGTTGTTGGCAGAAATCTAAGTTCGGTCGTTTTTGTTTCGTTGCAACACGACATCCTTTTGGTCTGCTTTGAGATTGCTTAAGGTTGGGTCCCTTTTGGTTTCGCCGGAATGGATGTCTCAAAAGATGATCATTTTACCTACTCTAAATTAGCTTCCATGTATGCTCTGTTTTCTGCAGCAGTAATTAATGTTCTAACACATATCTTGATTTTTGAGATTTTGCATGTAATCCTTCAGTTAATCATCTGAAACTCATTACTAAATATGTTAAGTAACTTTGAGAAGAGTAATGGGTGGTAATCAAAAGTTACCAGATGATAATTAGTGAATTTGAATTCTCAAAGATGAAGGTTCAGTGCAGAAGAGTGATAATTGAATATTCTATACACTTCTTTAGTACTATTGATTAATAATTTAGGACTCTTTAGTTAATAAATAATGACTTTTATGCTTATTTGGGCTTTGGGCTTTCATTAGATTTTAGTTATTTAGATGATAAAATTCTAGTTTTACATTGCTTCACTATTTTTACCATAACTCTTGAACCAGACATCGGATCTGCCTCATTCTTGTTTCATATTTCAGATGATTCAAAGAGCTACAATTGTTATGAATACATGAAGGGAAAATTCGGACAAGAGGGTAGTCGATTTTGGGGCCAAAGTCAGATGTATATTTCTGGATTTTTATTTGGGTTCGAATTTTGTAATTAAAGCCCACTTTTATTTTATTTTCGTTTTAGGCCGGAACTGAATTGTGGATTGGAGCCCCATTTCATTTTTTCCATTTTAGGTTAAGTTAGATGGCAGCCACAAACACTTTTGTCATTCACCTTTTTACACATTTTCGGATTAAACATAGAAGTTTCATTTTCTCTGCAATGTTCTTCGCATTCTTCGTCTGTTCTTCATTTTTTCCAGCTATGCTTGGCTGAGCTTCTGTGATTAACCCAATGTTGAGGATTCCATGATTCGTCCAGAGAGCTTGTGCTTAATCGATAATGTTACTCGTTTCCGTTTTCATCTTATCAGATTCGATTTCTGAAAATAGTTCGAATATTAGATTTAATACTCGGTTTGGTTCATCCCAAGGACTGAGTTCGAACTAGGTTATAGTATTACTGTGCGATCGCACAGTGAGACGTCACTGTTCGGATAGATGCTAGGTGATCGTCTAGTCGAGGTATTTTCTGGACGAACGCAGAGATTTCGGTTCGTCCAGAACCAAACACGAGTTCGTTCATATTTCATTCAATGATGGAAGTTTCTAGAATCTGGATGTTGGGTTGATCAATTTTAATCTGATTATTTTCATTTCGTTCTGTTTTCGTTTATTTTGTTTATATTATGTTTGAACCAAAACCCCCCCATTTTTATTGTTTATGTTTTGCTGTTACTGTCCATTCAAACCCGCTGCGAATTCGTTGGGAAAACGACCCAGGTTCCTTATTACTGCAAATCTTGTATTGAATCTGGTTATTTTGATAGACACGACAAATCTCTTTCAAAGAGGTGTGTCACTTGAGTGCTCAATATCCATACTTGAGTGCTATTGTATCGTGTGTCTGGAAAAACACTGTTCAAAATAGAGTTGAGTTAAAAAGATTATGTTTCTTCAAAATACTCGAGTATCATTTTAGCCATACTAGAGTGTCATACTCAAGTGCTAATGAAATTTGTGTTTAGTAGAAGATTGTTCAAATGATAGAGTTTTAGAGAAAATATGTTAATCTTTACCAGACACTTAAGTGTCTCAAAGTGACACTTTGAGTGTGGCTTACATAGAGGCAACACTCTTAATTCATTAGCGAGTGTCATGCATTGACCTTGGCACTCAAGTGTTTACTTTGATGTTTCCAGAATGAGTGTGAGTATCAGGAAAAACTTCCATCTAACAATAATTACATAAAATTGTTAATAGTATGAGTGTTTATACTAACACGCAACCGGACATGAGCAGTGATTATAGGTAATGCATGATGCAGTACATGAAGGACATAATAACACACGATCATGAAAATTTTGATACAAATAAGGTATATTATATGCTCAATTCGTTCATCTATACACTCGGTCAGCTATATATTACAATATCTAACTTCCATCTCTTGTTTTCTTTTCACATAGTATTTTAATGACTCTTGCACAATGTTTAACAACTCACAAATGGAAGAAGTGCTGCAGAGTTGGCGGCATCTGTGCAACGTTAGTTGGAGCGTAAATAATACATAGTATGATTGTAAATTGCTAGATATTGATGATTGTCTTAATTTGTTTTAAAGTTTGGTTTTAGTAGTGTATATATGTACATAAATGACTGTAAATATATTTTGATTTTTTTATTGTTCTGTATATGAATGAAAATGTAAATATGTATTGTGATTCGTTCTGTAAATGTATAAGCAGTGGGATCTTGAAAGAAGAACCCCCCTCCGTTTTTTTTAATTTAAAAAAATTAGCTTTTATATATAATGATTGTTACCTAACAACAATTATTTATGTACACTATATATAACGATTGTTTGGAAATAACTGTTATATATGTTAGTAGATATATAACGGTTGTTAAATCAGAACCATAATTTATTATGCAAGCATTACCATACATTATGATGGTTGTTTATGTGTGCCTGTTAATTATTATAATAGCAATAGGCATATGATGGCCTCAATATATAACAGATGTTATATTATAATCGTTATAATAGGTTCAGAATAAACAACGTTTCGGAAACGTAATGTATCACTGAACTTTTATAGCGCTTGCATATATGGCAGTTCGGAACTGTGATGTATGGCAGTTAATAACTGTCAAATATCTACGTAGTAGTGCTCCTTAAAAAAAGATGTTGTTTCCTTTTTTTTTTCAAAGCATATTACTCTATTAGGTCTTTAATATAAGACATATTTGAAGAGTTGATGTTAGTTCTAAATATAAGACATAATTTTCATATTTATCATTATTTTTCTAATTTATCCATATTGATGTTCCTTCAACAATAATCAAAGAGGAGGAGAATAAGAAAATTAAGGAAGATGACTAGACATTTTAAAATAATATATGTCATATTAATTATATTAAGACATATTTGAGGAGTTGATCTTAGTCCTAAATATAAGACATAATTTTCATAATTTTTTTTTTCTAATTTATTCCTATTGATAGTTCTTCAACAATAATTAAAAATGATAGGGAATAAGATAATTAAGGAAAATGACTAGACATTTTAAAAAATACATATAAAATTAACTAACGTAACTAATTTCTTAATAAAATTAAATTAGGTAAACATTTCTTATATCAAGGACTAAAGGAGTAATTAATATTAATTTCGCCATTAATGGAATGGAATTATTATTTGAACAAAATGTTGCATGCCTAATCCCACTGCAGGACTTGCGAGTTGCGCGCATGAAATTCTGAAACACGAATTGAAGGCCGGTAATCGCGCAATTAAATATTTTTAAAATATATATTTAAAAAAATAATAAAAGTTTCAGATTCAGCGTCCAAATATTTTAACTGCGCCATTCTCAATTCCGAAAAAATGTTCGCTTACTCTTTTCTCCTCTGCTGCTTCTTCCATCAACAGTTTCCTCAGCGATAGCCACAGCTTCCTTCCTAGTTTCTCCCCTATCCGCTCAGATTTGTTCCGATTCTTCTCACTGAAAGTGTATCAGTTTCTACAACTATGGCCGTTTTCCCTCTCTAGTGTTGAACTCTTGTTAGAGAGAGAAACTGTGTCTGCTATATCCTCCGCACCACTTTCGTAGGAAATGGAGACGCTCTCTTTTGTTTCCAAAGCGAGGACTGCGCTTCATTCTGCGGCAGCAAAAGCCGAACGCGTTCTATCGGACTTGAAATCTGATCGAGGTTTTCTCCTGCTGACACATAACATTGTTCATTTTCGGCATTTTCCATTTAAAGTTTGTCTTAATCGTATCTTATATTTTGTTCCCACCCTTCATTCCATCCCAATATTTTTTTTAAACTTTTCTAAAAATATTTCGGCTAATGTTTTTTTGTTCATTTTAGGAAAATCTAATTATTATCTATTAGCATTAACCCAATTGTTGATCCGTTTAGATCCTGATAAACGATCGCCTAACAACTTGACAAGCGAAGAAAAAGACGAATCTCCTCGGATTGAGGGCGAGTCAAAGGTAACGACGATTAAAGTGATATTTGTTCGCGTTTTGGCTGTTATGAATTTGGACGTAGAAGCAACATTTTACTATTAGCCATAAACTCGGGGTGCTTACTAACAAGAAAAATATTATTTGAAACTCAGTATCCGACTTCTTAAATTCTCAGATCGATCATTTACATTTTCTTTGCTAGCTGTGGCGGCATGAAAGTGCATTTTGATCACCAATAAAATGTAGAACGGTTTGTTTTTATTATGTTTGAATTGAATATCAAGTGGGAATTGAAAAGCCTGATCAGCTTCTTTCCCCTCTTCTAAGAAAAAAAAAGTCTTTTGATGGTCTTCATACAATTCATTAACTTGGAATACACAATGGCTGAAATCTGATTTTGCAGCTGCACAGCGATTTGAAAAAGTGGAGACCTCCACACATAAGCATAAAGCAGGATTGGCAAGATAAAATAAAAAATATTCGGATAGGAAGAAAGGAGGTTGAAGATACAGATAAAGTTGGAGATACAGCGATGACTTTTCCAATCTATGATGAAAATCTATACATCCTCAATATGAAAAATGATATTGAGACCAAGGTAAGAGGAATCTAAACATTTTAATTCAAAGCTTTACATATCTGCTGGTGATAGGGTGCACATAAACTAATCTCAAAGCTAAGTGGCCATCAAATTCTTTGAGAAAAATATTGGCATATTCTCATTCATTGAGCGATTCAATTATACAAATGGATTGCTTTAATGACGTATGGTTAAAAAAAATCAATTTAGGCTTCTGAAGCAACACCAACCGTTGAAGGCTTGATTGCTGCAACAAAAGACCCCATTCCTCCATCATCTGTGCTGAGGCAGTTGGCAGTAGCTGTGGAGTAAGATATACCTGCTCACCCTTAACCTTTGCTGGCCTATTATGCCGCCTATTCTTATTGTACTGAATTATTTACTCTTGCAATTTATTTATACGAGAAAGATCACTAAAACGAACTTTCAAGCTTCTTGTTTCCATTGTTGAGAAATATTTTCATCTTCTGATACAAGTAGACCATTCTCTGAAAGTGGTGAACCTTTTCTTCCAGGGATGGGAGGAGAGCAAGGTCAGTTAAAGATTTTACAGCTTTATCAGCAAATTCTTCTCCCGCTGGAGACAAAGGGGGCTTAAGTCTCCAAGCAGTGAAGGCCTTAGTGCTAGGTGGAAAGGATGACAAAGTTCCCATCGACTTTACTAAAGATGAAAAATTTGGTTTTTTGATTAATTCTCTGTTTGATCCAGGTAGTGGCTTGCTGATAATATAATTGTATTAATGAACTTTTTTGTTAATATATAAACTTCTTAATGCTTTTTGTGGTGATCTTTCACTTCCGTGGTAATATTTGCAAGATATTCGCAGAGGGAGAATTCCTCAAAAGGAAGATCAAGTCTAATTCAGAGGAAAATTCCATAGCATCTTTGGCAAGAGATATTCATGGTGCTCCTCCCGAAAGCATAGTTGTTAAGCTAGCTGAAATCATTGGAAACTTCAGATGCCTTCGAAAAATGGCTTTGTTTTGGTGCAGGGTTGTTGTTGAAGTATGTTAAAATCAATAAAAAATTGTTGTTTCTTATGTTGTATGAACAATTGGTTTTAATTTGCTCTCCCGATCCTTATGATTTATGATCTATTGTATTCTGCTAAAGCAAACGTTTATTGCTCTTTATGATTTCTGAGGTGTTGTGAATTCTTTTTCCCCTTGTCATGTTTTTTTGGACAATATTATTTATATTTTTCACTAGGTTTAATAAAGTTTCTCTCCAACTTTTTTCCTCCCTCCTTTCTTTGATGGCAAAGAAATACTGATCAAATTAAAGAAGTACACATGATTTAATATTATGTATGTTGAGAATTCAAACTCCTTTTGGAAACTTCTCAGTGCCTTTTGATCATAAAAAGTTAGATTGATCATGAAAAGTTAGAGAGCATGGCATTTTATTTCACCTCATTCTGTTCATGAATGGAAAAGAAGGTTTACCTAGTGAACTGCTGGTTTGAAGCTGTAACTTGAACTGATTAAGGATGCAGTAATGATACTTTTGTTTTCCCCCTCCTAACTTGCTTCTGTAAATAATTAGCTTCCTCCCATTTATGCAGCTGAAAAAACTTTGGTCTGAGGAGC
Organism: Acacia melanoxylon; assembly: GCA_019022615.1. Classification (NCBI taxonomy): domain Eukaryota; kingdom Viridiplantae; phylum Streptophyta; class Magnoliopsida; order Fabales; family Fabaceae; genus Acacia; species Acacia melanoxylon. Next base: position 1,276,093 of record JAFJYJ010000002.1, read on the forward strand.
AACCTATACCTGGAGTGTCCCTGGATAAGATTCCAGATCTTAAGTTGTGTCTTCTATATCAACAATTTCAAGTAATTAATTGTTGCATCTCTAGGAAAAGGCGCCGTTATATTGCCACTGAATCTCTGGACTCATTGATGGAAGGCAGTTCAATTACTAAAGAATCAATGGACCATCGTGATAGCATTCCTAAAGCCCCTGTTTTATATGCTAGATTAAATACAGGAGAGCTCGTTATTCGACTTGGTGCTGATTGCCCATCAGGGGATCTGACGTTGCTAGAAACTGGCGAGCCTGTGTACTCTCCGGTCATGCAGGTTGGTTTGATTACTGCATTAAACTAGTACCCATTTCATGATATTCCTATAATTGAGATCTTTGTAACAATAACATGTAGGAAGGACCTTTGCTTACAGAAGATCTAATCAAAGAAACAGAGGAGTTTGTGCTGCGGACTGGGAGGTTTGTTGACTGAGATCCATTTGATGCAGTTTATTATGTTTAGATCTAAAGCCTGTTGATAAAGTGCACTAACAGAAACCTAAGTTCACTTGCATATATCTTAAAGTGATGATGTTAATCATGTGCCTGCCATTCCTTGCTGCATCAAAGTGATGAGGTCCTGGTGCTTGCCATGTCAATTCCCTTTTTGCTTTATAACAACAATATTCTTATTCCTATTGGATCAATGAGTTGACCAACTAAAAGTGTAAAATTTTATGTTTTGATATACTTATAATTATACTTCTACTGTCCTATTGGTTCAATATGTGTAACTTTTAAGACTGGCTCAGCCATCTATGATTGATCCATAAATGATAGCTTGCATTTCATTTCATTCAAAACATAATAACTTAAAATTGTGTCACTTAGGGATTTTTTTGATAAGTTTTCTTATCTTTTATGATCAGTGTTGGTGCTGGGTGCTCTCAACTTCTCTCAGATATGCAGGCTTTCAAGGTCGGGCTTTCCCTTGAAGATAACTATACCAAAAATCTGAATGCATGTAATAATTTGAATGTGTCTATTGTTTTAATATGTTTACTTTAGGCTGCCAACCCTGGTTGTATTTTGGAAGATTTTGTGAGATGGCACTCTCCCCCTGATTGGTCAGAATGTGAGCAAGATACTGAGGCTAAAGATTCTTCTGATGGTGGTGACTCTGGTGAGTCATTGTGCACCAGGGGTCAGCTAAGTCAGCGAATGCTAAAAGAAGGTGTAGTATCACATTTTTTTAATAATTTATTCTTACTTGTCTTCTGCAGCTGCAAAATTTTGTGCTTGAAAAATCACTATCACATAAGATTGTGAAGTGTTTTTTTCTTTTTTCCTGCTTGGACCCAAACTGTTACTTCTTTTCACCTTGTCTGCAGTGAGAAAAAGATGTGGGAGTGTTTATATGATTTTCCTATCATCTTGTTAGTTTGTAGTTTGCTTAGCTGTTAAGAAAGGTCTGCCGAGATTAACATACTACACATTATTTATGCCAAAAATGTTTGGAATTTTTGTGTTTTAAACTCCTCAGCTTGGTGAGCCTTGGCATAGCTGTAAGGTTGCTGCCATGTGATGTGGAAGTCAAAGGTTCAAATCCTGGAAACAGCCTCTTCAATTGTGGGGGTAAAGTCGCGTACATCTATCCCTCCCCTCCCCTGACCCCACCTGGTGGGAGTCTTGTGCACTGGGCCGCCTTTTTAAACTCCTAAGCTTGTTTGGCCTTATCTTAATTCTTTAGTGAAGAGAACATGGAAAGAATCTTTTATTTCCCTTATCAAAGGAATGAAATAAGAAATTTATTAATTTATTTTCTTGTGAGATTTAGTTGGGCAGTGCATAATGTAACTGGCATGTGCCTAGGCCATTGCCGAACAATCCCATAAATGCTGCCTGCCTACTTGGAAAAGGGGTTATGTCTCCACTCCCTACGCAACTTCATTCCCTTTTTCCTGTGTTACTCTAAAGATAGGATATCCAGCCAATCTCTTCACTGTTTCAATTGTTTCTCCAACTGTTTTTTTCCACTTTAGTGAAGGTTCTATATTAACATATGTATGAAATGCAAAAGCTACTGTATATTGTTTGTCTTGTCTTCTGTAGTTTTATGCATCACAATTTGTATCTTTGTTAACTTCATGTGGATTGGACGTCTTAATTTTCTTTTTTCTTTATCTTTAGCCCTTCAGTGATTTTCTGGGATCCTTTGATATAATGTCTCAAAGGCCAAGGTTAAATTTCATTACCTGGTTTGAAGGTGGTGATTTAAGTCATTCACTTGCATTTTTGAGTGGACTATAACGAGATAGTGAAAATTAGTGTCATTGATAAATTGCTTCATAAACGTTTGAGTTGGTGTACAAGTTAGAGAATATTACATCTAAAGATGATATTACGAATTTAGGGTAAAGCATCTTGAAAATTGTTATTATTTCAAAGTATCAAAGTTCTTACCTTCATTTATGGGACTTGTTATCAGATTCTGTGACATTTTCTTATTGATACATAATAATTAAATTGCATTTAGTCTGTCTGCAAAAAACATATTCAGTTAGGCTTGTCTGACTTACATTTTGGCTTGTATGTTTTGTTCGATAATTGGGCTCTATAGGCACAACTGCTGTATGTTCTTGTGATATCATATCAGGAGACTTTGCTGAACTTCACTGCATGTTCTTGGCAGGTAATTTGTGGCGCGAACTCTGGGCTACATCTAAACCTGTACCAGCTGTTAAACAGACACCTCTATTTGATGAGGATTTGGCAGTGTAAGTCTAGATATTAATTTAGTTTTTGTTGTTGGATCTATCTAACTTGAATACTTTTTACATTTATTTGTAGGGAGGGCATCCTACATGCTTTTGAGGACATTCAGCCTTCTGAACTTTTTAAACAATTGTTTGTTTCTTTGGTGAGTTCTTTATTTTTGTTCACCATGTTGGGGATAGAAACATAGTTGTCAGCCATTTTCAACAATATGGATCTTTCAAAGAAGTTATAATATTGAACTCATACTTAGGTAAATTATTCTTTTGTTTGATTTACCTATTCTTGCAAGTATCTGATGGTTGGAAGATACAGTAGGCTTGTCTTGATGGACCCAATTAAGAGCTAAACATGTTCCTTTAATTTGGGATCTGAGACCGAATAGCTGAGCGGTTAGGCATATGAGCTGAGAAAAGATTGTTACTCCAATCAAACTTGCCTCCATCAGTCACTATTTCCTGTTTGCCTGTAGATTTTCTTTACCTGCGAAGCGCGTGGGTTTACCTTTTAACAGCTCAAAAGTAGACACAAATCAATAGAACATTTGATGCTATTTACTTATGCCTGCATGTTGAACTTTTTCAAGTGATTTTTGAGATAAACTCCATATGATTTTTGGAAGTTGCAAAATAAATTATACACTCTAATTATGTCTTCTAATGAGGGAATCAAAATAATTAAAGAAACATAACATTTGCGCTTCTCTAAGAACCTCCCAGAATCGCTGTAGACCCTAATTTTTTGGATTAAGGAAAGGGATACCTTTATTTCACATCATTAACAGTGGCCTGATGAAAAAATAACCCAAAACACTATCATTCTCGGGTGACGTTCAAAGCAGTCAAAGCAAGGCTATAATTTCCTATATTTTGTAACGTGAGGAACTTAGACGCATATTAATGCACAACTTACGAGGAATATCATATACGATAGAAGTTCAATTTGTTTTCATTCTCCAAGTTGACTAGGCTGCATTTATATGTGGAGGCAAACTTTTAAAGAAAAAGAATTCTATTGTTAAACCATAGAATCAGTTTTGTGCTATGCTAACCATATTCTCTGCTTGGTTTATACAGCTTGGTTTAGGAGTTACAATAGCAGAGCCTTTGCTGTCTGGTAGCAGTGATTTCTCAAAGTTGTTCTCCGACTGCAAGGAGTACATAGTTGTCAGCTGTCAAAGCAGCAGTTGGAGTGAGAGACTTGATGAACTTTGCCAGGTCAGTACTTCTGGAATAACGGCTTATTTTATGATATGTTAATTTATCTGAAAATTCTGGTAATAAACCATTACTAGTTGACGCCTTGGTGAAATAACCCATATGTTTCTGTTTCTGGTGTGGTGATTTCCAGAAATTTTATCTTAGGTAAAAACAATCTTTAGTCCTTAAAGTTTCAACCCGTGGGATTTGGTTTCTCAAGAGGCAAAATGGTCCACATTTTTATTTTATTATAAGGATCTATAGAAACTTAAGGGACCAAAGTTTATGGTTTAAAATATGAGGGACCAAAATCAAAATGAAAGCAAACTTGAGGAACCAAAGATTATATTAACCCTTTTATCTTTAACCTATTTGAAGACTAATGATATAAAGATAGTTTGGCTTATACAAGTAGTAATTTGGTTGGCCTGATCAAATCGTTCCATTGTGTTCTTTGTAAAATACCTCCACCTTTGACCCAATTGGATTTTAAAAATTGATCTCTGAAGACATGCTTCTATAGGTATATCATAATGGTCATTTTCATGGTATAGGTATATCAAACTGTGGAAACAATGTTAACAAATCCTGAGGAAGCACTAATGATGATCAAGCAGGCAGAAGAATCAACTAAAACTAGCGGCGAACTGAAGCGTCGGTTCAAGGGGCTAAACTTTATCTTTCGTGGCAAAGATAAACCTGGGAGAAAACCTGAATCTGAAGACTTGGTAGACTCTGAAGAAAACTCGATTCGGCAATCCTTCTCGAGTTTCTTCGACAGCAAGTCATCTGTATTTTCAAAGAAATCTTCTAAATTCAAAGACATTTCCCCAGGAGGGAAATCTCCCACTCCTGAAGATAGTCAGACAGTCGTTTCGGCAAAGCTCTCATGAGCTTTCTTCATTTTATTGAGGGATAAGCAAGAACAACATGCTTTTCTTTTTTTCTTTATTACCTCTTCCAGCGGGTAACTGTAAATTGCCTTGTTCTTTTTCCAAAATCTTGATTGCTGAGTTCCATAGTGTATCAATACTCGTTTAATCACAAAAGAAAATCTAGATTTTGTTTGTCTTTTGTCCTTCATCAGTTTGATGTTAGTGTTTTTGATTTGGATTCATGAGTCTATAATGCGATAGTATAAAGTTTACGCATAATGCTACCCCTGGTTTTATTATATGGGGTTAATTGACAATTAACAATTTTATGTAATTTTAGAAATGTAGTTAACCAAAACTTTATACTCCCTTCTCTTCTTAATTTAAGAGCTAGCTAGCTAACCTTAGAAGTTAAATAAGTTATTTAATCATGTATATGGTGTATGAGATTAAATGAGCTAAATCAGTTACTTAATCATATGATATGTTATATATGATTAAATTATATATCAAATTATAAGTCAGAGAAATTAGTTTGGAGAAAAAATGATAAACATAAATACTTAAAAGTAATCTATGTTATGAAAATAATAGATGTTCGGGATAAGAGAGCAAGAGATAAAGAAGAGAGAAATTCAAGAGAGAAGGGGAGAGTAATTCTCATTCACTTCTGTGTATCTAATGCTTGTACAATGCTTCTATTGATAAACTTCCAAGGGTCATCACCAAAGGTCACCACTATGATACAATAAATGGTACAATTAATACAGATGAATGCATACTATATGACCCTTCAGATCATTCATGCATCTGAATGTATATTATATAGCTTTTTATTTTCCCAATTGATATTCATGAATGGTGACTAAAATGTAGAAGGTCAAGAGTCAATGGACATCCACATAATAAATATATTCATAACACTCCCATTTGGATGTCCATCATGAATGTGCCTCATTAAAAACTTTGACTAGGAAAAACCCAGTGGGACAAAAACCTAGCCAAAGAGAAGAGTACATCATTCATTGATACACTGTCTAGTACTGCCTCATTAAAAACCTTTCTAGGAAAACCCAGTGGGACAAAAACCTAGCCAAAGAAAAGAGTACATCATTCATTGATACACTGTCTAGTACTGCCTCATTAAAAACCTTTCTAGGAAAACCCAGTGGGACAAAACATAGATAAGGGAAAAAGAGTACAGCATGTATCGACCCCCCTTGTAACAACATCAGTATTACTCCCCTTGATGACAACATTGCTTCCGATGTTTTTGTGTTGGTGAAGAACTATATTTTGTTAATAAGCAAGATACATTAGTGCTCCAATAGCACTAAATTATGGTACTTCTGGACCAAGTAATTCTTCTTCAAATTCTTTGCTAATTACTCGAGGTCAGAATTGGTCTTTATCCGCCTGCAAATACCTTACATTGGGATACATAATAAATGTGACTTTTCTATATAAAATCGCACTAGGACCTTCTTTGTATAAGTTTCTTGATATACAAAGATCCCATTATTTAGGTACTCGATTTGTAGTCTAAGACATAATTTCGTTTTGTTCAAGTCTTTCATTTCAAATTATTTCTTTAAACAATTAATTTCCTTTTGAAGCTCTTCAGGAGTTTCAATGATGTTGATATCATCAACATAAACAACAATTATAGCAAATTCATTTCTAGATCTTTTCATAAAAATGAATGGGCATATTGGGTCATTTTTGTACCCTTCTTTCAACAAATATTCCTTAAGACAATTATATCACATGCGCCTTGATTGCTTTAAGCCATACAGAGACTTATTTAATTTAATCGAGTATTGTTCTTGAGAATTTGAATTAGATGCTTCTAGCACCTTGAGTCCTTCAGGAATTTTCATATAAATATCATTGTCAAGTGAGCCATACAAATAGGCGGTCATGACATCCATTAAACGCAAATCAAGTCCATCATTTACTACTAAGCTAATCAAATAACGAAAAGTAGTTGCATCCACTACTAGTGAGACATTTCTTCAAAATTAATGCCAGGTCTTTGTGTAAAGCCTTGGGCTATAAGACGTGCCTTATATCTTGTAATTTCACCTTTTTCATTTCTTTTTCTTACAAAGATCCATTTGTATCCCACTGGCTTTACATATTCATGTGTATGGACTAGAGGTCCAAATACTTTTCGTCTTGCTAGTGATTTTAATCCTGCATCAATAGGATCTTTCTATAGGGGCCAATCTTTTCTCTGTTGGAACTCGCTAATAGATTTTGGATCATGATCCTCATTATCATTCATTACATCATATGCTATATGATAAGCAAAGATGTCGTCAACGTTGACTTCGTTTCGGTCCCATCGGATACCATTCATAACATAATTTATTGAGATCTCATTATTTTTACATATTTCAAGTACCTGGGTCTCTTCTGGAACTATAACATTCTCTTTTGGATATATCTCTACTGGAGATAATAACTCTTCAAGAGATGACTTTTCTGGAGCTACTAAATTTTCTTGATTATCCTCGACTTGACCATCTATATTTTTAGCTCCTTTTTTCTTTCGAGGATTTTTATCTTTGAACCGATGGGCCTGCCATGCTTTAGGCGTGCTTTAGATTCATTTATAATATATTGTCCTTCAGGGACATCAATTTAAATAGGAGCATTAGTAGCTGGGACATGTGACTTTGTCACTTTCTTTGGGTCAATAAATGCTTCTGGCATTCGATTAGCTAACTTCTGTAAATGAATTATCTTTTCAACTTCTAGTTCACATTGTTTTGTACGAGTATCAAAATGAGCTAACGATAATTCATTTCAACTAATATCTTTACCCAACTATTTATTTTCTCCCCCTAATGTTGAGAAAACAATGTCAAATGACAATTGACTAATCATGTAGTATAAGTCTCCTAAATCCATTTGTTTCCTTTAGAAACATCATTTTGTTTCATTTAGAGACAAACAAGAAGGAGGTCCTTACACAACATTTATTTCAACTTTCTTTCTATATCCATCTATGTGCATTGTGGTGAAATATTACACATTCAAACCTTTTAAGATGGAATTAATCTGGCTTCTGACCAAAAGCTAATTTTACATGAAGAATTTTATTGGCTTATATAAAAGCTGCAATAAGATCAAATATACCAACATAAAAATTTTGTTTTCATAAGCATTGAATACATGATTTCTGAATTATGTAATCTGGAAATTGCACGCTTAATTTATTCAAACATTATTGCAAACTTTATTATAAACTTCAGGTTGCAAACATTATTGCAAACTTCAAGTTGCAAGTTAATAATCTCACATGTGACCATCTTATAGATGCATTTTTCAAATTTTATCGAACACTTATATGGTTTACATGCTATTTCAATGGGCCTATATAATAATGTTTGATATATTTTCAGAGATCCATTGTTGACCAATGATATTCTCATAGTCAATTCTATTTGAGAACAAACAGCACATAATAATTATTGAATAATATGTTGGTTATTCATGAAGAATCTCTTGGTTCTTCAATGGATGTCATTATGTAATCTTATTGGCATTATATATATATGACTCGGATGATCAAACAAGTCATGCCAACAATTTGTTTGGATCAGTAAACTTCTAATTTACCGTAACATATATCTCAACCAATCATAAACTTTTCAATTTCTATAAAATTATGATTTAAATCATTATCTGACATCCATATTTTAGGCTTTGTATGGGAGGTATATAACTTTTCAAAAATTAGCTCACACTTGTTTTCTAACAATCTCCCCCTCAAGTGTGAGTCATATAAACATACTTTCTTTATATCTATATTTCAAAATTACTTTCAAACCCTTTAAGGCTCGAAAGAAAAATCTATGTTATTACATCACTAGATAATGCCATTATTCATTAATAATATACTTCAATTTACTTATATATATATGCACATATGAAGATATTCATGGTCAAAATAACTTAGAATCTCATAGATTTAGAATCACACATATGGAAATTCTCTAGCAGAAAATTCTCATAGTAACAAATTTATGAGATGTGATCACAATAAATGTAAATAATAATAATTTTTAATAACAACAAAATTAAACATCATATTACCTTCTAGGCTTATTCTTTCTTTCCCTTGGTTTCAAAATAAGCCTAGACATATTTTTCTGCAACTTTTTGCCTTTTTAATATCTCATTGGCAACATTGACAAACATTTGATTTGCATTTACAATCCCTTGCATTATTATTTGTAAACTTTTGGTTTACAATAGCATGTATTTTCTATATGATGATATCCATTTCTATAGATATCTTTGAAACTCAACAGGTTTCTTAGAATAAAATGCATTATTAATGCATAATTTTGTTCCTTCAGGTAACAAAATATTATCTTTTTCAGAGCCTTCAAACAAATTTATATTGTCATATATAGTGTGAACATTAGTTTCTTGCATTATAAAGTTGGGCACAATATGCTAATTAGTCCTCATGACTATTAGCCTTTAGACTTATTACCCTTGAGTGACATAATTCTCTGCAAGTTATTGTCATCAGGACAATACTTTTTCAAGGCTACCAAAATCTCTTTGTATTATATAATATTTGAAACATAAGCCTTCAGAACCTTAATAACAATCAAATGCCACTATCTTATCCATCCTTCATCTTTGGGTGTGAACAAGCTCCCATATCTCTTATGTGGATATAGAAGACTAAAGAACCAAATATCTCATAGGTATAAATTAGTGTGCCATATGTCTTTGTACTGTGCAAAATAGTAAATCACTATGTAATCACGTTACTATGCACAATAGTAAATCACTACGTGAAATGCATTTCTGACCGATTTAAAGATCCTATATAATGTCTCAAAACCTTATAAACCATAAAATATTTTTCATAATCATATAAAATCATATCATAATATATTAAAATAAACATGTACATAGTGGAAAGTGAGATATCAAAGTGATATGATGAATTCTCAGCACATTTATCATGCCCAATAGTTTTCCTTTCGTTTCTCTTATTAATAATATTTCTCCATTTCAGGTGGGAATTTGAACCATCATAATCAAAATCTTGATCATGTCCAAGACTGTAGACATGTTCACACTCATATTCACGACCATAATTAGATTCATTTGTTACTTCATTCACTTATGAGAATGGAGTTGAGCTTATTGGACGAGATTCATGATATTTGTAACAAAAACACATTGTTTTGTTTGACCATATAGGGTCAAGAAATTAATTCAATATATTTGTTTTCACAATATTATTACTACAAGAGCAAATTGAATACATCAATTTCTAACGAGCTTTTGGAAGAACAACCATCTTCTAGTGGTCATATAATCCCTTTAATTTGTTTTAAAGAACAAGGGGGTCTTTTAATGCTAAATTCAATTTTGAGGCCTTTATGCAAATGGTGGTATATAAAAATCATGCATCAGACATTCAAAATAAGTAGTTCTCTTTGATAATGGCAAGGGTTACAAATTTAATATTTAAGAAAGTTCAAAATAATGCAATAGAAGGGAATTCATAAAATATGAAATATAAAAACTCAATATAATAACACAAATGATAATAACAAGAAATTCTTAAAGACAATAAATAATTCATATAATATGAAATTACAACAAAAATTTAAATTATGGCTCTGGGCAATTTAGTTCTCATGGCTTCAGGCCAATTAATCTCATGATGAGAAATTAAAGTAATATGGCTTCTGGCCAAATAATAGTGAATCAAAATAATATGGCTTCTAGCCATATTATATCAAAATAAGAAATCAAAGTGATATGACTTTTGATCAAATAATTTCTGAATAAATGGCACCCGACCATACTAGGATAACATATCAATAAAATAAAAGAACTCGTAAATGACATCAAAATAAGATATATATATATATATATATATATATATATATATATATATATATATATATATATATATATATAAAAGTAATAATCTCCAATCTTAACCATGAAACCCGATAAATAAAACAATCGGTAAAATTATTTCTTTAATTTCATTTTGTGCTCAGATTATCCCAGATAGATAAAAAAAAAAGCATATGATGAAAGAAGGTAGGTGAAATTGTCAAAGAAACGAACATACCGTTAAAGAACTTTAAATCTACGATAACGTGTCATAAAAATAAGAGATATGAGCAAGAGATAAAGTAGAGAGAAAATTAAGAGAGAAAGGGGAGAGTAATTCTCATTCACTTGTGTGTCTCTAATGCTTGTACAATGCTTCTATTTATAGACCTCCAAGGGTCATCACCAAAGGTCACCACTAAGATACAATAAATGATACAATTAATATATATGAATGCATACTATATGACCCATCAGATCATTCATGTATATGAATGTATATTAAATAGCCTTTTATTTTCCCAATTGATATTCATGAATGGTGACTAAAATGTGGAAGGTCAAGAGTCAATGGACATCCACATAATAAATATATTCATAACAATCTAATAATTTTATCCAAAAAAAGGTAATCCAATAAGCTTCCTTAGTTTTCTCAAAAAGTCAAATGGGTCTTATATTTAGTACATATTAGTTTTCTCAAAAAGTCAAATGGGTCTTATATTTAGTACACATTAGTTTTCTCTAAAATTCAAAAAGGTCTGATATTTATTACAGGAGGTAGTTTATTAATTTATAAGTCATACAAATTAATTTGAAGAAAAAAATAAATATAAATACTTTAATTTAACTAATTTTACTTCTGCAATCTCTCCAATTAAAGATCCTCTAAAATAAAAATGCTAATTGTCGTGGGATTGCAATTCAGTGCTTTTCAGTTGCTTATTCATTAATTAGAGTCACCCTCAATCATTTATCCATTAAATAATCTTTCATTTATCCATTAAATAATCTTAGAAAACTTTTTTATGTAGGGTTGGCCAATCTCCACGTATGAGCAAACCTAAAGACTTTCCACCAATCTCGCATTGATACATAAATCACCTAAAATAAATAAAAAATAATTGTATTTGACGTGAAAGCAAGCGGTGAGTTGCAGTCCGTGGTTATGCCATTCTATCTATCATCATCGTTAAGGTTCTGTTCTTCGTTTACTTTGTCAAATCCGAAATACTTAGAGATGAGTTCTGGCACTAAGAAATTTGCTGTGAAGTATAGAAAGAGAAGCAGAGCACTGAAACGAAAAACATGACAAATCAATAATTACTTCAATAACCATTTTGAGAGCATATCAGATTTTCAGTATTATTAAAAAAAAGGGTTAAAATACATAAAATTGCAATAGATTTTGGATTAGTTAGATATTACCTCTCTATCCTTCAATAGTTTAAAATAAGGACCCTAACTCTTTATGCTTTGACTATAAACTCTTCTACCATTAAAATTAACATTAAAGTTAACAATTTTTGCCAACTCAATTTTTTATATTTTTTTAATTATAAGCGGTTTGATTTGAATATTTTTAAATAGTTAAAATAAAATAGTTAAGTACTTAAAAATATATTTAAAATGTTTATTTGATCACATCTTTTTAAATAAAAAATATAAAAAAGGTTAAAATTACATGTTAAACACTACCCCTAATTGTTATTTTTAAAATTAGTATATAATAAAAAAATATAAAATTTTTGAGATGGCTAAAATCATTAGCTTTAACCGTAATGTTATCATCAGAGATTGATAATTAAAATATGAAACATTAGGATTTTTAATTTAAACTTTAAAACTTACAAAGGTTATATGCAACCGCATAAAAGTTTATGGAGCTTTTGTGTATTTTAGCAAAATAAATAAAAATTATTGGCATTATCATGATGGATGGCGATGAGAGATTAGATGAAGCAAAGAAATTAAGCAGACCTGGTTTGGAGGAAGACTGACATGTCGAGGGACTTAGCAGAGGAAGAGGAGGCTGCAATAACAACAGAGGAATGAGGAAGAGCCTTCCTCATTACTGGGCTCTGTTGAACAGTTCTTGTCATGGCTGGAAATGGCAGATTGGTTCGCCTCATAAGAAGAAGAAACTGGTGGTGGTTGTGGTGGGCATTCAAGGGAAGCTGTGAAGAAGAGTAGTGTAATTGAGTAATGGAGTTCATTGTTAAGGGAATTGAAATCTCCTGAACTGAAGGAAGCTGTGAGAGTGAAAATCTGTGAATATAAGAAAATATATTGTTTTAGCACCAAACTGCCCCGAATCGTGGGTTCGGTTTGGTCTTGGCTGTGTAGTGTGGATAACGTTTCGGGAGATTGTAGATATTTTTCTTGAGCAAAGCGACACACGTCCTCAACTCATTTGCAGCATTATTCTCTTTCTACGTTTTCTAATTATATCAAATTTCATTTGCTCCCTTCATTTTATAAAATACTTTTTAACCTTCTAATCATAACAACATTAGTTTCATAATAAATATATGAGTAAAATATTTTAACATATTTTACACTTTACAATAATCACATAGACCTCTCTCTATTTTGAAATTTATTTTTTGTGCAAATATAAACGTTTAAAAATCTTTAGATTAAATAGGTTTTATCAAAACAAAATTTTGAGAGTTAAACATAATGGTTAACTAATGCTTTATGTCAATAGAAGTGAAATCTTTAATATATATGAAAAGTTTGGGTAACATCAAGATTATTAAACCCGGACCGATCACTGACAGAGATTTGCTGTGATCTCCCAAAATACCAGATTAGAAAAAGATTTGCAGTATAATGTAACCTGGGTCGTTTCTCTCAAGGAATTTACAGTGGGTTTAAATCAGCAACAACGAAACAGAATAATAACAAATTGAGGGTTTTTGATTTAAACAGATTGAAAACGAAATTAAACTAAACAGAGCGAAATATGCAGATGCGTAAACAAACTCGTGATTGATTCGACGAACCGAGATCTCTCGTTCGTCGGATATTCCCTCGACTAGACGATCGTCTAGCATTTGATCGAACACGTGGCAAGCATTCGTCGTACGATCGCACAACGCTCTCTCGTAACCCGGTCCGACCTATGTCCTTGGGATATCAATCTAGGTATTAAATCTAATACCTAATCCGCAATTATAATCGGATCCGATTAACATAAACGAAACGAATTATGTTACCGAATGAAGCGCATGTCCTCGGATTCTTGGAACCCTCAATCCATGGGTTAACCACAGAAACTTAGCCAAGCATGGCTAAGCAAAACGCAGAAGAAAAGATGAAGAACGCGAAGAACATGAAGAACACTTGAGAAAATTTGAAAACTCCTATTTTGATCCACCAAAAGCTAAAAACGTGAATAATCATATGTTTGTGGCTGCTGCCACACTTAACCTAAAATGGAAAAATGAAAATGGGGCTCCAATCCAATTGTGCCCAAAAAGAAAATAATAAAAAACGGGCTTTAATTACAAATTCAAGCCCAATTAAAATTCCGACTTCGGCTCCAAAATCGACCGCCATCTTGTCCGAATTTGCCCTTCATGTCTTCATAAGAATTGTAGCTCTCTGAATCATCTGAAATATGAAACAAAAATGAGGCAAATCCAATGTCTGGTTCAAGAGTTATGGTAGGAATAGTGAAGCAATATAAAACTGGAATTTTATTATTAAAAATGGCTAAAATATAATAAAAGGCCCAAAGCCCAAATAAGTATAAAAGCCATTATTTATTAACTAAAGAGTCCTAAATTATTAATCAAGAGATAAAAAGAAGTGTATGAAATATTCAATTATCAAATTCCCCCACACTTATCTTTTTGCACTCCTGAGCAAAATTCAGAGAAAAAGAACTAAATGAGGAACTCTTCTTTTCTAACAATTGCTAACAATACAAAAATTGAACACGAGACACAAAGCTCCAAAAGACCAATCAATCAAGACCAAAATCCCTTCATCTCAAATTACAATTCATGGTAATCTCAATCAATGAGCTAATCACAAAAGATGGTCTCTCAAATGATGCGCTCAATCAATCAATCTCTCAAGTGTTTAAGGTAAATAAGTGTATCGCTCAAATTCTACTCAAGAAAATTGTTCTACCATAAGCTTGCTCAATTTCTACGTCTCCACTACTCATAACACATGCATGCACAAATCAAGAGAGCTTATTATTAAAGGTTGTAATGGGGTTAGGGTGAAGGTAGGTAATATAGTATGGAATGAGAGGTTAAGCACCAAAGAAATTAAAAAGAGACCGATTAACACAATCATTCTCTATGTCTGAAAACTTTTATTTTACTCATATATCTCCTTTCTTTCTATGTATTTTTTTCTTTCTTTCCTTCTTTTCTTTTCTTTTTCTGCTTTTCTTTCTTTTGTTTTTCTGCTTTTCTTTCTTTTTTTTTGGTTTTTTTTTTTTTTTTTTTTTTTTTGTTTTTTTTTGGTTTTTTGTTTTAGAACTATATACATATACACAATGACAAAATCAAATATCTCCCCACACTTAAACATGTTGCACTCCCGAGCAACCCCCACACTTAAACACAAAACCAAGGTGAAACCAATGCTCAATAAATTTCCAAGGTGCGGAATAAAATGGTTTTACGCTTAGGCTTGTAATGTGGCTTAGAAAAGAATGAGTCGAAAAGGCACAAATGAGCTAGCAAAGGAAACATAAGGCAAGGGAAAGCTATTTGACCAAAGTGGGGAAAATAAAAGAAAGAAAACAAGCTTCCATCATATTTATGCATGTAGGTGAAAAATGTAGTTTCAAAAAGAAAAGGAGCAAGTTCTAGAGAACACAAATCAGGAGCAGATGCACAGATGAAAGAAAGAATGAGAAAAGATGAATTACATTAAAGCAGGCCCAAAACCTCACAAGGTCAATACCAACTTAGGCAATCAACAACATCAAATCAACTACCAAGACATGCAATCGAAGAGTCAGGAATTGCAGACCAAAAAGAATGATCCATTAAAACCAAAATGTCCAAGTTCATAATATGCAGCAATCATGGAAAGAGAGACTGTATTTATTTTCAAAAAAAAAACAAAGTAGAAAAAGGAAAACTAATAAAAGAGATAGAGGGAGAAGAAAGAAGAATACTCCCCAAGGGTTTAAGGAGGATAAGTGGCATCAATGAGGAGAATCTCTGCTTCCTCAATCTGCTGCTGGGATCCCTCATGAAATTGCTTGAGGCGGTGCCCATTGACCTTAAAGGTTCTCCCTGTGGGTGGATCACATAGCTCAACAGCACCAAATGAAAATATGTTAGTGATCTCAAAAGGGCCATCCCATTTAGATCGAAGCTTACCAGACATAAACTTCATACGGGAGTTAAACAGAAGAACTTTCTGGCCCACAGAAAATTCTTTCCTCAGAATATGCTTATCATGGAATGGCTTAGTCTTTTCCTTGTACAACCTTGAACTCTCATAGGCATCCAATCTAAGCTCTTCCAACTCTTGCAACTGCAGCTTCCGTTCCATCCCAGACTTAGCCAAATCCATGTTACACTGCTTAATGGCCCAATAGGCTTGATGCTCTAACTCAACCGGAAGATGACATGCCTTACCAAAGACAAGCCGATAAGGAGACATCCCAATCGGAGTCTTGTAGGCAGTGCAATATGCCCACAAAGCATCCTCTAATCGCTTACTCCAATCTTTCCGGGTAGAGTTAACAGTCTTCTGAAGGATTTGCTTAATCTCTCTATTTGAGACTTGACTTGACCATTGGTCTGAGGATGGTATGCTGTGGAGACCTTGTGAAGCACTCCATACTTGCGTAACAAGGCACCCATGCTTCGGTTGCAAAAATGGGAGCCCTGGTCACTGATAATAGCTCTAGGAATGCCAAACCTACAGAAAATGTTAGACCTAACAAAATCCACCACCACAGAAGAATCATTAGTCCGAGTGGCTTTCGCCTCAACCCATTTCGAGACATAATCAACAGCCAGCAGTATGTAAGTATAACCATATGAAGCAGGAAATGGAGCCATAAAATCAATACCCCAAACATCAAAGATCTCACAAAACAATATAGGGTCGGGGCATCTCATGCCTACGCGAAATACTCCTGCTCTCGACGGTTATCACATTACTTACAAAACGAGATGGGAATCATGAAACAAGGAAGGCCAAAACAATCCACTATCTAACACTTTCCTAGCAGTTCTTTGGGGTCCAAAGTGACCACCACAGCGAAGCATGAGCAAAATGCAATATAGAGTGAAACTCATGATCGAGCACACATCTCCTAACTACTTGGTCACTACAAAATTTCCACAGATAAGGGTCATCCCAAACATAATATTTAGACTCACTCTTTAATTTAAAGGTTTGGGCCCTAGTAGAATCTTCAGGAAAAACACTAGCTACCAAGTAGTTAACCAGATCAGCATACCATGGAAGCTTATCTTGCAGCTATAGAAGCTGCTCATCAGGAAAATCATCCCGAATAGAAGAGGGGTGAGAGGAAGAATGGGTGATACGACTCAAGTGGTCGGCTACCCAGTTTTGTGCTCCATACGTCTCGAATCTCAACATCAAACTCTTGGAGCAATAGCATCCACCGGATGAGTCGTGGCTTAGCATCTGCCTTTTTCAAAAGGAACTTTAAAGCAGCATGGTCAGAGAAAACAATTACTCTACTAGCTAGCAGATATGACCTAAACTTATCAAAAGCAAATACAATAGCCAACAACTCCTTTTCGGTAGTGGTGTAATTAGATTGGGCAGGATCCAAAGTCTTAGAGGCATATGCAATCACATGAGATGCTTTATCGACCCGTTGTGCCAAGATAGCACCCATCGCATAGTTGGAAGCATCACACATCAACTCAAAGGGGATGCACCAATCGGGGTGGATCTGGGGTTGTAGTCGTGCAACGCTTCAAATGGTCGAAGGCCGCCTTGCAAGCATCATCAAATACAAAGTCGGTGTCCTTATGCGGAAGGGTCGGGCGATCTTCTTTGCCGAAATCCCTAATGAAACGCCGATAGAAACCGCATGACCAAGAAAAGAGCGAACTTCCCGCACAGATACGGGGTAAGGCAAAGCAGTAATCACATCTATCTTAGCAGGGTCTACCTCAATCCCTTTCCTAGACACTATGTGTCCCAAGTAGAGCCGGGAAATCTGGCCAAGCCCATCGGGCCGGCCCGTTTAAGCCTTGGCCCTGTAGGGCTCGGGCTTGAAAAATAGGCCAGAAATTTGAAATTGGCCCTGTAGGGCCTTGGGCTTTATCGGGCCAGCCCTGCAGGGCCTCGGGCCGGCTTATTTAACTGTAGATTTTTTTTTAAAAAAATTATTTAGACTTCCACTTAATAAATATGTTTATTTGTAATTACTTAGATTTTTATAGGTTAAACTATAACCCTTTTTTTATTTTTATTATTATTCGTATTAAAACACATAATTAGTTATTATAAATTTTAAAGAAGGGATGTTTTCATATTAAATAAACACATACTTTGGTATTACAATATTATATAAGTAATAAATTATAAATATATTTTGTGTAAAATAAGTATAATTATTTTTACTTATCAATAAAATCATGCATGAACCAAAGGAATCTACAGACACACAAAATTACGAGGGAAAAGTATTTTGTCGTGGGCATACATAAAGTAATTCCTTTATTTAATATTTTTTGAAAAAAAAGGAAAAAAACATATTCTTTGTGTTTATTTGTTTTTTATTACGAATTAATGAATGTGTTTATTTGTTGAATGATTTATATTGTTTAGATATTAATGTTGATAACATTTATTTGATAGATTAGAACTTTAATTATTGCAATTTACTAATTATATTTCTTTGAAAAAAATCGAAGGAAAAATAGTTAAAATTTGGAATAGTAATTTTCAGGCCTTGTAGGGCCGGCCCTGGCCCTGGTATTATCGGGCTGGGCTTTGAAAAACAGATGTTTTCCTTATCCCAAGCCCTGTAGGGCCGGCCCTGTCGGGCCCAAGCCCTGTAGGGCCAGGCCCTGTCGGGCGGGGCCGGCCCTGATTCCCAGCTCTAGTCCCAAGACTATACCTGACTCAACCATAAAATGACACTTCTCATAATTCAGCACAAGATTAGACTCAATGCACCTATGCAAAACTCTAGACAAATTAGCTAAGCATGCATCAAAATCAGACCCATATACAAAGTGAAATCATCCATACGAGACCTCCATGCAGTCCTCTAGAAACTCAGAGAAAATGCTTACCATACAACGCTGAAAGGTGCCAGGTGCGTTGCAGAGGCCAAAAGGCATCCTTCGGTAGGCATATGTTCCAAAGGGGCATGTGAAGGTCGTCTTCTCCTGATCCTTAGGAGCAATATGGATTTGGAAGTATCCGGAGTAGCCATCCAGGAAGCAGTAATGAGACTTGCCAGCCAATCGCTCTAACATCTGATCAATGAAAGGTAAGGGGTAATGATCCTTGCGAGTGGCTTGGTTGAGTCTCCTATAGTCAATGCAAACTCTCCAACTATTCTGAACTCGAGTAGGAATGAGCTCATTCTTTTGATTGGCTACCACAGTGACTCGGATTTCTTAGGAACCACTTGGAGGGCTAACCCACCGGCTATCGAAATGGGATAGATGATACCGGCTTGTAGAAGCTTAGTGACCTCCTTCTTCACCACATCAAGGATAAGGGGATTAAGGCGTCTCGAGGTTGCCTCACCGGCTTAGAGTCCTCTTCCAGGAATTCGATGCATGCACATGGAAGGGCTGATGCAACTATGTCAGCCAATGTCCACCCAATGGCTTTCTTGTTTGCCCTCAATAAGCTTAGCAGCTTCTCTTCTTGATCAGGCATAAGGTTATTTGCCACAATGACTGGCAACTGTTCATCCACCTCCGTAAATGCATATTTCAAGTGATGCGGAAGGGATTTCAACTCAAGTTTGGGTGGTTGCTCGGTAGATGGGAGAAGCTTGGGTGGTTGTTGCAACAACTCGATGTCATCACACCGAAAATGCCGAAACCACATTCAAAGAAGCGGAAGAACTATGTCTACACAGCTCAATGTTAACATCGAATTCAGCTCATCAAAATCGAGTTAAGTCCATCAAAATCAAAATCGGGATGCACATCGGGATCGGGATGAAGCTCAAACTCGGAATCAATATCGAATCCACAAGTAATGCGGAATCACCCAACAAGTCGAATCACCAAATAATGCAAAGCATTAACCAAATGAGTGCAAACAGAGCACCATTCATTATCGACATGCACAAATGACGAATCACTCTCGGACGAAAAATCGGGATAATCAAGACACCAATCGCAAGAACATCATCCACAAGATCATCAATCACATCAATATAGAAAACAGTAATGCTCTTCCCTAGGATGTTTCATGGCATCAAAGATATTAAAATTCACGAAATATCACCAAACTCCATGGAAAGAGTACCGTAATACACATCTATCTTAGTCCTAGCTGTTTTCATGAAAGGCCTCCCTAGAATGATTGGTGATCTACTAATAGAAGACTCATCCTCCATATCTAAGATGTAAAAATCAGCAGGGAATATCAATTCATTGACTTTGACTAATACATCTTCAACTAAACCGAAGGATGGGCATTGCTCCTATTAGCTAATTGAACAATAACACCAGTTGGACGCAAGGGACCAAGACCAAGAGATCTATAGATAGATGCAGGCATGAAATTTATAGAAGCACCTAAATCTAGCATGCAATCATCGAATTTGTAATTACCAATAAGGCAAGGGATAGAAAACGTCCCTGGATCCTTGCACTTGCGAGGCATGGTAGGAAATTTGGATGAGGGCCGATACATTTCGGTTCAAACTCACTCGTTCATTCCCTTCGAGTTGCCTCTTGTTGGTGCATAACTCCTTCGAAACTTGGCATATTTAGGAATTTGTTTGATCGCATCTAAGAGAGGAATGTTGATCTCTACTCTTCAGAATGTCTCAAGTATATCCTTCTCTTGTGCTTTGTCTGCCAACTTCTTGGATCGAATGGCTCTATGAGGGAAAGGAAGAGGAATGGGAATATCTTCCTCTTCACCTTGCTGCATTGCCTGTTTGTTTTTAGAGTCAATCTTCACATTTTCTGACTCTCTTTCTGATGTGGAAGTCACATCTACAGCCGGTTTAGGTTCCTCCAATTGCTTGCCAGATCGAAGGGAGATAGCACTCACATTCCCTTTAGGATTAGGAATTGTTTGTGAAGGGAGAGTGTTGGATCCCGGGGTTAAAGCCGATTCGGTGATATTGCTAATTGGCCGTCTGTGTTTGCAAACTCGAATGGAAGTTTCGGTTCTTTGTTGAACCGTATAGAGTTTATGGCAAATTGCTTCATCATATCTTCAAGTGAGGGACCACCACTACTACTGGTACTAGCCTGCTATTGTGCCGCCTGTGGAGGTGCACATATGGCTGGTCGAGGAGGTGCAGACTGCTGTTGGAAACTCGTGGTCCGTCTTGTCTCGTTGGTAATTCAGTGCACTCGCGATATTGGTTACTACGGTTCGATTTTGGTTCCAACGAAAATTGGGGTGATTTCTCCATCCCGGATTGTAAGTATTAGAATAAGCATTATTCGCTTTGGTATTGTGGCTTTCTGGAAAAACACCCAGCTGCAGCTACCGACCGGTCTTGATAAGCGAGGATCATGCAAAGTAGGGCAAGAATCGTAGAATGACAAGGGTCGAACGGAACCCGCACGAGTACCCAATCGAGGAGGGGAAGATTGTCTTGTCGGGTGACCGCCAACCGCCTCACAAGGGAAGTCGATCATCAAGTCTATTCTCCAATCTCTCGAGAATCGTCTTTGACCAGGAGGTGTTTGAATCAGTAAACGGGAGTACCATTGGCCCCGGTGCCAAATTGCCGAGAATTAGCGGCCATAGTATATATCAACTCTCGGCCTCTTCGGTGTCTTGCCATCTAAAGCTCCACCACTGGATGCATCCACGAAGCTTTTATCCATCGGTAACAAACCAGAATCGAAATATGTAATTAGGAGTTGGTATGAAATATGGTGGTGTGGACAGCTTGCACACAATCGCTTGAACCTCTCCCAATACTCATACATGGTCTTTCCATTGATTTGTTTAACACTAGTGATCTCCTTCTGAATAGCAATGGCTTTTGAGGAAGGAAAGAACCTCACTAGGAATAACTTCTGCATATCATCCCAACTCCCAACAGATGTCGGTTGCAAATTTTATAGCCAATCCTTAGCCACGCCATCTAGGGAAAATGGAAAAGCTCTCAGCTTAATGTGGTCCTCATCAATTGCTTGAGGTTTCATTGTCGCATACCACATGGAACTCCTTGAGATGCCGTGAGGACATTCACACCGCAAGACCATGAAACTTGGGCAACAAATGGATAAAACCAGATTTTAATTCAAAGTTAGCAGCAAGTTCAGGATATTGAATACACAAATTCTGATTGCCCACATCAGGGGTAGCTAATTCCTTCAAAATGGGACAAGCTACTTGCTCTTCTGCCATAATTTCTGAGTTAGAAAAATTGCTACTAGAATCAGTGAAAACAACAAGACTATCAGAAGTACTATCAGAGTCAAGATCAACAGAATGGACACAATCAGACTCAAGTTCAATGTCAAATTCAATATCAATCCCACGACTTAGCCTAACAACTCTTTTCAATATGTGCACACCTTGTATGTCCATTTTTATTGTAGGTTGAACCTTGTGATATATGTAATGGTTGGATGACACATGGTGGGTGTACATCGCTAAGAGGATAAAAGGCGTAACAACGAAAAGGTTTGAGCATCAATATTTCTTTAAAGAAAGAAAATGAGTAAGCATCATTGTTTCTATAACTATAGCAACCACAAAGAATATACAACCAGCAAAAAAATTGTAAACTTTCATGTATCACAAGTAGTAAAAAGGAAAAGGATGTCAGAAAAAACCGAACTTTCAATTTGGGTTTCAACAAAGAAGGAAAAGGAGTATCAACGGTTTGTGAAAGACAACGATTAAAACTTCTAAGACAATAAAAGAAAACACTAACAGAACGTGAGACCAAAACATCTATCGAGGGTTTTATGAAAAGCAATGATTTTTAGCGAACGTGACAACAAAACAGAAATGACAAAGAGGGAGAGCCCAATGAAAAGGAATACGAAGCCATCCCTATAGAGAAGAGAGAGATATCATAGCGATCAGAGGCAATGGAAAGAGGAAGAGCACGCATGAGACTAAGAGGCAAAGGGGCGGTGGAGGCCGTAGAGGCGCAAGAGGAAAAGGAGGATGAATAGAATTAGTCCTAGCGCGTGTGATAAGTCATATTTTTTTCATATATTTCCTATGTGTCATGATTGTTTTACATGGTAATTATGAGCTTAAATGTGCTTTATTTGATGAAATACGTTAGAATTCATGCAAATGTGGAAATAAGGGGTAGATGAAGTGAGTTGTTACATTTTAAATACTATCCTGCAATATAGGCAAAAGAAAAGGCTACATTTTAATGTATTCTAAAATCGCATGACAATGCTGACATTTAGCTACAACATAGTGGATGTTTGCTTTGAACTAGCATCACAATACTACTCCAATGTTATAGCATAAGTGATAACCTGTTATATGCTGTGTTACGCTGATCTTTTCTCGAGAATATTTTAGAACATAAATGCAGGTAATTAAGCTGAACATTTAGACATGGTTGACTTGATAGAGACGGGAATAAAGAACGAGAAGAATCCGAAGAAAAATATGGAGAATCTCACGAAATTAAAGAAAGAATCAATCAACCGAAGCTAGGGAGTCGGGCCTAACAAAATTGGAAAGCCCAACTTACTAGACATATGGCACGAAGGTCCTGACTATAAAGGGAAAATACAGTTAGACCTAGAAAGCAGTCAGTGATAGCGCAACGCGACTCAAGTTTGAGAATCGGATTCACTAAGATATGTCAAAACTCTATCAAGAGCTGCAAAGAGACCAACTGTGATGGAAGATAGGCTAGATCAAAGAAGATGCAGAGGTATTGTATGACAAATGTCCCAAGTGCTGTCAACACTTCGACGATCTTCTTGTTTTAGCTTTCCTTTTCTATTCTTCATAGATAATCTTTTGTTTGTTTCAATTGTGTTTCCCTCGTCAGCCATGAACTAAATTCCATTGGCTGAGCGAGGATGAATTCTTAAGTTGTAGTATGAACCCATATTGTTTGTTTTAACTCAATAAATTTAATTTGTGTTCGGTTCTACGAACACAAATGTCTAACCTCTGGGTTAGTATATGGTTAATATAGGATCTGAATGATCTCCAGTAAGTATATGAGTAATACCGAAGATAATATGAGTACTCAGTGATGCCTATGAGGAAGACACCAAAGAATATCGTCTGATCACTGTGCTACACGAGAATGACGATGAGCCAAAGGGAGTGGGGTATGTGCACAATGTAACAGTATAGTAAAAGGATATGAACAGAATATGTGCACCTGGTGGGTAACCTCCTATTTATAGAGATTACCTAAGGTTTCACTCTCTTGGTTCTACGCTCATTGCTTCAACGACATGCACTCCCACGTTCTCTGGATGCATGCTCCACTATTTGAGAAAACTCTGCTCCACTACATGCCTCTGCTCCACTATCTGTACGGTCGGGGTTAGTGCCGAGATTATAGGGAGATTAGCGTTTTCCATGCTTGTCAATGGCTTTAATTACAGGATGCCTTTATTGGGCCATATCTCATCTGGGCCCAAAATACGGATCCATAACAGTTGCCCCCAAGCTCGCGAGTTTAGGGTTCTGAACTACTGAGATTAGTTGTCCGACTTAATCGCTTTCATCTATTTTGCCCCCTTAACCGAAAGTTTTTGCTAGAAACCGGCGAATTGTCGAGATTGATCGCCGCGGACCGAACTATTTCCTTGGTGCTTTGTAACATGCCTGTTTTATGATAGCCGATATTCCATCTGTTACTTTGAATGCCAGGTTTCCTAGCTTGCTTATATTCGTATGGTGTATGTTGCCTTCAATCCAGGGTATCATACAAATGGGGTGTTGAAATGCGAACAAGCCTAGCCCCTCATTGATAACGATAGCTATTCGCCTGCCCCCATTGGTGTATGTAATCGTCCTTTCCATGCAATAGCCAATCCTGGCGCTTCCCTGGTTCTTGTGTACATTTATTGCCCGCTTCTCATTGTTTCTGTCAGTCTGGCATTTTCTGGAAAACGCCGCGTCTCATAAATACGTATTTAATGTCCATCTGTCGATCAGGGATTTGGGGGAGCATCAAATTATCCCTGGCGCTTCGAAATCAAAATGCCTATAAATTTGTGTTCCCTCTTCTTCCTTTCTTTTCACAAAATAGCATTCTTCTTCAAACTCAAAGATGGGTTGCTGCTTCTCACGAGTTGAGTCAGTCATGTCAAAGGAGTCAAGCACTCTTTGTTTATCCCAGTTTCAAGCATTCCAGGAGCGTGGGGACACAAAGCAAAGATGAAGGAGAAAAGGTTCATCATGACGATAAGGCTCCTTCTTGGCAGCCTCCTCCTTCAGATGTATTTGCTAGTCTTCAATCGTACGACCCAACGAGCATCTGGGAGCCTAGATATATTTGCCAGTCCTGAAGATTCTCTGGGATTTGTACCACTACGATGGTCACCTGAAGCTTGTCCAGCATGTGAATCTGCCGACTACTGCTGGTGACTTTGGGTGCCCATTGTTTGTGACAAGTTGGGAAGTTCCCATTGTCAGTTTGCCAATTCTGACTATGTGCTTGTATTTTGGCTGTCTTTTTCTTCTCAAGTCTTCCATTCCATTTACTTTTATGTAGAAATTCCATGTAAATCATTCCATTATCAATGGAAAATGCATTATCTTGAGCTATCTTCTTTTTGTATGATCTGCACACTGTGAACTTTTGCCAATTCTTGTAAAAATATGATACAAATTGATTCATGGCGTAAAATATTCTTCTCGTCGGCTGACTTATTTGCCGTAAATCTGACTTAAACTTTGACTTGCCCTCCAAGATAAAGGACGGGTTACTTCTCCATAATTATTCACCTACCTTTGAGATAGCCAACACAATGTTTCTGACTTAAATTCGGTCTATCCGAGGTATCATACGATCCTAGCATAAAACTTACTTATGCCTTCCGCAAACCCGACTCACATGTCGACTTATCCTCCGAGATAAAGGACGGGATACTTTTTCATAAGTACAAAGCCGCCTTTACAACATCCAAAACTTAAGATATTCAAAACAATGATTCTGAGCTAAACTCGGTCTACCCGGGGTATCATACAAACGTGCT
Source organism: Acacia melanoxylon (assembly GCA_019022615.1). NCBI lineage: Eukaryota > Viridiplantae > Streptophyta > Magnoliopsida > Fabales > Fabaceae > Acacia > Acacia melanoxylon. The sequence goes on from JAFJYJ010000002.1 coordinate 1,302,151, forward strand.
ATTATATGAATAAACCCACCCCTTATCAATAGCGATGGTTGTTTGCTTACCCACGTCGTATCATAAAACTGCCGTTTGCCCTCTGAAATGCCATGCGTCCACGTCAGCCACCTTCGTTTTCCGTGCGTATTTAATGATCGCGTCATTTCGCATCCGCCATGATTATCCATTATGGGATTTTAACCCTAATTTGCCTCGTACTTTTCACCGTGCCCCGACTCTTCAAATTCGCAACGTTTATATATATTCTTGCTTCGTTTTCCTTCTTTTCACTTTGCTTTCCCCCTCACTCTGCACTTTCAGAAAAAGGCTTCCTTCTTTTCACTTTTTTCTCTACGCACAACTCCTAACTTCCTTCGCCATTTCTTCATCCAGGTATTGTTATCGCTCCTTCTGCTTCTTCTATTTCTTCTTTATCCTGCTTTCTGGTCTTTCTGGATACAAATTTTGATTCTTTCATTTCTGTATGACTGTGATGACCAACTGGTAATTCCTCATTGAACGAAAGATGTTGAGGAAAACGTTGAAGACCACTTATACGGTCTGAGTCATTGTAATACATTTGAATTCCTCATTTTCTCCTTTGAAACTTTGCATTTAGAGACATTGCTTTTTACACTTTCTGGCTTGCCTTTGTGTGCTTTCCCATGTGTTCTGAATGCTATTTCTGGGTTTTCTGGGTTTAGAAATACGCGCATTGTGATTTGCTGGCTTTCATGATCTTTCTCCTCCAAGTTCTCCTGATCTTTGTCTTTAGATATGTATTGTAATCCTTTTTCCAAGGAGGATAAAGATATTCTTCGAATCCTCCCCAATGGTTAGACAATGTGGGTTTGGGCAACGCTCCATCCCGAGGAAGAAGAAAGGGATGCGTTACTACGCCAATCCCGGGTTGGTGGCCCCACGTTTAGACTTCAAACCCAATCACCTGTTTCTTCCGACTTAAAAACAATCATACCTGGCCTCATCGTCGGCCCATCTTCAAGCCATACCAAATTAATACCATTCCCGATATTCCTTACTCGGCTCCTCGTACTTGCACCCCGATGCCGCTCGGGGTACACAGGTTTTGAATCCGGGAAACCTTTTTTATCCTTGTGATGAGTGCTGCGAGCAACATATTACCCTTATGAAGGAGGGCAACAAGGAAGAAGCTTATGTGGTTTTGAATACATACCGACATAAATATATTGCACATGCAATCCCGCAGTATACCGGCCTGCCCTTTTTCGACATTGCTCATAATTCTTTGTACTCAGGCATATTCTTAATTTCTGACCTCTACTTTCTTTATATAGGTGTAAATGCACACATCCTCCAGTCACATAAAACAATCCATGACTAAGGATAAAAGCTCTGCAGGTCTCTCCTCCGACATACAAATTCTCGATCCATGGGTTACCGAGGAGGTATTAAACACAAGGAATACTATGAACATCGAAGAGCTTCGCAAAACTGGTCTTTGTAGCTGAGAGGATTACAATATCTGCCTTCCCATGCCCGAGGAATCCATATCCAGCCGCCGGATTGATGGGAAGGATCCCCATTTCTTCTTCTTCTACCGAGATTGCATTTCCCCGATTGGCGTTAGCTTTCCTTTTACCGAATTTCAGATCAACCTCCTCAACCATCTACACTTGGCTCCTTATCAGCTTCATCCCAAGGGTTGGGCGTTTGCCGTTGCCTTTGAAACCTTCTTCCGACGGGAAAAACTGGCTTGCACCATCCCAGTATTCCTTTATTTCTTCTGTTAGTTCTCATAGATGTTTTGATGATAACTAGATTTAACCAAGAAGCAAAAATATACAAATTTGGGACTGTCATTTATTTTCATTTACTGTCACAAAACCTCGAGGTAATTCTGCAGCCTCGAGTCAACTCAGTTGAAAACACATTTAGAAATTGCAAATTAACTCGAGTCTCAGAAATTGCACCTCGAGTTTGCTAGCTCGAGGTAAGAGAATCTCTACCTCGAGTTAGCCCTTGTGAAAATAAAGTTTAAAGAAGCAATTACCTCGAGTCAGCATAGATACACCTTGAGGTTTGTACCTCGAGTTAAGAAACATGTAACCTCGAGTCAAATACAAACAGAAAGATAGAAGAATGGGGAGCAGTTTTTACCTCGAGTCAGTAAGTGTGCCTCGAGCCAAATTGATTCTTAAAATACTCTATCACGATGAGTTAACTCGAGCCTCTCCAAATGCAACCTCGAGTTTTGCACCTCGAGTCTTCATTCCATGAACCTCGAGTCTGGCAAAGTTTTGAAATATTCTGGCAGAGTGATTTAACTCGAGGCAATAATAATGGTACCTCGAGTTAGGTAACTCGAGGCTGCCTAAGATGAACCTCGAGTTAATACCACACCTGGAAAACACGGTTTGATTATTTTGAATTGATTAACTCGAGCGGCTAGAATTTTGCCTCGAGGCAAACCGGATCTCGTTATTTTAAATATTCATTTTGAGATTGTGATTTCATGGATTATCATCTGTATTCTTCGTATCATTCTTCATAACTATCCTTAACCTACTTTGACCAGTTTGCTAAGTGAGTTTCAGATGATTAGAACAAGTTTTAACTCAAATTTTGAGTTAAGCAAACCAGCTGTCAGAGCATTTAATGCGAGCCAGACACAAAGCATGAAAGAAGGATATGGATATCTGAGCCTCTAGAAAGTAATTCAAATGTTTCCAAACAATACTCTTCTCATGTCTCAACGGGAAAAAGGAATAAGGAATGTCAACGAAGTATATTCACCAACCTCTGAACGCTACGAAGGAACAGAGCAACAAATATATTTATGACTCACAACGGCTATCTTAATGAGTCCCAACGGATGATTCCCAAATCTACTCCAACGGTCATTAATGGAATCATTTATAAATATGAGGAGCATTGAATTTGGACACCTACCGAAAATGCTGAGCAATTAATTGGATTCCAGATTCATTCGCTGTTTCATCTGTCTTATTAAATTCTGAGTGTTCTTCAGTGTTCATTATTATCTGCTCGTGAGGAGTCTTTTAAACACTTATTTATTTCATTCAATAAGTTATACTTAAGGTTGAGGAACCTTAAGTGAGGGGGTATTAATTACAACTTGTAAGGGGGAGTGGAGCGACCATCCTTCGTTTACAGAGAGTGTAATTATTTGAAACAATAGTGGAATCCCAGGTGTTCTGGGGACTGGACGTAGGTCAGTGAATTGAGACCGAACCAGTATAAACTATCTTGTGCTCATTTTCTCTTCTCCGTCTCATTCGTGTATTTCTGTATCGTGTGTGTTTCGAAAAGAATTTTTGAAATCACCTATTCACCCCCCCTCTAGGTGATATTCCACCTTCATTTTGGTATCAGAGCCAGGTTATCTCAGTTGGGCTTAACATCCCGAGATAGATCATGGAAGGAATATTACCCGATGGTGCTTCAATCAATCGTCCACCTGGCTTCAACGGAGAACATTATTCATTCGGAAACAAAGTTCGAGTGTTCGTGTTAGCCACTGAATATGGCCTCTGGCAAGTTATAGAAAAGGGAGACTATGTTCCAACAAAGATTGAAGGCGGCATCTCGGTTCCAAAGTCAGAGGAGGAGTTCGATGAAAATGATAAGAGAAACATTACTCTTAACAGCAAGGCCATTTTAATGTTGCAAAGTGCTCTCAGTCAAAAGGAGTACTTTCGAATAAGCAACTTGTCAACTGCAAAGGAAATGTGGAAAGTTCTGGAGGTAGCATATGAAGGAACCACTGGTACTAAAGAAAACCGCATAAGTATGCTAACCACCGAGTATGATCTTCTTTGGATGAAGAATGGAGAAACTATTGTTGAGTTTCAACTCCGCTATACTCATCTTGTCAATCAACTGGCGGCCTTAGGAAAAACATATGAACAAGGTCCTCAAGTCAGAAAAATTCTCAATGTTCTAACAAAGGATTGAGAAGCGAAAGTTACAGCAATAGAGGAGACACGTGGAGACTCAATGGTGTATGTTGCTGCACTATTCGGAAGCTTATGTGAATACGAAAGCAAGCTGAAATTTAAGAAGGAACTAGATGAAGTCAATCCTACCCGGAGCAAAGGTGTTGCTCTAAATGCTGAAAAAGAGAAGGTAGATAAAGGTGAAGACGAAAATGACGATGATGATGAAATTGGATTGTTCGTGAGAAAATTCAAGAAATTCTACAGAAAGGGTCAAGGCTTCAGAAGTAAATTCCAGAGAGGTGGCCCCAGCAACAGAAGAGAATTCAAAGACAAAGATCAAGTTATCTGTTACGAATGTGAGAAGCCAGGGCACTACAAGTCAGAATGTCCCCAGTTGAAGGATAATGATAAGGAGAAGAAGAAAAGATTCAATCACTTCAAAAAGAAGGCCTACGTATCAGGCATATGGGGAGAGAGCTCTTCAGAAGAAGAAAGTGAAGAAGAGAAAGAAATGGCAAATGTCTGCTTTGTAGCAGAGGAAGAACAACCAGATCATGACAAAGACGTGTGTTTAAGAGCATCAAGAATCAACAAATGGTACATTGATAGTGGATGCTCAAGACACATGACGGGAGACGCTGACAAATTTGTGGCAATGAAATCAAAGGATGGTGGCAAAGTCACTTTTGGAGGAGACCAATCCAGAAAGATTACTGGGATTGGCGAAATTGGTACAAAGGACGGACCTCTAATCAAGGATGTGTATCTTGTTGAAGGTCTTTGTCACAATCTCCTAAGTGTGAGTCAAAGCGCTGACAAGAATAATTGGATCATATTTGATTCAGAAGAATGTCTTATTGTCAACAAAGATGATCTCCCAATTGATAAAGGTAAACTTAAGGTATTATTTAAAGCTCCTAGAGAAGGTAATTGCTATACCTTAGATTTACCTAAAGCTGGTATTGAAAAATGTTTTGTTAGCAACTTGGATGAAAGTTGGTTGTGGCATAAGCGTTTGGCTCATGTAAACATGTTTCAACTAGACAAGTTGGTAAGAAAAGATTTAGTTGTTGGTTTACCCAAATTGCGTTTTAAATATGATATGATCTGTGATTCTTGTCAAAAGGGTAAACAAACCAAATCATCCTTTAAAAACAAACCTGAAATCTCGACCAATCGACCACTCCAACTACTTCATATGGATTTAGTTGGACCAGCAAGAGTAAAGAGCCTTGGTGGCAATTTGTATACTCTGGTCATTGTCGATGATTTTTCACGATATACACGGACCATATTTTTATCTTCTAAGGATGAAACATTTGATCTGTTTGTTATATTTTCCAATAAGGTGCAAAATGAGAAAGGTATATGCATTACAGCAATCCGAACAGATCATGGAGGTGAATTTGAGAATCAAGCTTTTGGAGAGTTTTGTGATTCTCATGGAATCAATCACAATTTCTCAGCTCCAAGAACACCACAACAAAATGGTGTGGTTGAAAGAAAGAATCATGTACTAACAGAGATGGCTCGTGCAATGCTGAACGAAAATCAGACATCACAAGTCTTCTGGGCAGACGCTATGAGCACTGCAAGTTACATTTCAAACAGAGCCTATCTCCGGAAGAAACTCAACAAAACTCCATTTGAGCTATACAAGGGAAGGAAACCGAACTTAGCTCATCTTCACATCTTTGGATGCAAGTGTTATGTACATAACAATGGTAAGGATAATCTGGCAAAATTTGATCCCAGATCCGATGAAGGTATATTCCTTGGTTACTCAAGTAGAAGTAAAGCATATAGAGTTTTTAATAAACGCACTCGCATAGTTGAAGAGTCAATTCATGTTGTATTACGTGAGTCTAAGATAGATGATCCCGATGATGAAGAAAACATCTTCAAAAACCAATTCTTTTAAAAAAAACCCCCCGCCTCTATTGAAAATCCCGAAAATGTTTTTGAAAGTGGTCCTCAAAACAATTTAGAAAATCCTTATCAATCTCAACCTAAAGCTTGGAAGTTCATCAAGAATCATCCCCTGGACCAAGTTATAGGTGATATTAATCAGGGAGTAAGGACCAGAAATAGCACTTTAAATGAAGTAACATTTTCTGCTTTTATTTCTCACATTGAACCCTCTAAGATTGACGAAGCCCTCTCAGACAATGATTGGGTGATAGTAATGCAAGAGAAGTTACATCAATTTGATAGAAATCAAGTTTGGGATTTAGTACCCAGGCCTAAAGACCATCCGGTCATTGGCACTAAATGAGTATTTAAAAACAAACAAGATGAATATGCAATTATAGTCCGAAATAAGGCTAGATTGGTCGCCAAAGGCTATAATCAGGAAGAAGGAATTGATTATGAGGAAACGTTTGCTCCAGTAGCAAGATTGGAAGCAATACGTGTACTCTTAGCCTTTGTGTGTATCAAACTTTAAAAAATCATAACTAATTCTATAAAATTCCAATTGGGGTGATTCAAATTTCTATTCGAAGCTTTGTAAGTATATTTTAAGGGAAAAATAATCACCAAACTAATTTATGGCTGTATCATTCCTAGAATTTGTCAAAGTGAACACTACTAGAATTTGGAAACAAGATTTTCCAGATTTCCTTATCAAACTTAGGAAATTATAACTCTTTATACACATCAAATTCATGTGCTCTTGGACTCTTATTAAATCTTATCATGTGTACTATATGTCCATAAAATCACAAGGTCAGAAGAGGTCGATTACCTTGGTTTGGCCTTACTCAAAATTAGTGCTTTAATTCTCAAAATTCCACTTTGAGTCATAATAGGACTACACTTTCTTTTCTTTTCTTTTTTATTTTAATGATCTCAACTTGTGTTGGGGACATTACCCCGCACAAAAAAAAACCCTTCTAAACACATTGGGAGCATTAGATTAAGCAGAATCTAACTCCTTTATGCTCAAACATGGCTGGCCGAATGAGGAACAACATTTCAGCTAAAATTCCAAATTTGAAAAGCATTCCTAGGAACTTGATAGATAGACAAATTCATAATTCATTCTCTCCCAAATTCATTCAGCATCATTCATTTAATCTGAAATTTCCAGATTTCAAAGATACTCCCCAAAAGTTCAAACTCAACATGCAGTAGTATTAATCTACTTACAGGAACATAAATTAACCGTATGCATCTCAATCTATGCTTTTCCTACTATTTTCTCAACTTTCTCTCAATAACCCCTAACTTTCAGCCATCATCAACTTGTAGAATACCCATTATATAGAGGAAGTACATGTGGATTTGTGTACCAATCACTTACCTTGACCCAAAGATGGCTTTGCATGTAATGATTCACCTCTTCTTCTCCGTCTCACCTCTCAATCTCACTCTTTTCCTTTTCTCTGTTTTGAGTCTTGGCTGAAATAATATGAGAATGGAATTGGTATAATCTGGCCAAATGGATAAATGAGGGGAAATGGGTTCTGGCTGAAGTGAATTAAATAAGGAATAAAGAATTGGTTTAATTAGACAAATGAGGGAGTATGTGTTGCAATGTGTAGGCACGTGGCTTGATAATGAAAATGGGAGGGGTGAGGTGTTGTGGGTCCTACACCAATATAATTTATTTGATCCCTTTTGACTCTTAACAAGGCTTTTGTTTGCAATTTGGTCCTTTGTTTATTTAATTGCAGACATTATGTAAGTGTTAGAAATTAATCTATGATTACATATAAGGATTTTTATTCCTCAATTATCTTCTATAGTTCATAAAATATTGACTTTAAAATTTCTAGACCAATATTTATTCTCCAACTATTTTTCCTTAAATTTTCGGGAAAATATGCCTTAAATTCCAAATAATAGCTTTAAAACTATTTAGGCCACATTTTCACTCATTCATCCCCTCATAATATTTTTATATCCCCAAAATAATATTTCATAACTTTTTCCCCCAAATTTTCAAGGTCCAAAACAATTTCAATAATTATCTCAAGCTTTTCCTCATAATAAGCTTAAGACTTTAGCTCTTACTGGCCTAATAGCCTTCTTATCTCAGTTTTATTTCTAACCTTCTGGTCCCAAAATTCGAGATATGACAAGGTTCCTCTCTTATTATAGGAAGTTCTTAAAGATTTACAAAGATTTGACTATGTTGAACCAAAACATACTTGATTTAATTTTTTGCAACCAAGTTAAAGCTCTAAAAATCGACAATATGAGATCAGTCCTACACTCTTCGATGGAGGAAGTTACATGTAACTCATATGTTATATTATTTGGAGCTAAGAGAAAAATCTTTTATGCAGAAAAGTCATTTTGTTTACTGATTGATAATCATTCGGATAAAGAGATATAGTCTTATAATATGTGCATAAGATATAGTTTCTGCTTTACATGTTGGACTTGACTGTATAATATAACAGAACCTCTCACATCGAGTATAGCCATGCAATTTGGGATGGATCAAAACATTTATAGCTTTGTGGCTAGACTTAATGGAACTCCTCACCTATATCAATAATAATGTAACTTTTGACTTATAGTTTGTGCCTATTTAATTTACAGGAAGTAAGCAAGGAAAAAACAGTGAGAGAGTGAAAAAGAACAAATATCCCTACCGTAGAGGGCTCAAGGGATATGCAAGTCTCAAGCAAGACTTGATAGATAAGGAGGGATCATATGTGACTATAGAACGTCATATGCATGATTGTACTTGATATGGGAGGTTCTGTTCTATTATATAGTCAAGTCCAACAAGCAAAATAGCAACTTTATCCTATGCATATGCTATATAAAGGTTTTAAAATTTTGGTTGTAATGTATATTTACATGAATGACTTGATGTGGGAGGTTCTGTTCTATTAATTCCTATTGTTCTAGGGATTATGATTACCTAGTCTCCGTTTTTGCTAATCTCCTAGAAGAATAATTTGATGCAGAGTAAGAATAGAGGAAATAGTAGAGGAGAAGAGGAGTATTGAGGGTTAACTAGGGTTAGGCTAGGCCTCTATTTGTAATTTAAAATTATCGTTTAGCTATGGGATGGGCTCTTTAACTATTTCCAACTCATTAATAGGCTATATAACAATACCAATGTTATGAAAGTTCTAAATTTTATTATTACTATATTATTGTTATTGTTATTTGTATTATTAATATGGGGTATTACATTCTACCCTCCTTAAAATAAGTTTCGTCCTCGAAACTAACAAGCTTGTGCTTCTAATAATAAACTATAGGCATAATGTACTATGAATTTTAAAATTGTAGCACGCCAACAAATTAGCAAGCAAACAAATTAGAAATCAGACAAAATGTATAAGACAATATGAATTATAGGATAATGTACTACGATTTTGTGTATTTTTATACTGATGAATTGCTAACTCTCTCCCATCCCTAAAAGAAAAGTTTCATCCCCGAAACTTAATTGTGTACCTTCTTCGAATAAAAATGGATATTTATTGTGCATATCATCTTCTACCTCCCATGTTGCTTCTTCTACCTTTTGACTCCTCCATAAAACTTTAACTAGTTTAATTGACTTGTTTCTCAACATTCTTTCACTTCTATCAAGAATCTGTACAGGACGTTCTTCATAGGTGAGATTCTGATCTATCTTGATAGACTCAGGCTGAAGCTTGTGTGAAGGATCTAGTATATATTTCTAGAGCTGAGATACGTGAAAAACGTCGTGCACTTTCTCCAATTCCATTGGAAGAGCTAGTTTGTATGACACTTCACCAATTCGTTCAATAATCTTATATGGGCCAATATACTTTGGACTCAACTTGCCTTTCTTTCCAAATCTCATTACCCCCTTCATCAGTGATACTCTTAAGAATACTTTTTCTCCAGTCTCGAATTCTCCTAGCCGTCGTCGTTGATCTACATAAGACTTTTGCCAATCGTGAGTTTTTTTTCATCTTTTCTTAAATTACCTGAACTTGTTCCATTGATTCTTGAATCATATCTGGACCCACAATGCCAGCTTCTTGAAAGTCATTCCAACATAATGGGCTTCTGCACTTCCTACCGTACAATTCCTCATAAGGTGCCATATCGATGCTCGCATGGTAGCTGTTGTTGTAAGAGAACTTGACCAAAGGTAAACACTTATCCCATGAGTGATTGAATTCCAAAGCACAGGCTCTTAACATATCCTCAAGAGTTTGAATCATCCTCTTCATCTGTCCATCTGTAGCAGGATGAAAGGCTGTACTATATTTGAGTTGGGCTCCAAAAGCTTGTTGAACCTTGATCTAGAAGTTTGATAAAAACCTCGTATCTCTATCAGAGACTATGTCCTTTGGGACTCCGTGCAACCTCACTATTTCTCGCACATAGGCATTAGCCAACTAGTTCAAACCCCATGTGTTTTTCATCGCAATAAATCTTGTAGTCTTAGTCAACCTGTCAACTATGACCCATATAGCATTCTTATCCCTTATACTCAGAGGTAAGCCCGTGACAAAATCCATAGAAATTGACTCCCATTTCTCTCTTAGAACTTCCAATGGTTGTAACACTCTTGCAGGTTGTTTGTGTTCGATCTTCACCTTTTGACAAGTCAGACACTTTGCCACAAATTTAGCTATTTCTGTCTTCATCCTAGGCCACCAAAAACTCTTCTTTAGATCTTTGTACATTTTCACTCCTCCTGGATGAATTGAGTAGGGCGTATTGTGAGCTTCCTCTAAAATCTTTCTCTTTATACTTTCATTGTCAGGCACGCATAATCTACTTTTGAACTTCATTGTGACACCTTCATCAATTTCAAAGTCTACAGCTTCTCCCTTACCTTTCTTCTCTTTAATTCCTTGCAACAAAGAATCAGATACTTGCGCTTTGCGGATCTCATCAAATATAGTTAGTTGAATAATGAGAGCATTAAGCATGACTTTTAGATTCACGGGTAGGCATACTTCAATCTCCAACCTCCTGAACTCCTTACATAATTCATTGGGTATTACAAAAGCATTAAGGGTACGTCTCAATTTCCTACAAAGTGCATCAGCCACTACATTAGCTTTACCTTCATGATATTGGATCTTGAGATCATAATCCTTAATTAGTTCTAACCACCTCCTTTGCCTCATGTTAAGCTCATTTTGGGTGAAGATATACTTCAAGCTCTTGTGATCTTTGCACTCCTTACAAGCCGAACCATATAAATAATGTCTCCATATTTTTAGAGCAAAAACCACAGCAGCCAACTCCAAATCATGGGTGGGATAATTTTCTTCATACGGCTTCAACTACCTTGAGGCATACGATATCACCTTCCCATGTTGCATCAGAACACAACTAAGTCCATTTGTGGATGCATCACTATAGATCTCAAACCCACTCGTTCCCGATGGCAATGTCAATATCGGCGCTATAGTAAGTCGTTTCTTGAGTTCTTGAAAAGAGATCTCACAAAATTCATCCAGCGAAACTTCGTCGTTTTACATAGTAACCTTGTTATTGGCTGATCTATCTTCGAGAAATCCTTCGCAAACCTTCTATAATAACCCACCAAACTGAGAAAACTCCTGACTTCCGCAATATTTGTAGGCCTAGGCCACTCAGTGATAGCTTTAATCTTTGTTGGATCAACAGAAACTCCTTCTTGAGATATTACATGACCTAAAAAGGCAACCTTCTCCATCCAAAACTCACATTTTGAGAGTTTTACATACCATTTCTTCTCTCTTAGAATATCCAACACAATCCTCAGATGTTGTTCATGCTTTTCCCTCGTCGTGGAATACACCAAAATATCGTTTATGAAAACCACCATGAATTGATCCAAGTATTGCTTGAAGGTTCTATTAGTCTTATCCATAAAATCTACCGGCGCATTCGTTAAGCCAAAAGGCATGACTGTAAACTCATAATGCCCATATCTGGTACGAAAGGTTGTCTTTGGGATGTCGTATTTCTTGATATCCAGTTCTCAAATCAATCTTTGAGAACATACCTGCCCCTTTCAATTGATCAAACAAGTCTTCGATCCTTGGCAATGGGTATTTGTTCTTTATAGTCACTATGTTCATTTCTCTGTAATCAATACACAGCCTCATACTCCCGTCTTTCTTTCACACAAACAAAACTGGAGCTCCCCACGGTTAAACACTTGGTCATATGTACCCCTTGTTCAACAGACCTTCAAGCTGGGTTTTTAACTCCTTCAGTTCTACCGAAGCCATCCTATATGGTGCTTTTGATATCAGAGCATTATCGGGCATAAGATCGACAGCAAACTCAACTTCTCTAATAGGTGGCATACCAGGAATCTCTTCGGAAAAAAACTTAGGATACTCTTTGACCACGGGTATTTGCTCAATCTTCTCCTCGAGAGTTATGTCACGCATATTGCACAAATAAACTAGGCATCCCTTTATAAGGAAACTCTTAATAGTCATAGCAGCGACTATCTGAATGGAAGGTTTGGGTACAACACCTTTATAAGAGAGGTATTTCCCTTTTGGTCCCTTAAATGATATCTTCTGCTCCCTACAATCTAGCTTAGCCCTATCTTGCTAAGCTAATCTATACCCAAAATAACGTTGAAATCAGCCAAGTCGAACTAGACTAGGTCAGCTAGTAGCTCAGAACCAGCTATACTAATCAGAATGTTTTCATAAACATTGAAGCAAGAGACAACAGCTCCAGAGGGTAAAGTAATGTTGGTTAAGAAGTCAAAGAAGGTACCATTCCCATTTTCTCAACAAAAGAAGATGAGATAACATAGAGCAATACACCGGTGTCAAACAAAATATAAGCAGGTACAGGTCGTGGTAAGAAGGTAACTGTAATAACATATGGGTTTGTTGCAGCCTCAGAGTGGTTCATGGAATAGATCCTTCCTTGATTCCCTGCGGTTTGATTAACAGTAGCATTCTGACCAGTTGCTCGATTTGATCCAACTCCATTGCTGAGGTTTCCAGTAATGGCATATTGTCGATTCCCCCCACTTCCATTCTGAAAATTTTGCTGGTAGCGCGGCTGATTGTCATTATTCCTACCGCCTTGGTTATTGTTCCGATTTCGTCCTCCATCTGGTTTTGGTTGTCTTCCTTGAGAGCCTGTTTGCAGATTAAATCCCTTGACAGCACACTGGTTAGCCTTGTGCCCCTTACCACCACACTAGAAACAAGTTATAAGTTCTCTATTGCACTTCCTCCCAGGGTGTGCCTCTTTGCCGCATCCTTTACAAGGATATGATCTGGTTCCTTGAGCTTGGGTCTTGAGCTGATTCTCACCATAATTACCTCGACCAGTATACTTCTGTCCTTATGGTTGTTTGCCACCCAATTGCTGTCCTTGTTATCATAACGAGGCTTCTTGTCACCACTAGCATGTTGAGACCACTGCCAAACTGCTTTCTCTTGTTCCTCTTTATGACTTCCTCTTCAGTTTGTAAGATATCAAAAACGTTGAAAGCTCGTTCATAAGTTTCCTGGAAGGTCTGTGATGGTATACCTCCCAAGGACTTCTGAATTTTAAATGTTAGCCCTTTTTCATACTTTCGCGCCTTGTCCCTCTCTGTAGGAACGAGAACTCAATGAACTTGTCAGTGTACTCCTGTACTGTCATCTTCCCTGTCATCCTGAACCTTGCAAATTCCTCATGTTTCTACCACTTAATTGCATCGGGGTAGAATCTATCGCGAATCCGTTCCTTGAAAATCTCCCAGTCAAATCCTTCTTCAGCTAAGTAGCCCATCTTCACTGTGGACTGCCAACTATCTGCCTCCTCCTTCAGATAAAACGAGCCAATGCTAATCTTCATGTTCTCAGGGCAATTTGTCACTTCATACAACTTTTCCATATCACGAATCTAGTTTTCAAGAGCAATTGGATCAATAGTCCCTTTGTAAGCAGGTGGATGATGAGACGCCACTCTCTTAAAGATGGTATTCTCAGCATTAGCCTGTTGGACGTTTTGTTGTCCAAGGGCTAAAGCAAGATTTTCAATGGCCCTCAGACGTCGGTCCATTTCCTCAGCAGCAGCATTGCTTGCGGCCATTCTAGGGTTACGATGAGTGTAGTACCTATCCATAAGACATATATTTTTTTAAAAAAATCCTAAGTGTTTGAGTTCATTCTTAGAATCAACTCTAACTATACTTTTCTCATCACATATATTTATATCATGTATCAAAATCAATCATCAAATAATGCAATATAAATTCATACCATAAACCAATATAAATTCAAATGATAAACCAACATCTTTTACTTAACAATAAGAATTACATCATTCTTCATTATTCATAAGATAAAAATTACATCTAGAAGAAACCCTTTAACTTATAGGAAATTCTACCCATTTGCTCATGTTCCCAACGTGTTCTAGGGATTAGTGGTGGGGGTTTTTCTAACCCTTCAAGCTTTTCTTCACAACTTATTAATGCATCTTTCAACATACTACTTCGTGGTCGTGGACGTTTATGTTGTCCAAAATTTATTAATGTCTTATTTATCACAGCTTCAATTTCTTGAACCTCCTTCTCAATTTTGCTTACGAACTCTAATGCTTGTTAATAACCATATGGAAACCAACCTTTAAGAGAGATTTTCTTTTCTAGCATTTTTCTCACCCTTCCAAGACTTCCATTTCTTGGAAGTGCCCTAATAAAGTACTTAGTCCAGAAATCAGGGGTAATCATGTGCGGTCCGCATTCCCTATTGAAGGCTTGAATAATTATCCATACTCGTAAGGCATTCATCTCCATCGACATTTTTTCATCTCACTTGTACATTGATGGCTCAATTCTAACCACCTCTCCAACATTTCGTCCTGAATTCTCCATTTACCAACATAAAATTCACAAGTCAATAATAATCACATAACTAGTCACAAAATAATTTCAAAAATACAATTATCAAAATTTCAAAGAAATAAATCATTTTTAAAAAGACAAGAGAATAACCCTTCACTACCCATCTCTCATGTTTAAATTTTATTTATTTATTTAACTCTGGGACCTTTGATCTTTGAGTTAGTATCAAAAGCGAACCTAAGTAAAACCTAGGGCTTTGATACCATTTTGTAACACCCCAAATTTCTAACAATTATAATAACATAAAAATTTCAATAGTTTTAATAAATAACCGCTAAAATCCAAAATAATCAAATTTGGAAAGTGTTACCGCCGCACTTGTACTATTGTCAAGCGCAAGGCTAGAATTCATTACATTAAAATAAACTAAAGACTAAGTTCAGTAAAGTAAATAAGTCTTATAAAATTATTAAAACTCATAAAAAAAAATTGAATCCTAAAGCTAGCTAGAAATATTTGCGTCGTCATCCTCACTGCCCACTACTAGCCCTAACCCTTGGAACTTGTTTCACTGAGAGTCTACTCCCCCGAAGGATCATCGCAGTCAAACCAACATAAACACAAAAGTCAGCAGAGCTGGTAATCCTAATCAAAACAAAGATAATATAGTGAAAATAAAATATTTACATAATAAAAAAAATCATTCATATATAACCAAAAAAATGTCAATTTCGTTATTCTTTATTAAGTTTAATTAGTGGGAAGAGAACCACGGTAGACCCAGGAAACCCTGCTAGTCTATTTGGGTGTGCATGACAACCATTCTGTTCCCCAGCACTGTTTCTGAGATGAAACAGTTTTTTCTGGTTCTGTTCCTTGGAAGAGTTCTGAGAATGAGAATGACGTTTGTTAACTCATTTTATTTTTACTCTGAGAATCATAAATACGTTTGGTAATACAATTTTTTTTTTCATTCCGAGAATCAGAATTACTTTTGTTAACACATTTTTATTTTTATTCCGAGAATTAGAATTACCTAATACAATACAAATCTTTTTTTTTGTTTATAGGTTTCATCAACGGTATAAAATAATCTATTTCTTTACATTTGCACTCTTATTTTAATACCATATTATTTATACAAACAAATAAATAAATAAATCTACATTAGTCACACGACTCAACTAAATTTTCATGATATCACAATAATTTAAAGCAAAAATAATTGATGTTGTATTGAACAAAAAATATGACAAGTCTCCAATGTATGTCAAATATGTCTCTTAATCTATCAACATCATATTGGGGGCAACTGATTGTCTCTAGCTAATTGGTTTGCAATATTTTTCTTAATAATGTTTATTTCAGTCACTTGATCTGAAGGGCCTTCATCATCTATAGCTGTAGATGTATGGATTGCTGCTGCCATGTTGGGATTTGCATAATGTGCTAGATTTTTGTCTGCTATTTGATGATCCCTAATAAAGTTATGTCTTCGCACAACATGCAATCACAATGAGAGCTTGCTTCGAAATGAAAATGGAGGCATTTTACGTAAAATTGGGAACCTATTCTTCAAAGCTCCAAATGACCGTTCGATTACATTTCTCAAAGAAGAGTGCCTATGGTTGAACAACTCCTTAGTTGATCTGGGTTCATTTCGTCGTCCTCTATAATCATTCAAATGGTAGCGCTTTCCTTCGAATGGTGTTAAATAACCATCCCTTGTTGGGTATCCAGAATCAACGACATAAAATTTGCCTACACGTTGACAAGAATTTACCAAAAAATAAATTGCAATAATAATAAATACAATCAAATGTGAAACTAAAGGAAAATGTCATTCATTTTGCTGTACAAACTCATCGTACGTGGTGGGGGATGAGGGAATTCCAACCTAGGAGTTTCAAGCGCAGTAGTAAAAACACGACAATCATTTGCAGATCATTCCCATCCGGCATACACAAAAGTAAACTTCATGTCAAAGGAACATGCACACATGACATTTTGGGTTGTAATTTGTTTCCTGCCTCTAAATGGTATTTTCTTATTCTCAGGTAGTGTAGCACTTATGTGAGTACCATCTATTGTGCCAACACAATCCTAATATTTAAATAAAATTCTGAAAATAAAAAAAAATGCGTAAATGCTTACGAAAAACTTACCTTGAAGTATGGGAAATGTTTAGGATTATCCCGAATTTCCTTTGGAACCATATCTAGAGGTGGTGGTTTAATGATCTCATGTGCTAATTGAAGCATTGCTTTCAACACTTTGCTGAAATACTTGCTAATTGTTTCCCCTGAGCGCTGAAATCTCTCACAAACATTCATATTTGAACTCCCATGTCCAATCAAGTACAAAAAATTCCTAATTGTTCATCAACCCTGACATATCTACTATCTGCTAACCAGCCTTTTTGTGTCATCAATTTACAAAGTTTGTTGAACACAAATCTTTCCATTCTAAATGCCTCATATATTCTATCTGAGTGGCCAAATCTAAGTTCCACAACCCATTCAGCACCTATCAAGCTACTATCTCTAATTGGTTCTTTGGTACATATTGAATTAATAATAATCAACAAGTTTGATATAACATGATCTTCATCTATTGATTCGTCGTCAATATGAGGATCAAAATATTACCCACAAGTCAGACACAGAGAAGCACCAGCCATGAGAATACTGCATCAATACAAATTATCATCAATAATTTCATGATAGCATATTTCAAAAAGTAAATCACATTAACATAAAAAAGATCCACATCATAGTCATAAGAAAAATGAAAATTTAAATATGGTCTTCAATGCCATTAAACAAGACACAATTAAAAAGTTGCAACATAATGTAATTTAAAAATTTATGAGTTTAGCTCTTCTCTCAGAAGGAGCCTTTATAAAGGCTACTCTCCAAGCTTGGCTCTCAACCATTCGATCAAATGCTTTGCGGTACGCTTCATCATCCAATCCCACCATGTCATTCAATACATCCATTGCAGCCTGAATTGAGTATGGATCCTCATTCACTTTTGCAGTAGCAAAATTAGCAAAATTATGGTCGCATTGGTTTTGTCTAATCTTAACCAGATCCTGAATGGCTTGACATGCCATTGCAACATCTGTATTCCCACTACGTCTTCTATGCTTTGCATTTGGGGTCCTATCTTGTCTATGTAGTACAGGATTGGGCGTTTCAACAGGATTAGATGCAAATAACTCATCATTAAGCATATGCTCATCTTCTTGATATTTTTGTCTGTGTAGTACAGGGCTGGTTGTCTCAACAGGACTGTCATTATTATCATCATCTCCATCTGAAATTTGGTGCGCCTTAGCATTTCCCACATCATTATCTCCACTTGCATATACATCCCCAAATATGTCAACTAACTGTTCCCAATAAGGAAGGCCATTCTTCCGAAATTTCTCCCATTGAGGATTGTCATGTACAAAAGATTTACTTGACACTGTTATAAAAATCAACAAATTTCAACATTGAAATTATATGGGACACTATGTTAAAAGTTCCTTAATATGGATATCCCATAAAGATGCATCCTCGGTTGTTGCAGTCTTCAAAACAATGTTCCAACCAAAACCAGATATGCTTAGTAATTTCTTGAAACTTGAATATTCTGTTCTAAGTTTATTCATCTTGTTTTTCAGTTGAGGAAGTGTGTAAACAAGCCCTGTTTGTTTAGTAAATTCATCTTTCAAGCTCTTCCATGCTTTCTTGCTGAAAGTAGAGGTTGTTCTATTCCCTTTTTTTACTTCCTCAACCATCAAAGTAACAAAAATAATTGTGTTTTTATCAGTCCATCTTGCTGTGAACCCTTCGAATGCCATTCTCCTTACTGATAAGATGTGCATCAATAAATGTTGCCAAAGGTTAAGATCCAAATGAAACATTGCAGTTGCAGGATTTTTTAAGAGCTGATAATTTAGAATAGGACAGAGTAAACGAGATTCTCGATCATGGGGACTCGATTAGGGAAGCATCGTCACCAACATTCTTATCAGCGTCATTACAAAAGCAATCAAGATTTATATTTTCTAATTTATGCATAAATCTTTCTGTGTTTAACAATATAAGCTAGCCTTTCTTCTCAAATGTAATAATACCAACAAAAGTAAACAAGAGAAAGGCCTCAAGAAGTGTTATTTTATTCCCCATGATGCTTAGCCAAATTTTTTAGGATTTAGGCTTCTTCTTTTAGTCATTGTACTTTCTATTTTATAATGCTCAAATTAGATAAGGAATTCATCCAACTTGGTGAATAACAGAGAAATTAACATGTAAACATAGCATATAGCTGAAGGAGCTGACAATACTTCCCATTGCAGGCAGGAAGTGGAAACCTAGAACCATGATTATTATGTTGCCAATTACATATGAAGATACAATAGTCTCAGGAAAGAGGTACCTGAATACCAACAAATTTGAAGTCCAAATAGTAACCTCTAGAAAGTGGGAGGAATCCAGAGATGTAATTCTGTGTGCTATATTGGCACCAAGGCCTTAAAACATTGATCCATATAAATTTTTAGTGTAATGGTACTCTGCTGCTCAGGCCTTATTGAAGTGAAAATAACAGAGAATAACCCCTACCAATATGGGGAAATAGGTAGAATTGTGGGTAGAAATCACAAACCAGAAGAATAACAATAAAACAGAATTCAGCCCAACAACAAAGACAGAAAATTCACAAACATAAAGATAGGCTCTAGCTTTTAACAACAAAGACCATTTCAATCACATCAAAAAGCATACCTAGATTTTCCAACCACGATGAGCATCAGAAGAAGTCGATGTTCCAAAGATTGCAATTGCACTATATAATAAGCAAAAATCCAGAAATCCCACACACAGTGTAAGCATCCGAAGTCTAACAATCGATAGTTCAAAGAAGTCCAAAACATTGAATATGGTGGCCAATGGGGATAACAAAGACCCAGAAATTTTAGTTCCGACAGAAAAAATTGAATTAAGCATGTGTTCTGAAAATTAAACAAAGGGAGTTTTTCCTTACTCGTAATCTTCCAACTGGTAAAAATGAGGACAGACCCTGAAAGCCTGAGATGGAGCCGAGACCCTAAGACTGGAGGAGAATCTAAGAGCCTGAGACGGAGCCACGAAGGAGACAACTGATAAGACTGAGGTTTGAGGAGTAGCCAAGATTGGAGGAGGAGGAGCGGATGCCGCGAGAGAACCGGGAAGAGGGAAGGATGTCGCGAGATAATCACGAGAGAGCCAGGAAAATGGAACAAGAGAGCCAGGAAGATGACAAGCGCCAGGGTTTTTGTCGAAGGAAAAGGGAAAAGGGAAAAATAGTTTCTTATTTTGTGCCATGGAATAAAAAAGCAGAAAATTTCTGCTTCTTTTTTTTATTCCCCAGCACAAAAAATAAACCGGTTCATCCTGGGAACAAAAAAATAAACCGATTTACCAAACACAATTCCTATCCAATTTTGTTTTGGGGAACAAATTTTTTTTTTTAAAAAAAAAAACTCATTCTGGGAGCGTTACCATTCACACCCCTTGTGACCCGAGAAACCCTGCTAGTTACAAATAATCAAATTGGCCAGAAAATATCTCTTCCTAGTGTGCACACCTCTTCCCAAAGTTGCTACTAGTGTCCCGAGAAACCCTACTAGACACCACTTTGGGAAGAACGGATAATATCTGTTCACATCATATAATATATCGGTGGCATAAAGCCTAAGGATTGTGTTCATCACTTTAGGAGGTACTGATGAGCATGATTTATGCCATGTTTTCCCTGTATTTTATGACTGAATTGTATAGTGAATATGATCTTAACTGCATTTAATTTGAGCAAAAAGACATTTATTCATTGTTCAGGGAACTTAAGGGTGAATTCTGTGTACATCCTAAACTTGTGCTAAAAAAAGAGCAAGTTTTAAGGTTTT
This sequence comes from Acacia melanoxylon, assembly GCA_019022615.1. NCBI lineage: Eukaryota > Viridiplantae > Streptophyta > Magnoliopsida > Fabales > Fabaceae > Acacia > Acacia melanoxylon. The sequence goes on from JAFJYJ010000002.1 coordinate 1,322,768, forward strand.
CTGAGAAAGTCGCATAACATAGCCGATGCTGTGCTATAGCATCAGGACAGCCTTATCGAAGCGCAATACAATGCATCCCTGAAGCTATAGCATAGTAACTGACGCAGTGCTATGCGGCATATATCCTGACCTTTTGCCAAGATTATTTCGGGAAGTATAGTGCAGGTCGAGGATAACGGTTAGATTGATGATGTATTGAAATAAAAGATGCGGAGGATCGGAGTTAAAAGATTTGAAGAATCCCGCAAGATCAGCAGAATCAATCTACCGAGAATTGAAAGATAGATACGATCGGACCTCGACAGATTAGGAAAGGCCCAAAGTGATGAACGTACACTGCAAGTAGACCAGACTATATAAGGAAACGACAGCCAACCCTAAAAAGGGTCGGAAGTCATCGAGAGAAAAGAGTCTAAATCATATACGGCTTGACTCGAAAGAAGAGAGAGAGAAGTCACGAAGCATGCGGACCCCTGGAGAACCCAGCATCTTTCCTACTAGTGAGACGAAGTGAAGAAGACGTGGAGTTGTGACATGACAGGGCTTCTTCCACGCCGTCGGAGCATCCATCAAGCTTTTGTTTTCTTGTTTCTTTATTTGAATTCTAGTCAATCTGTTATCATGGGTTATTCTGTAGTACTCTGCTTTGTGATTTCCTCGTCAGTCATGAACTAATTTCCTGAGGCTGAACGAGGATGATTTTCTAAGTATAGAATAAACCTAGTTGCTAGTTCTTTATTTAATATATTCAGTTGCTTATCAGTAATTAAATTTCTTGTCGATTAGCGGAAGCTAGGAACTAGATCAGTGGCCTGGGCTTACTGAGAGGGAGTCGGGGTTAGACATCCGAGAAATAAAGTGATTGCTAGGCGCGGTGGTGCAAGGCTTGACCTATTATTGTAAACTTCAGGAATGGGTCTACCACTCATGACCATAACACCTTGATTTGTATTGATAATCCAACTAGAAAAGTCGCCATAGACATATGGGAGAAGTACAAACTAGGGTTGTATGTATCAGACGCAAGAGCTTCGGTAGATTAGCGTGGTGTGGTTAACTGAATAACTTTGCATAGGGTGTTCATGCTGTAGCAATTGCGAGAGCTGTAAAGTATGAATGCTATAGCATTGCGTATAAGCAGCTGGGGGAATAATATGCTTAGAAAGGATTTCGAGTTCAGTCTATCTTTTTATTGATATCTTCTTACGACTACGATCATTAGTTATTTTCCTGTTTATTAGTATAGCTATAAAACCTCTCGATCAATTAAAGTTATTTTCTTTTTAAGCACAACTAATTTTGTGATAAGGTGTCATCATTTTGTATCCCAGTCTCTGTGGGACGATACTCTACTTACTCTTTATTACTTGTTCGACTGGTTCACTTGCCATCAAGGAAATCGACCCAACAGGTACCATCCCAAAGCTATGCTCCCACGATTAAATTATTTTAATTACACACAAAATGGATTTCTTAAATTTACGAAAACCAAACCGAATATATATGCTACTATTTGTCAATTACGAAAACCAAGGCAAAACCATTTAAAAAAAGTACATGTATATATTTTAACACATGTGCAGATCGAACAAATTGAAAAGGATACATATATATATATATATATATATATATTATATAAATATACATATATATATTTTCAATGTTTCACAAAACCGAGACAAACAATTAGAAGGTGCATATCGGCTCCATCATGAAATACTAAGGCAAGACTATTAAAAAGTACATGTATATATATTAGACACAAAGAAGATCGATCAACTTGCACAAAAACCGAGGTAACCAAAGCAAAATATGTACAGAGTAAAATGATAAATACTGAAGCTTAGAAATATCCGTATGATCAGAATACAATTTGAACAATTGCAAGCTTTAACTTTGTATGCGCTGGTTCTATGTGTCAATGAATTCAATCCTTCGAGTATTTATAGTAGTTGTAGGATGAAGACCGTTGTAGGATTTGAATTTTTCCGTTTGAATATGTCCGTTGTGAGCATTTAAGCATCTGCGACTATTTCGCCTTAATTGGATTTCGCGCGTTGTCTCGGTTTCACGAAACTTTCACTGCTTGATAGCTCATCAATATTCAACCGTTGAGTGTTTGATCTTTATCGCTTGGTTGAGATACTTTACGGTGTTATTCACGTTGCCTTAGATAGAGGATAGCTTAAAACATTGTTCCGGTGCTTTTTCGGTTATGGGCTACCCTGTTTCGATGTTGGCTTTGTCCATGATAATTTTAGTGCTTCAAAACTTAAATATGATGTTAATCTATATGGAGATCTTCTGCAACTCATTAACAAATTGGTTAAAATCATTTAAGAATAATAATGAGTATCATATAAAAACAAAGAGGATAACACAGTGAGTATTTAAATCTGCAGACGAGTATTTCAAGATCAGAGGAACCTTGCTCGAGCAATAATCCAAGCTTGCTCGGGCAAGCTTTGTATGTGTCAGTTCAAAACATGCTTGGGGGCGATGCTCGAGCAAAGGCATTTTTTCCGCTCGAGCATGGTGCTCGAGCATGATATAATCATGCTCGGGTAAGAGATAGCCGGGCGAAGTATGAGAGAAAGCACGCCGCTCAAGCAAGCTTTTGCTTTTGCTTTTCGAGCTTGGTGCTCGAGCATGGATTTTCTCCCCTTTCGGGCAAGCGATAAGAAAGGGAAAAATAAGCAAGCCGCTCGGGCAACGTTAAGCTTCGCTCGAGCAAGGTGTATCCGCAGCAATGTTTTGCTTCGCCTCGATCCGCTCGAGCAAGGAATTTTATGTTGCTCGAGCATGATTGTTCAATCATGCTGCTTTCGTCTCTGACTTGATGTTGCTCGGGCAAGCTTAGTGTATTGCTCGAGCATGACTGATCATCCATCACTTCTTCCTTTCCAGAACCCGATGATGCTCGGGCAAGACCCTGGTCAGAAAGGCACCTAGAACATCTTCAACCCTGATTTCGTCTCTGACCAGGAGGTTGTTCAACATAGACTTCCTCCTGAATAAATCCATTTAGAAAAGCACTCTTAACATCCATTTGATAGAGTTTAAATCCTTTGATACACGCAAAGGCTAAGAGTAAAGGCGAAGAGTACACGTATTGATTCCAATCTAGCTCCGGAGCATATGTTTCCTCATAATCAATCCCTTCTTCCTGATTATAGCCTTTGGCAACCAGTCTAGCCTTGTTACGGACTATGATTGCTGATTCATCTCATTTGTTCTTGAATACCCATTTAGTGCCAATGACCGGATGGTCCTTAGGCCTAGGTACCAAATGCCAAACTTGATTCCTATCAAATTGGTGTAACTCCTCTTGCATAGCTATCACCCAATCATTGTCTCGAAAGGGCTTCATCTATTTTAGAGGGTTCTATATGTGATATAAAAGCGAGAAAATGTCACTTCATTCAAGGTATTGTTTCTAGTTCTTACACCTTGATTTAAATCACCTATCACTTGGTCCAAAGGATGATTCCTAAAGAACCTCCAAGCTCTAGGTTGAGATTGATCTGAGTTTTCTAAATCATTTTGAGGATCAACCTCTAAAACATTTTCGGGATTTTCAATAGAGGCATGAGTAGTTTTTGAAAAGAATTGGTTTTTATAAATGGGTTCATCATCATCCAAAGGTTCGTGAGGTTTAGATTCACAAAATACAACATGAATTGATTCTTCAACTAAACGAGTGCGCTTATTGAAAACTCTATATGCTTTACTTCTACTAGAATAACCAAGAAATATACCTTCGTCGGATTTGGGATCAAACTTACCCAAATTGTCCTTACCATTATTGTGGACGAAACATTTGCATCCAAAGATATGAAGATGAGCCAAGTTTGGTTTCCTTCCCTTATAGATCTCATATGAAGTTTTGTTGAGCTTCTTTCAAAGATAGGCTCAGTTTGAAATATAGCTGGTCGTGCTCATTGCATCTGCCCAAAAAACTTGTGAGGTTTTATTTTCATTTAGCATTGCACGGGCCATTTCGGTGAGTACACGATTCTTTCTTTCAACAACACCATTTTGTTGTGCAGTTCTTGGGGCGGAGAAATTGTGATCAATGCCATGAGCATCACAAAACTCTCGAATGCTTGATTCTCAAATTCACCTCCATGATCGTTCGAATAAATTGAAATGCAAATACCTTTCTCGTTTTGCACTTTCTTGGCAAACACAACAAACCGATCAAATGTTTCATCCTTAGAAGATAAAAAGATAGTCCAAGTGAAACGAGAGTAATCATCGACAATGACTAGAGTATACAAATTGCCACCAAGGCTCTTTACTCTTGCTTTGGTCCAACTAAATCCATATGGAGTAGTTGAAGAGGTCGATTGGTCGTGATTTCAATCTTATTTTTGAAAGATGATTTAGTTTGTTTACCTCTTTGCGGGAATCACAAATCACGTCATTTTTAAATTGAAGTTTAGGAAACCCAAGAACTAAATCTTTTCTTAATAGCTTATTCGGTTGGAACATGTTCACATGAGCCAAACGCTTATGCCATAACCAACTTTCCTCTAAATTGCTAACAAAACATTTTTCGAATTCATTTTAGGTAAATCTAAAGTATAGCAATTTCCTTCACGAGGAGCTTTGAATAAAATCTTAAGTTTACCTTTATCGATTGGGAGATCATCTTTGTTGACAATAAGACATTCTTCCGAGTCAAAGATAATCCAGTTGTTCATATCGCACTTTGACTTATGCTTAGGAGGTTGTGACAAAGTCCTTCCACAAGATATACATCTTTGACACGAGGTCCATCCTTTGTACCAATCTCTCCAATTCCGAGAGATCTTTCCAGATTGGTTTCCTCCAAAGGTAACTTTGCCACCATCTTTTGATCTCATTGCAACGAATTTGGTTTGATCCATCGTCATGTGTGCTGGAGCATCCATTGTCAATGTACCACTTGTTGGTTCTTGATGCTCTCGGACAAACCTACAATTCAAATTAGGTTAAGCTTTAGGTACCCAATGTTTCTTGGGTCCTTTCGGGTTAGCTCGGGCCTCAAAGAAACCATAAGTTCTCTTAGGTATCCACTGATAATTACCAACAGGTTTATCTCTTCTATCCTTTCTATGAAAGCATGATGAAGTAGTGTGACCTTTACGGTTACAATAGTTACAATGAGCAAATGGATTAGAAGTATGAATTGATTTCTAAAAATAGTTCAAATAAGATTTTCCACCAGTTTTCTTTTTGCCTTTCTTTTTGTCAAAGATAGGATTATATCTTATGCCGATCGATCATTTGTAAACCTTTGAGTTTTTAGAACCACATTAAGCATTTCACTTCCCTTAGTGAATTTCTCAAGTGTTTTCGTAAGATAAGAGTTCCTTTTCTTTAAATCCAGGCATTCATCACGATAAGATTTTCACGGAAAGATTTTCAATACGTAGTTTAAGAGTTATGTTCTCCTTTTTCAAGGCAAGACATTCATTGACAACCTTCTCAAATTCAGATTGAATTTCATTATATTCATCAAATAATTCATCATAGGTTGGTTGCGAATTATATACCTCATTGTCGTTTTCTGCTAGTTCTTTTTCTGCCACCAGACAGACGTTGGCAGTTTCTTTCTCTTCTTCGCTTTCTTCATCTGAAGAATCATCTCCCCATATTACGACACATAGGCCTTCTTTTTGAATTGATAGGACTTCTTCTTATCTTTATCTGTCTTTTAGTTGAGGGCATTCGACTTGTAATGTCCCGGCTTCTCACATTCGTAATGAGATGATTTGATCTTTGCCTCTGAATTCACGTATGTTACTTGTGTCACCTTTTTTAAATCTATTTCTGAAGCCTCGATCTTTTCTGTAGAACTTCTTGAATTTTCGAACAAACATGGCCATCTCGTCATCATCCTCATCATCCTCTTCTTTTTCTTCCTTTTCCTTTACAGTGTTAAGAGCAATTCCTTTGTTCCGGCTCATCGTTGACATCGTCCGAGCCTTTTTGAATCTCGTTGCTTTCATATTCGGACAAGCTTCCGAATAAGGCAGCAAGAATCGAAGCCATTGATTCTTCACGAGCCTCCTCTATCGCAGTGACTTTAGCTTCCCGTCTTTTGTCAAAACATTGAGAATTTTCCCGACCTAAGGACCTTGATCATAGATTTTACCCAAGGCCGCCAATTGATTTGTCAAATGAGTATATCCGAGTTGGAATTCGGCAAAGGTTTCTCCCGACTTCATCCGCGAGTAAGTCATACTCGGTGGTCGAGTATTAATACGATTCTCCCTCATGCCTAAGTACCTTCATATACAATCTCCGAGCCTTCCACATTTCCTTCGCATTTGACAGATATCATATTCAAAAGTACTCCTTTTGACTAAGAGCACTTTGAAGCATCAGAATAGCCTTACCGTTGAGAGTGACATTCTTCTTATCATTCTCATCGAATTTAGCTTCCGTCTTTGGAACAGAGGTTCCTCCTTCAATCTTCATAGGCACGTAATCTCCGTTTCTATCACTCGCCGAGACCATATTCGATAGCCATTACGAACACTCGAATTTTGCTTTCCGAAAGAGTAGTGTTCTCCGTTGAATCGGGGGTCGATTAATTGAGGCACCATCGGCAATATTCATTCCATGATCTTTCTCGGGATGTTAAGCCCAACTGAGAAACCTACGCTTTGATACCAAATGAAGAAAGTGGAATATCACCTAGAGGGGGGTGAATAGGTGATCTCAAAATTCTTTTCGCTATATGATGAGTAAGTGAGGAAAGCAGTAGAGAGTTAAAGATAAATGACACAGAGAAATTATACTGGTTCGGTCCAACTCCTTGACCTACGTCCAATCCCCAAACACACTCTGGGATTTCCACTATCTCACAAAACACAATTACACACTCTGTAACTCAGGATGATCCTTTCTCTCTATGACTCACTCCCCCTTACAAGTTGTAATCGTACACCCACACTCAAGATACCTCTATCTTGAAATTTTAAACGAGTTGTAAAACAAGTAGTAAAACTCTCTCACGAGTAAAATGATAAATACCGAAGCTTAGAAATATCCGTATGATCGTATACAATTTGAACAATTGCAAGCTTTAACTTTGTATGCGTTGGTTGTGTGTGTCGATGAATTCAATCCTTCGAGTATTTATAGTAGTTGTAAGATGAAGACCATTGTAGGATTTGAATTTTTCCGTTTGAATATGTCCGTTGTGAGCATTTAAGCATCTGCGCCTATTTCGCCTTAATTGGATTTCACGCGTTGTCTCTGTTTCACGAAACTTTCGCTGCTTGATAGCTCATCAATATTCAACCGTTGAGTGTTTGATATGTCTCGCTTGGTTGAGATACTTTACAGTTGTTATTCACGTTGCCTTAGATAGAGGATAGCTTAAAACATTGTTCCGGTGCTTTTTCGGCATGGGCTACCCCGTTTCGATGTTGGCTTTGTCCATGATAATTTTAGTGCTTCACAACTTAAATATGATGTTAATCTATGTGGAGATCTTCTGCAACTCATTAACAAATTTGTTAAAAGCATTCAAGAATAATAAGATCTTCTGCAACTCATTAACAAATTGGTTAAAAGCATTTAAGAATAATAATGAGTATCATATAAAAACAAAGAGGATAACACAGTGAGTATTTAAATCTGCAGACGAGTATTTCAAGATCAGAGGAACCTTGCTCGAGCAATAATCCAAGCTTGCTCGGGCAAGCTTTGTATGTGTCAGTTCAAAACATGCTTGGTCGCTGATGCTCGAGCAAAGGCATTTTTCCTGCTCGAGCATGGTGCTCGAGCATGATATAATCATGCTCGGGTAAGAGATAGGCTGAAGCGAAGTATGAGAGAAAGCAATGCTGCTCAAGCAAGCTTTTGCTTTTGCTCGAGCTTGGTGCTCGAGCATGGATTTTCTCCCGCCGTCGGCAAGCGATAAGAAAGGGAAAAATAAGCAAGCTGCTCGGGCAACGTTAAGCTTCTGCTCGAGCAAGGTGTATCTGCAGGCAATGTTTTGCTTCTGCCTCGATGCTGCTCGAGCAAGGAATTTTATCTTGCTCGAGCATGATTGTTCAATCATGCTGCTTTCGTCTCTGACTTGATGTTGCTCGGGCAAGCTTAGTGTATTGCTCGAGCATGACTGATCATCCATCACTTCTTCCTTTCGAACCCGATGATGCTCGGGCAAGACCACCGGTCGAAAGGCACCTAGAACATCTTCAACCCCGATTTCGTCTCGACGGGAGGTTGTTCAACATAGACTTCCTCCTGAATAAATCCATTTAGAAAAGCACTCTTAACATCCATTTGATAGAGTTTAAATCCTTTGATACACGCAAAGGCTAAGAGTAAAGGCGAAGAGTACACGTATTGATTCCAATCTAGCTACTGGAGCATATGTTTCCTCATAATCAATCCCTTCTTCCTGATTATAGCCTTTGGCAACCAGTCTAGCCTTGTTACGGACTATGATTGCGATTCATCTCATTTGTTCTTGAATACCCATTTAGTGCCAATGACCGGATGGTCCTTAGGCCTAGGTACCAAATGCCAAACTTGATTCCTATCAAATTGGTGTAACTCCTCTTGCATAGCTATCACCCAATCATTGTCTGAAAGGGCTTCATCTATTTTAGAGGGTTCTATATGTGATATAAAAGCAGAAAATGTCACTTCATTCAAGGTATTGTTTCTAGTTCTTACACCTTGATTTAAATCACCTATCACTTGGTCCAAAGGATGATTCCTAAAGAACCTCCAAGCTCTAGGTTGAGATTGATCTGAGTTTTCTAAATCATTTTGAGGATCAACCTCTAAAACATTTTCAGGATTTTCAATAGAGGCATGAGTAGTTTTTGAAAAGAATTGGTTTTTATAAATGGGTTCATCATCATCCAAAGGTTCGTGAGGTTTAGATTCACAAAATACAACATGAATTGATTCTTCAACTAAACGAGTGCGCTTATTGAAAACTCTATATGCTTTACTTCTACTAGAATAACCAAGAAATATACCTTCGTCGGATTTGGGATCAAACTTACCCAAATTGTCCTTACCATTATTGTGGACGAAACATTTGCATCCAAAGATATGAAGATGAGCCAAGTTTGGTTTCCTTCCCTTATAGATCTCATATGAAGTTTTGTTGAGCTTCTTTCAAAGATAGGCTCGCTTTGAAATATAGCCGGTCGTGCTCATTGCATCGCCCAAAAACTTGTGAGGTTTTATTTTCATTTAGCATTGCACGGGCCATTTCGGTGAGTACACGATTCTTTCTTTCAACAACACCATTTTGTTGTGCAGTTCTTGGGGCGGAGAAATTGTGATCAATGCCATGAGCATCACAAAACTCTCTGAATGCTTGATTCTCAAATTCACCTCCATGATCAGTTCGAATAGCTGAAATGCAAATACCTTTCTCGTTTTGCACTTTCTTGGCAAACACAACAAACCGATCAAATGTTTCATCCTTAGAAGATAAAAAGATAGTCCAAGTGAAACGAGAGTAATCATCGACAATGACTAGAGTATACAAATTGCCACCAAGGCTCTTTCTTTACTTGCCGGTCCAACTAAATCCATATGGAGTAGTTGAAGAGGTCGATTGGTCGTGATTTCAATCTTATTTTTGAAAGATGATTTAGTTTGTTTACCTCTTTGACAGAATCACAAATCACGTCATTTTTAAATTGAAGTTTAGGAAACCCAAGAACTAAATCTTTTCTTAATAGCTTATTCGGTTGGAACATGTTCACATGAGCCAAACGCTTATGCCATAACCAACTTTCCTCTAAATTGCTAACAAAACATTTTTCTAATTCATTTTAGGTAAATCTAAAGTATAGCAATTTCCTTCACGAGGAGCTTTGAATAAAATCTTAAGTTTACCTTTATCGATTGGGAGATCATCTTTGTTGACAATAAGACATTCTTCTGAGTCAAAGATAATCCAGTTGTTCATGTCTGCACTTTGACTTATGCTTAGGAGGTTGTGACAAAGTCCTTCCACAAGATATACATCTTTGACCTGAGGTCCATCCTTTGTACCAATCTCTCCAATTCCAGAGATCTTTCCCAGATTGGTTTCCTCCAAAGGTAACTTTGCCACCATCTTTTGATCTCATTGCAACGAATTTGGTTTGATCCATCGTCATGTGTCCGGAGCATCCATTGTCAATGTACCACTTGTTGGTTCTTGATGCTCTCGAGACAAACCTACAATTCAAATTAGGTTAAGCTTTAGGTACCCAATGTTTCTTGGGTCCTTTCGGGTTAGCTCGGGCCTCAAAGAAACCATAAGTTCTCTTAGGTATCCACCGATAATTACCAACGTGTTTATCTCTTCTATCCTTTCTATGAAAGCATGATGAAGTAGTGTGACCTTTACGGTTACAATAGTTACAATGAGCAAATGGATTAGAAGTATGAATTGATTTCTAAAAATAGTTCAAATAAGATTTTCCACCAGTTTTCTTTTTGCCTTTCTTTTTGTCAAAGATAGGATTATATCTTATGCCTGATCGATCATTTGTAAACCTTTGAGTTTTTAGAACCACATTAAGCATTTCACTTCCCTTAGTGAATTTCTCAAGTGTTTTCGTAAGATAAGAGTTCCTTTTCTTTAAATCCAGGCATTCATCACAGATAAGATTTTCACGGAAAGATTTTCAATACGTAGTTTAAGAGTTATGTTCTCCTTTTTCAAGGCAAGACATTCATTGACAACCTTTTCAAATTCAGATTGAATTTCATTATATTCATCAAATAATTCATCATAGGTTGGTTGCGAATTATATACCTCATTGTCGTTTTTACGCTAGCTCTTCTTCGCCACTAGACAGACGTTGGCAATTTCTTTCTCTTCTTCGCTTTCTTCGTCTGAGGAATCATCTTCCCATATTGCTGACACATAGGCCTTCTTTTTGAATTGATAGGACTTCTTCTTATCTTTATCGTTGTCTTTTAGTTAATGTCCCGGCTTCTCACATTCGTAACGAGATGATTTGATCTTTGCCTCGAATTCACGTATGTTACTTGTGTCACCTTTTTAAATCTATTTCGAAGCCTCGATCTTTTCTGTAGAACTTCTTGAATTTTCGAACAAACATGGCCATCTCGTCATCATCCTCATCATCCTCTTCTTTTTCTTCCTTTTCCTTTACAGTGTTAAGAGCAATTCCTTTGTTCCGGCTACTGTTGACATCGTCCAGGCCTTTTTTGAATCTCAGTTTGCTTTCATATTCAGACAAGCTTCCGAATAAGGCAGCAACTGAAGCCATTGATTCTTCACGAGCCTCCTCTATCGCAGTGACTTTAGCTTCCCAGTCTTTTGTCAAAACATTGAGAATTTTCCTGACCTAAGGACCTTGATCATAGATTTTACCCAAGGCTGCCAATTGATTTGTCAAATGAGTATATCTGAGTTGGAATTCGGCAAAGGTTTCTCCTGACTTCATCCGCAGTAAGTCATACTCAGTGGTCAGAGTATTAATACGATTCTCCCTCATGCCGGAAGTACCTTCATATACAATCTCCAGAGCCTTCCACATTTCCTTCGCATTTGACAGATATCATATTCAAAAGTACTCCTTTTGACTAAGAGCACTTTGAAGCATCAGAATAGCCTTACTGTTGAGAGTGACATTCTTCTTATCATTCTCATCGAATTTAGCTTCCGTCTTTGGAACAGAGGTTCCTCCTTCAATCTTCATAGGCACGTAATCTCCAGTTTCTATCACTCGCCAGAGACCATATTCGATAGCCATTACGAACACTCTGAATTTTGCTTTCCGAAAAGAGTAGTGTTCTCCGTTGAATCCGGGGGTCGATTAATTGAGGCACCATCGTGCAATATTCATTCCATGATCTTTCTCGGGATGTTAAGCCCAACCGAGAAACCTACGCTTTGATACCAAATGAAGAAAGTGGAATATCACCTAGAGGGGTGAATAGGTGATCTCAAAATTCTTTTCGCTATATGATGAGTAAGTGAGGAAAGCAAGTAGAGAGTTAAAGATAAATGACACAGAGAAATTATCGGTTCGGTCCAACTCCTTGACCTACGTCCAATCCCCAAACACACTCTGGGATTTCCACTATCTCACAAAACACAATTACACACTCTGTAACTCAGGATGATCCTTTCTCTCTATGACTCACTCCCCCTTACAAGTTGTAATCGTACACCCACACTCAAGATACCTCTATCTTGAAATTTTAAACGAGTTGTAAAACAAGTAGTAAAACTCTCTCACAGAGTAAAATGATAAATACTGAAGCTTAGAAATATCCGTATGATCGTATACAATTTGAACAATTGCAAGCTTTAACTTTGTATGCGTTGGTTGTGTGTGTCGATGAATTCAATCCTTCGAGTATTTATAGTAGTTGTAAGATGAAGACCATTGTAGGATTTGAATTTTTCCGTTTGAATATGTCCGTTGTGAACATTTAAGCATCTGCGCCTATTTCGCCTTAATTGGATTTCACGCGTTGTCTCTGTTTCACGAAACTTTCGCTGCTTGATAGCTCATCAATATTCAACCGTTGAGTGTTTGATACTGTCTGCTTGGTTGAGATACTTTACAGTTGTTATTCACGTTGCCTTAGATAGAGGATAGCTTAAAACATTGTTCCGGTGCTTTTTCGGTTATGGGCTACCCTGTTTCGATGTTGGCTTTGTCCATGATAATTTTAGTGCTTCACAACTTAAATATGATGTTAATCTATGTGGAGATCTTCTGCAACTCATTAACAAATTTGTTAAAAGCATTCAAGAATAATAAGATCTTCTCGCAACTCATTAACAAATTGGTTAAAAGCATTTAAGAATAATAATGAGTATCATATAAAAACAAAGAGGATAACAAAGTGAGTATTTAAATCTGCAGACGAGTATTTCAAGATCGAGGAACCTTGCTCGCAATAATCCAAGCTTGCTCGGGCAAGCTTTGTATGTGTCGGTTCAAAACATGCTTGGTCGCCGATGCTCGAGCAAAGGCATTTTTCCTTTCGAGCATGGTGCTCGAGCATGATATAATCATGCTCGGGTAAGAGATAGGTCAAGCGAAGTATGAGAGAAAGCAATGCCGCTCAAGCAAGCTTTTGCTTTTGCTCGAGCTTGGTGCTCGAGCATGGATTTTTCCCGCTCGGGCAAGCGATAAGAAAGGGAAAAATAAGCAAGCCGCTCGGGCAACGTTAAGCTTCGCTCGAGCAAGGTGTATCTCGCAGCAATGTTTTGCTTCGCTTTTCGATCGCTCGAGCAAGGAATTTTATCTTGCTCGAGCATGATTGTTCAATCATCGCTTTGCCTCGACTTGATGTTGCTCGGGCAAGCTTAGTGTATTGCTCGAGCATGATCGATCATCCATCACTTCTTCCTTTCCGTAACCCGATGATGCTCGGGCAAGACCCCCGGTCGAAAGGCACCTAGAACATCTTCAACCCCGATTTCGTCTCGACAGGAGGTTGTTCAACATAGACTTTCCGAATAAATCCATTTAGAAAAGCACTCTTAACATCCATTTGATAGAGTTTAAATCCTTTGATACACGCAAAGGCTAAGAGTAAAGGCGAAGAGTACACGTATTGATTCCAATCTAGCTACTTTGGAGCATATGTTTCCTCATAATCAATCCCTTCTTCCCCGATTATAGCCTTTGGCAACCGGCCTAGCCTTGTTACGGACTATGATTGCTGATTCATCTCATTTGTTCTTGAATACCCATTTAGTGCCAATGACCGGATGGTCCTTAGGCCTAGGTACCAAATGCCAAACTTGATTCCTATCAAATTGGTGTAACTCCTCTTGCATAGCTATCACCCAATCATTGTCTCGAAAGGGCTTCATCTATTTTAGAGGGTTCTATATGTGATATAAAAGCAGAAAATGTCACTTCATTCAAGGTATTGTTTCTAGTTCTTACACCTTGATTTAAATCACCTATCACTTGGTCCAAAGGATGATTCCTAAAGAACCTCCAAGCTCTAGGTTGAGATTGATCTGAGTTTTCTAAATCATTTTGAGGATCAACCTCTAAAACATTTTCAGGATTTTCAATAGAGGCATGAGTAGTTTTTGAAAAGAATTGGTTTTTATAAATGGGTTCATCATCATCCAAAGGTTCGTGAGGTTTAGATTCACAAAATACAACATGAATTGATTCTTCAACTAAACGAGCGCTTATTGAAAACTCTATATGCTTTACTTCTACTAGAATAACCAAGAAATATACCTTCGTCGGATTTGGGATCAAACTTACCCAAATTGTCCTTACCATTATTGTGGACGAAACATTTGCATCCAAAGATATGAAGATGAGCCAAGTTTGGTTTCCTTCCCTTATAGATCTCATATGAAGTTTTGTTGAGCTTCTTTCGAAGATAGGCTCAGTTTGAAATATAGCTGGTCGTGCTCATTGCATCTGCCCAAAAAACTTGTGAGGTTTTATTTTCATTTAGCATTGCACGGGCCATTTCGGTGAGTACACGATTCTTTCTTTCAACAACACCATTTTGTTGTGCAGTTCTTGGGGCGGAGAAATTGTGATCAATGCCATGAGCATCACAAAACTCTCTCGAATGCTTGATTCTCAAATTCACCTCCATGATCGGTTCGAATAGCTGAAATGCAAATACCTTTTCGTTTTGCACTTTCTTGGCAAACACAACAAACCGATCAAATGTTTCATCCTTAGAAGATAAAAAGATAGTCCAAGTGAAACGAGAGTAATCATCGACAATGACTAGAGTATACAAATTGCCACCAAGGCTCTTTACTCTTGGCCTGGTCCAACTAAATCCATATGGAGTAGTTGAAGAGGTCGATTGGTCGTGATTTCAATCTTATTTTTGAAAGATGATTTAGTTTGTTTACCTCTTTTGACAGAATCACAAATCACGTCATTTTTAAATTGAAGTTTAGGAAACCCAAGAACTAAATCTTTTCTTAATAGCTTATTCAGTTGGAACATGTTCACATGAGCCAAACGCTTATGCCATAACCAACTTTCCTCTAAATTGCTAACAAAACATTTTTCAGAATTCATTTTAGGTAAATCTAAAGTATAGCAATTTCCTTCACGAGGAGCTTTGAATAAAATCTTAAGTTTACCTTTATCGATTGGGAGATCATCTTTGTTGACAATAAGACATTCTTCTGAGTCAAAGATAATCCAGTTGTTCATGTCTGCACTTTGACTTATGCTTAGGAGGTTGTGACAAAGTCCTTCCACAAGATATACATCTTTGACCTGAGGTCCATCCTTTGTACCAATCTCTCCAATTCCAGAGATCTTTCCAGATTGGTTTCCTCCAAAGGTAACTTTGCCACCATCTTTTGATCTCATTGCAACGAATTTGGTTTGATCCATCGTCATGTGTCTGGAGCATCCATTGTCAATGTACCACTTGTTGGTTCTTGATGCTCTCGAGACAAACCTACAATTCAAATTAGGTTAAGCTTTAGGTACCCAATGTTTCTTGGGTCCTTTCGGGTTAGCTCGGGCCTCAAAGAAACCATAAGTTCTCTTAGGTATCCACCGATAATTACCAACAAGGTTTATCTCTTCTATCCTTTCTATGAAAGCATGATGAAGTAGTGTGACCTTTACGGTTACAATAGTTACAATGAGCAAATGGATTAGAAGTATGAATTGATTTCTAAAAATAGTTCAAATAAGATTTTCCACCAGCTTTTCTTTTTGCCTTTCTTTTTGTCAAAGATAGGATTATATCTTATGCCTGATCGATCATTTGTAAACCTTTGAGTTTTTAGAACCACATTAAGCATTTCACTTCCCTTAGTGAATTTCTCAAGTGTTTTCGTAAGATAAGAGTTCCTTTTCTTTAAATCCAGGCATTCATCACAGATAAGATTTTCACAGGAAAGATTTTCAATACGTAGTTTAAGAGTTATGTTCTCCTTTTTCAAGGCAAGACATTCATTGACAACCTTTTCAAATTCAGATTGAATTTCATTATATTCATCAAATAATTCATCATAGGTTGGTTGCGAATTATATACCTCATTGTCGTTTTCTGCTAGCTCTTCTTCTGCCACTAGACAGACGTTGGCAATTTCTTTCTCTTCTTCGCTTTCTTCGTCTAAGGAATCATCTCCCCATATTACTGACACATAGGCCTTCTTTTTGAATTGATAGGACTTCTTCTTATCTTTATCGTTTGTCTTTTAGTTGAGGGCATTCTGACTTGTAATGTCCCGGCTTCTCACATTCGTAACAGATGATTTGATCTTTGCCTCTGAATTCACGTATGTTACTTGTGTCACCTTTTTTAAATCTATTTCTGAAGCCTCGATCTTTTCTGTAGAACTTCTTGAATTTTCGAACAAACATGGCCATCTCGTCATCATCCTCATCATCCTCTTCTTTTTCTTCCTTTTCCTTTACGGTGTTAAGAGCAATTCCTTTGTTCCGGCTCGTTGACATCGTCCTGTGCCTTTTTGAATCTCAGTTTGCTTTCATATTCAGACAAGCTTCCGAATAAGGCAGCAACTGAAGCCATTGATTCTTCACGAGCCTCCTCTATCGCAGTGACTTTAGCTTCCCAGTCTTTTGTCAAAACATTGAGAATTTTCCTGACCTAAGGACCTTGATCATAGATTTTACCCAAGGCTGCCAATTGATTTGTCAAATGAGTATATCTGAGTTGGAATTCGGCAAAGGTTTCTCCTGACTTCATCCGCAGTAAGTCATACTCAGTGGTCAGAGTATTAATACGATTCTCCCTCATGGAAGTACCTTCATATACAATCTCCAGAGCCTTCCACATTTCCTTCGCATTTGACAGATATCATATTCAAAAGTACTCCTTTTGACTAAGAGCACTTTGAAGCATCAGAATAGCCTTACTGTTGAGAGTGACATTCTTCTTATCATTCTCATCGAATTTAGCTTCCGTCTTTGGAACAGAGGTTCCTCCTTCAATCTTCATAGGCACGTAATCTCCAGTTTCTATCACTCGCCAGAGACCATATTCGATAGCCATTACGAACACTCTGAATTTTGCTTTCCAGAAAGAGTAGTGTTCTCCGTTGAATCCTGGGGGTCGATTAATTGAGGCACCATCAGGCAATATTCATTCCATGATCTTTCTCGGGATGTTAAGCCCAACTGAGAAACCTACGCTTTGATACCAAATGAAGAAAGTGGAATATCACCTAGAGGGGGGTGAATAGGTGATCTCAAAATTCTTTTCGCTATATGATGAGTAAGTGAGGAAAGCAAAGAGAGAGTTAAAGATAAATGACACGAGAAATTATACTGGTTCGGTCCAACTCCTTGACCTACGTCCAATCCCCAAACACACTGGGATTTCCACTATCTCACAAAACACAATTACACACTCGTAACTCGGGATGATCTTTTCTCTATGACTCACTCCCCTTACAAGTTGTAATCGTACACCCACACTCAAGATACCTCTATCTTGAAATTTTAAACGAGTTGTAAAACAAGTAGTAAAACTCTCTCACAGAGTAAAATGATAAATACTGAAGCTTAGAAATATCCGTATGATCAGTATACAATTTGAACAATTGCAAGCTTTAACTTTGTATGCGTTGGTTGTGTGTGTCGATGAATTCAATCCTTCGAGTATTTATAGTAGTTGTAAGATGAAGACCATTGTAGGATTTGAATTTTTCCGTTTGAATATGTCCGTTGTGAGCATTTAAGCATCTGCGCCTATTTCGCCTTAATTGGATTTCACGCGTTGTCTCTGTTTCACGAAACTTTCGCTGCTTGATAGCTCATCAATATTCAACCGTTGAGTGTTTGATACTGTCTGCTTGGTTGAGATACTTTACAGTTGTTATTCACGTTGCCTTAGATAGAGGATAGCTTAAAACATTGTTCCGGTGCTTTTTCGGTTATGGGCTACCCTGTTTCGATGTTGGCTTTGTCCATGATAATTTTAGTGCTTCACAACTTAAATATGATGTTAATCTATGTGGAGATCTTCTGCAACTCATTAACAAATTTGTTAAAAGCATTCAAGAATAATAAGATCTTCTGCAACTCATTAACAAATTGGTTAAAAGCATTTAAGAATAATAATGAGTATCATATAAAAACAAAGAGGATAACACGGTGAGTATTTAAATGCAGACGAGTATTTCAAGATCAGAGGAACCTTGCTCGAGCAATAATCCAAGCTTGCTCGGGCAAGCTTTGTATGTGTCAGTTCAAAACATGCTTGGTCGCTGATGCTCGAGCATGGTGCTCCAGCATGATATAATCATGCTCGGGTAAGAGATAGGCTGAAGCGAAGTATGAGAGAAAGCAATGCTGCTCAAGCAAGCTTTTGCTTTTGCTCGAGCTTGGTGCTCGAGCATGGATTTTTCTCCTGCTCGGGCAAGCGATAAGAAAGGGAAAAATAAGCAAGCTGCTCGGGCAACGTTAAGCTTCTGCTCGAGCAAGGTGTATCTGCAGGCAATGTTTTGGTTCTGCCTCGATGCTGCTCGAGCAAGGAATTTTATCTTGCTCGAGCATGATTGTTCAATCATCGCTTGTCGTCTACGACTTGATGTTGCTCGGGCAAGCTTAGTGTATTGCTCGAGCATGACCGATCATCCATCACTTCTTCCTTTCCAACCCGATGATGCTCGGGCAAGACCCCGTCGAGAAAGGCACCTAGAACATCTTCAACCCGATTTCGTCTCGACCAGGAGGTTGTTCAACATAGACTTCCTCCTGAATAAATCCATTTAGAAAAGCACTCTTAACATCCATTTGATAGAGTTTAAATCCTTTGATACACGCAAAGGCTAAGAGTAAAGGCGAAGAGTACACGTATTGATTCCAATCTAGCTACTGGAGCATATGTTTCCTCATAATCAATCCCTTCTTCCTGATTATAGCCTTTGGCAACCAGTCTAGCCTTGTTACGGACTATGATTGCTGATTCATCTCATTTGTTCTTGAATACCCATTTAGTGCCAATGACCGGATGGTCCTTAGGCCTAGGTACCAAATGCCAAACTTGATTCCTATCAAATTGGTGTAACTCCTCTTGCATAGCTATCACCCAATCATTGTCTGAAAGGGCTTCATCTATTTTAGAGGGTTCTATATGTGATATAAAAGCAGAAAATGTCACTTCATTCAAGGTATTGTTTCTAGTTCTTACACCTTGATTTAAATCACCTATCACTTGGTCCAAAGGATGATTCCTAAAGAACCTCCAAGCTCTAGGTTGAGATTGATCTGAGTTTTCTAAATCATTTTGAGGATCAACCTCTAAAACATTTTCAGGATTTTCAATAGAGGCATGAGTAGTTTTTGAAAAGAATTGGTTTTTATAAATGGGTTCATCATCATCCAAAGGTTCGTGAGGTTTAGATTCACAAAATACAACATGAATTGATTCTTCAACTAAACGAGTGCGCTTATTGAAAACTCTATATGCTTTACTTCTACTAGAATAACCAAGAAATATACCTTCGTCGGATTTGGGATCAAACTTACCCAAATTGTCCTTACCATTATTGTGGACGAAACATTTGCATCCAAAGATATGAAGATGAGCCAAGTTTGGTTTCCTTCCTTATAGATCTCATATGAAGTTTTGTTGAGCTTCTTTCGAAGATAGGCTCAGTTTGAAATATAGCTGGTCGTGCTCATTGCATCTGCCCAAAAAACTTGTGAGGTTTTATTTTCATTTAGCATTGCACGGGCCATTTCGGTGAGTACACGATTCTTTCTTTCAACAACACCATTTTGTTGTGCAGTTCTTGGGGCGGAGAAATTGTGATCAATGCCATGAGCATCACAAAACTCTCGAATGCTTGATTCTCAAATTCACCTCCATAATCGTTCGAATAGCTGAAATGCAAATACCTTTCTCGTTTTGCACTTTCTTGGCAAACACAACAAACCGATCAAATGTTTCATCCTTAGAAGATAAAAAGATAGTCCAAGTGAAACGAGAGTAATCATCGACAATGACTAGAGTATACAAATTGCCACCAAGGCTCTTTACTCTTGCTGGTCCAACTAAATCCATATGGAGTAGTTGAAGAGGTCGATTGGTCGTGATTTCAATCTTATTTTTGAAAGATGATTTAGTTTGTTTACCTCTTTGACAGGAATCACAAATCACGTCATTTTTAAATTGAAGTTTAGGAAACCCAAGAACTAAATCTTTTCTTAATAGCTTATTCAGTTGGAACATGTTCACATGAGCCAAACGCTTATGCCATAACCAACTTTCCTCTAAATTGCTAACAAAACATTTTTCGAATTCATTTTAGGTAAATCTAAAGTATAGCAATTTCCTTCACGAGGAGCTTTGAATAAAATCTTAAGTTTACCTTTATCGATTGGGAGATCATCTTTGTTGACAATAAGACATTCTTCCGAGTCAAAGATAATCCAGTTGTTCATGTCGCACTTTGACTTATGCTTAGGAGGTTGTGACAAAGTCCTTCCACAAGATATACATCTTTGACCGAGGTCCATCCTTTGTACCAATCTCTCCAATTCCGAGAGATCTTTCCAGATTGGTTTCCTCCAAAGGTAACTTTGCCACCATCTTTTGATCTCATTGCAACGAATTTGGTTTGATCCATCGTCATGTGTCTGGAGCATCCATTGTCAATGTACCACTTGTTGGTTCTTGATGCTCTCAGACAAACCTACAATTCAAATTAGGTTAAGCTTTAGGTACCCAATGTTTCTTGGGTCCTTTCGGGTTAGCTCGGGCCTCAAAGAAACCATAAGTTCTCTTAGGTATCCACCGATAATTACCAACGGGTTTATCTCTTCTATCCTTTCTATGAAAGCATGATGAAGTAGTGTGACCTTTACGGTTACAATAGTTACAATGAGCAAATGGATTAGAAGTATGAATTGATTTCTAAAAATAGTTCAAATAAGATTTTCCACCAGAGTTTTCTTTTTGCCTTTCTTTTTGTCAAAGATAGGATTATATCTTATGCCTGATCGATCATTTGTAAACCTTTGAGTTTTTAGAACCACATTAAGCATTTCACTTCCCTTAGTGAATTTCTCAAGTGTTTTCGTAAGATAAGAGTTCCTTTTCTTTAAATCCAGGCATTCATCACGAGATAAGATTTTCACGGGAAAGATTTTCAATACGTAGTTTAAGAGTTATGTTCTCCTTTTTCAAGGCAAGACATTCATTGACAACCTTTTCAAATTCAGATTGAATTTCATTATATTCATCAAATAATTCATCATAGGTTGGTTGCGAATTATATACCTCATTGTCGTTTTCTGCTAGCTCTTCTTCTGCCACTAGACAGACGTTGGCAATTTCTTTCTCTTCTTCGCTTTCTTCGTCTAAGGAATCATCTCCCCATATTACTGACACATAGGCCTTCTTTTTGAATTGATAGGACTTCTTCTTATCTTTATCGCTGTCTTTTAGTTGAGGGCATTCTGACTTGTAATGTCCCGGCTTCTCACATTCGTAACAGATGATTTGATCTTTGCCTCTGAATTCACGTATGTTACTTGTGTCACCTTTTTTAAATCTATTTCTGAAGCCTCGATCTTTTCGTAGAACTTCTTGAATTTTCGAACAAACATGGCCATCTCGTCATCATCCTCATCATCCTCTTCTTTTTCTTCCTTTTCCTTTACAGTGTTAAGAGCAATTCCTTTGTTCCGGCTACTGTTGACATCGTCCAGGCCTTTTTTGAATCTCGTTGCTTTCATATTCGGACAAGCTTCCGAATAAGGCAAAGAATCGAAGCCATTGATTCTTCACGAGCCTCCTCTATCGCAGTTGACTTTAGCTTCCCGAGTCTTTTGTCAAAACATTGAGAATTTTCCGACCTAAGGACCTTGATCATAGATTTTACCCAAGGCGCCAATTGATTTGTCAAATGAGTATATCGAGTTGGAATTCGGCAAAGGTTTCTCCCGACTTCATCCCGATAAGTCATACTCGGTGGTCGAGTATTAATACGATTCTCCCTCATAGGAAGTACCTTCATATACAATCTCCGAGCCTTCCACATTTCCTTCGCATTTGACAGATATCATATTCAAAAGTACTCCTTTTGACTAAGAGCACTTTGAAGCATCGAATAGCCTTCTTGTTAAGAGTGACATTCTTCTTATCATTCTCATCGAATTTAGCTTCCGTCTTTGGAGCAGAGGTTCCTCCTTCAATCTTCATAGGCACGTAATCTCCAGTTTCTATCACTCGCCAGAGACCATATTCGATAGCCATTACGAACACTCTGAATTTTGCTTTCCAGAAAGAGTAGTGTTCTCCGTTGAATCCTGGGGGTCGATTAATTGAGGCACCATCAGGCAATATTCATTCCATGATCTTTCTCGGGATGTTAAGCCCAACTGAGAAACCTACGCTTTGATACCAAATGAAGAAAGTGGAATATCACCTAGAGGGGGGTGAATAGGTGATCTCAAAATTCTTTTCGCTATATGATGAGTAAGTGAGGAAAGCGTAGAGAGTTAAAGATAAATGACACGAGAGAAATTATCTTGGTTCGGTCCAACTCCTTGACCTACGTCCAATCCCCAAACACACTCTGGGATTTCCACTATCTCACAAAACACAATTACACACTCTGTAACTCAGGATGATCCTTTCTCTCTATGACTCACTCCCCCTTACAAGTTGTAATCGTACACCCACACTCAAGATACCTCTATCTTGAAATTTTAAACGAGTTGTAAAACAAGTAGTAAAACTCTCTCACAGAGTAAAATGATAAATACTGAAGCTTAGAAATATCCGTATGATCAGTATACAATTTGAACAATTGCAAGCTTTAACTTTGTATGCGTTGGTTGTGTGTGTCGATGAATTCAATCCTTCGAGTATTTATAGTAGTTGTAAGATGAAGACCATTGTAGGATTTGAATTTTTCCGTTTGAATATGTCCGTTGTGAGCATTTAAGCATCTGCGCCTATTTCGCCTTAATTGGATTTCACGCGTTGTCTCGTTTCACGAAACTTTCTTTGCTTGATAGCTCATCAATATTCAACCGTTGAGTGTTTGATCTTTATGCTTGGTTGAGATACTTTACGGTTGTTATTCACGTTGCCTTAGATAGAGGATAGCTTAAAACATTGTTCCGGTGCTTTTTCGGTTATGGGCTACCTGTTTCGATGTTGGCTTTGTCCATGATAATTTTAGTGCTTCACAACTTAAATATGATGTTAATCTATGTGGAGATCTTCGCAACTCATTAACAAATTTGTTAAAAGCATTCAAGAATAATAAGATCTTCGCAACTCATTAACAAATTGGTTAAAAGCATTTAAGAATAATAATGAGTATCATATAAAAACAAAGAGGATAACACGGTGAGTATTTAAATGCGAGACGAGTATTTCAAGATCGGAGGAACCTTGCTCGAGCAATAATCCAAGCTTGCTCGGGCAAGCTTTGTATGTGTCGGTTCAAAACATGCTTGGTCGCGATGCTCGAGCAAAGGCATTTTTCCCTCGAGCATGGTGCTCGAGCATGATATAATCATGCTCGGGTAAGAGATAGGTTGAGCGAAGTATGAGAAAGCAATCTTTGCTCAAGCAAGCTTTTGCTTTTGCTCGAGCTTGGTGCTCGAGCATGGATTTTCTCCCTCGGGCAAGCGATAAGAAAGGGAAAAATAAGCAAGCTGCTCGGCAACGTTAAGCTACGCTCGAGCAAGGTGTATCTCCGGGCAATGTTTTGGTTCGCCTCGATCTTTGCTCGAGCAAGGAATTTTATCTTGCTCGAGCATGATTGTTCAATCATGCTGCTTTCGTCTCTGACTTGATGTTGCTCGGGCAAGCTTAGTGTATTGCTCGAGCATGACTGATCATCCATCACTTCTTCCTTTCCAGAACCCGATGATGCTCGGGCAAGACCACAGTCGAAAGGCACCTAGAACATCTTCAACCCGATTTCGTCTCGACCAGGAGGTTGTTCAACATAGACTTCCTCCTGAATAAATCCATTTAGAAAAGCACTCTTAACATCCATTTGATAGAGTTTAAATCCTTTGATACACGCAAAGGCTAAGAGTAAAGGCGAAGAGTACACGTATTGATTCCAATCTAGCTCTTTGGAGCATATGTTTCCTCATAATCAATCCTTCTTCCCCGATTATAGCCTTTGGCAACCCGGTCTAGCCTTGTTACGGACTATGATTGCTGATTCATCTCATTTGTTCTTGAATACCCATTTAGTGCCAATGACCGGATGGTCCTTAGGCCTAGGTACCAAATGCCAAACTTGATTCCTATCAAATTGGTGTAACTCCTCTTGCATAGCTATCACCCAATCATTGTCTGAAAGGGCTTCATCTATTTTAGAGGGTTCTATATGTGATATAAAAGCAGAAAATGTCACTTCATTCAAGGTATTGTTTCTAGTTCTTACACCTTGATTTAAATCACCTATCACTTGGTCCAAAGGATGATTCCTAAAGAACCTCCAAGCTCTAGGTTGAGATTGATCGAGTTTTCTAAATCATTTTGAGGATCAACCTCTAAAACATTTTCAGGATTTTCAATAGAGGCATGAGTAGTTTTTGAAAAGAATTGGTTTTTATAAATGGGTTCATCATCATCCAAAGGTTCGTGAGGTTTAGATTCACAAAATACAACATGAATTGATTCTTCAACTAAACGAGTGCGCTTATTGAAAACTCTATATGCTTTACTTCTACTAGAATAACCAAGAAATATACCTTCGTCGGATTTGGGATCAAACTTACCCAAATTGTCCTTACCATTATTGTGGACGAAACATTTGCATCCAAAGATATGAAGATGAGCCAAGTTTGGTTTCCTTCCCTTATAGATCTCATATGAAGTTTTGTTGAGCTTCTTTCGAAGATAGGCTCAGTTTGAAATATAGCTGGTCGTGCTCATTGCATCTGCCCAAAAAACTTGTGAGGTTTTATTTTCATTTAGCATTGCACGGGCCATTTCGGTGAGTACACGATTCTTTCTTTCAACAACACCATTTTGTTGTGCGGTTCTTGGGGCGGAGAAATTGTGATCAATGCCATGAGCATCACAAAACTCTCTCGAATGCTTGATTCTCAAATTCACCTCCATGATCGTTCGAATAGCTGAAATGCAAATACCTTTCTCGTTTTGCACTTTCTTGGCAAACACAACAAACCGATCAAATGTTTCATCCTTAGAAGATAAAAAGATAGTCCAAGTGAAACGAGAGTAATCATCGACAATGACTAGAGTATACAAATTGCCACCAAGGCTCTTTACTCTTCTTGGTCCAACTAAATCCATATGGAGTAGTTGAAGAGGTCGATTGGTCGTGATTTCAATCTTATTTTTGAAAGATGATTTAGTTTGTTTACCTCTTTGACGGGGAATCACAAATCACGTCATTTTTAAATTGAAGTTTAGGAAACCCAAGAACTAAATCTTTTCTTAATAGCTTATTCAGTTGGAACATGTTCACATGAGCCAAACGCTTATGCCATAACCAACTTTCCTCTAAATTGCTAACAAAACATTTTTCAGAATTCATTTTAGGTAAATCTAAAGTATAGCAATTTCCTTCACGAGGAGCTTTGAATAAAATCTTAAGTTTACCTTTATCGATTGGGAGATCAT
Organism: Acacia melanoxylon; assembly: GCA_019022615.1. Classification (NCBI taxonomy): domain Eukaryota; kingdom Viridiplantae; phylum Streptophyta; class Magnoliopsida; order Fabales; family Fabaceae; genus Acacia; species Acacia melanoxylon. The sequence continues at coordinate 1,348,340 of JAFJYJ010000002.1, forward strand.
CTTTGTTGACAATAAGACATTCTTCGAGTCAAAGATAATCCAGTTGTTCATGTCTCGCACTTTGACTTATGCTTAGGAGGTTGTGACAAAGTCCTTCCACAAGATATACATCTTTGACACGAGGTCCATCCTTTGTACCAATCTCTCCAATTCCAGAGATCTTTCCAGATTGGTTTCCTCCAAAGGTAACTTTGCCACCATCTTTTGATCTCATTGCAACGAATTTGGTTTGATCCATCGTCATGTGTCCTGGAGCATCCATTGTCAATGTACCACTTGTTGGTTCTTGATGCTCTCGAGACAAACCTACAATTCAAATTAGGTTAAGCTTTAGGTACCCAATGTTTCTTGGGTCCTTTCGGGTTAGCTCGGGCCTCAAAGAAACCATAAGTTCTCTTAGGTATCCACGATAATTACCAACAAGTTTATCTCTTCTATCCTTTCTATGAAAGCATGATGAAGTAGTGTGACCTTTACGGTTACAATAGTTACAATGAGCAAATGGATTAGAAGTATGAATTGATTTCTAAAAATAGTTCAAATAAGATTTTCCACCAGTTTTCTTTTTGCCTTTCTTTTTGTCAAAGATAGGATTATATCTTATGCCTGATCGATCATTTGTAAACCTTTGAGTTTTTAGAACCACATTAAGCATTTCACTTCCCTTAGTGAATTTCTCAAGTGTTTTCGTAAGATAAGAGTTCCTTTTCTTTAAATCCAGGCATTCATCACGAGATAAGATTTTCACGGGAAAGATTTTCAATACGTAGTTTAAGAGTTATGTTCTCCTTTTTCAAGGCAAGACATTCATTGACAACCTTTTCAAATTCAGATTGAATTTCATTATATTCATCAAATAATTCATCATAGGTTGGTTGCGAATTATATACCTCATTGTCGTTTTTTACGCTAGCTCTTCTTCGCCACTAGACAGACGTTGGCAATTTCTTTCTCTTCTTCGCTTTCTTCGTCTAAGGAATCATCTCCCCATATTATTCGACACATAGGCCTTCTTTTTGAATTGATAGGACTTCTTCTTATCTTTATCGCTGTCTTTTAGTTGAGGGCATTCGACTTGTAATGTCCCGGCTTCTCACATTCGTAAATGAGATGATTTGATCTTTGCCTCTCCGAATTCACGTATGTTACTTGTGTCACCTTTTTAAATCTATTTCGAAGCCTCGATCTTTTCGTAGAACTTCTTGAATTTTCGAACAAACATGGCCATCTCGTCATCATCCTCATCATCCTCTTCTTTTTCTTCCTTTTCCTTTACGGTGTTAAGAGCAATTCCTTTGTTCCGGCTCGTTGACATCGTCCAGGCCTTTTTGAATCTCAGTTTGCTTTCATATTCAGACAAGCTTCCGAATAAGGCAAAGAATCGAAGCCATTGATTCTTCACGAGCCTCCTCTATCGCAGTGACTTTAGCTTCCCAGTCTTTTGTCAAAACATTGAGAATTTTCCCGACCTAAGGACCTTGATCATAGATTTTACCCAAGGCCGCCAATTGATTTGTCAAATGAGTATATCCGAGTTGGAATTCGGCAAAGGTTTTCTCCCGACTTCATCCGCAGTAAGTCATACTAGTGGTCGAGTATTAATACGATTCTCCCTCATGCCGGAAGTACCTTCATATACAATCTCGAGCCTTCCACATTTCCTTCGCATTTGACAGATATCATATTCAAAAGTACTCCTTTTGACTAAGAGCACTTTGAAGCATCAGAATAGCCTTACTGTTGAGAGTGACATTCTTCTTATCATTCTCATCGAATTTAGCTTCCGTCTTTGGAACAGAGGTTCCTCCTTCAATCTTCATAGGCACGTAATCTCCAGTTTCTATCACTCGCCAGAGACCATATTCGATAGCCATTACGAACACTCTGAATTTTGCTTTCCGAAAGAGTAGTGTTCTCCGTTGAATCTCGGGGTCGATTAATTGAGGCACCATCGTGCAATATTCATTCCATGATCTTTCTCGGGATGTTAAGCCCAACCGAGAAACCTACGCTTTGATACCAAATGAAGAAAGTGGAATATCACCTAGAGGGGGGTGAATAGGTGATCTCAAAATTCTTTTCGCTATATGATGAGTAAGTGAGGAAAAGTAGAGAGTTAAAGATAAATGACACGAGAGAAATTATCTTGGTTCGGTCCAACTCCTTGACCTACGTCCAATCCCCAAACACACTGGGATTTCCACTATCTCACAAAACACAATTACACACTCGTAACTCGGGATGATCCTTTCTCTCTATGACTCACTCCCCTTACAAGTTGTAATCGTACACCCACACTCAAGATACCTCTATCTTGAAATTTTAAACGAGTTGTAAAACAAGTAGTAAAACTCTCTCACGAGTAAAATGATAAATACCTTGAAGCTTAGAAATATCCGTATGATCGGTATACAATTTGAACAATTGCAAGCTTTAACTTTGTATGCGTTGGTTGTGTGTGTCGATGAATTCAATCCTTCGAGTATTTATAGTAGTTGTAAGATGAAGACCATTGTAGGATTTGAATTTTCCGTTTGAATATGTCCGTTGTGAGCATTTAACCATCCGCGCCTATTTCGCCTTAATTGGATTTCGCGCGTTGTCTCTGTTTCACGAAACTTTCGCTGCTTGATAGCTCATCAATATTCAACCGTTGAGTGTTTGATATTGTCTGCTTGGTTGAGATACTTTACAGTTGTTATTCACGTTGCCTTAGATAGAGGATAGCTTAAAACATTGTTCCGGTGCTTTTTCGGTTATGGGCTACCCTGTTTCGATGTTGGCTTTGTCCATGATAATTTTAGTGCTTCACAACTTAAATATGATGTTAATCTATGTGGAGATCTTACGCAACTCATTAACAAATTTGTTAAAAGCATTCAAGAATAATAAGATCTTCGCAACTCATTAACAAATTGGTTAAAAGCATTTAAGAATAATAATGAGTATCATATAAAAACAAAGAGGATAACACGGTGAGTATTTAAATCGCAGACGAGTATTTCAAGATCGAGGAACCTTGCTCGAGCAATAATCCAAGCTTGCTCGGGCAAGCTTTGTATGTGTCGATTCAAAACATGCTTGGTCGCGATGCTCGAGCAAAGGCATTTTTCCGCTCGAGCATGGTGCTCCAAAGCATGATATAATCATGCTCGGGTAAGAGATAGGCTGAAGCGAAGTATGAGAGAAAGCAATGCTGCTCAAGCAAGCTTTTGCTTTTGCTTGAGCTTGGTGCTCGAGCATGGATTTTCTCCTGCTCGGGCAAGCGATAAGAAAGGGCAAAAGAAGCAAGCTGCTCGGGCAACGTTAAGCTTCTGCTCGAGCAAGGTGTACCTGCAGGCAATGTTTTGGTTCTGCCTCGATGCTGCTCGAGCAAGGAATTTTATCTTGCTCGAGCATGATTGTTCAATCATGCTGCTTTCGTCTCTGACTTGATGTTGCTCGGGCAAGCTCAGTGTGTTGCTCGAGCATGACTGATCATCCATCACTTCTTCCTTTCCAGAACCCGATGATGCTCGGGCAAGACCCTGGGGGTGCTCGAGCAAGCTAAGAACTTCATCAAAAACATGAACTTTGTTATCATCAAAACATTGAGAACTAACATTTTTCACAAAAAATCAAGACCGGTATGTAACAATTAATTCCTATTGTTCTAGGGATTAGGATTACCTGGTCTCCGTTTTTGCTAATCTCCTAGAAAAATAATTTTATGCAGAGTAAGAATAGAGGAAGTAGTAGAGGTGAATAGAAGTATTGAAGGTTAGCTAGGGTTAGACTAGGCCTCTATTTATAATTTAAAATTAGGGTTTAGCTATGGTCTGGGCTCTTTAACTATTGCCAACTCATTAATAGGTTATATAACAATACCAATGTTATTAAAGTTCTAAATTTTATTTTTATTATTATATTGTTGTTGTTGTTGTTATTATTATTATCTGAGGTATTACATGCATGATCAGGGCCTTTTGCCTCAGGATTCCGACCAAAACCAACCTGTCAGGCCTAACCCGAAGGCCACCATCGCCTCCCCACTGGAACCAGGCTTCTCACCCTTCAGCTCATGGATGCAGGTGACGTATCCCAAAAAAGGGAAACAAGCGAAATTGGGGAAAGGAAGCAAAGTCGGAGGGATCACCTCTTAATTGTGGATCACGATACAATGTTATGTTTGATTGTAAGGATTTGGTAGAAAATATTTCGCAAGTTCCGCAGGCTGATATGGTGAAGATAGATCCACCTATGACTGAGTGAGAGTTAAGTAGTGGATTCGCGTGCCAGGATGTAGGCCCTGGAACCAAGTCTCCTACTATGGCCCATAACCCCACTAAGCAGGGGCCAAACAAGGTGAAGAGCAAGGGGCCAAACCAGCCTAGGTATATAGGAAGAAGATGGGTAGGTCCGATATTTCAAGTATCCCCAGTCTGGGCCGAGTAAGGCTTTAAGCACTTGTGCTAGTGTTTGCGCAGTAGCCCATAATAAGGGAAAGGAGGTTTGTGAGGAATTAGGTCTAGGAGGGGAGGCCCTGAAATAGATGGTGATCGAGAAGGAAGACTCTAAGGCCACAGAATTCCTCAGCTTAGCGTTTAAGGAATTGGAAACTAGCTCGTCCTTGGACAGTAGCAAGCATACTGTTGTAAAACTCCAACATCCTCGACAAGCTCAATAGGATGCTAATCTGATGTCCTTGGAGGCTCTTGGTGACCATAGTACTACACAGTCAGGGCATGGCAAGGTAATGTGGGGTAAGGAAAACCAACCTCTTAACATTTCTGGGAAACCAAAGTTACACCATGGTGTTAAACTTCAGTCCAGCATTATGCAGAATTTGAAAGTATGCAAAAAATAGTTAGGCAAGCACATGTGTAAGGATGCGATTACAATACTTTAGGAGGAGTTGGATGTACCTAAAGTGTTGGATGTTGTGCCAGTGTGTTCCCCTGAGATTGCACCGTCGTTGCGTGAGTACGATGAGGACCCGTCGGGGTTTGGGATGTCTGTTTAACCCTCTCTTTTATTATGGTTATGCAGATCTTCATCTAGAACCCAGGGGACAGCAAGCAAGAGTTTTTTTGAACTTTCATGTGCTTTATGTCGGAGCAAAAACCTGATATGGTGGTCTTGGTTGAGCCTCGCATATCCAGGGTTAAAGCAGATAGGTTCATCACTAACTCTGGGTTTCAAAGTTCTTATAGGTTAGAGGCGCTAGGTTATTCTGGAGGTATCTGGTTGTTATGGAAGGAGGCCTTGACTGTGTCTGTCGAAGCCTGTCATCCGCAGTTCATTCATACCAAAGTTCAAACTCGAGGTGGTATTGGCTCCTCTCACTTCACAGCGATATACGTTAGTTCGAACAACACGTTACATAAGGAGCTTTGACAATCTTTGTCGGAAGTTGTCTAGTCTGTTACTGACCCTTGGCTTCTTGCCTAAGATTTTAATGCGATTCTTCACGCTGGGGAACGTATGGGGGGGATGAAGAGGCGAGCTTGTGGTTGTGATTCATTACGCTCCTTCATTTTCAACTTTGGCCTCGTCGACCTGGGGTTCTCAGGTCCTAAATATACTTGGAGACGCGGTACCCTACTACAGGGATTAGATCGTGCCTTGTGCAACAACGCTTGGCAACATGGTTTCCCTACTACAGTGGTTAAAAACCTCCCGAAGCTAAGCTCAGATCATCAGCTAATTGGTATACATGTCAGTGGGAATGGAAGGTCCTTTCAACAGCGTAGACCGTTCAGATATTTAGTGGCATGCGCTACTTCAGATTCCTTTGATAAATTAGTTTAGAGTAGTTGGTCCAATACTATGCTAGTTACTGCTAATGTCAAACATTTTACTAAGGCCGCTAAGAAGTGGAACCACGAGGTCTTTGGAAGTATCACAGGTCGAAAATGAAGAATCTTGGCAAGTCTCAGTGGGATTCAATGGCTCAGGAATCCAGGTCCTGGTCTCACCTTGATCGGGTTGAGAGTGACTTGCGTAAGGAAATTGAAGTTATATACGAATAGGAAAATCTGATGTGGGCCTAGAGAGCAAGGTACGACTAGATCAGATTTGGGGATAGAAACACGGCCTTTTATCACGCTAAAGCTGTGTAGCAAAGTAGGAGGAAATTGATCACTGTTCTTAAAGATGAGAATGGGGCGTGGTATTCCGATGATAAGACTACGTATGTGGGCGCTTTGCTATTACAAGAAGTTATATAGGAGAGAAGATGATGTTTTCACCCCACCTTATCCAGGGAGGGGGCTCTTTCCAGTTATTGGGAACCCTCTTACTTAATCCCTTAGTGTGGCGGTTATGATAGGAGAAGTTCACAACGCTTTATTCCAGATGAAGCCACTTAAAGCTCCAGGGATTCATGGTCTACACGCTGCTTTTTTCCAAAACCATTGGTAAATTGTTGGACCTTCTATATTCCATATGGTCACTCGTTGCTTTAATGAAGGCTTTGTTGAGCTAGAATTGAATGAGACGCTTATCACTCTTATTCCTAAAGTTCTAGCTCCGAAGGTCCTAAAAGATTTCCGCCCCTATTAGCCTACACACAACCCTTTACAAGATTATCACCAAGGTCTTGGCTAACTGCCTCAAGAAGTGACTACCTCGGCTAGTGCTCCCTAGTCAGTCTAGCTTTGTAGCAGGAAGGCAAATTACTAACAATATTATCATTGCCCAGGAGGTGATTCACTCCATAAGACAGAAGAAAGGCTTGGACGGATGGATGGCAATAAAGGTGAACCTTGAGAAAGCGTATGATCGCCTGCAATGGGATTTCATAAAGGAGACACTTTATGATGCAGGATGCCCAGCTATATTTGTGAAGGCGGTAATGTCTTGTATCTCAATGTGTAGTATGAGAGTTGTTTGGAATGGTAGTCAATCTGAGGTGTTTTATCCTTCTAAAGGACTCTGATAAGGGGACCCTCTCTCACCCTATATTTTTGTGTTGCGCATAGAACGGCTTTCTCAAATAATTTCCCAAAGGGTGGCTAAAAAAGATGGAAACCCATTCGTATAGGTTGTGGTGGGGCCCCTCTTTCACACTTGTTTTTTTGCAGATGATTTAGTATTATTTAGCTCTATTGCAGCCATAATTAATGGCATTCTGGAAGATTTTTGCTTTAGCTCAGGTCACAAGATTAGTTGCTCCAAGACCCCTATTCTTCTCCAAAAATGTGACACCAGGTGTCCAAGCAAGGGTCAGCAAGGCGATGGGCTTTCGACATACTGAGGATCTTGGGAAGTATTTAGGGGTCCCTCTTCTACATAAGCATGTCCGTGTTGGAACCTATGAATATCTAAACGAGAAAGTACAGAATAAACTCTTCGATTGGGTGGCCAAAACCCTCTCGTTGGCAAGCCGTATTACGCTGGCAAAGGCGGTCTTATCAGCTATATCGACCTATACTATGCAGACGACTAGATTGACTCCAGGATTGTGTAGTCACCTTGAGCACCATATTAGAAATTTTTTGCGGGGGCGTACGGCATCTGAGCGAAGGCCAAGCCTTATGTGCTAGGAGGACATGTGTAAGCCATATGCAATGGGTGGCTGTGGCTTCAAGCAGCTAGCTAAACGAACCAAGCGTTCTTGGTGAAGGTTGGTTTTGCTGTGCTTTCTAGGCTAGACCTACTTTGGGTACAAGTATTGCGGTATAAGTATGGTTGGGATGATCATACAAGCCCCTAACGACATGCTCAATGTACTTCTTTTTTTGTAGAGCCATCAACTGAATCTTTGGCCTGATGTAGAGATTGGAATACGCTGGGAACTTGGGAATGGCTTACACACTCGGTTATGGTCAGATAACTAGGTGTTAGAGGTGGGTCCTTTAAAATTCCTGGCATTTCGGGATATTACACCTGAGGAGGAACCACGACCAGTTCACTACTATGTGACCCTTGACGGCCTTTGGAACTGGGAGCTGCTACACGATGTTCTTCAAGAGCATATAAGGTTGAGCATCTCGGGGTGCAAGCCCTCGGTAAGTGATGATGGGGAGGCCACTTGTTTTTGGGATCACTCGGCCGATGGCAACTTTTCTGTTGCATCAGCTTACAAATTGCTTGGCAAGGGAGTGGACGGTGGTTCTTGCTGACTCTTGGAGACGATCCGGAAATGGAATGGCGCTCAACACATCCGAGTCTTCCTCTAGCTTGAGGCTCGTTGTAGCCTCCTTACATATGATTGATGATGTGCTACGCATGAGACATGGCGAGGCGGCGGAGGACACCAACCACATTCTGAGGTACTGTAAGTTTGCAAAGGATGTGTGGTTGCAATTCATGTCGACCCGCCAATTTTAGCAATTTTCCCAAGAGGAACTGAGGGTATGGATGCTTCAGAATCTTGAGCAGCATAGCGTCTAGGTAGGTGATGGAGTCAATTGGGCTAGCATTTTTGGTTTGGTATGTTGGAAGTGTAGGAATTCTTACAACGCAGCGGATTAAAAATTTTAAGAATCCCGTCCCGAGGATCACTCAGGTGCGTTTAAATCAAGACTAAGGGAATCCGAAATTACCTTTGGTGAATCCGTTCGCGTCTCGTTTCCTTTGAACTGGTGGGCTACCTCCTCGATCAATAGAAGACGACTCGTTGAATCGGCTTCCTCTACTGGTATCCACACGAACAATTTCCCGAACACGGCTACGGCAGTGTGCTAGCGCTTCTTCTGTGTCTCTCTAGGTTCTTCACCACCAGATGAATCTTTCTCTCGTTTTTTTTCTTTGGCTTATATAAACACACAACCATCAAAAGCCTCAAAAGCTTCTGTCCGTTTTTCTGTGCATCAATACGTATTAATGCGTATTAATACGTATTAATGTACAATTAATCTGCATTAATGTACAATCAATACGCATTAAGTTTGAATTTCGAATTTCAAAAACTGATTTTTGAAATCTGAATTTCGAATTCTTGAATTAAAAAAATATTAATTAAATCTATCGATAGATCTAATCTAATGTATTTATTTAATGCAAACTAAAAGCCTTCGATTTAATTTATCTCTATAAATCAAATCCGAGAAATAATATCCATCTATTTAATTAATTATGAGATACCATATCTCAATTTAATCTAAACAGATATCGATATTCTTATTCGAATATTAAACGAGATACAATATCTCTATTTGTTTTAGATATTTAATTTATCAAAATAAATTAAATACAAAACAAATATTATATATAATAATATTATAATCTCCATTAATAATATTAATATATATATATATATATATATTAATTTCGAATTTTAATAAATATATATAAATATATATATTTATCCTAGATTAAATTTAGTATTCATTAATTCCGCATTAATCGAGATTCAATGAACCCGGACACAAATGCTCGTGTTGGGTTATTCTTGTGTGCTTACCCCAGCAGCCCATATGAGATTGGCGGTGGGCAAAATCGTATCGGCCACAAGTCGCAAGCGGCCTCTAGCAAGACATTACGACTACCCAACTCACATGGGGATCGATATCACGATACAACCTTATCATACAACCATGTCACGTCCCTTTTGTCACGCGATAATTTGGTCAAGGATGAAGCATGGACAATGTCAACTTCCTATTCTTGTCCATTACTTTCTCGATTCTCGAGTAGTCTAATAAGTGAAATGGAAACTCCTTTCCAACATAGTATGGCCATACATTTCTTAGACTAACTCATCGAGGGGCCCAATATTATCTCTCTACAAATGTGAGGGACAAATTCCATCTTGACCATTCACATTCCTCCGCATGAAAACCACCGATCCCGATCCCGGCCTTTATCATCACTCCCGGTCAAAGGTGACTTTTGACTAGGTCAAAGATTAATGATTCATCATGTAGGAATCCATGATGATCTCGAGGTCATAGGGCATTGTGACGCGGTTATACATGAGACAAGCTAATGACTAGATCCATGCAGCTTTCTCATAGTGGGTGATCCAAAGACCTTGTACTCTTACTAGTGCCCATGACTACGATTGTATCTCCATATCTCATCAAAGTCATATCTGGTCTTAACTCATCTTCGCTCCGCGTAGATGATCGGCCGAGGACATTTAGGATAATCTATAAGATATATCCAGGGATGCAGTTATCAATACAAACATGCAAACGAAAATGATAACAAAAAGGAGAATACTATAAATATCCTAAACGTTCATTGTACAATGACTTGCCCCTAGGGCATAATTTCCAACAGGAAGCTCTAAGAGTCACGGAACAAGGCGGTGTTCCAAAAGGTATACGTCCAAGCCCCTACCCTAGCTCAGGAGGTGAGGCTCCTCGATGATTTCAACGCCTAGGCCAAGGAATTGGTTCACAAGGCTCAAGGGATTATGCGACGTCAAAAGGCACAGCTCATTTAATAGATTAAACCACCACACATGATTGTTGCTTTGAATTGTGATAGGGCAAAGAGATGTGGCGACATTCAGTTAGGGGCTGAGTGTTTGCTTTGGGATCATTTAAGGCACTGGCTAGGGGGTTGCTGTCGCAACATTGGATACTTCTCTTCTTTCCAAGCGAAGTTATGGGCTCTGATGGATGGGTTGGAACTTGCAAAGGCCTCTGGGTTTAAAGATGTGATGGTTCAGGTTGATTGCTTGGTGGCTGTGGATTTAATTAGGAGCACGGATGGAGGCTCCAATGGCAACATGTCCCTTATACGTCAGATTCACAGGTTAATGGCTCAGGAATGGCAGGTTACAATGAGCCATGTTTCCAAGGAAGGTAACCGTTGTGCGGATTTCCTCGTCTCCTATGCATTGAGTCTCGATGGAGAGCTCCACTCCTTAGATAATCCATCGGAGGGCCTACGTAGCCTACTTTGTGAGGATGCGGAGGGACTAGGAAGAACCAGGTTCTGTTCTAGTTGATGCTGATCATGGTAGTCAGTTCTTTTGAAAGTGGAGCTTAATCACCAAGAGGGGTGAATTGGGGATTTTAAAAATCTTTCCTAAGTGCTCTGTTTTTGAACACTAAAACAGAGCTAAGCAGACTATAGGGAAGAAGAGCAAGACACAAGGATTTATCTTGGTTCGGTCCAACCTCTTGACCTACATCCGGTCCCGCGACTCTCTCGGGATTTTCACTATCTCAATTGATTACACCCTCGTAACTCAAGAGTAATTCTCTTACTAGAACTTACTCCCCCTTACAAGTTGCAATCAATATCTCAATCTCCAAGTCCCCTGACTTAAGATTCTTACAATGAAATGATTTACAATAAATGAACTCTCTCTAAGAGTGGATAAATATAATCACTGAAGATCAATGTATTAAAAGATACTTTACAAGTGAAAACTGAAAGAGTAGTTGGTAAACTTGAATGCAATTCGTTTTCAGCAGATTAGTTGTTCAGAAGAATTGAATATTAATGCAACTCTATTTATACAAAGAGAGCATTAAATGACCGTTGCAATCTCCATTATAACCTTTGGTGCATTAATCTAGCTGTTGGAGGCACTTTGGTGTCTTCTCTCTCTCTACTCTTCAGTTAATTCCTTTTTTCCAGAGGATTAGTGTTGACTTTCCTTGTAATAGATCCGTTGAAAGAACAGCTACTGCATAGGGAAAGGAAACATTAATCCCTTTGCAACGTGTGTAGAATGATTGTACAAAAGGATGGAAGTTCTCTGGACTTTGCATTTAATGTGCCAACTTCAATTTTTGCTTTTGTTCAAATCTTCATTTAATATCTTCTAAACCATCTGAAACTCACTAACAAACTGATTAAACATAGTTAAGAATAGTAATGAGTGATGATAAGAAGTATTAAGATCAAACAAGAAGATTTCACAAATTCGTCAGATTTGAATTTCAAACTTAGCGACACAAACTCGAGTTTGTTTATCAAAACTAGAGTTTGTCACTATGCACTAATAGCAAAACTCGAGTTTCCATTTCCTAACTCGAGTTTCCTTCTTCCAGAGAGGAACGTCGCAATTTGAACTTTGGACCATATTTTTGAATGGGAGCAAAACTCGAGTTTCCAATTACAAACTCGAGTTTTGGACTCTTGATATGAAAAATGAGTTTAAGTCCAAAACCTCAAAACTGGAGTTTTCATTCTCAATTGGAGTTTTCAAAAACGTTGAAAAAGAGCAAAGCTCTGCTTGGCCAAAACTCAAGTTTCCAAAACTAAACTCGAGTTTTCATTTAAATATGAAAACCTTAGAAAAGCTATGCCAAGACAAAACTGGAGTTTTCTTATCAAAACTGGAGTTTTCACAAGCTGAGTAAAACTTGAACTCTCTGTCAAGTACAAACTCGAGTTTACAAGTCTAAACTCGAGTTTTCCTGAAAATTTGGAAAACTTAGAAACCTCATGGCAAACTGAAAACTGGAGTTTCCATATCAAAACTGGAGTTTGCATAAGCCCAAAATGTTGGAGATTCTCTGTATGACCAAAACTCGAGTTTCCAAATGGAAACTCGAGTTTTGTCTTCTTCAGACATTTTGAAGAGTCTCTGTATTATGCAAACTAGAGTTTTGTCTAGGTGTAAAAAAACTTGGAATGCTCTCTGTAAGTCCAAAACTCGAGTTTCTGAATGGAAACTGGAGTTTTGCTTAGTTCATTAAAATTGAACTATTCTCTGTCAAGTCAAAACTCGAGTTTTCAAACCAAAACTCGAGTTTGCCTTTGACATTAACTTTTTCAACTTACCAAAGACAAACTTCATCTTGTGTTTACAATTGTCAGTTATCTTCAAAACCCATAGAGAACTAACACTTTTGTAACCAAAAAAAAAAATACTCTAATATTATTTATGGTGCATCCAACATCTTGAAGTTATTTTCCTAGTGATTCTAGAACCCTAATCTATTTATAGTACATCCACAGAAAAAATAGCATCATGGTTCCAAATGTTCCATAAACAAGATTAGTGTAATTGATACTGATGAGAAATAATATCAAAGGCACTATATCCTACTTTACCACTCTTTTTTAACTTTGACTTTATTTTTCTTAAACCATTTTTAATTTTCATAATCACTATTTTTTTTCATTTCATTACATTTTTTATTTTGAATCAATTCTCTTTACTTAAATAATTAGATAGAGTAAATTTTATTTACCATAAATGATTCCTTCTTAATTTTCCATAAAATGATTCCTTCTTAATTTTATTTAAAATTTAAGAATAAAAATTAAGATGTTCCACTTAGAGTCATTGAGCTACAAAACCCTAAGAATTCATAAGAGACCACTACTACATATTTGCCCATATATAATAATTAATAAATAACGGTTACAACGAATAAATGTTATATATGTGGAGATGGAGGTCACACAAGAATATATAAACTAAAACCTAACGGTTAAATAGGCCACCATCATGTGTTGAGAGGCGGAATTCGTGAAAAATATATAAATGTTGTAATTATTAATTGTCATGTATTTGCTAACAAAAATGATGGTTCTTACAAAATAACCATTATATATAAGAAAGGAAGATTATGAAAAAAAATTGATAATATTTTGCCATTCTTCATAATGAACCATTATACATTCTTCAAGAATACATAACAATTAAAAAAAATTTGATAACAGCTTAGCGTCCTTAACAAATAATCATTAAGTATTATTTAATATAAATAATGTTAGGATTCTGAAAGATATCATATATAAGGGAGCAAGATACTAAAAAATATAATTTGACAATATATTACGTTTCTTCACATAGAACTGTTAAGTATTCTTTAATGTAAATAAAAGTGAAATTTTGAAAGATATCATACATGAAGAGGTAGGATCCTGGAAAAAAAAAATTGACAATATAATTCGATTCTTCACAAAAAACCGTTAAGTATTCTTTAATATAAATAAAGGTGGGACTCTGAAAGATATCAAATAAAGGCGAGATCTAGAAGAAAAAATATATATTTAACAATACATTATGGTTTTTCACTAAAAACTGTTAAGTATTATAAAATATAAACACGGGCGGGATTTTGAAAGATATGAAATATAAGAAGATGAGATTCTTTTTAAAAAAATATTGACAATACGTTATGGTTCTTCGCTAAAAACCGTTAAACATTATTTAATAAAAAGGTAGAACTTTGAAAAATATTAAATATAAGGATGTGCAATTCTTTAAAAAAAATATTTGACTTAACTCTTTAAACTCATTCTCAAACGTTTTTTGTGCTTCACTAGTGAGTCTCATACTCTTTTTTCCATAAGTTTTTTTTTTGACGTTGCAGGTCTTGTCCTCCACCACTACTATAGGTCTTCATTTTGCATTTCTCCTTCCTCTTGTGATTCTTCCTCATGTAAGCTTTCTTTCTTTTTTTAGTTAACATTTTTAGTTTCATTTTATTTTCATATAATGAGAGCTTAGTAGTTGATATTCAAGGTCGCCGTCGGGATTACAATATCTTACTTGATGATGGAGGTTGGTTTGAAGATTAAAAGAGAGAAAGAGAAAAACGTAGGAGAAAGCAAAGAACATGGAAAAAATGATGAGGTAAAATGCTGACTTTTTTTTATTGGTGAGCATGTCACGTCCCTAAACTTTAGCAACACAAACTGTTGGTTGAAATCATGTTTGTAGAATCAGGTTCCGAGATTTGCTCAACTTTTAATATTTGCTAATTTTTCCTATATTCTGATTTTCGAAGTTATATGATCCGATATTTGTTTAAGTCTTTATATTTGCTAATTTTTATTATATGTATTCTTATTTTATATTTACATTATCTTTTTTCAGTTAAAGGATATATGATGGAAACTCTTAAAGCACACAGATACGTGATCTATAGACAATCTACAACAAAGGCAATGGAGAATATTGTGAAATTTTTTATTAATTGATTTTCCTTTAGAATTCAAGACATTAAAAGGTTATGCTTTATTGTGAGAGTGTTTAAGTTATTTATTTCTTTTAAATTATATTATGTTTATCTATAATGTATTGAATTTTTGAATCCTATTAATAAGTTTTTTATTCTTATTATCTCATTATGATCAATGATTATATTGTGTCTTATATAATAAATACTAATAGTAAAAAATAAGAACTGTTATGGAATAAAATATTAGGCCCATTCAAGGTGTGGCCCAACAAGAGGCAACCAATATTGCACAGATGTAATGGCAGAGCATTTGGGCTTGGAGGCACAAGAGGCCCATCAGTCCAAACCCTAACCCTAAGGTACCTTCTATAAATAGATGGTAAACCCTAAAGGTACACATCTTCTAGACTCTCTCTTTTACTATTCGGCCGATCACTGTGCGCATGCCCACAAAACACAACCCTCATCCCCCTTGGCGAAGAGCCTTCATATTTGTGTACAGTGATCCTCCATTCTCACAGGTATCTCCACCTAGGGCTAGACATCTGTGTTCTTATGATAGAACATTAGCGTCGACCATGGGAACGTTAAAACTCAATTCCTGTGACCAACGATGGTTCAAGCAAGAAGCAATTCTCATAAATCTGATTTCTGTGACCAAAAACGGTCAGTACGAGAAGATAAGGAGGGTTTTTTTACAAAACCCAGAAGAAATTCGTTCCCAAAAATTTGAATATCATTGATCAACAAAGTCTCGACCTGGCTCTCCCTGTTTTCCCTCAATTATGGCACATATCACGCCAGCATTCGGAGATTTTCTTTCGATTGCATTTTGGAGTTAAATGCAGCGATTCATAAATGGATTTGGAGTTATGGGTTGGCAGGTAAACCCTAACTGGCCATTAGAGCCTTCTTGCGGATCAAATCATTCCATGTTGGAGGGGTGCTTGCAAGCGGGAAGGCTAGGATGCCTCGAATGTCAAAACCGGATTGAACTGTCAATTCTATCGGAGTTGCAAAGAATGTGGGGGCAAGAACCAGGTTGGTTATTAATTTCATCCGAGTTGCAAATGTCAAGCCGTCCGAGTCCAAGCCGAGATACAATGTCGGGATACAATGATTGGAATGTCTGAGATGCTTATATGCTGACATGTAAATATGGAAGAAGGGTGATTCTCATATTCAATGCCGGGATACCCCAGAGTCCAATGCCGAGATTCCTTCCTCAATGACAAAGCTGAGGTTCTTTTCTCAGCGATGAAGTCGAGTCTACAATCATGCATGGAAGAGAGAAACTGGTTTCCAAAGCCAAGATTCAGAGAATGATGCTGATGGTTACTTTGATGACGGCGATGAATCTGACAAGCCTGGGTCTCACCGCTCTGAGCAAAATTTCACCATCCTGAGGGAATCAGATATTCGGCAAAGCCGGGGAGGACATATCAAAAGTAGCGACTGTTCTTTTTATCTCGCCAGAGGCTGCAAGTATCTTGCTTCGTCACTATAATTGGAGTGTCAGCGAAGCGCATGAAGCATGGTTTGCTAATGAAGAAAATTTATGGGTCTCGCTCAACGGATCAAAAAACATAATCAATTGATCGGTAAATAATGGGATAATTATTCTGGGATGAATGCTCATCCTTTTGCTAGCATTTTGAGGATCATTTTTATCCAATGAGTTAGGGAGGTCGTAGCAGCAAGTCTGGTGATGAAGTAGCAGTCGAATTGCCATTGGAATCCAAACGAGGTTCTTTTCTCCCTACTTTTCGCTTTTGCTAATTCAATATTACGGTCTTCACTGATTCGTTTTAATAGAGGAAGAAGTATGCAGATATAGATTTGATCAAATATTATGATTTGTTCTTCAAATGTTGAATTTACATAGTTCTCTCTGATCCCAAGCAAATTAATTGTGGTTAACATGGTGGTCGGGTTATGATAGATATATTAACTGATGGCACCCCGCGTAATGCAAATATAATATCCTCAATCTCAAATGAGTACCAAAAGTTGAAATACTCTGTCTCTATGGAAATCTTGCACTTCAATGTGTGTGCCAACAAGGAGAAACAATCCACACAGATGGAACATGAAAGTATCTGCAAGAAAGTTGATGACTCCTTCAAGATCTTCATTGATAATTCCTGTACAAACAAAGGCCCTGAGTAAAAGCAGTCGTTCATTCCACAAAGGGGTTAAATAACTCTCCAGAGCCTTGCCTAAAGGATATGGTTTCTTGGGGTATTTCAACCTCGTCTGATTTTCTGAGACAAGATATAATGCATCTGCGAAGCATCCTTTTGGGCTAGAAAATTGCTGTTGTGTTCCCCCTAACAGTATAGGTCCTCGATTTCTTGTAGTTTGGGTTGTAGATTGTATGATGCAAACCAAAGTTCAAATAGCTTATCTGAAAATGAAGCTGAGTTTTGTTCGTTATATGTCCTTCTTCATCTCGGTTCTTCCAGCAAACTAACGGAGCATTCACTTTCTCTATGCTCAAGTGTCATATCTGCAGTATTGCATTGTGGAGCCTTTTGTTAATGAACAATTTTTATGGTGATTCTCACCCCCTGAAGTGCAATTCATAAGCATCAACTACAATATGCAAGCTCAACAGAATTAACAAAGATGCAAGTCTTTCCTCCATAGTACAAGAAAATATATCTTCTAGAGATGTTCTCAGGCCTGTCGTCAAGCAGATCATCTCCTTCTGAATCAGCAAGACATAAGAAAAAGTTGACATGAATTTCTTCTCCACATCTGTTTGCACTTGCAAGAAACAATCTTCAAGCATAGAAATTGAGTTTTTCATCTCTATCAAACCGTAGTTGAGATCATGAAGTCATGATTTTGAATGCTCTGATTAATATGTACTCAACGTGTGCGAGTCCTCAAGAAGCTTCAAAGATTTTTTATGGACAAAAACCAATGACATTATATCATGGACAACCATGATAAATGGGTATGCTGAATGGGGATGATTGAAGAGGCAAGCCAAATTCATTCCTAAGTATTTATTTTAATTATAGAGGCAACTATCCAAGCTACCTTGATCAATATTAAAATAGAAGTTGGATGTTTTGACTCAACCTCCAATTAAAAAAAGTTGGAATAGATGCTTCAGTTTTGAATTAATTAATACTGCTGTTGCAACAAAATTGTCTGAAGCAAGGATGTCTGGTAGTGTTAAAGATATATGTGCATGGCCTTACTTACAATTTAGAATTGCGAGAAGTGCATTTAGGAGCTTTGACCTCAACAAGGCTCTTGAAAATCAACGAGCTGGTGCATGGTATATTTAACCCAGTATGGACATCACCGCTTCAAAGTTAAACTGTGAGGCAAAAAAGGCGTTTGGGGATGCAAAACGGAAATCTCCAATGGATTTATCTCCGGTCCCAAAAGAGATCCAACAAGTTGTGGATAGGGTTAATGACATGCAGTTGAGAGTAAATTGCTTATGAAGAAATATGAAATTTGTAGCTCTCGTGATACTGGAATTCAACACACCAGCCTCCTCTGCCAGCGCAGTGATTTGCCTGGCAAAATCATCAATAAATGCAGATGGATCAGCATCATCACAAATATCAGATGATCTCTTGCTGCTTTTACCTCTTCTCAAAAATACATTCTGAACATCACTAGCTGGTCCATCAGCAACATTAATAAATTCCTACTGTAAATTTAGCATGCAAACTGAAAGTAAGAAGGCAACTAGGAGGAGATGGTAGGAAGCTAGTCACCTGTTTAGCATGCTCTGATTGATTGATACTATACGAAGGGATCTGCTAATACATATATCCACACATATTGACTTGGAGTCAATGCTTTGCCTCAATCCTCTGCCACCACCTTTTTGTACAAGCAATTCAATTATGAGATAGCTTGGCATAAAGACAAAACTTGTGGGTTCCTTCCAAGTCAAATATAACTTGCAAACAATTAATGAAATGTGTGTGGGCCAATGCTATGGAAGTGAAAGATGAAATATGCAAAAGTGGATTGGAAAATCAATGATGTTGTGAGGCACAAAGCAGTAATTATTAATTAATCCTGCTGAATTGGAGCAAAAAGCAGCTTGGTCATCCCCACTCGTATCAGCCGCATGCAAAATTCACCTTGATTTGGAACTAGAAGTCCAACTCCAGAAAGAAAGGAAAAAAAAGAGGGGGCCCTGGTTAAACTGAATCTAGTTTAAAATCTGGGATTCATGTAAATTTTTGAAGGCGGCCCCGGTTAAACTGAATTTGGTTAAAATCCGAGCTCTGTGTAAAGTTTAGCGGAAAAGGAGAAAAGGTGGACCCGATTAAACTGAATCTAGTTAAAATTCGAGCTCTGTGTGCGACGACAATGCCGCCAAGTTTATAAACATGTAGGAATTCGAGGTACATAAACCCGTTTCCGAAAATCATGTCAAAGCCAAACATGTAGGAATCCGAGGTGCATAAACCCGTTTCTGAAAATCGTGTATAAAATAAACATGTATGAATTCTGGGTACACACACCAGTTTTCGAAAATCATGTATAAAATAAACATGTAGGAATCCGATGTACATAAACCTGTTTCCGAAAATCATGTATAAAATAAACATGTAGGAATCCGAAGTACATAAACCCGTTTCCGAAAATCATGTATAAAATAAACATGTATGAATTCTTGGTACACACCAGTTTTCGAAAATCATGTTCAAGATAAGCATGTAGAATTCATGGTAAATAAACCAGTTTTCGAAAGTCATGTCCAAGTTATACATGCATGAATCCGAGGTACACAAACCCGTTTTCATGAATCATGTCAAGTTTAAGCTTTAATCCGGATTGGGGGGCGATTAATTTTAATGTCAACCCGGATTTGGGGGCGATTCATTTTAATGTCAACCCGGATTTGAGGGCGATTCATTTCAATGACAACCCGGATTGGGGGGCATGTTTAGAAATGCATATACATACATGAATCCGAGGTACACAAACCCGTTTTCATGAATCATGTTGCGACGGCAATGCCACCAAGTCTATCTCAAACTCCTGTAAAGGAAAAGAAGGCGAACCCAATTTAAACTGAATCTAGTTTAAATCTGGGATTCGTATGGAGTCCGTTTTCTACAAAAGGGGACGAAGATGGTCCCTGGTTAAACTGAATCTGGTTGAAATCCCGGGTTCCGTATAAATTATTTGAAGCCGGACTCGGTTAAAACTGAATCTAAAGACAGACCCTGGTTAAACCGAATCTGGTTAAAACCCATGCTCCATATAAAGTTTTGCAGAAAACAAAAATAGAAGACGGTCCCCGGTTAAACCGAATCTGGTTGAAATCCCGGGTTCCGTATAAATTATTTGAAGTCAGACTCGGTTAAAACTAAATCTAGTTTCAATCTGGGATCCGTGTAAAGTGTTGAAGTCGGACTCGGTTAAAACTGAATCTAGTTTAAATTTGGGATCCGTGTAAAGTTTTGAAGCCGAACCCGGTTTAAACTGAATCTAGTTTAAATTAGGGGTCCCTGTAAAGTTTTGAAGATGGACTCGATTAAAACTAAATTTAGTTAAAATCCAAGTTCCGTGTGGAGATCCCGGTTAACTGAATCTAGTTAAAATCCGGGATCTGTGTCTAGTTAAAATCCGAGTTTCGTGTGGAGATCCTGGTTAACTGAATCTAGTTAAAATCTGGATCCGTGTCTAATTAACATCCGAGATCCGTTTCGAGATCCACAGTAAACTATAAATGCATCCCAGCAGCCCATAAACCTGAACCGCTAGGCTGGGGGGCAACATGGGTTGTTAGTGGAAAAGCATGATTTTCAATAGCTAGGATTAAGGCAAACCGAAATGCAACAGTAAGTATTTTCTATTGAATGTGATTTGCTTACATGTTATTAAATGCAAGTATATAAACCGGATAATTATCCCGGGAAAAATTGCTACAAAAGCAAGCAAGGGATCTTATTTCTTCTCGCACAACCCGGATAAGCTGGATACATCTCGACCAAGTCCATGTTTCATATCAAACAAATAATACATCCCGGCAGCTCAGAGACCTGAACTACCGGGCTGGGGGCAACTGTTATGGAATAAAATATTATGCCCATTCAAGGTGTGGCCCAACAAGAGGCAACCAATATTGCACAGATGTGATGGTAGAGCATTTGGGCTTGGAGGCACAAGATGCCCATCAGTCTAAACCCTAACCCTAAGGTACCTTCTATAAATAGATGGTAAACCCTAAATGTACACATCTTCTAGACTCTCTCTTTTACTATTCGGCCGATCACTGTGCACATGCCCACAAAACACAACCCCCATCCCCTTGGCGAAGAGCCTTCATATTTGTGTACAGTGATCCTCCATTCTCACAGGTATCTCATCCATAGATACCTAGGAGAGAGCTATTTGATCCTACATCAACATACTAGTCCACCTAGGGCTAGACATCTGTGTTCTTATAATAGAACAAGAACAAATAATAAAAGTAACTATATATAATATAAAAAAAATAAAGCCAATACATTACAATTATTAACAAAGAACTGTTATATATATTCTTAATATATTACGGTTTGAAACCATTATTTATCTATACACAGCATAGATAGCATCCGCATAACCATCATATATGATTGATAATAACCGTTATAAAAAACCTTTTATGTGGAAGTGGACATTGAAGCCTAGCCAAAGTCCTGTATTATGTATGATCTAAAATTAATGTTTAGACCACTTGACAAAATAGTAACTGCAATACCAACAATAGTAGCTGTACATGTAGTAATAATGATGATGTTTCCTTGGATGTATTTAGTGATTATGCATATTAAGAAGTCTTCAGATTCATGAATGATCAAAATTGAAAAAGCAACTCTTTAATAGGTTGGCATTGATGCTATTAATATGACCTTTTTTTTTGTCATGGTTTTATTTACAAGGCATTTCCTTAATGTTTCATATAGACTAAGA
The DNA here is from genome assembly GCA_019022615.1 of Acacia melanoxylon. Classification (NCBI taxonomy): domain Eukaryota; kingdom Viridiplantae; phylum Streptophyta; class Magnoliopsida; order Fabales; family Fabaceae; genus Acacia; species Acacia melanoxylon. Next base: position 1,370,098 of record JAFJYJ010000002.1, read on the forward strand.
AAAAACTTCAACTTCATTAATTCTACCATAAAATCCAACAACAATTTAACTTTATCCCTATCTAATATACTCCCTCTGGTCCCTTTCATAAGAAACATTCTCTTTCATAGAGGTGATCCTTAATATAAAGAACAATTTTTTTTGTTTGAAAATTTAAACTGATATTTCCATTTTTATCCTATTAAATATATATAATTCATTATCTCTTTGCAATAAATTCTCACTCATTATCTCTCATGTACTATATTTATAAACAAGGGGATAATGGAAAGAAAAATTTATATTTTACACATTCATTGTTTTTATCTAACATTTTGAACTACTTGATTTTAGTAGTTGTTCCCTATAAAAAGAACTGAATGGAGTATATTATACCCTATGAGAATAAAGTTAACACAATAATAAATAAAGGGAAAAATTGTACATTTATATAAAAAATTTAATGAGGTATCTTATAAATAAAAACAAAACAAATTTTCTCTCAGCCTTATAAATAGCACAAGAAGAGTAACTCAAATTCCCAATACATCCATGGAGTATCAAATTATACACCACCTATTTGTTTATTATTGGGAGAACGATAGAAAAATACCACTTAAATTTCAAAATCCTATTGACAAAGCAATTAACAACTTATTTTGTTGTGAAATCACCTATTTGACATTTAGAATTTCAAGTAGTATTTTTTTTTTATTCTTCCTATATTATTTCTATGTTTTTTATCACTCATTAAATATTTGATTTTTGGCTACTAATCAAGCATAATAATTTATATCCCCTCCCATTTTTCAATATGGCATTTTCAGAACATTTTAGCATTCATATTTGCATGAGGTTTTGCAAAATGCATACAATAGAGTAAATTTTTTTTTTTTTCAAAAAAGGCCCCTATTTAGGGTTCTTTTAATTGATTAATAGAGATTAGAGTATTTAGTAATGGATATGTATGAAAAAAAAAGTTTGGTTCGCTTATTTGTATGACACTTTGCAAAATGTTTGCATTAATTAAATCCCCCCCCCCCAAAAAAAAAAGGGTTCTTTTTATTGATTAACAGAGATGAGAGTATTTAATAATGGATTTGTATGAAAAAAAAAGAGGTAATTTTAAAAACATTAATTAATTTTTTTGTTTGTTTGTGTAAAATATACATAAAATTGTCTCTTTAAAAAATAGAGTACTCCTTCCATCCAAAACATATAACACCTTTTAAAAAACTTTCTTAGTTCATAATATAAGTTACTTTTATATAGTTATTAATTACAATTTCCTAATTAATTTTACTCCTATTTATTAGTAGTGTGCATATTTGATATCAAGAAAGAGGTGAGAGATAAGATAGATTTGAATAGAGGCAAAATTGATTTTTTTTTAAAAAAATAATTAAGAGATCTCTAATGAGTGTTATAAAAAAAAAGGGAGAGATCTAATTATTCAACATGTTTTTTAATTTCGCTAATAATCTAATATAGTTGAAAAAGACTTATATTTTAGAACAGAAGAAACATGTCACTCTTGTTTTATTTATATGTTCAAATTAAATAATTCTCACTTACTAGTAAGAGTTAGTTAACACACATTAATTATGGGTTAAATTTTCAATTTTGCTCTCATTTATAATGGTTCCAAGAGTCAACAAGAATATTTTTTTTATTGTAATTAATAGGTCAAAATTGTAAAAATTGTGTTTATTATTCTAAAACTAGACTTATAATATAAGGACAATTTTTTTTTGATCAAAATGGATTTATAAATAAGACTATAATAATATATTTTAACCATATTGCCAAGCATACATACCTGCCAACATAAATAGTCAAACCACATTAAATGTGAAACATGAATAGTGATTAATTAGAAAGAAACTATAGAATTAATGCAAACATTTGTACAATCTATGTACCTATGAAATAAGAGGAACCCCGTATGCTTACATACTGTACTACTCTAGTTATTTATAAGTTCACTTTCACGGGATTTATAAATAGAAGCGGTATATATTAATTGAATCAATGGGAGGGACCGAGATCAACAGCTAGCATTAGAGCCCTCTTCAGAGCTAAAGCTTCAGTCATAAATGCAGAGATGGATTTCACCTTATCCACAAAACCCCATTTGAAATCCTCAAAAAATAATCCCTACAGATAACTCCAATAGCAGCTCCAAACTTATTAGTCGAAAAAGCCCCATCACAGTTATATTTAAGTTTGCCAGCACATGGAGGGGACCAGACAGCTACATGAGAAGGAACAACTCTTTGACCCTCAGGGTTTTTATGTCTTTTATCACAATTTACCCCGAAGTCAAAATTGTTTTTGCTCGCATATTCAATAACATCAATAGGTTAGGATCTAAAGCAAAGGCCAGTTTAGCACTATGGGTCAAACCCAGTTTAGCAGTATGGCCTTGGCCTGTTATCTTGTTTAGCCTGTGAGAAGCCACATGGCTCAAGCCAATGAACGCTGGTCTGGGGTATTTCCACACTTGCCAGATGAGCGCATCTTTTTGTAACACGAGTACAATAGTAATGGTAATGCTGATTCGCCCAAAAATGGAAAAAAATACAAATACGCAAGAGTACTAGCCGGCGGCGATCTGCCCTCAGTCCGTTTTGATCGGCTTCTCCCTTTTTGCTCCGTTCGCCAATCAGGTCCGGCCGCTGCATCCTCCATGGAATCTCTATGCTTTCATCTTCAGTTTTAGCTATGTGTTTGTCTCTCTTTATTCTGCAATTTCTGCACATTCTTTTGTTGGAGAATTCGTGGAAATTTGAATCCGCTTCATGCAAAGCTGTACTGTGCTCTCTTGATTGAATCGCTTCGGGAGTTGGCGTTTTTTCTTCTCTCAATTATTACCGATGTCGATGTGCCGTACTCAAATTTATATATATGAGCGCGCAATTTTATGTTAGTATCTTCTTTGCTTTTCAAGTTATTTAATTTTTCAATTGTTGTTTCAGATTTAAAATTGAAAAGAGTAGGAGAAATCTGACAGCATAGACATGTTTGGGGTCATAAGGCGAAGAGTTGCTTCTGGCAGCTCATCTCCTCCGGTGAGCCCTAAGCTTTACTAAATTTGAGCAATTAGACTGAAATTTGATTTTGTTTGTGCGGAACCACCAATTGAAGTCGAGCTGGAGCCTCACATTAATCCTGCATTTCTACCAGTTTCAGGGTCTGTCATTTCAGAAAGTTCGGCCAAACCAATTACTGCCAAGTCGATTTTCTTCCATTTTGGAGAAAGAGGTATTGATACCTTTCGTTTGTTATATTTTACCTTTTTACTTCTTGTTATTCTTTAAAATAGAACTTACAAGTGATTACGCAACATTTGTGAACATTGTTTTTTCGATACAACATTTATGAACATTTTTAGAACATGTGCTCTGTGCACAACATAAACAAACAGTTAACGTTTGCATAAAATTTAAATTATTAGGTCTTTGGTGAGTATGTAATTTTCTAATGATCTTACTGAACTTGGAAAAATTCATTTGTTCACTGGAGTTTAACCCTTATACTTTCTGACTACAATCTTTTAAATGAAATTCTAGTAGTATTTTTCTGGCTTATTAGGAATCTGGCAACTTAAAGGGTCCGTTTTGTTTTTCTCTATGAGTGTGTCTTGCTGCTAATTTTGTTTAAAATGTGGATTTTATGGATGGTTGAGGGAAGTATTTTTTATTTGTAGTCACTTAATTATTGCACATGCAATTCACTGAGGTTCATGATTGGAACGCTTGGCTGCCTAATGCTGCTTAGTTTATGAACTTTATCACTGCAAATTCATGAGACTTCAACTCTTTTGCTTAACTACTCGCCAAGTTATACATTTCTCTGAAAATATATGATTATGCTATCTTTTTCATCCTTATAAGGTGCACGCTTTCTATGTTAGAAGTGGACTTTAATGTTCTTAGAAAGGTATACAAGTCTCTTTCATGGTAGATCACTTCTAATTAGGTTTGGTAGTATATTTTACTATTTTAGTTATATACTGAGTGAGTTTGTAAGAACTCTATTTGCTGGTCAAACATATGCAAGAAGACCTAGAAAGACTCACATAGCACAAACAAGGGAGCAAGGTGCTTTTTTAGGTTGCAGGGTTGACTTCCTATTTTTGAGTAAACTTAGGATCCTAGCTGTCATGTAGGGTGGTTCTGGGATACTGTGAAAGTTGTTTTGTTGGCATATATTAGCCGTTAGGAACAGGGGAACAGGTAGCGAATATTTTTGTGAGTTGTTTAGGAGAGGGATCAGGTTCTGCATAAGCCTGGTTTTCTTTTGGCTGGAGGGTATCTTCATACTTTTCCAGAGGCTATTGTAATTCATTTTGCCATTTATATCAGTAGTTTTACTGGTTTGGAGTGGTATTGAGTTCAATAGATTTGGTTCCTAACAGAGTTGTATAGTTTTTTTTAAATATATATATATATATTTCTTGTTCTATGTGCATTATCTGGAGCACATTCCTTTTGTTTATAGTATAGGTTTTCTTGAAGTCTGTAGTATACTTTTTACCCATTAGAAAGATGATGGATAACATCAATCAGAGACTCTTTATCTCTTGTCCATAATAAGTGTTCTGTATTTTATTGCAATATATGTTACTTATTGGATTTTTTCATAAATTATAAAGTATGGATGTATTGAATTTCTATTTCTTTGTTTTTTCGCAAATACGTTAAGTCTTAAGGGCTTTATTGTATGTTCCTCTTAGTGCTACCACACTTGTTATATATCAAAGCGTATTTTCAAGAAGCATAAAATTTGTCAAGCTTTTTTCTGATCATTCAACTGTAACAAAGCTTTTAGTTGTGGTTTGTTCTCATTTTATATGGTGATTTTTGTTTAACTGGATTAATTTTTTGGAATAAAGGGGTGAAACATAGCCTCATCTTGTTGTTATTAGTTATAATGTTTGCTTTCTAGAGGTTTGGGATTTACTTGCCACTCAAATGTTCAAGTAAAGTTTTAACAATTTTTTTGCTAACAGATCGTAAATCTTCCTGGAGGATGTCAGAGTGTTCGGAATATCTGTTACTCAAGTGGTAAATTTAGACGCATTTTTCATTCAAAAAAAAATTAGGGCGCATTTAAATTGTTTTTTTGGTCATGCTTTTTGCTTGAAGTATAATTAATTATTTAGCAAGTTTGAGGGTAAGACAATCAGCTATATTGTTGGTGCAGGGTGCTGGAGCAATTTAAAGCCCATGAGGTTAGTGACGCTGTATGATTAAGACTTTTTTCTGGGGTTAAATTTTGGACTGTGGTTGGGCCTCTCCAGGTTATTCAAGCATGCTCCTCTAGCCTGTTAAATTTAGGACATTTGATTTTAGAGTATTATAAATTGAATCCAGGCTTCCGATGGGGATACTATGTTTTCTTACCAACTGTGCTAATCCCTTTGGGAATTAGGACATCTTTCTAGGTCATATTCTTGTGAGTGTGAATAAGGCTGTATCAAATTATCTAGACATAAGTTGCTCAGAATTAGTAAAATGAGATAGTGATTGTGCACCTGGCTCATGAACTTTGACCACATTAAAATTGCTGAGAGAATTTCTGTTGCACGATGGCAACACAATGTTGTACCCTGATAAAACTATGCAGTGCCTGAAGCTCTGTTTCTTATGATTTGACCATAAATTTTGAAAACAAAAGCCCACACAGACAAATAATAATAGCCAACCTAACATGATCAATCAGGTCCAAAAAAAAATACTGGACAGGGTTTAAAAGGTTGCTGAAAAGGTCCTCCCAAGCTACTAAGATATCTTAGTTAGTAATATATAAAGATAATAATCAGCATTTAGGGACCTAAGTGTAATATGAACCTAGGGACCTATTTGTAAACTAGATAGTTAGTAGGGTAATTAGTCAATAATGGTAAACTAGGATTAGTTAGGACTTGAAGGAGGCTATATTATAAATAGCCATCCTCCCATTGTACATGGAGATCAGTTCTGCTATGAGTGTGAATACATTGTGAGAGAGCTATAGTTAGCTCTCTTCTTCTCTTCTAATCCCTTTCTTGTGTCTCTTCTACTCTATTTCTCTATTCTTGTTCGATAAGCATATCAGTTAGAGACTCAGAATTAATACTCAATGAGTGTCAAAATACTTTCTCCAATCATGGAAGTGGTAATACCAACATTGGTTGGAGCAAGTCTTAGGGACTTGAAAAAAAAATCATGTTGGGGGAATTACCCCCAATTTAGCTCAAAAATATTTGAATTTCTAATAGTACCAGATACTAGATATTTATATAAAAAAGTGGCAGCAGCAATCAATCTCGTCATTCTATGACAGCAGCAGCTTCTTATGATTCTTCAACTCTCTTTTTCTTAAGTTCATAATGTGATTTGAGTTGGGTAGCCTGAACTGGGTGCTTTGTTGTGGAACAAGGAAGTGGTGGGTCTTGAAGAATTCAATTTGAATATGAAGGTGGAACAAGAGGGCATAAGAAGAAAGTGTGGTGCATGGGCGTGTGTAACACAAAAAGAGAAGGCAAAAGGTTTAATGTGGGGAAGTTAGTGGTGGTGAAAAAGTTTGAAGAAATTGATATTTACTTTGGGAGAAAAGGAAACATTATTGGAAAGAAATAATGTTAGTGTAGAACCACAGAGAGAGAGAGAGATAAAGGAAGAAATATATTCTCAAAATGCATGTCTATTCATGTATGTTAATCAAGCCCAACTTGTTTATAATATATTATATTAATATATTTCCTAACACCCCCCTTCAAGTTAGAGCGTATATGTTAATCAAGCCAAACTTGTTTCAAAGATAGTCAACACGAGTCTCATTTAAGGTCTTAGTCAGAAGATCGCCCAATTGGTCACTAGACCGCACATGCCCGGTAGAAATAAAGTTGTCCTTGATCTTATCCCATACAAAGTGACAATCAATTTCAATGTGTTATGTACTTTCATGAAGCATAGAGTTGGAGGCTATGTGTAGAGCAGCTTTATTATCACACCACAGTTTCACAGGTAATGACGTGGCAAGACCAAACTCTTTCATTAATTGGTGAATCCACACAATTTCTTGTACTAATTGAGCCATGGCTCTATATTAAGCTTCTGCACTTGACCGAGAAACCACATCCTACTTCTTACTCCTCCAGGATACTAAATTTCCACCCACAAACACACAATATCCTGTGGTGTATCTTTTGGTAGCCTTTGACCTTATATGATCTACATCATAAAAGCATTCAATCTTGTTATGGCCATGATTCGTATAGAGTACACCACGACCAGATGAGCCCTTCAAGTAATGTAAGACATTCTCCAAAGCTTCCCACTGAGCAACGTTTGGTGCAGTCATGAATTGGCTAAGCACACTAACTAGAAAGGTCACATCGGGGTGAGTCACCGTGAGATAGTTCAATTTCCCAATTAATTTACGGTATCTCTCAGGATAGGCAAACGGCTTGATTTTCTCCGGGTAAACTTTCTTTCTCACATCCTCAGGTAGGTCATCAAACGATATGATGTCATCACTGTCCAAGAAGGCATTAGTAATCATAGGAAAGCTACTCGATGCTGCTCTGAGTTTCCCAGTTTCTTTTAGCATATCAAGAACATATTTCCTCTGTGTTAAAAGGACCTTTCTTACGTCTCATAACTTCTATCCCAAGAAAGTATTTTAAAGAACCCAAATCCTTTGTTTGAAAATGAGAATTAAGAAAGGCCTTAAGTGATGAGATTCCCAAAGCATTGCTACCCGTAATAACAATATCATCAACATATACCAGTAAGAAATCATGTCAGCATCTATCCGCAGATAAAACACATAATGGTCACACTTACTCTGACTCAAACCAAATAGAGCTAAATCTATCAAACCAAACACAAGGGCTTTACTTCAAGCCATATAAAGACTTCTGAAGATGGCATACCTTCCCACGCTCCCCCTGAGCAACAAAACCAGGTGGTTGCTCTATGTAGATTTCCTCAAGAAGATCACCATTCAAGAACGCATTCTTAACATCCAACTGATGAAGATCCCAACCATAATTGGTGGCCATAAAAATGAATAGGCAAACTAAGAATAGCTTTGCCACAAGGGAGAAGGTTTCTGAATAGTCAACACCATAGGTTTGAGCATATCCCTTGGCAACCAGTTGAGTTTTCAAACGTTCCAAGGTACTATTAGCTTTTGTTTTGACCGTGAACACCCACTTACACCTGATAGCCTTCTTGCCAAGAGGTAAATCAACAAGATGCTAGGTATCTACCTTATCAAGGGCCACCATTTCTTCTTTCATTGCAGCATGCCAACCAGGATGGGCCAAGGCTTGTTGGAGAGTAGTGGGAATGGTGAGAAAGTCTAAGGATGCTATGAAGGAACAGGATGGAGGAGGCAAATGGTTATAGGAATCAAATGAAGAAATATGATAGGTGCAAGTACGTTTACCTTTGAGTAAGGCAATAGGTAAGTCATCAGAAGTGTCAAAAGTATCAAGCACAGTGTCTGGTGCAGAAGTATCAGGAGTATCAAAAATATTAGGCATTGGTGCTGGTTCAAAAGCAGGAGCTGAAAGAACTAATGCCGGATCAAACACCGAAGCTGGCACTGGTGGGTCATGAACCTGTTCAACTACATTACTCGCCCTAGGGCATTTCTGACAAACATGATAGGTAGGTCGTTTAACAAGGGTCGAGTTAAAGGCTTGCACTAGTGGTAACTGAACTGTATAGACCAAGAGATCATCAAGACTGTCGGAGGTGTCATCTGTAGAGACAGGGGATGTAGGGAGAGTAGAGATAGGAAAAAACGAGGTCGACTCATGGAATGTGACATCTGTAGACACAAGATAACGTCGAAGAGTGGGAGAATAATACTGATAACCCTTCTGAACCCTAGAATACCCTAGGAAGACACACTTAAGAGACTTGGGATCAAGTTTGGTGACAGACATCACGAACAAAACAGACACAACAAAAGATTTTAGGGCGAGTGAAGGAAACAAGGTGGTGTATGGAGTGGCACCATTGAAGACAAGAGAGGGCATACGATTAATAAGAATGCACGCAGTAGACATGGCGTCAGCCCAAAAAAGCTTGGGAACATTCATTTGAAACATGAGAGCTCGAGCGACTTCTAAAAAGTGTTGGTTTTTACGTTTTGCAACACCATTGAGCCGGTGTATCTGGACAAGAGGACTGATGAAGCATCCCATGCTGAAGCATATAGGGGTTTGAAATTGGGCGGAAAAATATTCTTTAGCATTGTCACTCTGTAAGGTTTTGACAGATACACCAAACTGAGTTTGGATTTCAGCATAGAAATTGCAAAAATGAGAAAACAACTTGGAACGAGTTTTCATTAAATAAAGCCAAGTGGTACGAGAGAAATCATCAATAAAAGTAACAAAGTATCTAAAAACAGGTTTGGACTCGACAGTAAATGGACCCCAAACATCATAATGCACTAAGTCAAAAGGAGACGTAGCTCATTTATTAACTCAAGGTGCCAAATGGACACAACGATGTTTAGCAAACTGACATGACTCACATTTTAAAGATGACAAATGATGGAATTGAGGATACATCCTCTTCAAAGAAGATAAAGACACATGACCTGAACGACAATGAACGTCAATAGGGGACGAACCACCAGAGCAAGCAACTGAACGCAGTACCTAATCCTCAAGGAAGTAATGACCACCAGATTCATAGCCCCTACCAATAACTCGCTTTGTCGTGAGATCCTGAATCAAACAATGGTCAGGAGATAAAGTGATGAAACAGTTGGATTGTCGAGTGAGCTTGCTAGGAGATAAAAGATTAAATGTAAGGCCAGGGATATTAAGGATATGGGATAAGGCAACGGATAGAGTAGGTTCAACAGTGTCAGAGCCAATAACACGAGAATAAGAACCGTTGGCAATGGTTATACTAGTGGGATTGGCACAAGGCGTATACGAGGAAAACAAATGGTGGTTACCTGACCTATGATCAATAGCACCAGAATCGATGATCCACTTCAAGGAAGCAGTAGCAAGACTAGAAGCAATATTACTTGTAGCAAGAGCAACGGAAGAACTAGACTTAGATTCAGCCATCGATCCTCACCAAAAAACAAGTTGAGTTCTACAACAAACTCTTCGAGTAAGATCACTAGCCACTAGAAAGATCAATGTGCCTCCAATTGATAGTAAAGAACACTATTCTCAATCGTGAGCCGAAAACTCACCAAAGATAACAACATTGTGTAACCAAGGAGAACAACCACCAAACAACCAATATCTTGTATTGGACCAAACAAACGTAGAAGAAGCCACACCAAAAAACACCAAACTCAGGCGATAAAACGCAATCCCAGTGGCAAAAAAACAAATGCAATGCACCAAAGATACCAAATTGCCACCAACGAAATGTCAACCCAACAACAAATAGCAACGAGAGAACCCAAAAAAGACCTATTAGAGGCAAACCAGTTTTGAAGAACCACCAAAAAAGAACTAAATCCCAGCAGCCACTCCAAACACGAAACCAAGGACAAAAACGCCACTGCAATACTTCAAACGCCACAAACAACCTGCAACTCAGTAGACCAAGGACCAAAAGACACTGCACAAGGGCCAAAGTAGCACAATAACCATGAAATGAAGGACCCAAAAGCAACAAACCACTACAACCCAAAAAACACAACACACAGGCAAGCAAACGATTAGGCCCGAGATAAAACCACAAGATATGGGCACAAAACTACTTGGGACCAGCCAAATTCAGCGGTTCAATCCTGAAGAAGCAAACGGCGACAAAAAACTTGCCGGAAAATGCCGTAACGCGCCGGCGTGTGCAAAAGACGGCGGAGCTCCAGGAGGTGCATGAAGGACCACGCATAGGCTAAACGACGAGATTCCAGTGGGGTTTCGCCGATCGGGACCTCCTAAACACGATAGGGCAGCGCATGTAGTGCAACTCGATTGACCACAGAACCCTAATTCTCTCTCTCACTGTTGCCAAAATGAAACTGGTACTGGAAAAAAATTAAGAAACACCTGAGAGCTCTGATACCATGTAGAACCAGAGAGAGAGAAATGGAGGAAGAAATATATTCTCAAAATGTATATCTACTCATGTACGTAATAGGGGTATTTATACATAAGAGAGTTAATGACTCATTATGTAGATTGATTCCCTAATCTCTATAATCCCTAATTGTAATATATTTACATTAATATATTTCCTAACAGTTAGAGTAATTGATTTTTTTTAAGGGAAGGAAAATTGTGTAGAAATGTGATAAGAAAATATTATTAGCATTTAATTGCATGAAGTATGTATTGTCATCTTATAAATTTTCGAGTACGTATGGAGTTTTCAAGTATAGCTTCTAAATTATTCATTTGTTCCTTTTAAATTTAAGTGACATTAACCATGTTAAATGGGAATGTATTTATCTAATATGATATGTTACAAATTATTACTCCCTCTGGTTCTTTTTATAAGAGTCCGACAAAAGTTGTCTCAACATTTAATGAGTTTTTTTTCCATTTGTGCCCCTTATTAGTTATATATATTGCATTAATTAAAGGGTTGGTCATACTTATGCTTACTCTATTTCTCTCTATTAATTGCCCCTCATAAATAAGGACATACTTATAAAAATAATTTATTTCAAGACATACTTATTATTTTTAACTAATTCTAACTTATTTCTTAAATCCCGTATAACCGCTCTTATAAATAGGATCAGAGGGAGTATTAAATGAGGTGAGTACTATAAAATGATATAAAATTATAAATAATGATGTATCGATAGCTGTACAATTATATATTTTTCTTTTTTACACCTTGTGCCAATTCTTAAAATATGCTGTCACTGTGACTGCAATCTGTTTTACATGGCCTGTAACTCTTGCAATTTGACTAGTCAAATGTGACTGCAACTGCAATTTAATAACTTCGCTTGGCTCTACAGCTTATGCCTGCATTATGTATGAAAGTACAATGTACTTTTGCACTCCATTAACTCACAACAACAAATAAGTCTTTAAGTGAATTCGGCTTCATAGATAGCCTAATTTCTTTGAGATCAATCAATAACCAACTCGTCAGGTTTATTTTTCACCATGACAGCCCGTTCAATAATTTTCTTCAGTGTTCTTCTTGGTCTCCCCTTGCATTTTGATGTTTCCCTCCCTTGCATCTCTTTGTAGAGTTAAATATGGGCATTTTTTCCCTCTAATCATCGCTAATCATTATAGTTTATCCTATCCCCTTTGTCTTGCCATAGCCATTGGGCGAATCCATTTTTCCTAATGAGTTATTTCCCTTTATGGGAAAGCCGACTTGGCTCTCTCTTTAATCCCTATTATTTAAGTGTAGCTATTTGTCCAGTTTGACCCCCTTCTTTGAACTTGCCCCCATATAAATATAGAAGTATAGATCTTTTATCCAGTTATGAGTAGATTTGAAGAACCTTGCTCCAAGTTAATGATTGACATCTACTCTCCATCTTGAGGGGGATTGTTGGTTATTATAGTTATCATATAAAATCTGCTGATTTAATTGTTGTCATCCTAAATTCTTAGCCTTTAATTTGTTGTTATTTGATGTTCCTGATGTCTCCTATTTAAATGTAGTTTATTTTCATTAGTGGCTTTATGAGATTCTAGTATCAAATTTATCATTGTAGTCTCAAGTATGTTGCTCGCTTAAGCTGATAATAGTGTGAATTTACGATCACATGACATGAACTTGCATCTGACATTCATACAATTACTGAGTCATGAGATTTTTCTAGTGTGATTGAAACCATCAAAAGCTTGAACGACAAAAATCTAAATGAGATCAGGTTTTTTATAGAAGAGAAGAAAGAGGAAAAACACTGAAATATGTTTAAGAAAGAATGAGAAAAGTCGAAACTCTACTTATTTATGATATATTGTTTTATCTATTAATCAAATTTTGTTGCTGGGCTTTCTGAAAGGTGGGGTGCAACGATGATGTTAGAGCCCAAGATAAAACAGTAGGAAAATAGTGCTGGCTGATATTGTTTTAACAAAATATTTCCTCCTCAAGAACAAAAAGGAAGAATTACAGCAGTCAATTCTTCACACTAACCTCACACAAAGATACCAAAGAACTAGCACTAAAACAAAAAGATAAAAATGATGAAGAAAGGATGATCTTCCTCCACCCCCAATTTGACTTTCGAGAGGTCAGATGCTCTCCTCACTACACTCACAATACAAAATAGTTCATACCTTCCCCTGAAGAAACCCACTACTATTATAGTTCAATAAAATGACTCCCACAACCCCTAATACAACCTTTTCCTAGGTCAGGCCTATAGCAACCCTAAACCAACTCTAATACTTGGTTTCTTTCTCCAAAAGAGTAAATATCTCGAGGTCAATGCCCTGGCAATCAGAAAGTGGCTTTCCTCTTTCTTGTATCTTCTTGGTTTTACTTTTATAATTTTGACCAGCAAAAGCAACCCTATCAGATGATGTATCTACTTGGTTATTGCCCCTCCTCTCAGTTTTTTTCCCTTGCAAATATTATTATCTGAAGTTATAAGATTTTCTATCTGATTTAATTCTTGCTAAGCATTAATTTATGAGTAAATGTTCAAAAGTACATTCTACTTATTATCGTTGGTATCATTCTCATTGCTGTATGGAATGCAGAGACTTGTATTATCAAGAGATTACAATGCAAACATGGAGGCGCTCCTTTTCTTCAGACAATGGTGATTTATTGACATGTCTTTTTCAATTTTTGAGTTGTACAATTTACTTTATTTCTTGAAAGGTATGTTAGGACACGGTGATTCGGATGCCATGATCTTTGATATGGAGGAAAACCTAACACACTTGTATTCAATTCAAATCGCCTTATGAGACTTGTATAACTTCTTATTTATACTATTAATGATGCAACTAGATCGTTCTAACAATCTTAATAAACTGACAAATTAGTAGCTAAATAACTAACACAGCCAATTGATGCTATTCCCATGTAACAATTATTTTTCCTTTAAGATCTTAGAAATTTGAAACTTCATTGATCGCCCTTTGGATTGGGTCTGAAAGAACTTTTGATAGGATCCAAGATAGGTGAGAAAAAGAAGGAAGAAAAAGTCTATCGAAATTTGTGTTAGGAAACAATATCATTAGTTTAAATGTAAATGTAATCAAATCTCAAGTAATTAGGGATCTCACATATCCTCATCATTAAGAGCCATTATGTATAGGGGCTCCTCTCTCTTGTATAAATACATAGAGTTTTATCATGAATATACAGAAAATATAATACATAATTCTACATGGTATCAGAGCGCTGTTTTATTTTTTTTTCCGCTGCGCGACACTGCTTAGCAACACAGTGAGAGAGGGAGAGAGAGAAAATTAGGGTTCTGCCTTATCGCCGGAATTAGCCTCCACGAGCCGCCCCACTGTGATCAGGAAGCTCCGATCGGCGGAACCCCACCTTCCGCTCCTACTTTTGCTGATGTTCCTTTTTTTTTTGGCAGTGGAGTGGTCCGTGTGTGGCCTCTTGTCCCTGTTTGGCAGTTTGCTGTTGGTCCTTGTGTGGCCGTGTTTAGTTCCTGTTTGGCAGTGTGTGACTGCTGTTTGCTACGAGCTCTTCCGCTTTGGTTTGTCTTTAGAGGGCGGTGTTTCAAGACTGGACTTATCTATTCCAGAGTGTGTACGTTAGGTTCGTCGCAATTACGGTGGTGTGTGGCTGTTTGGTCACGTTTGGTGGCTGTTTGGTCACGTTTGGTGGCTGTTTTGCAGTTTTGTTTGGTCCTAGTGAGACCATTTGGCGTTTGAATAGTTTGGTCTCTGTTGAGACGTTTGGAGTTTGGTTTGGTTGCTGTTCTCTTTGGTTTCAAGGTGTTGTTTGGGCGTTGTAAACTTTGAGTTTGTTGTGGAACTCCACTTAATTTTTTGGTGAAGATTGATGGCTGCATCTATGTCCAGTTCTTCTGTTGCTCTTGCTACAGGTAATATTGCTTCTAGTCTTGCTACTTCTTCTTCGAAGTGGATCATCGATTCCGGTGCTACGATCGATCATATGACAGGTAACCACCATTTGTTTTCCTCGTATGCGCCTTATGTCAATCCCTCCAGTATAACAATTGCCAATGGTTCTTATTCTCGTGTTATTGGCTCTGGCTCTGTTGAACCTACTCCGTATGTTCCCTTATCCCATGTTCTTAATGTCCCTGACCTTACATTTAATCTCTTGTCTCCTAGCAAGCTCACTCGACAATCAAATTGCTTCATTACTTTATTTCCTGACCATTGTTTGATTCGGGATCTTACAACGAAGCGAGTTATTGGTAGGGGCTATGAATCTGGTGGCCATTACTTCCTTGAGGATCAGGTACCGCGTTCAGTTGCTTGCTCTGGTGGTTCATCCCCGTTTGATATTCATTGTTGTTTAGGTCATGTGTCCTTGTCTTCTTTGAAAAGGATGTATCCTCAATTCCATAATTTGTCTTCTTTAGAATGTGAGTCATGTCAGTTTGCTAAACATCATCGTGTTCACTTGGCACCTCGAGTTCATAAACGAGCTGCATCTCCCTTTGATTTAGTCCATTCTGATGTTTGGGGCCCATGCCCTGTTGAATCTAAGCCTGGTTTTAGGTACTTTGTTACTTTTGTTGATGATTTCTCTCGTACCACCTGGCTTTATTTAATGAAAACTCGTTCTGAGTTATTTTCTCACTTTTGCAATTTTTGTGCTGAAATCAAAACTCAGTTTGGTGTGTCTGTCAAAACCTTACGGAGTGACAATGCTAAAGAATACATTTCTACCCAATTTCAAACCTATATGCTCAAGCATGGCATGCTTCATCAGTCCTCCTGTCCAGATACACCGGCTCAAAATGGTGTTGCAGAACGTAAGAACCGACACTTATTAGAAGTCGCTCGGGCTCTCATGTTTCAAATGAATGTTCCTAAACCTTTTTGGCCGACGCCGTGTCATCGTGCTTCCTTATTAATCGTATGTCCCCTCTTGTCCTCAATGGTACTACTCCATACACTAGCTTATTTCCTTCAAAACCCCCGTTTCCGTTGACCCTAAAATCTTTGGTTGTGTCTTTTTTGTTCGTGATGTTCGTCCCCCTTTGTTACCAAACTTGATCCCAAGTCTCTTAGATGTGTCTTCCTTGGGTATTCTAGGGTTCAGAAGGGGTATCGGTGCTATTCTCCCACTCTTCGGCGTTATCTTGTGTCTACCGATGTCACATTCCATGAGTCCACTTCGTTTTATCCTGCCTCTTCTCCACTCCCATCTCCTGTCTCTACCAATGACACTTCCAACAAACTCGATGATCTCTTGGTCTATACGGTTCAGTTACCACCAGTGCATGCATCTGACTCGGCCCCTGCTAAACCACCTATCTATCATGTTTATCGGAAACGCCCTAGGGCGAGTAATGTTGTCGACCAGGTTCATGACCCACCAATGACTGCTTCAACGTCTGATCTGGCATCAATTCCTTCCGCTCCTACTTCTGAACCAGCATCGGTGCACGATATTCTTGATACTCCCGATCCTTCGCTTCTACCTCTGAACCCGACATAGTGTCTGATTGTCCTGCGACTTGCCTATTGCCTTACGGAAAGGTAAGCGTACTTGCACTTATCCTATTTCTTCCTTTGTTTCCTATAACCATTTGTCTCCTCCATCCTGTTCCTTCATAACATCTTTAGACTCTCTCACTGTTCCTACTACTCTCCAACAAGCCTTAACCCATCCCGGTTGGCGTGCTGCGATGGAACACGAAATGGTGGCCCTTGATAAAGCTGGTACGTGGAATCTCGTTGATTTGCCTCTTGGCAAGAAGGCTATCGGGTGTAAGTGGGTGTTCACGATCAAAACGAAAGCTGATGGTACCTTGGAACGGTTGAAAGCTCGACTGGTTGCCAAGGGTTATGCTCAGACCTATGGTGTTGACTATTCGGAAACCTTCTCTCCTGTGGCAAAATTGTCCTCTGTTTGCCTCTTCATTTCTATGGCAGCCAATTATAGTTGGGATCTTCATCAGCTAGATGTTAAGAATGCGTTCTTGAATGGAGATCTTCTTGAGGAAGTATACATGGAGCAACCACCTGGTTTTGTTGCTCAGGGGGAGCGTGGGAAGGTATGCTATCTGCAAAAGTCTTTATATGGCTTGAAGCAAAGCCCTCGTGTTTAGTTTGTGATTTAGTTACGTGGTTAAGAAGTTTGGTCTCGCCGAGTAAGTGTGACCACTCGTGTTTTATCGCAGTACGATCTTTGGGATGATTCGTTAGTGGTATATGTTGATGATATCGTTATTACGGGTAGCAATGCTTCGGGAATCTCATCACTTAAGGCCTTCCTCAATTCTCATTTCCAAACAAAGGATTTGGGTCCTTTAAAGTACTTCCTTGGGATTGAGGTTATGAGAAGTAAGAAAGGCATCCTTCTGACACAAAGGAAGTATGTCCTTGATCTGTTAAAAGACACCGGGAAACTCGGAGCAGCACCGAGTAGCTTTCCCATGATTCCTAATCCCCTCTTGGAAATTGATGACCGCATACCATTTGATGAACTACCTGAGGATGTACGAAAGAAAGTTGATCCAGAGAAGATCAAACCATTTGCCTATCCTGAGAGATATCGTAGGTTAATTGGGAAATTGAACTATCTTACGGTAACTCGCCCCGATGTGACCTTTACAATTAGTGTGCTCAGTCAATTCATGACTGCACCAACCGTTGCTCAGTGGGAAGCTTTGGAACATGTCTTACATTATTTGAAGGGCTCACCTGGCCGTGGTGTACTCTATACAAATCATGGCCACAACAAGATTGAATGTTTTTGTGATGCAGATCATGCAGGGTCGAAGGCTACCGAAGATCCACCACAGGATATTGTGTGTTTGTTGGTGGAAATTTAGTATCATGGAGGAGTAAGAAGCAAGCAACAGTTTCTAAGTCAAGTGCAGAAGCTGAGTATAGAGCCATGTCTCAGTCGGTACAGGAAATTGTGTGGATCCATCAGTTAATAAAGGAAGTTGGTCTTGCCACGTCATTACCTGCGAAGTTGTGGTGTGACAATAAAGCTGCTCTACACATAGCCTCAAACTCTGTGTTTCATGAACGTACCAAACACATCGAGATTGACTGTCACTTTGTACGCGATAAGATCAAGGAGAATTTCATTTCTACCGAACATGTGCAGTCTCGTGACCAATTGGGTGACCTACTCACCAAGGCGTTGAATGGGACTCGGGTTGACTATCTTTGTAACAAGTTGGGCTTAGTCAATATCTATGCTCCAACTTGAGGGGGAGTGTTAGGAAACAATATCATTAGTTTAAATGTAAATGTAATCAAATCCCAAGTAATTAGGGATCTTCTCACATAATTAGGGATCTCACATATCCTCATCATTAAGAGCCATTATGTATAGGGGCTCCTCTCTCTTGTATAAATACATAGAGTTTTATCATGAATATACAGAAAATATAATACATAATTCTACAATTTGAATTCAGAACCTAACAACATAAATTAATAGAGGCAGAAAAAAATCTCTATTAGAATATGAGCAAGGATCTTAAACTCGTCCACTAAGAAAGCCCCTCTAACAAGAAAAAGAAAGCATTTAAGTTCAAAGAAATATAACTAATACACCCCCTCCACTCAACTCCTCCTTAACAGCCAAATGCTTAGGAGAATCTCCTAAAGTCCAAAGAAATAAAACTGATATACTTCCTCATGGAGCAACAAAAGATGTTGTCATATGACCTAAAGGTCACGGGTTCAAATTCTTGAAACAGCCTCTCTCATTGCGGGTAAGGCTGCATACATACATCCCTCCCCAAACCACACTACCACCCACTACCACCTAGTGAGAGCCTTGTGCATTGGCCACCTTTTTATGTCTTTATTATTTGAAACATAAATTAAATTGACAACTCCTTTAAATATGATAACAAACTGATCCACTAACCTCATCCACTTTCTCTCACAATCCGATGATATATGGTACTCTATCAACTTTTGTACTATAAGTCTGTGGTTAGAAAGAAATCCCTCAATTGTAGAATTCTGAGACCATTGCCCATTTACTGATTGCTATTCGGGTTGGGGCTTGTAATGATGCAAATGCAACTAAGCTCACTATCTTTGGAACTCATTGAGCCTTGCCTTCTAGACCATCCAAAAGTTTATTATAAAAAACAAGAGTATCTATCCCCAAAAAGCACTTGCTTGAATCATTATGTACAGATTTCTTTCTCGCGTTTGCACTTGGGCCATTGCTGGTTTGCTCAAGCGTCAGCTCAAGGGCTTGAGATGTTAGTGCGCTCAGTTTGTTGCTTATTCTTCTGCTTTGCTATAAGGGTTGATGTCACACATGGTCTATCTCTTCTTAATGTTTCTCAGTTTGCTTTGCAATATTGGCCGTTGTGTTTGAGACTAGAGAATAGCAAAAGTCAAGATGAAGAAGACAATGCTGGGGGTCCTGGTTCAAAACTTGCTTTAACGATTTCTCCAGTCAATATTCTGATGCATTGAATTGCTCTGAAGGACTGTTGTTGGAGGTGAAAATGATGCGGACGGTATTGGGTATCACCAGCAGTTGAGGTTCTGGCATAATTGCTGAAACAAAGGATGCTTCTTCCATTGATACTCTTGTTTTGACGTCATTCTTTGCGGCTCTTCCACCTATTATCTCCTTTGCTTTTGGCCTTCCTTGCTTGTTCAACTTGGCCAAGAAAGCATCATCAGTCTGTAAAGGTTTCTGTTGACCTACTGGATCATTTAGAATTATTGCCACTCTCCAATGAATAATTTCAGAGTCCCTGTACTATTTCCCTTCTCATTTTCTTCACCATTGTCAACTTCATTTTCTTTCCTCTTTTAATCATCTTCTTGATTGTGAACTTTCTACAATCAATCAATTTTCTTCTGCTTGAACTGCAAGTGGAGGATCTTGAAAAATGGTGGTCTGTGTCTGGCTCTTAAGCTTCACCTTTTGACTGAAAAAGACTGCTGCAAGTTTTGCTTGTTGCTTCTCCTTTCACTTCAGGGACTTTTGCCATCAAACAACTCTAAAATCCTCATCTTGTGCTCAATTTTGTTGAGCTTGGGTTCAACCCGCAACTTCTCCTCCTCATTTGAGGGAACGAAACTGCTTCAAAACCAATTGATATGTTGCTGAATGTAACACGCATGGATTAAGTCAAATCACCCTGTTAAACTTGTAAATCCTCCTATTTTCACTAACAATGGTATAATTGAAGTATTGAACCTTTCTAAATATCTTGACTAACCAACAGATTAGAATTTAACTATAGTGCTAACTAATTCAATTTCCATGTAACAAGATTTGTTTAAACTACCATCTTAGCGGTTGTCAATGTACTTTGAATAGATCTTTTGAATTAAGGATTTTCAATTTGACATTTTTCAGGCAAAGTATAGTAAAAGGAAATTAGATTTTGAAATGGGGCTAATATATACTATCATTGATAAACATAAATATTTGTAATTAAGCATGCTCCCGGGAATATCATGATCAGCTCTCACAAGGGAAAAAATGAAATACAATATTTAGGCCATTTGTTTCAGCTGATCCGATTAAAACCAAACCTATATGATGAGAAGATTTGTACTGTGTGTTTATGATTCTATTAAATGGAAGGTAACTCTGACTTGGGATTTATTCTTTTATAGTTCCTAACATCACAAGTAAGCCAAGTACTGAGATGATTATTCTTTGATGCTTATGCTATAATAACTAAACCAAATATTGAGACAATTTGATTTTTAAGCAAAACCAAACAGAAAGAAGAAAATTTCATCGTTAAATTTATTATACTTGTGTGTTTATCTTATTTCCGCCTTTATTTACTTGTTGCTCTATGTTTGATATAGGAGATCTAGTTGATGTTGTGGTCCCTCCATTAGCTGAATCTATTGCTGATGGCACTCTAGCAACCTTTTTGAAAAGTACGTTAACTAACATTTTCTATCTATTTTTTTTTTAAAAAAAAAAAATACAACCATGATTTTTTTATATATATTTTAATAATTATTTGTTCTTGCTGCTTTACTTTGCTTCATGGGATCAGAACCAGGCGATAGTGTTAAAGTTGATGAACCGATAGCTCAAATTGAGACAGATAAGGTGCCAAATTGAAACAATATATTAGTTTTTGTGAAGGATCTGACAATTATCACTTAATTGGCATTCCTGATTTCTAAATAATTAACATGTTTCGTTGCTTTTTTCTATTTTTGTTCTTAGGTGACAATTGATGTTACCAGTCCTGAGTCGGGTGTGATTCAGAAGGTACTATTTGATTGGTCCAATTTTCTTTTTCAAATTAATCATATTATTTTTCTCCCATTTTCTTGTTGCATATATGTTGAAGTTGGACTCTGGTTCATTTAATGATTATCAGCTTCTAGCCAATGAAGGGGATACTGTTGAACCCGGTAATAAGATAGCAATCATTTCAAGGTCTGCTGAAGCCACAACTCATGTTGCCCCATCTGAAAGTGTATCTGATAAACCTGCTCCTCAGCCAACCCAAAAGATCAAAGAGGAGACGAAAACGCCCAAAGTTGAAGCTGCCCCTACAACAGAGAAGCCTAAAGCACCCTCTCCTCCACAGCACTCTCCCACAGAGCCACAGCTTCCCCCTAAAGAAAGAGAGAGACGAGTGAGTCATTGTGTTTTTAATAATGATTATACCTAAATATCGCGGAGCACTTGAACTTCCTTTGATGTCTTCACTCATGTATAAAGGTTCCTATGACAAGACTTCGAAAGCGGGTTGCTACTCGGTTGAAAGATTCGCAAAACACCTTCGCGTTGCTGACAACATTCAATGATGTTGATATGTAAGTTATATTATTTGTCAAGTTTTGACAAGTGTCTGAGGTGCAATTACCTTTAATGTTGCATTTTGTGGGAATATTATGCATTTATTATGGATTATTTAGAGTAATCATTATCTTATTATTATATTAGATATAGATATATTATATCATATCTTAGGATTAGATATAGGTATATTATATCTTACGATATTTCCTGTTATATCTCAATTAGTTTGATTGATTTTGATTTGATTTGATTTTATGAGATTCTAGGGTTAGCTCTAGGTTTGCCTATATAAAGGGTCGTATGTACTCTCTGATTTAGAGATTAATTAATTATATTTCTCTCTCAAAGTCCACATGGTATCAAAGCTAGGTTAAAAATATTCAAAACCTTGGTAACATAGAGCACAGTTCTTCATCAACGACCCATCTCCTCTTCGACGTTGTCGTCGTCGTCGAGCCTGTCATCGTCGTTGGTGGTAGTTCCTTTGTCATCGTGCCTCTAAACTCGTCTGACGACTGGTCTCGTCGTCCTCAACTCATCCGACGACTAGTCCTGTTGTCCTCAACTTGTCCGACGACTGGTCCCATCGTCCTCAACTCATCCGCCGCAGTCTTAAACTCAGCATGGTCCTCAACTCATCCAACGACTGGTCCCGTCGTCCTAAACTCAGCATATTTTTTTCGCCCTTTTGTTTTTTTCTCGTCGTGCGTAATGTTCATACAAAGAGTGAGGTTGCATTGAACCTTCGGTCGAGGTCCTCCTTTTGCAACACACGCCACCCAGTGAGGCTCTCCACCCTCCGATCGGCCCATCCCTGGGGCCCGATCTCATTCCGATGTCGCATGGCATACACACGTGATGCTAACAGCCGGCTCTTCCCGACGCGTTAGAGCACGTGAACCTCTTTTTCCGACGGATGCCGACACCGTTCGATTCGTCTTGCTGAACCCGGCCCGTTCCAGGTGGTCTTGTGGTGTGGGTCTCTATTTGGCACTGTGATCACGATTCTCAACCTCTCACCTTTCTTTTGTCAAGAGATATCGACTGGTTTATCACTGGGCTTCATTTATCTACCGGGCTTCATTTGACGATTGGGTGTGCTAAGGAAGTTGAGAGTTGTATAAGCAAGTTGGACATGATTCACATCCCTGATCCAACTTGAGGGGGAGTGTGGAAATATTATGCATTTTTTATGGATTATTTAAAGTAGTCATTATCTTATTATTATATTAGATATAGATATATTATATCATATCTTAAGATTAGATATAGATATATTATATCTTATGATATTTCCTATTATATCTCAATTAGTTTGATTGACTTTGATTAGATTTTATGAGATTCTAGGGTTAGTTCTAGGTTTGCCTATATAAAGGGCCGTATGCACTCTCTTTGATTTAGAAATTAATTAAGAATTATTTTTCTCTCTAAGTCCACACATTCATCTGAACTTTCAAATTTTAATCTCTTATATTTAATTATAATGATGAGATGAGACCTTGCTAAAAGATATTCTATTGAGAAATTACCCAGGGCTCATGCACTAGTGTAGGCAGATTAAAAGGAAAATGAAAAGCAAAACACCCGAAAAAAAGTAAAATTGTCCCTGCTTTCGAGAGGCAGGTTTCTCCCAGCCACTACTGCTGTTTGTTCCCCCTCTTCCCACTTTCCTTTTGTCTCTCTCTCTTTTTTTTTTTTTTTTGGATAAACCGGTCTCCTCTTTTAAATCCATTTGCAGCTCCTCACTTTTGTCTTTTTTCTTCATGCTTACTCACTAAAATCTAGCGGGTGAGATATAGCTATTTCTAGGAACACAGTGGGGACTGGACTGTTTCCTTTTGGTTCTGCTTCTTTATATCTTTTTGCTATCTGCTTTAGGTCCTAGCAAAAGACTCATTAAGATCAGGTCTATCATAAGTTTATGGTCATGGATCTTCGATGAGTGAATTTATTGATGGCAACTCATGTTTTCCCCTTCTCAATCCATGTTAATCTACAGAAACTGCTAAAATAAATCTGTTACCTTGAATAAATAGAATCTGGGCTTTCTGCTTTGTACAAAGTTTGAGGTGAGCCTCATCATTCATGGCTCAAGAATAACTGTGACTTCCTATAAATTCTATATTATATATGGACAGCAACAGTAAGAATAATATATATATATATCTTTTGTCTTCAAAATTTTTATTTCTATCAAAAAAATTACCACCACTGCCGCCATCATCACTAGTATTATTTAAGGTTTTTTAGTCTCCAGGAATCATTTCACATTAAGCGTATTAAATATGAAATGATAAAATGAAGTGAATTCAGTGCTTATGAAGACAAGGCATATGTTGGCGGAAAAGCCTGATTATGTATTTATTGAGTGGGGAGGCCTTAAAAAATGTTAAATTACTTTTGTCGTTCTTTTCCTGATTACTCTGCTCCCTATGGTAGGACTAACTTGATGAAGCTCCGTGCTGATTATAAGGATGTTTTTGTTGAAAAGCATGGAGTCAAATTGGGACTAATGTCTGGGTTTGTTAAAGTATGATTTCAAAGTATTGAGTTAACGTGTATTGGCAGAGTATTTTTTGTTATTTTCTCACATATGTACGTTTTGTTTTTTGTTTTGTTAATTTCAGGCTGCTGTGAATGCACTCCAGCATCAGCCAATAGTGAATGCTGTAATTGATGGTGATGATATAATATACAGAGATTATATAGATATCAGCGTAGCTGTTGGCACTTCAAAGGTTTTTAGTAGCCATTTTAGCCTCTCTGCAGTCACTATTTTAAACCTTTGGGGTCAGATTTGCCCGTGTTGATGAAACTTGATAATTTCTCTAAGATAGCTTTTAAATTACTTTTGTCAATGGTTGTTGTGATGTCTGTTCAGCTGAAGAAGTATTGGTTGGGTCTATATTGTAACATTTAAACATGGTCATCCATCTGTAGCATTTGAATATCTGTTATTTTTTTCTTTTTCACAATAGAGTGATATAGGGATAACAGACTGAAATATTGTTTTTTGCCGTCTTTTTCATGAATCAAGTACTCTACTTACTCTCTATAGGCCTCTAGTATTTTTTTAGTTCGGCAGTAATAATTCTTAGCATTGAATTTGTATTTTATGCTTGACTATGAAAAGGACTTGCCCAGTTGTTTTTGAACTACAATGACAATATTCCTTTCTTTTTGTTCCCAGGGCCTCGTTGTACCAGTTATTCGTAATGCTGATAAGTTGAACTTTGCGGAAATAGAAAAGGAGATAAATAATTTTGCGAAAAAGGCAAATAATGGAACTTTATCAATTGATGAGATGGCTGGAGGCACTCTTACAATATCAAATGGCGGTGTTTATGGGAGCCTTTTGAGTACCCCTATAATCAATCCCCCTCAGGTTTGACAATACAAGATTTCTGATATGAATATAACTACCTCCTGTCCTTAGTACAAGAGTTAGTTGGGATCAGATTTGGTCTTAAAATATAAGACCCAAATCCACACTTTCTCCCAAATATATAATCGTTTTCCAATTTGATTGCCTACATTAAGGAGCTTCTATTCAAGGAAGGATAGTCATGAACTTATGATGAAAGATGGTAATTTAGGAAAACTAACTTCCTTAATTTACTTAAATTAATCAGTTAGCTTTTATTTTAAGAACCGAACTAGTATATCTTAAATTTCCTGCCATGCAAAGTATGATAGTACTTAATCATTGACCGCATTTTCTTTTTAAATTTCTCTTTCTTTTTGACCAAACATGGAGCTGGGATAAATACACCTCATAGCCTATATCTCTCGTCCATCTTCATGTCTCATTTATTTCAAAAACTATCTTGACATCATGCATCATTGTGTCATTAACATACGACCATTCCAACTTTTCCCAACATCTTTCCAATTGGAATATGCTCACTGGGGAATCTAGGACAAGTGTAGTTTGATACATCAAGCTAATCTGCGTTATTGCCAATAAATAATTCTGGATCATGTGGACAAAATTTGGTCTTAAACTCTCTGGAAAGAAATCTCATGCAACTACTATTTTTTGACAGTCCGCAATTTTGGGCATGCACTCTATAGTGACCCGTCCAATGGTGGTTGGAGGTCAAGTAGTCCCAAGGCCGATGATGTATGTTGCTCTAACATATGATCATAGGTTGATTGATGGAAGAGAGGCAGTGTTCTTTTTGCGTCGAATCAAAGATGTTATTGAGGATCCTCGGAGGCTTCTGCTCGACATATGAAACAACCCCTCAAATTCATAGGAAAATCAAACACCTTGAGATATTTAAGTATAACAGACAAATTGGTTTCTCAACCCTTATGGTTGGTTATTGAACTGTGGGTAAGTCATATTTTAAAAATTCATGGAGGACAAACTCTTTGGGATTGTTTACCTATCTGTATCTGCAGGTTCATTCAGCATGTCCTCATTCTTCTGGCTATACTCATTTCCCACTTTTTTTCCTGGCTTACTGAGAGTTAACACTCGAGTTTTCCGGCTCTATGCTTATATGGAAGTTGGAACTTCAATGATTGTTCCACAAAGTAATAATGAAATTTTTCTTGTATACATCAATGCCACAATAAAATTCCAGTTTGGATAATTTTCAAGTACATTTGGTGATATGCTTAATCCTTGTTTGTTTCCCTTGGTATGTGCTCCCTCCAGTCCTCGATACAAGATACACTCTAATGAAGAAATCGAATTACAATATACATCTTATACTAGGATTGGAGGGAGTACTAGTTTTGCCAGCGTGTTATGCTTCTTGTTCAAGTGCGTCCTGTTTGTGTTTGCTTTGTTGGGGCCAATAAATCTGGATACAGTGTGTGTTCTCTTAAAAATCCAAGAAAAGGAGTTGCTTTTACCAAAACCATGGTTTTGGTTTTTTTTTTTTTTTTTTTTTTTTTTTTCCCAACTGAAATAATGTGGTTGAATGCACCTTTATCCAACTGAAGTAAATCTGGATACAGTGTGTGTTCTCTTATGTCATTATGTTCCCTTTATCCACCTTCAACACCTTGAAGTTGAAGGGCTTCCATATGAGAAATAATCTTAAACATGCGCATTACAATTTTGGTAAGCTAGAAGTAAAGTGGAAGTTAAATTGGGGAGGGAAAGTCATTACACAAGTGATAGCTTAGATATTTGGGATTAATTATATAACAAGATGGAGAAATTGACGGAGATGTTAATAATAGAATTTAGGTTGGATGATATAAATGGAGAAAAGCTACTAGAATTATTTGTGATGAAAAAATAATTAATAAGGTAAAAGAAGGTTTATTGCATTGTTACAAGACTAGTAATGTTATGTTGGGCTTTAAAGGGGGACAACATGAACATAAAATAGGGGTAGCTAAAATGAGGATGTTGAGGCAGATGTGTGGTCATAGAAAAAAAAAAAGATTCATAATGATAATATATACTAATGTGTTGAAGTGGCCTCTCCTGAAAAGAAAATAATAGAAAATCATTTGAAGTTGTTTGAACATGTTAAAAGGTGGTTATTGAGTATACTAGTGAGGAGAGTTGATCAAGCAGTATAGAGTCCTATAAAAAGAGGTTGAGGTAGGTTAAAGCGAACACTCAGTGAGGTTGTGAGGTCATAAAGGTTGATCTTTTGGTTAATAATCTATCTAAAAATCTGGTTTTCATGATGTCGTACGATCCATGCAATTGATCCCACCTAGTGGAATAAGAATTTTTTGTTGTTATTGTTCTTCCTTTTATCCACCCAGTATTTTAATTTCTATTACGAACAAGGACTGTCATTTCTTGGATTTTGGCGGCCTTAAAGCTTATTTGTCGACTGGGTTATTTTGTACTATAGTGTTCAGCAAGACCGAAGTGCAGAGAAAAAACAGGAAAAAAAAATGAGAGAGAAAAAGGAAATAAATGAGAGAAAAAAAAAAAAAAAAGAAATAAATGAAACGACAATGCTATGCATATGCCTATGATACCACCATTATTTTTTTCCTGGAAAAAATAGTCAAACATGTTATAAGAAAAAGATTAGTACGTACTTTTTAGAAAGCCAAGAATCGAATCGGTTATTGTTGGTAGTCAGTTTAGTTCTCGACTTTAAAGTCCGAGTTTAAAAATTAGATGAGTTAAATGAAATTAGTCCTGCAAGACTTCGGGCTTAAAATGGCTGCCCATTAGGCTCTTTTACTTTTTATTTTTAAATTACTTAGACTGCCAATAAATTTAATAAGGAATTAGAAGAGATGTCTCCACATTCGAATATTCATTAAAAATGAATTTCAGTTTGTTCCTTATGTTGGCAACTTTCTCATTATAAGTTATAGGGTCAATCTTGCCATAGAAATATTGTATAATAGTTTAAATTTAAAACCTAGGTATACTTCTTATGTTTTATGTGAGTTATTTGTGGGCACTATTTTCTTTTTATTATGAATTAATGAATGTGCTTATTTTTTTTGGATGATTCGTGCCGTTTGGATATTAATGTTGACAACATTTATTTGATAAATTAGAATTTTAATTATTGTAATTTAATAATTATATTTCTTTGAAAGAGAAAACGAAGGGAAAATAGTTAAAATTTGGAATAGTAACTTCCAGGCCCCATAGGATTGGCCCTAACCTTAGTGTTCTCAATTTGAACTTTGAAAAACAAATGTTTTCTTACCCCGGACCTTATAGGGAAGGGTCAAGGCTCTGATTCCTAGCTCTAACATACTTATAGCTAGCAACAGTTAATTGGAATGAGATATTCTTGGTTTTTTTTTTTTTTTTTTTGATGAGATGGAATGCGATATTCTTTAAATACCCCACAATAATACATTTTATAAAACTAATTGGCTTCAGATTTTTCACCTCGTAAATTTTTGTTTACACGCATGTTTAGTTTGTAATATCATAGCAATGGAAATGAAATTAACCACTCAATAAATTATCTCTCTGTTTTCTAGTAGGATTAATGCAAATGTTGGCTTCAATAATTTTCCCATGAAACACTCATGGAGAACAATTA
The DNA here is from genome assembly GCA_019022615.1 of Acacia melanoxylon. Taxonomy (NCBI): domain Eukaryota; kingdom Viridiplantae; phylum Streptophyta; class Magnoliopsida; order Fabales; family Fabaceae; genus Acacia; species Acacia melanoxylon. The sequence continues at coordinate 1,398,944 of JAFJYJ010000002.1, forward strand.
GACCAAAAATACCAATAATGACAAACTTTAAAAAATATATAATATAAAAAATTTATCAATGTTATGCATATTAATTATGTGAATGTTCATTGACTCTTATAAATACGTTGTTGAGAAACTAAGAAACTAAAAGGTTGTTTAATAGTACCAAGGGTTATATAGTATTTATTGTATATTAATTGTGACTCTTGGAGGCCTATAAATATAGGCTTTATACAAAGCATTGTAATCACATGAAATACAAGTGAATGAGAATTGCTCATCCTCCCTTCTCTCTCGAATATTCTCTCTTCTCTTGCTCTTCTTTCTTATTCTAGATTTCCTTTATTCTTGTTTGTCATGTCTTTGTTCTTTTCAAGATTCTTTTTATTTGTATGCCCCCTCCTTGAAAGGGCTTAGATCATTATTGAGTGTTGGGCGGGAGTGTCGATTGTAATTTTACCCCCAACATGTGGGAGCTATTGATGTGTGACTCGTATTGCGGGCTATCCTTATAGTCGAATGTAGCAACCCTTACATTGGGTACTAAGTTTACTAATCTTAGCATTTTGGTTCTTTTAAGACTCCAAGAAAAATATGGGTCTGGCCTACTTCAGTTTTAGGTGATAAAGTTGGAGTATCTTATTTAATAAAGATAAGTCTAACATAATTGATATACAAACTTGAGAATTCTATTTTATATGGTTGAATATGATCATGTGATGAGGTCTTGATTCAGAGAGAAATCAAAGTGAAAACCAATAATAAGGAGGTCCTCAATTAGGAGGAGTTACTACTGACAGTTTGATTATTAAAATTTCTAAATTAGACATATGAAAAATGTAGGGCAAGTGACTTATGCTTGGAAGGAAAAATTTGTTGGGCTGGCATATTGAGTGATGATTGGGCAAATCAACTCTTGAATGAGTGAACACATACCTTCACTCATTCAAACAAATGAATTGTTACAATCAACACCTAACCATTTAGTTCAATAAATTTGTCCTTCCAAGTGTAGATCATCGGGCCAATGTTTCTTATCCTCCAACTTAGAGTTATTAATCCTCACCTTGTCACTAGCTAGTATTTCCACCTAGTCGATTATTTCCTTATTATTGGCCTTTAGCTTGTTTTCCATCTCATCCAAAACATGATCACGATAGCAAATTCACTCATATATAATCCAATACTCATATTTGTATATTAACTCTGTTATACTCATGTTCATTAAATAAGAATATTCTTCTTTCTCGCCTAAAGACTGAGGTAGGGTAGAGTCATGTTTCATACTTGAGGCCCAGAAGAATCAAAACGCATAAGTATGATAACCTTAACATCCAATCCATAGGTAGCACATTCAACTTTAAGGATGCTCACAATATGAATCATGAGTCAACAATATACAGATGCCGGACCTAAAATTGCATCGACAATATCCAACACTAAAAAATAATCTAACTCCTTTGGACGTAAGGAAAATGTATGTAAAAAAGTAAACATTGAAAAAACAAATGCCTGAATTAAGATTCAATTATCTATTAATATTGGTAAGATTCATGGTTATTTATAATTATTTTTTATATTGATTGATTTGTATTTTTAGGGTTTTTGTTGAATTTATATAATATAGCTTTTATATATAATAATCCAATAGGCTTATGAGAAACAAAATATAACATACCTTTTTTGAAAAAAGATTCCCACTTTTTAGACTGGGTATGAAATTACCTAATCTAACAAGTGGACATTTTTATTTAAAATGAAGCTTTTTAAGACTAGTGGTTAAGACAATCTTAATAAGGACAAACTTTTAAAACTTGTCGATATAAGACCAAACCTAAACACTGTCTAAAAAGTCAATTCCAACCGGTCTTTTAGACCATTTTCTAGTAGTGTACTTGTTTTGGTGAGAGACAACTATTTTCCTCAACAAATAATTTCTTCTGCGTCTGCGTCTATAGTTTCTTATGTGGAGAGTGATGGAAGGAGATGAGAGAGAGATTGAGTGTGATAGAAGGAGATAAGAGTAGAGGGTGTGTGTGGGAGGAAGGGGTTATTAGGGAGAGTGAGGGACATGAAATGAAATTGTCTTGAATCTTGATCTACATCATGAGATGAAACTGTTGGGATTCGTACGCACAGCAGAAGGAAATTTATCCAATAAATTACGAATCCTATAGGAGGATCTATCAATGACGTTTAAATCGGATTAGTCAGAACCGTACCTTTCGAATGCATGTGCGTCTTGTTCAATCAACAGGAGTCGACTAAGCAAATCCACTCCCTCTACCGGTATCCACACCGAACAGAACTCCAACATCGACGGCAGCGTGCTAGCGCCTTCAACGTCTTTACGTCTCTTTTCTTTCTCTAGGGTTTCTCTTTCACGGCTCGTCTTATTTTAATACGACTTAATCATTATCTTATAGGGTTTTTAAAACCCTAAAGGGCCGTATTAAAATATTCAAAATTAATCTTAATTAATCTTGAAATTTGAATTTGGATTAAAATAATATTAATTAAATCTGTCCAACAGATTTAATCTAATCTATTTATTTTAAGGTAAAATTCCATTTAAATACCATTTGAATTTGTAAAACCCATAGAAATCTCCTGAATTTGTAAAAAGACTGAGAGGTACTAAGGACCTACTATAGGGATATGCAAATTCATGTGAAATTACCTTTTTGCCCTTACTTTTAAATTAAAAAAAAAAAACCCCCCTAGGGAGGGGCCGCCGTACGGTAGCCACCGTGAGGTGAGGGGGTGGAGGTTTTTTTTTTTGGGAGGGGGGTTTTTTTCTTTAAAAAAAATTATATTCATTGAAAGTGTGGGGGTGGGGTTCGAACCCCCAACCCCCACACATCCATGGGGCCAAGTGGCCCACCAGGCCACTTGGTTTCTTTAATATATATATATATATATATATATATACATTAACAAATATATATATACTTCTTAACATTTTTTCAACGATATTTACCAAACTTGCAATGGTATTTACAAATTCAATAACGTCATTTACAATTTTTTTTTCAAGTTTACATTGTTTTCCTCTTTAATGTCTTTGAGCAAAAATAAAAATAAAAAATCAACGGTATTTACAAAACTTGCAACGGTATTTACAAATTCAATAACGTCATTTACAAATTCAATAACGCCATTTACAACTTTTTTCAAGTTTACATTTTTTTCCCCTTTAATGCCTCTGAGTAAAAAAAAAAATCAACGGTATTTACAAAACTTGCAACAGTATTTACAAATCCAGTAACGCCATTTACAACTTCAATAACGTCATTTACAACTTTTTTTAAAAAAATTGTAAATTTGTAAAGAGGAAAAAAATGTAAACTTGAAAAAAAGTTGTAAATAGCGTTATTGAATTTGTAAATGGCGTTATTGAATTTGTAAATACCGTTGCAAGTTTCATAAATACCGTTGATTTTTTTTTTTACTCAGAGGCATTAAAGAGGAAAAAAATGTAAACTTGAAAAAAAAAAGTTGTAAATGGCGTTATTGAACCGTTGCAAGTTTTGTAAATACCGTTGATTTTTTTTTTTTTACTCAAAGACATTAAAGAGGAAAAAAATGTAAACTTGGAAAAAAGTTGTAAATGGCGTTATTGAATTTGTAAATACCGTTGCAAGTTTTGTAAATACTGTTGATTTTTTTTTTTACTCAGAGGCATTAAAGAGGAAAACAAATGTAAACTTGAAAAAAAGTTGTAAATGGTGTTATTGAATTTGTAAACACCCTTGCAAGTTTTGTAAATATCGTTGATTTTTTTTTTTTTTTTACTCAGAGGCATTAAAGAGGAAAAAATGTAAACTTGAAAAAAAGTTGTAAATGGCGTTATTGAATTTGTAAATACCGTTGCAAGTTTTGTAAATATCGTTGAAAAAATATTAAGAAGAATATATATATATATTTGTTAATGTATGTATATATATATTAAAGGAACCTGGTGGGCCACTTGGCCCCATGGATGTGTGGGGGGTTGGGGGTTCAAACCACACCCCCTACACTTTCAATGAACATAATTTTTTTTTTAAGAAACCCCCCCCCCCCAAAAAAAAAAAAAAACCTCCACCCCCTCACCGATGGTCGTCATCATTGGCGGCGGTCCTCCGTGGTCGGCCGACGGTGGCCCTCCGGTGAGGGTATTTTTATTTATTTATTTTATTTAAAAGTAAGGACAAAAGGGTAATTTCACCCAAATTTGCATATCTCTCATAGGTCCTTGGTACCTCTCAGTCTTTTTACAAATTCGGGAGACTTCTGAGGGTTTTACAAATTCAAATGGTATTTAAATGGAATTTTCCCTTATTTTAATCCGAATTAAAAGCCTACTGATTTAATTTATCTTTATAAATTAAATCTGTGATATGATATATATTTGTTTAATTAAATCTAAGATACTATATCTCAATTCAAATTAAATCTGAGATACGATATCTCTATTTGTTTTAGTTATTTAATTTATCAAATAAATTAAATACTATATAATAATATTATTATCTATATAAATAATAATATTATTATTTTCAAAATTACATTATATATATATATATATATCTATCCTAGATTAAATGTTGTATTCATTAAATCTTAGACATGTCTAAGATTCAATGAATCTGGACATTATTGCTTGTGTTGGGCTGTTCTTGTGACTCTGCAGGCCCACATGAGATTGGCAGCGGGCCAATACTGTACCAGCCCACAAGTCACAAGCGGCCTCTAGCAAGACATTGCGACTACCCAATTCATATGAGGATCGATGACACGATACAACCTATCATACAACCATGCCACATCCCTTTTGTCACGCGATATTTGGTCAAGGAAGAAGCATGGATAGTGTCATCCTCCTGTTCTTGACCATTAGTTTCTCGACTTTCCATCGTAGTATGGCCGTACATTCCTCAGACTCACTCATCGAGGGCCCCAATAATATCTCTCTACAAATATGAGGGACAAATCTCATATTGACCATTCACATTCCTCTGCATGAAAACCACTCATCCCGATTGAAGCCTTTATCATCACCCGGTCAAAGGTGACTTTTGACTAGGTCAAAGATCAGCGACTCTCATGTAGGAATTCATGATGATCTCAGGTCAAAGGGCATTGTGACGTGGTTATACATGAGATAAGCTTATGACTTAATCCATGCATCTTTCTCATAGTGGGTCGGTCCAGCACCTTGTACTCTTACAAGTGCCTATAACTTTGATTCGTATCTCCATACCTCATCAAAGTCATACTAGTCTTATTTCATCTTTGCTCCCGCATAGATGACCGACCAGGGACATTTAGGACAATCTTTATGATACGTCCAAGGATACAGTCGTCATAATAAACATGCAAATAATATGATAACAAAAAGAAGAAATATTTTAAATAACAATTGTGTTTAAAGTACAATGATTTGCTCCTAGGTATAATTTCCAATAGAAACACCTCAGTTTTTTTAGAATTACTTCATAAGGTTATCGCAAAGGAAGATGGAAATCTCGGTCAAGAGTTGTGGCTTTGGTTCATTATTAATCTCCCTCACCAATTGGACAGTATTAAACCCCACAATTAGACGTTAAGCTTAATAGGTCCAATAGTTACACAAACTATCATGAAGGATAATACAATAATATTTGATATTCTGTATGGTTCTCTGATTATTGTCTTTATATTTTGTTTGATTGTTTGATGCTATTTGTCTGATACTTGTCATTCTATTTGGTTCTTTGATACTTGTCTTTATATTCAGTTTGATTGTCTGATATTGTTTGTCTGATACTTGTCTATATTGCTTGTGCATCTTGTAACGGCTCTTGCTCTGAGCCTAAAATGGAGTGACATCTTCCTTTAATCACAAGTCAGATGTATTATTTAACAATGAATTTAAACCACCAAGCCAAGTTTGGTTCTGGGAAATAAAAACCTTTTTAAAAAGAGTACAAAAGTTTAACCCAAACATAGGATCTTGTGCATCTTGTAGCTAGGTTTTTTTTTTTAAAAAAAATACCTCTTTTAACTCCCTACAAGGATCTTGTTTGCAATATAGTCATTTACTAATTAAATTGCAAACATTAGCTGGGTAATCAAACTAATCCTTAATTTCATTTAAGGATTTTTCTTTCTCAATTAAATTCTTTAGGCAATAAAATGTTGTTTCTAAAATATTTAGGCAAAAAATTATTCCCTCACTATTTGTCCTTAATTCATGGGAATATATGCCTTAATTCCAAATATTAATTTTAAAATAATCCAAGCCAAATTTTTCATAATTAATCCCATATCATATTTCTAATTCTCAAATTTCAAAATTTGGGATGTCACAATTGTTAACTTCAAAAACTATATTGACATCGTGCATCACTGTGTCATAAACATACCACCATTCAAACTTCCCCCAACACCTCTCCAATTGGAATCCACTCAGTGGGGGAAACTGAGAAAAGTGTGATTTGAAACATCAAGCTAATCTTTGAGTTACTGGCAATAAATAATTATGGATCATGTGAACAAATTTTTATGTTAACTATGTGGAAAGAAATCTCATGCAACTACTGTTTTATCTGCAATTTTTGGTATGCACTCTATATTGACCCAGTCCAATGGCGGTTGGAGGTCAAGTAGTCCCAAGGCCGATGATGTATGTTGCTCTAACATATTATCATGAGTTGATTGATGGTAGGGAGTCAGTGTTCTTCTTGTGTCGAATCAAAGATGTTGTTGAGGATCCTCGCAAGCTTATGCTTGATATATGAACCAACCCCTCAAATTCATAGGAAAATCGAACACTTATCTCAAGTGTAACAGGCAAATTAGTTTCTCAACCCTTATGGTTGGTTAGTGAATTATGAGTAAGTCATAGATTAAAAATTAAGGAGGACAAAATCTTTGGTATTGTTTACTTATCTGTATTTGCACGTTGTAACATCTTAATTTTTATAATTAGGATTTAATTACAATTGAAAAAGAATTAATAAATGATAAATAAATTTATCTTGTAATTATCAAAATAAAAGGGGTTTATTTAACATATGATTATAAGCATAAAAAAAGAAATTTAAAGGAATAATTATAAAAGAAAACATATTTATATAAAAGGAATGGATTAAAATAACTAAAGTTCAAAAGCAAAAAAAAAAAAAAAAAAAAAAAAAAAAAAAAAAAAAAAATCAGAAAATGCCTGGAAATTGAAAAACATGGGATCTTGAACTGTAATTTTCCCCTATGTCATTTGTTAAATATCCCCACCCACAAACGGTCATGCCAAACAGTGAAGAGAGGGAGAGAGCGCCGAAACTTCATCTTCTTCCTCATGCGACGTTTTCAGCCATTTTTCAGTCTGGTTTGCTTCTTCTCAAATAATTTCGATCAGTAAAATCACTTATACTCATAAAACTCTCTTCATGAAAACTATTTTATATAATTTTCTATTTCTTATGATGGTATTTTTCGCTATTAGAGAATATTTTAGGGTTAGGATTTAAAACAAGTTTTGAGTTCTATTAATAGATGACTATACAAATGAAGACTATGATTAATAGTTAATTTTAATCAATTTAGTTTTGTTATTTAGTTGGTATAAAATTTTATAATGAATTTTGTTTATAATCAATATATAAATAATTCTATATTGGACATTCTTAACCAATTAAATTTGAGTTAAATGATTTATTTGGATTATTGGAGGCATTCTTAAAGTTTTGACCAATTTAGATTTTTTTATTAAAGTGAAGATTTATAATTTAGCAATTTTGTGCCTAAACTTGAAATTGGGGATTTTATGTAATGGAATGAAATTGATAATAATCAATGAATTAAATGAGTTGTTGGGTCAAGAAAAATATTTGAATTAATGTTAAAATAAATAATTGGGATTGTTTGTGAAATTGGAATTTCTGAGTAATTAATTCAAAAATTTAAATTTATAGAATTAAGTTTATTGTTCTAATAACTCATAGTTATTCATGTGTAGTAAATTGATTGTTGTAGATTAATTATGGCTTATGTTTGAGCTCTTGGATTATGAGCATTGTGGTAATACTTTACTTTGCAAGAGGCAACCACTTTCCTTTTGTTGTGCATGTTTGTATGATGTTTGTGATTGATTATTAACTATTTAGACATATAAATTTGCTATTGGTAGGTGATATGGACTATGAAACTATGTTGTTAATTAAATTGTCTTGTAGGACTTGTTTTCATTAAGAAAGGCTAGTGATATTATATTATATGAATTGGTGTTGATTTATGAGATTAGAAAGATTCTCTTAATAACTTGTGAATTGATAATGACATGTGATAATCTTATATATCTTGACAATTTTTATGAGAGGGGATGGTGGATGTGGATTCAATGGGAGGTTATTCAAAGAGGAAATAAATGGGTGAATTCTGTTGGGATCTGTACACGCGGCGGAAGGATTTTCATCCATTTAAAACTTACGAATCCCATCGGAGGATTCATCAACGGCGTTTAAATCAGGTTCGTTAGAAAACCGTACCTATGCGAACTCGTGAGTGTTTCATCACCCGATCCAAATTCCATCTTGACCATTCACATTCCTCTGCATGAAAACCACTAATCCCGATCCAAGCCTTTATCATCACCCGGTCAAAGGTGACTTTTGATTAGGTCAAAGAGCAGCAACTCATCATGTAGGAATCCATGATGATCTCAGGTCAAAGGGCATTTTGACGCAATTATACATGAGAAAAGCTTATGACTTAATCCATGTAGTTTTCTCATAGTGGATCGGTCTAGCACCTTGTACTCTTACAAGTGCCTATAACTTTGATTCATATCTCCATACCTCATCAAAGTCATACTGGTCTTATTTCATCTTCACTCCCGCGTAGATGACCGACCAGGGACATTTAGGATAATCTATAAAATATATCCAAGGATACAGTTATCACTATAAACATGCAAATGAAATGATAACTAAATGGAGAATACTTTAAATAACATAAATGTTTAAAGTACAATGACTTGCCCCTAGGGCATAATTTCCAACAAATTCTTGTACAAAAAGAAGAAATAAGGTGGTGGGCTTTTGGGTATACACTGGTTAATCCTTTGGCCCAATTGTGTTTAGTAAGGCCTTGAAACCTCACTAATAGAGGGGAAACCCATGGTCTGGTCTTAAGCTATATGGATTTTGGCCAGTTCATATCACTTGATTAGTGAGCTTGTTGAGTTGAACTACCAGTTACATGAGTGAGTACTAGCCCATGGGTTCAGTTAGAGAAAATAAGGCAGGGAGGAAAGAAGGGAGGGCAGAAAATAAATTCTTGTGTATTAATTTTTATGCACTCATGTGATAAAGATGAGAATGAAATTATAAGATTGTGTGAATATATATATATATATATATATATATATATATATATATATATATATATATATATATATATATAAACACACACCATGCGACATTTTTAATAATGATATGATTTTATAACTATCTCACTTGACACTTCACGAGCACTTACTCGTATGCCCGATGAGATGGATTGTTAGTTGCTAAGGCTTTTGTATCACCTCAATGATTTAACATTTTTTTTCAAGTGATAGTTCTTATGTGGGTCTATCAAGGAAGAATTCAAAAGCTTAAGCTATTTCTGCTAATAGTAGTGCTTTTGTCTTTTTGGTATATGTTGGATTATTGTATATTGTTACGTTATGGCTCATCTTGCATACTCTAATCTATTTTGAAACTTGATGCATTAAATATATACTTTCAATTTCTCTATAATTGGATTACTATTGTTGGTTTTGGGTAACTTGGAGGCCTTAAGATTGTGTTTTAAACTTATGGATCCATCTTTGATGTGCTTGGATATTTTGTTATAAAGTATTATTCAATTAAAGAGTTTGGGTTTGGTGGTGAATATTTATTTGGGCCATATGAAGTCCAAAACTCAACTGCATGCTTGAATTTCTATTGAGGGGCTTTGTTCTCTTAACCATGATAGTCCTTTTGGAGAATTTAGTTTTAAAGTTTTATATCATGGTTAATTTTTTTTTTGACAATCAATGTATTTTCATGATCATGATAGTGGTTGAATAATGATTTGGTTAACTACTTAATTATTGTTTTAAGGAAATTATTTTATACAAGTTCATTAAGCATGTCCTCATTCTTATGGCTATACTCATTTCGTAATTTTTCCGTGGCTTACTGAGAGTTAACCCTCAAAATTTTCTGGCTCTATGCTTATTTTTATGGAAGTTGAAACTCCAATGATTGTTCCACAAAATAATAATTTTCCAGCTCTTGTATACATCAATGCTACAATACAAGTCCCGCTTGGATAATTTTCAAGTACATTTCTTGATGCTTTGATACGTACTCCCTCCAATTCTCAATATAAGACCTACTTTAATGAAGAAATTGAATTATAATGTGGATCTTATATCATGGACCGGAGGGAGTATTAGTTTGTCCTCAATATAAGTGGGTCTTATTTATTTTTTTTGCTTTGTTGGGACCAATAAACCTTGGTATAATGTGTGTTCTGTTGTATGTTGGAAATTAATAAAATCATGATTTAATAAAAAGGATCTGCTTTTACCAAATTTAAACTGAAAAAATGTGGTTGCATGTACCACTCCTTGAATCAAGAATACTTTTTAGATTCACCAAGTTTGAGTGATTTGGAGGGGAGAGGATTCCCTCATAAGCAATTTTTTGCTTATCTCTCATAAGCTCTCAATCTAATCCATCCATTCGATCTTATTGATCAGATGAAGCCATATCATCCAGCTTTTAACTCGGCAAAAAAAAAACAAAACATTTCGGCACTACCACGATCGCTGAATCACCCTCTCCGACACCTGGGCAACCCCCATGGGTTCCTTGAATTTCCTTCGCCATCTTTGGCTCCGCTCTCCACGAGTTCTGATCTGATCGACGACCCTCATTTTGAATTGTGATTTCTGTGCATACTTTGACTACTTGCAGAGTTGGCTCATGATGGAGACGCGTCTATGATATTGTCAGTTGCTATTTTTCCTGTTGCCTGAAATCCTTTTTCAAGGTGTTGGGATCAGAATTGTGCCGATTTAGCTAAAAGGAAGGGGGCTATGGAGTCTATACCAGTGAGGGCATTGGAAACCACTCTCAAGTATGGGCTCAAATCCTTCTCCAAAGATCAATTCAAGTTGCAGGGTCGGACCGTGCAGCTCTCGAATCTAAGTGAATTTTGAATTTTGTTGTTGCCGTGCTCAATTTGGTTCATTTTCTCGAGTGTTGGATTGTCACCTGCTCTGAATGTTGCAACGGCAAAAGTGGGGGAAATTGAAGGTGCTTGCGGCCAAGGGGGATCAACTTGGTAAATTCCTCTTTCCAGTACTTCAAAATTGAGTAACCTCTTATATTTTTCAATTTATGTTCTACTATCACTGTCAAGTGTTTCGAGTGTCAAATTCTCAATAAGCTGAAATCAACATCATCATCATATTTTGTAAAATTTGATTCATTATTTAAACTAGTTCTCTTGCGAATGTGTCAAAGTTTAGTTGGTTTTTCTGTTCTATGGAATAGCTCTAAGCATAAACCTGATGAATGGCAGGTAGTCATTGATATGGTTTGAAGCCTAAAAAAATTATATGGTTTGTGATGGGTTAAATTGCTAAGAGATTTAGAAGTTTCTAATAAATCCTGCTGTAATTTGGAAGTGCATGGGCCACGTGGAATACAAGGATTGTAACTGATCTGGGAGAAATTGATTTCTTATATTTATATATATAATTGCATTCAAATTCTGATCAACAAAGCACAATTCATCTTTCTTTTTTAGGGAGAGCAACTCCTATTTTTAGAAAACGTAGAATGTTTCCGCAGCAGAACAATGTTTTACTACACAATTAGCATGTTAGTTTTCATGGAAGATAGCCCTATGAAATTCAGGTCTTCAATGGAACATCTTTTGCAGGTTAATTTTTTTTGGTTTGTCACCATAATTCAAGTTATAGCAATTGCTTGTTTTCATGTTGACTAAAGTGACTGCTACTATTATCAAAAAAAAAAAAGTGACTCTGCTACACGTTCCTTTGATTTTTGAATCTAACATGTAGATCAAATTCAATATTGGCCTATTCTTATAGTTAGAAGAATATAGCTTCTCTCACCCCCCTCCTCCACACAAAAAAAAAAAAAAAAAAAAAAAACTAGATTTATGATATTTTCTCATAGGTCAAAGATTCATATTCATTCATCCAAAACAAAACAAAAAAACTTTTGTCAATACTTGCCAAGTCATATTGTTAAATATTTTGAAGAGGTGCTCATCCATTTTTATTATTATAAGCCTAACCATAATTCTTAGAATGTTCGGAAAACAATAAAGACAAATATATGCCTATGCCCTCTGTCAACTGCTAACTAGTTTTATTGATATTATCTGAGTTTAAGAAGAGAAATTCTACTGAAGATAATAATGCCAAAATCTGAAAACACTGTGACTTTAATAGACCAAGGAGAATTTCCAAACACGAGTTCAAATAAGTCACAAGTTTGTATGTGAATAGGATTATTGGGTTTTGTGGGACTGGAACTCTTATCATTTATGTACTTTTAAATTTCTTTATTTGAACTTGAACTTTTCTTCTATCCATGGTTTGTTAATTGGTGATTAAATACTTCTAGATGATGACCTATCTGACAAGTGATTAATGTTGCACCATCGTATGTTGATGGCAAAACATGTGGGATTTGCGGGGTTTGTGAGATATTGTTGACATTTTGATACTCATTTTGCAAGAATCATGTTTACAATTGTTTTCTTGACTTAACTCAAGAATGAGGCACTTCCCCATCTCAAGTTGTAAATGTTAAGGAAGCACAGGAGCTATTCCTAGAAGGCATATATCTAGAGAGGCATATGTAATGAGCACAATTCCTCTATTTGATTTTTCACAGTATTTCAATCTTAGGCTTTCTTTGTGACAATATTTCTGAAATTCTATTATTTTTAGATTACAATTCAAAGAACTGAATTAAACAGTCCAATTGAACTTCACGTTCAGTTACACATTATTGAAATTGTGTGCCCTGCATTAAGTGAAAAATGGCCAGTTTAGTATATAATATTTTTGATTGCTTCCATACTGAACAAAATACAGTTTCCTATCATATTGAACAATAGTCAGTTTTACTATACAAAAGGAAATCAAACTCTCAAGAAAATGAGAGATATTTCATATTTTCATGGATGTATTCTGTTTGAGCTGAGTATCAAAAAAAGGTTCAACTATATTCACTGGCTAAACTGTTGCATATTGAATTGTGATTTCATGTATCTGCTTGGAATTGACTGGTGAAGCTATTGAGATGGACCTTCGCCTACTTGGAATTGATTGGACATTGTTGAAGCTATTACAGAAGATGAACCTTCACCTAATAAGAAGAAAGAAGATATAATAGCAGTGTTAATGTTAGTATAGGGTCATAAAAAAAATTCTGATGCAATATTTTTTATATAATAGAGAGTTTGTTAGATAATGACAGTTATATTTAGCATCATGATGTAATATATACATTGATTTGAATAAAGTTGACATTCTCTCTTAACTTGTGTTTATTTCTATCTTTGTTTTTCTATACCTGACAATAGAAACTCTTCTTCCATTACTTCCAATGATGGCGTTGAACAATCTAAGGGAGCCTATAATTCATCACAAAGAAAAAGTAATATTAACATGAAAAGGCATTATACAGAAATTTGTCTTGTTGATACCCCCACTAACAAAACAAGACACAAAGGACATACAAATTTTTTTAGGGGGCGGGGAGAGGGGGGTAGGGACTCACCATCAACATACTGGCAAATGACTGCACTTGAGGTAATGCTTGCAATGTTGTAGGTGTAGAACATGAAATTGGAGCATCTGATTTCATACTTCTTACTTTGGCCCTGCTTATCTTTGCTAGACGCTCTTGCCAACCTTTTAATCTTTTTTCCTCTTAGTTCCATCTCTCTTTTTGATGCCCTTGGGTTCTTCATCTCTTTTTTGTCTCTTAGTTCTACCTTCTTCCTTTTTGTCTTCATCATTTGATTTTCTTAGCGATGAATGAGAGTCTGTTGCTTCTTTATGAAGTTGTATTATAGAGTTGTGGACAAAGGCAGAAGTCTCTGGACAATCAGAAATTTCAGCTGCTAATGTTATCATCAATTGAGATAATTGTCGATATGTTTGAGTGCTCTGAAGCTTAGGATCCACCTGTATTTCATTTTCTCTAATATCATGTATCACACCATTTCTAGCATCTTTAGTCCATCTTTTCAAAATATATTTTTCTGGTAGTTTCTTTACTTCATTCACCTCATATATTTTTAAAGCATGACAACATAATATCCCAATAACGCCTGCAACTGCACCATACAGAATCATCCTTCGGATCAAATGTCAATGTTCACTTTTTGTCTTCATGAACCATAGTTCCAATATAAGTGAACAATAGACCTTTCTCATCTCGAGAGGAAATACATGTGGCGAAAAAGAGATCCAATCTTGGAACAATTCTAACACTGAAGCGGTGTAAATCTTAGCAACTTGTTGTAGTATAGGTGAACTTTGGACTATCAATCGTGGTTTTTTCTCCCTTGCTCCATACTCACATTTCATCTCATTATACCTCTTATCTGCAACAACCGACTCAAGCTTTTAAAGAATGTAAGAACCAGCTGAACCCAAGAGGGGGAGTGAATTGGGTGAATGATAAAAACTTGTCATCTTTGAAAATCTTTTCAGAAATGCTCTGTTTTTTAACACTAAAAACAAAGATGAACTAGGATGAGAGTAGAAGAACAAGACACAAGGATTTATACTAGTTCGGTCTAATCTCTTGACCTACGTCCAGTCCCCAGACTCTCTGGGATTTTCACTATCTCAATTGATTACACACTCTGTACTCAAGAGTAATTCTCTCACTAGAACTTACTCCCCCTTACAAGTTGTAATCAATGAACCCAATCACCAAGTCCCCTGACTTGTGATTCTTTACAATAAATGATTTGTAGGTAAGAAACTCTCTCTAAGAGTGGATAAGAATGAACACTGAAGCTTAATGTATCAACAGATACTTTACACAGAAAAACTCAAGAGTAGTTGGAAACTTTGAATGATTTTTGTTTTCTGCTGTCTTAGTTGTTGAGAGAAATTGAATGCTACTCTATTTATACTAAGAGAGCATTAAAGATCCGTTGCAAGCTCCATTATGACCGTTGGTGCATTAATCTAGCTGTTGGAGGCATTTTGGAGTCTTTCTCTTTACTCTTCACTTAATCCGGTTTGTACGAAGTTCGAGTTGACTTCTTGAATATTAATCCGTTGGAATAGCAGCTATTGGATGTGGTAGGTAGACATTAATCCTTTGTAAGCATGTGCAGAAGGATTACCCAAAAGTAGGCAACTTTCTGGGTTTAGCATTTAATGTTCTGACAAGCTTTTTGCTTTTGCTTTAAATCTTCTTTTAGGGTGTGCATGGTTTGAGGGAGTGGGAGGGAAGGGGAGGGGAGGGGAGAGAAAAAAAGTAATGGGAGGAAAATTTTGTGGGCCCCACTACATTAAATTTTTGTACACTTTTCTCTCCCCCTCATTTTTTTTCTCTTCCCTCCCCTCCCCTTCCCTCAAACCAAACATACCGTTAATCTCTTCTAAACAAGCTGAAACTCACTAACAAAGTGGTTAAACATAGCTGGGAATATCAGAGAATAATAATGACAAGTATTAGGATTAAATAAAGAGGTTTTCACGAATCCGTTAAATTTGATTTTCAAAACTTGCGATCAATACTTGAGTATGTCATTGTGCACTAATGTGAATACTTGAGTATTCATGTCAATACTCGAGTATTCCTCTTCCAGAGAAGAACTTCTGAAAGACCTGGCTATCACCCAAGAGGGGGGGTGAATTGGGTGTTTGATAAAAGTTTAGGAACTTTGAAATTCTTTTCGCAACTTATTGAAAGCAGTTTGAATGACAATAATAATTGATAAAGCAACACTCAATCATTCAAACATGTATGGACATTCGATATATATATATGCGGAAATATAAGAGATAAGGGAAGAGAATATGCAAACCGATTTATCTTGGTTCGGCCCAATCCTTGACCTACGTCCGGTCCCAAGCTCCGCTTGAGATTTTCAATCCACTATCTTCTTTCAACTTGATTACACAATCTGTACTTGAAGTAATCCTCTCACTAGGATTTACTCCCCTTACAACCGTAATCAATACACTTGCTTGATCACACACTCGTACTCAAGTAATCCTCTCCCTAGGATTCACTCCCCTTACAAGTTGTAATCAACACAATGTGTTTCCCACTCAAGATCACCCAATCTTGAGTATCTCACGATAGAATGATAGGATGTGTACAATAACTCTCTTCTCTCTCGAAGTAGATGGATAAGCACCGAAGCACAATTACAAGTCATCTCACTCTCTATGATAAGCTATGTAAACATTAAGAACAGAGAGTAAATGATATGAAAATCGAGTATTAGCATCTTGAAGATGTCGCTTGTGTCTCTCGCATTTTTCTCGCTCTCGTGTACTACGTGTTCGTATGGAGTCTTCAAATCTTCGGTATTTATGCTAGTTGAAGCTTAATGACTGTTGGAGTGCTTTGAATTCGTGGAGAATATAGTGTTGAGAATATGGTTGTTGGGAATATAGTCATGTTGAGATATAGTTGTTGAGAACAATTGCAGATTTGAATATTTGAATATTTGGCTCTTCAAGAATGTCTCCCATGATGTTCAGCTTTTGTTGGTGGGAGCCTTTTTGTCTCGCCTTGAAGAATGGTTGGTCTTCTTTCCAGTTTGTCTTCCATTTGCTTTGTTTGAGAAGATATAATAAAATAATACAAGTGGCTCATGGAGTTGCTTTATTTGACTTTAAAGCAAATTCAAATCTTCTCAAGTATGAAGTTAAAGCATATCAAAGACATTGGACATTCGAATCCATTAGAGAACATTATCTTTGAGTATTCAATTTCGTTTCCTCATTGAATTATGTCTTCTTTGCTGTTTCTGAAAAATTGCAGCAACCTTCATCTTCAAGCTTATGACAGATTTTGGTTTCTGTCAAGTTTGATGTAATCTCAAACTTTAATCACCTGAAACTTATACACAAATGATATAAATGATGTTAAGAAGTAGTATAAGTCATTTGAGTAATTATCTGGATGTTGTTGATGAGAAACAATATTTCAATCATGGTGATTTTTCTTGAAACAGATGCGTAAATCTGTTTCCGGTGTTCCAAGCTCGAGTTTACATAGGTAAGCTCGAGTTTGGTCTTCTTTTGAACTTGGATTTTTGCCTCGGAAGTCTCAAGCTCGAGCTTATAACTTATAGACTCGAGTTTGGGTGTTTATCGGGGAACTGTTTGCACTCGTCTCGAGCTAAACTCGAGTTTGGTCACTTATAGGCTCGAGTTTGGCTTTTTCCCAAAGTTCATTTCTTCTGCGGAACTCTCGAGCTCGAGCTTGTAACTTCAAGCTCGAGTTTGGACTTCTTCAAAATCAGCATTTCCTCTCGTAACCCGTAAGCTCGAGTTTGCTACTTGTAAGCTCGAGCTTGCTATTTGTAAACTTGACTCGGCTGATTTTGGACTTTGTTCGGTGAGCTTGCAACTTTGTCCACTTTCGAGGGCCATATCTCCCTGGTCTGAATTCCGTTTTGGTTGGTTCAACTCTTGATGGAAATCTATTGGAGTCTACTTTCCAATGCCACTGATTTCAGCTCCATTGGATTTGTAGATTGTGAGTTACACGCAAAACATGGAGGCTTGGTTTTCAGTGTGGCGTGGATTTCTATTTCAACTTCCACAATTCATAACTCCGTTATCTAAACTCCTTTGAGCTTGGATTTTATATCAAAATGACGAATTGGGAGTCTAGTTTCATATGCCACTGGTTTCACCTCAATCGGATCTCTGGTTTGGAAGATATCATCAAATTACCAGACGTTGCCGTGCTGAACGTGAAACGAGTTGATCACCGCCAGTAAACTCGAGTTTGGAGTGCTAAGCTCGAGTTTGCCTAGTCCAGAAACACCAAAGCTGCTGAAGAAACTTATAGACTCGAGTTTGGAGTGCTAAGCTCGAGTTTTCTCATATCAGATAGGCAAATTACTTCAGCAAGGTAGTAAACTCGAGTTTAATACTTGAAGGCTCGAGTTTGCTCATCCAGAACCTCATATTTACTGACTTTAACTCTGAATTGAGCCAATCCAACTTCCATATGATCTTGGAGGCTTCTAGCATCAATATAAGAACTTGGATAATGATGTCTTCATTCCATTCAGCAAGTTCTTCATTTTTCCATCTCTCAACTTGATCATTCTTCATCATTTAACTTAGGCTCATCATTCTCTCGCAACTTCTACCTTCTTCAATATCCGAGGCGATCATATTCTGAACTTCTTCCGAATATCTTGTGTTGGCTTTCAGTATCAGCATTATTCATGTGTAGTCCATTGTAGCTCAAATATGATGAAACTTCATTCCAACTTCGTTTGATCATGGAGACTTCCAATAACACATATAGTGCAAGTTCTTCTTTCTTGAGTCTCATTTCTTGATCATTCTTCATTATTAAACTTTGCATCTACATTAAATATAAGAATTAGTCAAAGTAGAAGATCAATGTAGTATGCAACCTTTTTGCTCTCAAGAATGACATCTATATAAGACATCATCAAAACTAATCATAACCAACATTCTCCCCTTTTTGATGATGGCAAATACTATAAGAAAAATATGTATGAATATGAAAATATATTATATGCTCATATTTTTCTTGCCATTCTCTCCCCTTATTTGTCATTAGCAAAAAGTTGAAGTAAAGAAAGAATGCTTAGAGGGACAAATATCAAACCAGATTAGAAGTGTCAAAGAACCGATTTTCTCTCCTCGATTTGAAAGTGTTTTCATTCTAAATATGATGCAATTTGGAATGTTTTTATGAAAACAAATTTGAAAGAATTTGGAGAGGTTTTCAAGAAGTCTTTCACAAAATCAAACATTTAGATATCAACCATATGCAACATTTCTACTGAATATAAAAAGATAGAGATTAGAAATGCTCATGTTGGTTGTTTTTTGCAGATTGATGATCTATATGTGAAATCCATTTGCTAGCTTTGAGATCTGTGATGTGCTCTGAATAGCCTTATAGCCTTGGAGATGTGAGATGAAACTAAAATACTGGCTTCTTAAGTTGTATCTTATCCGAATGAATATGATCAGTAGTTCAGCTCCCATCCCTTTCCTCGACTTCAATGATTGATCGCCAAAGCATCTTTCCTTAATTGAATAGTTTCTCCTTGTAGTGCATTAAGGAAAGTTGTAACACATAACAAAGTCTTTGCTACAAATTGAAAAACTTTCTTTGCAAAAGAGATTTGTTAGTGCAACTAAATATCAAAGTATTCCTTTCCAAAGGAAAATATAAGATATTTTTAAATATGAAATTAACTCATCATCAAAACTAATAGACGATAGTGAATACAGATGAGTATGCTTAAAAAGGGTTTTCTTCAAATAAAGGAGATAAGCTTTTAAAGTATAAAACACATATGAATGTGAAGCTCCCCCTTAATGAATGCATGATTTAAAACAAGTGTAGCACCCTTTAATGATACCAAATAATGATGTGATACCAAGTGTTATGAGGTCTGGAATTCATCTAACTCTAATGACATAACATGGTATCTTAGAATTAAGAACTTTCAAGTTCACATGAGTGGACTTGAAATTGGTATAAAGAAATCACTTATGATTTTTATGATGATAAAAATGTTTAAATCATAAGGATCATTTTAGAAATAAGTGTGCTCGGCTATGATGAATGAAATAAAATGAAATCAATGAAATCAAGTTAGCCTAGCATGATTATGATATATGCATGTTACAATACCTCACTCAAGTAATATCGTAATTACTTGAGTCATAATCATCTGAAATCCATAGATGGATCGCTGGCTAGCCATTATCTGATGATGTAATCAATACTGAGGCTCTCCCGATTTGAATGAGCTTCAAGAAGATGAGATTATAACCACTTGTTGCTCTTAATGTATCTTAGAAGCGAAATCCCAAATGAGCTTTGTAGGGGATCTCAAAATTAGTTTCTGCTCATAGCTTATCATCAAGCTAGCATGCTCCTTATCATCTTGGTCCAAGCCTCTTGCTAGTGATGGGATGTCATTCAAGTGATATCACAAAATTTGCAGACATAGCCACTGAAATGGTCTATTACGTTTGCCTATGTTCTTTGTATTCAACAACAGAACAATTTGGTCAACTCCTGCAAAAATATATGTTCTTTGGTACCCAATGATTCTTGAGTCCACAACTGATTAGACATGACAACTCTTAAGCTCATATAATTTAACAATATGATATTGGAGCAAAGAGTATAACAATCAAAGATCAAAAACATAGTTTTACCCAATCAAGTAAGTTCAAGCCAATGAATCAAAAAGGGTAATAACTAAATGATACCAAAAGTGTTATTTCTCAATGACAATTTGTAAATACACTTTATGCGAAAAGATGTCATTGACAAAATACATGTAGGTTTGATCAAAGAGCATAGAAAATCGTATCCATAAAGATAAGCATTTATCAATTCACAGTTTATGAATGAGCTCAGATTTTTCAAGAATGATAATGAAATATGCAAAGTGTTTCAAATCTTGAATGTTCTTTCAAAATATGATAATGCATTATGAAATTAAAATTTTCATGAATGAAAGATTCATATTTGAAACATGCTTGAAAACAATGTTTATTTTAAACATGGTGGAAGTCAACATGTTAAAGAATAGATCAGAATGCTTCAAGATTAAGAGAACATGTGAAACATTGAAGTTTACATGTAGAAGAGTTTTCCCAAGAGCAAAAGTCATAATGGTAAAGCATTTTGAAACATGCTTTGCACAACAGAAATATATGAGCACAATGACTTTGCTATTGTCTAAGAGATGATCTTGCCTTTTAGAATAGAGTCTTGAAGTATATGAATATTCAAGGCAATAATATAAATATAGTTACTCAGAAATGGATGAAGATAAATGTATATTTGAGTAACTTGACCAATAAGAGTTTATCCAATAAGCATAAGACTTTTACAAATTGAATTCTTTTTCGGAGATAAGCTTGAAACTCATATAGATAATCAACTTGTTAGATATAAGATCTATCTTGATTGAGAATGAAGAATGAGGAGTTCAAGCATCATATTCAATACCAAAGGTCAATATGTGAATGATAGGAAAAACTCAACTGAAGAAATTTGAAGCATATCCAACATTCAGCATACAATATTAACTTCCAGTTTTGAAACATCACTTAAATGCATTCAAAGTATGGATATTTTTCAAAACATATGTATGTATTTTCACAAAACAGTGTGAATTGAAATCCAAACAAATTTTACACTTGTGCATTTCAAAAATATAACATCAAAAAGTTATGCACAAATTCACTTGTTTGATCATCAAAAATTCACTAACAAATTGATTAAACACGTTAGGAATATTAGTGATTGATGATATGGAGTATATAGATCATACGGGAAGTTTTTGAAATTTGAGGAAGATGATTTCAAAAACATGGTTGACACAAACTTGAGTTTGGAAAGACAAACTTGAGTTTGGAAAGTTTACTCGAGATACCAAGCTCGAGTTTCCATCTCTAAGCTCGAGTTTAGAGCTTTGTCGGGAAACTATCGTGAAATCATTTTGAGAGCCAAAATGGAAAAACGCAAGCTTGAGCTTATTAGTGAGTAAGCTCGAGTTTGGCACTATTCATGTCAAAAATAATTTTAGTTCACAAAATGCAAGCTTGAGCTTAGAGGTGTAAACTTGAGTTTGCTAAACTCAGAAAATGACATTGCTCTCTGTCTGACCCAAGCTTGAGCTTGCAGGGGCAAGCTCGAGTTTGTCACAAATGTTAACATCTTTGAGAAGTTTCTGTCAGACGCAAGCTTGAGTTTACAACACCAAACTTGAGTTTACTATTTGAAGGAAAAACTTTAAAACTGTCTCACTTTGATGCAAGCTCGAGTTTGGGATGCCAAGCTCGAGTTTACAACTTTTGTAAACTCACAAACTCTACAGTAAAATGATAAGCTCAAGTTTCTGGAACAAGCTCAAGTTTAGAAAATACAAAATAGCTTGGTTTACTTTCTGTAAGGGGCAAGCTCGAGTTTGCATAGCCAAGCTCGAGTTTGGCACTGACAATAAAATTGCTGATTGAAATTGAATCAGTTTCAAAACATTTTAACTTAACCAAAGACAAACCAAAAATGAACTCCATATAATCATAGTATGAGGTAAGAATTAGATATCACCGTAATTCCTCTTGTCCTCATAGAAGCTTGCTAGGTTGAGATGAATTGTTGTAGATAACTTATTTTTCAGCAATCACCATCAACATCAAGCTTAGCTTGTTCAGCTTTCTCAAGACTTGGATCATTTCTCTATGTTACATTCTTGAGAAGCTCTCTCTGATCCTACAAAACCTTATAAATCTTTTTCTTTCTTGGTATCCAACCTTACTTGGATCCAATCATCATTAGCTTGTAGGGACCAAAATCAAATTCACATGCTTTTATGAATATAGTCAATTGAACAAGTAAAGCACAATGAATTAATCATGAGTTCATGCATAAAGAAGCGATTTCTTTTCAAATCATCATATATGCTCCAGAATTAAGCTTATTGATCATTGCAATCTCTTTCAAAATATAAATCAGGATGTGAGAACCCAAAAATATGATTTGCAATGCTGATTCCTAAGACTACAAGATATAAAACCTCAATGAATATTTCAAATGATAGCATAGGAGGATTTATATTTGCATACCTTAGCCTTAGGTACTTGAAGGATTGCATTCGCTCACCCAATGTATCATTCGTTGATACTTTGTCATTTTGAATTTAGTCTTGGGATCAAGCAACGCTTTCTCATATGATGCAGAACGCAAGAATCTTTTCCTTGGAGCATGAGAGATCCTTCTTTTCTTATTCTCCTCAAGATAGTTGAATGGAACTTCATGGTAGTTCATTCTTGAGGCAGAATGTATTCTTCTTGCTTGTATCCATTGCTTCTTATGATTTGACCTTGTAGTTCCAGCAATGGCTTTTCCATAAGTTCTCCTAACTGATGTGAGTTTCCTTTTAGGTTCATGAGAAACTCTTGGATTCTTCTTCATCTTCTCAGTACCCTTATGTCCATTGATTTTCAAATTGTCCTGCACATTTAAATTACTAGATGGACATTTTGGTACCCACTTATACTTGGGTCCTTGACTGTTAGTATTGGACCTTGATTGTCCTTTAGGAACCCAAACAAATTTATTTCTCACAGTAGAATTTCTCCTAATATAACATGTGTAAGAAATATGTCCAGATTTACCACAATAATTGCAAATAATAGAATGATGCTTATTGTGAACATTTTTGCAAGAATTGTGTTGGTGATGAGAGTAAGACTTCAAATAATCTTTATTTGAGCATTCATTCTTCCCATATGATTTTCCAGCAACATTTTCAAAAATATGTTTGTTTTTCAAAATAGAATCGTAAATGGTTGAAAAACACTTTTAAGCGATTGTTCAAAAACGTTTTTCTTATCTACACAAGAAGTATTGGAATTGTTTACCTCATGTTCATCTAGAGCTCCGAGATAGTGATTGATCACAAATGTCAATGAGCTCATCTTGGGAATCCTTTTTCTCTTGTTCTTTTGTGTTGATTGAATCAAGAAAGCATTCTCTCGATTTCGCCTTCTTCCATTTGTTCATCATCCATAAATGTGCGGTTTGTAATTTCGATGAACTTTCAACACTTTCAACTTCAACACAATTGTTAGAAGTATATATAAAATCAAGAGTATCCCAAATTTCTTTAGCACTAGAGCAAGACTTGATTTTCTCAAAATCATTTTCAGTTAAACCTTTGTATAATATGTTCATTGCTCTAATGTTCAATGAAAACATCTTGAAGTCTTTTTTTGTCCAATCCTTTCTTGGTTTGAAATCAAAAGCATTTGTAAAAACATTCCACATATAAAAATCAGTTGCTTTGATAAAACTAGTCATTCTAGCTTTCCAAAACCAAAAACTAATATCTTTGAAAAGCGGTGGAATGGTAAAATCAAACCCTATCGAAAACGTAGAGCACCCAAAATTAGCCATTGAAACTCTTGAGACGGTTAAGTCCTTTAAACAAGAGCCTAGCTCGATACCAAATGAAAGACACGGCTATCACCCAAGAGGGGGTGAATTGGGTGTTTGATAAAAGTTTAGGAACTTTGAAATTCTTTTCGCAACTTATTGAAAGCAGTTTGAATGACAATAATAATTGATAAAGCAACACTCAATCATTCAAACATGTATGGACATTCAGATATATATATCTTTGGAAATATAAGAGATAAGGGAAGAGAATATGCAAACCGATTTATCTTGGTTCGGCCCAATCCTTGACCTACGTCCAGTCCCAAGCTCCGCTTGAGATTTTCAATCCACTATCTTCTTTCAACTTGATTACACAATCTGTACTTGAAGTAATCCTCTCACTAGGATTTACTCCCCCTTACAACCGTAATCAATACACTTGCTTGATCACACACTCGTACTCGAAGTAATCCTCTCCCTAGGATTCACTCCCTTACAAGTTGTAATCAACACAATGTGTTTCCCACTCAAGATCACCCAATCTTGAGTATCTCACGATAGAATGATAGGATGTGTACAATAACTCTCTTCTCTCTCGAAGTAGATGGATAAGCACCGAAGCACAATTACAAGTCATCTCACTCTCTATGATAAGCTATGTAAACATTAAGAACAGAGAGTAAATGATATGAAAATCGAGTATTAGCATCTTGAAGATGTCGCTTGTGTCTCGCGTTTTTCGCTCCGTGTACTCGTGTTACGTATGGAGTCTTCAAATCTTCAGTATTTATGCTAGTTGAAGCTTAATGACTTGTTGGAGTGCTTTGAATTCGTGGAGAATATATTTGTTGAGAATATGGTTGTTGGGAATATAGTGTTGAGATATAGTTGAGAACAATTGCAGATTTGAATATTTGAATATTTGGCTCTTCAAGAATGTCTCCCATGATGTTTAGCTTTTGTTGGTGGGAGCCTTGTCATGCGCCTTGAAGAATGGTTGGTCTTCTTTCCAGTTGTCTTCCATTTGCTTTGTTTGAGAAGATATAATAAAATAATACAAGTGGCTCATGGAGTTGCTTTATTTGACTTTAAAGCAAATTCAAATCTTCTCAAGTATGAAGTTAAAGCATATCAAAGACATTGGACATTCGAATCCATTAGAGAACATTATGCTTTGAGTATTCAATTTCGTTTCCTCATTGAATTATGTCTTCTTTTTGTTTCGAAAAATTGCAAAGCAACCTTCATCTTCAAGCTTATGACATGATTTTGGTTTTGTCAAGTTTGATGTAATCTCAAACTTTAATCACACGAAACTTATACACAAATGATATAAATGATGTTAAGAAGTAGTATAAGTCATTTGAGTAATTATCTGGATGTTGTTGATGAGAAACAATATTTCAATCATGGTGATTTTTCTTGAAACAGATGCGTAAATGTTTTCGGTGTTCCAAGCTCGAGTTTACATAGGTAAGCTCGAGTTTGGTCTTCTTTGAACTTGGATTTTTGCCTCTGGAAGTCTCAAGCTCGAGCTTATAACTTATAGACTCGAGTTTGGGTGTTTATCGGGCTGTTTGCACTCGTCTCGAGCTAAACTCGAGTTTGGTCACTTATAGGCTCGAGTTTGGCTTTTTCCCAAAGTTCATTTCTTCTCTCGGAACTCTCGAGCTCGAGCTTGTAACTTCAAGCTCGAGTTTGGACTTCTTCAAAATCAGCATTTCCTCTCGTAACCCGTAAGCTCGAGTTTGCTACTTGTAAGCTCGAGCTTGCTATTTGTAAACTTGACCCGGCTGATTTTGGACTTTGTTCAAAGTGAGCTTGCAACTTTGTCCACTTTCTAGGGCCATATCTCCCTGGTCTGAATTCCGTTTTGGTTGGTTCAACTCTTGATGGAAATCTATTTGAGTCTACTTTCCAATTCCACTGATTTCAGCTCCATTGGATTTGTAGATTGTGAGTTACACGCAAAACATGGAGGCTTGGTTTTCGGTGTGGCGTGGATTTCTATTTCAACTTCCACAATTCATAACTCCGTTATCTAAACTCCTTTGGGCTTGGATTTTATATCAAAATGACGAATTGGGAGTCTAGTTTCATATGCCACTGGTTTCACCTCAATCGGATCTCTGGTTTGGAAGATATCATCAAATTACCAGACGTTGCCCGTGCTGAACGTGAAACAGAGTTGATCACCGCTGTAAACTCGAGTTTGGAGTGCTAAGCTCGAGTTTGCCTAGTCCAGAAACACCAAAGCTGCTGAAGAAACTTATAGACTCGAGTTTGGAGTGCTAAGCTCGAGTTTTCTCATATCAGATAGGCAAATTACTTCGGCCAAGGTAGTAAACTCGAGTTTAATACTTGAAGGCTCGAGTTTGCTCATCCAGAACCTCATATTTCTCGACTTTAACTCGAATTGAGCCAATCCAACTTCCATATGATCTTGGAGGCTTCTAGCATCAATATAAGAACTTGGATAATGATGTCTTCATTCCATTCAGCAAGTTCTTCATTTTTCCATCTCTCAACTTGATCATTCTTCATCATTTAACTTAGGCTCATCATTCTCTGCAACTTCTACCTTCTTCAATATCCAGAAGGCTGATCATATTCTGAACTTCTTCCAGAATATCTTGTGTTGGCTTTCTGTATCAGCATTATTCATGTGTAGTCCATTGTAGCTCAAATATGATGAAACTTCATTCCAACTTCTGTTTGATCATGGAGACTTCCAATAACACATATAGTGCAAGTTCTTCTTTCTTGAGTCTCATTTCTTGATCATTCTTCATTATTAAACTTTGCATCTACATTAAATATAAGAATTAGTCAAAGTAGAAGATCAATGTAGTATGCAACCTTTTTGCTCTCAAGAATGACATCTATATAAGACATCATCAAAACTAATCATAACCAACAACTTCAAGTTTTGAGCTTTGGACCATGTCTTTGAATAATGTCAATACTCGAGTATTCAAACCAATACTCGAGTTTTGAACTTTTTATGTGAAAATAAGTTTAAGTCCAAAACTTCAATACTTGAGTATTCAAAACAATACTTGAGTTTTCAAAACATTTGAAAAAGAGCCAAGCTCTCTGTATGTCCAATACTCGAGTATTCATCTCAATACTTGAGTATTCAATTTGTTTGAAAAACTTTGTGAAATCTTTTCCAAGCCAATACTTGAGTATTCACTTTAATACTTGAGTATTCAAATCACTTGGAAATAGCAAACCTTTCTGTTTGGCCAATACTCGAGTATTCAACTCAATACTTGAGTATTCAGATGTTTTCAAAAACTTGGAAAGGTTTCTGCCAATTCAATACTTGAGTTTCCATTTCAATACTTGAGTATTCATAAACATGTGTAAAGTTTGAAAACTTTCTGTTTGTCCAATACTCAAGTATTCAAACCAATACTCGAGTATTCACATGTTGGGATACTTTGGTGACTTTCTGTATAACCAATACTTGAGTATTGACAATTTTGCCTTTTAGTGAAAAAGTCTCTGTATGATCAATACTCGAGTATTCAAACCAATACTTGAGTATTGACTCATTGTGAAAAACTTGGAATGCTCTCTGTAACCTCAATACTTGAGTATTCATGGGAATACTTGAGTATTGTTCATTTTTGTGACAGTGAGCCATTCTCTGTCAACTCAATACTTGAGTATTGAAACCAATACTTGAGTATTCACTTGACAGCAAGTTTCTCAACTTACCAAAACACATTTTAATTTGCGTTTACAATTGTCGATTATCATCAAAACACATAGGGAACTAACAAAGAATTCATCAATATTAATACTTAGGTTTGTAATACTCTTAATATCTGCATTAACACTTTCACTTATTTGTGTGCTATGCAGACTAAGAGTAGTAGAGTACTTCATATAACACCATGCCCATTTATCTTTGATTTCATATATGGACTGCAACCATAAGTTGTCCTCCAAATTGAATGATAATATTAGAGACGCCTATGCTTCTTCAAATTGTGATTTGTCTTCAATAGCAAACATACACATGTTGAAAATCATGAAAAAAATGTGAACCACCCTTCATCTTGTTTCCTAGATGTTTAATGCCATTTTGCTCAATATGCCATGTGCATAATGCATGCTTCACTTTTGGCATAACCTCTTGCCATTGCTTGATCTTGGTCAGTAAAAAATATTGCAAGTCTATTTTGCTTGTTTGCTTTCAAAAAAGTTTCTAACAACCATTTGAATGATTCTGTGGTTTCATCATATAACAAAGATGCACCAAAAATTACAATTCCTCTATGATGATTGAGTCCTGAGAATATGGCAAGAGGCCTATGATTACTGTTTGTGTAGTATGTGGTGTCCAGTGAAATTACATCCCCAAAATAAGCATAATCTACAAGCATACGAGCATCGGCCCAAAAAATATTTGTAATTTGATTTTCCATATCAAGTTGGTATGAATAATAAAATGAAGGGTTCTCAGTAATTTATTCTTCAACATGATTCAACAACCATCCAACTTCGCCATTCTTCATGCTTCTTCTTCATTTAGCTTTCAAATAATTTTTCATATCAACTTGAGTGAAGCCAAGATTAGCTCATCTACCTGCTTGCTTACTCATAAGGTCAAAAGTCGCCTTCTGTTTTAGTCCAGCATCCCTAGCCAAATCAATCTCATCTGCTTGTGCATCACACATTTTCCGTTGAGACCTCATCATATGCACTGTTTCTTGGAAATGCAATGGGTGGTTATGCTTTTCTACAAAGCTGGTGATCTTGAATTTGCCTTCCACTAAATTAATTGTCATTCCAGCTTTACATTCAGTCTTAGTATCAGGACAATGGTTGGTGGCCGGTGTGTATCTTTTATTCGGTCTTCGTTTGCCCTCTTTTGAACACACATATCTATAGGAAACAATTGTCTCCTTATCTTTCCTACTCTTTGTCACCCCATTTTTCTTTGCACTGAAACCTACTTTACAAGCATATTCATTCCAGAACCTCCATGCTTCCTCTAGATTATCAAATTCTTCCCAATCTTGGATTCAAATCAACTTCCATAGATTGAAACCTACAAAATAATGCCATGCAACACATAAAACAAAAAATTATGTGAAAATATGAATTAAGGAAGCAAACTTTAAAAAAAATCATCAAAACAAAAAAAATATTTCTACCTATACTAATACTTTTTTTTATATAACTCTACATATACTGATCCTATACAACTCTACATATATTGGTCCTATTCCTGATTGTTTACTATTAAATTTTAACACCTCAAAGTTGCTCATTTTATAGTAATACATAAAGCTATGAGATCTATTAATATATATTGGATATTGCAGTGACTTGATTAAGTGATATAATATATGCAAGTGCAATATTCTTCTATTAATTCTGTGACTTGTGGACTATTGAGAAAAGAACATCACAGCTGCATATATTAGTGAAGTCACTAGTATAAATTCTGCTTTGAGTTGAGTTGTTTAGCTCAGTTGCTAAGACGCATGGAGGGTGAAAAGTAAATAATATAACAATTGACCATTGAGATTTGAATTTTCACTTGTTCATTTATGAATTTCTTCTGTAGCAATAAAAAAATTAAATTGTTTCCGACTCCATTTCCCCGGTTCGTACAGATGTAATCCTTTTGTGAAAAAAAATGCATTAGCTATGAAATCATCTCAAAGATGTAATCTTTTCATCTTTTTATGGAGAAAAAGTTATTTAGATCTTACCTTTGTCTCCTTTGTCTTTCCCGCCAAATTTCTGAAGAACATTTGAAGCTTTGCTTGCAGGTGGCAAAAGCATTTCATGAAGGTTTTAAATGAGTTTTAATGATATAAAATAGATGGTCAAGATCAAATAAAATCAAGGGTGTAGATTTGGTTATGAGAGCTGAGGAGAAAGTTGATTGGGAGAGAAACCGGATCTGATTTGGAGTGGTAGGGTAATATTTTTTGATTTTTTGACCAATATGCCTATACTTGTTTTTAATATTCTCAAATTACCCTTTGCTTCACCTCACACGATGCGCTCTGTACAATCCTTGTCTCTCCTTTGTCTTCCACCATGACTCTATCACTGCTTCCACATCTCCAGCGAGTAGAGCTGGGAATCAGGGCCGGACCGGCCCGACCCTCCAGGGTCGGCCCGTGAAGCGCCAGGGCCTAACAGGGCCGGCCCTCTAAGGCCCAGAAGTTACTATTCTAAATTTTAACTATTTTTCCTCCGTGTTTTTCAAAGAAATATAATTAGTAAATTACAACAATTAAAATTCTAATTTATCAAATAAATGTTGTTAACATTTATATCCAAACAACACAATCATCTAACAAATAATCAGTAACTAATTCATAATCAAAAGTAAACTATGTTCACAAATAACCTACATAAAACATAAAAAGCATACCACTAAGCCACATTAGTACGATGACTATTATTGTCGTCATCTTCGCCACTATCATCAATTTCAACGACATTAGGTTGTGCTTCACTATGAGCAGGTTCTGGTTCATGAATAAGAATATCATAAATTTATTCTCCCACATCATGAACACATCCATAATCGTTATCTGCAACAAATAATAAACCAAATCATAAAATTAGAGTATAGTTATTAAATAAATAAATAACTTATAACAAATATAAAATATATATAAATTAATAAATTATCATCGTATGTGAATCCATGCATCCAATTGCGAGTACAAATAAGAGCTTGAACATTAGATGGAAGAATGGAACTTCTATATTTTGTTAGAACACGTGAACCAATACTAAAAGCCGATTCACCGCTACCGTAGTAATTGGAATACTCAAAATATCGTTACCATCTTTGAAAGAATCAGAAATCTTTGTTGATTGTTCTTCCACCAGTTCAAGACATCCAATTCTTTCCAATTATCAAACTTTTACGCAGCCTTAACAAGAGTGACATAACCAAAACAATGAAAGAAAAATGAATGTATCTCATGCTATGAAACAGAGAGATGGAGAGAGTCAAGCAGGAGAGCAGTTGGTTAATATATATATATATATATATATATATAATATATAGAAGAGCCTTTTGAAATCAAACTAGTTCGTAACTTAAATTAACAGGAGGAAGCAAAGTAAATAAACCAATGCGAGCTCATCTCCACCAGCTTCCCGGCTTCCGACATAGCCACAACTCAAGTAATAAATTCACAGCTTAAAAAAACAAACATAGTATTTCGATAATGCAATTAGAAATTTATTACTCGAACTACAAAGTCACATTTGAAAGCTATTGGTCTACAAAATAATTGATGAGCTTCGTCCATGGTCATTAGTTTAACATAGTATTTCCAGAGAACCAGAGAACATAGTATTTCCAGGATTATCAGTGCTATGCATCATTCTAACCAGAGAAAAAATACTACAAATAATTTAAAAAATAAAATAAAAATCGTGCTATGCATTATTCGAACCTTATTCAACGGAAAAGAATCTGAGAACACTTTGGATTTGAAGTTCGTGGACAAGATTGAAAGGCCAGAAGGGAAGGGATTGTCGGCACTCGGCACCTTGGGTAAGAGTGGGGAGACTGAGGTTGATTCGACGGCGGAGTGGCCGGGACTGAGTTGATTCGACGGCGGATGTTGATTCGCGAATCGAGAGTGGGTGAGAGTTGAGCTTCAGAGTTGAGAACTTGAGGTCGAGATTTGAGGAGAGTTGAGAACAGATTCAGTGACGGTGGTCGGTGAGGGTGTGAGACAGTGTCATGGTGAGAGGCGAGAGGCAAGAGTCGAGAGGGTGAGAGGCAAGAGCTGTGGACTGTGTGTAGCGAGTGGGAGCTCTTCTCCTTCACATATTTCATCTTCTCCTTCTCCATCTTCGGCAGTCTATACTCCTACTTTAGATCTCTATGCCTCCTTCTTCTTGCCGCCATCTTCATCTCCACTATTTCCCCATCTTCTCCAACCTCTTTGTATTACGGCTATCCTTCAGTAGCACGATGCTACCACCTTCAAGTCATCGATTTCTTGTTGCTACCCATAGTGATGCTTATTGTTTTTTTTGTTCTTTCTCCGTTGCATCTTCGACGTGTCAATGGGGACATAGTTTTTAAAAAATTAATTGCTGGACTATTTCTCTAGTTCCTTGGTCGCATTTTTCTTTTTTCTTTTTCGTTACTAAGGTTAATATATAAATAATTATATTTATATATATATATATATATTCTAATATATATTCTAAATAAAATTATGATTTTGTATATTCAATATAATTTATAATTTTATTTTACCAAATATTGTAAAAAATTTGAAAGAAGAAATAAGTTAAATAAAATAAAGATAAAGTTATCCATATAAAAATATTATCTCAATTTGAAAGAAGAAATAAGTTAAATAAAATAAGGATAAAGTTGTCCAAATAAAAATATTATCCCACCCCTCATCTTCTTTTTCTTTAGTGCTAATATTAAAATCCCTCACCTCTCTTTAACCAAACAGCTCTAAATCAATTATCGAAGCTTCATATTTCACTTTCAACTGGTGGGAAATTATGGTGTTTTATTGCTTCATGTTCCCTTTATCCACCCTGTATTTTAATTTCTATTACGAATAAGGACTGTCATTTCTTGGATTGGGGTGGCCTTAAAGCTTATTTGTCGGCTGAGTTATATTGTGCTATAGAGTTTAGCAAGCACAAAAATGCAGAGAAAAAATGGAAATAAATGAAACCACAATGCTATGCATATGCCTATGATACAACCATTATTTTTTCTTGGAAAAAAATAGTCAAATATGTTGTATGAAAAATATTATTACCTCCGGTCTTAATTATAGGATAAAATCTGTCATATAATTTGTGTCACAAACTTTATCATATATAATTAGGATCGGATGGAGTAGTGCGTGATTTTAATAGTTAATTGGGAAGGTGATATATATATATTTTTTAAATGAGACGGAATGCGATATTTTATAAATATCCCACAATAATAAGTCATTATATAAACCTAATTGGCTTCAGATTTTTCACCTCGTAAAAAAATTTGCAAGCAATTTTAGTTTGTGATATCAGCCATGGAAATGAAATTAACAAATTAATAAATTATCTCTCTCCGTTTTCTAGTACAATTAGTCAATGCAAAGTTTTTTTTTTTTTTTTTGGGAATACGAACTGAATTCATTCCTGCAACAAAGCTATATACAAGATCTACATCACCTAATTTCCCTCATCATCCTCCACCCATATGCAAAAGTTTATTTCAACAATTCTCGCATGAAACTCTCAAGGAGAATAATTAGACCAAAAATAATTAAAAATTTGTCTTCTAGATTAAGTCTTTTTAAAAGACTACCTTAATAGCAATGGCAGAGCTAGGGGGCTCAGGGTGGCCCCCCCAAAGCAGAGGACCCACACTAGTGTCTATGTGGATAAATGCAGACATAAATTTTTTTATTATAACTTATCTAGTTGGAGCAGTTGGTTGTAACTTTCCACATTTATCTACAAGGTCCCGGGTTTGAAACGTCATCATCCCTTGTTTGTTTGTTTGTTTTCAATCTCCAAATCTCTCACCCACTCCAAATACTTGATGTGGTTGGCTTCGGCGGATCCGGAGAAGGTGGTGGCTGGTGGTGGTTTGTGTCTCTCTTTTTTCTTCTCTTCCGAAGCTTGAAGCCTTGTTTGTCCCCATTTCGGCGGATCTTGTGTTTGTGGTGGCTGGTGGTGCTTTGTCCGAGATCAGTGAAGGTCGACGGTGCAGCGGGGTGAATCAACCTACGGAGAGAATTTATGGTAGGATTTATTTGATTTGTCCTGTTTATTTCTTAAATTTGCCCGCTTTATTTTTTTCCCCATTTCTCACTTCTGTCAATTCTCTCTCACAATTTCCTCACCGGTTTGTGATAGTGCCCCCCCTCCCAAAAAAAAATTATGTATACTTCAAACAATATGGACGCACACTAATATGTTAAAGTGAATACAAAGAAAACACACCTTAAAGGCATGTCGTGCTTTACATCCCATGAGCTGCAAAGTGCTTTGTAGAACAGGGCGTATATACCAAAATGAATCATTGTCCTTTTCTTTCTGAATATGTTAGACATATTAGTGTAATTTGTTCCCGCATACAAACTAGACTGGAGTTTCAGAGTACAGAGCATGAGTTAGTTAGCTGAGACATAACACAAACAAAATGAAATGTAGCATCCATAGCCTCCCCTTAAGCTAAGGATTGGTTCCCGCTTCTGAAATTGTGACTCGGAAAAATGGTTTTCTGCTAACCTTTGCTCAATTGATCGATGACAGTAATGCTATGTTCATTGTCTTCTAATTGCATTTTGCATATTAGTTATATTTCAATTTTTTTTCCCAGGATTTTAACTCTGAGACATAAAAGTCTAGGCTATAGAACGTTACTTCTTCACCTATGTTAGAGGTGCTTGTTCATAACAAATATTTAAAATCATGGGATGCTTGGTAGTTACTGTCATGACGTTCAGCGCCATGTATACCTGTGATACCAAATTGTTGATCTTATGATATCGAGTCAAAGCGCACGGCTAATTGTTTTGGTTATGTCACTCTTGTTAAGAATAGTTGTAGAATTTCTGGATTCATTTTGCCGTCATTGTTTTGGTTATGTCACTCTTGGTAAGACTGTGTAAAAGTTTGATTTGAGCTTGTAATTCTGGCATTTGGAGTTCAATTTGCTATGTTAATCGGTTTCAATATCGGAAGTGGCTTGCCCCTGGATCAGTTTCGTGCTTGCTTTGAATTTGCCTCTTTTGGGTTGATAATTACATTACTATAGGTTGTTGATCAGTTGATTATTGTGAGAAACTACTGTGCCTATTGTTCTGTGGCTAGGAATCCTCTGCTGTTGAGTCTCTTGAAAGATAGGTTTCCTATTAGCTCTTTGGTAAATCTGAGGGAACTGGTTTTTCAATTAGCTTATGTGTATATTTATAAATGATTGTCTATTTATAAAAGACAGGTTTGTAACATCCTAATTTTTAATTTAAGGATTTAATCATAATTATTAAGTAATTATATATGATAAATGTATTCATTATGTATTTGTTGGAAAAGAGAGAAAAGAGAACAAAAGAAAAAAAGGAAAAAAAAAATGGCAGTAACAACAACAACAAAAAGTGCAAAAAATAAAAAAAATAAAAATAAAAAATAAAAATAAAAATAAAATTAGTGTGTATGTGCAGCATGTCGGGGTTGGCAATGAAGCCATCCCCTGTTTTGATTATTGTGGGGGGAGCGGTTTTAACCACTCCCAACAACTCCCTCACCCCCCATCTTTTATTTAAACCCACCCACACACACAATGCACCCACACATAACACACACACACACACCGTAGGCCAGAGGGAGGCGCAGGAGAGAGTCAGAGTAGGAAGGGGAAGAGAAAAAGAGAGGTTTTGAGGCTTTTAAGTGTATTTTAAAGTATGTCTTTTATCTTATAAGATTATTTAGGTAGCTAAACTAGCTTCTTTCAAGAAACTTTCTTCATGAAAGTTATTCTAAATATTTTTCTCTTTCTAATGAGTTTATTATTATGTTGATCAGTGAAAATTTTGAGATTATGATTTTGGGAAAGTTTTGATTTTTGACAATGGAAGACCATATATATGTAGTGGATGATTAATAGTGAATGTTCATTGGTTTAGATTTATTGTTTGGTTGTTTTAAAAATTCAAAATGAATTTTTATATCTATGAAGTTTAGGTTTTATATCTTATAAAGTGTTTTTACCAAATAAATGTTATGAAAATAATTTATTTGAGGTTAGGGAGATTTTATTGGAATTTACTCAATTTAGTTTTTATATATGAAGGAAAAAACTGTAATTTCTGAAATTTTGGGACTAAAATGTCACTTCTGAAATTTGAAGGACTAGATGGTCATTTTTAAAACTTAAACTCCAAAATGTCATTTTCAATTTTTGTTATAATAATATATATTATTATTAGAATTTTGATTTTAAGTTATAGGAAATTATAAGTTATATTTGTGATAATGTAGAGCCTTATTGTGACCGGTAACTGTGCTGGTGATACTCAGCAAGCTAAAGTTAAGCTTGGAAGTGAGGTAACCGGGGTTAATTTATTTTATATGCTTGTTTTGAACTGTGAGGTATTTTTCTAAGCTTAATTTTAATATATATTACTTGTATGTGTTTTGAAAAATTATGTGTAGGTTGAATATGACAATTTATTCAAAGGCGTGTATTTTCCAATCTATGTATTTAAGTGGTTATTATTATTATTGGGATTGCTATTGTTGTGATGGTTATAATGTTTGTTGTGAGATGATCTGTATGAAATATAATTTAATAAATTGTTGTTTAAAATTTTAGTATTATATTATTTCTTCTGTTGTGGGATATGTTGGGTTGTGTAGAAGAGATTTAGGGTGAAATTGTGCCAATCGGCTCTCTCATATTCCTGGCCCGGATTTGAGTTGAGTGTTTTGGGTGGACACCTCCCTGTTACGGTATTTTTGTGGTGGCACGGGAGGGGACAGTATCCTTGAAGTGATAACTAACCTTGGCCGGGTTACTAACACTGATGGGCTAATCCGCGTCCACGAGGAAATAAGGAGGAGCAGGATGGATGAATGGGAATGACTAATTATTATGGTTATTATGTATTAATTGTTTTATTTGTGGTTATTTAATTATTTGAATTATTCTTATTATTATATTATTAACAAATCTGCTTCTCTAACTTGCAATCCTTTCTTGCATATTTGATAAATTAATTTCGATTACGGGGACTTTATGTCTCACCTCGTCACTATTAAATTTTTCAGGCGAGACCTCTAACCCTACTAGAGGACAAGGGAAGCAGTCAGAGGCATAGACGTCATGAAACTCGTAGGCCTCTTTTTGGTATTAGTGTTGTATTGATTTATATATTGCCATCATAGGGCCCTCATATTTTGAAACACTACATTAACTATTTTGGATGATTGTTGATTTTCCGAAGGCCTTATTTTATACCCTATCATATTATCGTGGATCCACAATCATATCTTGTGCAAAAACTGTTTTGTGTAGACCCTTTGTTGTGGGGTTTGTGTTGCATGACTTGTGGGCTATAAAATCTCATATTCGATAATTGTGCCATGAGTTATGAATTTCCTGTAATGGGTTTGTGGGCAAAATTTGTGCCTTGGACCCGAGGTGTGTGTATTGAAAGGAAAACGGGTTTTCTATAATTACCTGTTAATCCTGTTTTATGAAAATATTATGATTAATTGTGTTTAGTGAAAAATGGTTTTTTCAGGTTTCCTATTAATTGCTATTTATTGTTTATATTCTTTTGTTTTTTAATGCGTTTAAAACTTTCCTTAAAAAAAAATCGGGGACGCTGCCCCGAACCCCCGAATCTCACCATTAATTGTGCACCCACAAACCTAAAATCTTGGATCCGCCACTGCCCCCAATTTTTTTTTTAAAGAAATATATAAATAGTATGAAAGAAATTATATCTAATGAAGGACAGATATAATCGGCAAGAAGAGTTTAAAGCATGAAAGAAATTATATGTAATGAAGGATAGATATAATCGACAAACATCTAATTTAAAAAATATATATAAATAGTATAAAAGAAATTATATAAACAACATGAAAAAAAAAATCGAATAGAGGAAAAACATCATCGCATGGTGGAAATGCAGATAATGCATATTCATCATTGGGCCTGTTTGGGTTGGCGGTAGGAATGGTAGCTTAAAAGCTATCTAACTTTTATAAAAGCCCGGTAGGAAAAAAGTCAGGTTGTAAATGTGATTTGTGTTTGGATTGCTCATTTAGCTTTTACAGAAGTAGTTTTTTTTCTAAACTAATGTGTGTTTGGATTATTATTTGAAAAGTCAGTTAAAATGAAAAATGACTTAAAAGGGCATGACTCATATTGAATACTGCATGTACATATTAGTTGTATATATTAAGATAATTAAAGATAAAAATTTTAACTTTAATTAAGATTAATTTATCATATAGATATATTATCCGGTTGCCCGTATTAAATGGAGTTGAGATTAGTTGACTTATTTATAGTCTATTTTTTCCATTTAGGTGAAAACAAAAGTAGTCGATTTTTTCCATGAATTAATTGTATATGATTCATTATAGCAAAATGGAAAAAAAGAAAAAAGAAAAAAAGAGAGAGTATATACTTCTCGTAAAAGGATGACTGGTTAATGCCCAGCCGTGGATTCTAGAATTTTCTTCCAATGGCTTAAGTCGGTGAACTCGGCATTTTTCTTCTTCTTGTTTTTCGGATTTTCCTGTTTGCATGCCTCGCTGTTTTGCGTCTCTTTACCCTTCACAAACCACTTCCTGATTGAATTTGCTGCTACTCGCCCTTTCAAAAATTGATCGATTTCTGAAATTATCTTCATCACCCATATTTCCGCCACATCCTCGCCAACCAACACCAAAAACCCACATCGAGAAATCCAAAAATACGATAAACCCCAGAACAATCCATGCCAAAAACGAAGGAGATCTTGGGTAATAATCTCCAGAAAAAACATTGATCAAAATCCGCCGAATAGGAACAAGGAATAAACAGAAAACAATTATGATGGAGGAGGGAGGCGATGGACGTTCTATCCGCTCAAAGCCAATGGTCTCCAGCAATCGGTTTGATCAATCGGTGATTTTTGCTGAATCCATGAATATTAAGTTTTATTCCCCCGGTTAATTTTATAAATATTTTTTTAAAAAAAAAATCGGATTTCATCTTAGTATTGATCTTCTATGATGATTTGGGGCTGTTGACTTTTTTTGCTCATAATCTTAAATCTGTTTGTTTGTTGAATTGTGCTGGGTTTTTTTTGGGTCTTTTGTTCACTTGTTCATAGCAGACGAAACGCGCCTGACCCACCGTTGAAGAAAAAGCTCATGTGTGGAGCTTCTTCCCTGAAGCTGCTTTTCGGTTGAAGCTCATCTCAGCAAACGCCTTCCCAAACGGCCCCCGTTGCGTTTTTTGACTGCCTCAGCGTTTTCTTTTAAGCCACCGTATATTTTTGCCTTAAACGCTCCCTTCATCCTGAATCCAAACAGGCCCATTGACATCTTTTGATTTTTGTCATCATATTACACCTTATGAAAGAAATTATAGGTATTACTGAAGTCTTTTATCAAGCTTTACAAGGAGAGTCTCAAGATATTTTAAATGCTTTACATCTAGTTTCAACTATAAAAAAGTTACTTCAGAAATTAAGAGAGACAAGTTGAGATGCTTTGTTGGTTCATATTTAAGAATTTTGCATAAAACATGACATTGATATTACAGATATGAGTGCAAAATATATTAGAAGGAGAACTCTTGCTCGAAATGAACAATGTGGTTTTTCTATTGAAAAAATTTGTACGGTAAATATCTTTTGTGCTACAATTAATTATCAATTACAAGAATTACATAGCATGTTCAATGATAATACTGTTGAATTACTTGCTTTGAGCATGACTTTAGATCCAAGAAATATGTACAAGTCATTTAATAGTGATGATTTGCAAACTTGTTGATAAATTTTATTCTAGAGATTTCGTATAATAGGAAAAATTGTATTTGAAGTGGAGTTACAATATTTTGAGCTTGACATTCCTAAACATCCATATTTGATTAATCAATGGAAGACCAACTACTGAAAGATAGAGTGATTAGACTTGATAGAATGATTAGCTTGACAAGTCATTTATCCTCTTATTAATAGAGTGATTAAACTTGTACTCACTTTTCTAGTTTCTACAGCAACTATTGAAAAAATCTTTCTCTACTATGAAGATAATCAAGAACATGCTTCGAAATATAATGGAAGACCAATTTCTTGATGATTTTTTGATTACATACATTGAAAAAGAAATTGTTTTGAATTTTAGCATAGATTCAATTATAGATGAGTTAACAATATGAAAACACGTGAAGTAAGAGTTAAGTGAAGTGATCTTAATTTCTGTAATAGATTTCTTTCATTTTTTTTTATATATTAAGTTTGTATTATATTATAAGTACTTTTATTTATGATATAATATTTCTTATTTTTACCATCGTCATTAAAATTCTTGGATCCGTCATTGCTCAACAGTGCATAAATTACATGCCTTTTTTTTAGTGCAACTTTTACCAATTTACGTAGACTTTTATTATGTTTAATATTGCATCAGATACAAATAATTTTACATTTACACGTACTTTTATATGCGTATATAAGCATTTCATACAGCAACGCGGTGGAACTAGACTCGCTTAGCGCTCTCACCATCATTTAGAGGGGGTGACATTAGGTGCACATATCCTTATCGGGCGAACCTAGGAAAATATTGAAGAAGGGTCACCGGTGGTAGGGGGCCCCTAAATTTTTTTTTTTTTTTAAGGAAAGTTTTAAATGCATTAAAAAGATAAAAGAATATAAACAAGAACAGAAAAAGAATATAAAAAAAATATTCATGAAATCAAGTGAATATTAATGATATAATAAGAGAGGTGATTATTTTACAAACATATCATTTAGAAAAGCAAGGCTAAACGTGGTTAGAAATGTAGTTACATAAATTACAATCAGTGGCGGAGCCAGGATTTCATATTTGTGGGTACACAATTAATGGGGGGATTCGAGGGCAGCACCCCCGAATTTTTTTTTAAGGAAGTTTTAAATGTATTAAAAAAACAAAAGAATATAGACAAAAAAAAGAAAAGAAAACTTTAATTGAACATAAAAAAATAATAATCAAGAGTCAACTAAGCAATATCAAATGCAAGAATGAACTATACTCTAGAAGATACAAGCATATCTCACTGAAGAAAAATTAGGAAACATTTATGTGTATGTGAGGCTGTTAGTTTGCTAAACCAGTTTTCGTTTTTAAAAACCAATTTCCTAGAAGTAACACTCTTACCATTTACAAAACCCAATTTTAGGTTAATATTCCATTTTTAAAAAGTCACTTTTGAGTTACTCACGCATTACCAAAACTGAGTTTTGCAAAAGTCAGGCTAGACCTTCAAAACTAGTAGCCACACATATACCATGATGTTTTACTTATTTATTTTTATTAGGTTTTCTTTAATTCTTTCCTATTTTATTAAAAATCTTAAGCATGTATATTTATGATTTGTATAAATGTATGTCCACATTCAAGAAAATTGATTTTTTTTCCCAATTAAGGGTGTCTTTTATGGGTGCACTTGCACCCAAAAAAAAAACAATGTGGATCCGCCACTGATTAGAATGAAGGGTGGGCACTCAATAAGTTCAAATACATATATTTTAATAACAAAAGTATATTACAATAAAAATAATTACAATGTCATCCTTCTAGGCTTTATTTTTTGGAATTCCATCATAATTGTCTTATTATCAATGCTATCAAATACATCTTTTTCAATATAAGGCATTAAACAATCATTCAACCATCTATCCTCCATTCGATTACGAAGTGTAGTCTTGATATATTACGGTGGACACTTAATTTAAAGGTGGGCAATCATTCAAATATGTATTAATTTTTTAAATTTATTATTTTTATTTTTATTATTTTTAAAAAAAAAAACAAACCTCCAAATTTAGGGGGGGCACTTGCCCCCCTTGTCTAATACTTGGGTCCGCCCATGCTTATGGGCACCTTATTTGCTCTCTTTTTTTCGGTTGCTCATCCGGTATCTAGAGCTTCGTTCTGACTAATCCAGATCCGACTCGGGTCGCGAACCTATTTGCTCATCTTTT
The DNA here is from genome assembly GCA_019022615.1 of Acacia melanoxylon. Taxonomy (NCBI): domain Eukaryota; kingdom Viridiplantae; phylum Streptophyta; class Magnoliopsida; order Fabales; family Fabaceae; genus Acacia; species Acacia melanoxylon. The sequence goes on from JAFJYJ010000002.1 coordinate 1,440,867, forward strand.
TAATTTTGAGGTGATCATATTTTTTATTTATTTATTTGCATTAAATTATATGCTGCATTCTGAAATATTTTTTACACCCGTATCTTAAATTATTTAATTTATACTCATGCATCCAGAAATATTTTTCCTGTAACACTAGTATTCTGGAAATTAATTAATTTGAGATATTGGACGCAAAAAATATTTAAGGATGCAACATTTAATTTAATCTAAATAATATTTAATTTAATCTATATATATATATATATATATATATATATATATATAAGTACCCACTCCAAAATTAGAGGGATGAGCACATAAGGTAACCAAAATTAGAGGGACAAGCATGTAATGTGTACATAGGAATGTGCACCTGATGTGAACCCCATTTATAGAGGGTCATTTCTGAGGTATTACCAACTTGCGACGTCCATTCGTTTTTCATAAAATTAAATAAAAAAAATTAAAATTAAGAGCTGTAAACCAATTGATAAATTTCAATAGTAGTATGTCTCTTCCCCAAGTGATTCATCATCTGTAAGGCCTATTTGGTACAAGGAAGATTTAAAGAGGAAAATAAAGGGAAGAGAAGATTTTGAAGGATGATGAAAAATGACTTGAAGAAATATGAGTTGTTTAGTAAGAAGAAAATGAAGGGATAACAATTGGTAAAGAATAAGGAAATATCTATTTTACCTTTAAAAGTAATTAATTCAAAATGAAAAGATTTTTTTTTCCTAATTCGAATTTAATAGGAATTTTCTTACATTAAATTCGAGTTTATGGATCCAATTCTAATTTTATGAAGAAACATTTATTTCAAAAAAAAGTTTGAATTTCCTAAAGTATCCTCTTATCAAATGCCAAATTTGCATTTGTCTACTATATTCTCTAAGTTTGAACGTATCTCATAAATTTGAATTTATAGCATAAATTCGAACTTAATACTATTTTTTTTACCTAATAAAAAATAAAGATTTTATAAAGGGTCAATACGTTCGAAAACGTCACCTTTTACCTGGAAACTTATGCCCTGTTTGTTAGAGAGAAAGTTGGGGATGGAAAGGGAACATAACAAGGTTCCCACTGAAAAAACGTGTTTGGAAGCAAGCTTCAAAGTTCCATCAACCATTGGAAGGTTGATTCCATCCGAAAATGGAGGGAAAATTCAAATCTTCCCAGGAGACTGAAATATTGGACAGAAATACCCTGTAAAAAATCACATCTCTTGCGCCACCGTTGCAGATTTAATCACATCTTCGATTTAGTTGCCCCATCTTCTGGGTTATACACTGGGCTTCACGGAACTTTCTATAAGTATAAATTTTTCTCTTCTAGACTCTCTGAGGTGTGCCTGCTGTGTAATTTTCTCCTCTGGGACGGAGATTCCACATTGTTGTCAACAAGTGGTTGTTAAAGAGAATTTTGTAGGCCTGGGTGTTTCTGTTTTTGGCTATATGTATCGCTTTTTTGTCTACACTTGTGTCCTCTTTTGTTGATTAACGCCGGGTGTTTTTTTTTGCGTAAATTGTTGGATATGTAATGATATATATGGAATGAAAATGACTGTTGTTGTCTTGTTCCGATATGAACTGATTCAGAAGTTTGGTTACTGTCAAAATTTTGGTTTGAACGCGTTCTCACTTTAGTGCATTACGTTTGAACTTAACGCCATCGTTCGAACGTAAGTTTGAATCAATCAAATCATTTTCTCCATTTTTTATTATAGGGGCATAATGGGAAGAAGTGAAGGTCGCAATGAAGGAGAGGGCACCAGCGACCATTGACGGAAGTGAAGGTCACAGATGAGAGTGAGGAAGAAGGTCGCAGATGAGAGCAATGAAGAAGGTGTGATTGTTTTATTTTTTAGGGGCATTATTGGTATTTTATCTCTCATTCCCACTTAACCAACTTCCTTTTCTTCATACTAAACATTTTATTTTCCCTCAACTAAGTTTTATTCTCATGTCTATCAAACAGCTCAACTTTTTAAAATTCCCTCTCAATCTTTCTTTCCATTCCTTTTCTACCTTTAAGTTCATTTCCCTCCTTAAGGCTCTGTTTGGTTCGAGGGAATCGGAGGGGAGGGGAGGAGGATGGAGGGATTTTAGCCCCCTCTCCTCATTTGGCTGGTGATCTTTTTTAGGAGGGGAGGGGAATTTTTTTAAAATTTTCCCCTCTCTCCCCTCAAAAACGTCACCCCCCAAATCGGATGGATTCGGAGGGATTATTAAAATGGGTGTGTGAGTTGACAAAAATGGCCCTAGTCTTTTGCTTTTATACCCAAAATACCCGAAACCCATATTACTTAAATCGATCGATCGCCACGAGTCACACACACTCCTATTCATTCTAGCCTACCTCATTCGACGATTTGAGCCCAACGACAATCGGAGATCACGGTCGAAACAGATATCGACGGAGAGTATGATTGAATTTGCTAATTCTTTCCGGTGAGTATCTCTCATCCCTGATCCATATTAAAATTGTTCATCGAAACAATCTAGTGATGCACCCCATCTGTTTTCTTGTGAGGTTTTCTCGATACATTAGGGTTCTTGGTAATCTGTTTCTGTCGTTCGGTGCTTTTTTTGTTGTTGTTTCGTTTGTGATTAATGTTGGGAAATCTGTTTGCAATTCTTTTACGTCGTTCGGTGCTTTTTGTTGTTGTTGTTTCGTTTGTGATTAATGTTGGGAAATCTGTTTCTGCAATTCTTTTCTGTCGTTCGGTGCTTTTTTGTTGTTGTTGTTTCGTTTGTGATTAATGTTGGGAAATCTGTTTCTGTCGTTCGGTGCTTTTTTGTTGTTGCTGTTTCGTTTGCAATTCTTTTCTTGAACTTTGACCTTCAACATAATTCAATTTCTATAATTTTTTAATTGAGAATAACTCAATGTAAATAGCCTATTGTTTTTTTTTTTTACGTAAAATAGTTTATTGGGTTTAAAAATTATAAAAATTGATATTTAAAAACATAAAATCAAAAGTTTCTTTTAGCTGTGGTGGAATTGCTAGGATGCTACCTTGTGCTAGAGTTTTTATTTCAGTTGTAAACTTGTAGCAGCAAAGACGGACCTTGAGATAAATATTTGGGGGGGGCCAAATATAGATTGAAGCTTTTTTTTCCACATAGAGTGTTAAAGGTATCACATTTAGGTAGAAAATATTTTGACCTTTTATTTCTAGTAGGGGAGGAGAGATAATTGGATCTATTATCACGCCTCAAATTAAAAAAAGTAAATAACTTTTACATCGGGATGGTTATGTCCCAGGCGTCCCTCTTTAAATTTTAATATAATATATTATTATAATATAATAAATAATATTTTTTTCCTTTCACATGTGTTCCTTGACCTATACGTATATATTATTATATTATATTGCATAATATATTATTATATTTGAAGAGCCACAGTGATGATAATTGATCCTAATACATTTTATTCACTAGAGTTTACATAATTATATATAATAGGAATATTATCTTCTAGATGCTAATATCTAGGGATTATAACCGAGAATAATAATTACAAAATAATAATCATAAATTTCAAATTTCCATAATATTCTAATCATATCCTAAAATCTCTCTAACAACCTAGATCATGATAAGAGGAAATATGCCCTTAATTGTGTCGGGCTTCCAACAATATTATATAATATTTAATATAATGCATATAATGTATTATTGTATCATATAATTATTTTCTGTCTTATCTCTTTCTTTTTATTGAGATATAGATCAAATTATTTAATGAATATATTTCCCTTACATGTTTTCTTCTTATTATTATTCTTATTAATATCATTTATCATTGTTAATTAATCAACTTTAAAAAATTGATTATATTTATTTATTATTGTTTTCAACTCTTAATTTTTATACTTCTACATCTTCTCTAAACCCAGATTACTTAATAAGTCATATCCTAATAGTATTTAATTACTATTAGAAAAATTCGGATGTTACAATTCTCCCCTCCTAATTGAGAAAACAGAACATTATTAGGCACACCAACTAATTAATTTGGAATAATATTGTTTATTTGTTAGATGGATGATGAAGAGGAAGAATATGTGACACAATGGTTCCTAATGCGTCAGAGACTTGTAGCCGCCATTATTTGTCTTCTTGTCCAGTATTTTATGGTTAAGAAATTTAATAATAAGAAGAGAAGAACTTACAGTATGAATTCTGCTAGAAAGAGGGTACGTGAAGAAGTGATGTATAGGATAGCTTATACTCCTAGTGGACGAGATATTGTTAGAATGGGTCCTGAAGCTTTTTTTAGATTGTGTAATATGTTACAAAGATATGGTGGCCTAAAGCCGACCCGATTCTCCAGTGTGGAAGAACAAGTTGCTAAAGCCCTTTACATCTTATCACATAAAACAAAAATCGGGTGGTTAAGTTTTGGTTTAGGCGCTCCGGTGAGACAGTTAGTCGTCATTTCCATAATGTGCTAAAAGCCATCATTGAATTAGAAGATAAATTCTTTTTACAACCAGATGGCTCTAGTGTCCCGGCTGAAATTCATGGTAATAATAAATTCTACCCATATTTTAAGGATTGTGTTGGTTCCATAGATGGAACACACATTCGTGCCAAAGTACGTATGGTAGATGCACCTCGTTACCGCGGAAGGAAGGACTTCCCTACTCAAAATGTTTTGGCAGCTTGCACCTTTGATTTAAAGTTCACTTATGTGCTTGTTGGATGGGAAGGAACCGCATCTGACTCAAGAATTATAAAGGATGCATTAAGCCGAGAGGATTGTCTTAAGATTCCTCAAAGTAAATATTACTTGGTTGATGCTAGATTCATGTTAACAAGTGGTCTTATCTCACCATATAGAGGAGTTCGGTACAATTTGAAAGAATATTCAGACAGAAATCCACCCCAAAACTATAAAGAATTATTTAATCTTCGACATTCATCGTTACGTACTGCTATTGAAAGGGCTTTTGGGGTATTGAAGAAAATGTTTGTGATTTTATCAAGTGCAGCAGAGCCAAATTATGGCATTAAGCCACAAAAGTTTATCATTGTTGCATGTTGCATTCTGCATAATTATTTGATGACTGAAGAGCCTGATGCGGAGCTTATCGTCAAGTTGATAATGAACTGTTAGGGGTAGATCACTCTCATGAAGATAATGCTCCAAGAGGTGATGGAAGTGATGTAGCTCAGGGCGGGCTTATAAGAGATGCAATAGCTCAACAAATGTGGACTGACTATGCAAATAATGCTGAGAACTAAACTTTGTTGTCGTCTTATTTAGTTTTATTTCTTTCATTGAATTATTGTAATGTCGAAACTTTGTGCAATGTTATTTGGTTTTATTTCCTTCATTGAATTATTGTAATGTTGATACTTTGTTATAATTTTGTTTGGTTATATTTGCTGCTTTGCTTTAATGATCATAATTATTCATTATAAATGTTTCTTGTTCATTGAATGTTTACTTTTGTCCCTCAATTATTTATGTACATATTTGTTTCTTTATTATTTATGATTTTATTCATGTTAATTTTTTTAGTATGGCTCCATCAAAGACACCTGATGCAAATGTTCTAACATCTGAAAAGAGCCTTATTTGGACTTCCAACATGGATGATGCGTTGATTGATGCGTTTAAGCATGAACTTGATATGGGTAACAAGGTGAGTGAGACTTTTACCACCACGGCATATGATAACATAATTGCATATTTGAGTACGCTGTTTGGATTTAAAGTTGACAAGGAGAACGTGAAAAATCGTTGGAAGACTTTGAAGAAGAAATATTCTGAAATGTTTGATATCTTCAAAGGGGGTATGAGTGGATTTTCATGGAACCCATCTACTCATACATGGGAAGCTGAGGACCAAGTTTGGGAGCAATTGATAGAGGTGAGATATATAAACCGTCTTATTGTAGGAATTATTTTGACATTTATTATATTTTTATTGTTTGAAAACCTTTATTCCCCTACCAAGATCAACAAAATAGTATTGATATTGCATTAAATTCTTGACTGTTTTTTCAGTCAAAACCAAAAGCTGGTTTATGGAGAAATGCGCCCCTCCCAAATTATGAAAAGATGTTGGCTCTTCATGGAAATGATAGAGCCACTGGAGATGATGGTGACACTCCTTCAAATATGAAGAAAAATATGAAGAAAAGGGGTATCTCAATTCCTCCACCAGCACACTCCGGTCCTCCATCACCAGTTGAGAATGAGTTTGATCCACTTCTATCACAAAATAATTTGACTTTTCAGGATTTTCCTGTCAATTTGGACGATGTGGAAGATGATGATCCTCCTCATGGAGCGCAAAGTGAGAGCTCAAAGAAGACTAGAAGGGTTGGTGCAAAGAAAGCAAAAGACACTTCTTCTGAAGGAGTTTTAATTGCAGACCAAATAGAAGGTATGGTAAGTGCTTTGAAGGAAGGAAAGCAAGTTTTTCGAGATAGATATACATCACAAATTTCGGGGGAGGACACTTATAAGCTGATTGAAGAGAGTGGATGTGTTGATGATAAGATCGATATCATCTACTGCTTCCTCATGAACGATTTGAGCAAACTCATAGACCGATTCAATGCCCCCTCATCTCGGCGCAAGAAAGTCATTATGCAAATGGTTTTCAGTGATTAGATTAGCTTATTTGCTTAGAAAATAAATGTGATGGCATTTTATTTTGCCACTATTCATTTTATGAACATTTTATTCTTACTTATTCAAATGCTCACTTAATTAATCCCAGCCCAGATTAATTTACATCTTTTTTCCTGGAAACACTTGGATGGAAAAAATTTGGTTCTTATTATATCCACCTAGAAAATAATTGATGTCAGTGTTTGAATTTTTCTCCTTTTAAATGTAATGAAAAAATGAGTCATAATTCATATTAGAAAGAGTGAAAGATGAGGGGAGAGGTTGTGAATGACATTCATAAATGAGGGTAATATTGGAAAAACACATTAATTCATGCATCAGTGTGATAGTTAATTTGATGAGTTAACTATTTTTTTTTAGTACGTGAGAATTAGATAAACTACACTTGTAAAAATGAGTAGAGTGAATTAGCTCCTGAACTAAATAAGATAATATTAAAACCTCTCTTCCAATATAAGGGTAAAGTTGTCAATGTTAAAAAAAAATTCCCTCCCCTCCCCTCCTAAACCAAACAAGGTAACATTAAAATCTCTCCCCTCCCATTCCTTCTAATTAATCCAAACAAGGTAATATTAAAATCCCTCCCCCCCTCCCTCCCCCCCCCTCCTCCATTGCATGGTTTGAGGGAGTGGGAGGAAGGAAGAGGAGGGAGAGAAAAATGTAATGGGGAGGAAAATTTTATGCGCCCCACTACACTAAATTTTAAGACAATTTTCTCCTCCCCTAATTTTTTTTTCTCTCCCCTCCCCTCCCCTTCCCTCCCCTTCCCTCAAACCAAACATACCCTTAAAATCCCCCTCCCCCTCCCCTCCGTCAAACAAAACAGAGCCTAAATCTCCCCTACCAAACAGGACCTTAGTTTCCACCAATTTTAGTAGTAGGATTTTATCTTCCTACTACCTTTATTGGTGGGTCCAAATTTCTGAGAAAGATTGGACAAAATTGTATGAACAAAGATCTTCCCTACCTTTCCATCCTTTTCCTTCCTTTCCCTTTTCCAACTGTTTCTCGGAACTGACCGGAGAGTACGTTAACCCGTCCTCTTCCTCACATTGCCTTTTCCGTGTCTCACAGTCTTCTCCGCGCATTGTCCCCTACCCCGCACCGCTGCTGCTCCGTTACATCCCTTAATCTCACGCCACATCCTTGTGAAGTGGTTGGGGAAGAGTACGTTAGGGTTTGGCTTATCAATTGACGTTTAGTGACCCATTGATTACATCAGTGATGCCGAGCACCACCGCGAGGGCCGGTGGGGCGTTCTTGACGTTTATTAAGTCACTGTCGCTTTCGGCCAGGAGTCAGCAGGAACACTCTTCGGCTAAGAAGCTGGGTTCTTACCTTGTTCAGACACAATTTCAGGTTGGTTTTCAGTTTTCTGAAGTCTAGCTAAAGAAAAGTCTCTATTAGCTATAACTAGTGTGGATTTTGGGTTTTGGTACTGTGAACAACATAATGTCATCATAAAGCTGATTGACAAGAAATGAGTGTTTTGCTCTTGTGATGCATTATTTAATCTACAAGCCTGTCTCTTATGGATTTTGTAGTGGTGTTACGGTAATATTAACCTTAACCTGTAAAATAGGAAGAACTACAGTGATTATGGTTGGGTTATTGCTGCGGTTCTTCAGTTGGTTTTTCTGCTTAAATGAAACTCGATCTCAACACTGCTATTTCTAAAACTACAAGGAAAAGAAAAAAATTAAGCTTTGCTGGTTGAAGTTTTCTTTTACATGAATTCTAAGTTTTGGTGAGTTTTAATTTTAAACAAGGAAAAAAGGGTTGACATTTGAGATTTGTGAAATTGAGTGGAGGCATTGGGTTCTGACTTCAGAAGATTTCTCGAGCTTTTCATTTATCTAGAATTTGGCATTCATGTAAAAACTTTGAAACTTCTTTTTGTTGGATGATTTTTAAGTTTACTTCTTTGATCGGGGATAGCTAATCTGATTCTGTTTGACATTGGGTTGACAGCTCCACTCACAGCTTCTGTACTTGTAAGCTTCATTTTTCTTTCAATTTGAATTGCTTGAATATGCAAGGAAACTATGATTTTTTTTTTTTTAAAATATCTCTGGCCTACTTCTTGCAACTCATTAAACTATAATACTCTCTCTCTCTCTCTCTCTCACACACACACACACACTAGGGCAAGTCTGCGTAATTGTCCAGTTTCCCTGAATTTTTAGCAATTAATAATTAATGAAAGAACGTTAGATAACATAGACTCGTTTTGCATATGTAACACAACTACAAACTCGACTTAATGGTTGCCAACTTCAAATGCAAGCACCATTGCTGTGGTTCAAACCTAGTGGTGGTGGTACTTTGCTCCTGATTCCTATTCATTCTTGAGTCCAGGTATTTCCGCTAAACTGGCCAGTTCTGTGAATCCCTGGTTCAGTTGGCTTGAGTGGACTGGAAGACAACTACTTGAGAGTACTAGAAAGCTAATTTGTTCACCAATCATCTAGCTGAAACAACTAGTCCGTTTTTCTAACCCATGCATATTTCTGCATGCTTGCTTGTGAATAGAAACTCTTAGTTTTGACTAAGCAAGGCCCATTTTTACATAATAAGAAGGGCTAGCCTTTTTGTGTTGTAATATATGTATCTCTTGCTTATTAGTTGGTGGTATAAATTAATAATTGCAACTTGCCTCAGTGTGCAATTTTGTAGTGTGATTATATGTGCTTCGTTTGCTTAAGTAACAACTTACTTCCATGGGGATCAAATTAACAAAATTGAGCCGCATATGATCATATATCTAGTTAAGACTCTACTTTCAAGTTAAATCTTACCATTTTAAGCATTGACTGAACTTGATGTAGTAAGAAAAACTGTCAATTACAGCTTAATGGAATTTAAAATTTCTGAGTTGTGTCTTTCAGTTTTGCAAAGGCACTGCCATCTGGTGTGTTAGTCAAGTGATGCCATCTTTTGTGGGATTCTTAAGGGCTACTGAACCTTCAATTTTGCAGGTTCTATTTCAATTACATGTGGGATTTTTCTTGTGATTTAAGTAATGTCTTCTTTTTTTCATGGTTATCAAAACCGGACCGGACCGACCGGTTCGGACCGAAACCGGCCATGAAACCAGTCTGGTCTGTCATAGAAACCAGGGTCAGTTTTTTTTTTTCCCCCTTTCTTTTCGTCAATTGTGAAAAATTGAAAACGTTTATAGAGAAATAAAGAGAGAGAGAGAGAGATGGGAAGATGAGGAGCTGAGAGACTTGCTTTTTTGCCGGCTCCAACGATGGCGTCAAAGACTCTAAAGCTCGAAGATGGCTTGAGAGAATAGAGGAGGAGGCTAGTTGCATGGCGGAGATGAAGCTTTCTTTGTCATCTTGAACTTGACTTGCTTGAGCTTGTATGATTCGCCATTGGTGAGGTCAGAGTTGGAGTTTAAGGAAGGAGCCATTGAGAAAGAGAGGTTACAAAACATTGTTTGTGGATGATGAAGATGAGGATGGGGGCGGCATCCTTCTTGTGCCTCATCAAATCAAGTGTTCTAAAATGCCGTGAACGAGCAGGTTCATTAATTAGAAGTAGAGAAGGACTATTGGAGTAGACTACCACATCAAATCACTTGCCTCATCCTTCACGTCTCTTCACTTTTTTTTAAAATTCTATGGGGCCAATTTCCATTAAATCTTTACAGCATCAAATCTCTTGCAATATGATTTTGATGTTTAAGAATTAAATAAATATTATATAATAAATCCTGAAGACTTAACTACCGGTTTGATTCCGGTCTGGCCCACTGACCTTTGACCTAGTACTCCGACCAGTTTTAATAACCTTGCTTTTTTGTTGTTGTTGTTGTTGATAAGTTTAAGTAATGTCTTCTCTTGTAATAAAAATCAGTTTTTTTTTTTCCTATTTCAATTACGTGTAGGCTTTAAATAGCCTCAATTTGTAAACATTTAGCCTTGAAGCCTACCTAAAACCTACATTAGTTGGCTTAAAGCCTATTTATGGCCTTCAAGGCCTGACATGTGAGGCCTTTAAAATAGCCTTAGGCTAGGCCAGGTCTATCGTTGGCTTAGGCCTGAGCCTGAAAAATAGCATCCTTTTAGGCTCTAGCTTTAGGCACTTACTACAAGCTTAGACCTATTTGGGCAAAGCCTAGATGGGTCTATTGCCATCCCCTAATGAAATATGTAAAATGCTATAGTCATAAATAACATAGCTCCTTTTATATCTTTGGTAACTTTTTATTTTTCAAATATTTTTTTCTATACATTTTATTAGACTATACAGAAAATATTTTTAAAATTTAAAATTTATGAGAGATATAAAAATAGCTATATTATTTATGAGGGTAGCCTTTTACTTATTTCATTTGATGATTGATCACTTTTTGTTTTAATTCTTATTCACCTATCAAACAGTTCATTTTAAGGATGAATGCTTCAAATCAAATATATATTGGTTGTATTAAATTACAAATTATAAAGAAGAACAAAAAAAGTCAGCTAATAGGCATTGTCGACCTGTAAGAGAGGGAGTTTTTTCGATTAGTTTACAGAGTAAATATGGAATTTAATTTGGGAAGCAAGCTTGGAATCTTTAAACCCCTAAAACCGCTGGCTGGCACTGTGCCAGTGGCTGAGAATCCAAAATACGGTGTACTTTAGCTGTAAGAAAACTATAAAAGAGGGCTTTGTTCAAAGAGGTACCTCTAAAACCATTTTCTTCCTCTTCCCTCTTCATTGTAACTCTTGTTCTATTTCATTGGTGCTGTAAGATCACTGGCTGCCAGATACTTATCTGGATGACAATTTTGTGCTTTTATTTCGTTAAATTTAGTTTTTTTATTTTTTTATTTTTCCTTTGTGGCATTCATCTGCTTGTTCTAGCTTCTTGTAATCTACTCGTCTCTTTTCCAATCTTTTAATCCTTTGCTGTTAGTGCTTTTGTGTGTATGACGCTTCCTTTTGTTTTCCCCATTGGATATAGTGGAAGAATTCAGTGTTTCATCCAACTAACTAACTTCTTGGCAATTTGCAAGTTTGGCTCACAAGTTCCAGGTTCTCGTTCATATTGCATTGCAAATGTTGTTGATGTTGGACAGCCAACTCCTGCATCTCATCCGCAGGTGCTATTACATAGTATTTTCTTTTTGTTATTTTTTTTGCAAAGTAATGTATACATAAATAGAATCTTCCTAAGGTGGACAAACACTAACATTCATACTCATTTGTTAAAATTAATTAGCATTGCATTCACTATGTTAACTTACAGTTACTGAAAGATGGAGAGATCACACCTGGCATAACTACAGAGGAATACATCCTAAGGAGAAAAAAGTTGTTGCAGCTTCTCCCTGAGAAGAGTTTGGCCATAATTTCAGCTGCCCCTGTAAAGATGATGACAGATGTTGTGCCTTATACATTTCGGCAAGATGCTGACTATTTATATATCACAGGCTGCCAACAACCCGGCGGTGTGGCAGTTTTAAGTCATGAGTGTGGTCTATGCATGTTCATGCCTGAAGCTAAGCCTCATGTGTGTTTGTTACCTTTAATAAAAGATCTCTTCATAATTTCTACTGCAATCTGCTCTGTGATTAATTTCAAGTTTTTCTCAGTTGTATTATGTAAATTGTTTTGTTATATTATAAAAAATTGCATGTAACCCTTTTCAATTGTTTTGTTTTAAAATAACGATTTTGTTTATCTAACTACTAATATGTCATCTTTAGTGATATCTCATCTTTAGAAATTTACATAACCTTTTTAGTTATTCATCAAATTAGAATGCATACTGATATTCCATTGGGCATGTGATTTTCCTCTCTGCTATGATATTATGATGATATATTTGTAAGGTAGTTATGATAATTGGTTATAAGGGGGTTTGGACATTTTTAATTGCTGGTATGAATAGTATGTGATTCTCAGACAACTTTGTAACACCCCGGGTGATTTTCCTCTCGTGGTTTCTTTTGCAATTATAGAATGACAAAGCTCTTAATCTTGAATGTAAAGCTATTTTAGAATCTATTATGTAGGATGTAATTTGGCAAGGGCAAATAGCTGGAGTTGATGCAGCACTAGATATGTTCAAGGCTGATGTGGCATATCCTATGAGGAAATTGCATGAGGTAACTCGTGTGTCATTGACTATTAAAAATTAAAAGGTTCAATTGATTTTATGTTAGATGTTGTCTAGCCATCTATTGTGACCTGTACTCCAATTTGTTTCCATTTCTAAAGTATGCTTGCATTCATGTTTCCACAATTCTGCTAGCTAAACATAATTTTTTATACTGATATAAATAGGTAATAAATATCAAGTGTCTCTCTAATATCAATGTACAAAGTATTATGCTTGTCAGTATAGAGATTTGATTATCAGAGTTCCAGTACAGTACAGCTTGGTATGAGTTAGGAAGAATATCTTATGTGCCTGAAATTTAAAGCACCAGAACGTGATATGCCACCCTCCATTTTGCTTGTACTTAACTTGAATGTCCATTTATTGTTTCATGATATATTTTTGTCTCCTAGGTCAAACAGTTATTTTTGATTCTTCAAAAATATATTTTTGTTAACATATTTAGGTGATGGGCTCAGATTCTTCCAGATATGTTAAGAGGATCCTCAAAATTGTTTCACAATGTTCAGACTGCAATTCCAGCATATACGAAACTGGAAGCCTTCCAAAAGCTATTATTTTCTAACAATGTAAAGGATCTATCTATTTATGCCCATCAGCTACGGTGGATAAAGTCACCTGCAGAGATCAAGTTAATGAAGGAATCTGCATCAATTGCATGCCAGGTACTTTAAACTATAGCAGATGAATGCGGTATATGCAACTACTTTTTCATGCCTATATAATTAGCAACTTGAGGATTCTTGGATGTCAATGGTCAACCACTTCATAATATTATGTATTCTGTTAACTAATGGTAATTTTTTAAGTTAAAAATCATTGTGGAGCTGTGATGGGATATTCTTAATATCTTTTCATTGAGTAGGCACTTCTGTTGACAATGTTGCACTCGAAGATGTACCCTTTTGAAGGTATGCTGGCTGCAAAGGTTGAATATGAATGCAAAATGAGAGGTGCTCAGCGAATGGCGTAAGCATCTTATTTTTCTACAATTTGACCTTTAAATTGCAATTTTTCATGTTTGACTTATGTTCATGCATAATTTATTTCCTACGATTATTTTCCAGGTTCAATCCTGTGGTTGGCGGTGGACCTAATGGAAGTGTTATACATTATTCTAGGAATGATCAAAAAGTCAGTTACTTTCTCAATGAGATCACCTGGTTTGTGGATTTTTCTTGGTTTTGAATCTGAACCATATCTCTGGCAGATTGAAGATGGTGATCTTGTTTTGATGGATATTGGTTGTGAGTTGCATGGATATACCAGCGATCTTACCCGAACTTGGCCACCTTGTGGTAGCTTTTCTTCTGCCAAGGTTAGAATAATCAATTTTTTTAATCAATTTTATTTATAGCAGCAGCGCAAAATGTTTGTCTTGTTTTCTTTATCATCTTTGGAAGTTCTTGAAAAGTTTGATTTATTATTTATGTAACCGTGTCTTTTTTCATATGATTTTTTGCCTCTCTAATAGCCATTTCATGGATTAGTGGTCTTGTTCTGGCATCAATTTGTGACCATCAAAATGATTATTGCCTATTGAAGCCCTGATTAACAGGATTGAATTATGAGAATTGTCATTGTCAATCTTTAACTAGATGTTTATCTGGTGTACTTGTGCTCTGATTTTCAAAATGTTAAATATATCAACGAGTGTTATAGCTTTTAAAGTGTCAAGAGACCTTTAAGTTCAGTTCTTCACTCTAGGCATTATTCAGCTAATATAAATTTCTTGTGTTGGCAACTGTGTTAAGTTTTCTTCTCGAGGCTTAGCCTTTGCTACCTTAGGCTTCATGCTGGTGTGATCTTGAAGTCATTTGAGGGTCAGAATGATCCCATCCTGTTTTCACTAAGATAATGTCACAAGGACTGGGGGCTGAGATATTGAGGGGGTAGGCAAATTAACACGCGGTTACTTTTTTCCTTTAACTTTACGTATTTCTTGATAGCAGTTAAAACTATCGGAGCAAAAAAAGGGAAATTTGAGGAGACCTTTAAACTGATTTGGTAATTGGGTGCTTGCTATTGTTTGAGTACATTCTCTGCTTCAGGACTTGAAATAGGCTTTATGAGTAGGTGGTTGGCCTGTTGGTGAGGAATAGGTCCCTTATTTATTCAAAGCAAGCTGATGAGATGAATGAAGTTTGCGTACTTTTTTACTTAATTTACTTACACCTGTATGAATCTCACATTTATTGCTAGAGGGGGTTGTCGATTTATATGGAGCTCCATGTGAGCAGGCGAAAAAAAGGGTTGACTTTCTAAATAGGTCAAGTGACCAATATGAGCATTCTTAAATTTGAAACTATGAAAATTTATTAAGTTGTAAGATAATGTTTGAATATCTAGTTCGTGCACCTGCATATTTAATGGAAATTACTTTGGAATTGACTCCCAATGTTCCTGTCTGCTTATGGATCTAGTGGCGCCAAAGCCTGTCCCTACCTTAGTTGATGATGTATGCATAGGATTTTTTTCTGTGTTTATGCTTGTATATGATATTTGAAACTGCTTAGTCCGTATTATGTTCATGCCTAGTGAATTTTGATATGAAATGGATCGCTATCAGCTACCCATGCAACACATGCCTTAATGCCAAGCTAGTCTAATAGCATCTTTTGTCCAAGTCTTCTGTTTAAAATTATCTTTCAGATCAATATCATGTCTTTTTATGTGTTTCAGGAAGAGCTTTATGAGCTTATATTGGGAACAAACAAGCAGTGTGTGGAACTTTGTAAACCTGGTGCTAGCATTCGGCAAATACACGATCATTCGGTACCTTCATTATTGCAATTTTTTCTTATTTGTTAGCCATTATTATTAGAAGCCATGTTATTTGTTATTTTGCTGCTGTTTATTGCCAATTCACGGGTTGATTTAAAAGAAAACTGTTTAGTGAATTTATTTTGTGTGTAATGATAATGTGCTTAGATATAAGGTAGGTGCTAAAGTAAATTTCACAAACCATTAAAGTATTTAAGAACTCTGACGTGATAGAATGGTACATTGATTGACTGAAAGGAGATTTGTAGCAATTCCCATTGTTTAAGTTTTTTCACTCTAAATTTTTACCCTGAAGGACCAAAAAACCAAAGTAAAAATTTTGTAACAATTTCAAATATCATTTTCATCTTGTATTTTGAATTAACGGAACAGAAGAAAGTATTTTTAATTTTTTTATGTCATATTGGTGGAGGCAGTAAACCCAATGGATGATCCCATCACACTATTTTGCATAATCACCAACAGTCATTAGTGTGTCTGTCTTTGAGTGGCATCTTTGCTTTTGCTGCTTCTTCAACTAACTGCTTCAGCCTTGAATCTTGTTTACCTGAATTACTTTTTTTTTATTGAAATGTCTGGTTACTTAGGTTGAAATGCTCCAGAAAGGACTCAAGGAGATTGGAATTTTGAGAGGGGTTCCAAGCCGTGCCTACCATACACTGAATCCTACTTCTATAGGTTTATTTACTTATCCCTTGAAATACCTTTTTGCGGATCGAGAAGAATTATATGTTGGCTCTCCAAATTTTTAGGCTAGTTTGAAATGATAAATACAAACTGGATGTGTTTGTTCATCTTTTATTTGTCCAGGTCACTACTTAGGAATGGATATTCATGATTGTTCAACGATTAACTATGACTGTCCTCTGAAGCCAGGTGTTGTAAGTTGTCTGCCTCACTGTTGATCTTTGTCTTCTTGCTTTCGTTTCTCTAAATTTGAGATAAGATCAACCACTAGAACTTTATATAGCATGTCCATAGATTATTTGATGCGCTAAGAGTAACTTATATTTTCAACTGGTATGTTTAAAAGTATTTGATAATCAAGGTCTTCTAGAGCATATTACATATTTACATATAACTGAAGGAAGCCTTGAAAAATTACACCCTGAGGTATTTTTCTGGCTGAAAATGAGATTTTTTTTCCTTTCCTTATATAGGAACATGGCATCCATGTAGGAGTTCTATTGTTGGCATTCGATAGCCATGGTGATTGAGATTATTTGTTCATATATTAGTTAACAGCTTGTCCTTTTTATTATTTATTTTGTGCAGGTCATAACTATTGAACCAGGAGTATACGTCCCATCTCATTTTGATGGTCCTGAGAGGTACTTGCTGATCTCAGAAAATTTGTTCAGACTTTAAAATTAAATTGTTACATATTCTTACTCTAGCGAATTTCTTTTGGTATATCTGTCTGTACAAAACATGAAAATTCATGCATGTGAGATTGAGCTTTAAAAGTTTCTCTACTTTTGAAATTTTATTGGTTTACCTGTCTTGTTAATTGGTGTTCTTGACTTACTCGTCTTATGCTAGCTTTAAAAAATAAATTATCCTGTTATGTTCTTCCTTATTTGGAATCTGGCATGTACCAAGAGGCCAACATCAATCAGTTGGAGTTAAATTTTTTTAGCATTTTCATTGTCTTGATTCTTTGAAGTTTAACTGATTTATTGTGTTTATACATTCTTCCCCTTCGCACAAAATTTTGTACCCGATTTATTGCATTTTTGCTTCTTGTTTTCGCAATTCTTCTTGTTTTATCACATGGTCACTGGCTTCACAACATCACTAGTTAATCCCAACGTGTGATTTGTTGTATAAACTCAAGAAATTTTGTCTTCAATCTTGGCACCAATGTTCTGATTTTGGTTGCTAATGTTTGGAGAATGTGCGGTGCAGGTATCGAGGCACTGGGATAAGAATTGAGGATGAGGTTCTTATCACAGAAACAGGTTATGAGGTAATCTCTTTACATGAATTTTTTGTTTTAAAAAATGGAAATTAAACTATCAGATTTATGACAGCTAGAGAAGATGTCAGCATTAGAATAATCTAACGGGATTTCTGTCTTTCACAATTAATTGAAGTCAAATCTTCTAATTAGCTGTTAAATAAGATAATATTTATTAAATTTAGCATTTATTATATTTTTCTGAACTATTTTTATTTTAGTTTTAACCCAAGCAAGTGGTATTTGTAAAATGATATAGGACCTATTTGGTTCGATCCCATTACACCTTGATGTGCTATGCGATATTTAATTATAGGGCTAGTGTTTGGCTTGATTTTTAAGTAATGTGCAATGAGTTATTTTTTTAATAATTATTTAAAATTAATATATCACACACAATATATTTCACCCTTAATATAATCTTTTGTAGAAAAAATAGATAAGAGCCATTGTGTTGCCTCATAATAATCATCACGCTATCTCGCCGAGGATCGTCTGATGTCGATGGTTGTGGTGGTGGAGGTGACAATAACAGTGATGTGGCAATGTTGATGGAAGGTGGTGACAGTTACAACAATGGAGGAGGAGGTAGTGGTGGTGACAGCGGCAACGGTGGAGGTGGAGGTGGCGGCGGTAGAGGAGGTTGTGGTAGTGGTAGAGGCAATATTGGCGCCAATGAGGGTAGTGACGAGGACGGTGGAGGAGGAGGTAGTGGCGGCGGCGATCATGGCATGGTGTGATGTGAAATGAGGCAAGTGAAATAAAGACATGAAACTTAAGAGTAAATTGGATTTTTTCAGCCATGCAATGGGGTGGTAATGAGTGAATGTGGGGAGGTATGAATGAGGATTACCATGGTAAACCCTATTACCATCCTATAGAGCAACCAAACACTCTTATCTTGATAATGCAATCATGATTACCATTCGAGGCCTGCAATGTGGTTGAACTAGGCTTATAGATTTGTGCCTAAATTTCTCTTTTATGACTATGGAATCAGGGTAAAGTATGTTAATCTCTAACATGCTTTATGCATCTTATAATTTCTAACAAATTGTGGCTTAACAATAGCACTCCCTCCACATTTAAATATAAGAACTAGATAAGAGATTTACTTTGATCTAAAATGTAGGATCTTAATCCATTGTCAAATGTATATTTTTTTCTTCAAAATATCCGTATTGATTCCAAATATAAAGAGTTTCTATCAAGGTAGTTTTAATGCACATGATTAAAGAGGGTATTTTAAGAAAATCAATAAATATTTGCTATAAATAACTAACTTAACTAATTATCTTAATATCTACAAAGTAGTTGTTTAGCGTTTATGTCTTATGTTATGGACCAGAGGTGGTATATCATATATTATTTTTGGGTTGCGTGCTATCTCTCTTATGAACAATAACTTATACTGGAATTGTCCCACAGGTCCTTACAGCATCAATTCCCAAGGAAATCAAGCACATTGAATCCCTGCTAAATAACTGCCATGGAATGGGAAAGGATAGCCACAGTAAGATGGGAGCTAGAGTGAGTTAAATGATTATTGTGCAAGGAACCAGGACAGTGAATCCGTTAAGAAAGGAAGTGCATTTCAAAATTTGAAGCCCCAGAACAAGCCGCTTCGTAATCATCCATGTTTGTTAAGTTGAGGCTGGACAAGTTTACTGCTTTTTTGTACCTGTGAACTTGGGGAGGGCCCGCTTGTTTTTGGGTGGGGGCTGTTTGTTTTTTAGATTATTGCTTTGATGATTACGGCCCCTTAGGGGGTTTATGACCATAACCCCCAAATAAAAAAACGGGTGGATGATGAATTCGGTTAATTGTTACCTATTTTGAGCAAGAACTTTCGTATTTTGTTGTCGCAAGAGATTGTTGGCCGTAAATCTGTAATCTGAACCTACAAATTACAAGTCAGCAAAGGCACCTTGTTGGGCGAGAATTCCCTATTTTTTTCTTCCTTGTCTTGCTGATACGATAATTCCTGTTTACGACTTTTGATTAATACTGGACATGGATGCGATATTATCATTAGATTAGAAATACACTGTTATGATATTTCCTGAGGAAAAGGGAAAAGGAAGAGAGAGAAAAAAAGGAAGAGAGAAACAGAGAAACATGGAGGATTCAAGAGAGATTAGGGAGAAAAGAGTAATAGAGGAAAGTGAACTCAATCCATTACAACACACAAACAATAGAATAAGCTTGTATACAAGACATTACTAATCCAGTAATCCTAACAGTTGCATTCGTAATTAACTTTTTAATTTATCTAAACCGTAGGATAACTAACTCCTCTTACTGACATGTTTTAGCATTATTCCATAACAATAGCCCCTCCCAACAGATCCTTGCCCTCAAGGATCAAGTATACAGGAATTTGTCCCAAACCAGAGCCTAGTAACATCTTAACCAATTCTCCCTTGAACCAAATCTGCACCAGGATTCTTGTAAGAGAGTTTAACATGAAAAGCCTAACTAATAGACATGTGTACAGGCTTGTTTGAATTCACCCACTGCAGCAACAAACTTGGGCCATTTTCTTGAAAAGTAGAGCTCATACATTGATCTGGTAAGACCAAGCCCAGTGTACCTTCAAAATACTTCTGATTGTCGGAGAAAATGGAGGGCAACTGTAACCCTGTACACAAAGGAATAGTATATGCAGCAGGTTGAACAGTGTTGGAAACAGGATAAGCTGGAGAAACGATGACTCCATGTCACTAGCTGGGAACCACTATCACTTGAAGTCTGTTTCTATTCCTCACACCTAACTATGCGGTACGAATGAGCCTTTAGACCTGTAGAATAGTCAAGGCTCGAGGACCCATTAATACCATAAGCGATTTTCAGATTTCCCCACATTCCCGAGGTGCGAAAATCACAGATGAAACCAGTAAAGGCTTCAAGAGTTGCTAGGCCAGAAAACCCTTTATCTACAAATGACATTTTCGTACTGCTTCTGGTTAAAATAGAGAAGATGCGTGGAGAAACCGAGTCCAAACTCCACGAAACAGAACTTGAAACAAGGTTAATGGGTTGCAAAACTCCTCCAGATCCCATTCTTGTGCTTTCCCATGTTTCTGGCATTCAAACACCCGAATTACTCCCATGCGTAGGAAACCCAAAGCCATTCATGATGGTCTCCATGTCTCTGTTCTTTTTTGTGGCATCTGGTTGCGTTGAATCGTTGTTTCCTTTTGTCAACCTCGAAATCGTGTGGGTTGTTGGCGTAGCTCCTTCAAATAAATTGTATAATCCGAATAGCGTCCAAGACACCAAGAGTTATTCTGCAACTACATGCTAACAAGAAGCGGCACTGATAAAGCTTATCCTTCATGCAAGAACATGGTGTGCACAGGCCACAGAACAACAAAATAAAATAGAACTCAACAGACAACAGATGACAAGAATTTCAGAGGAGGATAAGAAAGCTCGAAAACTCTAGAACAGGATATCTGGACCTCTTGCAAATACTTCCTTATATAGGCGTTTGATTAAGAGACGTTGGAGAACTAATAAAGCACCAAAAACACGTTTAATAACCTTCACAATATCGTTGCTATACGTTTGGAGCTAGTAAAATATTTTAATTGAGTGGTTTCATGTGCCTTACAGTTCGTTGCACCAACACCGACACGGCGTTTTTGATATGTTACCAATACCTGACGTCGACACGTTATTTCAAAAATACTAATATTTCGACAATTCCGACACGCCTTAGTATTAAATAATATTTTTAATATAAAGAGTGTATTTCACATTAACAAAATATAATAAAAGAAAAATCATTTGCATAATTAAACCGCATTCTCCACTAATAATATTTGCGTCCAACTCGGCTCATCTAAGGAAAGAAAGAAGAACATCTAAAGCTCCAATATCATTAAAGGTATCAACTGCATCTCCACTAATGTCCCAATAATGACTTTCTCCTTCATTATATTTCGCATTGTTTCTTGATAAAAGCCAAAGGTTGCTATGTATGTAAACTAAGTCTTCAGGTCATTTGGGATCCATTCTATTCCTCTTTATGGAATGCACAAAAGAGTAAGTACTCCAATTGCATTCAGCACAAGATGAAGAAGAGGGTTGTGCAGTGAGTTTCAAAGCTAGCTTTTTAAGCAAAGGTGCACTGCAACCGTGAGCTCCCCACCGATCATTGGGATTCATTGTATATCGATTTTCAATAGCTTCAAACTCTCTAAAACCTCCCTTCATTTGAGCAAAGTTGACATACTCCAAATTTACTGCAGACCTTTTCTCCAAACTAGAAAAATGTCTCATGAAGAATGTTTTTACTTCCAAATTAATCTCCACATCATCGTCTAGAGAAACTCGATTTGGATCTTCAGCAAGCCATTCATCACTGCAGTATCTACCAAAAAGTAAAAAAATTATAAGTGTCTAAATGGTTTCAATTAATAGAATTATCAAACAAGTCACAATTATAAACAACTTACTTGGGCAAAGCATGTGCCAAACAATGAAGGCGAGTTGAACTTTTGGTCCAACGATCCACAAGAATTTTATAGACCACATCATAAAACGTTGATGACTCACCATTCATCCTCCCTTCTTTCAAGTATATTACATTCTTTACCTTCTCAATCATCGCATCCCACATATCATAAACCAAATGAAGACAAGGTTTATCAGTGTCACAAAACCTGATCATATCATAAATGGGAGCAGTGAAAGCAAGGATGTAATCAATGTCTGCCCATAACTCATCATCCAATATCCTATCCTTCACTTGTCTTGCCCTTCCTTGATTATCATCTTTGTAAATATTCCATTTTCACTAATGACCATGTTTTGGAGGCCATCCTTTAGCAACTTGAATCTCTTTAACATCACAATTAGGGGTGGAAACGGGCCGGGGCTCCGTCGGGGGCCTCTGGCCTGGCCTGTTTCTGGCCTGGACAGGCCTGGCCTGTCAGGCTAACAGGCCAGGCCTAGGCCTTTTTTAAGGCCTGTTTATCTAAACAGGCCAGGCCTAGGCCTTTTTTAAGGCCTGTTAGGCCTGACAGGCCGGCCTGTTATAGGGGGTATAATTGTAATTTTATAATTAATGATTCGGTGCCCCTCGATTGTGACATGTGGCTTAAAAATAACCTAAATCCCTAACCTCTATCGTGAAGGTGAATCCTTGAACCGATAGTCCGCCGCTTACTCTCAGTCTCAGATCTCGCTCGTCAATCGTCATCTCTATCCCTTTCAAATATCGCTCGTCGTCTCTATCTCTCTCAGATCTCAGCTTGTCGTCGGCTCATCGCTCTCACTCGGATCTCAGCTCGTTTAGTGTTCGGCCAAACCTCGCTTTCACCGACAAATTGGTAAGTATTTGCTTCTGCTGGTTCGATTTGCTCACCTTTTTTAGTTTAAGTGTTCAATTTGGTGTTTAAGCTTCTATGTAGTGTTCGATTTTTGTTTTCCTTTGGCTTATCTTCCTTTGGGTTCAATTCTCTGCAAACACGTGTACTGTGTTCACCTGAGATTAGTAATTTCAGTATGAGATTGCTTTTCTATCACTTACTCTTCTATAAGGCTCGATCAGTGTAAATCGTGTTGTATCTTTTCTGAATTTTATGTTTTGGGTCTGTCTTTATTACTCAAATGAATACTGGTATAAGGTTTTAACTGATTTGTACGATTTTCAATGATCATGACGCTGTACATGGTCGATTTTCTGAGGAGTTGATGATTGATCGAGACGATCAGCTACCTGACTTAGTTCAAGTCTTGTCCAGATATGGCCAATTTATCCGCATGAGTTGGTTACCATAAAAATATATTTACTTTTTTACTACGTTGCCCCTTTTTTCTTCACTTGGTTCCCATTGTTAGGATTGCTGTCATGAACTATAGATCTGGACTTTTGGGGCATTAGAAGGAGTATTGATTCATGTTTTGGATGATAACCAACCGCATTTATTTACTCCATTATCTTGTTCATGAAACCAGGTTGTGCAATACTACCATAGTGGTGATCTGTTTTGGAAGATCATTTGCAAAATAAGGGCAAAACTACTTTCAAGCCCTTAAAGAAGAGGAAAAGAGGGAAAAAGGTAGGTCAAGAGTACTTGATCATCATGGAAAAGAATTCACATAGACGCCCTAGCGAGGTATGAGAAAGATCAATCCGTGGGGCTTTATTAGTATGTTTGATTTACTCGCCATGGTCGTCGCTTTCTCGAAGTTAATTCGAGAAAAAAGGCGTGGTAGCAAGCATGCTTTTAGTAAGAAGCGTGCTTTTTTCCTTGGGGTATGAGCTGTGTTTAATATTTAAGATTGTGTTTCCAAGTTGACAACATTGCTTGTAGACACGGATCTCTATACTTACCTAGAGTGTTTGTTTTCTATATACATAACATGTCATGATTATAAAGAAACCGTGAAGTATAGAAACTTTGTTCTATATTGCACATCTTTCCGGAGCCACATTCAATTTCAATCTTATGATTTCAGTTGGTTCTCATTTTTCTCTCACGGAGATAAAAAGGAAATTAAAGCATGCCAGGTAGAAACCACGAAAAAGGCCTCTTGGAGGCCATCCGGAAAAATTTAGCCGTGCTCAGCCTCTTTCGCAAAACAGCCTGGCATTAAATGGCCTCTTTACCCCTAATCACAATCATGGAAGCAAATTGGGTGTTAGCAATAGAAAGCAACTTCAATGTGGCAAACTCATTAAATATAGACAATCTCATAGAATGAGTCATGATGAAAGTCTTGATTGTTGAAACATGGTCAACAATTTCAGATTTCCAACTACATTCTCCATACGTAATCTCACCACATTTTTTGCTGCACAAATGTTATTCAAAGCCAAGTTCAACGTGTGAACAACACATGGTGTCCAACTGATAGTCGGACATTCTCGCTCAACAAGTTTCCCTGCACCCTTACAATTAGCAGCATTATCTGTTACCTAAACCACCTTATCCACCCCAACTTCTTGTATTACTTCCTTTAGCAAGTTGAAAATAAAATACTTATCCTTGACTCCACCAGAATAATCAACACTTTTCAAAAACATGGACGAACCGTCACATACCGCCATGAAATTAATTATTGGCCTCCTTTGGGAATCACTCCACCCATCACTAACAATACTTACACTATTGATCTCCAAAGAGATCGGGTAGGGATTAACAACCTATCAACATGATCCTTCTCCTGCTGCAAAAGCGTAGTCCGCAATAAGTTATACCTAGGGGATCGATAACCTGAAGTCACAACAACAAACAATTTAAAACAAGAGAAATAAATAGGGTAAAAATAAATTATGAAACATAATATTTCATAACATTAAATACCTCCAATGTTATGACTTGCGGCATAAGTGAATGCTTGTTGAAAGTACGGGTTCTTTGCCAAACTAAATGACAATCCAGCAGAATAAAACATCTGAGCAATAATATGATTTAGTTCTTCCCACTCCCCAATATTGAAAGTCCTCTCAATAGAACTCATGCTTGCAGTTCCGTCTTCACTTTTTTTTCTTTTAGCAAATGTACTAGTTGTAGCTGAAAAGCTAGTGGGTGGTAAAGGAACATGTCTCGGTGCATTATTTTTCACCCTTTGAGAAGATTCCTCTTCCAATTTCCCCATTTCTAACAAAGATACATTATTGACACTCTTACATAATGCAATCCCTTTAGATTTAATCTTTAACAAATGAGCTCTTATTCTCGTGTATGAACTTTTATATTCAAGTTTGCAAAAGTTACACTTCCAACCCACATTCCCTCCAGCTTTTGTTTCATCATCAACTTTAGTCACATATCTCTACAATGGTTTGTTCAAGTTTTCAATTTTAGTGTCCACATTTCGTGAGTTGGACTCTAAGTTTATTGAACTATTGCTTTGATTTGTGTTGGACTCCATTCGATCAATCATATTAAAAAAAAATCATATTAAATACAAAATTAAGAAACATGATTTATTTACAAAGGAAACCGGAAAAGGACAGGGAAACAGTGGAGGGGAGTCGTGATTCATGAATAACAAAGAGTTAGACACAGAGACTCAGAGAGTGAAACACTGAAACACAATTCACAGACATATATCGCACAGACACAAATCACACAATCACAGATATTAAAGACACAATCACAGTCGGCGTTTAAGCTTAACCTGAAGGCCTGAAGCTTTAGCCTTTAATCATCTCTATCAACTCTCAATCAGAGGAACTATTGAGAGAAGCGAAGAACACAGACAGAGAGTGTGACACAGTCATTCAGTCACATATATCGTGCGTAAAGACTGAGGAAGAAGAAACACTTACTGTCTTAGATGGCGTCGCCGTCGATTCTAGTCGCTTCGATTTGGGAGAACTGCAAAAAACACTCACACACGATTTGGGAGAGACAGCAAATCACAACGTCGTTGATTAGGGAAATAGGACAGGAGAGATGAAGGCAGTTCAATTTGAGAGAGTCAGAGATGATTTCACCGAGTTGAACTTGAGCGAGATGATTTGGGAAAGATGCCAGGAAAATATTCATTGTCGATTAGGGCCAAAATTTGGAGCTACAAAACATGCCTTCAGCTTTTGATAAAATTACAAAATTTCCATTTGAATTGTTGACTCGCAAATTCCTGTTCAATTAGTGTGTCCGGAGAATTCGCGTGTCGGGCTTGTTATTTTCCCCAAACTTGACGTGTCCGTGCATCATAGCCTTACAGTAATAGGTTCTTTAAAGCCATAAATTATTGGGTTATGTGAGGATATGGATTACAGTTAGATCCATATAATTAGGGATTAAGTTAGATTCATATTAGTAGGGATTACGGTTAACCTTTCTCTTGTATATATACCCATGTGTTTATCTTAATTAATATAACTAAGAGATTCATAGATAACATGGTACCAGAGCCTGGTTACTATTCTCTCATATATATATTTTTAGTTTGTTTTCCCCTTCCCTATTCGTGTTCTACAGTAACGAGAGCCAGAGATGTCACGCTACAGTGCGAAAACGAGAGCCAGTTCAAGATCTGCCAAGCAACACGCATCCCTCCTCCGGCGTCTCCTCCCTCCGATCGGCGCCCCCGGCGGTCTGATCATGTTTTGGACCGAGCGTGCTCTCCACGCACCGCTGCCATCAGAGTTCGTTCCAGCTCGCTTTTCCGTCGCATCTCATGCTCTCCGGTGTCAACTTGTTATTTCCGATGGATCCTTTAGGTGATCGCGTTCAAGTTCAAAGCCTTGCCATTATCTTTGGCGTTTGGTCGATCCGTTACAATTGGCGTCTGCAATCTGTTTCTTTTTGGCCAATTTTTTTTGGCGTTAAGGGCGCATTTGGGCGATCTGATTTGTGGTGTTTGGCCTTTTTTGTTAGTTCCTCTCTCTTGCACTTACTTATCGTCTTGTTATTGTTATTGGGAGTTGTGATTATTTTTTCATGGTTGACTCTAAGACATCTGAGATGCTGCCTATGTCTGCTAAGATTATTGACTCCAAATTAAACTGGACCAATTATAATAATTGGAACGAGACTGTTTGAGTTTACCTTTTGGGTGTTGAGAAGGAAGCTCATTTGACTCAGGATCCTTCGTTTGATGATGATGATACAAGTGTGTCTTGGTCTAGAGCGGATGCTCATCTCTTCTTTCAAATCCGTAACTCTATTAAACCACGAATTTTGTCTTCTGTAAGTCATTGCAACACTGTAAAGGAGATTATGACCTATCTTGACTTTATGTTCTCTGGCAAAGGAAATTTTACTCACATTCATGAAGTTTGTAAAGGATTTTATCACTCTAAGCAGCAGGGTCGTCCCTTGAAGGATTTCTTCATAAACTTCAAGAAGTTGTATGAAGAGATGGAGGTACTTATGTCTCCTCAGGCAGATCTTCAGACCCGTATCAAGAATATGGAGTTTCAAGCTATCATCAGTTTCCTTGAAGCTTTTGACCTGTCTTATGACACCATCCGCTCTCAAATTCTGTCCAGTCAGGAGCTTCCATCTCTTGACGATGTGTTCACACGAGTTCTTCGTGCTGATAGTTTGATTCGTCCATTTGTTGATCCAAATGCTAGTGCTTTGTTTGGACGTGATCCCTTTGAGAACAAGAATTATGGATTGAAACAAAACACTAGTGCTCCACCCCTGACTTCTAGCAGTATTATCTGCAACTATTGCAAGGAACTTGATCACATTAAGAAGAATTGTCACAAATTGCAGAATAAACATCAGCGTGATCAGCAGCATGGCCTTGCTCATATTGCCCAGACACCTGATCAGTCTAATTCTAGTCCATCATCTGCAGGGGCCCTTGCTATAGGTATTTTGTCTTCTAGCCTTGGTACTACCACAAAGTGGGTCATTGATTCAGGTGCCACCAACCACATGACAGGTAACCATCATTTATTTTCATCATATGCCTCCTATGCCAACCCATCCTCCATCTTTGTCACCAACAGTTCCCTGGTCCGTGTTCTTGGATCAGGAACTATTATGCCCACTACATCCTTTTTACTCTCTTCAATTCTTAATGTTCCCGATCTTACGTTTAATCTTCTGTCTCTAAGTAAACTGACTCGTCATTTGAACTATTTTATCTCACTATACCCCGACCACTGTTTAATTCAGGATCTTACGACGAAGTAGATTATTGGTAAAGGCTATGAATCCGGTTGACATTACATTCTTGATGATTAGGTACCGCGTTCTGTTGCTTGTTCTGGTGGGTTGTCTCTCTTTGAAGTCCATTATCGTCTTGGTCATGTGTCCCTTTTGTCCCTAAAGAGGTTGTATCCTCAATTTTAGTCTGTGTCTTCTTTGGATTGTGAGTCGTGTCAGTTTGCCAAACACCATCGTGTTCATTTGGCACCTCGAGTCAATAAACGGGCTGCGTCCCCTTTGAGTTAGTTCATTATGATGTTTGGGGTCCTTGTTTAGTTTTGTTTCAGACTGGTTATCAATATTTTGTCACTTTTGTTGATGACTTTTCCCGAACTACTTGCCTTTACTTAATGAAACATCGTTCTGAATTGTTTACTTATTTTCGTTATGTCTGTGCTAAAATTCAAACCCAGTTTAATACGCTTGTGAAAATCCTTCGAAGTGATAATGTGAAAGAATATTTTTCCTCCCCATTCACCGAGTATATTCATAGTCATGGTCTTCTTTACCAATCCTCCTGTGTTGATACACCTACTCAAAATGGTGTTGCTGAAAAAAAGAATTGGCATCTTTTAGAAACTGCCTGTGCTCTCATGTTTCACTCCTGTGTCCCTAAATCCTTTTGGGCTGATGCCATGTCTACTGCTTGTTTCCTCATCAATCGCATGCCTTCAACTGTCCTTAGTGGTGAAATTCCCTATTCCATTTTGTTTCCCACCACTAAACTGTTTCCTGTTGTTCCTAAAATTTTTGGTTGTCTGTTTTGTTCGGGATGTTCGTCCCAATGTTAGTAAACTCGATCCCAAGTCCTTCCAGTGTGTCTTTCTTGGTTATTCTCGAGTTCGGAAAGGTTATCGGTGTTACTCTCCTGATCTCTATCGTTATCTTGTGTCCACAGATGTGACCTTTCATGAGTCTTCTCCTTTCTTCCCATCTTCTATATTATCTGAGTCTTCTTTTGTTGTTTCTGAGTCTGATGATATCCTAGTTTATCGTGTCCCTATCTCACCAGTATAGACTGCAATTTCGAAACATGATATAGTCAATGATGCTGACGTTGCCAATGTTATGCCCTCGCAAGTACCTACTTCTCCGTCGAATTCCATTCCTGACCCAATCGTACCTGATTCTGTTATTGGCCCATCTGATGACCTACCTATTGCCCTCCAAAAAGGTACCCATCCTCATCATCCTCCCCAGAGATATGCTGACTGTACCTATCCTATCTCATCTTTTGTATCCTACCAGCGTTTGTCCCCTATTTCCTCTTCCCCTGTGGCCACCCTTGAATCCATTTCTACCCCTACTAGCCTTTACCAAGCCTTGACTCGCCCTGGTTTGTTGGATATGATTAGTTTTGATGATGTCTTATATAGATGCCATTATCCAGAGCAAAAAGTTTGCATATTACATTTATCTTCTACTTTGACTAATTCTTATATTTAATGTAGATGTGAAGTTTAATACAATGAAGAATGATCAAGGATGGAGATTGAAGAAATAAAAACTTGTTAAATATTATGAGAATATCAATATTCAAGTCTCTATGATCAAATAGAAGTTGGAACGGCTCAATTCGGAGTTAAAATAAGCAAGTTCAAGCTTCTGGATGAATAGCAGTTTGCTACAGTAATTTTCACACGAACAGTGTCATGCTCGAGCATAAAAATGCCATGCTTGAGCAGCATGCTCGAGCAGAGAACTGTGCTTGCTCGAGCAGCAACGTTTTTCAGCACTCTGTTCACCTCTGTTTCGCGTTTCAGCTGGTGATCTCTGGTAATTCGATGATATCTACCAAACCAGGAATCAAATTGACGTGAAACCAGTGGCATATGAAACTAGACTCCTAATGCATCATTTTTATATAAAATTCAAGCCCAAAGGAATTCATATCAAGGAGATATGAATTGTAGAATTTGGAACTGAAATTCACGCCACACTGCAGACCAAGCTTCGGTATTTTGAGTGTATCTCACAATCTACAAATCCTTTTGAGATGAAACCGGTTCCATTTGAAACTAGACTCACATACCTTTCCAAAAATATAAAAATCATGAAAAAAAAGATCAATGAAAGGAGATATGATGTTTTGAAGTTGACGGTCAGTTTAGGATGTTGCAAAAAACGCTGGTCAAGAACAACCTCCATTCATCTGAAGATAATGGACGAAATACAATAAGTTTGGACCTTATTCTTCTTGCATTGGAAAGAAGACTTAAAGATATTTCTGAGCATGTGTGATTTGCCAAATTTAGAGCTATATTGAAGACGTTACGCTCACTGAAAATTGACTCTTGTACGTCCAATGCTATTACGTTTTGAAAGTCAATGGAGTTTGATATTTGCACAAGATCATGGTAGGCAGCAACTGAAACTCGAAGGCAGCCTACTCGAGCAAAGTGATTGGTGTGCCCGAGCATCATCGGGAAATTTGCAAAGTTAGAAGTCATGCCCGAGCAGAGTAAAAGGCATGCTCGAGCAAAGGTAAACTGCATGCTCAAGCAACATCAATCGACCCTTCATCCTCTGTCTCTGAGTGACTCATGCCCGAGCATGATTATGGCATGCTCGAGCAGCATCTCTAAGATTGTAAGTCTTCGCCTCTGTAAGTCATATGCCCAGCATTGCTCTTGGCTTGCTCGAGCATCGACGACATGTTGCCCGAGCATGAAGACTTATGTGCTCAAGCATCAGCGAGAAAAGACGTTTCTGAATGTAAAATTTGAAGCATGCCCGAGCAAGCATAGTTGGATGCTCGAGCATCAGCTCTTTAATGCTCTAGCATAGAGTGATTTTCTACACTTATCACTTGCTTTCTTCTATGATGCCCGAGCATACAAATAATCATGCTCGAGCATGATCATCCTCTGCTTTCAAATTCACCATCTTCGTAATTCCTGAATCATCGATTGTGATTTCATTTCTACATATCATTACTCATTACTATTTCTAATTGCTTTTAACCAGTTTTCTAATGAGTTTCAGATGATTTTATCATGGATTAACAACAAATTTGCATAAAGCAATTTGTGTGTCAGAGCATTTAATGCAATTACCACTTCGAGGCACTAAACCAACTGTCATAGCTCTGAACATCCGAAAGACGTTTTGGGCAAGATTATTTCATTCCTTCTGTCTGCTTTTCCAACGGTAATAATCACTGAACAAAGGAATTAAAGAATATAATGACGGCTTTTATACAGACACTTCACGCTTCAACTCTAACGGACATTTTTGAAGTGACTCAACGACTACTATTCACAACAGCCAAAACGCAACGAACAAATGCTTCCAACATCATCAATACTAATGGTTTATAAATAGAGGAAGAGCGACAGAAGAAGGCATACATGTGAATACAAAGACATGAGCTTACATCTTCAAAACGCCAATACTCTGATATTCACTTAGTCTCTGGTCTCAATGATTACATAGTTTACCGTAGAGAGTGAGATGAACAATCATGTACTTTAGTGTTTATTCATACACTTCTGAGAGAGAATATTTATCTATAAACATTCTATCTAAGAGTTACTCAAGATTGGGTGATCTTGAGTGGGAAACCCATTGTATTGATTACAGCTTGTAAGGGGGAGTGAATCCTAGTGAGAGGATTACTTTGAGTTTGAAGTGTGTAATCAAGTGGGTGTATAGATTATAGCTTGTAAGGGGGAGTGAATCCTAGTGAGAGGATTACTCTGAGTACAGAGCGTGTAATTAGATTGTAAAGGCTTCTCTTGTTCCTGGATTAAACAAGAGGATAGTGGATTGAAAATCTCAAGTGTAGCTTGGGACTGGACGTAGGTCAAGGATTGGGTCGAACCAGTATAAATCATAGTTTTCATATTCTCTTCCCTTATCTCTTATATTTCCAGTATATGCTTATTCGAATATCAAACTGTTGATTTAAAAGACGTGAAAAGATTTTCAAAGTTTCAAGTTTTTAATCTTCACCCAAGTCACCCCCCTCTTTACCCAATCCTGGTTGGCGTGCAGCAATGGAAGAAGAAATGATGGCCCTTGAAAAGGCTGGTACCTGGACTCTTGTTGATCTCCCTTCTGGAAAGAAGGCCATTGGTGTAAATGGCTGTTTGTTGTTAAGACCAAGGCTGATGGTTCCTTGGAATGGTTGAAAGCTCGACTCGTTGGAAAAGGATATGCTCAAACTTATGGCATTGATTATTCTGAGACCTTCTCCCTTGTGGCTAAGCTCACTTCCGTTCGTCTTCTTGTTTCTCTGGCTGCCACCTATCATTGGGATTTGCATCAGTTGGATGTTAATAATGCCTTTTTGAATGGTGACCTTCATGAGGAGGTTTGTATGGAGGAACTGTTGGAAATTATGCCCTAGGGGCAAGTCATTCTCTATTTAGTTATCATTTCATTTGCATGTTTATAGTGATAGCTGATCCTTGGATATATCTTATAGATTATCCTAAATGTCCTTGGTCGGTCATCTATGCGGGAACGAAGATGAAATAAGACCAGTATGACTTTGATGAGTATGGAGATACGAGTCAAAGTCATAGGCACTTGTAAGAGTACAAGGTGCTGGACCAACCCACTATGAGAAAGCTGCATGGATTTTGTCATAAGCTTATCTCATGTATAACCGCGTCACAACGCCCTATGACCTGAGATCATCATGGATTCCTACATGATGAGTCGCTGGTCTTTGACCTAGTCAAAAGTCACCTTTCACCGGGTGATGATAAAGGCTATGATCGGGATAAGTGGTTTTCATGCAGAGGAATGTGAATGGTCAAAATGGAATTTGTCCCTCACATTTGTAGAGAGATAATACTGGGCCCCTCGATGAGTGAGTCTAAGAAATGTATGGCCGTACTGTGATGTAAAGGAGTTTCCATTTCACTTATTAGACTACTCGAGAATCGAGAAAGTAATGGTCAAGAAAAGGAAGTTGACATTATCCATGCCTCATCCTTGACCAAATTATCGCGTGACAAAAGGGACATGACATGGTTATATGATAGGTTGTATCGTGTCATCGATCCCCATGTGAATTGGGTAGTCGCAATGTCTTGCTAGAGGCCGCTTACGACTTGTGGGCAGATATAGTATTGGCCCACTGCCAATCTCATATGGGCCTGCAGGGTCGCACACAAGAATAGCCCAACACGAGCAAAAGTGTCCAGATTCATTGAATCTTAGATATGTCTAAGATTTCATGAATACTGAATTTTAATCTAGGATAAATATATATATATATATATAATTTGAAATATATATATATATATATATATATATATATAATTCGAAATTAATATATATTAATATTATTAATGGAGATTATAATATTATTATATATAGTATTTGTTTTGTATTTAATTTATTTGATAAATTAAATATCTAAAACAAATAGAGATATTGTATCTCATTTAATTTTCGAATTAAGATATCATATATCTCTTTAACTTAAATTGAGATATAGTACTCAGATTTAATTAAATAGATAGATATCATTTCTCGGATTTAATTTATAGAGATAAATTAAATCAAAAGGATTTTAATTTGAATTAAATAAATACGTTACATTAGATCTAACAGATAGATTTAACTAATATATTTTTTAATCCATATTTGAAATTCGAAATTCAAAATTAATAAGGATTAATTTTGAATATAATACGCCGATAGGGTTTAGAATAACCTACGGGACTTTTAGTCATACGTATTAGAAAGCCGCGAGAAACCCTAGAGCAAATTGAGAGACGCGAGAAATTTGAAGGCGCTAGCACGCTGCCGCAGTCGTGTTCGGAGACTATTCGTGTGGATACCAGTAGAGGGAGGAGATTCGTAGAGTCTGCTCCTGGATGATCGAGAAGGTAGCCTATGTGATCAAATCGAACGTAAGAAACGCTCAGAATTTCGCATATGTATGATTCAGACTCTTTAACCTTGATTTAAACGCGGTTGAGTGATCCTCTTTGGGATTCGTAAAAGTTTTATAATTCCGCTGCATGTACGGATCCCAACAGTGGCATCAGAGCCAGGTCAACCGAGCATTTAAATTGGGTTTTTCTATATGCGTATATATGTGATATATATGTTTAAACCGAATCCTGTATGCTTTAAAACGTAATTTCGCGTTAGGGTTTCTACGGAACGCTAGTTGGATATTGCGGCCGTTTCTGAATTGTTCAGATGCACGATGTTCGGAATCAAAAGTCACGTTCGCGCGTATCGGAGACGTTCTGAATCGTTCGGAACCTTTGATCATGCCGGATGCGTTATATTATATATATTATATAATATAATATAAATTAGAGAATTTAAACCATGATACTATATTATATATATATTATATAATATAATTTAAATTAGAGAATTTAAATCATGATTTATATTATATATATTATATAATATAATTTAAATTTGAGAATTTAAATCATGATTTATATTATATATATTATATAATATAATATAAACTCAAAAATTTAATCATAATATTTTATTTTATAATTGTATGAATTAATATATGTTATGATTTACCTTTCAAATGTTGTTTGGGTATGGTGAACAATAATATGGCTCTAGAGTTTTACAAGTGTTGTAAATTTAAATATGGTCTGTGTGCCATGCCTCTCTCTAAATATTCTTGATGTACATTCTCTTCTCATCCCACTCCCCTCGTATGTGATACGAGGTTTCTCCTTATGTATTTTCTTTTATTAATTTAGAGAAGTCGTCTCATTGGCTTGAGAGGATTTTAGGTTAAGTATGAGCCATGTTGTGTCACAATTTTAATTATGTTTTGATTTGATCACTGCATGATTAGTTTAGAGTTTTAATTATGATTTGATAGAGATCTCTCACAATTAATTTAGGGTTTAAACTATGATTTGATTAAGATCATTCATAATTAATTTAGAGACTATATGATATACAATATTGATTGCATTCATATAAGTAGAATTAATAGGATTAATTAGATGATATTAGATAATACCCTCTAAATAAAATCTTAAGTCGTAATGCCGTCAATTAATGAATACTTGTCAAAACCTAGATCACCCATTTGTATGTTCCACCAAAGTGGATGCATTTGAGTTATCTTGGTGAGACAAGAGTGAGTAATGGTGATACTCAACATTCATTATTGTCTTGACTTAATGGGATTATCAAAACGGTTTTGGATCTCAAGGCATTAGATGGGATTAAACATGCCAGGTCATATGATGATCGAATCCCATAAAGATCTAAGAGTTACATGTGATGTAATTGGCAAAGGGATTGCCTACCTAAATAACTTGATTTTAAGTGTCCTGCTAAAGCGGACTTAAAATTAAGCCAAATATGGATCTTAGCCCACTAATTATAATGAGGGTTCTTAATTCAGTGGGAGATTATTAATTAAAATTTGCATATCTTTTAGTTGTAGAATCATGTAGACTAGCAATAGTAACAACGCAACACCATCAATGCGATCAGTCCTTCAGAAGGACGAACACGATGAGACAAACTTTCTTGACATGTTTGGACTTAAGCGTTGATCCCAAACACGAAAGAAAGGATTATCTCATCGATCAACCCATTCCTGACGAGCTGCAGCCTTCGATCCAAGAGCTCAGACTGATGCTTATACGAAGCATAAGGATGACTCTGTGGATGCAGGATGCCTGATGCCTGCCACTATGCTTCCAGACCTCGATAGAGATCTCAAACATGTGGAGGCCTATGAGATGATTGATCATCCTATGGAAATATTCCAGCAACAGGCAAGGCAGGAGAGGTATGAGACCAAAGAGGCCTTATTCTCCTGCAAGATGGTTGAAGGTGCATCGGTTGGTCCTCATTGTTGAAAATGAAAGGCTACATTGATCACTTTGAGAGGCTTGGATTCCCCATGTCCGAGGAGTTAGCTACAGATGTGATCTTAAACTCACTCCTAGGAAGTTATGATCATTTTGTCATGGATTACAACATGAACAACATGGAGGAATCAATCTCTGAACTGCATGGGATGCTTAAAACTGTTGAGAAGAGCCTTAAGAAGAGGCCCAACACTGTTTTGTCTGTTCAGAAAGGAAGGGAATGAAACGAAGAGGTCAAGAAGGCAAAACCTCCAAAGGATGGGGTCTGCTTCTTCTGCAATGAAATTGGTCATTGCAAGAGAAATTGCAAACTCTACATCGAAGATCTGAAAAGAATAAGAAGGATAGCGGGGCTATCGCCCAGTATCTATGTCGTAGATATTCACCTTTCTACTTCCTCAATATGGGTATTAGATACCGCATGTGGTTCTCACATTTGTATAAATGTGCAGGGTCCCAAGGACAGTAGAAAATTGAATGGACATATCTGTAACATAAACCACCAAAAGGATCAAGTCAAATGATTTGAATCCGATCTACCTATGGCATTGTCATCTAGGCCATATAAATGAGAAACACATTACGAAACTCCATCAAGATGGATTTCTAGACTCATTTGATTTTTATCCTACTGATCACAAAGTGTTTTTATTCGGAATGGTATCTTTTGGGAAAGGAGTTTATCTCTAAAAGAGCCAGTGGGAGTAAGGTGAACATCGAATAAGTTCGAGAGCCACAAGACCACATAGAACCACAGATGGAAAATTGAGAAGACTCACAACAAGTTGTTGAACCTACTCAAGTAACACAAGGCCCATGAAGGTCCGATAGATCACGGCTACAACCTCAGAGATATGGATTTCTGATTACTGGAAGCCGTGATGTTTTGCTCATTGAGCAGAATGAGCCAACTAACTATCGAGAGGCCGTGGTGGGACCAAACTCCGAAAGATGGCTTAATGCCATGAAGTCTGAAATGCAATCCATGTACGACAATGAGGTATGGACCTTAGTCGATCCACGTGAAGGTGTAAAGACCGTTGGGTACAAGTGGGTTTTCAAGGAGAAAACTGACATGGATGGCAAAGTAAATGTCTTCAAGGCACGTTTGGTTGCAAAAGGATTCACTCAAACTCATGGTGTAGACTGTGATGAAACCTTTTCCCCAGTTGCAATGGTCAAATCAATCAGAATCCTGCTCGCCATTGCATCATATTATGACTATGAAATATGGCAGATGGACGTCAAAACTGCCTTCCTTAACGGAAAGCTCCTTGAGGATGTGTACATGACACAACCTGAAGGCTTTGTGCGTCCTGAGGAATCTGGTAAAGTTTGCAAGCTTCAAAGATCCATCTATGGATTGAAGCAAGCATCCTGGAGCTGGAATCATCATTTTGATGAAGTAGTCAAAGAGTTTGGATTCATTCAAAACATCGATGAACCTTGTGTTTACAAGAAGGTTAGTGGGAGCATAGTTGTATTTGTAGTGCTTTATATTAATGACATCCTACTCATTGGGAATGACATTCCTACCTTGCAGAGTGTCAACTCTTGGTTAGAAAATTCTTTTTCAATGAAAGACTTAGGCGAAGCCACTTATATCCTAGGGATTAGGATCTATAGAGATAGATCCAAGAGGCTGATAGGCCTAAGTTAGAGTACATACATAGACAAGATCGCATAGGTTCGGTATGCGGGATTCTAAAATGGGTTACATGCCCATGTCTCATGGCATCCATCTCAGTAAGGATCTATGTCCTAGTACACAAGATCAAAGAGACCGCATGAGTAAGATTCCATATGCTTCCGCCATTGGATTTATCATGTATGCCATGTTATGTACTCGACCGGATGTGTTATTTGCCTTGAGTATGACTAGCAGATATCAACAAGATCCCGGTGATGGTCACTGGACTGCTGTCAAGAATATCCTTAAGTACTTGAGAAGGACTAAGGACTTATTCTTGGTATATGGTGGTTTGGAATATGAGCTCTGTGTGACTGGTCACACAGATACAAGTTTCCAAACTAACCAAGATAAATCTAAGATCCCAATTAGGATATGCATTCCTGTTGAATGGTGGTGCGGTAAGCTAGAAGTGCTCCAAGTAGAGCACTGTAGCTGATTCTGCGATAGAAGCTGAGTATATAGCAGCATCGGATGTAGCTAAGGAGGCCTCTTGATTAGAAAGTTCATTAATGAACTTGGGGTGGTTCCTACCATCTCAAATCCAATAAACTTGTTCTGTGACAATAGTGGCGCTATTGCGCAGACCAAGGAGCCTAGGTCACATCAAGGACCAAGCATATACTCATGCGATTTCATCCTATCAGAGAAATCAATGATAGAGGTGATATAGAAGTATGCAAATTACCAGGAGAAGACAATGATGTTGATCCTCTTACTAAGCCGCTTGCACAAGCAAAACATGAGCGTCATGTTAGGGCAATGGGAATTAGGGTAATTAATGATTTCACCTAGTGCAAGTGGGAGTCTGTTGGAAATTATACCTAGGGGCAAGTCATTCTCTATTTAGTTATCATTTCATTTGCATGTTTATAGTGATAACTGATCCTTGATATATCTTATAGATTATCCTAAATGTCCCTGGTCGGTTATCTACGCGGGAGCGAAGATGAAATAAGACCAGTATGACTTTGATGAGTATGGAGATGAGTCAAAGTCATAGGCACTTGTAAGAGTACAAGGTGCTGGACCAACCCACTATGAGAAAGCTGCATGGATTTTGTCATAAGCTTATCTCATGTATAACCGCGTCACAACGCCCTATGACCTGAGATCATCATGGATTCCTACATGATGAGTCGCTGGTCTTTGACCTAGTCAAAAGTCACCTTTCACCGGGTGATGATAAAGGCTATGATCGGGATAAGTGGTTTTCATGCAGAGGAATGTGAATGGTCAAAATGGAATTTGTCCCTCACATTTGTAGAGAGATAATACTGGGCCCCTCGATGAGTGAGTCTAAGAAATGTATGGCCGTACTGCGATGTAAAGGAGTTTCCATTTCACTTATTAGACTACTCGAGAATCGAGAAAGTAATGGTCAAGAAAAGGAAGTTGACATTATCCATGCCTCATCCTTGACCAAATTATCGCGTGACAAAAGGGACGTGACATGGTTATACGATAGGTTGTATCGTGTCATCGATCCCCATGTGAATTGGGTAGTCGCAATGTCTTGCTAGAGGCCGCTTGCGACTTGTGGGCGATCTGATATTGGCCCACCGCCAATCTCATATGGGCTGCAGGTCGCACACAAGAATAGCCCAACACGAGCAAAAGTGTCGATTCATTGAATCTTAGATATGTCTAAGATTTCATGAATACCGAATTTTAATCTAGGATAAATATATATATATATATATATATATATTAAATTCGAAATTAATATATATTAATATTATTAATGGAGATTATAATATTATTATATATAATATTTGTTTTGTATTTAATTTATTTGATAAATTAAATATCTAAAACAAATAGAGATATTGTATCTCATTTAATTTTCAAATAAAGATATCATATATCTCTTTAATTTAAATTGAGATATAGTATCTCAAATTTAATTAAATAGATAGATATCATTTCTTGGATTTAATTTATAGAGATAAATTAAATCAAAAGGTTTTTAATTTGAATTAAATAAATAGATTAGATTAGATCTATTAGATAGATTTAATTAATATATTTTTTTAATCCAGATTCAAAATTCAAATTTCAGATCAGCCTTTTAATACGGATTAAATAAATACGTTACATTAGATCTAACAGATAGATTTAATTAATATATATTTTTTATCCATATTTGAAATCCAAAATTCAAAATTAATGAGGATTAATTTTGAATATAATACGTCGATCGGGTTTAGAATAACCTACGGGACTTTTAGTCATACATATTAGAAAGCCGCGAGAAACCCTAGAGCAAATTGAGAGACGCGAGAAATTTGAAGGCGCTAGCACGTTGCCGCAGTCGTGTTCGAAGACTATTCGTGTGGATACCGGTAGAGGGAGGAGATTCGTAGAGTCTGCTCCTGGATGATCGAGAAGGTAGCCCACGTGATCAAATCGAACGTAAGAAACGCTCAGAATTTCGCATATGTATGATTCGGACTCTTTAACCTTGATTTAAACGCGGTTGAGCGATCCTCTTTTAGATTCGTAAAAGTTTTATAATTCCGCTGCGTGTATGGATCCCAACAGCAACCACCTGGGTTCGTTGCTCAGGGGGAGTCTAGGAAAGTGTGCTATCTCCAAAAGTTGTTGTATGGTCTAAAGCAAAGTCCTCGTGCTTGGTTTGATCGGTTTCGTGTAGTCAAGAAGTTTGGTTAAGCCAAAGTGTGATCACTCTGTGTTTTACCAACAATCCAATGCAGGCATGATCCTTCTAGTAGTGTATGTTGATGATATTGTGATTACTGGGAGTGACATCTCTGGAATCTTAGAGCTTAAAATCTTCCTTAACTCCCACTTCTAGACAAAAGACTTAGGTCCATTGAAGTACTTTCTTGGCATTTAAGTGTTGAGAAGAAAGAAAGGAATTCTTTTAACTTAGAGGAAATATGTTCTCGATCTGTTGAAGGAAACTGGAAAACTTGGCGCTGCAGCAAGTAGCATTCCCATGATTTCAAATCCATTCTTGGATCTTAACGATAGCATGTTTGATGAACTTCTTAATGACTTGAAGAAAAAGATTGATCCAGAGAAATTGAAGCTAATCTCCTGAGCGATATAGAAGACTCATTGGGAAACTTAATTATTTGACAGTGACTCGTCCTGATATAACCTTCTCGGTCAATGTACTCAGTCAATTCATGGAATCTCCAACAGTTGCTCAGTGGGAAGCCTTAGAGCATATCTTGCAATATTGGAAAGGTTCCCCAGGTCGTGGCATTCTCTATAAAGATTATGAGCACGCTAAAGTTAAGTGCTTCTGTGATGCAGATCATGCAGGGTTTAAAGCCACAAGATAGTCCACTATAGGTTAATGTGTGTTTGTTGGTGGAAACTTGATATCATGGAGAAGTAAAAAGCAAGGTGTTGTGTCAAAATCAAGTACAGAAACAAAATACAGAGCCATGTCACAATCAGTACAGGGAATTGTGTGGGTATTTCAACTCATGAAGGAAATTGGCATCATCATGACATTACCTGCGAAATTATGGTGTGAGAATAAAGCAGCACTCAATATAGCATCAAACTCTGTATTCCATGAGCGTACGAAGCATATTGAAATCAATTGTCACTTTATTCATGATAATATCAAAGATAATGTCGTATCTACAGGGCACGTGCGATCAAACGACTAGCTGGTAGATCTTTTAATAAAAGCCTTAAATGGCACACAGGTTGAGTATCTTTGTAACAAGTTGGGCATGATCAATATATATGCTTTAACTTGAAGGGGAGTGTTAGGATATGGATTATGGTTAGATCCATATAATTAGGGATTAAGTTAGATCCATATTAGTAGGGATTACGGTTAGCCTT
Organism: Acacia melanoxylon; assembly: GCA_019022615.1. Taxonomy (NCBI): domain Eukaryota; kingdom Viridiplantae; phylum Streptophyta; class Magnoliopsida; order Fabales; family Fabaceae; genus Acacia; species Acacia melanoxylon. Next base: position 1,482,363 of record JAFJYJ010000002.1, read on the forward strand.
TCTCTTGTATATATACCCATGTGTTTATCTTAATTAATATGACTAAGAGATTCACAGATAACAGGTTAATTGTAATAAAACCTGCGTATGTAATCCGTTTATACATTTTGAAAAATCAACATCTAGGTCTTTGCATTAAAAGTTGTTCTATACCCCCTCCCCCTCGTCGGTGGGTTAAATGGTCAAAGGGTTGGACTCTCTCACAAATGGAGAGAGTTCATTCCTTTGGCTGTCACGGCGCTAGGGGAAGCATCCTAGAGCTTGTGATACAGGGGTAATCCAGGTTGAGGTGGAGGCTTATGTACTCAAAGTCCTGAATTCTTCTGCTAAGCAAGTTCAAGCACCCTGCACTTAAATTGTATTTGGTGGTTCTTTGAACTTAAAACCAAACATAGACCGATAACATTTAGTATACAGAAATATTAGTGGTCCTATGAACTTAAAGCCAATAACCCTTGGGTGTATACTAGAGGTATTAGGAGTCAGATTATACCCCTTCATTTTGATATTAATGTGGTTTTGCATGTTAAAACGACCATGCGTGTGTCCTGGTATTTAACGAATTCTCTAGAGATCTTGCCACAATCTCAATGTAGCAGCACCACTTCTCATTCATATAGGTGATTTTATGAAATGTACCTACAATGAGCACACCATCTTATAAGATTATGAAATTAGCAAGAGCTTTTGCTCAGCCTCACTAAATGTATTATATCACTTTCTCATACCATAGGAAGGTACAAAGAATTTATTTTAGTGTTTGTAGAACTGAAAAACGATTTGTTCTTACCCATTGAACCCTCTTTACGGGATCACCAATCACAAAGGTTGGGTTGTCATCGCTGTCAATTTCAAGATGGCTTTTGTCCCAATCCCCTTGACTAATTTATTTTCTCCCAAGGATTTTTTTAATGGCCAACATATCAACTTTGATCTCACAAAATCAATTGAGATAACTCCACAATTCTTAACCACACTTATTCACATTTTATCTCAAATGATTTCCACTTATATCATTATTCTTTCTACAATGGCTATTGCCATTTGACAATCGCAACTCATTGACACTAAGTGTTGGTTTTACGCCAAAATATTTGTTAAGAAGTTTTCAACAATTTAACCTCAAAATTTTTGCCAACTCTAGAGTAATTAACTCTCACTTGCATAATATTTATTTAGATTATTAGTGGATTTTTTCATATAAAACTGAAATTTAGTTAACATCCGTGTATCTCAATACAACGAGAATCCACCGTACATGATACCAACATTTATGGTACACCTCAAATATCTCAATCTCCTATTGAGACTTTATCAAGAGCTAATTTCGCCTCCGATTTGACATTTTTAGCTCCCAATATCTTTTCTAATGTTGTTCCTCTCGGTGAGAGCAACATTTCTACGGTTTCAGATTCTTGATCAGGGGTGTTTCATTACCTTAGAGGCACTATGGACATGTGGTTATCCTACTCAACTATATCCAATCATGAACTAATTGGTCATGTAGATGCTGGATTTTTGTCTGATCCACATGATAGTAAATCAGAAACAGGCTATCTGTTTACATGCGTGCATCTATTTCATGGCGATCTATGAAAGAAACTATATTAGCCACTTTATCTAATGATGTAGAAAATTCTAGCGATACATGAAACAAGTGAGAATGTGTATAGTTAAGGTCAGTAATACATCACATATGAATCAATTGTAGTTTAATTATCTTTAGGCAAAATGATCCCAATGTCTTATGTAAGGATAATACTGCATGTATTGCCCAACTTAAAGAAGGAAATATCAAAGGCGATAGAATGAAGCATATTTCACCAAAATTCTTCTTCACTCGTGGCGTCAAAAGGATGGTAAAATAGATATCCAGCAAATCCGTTCAAGTGAAAATCTAGCAAATTTATTCACTAATTCACTTCCAGTTACAATCTTTGAAAAGCTTGTCTATGACAACGGTCATTGGAGACTCAAAGATCTCAGTTGACATTGTCATGAGGAGGAGTCAATACACGTTGTACTCTTGTTCCCTTATCTAGGTTTTGTCCCACTGGGTTTTCCTAGAAATGGTTATAGTGAGGCACATTCATAATAGACATCTAATGGGGAGTGTTATGAATATTAATTATGTGAATAATTATTGACTCATATCCAAGCTAGCTTACCAAGTTGCTCTCCAAGTCATTTTTATTAATTGTGGCTTTTGGTGTAAGACTCTTGAAGACATATAAATAGAGGTGCAAGCATTGTAATTATACACACAAATGAATGAGAATTACTCTCATCTTTCTCTCTTGCTCTTATTCTCTATCTCTTATCTCTTATCTCAAATTTCTTTTATACTTATAACCTTGCATTTCAAAATAATCATTTAAACATGTATTAGTTAAACCCCCCCCCCCCCCAACTTCTTTAAATGCTAATTAAAACATAAATCACATCACTCTATGTGATTTTTACCCTAATTTAAATTTGCTAAACACATATTGAAGAAAAGACACTTCTACTATTGCCAATCCAAACACATTATAGGCACCTCCATCTTAGCTTAATATTTTAAGCAAATTTTGGCCCATAAGTTAAATGGGGTAAAATCTGATCCAAACTTCTCAAATTTTCCTAAAAGCACTAAGACACTTTTTGATATTTAATTAGGGCTCCAAACACACTGACAAAAATCGATCATAACAGCATTGTCGTGGTCACATCACTTGAATATTCTTTTTTTCACTGCAATTGATTAAGCATAATGATATATATATGTCTGTGTAGATGTATATGTGTACATCTCGTTCTTACATCTTTTTTGTTTGCATTTTTTTGTTTCAAAGTTGATTAAAGTTTAACTTGTTGATATTACTTCATTCTTCGTCGTTTTGAAAGGGAATTGAAGTTTGTAATAAAAATACAAAATATTGGCCGCTGCGACCCCATTAGCAAAATAATGATGATGATGCTGTATCACCCTTCACAATAATCCCAACAATGTTTTTTTTATCTTATTTTATTTGGATAACTTTGAAACTGTGGTTTCAAAAACCCTTTTCCAAAACCAGGACAAAACTCTTCTCACATGCTTACTTCGTAAATCGTAAAAGCTATTTTCCAAAAGTTAATCCAAACAAAAGCACCTAACTTAAAAGAAGTTTGAGATTTGAATTAAAATTTAACATATTACAGTTATTTCCGTCAATCCAAGGGTCAGGTATTCTCTAGTTAACAAAAAAATATGCTAGTGTCACAATCATATTCTCTTCACGCTTTCACAATTCAACTATATCAAGTTAATAGATCTGATCAATCATGGAACAATTAGGAAGGGATGCATATGACTGCAAAATTAAAGAGCATCCGTTGAATTTTATCATAGCTATCATGAAACAAAAGAATGAAGCATTACAGAATTTTGCAATCCTTGAGTCTCCCATTTGACAAAAAATAAAAAATAAAAAATCATACAATTACAAAGGTGGTCAATTGGATCTTGTTTCAATGGTGCAGATACGAAAAATTATCCACAAGATCGGGGAATGGGATGAAATTGGGTAGTATCAGAAGATGCAAAATCCAGCAATCACATATTGGCGCATCTGGAACTTTACGTGTGACAAGGAAAAGATATTAAGAAACTGATTATGATTTGATCGGTTCAGCTCGTGGCCTCCATAATCCCAGCCTGTACTTGTGTGCATATTTCAATATTAACTTCCTCTGCAAACCAGAAAATATCGGTTACAAGAGTGCATAAGCCACACGTATTTAAATGTCTCATGATCCAAAAAAATCTCAATTAAAAGGCGTCTTATTAAAACAAGATAGTGAAAACATCACAAAACCTCTGATCCTACCAAAGATAAAATGGTCATATCCCTGCAGCGTGTTTAACAAGCCAGAGTGTTATTGCTCTTCAAATAGGTTTGAATAATTTAACAGAAAATAGCTACGAAGAGAATCTAATCTCACATTGAAGGTCTGGGTAATAATACTAGTACCTCACATCGGTTCCCTAATAATCAGTCCAGTACACATATTACAATGACATCAAAATAACTGAGCTTACTAACTACTAGGAAATTAACACCACATCCTCAAGAGAAATTGACATATAGACTAACTCAAAGATCATTGACGACATAGCAGGGAAGCTTCTCTTTATAACAGAACCATCACTATTCCCTCCAAATTTTCTCTTCTTTCTACCGTATATAAGTCATGGTAACATGCGTTGGTCTTAGTAGAAAGGTTGGCCGCTTAAACACGAGGTCTCAAGCTCAAGTCATGTAATGCAGAAAACGCCTTTTGAGAGAGTTACCCCCAATTGAGCCAAATAATACTTGAATTGAATCTGGCCTACTTAGATAACCATATTAAAACAAGCCGCGGTATTCTATCAATGACAGAGTCAATAAAGAGGTAGAATGCTATGTAGTACCTTGAGGAAGCACATTTTACTTGTATAAAAGCAAGTACTACTAAATGCTAGGCACAAGCAAATGCCTGAAAACTTAAGTCAGTTCAACTTAGATACAAGGGAGTTATCAGGAACTTCCTTACAATCGACAGTAAGTAAATGACTTGCAAAATAGGAATAAAATGTAAAATATGCAGAAGTGAGATTTACAACTATTTGTTGCAGCGGAACAAAATAAGACAGTTGACATCAATAAAGGTAAATCCAGATTCCAGTTGTTTATTCATCTAGAATCCAATAAAGTGTTGATGCGAAAAGGAAAATAAAAATACATGAAGCATAGCTCTAGGGCATAATCATACTGTCAAATGGTACCAGCAATATACCGGGGAAATAATTTTGCAGTATAAGAAATTTCCTCAAGGGAGATTAGGAAGGTGATAGTGGCATATTTGGTAGGAAAAATTGGGTAGGCATCGATTCTATACCCCCCCAAAAAAAAAGAGAGTAAAAAAGACGAAGCTAACAGATTATAAGACAATTACATATAGAAAGGAGCTAAACATCACGGATCAAGTTCACAAGAAGCTGAACTGTCCAACTTAAATGGCATTAGATGGGAGAACAAGAATATTAAGATTTCAATAATGACACTGGCCAAAGAAAAAAAATAAACGATCTAACTAACAGAAACAAAATGTAGGATAAATTCATAAAATTTGTACAAAAAAATACAAACAATAATGAAAGTTTAGCAACAAACGTATTAAGAGAAATTCCCAATAATTTTAGAAATATCTTATAGGCACAAGACATCGGTCATTGACATGACATATATGCATGAATAGTAAGGCATATGCAAAGGTGCTTTTGCAAATGATAGAATGTTCTTGTATCAGTAAGAAAAGAAAGCAAGTAGAGATTTGATTGGGATTACATGTTTGCAAGGAATGCCCAGCTTCTTGAGCTTGAGGGTACGACAGACAAGAAGATTCTGGAAGTCACTGATTTCTGTTTCAAGCTTAGCAACATGGGATTCAACTCCATTCCCTATTCCATTTAGAAACTCAGGGATTCCAACCTTTGCTGCAGCAGCAAGCATTAAAACAAGATTATTATCTATCCAATAGGTCTGTCACTTATTAAACAATTAAACTCATCCATACGTGAGGAAACCTTAAGACCGAAGAAGCATGGTCATTTATTTAATTCTAGAATAGCAAATCCTGGGAAAGGCTTAAAACACGTTATTTTTCCAAGTACTACAAACTCAACAAGAAAACAATGAAACCCTCATCCCCATTTATACAAATGAATGGCAGACTGATGCCAAGTGGTGCAAGAGATTAAAAAAAAAGGGAAAAAAAATCAGATTTTGAACAGACAAGCTATCACGAAGCTAAAATCTACGCATCCTCAGGGCCTCTTGTATAATTACCAAAATTATGTGATTATTTGTCTTGGGTAAATCAAATAGTGAATGAAAATGAAACATGGAGATAAAATGGTAGGGAAAGAAAGGAAGCATTACCGATGTATGGAGTTGATTTGGAGAAGAATCTAGGGGAAGAAGGGGCTAATGTTGACACCAAATTTGTCCTAATGATTCGCTGCATCCACGCCATATTGCTCACCAGTCGCAGTCTTAAACCTTCGCAAAGCCTTTGAACTAATCTCTCTATATAAATATGCATATATACAAGTCCAACCTCGATCCCAGCCTGCGCGAGAAGAAAGTGCGCCGCTGTAGCCCTCACAAATCACAGCCCCGTCTCCGAACTCAAGTGAAGCGAGTAAATGCATGCTGATCCTCTCCAGCGCCTTGTTCCTCCAGCCTCTCTACAGCCGCGATCTTGTCCGTTTGTACTATCTAACGGTTCAGAACATATATGTTTGTATTGGGGAAACTAACTTTATATATATATATATATATATATATATATATATATATAGGGTTTAAACTTCTACCGTGCATTTGCGTGAGAAGTTTAAGATTCCTACACACACGTGAAATGGTTTTTAACCCACATATATATATATGTGGCCCCACTATTTTTTGTGTGTGTGTGTAATACATTTCTCCTACAACACGGAAGTGTTTTTTTATATATATATATATATATATATATATATATATATTAGGAAAGGGTCGAGTTCACACGAGATCCAAGGGCATGATAAAATTTCCCTTCCTCCTGGTGACACTTGATGTTAAAGGAGAAATGGCCGTCTGCCTATTACCTTCAAGCATTAACTTAGGCAACTAAGAGTTATTAGGATGTCTCCCCTAACACCTTGACCAACTCTAGGATCGAACTCCCTCATTTGATAACCCTAGGTCCGGGCGTGGGAAATTATCTCCTCCCTTACCCCTTCCCCTTCTTTACCCCCTCATTTGCCCTCATCTATTATCACCGTTGGATTAAAATTTTAGTTATTTAGAATTAACATTTATGAAAATACATATTGTTATAGTTTTAGATAAAAATAGATAAAAAAAAATTAAATTGGTAAAATTTAATATGAACCGCTTATTTATGAAGACTCTTATTATAAAGTTTTTTTTTCTCACATCAGTTGCGATATATTCTAATGAAAATTTAGCAATTTAAATTTATCTCTCAATTTTTTTAATTTAACATTATAATAATATATTTGTTTATAAATGTTAAACTGGACCATTGAAATTTTGATGTAACGGTGATGTTGAAGAGTAGAGGAGGATGAAGGAGAAATAAAAAAGGAAAAATGTAAAAAAGATAATTCTTTCCTGCTTTGCATAGGGAGATAATGAAGTAAAACTATATAAATTCTTGAGCAAAGTTTCCCAAATTTTGATCAACGGTGATGAAGAGTAGAGAAGGGTGAAGGAAAAGTAAAGAAGGGGAGGGTAAAAAAGGGAATTCGTTTGTTCCTTGCCCGGGGAGATTATAAAGTAAAAGTCTATAAATTTTGAGTCTGTCCACGTTAGGTGACTAAACCTTAGGTACCTCTTATGTGCTCATACAGTCATACCTCTATTAAATGAATGAACAATTTTGTTTATTTTTATATATTGTATTTATTTAGATTTAAATTATATCTTCTTTTCGAAATGTTTTTTTTTATCTCAAATTAATTAGTTTCCATGATATCTTTTGGTGTTACGGACAAATATTTCGAATGTAGGACTTGGAAACTAATTAATTTGAGATACTAGTCAAAAAAACATTTAAAAAGAACATATAATTTAAATCTAAATAAATACAATATATATAAAAAATGCTCATCCCTCAAGGTATGAGTACATAAGGGGTACTTAAGATTTGGACACCTAATGTGCACTCATAAATTCTTAAGCAGAGTTTCCCTACGAAGGATTTGGAGGGAAAGGGAGGAGAAGAAAAAAAATTATGAGTTAATTGTTTTTAAAAAAAATTTAGAAGTGGGGTTACAAAAATTTAATAAAGAGAAAATGTAATATTAAAAAAAAAAAGTGAAGTCAATTAAAAACTTTTAAACCCATTTCTCTCTGTTTTTTTAAAAAAATCAAATTTTAATTTTTTTTCCCTTCCACTCACTTTCCCTCCCCTTCTTTCATAGCAAACAAGCCCTTAATGACTCAAACCGCCATTGACGTATGGTCTTAAGTTGCACATAATTTAGTATCAGAATCTACTGATGAATGATCAAGTAACATTAACAAGTATATATAAGATGTATAACCTTATCTTATATACACTAACAATACATTAAAAAGTGTGATCTTATATAGTTTTTGCCTTTACTAATAAGTGGATTTCCTAATATTTAAACTTGCATTTTTTATTATCGATTGATGAAGCTTATTATCTCAACCAATAACTTTTTAGTAGTGCATGAAAGACTTTTAATAGAGCTAAAATGTGTTGAATTTACAAAAAAAAAATACATTACTTGAAGACCAATCCGTTTTTTTTTATCTTGCCAAAAGAAGACTAGTCCATTTAGAATCAATTTGAGTCCATTACTTCATTTCTTTTGAGTTTATATTTTATTTAGGATTTTTTAGATTTTTTATATCTTCAATTAAATCCTTTTGTACTATCACTTAAGTGTCATTATCACATAAATTTCATTAGATATATTATTTTCGATATACGAATTGTCAAATAGTGTCTCATGGATATTATTTGGTATCATTGTTATATTGCAATATCCCTCATTTAATTTAGAGTAAAAATACTATAACAACCCCTCTACTTTATCTTAATTGCATAAACCCCCCTCTATTTTAAAAACAAATATAAACCTACCTTAAAATTTAAAATGCATGTTATACAAACCTCTCTTATATTTTAAAATGTTATTTTCATCAACTCAAATTATTAGTTAACCATTAAGTTTTACTTTTGAATTTTTGTTTACCACAATGCTCTTCTTTTGACATTGGAATCATTTAAACAAATATGTGTCAAAAAACTTTTGTACAACAAAAATTTAATTATAATTTTTTTTAAAAAAATTCTAATATGTTAAAAATTTCATTAATTTTGAGAGTATAAAATTTAAAATTAATTTTTCATCATATTTATTGAAGTTTATTTATTTTTAGTTTCTTAAATGACTAAAAGTATATACCAAAAACATATTTTTTCTATCAAATATAATAAGGTAAAAGAGCAAAAATACCCTTTATCTTTTTCAAGAAGAGCTATTGACACCACAAACAAATTTCGGATGTAAAAATACATATGATAATTCTAAAATGGTCCTAAAAAGCCACTTCCTTTAAATTTCTCTATGTTGAACCTTTGGTCAAACTTTTGACCAAATAAAGTTAGGGTAAAGTAGTAAAAATACCCTTTCTCTTTTTCAAAAAGAGCTAGTGACACCATAAATAAATTTTAAGTGCAAAAATACCTATGATGATTTTAAAAGGGCCCTAAAATGATATTGCTATTAAATTTATCAAACGACTACAAGGACCTCTTCTATTTTTAACCTAACGGTAACGAAGGTTTAGTTTGTTGATGGAGGTAGGAAACATAGAAAAAGAAAGTCATTCCTAAAAGTTAGAAGATTATCATATCAGAAGTTATCTTATGAAGTTATCTACAAGTTTTATTTTAATTCTAAAAGCATTTCTTAATAATAATATAACAACAACAACAATGACCACGAAGATGATGATGAAGAAGACTTTTAGGTTTAAATATCTACAAAATCCTAAAAACCTAAACCTATTAGGAGATCAATTGCTCATTCATGCATGCAGCCAGAGCTTCTGCAGGGTAGCTTCAAAATTCTTCATCCCTTCTTTGTACACCCTCCTTTCCTTCCATTCCTTATACGTCAACCCTATTTAATTCTACCTTCAGACATAATACTATTTTGAAGTTTCACAATCAAAGCATTATTGCATCTTTTATCGGTGTCTAGCTACGCTACATCACCAGGTAAGGTAAACTCTCTCATCCCCTATTCTTTTTTTGCCCTTATATATTTAGGCATACAAACCATGAATTGGATTAGAATCATTTGACTCCACATTCTTTTTGTTTTTAAAAAAACAAGAAATAATGAAATTTTATATATTGCCACGAATTGGATTAGAAAAAGAATGTTGGCTCTAGAACCAGTTTCTTATACATGTATGTGTATAAACTCTTGACTTACAAAAATAAGTGAAGATGAGAAATTAGGAATCGAGCAGTATTGATGTGTTTGTAGGGAAAAGAAATCTTGAGTCTTAGAAACTTATAATAATCATTATGCTATTATAATATTTATAGGTGATACGCACGAGTACTCTTCAAAAGGTGTTCAACTTTAGTGAGGTTAAACATGGATCTCTACTATTGATAATCCTAATAGGTGAGAGCATTGATAGTAAGGTGGCACCATTGGTTTCACATTTGCTATGTTTTTAGCTATATATATATATATTATTCCATCTTCTTGGTAAGCAATTCCAAAACGTTTTATCATTCCTAAATACTTCTAAATACATCTTTCGTATTCGTTTTGTTTGAGAACTTTATAATTTCTTTGACATAATTATCGTGATGGTATTTGTTAGTGTGGATATTTCAATTCATACTTTTATGTCCCACTTTCTTGTACTTTTTATAATAAATTTATGTTGAAATATATTTTCTTATTTTTGTCTTGTTTTTTGACATTGTTTTCAAAGTATTAGATTGATTTTTTTTTTAAAAAAATAATCAATTATTTATTTTTTAAATTTACTTTCTTTCAACCTCTTTTTTTATTAATTAATTTGATTTCAAACCTTCTTTATGTTTTCAAAAAATAATGACTAATTTATTTTTATGGAGGAACAATATTTTTGGGATGCATATGATTTATATATTTATTTATGGAATGTATATACAGTGAGAATGTTTATGTGTGCGTGTGTGTGGGATATATATGGGTGAGATAGTTATTCCTCATCAGTTTATATTGATATTTGGTATATGAAATGGATAGAAATATAAATATAGGTTGGACGGTTATTCCTCACCATGAGTTATAAGATTATGCCATACAGTATATGGAATAGTATATCGTCCCACCAGAATTGATATTGAGTGATTATATTGATTGAAAGATTGTGATGGAATATTTTTTTTTTATTTATTTATTGAGATAAGGATTAAGTGAATCTTTACCCTCACTATTGTTTTCAATTCAACATTTGAATTTTGTTACATTTAATTTATTTCTTTTGAGGAAAGCCATTTGTGAAAAAACTTTGTGTGCCTTTGCTTCCTTTTTGAGCACTTTGTTATTTCTAACATCTAAATTTTCATTGGGACTTTTTTGACATTTTCTTGGTCCCTTGAGACCTGAAAAGAATTTTCCCTACTTTTAAACACACGAACCACACCTCATTTTCACTTTTTTGACGTCTACTTCTTATTTCTCATGAGGAGCACTATTTCTCAATTAACGGTGCTTTAAAATAGTTTTGATCTCTATCTTTTGCTAAAAAAGTCTTCCAACCACAATACTTATTTCACAAATATCTTTTTAGTCATTGAAAGCTTTCTAAAAGTATAAATATTTTTGGGAGTAGAACAAGTTTGAATGTTAGGGCTTGAAACAAAGTGTTGAGTTTCAACAAATGAGAACTATACACTTGTAGAGGCGAATAAATATTTATATTTAATCGGTTTAGAATATTGTCTATTTGAGAGATTTAGGGTTAGGGTTTGAATGTTAGAGAAATGTTATGATCGGATATAATAGTTTGACTGGATATAATAGTTTGACTGATTAAACTTGAGCTTCAAGGTTGGGTTATGTTTATTGGAAGTATAATTGAGGTTTAATCAGTTTAGACTGCTATTAAAACCTGTAAAATGAAAATGGGTATTTGGTTGGAACCCTTAAATTGAATAAATTAGGGATTTTGATCTATTTTAGTAATTATGGGTTAATTATTAGTTCGAATGAGATATTTTCATTTGGAAAAGATATGATTTGATATTAGATTGAAGATTTAGTTATTAAAAGTGATATTTGGAAGTTAAAGGCAAAGTTGGAGACTTTAAGTCAATATAATTAAATTGATTATTTGTTTAACAATTTGATTGATGAGGAATTGTATAACAATGTGTAGGTTGAAGTTAAATTATTTGTTGTTGGCAAATTGGAAACATTCAAGTTTTGATAAAAATAAGCTTAGAGTAGAGGTAACCTATGGAGGGTTTGATTTGGAGTTGTTTATTTGACTAAACTTATATTTATGAGATTGGTAATAACGTATGCTTGTGTGTATTAGAACTCATGATTATGTATTTTGGAAACTGTTTAAGGATACTTGTGTGTTATCATGGAAATATCATTTGTTACAAAATGATTTAGAAATGATGATATATATTTTAGATGATGCTATATGTTATCTTAATAATGATTGAGAGGATGTATTATTTGATAAATCATGTTTGAAACCATACTCATGATTTGGAACTTGCATATACATGCTATAATTGTGATTGTTTGTACTTGATGCACATGGATGGATGTGGAGTGTTGATGAGAGTTATTGTGTATATAAATACCATTGGGTATGCCACTACTTGATGCACAGTGAATGGCGATTCTTAGGACACAGTTTCCAATGTTTTCCTTTGGTCAGGAATTAAAGCGAGTTCAATGGATACACCTCCGTGGTTTTGCAAAAGGAGGGCAACAATAGTTCAAACCATGACGAACTAAGGATCTTGGCCAGGTGATGCCTCATGATTTTGAATATTGTATATTCCAATTAAATGGATATATGATTTGTTAGCTGTGGATCCAGTCAACTGTCATAAGGTTGATCGGGGGGAATAAAGATGGTATGTGCATAGGTCATTTGCTTGTCATGTTATTAACAAGATTTATGACTTGAATATGATAAATCTTCTAGATAATTATTTTTCATAGCAAGGTTGAGACATATTTTTGCGAAATCTCTTGTGAAGGATATTTGGAAAATGAATTATGATGTTCAATAGTGTTTGAACCTATTTGGGAGGGGGGGTTTGGTAAATGAATCAAGAACTAGCTTGTGAAAGGTTTTATATAAAGAATACTGTGAATAAATTATTATGAGTTAAACTTGATTTTAGAACCATATGTTCTCGATCTCAGTTCGCATGTATATTTCAGACTAACCAATGGTTAATAAGATCTTTGGATCTCATTGTTGCTATATTTTTCTTTCAGAGAGATCTAAGTAGGGATGTAGGGAAGTTGTAAGAGGGTGAGCCTAGTTGTAGGCTCTCATTAAGGTTGCTCTTACTAGCACATGTCATCATTTATCATTCATGTTTACATATGTAATGTCATGACCTAAGAACCATTTGTTTTAACTAGACCTTCACCCAAGAGGGGGTGAATTGGATGATAATTAAAAACTTTTAAATTTGATGCAGACCGTAAAGAAAATAGGATATAGTTAAAGAGTTATCATCACACAATATTTATATTGTTCGGTCCAAACCTTTTGACCTACGTAATGAAAGAGCACTTAATATGTATAATGTTTGTCGTTGGCTTTGTTTATACTTTGTCTTGAATGCTTATGAATTTATAGGTAGATTGTCATGAATGACCGTTATAAGAATTCAAATATGTTCATTAGAGAGTAATTGTAGCCGTTGATGAGATTCAATGTTTCCGTTGGCTTTCTTTCTACTACACATTTAATGCTTCTGAAAGATTTTTACTTTTCTTGAATTTGAAATTAATCCATAGTTTAATCACCAAAAACTTATACAAAAATGAGATTAGTAACATTTATAAGTAGTATAACTGATTATAGTGTTAATCAAGATGTCCATGAAATGTATCAAATTTATCGAGATGCTGATTTTTGAAGATGATGAACATGCACTCGAGTGTTGTAACACCCCAAAATCCAACACCTAAAATCTTGGCCAAAACACTTGAAATATCTCCAACAAGGAAGATCAACATCCAAATCATTAAAATACATAACTAATTCAATTCAAAATGTATTTTTGAGTCAACATAAATTCTGAAATATTTAATAATAAAATATAAAGCGGAAGTCTTATAGTCATGAAAAATAAAATAACATAACATAAGTTTTAGGAGCACAACCGAGCCTTCAAGACTCACTCCATAGGTTCTTTTCCTTCCTCCTACTAGAACAATTACCTGAAAATTTGTTAATATTGGGTGAGATTTGACATCTCAGTAACTATTGAAAGTTTCTACCGTACACAAACAAATCATATATGATAAAAAGCAGGAGCTGATTACATATATATTTGTATATACCATAATTTCATACAACATTAATTATCACTATGTCAATGTGAATCGTACAATTATACAATATGCAATATGCAGCCTCCCTTATATCGCGTTGATCCTCAACCGCTGACTGGAGCCATAGGCTAACACATAGTCCAATAGCAACTCATCCATTTGACTGGATTGTCCCAAGCTCACCAAAACTTAAGATACACCCGGCCAAAGGTGTAGAGCTTAAGTATGGACTATGGCTCCCCTCCTTAAAACAACACAACTAAGGAGGTGTCACATGTCTCATAGCTCCAATGCAATCTCGGCCAAAGGAAAACATGGAAGAAAGGGCCCTGACAAGTGTCATCCACTGTGCACCGAGTGATGACATAAATACAACGTGGTAAAAGATCTCAACATACAAATCCCTCCTTACTCCAACCCATCACATATGCATCCACCATGTCAGACATATATTAAATCACCAATAATATAATTAAATGTCAAGGTACAATAAATCATGCTATAAAATATCAATTTGCAATACATACACATATACATATGATTCAGTCCTTTAATTTTAAATAAAAGATAGTTACTCACAATCATACACAATTTACAAGTATATGGAAAAATATTCAGAGTTACCTGTTACTCCCTAGTGTACAGGCAATCACACAAGTGTCACACCAAAGCTCTCAATAAGAGAGTCTACAAGATTATAAACATAAATATTTATCAATAAATTATCCAAAAGCTACTCTAGAATTACTTTAAAAATATTGTAAGGCTACTTTGAAACAACTCTTAATATATTGTGCAAACACACACTGACATTTTGCTGTAATTTAAAATATCTCATATTAAAGTTTAATACCAGTTGGGAATAGAAAATCATATGTACACATAGTCATGGAATTTAAGCGTGAGAACCCAATAGTCAAGGGGAACTTGAAGGAAACTATGTACCCACAGATGACTATACTTATATTTAAAGGCAAAAGGGACAATTAATGGCCCCATTCACACACGGAAGAAAGGATAAAGAAAAAGAATGGACCATTAAAATGAAAATAAAATAAAATTTGTGTTGTACCGAGATAAGAGAATGCGCAACAATGAAATGTGGAATTTTGAAGAATATATATATATATATTTAATGATAGTAGCAAACAACAAATTAATTTTAATATGGGTTCACAGGAAAAAGGGAACTGAGAGGTCTTGAACTCATATTAAGTTATTAACTATATATACCCATTAGGCACACATGAACAATATCGAATGGGAGATGGGGTGGTTATGACGAATGGACAAAAAGAATAATGATAATAATAATAATAATAATAACGAATGGAGCAAGGTAGTGTTGGTCATGAAGGGATTGAAATTTACAACATATATATACACAAATGGGTGAAGTAATGCTTCGTGTTGCATATGGCGGTGGAAATGTAGTGAAGAAGAGTTGAAAAGACAATACACTACACATTAAAATAGCAAAGAAATGAAGGGTGTGTGTGAGGAATATGAAAATGTTGATAAGACATTGTGCAGTGAAAAGAAATGAAAGTAGGAGCGACCAGCTAGAGAGAATGGAACAGGACGAGAGTACTTGAGCTAGGGATGCAGCGCAGAAGTTTGAGTAAAGTGAGGAGAAGAGAGGATTTTATAAGAGAAGGGTTAGGGTTTTGACTCTCTTATTAAAATAATATTATTTCAAAAGATATAATAATATATAATTATTTTTTTCTTATCTCTTTCTTTTTACTTAGAAATAGATAAGATTATTTCATGAAGATATTTCTTCTACATTTTTTCTTTTCCTTATTATTCTTATGAATATCATTTATCATTGTTAATTAATCAACTTTAGTAAAGATTGATAATTTATTTATTTATTTATTATTACTTTCAACTCTTAATTTTATACTTCTAGATCTTCTTTAAACGTCATATTATTTAATAAATCATATCCTAATAGCACTTAATTACTATTAGAAAAATTGGGATGTTACAAGTCACTTAAGATCACTTGAGTGATACCTAATCACTGAGTTGGCCGAGTCACATATTCGTTGTTGTTGTTTTTTTTTTTCCTTTAAAAAACAAAAGTTGCCTGAAGTAGTGAAGGAAGAAACTGAGAAAGATGGAAATAGAGGTCCATAGACTTGAACAAAACCCTCTCCCTCTGACTTCAACAAAAGCTAGACCATTCTCTTCCTCCAAAGGCATGGAAATTGTAAAGTAATTCGAGAAAGAGACTAATTTTCTTAATATGCCTTCCAGGAGCTTGATGAGTTTCTTGTACATGACTTGTTCGGCACTGGAAAGCTGAATCGCAGAGCCACCATGAAACTTGACGATCTTCGGATGGCCAAAAAGGCCTCATTGGACTTATTAAATTTCGAGTCCTGTTAAAAATCCATAAACGAAAATGAAGAGACTGGGTGGGAAGTTACGGTTTGGTAGTGAGATGAAGAAAGAAGAAAGTGAATATTAACCTTTGGTCTGACTCCGATTAATCTATGAGGAAAGAAGCTGAAAGTGAACATTGATTCTCCTTCATCCAATTTCCATCCTAATCCATGTGTCAAGCAATAAGAACACAAGAGAGGTAGTGAGCTGCAATTGGATGTTTTTTCAATGTCACATTAGATGGCGGAAATCACATGCAAGATCAAATATTCCGCTTGCTGCCACATGTCCCTTTATTCTTTTCTAATTCTGCAACGGCGTGGTTCACCTTTTTATTATTAAACTATGATTATTTTTACCTATTTTAATTAAATTATATTTTTAAATTAATACCAATCGACTCCAAGCTCGATTCATTTGATCTTTGACCCAATACCCCCACCAATTCAGTGGCCGGTACGGTTTTAGAACCTTAGTTTTGATAAATTAATTAAAGTGTCTTATGATATGGACTAGAGAGAGTATGGCTGTATTAGTAGATTTTTAGAAAGATTACTTTTTGTCATGACAATTATATTTATATGAAATATATAAAATGAATTTAGTAAATATAAAATATTTATAGATTATATTCATATATATATTTAACTTATGTAATATATTTCCTGTAAATTTAATTATCATGATAAAAAGTAATCTTTCCATAAAATCTACACATACTCCCTCCAGTCTACATCATAAGCCACTTAAATTAATTTATTAGAACCAAGAAATGTTATTTAACTCATTAAATTTATCTTAAATCGAAAGTTTTTTTTTTTTTTTTTCAATTTTACCTATATTAAATAAGCTTTTAAGTGAGGGAGAAAAATATAAGGAGACACTTTTATTATTATTATTATTATCATCTGGTATCGGTTTTGTAACATCCCATTTCCAAAAGCGATATTTTTTTTTTTCATCGAGTGAAAAGATCGAACAATTGAGTAAGCGATACATTTATTCAAATTGCCGTAAGTCCGTCGATTTGATTCTGAAGCGTACATTGACCGAGAGTTTTCAAAAATGAATACAACGAGAAGAAAGTCTTATTAGGGTCTGTCTCTGCGCTCGTCGCTTTCTCCTGCCGGTTAAATGAACTCCGACGCTATGATAAGAGCTAAGGTTCAATGCACATCAACCTCGTGTAACCGGTTAACCTCATGCTTAAATATGACAATATATACACGACAATGACAATCAATACAACAATCCACAACAGATGTATGATTAAAAATACATAACCACGTATGTAAGATAATAACCACGTATGATCAAAGAATAATAACCTCGTATGTGACATAACCACGTATGTGACATAACCGTGTATATAACATAACCACGTATGCTACAACAACAAACGAGAACACAACAAACATATATAATCATACAATAACCATCGAGTTAGTGTTACGATGTGAAACGTCACCTTCGTTGGTGATAGCGGTTACGTACGTCGGTCGGTATGTGTTCTCGGATAGCCTATAATGGTAATATCGCTTTATTAATCCATGAATAGTATCCTAAGAGATATTCTGACCACTAATGACCATTTTGCCCTTGATGGATTTATTTTACAATTTATTGCCCAAAATTTCGTAGAACCACGTTGGTTCTGACTTTGATTTTCGTCTAACATTGAAAAAATCATAACTAATTCTAGAAAAATCGAAGCAGTATCCGTAAAATTATTTGGAATCGTTAAGATGTCTAATTTTGATTAAAAATATTGGTCTCAACCAGATTCATTATAAAAGTCCCAGTTTTTAATTTCCAAAGATCTGTCCAGAATTTTTGTCCATAAAAATGGCCTGATTTCAAAAATTCATAACCACTTGCACAAAACTCATTTTGACATGCTATAAGCATATTTTGAAAGGTCTATATGTCTACTCTAGCCATGAAAAAATTCAGATTAAAACGACTTCATCTTCCTATAGATTTAAGGTTTTTGCGAAGCTAACTTCGAAATCGCCTAACCGATAAAATTTCGGAACCTCGTTACTTTGATGTTTCTCTTCCGTAAATTTTGCTCTAGGACTACCCTCACTATTTTTTTCGAAATAAAGCTACTTTTAACCATAAAAACATGAAAATAAAATTGCTTCTAGGAATTTAAGATCAAAGCATAAATTTCTATGAATTTAAAAGCTAAAACTTAAGAACTAGAGAACTTACCCTTGAAGACTTTGCTACTACTTCCTTCTTGCTTCTCACTAGCTCTCTTCTCTCTTTAGAAAACCACTACTTGGAGTTGGTTTTGGTGTGAAGAATATGAAGACACAAGGTGCCTATTTATACTAAAAGGTCATGGCACACTTGATAATTATTCCTAACCTAATTCATCTTGTATGAGAACCATGGGTTTACACTAAATAATCTGAATTCTTCTTCAAGCCAAGGCCAAAAACGTGGCCCTCTCTCCCTCCATCACTTTCTTCCAATTCCAAGAGGATATCCTATCCAAAGGTACCTTATCCTCTTCCAAAATTGAATATTATTATCACATGTGTGTTTTTGTTTATGTTAAACAATTCTTGGCTTTGAAGAAGGCATTGGTGGCTTCTCCACCTTCATCCATTCTCCAAGCAAGCCTTGGTGGCCTCACCACCATCATGCATTTCCCATTGGTTGCTTAATTATCATTAAGTTCAATTTCAAGATTAAATTAGAACCATTAAATTTACTTTATGAATCTATGATGAGAATTAATGTTTAATTAGGCAAATATCACCTATGGAACCCTTGATCCACAATGTGCCAACAAGGCCAATTAACTCTAATCACTCCAACCCTTGATCCTCATTGTGCCAACAAGGCCTATTGGATTTAACTACTCCATTGATTAACTTTACCATTAATGTATTTAAATAAATTCCTCACTCCTCCACTAGACACACATCACTCACTACACACACACAACATGTCTCCTCTCATACACTTTTCTTAATCTTTTCTATTTAATTAGCAAGTATACTTTATGCTAATCTTAGCCATAAACACTTAATTAAAGAGTTTTACATACTTTACCTTGAATTTTCTTTTATTCAAGCTTAAACAATTAGCCATTAATTACTTAATTAATCACTTACTAATCGTTGATAATTTTTTAAATTGAGATTAATTATTATCTCACAACTATTTTATTGACATTTGTATTTTATGCTCCATGTAAAATATTAAAAATCATGGGGTCAATTATGATCCCCAAAATAATATTAAATCTTGCCTCAATATTTTCCAAGGAAATTAATCCCAAAAATTACCTAAATTAGAGACAACATATTCTCCAATTTTTTATAAATATTTCATTGCCTCTTAGGATTTATCATAATATTTTCGGGCATTCTATGACCCACAATTGCATTTAGGGATTTTTAGCTCTTTATTCACCCTAATTTCAATAGAAATTACCTTAGAAAATAAGGTATTTATTAAACTAGTTTCGAGATACATATTCACCTATTTCTAATAGGTATTATTTACTAAAATATAATATTGAGATAAATAATTATCCGGGTATTACGGGTTTGGAGGTCGTAGTTGCCCTTCCACCAAGCATTTATTACTTTGACAAAAATGACAAATAAGAATTAATTTCTCTCTAAGTAATTTATAAATTGTTTATATGAAAAAGAGTTAGAATTTGTGCAAAAATCATTCACCGGCCCCAAGAAAGATTTTCAATGTGCCAGAGCAAACATATATTTTTTTTAATAAAAAAAAAGTAAAATTGGTAAATACTTTTCAAAGTGTATCATTTGAGTAAAACTTTTTAACTAGAGGTAGCATATTGATAGAAAAAAGCCAGGGAAAACATATTTACATTCAAGAGTTATGTTTTTCCAAAAAAGTTGTCAAAAGTTATTTTTCTAGAGAAGGAGTTTAGATTTTCAAAGATATCATTCACTTGAAGTACAAGTTAGAATTTGTACAAAAATAGTTCACGTTAAGAAAGATTTTCTAGGAAACATATATTTTTTAATAAAAAAAGTTGTTATAAAACTAAAATAAATATAGGATAAAAGAGCAAGAGAAAATCAAAAGAGAAATATGGGAGCAATTCTCATTAACTTCTTATTTACAATACTTTTCTACACTTCTCACTGACTTCGGAAATATATCACGGTACTTGGGTGTTGTGGGTGTGGCTATTTATAGCCCAACAAGCACACGCCTCATTTAATGCTTGAAATACAAATTGGACATGCCCCGCACACATGTACAAGCATTTAATGGATGCAACTGGTATATATCCAGCAGACTAATACGCATACAATTTGCTTTCCCAATTCCCAAGTGTGGGCTAGTGGCCGGCAAAGATGTGCCACATACATGCCTATATGTGTGTGTGTGTATGTACATACATGTACATATATATGTACATCTATATATATTCATGTATGTACATGTGTGTGTGTGTATATAGGGCAAATGATCTGTCAAGTGACTGGATTTAACATTTTCTCCATTGAACCCAAGCTACGTCGTTTGGTCAAGTGATAGCGCACGACACCAAAAAAAATGCATGAATCAACTTCTGATCGAGCAACAAGCAGAGAATCAATAGGAATTGCGGATCTAGAGAGAATTACTTTGAGCGATTGAATTAAAATCTTATATCTAAATTTAGAAATCAAATCGCTAATGGAAGATAAAAGTCGGAATCGGTAACGAGCGAACGAAATCAAATCACAGACATTTCCTATTTTGAAATCAAATTGCTATTTGGAGAGATTCACAAATAGTTGAGCGATTGAAATAGGCTAAGTGTTTTGTTGGATTAGTTCAAGGTTGCTACAACTTGGGTTTGAAGCCTTACGATCATATTCTTCTCTATTTATCTGTCACATCAAGGGTGGAAAAAAGGCTTTTTAAGACCGAAAGAAAGAGGTATCGTAAGACGGATCTGTGATCGGTCTTGTTCCAGGCGATCTTAAAAGTCTATTACTTTTAAGACCGGATGCGCGTCCGATCTTAAAAAAAATACTTTTTAGACCGGATTTTTAAAATATGAGATCTTAAAATCAAACTTTTAAGGCTGGACTTTTTAAACATCCGGTCTTAAAAGTCTATTTCCAAAAAAAGAAAGAAAAAGAATGAACTTTTAAGACTAGATATATTTTCAAATCCGGTCTTAAAAGTCCCTTTCCGTCACAAAAAAAATAGAATGGACTTTTGAGACCGGATGTGAAAACACATCCAGTCTTAAAAACTCATTTCTATGAAAAAAAAGGTGAGATTGTAGATGCCTGAGCTGCCTCAGAGAGAACTCTGTTTCCAGATCGTTCACCAGAGAAACTAAAATAAATAGATTCAGAGAGGAAAGTACCTAGGCTGCCTTAAAGAGAACTCTGAGAAGAGGTAGACGAAGAAGAAGGAAGAAAGAAAATTTTGGGTGGAAGCAAAAAAAATGATACAAGGACAGAGAGGGAGGTCAGGAGAAGAGTAATACCATTTTGCGTTCCTCGAAGAAGTTATGGGAAGCCATTCATCTATCTTCTTCTACTCCTCTGTTTGCTTGTCTATCTGTCATTTTTGTGTGTGCACATCTCCATATATTCAAAAAACAATAACAAAAAAAAAACAATCGATCGAGAACGCAAAAATAAGCAAAATAGACATAATAGGTTTACCTCAAGAGAGGCAGCAGTTGCAGACTGAGACTTGGTCCCCATGGAAATCAAGTTTGGAGTTTTGTCGTCGCTGAGAAGGAGGAGATGAGCAATAAAACAAATAAATAAGAAATTGATATTCAATTTCAAACTTAAGCTGAAATCTACATCAATGATTTACTATCTTTTGACATAACGCATTATATCTTATATATATATATATATATATATATATATATATATATATATATATATATATATTATGGGGTTTAAACTTACTCGTATATTATGGGTTTTAATCTTCCTATGTTGCATGAAATAGTGGAGATCCTACACACACATATATAATTTAATTATATATATATATATAATATAATATATATATATGTAGGTCCCATTATTTCATGTTTGTGACATGTGAATACACTTTTACAAACATGAGAAGTGTTTTTCCCATATATTATATTATATATCTCAACAATTCGAGAATTCATATATATATATATTGTTGTTGTTGTTGAGCCACGAAAACAGAAACACAACGAACACGAACTCAACCACGCGAATCATTCTCGGATTGTTGTTGAGCCACAGATCTCCGAAATCTGAGGCTACGGTAGCTACTGTGAATGCACGGGGTGGGGAAGTGGAAATGAGAAGAGAGCAGAGAAATCAATGGGAAGTGGAGGGAACTAGAAAAGGAATAATGAAAATTCAATTTTTGTTTGCCGCGCCTAATGAAAATCTTTAAGACCGGTTGTTATCAAATTGAAGTCTTAAAAGTTAAACTTTTAGACTGGTTCTTTGTAACATCCGATCTTAAAAAAATATACATTTTATTTTTTTTAGACCGATATTTTAAACATCCGGTCTTAAAAGTAATATTTTTTTAAAAAAAAATTAGAGCAGTTCTTTTTAACATCCGGTCTAAACAGTTCTCTTTATATTTACAAAATTGTCACCGGACATACTTTTTAGATCGGATCCTCTATAATCCGGTCTTAAAAATTCTTTATATTTACGAAACTGCCACCGGTTATACTTTTAAGACCAAAGTCTCAATATTTCGATCTAAACAAAAGC
Source organism: Acacia melanoxylon (assembly GCA_019022615.1). Taxonomy (NCBI): domain Eukaryota; kingdom Viridiplantae; phylum Streptophyta; class Magnoliopsida; order Fabales; family Fabaceae; genus Acacia; species Acacia melanoxylon. The sequence continues at coordinate 1,505,658 of JAFJYJ010000002.1, forward strand.
GGTCTTAAAGCCTTTTTTTGTACTAGTGCATTCTAAGATCACATTGCATACCTCAATGTATATAAGAAACATTGAGCAATAATGAATAAGAAACTTGTAATCAGTAATGAATAAGAAACATTTATCTGCATATAACAAACATTGTAATCGGTAATTCATCGCAATAGTATCCAGTGACATTGTATACCTCAATGTATATAAGAAACTTGGCTTTTATCTATGTAATTCTCTGCTTTTAAAAATTGCTGCAGAATTATATATGCAATAGTGAATAATTATAGTAGAACAACAAAGGAACCTGGACAAACAGTGAGGTATACAATTATATAATAAAGTAGGGATGATGGCTATGCATAAACAATGATGAAGGGATCTTTCTCTCTTATAAACTGTCTTTTTTTTTCTTCATATAGAGTATAACACAATAAGAACATGCACATATGTTTTGATCTTGGTTTTCTTTCATATTTATTGAGATTTGGATATCTTCAGCAAATATAATCATGCTTATTTTGGTTAATGATGTAAATATTGTACATGCTAATGGTCAATTTTTTTCACATCTTTCTAATGGATCACTCCCAAATAACAACTATTGAAGACATTGACAAAAGTGGAAGTTTAGTATATGCAGATGACGTTGTTGATTTGGAGAAAGACAATGATGAATTTAGAGCAGATGATCGGTGTCAAATGGAAGATGAAGATGGTGATGATAGTGTACAAAAAATTGTGGGAGATGATGATAGTGGATTTAGTGAGGCACCTATTTTAGGGAGAGTGTTTAAGACAACAGAAGAAGCTTATGATTTCTATAATGATTATGCACAAAGTTAAAGGATTTGGAACACGTAAGCAATATACTAGTAGGAATATGAAAACACAATAAATATATAGGTAGAATTATGTGTGCTCAAAACAAGGTGTCAAGAAACAAAATGATAAAAGAGTTGATGATCACAATGTCAAAAGGTGTAGGGATTCAATGACAAATTGTTCAGCGATGTTACAAGTAAAGTTAGTGGATGGATTATGGATCGTGGAGAATTTGTATGATGCACATAATCATCCATTGATTATAACTCCTTCAAAGGTGAAGAAGTTTCCTTCTCATGGTGATTTACGACGCTCAAATTTCATTAAATCACTTGTTACTAAGCTTTTTGAGGAGGGTTCAACGTCTTCAAAAATTTCAAAGGGGGTGAATGCTATGAACAAAGAAGTTAATATTACTCCTATTCAAGTCAGCAATATTCTATCAGGACAAAGAAAGAATAATGTAGGACGAGAATGTCAAGGCATCATCAAACACTTTTAAAGGAAGTCCGCTCTTGATGGAGCTTTTCATTTTGATATGCATTTGGCAGAAGATGGTACACTAAGAAGCGTTTTTTGGGCGGATGGTAGGTTGAGAGCTGCATATGCTCATTTTGGCGAGGTCCTTGTGTTTGACGTGACTTATAAAACAAACAAGTTTAGGTTTCCTTTTGCCCCTTTTGTGGGGGTTAATCACCATGGGCAATCAATTTTATTTGTAGCCGCGTTGTTAGAAAATGAAATAGAGGCAACATTTACATTGTTGTTTGAACAGTTTCGGACATGTATGTTTGACAAGTCTCTTATTGATATTATCATAGATCAAGACAAAGCTATGGGAAAAGAAATTGCTAATATATTTCCAAAAGCACCACACCGTTTTTGTGCATGGCATATCAAAAAACATGTTATGGAGCATAGTCAAGCATTGCACACACAATTTAAAGATAGTTTTGATATTGACTTCCGTGAGTGGTATAAAAGTCAAGACATTGATGAGTTCAAAGGCAAGTGGGTATAATTGAGGACTAAATATGATATTAAATTAGGTAGTTGGTTGTCCAAAATGAATAATTCACGTTATCATTGGGCAAAGACATACTTGAAAAATACTTTTTCCGTTGGAATGACCACAAGTGGCCGAAGTGAGAGCATCAATTCATTTTTTGATGGATACGTCAACTCTAACATGATGTTAAATGACTTTGTTACCTAGTATGACAAAGCAATCATGTCCAGGAGGGATGCAAAAGAAGATGAGGATTTTAAAACTAGAAAAACAAAAGCAATTTTGGAGATTAATCATCCAATTCAAGCAATAGCTGGAGAATGTTACACAAGAAAATTATTTGAGATCTTTAAAAGAGAGTGGAAGGCTGCCATACATGATTACTTTCATGAAAAGATTTCAATAGACAAAAATGTGATCAAGTATTAGGTGGGGTCTCCTGAAGTTGATAAAAAGTGGTGAGCAATTGTCGACTACCATTTGACTAAAATATTCATAGCTCATTATTCTTGTGGAAAATTTGAGACTATGGGGGATTTTGTGCAAACATATTTTATACATCATGAAAAAGAAACAAATCATGACCTTACCTGAAAAATATATACTGTTTAGATGGAAAACGAATGCAAGCTGTAAGACTGATAATCTTGGAGGTGTTCATGCAAAAACAACTAGTGATGAAGTTAGTGCATTGTCTTTGTGGTCGATTTACTCCAAAATCAACATTGTTGTTTCTAAAGCCTCAAATTTTATTTTTGAGATTAGAAGGCTTGACACTATGATTACTGATTTTTTGCAGCAACAACTAGAAAGAAAGAGAAAGAGAATTGAAGACGAAACAACTCCCCAAATTGTACCTTCACCCATTCTTAGTACTGTTTTTCATGTTTCACTCATTAATGATGTGTGTGATACCACCCAACTAATTAGAACTAAAGGGTATCCAAGGGTTGCTTCACGTATCAAATCAAGCATAGAAATGTCGACAAAACAACAAAGGACTTGCAATTATTGTCAAGGAAAGGGTCATTATAAAACTAGTTGTCCGAAGCAAAAGGTATGTGTGAAGTTGATGTTTTGTGTTTGACTCTTTAAACTTGATGAAAAGTTTGAAAGTTTTATTTGCAGATGGATATTGCAAGAGATAAGTAAAACGAGTAGAAGAAACTTGGGTATTGAACTTGGGTACTGGACTTAAAGGCTCAAGCACTATATCAGAGAACATGGGAACCTACAAAATTCAAGCTAGCAACTTAGCCACAATGTGCAACCCACTTTTTTCTCCTCCAATTTTATGGTTGTCTGATATAGAAGAAACTTTAACCTACAGTGGTCTTACTATGGGATTTGTGCATACGCAAGAATAAAATGTGAAGTTCCATGTTCAATTCAGAGATTAGCTTCTCCTTGGCATTTAAAGAATTTTTTACTGAATTGGTTTAGCATGACGTGTTCATCCAAAAATTGCAATTTTATTTCTTTTGGAAACTATAACTCTTTGTTTGGCTGGCAATACTTCGATTAATGGAAGACCAAAAAGTTTGGGGATTAAATAATTGCTCCTTGATTTTTTTAGTGCATATGGAGAAATGTGAGAATCTGTTCATGCAACACAGCTTTACTCAAATTATTGGGAAGCAACAGCTGAAACTAAAACTTCACTTAATTCCAAGAAAAACTGAAAACTTAAGGCACAAATGTATCTAGCTTCTACAATTTTTTTTTTGGGATAATGTCTCCCTTTTCTTAAACACTTTCACCAACAAGCAGAATAAACTTCACTTTCTCACGTGCAAGCTCTACTTATAATCACAAGAAAACAAAAAAAAGCATAAAAAACTCCAAATGCAGAGCAAACTCCCAATGCAGAACCAAATCGATAGAACTATGTAATGGCTTTATATTTCCAATCGAGCAAAAAAAAGCAGAATAAACAACAAATGCAGAACAATCCAAATCTTGCAGGAACCAGAGAAATCGACTAGAGCAAACCTTTGGGTCCAAATCGGAAAAAGGTCAAACCAGAGAAATTCAGGAATCAGACCAAACAAAAAATGCAGGAAGCTCCAACCAAAAATAATCGAGTAGATCTAGCCGAGAGAACCAAATCGAGAGAAATACATACAAGAGAAAGTTCAAACAAACACAGAGGAAGGAAGGAAATGAGTTGTGAGTCCAGATCTGGCTGGCGACTCGTTCCCCCATTTTGGTGATCGCTTGGCACTTGGAATTGGCTGCCATGGAGTGAAGATGGAGACTTCACAGAAGGAGAAAGAGAGAGTGATTGGTCACGAACTCACAGGCGAAGAAGAAAGATAGAGGGAGGGAGTGTCACGCGCAATCCAATTTTTCTTTGGTGTCGCGCGCTATCACTTGACCAAACAACGTAGCTTGGGTTCATTGGAGAAAACGTTAGATCCAGTCACTGGACAGATCATTTGCCCATATATATATATATATATATAATATATATATATATAATATCATATATTACATACAATATAATACACCCAAATGATTTTCATGAATTGGGACAAAACGTGGAAAGATAAGAGTCAATGGACATCCATATAATTTAATATATTCATAACACCCCCCCTTTGATATCCATTATGAATGTGTCTCATTAAAAACTTTAACTAGGAAAAACCTAGTAGGATAAAAACCTAACTAAAGAAAAGAGTACATAATTCATTGATACATTTTCCAATGCTGCCTCATTAAAAACCTTTCTAGGAAAACCCAGTGGGATAAAACCATGATAAGGGAAAAAGGGTACAACATGTATCGACTCCCCCTCTTAACAACATCAGTTGAGATCTTTGAGTCTTCGAAGACCAATATCATGACAAGCTTTTCAAAGATTGTACCTGAAAGTGACTTGGTGAATAAATTTGATAGATTTTCACTTGATCTGATTTGCTGGATATTTATTGCACCATCCTTTTGAAGGTCATGATTAAAGAAGAATTTTGGTGAAATATGCTTCATTCTATCACCTTTGATATAACCTTCTTTAAGTTGGGAAATACATGCAGTATTATCCTCATATCGAACTGTTGGGACCAATTTACCTGAAGATAAATGACAAGTTGTTCATATGTGATGTGTTACTGACCTCAACCATACACATTCTCAACTTGCTTCATGCATTGCTAGAATTTCTGCATGGTTAGATGATGTGGCTGATATAGTTTGTTTCATAAATCGCCATGAAATAGCTGCACCTCCACATGTAAACATATAGTCTATTTGTGATTTACCATCGTGTGAATCTAACAAAAATCTAGCATTTACATAACTAACTAGTTCATGCTTGGATACATTTGAGTAGTAACAACCCAAGTCCATAGTGCCTTTGACGTAACGAAGAATGTGTTTTATTCCATTCCAATGCCTTTGTGTTGGTGAAGAACTATATCTTGCTAATAAATTAACAGCAACTGATATATCAAGCCGTGTGTGATTTGCAAGATACATTAGTGCTCCAATAGTACTGAGGTATAGTACTTCTAGACCAAGTAGTTATTTTTCACCTTTGTCACTAATTTCTCTAGGTTGGAATGGATCTTTATCCACTTTCAAAGACCTTACAATCATTGGAGTACATATTAGATGTGACTTATCCATATAAATTGCTCTATGACATTCTTTATATAAACTTCTTGATATATAAAGATCTCATTCTTTAGGTATTCGATTTGTAGTCCAAGATAGAATTTCGTTATGCCCAAGTCTTTCATTTCAAATTCTTTCTTCAAACAATTAATTACCTTTTGAAGCTCTTTAGGAGTTCCAATAATGTAGATATCATCATCATAAACAACAATTATAGCAAATTCATTTCTAGATCTTTTCATAAAAATGCATGGGCATATTGGGTCATTTTTGTACCCTTCTTTCAACAAATATTCCTTGAGACAATTATACCAGATGAGCCCTGATTGCTTCAACCCATACAGAGATTTATTTAATTTAATCGAGTATTGTTCTCGAGAATTTGAATTAGATGCTTCTAGCACCTTGAGTTCTTCAAGGACTTTCGTATAAATATCATTGTCAAGTGACCCATACAAATAGGCAGTCACGACATCCATTAAACGCATATTAAGTCCTTCATTTACTACTAGGCTAATTAAATAAGGAAAAGTAGTTGCATCCACTACTTGTGAATATTTTTCTTCAAAATCAATGTTAGGTCTTTGTATAAAGCCTTGGGCTACAAGACGTGCTTTATATCTTGTAATTTCACCATTTTCATTTCTTTTTCTTACAAGGACCCATTTGTATCCAACTGGTTTAACATCTTCAAGTGTATGGACTACAGGTCCAAATTCTTTTTTGTTTTGCCAGTGATTTTAATTCTGCATTAATAATATCTTTCCATAGGATCCAATCCTTTTTCCATTAGCACTCGCTAATGGATTTTGGCTCATGATTCTCATTATCATTCATTACATCATATGTTATATGATAAGCAAAAATGTCGTCAACGTTGACTTCATTTTGGTTCTATCGGATATCATTCATAACATAATTTATTGAGATCTTATTATTTTCACATATTTCAGGTACCTGGGTCTCTTCTGGGACTATAACATTCTCTTCTGGAGATATCTCTACTAGAGATAATAACTCTTCAGGAGATGACTCTTCTGGAGCTACTAACTTTTCTTGATTATCCTTGACTTGACCATCTATATTCTTAGCTCCTTTTCTCGTTTGAGGATTTTTATCTTTGGAACCGATTGGCCTGCGACACTTCATGCGTGCTTTAGATTCATTTTTAATAGGTTGTTCTTCAAGGACATCAACTCGAATAGGAGCATTAGCAGTTGGGACATGTGACTTTGTCACTTTCTTTGGGTTAGTAAATGTTTCTGGCATTCGATTAGCTAAATTCTATAAATGAATTATCTTTTGAACTTCTCGTTGATCATATTATTTTGTACGAGGACCAAAATGAGCCAATGATAATTCATTCAGCTAAGCTCTTTACCCAACTGCTTATTTTCTCCCCCTAATGTTAGGAAAGCTGATTCATCAAAGTGACAATCAGCAAATTGTGCTGTAAATAAATCTCATGTAGATGGTTCAAATATTTTATGATTGAAGGAGATTCATACCCAACATATATTCTCATACTTCTTTGTGGACCCATTTTAGTGCGTTAAGGTGGTGCTATTGGCACATATACTGCACACCTAAAAATTCTTATATGGCAAATATTAAGTTCTTGACCAAAAACCATTTGTAAGGAGGAAACATTTAAGTAACTAGTTGGCCTGATGCAAATTAACATTACTGCATGCAAAATGGCATGGCCCCAAACAGAAATTGGGAGATTAGATCTCATAAGTTAAGGTCTTGCAATAAGTTACAATCGTTTAATCAATGATTTTATAAGTTCATTTTGCGTATGGACATGAGCTATATGATGTTTAACATCAATTCCAAGGGAGATACAATATTCATTAAAAGCTTGTGAAGTAAACTCACCAGCATTATCAAGACATATTTTCTTGATAGGATAATCAGGGTAATGTGCTCTTAATCTAATCAATTAAGCAAGTAATCTCGCAAATGCTAGGTTGAAAGAAGATAATAAGCAAACATGTGACCATTTGGTTGATGCGTCAATTAAAACCATATAATACCTAAATGGTCCACATGGTAGATGTATTGGCCTATAAATATCTCCCTGTATCCGTTCTAAAAATGTGATAGACTCACTTTCTACTTTGCTTGGTGAGGGTCGAATAATTAACTTTGTCATGGGACATGCATCACATAAGAAATCATAGGATTGTGGTATTTGTTTACACTTTAGGGTATATCCACATAAATTCTCAATTATTTGCCACATCATGGTTGACCTTGGATGGCCTAACCGGTCATGCCAAACATTAAATTCATTAATAAACTTTTGGTTTACATTGGCAAACTTTTGATCTGTATTGGTAAACTTCTGGTTTAAAATAGCATGTGTTTCAAGTGTGCTTATAAATGTATAATACAAACCAGAAGAAAAAGCAGGAAAACTTTCTAATATGCATTTTCTACCAGAAACAATATTTGTGATAGCAAGACATTCCTTATTATTTTTAGTTGTTGTTTCTATATGATATCCATTTGTGCGAATACCTTTGAAACTCAATAAGTTTCTCTTAGATTTGGTAGAATAAAATGCATTATCAATACATAATTTTGTTCCTTCAGGTAACAAAATATTAGCTCTTCCGGAACCTTGAGTCAAATTTACATTACCAGATATTGTCTGAACGTTAGCTTCTTGCATAACCAAGGAAGAAAAATATTTATCATTTTTAGTATGGTGTGGGTTGTTGCGCTATCAACAAGACACAACAAATCTTCAGGATTGATGCCAATAAGATTCATTCTTCATTAAAAGATACATGAAAAAAATTAAAAACATAATTAAAATAAGTACATAAGATAGAAGAAAGTTTAAACATACTAAAACATAACAGTTCTAAATAGGAAAAGATAATTTATACTAAGAAATCAGCAACATCCAAATGAGCAATATTTTTCTTATTATATTTATTTATTTTTCTAGGTAATTCTTTCCTAGAATTAGAATAACCAAAGGGTAAACTTCTTAAACTCTATTAGGGATCATAAAATATCCTAAGGTTTACATAATTAAGAATAAGTCTTATTTATGTTATAAAGATGATTGGATGTCATCTAAATACTTAAATCAATTAGAGAAAATTATCAACAATTGTTGGGTAATTAAAATTGCAATAATTGGAATTATTTTTGTAATTAATTAATTAATTAATTAAAAAGGCATTATAAAGAAGTATATGAGTTGAATTAATAATTAAAGGCTAATAAAGACCCAAGATTAATATTAAGAGAATTTCTAATAATCATAATTGACTTAGGAACCAATCATACTTTGACAAATAAGCCTAAAAATATCTAATACACAACATTAGGGATTTTTACCAAGATTAAATTAATTCCCCTATTTAGTAGTAAAGGGGCTTAAATTCACCACTAAATTAGACAAGATAATAGCACAAATTATTAAATCCAAGAGCATCATAAATCTTAAACAAATATCAACAATAGTAATCAAGACTTTTTCCAACCCAAAATTTAAAAGGCTTGGATTTAATTTAAAGCTAATTTAAAGGTTTTAGAATTAATTTCATAAAGCCTAATCCTTGTAAAATTAAAATCAACCAATAGGAGAATTTTATCATGGCTTTTATGAGACAAATTAAACACAAATCAAGAGTAAAAAGGGAGTGGGATTTCGGTGCAAGCATGGAGGAAAGAAGAGCAAAAATTGATAATTATAATTAACAAATAAACATCACAATCAAAGCATTAAAATAGGAGACTTTTAAGGCAAATTCAAATGAAATAAAAACCAAATTGGAGTGAAATTAGGAGGGGAGGAGTCGACCATGGTGGTGGAAGAAAATGAGCCAAGTAAATCTAGATATTTACTCTAATATGTCATAATCAAAATTAATTGCAAGAGGACTTTGGGGTAATTGATGACATAAGCTTGTGTAATAAAGTGATTAATGTTTAATTAAGTAAATGGTAAGATAAGAACCATTAGGATAAATTCTAGACACAAGTAAGTGAGAACCGATAGAAAATAAATCATATCTTGGAATCCATGAACTAAGTAACAAATATAAGTAGATATTATGAATAAGCAAAATTCAAGCTTGAACATAGTGGTTTCAAAAGTGATTTTGGTAAACTTTTGAAATTCATACTATTGTGAAAACAAAGTTTAAAAAATACCATCAATCAAGTCATAAAATTGTGATTCCAAAAGTGGAAATGGACCTCAAGAAAAAAAACACCAACTTACACCTAACTAAATTAGGATTTGGGAATGGAAGAAAGATGAAGAGTGTTGGGAGAGGGAGAGGTCGGGAAGAGAGAGAGAGAGAGAGAGAGTTATATGCATGACATCGAGATTGTGTCTTAACAATTGATCTTTCCAATATGGTAGTTCCCAAAAGATGTTGCGTTTGTTCCAATGATGATCAACACCATATCCCGGAGGTTCGCTGGAAGTAGCCCCCTCTTCGACACTTTGAATGTACTTGATCCTGTCCCATATTTCTTGGCCACTTAAACGACGAGGTTCATCTTCCCGTTCGACCACATTCCGCGTGAAGTCTTTTCTATTCCTCCTAAACGGATGATCGATGGGCGGGAATCGCCGTGCCTGTCAAACCAATGAGACCTTGTGACTATATTGCAAGCTATAACCCTCATTCTGTTCAAGACATACCAGGACATGCAAGCTTCCCCAAAGTTCGCCGGCCACTCAACATCCCATATGCGGGGAAATCATTTATCGTCCACATTAAGGCGCCCGCATGGTGAAATTCGCCTCAATGATACATCGTACGTAAGAACCCCTTCACTCCACAACATCTTCAATTCGTCTATCAAAGGCCTGAGGTATACATCTATTTTCTTTTTTGGGTTAGATGGCCCAGGGATTAACGCGTTGAGGAACAAAAACTCTCTTCTCATGCACATGGAAGGTGGGAGGTTGTACGGAGTCACAATCACAGCCAACAGAATAATTCCCGCCCGTCTCGGTTGAAAGGAGCGAACCCATCCGAACATAAACCAAGACGGACATTACGGGGATTGCACGCAAACGAAGGATTCGCCTCGTCAAATTTCGGCCAAGCTTCTAAGATCGGATGGACGCGTCACCAAAATTTCATCCCCGCGATGCTCCCGGTGCCATCTCATGTGAGCGGGCAATTTGTTTTTGTGATGAATACAATCTCTTAAGTCTGGGCACGAGAGGAAAGTACCACATCTTGCTCAATGCTTTAAATGTCCTTTTTCTTTCATTCTTCACAACTTTGTACCTCGCATGTTCACAGAATTTACATGTAGTTCGCTCAGCATCATCCTTGTAATAGAGCACACATCCTCTGGGGTAGCAATGAATTTTTTCACATCCGAGCCCTAGCTCTTTCACCTTTTTCTTTGCTTGGTAAAAATCTTTCGGCAAATTATTGTCATTGGGAACAATCTTACTCATGATCTGCATCATTTCATTGTAATTTTTCTCACTCATATGGTGATCAGTCTTCAAGCTTAGTGTTGCTAAAGTAGCCGATAACGATGAATATTCACTATTTTCAATGTGTTCGCAACCTTCCCATAAAGGACGTTGCGCATCTTGAAGCATTTTATAGAACCTCTCCGCTTCCGGATTAGGATCCTCTCCCATGTATGATGGCTGAGTATGTGCACCAATCTCCTCTCCCAAGTATGAGGGTTCAGCATGAGTAACGGGATCAAAGTATTGGCCGATCGACGGTCCCGCGGCATCCATAACCAACTGTTCATATTGATTAAGGTTGTATCGATGAGTACTTTCTCCGTAATAACCACTCGGTGTCTGTTGTCGGGCTTCCCCATGAAATTCCCAACATTCATAATTCCTCATGAATCCTTTTTGACACAAATGGATTTGAACCGTGCTCGGATCTTGAAATTGCAAACACCTACATTTCACACACGGACAACCGATCGAGGTACTTGAATTAGCGCAATGTCCGAGCAAATTGGATGAAATCTTCCAAACCCTTCAAGAATACTCGAGTAAGTTGTTTTTTCTGAGTTAGACGATTGTACATCCAACTCCTATCACGATCACCTTCCATACTTCCCCAACCCAACCCTACACAAAGACTTTTGGAACAAACAAAGTAATACTAACTAATTCAGCTATTAACCGAAGTGTCAAATACAACTGGCTGCCTATACCAGCCAATTGTCACTTAATCAAGAAAGTGGCACACAAACACATGCAGTGAACAAAAAACAAATCTCAGCAAGCAACCAGAGAATGAGGATAGTACACAAGAAGATGGGAACATGCATGTGGAGGGGGCATGAATACAAATATAAGTGAAATACAACAAAAATAAATTATCACTTATTGTCTAAAGCAACATGCAAGGAAAAATTATTATGGTTTGTCATATGTGATAGGATATTAAAAAGTCAAATATCAATGAAGGAGCATAACAAATGCAGCTTATCTAAATAATTTAAGCAAAGTTCAGAGAAAAAGAAATCAAAAGAATTACCAAGTATAGATTATGTACCTTATCGAATATGAAAGAACCAGGCAAACTTCCTAAAACGTTTGTGTGAGGAGGATACCGAACTTGACAGAATCGGCGAATTCAAAATAACCTATAACATTATTTAAGAAAACATATAAAATTAGTTAAAAGCAATAAATATATAAAATTTCAATCAAGATAGTACGAGATCAGAATAATTAAAGCAAAATAGAAAAGTAGTTAGAGTTTGTTTTGCAGGTTAAATATTAATCAGAGTTTGTTTTAAAAGTTAATATCATGATAGATATCAATGTAACATTGAAATTTATACCTTTTGTTTCTTTTTTAATCCATACTTGTTGCGAAGCCAATCCCCACCACAAATCCAATAACCTTCATAAATTATTACAGCTCCATTTTTAGTCGTACACAACAATATATGTGGATAATTATTCTAAAACTGAAATGTGTGATTATAACTCAAGAAAATGCCCACTTCAGTTTCAGTCCCGTCTGCATTCTCTCATCATTGATTACACTAAATTAAGGTGAACTTGCAAAACCACAGTTTCCAAGATCAAGAAAAATACAGGAACCAATGGGAATTACAAAATGCAGAATTCAGTCACAGCAATGGGAATTTAGTCAGAATGTCTATGCAAATCAGAATTCAGTCACAGCTTATCAGTAATGGCTGAACTTGTAAAACATGTCACGGATCTACGACGTAATGGCATCAGAAAAAGATAAATTGAAATCAGCACAGCTTATCAGTATATCAATAAGTGAATTAAAAGTAAACATCAAATGCCATAAGGTGGGTTAGACGAGTCATAAGATCCATCCCAAGCTGATTTATAAAGAAAATATGTTATGCGTTGAGTCTTCTCCAGGTTTATGTTTGCCTTGGTTCAAATAAGCTACAAATGATCCCTATAACTAGAGTTAGCTCACGTTCTCTCGTGGCCACATTATGAATCTTGATCATATATCCGAGTCAAGTTGTTTATCCAAGTTATAACATTATTCATCATTGAGAATCATATGTGTTACATTCCAATAGGTTGAAAATAATTTCTTGGTTATATCTTTGAGAATCATTATGAATAGTCATTGATTCAATTGATCCTTAATAATCCATATTTTTTCCTTCTATATGTATGGAAGGTTTCTAAAGTAAAAGTAAAGTAAAGAAATATCAAAGTAAAAGTAAAGTAAAGAAATATTAAAATAAAAATCAAATGAATTCGGTATTGTAGGAATAGAATTTCTATTCTATTTCTATTTATTTTTTAGAAAAATAGAGATTCAAAATATTCTTATTCAAAAAAAAATAGCAAAAAATATAGAATTAGAATTCCAAATTTTAATAGAATATTTTTATTTATTATCAAAATCCAATTTAAATTTAAAAATTTATTAATTAATATGAAATATGAAATATGAAATATGAAATATATTTTTAAATATATAAATTTATTCTAAATATAAATTAGAAATATATAAATAATAAATCTTATTTTATATATTTTATATTTTATTAAATTAAAATAATAATATAAATTTTGAATATACATATACAATACAAATTAAAAAAAAAAGTTCTTTTTGAATCTACATTTTCAAAGTGACTCGATTTAGAGATGAATCATAAAAGGTTAATGAGTTATTTATTTATATCAAAGACAGAGGCCTACAAGAAAATTTTCATGATATACTAAAAAGCTCGTGCATCACATATATTCCAATGACACAGATCCTTCAATACAGTACAATATATTCTGTATGAGCCATACAAATTTATAATGAGTTATTTCTTTATAAAACAAGAAAAAGAAAGAAAATTATTGGCAACCCAGAGCAACAAGAAGCAAATCTGAAAGTAGCTTACAATAATGTAATACAGTACAAGATAGAAAAGGTTAAACTAATTATACATGAAAATGGAATCCATGTACAATCACCAATATATAAGAGATAAAATCAGATTTTACCGTGCACAATCAGAGTTCTTTGCGAGGTATGTTTTCAAATCCACAAAGCACCTCTTCTCTAAAGGAAAAACCTCAGAGGAGTCAACATTTAACAATGGAAACAGTTTATGCAGAATTTGGTACAGCAGTAACTGCAAAACAGTAAAGCATGTCATGGTCTGATCATTCAAAAGGATTAAAGACAAGCATTGCCCAAACTAACCTAAGTAAAACCACGTAAGCTGTGACGATGTGAGGTTAATAATGGAACTAGAGGAGGAAATAATTCATCCAAGTGCCTAGACTGAACATCTTTAGATGAATGAAGAATGACATTAGCTGCTATAAATACATAAGAAGAGAGTGCCTGCATACACAACCAAACAAATTAAATAATATGCTTTTATGTTTCAGTAGACCACAGCATTAACAGCTAATATTTCCTATGCACTTGGTAAAATCCACATATCATGCAATAAAAGACAGGTTATAAAGAAATGTTGACATCACCAGCTCAGTGAAACACAGTCTTAAGAGTATTTGTGATGAGTTGATTTGAATACAAGATTCTTAATAATATATCACGAAGCACAAAAGGAAAAGAAAGTATAGTGGAGTTCAAACAGTCCATGACATCTAAATATACTCCCATTAAAATAAGCATGCTCCAATTAAATTTTGAAAGGGTTCAAGACAAGAAACTCAGCATAGTTTCAACTGAATTTTACCTCATTAGAGAACTCTACTAACTCTGAAATTCACTTCTTTATAAGTGTTAGAGAACAAGAAAGCCCCATACTCTCTTTATATAATTAAAAAAACGTTGAAATATATTATCAAAACTATAAAAAAATGTTGTGCTCCTGGTTTAAAATCAAGCTTGATAAAAGACATACCAGTTCTAATTATTTTCTGCAAGTAACAATATAAGACAGTTGAAGTGTTGGGCTTGAGATATGGTCAATAAAAGACGTACCAGTTCTAGTTATTATTCTGATGCTTCTTCAAATAACAGTACCAAAAAGGTCTCACCATAGCATTCTACTATTATCTTTAAAATGTTCATTCCAGGTGACCAAACCTCATAAATCACATCGAATATAGAAAGAAGATCTTCCCTTAAACCATATTAAATTCAAAAGCTCCATCCTGTTGATTTATTTGAGAAAGCACCATATAATCACGAACATTGGTAGTAACTAAAATACACTTAAACCATATTAAATTCAAAAGCTCCTTCCTGCTAGCATTGAGAAGAGCAAAAACTTAGAAAGAAGTGGCTTTTGAGCATACAATTATGAAATTTACAGTCCAAGTACCCGCATATGCAAGTTAGTGCAAAGGCAATGGGGCGCACAAGCAAAAATACATAAAGCATTTTGTTCAAACATATATTTGCATCAAATATGCCAGCCTGATCCACAGATTTATGAACAAACTTCTTGCAATTCACTTACACAACATTTAGTGCATAGCGTTTACAATGAGGAGCCAAAGCTGTTTTGATGGTTAAAGGCTCACACCTTCCAGATTGCATATTTTCTTAAATCATAGTGGTATTTAGCGCATAGCGTATATAATGAGAAATCAAAGCTGTTTCTGCAATCTCAAGCATCATATCCCATAATCAAGCATGGTAAATTAATCATTCAACTTCAAGGACTTCCGAATCAAGTAAGGAAAATGCTGGTAACATTGCGTATTTTAGACCCAAATTCATCCCAATCAATTCAACAAATCCACACGAAACGTGTTCTGTTTTGCTGTTCAGAACATATGGTACGATATCAAATTAAAGAAGAAATATTTAATCTTTCAAGACAAAATTTAAATTTGTAATCTAGTCTTAAATGAAACGATGCCATCCTAGTAAAAGCAGAGTAGCAGACAGCTGATCTATGAAGAAGCTCTTCTTCACGATTTAGCACAGGAAAACCAGATTCACTAAATTTACTTGTCAAATAGCCACATCATGCAGCTGGCCAGCTTAGTAAATGAAAATATACATAATTGAACTCAAAACAAGAAGAAAATCAGCTAAAATTCCTAACCAGAAGAAAATCGGTCCACATGCTTTGGGATGTTACTAGAAACCACAAATGCAGAAGAAAAAGAAGAATTTCATCATACCAAAACAATCCACCCAACCAGACGCCGACGCCGACGCCGTCGAGAATCAAGACGAGACGAGAAGTCGAGAACAGGTCCTGCTTCTGTTTTGAAACACGAGTAACGAGGCAACTGAATATTGCGATGTCGACGGTGAGCATGGTGACGAGGCGCCTGTGCTGAGATCCTGAATGGTGTGATGCCGACGGTGAGGGACTGCGGTGGCGTTCTGCCGATCTGGGACGTTTAGGAATTTAGGGTTTTTTGGGGGGAGATCGTAATCGGGTGGAATCCACATTAGGTGCTTATAGTTATGTGCTTATTAGGTGCTAATACCTCTAATTAGAGGTATTAGCGTATTTTTTAAATTTTTTTATATATTATATTTATTTAGATTTAAATTATATCTTTTTTTGAGATTTTTTTAGGTATCTCAAATTAATTAATTTTCGATTCTGCGCATTTTATGCTGTAACATCGTATTATGAAAATTAATTAATTTGAGATATTTGAAAAAAAAAATCTCGTAAAGTTAAAGATATAATTTAAATCTAAATAAATACAATATATTAAAAAATTAAAAAAAATTAAAAAAAATATCTTAATACATACAATTAGAGGTATTAGACCTAATAAAGACTTAATTATTAAGACCTAATGTGAACCCTAATGGGGTGGGTGACAGGAGAAGAAGCAATGAAATGTGAGGGTTTTTTTAAAAAATTAATTACTACACTTAAAGCAGACATAAAAAAAAATTGTAACATTTTTTTTTTGCTCATTGTGTGTCGTTCAAATACAGTTTTAATGGTCTAAACTCAAACTTTTTAATTGATCCTTTTTAAATAAAAATTTTTAAGAAAAAAAACTTAGAATTAAGAGCTCGTCTTTATTTTAGATTTTGTATCTCAAGATAAGTTTTTTTTTTTTAAAAAAAAAAAACCCTAAATCTGGCTCATCCCGACCTAATCTATACATTCTAGATTAGGGGTTCATTGTTTGGTGATGACCATTGACCACCCCAAACAGAATCCTAGCTATACAATTGGATTCTTTTATGACTTCTGATCTTTTTTTTATCTTTAGTCCTATTTATGCTCTTTTGACCAAATAAATGAGATTATGATAATTTTCTTTATATCAATTGTTCCAAGAAAAATGGAGAGAGAAAAAAGAGTTGAAAGGTACCCAATCATAAATGAGAGTAAAGTTGAAAATTCATCTCATAATCATTGAGCTAACTACCTCTTCTTGGTATGTGTGATTTGGTCAAAACGGACTAATAAATAGGACCAGAGTGGTAAATCTTAATTACAAAAACTCTATTTTACGATTATTATTTTTTGGTTCTAGAATATTTCTCTGTAAATTAATTAACTTGGTATTGGAGTCATAATCACTAAAATGCTATTTTATATCTAACAATTACTATGAAAAACTGGAAAAAAAAGGCTCCTTTACGTTTTATGTATCATTATTCTTCTTTTTGAAAATTACGTATTACATTTATCAACTAGCTTATTGGTAATTTTTTCCCAAGTTTGGTTCTGACCTACAGCTTTAATTAGCCAATAACTAAAAAAGAATTAATTTACTTGTAGCTAAAAGAAAGAAATATTGTGGGTTATTTTTATACATCCAATATATCTGTTATTGTACTTTTATTATAATTTAAAACTGGCAAATAGTAATATTTCATTGTTGTTCACTTCTTCGAGATGTTTTTTCTTTTTAAATTTTTGAAATAACTTCTACTCATGTAACCCCTTTTTCCTTGAAGCTAGTCACAGTCTACATGTAATTAAAAAATTAATTCATTAAACTTGCCTCTGGACCTCGTTGGACTAATGATGATATTGGAAACTGTTGTCCATTAATGATTTTGATCACGCATGTTGACTAGTACCATATTTGATTGGTATGGGAAATGATATGATTCATTAACTTTAAGATGGTCTTTACTCTTTAGTCAATATTCTTTCCCTAAGAATTATATATCTTGTATGATTGTATCTAAACTTAAGGGTCTGTTTAAGGAAATTTGTCTTTAATTTGTTCAAAGTGATTAAAAGTAAATGAAGATCCTTTAATCTAAGATTACAAGAGAAAATTTCCAATTACATTCATTTAATAATGATAATGTCTCTTTTGGTATTAGAAGCGAGGTTATCAAACTCGCAGTTGAAGAAGAAACTAAGAATAATGAACGTAAACTAGTAAGAATTTACTTTTATCATTAAATATGATCACCAGTTTGAAACCTTCACGTGAACACCAGTGTGAACAAAATTAACAACCTGGAGAAATTGGCAGCGAAAGACCGAGAACTATGACGCCTGAAGCCTCAAACCTTCAGCATCTCCATTTACGGTAAGACAGGGGACAACCAACTCAGGTTCAGAGAAAATAGTCAGAGGCGAAATTAAGAATCATGTCCCACAGTCCGATAATGCAGTTGAGATTATGAGGAATCAGTATGAAATCCAAACTTACAAATATATATAAATCTCGGGGCAGACCGGGCTACAAAAATGGTCTCAGACCTTGGCCCGAGGTCTAGTCCAGCCCGAGTAAAATGGTCCGGTCTGGTCTGAAGATATTGTCCCAGACCAGTTTTTTTCAGACGGACCTGGTTGGGTCGGGCCACCTGGACTGTCGGGCTTTTTGGACATCCCTAGGCGGAGCCAAAATACATTAATTAATAATAATTACATATTTACAGTTTTAATTACATATTTAAAATGAAAAGCAAACCTAATTTACTCAAATGCAAATCGATTTAGGAATTAGGGTTAGGGATTTTTTTTTGACTACCTTGGTTTGAAGAGGCAAATTGATTTAGGGTTTTGAAAGGAATTGAATGTTGTCTCTTGAGTCTAAGGGAGGGGTGGAGGGATATTAATTAGTATTATTTTATTATATAATTTTTAAAAAACAAAAACAAAAACTCTTAACAAAGGTCGATAGGCCTAACAGCCTATTTGGAGGCCTAGGCGCGGTTTTGTTAAGACAAAAGACCTTAAAATAGGTTTTGGCTCGGCCTTTAGCCTATGAGTCAGCCCGAAAGTGCTTTTTAACAGCCATGCCACAGCTCATGGCCTATTTCCACCCCATGTGTAGGTAAAGCTATCAAAATGGGCCACCCCGCAAGGGGCTAGGGCCAAAAAACCCGCATGTTAAACAGCCCGCACGGGCCAAAAAATTATATAACCCTAAGGGTTAGGGCCAACCCGTGGGCCAAAAATCATTTCAAGATACAATAACCGTTTTTATTTTTTATTTTATATATAAATGATTCAATTATTTTGCTCGAAACTCTTTCTAAAGTTAAAGAAATAGTCAGATAAAGAAAAAGAATTAGTTTAATATTTAATGAATAAAATAATGAAACCACGAAATTCTATTCTCGTTGGAGTCTGGACGCGTGTGAACTATGAAGTACCTATAATGAAACCACAACCACATGGTCAGATGAAGAATTTGTTTAATCTTATTCTTGTTTAAAAATTACTCCCTCCGGTCCTAATTAGAGGAGCACTTTTGTAGTGCAATTTGCACTACAAAAGTGCTCCTATAATTAGGACCGGAGGTAGTAATATCTAATGAATAAAATAATGAAACCACGAAATTCTATTCTCGTTGGAGTCTGGACGCGTGTGAACTGTGAAGTAGCTATAATGAAACCACATGGTCAGATGAAGAATTTGTTTAATCTTATTCTTGTTTAATAATTAATATTTAATGAATAAAATAATGAAACCACATAGTCAAATAAAGAAATAGCTATAATGAACAAGATTTTTTTTTTTTATTTGGTATGGATACTTTATTTTATTTTTCATTGAAAATTGCTATGTGCTATTCGAATGCATAACCCTTGTCGATAATAGGATCTTACGATCCATGTCGATCCCAAGATTTACGATCTTTACACTCCCTTCCGATCTTATATAGGATCTTGATTTTAACAACACCGAGTGCGAGGCAAGAGCTATTTAGGGTTTTATTTTTGCGAGGAAAACGACTCCTCGCAAAATTACCCCGCATTTGCGAAAATGAGTATTTATATATAATTCATGTAAAAGCGACATATGCCCATAGATTCTAACATTTTACCATTTAACCCTAAGCGACATTTATATATAATTCATGACAACATCGCAAGTTGATATAACTATAAATTAGAGATAATATTACAATGGTCATATAGTTCATAATTTCAAGGGCTTTTATTCTAACATTCGAGTTAGCAATAATTATTCGCTTATTTAAACATTTTTAATCATGTGATTTCAAAATTTCGATATATTTCTTATGAAGGTTTTTATTAATTTACAATTTTTTAAAATATGTCATCTTCGTTATATTTATTTGATTAAATGATAAAAAGGAAGATATATAGAAAAAATAAATATATTCATTATAAGACAAATGTTTATAAATATATTTAAAAATACTATTGTTTAGAAGAAAATTGTCTTGATTTTAATCAATATGCTTCGAGTCGAACAGGCGGAAATGAGTGAGAGAGTTGATTTTTTTTGGTTTAATTGCCTTGGCTTTACCATGCAAAAATATTTTTTTAGAGAAAAAAAAAATTGCGAGGGAAAAAAATCTCCCTCACAAAATGATGACTTTTGCGAGGGAAATAAGTTTCCCTCGCAAAAATCTCCATTTTGCGAGGGACACATTTTTCCCTCGCAAAATAGAGGAAATTGGCGGGCAATTTCCCCCAATTTCCCGCATTTTGCGAGGGAACAATGTTTCCCTCGCAAAATGATCACTTTTGCGAGGGAACCGTCCTTCCTCGCAAAAAAATGGCCATTTTGCGAGGGAAATCTCTTTCCTCGCAAAATTGACGGAAATTGGGGAAATCCCCCAATTTCCCCAATTTTGCGAGGAGCCATCTTTCCCTCGCAAAATGGGGATTTTTGCGAGGAAAATTGTTTCCTCGCAAAATTGGTTTTTCCTCGCAAAAATCCCCATTTTGCGAGGGAAAATTATTTCCTCGCAAATTTGTCAAAATTTGCGACGGAATTTTGTTCCTCGCAAATTCCGTCGCAAATATGACAGTTTCTAGTAGTGGATTCCAAACACACAATCTCGATGTCATGCATATTGAGAGGAATGTGTTTTGTAATATTTTGTACACCGTAATGGACACCAAGGGGATGAAAAAGGATACAGTCAACGCAAGACGTGACATACAACAGATTTGCAACAGGCCTGCTTTGCATTTAGTGGAGAATTCCACGGGCCGGACTTCCAAACCTAGAGCGCCGTACACATTGAACAAAGAGCAAAATTTACAATTGTTGCGGTGGGTTAAAGGTGTGAAACTACGGACGGTTATGCATCAAACTTATCCGAGATGTGTTGACATGAACGGGGTGAAGTTATCCAAGATGAAGAGTCATGATTGTCATGTTTTATTTCGAGATTGTTGCCGTGGGCCTTCAAAGAACTACCGAAGAATATATGGAGTATTCGACGGAATTTTCCTTGTTCTTTAGAACAATTTGTGCTTCTGAGCTTAATGTTGATCAGTTACGGCAACTGGAGGAGAGCGTGCCAATAATGCTATGTAAGTTAGAAATGGTGTTTCCTCCTAGCTTCTTTGACTCAATGGAACATTTGCCTGTTCACTTGGCATACGAAGCAAGGGTAGGAGGTCCGCAACAATATAGGTGGATGTATCCGTTTGAACGGTAATAGATATATATATATATATATATATATATATATATATATATATATATATATATATTGTACGTGATTAATTAAAACACATTGCGCTATAGGTTATAAATATCCTCTGATTGTCCATTGTAGGTTTTTACGCACACTTAAGAAGAAGATCAAAAATACAAGGTACGTTGAAGGATCTATCATTTGAAGCGTTTCTAGTCGAAGAGGCCACTAAATTTGCCTCATACTATTATCCCCCGAAGTTATATCAAGATGGAGAGAGGTACCTCGCAACGATGATGGCGGTGAACCGAGTGGGATATCAATATTTAATTATCCGGCCGAGTCGTGCGAAAACATTGTAGGTCAACTACGGAAGGACGCGATAAAAAAATAGCGGAGTGGTATATTCTAAACAACTGTGACGAGGCCGCCCAATACTTAAAGTAAGATTTCCTCTTTTGTTACTGTTACGGTAAGTATTAAAGTATTAATTTCATTTTTTTTTGTTACAGTCACTTCTCTAATTCGGTCCGATCGACAAGTCCTTTGATGTCAGATTCCGATGTTGATCAATTCATGAACGCTGAGTTTCCTAATTGGTTACGATCCTTCTTCGTGCACAACCCATGCTCCCGGGATGTTGTGTGGAGTTTATCTTACGGATGCAACAATTTGTTACCCGGATCAAAAAATATGTAATCAATGGGTATCGGTTTGCAATCTGACTGTTGAAGCGAACGAGAATACGGAATGTTGCAATTACGGTGTATATTGTCGAGGTGGCCAAGTTGATGGGGTCGAGGGCGACTACTACGGGAAGTTAATTGACATAATTCAGCTGGATTACAAGTGGGAAAAGTCAGTGACTCTATTTAAATGTGAGTGGTTTGATAACACTTCGCGTGGGACAAAAGTGGACAAATATGGAAATGTTGAGATTCACTGGTCAAGGAGATATACAGTTAGTTATGACCCATTCATTCTTGCTCAACAGGCGGAACAAGTTTATTATACATCATACCCCACATCTCGCCAAGGGTGGATGGGAGTTATCAAAACCAAAGCACAAAACATTATACCTGAGTCGAAAAAGTCAGAAACAAATGACGATATGACTGAACCGTTCCAAGCTGATGTGGAACATGTACTTGCCGTAAGTATTGCCGAGGACGATCTACCAAGCAATCTCTTTGATTCCGCTGCGGAGTTAGAGTTGATTCCTATCCA
Source organism: Acacia melanoxylon (assembly GCA_019022615.1). Classification (NCBI taxonomy): domain Eukaryota; kingdom Viridiplantae; phylum Streptophyta; class Magnoliopsida; order Fabales; family Fabaceae; genus Acacia; species Acacia melanoxylon. The sequence continues at coordinate 1,528,589 of JAFJYJ010000002.1, forward strand.
TATTGACGTTGAGGAATCAGATGATGAGGCACAAGAGATATACTCAACTAGTGAATCTGAATTCGATGTCTATGAGACGCCGGAGGAAGGTGTCCAGGCAGAGGTCGAAGAACAGGAATCGTCCGGTTGATTTGAGTTAGTGTTTTTTGTGTGTATACTAGATACTTTGTTACTTAGCCAGTGTCATATTCATTAAATTTCTTATATTTATATGTATTGATATAATGTTTATATGTGTTCAGAGATGGAGCATCGAGGAGGCGTTCGGTGTGCTGGACGTAGTAGTGGTAGCTCCCGGCCCCGTCCTATCAGAGGGGGTAGGACGACATCATCTACCCCCACTATAGGCAGAGGTTTTGGCTCTTCCCCAGATATGCCGTCATTTACTTTTTCATCTTCACCGTCTACTACCGACTCTGTTTTGGGCGGTAGAGGTGTGCCTGTCTCTCCGATTGATCCATAGCAAGGGGCAGAGCAGGTTGAGTTTACGATTTCTGACTGATTTACATATATTTTGTTTTCTTTAAGCATCTATGTTCTAACATTTTCAATACTTCTTCCTTTAGCACACCTCGTCGCCTCAGAGCCAGGTTGGGGAAGCTAATTCCTCTGACACACCAGTTTGAGGAACATTTGATCCTTAGACAGGGAAGATGTGGATTCGTCCTATCGGCGACACCGAGTAAGTCACTTCTCTAAAGTTACTAGTAATGTTATGATTTTTTACCTTTAGTTTGTATGCTAATATTTGTAACATTTTCTTTGTTTTCGTGTTTTAGCCTAATAAGACGGTGAAGAAATTCTTAAAGGATCAAATGTTCCGTAATTTCAATCGGCCTTGGGCCACTTGGACGAGAGATTCCTCGGGATGACCGAGATAGTTGGTTCAAGGAGTTTTGGTAAGTTATGTGATTTATGGTTATTAATTTCTTCTCATCAAAATGCAAACTGATTAACTACTTTTATACTTTGGAGCACTAATTGTTTATTATTGATTTTCAGGGAGAGTTTAGCTGGTTGCCGGTTGATTCGGAAAATTTAAAAAAAGCTTATAACTTCAGGGCCAGCAAGTGGATGTCTGACAGATTTTATAAATTGAGATGTGGAAGGGGAAAGAAAAATTGGATTCAACGGAGGTCGTGAACAATTATTTCAAAGATGGGAAACCGACGAGAAATATATAAAGCAAAGTGAACGAAATAAGTCAAATAGGGCCGTATGGATGGACCGTCATATCTTTGGCGGCCGCATTCCATTTAGTGAGCATCGACAAAAAGTTGTAAGTATACGTTATTTTCTATTTTAGCTTTCAATATTTTATACTTTGAAGTAATTAATTGACGGTTATCAATTTGTGTTTTGCGACGCAGTGCGGGGAAGTTCGCACATTTGATTCCTTGGGTTACCTTTGAGAGGATCCATTCCTGAGAGGGAGATTGAAGGTGAGAGGCGCGGATTAACGCCAAGTCCCAGCAATGCGCGATGAGATATTAATTAGATTTATTATTTGTTACATTTATTTCATTTTACATGTCGTGTTTGTGATGTATTTTTGTGTGCTTGTAGGAGACCTTTCGGCCGACGCAGAGAGAGACTCGCAGATTGAGAACAACCCGACGTCCTCTTATTCGATAACGAGAGTCTCTTCATTCGAGGCCGCAGCGGATTTGACAAGAGGGGAGAGTCTTCGGGATGGTGTGCCTCGCGCGGAACCGAAGTTGTCTATGAAGCGCTCATCCAAAGCACTAGTGGAGGTGGTCCTACAGGTAGACGTAATACTTTTGCTACCAATCGCAAACCATTATTCCCTCGTCCATTTAAATGAAGTACACGGCAATTAAACTGACTTCGTAATGTTGGTTTTGCAGAAGATAAGAGGGTAAAGGTGTTAGAAGAGAAGGTGAAGGAGCAAGAAGCGAGGGTGCAGGAGCACGAAAAGAGGGCGAAGGAGCAAGAAGCGAAGATGAGGGAGCAAGGAGAGATGATTGCGAGATGCGAGCACTTCTCCAGTCCTTATTGAAGGACAAGGGTCCTGGTGGTGATGACGATACTGGTGGTAGTCATAACCAGCTCGCTTCAGTTTAAACTTTTTTTTTAGTTCATTCTAGTCGAAACATTATAATTAGTAAATTTTGTTATTGCTTTGTAAACTTTATGATTGTTACAACTTATTTTTATGATATACAAGTTTTTTTATTTTCTAATTTTTAATATTTTTTTGATAATTATTTTCTTTTATCTAATTATATATATATATTTTTAATTAATACGGTATTTGCGAGGAAAAGTTCTTCCCTCGCAAATTCATAATTTTGCGAGGGAACAATATACCCTCGCAAATACCTTATTTTGCGAGGGAAACTATTACCCTCGCAAAATTATAAATTTGCGAGGGAAGAACTTTCCCTCGCAATTTTCATATTTGCGAGGGAAGATGTTCCCTCGCAAAAGTTTTGAATTTGCGAGGGAAGAGGTTCCCTCGAAAAAGTTTTCAATTTGCGAGGGAAGAGACATTTCCCTCGCAAATTTCATCTTTTACGAGCGAAATTCTTCCCTCGCAAATTTAGAAATTTGCAAGGGAAAATAACATTTTTGTGACGGAAAATCGTTTTGCGACGGCAACAATTCCCTCGCAAATTTCGCCGCAAATCATTTTGCGACGGAAAATGTCTGTTTTTCGAGGGAATTTTTCCGCCACAAAAAGCTGTTTTTTTTTTTTTTTTGTAGTGATCCACCAATTAGGTGAACCTTGAAAACCCTATAAATAGGAAGGTAATGCAAGCTTCATTCTTCACCAATTCACAAGCTAAGCAATATGGTATTAACCAAAGAGTAAGAGAGAAAGTGAGAGTGAGAAGCTTGGAGGAAGCCAGAGTAAAGTTCTAGGTAAGTTCTTATGCCCTAGCTTTGAGTTTTGTAGCTTAGATGTTGTTTTGATTCATAATCTTCCAATTATAGTGTTATTTTCATGTTTTTATGGTTACCAATGTCTTTATTTCAAAAATTTGATGAAGAAGAAGTTATGGCAATTTTTTTGGAAGATTATGGTCAAAGTAGCGAAGCTCTGGCGAAATTTTGTCGGTTAGCGACTCCCGGAAGCAATTTCAAAAACGCTGGTATCTTATGTTGAAGATGCTATGCCAAAATTCTGAGAAACTTCATATTGAAATTAGACATATAGAGCTTTCCAAAAATACCTATAGCATGTCGTTTTGAGTTTTGTGCTAGGAGATAAAAATTCTACAAAATAGGCTACGAAATGCTGAAAAATTCTGGGTAGGCGTTGTAATCATATAAACTGGGAATTGTTTATTAATTCTGGGAAAGAACTCATATTTTTATCTAAAATTAGACATCTTAAGGATTCCGAGGAATTTTACGGATCCTCGTTTCGAGTTCTGTAGAATTAATTATGATTTTTCAAAGTTAGGTGAAAAATCAGTCAATTTATTGAATAATGGCGTTTTTAAGTAATTAAATGGGATTAAATTGGAAATAATTAATCCAGGGGTAAAATGGTCTTATATAGACAAAATATCTCTTGAAATCATATTTGTGAATTAATAGAGACGATATTACCCTTATAGGATATCTGTGCTCGCCTACCGTCGAAACATACCGAAAAACGTCAACGAATGTACGTTCGAAACGTACTGTAACACTGACTCTGATGCTTGTGATATTCTTATATATGATTTTTGTGTTTCTATAAAAAAAACTCTGTCTTATTTGATCATGATAAAATCATGCGTACACGGGTTATGGTCTTGATAATACCGTTGAAAGTTTTCCTAAGCGCTATGGACACGACTGTACATCGTGGCACCGGTGAATGTGCAGACTGGGGTAACAAACATACTGCTAGGGGCTGTGTATTGTTATTGCCTTACATACATTATTATGTATTTCCTACATCTGTTATGGGCTTTTGTAGTGATTATTGCTAAAATGACATGAATACATGTGATACATATATTGTTTACATAAGCATGAGGTTAACCGTTACATGGGGTCCGATGGGCATTGGACCTCAGTCTTAACTAATAGTCAGAGAAGGATTATGGATCAACGAAGGCACCAGTGGATGGAGCCGTGGAAAGACGCAGATGACGGAGCCGTGAGAAGGCACCGGTCAAAGTAAATGCAGAAAGAAGGTTAACAGAACCTATGTTATAGCATGAATCTAATAAGGTTACTTTATATCATTTGATGCTTAAACTAGAAAAGGTCGTCTATGTGGTTCAGTCAATCAGTCGCCGTGAATTCGGGGAGACTTCCACTAGACTTTACCCAGCCTGGCCAAATGGGATGATTTAACTGAGTTAGGTTCTATGCCCCAAGTCTACCTAAGGCTTGGTTGAAGAGAGTATAGTTACATGGAAGAGTTGTAATTATAAAGTTTTGTATTGTTGTATCACATGAATATTCCTTCGGGAAATTTGTAATATATCAGAATACGTCAAGCATCAGCATATGTCTGAGTATTTTATATCAGTTACTCGTTGTTCAAATTTTTAGTACATGCTCTCCGTTTCCGCAAAACGCTAAGCTGTAACACCTCAAACTCTGAAGAATTTTTATAAAACCACGTGTCACCAGCATAATTTATGCTACGAAAATTGGGGTGTTACAATATTAACATCTTCATGCTCAGAATTCTCAGCCTTTTCAACATGATTTACTTCAATCTTTGACCCTTTACCATTATTTTTAAGTGATTCTTGGTAAAGTTCAATCAAGTGTCTTGGCGTCCGACAGGTACCAGACCAATGACCCTTACCACCACAATGTTAACATGAATTTTCAGCATGTTTGTTACACCCACTAGTTTCCCTTTTGTGGTTTTTATCAATCTTTCCCTACTTTGGGCGGGAATTTGATCCACCAAGATTTGGATCACGCCCACGGCTGTAGCCACCTCTACGTCCACGTCCTCGGCCATTAAAAGATTCATTAGTTATTACATTCACTTATGGGAAGGGAGTTGAGCCTGTTGGACGAGATTCATGATTTTCAATAAAAGCTCATTGTTTTGTTCAGCCACAAATTAAGCATATTTCTTGAAACCTTTTTACGATATTGCTACTGCAGGAACAAATTGGATGCATGAAATGTGGAGAATGTTTTTTCTAACATATCTTCATCAGTAACATTCTCTCAACATAATTTTAACTGAGAAGTAATTTTGAACATGGCTGAGTTATACTCGCTCACAGTTTTAAAATCTTACAAACGCAAATGTATCCAGTCATAACTAGCTTTTGGGAGGATGATCATCTTCTAGTGGTCATATCTTTCTTTTAAATTGTTCCAAAGAACAAGTGGGTCTTTTACTATCAAATATTCAATTTTTAAACCTTCGTGCAAATGGCGGCGTAGAAAAATCATGGATTTGACACTATCTTGATGAGATGCCTGATTCCCTTCTTTAATTGTGTCTTCCAGACCATGGGCATTCAGATGGATTTCCGTATCCAACATCCAAGATAAATAGTTCTTTCCGGTAATATCAAGAGCCACAAATTCAAGTTTTGCAAGGTTTGACATGGTTCAGACTAATTAAAGAAATAAACAAGAATTATTAATATAGAAATACCAATGATAGTAACAGGAAATTCAAAAAGACAATAAGTAAGTTATTATAATAAAAAATAAAAATTTTATGGCTTTGGGCCATTTAGTTCTCATAATGAGAAATTAAATTTATATGGCTTCTGACCATAAATAAGAAATTAAAGTGATATGACTTCTGGTCATATAATTTCAAAATAAGAAATCAAAGGTGTATAGCTTATGGCCATACAAAATAACAATATTAATAATATAAAAAAACTCGTACAGAATACAAATTATCCTACTTTATTTATCGAAAATTAAACGTGCTAAAGAATAACAAAAGAAATGAACTAAGAATGGAGTAGTTCTCACCAAAACTTAGTTCATCAATAAGAGAAGAATATGATAATTCAAGACATCAATAAAGCACTGCAACCAATATAAATTATAAATAACAACATAATATAAAATGAATAATGATAACCTCCAATCAATCATGGAACTTGATGTTTAAAACAATCGGTAAAAGTATATGTTTAATTCCATATAGTGGCTAAGATAATCCCAAATAGATAAAATGAACATATAATGAAATCATTAAAAAGACTATGAGAAAATTATACCTTCGTTAGAGCTCTCGTACTGATAATGTGTTATAAAACTAAGAGAAATATAGGAGAAAAACAAAAGAGAAATATGAGAGCAATTCTCATTAACTTCTTGTTTACAATACTTTTCAACACTTCTCCTTACTCACTTCAGAAATATATCATGGTACCTGGGTGTTGTGGGTGTGGCTATTTATAGCACAAGTACATGCCTCATTTAATGCTTGCAATACAAATTGGATATGCCTAGCACACACGTACTGGCACTTAATGGATGCAAATGGTATATATCCAGCAGACTAACACGCATACAATTTGCTTTCCCAATTCCCAATTCCCAATTGTGGGCTAGTGGGCGGCAAAGATATGCCACCTACATGGACATGGCTTTCGTGCGGTGCTTTTAGCATCCATTGCACTCCAATACCCTACAACTGCGTCGTTTTAATGTAAAAGGGTGCAGCTACCTGTTTTTTTTTTAAAAGAAAAATACATATTTCAGGATGTTAACAGATGCTAAAAAAATATTTCAGGATACTGATTAGTATTGAAAAAAAAAACTTCATGCTCTTAACAAATTATTTTATGATCTTGAAAAAATAAGAGTATGAAGTATTTTTTTAAAATATTAATCAATATCTTGAAGTATCTTTTTAACACATGAGCCTGAATTTTGTTTTATCTTTTAGAAAAAAACAAGCAACTGCACCCTTTTGCTTCAAAAGGACGCAGTTGTGGTGTATTGGAGCGCAGCGGATGCTAAAAGCACCGCACGAAAGCCGGGTCCCACCTACATGTCTCTATAGACACACACATACACACACATGCACGCAGACTAACACGCATACAATTTGTTTTCCCAATTTCTAATTGTGGGCTAGTGGGCGGCAAAGATGTGCCACACACACACATATACCTAAATGATTTTCATGAATTGGAACAAAACGTGGAAAGATAAGAGTCAATAGACATTCACATAATTTAATATATTCCTAACAAAAGTAAAATTGTTCACTTGTGATTTTATTTTTATTTTTTGTGATGAAAGGGAGAGAGGGATGCATATTGTATTTCCATACCCCCCCCCCCCCCAAGCTTTTTTATAAAATCTATCTCTCTCCTTTTTTTCTACCTTGTGGCCCTTCTCTCCTTCAATCTCTCATCCTTCCCTCACAACTCATGCATTTTTGTTTTTCTTTTCTTTTGGATGTTTTCATCTAGGGTAGATTTTTTGAAATAAATTTTATTTTCATTTTTGAAACTTTATATGTTTATATTTACTTTAAAATTTTATAATTGATTTTCTTGCGCTTTATTTTTAATCTATTTTTTAATTAGATTATTTTAATTATATAAGTCATTTTAACAATTTAATAACACCTTCAGTCCTAAATATAAGAGTTAGATAAGGGATTCACTTTAATATTACCTCAAATCCAAAATGTAAGAGCTGGATAAAATGTTTACTTTAGTTTTAAATATAAGACCTTAATCCCATGAATCCCTTATCTATCTATTATATTTAGGAGGGGAGCAAGTATTAAATTATTAAGATCGATGAGACATAGAAATAAAATGATTTAATTAAAAATAAATTAAATTAAAATTTAAGCTGAACAAATCAATTATAAAATTTTAAATCAAATTTAAAGGTAAATTCAGATGTAAAATTTTAAAAATTAAAATAAAATAAACTGGAAATTTCATTCTTTAAAGGCTAAAGTATACTTTTAGTCCTTTAAATTTTATATAAGACATCTTTTCCCTTAACTTTTTATAAAATATACTTTTGGTCCTAAAATTTAACACTTTATATTAATATTGCCCCATCTCTGGGAAAACGCCGACTTTTGAATAACTGTTCAAGTGATATTTAATAGTATTTAATTATTCAAATTTTATATATTCTTCAATTTACTCATATTTTAAATTTAAGCTTAATAACATTTAATTACAAAATCATCACTTAAGTTTACACCGTTATCACTTTTTTTTCGTCAAAAATTAACGGTGTTAGAATTATAGGACTAAAAGTATACTTTATAAAGTTAAGAGACCAAAAGTATACCTCATGTAAACTTAAAAGACTAAAAGTATACTTTAACCTTCTTTAAAAAATCTTCCCCTAGATGAAAACATCCAATTGAAAAGAAAAACGAAAATGTGAGAGTTGAGAGATGGAGGAGAGAGAAGGAGAGAAGGCCACATTGTAGGGGAAAAAAAGGAGAGTTAAGATTTTCCACAAAGAGGAGAGAGAATATGGGTATACAAGATTCATCCTTTTATTTCGTTTTCTCTCCCCCATCTCTCACGCACTCTCTCTCCCTTTCACATAAAAAACTATATACTTTTTTATTATAGTAAAAAATTATATGTTTCCCCGTGTAGTGGAATATCTCTACTGATATATCTCTTTATTTCTTCTTCATTTAATGCATCCATCATTTAATTTTTTTTAATGGTTGGAATTTAATACTACATGAAAATATTATATTATTATAACATTAGATATAAAAATCTATCATGCTAAATAAAATAAATCTTAACCATCAAAACTTGATCTAATGGTGGATACATTAAATGTGGAAAGATCAATATGGAGACATTCCTTTTCAATGACAAGTGAAAATTATTCTTAGCGTGAATAATTTGTATACAAAGTCTAACTCATCAGTTAATTACTTATTTTGGTCAACGATTTTAAATGTAGCATGTTGGTTAATAATTTTTTAAAGTATAACATTTAAGGTAAATTGTTATACTCCATGCTGCATATTGAAAAAAAAAAAAAAAAAAAAAAAAAGACTTTTTCCTCTACCACCTTCTTAATTATGATAGTGTAAATAGACATATTCACCCTCGTGTTCATGGCAATTACCCTTAACTAGGCAGGCAACACATGGATTCTTTTCAGACGTGTTGCAGCAACTTCCCCAGAATCTCTGCCTCACGAGTTCACGTAAAGCACAGCATATTATTCTTTGTCAACCTAAAAAGCAGACAAAAATATAAAAGGAAGAAAAACATAATTCTATATATTAACATGTTGAGAAGACTTTACCTTTCACAATCTCTCCTCGTTGATCCTCCTTCTTCATCATACATATATTATACGAGTAATTGACACAGTTGAGGTACATTATCTGGTGCAAGAAAGATGATACAGCCTTTGTTTGGTCTTCTGATGGTGGAAATGGTATTGGTCATGACGATGTCGTTTGGGAGTCCGATAAGGAAAGTGGTGGTGAAGGGGCTTGACTTATTGAAGCAGGGAAGAGGCCCGTTGGTCACCAAGACGGTGGCCGCAACCATGCTTGTGGTGTTTGGCTCCACGCTTTTTACGTTAACCAACATTCAAAAGCGCGTTCACGAAACCGGCGTTCATAGCCAAACTGATGAAGTTCTCATAGCTCAACGTCTCTTGGAAGCTTCTCTTATGGGTAAACAAATGCCTCTGTTTAGTTTTCCTGTTATTTCCCCCTACAAAATAAGTAGTTCGTAACCTAAAAAATGTAGCAAGGTTTTAAGCGGGTTCAATGGGGATACTTCAAAGACGAATGGTTTTAGAAGAACATTTTAGGAAAATCAATACAATTTTTACAAATACCTAACTTAACTAATTCATTCAATATTTGTTAATAAATTAGTTATTTAATTCGACTGTATGAAGTATTTTGGCGTAAAACTTATATACGGTTCTCTACAAAATTTTAAAAAATATATTTGTGCAGTTTGATGAAAACTCATGAGAGGTTTGCATGTTTTACTTCTCCTTTTTTGTTAAGATGTAAGAATACTTATGTATTATAAAAAAGGGTTAAATACCATTTTTGTCATGGAAGTATTGGCTAGAGAGTATCTAGCACAAATAAGTTTTTTTGGTATCATTTTTACCTCGGAAGTTTACAAAAATGAGCAAATATGTCTTAGAAGTTTTTTTTAGGATCAAATTTGCCCTGAAAGTTTTTTTTTTATGAGTAAATTTGTCCTAGAAGTTTACAAAAAGAGCAAGAATTCAACGGTCAAGATCAATCGATGGGCAAGATTGCATGTTTTTAAACTTTTAAAAAAAATGATACCAAAAAATTTTACGGGTGTTGAATCTTTCCCTACCCAATACTTGGACAAAATTGATATTTAACCGTTATAAAAATGCTCATAAATTTTTTATTGGGTGCAAAAAGCTCAACTACTTTAAAAACCAAAGCAAAAATATGAAAACTGTTTAAACCACCTAACTCCATTAGTTTCTGTAGAAGAAAACAGTGGGTCCCGCCACAAAAAAAGTTATGGACGTTGGGTGTTTTCAACGGCTTTTTCATTTTTGTTTTGATTTTTAAATTTCATTCATGTTTTTGCATCCAATAAATGTTTATAGATATTTTTATGTAGTATTGGGTATGAGTTCATGGAGAGGATGAACCTTGGAGTGACAATAAAGATTATTATCATATGACTAAGATGTCGAGGATTCAAATATTGAAAATAGTCTCTTTGCTTATAGTGGTAAGACTGTATATATCTGATAGTCCACACATCATGCAAAGTAGGAGTCTTGTGCACCATGCCGCCTTTTTGGGTATAAGGTCAAGGGTATTTTTCACTTTAACTATTTCATTTTTATGTAAACTTTTTTGGTTAAGTTATCAAAATAAACATGGCCGCCTTTATAATCAAAATTCAAAAGTGAGTCAGGATGCTATACTTTTATCATATGCTTTAAAATTCAAAAACAAAATTCATATACTTCAAAAAACAAAGTGGCCAAAGACAACTTCTATATATTACTTTCCCACAATTTTTTATTACAAAATTAAAAAAGAAATTCATGTGTTCTACTCTTCCCATGAAAACAACTCATATAAACTACTCTTTCTACAAATAAATTTGTACAAGTAATAGCAGTTGGATCAAGTGAAATAAAATTGATTTTCTCTCAAATATATTTTGTAAATGAAAAAAAAAAATTGTTGTGAAAATTGATTTTATTTTGCAGGGTTCTCTCTATTCCTTGGGCTGATGATAGACAGACTTCATTACTATATAAGGGAGATTACTACTCTGAGGAAAAGCTTGGAACTAGAGAAGATATTGAACCACAATCATGAACAACCCAAGAGCAAAAGGTCAGAAGAAACAAAGAAGCCAAAGGTTAATTAACTGAAAAAAAAAACTAAAAACTAATTATAACTAATTTTATATTACTTCAAGTTTGTTAATTAATTAATCGCTACTTGAATAAAGTAAATACACGTGTGATGTTGCCCCATAAAGTTTGATTATTTCAGCTCTTATATTACCGATATGGAAAACAAATAAATAAATGTGTGGAACGTAGTAAAAATGTGCCCTTGCTATTGTGTAAAATATGATTGTTTTATAATGTAATTTATGATTTATGATTTGTTTATAAAAAACAATAATAGTGATGATATAAAACATGACATTCCATCTCGAAATTCACATAAATGTAAGATTTATTTTATATGAATTTCAATATGGAAAAGTCCATTTTGAAATGTGCTAAAGGGGCGAACATAATTAAAATGATAAAACAATTAAGAGGAGGGATTTTTTTTTTTAAAAAAATAATAATAATTTATTTATGTAAACAAACCAAATGATAAAAACTTAGTAACTTTTTTGAGTCATAAAATCGGTCAATAATTAAGATGGCACTGAACTTTTCAACCATAAATGTAGAAAATTAAAAGGAAAATTCCTTTCAGATCCTAAGGGACTAAAAAAATGTCAAAAAACTCCCAAGAAAAATTCATAATACCATAGATAAAGTTGTTAATCTCATAGAAGAAAATTGTTAATATGACAAATGGAGTTGTTAATCCCACATATGGAATTGTTAATGAGACTTTTTTGACATCTGAATTCCCTTGAGATTTTTTTGACAGTTTCTTGGTCTTTTGGGACTGAAATGAGTTTTCCCAAATTAAAATGATTATTATAGGTATTATAATGGTGATAATATTAAGTTATAAAAATTATAACACAGGTAAAAATATTTTATTTAATGATTACTTGATTTAATAATTTTAACAATTATAAGTAATTGAGAGAATTATCTTGTGAAATGAAATGATAATAATGATCAACAAGATTATTAAAAGTATACAAACCCATCTGTTTACAAGTAAAGCATAATGTAATAATCCATCTTACGCATTGCGCTCATTAATAGTTTAATACTCTAGTCATAATAAAAAATTTATTGAAGTAGGTAGTATAAATATTTTATTTTCTATGTTCAAAATTGTTATAATTACAACATGTTATAACTCTTAAGCATGGTAAAAATATGACATAATCTCAAGCATCTCCCCCTCTATGCAAATATAACCTCAATGGCAACTAAAGCTGGCATTTTGAAATACTTTGTCATGTGATTTTACTAGAATGTTTTACCTAAGTTACAATACAATTCAGCAAAGCTCAAGAGATAAATTATTACTTGAAAGTAATGTTTTAAAAGTTGGACCGAACGTCGAGCTAGAAAGACTAACAAGCTATGGTTCAAATAGTCAGATTGGTTGGGCCATCATCCAGTTGAGCCGGTGATGTAATAATTAAATTATACTACCTCCGGTCCTTATTATAGGAACACTTTTATAGCGTAAATTGCATTACAAAAGTGTTCTTCTAATTAAAATAGGAGAGAGTAATATTTTATATAAATATATAATGCTTAAAATATGATTAATCCTTAATCAAATTTAATATTTTTTAATTATAAGGAAAAAAAGATATTAATAATAAATAGAAATATTACAAAGTACTAGTTAAAAGCACAACATAAAGAAAAATTAACTACATTATTAAAAAGATAAGGGGCCTTAATCCAATTTCATTAAAAAATTAACAAATTAACAAAATATATAACAAGGTGAAAAAGAAAACATTTTAATTAAATATCACTTATTATGAATAAAATTTAAATATCAAAAATGCATTTTGAATCATATTAGTTTCTTATGGCCAATTGAATTGTTGGTTGACACTATTGAAATAAAAAATAAAAAAAATAAAAAATTATATTATGACATGTAATATAAAAAATTAGTCTCAGAAAAAATATAAAAAATGAGTACCACTAAAATATTTTGCATTTCAAAACATGTGGTAGATTACCTTATTTATAATAATATTATAAGGGTGAAAGTTAAGTTAGAAAACATAGTTAAAATATTTTATATATGTTTGTGTTTTTTTGTTTTCCTAATCATTTTATGTTGGCCTATCCGGTTTTTATAAAACCATTCCAGGTCTCTGGCTCGATGACGAGTAAATAATGGCCCAGAGCTATCTAACTACTGAAACCTAAAGACAAAATCCAAACCACATTTGTGACCAGGTGACTGTCCGATCTTATCCGGTCTGGCTATGAAAACCTTCCTTGAAACCATTATAATTCAGTTTTTCATACACCGAAGAACGAACTTAACACACAAATCATGCTACTACACTTTAAATATTCAACTAAATATATCAGAAGCGACTTAGATACAATATAGGCTCAAAACACCTTACCATTATTTTCGTTTTAGGTTTCCTTATGCTCACATAATCACAGATAATAAATACACAACAGTTTACAAGGCACACAATAAACATAGGGATCTGCCTTGTATTTGCTACGAAAGTAATGTGACTACTTTTCTTAGACAGTGGTAAATATCATAAAGACTAGATGAAGAGGTCATGCGGGACGAGTTTCCCAGTGTTTATAATCCATAATTTATACAAAAGAGAAATCTCTTGCATGAGACTAAGAACTGCCAAGAAACTGAGATGTGTAAAAGACGCACTTAGGCTGCTTCTGCAAACCCAATTCTCAGATTGCCATAGTCAAATACTGTATGGTATGTACCCATAAAAACATCACCCAGGATCCTGCATAGCATAATAGAAGAACAATCATTAGCCAAGGACTTTCCACTTATCAATGGTAATTATGTTAAAACTCGATATTGAACTAATAATAAAAGGGGAACTGATTGGAGGGCACATACCAAAGAGGTCCACGTGGGGGTGGGACATCCATGGCAATAAATCCACTCACGCACTGAGCTATGTCTCCTTCACCAACTTTGAGGACATACTGATTTTCAGAGACCAATAAAGAGAAAATGAGAGAAGAGATATTGTGCTGAGTTTTAGGAAATCCATATTTCCATATTCAAAATAATATCACTATTATCAGGGAAATCACAAGATGCATGGTTGAGAAATTGAGTAACCAGCCAGGAACCAAGTAACAGGACCTAAAGAACAATTAAAACCAAGCGAGGCACAGTTTGACTGAACCCTTCATATCGATGGCTCCTAACAGGTTATGTCTCCTAGTCCTACAGCCAAACTTGACAACAACTATCCAATGTAGAGTATTCTTTGAGGGTGTATAATCACGCCTTACGGCCTTTGTGTTCAGTTTAGCTTCTCTTTTCACAAAGAGGGAGGCCAATTGTTTGGCCTTCCATTGGCAGAGTTCCCCACCCATAACCCCAAAATCAGAGACCCCAAGGTTCTAAGACACAATTTCTTTGCAGAAAGAAATATACAGAACAGAACTGAAAATTGCTGCACTAATTTATACCTGTTCAGGAGTGAGTTCAAATATCTTCCCTCCAATTGTGAAGGAAACATTAGGCATTGATGCCAAACTGTTACAATCAACTGACGATTCACCCATTGGACTAGGAAGTCGTTCACAAAGCTACAATGACAGGTAACATTTAGCACAAGATCAAGCATATAATCTACATGAGGCCAACAAGACTAGGTAGAATGATCACTCACCTCATTGACATAGTTAAGTATACGATCCTGGGTTTGGTTATCCCTAAGCTGGTTTTGCATCCATACCACAGCCATCTCACAAGTGGAGCACATGGCATCATGTAAACCACCATTGCTCCTTCCAGAACTCTCATCAACAACACTATCGATGCCCATGCTGATTATAAAAGAGAGCAGATGTTACTAAAAATTATTCATAACAAGTGTAACACCATGATGTGTCTAATGAAGTCAGTCCATGAGAGTATGATTAGATTTGGCACTTGGAACATAGGACCTTGTCTTGAAAATCTATGGAGGTGGTGGGAATTATGAAAAAGATAAATATTAACATCATCTTGTGCCTTCAGGAAACTAAATGGATTGGAGAAAAATCTAGGGAAATTGCATATTTCAAACTGTTGTACATAAGGAAGGTAGGTACAAGGAATGTTGTTGGTATCATCATTGATGAAGAGTGGAAAAAGAATGTGGTGAGAATTAAAAAGATTGAGGATAGAATTACATCTTTAAAAATGATAGTTTGCCGTCTGTTGAGAATATCAAGTTTAGAAATATTAATTAATTATTATTATTAGGAATATCATTTAGTATTTATTAGGATTAGATATGAATATTATATTTTAGGAATATATCTTTTAAGATATTATGATTTGATTTGATTAGTTTCTAGGTTTAGGGTTGGTCTATTAGTTTGCCTATATAAACACCTCATTGTACTCTCTTTTATTCTCAAGGATCAATAATGTGTATAGTATTTCTCATGTGCTTCAATGTGATTCTTCAATCTCAACAGAGTCAAGGGGCTACTGTGACAAGATATATGCACTGCAATTTTGATAAAAGGCAAGTTAAAAGTGACTTGGAGGTTAAAATGGGGATTAAATAATTTCACAAATGACAGTTTAAATATTTGGGATCAATTATACAAAAGGGTGGGGAAAGCAAAGGGGATGTTACACATAAAATACAAGCTAGGTGGTTCAAATGGAGAAAGGCTACCAGAGTTATTTGTAATTGAAATGTACCTAATAAACTTGAAGAGAAGTTAAATCGAGCTGCCACAAGACTAGCAATGCTATACGGAAGTGAATGTTGGGCTTTAAAGGAAAAATAAGAACATAAAGTTGGGCTAGCAGAGATGAGAATGTTGAGGTGGATATGTCATTGTACAAGAAAATACATATTTCGTAATGAAAATATATGACGATAATGATGGTGGTAGTGGTGATGTGTAATGTTATTCAATTCCAAAATAATAAGAAAGAAAGAGTCCAACCTTACACCTCGCACACCATCAAAAGTGCATAAACCAATTTCTGAGCATATTTTCTCTGGTTGATCCTGCATTATTTTTAAATTGTAACTCGATGTCAAAACCCACTTACTAATATAAATAGTAGATTTCAGACTCAGAAACCAAATACCTTGGCCAGAATCCTCTCTATTATAGTTTCTCCATATTGTGAAACTAAAGCCTTGCACTCCTGACTCACAACTCCTGTGGCCCCAATTGCATGATTGACTTCAGTAATAATAGTCTGCAGCAAAGGGAATAACATTATACAACATGGCCAAGACTCTTGGAAATGATATGAACTGACAAATGAATCATTTTGGTAGGTGTCGTCAACATCAAATTAATCCTCAGCATGACTCAGGGGCACTCAACACAGCAATAAAACATCATGCTCCAGACAAAAAATTTTCTGGCACAAAGCACACACAAAAGTTGTGTGTGTGAGAGAGAGAGAGAGAGAGACCGTAGGACCAGCCAACAAAGAGGTTCCAGAATCAGCAATTGCTGAACAGCCACCAGCACAATATCCTGAACATGGAACATAATCAGTGTTATATCACCTAAAAGGGATATGGTCTTTTGTGCATAAAATAAAGTGAAATGGATTGGAACTTTCTGGTTTTCTTACCCGTTGATTTACCACCAATCAGTACATCACCCATATCAAACTGCCAAAAAGATCAAAAGGAAAATGAATTTAGAAGATGAAAATGACTGGATATAACCATAAAATGATATATATCTAGGATGGAAGACAGAAACACAACCTGCCAATACCCCTTTCTAGTCACTGGTACATATGTGTGCTCACCCTTATAATGATTAGGGTCCATTCCACCAAAAACAATTTCACCTCCTTCTTCTTCATCAGCATTACGGTTAAGCCAAAAAGAGAACACAGGTTCATTTACAAGACCTTGGTTAAACATGTTATACCTGAAGAAGACCTAGTTAGAAATCTCAAACTGAAATATGTAACCTATCTTACAAACATCATCGACCTCGTGAATTAAGGTTATTATAATTAACATAGAACATCTGCAAAAACACCAGATTGTTACTTTAATGCCAAGTAATCATACCAGACAGGTACTGCATTTCCCACAGATATCTCTTGAAATCCAAGTCCAAGTAAGCCATCAAACTTAGCAACCAGAAATGTTACACCAGGCTCCTTGGTTGCCTCAATAAACTCCTGAAAAATATCCCAGAAGAAAAATCAAACACCAAGATTTCTAGCACTTAGGCATGTTATGTACCCAACATCTTAAAATTAATACCTGATTCTCCACCACAAGGTCACCAAGTTTTACGCTGTCTTCACTAAAGAACCCAGAAATAGCACCAGTTCCATAACGTATGGCAGCAGGTTTACCTGCAAGATACCAATTTATCTTCCATTACAAGGAATTTAGGCATCAAGGAAAATGGTCATAATCATATTTTTGGAAGCCTATATGTATGTGGACGTCTCAAAGATGAACAATTAGGTCAATGGGAAATATAAAATCATGGTGGATTAAGAACAAGTTGATAACGGCCACAACTTCAGGAGCACATGCTAATTGTAATTGAAATCAAATTTTTTAAAGCACCAACCAAAACAACAATAATAATAATACCTAAATTCAAATAAACATGAATGAAGACTATAAACATACCATTCTTCTTATAGGTACTTGAATGCCACGACTTGTACTTAGAGTGAAAATAGCAAGCAATCTGCAGCAAGATGCAATGAAGCCATTCTGATAAATTATAGAGTAAATACCCTTTTGGGTCCCCGACAAAAAACATGGACCCCATGAAATGAGACTTTTTTATGGACTAAAAAGAGCATTTCTTTGTGTGAGGAACTAAAATGGGGTTCGTGTTTTTTTCCAGGGACCGTATTTACTCTAAATTATATAACTTATTATAAGTATGCAGATGAATATCTTTGATTGAATAGGGCCTTACCGAAAAATAACATTTAGATGAAGGAACCCATAAATTGGAACTCCCCGTGTCAAATATTACTTTGAACTTCTGTGGAGGATTGCCAATGCCAATCTCACCAAAATATTGAGCATCCAGATAATTCTTAAGGGGCACAATATCAGCATCTTCTCTGTAACCTAATTTCCAATGAAGTTGATAATTCTTAACGCCACCTCTTAAAGATAGTCCCTCCTTAGGTTCTAGACGAGCAGCAACTTGGTTATTCTGATCAAATTTCCACTTTTTCAGTCCAACTCTCATCAATCCATCACCAGAAGCACAAAATATAGTAGGTAACAAGCACAAGAATATGAAGAAGCTGGCTACAACAGGTCCACTCCTAGTTTCCATGTTTTTCCTGTGATTTTCACAACGATTTCATATTAAAAAGGAAAATCCATATATTAATTCAAATCGAACCCGTTAAAGAAATTATCATAATAAACTAAGACAACAATCAGAAGAGAAAATTCCTCGTCACTTCGGTTTCTACTCCCGTTCAAGAAATCAAAAACAGAGGTCAACAAAGGAAAAGCACGACAAAACGAAATTACCAACACCGAATCAAGACTTCAGCGATGAAATCACACAAGAAAGGGGCGATTATCAAAAAAGAAAACGATCAGAAATAATTGCCCAAATTCACACAGTGATACCTCTAAGTCCACCCTTTCGGAGTTTGCAGTTCGGAGTTCAACGAGAACAGTGGGAGTGAGATGTTTTATTTTATAGAGAGAAAGGTCCGGTTCGTGCAGTTCGACATCTATTGGATGTCCCCAACGGACCGGTTCATAGAAAATTAAATTTAGAAAATTAAATTTAAAATTAAACAACTGAGCACACAGTCCAAAAAATCGAATTTCTCAAGGACCCCCAAATAAAAAACGTACAGTGCCCATCAGATTCTTCGTCGGATAGTTTTATAGGCCCTAAGTACTTAACTCTATTCGGCTAATATTGGGTCAACTATGTCCAAAGCTTAATGGGCCAGACTAGATTGGAATAAAAATGAAGGGAAAATCCAGCTGCCAAGGCCCCAACAAAACCCTAAAAAAGACTTTAAAAAAAGTCACATATCAGGAAAGTTTTAAAAAGTGTTAAATTAACAACTTTATCTTTATCTGTGAGATTAATAATTTTTTGGGACTTTGCTAACATATGACTTTTTTAAAAACTTTGTTGGTCCCTTGGGACCTGAGAGGAATTTTCCCAAAAACGAATAGGCGAAAATGGGGTTGGGGTTGCACTCTCAGTATGTAACTCAATCAGACCAAATAAAGAGGGATTTGTATGTGTGTTTGGATTAACTTTTGAGAATAGCTTTTATGATTTACAAGATAAGCAAGTGGGAGAAGTTTGATCTCAACTTGCACAAAAAGACTTCTGAAACTACAGTGTGGATGTTACACAAACACCCTAATTAAGAAAATTAAGGATTACTTTATTATTTAATTTTAAGTGTAGGTTTCTAATTATTCTCTAGTGTTAGTATCCTTTTTAAACTTCTTTAAAGAATAATTATTACATTTCAACAAAGAAAATGATTGTGTGTGTGTGTGTATATATTTATATTGTATAGTTCTTATAAACCAATTTTCATCGCCTCTATTGGAGCCTTACTCTTAAATTTGTTCATCAAGGCAACTTAATTAATCCCTTTTACTTTAATAGGAAAAGGTTTTTTTCTTGAATCATGATGACTCTTTTATTTATTCACACCTCCATTGTTCCATATTGATGTGGTCTTTTTTCTTTTTGGTTGCTCATCCGGTTCATTAGAACCTTCAGTTCTAACTAATCCGGATTTGTTCTGAGTCAGGTCTACGAGGTTGGGCGAAGAGCTTCCAACACCATTTTTTCCATTCTCATGTCTCGAATTGAGAACGTGGTTAAAGGAGAGTAAATCATTTTCTAATTACTTCCAACGGATGTTGGTAATATTAATGTGGTCTTGTTTGTAAGGTGAAAAGCAATGTTTTAAAAGCAGATAGGAAGATGTGCTTGAGAGGCCCACTGGTTACTATTCATATGGTCAGATCAATACCATAATAATTAAATAAAAATAATATTATATACAAATATAATGATATAAAAATAAAAAATACATGAAAAACAATAAGGAATGTGCATTAAACATTTAATATAATAATCACAAAAACCTGTATATATTGATTATGTAAATATATTACAAAAATTACATTATCATATTGCATCCCAATGTCCATATTCAAAGATTATAATAGATTAAGTTAATATATATTTTAAATTTAAATAATATTTAATAATTAATTTAAATAAATGAGAATACAATAATTTTAAAGACAACAATAAATGATAAATATTACTTAAATAAAGTTGGTTATACAAATTCGCATTACTATTTTTTTAAAGTTAAATATAAAACTTGGAATTTTATTCTATTGTATATCAATTATTCATGTAGAAATATAATAAGAATTATAAAAATTAAAAAGTGAAAATAGTATATATAGTAAAAACACAATGCATTGTTGAAATAGTAATATGGTTGAGAGTAAAGTTGATAATTGATGTTTGGCAACAATATATATGTTGGTAATTGATAATTAAAATTGATGGGTGATGGAAAAATGTTCTGACAGTGCCAAGGAAATAAGAACAAAGAAAAACATAAAAATTCAAAAATCAAAGTTGATTTTGTATTTTTTCTGAAGCAAACTAAAAGTAAATGTCATAGCACTCGGTCTTTTGTAGCGACTATTTAGGTACAATTTTAACAATTTTAACTGCTACAAATGAAATAACATGTATAGTGTTTTTTTTACAACCACTACAAAGTTTACCGTGACAACAGATTTTTTTGTGTTATTCTAAACTTCTACAAATTTGGTCAAAATGCTGCAATATTTGATGTGGTTCACATAAAATTGCTACAGATGACAAACTTCACATTCCAAGGTGACACTAGTTGTGGTTAAACAACTGGCACAAGAATAGTTTAAATTCTTGCTTTAAATTTTTGCACTTCCATTGCAGTTGTTAAATCAATTGCTACAAGTGTAAGACACATTTTTATGGTATTTCAGCAGGGCATTAGTCACGATTACAACAACCACTACAAAGCACGAGGCAAAATTTTCATGGAGTTTTGGCAGGTCATTAGTCGCGGTTTAAAAACCGCTACTGATACGACCACAATAACCTGAAAACGTGGGAAACCTCCTCCTAGTTTGTAGATTATCGTTATTCTTTAGGTTATTATTATTATTATTATTATTATTATTATTATTATTCATTTTGCTTATTGTTCAGTTAATTTCCGTTCATGGCATAAGTGTCCTAGTTTCTAGCCATGTATTGCTACATGGTGTTAGTTGAGTCTTAGGAGAGTCCTAAGTTGGTGTTAGTGGCGTCAATTGTTACTCCTATTTAAGGAGAGTTATTTGCTTAATGAAAGATCAGAAAAAGATCAATTTGTTTAATTCAGTTTAATTTTAGTTAATTCCCTAAGCTTTGGCCCTTTTTGCCTAAAAGGTCCTATCATTTGGTGCTCTCGTTGAGAGATTTAACTCTGCCTCCACCATGGCCGAAGGTACTCGTTTCAAGAAGCACGAGGAAGTCCTAGCTGAGACCAATGACCTGTTAGAGGCTCACCTGCGAGAAGTATCAACTCAAGCCAACACTCGAATGGACTACCTATTCGACCAAACCACGCTCATCTCTGATAAACTCCAGACTCTCACCACAAATATCAATGCACTGGCTGAGCGACTTAACCAAGCCCTTCGCCCACCACCACCACCATTACCACCGCCACCCAACAACCCATTGCCACCGCCACCCCAACCACGCCCCTTTAAACTTGATTTCCCGCGCTTCGATGGCAATGATCCACGAGGGTGGATTTTCAAAGCCACACAATTCTTCAACTTCCACCAAACCCCACCCCCCAACGCCTCCAGATAGCATCCTTTCATATGTATGGCCCTGCTCTCGTCTGGTACCAGTAGACCTTAAACAATACTCCATTCCATACTTGGGATGATTTTATACAGAGCCTGGAGAACAGATTTGGAGACTCCCCATACACCAGCCACATGGGTGCTCTTGCCAAACTCACCCAAACCTCCACCGTGTCAGCGTATGTGACCGTATATGAGGCCTTAGCCAACAGAACTAATGACCTCCCAACACCCTTCCTCCTACATAATTTTGTCTCTAGCCTTCAACCTCACATACGCCGGGAAGTTCAAGCCCTCTGCCCCACAACAATCATTGAGGCCCAAGGATTAGCTAAGTTACAGGAAGATAAATTGGCTGACTTACCTCTTTCATCCACCTCACTGCCGTATACCCCACTGTCCCGACTCGCCTTACCGTCACCACCACCACATAACCAACCACTGCTTTTACCAACCCCACCCTCCCGTACACCACCAT
Organism: Acacia melanoxylon; assembly: GCA_019022615.1. Lineage (NCBI taxonomy): Eukaryota > Viridiplantae > Streptophyta > Magnoliopsida > Fabales > Fabaceae > Acacia > Acacia melanoxylon. The sequence continues at coordinate 1,551,263 of JAFJYJ010000002.1, forward strand.
CCTCATATAACCAAGCCCTAACCAGTGCTCGCAACCCCCAAGGCACGCAACGCCTCACGGCCGATGAGATGCACAGGAGAAGAGAACTGGGACTTTGCTTCAATTGCGATGAACAGTTTACCCGCACCCACAAATGCAAGACTCCGTCTACCCTCCTCCTTTTGAGAAAGGTCACACCCATTTCCGATCTTGACCCATCTTTAGAAAATCCAAACCACCCGTTCGACCCCCAAGTCACCTGAACCATTACCCCATTTAATGCTGGGATCCGTTCACGCAGCGGAATAAAAAAAAACTTACGAATCCCAAAGAAGATCTATCAACGGTGTTTAAATCAAGGTTCGTTAGAAAAACCGTACCTATGCGAAGGGTTGAGAGTTTCGTTCGATCCGGTCTGGTGCGCATCTCCTGCTTCGTGCGTCTCGACCGTCGTACGTCTTGAATGTGGTGCCATCTCGTTCGATCAAACAGAAGCAGACTTTTCGAGTCTCCTCCCTCTACCGGTATCCACACCGAACAGCTCTTCCAACACGTACGGCAGCGTGCTAGCGCCTTCTCTTTTGTGTCTCACGTTTTTCTCTCTAGGATTTATTTCACGGCTTGCCTCACTCATTTCAATACGACTAAAGCTCCATTATATAGAGTTTCTCAAATCCTAATTGGGTCGTATTAAAATATTCAAGATTAATCTAAATCAATCTTGGAAAACAAGTTTGGATTAATATATTAATTAAATCGTCAACAGATCTAATCTAATCTATTCATTTAATCCAAATTAAAAAAGCCGGCCTAATTTAATTTATCTTTATAAATTAAATCGAGATATGATATCTATCTATTTAATTAAATCTGAGATACTATATGCCAATTCAAATTAAATCAGATATATGATATCTTTATTCGAAAACAAATAGAGATATTGTATCTGGACACTATTGTTCGTGTAGGGCTATTCTTGTGTGTGACCCTATAGGCCCACATGAGATTGGCAGTGGGCGAATACAGTACCAGCCCACAAGTCGCAAGCGGCCTCTAACAAGACATTTCGACTACCCAATTCATATGGGGATCAATAATGCGATACAACCTATCATACAACCATGTCACGTCCCTTTTATCACGCGATAATTTGGTCAAGGATGAGGCATGGATAATGTCAACTTCTTGTTCTTGACCATTACTTTCTCGATTCTTGAGTTGTCTAATAATTGAAATGGAAACGCCTTTCCATCGTAGTATGACCATACATTTCTCAGACTCACTCATCGAGGGACACTTAGGATAATCTATAAGATATATCCAAGGATACAGTTATCACTATAAACATGCAAATTAAATGATAACTAAAGGAGAATACTTTAAATAACATAAACGTTCAAAGTACAATGACTTTCCCTTAGGGCATAATTTCCAACATTTAATGCCCAACAACGATGAAGATATCCCGAACCTTGAGGACAAGGTTCGTTTTCCCAGTGGGAGGGAAAATGATACGACCACAATAACCTGAAAATGTGGGAAACCTCCTCCTAGTTTGTAGCTTATTGTTATTCTTTAGGTTATTATTATTAGAGTAAATACCCTTTTGGGTCCCCGACAAAAAACACGGACCCTAGGGACTAAAATGAGACTTTTTTATGGACTAAAAAGGGCTTTTTGGAAATTTGCGAGGGACCAAAATGTTCACCAATCGACCCTTATTTGTCCTTTTCAGTGACTAAAAAGGGTATTTCTTTGTGTGAGGGACCAAAATGGGGTCCGTGTTTTTTTCCAGGGACCCAAAAGGTATTTACTCTTATTATTATTATTATTATTATTCATTTTGCTTATTATTCAGTTAATTTCCGTTCATGACACAAGTGTCCTAGTTTCTAGCCATGTATTGCAACGTGGTGTTAGTTGTCTTAGTGGAATTGTGGAGTCCTAAGTTGATGTTAGTGGTGTCAATTGTTACTCCTATTTATGGAGAGTGATTCGCTTAATGAAGGAAGAAGAAAGAACAATTTGTTTTATTTAGTTTAATTTTAGTTAATTCCCTAAGCTTTGGCCCTTTTTGCCTAAAAGGTCCTATCAGCTACAAATGGGATGCAACTTTTTAGGGACGTTTTTGACGCGACATTAGTGGCGTAGTCACCATAACCTCTACAAATCGAGAGCCAATTTTTAATTTTTTTTTTTTCCGAATTTACATACTCTTTCCGCGGTTAGAAAATTGCTTCAAATGTTTTGTCCAATTGAAAAAATAATGACATTGTGAGAAATTTTAGAATTTTATTAATATATTAATAAATATTTAACTAAAAATGTTAGTATTAGTTTTGATTGCCTAAGAAGTATTTTTTTAACATTAATACCACTTAAATTATTATTTGTTTTTAGTAAAATGTTATTATTATATAATAAGGTGAGAAAGAATTTGAGATGTGTGCGCGCACACGGGATGGACACTAGTTTTGTCAAACCTGAAATGAGGAAAAAAATTTGGTAAAAAAATAAAGGGGAATACACTTCTCATGTTATAGGAGAAATGTATTCTCATGTTGTAGATACAAAAAGATGTGGGTCCCACCATTTTGAAGCTTGAGTTTTTTTAATAAAAAAGATGTGGGTCCTACCATTTCATGTGTGTGTAGGAATTTTCTTCTTCTCATGCAACATGAGAAGTATAAACCCAAAAATAAAATAAAAGTGAGAAGAAACAAAATGCAAAGGAGAACAAATTAAAATAAAAAATAATTACACACCTATATTAATGGAGATTACAAACCTCTAATTAAATTTGGGTTGTTGTATGACTTTCAAGTAAAAGCTCATGAGATTGTAAAACAAAAACTTTTGTTAATCATTGCGGAATCCGTAACTCCTTACGGTCCTCATGAGTTATTAATTGTATCTATATTGCGATGTGAAATTTAATATTTACTCATGAGTTATAACCTGTAACTCTTTATGGTTCTCATAAGTTATAACCTGTAACTCTTTACGATTCTCATGAGTTATAACCCATAATTCTTCATACTCTCATTCATTGAAAAGTTAATCCCATGAGTTATAATTTAATGCTTTAGACTAAGGAGTTATCATTATTTTAATAATTGAAAAATCCGTAACTCTTTACGGTACTCACGAGTTATAACCTGTAACTCTTTACGATACTCAGGAGAACCTGTAACTCTTTACGGTGCTCATAAAATATAATCTTTATATTGCTCATGAGTTTTCTCATTAATTATGTTTAGGATCTACTTGTTAAAACATATAAAGGGGTTTTAGAGATACCTTTAATCAATTGAAAATATGTCATCTAATGTTGATCCACATGGCTATCTCTCGATTGCAATGATAACTCCTTCTCCTTTGATGCTTGCTAGTTGATGGCATGGTAGAGGTTTCAAGTTCTTGAGTTTTCTTTTTCTCAAGAAGGTGGTGGTTTCTTGAGGTTAAGTATAATGCAAGATAGGAGAATTGAATACACAAGATTGGATGAAGGCCTTTTTGAATTGGCGCCTCTTGCTCCCTTTTAGGATGACACCAATTCTTCTTGAATTGGTTGGTTGGCCGAAATATGGAAGACCTTGATTTTCTTGTGTTAATTTTGCCAACACCCTAAAATTAGGGTTTAAGAAGAGAAGCCCATTCCAAGATAATTCAAGATAATGAAATTAAATCCATATCTTGAAATATATCTTGAATTCAAAATTCAAGATAATTGATTTCATCCTTATCTTTGATTATATCTTGAATTCAAAATTCAAGATAATGGATCTTATCCTTTTCTTGGATTATATCTTGAATTCAAAATTCAAGATAATATATCATATCCATATCCTTTTAAATTAATGGTTATATATATATATATATATATATATATATATATATAAGTTATATAATTCAGAAATATCTTTTTATATCCTAACCTCTTGAATTTTAAATTCAAAATTCGAATTTCAAATTCAAAATGGCCTAAGACCTCGTTTGGTCTTCTAACATATTTAGGCCTATTAGTGGAGAAACTAATTTCCCACTAGTATACTATATATGGTGCCATTATACCTTATTTGAAGACGAGATATAACCCAAGAGGGGGTGAATTGGATGGTTTTAAAAACTATTTTGATTTAATCCGGAAAAATCAAACTGACAAAGAGAATATAGAAGAAGAATGAATATAGAGAGTTTATACTGGTTCGATCCAATCTCTTGACCTACGTCCAGTCCCTAGATAACTTCTGAGATTTCCATTACCGCTTTCACGATTACACACTTCGTTACTCGAAGTAATAATCTCACTAGGATTTACTTCCCCTTACAAGATCTAATCGTTACACCCACACTCAAGGTCCCTCTACCTTGAGATTTTACAAATAATAAATCAAAGAAATAACTCTCTTACAGAGTGAATTTATAATCACTGAAGTACAAAGAATATCCAAAGATATATTGCTAAGTCTAACTGAGCAGTGAGCAATAAATGAATATTAGCGTCAGTAGTTTCGGTAGTTGCTCCGAATTGAATGCTCTTTCTTATATAGTTGATCGCCATTAATGACCGTTGGTGAAGCTCCAACCTAGCCGTTAAGAGACTTCAATCATTTTGTTAGACACATAAGGCTTCCATTAGACACAAACCATCATCATTGAAGATTTGAGGATATGTCGCTTTCGGATCGCTGTCGACAATCTTCATACGACATGCCTTTGATCAGTAGTTGACTAAGGAGGTGTCGCTATCGCTTTCGTCGGAATGGGTATCTGCGGCAATGATCATTTAACCTACTCTGAATTCCATTCCGTGTGCATGCTCTATTTTCTGCAACGTATTTAATGCTCAAACACATTCATTGTTTTTCGACTATTTGCATGAAAACCTTTTGTTAACAATATGAAACTCATTCAGTAAGATGATTAATAGCATTGTAAATGATAATGAGTAGTATTCAAACGAAATCAGATGTTAATCATATATATTTGAATTTACAAACACGAAGAAGACGAAGTATCAAAAATTCTGATAAAGCCATGCTCGAGTATAGCATAAGGATGCTTGAACAATATTCAAATATTTACAGAGAGAGCGAGCTTACTCGAGTAAACATTTACCTCTGCTTGAGTACTATGCTTGAGCAAGTTCTTTAGTGTGCTCGAATAACTCTTTCTAAGAGCAATAGATGAAGTTTAGCCTGAATGTGCTTGAGTAAGCACTTACTTGTGCTCGAGCACAATGCTCGAGTAAGCATTGAGAGCCTGCTCGAGTAAACTGCTGCAGAAATGACTTATTCGAGAACAAGGTATATGTGCTCGAGTACAATATCCTCATGCTCGAGTACACTGCTCGAGTAAGATTAAGTTCTTGCTCGAGGAAGCATCCTGAAATGAAAAGGTTAGATTCACAGATCATTCATGCTCGAGTAGATAGTTACTTATGTTAGAGTAAGCATGATACTTGCTCGAGTATGACAACTTGAAAGAGGAGAGGATTAGTTCTGAAAACTATATGCTCGAGTAAGCTTTTATTTATGCTTGAGTAACGTGTTGGCTTTGCTCAAGTAAACTACTTTTTGTGCTCGAGTAGGCTTCTGGCGTTGCTCGAGTAGAGAGTTGCAAAGTCTTCAACAAAGAGATTAGCATGACATTTGCTCGAGTAACCTTCTAAGCGTGCTCGAGTAAGAAGTCTACTCGAGCAATCACTTACTTGCTACTTGCTTAAGTAAGCTTCTGTCCTTTGCACTTTTCACTGATTCAAAACCTTATTCATTTACAGGTCTTGTTATAATCAAAACATATAAACCAATAACTAACATTATTGGGCTCGGAGTCCCACTCCAACCCAAATACACCTATTGTCTTGAAAAAGCCCAATAACAATAATTAGCTCAAGCTTGCAAATTTTAAGCAATCAAGAATAACCTTTGTGTGTGACCTATTAGGCACAATTAATCACTGACATAAATAAACTTGGACCAATGAAACTCATTTAATGGGCCCAATTTATCTACTAACCACATAAGATACTAGCAATGTCGCCCCTGAACTAATTGAGTTGATTTAGTGATCTTTCTAATTTGGATACTGTGCCGACATCATCCTTCACATCGTCATTCACATTTAGCCAAGAGCAAAGATAGAGTATCATCTCTATTGGTTGATTAAATATAACTTTTAACGGAACAAGGAATCTTCTTCTATTGACTCTAAGATGGATCTTGACTCTTCATGATCGCTTGCTGTGCGCACAGATTCTCGAGTCAACTAGAAGTCATCCAAGCCCTACCGGTCTTATGAATAATTAATCCCTTGTAGGGAACTGTGAGTCCTTTCTACATGTCCATCTATACTCATGTATTCGAGTTACACCCAAGAGTACATTGTTCTCCCTATTCTTAGGAGAATAGAGTTGTACAATCAAAGTATAACTCTAGGACATAGTGTTCGATGATATCCCCAAGTCAGGATGATCCGCAATACCCAATGATGAGAGACTTTACATATCCAATGATACTCTCTAAATGAATCTTTATGGAGTCTCTCGGTGGGTCAGTTCAGTGCTATTTGTTTTCCAACATATCCACATACGACATCAGCTAAGGCATCATCATGCATGTATTCCGTGAAGTCCCTACATTGTATCTCTATAAAAGTAGATGATGTCATGTTAATCTTATTGATATCACCAATGCCCTTTCTTGGTGATTCAAGACCAAGAACAAGTTTCAGGCAAAAGCATATGTAGTGTCCTCGAGTCTTCATGATCATGATCCCTATCATAGATCCTCGAGTGAACACTTTCTTCTATTTCAAGGGCTTTTATCTTTAAAAGCATATTGACCTTAAAATAAAGGTGAGACATAAATATGATAAAGATAAAATGTGCTCAAATTAGTCACTAACATAAATAAACTTGGACAAATTAAAACTCCTTTAATAGGCCCAATTTATTTAATGACCTTATAAGACACTAGCAATGCTCTGCAGCCCTAGAACTATTAGAGCGCATGGTTATGAACAGCCATCAGTGGCAAGCAGACAGAGCTACACCCTCCAGAACTATTGCTGGAATACATGAATTGGATGCTATGATTGCTCTCGCAGCTCATGTATCATCTCTAACCAACATGGTGAAAGGACTGACCCTTCCTTCAAGCAATACATCACTGCAACCATCTCAGGTAGCTTGTGTGTACAGGGGCGGAGAGCACCCCTACTCACAGTGCTCTGCCAACCCCGAATCAGTCAACTACGTCAACAACTTTAACAGGGGCAGTAACACCAACAACCCATAGTTTAACACGTACAACCCCGGATGGAGGCAACATCCCAATTTCTCATGGAGTTCTCAAGGGCAACAAACAGCAGGACAATTATCGGGCCCACCATACTCAAAAAAACCATTAAACCCCCCAGGGTTTACCCAGCAAGCACGGCAACAGGGCAGTGATTCAGAACCGCAACACTTTATGTTGACCCTTATGAAGGAATACATGGCAAAGAATGACACAATCATTTAGAATCAACAGGTAACCCTTCGAAACCTTGAAAACCAAGTTGGACAACTAGCTACTGCTCTCAACAATAGGCCCTCAGGGTCTCTGCTGAGTGACATTGAAGTCCCCAGGACCCAAGGAAAGGAGGAAGTCAAGCTAATAGAGCTCCGAAGCGGCAAGAGCTTGGAGCCCATGAGGGTGACCAAACAACCTATTGAAGATGTTGACCCGAAATTGGAGCAATCAAAGAAAGGGAAGGAAAGTACTAAACAACCCCTTGACAAAGAGAAGTGGCACTCAATGCCATTGCAAACAGAGCAGGATATCGATGCCACAATATTGCCTCCATTCATCGCACTAGACGATAATGTGCAACATTCAAAAAGGAAGGCCACATCATCATCATCACAACAGAACCATGATCTAGGATCATCTGGGGTGCTAAAGTAGCCCCCTCCTTTCCTACAAAGACTACAAAAGCAGAGCCAAGATAAGAAATTTCTGAAATTTCTCGACATGCTACGGCAATTGCATATTAATATCCCTTTGGTGGAAGCACTGGAATAGATGCCTAACTATATGAAGTTCATGAAAGATATTTTATCCAAGAAGAGAAGACTGGAAGAATTCGAGACGGTAGCATTGACCCAGGACTGCAGTGCCATGCTAACAAATCGGCTGCCACCGAAATTAAAAGACCCTGACAGCACGATCCCCTGTGCAATTGGACCTCAATACTCAGGGAAAGCATTATGCGACCTCGGAGCCACTAGTAATCTAATGCCCATGTCTGTTTCAAAAGGTTAGCAGTTGGGGAAGCAAGACCCACAACAGTTACATTACAGCTAGCTGATTACTCCATTTTCCTACCAGAAGGAAAAATTGAAGACATCCTGGTTAAAGTTGATAAGTTTATCTTTCCAGTGGATTTAATCATTCTTGACTTCAAAGCAACTGGAAGAACGCTGATTGATGTGGAAAAGGGAGAACTCACCATGCGAGTCAATGATGATCATGTAACTTTCTCAATTCTAAAGACAGTACAGTTTGCAGACCAAGCTGAGGAACTTCTACCATCAGAAGATGACAAACATGAGAGACAAGATGTAGGCAGTACCCCTGTATTACCTCAGTATTAAAATGCTATAGCATAGTCTGGTTGAAGACTTAAAACCAAGCTCTACTGGGAGGCAGCTCGACTTCTTGTTCTCGTTCTTTTTGTTTAACAGCCGCATGGGGGCGAGTGCGGCCTAGTCGGTGCTATAGCATTACAACCCCAGCACAAGCACACTGCTCCAGCCCACAAGTCACGCCACCCAGGTATGCTCCTATCTATGTGAACAAGGGTTATGTGAAATTTTCCTTTACTGGTGGGCCACCCTCACTGGGCCTATTACGCGCTAAATTACGCCGACTCAGCACCCAAGGGTCGCAACACTTCACGTTCAAATTTCAAACTTAAGTATACCAACCCCCTTGTCTATTCTCTTCGTCTCTCGCCTCGCGTCTCTTCCCCTCTCTTCAGTTCCATCACCCAACCGTACACTCTCCGACCATCCACCTATGCCCAGAGTCAAACAGACGGCACGGCGTGGCCGGATGCCCCCACCGGTCTACGCCAGTCTTCCTCCGGCTCCACCTCCACCACCTCCGGCGCTAGCGCCTCCCGTCCCGATCGAGATTTCCTCTCCCTCCTCTTCCTCCACGGACTCCTCCACTTCGTCAGGCCCCGCTGCCTCGTCTAACAGGGCCTATATCCTTACCAATGCACCCCTCTACTAATAATTGAATATTATTTCACTTATTTGTATCTCTTGGTTAATAAGTTAGGAGGGTTTAATTGATAAATAATGGGTTTTATTACTTAATTGGGCTTTGAGCTTTTAATTAGATTTAATTCATTTTTGTAATAAAATTCCAGATTTACAGTGCTTCACTATTTTTGCCATAAATTTTGATCTAGATATCGGATTAGCCTCATTCTTATTTTGTTTTTCAGATGATTCAGAGAGCTACAATTGCTATGAAGACTCGAAAGGCTGATTCGAGAGAAGAAGGTAGAAGAAATTGGAGCTAAAGGCAGAAGCATTTTTCTAGATTTTTATTTTGCCCGAATTTTGTAATAAAAGACCAATTATTAGAGGCTTCTTATTTATTAGAGGATTCATATTCTTAGAGATTTCCTATTTTTTGAGCCAATCTTGTAGCTTAAGGGTTTCCTATTTCTAGTCATCTTTCCTATATAAGGAAAATTAGATGGTAGCTACAAACATTTTCTCAATTACGTTGTATGAGATTTTTGGATTAAATTAGAAGCTTATTATTTTCTCTGAATCGTCATCATGTTTATGTTCATCTTTTCTTCTGCGTCTTGCCCAGCCATGCTTGGCTAAGCTTCTGTGGTTGGCCCATGGATTGAGGATTCCGTGAATCCAGAGGACCCGTGCTTCAATCGGTAACGTAATTTGTTTCTATTTATTTTAATTGGATCCGCTTATAATTGCGGATTAGGTATTAGATTTAATACCTAGATTGATATCCCAAGGACATTGGTCGGACCGATTTTCGAAAGAGCGTTGTGCGATCGCACAACGAGCTCGCCACGTGTTCGATCAAATGCTAGGCGATCGTCTAGTCGAGGGAATATTTAGACAAATGCAGAGATTTTGGTTTGTCCAGAATCAATCACGAGTTTGGTTATTATCCTTTTGTCCGATGAAGGTTATGGAATCCCAATTCTGGGTTAATCGTTTTTAATTTGATTAATCTCGTTTTCTTGCTTTCTGTTTTAGTCTTTACTTCGTTTAATTTGCATTGAAAAACTTCCCCATTCTTGTTACTGTGTTACTTGTTTACTATTGGTATTAGACCCACTGCGAATTCCTTGAGAGAAATGATCCAGGTTCTCTATACTGCAATCTTTATTGAACTTGGTTATTTTGTGAGGGCTCGGCAACTCTCATCATACTAGCGCCCGGACACTGATACGAACTCCACGGGAAAATTTCTCAAACGTCTTGAAGTTGAAATATCCCTCATCATTTGAAACTGTATTGCATGTTAAGGTAATTAGATTTACATTATGGCGAGGTTGTTGGGTTTCTTATTCCATGAAAGAAGGAACAAATGGTTTAATTATGAAGTTTTTTGTTTTACTATGGCCACACATCCATCAAATTTATGAGGTTGTGCAACAAAAGTGAAGTGGCAATACCCGTTTAGGAACACAATAAGTATGAAAATTTGAAGGGTAAGAATCTCTTGATCATTGTTGTACTCCTCTCTTTATGAGAAACCACCCTTTCTGCCCCGTTTATTTTCTTAACTACTAGATCATGATGTACTAATAAGTTTTTATTAGAAAATAAAGCTTCAAAACATTTCTTTTTCTCCACATGTTTGTTCTTTGCGAATATCACAATGAAGTGAATTTAGTTGGCATACAACTCAAATTACTCACAAAAGTTTTCTTAAAATCAATAAAAGTTTGTTGGTTACAACATTGTACGTCTTAATAAAGGTCAAGTGAGGGTACCTGTGGATCAATAAAAAGTCAACATCGTGAGCAAAAAATGACAAAGTAAAATAGTTTAAATCATTCAATCTTAAAAACACTAAGAAGTAAAAAGTTCAAGTTGAAAATTTGCAAGTTCTGAATTCTAGTCACAACAAAATTAACATGGATTTAGATTTTTGCAAGTCTTTCTAGTATTGTGTTCCTAGTATTGTTAAGAAAATACTAGTCTTCTAATTCTAATGGAGAAAATAAAGGGGATTACAATACTTGAATTTACCACTGTGTAAGACTTGAATTCATGGCATCTTGCACATTGGTACAATACACAGTGGTAAAATAATTGTAGTGGAGAAAATAAAGGGGATTACAACAAAATACTACTCTTCTTGAAAATTTGATGGGTAAAAATCCTTCATCATTGCTTCATGGTATCTTGCACAATGGTAAATTATCTTGTTCTGGAATTGTGATTCACGTCTTCTAATTCTTGGCCTTCGAGGGGGTCTACTAGTTTGAGGTGGTCCAAAGAAGGTTTGACATAATATATTTTCCATCTTGTAGTCATTAACGTTTGGCATGTCAATTGTCACAACTGAAGTCATGCATAAGCTATAAATTTTTTATTGAGATGTAATTTTATAACATTCATCAATATAATCCTATACATTGCCATAGGTAAGCTTGATTACTACACAAGCGTGTGCACACGGAATTCCTGACACTTTCCATTCTGCACCGTTACATTCATGTAAGCTAAGATTAACCTCTAGGTCTCCATAAGCAGTATGGACGCAAACCTTATTCCCTCCATAATATCCATATTCATTTGTTCAATTTTCCTTACATTTTCCCTTACATTTGATTCTGTTTTTGGACTTATACCATTTCTCTATTTACTCATTGTCATAATTGAGGCATACATTTTCTTGGCCACCTTCTCTCAATGTTTCATGGATCAGCTGCGCAATATTATGCCTTCTCTCATTTACCATCCACGTATTGAATGATTAGCAATATTTGTTGTTATATTATTCCATTGTTTAAATGGAAATCAACTTAAAGCCCACCTATCAATGTCTACATGATTCATAAGCCATTTAAATAGATGCGTGAAGAATTCTCTCATATCTTCCATAGCATCATTGAACTTATTTTCAAGCCTTGCATATGTGATATTATCAAGAAACTTTAGTGTTTCATCCTTGCTCTGGGAACTTGTCCTTCTATTTCCTTTGTTTATTTTCATCAATTCCACTCTAAAGTTTTCCTTCACGTGTCGATAGCAAAATGCATGCCTTTCACAACCAAAATATTGCTTGCACAGCTCCTATTATAGCATTGCGATGGTATGGAACTATTGTAATCTTAATTGACCCTATTATTTGTTTAATCATTATCAGAGAAGAAGGCGTGAACCAAGAGTACTCGGCAGAGTGAGGCACAGAGTCGAACCACTTGCACCGGCACCAGCACCTTTTGATTTACCTTTTCCGGAGCCTGATTTTCCTTTCTTACCTCTACTTGCACCTGTGCCAGAGCTAGATTTTCCTTTCTTGCCCCTGATGGCACCCGTACCAGAGATTCCTCTCTTTCCACCGATTATACCTGAACCAGAGTTGTTACCGATTCCTGACCATATACCTCCTTATATGCCGATGCTACCTCCTATACCGGAAATAGACCCTGATGTTGTACCCGATGTTGTCCCCGAGCCCTATGAAGCTGCACCGAACCTTCCGATGCCGGTCTACCCATTAGCTCATGATGTACCTTTTGCACCGAACATATTTAATTGGTTTGACCCAGCACTTACACTTGAGCCATTAAATTTGCATGACCCTGAGCATATCCCTCCTCCTGATGTACCTATCTATGTACCACCCCTGGCTGTTGTGCCTCTGATGCTTGAAGAAGTGGGTGAGGAGATAGATGAGAATGCAGAGGGTAATGTGGAGCATGGTAATGAACCAGCGCAGTCATCGGTAGGTGACGCAGAAGAGCTAGTAGAGATACCTCCAGATCCCGTTCCATTAGCAGAAGGCGAAGATGGGTCTGATAATGAAGAATTCCCACCTATCAAGTATCTGAATGAAATTGACATCAATTTTTAGAAATTGCTCATGCCCAGTATCAGAAAGCTTGTGAACGGAGACCTACTCCCAGGAGACAGTACAAGTACTACCTGAAAAGTAGGGGTGTTCATGGGCAAGGTTGGGCAGGGCGAGACCCTTGCCCGATGCCCTGCCCGAAAGATCATTGGGCAGCAAAATGCAGCCCAGTGCCCGGCCTTGCCCGATAGAAGCCCTAACATTTTTGGGCAGGGCAATAATGGGCTGGGCTGGGTGGCCCTTCCATGCCCTAGTGGGATACCCTGCCACACCCTATGTGAAAAAACAGCTCAAGTAACTAAAAAATTAAATAACATCCATAATTCTACACTTTTGAATATTTTGGGCATCATGAAAAGAAAGATTGAAGAAGTTGTACCAGAAAAGAATGAGGCTCGGGATAATAGGCTATACTTTAGAAGAATGGAAAAGCGTGGTTTTGTATTTCTTCCCGTATCCTCGCTTCTGGGTTTGCTTACTCAATCGGACCATGGCAAGAGAGCGGCAACTTGAGTACGGTTTTGCAGATTTTATTGAGTATCTTAAGATCCATGCCCTTTCGGAGTGTGAACTCTGGCAGTAGCAAGAAGTTGACACCAGAAGAACCGATGTAGTATAAGGGTAGAATAGGATGTAAGAGAGAGAATATGCATGTATGAAATGGGGTATGAATGTAAAATATAGTCAGCTGTATATGTGTGGTGTGATGATGTAAGATAGTTGTAGGATGCCAAATATGTACTGAATATAAAACCTTTATGTGAATAAAATAAGTATGTTTGTGTAACTTTGATATTTCTGATCACTTACCTGTGTTGTTATCCTATGATGTACTAAGGTTGATAAATGGCTAGACGCCGAACCAGAGCTCAGAGGGAGCCAGAACCGGAGCAAAACCCACCGGCACCTAATCTTACTGAACGCATGATGGAAATGTTACAAGCACAGGGATAAATGATGCAACAGATGAGAACTGAGATTAATGAATTACGAGCTCGCCAAGACAGAAATGAAAACAATGACAATGATAATAATGATGATAATGATAATAACTATGAATAGGAAGAAGAGCGCAGAGATACAGAAACTCCTCTTTATTGGGTGTCGAAATTTTGCAAACAGAATCCTCCAGTGTTTAGAGGACGATTTGATATGGCTGAAGATTGGATTCTCAGACTTGAGAAAATCTTTCAGGTTCTTGGCTGCCCTGCTGAAAGAAAAGCTCAATTAGCTATCTATAAATTAGAAGGTGATGCTGACAGGTGGTGGAGAAATACAGAGACCACCTTACGAGCTCTAAACATCCCAGTAACCTGGGAAATCTTTCAAGAAAGATTCAATGAACAATATCAACCACCATCTATTCATATGACTAAAGAAACTAAGTTCCTTATGATCAAGCAGGGTGATAATGAGTCTTTCGAAGATTATTATGCTCGATTTACTCGTCTGTCGCGATATTCTGCCTATCATAAAAATCCTGGAGCCGAAAGTAATTTGGCATATGTTCTGGTCAGAGGATTGAAATATGAAATCAGAGAAAAATTAATTGCACGGCAATTTCATACCTTGCATCAAGCTGTTGAGGAATTCAGAATTGTGGAAAAAAATCTCAAAGATCTTCAAGTTTCCAAAAACTCATCTAATCGCGGTGAATCTAGCCGCATAAATTTATTCAAGCGGAAAAAGGATAGGAATTAACAGACATGGCAATGGAAAGAAACCCTTTCAATCTAATCGACGCAATTTTCAAAGACCTTCTGAGCCACAAAAGTGCAACAAATGTGGTAAGAGTCACCCCGCACGCGGTGCCTTTGGGCCAGTTATTGTCTATTTCAACTGCCGTAAACCCGGACATTTCAGCCAGGACTGCCCTCAGCAAAGGACAAAGAGAAGACCTCAGAATCAAGGTAGAGTCTTTGCTTTGACCAGGGACCAGGCGCAGAAGTCCCCAGAGATGGTGCAAGGTACGATCTTTATTTATGGTTATCTTTTATACGCATTGTTTGATACAGGTGCTAGTCACTCATTAATTGCTTATGATTGTGTGATGCGTCTGAACCTTGAATTACACAAATTGCCTTATGATTTGAGTGTATCTACACCATTAGGGGTTAAAACCAGTACTGTTGATGTCTGTTTAAATTGTGTTGTGACTATAAATGATCGTGAGACGACTATTGACCTGATCTGTCTACCCTTGCGAGAGATCGATGTGATTTTGGGCATGAACTGGTTGTCAGCCAATAATGTGATTATGGATCTCGGAAGCAAGGCAATCACATACCGAGAGTCACCGAGTAATGGTGACGGTGAAATCAGTCTTAATTTTCTGACGGCCACCGAAGCAGAAAAATGCCTTGAATAGGGTTGTTAGGGATACCTAATATTTCTTTCAATACAGGCAGAGGCGAAACTTACGCCAGAAAAAATTCCGATCGTAAAGGAATTTCTCGATGTTTTTCCAGACGATATCAGTGGGCTACCCCCGGAAAGGGAAGTTGAGTTTGCCATCAAACTCATGCCTGGTACTGGACCTATATCGAAGGCACTCTATCGGATGACACCTAACGAAATGGCGGAATTAAAGAAGCAATTAGAAGAATTACTTGAGAAAGGCTTTATCAAGCTTAGTGTTTCACCATGGGGAGCCCCAGTACTCTTTGTGAAGAAGAAAGATGGAAGCCTACGGCTCTGTATCGACTACAGAGAATTGAATAAGGTGACGATTAAGAATAAATATCCACTCCCCAGGATTGATGATCTGTTGGATCAGTTATCTAGATCATGTGTATTCTTGAAAATTGATTTGCGATCTAGATATCATCAGTTGCGAGTAAGAGCTGAGGATGTTCTGAAAACTACTTTCAGAACTAGATATGGACATTATGAATTTCTGGTGATGCCCTTTGGATTAACGAATGCTCCAGCTGTCTTCATAGATTGTATGAATCGTGTATTTCGACCTTACCTGGATAAATTTGTTGTGGTGTTTATCGATGACATATTGATCTACTCTAGAAATGAGACGGAGCATGAACACCATCTGTGACTTGCGTTGAGTATTCTAAGAGAAAAGAAGCTCTACGCTAAATTTAACAAATGTGAATTTTGGCTTACAAAAGTTAAATTTCTGGGCCATGTGATCTTGAAAGACGGGGTTGCTGTTGACCCTAGTAAAGTGGAAGCAGTATTGAACTGGAAAAGACCGGAGACTGTATTTGAGATTCACAGTTTTCTGGGTCTTGTGGGATATTACCGCCGTTTTATACAAAATTTTGCGCGGATTGCGTCGCCATTGACAAAGCTTACTAAAAAGAGCCAGTCATTCGTGTGGGATGCTCAGTGTGAGGAAAGCTTCCGTGTGCTGAAGGAGAGGCTTACGACAGCTCCTGTGTTGATTATCCCCGATCCGACTGAGACCTATATGGTCTACAGCGATGCGAGTTTATAGGGATTGGGATGTGTCCTAATGCAGCAGGGCAGAGTTGTGGCTTACGCCTCTCATCAGCTGAAGCCTCATGAGTTGAACTACCCTACACATGACTTGGAGCTTGCAGCTATTGTATTTGCCGTAAAGATATGGCGACACTATCTATATGGCGCTGTTGTTGAATTATACTGCGACCACAAGAGTCTTAAATATTTGTTTGACCAGAAAGAACTTAATATGCGACAACGCAGATAGATGGAGCTACTTAAAGACTATAATTTAGATATTAAGTATCATCCAGGCAAGGCTAATGTTGTTGCTGATGCTTTAAGCAGAAAAGCGGTACAAATGGCATCTATGATGATAACAGAGCAAAAGCTGCTAGAGGATTTCCAGGATTTGCATTTATCAAAATGGATCCTTATGAATGATAACGGTCCATGTAATGTGTATGTAGCAGATCTTTTAATCAGCGATGAAGGAAATGATCTGAAATCAGAAGTAAAAGAAGCTCAGATGAGAGATGAGCAAATTGAGACCGAATCTATTCGAGAGAAGGCTACGGCCAATAAATCACCGGATTTTGAACTTTCATCAGATGGACTAATTCGGTATAAAAGGAGAATTTATATTCCGCCAGTAGAAGAACTGAGAAATAAAATTCTGGATGAAGCACATAAAAGCAGGTATGCTATTCACCCAGGAGCAACAAAAATGTATCATAATCTGAAAACTGAATTCTGATGGCCTGGTATGAAGGATGATATTACTCGGTATGTGGCTATGTGCTTAACTTGCCAGAAAGTGAAAATTGAGCACCAACGACCGAGAGGACTTTTGAAAGGAATTGGGATACCGGAATGGAAATGGGAAGATGTCACTATGGATTTAATAGTGGGACTGCCCAAGATAAGGCATTACGATGCGATTTGGGTGATTGTTGATCGACTTACGAAATCTGCCCACTTTATTCCCATAAGTGTGAATTATTCTCCTGAGAAATTGGCAAAGATTTATATCAATGAGATCATTCGACTCCATGGTACACCGAAAAGTATCATTTCTGATAGAGATCCCCGATTTACCTCGCGATTCTGGCAATCCTTGCACAGCGCAATGGGGACGAAACTAAAGTTTAGCACTGCTTATCATCCCCAGACTGATGGTCAGTCAGAGAGAACCATTCAGACATTGGAAGATATGTTACGTGCTTGTGTGTTAGATTTCAAAGGTAGTTGGGATCAACATCTTCCTCTGGCTGAGTTTGCATACAATAATAGCTACCACTCCAGTATACAGATGGCTCCATATGAAGCCTTATACGGAAGAAAGTGTAGATCTCCTATCTGTTGGACTGAGTTATCTAAAAGGAAATTATTTGGTCCAGAGATGGTTGATGAAACCTCTGATCAGATCAAGTTAATACAAAAGAGACTTCTCATGCAAAGCGAAAGGGCGAAGAGTTATGCAGACAAAATAAGAAGGCCTCTGGAATTTGAGGTTGGAGATCATGTCTTTCTTAAAATATCGACTGTTACTGGAATTGGTAGAGCGATAAAGCGAAGAAAACTAAGCCCTCGATATATTGGACCCTTTGAGATTCTTGCTAAATGAGGGCCAGTTGCTTATCAGTTAGCATTACAACCTAACTTAAGTAAGTTGCATGATGTATTTCATGTCTCGCAATTGAAGAAATATCAACCTAGTACGGAGCATATTTTAGAGTACGAGGATGTGGATGTCCAAGACAATCATACTTTCGTGGTTGAACCCGAAAGAATCCTTAATTATCAAGAAAACCAACTTCAGCGGAAGACCATCCGTTCTGTTAAAGTACTCTGGAAAGGTTTGTCTCCTGAAGAAGCAACATGGGAAACAGTTGAAGATATGAAGAATCAGTATCCTGATTTTATGTCCCGTAGTATGATAAATGTGTAATCAAATTTTGAGGATGAAATTTATTTTACGGGGGGAGAAATGTAACACACCTACTGTTGTAACCAGTATGTTTGTAATTATTGATGAATTAATGAAGAGTTTTGGCTGTTAATTTAATTATTATTATTTCTTGTAATATTTTATTAACAAAATATTAATTGTAAAAGAATGTATGGGTGATGGGGGACAAAATAGAGGATCAAAAAGGCCCAAAAAGTCGTCCACTATGACCAGAGGAAAAGAGTCTACGGTGGGGCCCAGGTTTGACAAGGAGCGGGCCCAGGGCAAAACACCGTGTAATATAAAGTCGGTAGGATGAAGCGGGGCCCGGGGAATATGACAAAACACAGATCCTTGACTCAGGGAAGTGTGTATGCGCCATTCAGGGACAGGAGAGAGAAGGAGACACTGAAAAAGGCATGTTCCAAAAAGTAGGAGTCGGAGTAATCATTGCACGGGGACACGTGTCACCACGAGGTTAAAGGAGAATAAAGCAGGGGCAAAATGGTCAATTCCCTATCCTCTGGGCATTAAATTTCGTCTCACATGGGAGAGAGGAGAAAATCAAATGATTTTAGCCATGCTCTGATCCAAACACATTACACGGGTCCCACAGGCGATAGATCGGTGGAAAAAGGAACCGATAGAGACCAGTTAGAGGATCATTTTTGGACGGAATAAGTCAAATGTGGGGCCACTTTGGAAAGGGGGAAGGCGCCACATAAGTATGTCCAGACATGGGAGAATATCTGGAAAAGATAAAGAAAAGTACAAAAAGCAGCACTTTTGGACCCAGTGGGGCCTGATAGGGACCGGTAGACCAAGGATTTGACCATAAAGTGGAAAAGTGAAATAAAATAATGGGGATCAGATTTGTGGGGCCCCCTAGGCGCCACCTAACCCATTTTTGTTAATAAAAATCTGACTTGGAGAAAAAGTAAGCCAAATCAGTCCATTAATTAGGATGTGGGCCCTATAGGTAAGACAAAAAGGTGTTTCGGGCCAAAATAAGTAATTTTACCCAAATAAAAAGATAAAATCTGATGAATGGGGCTAGGGATATGCCACATCACCTCCTAGAAGCCTCTGGAACTATTCCATGGATAAAGATTAAGTCAGATCAAATAATTACCAACTGGACTGGAATTTACCCCAGTTAGTTTGGAACTATCTGGCTACCTTTTAAGTATTATTAAAATGAGCTAAACTCTTCATTTCTCTCCTAAAGGAGGCGTGCCATAGCTGAAGGAGAGAGAAGGGTTCAGCAACTTCCCATAACCAAGATCAAGCACTGAGCCACCTTGTTCACCAAGCCAAAGCTCCAAATTAGGTAACTACCGACAACTTGAACCTCTTAAGCGTAAACTTGGGATTTTCGTGCTACTAATTGGGGCTTGGTGTTAGGGTCTGATTTTGGATTTTTTTATGGTTCCAAAGTGTTTAAAACATGATTTTGTATGGGGTTAGATTGTAGTTTAAGTTTCCGAACTCAAAATCACCGAAAAAGTCTTTAAAAGCAAGATTGTTGTGATTCTGGAATTCTGGCAAAGGTTCTTCAAGCGAGTTCTAAAAATAGTAAACGAGCTTATTTTTGGCTGAAATATTTCATGAAAAAATTAAAATTCCTAAGGATGACCAGGATGTATAATTTTGTAATTTTTGGAGTTTTCTATTAGGAGATAAAAATTGCTAAATTTTGTTCTGACTACAACAGGACGAAATCTGACCAAGGGTTGGAAAATAAGCAACACGCCAAACTATGAGTCTTTTCAGGGTCTGTAAATATTTTTCCTGAAAAATATACTTTTCAATGTTTCAAATGGCGCTGGTTTCTTGTAAAAATGAGTTTTTTGAAATTTATTAAAAATCTTAGAAGTTGGGCCAGAATCACAGAATTTCTGAAAACTCTGTGTTGGGCTCGGTTTTTGCAAGAAAAACGTTTGGGTATTTTTGTAAATACTAAATAAGTGTAGTTTAATGATATCTAGGTCAAGGACACTTTTGGAAAGTCAACGGGCCCACTAAAATATTAAGGACACTATTTATCACACCAGGTAGTAACCGTTTTACTCAGATATTTTTATGTGTTTCGTGGTATGTTTGTGTTTGCCATGTTTGTTTTTCTTTGTATATGTTTGTGCCAAATATGCATACAGAGTTGTATGATTCCTAGCGCTAAGGACGTTTAGTCCAAGGTCGGCCTTAATTGGCAACTGTACGGGTTGAGTTTCAGTCCGGGGCTGACCTAGTAAGGGCGGCTTTACGGGTTGTGAATCCAGTGAGTCCGAAGCTTGCCTTTGTAAGGCAACTGTACGGGTTCTACGGATTGTGATGTATGATTTACTGTGGTATAATCTGAATGCATATATGGTATGTGTATGGCATGTGTTTACATCTTTATCTAGCATGGTAACTTACATACTCCTTACACATTTAATATTTGAGTACTGACGGTTACTCTGGGGGCCAATCTCGGACTCCAGACGCTTCTACAGCTGGGGGGAGCGTCCTTATCAGTGAAGACTTTCTGACAAGGTAGGGTCTGGAGATGCGGTGAAGAGTAGGGGATGCCCTACCGTATTTTGTATCTGACCTTTTGGATGGCTGTATTTTATATTTTGGGTTTTGTTATGGATTACTGTACCCTTAAACCTTCGGGGACTTATATTTTCTGTTTATTTTACTTTTGCCAGTACAGTAGTTAGTCCAAACCGGTCCTGTGCTCTGTCGCGCTCACCCTGATGCATGCAAAAGGACTTAATAATTAAAGGTGAGGTAATTAGTAAAAGAAATCCCTCTAACCCGCCACCCGAAAGGGGCAAGGCCAATGGAGGTGTAACATTAGCTTCAAAATTTGGGGCGTAGTGGCTGGTTTGGTTTCATCATACTGTGCCGGTCATACCGTTAGATTTCTTGAATTCTCAAATCCATGACAAAGAGAAATGAGCCTTCAATGTGGTAATCTCTCTCCGTACTATTGTATTTGATTTGCCCCCAGTATACAATGTCTGATTCAATAGGGTGCATAGTTTGATTTGTTATGTCATCACATCAAATTGCCCCTTCTTTTGGTGAAAGAGTAAGAATGAGAGCAATGGCCCCAATATATTTTTAAAATTTTTCAATTTTGTCCATGAAAATCGTAAGCCCTTTCTAAACAAATGTTGTCATTTTATTTCAAGAAAGAAGAACCTTGAAAAATTGTTTCTCGTATATGGGTACCCTTTTCTTGCTGCATAATGGGTTGCCACTTTTTAATTGTTAAATTTAATTTATTGTTCTTCTTCCAACTAGGTTTGAGCCATTTGACGTAAATAAGGTACTGTACATGTAGATTGCAGGGCTTTCACTCTAGTAAGATGATGTCTATTAATTCCAAGATTGCAAGGCTTCCAATTAATGTAAGCAATCAATTCCTATTGTCCCAATGAAATTGAAGATTAAATTTACTCTCACTATATATTTTTACTTTAAATTTTTGCAGCCTTCTTAAATAAATGCATTCTTATTTAAGAATTATGATTCTTGCGGACAAGATTTTGTAGCTTTAATGCATTCTGTAACTCTTGCACAGATGAGATCAGTGATGAGAATTTTTTATGGAGGCAACTTGGAGCATAAAATTATGCAGAGAACTGGATGTATGAACTACGAAACTACAACCTGGGAAGTAGTAAAGCCTGATGTCTATGAAAGGCGTGTTTCTTACTAATTCAATAGGTACATGTCAGATTTTGGTGGTAAAGTCACGTGTACACAACAAAAATTTCCAAATGCAAACATTGGAGGTTGGATTATGAATATTGTGTTATCTTATCTCTGTATCACAACTCTAATATAATAAGCAAAAAATTGTTTATTTTTGGTTGTAGGCTACAGATATGCTTCTTTAGGTCTTTGGGTCAGCTTTTGGTTACAGGAATCACTTGTATTTTTCCTTTAGTTCAATGTATCTATCTCGTTGTAATCATCCCAGGCTTGTAATAGAGCAATTGCCATATCAATAAAATTGATTATTTTCTTTCAATAATTGTATTCTTTCAAAAAAAAAATACCACATGAAAAATACAGAATCTCTAGCCACAAGTCTCTTGGCATTAACAAATCTTCATGACAGTAATTCAAAACAACAAGAAATGACAAGAACCATTTGAAATTACTTGACTATTACATTTTTTTGGCTCATTTTTCTCTTAAATAGTACAACTACCAAATATTAGAAGAGGATTGATAAAAGAGTTTTCCCTAACACAAGGTAGTAATAAGGACCACTGCAAGATTGAAGATCTAATATTTGGAACTTTCTTTTTCAGAAGCTAATGCTCCTTATAAAATTGTCTAGTTTAAAAAAGTTTAAAATGTACACAGTTGTCTACTTTATTGTTGAATAACATTCAGAGTGAAATGATTCCAAAATTGTTTAAATCTTCCTCAGTAAAGTAGTGCAAAAGTATATATCCCCAGAAGACTGTAATTTCTAACATTGATATTATATTTTCTGACCACAACTGCAATCCACAGTCAGATGACAACAGTTGTAATCATTGTATTAACCATAACAAAAAATCTATAAATAAATAATAGAAACCATAACACACATTTTATAAATAAATAACTTAATCCAAAAAAAAGAATCTATAATCAATGCATATTTATTTCTTTGTAGGTGCGCTTATTATGTCCTCATTTTTTGCAATTTCCGCAAATATTGGTTTGCTTTGATGCTTTTCAATTCCGTTACGAATCCTTTTTCGGCCTTTCGTCTGGGAAATGTTGGGATCCTTCAAGTTCATCATAGAAGACTCTTTGAGTTGAGAATTCAAGTACTAAACGTCAATATCCCCAAGTTGTGTACTCTCTCCATATGTTGGAAATTTTTAAATAGATGTAGTAAGAGCATCAAGACCATCATAAATAAATTTAAATGCTTCATCTGACCTCTGTGCAAGCTCAATAAGTCTTTGACATTTAGAGATTAGATGAAGGCTGTGAACTAATCCATCTCCATTAAGAAAACACATTTCTCTGTCTTTCCTTAGCACATCATTTCCATCCTTACACCAACATTGCAAAATGAAGTGTACCGGTATCCGGTCAACATTTTCAAAAAAAAGCAAGAACATGCCAACATAGGATTCCCATGAACTCAAAATAAAGACATGAACACCTAGCTTTTCTACTTTCCAACTTCATCTCAACTGTTGCTGAATCTTTTATGTTTATTCTATTAAAAACTCGATAAGTAACCTATTCACCATCAATTTTAAGTTTTTCCTTGGAGAAACTTAGGATATGAGAGAGCTCATTAACAAATTTTACATAAATTGCACGTGTATACACTTTTGCCGCATGCTCCTCTAATAGCATATTTAATTGCAAGTGCCTTTCTTTGTGCATGGACTCAAAATTTTCCTTTTTCAATGACTCATAGCGAGCATCTACTACTTGGTTATATTTCTCCACAAATTCCTTCAACGTAGTGCCAGATGTAACAAAATCATCAAAGAATGCATTGATGCTTTCACTGCGTTGAGTAGTGTGCATATTGGCAAAAAAGTGGAAGGTAAAATATCGGTACCCAAGAGGATCTAATTGAATAAAGTGAATGCATCCACTCATTCCCAATAAGATGATACTCAAAAATAAGATGACGCCAATTATCTTCAAATTCTTGAATACTATTGGACTTATAGATACAATCATTACATTCCTTCTTGAAAGACTCATGGTCTTGGTACACATGGGACAACTTCTTTGGAAACTTTATCATAATATGCCATATACAAAATTGATGTTTGGTGTTTGGAAAAACTTTGGATACTGCATTGGTAATTGCCTTGTTCTGCAAGTTCAACTACATGTGTAAGTATGTTATCACTAATATATAAAATAATTCAAAATATGGAACTAAATTGATTATACCAGGTCAGTTGTAACATCCCAAATCTTGGGATTTTAAAGTTTGAATAATATATGGAGATTAATTATGAACTTTTGGTTTAAAATAATAATGAGAATAATTATTTGAAAAATTTAGAATTAATTTCCTTGTAATAATTAGAAAATAAAATCAAGGAAATAATTGCAAGAGATAATTTTGGGAATAACACCCAACATGCAATTTTTCTTCATTATTCAATTAAACCAACCCATTTGACTTCCACCAAAATGCAGCAGTAGAAGCAATATTCATTAAATCAGTTTTCTCTTTCTTCACTACACACTTTGGTCTGAACACGTAAAAGGCGCCGAATACAATCAGCAAATAAGCTATTAGCCATACTTCACCAGCAGGATTAACTCACCTTCTGCACACGCAAGGTCAGCGGTGCCATGGTTCTCCAAACCCCTACCATACATTTTGAATTCAACACCATTTATCTTTAAATATTTCTAGTTGGATCGGACCCTTGGGTCCTTATATAAGTGTTGTTCCTGAAGTCTCATTCTTTCATCTTCCTGCAACCAAAACTTAGAATATGAGAGAGAGAGAGTCCATTTGTTTTCCTCTGTTATCAAACAACAAAACAAAGGTAAGTGTGGCGTTGAGAAGCAGCGATACCCAGGGAGTTTGAGCTTTTCAAGAGGTAATCTTTCAACCTTGCTTTCATGGCTTAGTTGCTGCTTATGGGACTCTGTTCTTAGGAGTTTAAAAAGAGGAAGTTTTAGCATACTGAAAATAAAGCTTAATGTTTATATGATGTTAAGACGTTGGTCATATATATATAATGGAACAGATTAGCCATTACTGAGTTAGTTAGTTATTTATTTATATATAATCTCTGCATATAAGGAAGAGTGAAGGGAGCTTATGGATTTTTGAAAGATATTTGTGGTTGATGTTTATAGGAAGAGAACCAGAAAACTTGCTTAGGAAATAGCAAACGTTGTTGTTACCCATATATATATATATAATCAGATGTGAAACTAAAACATGTCGAGATATATATGTGTTGCTGTCATAGAAATATATAAGTGTAGGGAAAGACTTTACAACACCCTATCTCGGATTATGATACCCTATCTTGGATTCTGATACCCCATCTCAGATTCCAACACCCTATCTCGGATTCTAATACCCTATCTCGGATTCCAACACCTTATCTCGGATTCTGATACCCCATCTCGGATTCCAACACCCTATCTCAGATTCTGATACCTATCTCGGATTCTGATACCCCATCTTGGATTCCAACATCCTATCTCGGATTCTGATACCCTATCTC
The DNA here is from genome assembly GCA_019022615.1 of Acacia melanoxylon. Taxonomy (NCBI): domain Eukaryota; kingdom Viridiplantae; phylum Streptophyta; class Magnoliopsida; order Fabales; family Fabaceae; genus Acacia; species Acacia melanoxylon. The sequence continues at coordinate 1,576,966 of JAFJYJ010000002.1, forward strand.
AAATTCCAGAAACCCCAACACAAAACCCCTTAACCCAGAACCCCCCAACCTGGAAAAATAATTGCAAAGAAAATATTAATAATAATAAATAAATATTATTATTATTATTAGGAAAAGGAATAAATATTACTATTTATTAAAAATGGTATTATTATCGTAGGGGTTGATAACCACTTTTGCTCCTCTAAAAAAAATAATTCGCGTAGTTAGTTACGTTGCAAGTGACTAATGACAATGATAAACATTTATAGGCATACCTTGACACCTCTACTGATCCTAACACCTTCGGATGAATTAAGGATCCAAGCTTGAGGTGGGTAACTGTTATCTTATTAGCTTGTATGTATGTATTCATGTATGACTGATCATGGTTGCTAGATAATTTGCATGTGTGTATCCTAGCTATGGATTAAGGTTGTGTGTCTCATAGGGCTACGTGTCCTAAAGGGCTGCAGTCCTTGGCCAATAACTGCGGTTACGGTGCGACTTATTTACTGTAAATTATTCTATGCTTAACATGTATTGTACTATTGTTTATATTTCATACCTGTACATGAGATTAACTATTACCCCTGGGGTTCATTATTTGAACTCCAGACCACATGAAGGAAACAGGTAGTGGATCAGGTTCAAGAGGAAAGACGCAGCTGTAAGGGATACAACATAAGGGATATTTTGTGATAATATAAGTAGTTGGACTATACTAATTCGTTTATCATTTGTCTATTTTTGGTTATTGTATTAAGATCCCTCTATGTGATAGATATCACTCATGATAGGATAGATTCGAATCGCAAAAAATTTATCCTCATGTTTTCAAACTAAGTTATTTTAAGAAAGTTTTTATTCCGCAATTAAGTCGTCCAAATTTTTTCGATGCCTGTGCGCTTAAACTCTGATAAATATAGGCGTATTAAGTCAGGGCGTCACATCATTAATTATTGCGCCCGTATGTTTTCCATTCATTGCTCAAAGCCATTTCTCAAATAGCCACACAAAAGTATCCTCAGTTTCATATTTTAATAGAGCACAACCAAACAAGATTGACTGCAAATGGTTATTCACACCAACAAAGGGTCCAAAAGGCAATGCATATTTGTTAGTCCTATATGTCATGTCAAAAGTGATGACTTCTCCAAAAAGCTCATAGGAATGTCTGGACCTTGCATCAATCCAAAAAAGGCTTTCCATACGATCATCATCGTCATACTTGATCGAATAAAAGAAATTTGGATTCATTGATTGTTGTCTATTACAATTCGTACCACGGCTTGTGCATCTCCAACGTCATATATTTTCCTCCTAACATTTTTCATATGATTATAACAATCTCGACTATCAAAGAATAAATCATGGCCTTTGAGGATGGTGGCCACCTTTCCAGTAGGCAAGCTTGACTCACTGAAGTTTTCAACTAATGATCTAGCAACACTAGGCATTTTCCTATATGATCTTATATATGGAACACTCTTTGGAGTAATGAAACCATGATTATGTTTGTCGTCAAACTATTTAATTGTCCACATGTTTGTTTTTCCATTGATAGAAGCCTTAAGACAAGCTTTACACCTTATGGGTGATGATGATGTATTCCTCGATTTGATTTCACATACTTCACCAACATTGCTTGTCTTCGGTGTAGGATAACCTTCTCTAGCACATGTTAGCTTCATGTAATTCTTCTTGGTTTTTCGTGCCTGGATTTCAAAACCTTTTGTCATACCAAATACTTTGTACAAGTCTATTACATCTTTCCTTTCAGAAAATTCCATTCCAACCTCAATTGAAATCTCAATATTCTTTGTTGGTGTCAACGAAATGACATTTGGCATACTATTAATTAAGTCATTCTGTAGGTTCTCTTCCATTTCATGAGGCATGTCATACTCAATCTCATCACTAAAGTCAATATAATCTGTTGGATCCGCATCAATATCTCTAAGTTGTGTAAAATTGGTCCCTGTATCTAGAGTTGTTAAAATGGGCCACCCCGACCCGTTAGTCCCTAGCCCACATGGGCTAGGGCAAAAAATCCCACAGGTTAAACAGCCCGCACGGGCCAAAATATTATATAACCCTAAGGGTTAGGGACAGCCCATGGGCCAAAAATCATTTTAGATAAACATGGCCGTTTCTTAGTCTCTAGATTCCACCTACTGAAACTTTCTTTAATGTCTTTGAAAAACTTCAAAACCAAAACAAACAAATCTATACATTAATTAGATGGATATGTGATCCGATTTCAACATGATTCAGTATAACAACATAACAGAATTCTCTACAAAGTCGATCGTATTCATAAAAGGGTCAGACGGATGATCTTTATCAAAATTTCCATACTTGCCTTCACCTAACAACAATCAAGGATTGTATTTTAATAACAAAATAAGTTACAATAATAAATTAAACATTTTTATTGTAAGAAAATCGATTTGAAATTATTTTTATCATCAAAACATACCAACTCTATCTAAAACTCAAATTATTTTATAGTATATAGTTACTCAAATTTTCATAATACCAACTTTTCATACCTCTCTAGTCTTCAATTTGAAATTCTTGATGCCCCTTGGGATTCTACTGTTAGTGCTTCATGATGAGTAATTTTACAATCAACTTCATCTAAAACTCACAATCAATTAAAATACAATCCCTCAATTAGGCAATCAATATTACATGTACATATAAAACATTATGAAAATTAACACAACATTACCATCAGGATTGAGAGTAAAACCATGCAGCCAATTGCTAGTGCAAATCAACATCTGAAGATTTTCAGGAAGAGTAGAACTTCTATATTTAGTAAGAACACGTCCACCAATACTAAAAGCGGATTCGATGCCACCGTAGTAATGGGATACTTAACACATCTCGTGCCATAATACTAAGTGTGGGAAACCTACTTTCATTAAGCTTCCAATAGCTAAGCACATCAAAATCTTCACCTTGGCCAAATTTAACTTTTGGTTCATCCAAATAAAGTTCTAATTCACTCTTACTAGCAACATACATGCTCTCGTTCTCAAACAATTTAAAGTCCTGCAAAATATAATATATCAATTATCTAAATGAAACAATAATGAAGAAAATATTAATTTAGCATAAAAGAACATACCATGATATATAATTTTGATTTTTTGGGCCTACTCCCTTCTCCACTAGGCTTGTGCAAGATATTGGATTTGTTGGATAATAGAGAATGAGAAGAACTTGATCCTTGGAGATTGCTTGCATATTCTTCATAAAGCTTCCCAATCTTTTCTCTCACATTTCTAACCTTATCATAAGAGGTTGAAGGATCCAGTTTTGTATAACAAAATTCTAAGAAAACAAGCTTCAAGCGTGGGTCAAGAATATCTCCAAAAGCTAGGACTACACTATATTGCTTCCAATATTTGTCAAACTTCTCTTTCATTCTCTTTGACATATCCCTTATAACATCATCATCACTACACAAATTTTCATTCAATATGCACTCAATCTTCCAAATTTGCATAAAATACAAGTTAGAGGTTGGATAAGATGAACCTGAAATCATGTTTGTAGTCTCATAAAAGGGTTCCAAAAATTCACATAATCTCTCCCCTCTTCTCCATTCTTCTTGTGACAAAATATATTTATAATTCCTATCTAACACTTGGAGAATGTCAAATGCTTTTTCATACTTAAGCGCACTTTCTAACATCAAATATGTTGAATTCCACACGGTTGACACATCCATTCTCAAACCAATGCTTGTGTCTATGCCAGCTTGTTCCACGTAATCTTGAAATTTAATCATCCTCCCATCCGATGCTCTCACATACTTAACACTTTCTCTAATTTTATACAATGCTTCAGTAGCCATTTTCAAACCTTCTTAAACAATTAAATTAAGTATATGTGCAGAGCAACGTATATGAAAAAACTCACCATCACACAACAAATTGTTTTGCACACGAAGATGATTTATTAATATAAGCTCCATGTTATCATTCACAGCAGCATTATCCAGTGTAATAGAAAATATCTTCTTCTCAATACCCCATTGCTTCAAGCAATCAAACAAAGTAGTTTCCAATTCAACCCCAGTATGTGGAGGCTTCATTCGACAGAAGTTCAGAATCATACTAATTAATCTCCAATTTTCATCAACAAAGTGAGCTATTAAACAATTGTAACCCTCACTGTTAATTGTTGTCCAAACATCTGAAGTTAGATACACTCTATTAGGAATCCTCGACATGATTTGCTTAAGTTTTTCTTTCTCTTTGACATACATTTTTCGAACATCTGACACAACGGTATTCCTAGAATGCATCATAACATTAGGACTAATATAATTTATCCAATCCCTAATCATCTCATACTCAACTAAATTATAAGGAAGATCATGATAAACTATGGCTCGTGCAAGCTTTTCTCGATGGACCTCTTGATTAATCTGTATTGTACTAGACTTTCCATGTTGCTCATTTAATTCAAAGTTTGCAAGAATCTTACTACAACCAAGAATATGAAGACCCAAATGTGAAGTTCCATAGCTACTTTGGGTCTTAGGATGTCTACCAACTACATATTCAGCAGCACAATAATTACACACAAGCTTTTCAAAACCATCCTTGTCCGTACCTATTTTTGTAAAATACTCCACATATTAGAGATTTGTTTTTTTATTTATCTTAAAACTTCCAGACACTTCAAGTGGAGTTTCATATTGAACTTCATCATCCATAATAAAAATGGGCGTTGCTTCTTTACATGATCTCTAATCCCTAATTTGTAAAACCAAACAAGGAAATTAAATGAGTAAAACCATTTTCCCAAACGAAATGATAATGCTGGATCTATCTATCCTAGCTTTGCTCAGAATAATTAGCATATTAAATAAAAGCGTATCTGTGTGGGAAGTTCGCTCTTTTCTTGGTCATGCAGGTTTCTATCGGCGTTTCATTAGGGATTTTAGCAAGACTGCCCGACCCTTGTCCAACCTTCTGCATAAGGACACTGACTTTGTATTTGATGATGCTTGGAAGGCGGCCATCGATTATTTGAAGCGTTGCCTAACTACAACCCCAGTGATCCAGCCCCCTGATTGGTGCATCCCCTTCGAGTTGATGTGTGATGCTTCCAACTATGCGGTTGGTGCTATCTTGGCACAGCGGGTTGATAGAGCATCTCATGTGATTGCATATGCCTCCAAGACTTTGGATCCTACCCAGTCTAATTACACCACTACCGAAAAGGAGTTGTTGGCTATTGTATTTGCTTTTGATAAGTTTAGGTCATATCTGCTAGCTAGTAGAGTAGTTGTTTTTCTCGACCACGCCGCTTTGAAATTTCTTTGAAAAAGGCGGATCCTAAGCCACGACTCATCCGGTGGATGCTATTGCTCCAAGAGTTTGATGTTGAGATTCGAGACAAGCGAGCACAAAAGCGGGTAGCCGACCACTTGAGTCGTATCACCCATTCTCCCTCTCACCCCTCTTCTATTCGGGATGATTTTCCGATGAGCAGCTTCTACGGTGCAAGGTAAGCTTTCATGGTATCGATCTCGGTTAATTACTTGGTAGCTGGTGTTCCATGTAGATTCCACTAGGGCCCAAACTCTTAAATTGAAGAGTGAGTCTAAATATTATGTTTGGGATGACCCTTAACTAGGAAATTTTGTAGTGACCAAGTAGTTAGGAGATTTGCGATCATGAGTTTCCCTCTATATTGCATTTTGCTCATGTTTCTGCCTGTGGTGGTCACTTTAGACCCCAAAGAACTGCTAGGAAAGTGTTAGATAGTGGATTGTTTTGGCCTTCCTTGTTTTATGATTCCCATCTGTTTTGTAAGTCATGTGATAACTGTCATAGAGCAGGGAGTATTTCCCGTAGGCATGAGATGCCCTAGAACCCTATATTTTTTTGTGAGATCTTTGATGTTTGGGGTATTGATTTTATGGGTCAATTTCATGCTTTATATGGTTATACTTACATACTGCTAGCTGTTGATTATGTCTCGAAATGGGTTGAGGCGAAAGCCACTCGGACTAATGATTCTTCTGTGGTGGTGGATTTTGTTAGGTCTAACATTTTCTGCAGCTTTGGCATTCCTAGAGCTATTATCAGTGACCAGGGCTCCCATTTGTGCAACCGAAGCATGGGTGCCTTGCTACGCAAGTATGGAGTGCTTCACAAGGTCTCCACAGCATACCATCCTCAGACCAATGGTCAAGCTGAAGTCTCAAATAGAGAGATTAAGCAAATCCTTTAGAAGACTGTTAACTCTACCCGGAAAGATTGGAGTAAGCGATTAGAGGATGCTTTGTGGGCATATCGCACCGCCTACAAGACTTCGATTGGGATGTCTCCTTATCGGCTTGTCTTTGGTAAGGCATGTCATCTTCCGGTTGAGTTAGAGCATCACTCCTATTGGGCCATTAAGCAGTGTAACATGGATTTGGCTAAGTCTAGGATGGAGTGGAAGCTACAATTGCAAGAGTTGGATGAGCTTAGATTGGATGCCTATGAGAGTTCACGGTTATACAAGGAAAAGACTAAGGCATTCCATGATAAGCATATTCTCAGCAAAGAATTTTCTGTGGGCCAAAAAGTTCTTCTGTTCAACTCTCGTATGAAGTTTATGCCTGGTAAGCTTTGATCTAAATGGGATGGCCCTTTTGAGATCACTAACATTTTTTCATTTGGTGCTGTTGAGCTATGTGATCCACCTACAGGAAGAACCATTAAGGTAAATGGGCATCACCTCAAGCAATTTCATGAGGGATCCCAGCAACAGCCTGAGGAAGTAGAGATTCTCCTCATTGATGCCACTTATCCTCCTTAAACCCTTGGGGAGTATTCTTCTTTCTTCTCCCTCTATTTCTTTTATTTGTTTTCCTTTTTCTACTTTGCTTTTTGAAAATAAATACAATCTCTCTTTCTATGATTGCTACATATTATGAACTTGGACATTTTGGTTTTAATGGATCATTTCGTTTGGTCTTCAATTCCCGACTCTTCGATTGCATGTCTTGGTAGTTGATTTGATGTTGTTGATTGCCTAAGTTGGTATTGACCCTATGAGGTTTTGGGCCTGCATGAATGGAATTCATCTTTTACCATTCTTTCTTTCATGTGTGCATCTGCTCCTGATTTGTGTTCTCTAGAACTTGCTCCTTTTCTTTTTGAAACTACATTTTTCACTTACATGCATAAATATGATAGAAGCTTGTTTTTTTTTTCCTTTTATTTTCCCCACTTTGGCCAAATAGCTTTCCCTTGCATTATGTTTCCTTTGCTAGCCCATTTGTGTCTTTTCGCCTCATTCTTTTCTAAGCCACATTACAAGCCTAAGCGTAAAACCATTTTATTCCGCACCTTGGAAATTTATTGAGCATTGGTTTCACCTTGGTTTTGTGTTTAAGTGTGGGGGTTGCTCAGGAGTGCAACAATTTAAGTGTGGGGGGAGATATTTGATTTTGTCATTGTGATTATGTATATAGTTCTTAAAAAAACAAAAACAAACAAAAAAAGAGAAAAAAAAAAGAAAGAAAAGAAGAAAAAGAAAAGAAAAGAAGGAAAGAAAGAAAGAAAATACATAGAAAGAAAGGAGATATATGAGTAAAATAAATTTTTTCATACATAGAGAATGATTGTGTTAATCAATGCTCTTTTTAATTTCTTTGGTGCTTAGCTTCTCATTCCATACTATTACCTACCTTCACCCTAACCCCATTACAACCTTTAATAATAAGCTCTCTTGATTTGTGCATGCATGTGTTATGAGTTGTGGAGACGTAGAAATTGAGCAAGCTTATGGTAGAACAATTTTCTTGAGTAGAATTTGATCGATACACTTATTTACCTTAAACACTTGAGAGATTGATTGATTGAGCGCATCATTTGAGAGACCATCATTTGTGATTAGCATCATTGATTGAGATTACCATGAATTGTAATTTGAGATGAAGGGATTTTTGGTCTTGATTGATTGGTCTTTTGGAGCTTTGTGTCCCTTGTTCAATTTTTGCATTGTTAGCAATTGTTAGAAAAGAAGAGTTTCTTCTTTAGGTCTTTTTCTTTGAATTTTGCTCAGGAGTGCAAAAAGATAAGTGTGGGGGAATTTGATAATTGAATATTTCATACACTTCTTTTTATCTCTTGATTAATAATTTAGGACTCTTTAGTTAATAAATAATAGTTTTTATACTTATTTGGGCTTTGGGCCTTTGATTATATTTTAGCCATTTTTAATAATAAAATTCCAGTTTTACATTGCTTCATTATTCCTACCATAACTCTTGAACCAAACATTGGATTTGCTGCATTTTTGTTTCATATTTCAGATGATTCAGAGAGCTACAATTGTTATGAAGACATGAAGGGCAAATTCGAACAAGAGGGCGGTCGATTTGGGAGCCTAAGTCGGATTTTTATTTGGGCTCGAATTTTGTAATTAAAGCCCATTTTTTATTATTTTCCGTTTTGGGCCTGAATTGTGGATTGGAGCCCCATTTCATTTTTCCATTTTAGGTTAAGTGAGGCAGCAACCAAAAACATATTTTCATTCACGTTTTTACTCAGTTTTGGATTAAAATACATAAGTTTCATTTTCTCTCAACTGTTCTTCATCTTTTCATCGTATTCTTCGTGTTCATGATGAACTTCTTCATCTCTTTCCCATTTTTGTTCTGCATAGCTATGATAGGCTAAGCTTCTGTGATTGACCCATGGATTGAGGACTCCACGAATCCAGAGGACACGCGCTTCAGTCGGTAACGTAATTCGTTTCTGTTTATTTTAATCGGATCCGATTATAATTGCGGATTAGGTATTAGATTTAATACCTAGATTGATATCCCAAGGACATAGCTCGCCACGTGTTCGATCAAATGCTAGACGATCGTCTAGTCGAAGGAATATCTGGACAAATGCAGAAATTTCGGTTTGTCCATAATCAATCACGAGTTTGGTTATTATCTTTTGTCCAATGAAGGTTATGGAATCCCAATTCTGGGTTAATCATTTTTAATATGATTGATCTTGTTTTCTGTTTTAGTCTTTGCTTTGTTTTAATTACATTGAAAAACTCCCCCATTCTGGTTATTGTGTTACTTGTTTACTGTTGATTTTAGACCCACTGCGAATTCCTTGAGAGAAACGATCCAGGTTTCTATTATACTGCAAAATTATATTGATCCTGGTTATTTTGGGAGATCACGGAAAATCTCTGTCAATATCCCTTTCTTCCGATATGTTTGTCTTACTTCGATTGGCTGACCATACACTTGATGTGAGTTCCATCAATTGATCCTATACAATCCTTGAAATATGGATGATGTACCTGGATCATTACCTATTGTTTATTGACATTGATGAAACTCGAGATAAAGTGGTTTGATATTTTCTGTTGAAAGATTGACACAAGCTCTTAGAACCTTGAGAAAAATCCTACTAATAGTTTCGCCCGAATGTTGAAATAGTTCTTGGATGATTCAATATCCTTGTCCATGTCCAACTGTATATAAAAACATGGCAACCATTTCTTCAATGCCGGTGTTGTGATTGTACCATAATCCATGTTCGCTTAATTTAGAATATAAGTAAATGAATACATGTTTTTCCACTCAGAAATTTTCCTAACATACTACATCATGGCCTTGCAAAATCTCCTGCACCCACATTGCCCCTGTTTGCTTACTAGTTCTACGTGGTTGTTTGCAAACATAAGGCATGAGATACTCAGCCATCAAGTTACCAATCTATGCATACTTTGTCATATGTTCGTTTATAATAGGAATTTGTAGGGACCTTCTTTCTTCATGGGAAAATCCTACTTCCTCCGTTGATAATTGAATATTTCATACACTTCTTTTTATCTCTTGATTAATAATTTAGGACTCTTTAGTTAATAAATAATGGCTTTTATACTTATTTGGGCTTTGGGCCTTTTATTATGTTTTAGCCATTTTTAATAATAAAATTCCAGTTTTATATTGCTTCACTATTCCTACCATAACTCTTGAACCGGACATCGGATTTGCCTCATTTTTTGTTTCATATTTCAGATGATTCGAGAGAGCTACAATTCTTATGAAGACATGAAGGGCAAATTCGGACAAGAGGGCGGTCGATTTTGGAGCCGAAGTCGGAATTTTAATTGGGCTTGAATTTGTAATTAAAACCCGTTTATTTTATTATTTTCTATTTTGGGCCTGAATTGGATTGGAGCCCCATTTTCATTTTTCCATTTTAGGTTAAGTGTGGCAGCAGCCACAAACATATGATTATTCACGTTTTTAGACTTTGGTGGATCAAAATAGGAGTTTTCAAATTCTCTGAAGTGTTCTTCATGTTCTTCACGTTTTTCATCTTTTCTTCTGTGTTTTGCTTAGCCATGCTCGGCTAAGTTTCTGTGGTTAACCTATGGATTAAGGGTTCCAAAAAATCCAGAGGACATGCGCTTCATTAGGTAATCTGGAATCGTCTCGTTTATTTTAATCGGATCCGATTATAATTGCTGTAACATCCCATTTGAAAACGGCGGAATATTTTTTTTTTAAACGTTTCCAAATATTTCAAGCAGTGTAGTCAGAGTAGAGCATCGGAGCGAGTAAGTAATTTACATTACATTCAAAAATATGGACCATAGTGTAATTGTATTGGATTACGGTCATCCGAGAATTCTTAAAGATTAAAGAAACTAAGGATAACGATAGATATTGTAGACACGTCTGGACTACTTCGGTTGCTTGCCTCGATCGCCTAAGATTGGTCCTCCGAGACCACGATGCTACAACCGAGATCCATTCCACATATGGATCTCGTGTAACGGTTAACCTTATGCTCAAATAAAAAAGATATACGTACAATAAAGATATTCATTTCAATACAAGCATATCATCACAAAAGCAACAGAGCATGCATGATCAATAACATGGACGTAACATAAGCACAAAGCGGTATGTAAAGTCTCTCTCGACTAGTTCTCGCACATATCCGGTGCCACGCCACAACGTGTCCTCGCGCTAGGAATAACTCAAACGGTATTACCAATACTATAATCCGTGGGTAAAGTGTAAGTATCTTTGACGATTCTCAACGTAACCTCGAGTCTATGAACGTATCTATAACGCAAAAGTATATGAGCAGCATAGAGTTAGGGTTACAAAGACGCGTCCGTACCTTAGTTGCAGATATCCGGCTCTTAGGCTAAAAACGGTACTTTTTGCCGTACGTAAAACAAATAAACAATGGGGCTCAACGGCGGCAAAACAACGGAACGATGGAATTTCGACGCGGTTCGACGTCGAAGTATTCTAATCAGAATAACAACACACTTATGAATATTTGGCAAAGCATACGGGCATTTTAGGTGAAAAAGACCATTTTGCCCCTACTACCCCCATTTGGCGGAATTTCGCGTAACTTCGTTACTTTGACCGTATTCCATTTCAAAATTATCCCCACTATGTTTTTACCTCGTCAAGCATCTTTCAATGCAATGAGGCATAAAAACAAGTATAGGAATAAATTCTGAAACTTCCTAGATCAAAACAACAGTTCTACTATAACTACCGAAAGAACTACGGAAACTAAAAACTAAGGACAGAAGAACTTACTCGGAGCTAAGGCACAACTTTGGCAGAGCTTCTCACTCTAAGTTTCGGCCAAGGTAGAGAGAAGAAAAGGTGTGAAGAATGAAGAAGGGAAGGGTGCTATTTATAGAAAAAATTCAGGACGTAAAGGGAATTTTTCGCTTTGTTTTTGAACCGTTAGATCTAGGGTTTTGGGAGGAGCAATCTTGGCCCTCCATCCATAGGTGCCGACCTCTTTGGCCCAAAAAGTCAAAGAATGAGTTGTCATCTTGCTTTATGGCCTCCGTCCGATAAAGCTACCCGATCGGTGTCCGTTTCGCGATTTCACGAAACTCAAAAATCCAGGCATGTAACTTTGAAGATCTTTTCATCCTCTTTCATATTATCTATTTTGATCCTCTTTTTGATCATATCCAGGTATTCTCCGGTGCGTCGGAAGATATTCGGACAAACGCGTCCGGTTACGGAAATCGCTCCGATAGAACCAACTCGGACAATAATTCGCTGAATCGTAAAACGTCCAGTTGTTGCCTAACTTAATCTCGTGTTTAAAAAGACACAATTGTTTCTATAGGTTCTCACTTTGCTTATCGACTCTACTCTATCTGATCAACTTTTCGTCTTATTTGAAATTAGGGTTTTCGGTTGCGGAATCAACGCCTGGTAAATTCTTTCTTCGTGTAGAATTTCACTTGTACTTAATTTGATCAGTCTCGAAAAGACTTTTACCCCTGGTTTACCTGTAGAATTTATTTCTAACTTTTCCCCTGGCCTCGCCTATAAGCCGACTCACCGCATTATATTATTATTTTATTCTAATTATCATTTTAATTATTTAAACAATTCTTTTTAATTAAAAATACCAATAATTTCGCCCCTTAATTTTAAAATTCAGTTTTAATTATTTTTCCATAATTTTTTCCATTTTTTAAAAATATAATATTTTTTTACCAAAAATTCTCGTTTTACCCCTGCCTTCGTTAGGGCTTAATCAGACCTAATTTCTTCGTTTAGTGATCTTTTTAGGATCAGGTTTCTTCATATATTTATCTTTACTAATTTACAGTATATTGTTATCTTACAAACTTTTATCGATATTGTCATTTTATATCCTATGTAAAATATTAAAAAAATGTTTACCCCATCGGGTTACTTTATGGTTAAAATGCTTTTTAAACTTTTCTTCATGTTATTTCCTCTGAAATAATTTATTAAATTCTCATAATTAGGGATAACACTTCCATATTTTTCTCATAATTTTTCATGATCTTTCAAAATTATTTATCATAATATTTTTAGACCTGTTTTTATCACCATTATATCATTTTTAGTCATTCGTTCATCGATTTTCTGTAACTTTTTTGAAAATTTACTCTATAATTATAACAATTTTCTATAAAAGTTTTATCTCATGAATTTACTTCATTAAAATATTCATTAATTTTCCTTTACCTCGTAAATTCCAGATTTGCTAAAATCCGGTATTACATTTCTCTCCCCTTAAACAAAATTTCGCCGTCGAAATTTAATCTACACTAACTAGACTATGGGCCATAAACTCGGGTATTTCTCCTTCATGTCACTCTCGGTTTCCCAAGTTGCCTCGTTTGATGACAAACCCTTCCGGACCACCTTCACTATCGGTATAGTTTTAGTCCTAAGCCGTTTCTCCCGGCGTTCGAGAATTTGCTCGGCTCGACTACAAAGGTGTTATCATGTCATACTTCAACATCATCGTACTTTATGATATGATCTCGATCCGGTAGGTATTTCTTCGGTTGTGACACGTGAAAAACATCGTGGAGATTACTCAGTTCGGGGGTAACGCTAGTTGATACGAACCGGTCCTCGCTCGGCTAACACTTCAATTGGTCCAACGTAATGCGGACTAAGCTTCTTTCTCTTCAGTGTTCTGCCGACACCGGTTACTGGAGAATATTTCAGAAACACATGGTCTCCGACTTCAAACTTCAACGGTCTTCTCCTCTTATCTGCATAGCTCTTCGTCTACGCAAAGCAAGGAGTCTCTTCTTGATCGGAGCGATTTGCTCGGAGGTCTCTTTTAGCATATCCGGTCCAAGCAATCGCGAGGACGCATCATCGTCCAAAGATAAAGGCGATTGGCACTTTCGCCCATACAAAGCCTCGAATGGAGCCATTTGTATGCTTGAATGATAACTATTGTTATACGCGAATTCCGCTAGTGAGAGGTGTTCGTCCCAATTTCCTTTGAATTCCGGGCACATGTTCGCATGACATATCCTCCGGCGTCGTATCGTCCTCTCGATTGACCGTCGGTTTGAGGGTGATAAGCCGAACCGAACTTGAGCTTGGTACCCATTCCTTCATGTAGTGCACGCTAAAGCGGGATTGGAATCGAGTATCCCGATCGAGATAATACTCTTAGGGACTCCGTGCGTCTCACGATTTCTTTGATGTAGATTGCGGCCAATCGTTCGAGAGTAGTGGATGCTAATGGGTATGAAATGTGCCGACTTGGTTAATCGGTCAATGATTACCCAAATGGTATCGTGATGCCGATCTTAGGTAGACCTACCACAAGATCCATGGTCACATTCTCCCATTTCCACTCCGCAGGTTCTAGTCCTTGAGAAGACCGGGGTCGCCGGTGCTCAATCTTTACTTTTTACGCGGGTTAGACACCCGGCTACGTACTGAGTTACGTCTCTTTTCATTCCAGGCCACCAAACTTCGGCCTTCAAGTTTTGGTACATCTTGACCATTCCTGGATGTAGAGTATACTTACTCTTATGAGCCTCATCCAGCATCTTCCGCTTCGGTTCATCAAGCGCGGTATGTAAATGCGCCCCTTGTGTCTGACCAATCCACTAGATGAAAGGTCGTGGTCTTGGGTTTCACCTTGAGAGATCTTCTCCCGCATTGAGATTGCCCAATCATCTTGTCTCTGAGCTTTATCAACTTCATCTCTCATGTCGTACTCCCTTGACTCACAAAAAGATTTGCAAGGTAGGCGTCACTTGGTGCGTTGAAATTCATGCAGATTTGGTTTGAAAGATTCAGTCTCGAAATCTTCAAGTAATTTCTGCTCTTGTATCATCATGTATGATACTTACACCTTCTTCCTGCTTAGAGCATCTGCAACAACGTTTGCTTTCCCTGGGTGATACTTGATCTCCAGATTGTAGTCTTTCAGCAATTCCATCCAACGACGTTGCCTCATATTCAGTTCCCTTTGATCAAAGAGATACTTCAGGCTCTTGTGGTCGCAGTATAGTTCTACGGTCGTACCGTACAGATAATGCCTCCATATCTTCAAAGCGAACACGATGGCAGCAAGCTCCAAATCATGTGTAGGATAGTTCGACTCGTGCGGCTTCAGCTGACGAGAGGCATAAGCCACCACTCTGCCCAATTGCATTAGGACACAACCCAATCCTTGCCCACCGGCATCACCGTAGACAACATATGTCTCATCGGGATCCGGGATGATCAATATGCGGTGTTGTAGTCAACCTCTCCCTCAGTCTCTGAAAGCTCTCATCACAGTCATCTCCCCATACAAAGGGTTGATTCTTCCTCGTAAGCTTTGTCAATGGTAGGGCAAGACGCGAGAAATCCCGTATAAATCTGCGGTAATATCCCGCTCAGACCTAGAAAACTACGTATCTCCGTCACTGTCTCTGGCCTCTTCTAGTCCAGAACTGCTTCCACCTTGCCTGGGTCAACAGAACTCCGTCGCTAGATATCACATGGCCCAGAAATCTCACTTCCGGCAGCCAAAATTCGCATTTGCTCAACTTTGCGTAGAGCTGCTTCTCTCTCAGTATGTTTAATACTAAGTGCAGATGTTCTTCATGCTCTTTTCTACTTTTGGAATAGATGAGTATATCGTCAATGAACACCACCACAAATTGGTCCAGGTGTTGTCGGAAGATACGGTTCATGTAATCCATGAATACCGCAGGTGCATTTGTCAATCCGAAAGGCATCATAAGGAATTCATAATGCCCATATCTGGTTCTGAAAGCCGTCTTGGAAATATCATCGTCCTTGACTCGTAACTGATGATATCCCGAACGTAAATTGATCTTTGAGAATACGGTGGAACCAGATAAATGATCCAAAAGATCATCAATCAGGGGAAGTGGATATTTGTTCTTGACGGTTACTTTGTTGAGTTCACGGTAGTCGATACGAGTCGGAAACTTCCATCTTTCTTCTTTACGAACAAAGACCGGGCTCCCCACGGTGATACACCGGGGGTCGGATGAACCCCTTCGTAATAGCTCTTCAAGTTATTTCTTCAACTCCTGCATCTCATTTGGAGCCATACGATACGGCGCCTTTGAAATTGATCCGCACTGCATCAATTCAATGGTGAACTCGACTTCTCTCGTAGGAGGTAGCTCGGTGAGATCCTCCGGAAACACGTCGAAACTCGTTTACAACGGAAATGTTCTCAAGTGAAAGCTCGCCGGCTTTAACCGAGAAAAAGATCATATATGCTTGGCATCCCTCCTTCATGCATCCTCGGTCCCTCCGTAGCGAGAGAAAATTCAGGCTCACATCAACTTTATCTCTCGCTAGGTGAATCGAAGAACGTTATCTTCTTCGCTTTAGTTGATCATCGCACCGCTCGTTGCTAGCCAATTTAAACCGAGTATGACGTCTATGCCATGAAGTGGCAATCGGATAAGGTCCACTTCTGAAACTCGTCCATCAACGCTCACGGTACAATCAATACATGCATCAGAAGCTAAGGATTTCAAGCCAAGTGGTGTAGATACTATCAGATGATAAGACAATCTAGAGGCATGCATTCCTAGACGATTTGCACAATCATAGGAAATAAACGAATGACTAGCACCCGTATCAAACAATGCTTGCAGTAGATTTCCATTGATAATGACAGTACCTTGCACCATCTCGGAGACTCTCCGCCTCCGCATCAGTCAGCGCAAAAACTCGACCTTGGTTCTGCGGTCTTGCCACCGCTGCAATCTCCGGACAGTTCCGGCTGATATGCCCAGGTTTTTGGCACTTGTAGCAGATCGGCTTCCCATCACAGCTGGATCCGGGATGGTCCTTTCTGCACTTTGGGCAAGTTTGGATCCCTGTGTGACCAGGATAACCTTGTTGCCCTTGTTGAAACGGCTTCTTTCCTCCGCCTCGGGAGTTGTTCCATGGTGCAGTCCTCTTCTGAGAGGAACCTCCGCGACTTGATCCGCCACGGTTTGCATTGTTGTTGTTGTTGAGATGTCTGATCCTCCTGAGCTCCTTAAGATTACGCTCGACCAGACGGCATGATTCAACTGCTTGAATCAGATCCGGAAATTGCTGTGACACCAGCTTTTCCCGAATCTCAAACCTCAGACCATCTACCAATCGACTCGCCTTCCGGTTTTCGTTGTCGTTGGTCTTCGGATATGACGAGTATCGAGATAGGTTGGTGAATCGGCGAAGTAATCCTCGAATGACTCATCATGGTTTTGTCGAATATGTAAGAACTCCGACTCTTTTATTACTTGTAACGAGGAGGAAATATTGTTCGTTAAATTTTTCCAAGAACTTCTCCCAAGTCACAGGGCAAACACGTGCCCGCAATGTCACTGCCACGGTCTTCCACCAACGGTCGGCATCTCCTTTGAGTTTGTAGATTGCCAACTGGGCCTTGCGGTCTTCGGGACAGTCTAAGACCACAAAGATCTTATCTAACCTCATCAGCCAGTCTTCAGCTGAATCAGTCTTGCTGCGGAAAACCGGGGGTTTCAACTTACAGAATTGAGTTACCCAATGTTGCATGGTTTCCACCTCTCTATTGCGTTGCGGTAGAACTACCAAAGCTCTATTCGGCGAAGGTGATAGAGATCCCTCCGACTCATCCGCCTCTTCATCAGTGTCGTTTCTTTGATTTCTGGCTTGTCTTTCCTCCAGAAGTACGTTAATAAGAGCTCTTTGCTCTTGCAGCATTTGCTTTACTTCTTGCAGCTCAATCTGCTCGGGTTGGTTATTCTCGGGCTCGGGTGTTGGACTTCTTTGAGGTCATGCGCTCGACCACGTCCTCTACCTCTAGTTTGGCCTCGTCCACGACCCCTATTTCTTAGGTTCGCCATTCTTTAGGTTTATACCTTTTTATTTATAACAAGAGATAGGAATAAGGGAATTAGTACAGAAATAAGCACACAAAACAACATATATTATTAATGCATCTTATTTGTACAAGTTGACCTCGACGTTGGTCATATCCTAAACTATACAAAATTCTACAATCCCTTTTATTCTAACAGAATATCTCACAATCGCTCAGGGCATTTAGAGAGTTTTAAAACAATACAATACCATATAGCCTCTATCTATGGTTCCACAGCTTTCTTACACCGTCTTGCTCTTTCTACATGTGCTGGTGCACTATGCTTTTCAGATAACGAAGATAAATACGAGCGTCCGCAATAGGGCCTTCGTCCAGCAGTTCGTTAGTGAGTCTGGCCCAAAAACGGGTCACAGGGAAACAGAAGAGAGTGGATCTAACCCAGTCTCCAGGCGAATGTGGGTTCCTCTGGTTTTGAGAATTTTGAACTAAGTGAAGGAAGGTCAAATACCTTTCCTTTGAAGTGTTTGTAGACCGTTCGCAAACAAGTAAAATGATTCTAATAGTTGGGTTAAGGCCGTATTACTTCCTAACACGAAATGAAAATCGTCAAGGGTGGCTTCTTCATTATCGAGGTTTTGGATATCTGGGAGATCGAAGTTATCTCCTACAGAAGAGTGAGTTGAACTATCAGGGGTTGCAACAGGTGCATCTTCAACATACATGAGTTCCGGGTCTTCCTCCGGGTCTTCCTCCGGGTCTTCCTCCGGGTCTTCCTCCGGGTCTTCCGGTCCGGGGTGATACTGGGGTTCGGAGTTATCGGGGTCCGTAACAGCATAGTCAACGTCATCAGCTGGTACATAATCATATGCCGGGGCAGGTACAGGTTGTACAAGCTCTGGTTCCGGTGGAGGGTAGATTGGATCAGGGTTCAGTCTTCTTCCTATCATCTCGGTTCCCACCGACTTCCTAGCGGTCCGATTCCATCTCCCACACCGCCAAACGAACGGATTATCGTCTCTGTTCATCTCTACACATTGCACTAGGTCATATCAATACTCATTTTCCTAAAAGTGCTCAAAGTTTTTGAAAAATTCTAATTTGAACATAACTCCGTTAACCGAACAGAATGGCCAGATAAGTGTCTATCATGGGGACCTCACCAACTCTATGGCGACTGTTTGGCCACACCCACATAGACTAGCATTAACTGTCCTACCATACGTCCGTAATAACATAGTCATATCAATGCCAGGACTACGCTCGATACCAAAAATGTAACATCCCATTTGAAAACGGAATTTTTTTTTTTTAAAAAACGTTTCCAAATATTTCAAGCAGTGTAGTCAGAGTAGAGCATCGGAGCGAGTAAGTAATTTACATTACATTCAAAAATATGGACCATAGTGTAATTGTATTGGATTACAGTCATCCAGAATTCTTAAAGATTAAAGAAACTAAGGATAACGATAGATATTGTAGACACGTCCTGGACTACTTCGGTTGCTTGCCTCGATCGCCTAAGATTGGTCCTCCAGACCCTGATGCTACAACTGAGATCCATTCCACATATGGATCTCAGGTAACGGTTAACCTTATGCTCAAATAAAACAGTATACGTACAACAGATATTCATTTCAATACAGCATATCATCACAAAAGCAACAGCAGATGCATGATCAATAACATGGACAGAACATAAGCACAAAGCAGTATGTAAAGTCTCTCTCGACTAGTTCTGCACATATCCAGTGCCACGCCACAACGTGTCCTCAGCGCTAGGAATAACTCAAACGGTATTACCAATACTATAATCCGTGGGTAAAGCTGTAAGTATCTTTGACGATTCTCAACAGAACCTCAGTCTATGAACGTATCTATAACGCAAAAGTATATGAGCAGCATAGAGTTAGGGTTACAGTACGCGTCCGTACCTTAGTTGCAGATATCCGGCTCTTCCGGCTAAAAACGGTACTTTTTGACGGCCGTACGTAAAACAGCGAAACAGCGGCTCAACAGCGGCAAACAGCGGAACGATGGAATTTCGACAGCGGTTCGACGTCAGAAGTATTCTAATCAGAATAACAACACACTTATGAATATTTGGCAGCATAACAGGCATTTTAGGTGAAAAAGACCATTTTGCCCCTACTACCCCCATTTGGCGGAATTTCGCCAGAACTTCGTTACTTTGACCGTATTCCATTTCAAAATTATCCCCACTATGTTTTTACCTCGTCGAGGCATCTTTCAATGCAATGAGGCATAAAAACAAGTATAGGAATAAATTCTGAAACTTCCTAGATCAAAATAACAGTTCTACTATAACTACCGAAAGAACTACGGAAACTAAAAACTAAGGACAGAAGAACTTACTCGGAGCTAAGGCACAACTTTGGCAAAGCTTCTCACTCTAAGTTTCGGCCAAGGTAGAGAGAAGAAAAGGTGTGAAGAATGAAGAAGGGAAGGGTGCTATTTATAGAAAAAATTCGGGACGTAAAGGGAATTTTTCGCTTTGTTTTTGAACCGTTAGATCTAGGGTTTTGGGAGGAGCAATCTTGGCCCTCCATCCATAGGTGCCGACCTCTTTGGCCCAAAAAGTCAAAGAATGAGTTGTCATCTTGCTTTATGGCCTCCGGTCCGATAAAGCTACCCGATCGGTGTCCGTTTCGCGCGATTTCACAGAAACTCAAAAATCCAGGCATGTAACTTTGAAGATCTTTTCATCCTCTTTCATATTATCTATTTTGATCCTCTTTTTGATCATATCCAGGTATTCTCCGGTGCGTCGGAAGATATTCGGACAAACGCGTGCGGTTACGGAAATCGCTCCGATAGAACCAAACGGACAATAATCATTTGAATCGTAAAACGTCAGTTGTTGCCTAAATTAATCTCGTGTTTAAAAAGACACAATTGTTTCTATAGGTTCTCACTTTGCTTATCGACTCTACTCTATCGATCAACTTTTCGTCTTATTTGAAATTAGGGTTTTCGGTTGGAATCAACGCCTGGTAAATTCTTTCTTCGTGTAGAATTTCACTTGTACTTAATTTGATCAGTCTGAAAAGACTTTTACCTCTGGTTTACCTGTAGAATTTATTTCTAACTTTTCCCCTCGGTCTGCCTATAAGCTGACTCACCGCATTATATTATTATTTTATTCTAATTATCATTTTAATTATTTAAACAATTCTTTTTAATTAAAAAT
Source organism: Acacia melanoxylon (assembly GCA_019022615.1). Lineage (NCBI taxonomy): Eukaryota > Viridiplantae > Streptophyta > Magnoliopsida > Fabales > Fabaceae > Acacia > Acacia melanoxylon. Next base: position 1,597,816 of record JAFJYJ010000002.1, read on the forward strand.
ACCAATAATTTCGCCCCTTAATTTTAAAATTCAGTTTTAATTATTTTTCCATAATTTTTTCCATTTTTTTAAAATATAATATTTTTTTACCAAAAATTCCCGTTTTACCCCTGCCTTCATTAGGGCTTAATCAGGCCTAATTTCTTCGTTTAGTGATCTTTTTAGGATCAGGTTTCTTCATATATTTATCTTTACTAATTTACAGTATATTGTTATCTTACAAACTTTTATCTTGATATTGTCATTTTATATCCTATGTAAAATATTAAAAAAATGTTTACCCCATCGGGTTACTTTATGGTTCGAAATGCTTTTTAAACTTTTCTTCATGTTATTTCCTCTGAAATAATTTATTAAATTCTCATAATTAGGGATAACACTTCCATATTTTTCTCATAATTTTTCATGATCTTTCAAAGTATTTATCATAATATTTTTAGACTGTTTTTATCACCATTATATCATTTTTAGTCATTCGTTTCATCTTGATTTTCCGTAAATTTTTTGACAATTTACTCTATAATTATAACAATTTTCTATAACAGTTTTATCTCATGAATTTACTTCATTAAAATATTCATTAATTGTCCTTTACCTCGTAAATTCAGATTTGCTAAAATCCGGGTATTACAATTGCGGATTAGGTATTAGATTTAATACCTAGATTGATATCCCAAGGACATAGGTCGGACCGGGTTCTGAGAGAGCGTTGTGCGATCGTACAGCGAGCTCGCCACATGTTCGATCAAATGCTAGACGATCGTCTAGTTGAGGGAATATCTGGACGAACGCAGAGATCTCGGTTCGTCCAGAATCAATCACGAGTTTGATTATTATCTGTTTGTCCGATGAAGGTTATGGAATCCCAATTCTGGGTTAACTATTTTTAATCGTTTTTAACCGTTTTAATCCGTTTCTGCATCTGCATATTTCGTTCTGTTTAGTTTAATTTCGTTTTCAATCTGTTTAAATCAAAAACCCCCAATTTGTTATTATTCATTTTTTATTCTTGATTTAAACCCACTGCAAATTCCTTGAGAGAAACGACCCAGGTTACATTATACTGCAAATCTTTTTCTAATCTGGTATTTTGGGAGAGATTTGAAATAGCCTCATCACTTGAACTTGCCATGGATAATGAAACCTGTGTGAAGGCCAAGACTTAACCAAATAAATACTAATTATAGATGTTGCAAGTAAATTCACATTATATAGAAGAACATGTTATCAATCATAAGTGCCATTAAATAAAGTTGCATCATATAATATACAAAAGTACTAATGTAAATTCATAGTTTATAATGAAAATTTATGGTTTAGTGCTTCGGTCGAGCCAGCCTGCAGTGTGGGCTATTATAGGCATGCTCGCACAACCATTCCATCAAGGCACATTTATCTCCTTTTAGGCCAACAAACATGTTTTGAGGCGTTCAGTACATCATCATATTACAACATCACATTTGAAAATCATTGTCATTGGTAATTTCCGGAATGGTAAGTAATTAAGCTATAATGACACTCATTCGATCATCATTATTAGAGATCTTTTCAAGGACATCTGTGCTATCCTTAGATGTGTTAGTTATCACACTAACAAAATTAGCTAGTTATTTTCTGGGATGGCATTTTTTCTTTTTTGATCCATTTGCCCCTACACCCTTCTTTCTCTTCCCAATGCTTGCTAAACTATTAATGACTAGATTGGGTGTTGGATGTCAAGTTCATGCTTTCTAAATTTGTGAGCACCTGCACACTACCTCCAGCATTAGAACCTTAAAGCTCTTCCTCACTATCACCTAAGCCTTCTTCTAGGTCCATCTTCGGTTGATACACATAATCTTCATCATCACCAAGTGACATCCGTTAAGTTGATAATGAACATAACATTTTCTCTCATGATGCTAGAACATCCTTGAATATTATTTGCAATACTCTAGCAAACTTCATACCTTTATACCTATATTTTCCATACGCCTTATTCTCCTGCATGCAAAAAATCAACCAAAATCAAAGTTGTGTCTAAAATAATAGTAATAATAATAACAATACATATTAAAAGCTTAAAATTTTGGTACCTTTATTTTCCTCTCCACCACTCATCTTCTATATTAACTATATTCCTTGCATAGTCGATGACTATACCAGTCTCTTTTAAAAATAACTTGTCCTAAGTCATCCATATTCTCTTCAAGCTATCTAACCTATTTTTTAGTTGTTTCTTGGTATGTATATGCTTTTTCTATTTTTTCATTAAATCCGAAAAAAATGTTCTTCCACCTGTCCCTCATAAATGCAGAGCCGAGTCATTCTTTTTTATATATTTGCTCAATTCTTAGGTCAATGAAAATCTTAGTGGAACTTACATCCCAATCTGCTTTGTCGATGGTCATATTTTTATGTCACTAATGAGCAAGTTAACACAAACGATTATTAGTATTTAAAAACAATATATAGTTTTTTACCCATTAAATAATTCATCAAGTTGAATCTTAGATTGCACTACCCAAAATTATTTTGCCCTATCTAAAAATTTGTATCGTACAGTAGAACCCAATATAATTATATTGTTTTTTATGTTGGCAAAAAAATATATGTCCACAAATATTTATAAAGGATAAATATATTACATGTATAATAAATATATTGCAGATAAACACTGTGGACACAACAAAATCAGATAATACACATTAGGTAATAATTGTGAACACAACAAAATTAAATAAAATATTGTAGGTATGACAAAATCAGATTATATACTACAAGATGCATCAGTTACTATGAACATAACAAAACTGGATCAAATACATGCATGAGCACAATAAAACCATATCGAAAAGAGAAGACTAAATTTTTTGAACAACCAATCCAAATATTATAAAGTGACAAATATTATGGGCCCAACAAAACCAAATTATTAGCCGAGCGAGGACCAGTTGCGTATCAACTAGCGTTACCCCCGAACCTGAGTAATCTCCACGATGTTTTTCACGTGTCACAACTGAAGAAATACCTACCAGATCGAGATCATGTCATAAAGTACGATGATGTTGAAGTACGGCATGATAACACCTTTGTAGTCGAGCCGGAGAAAATTCTCGAACACCAGGAGAAACGGCTTAGGACTAAAACTATACCGATAGTGAGGTGGTCTGGAAGGGTTTGTCACCAAACGAGGCAACTTGGGAAACCGAGAGTGACATGAAGGAGAAGTACCCAGAGTTTATGGCCCGTAGTCTAGTTAGTATAGATTAAATTTCGAGGGCGAAATTTTGTTTAGGGGAGAGAAATGTAATACCGGATTTTAGCAAATCTGGAATTCTTGAGATAAAATAAATTAATGAATATTTTGATGAAGCAAATTCATGAGATAAAACTGTTATAGAAAATTGTTATAATTATAGAGTAAATTGTCAAAAAAGTTACAGGAAAATCTGATGAACAGAATGACTAAAAATGATATAATGGTGATAAAAACAGTCTAAAAATATTATGATAAATACTGAAAGATCATGAAAAATTATGCGAAAAATATGGAAGTGTTGTCCCTAATTATGAGAATTTAATAAATTATTTCAGAGGAAATAACATGAAGAAAAGTTTAAAAAGCATTTTAACCATAAAGTAACCTAATGGGGTAAACATTTTTAATATTTTACATAGGATATAAAATGACAATATCAAGTATAGAAGTTTGTAAGATAACAATATACAAAAGTAAATTAGTAAAGATAAATATATGAAGAAACCTGATCCTAAAAAGATCACTAAACGAAGAAATTAGGTCTCGATTAAGCCCTAATGAAGGCGGGGGTAAAACAGAATTTTTGGTAAAAAATATTATATTTTTAAAAATGGAAAAAATAATTAAAACTGAATTTTAAAATGAGGGGGCCGAAATTATGGTTATTTTTAATTAAAAATAATTGTTTAAATAATTAAAATGATAATTCGAATAAAATAATAATATAATGCGGTAAGTCGGCATAAGACCGAGGGGAAAAGTTAGAAATAAATTCTACGGGTAAACCGAGAGGTAAAAGTCTTTTCAGACTATTCAAATTAAGAACAAGTGAATTTTTACACGAAGAAAGAATTTACGGGCGTTGTTTCCGCAACCGAAAACCCTAATTTCAAATAAAACGAAAAGTTGATCGGATAGAGTAGAGTCGAGATAGGCAAAGTGAGAACCTATAGAAACAATTGCTGTTTTCAAACACGGGATTAAGTTAGGCAACAACTAGACATTTTACGACTCGCCGAATTGTTGTCCAGAAGTTGGTTTTATCTAAGCGATTTCCGTAATCGGACGCGTTTGTCCGAATATCTTCCGACGCACCGGAGAATACCTGGATATGATCAAAAATAGGATCCAAATAGATAATATGAAATAGGATGAAAATACCTTCAAAGTTACACGCTCGCATTTTTGAGTTTCTGCGAAATCGCGCGAAACGGACACCGATCGGGTAGCTTTATCGGACCGGAGGCCATAAAGCAAGAGTCATCATTGGATGACAACTCATTCTTTGACTTTTTGGGCTCTTATATGTCGACCAAGACCTTGAATGGTCAAGATTCCATCTTACAAAACCCTAGATCTAACGGTTCAAAAACAAAGTAGAAAATTCCCGATACGTCCCGAATTTCTTCTATAAATAGCACCTCCTCTTCTTCATTTCTCACACCATTCTTCTCTCTTCCTTGGCCGAAATTCTAGAGAGAGAAGCTCGCAAAAATTCGCCTAGCTCCGAGTAAGTTCTTCGTCCTTAGCTTTTAGTTTCCGTAGTTCTTTCGTAGTTATAGTAGAACCGTTGTTTTGATCTAGGAAGTTTCGAATATATTCTTATACTTGTTTTTATGCCTCATTGCATTGAAAGATGCCCGACGAGGTAAAAACATAGTGGGGATAATTTTGAAATGGAATACGGTCAAAGTAACGAAGTTCTGGCGAAATTCCGCCAATTAGGGGTAGTAAGGGCAAAATGGTCTTTTCACCTAAAATGCCTGTTATGCTGCCAAATATTCATAAGTGTGTTATTATTCTGATTAGAATACTTCTAACGTCGAACCGCTGTCGAAATTCCATCGTTCCGCTGTTTGCCACTGTTGAGCCGCTGTTTCGCTGTTTTACGTACGGCCGTCAAAAAGTACCGTTTTTAGCCAGAAGTGCCGGATATCTGCAACTAAGGTACGGACGCGTACTGTAATCCTAACTATATACTTTTGCGTTAGAGATACGTTCATAGAGGCGAGGTTGTTGAGAATCGTCGAGAGATACTTACAGCTTTACCCACGGATTATAGTATTGGTAATGCCGTTTGAGTTATTCCTAGCGCTGAGGACACGTTGGAGGCGTGGCACTGGATATGTGCAGAACTAGTTGAGAGAGAGACTTTACATACTGCTTTGTGCTTATGTTCTGTCCATGTTATTGATCATACATCTGCTATTTGCTTTTGTGATGATATGCTGTATTGAAATGAATATCGTTGTACGTATCTTGTTTTATTTGAGCATAAGGTGAATCGTTACCCGAGATCTATATGTGGAATAGATCTCACCGTAGCATCGGTGCGGAGGACCGATGTTTGGCGATCGAGGCAAGCAGCGGAGTAGGCCAAGACGTGTCTACATTATCTATCGTTTTCTTTAGTTTCTTTAACTTTTGAGAATTCGGATGACCGTAATCCGACACATTTACACTATGGTCCATATTTTGAATGTAATGTAAATTACTTACTCGCTCCAATGCTCTACTCTGATTACTCTGCTTGAAATATTTGGAAACGTTTTTTTTTAAAAAAAGTATTCCGCCGTTTTCAAATGGGATGTTACATTTTTGGTATCAGAGCAGTAGTCCTAGCATTGATATGACTATGTTATGACGGACAGTATGGTAGGACAGTTAAGGCTAGTCTATGTGGGTGTGGCCAATCGTCGCCATAGAGTTGGTGAGGTCCCATGGTAGACACTTATCCGGCCATTACATTCGGTTAACGGAGTTATGTTCAAATTAGCCTTTTTCAAAAACTTTGAGCACTTTTTGGAAAATGAGTATTGATATGACCTAGTGCAATGTGTAGAGATGAACGAGAGACGATAATCCGTTTGTTTGGCGGTATGGGAGATGAAATCGGACCGCTAGGAAGTCGGTGGGAACCGAGATGATAGGAAGAAGGCGAACCCTGATCCAATCTACCCTCCACCAGAACCAGAGCTTGTACAACCTGTACCTACCCCGGCATACGATTATGTACCAGCTGATGACGTTGACTATGCTGTTACAGACCCCGATAACTCCGAACCCCAGTATCACCCCGGACCGGAATACCCAGATCATATTTACGAGCCCGAACCGGTAGAATCAGAGGAAGACCTAGAGGAAGACCCGGAGGAAGACCCGGAACTCATGTATGTTGAAGATGCACCTGTTGCAACCCCTGATAGTTCAACTCACTCTTCTGTAGGAGACAACTTCGATCTTCCGGACATCCAAAACCTCGATACCGAAGAAGTCACCCTTGACGAATTTTACTTCGTGTTGGGCAGTAATACGGCCTTAACCCAACAATTAGAATCATTTTACTTGTTTGCGGAACAGTCTACAAACACTTCGAAAGAAAGGTATCTGACCTTCCTTCACTTGGTTCAAAATTCTCAAAACCGAGAGGAACCCACATTCGCCGGAGATCGGGTCGATCCACTCTTCTCGTTTCCCCGTGACCCATTTTTGGGCTAGAATCACTAACGAACTGCTGGACGAAGGCCCTATTGCAGACGCTCGTATCTATCTTCGTTATCTGAAAAGCATAGTGCACCAGCACATGTAGAAAGAGCGAGACGGTGAAAGAAAGCTGTGGAACCATAGATAGAGGCTATATAGTATATTACTGTTTTAAAACTCTCTAAATGCCCTGAGAGATTGTGAGATATTCTGTTAAAATAAAAGGGATTGTAGAATTTTGTATAGTTTAGGATATGGCCAACGACGAGGTCAACTTGTACAAATAAGATGCATTAATAATATATGTTGTTTTGTGTGCTTATTTCTATACTAATTTCCTTATTCCTATCTCTTGTTATAAATAAAAAGGTATAAACCTAAAGAATGGCGAACCTAAGAAATAGGGGCCGTGGACGAGGCCAAACTAGAGGTAGAGGACGTGGTCAAGGGCACAACCTCAAAGAAGTCCAACACCCGAGCTCGAGAATAACCAACCCGAGCGATCGAGTTACAAGAAGTGAAGCAAATCTTTGGAAGAGCAAAGAGCTCTTATTAATGTACTCCTGGAAGAAAGACAAGCCAGAAATCAACAAAATGAAGAAGCTGATGAGTTAGAGGGATCTCGATCACCTTCGCCTGAAAGAGCTTTGGTAGTTCTACCTCAACGAAATAGAGAGGTGGAAGCCACACAACATTAGGTAACTCAATTTTGTAAATTGAAACTCCCGGTTTTCCGCGGCAAGACTGATTCAGCTAAAGACTGGCTAATGAGCTTAGATAAGATCTTTGTGGTCTTAGACTGTGCCGAAGACCGCAAGGCCTAGCTGGCAATCTACAAACTGGAAGGAGATGCCGACCGTTGGTGGAAGACCGTGGCGGTGACATTGCGGGCACGCGTTTGCCCCGTGACTTGGGAGAAGTTCTTGGAAAAGTTTAACGAACAATATTTCCCTCCCTCGTTACAAGTAATAAAAGAGTCGAATTCTTACATATTCGACAAAACCATGATGAGTCATTCGAGGATTGCTTCGCCGCATTCACCAACCTATCTCGATACTCGTCATATCCGAAGACCAACGACAACGAAAATTGGAAGGCGAGTCGATTGGTAGATGGTCGAGGTTTGAGATTCAAGAAAAAGCCGGTGTCACGGCAATTTCCGGATCTGATTCAAGCGGTTGAATCATGCCGTGCGGTCGAACGTAATCGGAAGGAGCTCAGGAGGATCAGACATCTCAACAACAACAACAATGCAAACCGTGGCGGGTCAAGTCGCGGAGGTTCCTCGCAGAAGAGGACTGCACCATGGAACAACTCCCGAGGCGGAGGCAAGAAGCCATTCCAACAAGGGCAACAAGGTTATCCCGGTCAAGCAGGGACCCAAACTTGCCCAAAGTGCAGAAAGGACCATCCGGATCTAGTTTGTGATGGGAAGCCGATCTGCTACAAGTGCCAAAAACACGGGCATATCGGAACTGTCGGAGATTGCAGCGGTGGAAAGAACGCAGAACCAAGGCCGGGTTTTTGCGCTGACTGATGCGGAGGCCAGAGAGTCTCTAGAGATGGTGCAAGGTACTGTTATTATCAACAGAAATCTATTGCAAGCATTGTTTGATACGGGTGCTAGTCATTCGTTTATTTCCTATGATTGTGCAAATCGTCTAGGAATGCATGCCTCTAGATTGTCTTATGATCTGATAGTATCTACACCACTTGGCTTGAAATCCTTAGCTTCTGATGCATGTATTGATTGTACCACGAGCATTGATGGACGAGTTTCAAAAGTGGACCTTATCCGACTGCCACTTCATGGCATAGACGTCATACTCGGTTTGAATTGGCTAGCAACGAGCGGTGCGATGATCAACTGTAGCAACAAGAAGATAACGTTCTTCGATTCACCAAGCAGAGACAAAGTTGATGTGAGCCTGAATTTTCTCTCTGCTACGGAGGCTGACAGATGCATGAAGGAGGGATGCCAAGCATATATGATCTTTTTCTCGGTTAAAGCTGAAGCAGAGCTTTCACTTGAGAACATTCCCGTTGTAAATGAGTTTCCTGACGTGTTTCCGGAGGATCTCACCGAGTTACCTCCTACGAGAGAAGTCGAGTTCACCATTGAATTGATGCCTGGTACATGATCAATTTCAAAGGCGCCGTATCGTATGGCTCCAAATGAGATGCAGGAGTTGAAGAAACAACTTGAAGAGCTATTACAGAATGGGTTCATCCGACCCAGTGTATCACCGTGGGGAGCCCCAGTGCTATTCGTTAAGAAGAAAGATGGAAGTTTCCGACTATGTATCGACTACCGTGAACTCAACAAAGTAACCGTCAAGAACAAATATCCACTTCCCCTGATTGATGATCTTTTGCATCAATTATCTGGTTCCACCGTATTCTCAAAGATCGATTTACGTTCGGGATATCATCTATTGCGAGTCAAAGACGATGATATTTCCAAAACGGCTTTCAGAACCAGATATGGGCATTATGAATTCCTTGTGATGCCTTTCGGATTGACAAATGCACCTGCGGTATTCATGGATTACATGAAACGTATCTTCCGACAACACCTAGACCAGTTTGTGGTGGTGTTCATTGACGATATACTCGTCTATTCCAAAAGCGTAAAAGAGCATGAAGAACATCGCGCCTAGTATTAAGCATACTAAGAGAGAAGCGCTCTACGCAAAGCCGAGCAAATCGAATTTTGATCGCCGGAAGTGAGATTTCGGGGCCTTGTGATATCTAACGGCGGAGTTCTTTGTTGACCCAGGCAAGGTGGAAGCGGTTACGGGACTGGAAGAGGCCGAGAGACGTGTGACGGAGATACGTAGTTTTCTAGGTCGGCGGGATATTACCGCAGATTTATACGGGATTTCTCGCGTCTTGCCCTACCATTGACAAAGCTTACGAGGAAGAATCGACCCTTTGTATGGGGAGATGACTATGAGGAGAGCTTTCAGAGACTGAGGAAGAGGTTGACTACAGCATCAGTATTGATTATCCCAGATCCTGATGAGACTTACGTGGTCTACAGTGATGCCAGTGGGCAAGGATTGGGCTGTGTCCTAATGCAATTGGGCAAAGTGGTGGCTTATGCCTCTCGTCAGCTGAAGCCGCACAAGTCGAACTATCCTACACACGATTTGGAGCTTGCTGCCATCGTGTTCGCTTTGAAGATATGGAGGCATTATCTGTACGGTACGACCGTAGAATTATACTGCGACCACAAGAGCACTGAAGTATCTCTTTGATCCAAGGGAACCGAATATGAGGCAACGTCGTTGGATGGAATTGCTGAAAGACTACAACTGGAGATCAAGTATCACCCGGGGAGATCAAGTGCAAGTGTATTTACATACCGCCGTTGATGAACCGAAGCGGAAGATAATGGATGAGGCTCATAAGAGTAAGTACACTCGCATCCGGGAATGGTCAAGATGTACCAGAACTTGAAGGCCGAAGTTTGGTGGCCTGGGATGAAAAAAAGACGTAACTCGCACGTAGGACGGGTGTCTAACTTGCCGAGAAAGTAAAGATTGAGCACCGGCGACCCCCGGTCTTCGCAAGGACTAGAACTGCCGGAGTGGAAATGGGAGAATGTGACCATGGATCTTGTGGTAGGTCTACCTAAGATCAAGCATCACGATACCATTTGGGTGATCGTCGACCGATTAACCAAGTCGGCATATTTCATACCCATTAGCATCCACTACTCTCCGAACGATTGGCCGCAATCTACATCAAAGAGATCGTGAGATCGCACGGAGTCCCTAAGAGTATTATCTCGATCGGGATACTCGATTCCAATCCCGCTTTTGGCAAGCACTACATGAAGGAATGGGTACCAAGCGGGAAGTTCAGTTGGCTTATCATCCTCAAAACGACGGTCAATCGAGAGGACGATACGTATTTGGAGGATATCTTTGCGAGCATGTGCCCTGGATATCAAAGGAAATTGGGACGAACACCTCTCACTAGCAGAATTCGTGTATAACAATAGTTATCATTCAAGCATACAAATGGCCCCGTTCGAGGCTTTGTATGGGCGAAAGTGCCAATTGCCTTTATGGTGGACAGATGTGTCTGAAAAGCAGTTCCTTGGACCGGATATGCTAAAAGAGACCTCCGAGCAGATCGCTCGATCAAGAAGAGACTCCTCGCACACAAGACGGAAGAGCTATGCGAGATAAGAGAGAAAACCGTTAAAGTTTGAAGTCGGAGACCATGTGTTTCGAAATTATCTCAAGTAACCGGTGTCGTTTAACATCGAAGAGAAAAGAAGCTGAGTCCGCGTTACGTTGGACCAATTGAAGTGTTAGCCGAGCGAGGACCAGTTGCGTATCAGTTACTATGAACATAACAAAACTGGATCAAATACATGCATGAGCACAATAAAACCATATCGAAAAGAGAAGACTAAATTTTTGAACAACCAATCCAAATATTATAAAGTGACAAATATTATGGGCCCAACAAAACGAAATTATTAGCCGAGCGAGGACCGATTCGTATCAACTAGCGTTACCCCGAACTCGAGTAATCTCCACGATGTTTTTCACGTGTCACAATCGAAGAAATACCTACCGGATCGAGATCATGTCATAAAGTACGATGATGTTGAAGTACGGCATGATAACACCTTTGTAGTCGAGCGGAGAAAATTCTCGAACACCAGGAGAAACGGCTTAGGACTAAAACTATACCGATAGTGAGGAGGTGGTCGGAAGGGTTTGTCACCAAACGAGGCAACTTGGGAAACCGAGAGTGACATGAAGGAGAAGTACCCGAGTTTATGGCCGTAGTCTAGTTAGTATAGATTAAATTTCGAGGCGAAATTTTGTTTAAGGGAGAGAAATGTAATACCGGATTTTAGCAAATCACGGAATTCTTGAGATAAGATAAATTAATGAATATTTTGATGAAGCAAATTCATGAGATAAAACTATTATAGAAAATTGTTATAATTATAGAGTAAATTGTCAAAAAAGTTGGGGAAAATCGATGAACAGAATGACTAAAAATGATATAATGGTGATAAAAACAAGTCTAAAAATATTATGATAAATACTGAAAGATCATGAAAAATTATGAGAAAAATATGGAAGTGTTGTCCCTAATTATGAGAATTTAATAAATTATTTCAGAGGAAATAACATGAAGAAAAGTTTAAAAAGCATTTCAGAACCATAAAGTAACCTAATGGGGTAAACATTTTTAATATTTTACATAGGATATAAAATGACAATATCAGTATAGAAGTTTGTAAGATAACAATATACAGTAAATTAGTAAAGATAAATATATGAAGAAACTTGATCCTAAAAAGATCACTAAACGAAGAAATTAGGTCTGATTAAGCCCTAACGAAGCGAGGGTAAAACGAGAATTTTTGGTAAAAAAATATTATATTTTTAAAAAATGGAAAAAATAATTAAAACTGAATTTTAAAATGAGGGGGCCGAAATTATGGTTATTTTTAATTAAAAAGAATTGTTTAAATAATTAAAATGATAATTAGAATAAAATAATAATATAATGCGGTAAGTCAGCATATAGGCGGGCCGAGGGGAAAAGTTAGAAATAAATTCTACAGTAAACCAGAGGTAAAAGTCTTTTCAGACTGTTCAAATTAAGAACAAGTGAATTTTTACACGAAGAAAGAATTTACTGTGCGTTGTTTCCGCAACCGAAAACCCTAATTTCAAATAAGACGAAAAGTTGATCAGATAGAGTAGAGTCAGATAGGCAAAGTGAGAACCTATAGAAACAATTGCGTGTTTTCAAACACGGGATTAAGTTAGGCAACAACTGGATGTTTTACGACTCAGCGAATTGTTGTCCAGAAGTTGGTTTTATCGGAAGCGATTTCCGTAATCGGACGCGTTTGTCCGAATATCTTCCGACGCACCGGAGAATACCTGGATATGATCAAAAATAGGATCCAAATAGATCATATGAAAGAGGATGAAAAGACCTTCAAAGTTACACGCTCGCATTTTTGAGTTTCTGCGAAATCGCGCGAAACGGACACCGATCGGGTAGCTTTATCGGACCGGAGGCCATAAAGCAAGAGTCATTATTGGATGACAACTCATTCTTTGAATTTTTGGGCTCTTATATGTCGACTAAGACCTTGAATGGTCAAGATTCCATCTTACAAAACCCTAGATCTAACGGTTCAAAAACAAAGTAGAAAATTCCCGATACGTCCTGAATTTCTTCTATAAATAGCACCCTCCTCTTCTTCATTTCTCACACCATTCTTCTATCTTCCTTAGCCGAAATTCTAGAGAGAGAAGCTCGCAAAAATTCGCCTAGCTCCGAGTAAGTTCTTCCGTCCTTAGCTTTTAGTTTTCGTAGTTCTTTCGGTAGTTATAGTATAACCGTTGTTTTGATCTAGGAAGTTTCTGAATATATTCTTATACTTTTTTTATGCCTCATTGCATTGAAAGATGCCCGACGAGGTAAAAACATAGTGGGGATAATTTTGAAATGGAATACGGTCAAAGTAACGAAGTTACGCGAAATTCCGCCAATTAGGGGTAGTAAGGGCAAAATGGTCTTTTCACCTAAAATGCCCGTTATGCTGCCAAATATTCATAAGTGTGTTATTATTCTGATTAGAATACTTCTAACGTCGAACCCTTTGTCGAAATTCCATCGTTCATTTGTTTGCCACCTTTGTTGAGCCGTTGTTTATTTGTTTTACGTACGGCCGTCAAAAAGTAACGTTTTTAGCCGGAAGAGCGGATATCTCGCAACTAAGGTACGGACGCGTCATCGTAACCCTAACTCTATGCTGCTTATATACTTTTACGTTAGAGATACGTTCATAGGCGAGGTTACGTTGAGAATCGTCAGAGATACTTACGACTTTACCCATAGATTATAGTATTGGTAATGCCGTTTGAGTTATTCCTAGCGCGAGGACACGTTGGAGGCGTGGCCTTGGATATGTGCGAACTAGTTGAGAGAGAGACTTTACATACTTGCTTTGTGCTTATGTTTCGTCCATGTTATTGATCATACATCTCGCTGTTTGCTTTTGTGATGATATCTTTGTATTGAAATGAATATCATTGTTGTACGTATCTTGTTTTATTTGAGCATAAGGTTAACCGTTACCGAGATCCATATGTGGAATGGATCTGTTTGTAGCATAAGGGTCTGGAGGACCGATGTTTGGCGATCGAGGCAAGCAGCCGGAGTAGGCCAAGACGTGTCTACATTATCTATCGTTTTCTTTAGTTTCTTTAACTTTTGAGAATTCTGGATGACTGTAATCCGACACATTTACACTATGGTCCATATTTTGAATGTAATGTAAATTACTTACTCGCTCCAATGCTCTACTCTGATTACTCTGCTTGAAATATTTGGAAACGTTTTTTTTTAAAAAAATATTCCGCCGTTTTCAAATGGGATGTTACATTGGGACATCATCATTGATGATGTCATCCTAGCTGACTCCCCGATCGTCTCCCCTGATCGGTACCCGTTCGGTGACCGTTTCGCGCGATTTCGCAGAAACTCAAAAATTCGGGCGTGTAACTTTGAAGATCTTTTCATCCTCTTTCATATTATCTATTTTGATCCTATTTTTGATCATATCCAGGTATTCTCCGGTGCGTTGGAAGATATTCGGACAAACGCGTCCGGTTACGGAAATCGCTTCCGATAGAACCAACTTCTGGAAAACAATTTTGAGTCGTAAACGTCCGGTTGTTGCCTAACTTAATCTGTGTTTGAAAACATGCAATTTTTTCTATAGGTTCTCACTTTGCCTATTTGACTCTACTCTATCTGATCAGCTTTCCGTCTTATTAGGAATTAGGGTTTTCGGTTGCGGAAACAACGCCTGGTAAATTCTTTCTTCGTGTAAAATTTCACTTGTTCTTAATTTGATCAGTCTGAAATGACCTTTACCTCTGGTTTACCTGTGTAATTTATTTCTAACTTTTCCCCTCGGCCTGTCTATATATGCCGACTTACCGCATTATATTATTATTTTATTCTAATTATCATTTTAATTATTTAAACAATTCTTTTTAATTAAAAATAACCATAATTTCGGCCCCCTCATTTTAAAATTCAGTTTTAATTATTTTTTCATAATTTTTTCCATTTTTTAAAAATATAATATTTTTTACCAAAAATTCTCGTTTTACCCCTGCCTTCGTTAGGGCTTAATCGACCTAATTTCTTCGTTTAGTGATCTTTTAAGGATCAGGTTTCTTCATACATTTATCTTTACCAATTTATCTTAATCTTTTTATCATAATCAGTAAGTATATTTTATGCTAATTACGGCCTTAATCTCTTAATTAAGGATTTTACCATAAATTTAACTTTCTATTTTTCTCTTGTTTTCTTGAATCAATTAGCTAGTAATTATCTAATCATTCTCTTACCAATGGTTGATAATTTTATAATTTACAGTATATTATTATCTTACAAAATTTATCTTGACATTGTCATTTTATATCCTATGTAAAATATTAAAATGTTTACACCATAAAGTTACTTTATGGTTCGTAATGCTTTTTAAACATTTCTTCATGTTATTTCCTTTGAAATAATTTATTAAATTCTTATAATTAAATATAATACTCCCATAATTTCCTCATAATTTTTCATGATCTTTCGTATTTATCATAATGTTTTTTACCGTTTTTTCACAATTATTGCATTTTTAGTCATTCCGTTCATCCGATTTTTTTCCGTAACTTTTTCGACAATTTACTCAATAATTATAACAATTTTCTATAATAGTTTTAAACTCATGAATTTACTTCATTAAAATATTCATTAATTTTCCTTTATCTTAGAAATTCCATATTTGCTAAAATCCGGGTATTACATTTATGTCCCCCTTAAACAAAATTTCGCCCTCGAAATTTAATCTATACTAACTAAACTACGGGCCATAAACTCGGGTACTTCTCCTTCATGTCACTCTCGGTTTCCCAAGTTGCCTCGTTTGGTGACAAACCCTTCCGCACCACCTTCACTATCGGTATAGTTTTAGTCCTAAGCCGTTTCTCCCGGTGTTCGAGAATTTGCTCCGCTCGACTACAAAGGTGTTATCATGCCGTACTTCAACATCATCATACTTTATGACATGATCTCGATCCGGTAGGTATTTCTTCGGTTGTGACACGTGAAAAACATCGTGGAGATTACTCTCGGGTTCGGGGGTAACGCTAGTTGATACGCAACCGGTCCTCGCTCGGCTAACACTTCAATTGGTCCAACGTAATGCGGACTAAGCTTCTTTCTCTTAGTTTTTCGACGACACGGTTCATCGGAGATAATTTCAAAAATACATGGTCTCCGGCTTCAAACTTCAACGGTCTTCTCCTCTTATCTCGCATAGCTCTTACGTCTCTTGTGTGCGGCAAGGAGTCTCTTCTTGATCGAGCGATCTGCTCGGAGGTCTCTTTTAGCATATCCGGTCCAAGCAATCGCTTTTAGACGCATCTCGTCCAAAGATAAAGGCGATTGGCACTTTCACCCATACAAAGCCTCGAACGGAGCCATTTGTATGCTTGAATGATAACTATTGTTATACGCGATTCCCGCTAGTGAGAGGTGTTCGTCCCAATTTCATTTGAAATCTAGGGCACATGCTCGCAACATATCCTCCAAAGTGTCCGTATTGTCCTCTCCGATTGACCGTCGGTTTGAGGGTGATAAGCCGAATCGAACTTGCTTGGTACCCATTCCTTCATGTAGTGCTTCCCAAAAGCGGGATTGGAATCGATTATCCTGATCAGAGATAATACTCTTAGGGACTCCGTGCAGTCTCACGATCTCTTTGATGTAGGTTGCAGCCAATTGTTCTGGAGAGTAGTGGATGCTAATGGGTATGAAATGTGCCGACTTGGTTAATCGGTCGACGATCACCCAAATGGTATCGTAATGCCCGATCTTAGGTAGACCTACCACAAGATCCATGGTCACATTCACCCATTTCCACTCCGGCAGTTCGAGTCCTTGCATAAGACCAGGGGGTCACCGGTGCTCAATCTTTACTTTCTGGCAAGTTAGACACCCAGCTACATACTGAGTTACGTCTCTTTTCATTCCAGGCCACCAAACTTCGGCCTTCAAGTTCTGGTACATCTTGACCATTCCTGAATGTAGAGTTTACTTACTCTTATGAGCCTCATCCATTATCTTCCGCTTAAGTTCATCAACTGGCGGTATGTAAATGTGCCCCTTGTGTCTGACCAATCCACTAGATGAAAGGTCGTGGTCTTGGGTTTCACCTTGAGAGATCTTCTCCCGCATGGAGATTGCCCAATCATCTTGTCTCTGAGCTTTATCAACTTCATCTCTCAGGTCGTACTCCCCTGACTCACAAGAAGATTTGCAAGGTAGGCGTCACTTGGTGCGTTGCAATTCATGTAGATTTGGTTTGAAAGATTCAGTTCTCTGAAATCTTCAAGTAATTTCTGCTCTTGTATCATCATGTATGATACTTGCACCTTCTTCCTGCTTAGAGCATCTGCAACAATGTTTGCTTTCCCTGGATGATACTTGATCTCCAGGTTGTAGTCTTTCAACAATTCCATCCAACGACGTTGCCTCATATTCAGTTCCCTTTGATCAAAGAGATACTTCAGGCTCTTGTGGTCGTAGTATAATTCTACGGTCGTACCGTACAGATAATGCCTCCATATCTTCAAAGCAAACACGATGGCAGCAAGCTCCAAATCGTGTGTAGGATAGTTCGACTCGTGCGGCTTCAGCTGACGAGAGGCATAAGCCACCACTCTGCCCAATTGCATTAGGACACAACCCAATCCTTGCCCACTGGCATCTCTGTAGACCACGTAAGTCTCATCAGGATCTGGGATAATCAATACTGGTGCTGTAGTCAACCTCTCCCTCAGTCTTTGAAAGCTCTCCTCACAGTCATCTCCCCATACAAAGGGTTGATTCTTCCTCGTAAGCTTTGTCAATGGTAGGGCAAGACGCGAGAAATCCCGTATAAATCTGCAGTAATATCCCGCCATACCTAGAAAACTACGTATCTCGTCACGTCTCCGGCCTCTTCCAATCCGTAACCGCTTCCACCTTGCCTGGGTCAACAGCAACTCCGCCGCTAGATATCACATGGCCCAGAAATCTCACTTCCGGCAGCCAAAATTCACATTTGCTCATCTTTGCGTAGAGCTGCTTCTGTCTTAGTATGCTCAATACTAGGCGCAGATGTTCTTCATGCTCTTTTCTGCTTTTGGAATAGACGAGAATATCGTCGATAAACACCACCACGAATTGGTCTAGGTGTTGTCGGAAGATACGGTTCATGTAATCCATGAATACCGCAGGTGCATTGGTCAATCCGAAAGGCATCACAAGGAATTCATAATGCCCATATCGGTTCGAAAGCCGTTTTGGAAATATCATCGTCTTTGACTCGCAACTGATGATATCCCGAACGTAAATCGATCTTTGAGAATACGGTGGAACCAGATAATTGATCCAAAAGATCATCAATCCGAGGAAGTTGATATTTGTTCTTGACGGTTACTTTGTTGAGTTCACGGTAGTTGATACAGAGTCGGAAACTTCCATCTTTCTTCTTAACGAATAGCACTGGGGCTCCCCACGGTGATACACTAGGTCGGATGAACCCCTTTTGTAATAGCTCTTCAAGTTGTTTCTTCAAGTCCTGCATCTCATTTGGAGCCATACGATACGACGCCTTTGAAATTGATCCTGTACCAGGCATCAACTCAATGGTGAACTCGACTTCTCTCATAGGAGGTAGCTTGGTGAGATCCTCCGGGAACACGTCAGGAAACTCGTTTACAACGGGAATGTTCTCAAGTGAAAGCTCTGCTTCAGCTTTAACCGAGAAAAAGATCATATATGCTTGGTATCCCTCCTTCATGCATCTGTCAGCCTCCGTAGAAGAGAGAAAATTCAGGCTCACATCAACTTTGTCTCTGCTAGGTGAATCGAAGAACGTTATCTTCTTGCTCCTACAGTTGATCATCGCACCGCTCGTTGCTAGCCAATTCAACCCAAGTATGACGTCTATGCCATGAAGTGGCAGTCGGATAAGGTCCACTTTTGAAACTCGTCCATCAACGCTCGTGGTACAATCAATACATGCATCGAAGCTAAGGATTTCAAGCCAAGTGGTGTAGATACTATCGATGATAAGACAATCTAGAGGCATGTATTCCTAGACGATTTGCACAATCATAGGAAATAAACGAATGACTAGCACCCGTATCAAACAATGCTTGCAATAGATTTCCGTTGATAATAACAGTACCTTGCACCATCTCTGGAGACTCTCTGGCCTCCGTATCGGTTAGCGCAAAAACCCGGCCTTGGCTCTGCGGTCTTGCCACCGCTGCAATCTCCGGACAGTTCCGGCTGATATGCCCAGGTTTTTGGCACTTGTAGCAGATCGGCTTCCCATCACAGCTGGATCCGGGATGGTCCTTTCTGCACTTTGGGCAAGTTTGGGTCCCTGCTTGACCGGGACAACCTTGTTGCCCTTGTTGGAACGACTTCTTGCCTCCGCGTCGGGAGTTGTTCCATGTTGCAGTCCTCTTCTGCGAGGAACCTCCGCGACTTGACCCGCCACGGTTTGCATTGTTGTTGTTGTTGAGATGTCTTATCCTCCTGAGCTCCTTCAGATTACGCTCGACCAGACGACATGATTCAACCGCATGAATCAGATCCGGAAATTGCTGTGACACCAGCTTTTCCCGAATCTCAAACCTCAGACCATCTACCAATCGACTCGCATTCCAGATCTCGTTGTCGTTGGTCTTCAGATATGATGAGTATCGAGATAGGTTGGTGAATCTGGCGAAGTAATCCTCGAATGACTCATCATGGTTTTGTCGAATATGTAAGAATTCGATTCTTTTATTACTTGTAACGAGGAGGAAATATTGCTCGTTAAACTTTTCCAAGAACTTCTCCCAAGTCACAGGGCAAACGCGTGCCCGCAATGTCACTACCACGGTCTTCCACCAACGGTCGGCATCTCCTTCTAGTTTGTAGATTGCCAGCTGGGCCTTGCGGTCTTCGGGACAGTCTAAGACCACAAAGATCTTATCTAACCTCATCAGCCAGTCTTCAGCTGAATCAGCCTTGCCGCGGAAAACCGGGGGTTTCAATTTACAGAATTCAGTTACCCAATGTTGCGTGGCTTCCACCTCTCTATTTCGTTGAGGTGAAACTACCAAAGCTCTTTCAGGCGAAGGTGATCGAGATCCCTCTGACTCATCAGCTTCTTCATTTTGTTGATTTCTGGCTTGTCTTTCTTCTAGGAGTACGTTAATAAGAGCTCTTTGCTCTTGCAGCATTTGCTTCACTTCTTGCAGCTCAGTCTGCTCGGGTTGGTTATTCTCGGGCTCGGGTGTTGGACTTCTTTGAGGGTCATCGCCTCGACCACGTCCTCTACCTCTAGTTTGGCCTTGTCCACGGCCCCTATTTCTTAGGTTCGCCATTCTTTAGGTTTATACCTTTTTATTTATAACAAGAGATAGGAATAAGGAAATTAGTACAGAAATAAGCACACAAAAACAACATATATTATTAATGCATCTTATTTGTACAAGTTGACCTCGACGTTGGTCATATCCCTAACTATACAAAATTCTACAATCCCTTTTATTCTAACAGAATATCTCACAATCTCTCAGGGCATTTAGAGAGTTTTAAAACCGTAATATACTATATAGCCTCTATCTATGGTTCCACAACTTTCTTTCACCGTCTCGCTCTTTCTACATGTGCTGGTGCACTATGCTTTTCAGATAACGAAGATAGATACGAGCGTCTACAATAGGGCCTTCGTCCAAGCCAGTTCGTTAGTGATTCTAGCCCAAAATCGGGTCACGGGAAATGAAGAGAGTGGATCGACCTAGTCTCCAGCGAATGTGGATTCCTCTCGGTTTTGAGAATTTTGAACCAAGTGAAGGAAGGTCGATACCTTTCTTTCGAAGTGTTTGTAGACCGTTCGCAAACAAGTAAAATGATTCTAATTGTTGGGTTAGGTCGTATCGCCCAACACGAAGTGAAATTCGTCAAGGGTGACTTCTTCGGTATTGAGGTTTTGGATGTCCGGAAATCGAAGTTGTCTCCTACGAAGAGTGAGTTGAACTATCGGGGTTGCAACGGGTGCATCTTCAACATACATGAGTTCCGGGTCTTCCTCCGGTCTTCCTATGGGTCTTCCTCTCGAGTCTTCCTCCGGTCTTCCGGTCCGGGGTGATCTTGGGGTTCGGAGTTATCGGGGTCCGTAAAAAGTGCATAGTCAACGTCATCGCCTAGTACATAATCGTACGGGCGTGTACGGGTTGTACAAGCTCGGTTCCGGTGGAGGGTAGATTGGATCGGGGTTCGGTCTTCTTCCTATCATCTCGGTCCCCACCGACTTCCTAGCGGTCCGATTCCATCTCCCATACCGCCAAACGAACGGATTATCGTCTCGTTCATCTCTACACATTGCACTAGGTCATATCAATACTCATTTCCAAAAAGTGCTCAAAGTTTTTGAAAAAGGCTAATTTGAACATAACTCCGTTAACCGAATGTAATGGCCGGATAAGTGTCTATCATGGGGACCTCACCAACTCTATGGCGACCGATTGGCCACACCCACATAGACTAGCCTTAACTGTCCTACCATATTGTCCGTAATAACATAGTCATATCAATGCCAGGACTACTGCTCTGATACCAAAAATGTAACATCCCATGTGAAAACGGCGGAATATTTTTTTTTAAAATGTTTCCAAATATTTCTAGCAGTGTAGTTAGAGTAGAGCATTGGAGTGAGTAAGTAATTTACATTACATTCAAAATATGGACCATAGTGTAAGAGTATTGGATTACAGTTATCCAGAATTCTTTAAAGAAACTAAAGGAAACGATAAACAACGTAGACACGTCCTGGCCTACTTCGGTTGCTTGCCTCGATCGCCTAAGATTGGTCCTCCAGACCCTGATGCTACAACTGAGATCCATTCCACATATGGATCTCAGGTAACGGTTAACCTTATGCTCAAATAAAACTGTATACGTACAACAAATATTCATTTCAATACAGATATCATCACAAAAGCAACAACAGATGCATGATCAATAACATGGACAGAACATAAGCACAAAGCAGTATGTAAAGTCTCTCTCGACTAGTTCTCGCACATATCCAAGTGCCACGCCACTAACGTGTCCTCGCGCTAGGAATAACTCAAACGGCATTACCAATACTATAATCCGTGGGTAAAGCGTAAGTATCTCTAACGATTCTCAACGGAACCTCGTCTATGAACGTATCTATAACGCAAAAGTATATGAGCAGCATAGAGTTAGGGTTACGACGTGTCCGTACCTTAGTTGCGAGATATCCGGCTCTTCCGGCTAAAAACGGTATTTTTTTTGGCCGTACGTAAAACAGCGAAACAGCGGCTCAACAACGGAAAATAGTGGAACGATGGAATTTCGACAGCGGTTCGACGTCAGAAGTATTCTAATAAGAATAATAACACACTTATGAATATTTGGCAGCATAACAGGCATTTTAGGTGAAAAAGACCATTTTGCCCCTACTACCCCTATTTGGCGGAATTTCGCGTAACTTCGTTACTTTGACCTTATTCCATTTCAAAATTCTCCCCACTATGTTTTTACCTCTTCAGGAATCTTTCAATGCAATGAGTCTTAAAAACAAGTATAGGAATATATTCTGAAACTTCCTAGATCAAAACAACAGTTCTACTATAACTACCGAAAGAACTACGGAAACTAAAAGCTAAGGACAGAAGAACTTACTCGGAGCAAGGCAGAATTTTTCCAAAGCTTCTCTCTCTAGAACCTCTCTCTAGGTTTCGGATTTTGGGGTGGAAATGAAGAGCAAGAGAGCTTGCTATTTATAGGGAAAAATAGGGACAAGGTGGGAATTTCCAAATTTGTTTCCAGATCGGATTTCGGCTGTTGGATCGCACTTCGCCACTTGGCACTCCCTTGGCCCTTGGATCTCTTGGTCGACATCTGCCCCCCTTGTGACATCATCATTGATGATGTCACCCTAGCCGACTCCCCGATCGTCTCCCCCGACGGTACCGTTCGGTGTCCGTTTTCGCGATTTCGCGAAACTCAAAAATCCGGCGTGTAACTTTGAAGATCTTTTCATCCTCTTTCATATTTCTATTTTGATCCTATTTTTGATCATATCCAGGTATTCTCCGGTGCGTCGGAAGATATTCGGACAAACGCGTCCGATTACGGAAATCGCTCCGATAGAACTAACTCCTGGACAACAATTCGCCGAGTCGTAAAACGTCCAGTTGTTGCCTAACTTAATCCCGTGTTTGAAAACACGCAATTTTTTCTATAGGTTCTCACTTTGCCTATCTGACTCTACTCTATCTCGATCGCCTTTCCGTCTTATTAGGAATTAGGGTTTTCGGTTGCGGAAACAACGCCTGGTAAATTCTTTCTTCGTGTAAAATTTCACTTGTTCTTAATTTGATCAGTCTGAAATGACCTTTACCTCTAGTTTACCTGTGTAATTTATTTCTAACTTTTCCCCCTACTGCCTATATGCCGACTTACCGCATTATATTATTATTTTATTCTAATTATCATTTTAATTATTTAAACAATTCTTTTTAATTAAAAATAACCATAATTTCGGCCCCCTCATTTTAAAATTCAGTTTTAATTATTTTTTCATAATTTTTTCCATTTTTTAAAAATATAATATTTTTTACCAAAAATTCCCGTTTTACCCCTGCCTTCGTTAGGGCTTAATCAGACCTAATTTCTTCGTTTAGTGATCTTTTAAGGATCAGGTTTCTTCATACATTTATATTTACCAATTTTTCTTAATCTTTTTATCATAATCAGTAAGTATATTTTATGCTAATTACCAGCCTTAATCTCTTAATTAAGGATTTTACCATAAATTTAACTTTCTATTTTTCTCTTGTTTTTCTTGAATCAATTAGCTAGTAATTATCTAATCATTCTCTTACCAATGGTTGATAATTTTATAATTTACAGTATATTATTATCTTACAAAATTTATCCGACATTGTCATTTTATATCCTATGTAAAATATTAAAAATGTTTACACCATAAAGTTACTTTATGGTTTCGTAATGCTTTTTAAACATTTCTTCATGTTATTTCCTCCGAAATAATTTATTAAATTCTTATAATTAAATATAATACTCCCATAATTTCCTCATAATTTTTCATGATCTTTCGTATTTATCATAATGTTTTTAGACTATTTTTATCACCATTATTGCATTTTTAGTCATTCGTTCATCGATTTTTCTGTAACTTTTTCGACAATTTACTCAACAATTATAACAATTTTCTATAATAGTTTTAAACTCATGAATTTACTTCATTAAAATATTCATTAATTTTCCTTTATCTTAGAAATTTCATATTTGCTAAAATACGGGTATTACAACAGGCATGGTGATGCCTTAGCTGATGTCATGGGTAGATCTATTGGAGAACAGATAACACCGAATTGACCTGACGAGAGAGTCCACAAATATTTATTATAGAGAGTATCATTGGATAT
The DNA here is from genome assembly GCA_019022615.1 of Acacia melanoxylon. NCBI lineage: Eukaryota > Viridiplantae > Streptophyta > Magnoliopsida > Fabales > Fabaceae > Acacia > Acacia melanoxylon. The sequence goes on from JAFJYJ010000002.1 coordinate 1,622,134, forward strand.
GAAAAATCTCTCATCATTTGGTAGTGCGAATTGTTCTGGACTTGAGGATGTCATCTAACACTATGTCCTAGGGTTATACTTTGACTGTACAACTCTATTCGCCTGAAAATAGGGAGAATAGTGTACTTTTGGGTATAACTCGAATGCATGAGCATATATGGATATGCTGAGAGGACTCATAGTCCCTACATGGGATTAGTCATTCACAAGACTAGTAGAGCTTATATAGCTTCTAATTGACTTAGGAGTCTGTGCGCATAACAAGTGATAATGAAGAGTCATGATCCGTTATAGAGTAAATAGAAGAAGATTCCTAATTCTATGAATTAGCTACATTTAGTCAATCAAGAGTGATGATACTTTATCTTTGCTCTCGACTAAATGTGAATGACGTTGTGAGGGATGATGTCAGCACGGTGTCCAAATTTGAAAGGTAGATTACTTGATCAACTCAATTAGTTCTAGGGCTGCAAAGCATTGCTACTATCTTATGTGGTCATTAGATAATTTGGGCTCATTAAAGGAGTTTTAATTGGTAGAAGTTTATTTATGTCAGTGACTAATTGGACCTAATGGGTCACACACAAAGGTTATTCCCAATTGCTTAAAATTAGCAAGCTTGGACCAATAATTGTTATCGGGCTTTATCAAGAGTAAAGATGTAATTAGGTTGGAGTGGGACTCCAAGCCCAATAGTAAAAATGGCGCCACATTTAAGGCCCTAGTGGAAAATCAGTTTCTCCACAAAAAGGTCCAAATGTGTTAGAAGACCAAACGAGGTCTTAGGTCAAGTTGAATTTGGAATTCAAATTTGGAATTTAAGTTTGAATTTTAAATTCAAGAGATTAGGTTATAAAAGATAATTCTGAATTGTCTAATATATATATATATATATATATATATATATATATATATATATTTATATATATATATATATATCTAATAAAGATTGGATGAAGATAGGAGAAATAATAAATAAAGATTGAATTAAAAATGATCTTGAATTTTAACTAAAGATATGGATGTGATCCATCATCTTAAATTTTTATTCAATCAATCAATTAAGATATGGATGTGATCCATTATCTTAAATTCAATCAATCAATCAATCAAGATATGGATGTGATCCATTAAATTTTGATTCAATCAAATAATCAAGATATGGATTTAATTCATTATCTTAATGATTTGGATAACACAAAATAATCTAAAACCCTATTTTTAGCTTGGTGCCTGAAAATACACAAGACAATTAGGTCTTAGAATGTTTGGCCTACCAAGGCTATTTAAAGGGGAGTTGGCAGAAATTCAGGAACACTCATGCTCTTGAGAATCTCGGCCAACTACCAAGAGGTAGAGAAAGAGGCGCCATCCAAGAAAGGCAGAGATTCAATATTGTTCATCTTATCTTCAACCTAATTTTAAGAAACCACAATCTTCTTGAAAAAAGAAAAACCTACGAAATCGAAACCTCAACCTTGTCATCGCCTAGCAAGCATCCAAGGAGTTGGAGGTATCAAGAGAAAGAGTTTTCATTGTGATCTGGGGATAGCCGTGTGGATCAATGTTAGAGGACATCAAAGACATTGAAGTTTTTGAGTGATTTAAGGTAATCCTAATCTCCAATAGTTGTTTTAACAAGTAATCCTTAAGAGTTACGGATTAATGAATATAATAATAATAATAACTAATTTGCCTAAGAAGTTAAGGTTAATAATTCATGAGGACTGTAAGGAGTTATGGGTTTCTGAAATGATCAACAAAATTGTTTGTGTTCAACCTCATGAGACTTTGCATTAAAGTTGTATAATAGCCATAATTAACCTACAAGTAGTATTAGAGCCAGGCTTGTTACCATAAACATTGTTAGTTCTCTATGTGTTTTGATGATAACTGACAATTGCAAACTTGAATGAAGCTTATTTTGGTTAAGTTAAAAAATATTTGAAACTTGTTTAAACTTAACTAGAAACTTAATGTCAAAGACAAACTCAAATTTAGAGTTGTCAAACTCGAGTTTGCACTTGATTGAGAGTGAGACAAGTTATTTGAACTTAGATTGACTCGATCTTAGACATGTAAACTTGAGTTTGAGATTGGCCGAGAGTTTTTCAAAGAATCTTATTTTTAAACAAAATCGAGCCTGTTGTTGTTAAACTCGAGTTTCTCCTTGACCGAGAGTTCTCAAAGATTTTCATCTTAAAGTAAACTCGAGCTCGTTTTGCTAAACTAGAGTTTCGCGGACCAAGAGCTTTCAAGGTATTTTGAGCCTAAAGTGACTCGAGCCTATTTCTTAAAACTCAAGTTTGAGTTTTGTGAGCTTAACTTATTTTCAAGTTAAAAACTTCCAAACTCAAGTTTCCATGATTTTAAAATGTTTTCAAATGCTATCGCATGTTCATTTTGAAAGAAGATCTGAACTCGAGTTTAGGTAATTAAACTCGAGTCGACACTTGAGTAAAATATTTTAAACTCCAGTTTCAGTTTTACAAAGACATCTTCATTTAAACTTCAAATCTATTTTCAAAGAAGATGTTCATGAGACTCAAGTTTGGAAGGCTAAACTCGAGTTGTGAACTCTAGATTGTGTGAACAAACTCAAGTTTAGAGCGTCTCTGTTTTGAAATCATCTTGCTCGAATTTGCGAGATCTTCATGTATGATCTATATACTTCTTATCATCTTTCATTACTATTCCTAACTATGGTTAATCAATTTATTAGTGAATTTCAGATGATCAAACATGTATTAAACTGAAGTTTAAGCATAAAGCGAAAGGTGATGTCTGAACATTAAATGCTGGCTCAGGTAATTAAGCATGATTTTGGAAAATCATTCTCTAGACATTCCTAAGGTTTAAATGCCTTCTTTCCTCTTCTGGAAGCCACATCATCCAATGGATTTATTTCAAGAAAAGTCAACGAGAATGTCTGGACATCTGGATTAAATCAAAGCATAAGTGAGAATGGACCTAGTTGCAACCTAACATCTTCATTAATGTCTCCAATGGTCACATTAATGTTTAACGGTCATTTATTGCTTTCATCATATATAAGCTGAAGCATTCAATTCTCAAAACAACCAAATTACAGAAAACGAAAATCTATCAAAGTGTCACTTGCATTTATTGTTTTCTACTCATATGTAAAGTATCTTCAGATACATTGAACTTCAGTGATTATTCATCTTCTCTTTTAAGAGAGTTTCTTATTGATTATCATTTATTGTAAAAATTTCAGAGTAGTGGGACTTTGAGATTGGGTTATCAGTTTACAACTTGTAAGGGGGAGTATATCCTAGTGAGAGGATAACTTTCGAGTATAGAGTGTGTATTTGATTATAGTGATAGTGAAAATCCCATAGAGTCGAGGGACTGGACGTAGGTCAAGAGTTGAGACCGAACCAGTATAAATCTTCTTGTGTCAAGCTCTCTCTCTTTATCTCTATTTTATCCTGTTCTTCATTAGCTGATTAGGTGTTTCGAAAAGAATTTTTAAAATCCCCAATTCACCCCCCGTCTTGGTGATTTCCTTCATTTAAATACATATGGGGTACTATTATTGAATTCGATTCAATGATAATTTAGGATTTGCAAAATTGTGTGCAAGTGTTTTTCTATCCTTTTTGTAGGTACAAGAAAAGGGATGGTTCTAGTGTCTCGAATGAATGATTTAAATTTTTTATTTGAAATTTATTTCTTTTGATAAATGAGATTGTTTTGTCCCTATTTAATTTTAATTTTAATTTTGTTACTTTTGGTAAATGGGATTGTTTTGTCCTACTTTAAATATTGCATAGAAAATTGTAATAGGAATAAGAATGTAAAATTTTAGATCGTCGACCTATACAAGAAGACTTTACCAAGAGATCATTCAAACATGAAAATGTTTTGGATGGATAATTGGAAGGCACCATGATCATCCACAATGCAAATATATTATGTATTATTAGTGTGCATAGTTTTATTACGACTAGTATGCATGATAATAGTAAACACAATCACCATACGACTAACATGCATGATAGATACAAGATGTTTAAAAATTAAACTATGTGATAGTTGTTTTATATATATGTCTAAATTATGCACGGATCCACTCTAGCTTAGAAATTAACTAAATGCTAGTTAATTTATTAGTTAGTAATTTAGGATGAGACTGAAAAGAACCCTCACAAAGTTATCTAACATGTTGGTTTACCTCCCATCATCGGTGGTGATTAAAAACCCTTCGACGTGGTAGTGCTCTCTAGCTCAACTAAAACCTATTTATTCCGAAGGGTAACGGTGCCATTCGAGGTGTATGACACTTAGGATGATGGTTTGTGCTAGAATAGATATATAGTCTGTAGGCTCAGCCGGGTCTATACATTTACGGCAAAGATGCCAGATTGTTACATAGTGATGTGACACTAAGTGACAAGGTGTTGTCAACCTAATGATCTAAGAGAAGACATAAAATGTTAACAATCAAATCAACCCACTGGATAAGTTAGTTTTGCAGGCTCAGCCGGAAACAAATTATTCTAGTCGTTCTCTTAGCCCACTACGGATATCCTTGTGAAGGATAACCCTAAAATCAATATCTGAGGGTTATTGATTCTAGAGAAAATAATAAGAGGGCCACATACGTTTCAAAAAGTCTTCGTATATGGTTCATGAAATACTTATAGGTCCTATTTTTTTCAGCATTTAAGTCATCACTGGGAACGTTAATTTACGCTCTATTTTGGATGCTAACAAATTAAATGGTCCTAACTTTAAGGACTGGTATCGGAATGTAAAAATAGTTTTACATTCTAAAAAAATAGCATATATTTTAGATTCTCCTATTCTTGTTACCCCTACAGAAGGGAAAGATAGGTATGATCAATTTGAATGGGAAGCCCATAGACAACATCTAGTAGACAATGAGATAGCAACATGCATACTGCTTAAGTCTATGTCTGCGGAACTCCAACGTCAGCATGAGCATATGGATGCTCCCTCCACTATCTTGTATCTACAAGAGCTTTACGACAAGCAAGGGAGGACTGAGCGCTTCCAGACCTCCAAGGAGTTGTTTGGCTGTAAGATGACTGAGGGCATGTTGGTTGGGCCGCACATCCTCAAGATGATTGGACTGATATAGAAGCTTGCTTCTCTGGGTTTTATCATGGACCATAAGCTAAGTATTGACTTAGTCTTACAGTCATTGCCACAATCATACAATGGCTTCATGGTCAATTATTATATGAATATGGTAGAGTCAACACTCCTTGAGTTGTTGAGTTAGCTGACCACTGCAGAGGGTGTTGTTAAAGAAAAACATAAACCAAGCTCTTCTGATTGGTGGGCCTTCCGAGGCTAAGGGCAAGGGCAAGTCTATGGCGATAAAATAACTCAAGCCCAAAGCCAACCCTAAGAAGAAGAAAGGCAAGGGAAAAGAAAAGGGGAAATATAAAGACATTGTTGTATTCTTCCATTGTCAAAAGGAAGGACATTGGAAAATGAACTGCCTATTATACCTTGCGAGCCTCAAGGGAAAGAAGCATGGTGATGCTTCTGCCTCTGGTATGTTCACTATAGAAATTAATTTTTCAAATGTTTATTTAGCTTTATGGGTATTAGATACTAGTTTTGGTTCTCACATCTGTAATTCATTGCATGTACTACAGAATCCTAGGAAGTTGAAGAGAAACGAGATGAATCTTCATGTAGGGAATGGAGCAAGAATTGCTGCATTAGCTATAGTGGATATGGACCTCAAGTTGCCTACAGGCTGTTCGTTACACTTGAAAATTTGTCTTTATGTTCCTTCTATTTTTCGAAACGTTATTTCCATTTCTTATTTAGAACAATCTGATTTTAATTTTATAATAAAGAATGACAAGTTTCTATCATTATGAATGATATTGTTTATGCTTGTGCATATCAGGTAAATGGATTATATGTTTTAGATTTAGAATTGAATAGTGAACTTCTTAGCATTCATGTTAAGAAACCAAGATTAGGTAATATATCTTTTCTTTGGCACTGTAGGTTGGGACACATAAATAAGACAAGGTTATCTAAACTCCATCATGATGGTTATCTAAGTTCCATGGATTTCGAATCTTATGGACCGTGTGAATCTTGTTTGGCTGGTAAGTGATGAGCACAAATTATGCCATGTTTTCCCTGTATTTCATGACTAAATTGTATGGTAAATGAAAGCTTAACTGCAAACAATCCAAGCAAAAAGGCATATATTCATGATATAGGGAACTGAAGGATAGAAACCATTTACATCCTAAACATGTGCTAAGAAAGGAGGAAGTTACATTGTTTTTAAAGAACGTATAGCAAAGCTGATACTATGCTATAGCATTCTGACCTCAACTCGAAGTGCAATAAAAAGCATCACGAAAGCTATAGCAAAGTAAAGGACGCAATGCTATGCGGCATATTACCTGACCTTTTTATCTAGCTGATTTCAAGAATAATAATAAAGATCGAGATCGACAGGTAGATTGCTGATGTAATAAAATAGAAGATGCGGAGGATCAAAAAGGAAAGATTTGAAGAATCCCGCAGAATCAATCTACATACAGAAGATGCGATAGATCTCGACAGATTTGGAAAGCCCAGCTCGCGAAAACTTGCGTCACAAGAAAGTCTGATTATAAAAGGAAACAACAAGTCAACCCTAGCGAGAGAGTCGCACAGAGCCTAAAAGAGATTTAACATTCGGCAAACTCGAAAGAAGAGTGAGAGACTTCACTAGCACGAGAATTCCAGGATAACCCAGCATCCTTCCTTGCAGTAAGACGGAGGGAAGAAGATGTGGAGTGGTGACGTGACAGGGCTTCTTCCACGCCGTCGGAACGTCGTCAAGCTTTCTGCTTTTATTTTAATTTATTTTAGTAGTTAGATCATGGGTCATTCTGTTACTATCTGTTTTATGTTTCCCTCGTCATTCATGAACTAACTTTCCAATGGCTGAACGAGGATGAATTCTTAAGTGTAAAATGAACCCAGTTGCAAGTTCTTAATTTAATAGATTCGGTTTGCTTATCAGTGAATCAATTACTAGTCGATTAGTGAAAGCTAAGGGCTAGATTTGTGGCCTTGGCTTACTGGCAAGGAGTTGAGGTTAGACCTTTGAGAAACAGTGTTTGCTAGGAAGCCAGTGCAAGGCTTGACCTATTTATTGCAAGCTTCAGGAATGGGTCTACCTCTCATAACCATGACACCCTGAGTGTAATACAGATTTAACTAGAAAGTTGCCATAGGAATATGGAAGGAATATAGTTAATATCATATGTATCGGACACTGAAGCTTCGATAGATTATAGTAGTGGGTTAACCGAATAGCGTTGTAGTTAGTAGCTATCTTTGTAGCATTGCGGAAGTCGTGCAAAGATAGATGCTATAGCAATGGGTAGAGCAACTGGGGGATTGATGCACTTAAGGGTGATTCCGAGTTCAGCCTAACTTCTCACTGATATCTTCTTAAAACTTATTCTCTTTATTTCTATTATTAGCATAAATACAAAAAAAAACCTCTCAAACCAATGATATTTATTTTTTGTTTGCGCAACTATCATAGCAATTGAGTGTCGCTCTTCGGTATCTCAGTCTCTGTGGGATGATACTCTACTTACACTTTATTACTTGTTCGACTGGTTCACTTGCCATCAAGGAAATCGACCAACAGTAAGATGAAAAAGATCAAGCTTGAGAAGCCTGTGAGTTACAGAGCCAGTGAGTTGTTGGAACTCATTCATTCATATGTGTGTGGGCCCATGTCTACTGAGGCTAGAAGAGGATACTCCTACTTCATGACCTTTACTGATGATAAGTCCAGATTCAGATATGTGTATCTTATGAGACATAAATCTGAAGCCTTTGAAAAGTTCAAAGAATTTAGGAATGGAGTGGAGAAACAACTTGGCAAGATGATTGAGACACTTCAATCTGATCAAGGGGGTGAATATCTGAGTCAAGAGTTTTAAGATTATCTAAGAGAGAATGGGATTCTCTCACATTTGATAGCTCCATACACAACATTTCAAAATGGTGTGTCTGAAAAGAGAAATCGAACCTTGCTTGACATGGTACAGTCAATGATGAGCGGTGCAAAGCTCGCAAAATCATTTTGAGGATTCTCCCTCAATAGGGCGTTAAACCTTCTTAATAGGGTTCCATCAAAATTTGTTCAGACTACTCCCTATGAGATATGGAAAGGCTGGAAGCCCAACTTGAGTTACCTTAATGTATGAGGTTATCCAGCTTATATCAAGACCCTAGCACCGGATAAATTAGAGGCTAGGAACACTTTGTGCTATTTGTATCTATCCCATGGAAATAAAAGGATACTACTTTTACTACTCTGAGGACTACAAAGTGTTTGTATCCAAGAATGCTACCTCTCTTGAGGAGGATCTACTCTCTTAAGTAGATAGTGAGAGTAAGGTAGAACTTGAAGAAATTCAAGAACTATAGGAACAGATAACAGAGCCCAAGTATGTTGATCAGGTGATGCCTCAAGTATAAGCTGTAGACACCCAACCCCGTAGGACTTCAAGGGTTAGTCATAAACCTAAAAGGTGCAATTTTTTGATTGAGAATCAACAGACCGTTGAAGATGACGAGCCTACTTCCTACACTGAGGCAGTCAATGATGTTGACTCCCTAGAATGGCTTCTAGCCATGCAATCCGAGATAGATTTGATGGATCAGAACAAGGTATGGACCTTAGTTCCACCACCTGAGGGAATAGTTCCCATTGGGGCAAGTGGGTCTTCAAAAAGAAGACTGATGTAGATGGCAACATTCAAACATATAAAGCTAGGTTGGTTGTGAAGGGTTATCGTCAAAAACAAGGAATTGACTTTGAGGAAACTTTTTGAATTTGAGGAAACTTTCTCTCCTGTTGTTATGAACAACGGAATTGGCGTGCAAGATCATCTGGAAATAAACATCAAGGAGAGGATACAGGGGAAACAAATCGCAGAGGAAATAAAGAAGCAAATCAGATGAAGAAATCACCAGAGACAAATCGAATCGAAGATTTGGCGATTTACAGTCACATGAGGAGATCCGATGAGTATCACGGTCAAACAAGGAGATCCAGCGAGATCAACAGCGACGCAAAGGAAAAGAAGAACACATATTATGATTTACGGTTATGATTTCAATGGAAATTTATGGAAAAGAATAACATATATATGCAGAGGAGAGAAGGTAGTTGGAAATTAATTGAACATCTGATAAGGTTAGTTGGCGATATGAAGAAGGACTTGGAATTGGAGAGGAAGTAGGTCGGGGGCTTTAAGATGCCGATATGAAGACAGACCTGGAATTGCAGAGGAGAGGAGAGATTTTGAAGAAAATGAAAAAAGACAATGTGATGGCATGAGATTGTGTTGGGGGGCCAATGGTCTTTTTTTTCTTCTTCAGAAAAGTCACTGTGATGGCACCAGAAGCTCCAACAATTAGCTTCAACCAAGAAGCCATTTCATTCCCAAGAGTCCATCATATCTTGAAGCCATGCCAAACACACAAAAATTATGTTTTCTTTTTCACTGGGCTTTTTTCATTGCCACTAGACTTTTTGTTTTGTTTCTGCAACTATGCCAAATAGGCCCTAATTCTAACAAACTAATAAAATAGAGTGATCATGGACACGGTTGAGATATATCAGATTTAAAATAGACAGAGCTTAGACTTCCCCTTAATTTGCACTTCGTCCCCATATTACTTTATCCCAATGCTACAACAACGATGTAACAGCTTCTGTAATGCTACAATAATGCCTACAACAAAGCTCTTTAGTTAACCCCCCAAAAATGTATACAAAAGCTTCCGTAAACTTGTAATTATATTCTGTCATATTCCTATACAGATTTTCAAGCTCAGAATATTGCGTTAACCTAGATGTAATGGCTATGTGAGATAAACTCATTCATGTAGTTTATAGTGTTGGTTAAATTTTAAGGTGTTGCCTGATGTTCTAGAAACTCGCTCACGAGGTTGAAAAACAAAAAAATTGTCCATCCTTAATCGCAGCGGAATATAGATTATTACTACAAGTCATGAATAACAAAGTTGTTCCTTATGAGTTATAACCCGTAATTATTTATGATACTCATGAAGCTGAATATCATAAATATGTAATCATTGCGAAACACGTAACTCTTTACGGGTAATCATGAGAACCCATAACTCTTTACGGTACTCATGAGAACCCATAACTCTTTACGGTGCTCATGAGTTATAACTCGTAACTATTTATGGTACTCATGAGAACTCGTAACTCTTTATGGTTCTAATAAGTTATAACCTATAACTCTTTATTGTCCTCATGAGAACCCATAACTCTTTACGGTGCTCATGAGTTATAATTAGATAGTTAAAAAAAATTTATACGTGGTGAAACAAGTAACTCTTTACTGGTGGTCATGAGAACTGTAAAGGATGTGCTCGTTAAAATAACTATTGGGCTTTAGGATTACCTCTAATCACTTGAAGACTTCAAATTGTATAATGTCCTCAAACATTGACACACATAGCTGCCTCTTGATTGCAATGAGAACTCCTTCTTCTTGGATGCTTGCTAGGCAATGGCAAGGTGGAGGCTTCAAGTCTTTAGGTTTTCTTTTCTCAAGATGATGACGGTGTCTTGAGATTAAGTGAGGCGCAAGATTTGAGGATTGGATGAATAAGGTTAGGAACTTACCTTTCTTCAATTGAGTCACATACATGGTGTCTAAGACCTTCTTGGCTGCACCAAAACATCCATGAACCACACGGCCAAAATTCAACCACTCAAATTAGGGTTTAACTCTAATTCAACAGCCTATAAGAAAGACCCAAGCCATTTAGAAAGGCCTAGTCCAACAAGAAAGGCCCAATCCAATAATGACGCATTCCAAGAAGCCTAATCCTTATCCAATATTTATTGGATATTTATTTTGGATATTGCTTTGAATAATTCAAAAGTAGCCTTTATTACCTAACCTCTTGAATTTAAAAATTTGAAATTAAATTTCAAACTTAAATTCAAAATTCAAATTGGCCCAAGACCCTGTTGGGCCTTCTAATACATTTGGGATTATCAGTAGAGAAACTAATTTCTCACTAACTAACCAAATGTGGTGCCATATATATTATTGAGCTTGGACTGCCACTCCAACCTAATTACACCTATAGTTTAGACAAAGCCCAATAATAATTATTGGCCCAAACTTGCTAAACTAAAGCAATCAAGAACAACCTTAGTATGTGACCCATTAGGCCCAATTAATCTTTGACATAGATAAACTTAAACCTAAAGGAGTTGAGAGGAAAGTGCGGCAAAAACATAAGGGAGTTGAGATCCGTGGGAGAAAGCAGTCAACCAATTCCTATCCGACTGAAACTCACGTTGAAGGAACAAGAGAGAAGACAGATCGAGAGGACAGTAGATCAGACCAAGTTTTTCCTTGAAGCAAGACAGATTATAGAATATGTAGAGACGTCGCGTGATAGGATGCCTCTTACACTGTCAACCTTTCGACAAGCTTCTTGTTTTCTTTGTTATTTTTATTTTCGTAATTCTGTTATAGGCTGTTCCATAGTACTCTACGTTATGTGTCCCTTATCAATCATGAACTAAATTCACTTTAGCTGAGTGAGGATGGATTTCTAAGTGGTAGAATGAACCCAGTTTGTCAGTTCTTCATTTAATAAATCCAGTTTGTTTAACAATGTTTTAATTCATAGCCGATTAGCGGACACTAAGGGCTATCTTAGTGGTCTTGTCAGCCCAGAAGGGAGTCACGGTTAGACTTCTGTTAAGCAGTGCTTGCTAGGCAAGCCCGTGCATGGCTCGACCTAAATTGTAGATGCCAGGGATGGATTTACTGCTCATAACCAAAACACCTAGAGCTAATTAGATAGACTAAACTCGAAATCACCATAGGAATATGGGAGAGTAAAGCGAGGACTGTATTTACAGGATTGCAGAAGCTTATGTATAGGATATTGGTGGGTTAGCTGGATAACATTGTAAAAGGTGGTTATGTTGTAGCATTGCGGAAGCTGTGCAGCATAATTGTCATAGCAATGCATTGTAGGCAAACTGGGGAAATGACAACTTAGGATGAAATCTAAGCTCATCCTACTTTTATATTGATACCTTCCTTCGATTCCCGATCACTTGTTTATTTTCTTATTACTAGTAATAGCAAAACAACCAAAATCTATATTACTGCTACACAACTCTCTGTAGAAACTGAATTCATCTGTGGTATCACAGTCTCTGTGGGACGATACTCTACTCACTCTTTATTACTTGTTCGACTAGTTCACTTGTGATAAGGGAATTCAATCAACAAGTTTTTGGTGTCGTTGCCAGGGACTGAAGATACCTTATGATTGTAATTTTCTTTCTAATAAGTTATGTATACCTCACAAGCTCACTCACTCTGTCTTTGATTTTCAGGTACATTCTATAGAGTATATGTAACTCACCCTCTGCTGACCTTGAGCCATATGATCCGGAGATTGAACAAACCTATAAACAAAGGCACAGAAGGAAGAGGCGAAGGAGTCACTTGAGTGATTCCGCAGACATGGAAGAAATACAGGCTAATCAAGGCCAGGATCGAGAGGAGAAACGACTTCTCAATGGGGATAACCAGAACCAAACCACAATGCTGATCTGGACCGAGCTATTATGGAGTTTGGAGTCCCTGACCTGACCAGACTCAACTCAGCTATCTGACAGAGATTTGCCGTGATCTCCCAAAATACCAGATTAGGAAAAGATTTGCAGTATAATGTAACCTGGGTTGTTTCTCTCAAGGAATTTGTAGTGGGTTTAAATCAGCAACAGCGAAACAGAATAATAACAAATTGGGGGTTTTTTATTTAAACAGATTGAAAACGAAATTAAACTGAACAGAACTAAATATGCAGAAACGGATTAAAACGGTTAAAAATGATGAAAAATAGTTAACCCAGAATTGGGATTCCATAACCTTCATCGGACAAACATATAATAATCAAACTCGTGATTGATTCTGGACGAACCGAGATCTCTGCGTTCGTTCAGATATTCCCTCGACTAGACGATCGTCTAGCATTTGATCGAACACGTGGCGAGCTCGTTGTACGATCGCACAATGCTCTCTCAGAACCCGGTCCGACCTATGTCCTTGGGATATCAATCTAGGTATTAAATCTAATACCTAATCCGCAATTATAATCGGATCCGATTAAAATAAACAGAGACGATTCTAGATTACCGAATGAAGCCCATGTCCTCTTGATTTTTGGAACCCTCAATCCATAGGTTAACCACAGAAACTTAGCCGAGCATGACTAAGCAAAACGCAGAAGAAAAGATGAAAAACGCGAAGAACACGAAGAACACTTCAGATTAGGAAAAGATTTGCTGTATAATGTAACCTGGGTCATTTCTCTCAAGGAATTTGCAGTGGGTTTAAATCAAAGAATAAAAAACAGAATAATAACAAATTGGGGGTTTTTGATTTAAACAGATTGAAAACAAAATTAAACTGAACAGAACGAAATATGCAGATGCAGAAACGGATTAAAACGGTTAAAAATGATGAAAAACAGTTAACCCGCACTGGGATTCCATAACCTTCATCGGACAAACGATAATAATCAAACTCGTGATTGATTCGGACGAACCGAGATCTCGCGTGTTCGTCCGATATTCCCTCGACTAGACGATCGTCTAGCATTTGATCGAACACGTGGCGAGCTCGCGTACGATCGTACAATGCTCTCTCAGAACCCGGTCCGACCTATGTCCTTGGGATATCAATCTAGGTATTAAATCTAATACCTAATCCGCAATTATAATCGGATCCAATTAAAATAAACAGAGACGATTCCAGATTACCGAATGAAGCGCATGTCCTCTTGATTTTTGGAACCCTCAATCCATAGGTTAACCACAGAAACTTAGCCGAGCATGACTAAGCAAAACGCAGAAGAAAAGATGAAAAACGCGAAGAACACTTCAGAGAATTTGAAAACTCCTATTTTGATCCACCAAAGTCTAAAAATGTGAATGAGAATCTGTTTGTGGCTGTTGCCACACTTAACCTAAAATGGAAAAACAAAAATGGGGCTCCAATCCAATTCAGGCCCAAAACAGAAAATAATAAAATAAACGGGTTTTAATTACAAATTCAAGCCCAATTAAAATTCCGACTTCGACTCCAAAATCGTCCGCCCTCTTGTCCGAATTTTCCCTTCATGTCTTCATAAGAATTGTAGCTCTCTGAATCATCTAAAATATGAAACAAAAATGAAGCAAATCCGATGTCTGGTTCAAGAGTTGTGGTAGGAATAGTGAAGCAATATAAAACTGGAATTTTATTATTAAAAATGGCTAAAATATAATAAAAGGCCCAAAGCCCAAATAAGTATAAAAGCCATTATTTATTAACTAAAGAGTCCTAAATTATTAATCAAGAGATAAAAAGAAGGGTATGAAATATTCAATTATCAAATTCCCCCACACTTATCTTTTTGCACTCCTGAGTAAATTTCAAAGAAAAAGACCTAAAGAAGAAACTCTTCTTTTCTAACAATTGCTAACAATACAAAAATTGAACAAGGGACACAAAGCTTCATTAGAACCAATCAATCAAGACCCAAAATCCCTTAATCTCAAATTACAATTCCTGGTAATCTCAATCAATGATGCTAATCACAAATGATGGTCTCTCAAATGATGTGCTCAATCAATCAATCTCTCAAGTGTTTAAGGTAAATAAGTGTATCGCTCAAATTCTACTCAAGAAAATTGTTCTACCATAAGCTTGCTCAATTTCTACGTCTCCACTACTCATAACACATGCATGCACAAATCAATAGAGCTTATTATTAAAGGTTGTAATGGGGTTAGGGTGAAGGTAGGTAATATAGTATGGAATGAGAAGCTAAGCACCAAAGAAATTAAAAAGAGCATTGATTAGGCTTGTAACACAAAACTTTTATGAAAACTTTTATAAAAAGAGCATTCTCTATGTATGAAAACTTTTATTTTGCTCATATATCTCCTTTCTTTCTATGTATTTTCTTTCTTTCTTTCTTTCTGCTTTTTTCTTTTCTTTTTTTTTTTCTCTTTTTTTTTCTTCTTTTTTTTGTTTTGTTTTTTTGTTTTTTTGAGAACTATATACATATACACAATGACAAAATCAAATATCTCCCCCCACACTTAAACTGTTGCACTCCTGAGCAACCCCCACACTTAAACACAAAACCAAGGTGAAACCAATGCTCAATAAATTTCCAAGGTGCGGAATAAAATGGTTTTACGCTTAGGCTTGTAATGTGGTTTAGAAAAGAATGAGCCGAAAAGGCACAAATGGGCTAGCAAAGGAAACATAATGCAAGGGAAAGCTATTTGGCCAAAGTGGGGAAAATAAAAGAAAGAAAACAAGCTTTTATCATATTTATGCATGTAAGTGAAAAATGTAGTTTCAAAAAGAAAAGGAGCAAGTTCTAGAGAACACAAATCAAGAGCAGATGCACACATGAAAGAAAGAATGGAAAAAGATGAATTCCATTCATGCAGCCCAAAACCTCACAAGGTCAATATCAACTTAGGCAATCAACAACATCAAATCAACTACCAAGACATGCAATCGAAGAGTCAGGAATTGCAGACCAAACAGAATGATCCATTAAAACCAAAATGTCCAAGTTCATAATATGTAGCAATCATAGAAAGAGAGACGTATTTATTTTCAAAAAGCAAAGTAGAAAAAGGAAAACAAATAAAAGAGATAGAGGGAGAAGAAAGAAGAGTACTCCCCAAGGGTTTAAGGAGGATAAGTGGCATCAATGAGGAGAATCTATGCTTCCTCGGTCCGTCGTCGGGATCCTCATGAAATTGCTTGAGGCGGTGCCCATTAACCTTAAAGGTTCTCCCCGTGGGTGGATCACATAGCTCAACAAAGACCAAATGGAAAAATGTTAGTGATCTCAAAAGGGCCATCCCATTTAGATCGAAGCTTACCAGTGCATAAACTTCATACGGGAGTTAAACGGAAGAGCTTTCGGCCCACGTAAAATTCTTTCCTCGAATATGCTTATCATGGAATGCCTTAGTCTTTTCCTTGTATAACCGCGAACTCTCATAGGCATCCAATCTAAGCTCCTCCAACTCTTGCAACCGCAGCTTCCGTTCCATTCCAGACTTGGCCAAATCCATGTTACACTGCTTAATGGCCCAATAGGCTTGATGCTCCAACTCAACCGGAAGATGACATGCCTTACCAAAGACAAGCCGATAAGGAGACATCCCAATCGGAGTCTTGTAGGCGGTGCGATATGCCCACAAAGCATCCTCTAATCGCTTACTCCAATCTTTCCGGGTAGAGTTAACAGTCTTCTGAAGGATTTGCTTAATCTCTCTATTTGAGACTTCAGCTTGACCATTGGTCTGAGGATGGTATGCTGTGGAGACCTTGTGAAGCACTCCATACTTGCGCAACAAGTCACCCATGCTTCGGTTGCAAAAATGGGAGCCCTGGTTGAAGGGTGGAATATCACCTAGAGGGGGGGTGAATATGTGATCTTGAAATTCTTTCGCTAATTGCTCAAGAACACTTAAAAAGAGATAGAGAGAAGAGCAATGAACACAAGAGATTATACGGTTCGGTCCAACTCTTGACCTACGTCCAAATTCCCCTTAAACACTCGGGATTTCACTATCTTCAAACTTGATTACGTATCAGTAACTCACGAGTAATCCTCTCACTAGGACTTACTCCTCTTTACAAGTTGTAACCAACTAACCGTGGACACAATTACACACTCGTAAACGAAGGATGATCCTTTCACTCGGACTCACTCCCCCTTACAAGTTGTAATTGTACACCCACACTTAAGGTTCCACAACCTTAAGATTTTACAACACACTAATCAAATAAGTGTTTGGACTCTCTCACGAGTAGATAAATGATAAACACTGAAGCTTAGTAATATCCGAAGATATATATGTACATAATAGAATTTGATCGCTTTGAAAGCTTTGTCTCGTGTATGCGTCTGTTTCTACTCTTGAAGAATTCAAACCTTCGAGTATTTATACTGGTTGAAGATTGAGGACCGTTGAAGGATTTGAATCTGTCCGTTGAGTATTTGAATATGTCCGTTGGGTATTTGAATTTGCCCGTTGAAGATGTTTAAGCGTCCGCGCCTTCTGCTTATCCACGTTTGAATGTTTGCTTAGTGGAGTCTCTTTAAGGTTCATTCGTGTGGTCCCGGGTCGGAGGATGACTTAAATAACATTCAGATGCTTTTGACGTTATGGGCATCGTTCATCTTGTCGGCTCCGTGTCTCCGCGTTTCGGTGCTTCACGGCTCATCAAGATTCAAACGATAATTGATCATCCGAAACGACTCGAGAGAGATGATTAATCATAATACAAATAATATTGAATGATGTTTTGGAAAGTATAATCAATTAATCAAATCATTCGATTGATGTTGCGAAGACATGTGCTTGCCGATATGTTTGCCGATATATGCTCGAGTATCCAGTGCTTCAGATATACCAGATGCTTAGATATTTGATCATAGATGAGTATTCAATCTTGAATACTTCCTGAATACTTTCGGAATCAAAACTTAATATTCATACTTGAGTATCCTATATCCCATACTCAAGTATTGTTGCAGCATATTCATATCTGACACTTCAATCTGTCAATAATCGTAGATGCTCGAGCATGGAAGATATCGTGCTCGGCAACGCCGAGACAGAGCGAAATGGGTTCATCACACACTTGCTCAGTGCAAGACTTTTCTCTTGCTCGGGCGGTGCTCGAGCATACGAACATAATCATTCTCGGGCAAGCTCCTTTACAAAAGCTTGGAAGTGCTCTGCTTCGATGTTGCTCGAGCATGGTGATAGTCTTGCTCGGGCAAGACATAGACTGAGGCGGAAAGATGAAAGCGCATCGCTGTTGCTTGAGGCAACCCAGAAAGCATGCTTGCGGAGAAATAGAGATTTGGCGACGTTGCTCGAGCATGAAGCAAAGCTTGCTCGGGCAAGCTTCGTTTGTGAACCGGGAAATGCCTCCACACGATGTTGCTCGAGCAAGCCAATTTCCTTGCTCGGGCAAGACTCGACGAAGCGAGACTTGAGAAATGATAGACATTGCTCGGGCAATGTTTTGCCTTTGCTCGAGCATGATGCTCGAGCAAGCCTTCTTTGCCGCTTCTCGGGCAAGACTTCCCGATTTGCTAAGTTTTGTTTCTCGCTCGATGTTGCTCGGGCAAGAAATACTTCTTGCTCGGCAAGGTTCTCTCGAATGACCTTCTTTTGCTTCGCTCTAGATTGCTCGGGCATGCTAGAATACTTTGCTCGGGTACGATTGTTGAATCATGTTGCATTTGACTCGGAATAAATCCAAGTTTAGCAAATCATTCCATTTCGAAAGCTCTTCAAATATTCTTTCCATTTCAACAAGAATAAGCTCCAAGCTAGTTGTAGTTCGTCCATTAACATCAAAAGATTGAAGGTTGTTCATATCAGCATTTTCTGCAACATCCTGAACTGAACATCAAATTTCGAAGATCATATCTCCCTG
Source organism: Acacia melanoxylon (assembly GCA_019022615.1). Taxonomy (NCBI): domain Eukaryota; kingdom Viridiplantae; phylum Streptophyta; class Magnoliopsida; order Fabales; family Fabaceae; genus Acacia; species Acacia melanoxylon. The sequence goes on from JAFJYJ010000002.1 coordinate 1,640,721, forward strand.
TTCCAAACTTCGTTTTGGTTGGTTCAAGTCTTCCTAGAAAACCTTGTGAGTCTACTCTCATATGCCACCGATTTCAGCTCAATCGGATTTGTCGTTTGTGAGATATGCTCAAAACACCGAAGCTTGTTCCTGATTGTGACGGTGATTTCTGTTGCATCTTCCAAAATCATAGCTCTCTCATATAAACTCCTTTGGGGATGAATGTTATATCAAAATGACGCATTGGGAATCTAGTTTCATATGCCACTGGTTTCACATCAATCTGATTCCTGGTTTGGGAGATATCATCGATTTACGTAAGGTCGCGTAAACAGAAGCTGAACAGAGGAGTGAGGCCGAACCACGACCTTGCTCGAGCATGAATTTTTCTCTCGCTCGAGCAAAGATGCTCGAGCAAGCCTTGTTTTATGCTCGAGAAAGAGCGGATTTGAACAAAAATGGACCATGCTCGAGCATGAATTCTTTTGTGCTCGAGCAAGACACTCGTGTAGGCGGAAAAACATCCTCAAATTACATAAATGCCCTTCAATGCACCGCATTCATTCTAAGCTTGAACTTGCTTGTTTTAACTCCGAATTGAGCCGTTCCAGCCTTCTATTTGATCGTGGAGACTTGTAGAATCAATCTAGGAACTTGTATAATGATTTTCTCATTCCATTAAACAAGTTCTTCCTTTCTTTCTTCTCTTTTCTTGATCATTCTCCATCATTAAACTTCACATCTACATTAAATATAAGAATTAGTCAAAGTAGAAGATAAATGTAGTATGCAAGCTTTTTGCTCTTACCAATGACATGTATATAAGACATCATCAAAACTAATCATAACCAACACTGGTCACTGATAATAGCTCTAGGAATGCCAAACCTGCAGAAAATGTTAGACCTAACAAAATCCACCACCACGTAAGAATCATTAGTCCGAGTGGCTTTCGCCTCAACCCATTTCGAGACATAATCAACGGCTAGCAATATGTAAGTATAACCATATGAAGTAGGAAATGGACTCATAAAATCAATACCCCAAACATCAAAGATCTCACAAAACAATATAGGGTTCTGGGGCATCTCATGCCTAAGGGAAATACTACCTGCTCTCTGACAGTTATCACACGACTTACAAAACATATGGGAATCATGAAACAAGGAAGGCCAAAACAATCCACTATCTAACACTTTCCTAGCAGTTCTTTGGGGTCCAAAGTGACCACCACAAAGCGAAGCATGAGCAAAATGCAATATAGAGTGAAACTCATGATCGTGCACACATCTCCTAACTACTTGATCACTATAAAATTTCCATGAGATAAGGGTCATCCCAAACATAATATTTAGACTCACTCTTCAATTTAAGAGTTTGGGCCCTAGTGGAATCTACAGCAAAACACCGCCTACCAAGTAGTTAACCGTGATCAAAGCATACCATGGAAGCTTACCTTGCGCTATAGAAGCCGCTCATCGTGGAAATCATCCCGAATAGAAGAGGGTGAGAGGGAGAATGGGTGATGCGACTCAAGTGGTCGCCTACCCAATTTTGTGCTCCTCTTCTCGTCTCGAATCTCAACATCAAACTCTTGGAGCAATAACATCCACCGAATGAGTCGTGGCTTAGCATCCGCTTTTTCAAAAGGAACTTTAAAGCAAAGCATGGTCGAGAAAACAATTACTCTACTAGCTAGCGATATGACCTAAACTTATCAAAAGCAAATACAATAGCCAACAACTCCTTTTCGCCGTGGTGTAATTAGATCGAGCGGGATCCAAAGTCTTGGAGGCATATGCAATCACACGAGATGCTTTGTGGACTCGTTGTGCCAAGATAGCACCAACCGCATAGTTGGAAGCATCGCACATCAACTCGGGGGAGGTACCAATCAAGGTGGTTGGATCACCGGAGTTGTAGTCAGGCAACGCTTCAAGTGATCGAAGGCTACCTTGCACTCATCATCAAATAAAAAATCAGTGTCCTTATGCAGAAGGTTGGACAAGGGTCTAGCAGTCTTGCTGAAATCCTGAATGAATCGCCGATAGAATCCCGCATGACCAAGAAAAGAGCGAACTTCCCGCACGATTCGGGGTAAGGCAAAGCAAGAATCACATCTATCTTAGCGGTGGTCTACCTCAATCCCTTTCCTACGCACTATGTGTCCCAAGACTATACCTGACTCAACCATAAAGTGACACTTCTCATAATTCATAACAAGATTAGACTCAATGCACCTATGCAAAACTCTAGATAGATTAGCTAAGCATGCATCAAAATCAGACCCATATACAGTGAAATCATCCACAAAGACCTCCATGCAGTCCTCTAGAAACTCATAGAAAATGCTTACCATACAACGCTGAAAGGTGCCAGGTGTGTTGCAGAGGCCGAAAGGCATCCTTCGGTAGGCATATGTTCCAAAGGGGCATGTGAAGGTCATTTTCTCCTGATCCTCAGGAGCAATATGGATCTGGAAGTATCCGGAGTAGCCATCCAGGAAGCAGTAATGAGACTTGCCAACCAATCGTTCTAACATCTGATCAATGAAAGGTAAAGGGTAATGATCCTTACGAGTGACTTGGTTGAGTCTCCTATAGTCAATGCAAACTCTCCAACTATTCGAACTCGAGTAGGAATGAGCTCATTCTTCCGATTAGCTACCACGGTGACTCGGATTTCTTAGGAACCACCGGACAGGGCTAACCCACCGGCTATCGAAATGGGATAGATGATACCAACTTGCGAAGCTTAGTGACCTCCTTCTTCACCACATCAAGGATTAGGGGATTAAGGCGTCTCGGGGTTGCCTCACCGGCTTAGCTTCCTCTTCCAACGTAATTCGATGCATACACATGGAAGGGCCGATGCCAACTATGTCGCCTAATGTCCACCCAATGGCTTTCTTGTTCGCCCTCAATAAGCTTAGCAGCCTTCTCTTCTTGTTCGGGAAGAAGATTATTTGCCACAATGATCGGCAACCTGTTCATCCACCTCCAAAATGCATACTTCGGGTGACCGGAAGGGATTTTAACTCAAGTTTGGGTGGTTGCTCGGTAGATGGGAGAAGCTTGGGTGGTTGTTGCAACAACTCGATGTCATCACACCGGAAATGCCCGAAACCACATTCAAAGAAGCGAGAAGAACTATGTCTACACACGGCTCAATGTTAACATCGAATTCAGCTCATCAAAATCAGAGTTAAGTTCATCAAAATCAAAATCAGGATGCACATCAGGATCAGGATGAAGCTCAAACTCAAAATCAATATCAGAGTCCACAAGTAATGCGGAATCACCAAGCAAGTCAGAATCACCAAATAATGCAGCATTAACCAAATGAGTGCAAACAGAGCACCATTCATTATCAGCACATGCGCAAATGGCAAAATCACTCTCGGATGAAAAATCGGGATAATCAAGACACCAATCGCAAGAACATCATCCACAGCATCATCAATCACATCAATACATAAAATAGAATGCTCTTCCCTAGGATGTTTCATGGCATCAAAGATATTAAAATTCACATAAATATCACCAAACTCCATGGAAAGAGTACCAGAATACACATCTATTTTAGTCCTAGCTATTTTCATGAAAGGCCTCCCTAGAATGATTGGTGATCTACTGATAGAAGACTCATCCTCCATATCTAAGATGTAAAAATCAGTAGGGAATATCAATTCATTAACTTTGACTAATACATCCTCAACTAAACCGTATGACGGGATGGGCATTGCTCCTATTAGCTAATTGAACAATAACACCAGTTGGACGCAAGGGACCAAGACCAAGAGATCTATAGATAGACGCAGCATGACATTTATAGAAGCACCTAAATCTAGCATGCAATCATCAAATTTGTAATTACCAATAAGGCAAGGGATAGAAAACGTCCCCGGATCCTTGCACTTGCGAGGCATGGTAGGCTTGATGAGGGCTGATACATTCTGGTTCAAACTCACTCGTTCATTCCCATTCAGTCACCTCTTGTTGGTGCATAACTCCTTCAGAAACTTGGCATATTTAGGAATTTATTTGACTGCATCTAAGAGAGGAATGTTGATCTCTACTCTTCTGAATGTCTCAAGTATATCCTTCTCTTGTGCTTTGTCTGCCAACTTCTTGGATCGAATGGCTCTCTGAGGGAAAGGAAGAGGAATGGGAATGTCTTCCTCTTCACCTTGCCGCATTGCCTCGTTTGTTTTTAGAGTCAATCTTCACATTTTCTCGACTCTCTTTCGATGTGGAAGTCACATCTACACCTGGTTTAGGTTCCTCCAATTGCTTGCCGATCAAAGGGAGATAGCACTCACATTCCCTTTAGGATTAGGAATTGTTTGTGAAGGGAGAGTGTTGGATCCCCGGGGTTGAAGCCGATTCGGTGATGTTGCCAATTGGCCAATCTCGTGTTTGGAAACTCGAATGAAAGTTTTAGTTTCTTTGTTGAACCGTATAGAGTTTGTGGCAAATTGCTTCATCATATCTTCAAGTGAGGAACCACCACTACTACCGGTAGTAGTCTTTGTTGCCGCTTTGTGGAGGTGCACATATGGCCGGTCGAGGAGGTGGCGGCAAAGGAGGTGCAGATCAGTTGTTGGAAATTTCCGTGGTCTATACTCGTCTCTATTGGTAATTCCTGCAGTCGCGATATTGGTTACTCGGTTCGATTCGGTTCCAACGAAAATTGGGGTGATTTCTCCATCCCGGATTGTAAGTATTAGAATAAGCATTATTCTGCTGGTATTGTGGCTTTCCTGGAAAAACACCTACTGCAGCTACCGACTGGTCTTGATAAGCAGGATCATGCAAAGTAGGGCAAGAATCAGTAGAATGACAAGGGTTAGAACAAAACCCACAAGAGTACCCAATCTGAGGAGGGGAAGATTGTCCGTCTCGGGTCACGCTAACCGCCTCACAAGGGAAGTCGATCATCAAGTCTATTCTCCAATTTCGAGAATCGCATCGGACCGGAGGTGTTTGAATCGGTAAAAACGGGAGTACCATTGGCCCCGGTGCCAAATTGCCGAGAATTAGCAAGCCATAGTAGATATCAACTCTCGGGCCTCTTCGGGTGTCTTGCCATCTAAGGCTCCACCACCGGATGCATCCACGAAGCTTTTATCCATCGGTAACAAACCGGAATAGAAATATGTAATTAGGAGTTGGTCCGAAATCGGTGGTGTGGACGGGTTGCACACAATCGCTTCAACCTCTCCCAATACTCATACATGGTCTCCCCATTGATTTGTTTAATACTAGTGATCTCCTTTTGGATAGAAATGGCTTTTGAGGAAGGAAAGAACCTCACTAGGAATAACTTCTGCATATCATCCCAACTCCCAACAGATGTTGGTTGCAAATTGTATAGCCAATCCTTAGCCGCACCATGTAGGGAAAATGGGAAAGCTCTCAGCTTAATGTGGTCCTCATCAATTGCTTGAGGTTTCATTGTGCTGCATACCACATGGAACTCCTTGAGATGCCCGTGAGGACATTCACCGCAAGACCATGAAACTTGGGCAACAAATGGATAAGACCAGATTTTAATTCAAAGTTAGCAGCAAGTTCGGGATATCGAATACACAAATTTTGATTGCCCACATCGGGGTAGTTAATTCTTTCAAAGTGGGACGAGCCGCTTGCTCTTCTTCGCCATAATTTCGAGTTAGCAAAATTGCTACTAGAATCAAGTGAAAACAACAAGACTATCGAAGTACTATCGAGTCAAGATCAACGGAATGGACACAATCAGACTCAAGTTCAATGTCAAATTCAGTATCAATCCCACGACTTAGCCTAACAATTCTTCTAGCAGTAAGAATTGTTCTTTCTATTTCAGGATCAAGTGGCAACAAGTCTTCTGGATTAATAGTACTCCTAGTACTCATGCAACAAGGCAGAATTTGTAGAAAATCGGAATATACGAAAATGCCACCGTAAAATCAGAATTACAAAAATGCCACTACAAGTGGTAAAAAGTAGGAAACACTAAGATGACACACAAACAAAAACAAAAAAGCTAAAACCTATGTTGGAATTTGACCAAAACAAGTCCAAAACAGTATCAAATGATTTTTAAAATTTATGGGACTTGGACAGGGCAACTCCTAGACCATTGGGGAACCCAAAAATGAAATAAAAAAACTTCAAAAAAATGAAAAAGTGGTCTAAACGATGGAATTTGGAAAAACGGAGCATAACACACAGAAAATCAAAGATTTTCAGTGTGCCAAGTGAGATAGGCCATTTTCTATTGCCTGAAAAAATTTCAGCTCATTCGGAGATACTCCAAAAAAATTGACATAGTAGAAATCACAAAATAGAAACTTAAAACAGTGAAAAAGTGGTCTAAACGTTAGAATTTTGGGAAAATAGGGCAGACCTCACTCCTATAGAGAGTGACTCTTGTTTAAAATGCCCAATTCCTTGTGAATAAGACCTGGTTTGAGTGATCTGGATCAGAAAATTTTTCTGTCCAGTCACCCGAACCACCGAAAACTACTGTTGCTTAATGAAATCGATGCGAATTCCCCGGCAGCGGCGACATATTTTGACAGAGATTTTCCGATCTCCCAAAATACCAGATTAGGAAAAGATTTGCAGTATAATGTAACCTGGGTCGTTTCTCTCAAGGAATTTGTAGTGGGTTTAAATCAACAACAGCGAAACAGAATAATAACAAATTGGGGGTTTTTTATTTAAACAGATTGAAAACGAAATTAAACTAAACAGAACGAAATATGCAGATAGAAACGGATTAAAACGGTTAAAAACGATTAAAAATAGTTAACCCAGAATTGGGATTCCATAACCTTCATCGGACAAACAGATAATAATCAACCTCGTGATTTATTCTGGACGAACCGAGATCTCTGCGTTCGTCCAGATATTCCCTCGACTAGACGATCGTCTAGCATTTGATCGAACACGTGGAGCTCGTTGTACGATCGCACAACGCTCTCTCGTAACCCGGTCCGACCTATGTCCTTGGGATATCAATCTAGGTATTAAATCTAATACATAATCCGCAATTATAATCGGATCCGATTAAAATAAATAAAGACGATTCCAGATTACCGAATGAAGCGCATGTCCTCTTGATTTTTGGAACCCTCAATCCATAGGTTAACCACAGAAACTTAGCCGAGCATGACTAAGCAAAACGTAGAAGAAAAGATGAAAAACGCGAAGAACACGAAGAACACTTCAGAGAATTTGAAAACTGCTATTTTGATCCACCAAAGTCTAAAAACGTGAATGAGAATCTGTTTGTGGTTGCTGCCACACTTAACCTAAAATGGAAAAATGAAAATGGGGCTCCAATCCAATTCAGGCCGAAAACAGAAAATAATGAAATAAACGGGTTTTAATTACAAATTCAAGCCCAATTAAAATTCCAACTTCGGCTCCAAAATCGACCGCCCTCTTGTCCGAATTTGCCCTTCATGTCTTCATAAGAATTGTAGCTCTCTGAATCATCTGAAATATGAAACAAAAATGAGGCAAATCCGATGTCGGTTCAAGAGTTATGGTAGGAATAGTGAAGCAATATAAAACTGGAATTTTATTATTAAAAAATGGCTAAAACATAATAAAAGGCCCAAAGCCCAAATAAGTATAAAAGCCATTATTTATTAACTAAAGAGTCCTAAATTATTAATCAAGAGATAAAAAGAAGTGTATGAAATATTCAATTATCACGGACAAATCAGTTGTCCAACTATAAGGCAAAATTGAAGATGTCTTGGTCAAGGTGGACAAGTTCATATTCTCGGTAGACTATATTGTGTTGGACTTTGAAGCAGATCTCGAAGTCCCAATTATTATGGGAAGGCCCTTTATGGCAACAGGAAGAACATTGATCGATGTTGAAAGAGGTGAACTTACTATGAGAGTCAACGGGGATGAGGTGACATTCTCAATCCTCAAAACCCTACAATATCAAGAAGGCCCAGAAGAATGCTCTTTCCTCAACATAAGACCAAGCTTCAATGGGTCCTTTGGTAACACAATCCAAGAAGAAGATCTCATACCCAGCATGACACATCAGATTAGAATGGCAACATCCCTATACAAGGACGAATTTAGAATGTGCTGGGATGGGCATGGAACCACGAGGATGGTGAGCAATCCGCTCAACCCTGAATGGAACTCATAACCGAGTCAGGCTAACGACTATAAACTAAGCGCTATTGGGAGGCGGCCCAAAGCTTTTACCTTTCTAAATAAGTTAGTCCACTACAAGGTTAACCAATGTGCCACCAATAACCCATACCAAGTCACTATTCACTCTACATTATTAAACTTCAAAATGTTAGTTATTCATTGATATAAGAGTAATTTAAATGTAAAATCTTTACGGTGCTCATGAGTTACATTCTAGGGTGTTTCCTAACATTTAAGCAACTGCTCATGAGATTGAAAAACAAAAAATTTTATCATGTGAGAGTTAATGTTTGCTAATGAGTTATAACCCGTAACTCTTTATGATGCTCATGAGTTATAGCCCATACCAAGTCACTATTTACTCTACATTATTGAACTTTAAAATGTTAGTTATTCATTGATATAATAGTAAATTTAAATGTAAAATCTTTATGATGCTTATGAGTTATACCCATAACTCTTTAGGTTATCATGAGTTGTATTACTCATTGAATCTCCTTCTTTTCTTTAACCCGTAACTCTTTATGGTGGTCATGAGTTATACTTGTAACTATTTACTTTTGAGAACTTGTAACTCCTTACGGTGCTCATGAGTTATAACTCGTAACTAAATGATAAAGAAAATTAGCATGTGAAGAATTATAAATATTTGTTAATCATTGTGGAACCCATAACTCCTTACGGTCCTCACGAGCTAATTCCTGGATACTCTTTACATTACTCATGAGAACCTATAACTCTTTACGGTTCTTATGAGTTAAAACCCGTTACTCTTTACGAAACTCATGAGAACCCATAACTTTTTATGGTACTCATGAGTTATGTTTAGGAGCTAATTCTTGGATACTCTTGGCAGTACTCATAAGAACCTGTAACTCTTTATAGTGCTCATGAGTTATTACTAGTACAAAAAAAGGCTTTTTAGACTGGAAGAAAAATGCCTCTTAAGATCGGATCTGGGACCAGTCTCAATACAAGCGGTCTAAAAAGTCTGTTACTATTAAGACCGGATGCGCGATCGGTCTTAAACAACTATTTTTAGACCGAACTTTTAAAATATAAGGTCTTAAAAGTTGTATTATATAGACTTGACATTGTTTATGTTAGGTTTTAAAAGACCAGATGTATCCAAACGCCTGTCTAAAAAGTCCGACCTTAAAGATTGGATATTTAACTAAACACACACAACTGGTCTTAAAGGTCTGAATTTTTAAACCTGCTATGATTCATCCGGCCTTAAAATTCTGATTTTTTTAGACTGGTTGTGTGATACATCAGATCTTAAAATTTTGACTCTTTAGACCAGCTGTGTGACACATCCGGTCCGGTCTTAAAAATTTGACTTTTTAGACCAGCTGTGTGATACATTCAGTCTTAAAAGTTAGGACATTTTAGAGCGGCTTCATGATACATCTGGTCTTAATAGTCAAACTTTTTAGACCTTCCGTGTTATAAATCCGGTCTTAAAAGTCAAGACCAATTTTTTTTAGACCTGTTATTTATATCATCCGGTCTAAATTTGTCTTTTTTTCTCGATCTATTTCTTCCTCCTACCCATACACCACCCAATCCAGCAACTAAAAGACAATACTTTAAGCTACAAGATATGAACAATTCATTATGAATTATAAATTGAATTATTGGAAATGAATACAAATATTATTCACCATGAGTTATGTCCTCTTAATGAATATACTAAGGCAACACCTAAATGAATATATACAATAAGAGTTACAAAGACAACACATAAATGAACATCCATGCCTAATTCATCATGTCTTGACCAGATTCTCACCCAATAACATTCCTCTTTTATCATGCCCCTTTCGTATCTCCCAACGATCCTACCACAAAAATAAAAACAAACAAAAAAATTTCACAGTCAGTGACATTGTTTAAGAACATAGGAAGAATATAGTTAAAACCTTAAAGTTTTAAAACAATTCTGCATATGAATAGTACCTGATGAATTGTCTCTTTTATAAAGGGATATATTCCTATATCCCTTCATAATGACCATTTCTTATGTCGGGTTCATTATCCGCTTCATCTTCTTTGTTCAGGGAGGCCCCTTGAAAAAGAAGGAATACTTTCAAGAAGATCATAATTTGAATGAATTTACTCATCAATATCAATAACCTTTTTCCTTAGAGAGCTACAGAACATATTTTATTTTCCTGATCGGTGATATAAAACACTTGTTTCGCATGGTCTGCTATAATAAAAGGTTCATCTCCAAAACATTTACTATTGATATTTACTATTGTGAATCCTAGCCAATCGACTTGAACACCATTATTGACATCAACCCACTTGTATTTGAAAATGGGAAATTAAATTTTAACATTGTCTACCTCCCGAATCTCTTCAATAACCCTATAATAAGACATAGCTGCCAATTTAGGCTTCTTGTCTTTTGAACTGGAAAAATGCATAGATTAAGCCTCTAACATAACACCAATGTTCTGGACGGTGCTATGTTCTGGACGGTGCTCCTATCATCCAGGGACTTCATGTAAAAGGTATAACCATTGATCACATATGAATTCTAAGTTATAACTTCAACCTTAGGACCACATGCTAACCATTTTATTGTATTAGAAACACATTCCTCTCCCTCGACCTTTTGTTTGAACCAATTTGCAAAAGTTCTGTTATACTCCTTAATTAACCTTTGTTCAATCATTCAACTATTTTCTTTCCTTACAGCTTCTTTATGTACATTTATGTTGTCTTGAACTTTAACAACATTATTCAAGATGTATAAGTGGACTTATAGCAATTCATTAGGATCCACAATCTTTATTGAAGCCCCGCATCTACCCCCTTCATCATGCTAACATTTGGGAAGCTCAATATGTCATACTTTGGTCAATTAATTTTGACAAAATTTCATGGCTTCTTCATAAACATATTTCTTTAGATGGATGGGTCGAAAAGGGGTTTTCTTTCCGTCAGTCATGGCATTCACCTTTCTAAGGCAATATGTCCTAAGATATTGGCTGAAGGGAATGCATGGAGAGGATTCCATATACGTCAACAATTGGATCCATCATGTATGCCATGCTATGTACGAGACAAGACATCTCCTATGCTTTGAGCATTACGAGCCGATACTAGGCTGACCCAGGAGAAGGTCATTGGATAGTAGTAAAGATAATCCTAACGTACTTAAGAAGAACTAAGGATATGTTTCTAGTTTATGGTGGTAGTGATGAGCTAAAAGGGAAAGGGTTCACTCATTGAAGTTTCGAGAGTAATAGAGATGACTGTAAATCCCAGTCAAGAGTCGTCTACACCCGAAATGGTGGAGCAATTTGTTGGAAGAGTTCCAAGCAAGAGACTATGGCAAACTCTGCGACTAAAGCAGAATACATAGCAGCTTCAAATATGGCTAAGGAGGTAGTATGGATCAAGAAGTTCATAAATGAACTTGGAGTGGTTCCCAGCATTGTTGATCTAATACCAATGTATTGTGACAACACTAGAGCTATAGCTCAAGGCAAGGAATCTAGGTCTCATCAGAGATCCAAGCATGTGCTCCGCAAATATCACATCATCCGAGAGATTGTTGAAAGACAGTATATAAAGATATACTACATCCCCACCGATGATAACTTAGCCGATTCTCTGACAAGGGGCATTTCTCAGACAAAACATGATAGTCATTATAAGTCTTTGGGTATAACACGAAAACCTGATTGGCTCTAGGCCAAGTAGGAGATTGTTATTAAATAGGTTTCCTAGAGACAATCTGTTTTAACAAAGAAACACCTTTTTCTATTTAGTATTTTAGGATTTATGTATTTAAGCACATTTTATCTTTATCATATTTATGTCTCGCCTTTATGTGAAGGTTGATATGCGTTTAAAGATAAAACCCCTAGGAATAGAACAGGTGTTCACTCGAGGATCTATGATAGAGATCATGATCATGAAGACTCGAGCACACTGCATGTCTATTACCTGAAACTTGTTCCTAGTCTTGAATCACCAAGAAAGGGCATTGGTGATCTCAATAAGACTAATATGACATCATTTACTTGTATAGAGATACAAGGTAGAGACCTCATAGAATATAGGCATGGTGATGCCTTACCTAATGTCGTGGGTAGATCTGCTGGAGAATAGATAGCATTGAACTGACCTGTCGAGAAACTCCACAAAGATTTATTGTATAGAGTATTATTAGATATGTAAAGTCTCTCAATGTTTGGTAGTACGGATCATCCTAAACTTGAGGATGTCATTGAGCACTTGATGAGTACTATTTATGCCATATTTTCCCTATAATGTGTGATTGTTTTGTGAGTTGAATATAAGCTTAAAAGCATGTTATCTGAGCAATTATGTCATAATTCACGCATATAGGAAAATATAGGATACATCTCATAAGTTACGACGAATGCATAACTATCCTGTACATATGCATAAGAAGAAGGCAAACTTAAGGGTTTATTATGAACGCACATAGCACTGTCGATATAATGCTATAGCATCGGGTTAGCCATATCAAACTGCAATACAATGCAACTCATATGCTATACCAGAGTAAAGGAAGCAATGTTGTGCGCCGTATGTTCTAACTTTTCCTCAAGGCTTTTTCAGGAATTAAGTGCAGATTAATGGACGGACGTTAGTTCACGATTAGATTGTCAACATATTAGAATAGAATATGCGGAGGATCGAAGATTTAGATTTGGAGAATCTTGCAGAATCAACAGAAGCAATCTATCAAATTTGGAAAGTTAAATCAGTTGGACCTGATAGATTTGGAAAGGCCCAGATCACTGAACTTACACCGCAAGTAAACCTGACTATAAAAGAAAAAGATGGTTAACCCTAAAACCTGTCGAGTTGTAGAGAGTTCAAGAACATTACTATTCAGCCAGGCTTGAAAGAAGAGGGAGAGAAGCACGAAGTACGAGAGTTCTAGGAGAACCCAATCCTTCCTTACAGTGAGACGGAGACAAGAAGACGTGGAGTTGTCAAGTGACAGGCTTCTCCTACACCACCGAAACCTCTGCCAAGCTTTCTATTTTTGTTTTGTTAATTTTAGTTAATCTTTTGTCATGGGTTATTCTGTTGGTAATCGTTTAGTGATTCCCTCGTTAGTCATGAACTAAACCTCTTTTGGTTAAGCGAGGATGAATTCTTGAGTCTAGAATGAACCTAGTTTGCTAGTACTTAATTTAATAAATTCAGTTTGTTTATCAGTGATCTTAATTATTGTCGGTTAAGGGAAGCTAAGGGCTAGATCAGTGGCCTCGGCTTATTGGAAGGGAGTCGGGGTTAGACATCTAATAGGCAGTGTTTGTTGGGCAAGCTGGTGCAAGGCTTGACCTATCATTGTAGGCTTCAGGCATGGGTCTATCGCTCATAACCTTAACACATTTATTTGAAAAGATAATCTAAACTAGAAAATCGCCATAGGCATATGGGAGAAGTATAGTTTAGGTTGTACGTATAGGACACAAAAGCTTCTGTAGAAAATAGTGGTGGGTTAACTGAATAACATTGTGAAAGGTGGTTATGCTGTAGCATTGCGGCAGCTGTGCAACATAATTGCTATAGCAATGCGTAAAGGCAAACTGGTGGATTGATATGCTTAGGATGAAGTCTGATGCTCAAACTATCTTTTACTGATATCTTCTTATGACTATGATCGTCTTTTATTTTCTTTCTTATTAGTTATAAAAAAAACCAACCCAATGATATTTTATTTAAAATTTCTTTACACAATTGTTTTCGTGAATCTGTGTCATCATCGGTATCTCAGTCTCTGTGGGACGATACTCTACTTACTCTTTATTACTTGTTCGACTGGTTCACTTGCTAACATGGAATTCGACCAACAACACTATGTCTCAAGGTTATACTTTGACTATACAACTCTATTCGCCTGAGAATGGGGAGAACAATGTACTCTTGGGTATGACTCTAATACATGAGTGTAGATAGAGTGCCGAAAGGACTCACAGTTCCCTACAAGAGATTAGTCATTCATAGAACTGGTATGGCTTGAATGACTTCTAGTTGACTCGTGAATATGTGCATAGTAGCGATCATGAAAATTCATGATCCATCTTAGAGTCAATAGAAGGAGATTCCTAGTTCCTTGAAAAGCTATATTTAGTCAACCAAGAGAGATGATACTCTATATTTGCTCTTGACTAAATGTGAATGACGTTGTGAGGTATGATTCGGACACGATATCCAAATTAGAAAAAGGTAGATCACTTGACCAACTCAATTAATTCTGGGGCCATAAGGCATTGCTAGTATCTTATGTAGTCATTAAAGGAGTTTGATTGGTCTAAGGTTATGTATATCAATGATTAATTGGGCCTAATGGGTCATAAACAAAAGTTATACTTCATTGCTTAAAATTAGCAAGCTTGGGCAAATAATTGTTATTGGGCTTTCTCGAGAGAATATGTGTATTTGAGTTAGAGTGAGACTCCAAGCCTAATATACAAAGATGGCGCCATATATGGTTCTTTAGGGAGAAATTATTTTCTCCACTAAAAGGCCCACATGTTAGAAGGCCCAATAGGGTCTTTGGCCAATTTGAATTTGAAATTTAAATATTGAATTTAAAATAGTAATTTAAATTCAAATTTTAAATTCAAGAGGTTAGGTGATAAAAGATAATTATAAATTATCCAAAACAATATCCAATAAAGATTGGATAAAGATCCAATAAAGTTCAGATAATATCCAATAAAGATTGGATATATATCAAATAAAGATTGGATAAGATCCAATAAAGATTGTACAAGATCCAATAAAGATTGGATAAGGATTGGGCCTCTTGGAGAGCGCCATTCTTGGATTGGGCCTTTCTAATTGGACTGGGGCTTTCTAGTTGGATTGGGCCTTTCTTGTAAGTACCAAAATTGGTGGCTGATTTTTGTGCACTTTTTTTTTATCAAAAAGGCGCAACTCTTGAAGGGTTCAAGAAGGCAAAAAGGTGCCACTTTTGCACATGCATGCCGCCAATACAAGAAAGGCACATTCACAAATCTTACACCTCACCTAACCTCAAGACATCACCATAGTCTTGAGAAAAGAATAAACCAAAGACTCGAAGCCTCATTGCCATCGCCTAGTAAGTATCCAAGGAGAAGGAGGAGTCAAGGAGAAAGAGTTCTCAAAGCAATCAAGAGGCAACCGTGTGGATGCACGTTAGAGGACTTCGTATACTTTGAAGTCTTTGAGTGATCAAAAGGTAATCCTAAAACCCCAATAGCTGTTTTAACGAGTAGATCCTAAAATAATAAGTACTCCTTAGTCTAACGAGAAAGAGTATCTAGAGCTTAGAGCTTAATTCATGAGAACTGTAAAGAGTTATAAGTTCTCATAAGTATCGTAATGAATTACATGTTTTTATCTCATGAGCACCGTAGAGTTAAGGGTTCTAATGTGATCAAAAGTATCCAGGAATTAGCTCCTAAATATAACTCATGAGTACCTAAAGAGTTACGGGTTCTCATGATCACCGTAATGAGTTATGGGTTTTATCTCATGAGCACCGTAAAGAGTTATGGGTTATAATGTGATCAAGAGTATTTAGGAATTAGCTCCTAAACATAACTTATGAGTATTGTAAAGAGTTACAGATTCTCATGAGTATCATAAAGAGTTACAGGTTTAAGAAAAGAAAAATAATAACAATAACTCATTGATCTGAGGAGTTACAATTAATAACTCATAAGGAGCGCAAGGAGTTACGGGTTCCGCATTGAAAAACATTTTTTTGTTTTTCTACCTCATAAACTGTTGCATGAAAAATCATGCAACAACCTAAAATTGACTAACAAAATGCTAAGTAAAAATTAACTTTCTACTACATATCTTTCTGTCACCCCATTGTACTAACATCATTTCATTAAATCTACATTCATCCATTCATCTAGCCACCCCAACATTACAACCCTTGAATGTCCTTTTAATGAAAGTAAACTCAGATGTAAGGTAGATACCATATATCTTTGACAAGATTATAGACAGTCTGGACTAGTAGAGACGAGTAAGACAAATCCCCTAATGTGCAAGAGCAACAAACACTTTACCTGAGAGTTTTAGGAAGCTTCCTTACTAGAGCAATGCCTTATATAACGTTAAGTCAGTGCTAGACAATGGGATTGGTTACATGGTAATTAAGTTGAACTTGTGATAACTACATGATGCATGATACTTAAGAGCATGGGCAAAGCTGTATAGTTGATTCTGCTACATTTTTGTAGCTTTTATTTTTTTGCCCAAGAGTGCAAAAAGCTAAGTGTAGGGCAATTTGATAAGTCTATTTCTGCCATATATTTCCATTGTGTTATGATTGTTTTTCATGGTGATTTTGAGCTTGAATATGTTTTATGTGATTACATATGAAATAATTCATGCATATGTAGAAATAGGAGTTAGATGAAGTGAACTGTTGCATTTTAGATACTATCCCGCATGTAGGCAGAAAGAAAATGTTTAAATTTGATGTGTTCTGAAATCACATGCCAATGTTGAGTAACATGGGTGTCTGTATGAACTAGCATAACAATGTTCTCCCTATGCTATAGCATCATAAGTGATAAACTAAAATATACTATGATACACTAATCTTTTCTTGAGAATATTTCAGAAGAGAATTTCAGGAAATTGGACTGAACGTCTAGATAATGGTTGACTTGACAAAGATGGAATTAAAGAAGGTGAAGAATTGAATGAAAGATTTATGAAACCTCATAGAATTAAAAGAGAATCAATCAAGTGATTCTAGGAAGTCGGGCCTAATAGAATTTGAAAGCCTAGCTCACTGGAAGTACAACGCCAAGGTCTTAACTATAAAAGGAAAAGACGGCTAGACTTAAAAGGCAGTCAGCGATAGCACGGCCGCAACTCGATCTGGTAGAATTTGATTTACTGAGAATATATCAAAACTTTGCCGAGAGCTGTAAAAAGACCAATAGTTATAGAAGAGAGGTGAAATCAAAGAAGATGCAATGGCATTGTGTGACAGATGTCTCCTGTGCCGTCAAACCCTTCAACAATCTTTTTGTTTTAGTTTTTCTTTTCTACTTTTCATGGATAATCTTTCATTTGTTTCAATTGTGTTTCCTTCATCATCTATGAACTAATTTTTGTTGGCTGAGCAAGGATGGATTCTTAAGTTGTATTATGAACCCAGATTGTTAGTTTTAATTCAATACATTCAGTTTGCTTAATTGTGATATTAATGTCTTGTTTGTTAGTTGGCCGCTAATAGGCGAGACTAGTGACCTTAGCTTAATAGAAAGGAGTTAAGGTAAGACCTCTATTAACCAGTGTATGCTAGGAGAGCTTGTGCAAAGCTCGATCTAAACTATAAGCTACAAGAATATGTTTACCTCACATAGCCAATACACTTAGGTTAAATTGACGTTTCAAGCCCAAAAATCCTCATAGGAATATGGGAGAAGTAGAGTAAGAAGCGTATTTACAGGATTGTGGAAGTTTTTGTATACATCAGTGGTGGGTTAACTGAATAACATTATGAGAGGCAGTTTGTTGTAGCATTGCATAAGCTGTGCAGTAGATTGCTGCAGCAATGTGATAGAGGCAATCTGGGGGATTAATGTGACTTAAGATAAAGTCTGAGCTCTGCCTATTTTAAATTTGATTTTCTCGATCGTATTCTCGATCATTTGCTTTATTTTGTTTATTAATAGTAATAGTCAATCCAACCACATAATTGATATCTTCTTGTGCCATTCAATCATTAACTGGTAGCATAATCAGTGTTTCAAACTCTATGGGACGATACTTTACTCACTACTCTATTACTTGTTTGACTGGTTCACTTGCCACAAGGGGATTTTGACCAACCTGAGCTGAAGGTCATTCGCAACCGCAAATGGGAGCAGTTCTATGCCAATTTTGCCAAGGCCGTTATCCTCTTGGCTCGTGAGTTTTGTGCAAACTGCCCTAGTGCCATGCCCTATGTTATTACCGTCTGCGAAGTCTCAGTCCCCAACCTGAGCTGAAGGTCATTCACAACCGCAAATGGGAGCAGTTCTATGCCAATTTTGCCAAGGCCGTTATCCTCTTGGCTTGTGAGTTTTGTGCAAAATGCCCTAGTGCCATGCCCTATGTGATTACCGTCTGCGAAGTCTCAGTCCCCATGGAACCATGGGAAATTCGGGAGGTCTATGGTTTAGAAGCCATCGATAACGAATGCTTTCCTTTGCTCTACCAAAGCAACGAGCCCGAGTTGCTCAATCAAGTCATCGCCAGGCTCTGTTTTCCTAGCACCGAATGGATCGTATCCAAAGAAGGGTCCTACACCTTCAAAAGGACCTTGAAAGTGGAGCTTAATCACCAAGAGGGGGTGAATTGGGGATTTTAAAATTTTTCAGAAAAGCTCTGTTTTTCGAACACTAAAACAGAGTAGACTATGGAGTAGAGAAGAATAGCAAGACACAAGGAATTATACTGGTTCGGTCCAATCTCTTGACCTACGTCCGGTCCCAGACTCTCGGGATTTTCACTTTCACAATTGATTACACACTCGTACTCAAGAGTAATTCTCTCACTAGAACTTACTCCCCCTTACAAGTTGCAATCAATGAACACAATCACCAAGTCCCATGACTTGTGATTCTTTACAATAAATGATTTACAGATAAAAACTCTCTCTAAGAGTGGATAATGATAAGCACTGAAGCTTTGAGTATCAAAAGACACAATACAAGTGAAAACAGAAAGGTAGTTGAAGAACTTTGAATGCTATGCGTTTTCAGCAGGTGTGTTGTTTGAGAAGACTTGAATGCAGCTCTATTTATACCAAGAGAGCATTAAGTGACCGTTTTAATCTTCAATATAACCGTTGCCTTCATTAGACAAGGTTCTGGTTCAGTTTTGGTCTTCTTCTCTATACTTTTCACTTAATCCAGTTGTAGAGAAGATCAGAGTTGACTTCTTGAATATTAATCCGTTGGAATAGCAACTACTGGATGTGGTAGGTAGACATTAATCCTTTGTAAGCGTGTGCAGAAGGATTACCCAAAAGTATGCAACTTTCTGGGTTTTGCATTTAATGTTCAGACATGCTTTTTGCTTTTGCTTTAAACCTTCAATAAACATTATCTAATTCATCTGAAACTTACTAACAAAGTGGTTAAATATATCTAGGATCATTAGAGAATAATGATGGGAAGTATTAAGATCAAACAAGAAGGTTTTACAAAATCGTAGAATTTGAAATTCTGAAGGCGCGTTGAAACCTCGAGGTTTGTTCTTCAAACCTCGAGTTTTGGACTGTAGCATGTAAAGTTGATTTAAGTCCAAAACATCAAAACTGAAGGTTTCAACCCAAAATTGGAGGTTTTCAAAATTGCAAAAAGCGTCAGCCTCTCTGTTTGACAAAAACTCGAGGTTTCATTTGAATATGAAACCTTTGAAAAATCGCGCCAAGGCAAACCTGGAGGTTTTCTGGGAAACTGGAGGTTTTCTAAATCAGAGGAAAGGTGTGTGCTCTCTGGATACCAAAACCTCGAGGTTTCTCACCAAAACTCAAGGTTTCGCTCAAATGTGGAAATTCTGAGTTTTGCGCCAAAACAGAAAACTGGAGGTTTTGAAGTAAAACTGGAGGTTTCCAAAGCTGGGAAAGCGCAGATGCTCTCTGCCTGGACAAACCTCGAGGTTTGTCCTCAAACCTCAAGTTTTCACAATTTTGAGAAAACTGGACTAGACTCAAACACGGAAGTTTTTCACAAAAGCGGAGGTTTTGAAAAATTGGCCAAAACATGAGTTTTCTCTGGCAGGTCAAAACCTTGAGGTTTCACAAAACTTGTGAAACCTGGATGTTAAAACAGAACCTTGAGGTTTTAGACAAAAACTGGAGGTTTTCAAGTGGTCAAAACTTAGGAAACTTTCTGTAAGTCCAAACCTCGAGATTTGAACATAAACCTCGAGTTTTTCCATTTTCCATAAAATGTTGAGAAGTCTCTGTATGAAGAAACCTCGAGTTTTCTCTGAAAACCTTGAGTTTTTCTTTGTAAGGCTAAACCTCGAGGTTTCTGTGCAAACCTCGAGTTTTGCTCTGACAGTAAGTTTTACAACATTTGAAAGAAAAACTTCATGATTTGTTTACAATTATTGGAGATCATCAAAACCCTTAGAGAACTAACAGACCTGCCTTCAGCTAGAGGCCAAAGTTTGGTACCATTTCTTCTACTCTCGCCTCCTTCCAAGAGTGCACATTTAGACCACCTTCCGAGAGCAAGGATTCTTGCCCTACTGCCTCCTAAAGGGGAAGACATTGATGTGGACAAACTTGTTTATCACGAGCTCTGCGTGTGCCTGAAAATGACCTCTAGCAACTTATGGTTCTCGAACCTTATTACGGAACTCTGTCGCAATGCCCACGTGAACATTAGAACTACTGAGGAAATGCTTAAGCTTCTAACACTCATTTCCCTTGCCACTATCCAACGCATGTCTAGCCAATCGACCAGCACTAGCAAGCCTAAAGAAAAGCCCTCCACCTCACCGCCGGGCCTCTCATTTGCTCCTACCAATACCACAAGTTTGGACGGCCTCGCCCAACAAGTCGCCAACATCCTATAGCAGTTCGCCACTCTGCTTCTATAGAAGCAAGTGGTGTGGCGATATATGGTCGAACGTGACATTGCTCTAGCTGCAAACCTTAGGGCCGATTTTCTAAAGTTTACACCTCTATCGTTATTTCCTTAGTCCGTCTTCAAGATGGCTAGACCAGTTGATGAACCTACTACCAATGAAGCATTTAGTTCTCACAAGTGGCGGAGGGGTAAAAATCTAATGCAGGAGATTGCTAAGGATTCGGGGTCTGAGAAGGCGAATACAGATGACAAGGGTGCATCCAATGCTTCCACTAGCATGGTGGATGAGTAAATCCATCCCCTTGGTACTGTCGGTCAATTTTCGGTACACATTTTCTTGAACTTTGTTTGTGTTGTTTCTATTGTTTTCCTTTTCCTTTTCTTTATCTAGGTGATAAGCACCTGTTGGCTAGCAACAGTGTTCAAACTCAAAAAAAAAAAATCTCCATCCTTCTGTTGCTTAGAAATGTCATCACATCACATTGTCTATCGCATGCTCTTACTTTTTTTCTGTGTAGATATATCTCTATGCTTGCTAAGTGGACAAATTGAACACATATGGTTTCACGATTGATTATATGACGCTTGTTTTCTCTCTATGCGTTTCCCCCTTTGCATTGAGGACACTGCAACTTTTAAGTTTAGGAGAGGTTATATGCAGTAGATGTGTTCTAATGTGTGCTATTATGATGTGGACTAGTAGTTCTAGTTTCCACACTTAGCATTCTGTAAATTGGGCCAGTTTAAAATTTTAAACTATTTCATAATAGAGTAGAATTAGTCATTTAGCAAAGTAATTGCTTGAAGGAATGTGTAGAATAGAGTTATCTTAAGTTGTGTGAGCTTGGGAAACTGATGGCATTAGGCTTGGTAATATATATGGCAAAGCCATTGTTAGGAGAAATCTGGAGAATTAGTCGCATGGAAGGATTCCTGAGCTTTAATTTTCAAATTCAGTGTGCATACACTCTAGGACCAGTACTCTCTTTAATGTGTCATAGTTCTTAAGTTGAAGCCATTCTGCATCTAACTGTACCTTCATATGATTGAGGCATTAGTGTTAGTTCTCTATGTGTTTTGATGATAACTGACAATTGTAAATCCAAACAATTGTTATTGATTCAAGTCAAAGTGTTTTATTTTGAAAGATAACTTGGTTCAATAATAATGCAACTCTCTGTGTTGATATGACTCGAGTCAGAGTCTTATAACTCGAGTCATACCTCTCTGTGTCAAAAGCCAAATGATCTTTGAACGAAGTGACTCGAGTCAGGGTCATATGACTCGAGTTACACCTTTGCAAAATCAATCTTTGAAAAGCTTTTGACTCGAGTCAAACATGTATAACTCAAGTCAAATATCTATTGTTCAACTCAGCTTTTTGAAATAATATCCACTATTCAAAGATGACTCAGTCAGTCATTTAATGACTCGAGTCATGGCCTGTTTTCAAAGTTTCTCCAAGTTCAAACCTAATAGTAGTCTTTTTGAGAAACTGATGTGACTTGAGTCACACTAGATATGACTCCAGTCAAGTGAGTTACAAAGAGCTCCAAATGAATTTTTGAAAAGGATGACTCGAGTTAAGTCAGTATGACTCGAGTCAAGTTATTGCTAAAGTCTTCTCTAATTTGAAAATGAATCAGTGACTCGAGTCAAACGAATATGACTCAAGTCAAGTAACTCGAGTCAGTATTCACAGCTTTTGAAATCCTTGTTCTCGTAATCTGTAAATCTTTTATTATACTTTGGGTACTTCATATTATTGCTTATTGCTATTTCTAACAATGTTTAATCAGTTTGCTGATAAGTTTCAAATGATTTTAACATGGTTTAAACACCAAATTACTCTAAAGCAATTCTGTGTCAGAGGTGAAAGAAGGAATATCACCAAGAGGGGGGGTGAATTGGAGATATAAAATTTTTCGCAAGAATCCTCTGTTTAACCGAATGTAAAATAGAGATAAACAGAGTAGGGATAAGTGAGATTGAACACAATGGATTTATCCTGGTTCGATCTAAATCCTTGACCTACGTCCAGTCCCGGACTCTCCGGGATTTTCACTAACTTCAAGCGATTACACACTCGTAACTCTCGAAGCAATTCTCTCTCTAGAACTTGCTCCCCCTTACAAGTTGTAATCAATTATCCCAATCTCAAAGTCCCAATACTTTGAGATTCTTACAAGAAAAGATAATCAATGAAAGACTCTCTAAAAGAGTAGAATAATAATAACTGAAGCTTAATATATCCGAAGATATTCTCTCTGTAAGTCGAAACAGTAAGTGTTCTTAATGACTAATTGAATGCACAGCGTTTCGGTAGTTGGAGACTTGAATGCTTCTTCTATTTATAGGTTAGTAGTATTGATGACCGTTGAGAAGAATAAATGAGCCGTTGTGAGTAATGAATATATCCGTTGTAAATCACTTGCTCGTCTCCTCGTATTCCTTCCGTCATTCGACCGTTATTCTTTATTAACATTCTTTGTTCGATATGTCCGTTGAGAGCCAGTGAGAATGTTATCTGAGAAGAGGCCGTAATGCTTTTGGTATGTCCAGAGGTCTATATCTTCTTTCAGCTTCAAAGTCGGGACGCATTTAATGCTTCGACACATATTGACTTTTCGTGATTTCAAGTTTAAAAACATGTTAGAAGTATCGAAATACACTAGCAAACTTATTAAACTTGGTTAGGAATAATATGAATCAAATACGTGAGACACCCAAGACTTAATCGAAGGAAATCGAATGCGCGAAAGACTTGTTCGAAACTGATATGCATAACTCGAGTTGCTTCATATAACTCGAGTTACTTTTAGTTCAAAAGATATTTGAATGAAGAACAGAACTTGAGTTATCGTTACCAACTCGAGTTCCACAACTCGAGTAGCTGTATACAACTCGAGTTCCTTTAGAAATTAATTATTCATGAAAATCTTCGAAACTGGGATAACTTGAGTTATGGTCATAACTTGAGTTGTATAACTTGAGTTATAAAGCCCAACTCGAGTTTAATTTAAAATTAAATTATTCAGAAAAACTTTCGCAAAAAAATGCAACTTGAGTTATAAACATAACTTGAGTTGTGTAACTCGAGTTAGTATCTACAACTCGAGTTTTACCAATGTTGAAATCGACAGAGTTTTAGGCGATTTGATAACTTGAGTTCAAGCTCGTAACTCGAGTTATATCGATAGCGAAATTCGATATCGCGAGAAGCTTTTGAAAACTGAAGTACGATACATAACTTGAGTTGTTAAGTGACAACTCGAGTTATGCAATGTTTTAAGCTTATGGAAAACTTGAGTTGTTCTCAACAACTTGAGTTACATATTTTTCAAAAACATTTAACCAAGTTTAAATTGTAATCTGTCTACAACCAAGATTTTGTCAATTTAATCAAACACTTTCTACAATTGTTAGACATCATCAAAACACATAGAGAACTAACATTCTCCCACTTTTTGATGATGACAACACTTGCAGAGTTTTTGAAAGAAAAAAAAATTGCAAACTAATCATATTAGAACCAATATCAGAGAGCAAAAGTCTTGCATTTAAGAATTGTAAAGACCATAATGAGATAGGTTTGTCAAGCATAAATAATTCTAGCTACTTGCACAGATTACAAAATACATAGATAACAAGATACATATGTTAGTGCAGAGATAAACCAGAAATCAAAAACATCTGCAACCATGCAAACAACAAAACATCAAAAACTTCAAAAACTCTCATTTCTTCACTTTCTCTCCCCCTTTGTCATCAGGCAAAATGGGTGGAGTAGGGGTCAGAGATGCACGCAGCTTGAAGGATGGGAAGTGGTGAGTAAAGTGTAAGGGATAGAGAGGGAGGTGCGGGAGGTAAAGTGGGGGTTAAGGGTGAAGAGGTTCGGGAGAATGTGGAGTAGAGGAGGAGCTAGAAGACCGCTCATCAAAGAGATCATTTGTATCTCTGAAGAGGAATAGGCGGAGAAAGAGGAGGAGTAGGAAGAATGACGGTAGGTGGAGCGAAAGAGATGAAGGGAGCGAGAAATAGGTAGGGTGGATAAACCGGGAGTAGGAAGAATAGGAGTGGCATCCGGATGAGATGAAGGTGGAATGGGACGGAGACCGGGAGTTGCTTGAGAATGAGGTGGAGAGGAGTGAGGGGTAAGTAAGATGGGAGTGGCGGAAGGTGGAATAGGTGAAGTATGAGGTGGTGAGTGATGGATAGGAGAGGTGATGGGAGAGTATCCGGGAGAAATAGGAGGGGAGTGTTTGAAAGAGGGAATTTCCTTGAAGGACCCGTCTGGTCTTGCTTCTATGAAAGCCTATCTAGCTTGGAGTCCAGGAGTTGATAGAGCACATGCATATTGTCAAATCTCGGCCCATATCTCCAAAGTGGCCTTCAATGTTTTCCGTCTATCATCAATAGAGTCCACCTTTTCTTCGTAGATGAGACCTTCTCAACCAATTTACCCACTTCGATTCTAGTTTCTCGAGAAAACTCATAGTATTGAGCAAAGTGAGAGTTGTGCGGAGAGAGCCAAATGTCTCTTGCATAGCCTTCTCCACAATCTTCTTGATGGAGTCACTCGGATTAGCGGCTTGAGGTGGAGGTGGGACTCGGTGATGCGAGGCATTGATTGGCCCTCGTATGTCGAGAAAATGAAGCTCGGAGGCTCGGATCTAGAAGGTGCTCGGATTGATCTCGATCCCTCATGAAAGGACAAATTCATATAGTTGAGATGAGTTTGCCCAAACATCTTTGGCTTGATGATTTCTCATTTAGTTCAAGGTACCAAATCTTGTTGGTGTATAGGATCGAGACACCAAGTTAGGAAAAGGTATAGTGGATTTGGGAGTTGAAGACGAAACCTAAATCTCTTCATTTCTTGATAAACCCAATGCCCAATGTTAAAAGGGACTTTAGCTTGATAAGGAAGCAAACAGAGCATAGTCTCGTGGAATTGAAGTGGGTGTAATTCTTCCTTTTTGGACAAGGTTTGGAATATACATACCATAGAGCCCTATGGACAGGAGGCATATCAAGCGGGAAAAGTTTAACGGCCCTCATACACTTGATCGCCTAAGAAGTTTGAAAAATCTCTCCTTATCATAGCTAATTTTGGGTACGGGAGGAGGATTTTCAATGAATAGCAGGTTGTTAATTATGTCAGAGGAAATAGTGATGGACTTCCCTCTAACTGAAGTGATACACTTATCCTCAACTAAAACACCTTTCCTACCAACCACATTTGCCATGGTCATATTGTAATAGAATTGTCGACTAAAGAAGGTGAGTAGGTGTGTTTATAGCTAGGAGATTTTTGAATTGACTCGGCCCAACGGGGAGATAAATCAAGATTACACTCCTTCTTAAGTTTATCCAGGTCCACATACATTGTGGGACAGAAACCACGATTGGCATATTTCTCTTGGTAATCTAAGAATTGAGCATTGGTCATGGGAGTGGGATTACAGACAAATTCATGGGAAGGTGGTTTGACTAGGTTCGGAGGATTGAAAACATAGGGTTGGGATTGAGATACCTTGGGAGCCGAATCACCCATACTAGGACCAGCGTGATCCTTTGAACCGAAAGCTGGCGACTTGGAGACGAAGGTTGCTTGGATCCTTGAGCTTCGGGAGCTATGGATACGCGCTTCTTCTGTTTGTGAGGTGCCACGACAACCTCTTTGTCTCTTCGATTCGCGATCAAGGGTTCTGCTTCTTTTCGAGTGAGCAACACATGAGTTTCTTGCTCCTTTGATTTCTTTGATTTCTTTGCCGGTGATTCCTCTATTGACGGACTTTGGATTTTCGAAGAGGGTTTCCTCTTTCTCGGATGGTCTCGTGAGAGGAGGTGGAGTGGAGGAATCGGTGGGAGCATACTCGAGATGATGATTTTTCTCGGGTTTTGGAGATCTTCGAAGGTTTCGGAGCCATTTTGAATGATTGAGAAGGAGGAAGTGACGAGAGAATCGAGACAGTTCCGAGTTAGGGTTTTGAAAGTTGCGATAATGAAAGTGCAGATTCGACGGGCATATATATATGATGACAAGAGAGAAACTCGAGTTATTAAGTGTAACTCGAGTTGTATGTGAAGAAAATGAACAGGGAATTTCGAAAGTCATACCGGAACTCGAGTTGTGTTGATAACTCGAGTTGGGTAACTCGAGTTTTTCTTAAGAACTCGAGTTTTTTATTTGCCTTCTTCGATTTAGCTTCTGTCGACAACTCGAGTTGAGTGAGTAACTCGAGTTCGGTCGTATCCACATATTTGACAAAGAACGACGGTGAAGGAAAAGCTTGTTAGATATTCACACACTCCCGCAAAAACATTCTATAGACACTCCGAAGCTTAAGTTAGTGACTTTTAACTCATCAAAACATATAACTAACATTATTGGAAGATATTTAACTTACAATTCATTGGGATTTACCATTCCCAATTCTCTTCTTATGAACATAAATTGTTCTTTGGCCAGGGGTTTGGTGAAGATATCAGCAAGTTGCAGATGTGTTGGGATGAACATCACTTTAACATCCTTTTTCTGAACATGATCTCTTATGAAGTGATGTCTCACATCAATGTGCTTGGTTCGAGTATGTTGGACTGGATTCTTGGCCAAACTTATAGTACTTGTATTATCACGAGAGGATTGGAATCTCCTTCAAGTTGATCCCCAAGTCGATATTTGTTGCTTGAGCCAAAGAACTTGAGCACAACAACTTGATGCGGCCTACATACATACTCGGCATTGAGTTGAAGATCTCGCCACACTTGTCTCGCTTTTTTTGAACCATGAAACTAGTGAGCCACCAAAGAACTCACATTGCCCACTTGTACTTTTCCTATCGTCTTATAGCCCGCATGGTCTCGAGTCCGAATATGCAACCGAAATTCTTGTTGCCCTTTTGGAAACCAAAGACCCAATTCTTTTGTGTCCGAAAGGTAGCGAAAGATCCTTTTAACATGTTTCGCATGTGACTCTTTTGGAGCGGATTGGAATCTTGCGCACATTCCTACGCTGAATTGGATGTCCGGGTCTGTTTGGCGATTAAGTACAACAAGGAACCTATCATTCCCCTATACTTAGTTATGTTGAAATCTTTGCCCTTTTCTTCATCGCATCCAGTGAAGGTTTGTTGAGCCCATGGGGTGTCGCACCATTGCAATTTTCCGGACCAAATTTCTTGAGCAAATCACGGAGATATTTTGTTTGAGAGATGAATATTCCATCCTTCCGTTGTTTGATTTGCAAGCCAAGAAAGTAGTTCAATTCCCCCATCATAGACATTTCAAATTTCCCTCGCATTTTCTTGGAAAATTCTTCACAAAGAAGATCATTAGTAGCACCAAATATAATATCATCAACATATATTTGGACAATTAAAATTTCATTAAACTTATTACTCTTTATGAAGAGAGTTGTGTCAGCTTTGCCTCTTATAAAACCTTGATCAAGAAGGAATTTGCTCAATCGCTCATACCAAGCTCTAGGAGCTTGCTTAAGGCCATATAGGGCCTTCTTGAGACGATAGACATGATCGGATGATGGTCATTTTCAAAACCGGGAGGTTGTTCTACATAGACTTCTTCTTGAATAAACCCATTTAGAAATGCACTTTTTACATCCATTTGATATAGTTTAAACCCTTTTACACATGCAAAGGCAAGAAGAACTCTTATGGCTTCCAATCTTGCCCCTTTGGAGCATAAGTCTCTTCATAATCAATTCTTTCTTCTTGATTATAGCCTTTAGCAACCAATCTTGCCTTATTTCGGACAATGATTGCTGATTCATCTCGTTTGTTCTTGAATACCCATTTAGTGCCAATGACCGGATGGTCCTTAGGCCTAGGTACCAAATCCCAAACTTGATTTTGTCAAATTGATGTAACTCCTCTTGCATTGCTATCACCCAATCATTGTCCGAAAGGGCTTCATCAATCTTAGAGGGTTCAATGTGAGATATGAATGCGAGAAAAGGTTACCTCATTCAAAGTGCTATTTCTAGTTATAACTCCTTGATTTACATCACCTATGACTTGATCTAGAGGATGATTCCTAATGAATCTCCAAGCTTTAGGCCGAGATTGCAAATCATTTTCGAAGTATTTTCAAAAACATCTTCGGTGTTTTCAAGAGATGCGGGGTGGTTTTAGAAAAGAACCGATTTACGTAAATATTTTCTTCATCATCATCCAAAGATTTCTCATATTTAGTTTCACTTGAATACAACATGAATTGACTCTTCAACAATACGAGTACGAGTGTTGAATACTCTAAAAGCTTTACTTCTATTTGAGTAACCAAGAAATATACCTTCATCGACTTAGAATCAAACTTACCCAAATGTTCCTTACCATTGTTGTGCACAAAACATTTGCATCCAAAGATGTGTAGATGATCGAGGTTGGGTTTTCTTCCTTTGTACACTTCGTAAGGTGTCTTCTTAAGTTTCTTCCGGATGTATGCACGATTTGAGATGTAGCATGCCGTACTCATTGCATCTGCCCAGAAGACTTGAGAAGTTTGATTCTCATTTAACATTGCTCTTGCCATCTCGGTGAGAACTCGATTCTTTCTCTCCACAACACCATTTTGTTGAGGAGTCCTTGGAGCGAGAAAAATTGTGGTCTATCCCATGGGCTTCACAGAATTCTTCAAATGCATGATTGTCGAATTCTCCACCATGATCAGTTCTTATACCGAAATTGAGATACCTTTCTCGTTTTGGACCTTTTTGGCAAACACAAGCAAATTGATCAAAGGTTTCATCTTTCGATGACAAAAATATAGTCCAAGCAAATCGAGAAAAATCATCAACTATGACCAAGGTATAAAAGTTGCAACCAAGGCTTTTTACTCTAGGGGTCCGACTAGATCCATATGAAGTAGTTGAAGAGGTCTATTAGTTGAAATTTCATTTTTAGATTTGAAGGAGGATTTGGTTTGTTTTCCTTTTTGACAAGCATCACAAATCATGTCGTTTTTGAAACGAAGTTTTGGAATACCAATAATCAAATCCTTTTTGAGTAATCTGTCAAGTTGGATCATATTGACATGAGCTAATCGCTTATGCCATAACCAACTATCATCTAGATCACTAACAAAACATTTTTTCGGAACTGAGCCATTTCTAGAGAAATTGAGTGTATAACAATTTCCATCTCTAGGAGCTCTGAATAAAGCTTTTGATTTTATATTTTCTAAAGAGAGAACATCCTTGCTTACTATCAAGCATTCCTCAGAATCAAAGATAACTAAGTTACCTTTGTCAGTGCTTTGGCTTACACTGAGGAGATTGTGGCAAAGTCCTTCCACAAGGTAGACATCTTTGATTTGTGGTCCTTCATTGTTTCCAATTTCACCAATGCCGGCAATCTTTCCAGATTGATTTCCACCAAAAGTCACCTTGCCACCATCCTTGGGCTTGATTGAGACAAATTTGGATTGGTCTCCGTCATATGTCTTGAGCATCCACTATCGATGTACCACTTGTTGGGATTTGATGCTCTTAGACACACCAGCAAGACATAGCAGATCAAGTCTTAGGTACCCATCTTTTCTTGGGTCCTTTGGGGTTAGTATGTGTCTTAGGAATCTTGTAAGATCCCTTAGGCACCCATTGATAGTTTCCCATGGGTTTACTCCTTCTTTCCTTTATATGAAAACAGAAGAAGTAGTGTGACCCTTTCGATTACAATAATTGCAATGTGCAAAAGGATTTGAAGAGTGAACCGTTTTTCTAAAATAGTTCATATAGTTCTTTTCTCCAAATTTCTTTTTGCCTTTTCTTTTATCAAAATCTGGTTTGTAACCGATTCCTAATCTATCATTTGTAAATCGTTGTTCTTTTAAAATAACATTGAGCATTTCACTACCTCTAGTGAATTTCTCAAGTGCCTTTGTAAGATGTAAATTCTTTTTCTTTAGATCAGAACAATCTTCACAAACAGTATTTTCACTTGAAGATGATTTTTCAACTTGCATTTCTAAAGTTGTATTTTTCCTTTTCAAATCAAGATATTTATCAGCAAGTTTATCAAATTCTGTTTGAACAACAATGTACTCAACAAACAATTCATCATAGGATGGTTTTGAATCGTATACCTCCTCATTGTTGTCATGTTGCTCTTCTTCCTCAGCAACTAAACAGATGTTTGCCTTATCTTCCTCATCAGCTTCATCTTCATCCGATGAGCTATCACCCCAAATGGCTGAGACATAGGCTTTCTTTTTGAATCGATTGAACTTCTTCTTTTCTTTGTCCTTGTTGTTGGTGAGGGCATTCGGACTTGATATGGCCTGGCTTTTCACATTCGTAGCATATGATCGGCTTCTTTGCCTCATTCTTTGGAGCCACCTTTGTGAAATTTCTTGTATCCTTGATCCTTCCGATAGAATCGTTTGAATTTTCGAACGATCATGCCAAGCTCCTTCTCTTCGTCTTCTTCTTCATCATCATCATCTGTCTCTTTAGCTTCTTTGATAGACTTAAGAGCTATGCCTTTGCTCTTACTATGGATTTCATCAAGTCCCTTTCTGAACTTGATCTTGCCTTCATATTCGATAAGCTACCAAATAACGCCGCTACCGAGGTGCATTGATACACCATGAGCTTCTTCGATGGCGGTAACCTTGGCTTCCCATTCTTCTTTGAGAATGTTCAAGATTTTTCGACTTGAACCGGCTCATCATAGGTTTTTCCCAATGCGGCAAGTTGATTGATCAGATGAGTGAATCTAAGCCGGAACTCATCAATCGATTCCCCGACTTCATACGAAGAAGATCGTACTTTCTCGTCATAAGGGTGTTAACTCTATTCTCTTTGACTCCAAGTGGTTCCTTCGTGAGCCAACTCCAATGCGTCCCACATTGCTTTAGCGAAGTCTTGGAGCATATTCGAAAGTATTCACTCGACTTAAGGCACTCGGAGCATGAGAATGGCTTTTGGCGTTAAGCACGACGATCTCGCTCGGTCATTCTCATCGTATTCTTCTTCTTTCTTTGGGGTTATTACTCCATCTTTAGTAGTTGAAGGAACATAGTCTCCTTTTTCAAACACTCTCCAGAGACCATATCGAAGCCATTACGAAGACTTTGAATTTGTTTTTCCGAATGAGTAGTGCTCTCCAAGTAAATCCGGTGGTCGGTTGATCGAAGCTCCATCAGGTAGGATACCTTCCATAGTGATCCTTCTCGAGATGTTAATCTCTTCAGAGAAGACCTTGCTCTGATACCAAATGAAAGAAGGAATATCACCAAGAGGGGGGTGAATTGGAGATATAAAATTTTTCGCAAGAATCCTCTCGTTTAACCGAATGTAAAACGAGAGATAAACGGAAGTAGGGATAAGTGAGATTGAACACAATGGATTTATCCTGGTTCGGTCTAAATCCTTGACCTACGTCCAGTCCCCCGGACTCTCCGGGATTTTCACTAACTTCAACCGATTACACACTCGTAACTCTCGAAGCAATTCTCTCTCTAGAACTTGCTCCCTCTTACAAGTTGTAATCAATTATCCCAATCTCAAAGTCCCAATACTTTGAGATTCTTACAAGAAAAGATAATCAATGAAAGACTCTCTAAAAGAGTAGAATAATAATAACCGAAGCTTAATATATCCGAAGATATTCTCTCCGTAAGTCGAAAATTAAGTGTTCTTAATGACTAATTGAATGCACTGCGTTTCGGTAGTTGGAGACTTGAATGCTTCTTCTATTTATAGGTTGGTAGTATTGATGACCGTTGAGAAGAATAAATGAGCCGTTGTGAGTAATGAATATATCCGTTGTAAATCACTTGCTCGTCTCCTCGTATTCCTTCCGTCATTCGACCGTTATTCTTTATTAACATTCTTTGTTCGATATGTCCGTTGAGAGCCGGTGAGAATGTTATCGAGAAGAAGGCCGTAATGCTTTTGGTATGTCCGAGAGGTCTATATCTTCTTTCGGCTTCAAGTCCGGGACTGCATTTAATGCTTCGACACATATTGACTTTTCGTGATTTCAAGTTTAAAAACATGTTAGAAGTATCGAAATACACTAGCAAACTTATTAAACTTGGTTAGGAATAATATGAATCAAATACGTGAGACACCCAAGACTTAATCGAAGGAAATCGAATGCGCGAAAGACTTGTTCGAAGCGATATGCATAACTCGAGTTGCTTCATATAACTCGAGTTACTTTTAGTTCGAAGATATTTGAATGAAGAACAGAACTTGAGTTATCGTTACCAACTCGAGTTCCACAACTCGAGTATCTTGTATACAACTCGAGTTCCTTTAGAAATTAATTATTCATGAAAATCTTGAAAGTTTTCGGGATAACTTGAGTTATGGTCATAACTTGAGTTGTATAACTTGAGTTATAAAGCCCAACTCGAGTTTAATTTAAAATTAAATTATTCAGAAAAACTTTCGCAAAAAAATGCAACTTGAGTTATAAACATAACTTGAGTTGTGTAACTCGAGTTAGTATCTACAACTCGAGTTTTACCAGTGTTGAAATCAGACAGAGAGTTTTAGGCGATTTGATAACTCAAGTTCAAGCACGTAACTCGAGTTATATCGATAGCGAAATTCGATATCGCGAGAAGCTTTTTGAAAACTGAAGTACAGTACATAACTTGAGTTGTTAAGTGACAACTCGAGTTATGCAATGTTTTAAGCTTATGGAAAACTTGAGTTGTTCTCAACAACTTGAGTTACATATTTTTTCAAAAACATTTAACCAAGTTTAAATTGTAATCTGTCTACAACCAAGATTTTGTCAATTTAATCAAACACTTTCTACAATTGTTAGACATCATCAAAACACATAGAGAACTAACAAGAGGTGTATTAAATGCTTAGCAGACACAAAGCACGAAAGTGGAAATTGATTTTCTGAGCAACTATAAAGCATTCCGGCCATTTCCATCCTACATTCTAACTGAGTCTCAACAGACAAATGGAATAACGAATGTTAATGGAGAATAACGGCTAACATCGGAAGAATACAAAGAGACTGAGTAACGTTCGACTTCAACGGATATATTTATTACACTCAACGGCTCACTGAATTATCTTCAACAATTGTTATTGCTATCAACCATAAAAGCCAGAAGCATTCAATTCTTCAACAACCGAAACTCTGCGCATTTAATTAGCGATTTAAGCATTTATTGTTTCTACTCAATTAGATAATATCTTCGGATATTTAAATCTTTAGTGCTTATACATTTGCTCTTTTAGAGAGTTCATTATTGATTATCAATCTTTGTAAGAATCTTAAAGTATTAGGACTTTGAGATTGAGACATTTGATTACAACTTGTAAGGGGGAGTAAGTTCTAGTGAGAGAATTACTTCGAGAGTTACAGAGTGTGTAATCATTTGAGTTAGTGAAATCCTGGAGAGTCTGGAGACTGGACGTAGGTCAATGATTTGATTCAAACCATTATAAATCCCGTGTGTCTAATCTTTCTCTATCACTCTCTATTATACTCTGTTTTTGTTGGTCAGTTTCAGAGGTTTTCAAAGAAAATTTTAGATCACCCTATTCATCCCCCCTCTTGGTGATATTTCATCTTTCAATTTGTATGTCCACCCTTTATCCCATACACAAACCATTATCATAACATGATCATTGCTACCTACTTTGAGCCTTACATATGTTGAAATCATGAAGTTCAAATTAGGAATGTAGTCGAACCAATTAGCATAAGGAACAACAAATATAATTGCTGTAAATCAATAATGCTCTTAAAGTTTGCTTAAAATAAAACATAATTTTTGAAGAGAGTAAGAATAGCAGCGTAAGAGGAATGTTCAAGAATGCTTAAAGTTGTTTGCATACATGTATAAACTTCATGATAGCTCATTCATTTCAATTTCACATCATCCATGCTTTTTAGCCATCCCAACATTACAGCAGTTAAAAGTCCTGTTGACGCAGTGAACTCATGTGTAAGGTAAAGATTATAGAACTTTGACAAGCCTATGGAAAATATAGACTAGCATAGAAGAGTTTAATAAATTCCCCAATGTGAGAGAGCAATAAACACTTGACTCGAGAGTCTTTGGAACTCTCTTTTCTAGAGCAAAGTCGTATACAGAGTTAAGTCGGTGTTGGGTAGTGGGATTGTTTGCATTGTAAGTTGAACTTGAGATAACAACAGGACACACAGTTTCTAAGAGCATGAGCAATGTTGTATGGTTGATTCTGCTAAATCTTTTTATCACTTGATTTTGCCCAGGAGTGTAAAAAGCTAAGTGTGGGGGAGTTTAATAAGTTATACTTCTGCTATGAATTTCCACTATGTTATGATTGATTTGCACGGTATTTCTGAGCTTAAATATGTTTGATATGATAAAATATGAATAAATTCATGCATATTTGGAGTTAGGGATTACAAAAGCTGATTTCATGCAATTTAAGAATTATTCCGTATATAGACAGAAAAAATGACTTAAAATTGCTGTGACATATCAATGTTGTAGTGATGCTACAACATCGTAGGGACAGTTATTGAGAGTTCATATTTTGTTAATTACAGGAAAATTTGGCCGGCACTAGATTGAAGCAGAAATCAAGATAGTGAAGAATCAGAAAAGGGTGGGTCCCACATTGCTCCTTATCTACCTGCATGGGTCCCACATCCTATTTTCTCCCCAAATTGTCTCTGCAAAAGTGAAGAAATTTTGAGAGGAAAATCTTATTCCCATGCTATCGTCCTTTAACCAAGATTCATCTTTGAAACACTAACAAAAACTCGCAACACCGTTATGAGCTTGAGGGTTTAAAAGCTGGCGAGATTTTCCACCGGAGGGTACTGACTCAACATCAGCTTCCTCTAATTTCTAAGGTACCGTTTCTGGATTTGTTCTTTTCTTCTTTCTTCACTATCTTGACAGATTATTTTCTGATTTGGGGAGAACTTATGCTTGTTTGGCTTAAAAGAGGCAGAGGGCATTGAAGGAGTTGAGCGAAACTTGTGAGGACAAAGGAGAGCGATCTGTGTAGGTTGTATCTGTCCTTCTCCGATTTTAGTATTTGGGATTATGGCTTGGATGCGAGCTGTCTCTGTTTAGAATATTTGAGGGAAGATTTTCGTTATAATGGGGGGAAGTTGTTGTGAGCTATGAAGTAGATAAGCATGAAGTAAGGGAAGCATGGAAGTGAGGTAAAATCCCAAGTTTACGTCAAATTTCATGGGTTTTTGTCCTGAAATTTTGTGGTGGTGGTAGTTTTCTTATTTTATGGCAAAAATTATGCGATAAAACTATGACAAGAGGGGTATAATTTTGGTTACCGATGTTCTGATTTTGAACAGACCTACGTAGAAAGTAGAAACCTCTTCTTTGTGCGCCAAATTGACAGATAATTGTAGAGACTTATGATTTTGTCTGTCTGTTTAATATGCTGTTATAAACTCTGTGGAAAGTGATTTTCTTAATTGACAAAATATTCTGAGAGAAAAATCATAGATTAAGAACATTGTATTTAAAGTAAGGTGGATCCTAAGTTGGCTGAGAATTTGAAGTGTTTTCCTTATCCTTGTAAGAAGTGGTAACTGAAACTATTTGAAAATTTATTTGATTCAATACCCATTGTGTTAATTGGGTACTGTGTGATGTAAAAGTGGTGGATATGTTTGTTCCACTTAAAATTTATGAGAAAATGGAGGCAAAATGGGGATTTGGTAGACTGCGTCCTGCAAATTTTGAAGTTATGGTGTGGATTTTAGTTTGAGTTTTGGTGTTTGACGGGCTAAAATGTGATTACAAATGACTATTGTTAATTTGTTATGTTCTAAAATGTTTGGATGGTTTTGGGGACCCTTTTTTTTTTTTTTTTTTTGTTGGAGTTGCTAAATTGTAGCTTTGCATACTGTCCAAAAAAGTGCTGGCTTATGTAGTAATTGAGGTGCTAAATAAACGTGAGTCAAAAGCATGGATTTAGTGAATCAGAAGTGTTAGATGTTGGGACTATCATAGTTCTTTTCTAGTTAGGATCCTAGGAAGCATGAAAATGTTTGGGTTATTGGATTATTGACAACGAAGATAAAGTGCATAGAATCTGTTGGAAATAGTTTCATAAATTGTCAAACATCCATAAATATTTGATCTAAAACTAATCTAGCGTCAATAAACTAACAAATTGGCCATGAATTTGTACATTCATTTAACTTTGATCCCTTTCTGAAGTACATTAATTAATCTTGTTTAAATTGTCAAACATCAAGTGCCATATGGCAACCATCCAAATGTTGCTGCTCTTGGTCTTTCCTTAATGGAGTAAGCAATTTTTACTGAGTTTATAAAATCCTGCAAATCATCTATTAATTTGAACAACCATGTGGCACTTGACAAGAGGATTAATTTGCACTGAGTTGGATTTTTGGGGTGTTGCTCATTTTAAATTTGGGGACTAACGTACTAGTGAGCTCAGAACTTATCATTACCTGTCCCTATTAGATATATTGGTAACCTCCGTTCCTATTAGCTCAGGAGCTTCTTTATTCTTTGGTGCTTCTCACAAAGACAGTAAACCAGACAAGTCTGGTATGGAGGAACCACCAAACTCTACATCCTCTGTTACAAACCTCTATAAACCGTCCTCTAAGCGGCTTTTGTTTGACCGACGCTATGGTTGGGTGTAAGTCTTCTCTTCCATTCTCTTTTAATGCAGCCTTGTGCCATTCTTAACAAATATTAATACTGTGATACTTACTGAGTGTTGTCTTACAGAATTGATGAATGGAAAGACCCATCAGAGGAAGCACTGGAGGGTGGCCGAGGAATGTAAGCTTTTTTCTTTAGATTCATTTTTTATTGAATTCTTGCTGAGGGAACTGATACAAAGAAACTTAGTTAGAAAAAGACATTAAGTTTTAGTCATGGCGCTGTCCTTTGTTTGATTGAGGAATAAACAAGTCAAACTTTACATTTTCTTTGTATCAGGAGCAGAATGACATGAAATTTGTTTTATACTTAATAAATTTATTTTCTTCTTTTCTGCCAATAGGTTTTGCATATTGCCACTTGCAAAAGCTCTGGTGCAGAGGGCCTCACAGTCGGTATGATGACAGTTTCACTGAATATTTTCAGTTAGTTCTATTTGGACTTAGGTCTTCTACCATAAGTTTATTTTGGCATTGAGGCTCTTATTTTGCAAGCAAGTTTTTCTACTAGCTCCTTTTGGTCTGCAATTCACCTCATTGCAATTTTGTTCCTTTTATTTATTACTACCTTCGGTTCTAAATATAAGAGCTAGTTTATAAGTGAATTTTGGTCTTAAATATAATACCTTTTCTTTGTGGCTTATAAACTAATATATAAACAACAATAGTAACAAAGCCTTGTCCCACTATTATAAACTGATATATAATCTAATAATATACATAAGTATTTCAAAAACATCATATAACATATTTATAATTAAGTAATTCATTTAGCATTTTTAATCTGCCCAAATTAGTCAACTAGCTCTTGTATTTACAATCAGGTGTAGTATAATTTTTATTAGGATAGCAATAACATTGGAGTACTTTGAATTTTCTTTGAAAATGAGTTTTGTTTATTTTCAAATTTGCACCATGAGCAAGACTTGTTAATTATATACTCCTCTAGTCCTTAATGTAAAACCTAATTAACTACTTTGAGTACATTAAGGATGTTAGTTAAGTTAGTTAATACTTAATATGATATATTTTTTTCTAAAACATCATAATCATCTTCCATAATTCCTCCCCTTGAGTACTTGATTATTATTGAGAGAATATTAATAGGGTTAATTTGGGAAAAAATTGATAAACATGTGAAATAGGTTACATTTAGGACCAGCATCAACTCCCCTATTAGGTTCTACATTAAAGACCGGATGAGTATAAATGATGAGCAAATTTTACAGGGAAAATAATACCTCAAGAGAGGATGTTAAGTCACTGCATTTTGAAAAGTTGAGTCACTATTCTAAATATATTTATAATAATAGTAATATTTTGTTCATTTGAATATTGTAATTCAGAGTGTTTGAGCTCGATCAACTAATCAAACAAAACTTGGCCCTTCAAGAGGTTTTAGAAATATAAAATATTAACTTGCTATTGCAAATGGTTTTCTTTTTTTATGCCCCTCATCTATTTTCATAGACTTGGATCAATGAGATGGAAAATCTATTTTTGTTGGTGTGAGTTAGGTTACGGGTTTTGTAGTTGCTAATAAAAAACTAGACAATACTTTGGTGTAAGATAAAGAAAATTTTTGGGAATATTACTCTACCAATGTTATGGACTCCAAAGAAAGAGGAAAACATATTTTAATTGCTAACAGCATGAGTTGATAGGCAATTTATTTGTTTTGCATTTCTCTAGATTTTTAGTTTTGCCAAGCTTTTGGAGATTCATTTATCATGTTCACATTTACTACTGGCAGAAAAGAAATTCTCTGAAGATGTTATCAGGGGAGAGTAAATATGATGAACATATTTGGTGAAGTTGCCATAACATAATATATCTACAATTAACGACATACCAATATATGAACATCAGTAAATACCATCTCAATCTTAAACTTTTGATGAATAAATTAGTAGTTTGGTTCTTGAATTGTTAGGCCTATGTACCTTCAGTCTCAAAATTAGAAAGGGTACAGATAGATCCTTCAAGATGATAAATTAATTGTATGGTAGTCATTTTGTCAAGTGAATCAGGGTTGCCAAATAGACTAATATTTTGAGTTTGTTATTTTTTGGAGGTAACTTGTGTTCTCATTTGTTTTGGTGGATAACAGCTAAATTGGCTTAAAAATTCACAGATCAAATTTGTCAATTTAGTTATAAAGATGGATCCCTTGAAGTTTTCCTACATGAAGTTGTGTGAAGTCTCTAATGACATGTTTTTCATTTTATATAATTTTTTAAACACTTGCCACATATCATTGTATATATGTCTTAAATCTCACGACTTGATGAACTTTATGGAACACAAACTTCAGAGGATCCTTTTCCTTACAATAACAATAACAATAACAAAGTCTTATCCTAATAGGTGAGGTTAACTAAGTGGATCATACGGCGTCATTGTGCTCTATCAATGATCAATCCTTTGAATACTTTGTTAAACGAAAGATCTCGTTCAATAACTTTATCGAGACTTCTTTTCAGAGGATCATTTTCCTTATGATTGAAAAATATTAACCCCTTTCTCACTTTCCTATTCCATTTCTGTGATTTTGAACAATTTATTGTACTGCCTCGTTTGTAGTTCATGACTTTCACAACCTCTTTTTGTAGATCAATCTTTCTGCAACATTGGCCACAAAAGCTTCTCAAAATCCGCAGTGGTTTTCTTGTCAGAATCTACAGGAAGCTTTTGATGATGGTCTCCGCAACATTTTGTCCTTGAAAAATGCAGCATGCAAATTTAACATCGTTGGCAAGAATTCTCCTCCAGATGCTTCCAACTTCTCTATCGAGTCACAAGTAGAAAGTAAGGAATGACAAAATGTGTAGTTCCTTTTTTTATTTTTTTTTATTTTTTTATTGGCCAGAAAAAAGTCACACACACATATGGTGACAAGCCATCTAGCATTTGGTACTACAAACTACTCTTTGATTTGAGCTAGGTTGAGTCTAATTGATGAAAACCTTCTAATGTGTTCTTTACCTGATTTATAATTTTTGAACTTGGGATTTTATCTAAAAGGATGGAGTCCCATTTAAACTCAACAGCTATTGTAAGTTACTTTGTAGTAAAAAGGAAAAGTTGCTATTTTAGCGATTTAACCTGTCTCATTGTATAATGTATGCACCAGAAACCATGGTTTTTAAATGTGCAAATGTTCTACGTCAAAAATATATCCATACACAGTGTACCTGTTTTGATCTTGACCAAAATATGAAGAACCAAAACTTTATCGCGTGATAATAAATGAGTAGTCCTTTAGAAAGAATTTTGTGTTTGATGCAGTGTCTTAAAAATGGTCAGTTTAGACTCGAAACCGGTGAACCGATGGCTTTTCCGGTTCAGTTGGCCAATAAAATCGGGATTTTTGTGATCCCGTGACCCATCCAAAACCAGTGCGACATTGAAAAAATGAAAATAAAGAGCGCTCGGGAGTAGAGTTTGAAATTGAACGGGAAGGAGTAAATACTCTTTATGGTCCCTGATAAAAAACGCGATCCCTATTTTGGTCCCTTACAAGAAAAAAAAAAGGTCTTTTTTAGTTCATAAAAAGGACGAATAAGGGTCGATTGGTTGACATTTTGATCCCTCACAAATTTCTAAAAGGTCCTTTTTGGTCATAAAAATGACGAATAAGGGTCGATTTTTTTGTAAGAGGCATAATCAAAATGGGGCCGTGTTTTTTGTCGGGGCCAGGAAAGGGTATTTACTCAACGGGAAAAGAAAGTTGATTTTTCTTTAATCTAGCGTGTTGGCAGATTACTTAAATATTTTAATTCTGTAAATAGAGATATTAGCTAGGGTAGATACTATGAAAATTTTATTGGTTAGGATAGTGGAGAAAATCGCAGAATGATAACTTATCAATCCAACAATTAATGGTTGAGGATCCATTGCATTACTCAAGTGTGTTACAAGTGTGTTAATGAAGAAGAATCTCTGATGCATGTGCTGAGAGATTGTGTAGTGGCAATGACACTTTGGAGGGAATTGAGAAGGAAAGCTGATGCTCCGAAATTCTTTCAAGAAAATGGAAAGGACTGGTTTGGTTGGAACCTTACACACACTAAGGGTGATCGGGCTACTACTACATTTGGAATTGCATGCTAGCAATTATGGAATTCGAGGAATAAAGGTATGTTTGAGAATGGATTTTCTTTGCCAAATGAGTTGTGTTGGTCTGTAGATCTTTTATGTGAAGGATGTGTTGGTGAAGAAAAATTTGTTCAGTATGGGCTGTATGAAGTAGCTAGGAGGTGTATATATAAAATGCAGGGAACTGGGGGAAGGATGGTTAAAGTTTACTTCCTCCATTCCTTTTTATAAGATAAGATTCTTTAGTATGCTATGTTTCTTTTTATAAGATAAGATTAAGGGATATCTGAAAAGGTTTTTTTTTTTTAAAAAAAAAAATACTCATTTTAACCTCACTTAATTACAAAAATTACTCATACCACGATTGTATTTAATTCTACTGTTTGGCTAAAGTATTCAATGTAACATATGATCTCTCTTCCATATAAATGAGGGCATATTTAGAAACAAATTAGATGATCCGCCAACTTGCCTAGATGATCCGCCAGTGTATTCCTGCCCCTAAGCTTATGATTAATCAAGACTTGCCAGTTGCTAGTTCGTAAACATTGCCCCATTTTTCACCCAAAAAAAGTGCTTTACTTGTGTAGAAGAGGGGAAAAAAACAAAAATGTCTAATTAATTATTTAAATAATTTAAATTTTTACCCAAAAAAGTGCTTTACTTCATTACCAAGTTATATCCTCAAGTCTGCATGGGGTTGGACAATCTATTGGTTAATTTTTTCCTTTCATGCAAAGTTTTGAGATTGAAAACAAACAAAAAATTGTTTAATCGTTGCAGAAACCCGTAACTCCTTACGGTCCTCATGAATTATTAACCTTAACTCATTACATTAATTAGTTATTAATTTTAATCCATAACTCTGTATGGTGCTCATGAGAATTCATAACAATTTATAATATTCATGAACTTTAGGATTACTCGTTAAAACAACTATTTGGAATTAGGATAACTTGATAACACGACTATTGGAGATTAGGATTACCTTAGATTACTTGAAGACCTCAATGTTGTTGATGGCCTTTAACGTTGATCCATACGGCTATCCTCCGATTGCAACGAGAACTTCTTCTCTTGAAACCTCCAACTCCTTGGATGCTTGCTAGGCGAAGACAAGTTAAGATTTGGTTTCCTTGGGTTTTTATGTTTTCAAGAAGGTGGTGGTTTCTTGGAATTAGATTAAGGATAGGAGGAGCAAGATTGGAACTTGCCTTCTCTTAAATTGTTTGAACACACCAATCAAATTGGTGTCTTGTTTTTCTCTCTTGAAAAACGTGCAAGAAAAGGGGTACATAAAAAAGTAGCACTTTATAAAAGTTTAACTCTAATTTAAGTGTTTACAAGAAAGGCCTAATCCAGGCTTGAATTGGAAAATCCAAATCATAATGAATAACATTCATATCTTGATTGATTGAATGAATTTAATATGATGAATAACATTCATGTCTTAATTGATTGATTGAATCAATCATTTAAGATGATGAATCACATTTATTTCTTGATTGATTTATTGAGTCAACCATTTAAGATGATGGATCACATTTATATCTTAATTGATTAACTGAATAATAATTTAAGATGATGGATCACATTCATTTCTTAAACTAAAATTCAAAATTATTTTAAATTCAATCTTTATTTATTATTTCTTCTATCTTCATCCAATCATTACTGGATCTTCACACACACACACACACACACACACACACACACACACACACATATATATATATATATATATATATTAGATAATTCATAATTATCTTTTATAACCTAACCTTTTTGAATTCAAATTCAAATTTAAATTTCAAACTTAAATTCAAAATTCAATTTGGCTTAAGACCTCGTTGGGTCTTCTAACACATTCGGGCCCTTTTGTGGAGAAACTGATTTCTCACTGGGGACCACATATGTGACACTATTTTCCTCCTAATTGGGCTTGGAGTCCTACTCCAACCCAATTATACATTTACTCTTAATAAAGCCTAAAAACAATTATTGGCCTAAGTTTGCTAATTTTAAGCAATCGGGAATAACCTTTGTGTGTAACTCATTAGGTCCAATTAGTCACTAACATAAATAAACTTGGACTAATTAAAACTCCTTTAACAAGCCTAATTTATTTAATGACTTCATAAGACACTAGCAATGCTCTCGGCCCCCAGAACTAATTGAGTTGATCAAGTAATTTACCTTCCATATTTGGATACCATGCAGGCATCATCCCTCAAATTGTCATTCACATTTAGTCGAGAGCAAAGATAGAGTATCATCTCTTTTGATTGACTAAATGTAGTAGTTCACAAAACTAGGAATCTTCTTAAATTAACTTTATAACGGATCATGACTCTTCCTGATCACTTGCTGTGCGCACAAACTCCCGAGTCAATTAGAAGCTATCCAAGTTC
Source organism: Acacia melanoxylon (assembly GCA_019022615.1). Lineage (NCBI taxonomy): Eukaryota > Viridiplantae > Streptophyta > Magnoliopsida > Fabales > Fabaceae > Acacia > Acacia melanoxylon. The sequence continues at coordinate 1,684,664 of JAFJYJ010000002.1, forward strand.
TACTAGTCTTGTGAATAACTAATCCCTTGTAGGGGACTGTGAGTCCTTTCGACACGTCCATCTATACTCATGTATTCAAATTATACCCAAGAGTACATTGTTCTCCCCTTTTGCAGGCGGATAGAGTTGTACAGTCAAAGTATAACCCTAGGATATAGTGTTCGATGAAATCCTTAAGTCCAGGACGATCCACACTAACAAACGATGAGAGACTTTACATATCTAATGATACTCTCTATAATGAATCTTTGTGGAGTCTCTCAGCAAGTCTGTTCGGTGTTATTTGTTCTCCAACAGATCTACCCACAACATCAACTAAGGCATCACCATGCCTGTATTCCATGAATTCCCTACTGTTGGTCGAATTCCCTTATGGCAAGTGAACTAGTTGAACAAGTAATAAAGAGTAAATAGAGTTATTGTCCCACAGAGACTGTTGATACCAAAGATGATGTCAGTTTTCAATGACAGTTCTGTAAAGTGAAACTATGATTCAGTTGGTTGTTTTTACTATTACTAATGATGAGAAATAAATGAGCGATCGGAAGTCAAAGGAAGATATCAATTTAAAAGCAAACCGAGTTCATATTTCATCCTAAGTCGTATTATTCCCTCAGTTTGCATACAACGCATTGCTATAGCAATTATGTGCACAGCTTCTGCAATGTTACAGCATAACCGCCTTTCACAACGTTATTCAGTTAACCCACCACTATCCTATACAAAAGCGTCTACATTCTATAAATACAGTCCTCGCTCTACTTCTCTCATATTTCTATGGCAATTTCAAGTTTAGTCCGTCTATTTAAACCTAGGTGTTATGGTTATAAGCAGTAACTCATTCCTAATGTCTACAGTTTAGGTCGAGTTATGCATAGCCTTGCCCATCAAACATTGTTTAACAGAGGTCTAACCTCGACTCCCTTTAAAGCAATCAAGGCCATTGATCAACCTTTAGCGTCCGCTAACCAACTATAGATTCACTTACTGTTAAACAAACTGAATGTATTAAATTAACAATTTAGCAAACTGGGTTCATTCTACAACTTAGAAATTCATCATCACTCAGCCAAAGGAAGTTTAGTTTATGACTGATGAGGGAAACACAAAACAGAGTAACATAGAAATAGCCCATGAAAATAAAATAACCGAAAGAAATAAAGAAACTAGTTGGAAAGGTTAACAACGTAAGAGGGATCCTGTCATGTGATGGCTCTACATCTTCTACTATCCATCTTGCTCCAAGGAAGAGCTGAGTCTGGTCTGTTGTTCTCTCGATCAGTATTCTCTCTCATTTCTATGGTGTGAGTTCATTCAGACTGGAATTGTGTTGATTGCTTAACTCTCACAACTTCAATGACTCCTTTTGGTTTTGCCGCTATTTCCTCATATAGTTAGGTCTTATTGCGCCATACGTCTAGTGAGTTGGGCCTTCCAAATCTGTCAGGTCCAAATTCCTAGATTCGGTTGATTGATTATCTTTGAATATTACGGGATTCTTCAAATCTTTCTCTCGATTCTCTACATCTTATAGATTCAGCCTCAGTCAATTTTATCGCCGTTAAACGTCTGTCTAGATGACCTATCTTATTTTCTTGAAAACTCGCGAGGAAAGGTCAGAGTAACGTAATGCATAACTCCGCATCACTGACGATGCTACAACATAGTGGTCGCATTGTATTGCTGGCACAGATGTAAGCATACCTTATGCTATAGTAATGTGTAGGATGAAGGCATTCATATCTTGCCCCAAACTCCCATACACAAACCATAGAAATCATTCTCCATTTGCTACTCCCTTTGAGCTTCATAGACCTTGCTGTAACAGAAGCAGTTAGACAACCAAGTATGAGAAAACAACGAAGAATGCTATAGCATTGTGCCCCTTATTAAAATGCTGCGAGCAGTTTGCTTAAAAAAAGGGGGGCAGCAGAGCAAACAAAGGTTCGAATAGAGCACTAGGCTAATTTAACACGACTTGCCTACATCCTGAGTTGTACGTGTTGGAGATGCCTCCCCTGTTGTAGTTGTTCACATTGTTGACAGATTCAGGGTTAGCAAAACACTAAGAGTAGGGATGCTCTCCCCCACAGTATATACAGACTACTTGAGCAGGTTGCATTGACGAGGTGTTAGCAGGAGACTCATTGCCTTGAACATATTGGTCAGTGAAGACACTTGCGCAGTAAGCGCTGCCATCACATCAAGTTCATAAACTCCTGCTACTGGTCTATGTTAGTTCTCTAACGGTTTTGATGATCTCCAATAATTGTAAACAAAGCATGAAGTTTTGCTCTCAAATGTATAAAACCCATTGTAAGAGCAAACTCGAGGTTTGCACGAGAAACCTCGAGGTTTGGCCTTACGAGAGAAGGACTCCAGGTTTCTGGACTGAGCAAAACTCGAGGTTTCCAGAGAAACCTCCAGTTACGTCATACGAGAGACTTCTCAACATTTTTCGGAAAATGAAAAAAAAATCGAGGTTTCGTTAAAACCTCGAGGTTTGAACTTACAAAGAGTCTCCTAAGTTTTGAACATTTTAAAACCTCCAGTTTTGTGAAAAACCTCCAGGTTTGAGCTAAATGAAGTTTTCTCAAAGTTTCCAAAATTATGAGAAAACTCGAGGTTTTTAGACAAACCTCGAGGTTTGTCCAGGCAGAGAGCATCTGCGCTTTCCCAGTTTTGAAAACCTCCAGTTTTACTTCAAAACCTCAAGTTTTCTGTTTTGGCGAAAAAACTCAGAATTTCCACATTTGAGTGAAACCTCGAGTTTTGATACAAAACCTCCAGGTTTTGGCATCCAGATAGCAAACGAATTTTCACTGATTTTGAAAACCTCCAGGTTTCTAGAAAACCTCCAAGTTTTCTCTTGGCGCGATTTTGTAAAGTTTCACATTCAAAGTGAAACCTCGAGGTTTCTGGTAAAACCTCGAGTATTTGCCAAACGAAAGGGTGTCGCTTTTTTTTGTGTTAAAAACCTCCGTTTTGGTTCGAAACCTCCAGGTTTGATGTTTTGGACTTAAATCTCTTTTACTTGCTACAATCCAAAACTCGAGGTTTGAAGAACAAACCTCGAGGTTTCAACGCGTCTTTGGAATTTCAAATCTGACGAATTTGCAATGCCTTCTTGTTTGATCTTAATACTTCCAATGATTAATCTCTAATGTTCCTAGACATGTTTAATCACTTTTTTAGTGAGTTTCAGATGAATTAGAGAATGTTTATTGAAGGTTTAAAGCTAAAGCAAAAGTGATGTCAGAATATTAAATGCAAAACCCAGAAAGTTGCATACTTTTGGGTAATCCTTATGCACACGCCTACAAAGGATTAATGACTACCTACCACATCCAGCAACTGCTCTTCCAACGGATTAATTCACAGAGAAGTCAACTCTGAACTTCTGCACAGCTGGATTAAATGAAGATTAGTGAGAGAAGACACTATAACTGCCTACAACAGCTAGATTATTACTTCAACGGTTATGTGAAGGATTGCAACGGTCATCTAATGCACTCTCAGTATAAATAGAGCTGCATTCAATTCCTCTCAACAACCAATACTGCAGAAAAACGAAAATCATTCAAAGTGTCCAACTACTCTTGAGTTTTTCTGTGTAAAGTATCTATTGATACAAAAAGCTTAAGTGTTTATCAATATCCACTCTTAGAGAGAGTTACTTTTATGTATATCATTTATTTTAAAGGATCACAAGTCTGAGGACTTGGTGATTGGGTTCATTGATTGCAACTTGTAAGGGGGAGTAAGTTCTAGTGAGAGAATTACTCTTGAGTACAGAGTGTGTAATCAATTGAGATAGTGAAAATCCCAGAGTCCGGGGGATTTGGACATAGGTCAAGAGATTGGACCAAACCAGTATAAATACTTGTGTCTTGCTCTTATACTCTCATCTTAGTTCATCTCTGTTTTTAGTGTTCAAAAACAGAGGTATTCAGAAAAAGATTTTTAAAATCCCCAATTCACCCCCTCTTGGTGATTTAGCTCCACTTTCAGTCGGAGGGAGTTGATCTGTTGGTGTTTATGGCCATACTGTTGGGATCCGTACACGCAGCGGAATTAAAAAAAAAAAAATTACGAATCCCTTCTGAGGATCGCTCAACCACGTTTAAATCAAGGTTATAAGAACTCGAATCATACCTACGGCAAACTGGTCCGCGTCTCGTTCTATTTGAGCTGGTGGGCTACCTTCTCGATCAACCAGGAGCAGACTCTACGAATCTTCTCCCTCTACCGGTATCCACACGAACAGCCTTCGAACACGGATGGCAGCGTGCTAGCGCCTTTAGTATTCTTGCGTCTCTACTTTTTCTCTCTAGGGTTTCTCGCGGCTTTTCTAATTCATTCGTCTAATTAATATGACTAGATCAATATCTATTTATAGGGTTTCTAAAACCCTAATAAGCCATATTAAAATATTCAAAATTAATCCAATCAATTTTGAAATTCGAATTTCAATTAAAATAATATATTAATTAAATCTATCAAATAGATCTAATCTAATATATTTATTTAATCGAATTATAAGCCTACATATTTAATTTATCTTTATAAATTAAATATGAGATATGATATCTTTTTATTTAATTAAATATGAGATACTATATATTAATTTAATTAAATGCGAGATACTATATCTTTATTCGAAAATTATATACGAGATACAATATCTCTATTTGTTTTAGATATGTAATTTATCAAATAAATTAAATACAAAACAAATATTATATAATAATATTATAATCTCTATCAAATAATATTATTATATTTAATTTTGAATTTATTAATATATATATACACATACATATATACATATACATATATCTCTATCCTAGATTAAATGTTTTATTCATTAAATCTTAGACATATCTAAGATTCAATGAATCTGGACACTTTTGCTCGTGTTGGGCTATTCTTGTGTGCAACCCTGCAGGCCTACATGAGATTGGCAGCGGGCCAATATTGTATCAGCCCACAAGTCGCAAGCGGCCTCTAGCAAGACATTGTGACTACCCAATTCATATGGAGATCGATGATACGATACAACCTATCGTACAACCATGTCACGTCCCTTTTGTCACGCGATAATTTGGTCAAGGATGAGGCATGGATAATGCCAACTTCCTGTTCTTGACCATTATTTTCTCGATTCTTGAGTAGTATAATTGAAATGGAAACTCTTTTCCATCGTAGTATGGCCATACGTTTCTTAGACTCACTCATCGAGGGGCCCAGTATTATCTCTCTACAAATGTGAGGGACAAATTCCATCTTGACCACTCACATTCCTCTCCATGAGAACCACTGATCCCGATCCAAGACTTTATCATCACCCGGTCAAAGGTGAATTTTGACTAGGTCAAAGATCAACGACTCATCATGTAGGAATCCATGATGATCTCAGGTCAAAGGGTGTTGTGACGCGGTTATACATGAGAAAAGCTTATGACTTAATCCATGCAGCTTTCTCATAGTGGGTCGGTCCAGCACCTTGTACTCTTACAAGTGCCTATGACTTTGATTCGTATCTCCATACCTCATCAAAGTCATGCGGTCTTATTTCATCTTCACTCCTGCGTAGATGACCGACCAGGGACATTTAGGATAATCTATAAGATATATCCAAGGATCAGTTTTCACTATAAACATGCAAATGAAATGATAACTAAATGGAGAATGACTTGACCCTAGGGCACAATTTCCAACACATACTGATGAGCACAATTTATGCCATGTTTCCCTATATCTTATGACTGAATTGTATGGTAAATACAAGCTTAACTGCAATCAATCTAAGTAAAGAGGCATTAATTCATATGAATATAGGAAACTGAAGGATAAAAACCATGCACATCCTAAACATGTGCTAAAAGAAGAACAAGTTACAAGGTTTTATGAGAAGAACGTATAGCAAAGCTGATACTAGGCTATAGCATTCTGACAGCATATCGAAGTGCAATACAAAGCATCTATGAAGCTATAGCAAAGTAAAGGACGCGATGCTATGCAGCATATGTCTAATCTTTTATCAAGATTGTTTCAGGAAATATTGCGAAGGTCGAGAAAAGACAGGTAGATTGCTGACGTAACGGAATAGAAGATGCGAAGGGTTGAAATTAAAATATTTTAAGAATCCCGCGGGATCAGCAGAATCAATCTACTGCGATCAAAAGATACGATGGATCTCGACAGATTTGGAAAGCCCAGCTCGCTGGAACTTACACCGCAAGAAAGCCTAACTATATAAGGAAACAACAAGCCAACCTTAGAAGGGAGTCAAAAAAGAGCCAAAACGAATTTCACATTCAGTCAGACTCGAAAGAAGAGAGAGAGAATTCACGAGGCACGAGAACTCCAAGAGAACCCAGTATCCTTCCTTGCAGTAAGACGGAGAGAAGAAGATGTGGAGTGGTGACGTGACAAGGATTTTTCCACGTCTTCGGAACTTCGTCAAGCTTTTTGTTCCCTTTTTGTTTAATCTTTTGATCATGGGTCATTTTGTTGTTATATGTCTTGTGTTTCCCTCATCAGTCATGAACTAAATTCCATATGCTGAACGAGGATGAATCTTTAAGTTTTGAATGAACCCAGTTGCTAGTTCTTAATTCAATATATTCAGTTTTCTTATCAGTGATTTAATTACCTTGTCGATTAGCAGAAGCTAAGGGAAAGATTTGTGGCCTCCGCTTACTGGCAAGGAGTCGAGGTTAGACCTCTGAGAAACAGTGATTGCTAGGCAAGCTGGTGTAAGGCTTGACCTATTATTGTAGGCTTCAGGAATGGGTCTACCGTTCATAACCACTACACCTCGTTTTGTAATGTTGATCTAACTAGAAATTGCCATAGGCATATGGAAGGAGTAGAGTTAGCATTAGAAGTATCGGACGTGGAAGCTTTGATAGACTATAGTGGTGGGTTAACTGAATAGCGTTGTAGGTAGTAGCTATGCTGTAGCATTGCGGAAGTTGTGCAGTATAGATGCTGTAGCAATTGGTAAAGCAACTGGGGGATTGAGATGCTTAAGGATGATTCCAAGTTCAGCCTAATTTCCTACTGATATCTTCTTATGACTACAATACTCTGTTTACTTTTGTTTGTTACTTAGCATAACCACAACAACCTCTCGACCCAATTATATTTACTTTCTGTTTCGCACAACTATCTTAGCAATTGAGTGTCACTTCTCGGTATCTCAGTCTCTGTGGGACGATACTCCACTTACACTTTATTACTTGTTCAACTGGTTCACTTGCCATTAAGGAAATCGACCAACACATACCTTCCAAGAGTTTGTAAGCTTCATTATAGGACTTCATCAAAAGTGAGCCATTTGCAGAGGCATCGACTATGGATCGCGTCCGTCCATCCAAACCTTTATAGAAGGTCTCCATTTGCACCCATTCGACCAGTCCATGTTGTAGACATCTTTTGAGTAGGTCTTTGAATCATTCCTAAGCTTCATAAGTCGCCAGGACGCTGTCAGAATCTTGTGATATCTTCTCTCAGCTTGGCATTCTTGGTTGGTAGGAAGAATTTAAGCAGGAATTTGCTACCCAGGTCATTCCAGGAGGTGATAGATTAAGCAGGAAGAGTGTTCAACCATGCTCGAGCCTTTTCCCTTAGTGAGAATGGGAACAATTTGATTCTGAGGGCATCGACTGTTACTCCTGGAATGACAAAAACATCACAAACCTCCATGAATGACTTGAGATGCAAATGAGGGTCTTCTGATCAGATTCCTCCAAACTATCCTGCTGAATTGAGCATTTGGAACATAATACCTTTGATTTCAAAGTGTCCTGCAGTCAGGTTCGGGGGTATGATGGCCGAGTTGAGTCTAGTTAAGTCAGGGACTCCAAACTCCATGATTGCTCCTGGAATGACAAAAACATCACAGACCTCCACGGTTGTTGGTGAGGGATTTGGTCATCCCCATTAAGAAGGTGTCGTCCCTCTCGATCCTGGTCTCGATTAGTATGTACTTCCACCATGTGTGCAGAGTCACTCAAGCGAATCCTTCACCTTTGCTTTCTGCATCTTTGTTTATAGGTTTGTTCAATTTCCAGATCGTATGGCTCAAGGTCAGCAGAAGGCAAGCTATGCATACAATACAAAAGGTACCTGAAAATCAGGGATAGAGAAAGTGAGTTTGGTGAGGTAAAACACAACTTATCAAAAAGAAAATTACAATCATAAAAGGTATCTTTAGTCCCTGGCAATGACGCCAAAAACTTGTTGGTCAAATTCCCTTATGTCAAGTGAACCAGTCAAACAAGTAATAAAAAGTAAGTAGAGTTATCGTCCCACAAAGTTTGTTGATACCAAAGATGATGCCAGTTTCCTATGACAGTTGTGTAAAGTGAAACTATGATTGGGTTGGTTGTTTTTACTATTACTAATGACGAGAAATAAATAAGTGATCGAAAGTCAAAGGAACATATCAGTTTAAAAGCAAGCTGAGTTCATATTTCATCCTAAGTCACATTATTCCCTCAATTTGCATACAACACATTCTTATAGCAATTATGCAGCAACGCTTCTGTAATGCTACAACATAACCGCCTTTCACAACGTTATTCAGTTAACCCACCATTATCTTATACAGAAGCATCCACATTCTGTAAATACACTCTTCGCTCTACTTCTCCCATATTCCTATGGCGATTTCAAGTTTAGTCTGTCTATTTAAACCTAGGTGTTTTGGTTGTGAGTGGTAAACCCATTCCTGACATCTACAGTTTAGGTCAAGCCATGCACGGGCTCGCCTATCAAACACTGTTTAACATATGTCTAACCTTGACTCCCTTCCAGGCAGCCAAGGCCACTGATCTAGCCTTTAGGGTCCTCTAACCGACTATAGATTAACTTACTGTTAAAAAACTAAATGTATTAAATGTTAGAAATTATGCCCTAGGGGCAGATCATTGTACTTTAAACGTTATTATTATTTAAATTATTTCTCCATTTAGTTATCATATCATTTGCATGTTTATTATGATAACTATATCCTTGGACGTATCATAAAGATTGTCCTAAATGTCCCTGGTCGGTCATCTATGCGGGAGCAAAGATGAAACAAGACCAGCATGACTTTGATGAGGTATGGAGATACGAATCAAAGTCATAGGCACTTGTAAGAGTACAAGGTGCTGGACCGACCCACTATGAGAAAGCTGCATGGATTAAGTTATAAGCTTATCTCATGTATAACTGCATCACAATACCCTTTGACCTGAGATCATCATGGATTCCTACATGAGAGTCGCTAATCTTTGACCTAGTAAAAAGTCATCTTTGACCGGGTGATGATAAAGGCTTCGATCTAGATTAGTGGTTTTCATGCAGAGGAATGAGAATGGTCAAGATGAAATTTGTCCCTCACATTTGTAGAGAGATAATACTGGGCCCCTCGATGAGTGAGTCTGAGAAATGTATGGTCATACTATGATGGAAAGGAGTTTTCATTTCAATTATTAGACTACTCAAAAATCGAGAAAGTAATGGTCAAGAACAGGAGGTTGACATTATCCATGCTTCATCTTTGACCAAATTATTGCGTGACAAAAGGGACATGGCATGGTTGTATGATAGGTTGTATCGTATTATTGATCCTCATATGAATTGGGTAGTCGCAATGTCTTGCTAGAGGCTGCTTGCGACTTGTGGGCTGGTACAGTATTAGCCCGCTGCCAATCTCATGTGAGCTTGCAGGGTCACACACAAGAATAGCCCCACACGAGCAATAATGTCCAGATTAATTGAATCTTAGATATGTCTAAGATTTAATGAATACAACATTTAATCTAGGATGGATATATATATATAATGTAATTTCAAAAATAATAATATTATTATTTATATAGATAATAATATTATTATGTAGTATTTAATTTATTTGATAAATTGAATAACTAAAACAAATATGTTGGATATGATTAGTTTTGATGATGTCTTATATAGATGCCATTATCTATAGCAAAAAGTTTGCATACTACATTTATCTTCTACTTTGAATAATTCTTATATTTAATGTAGATGTGAAGTTTAATACAATGAATAATGATCAAGAATGGAGATCAAAGAAAGAAGAACTTGTTAAATATTATGAGAATATCAATATTCAAGTCTCTATGATCAAACAGAAGTTGAAATGGCTCAATTCGGAGTTAAAATAAGCAAGTTCAAGCTTCCTTATGAATAATAGTTTGCTACAGTAACTTGCTACAGTTCTAGCTCTAATTCTCGCATGAACAATTTCATGCTCGAGCACAAAAATGTCATGCTCGAGCAGAGAAAATGTCATGCTCGAGCAACAACGTTTTTTAGCACTTTGTTCACCTTTGTTTTGCGTTTCAGCTGGCGATCTCTGGTAATTCAATGATATCTCCCAAACCAAGAATTGCATTGAGGTGAAACCAGTGGCATATGAAACTAGACTCCCAATGCGTCATTTTGATATAAAATTCAAGCCCAAAGGAGTTCAGATCAAGGAGCTATGAATTGTAGACGTTGGAACTGAAATTCACGCCACACAGCAGATTAAGCTTCGGTATTTTGGGTGTATCTCACAATCTACAAATCTAATTGAGTTGAAACCAGTGCCATTTGAAACTAGACTCACATAATTTTCCAAAAACATCAAAATCATGAGAGAGAAAAGATCAATTAAAGGAGATATGATGTTTTGAATTTGATGTTCAGTTCAGGATGTTGCAAAAAATGCTGGTCAAGAACAACATCCATTCATCTGATGATAACGGACGAAATACAATGACTTTGGAGTTGATTCTTCTTGCACTAGAAAGAAGACTTAAAGAGCTTTATGAGCATGGGTAGTTTTCCAAATTTGGAGCTAATTTGAAGTCGATATATTCATTGGAAACGAGCTTTTACTTCCCCCGTGCGTTGCACGGATGATAGTATTTTATAGGTTACTCAAATATTTTACTTCCAAAGTGATGCAACCTTATTATCTTTAAAGAATATTAAAACATTAGTATCTATGAAGAACTACATATTAGAAATAAAACATCAACAATATTAAACAGTAATATTCTTCAATTGATTTATAGTACATATTACAAATGAAATCTCAATAAATATTTGAGAGAGCACTTTTCAAATATTTGACAGGGAAGAATTTGCTCATTTGAGGACTTCTATTGTATATCATAATCTCATTCATTCCAAAGCAATCAAATTCCCCAACAAAAAGTCCAATAGCTTCGAAACTTCTATTGTGGTCCAAATGAATTCAACTATTTTAGCCGTGAAAATGAAATACCAACATAAGCAATTCAAATTTCATGCCAAAGTTTGAGACCAAAAAATATTATGTTGTCCTTGGAAATTTCAGTTTCTTCTCCAACTCTTCAACCCAAGACCCACGAATATAGCACTCGACAACATCCTTAACCCTGAAGGAAAAAGCACATCAGTCCCTAAAGGAAAATGATATCAGGCTTTGAAAGGGGTAAATTAAAGAAGACATAATGAAAGATAGAGTTCTTACAGGTCTCCATCCAAATGAAGCGCAAAACGACCTCCCCACCAATGTAAAATAGCGGTTTACCATGTATCTTAAGCAACATGGCTACAAGGCACAATTCAAAGATGGTTACTCCCAAGCAAACCTCATATCCCTTGGCACCACTTTCCAAAACAGATCTTAAAAAACCATAGCTTGCCTTGAAAAATCCTCAACCTTCCTTCTTCATTAACATTGCCAGGATTAGTGTTAATCTTAGAGAAAAATATAGGAAAGAAAATGCCACCCATATATTTCTTCTTCTCCAAAAGGAAAGAAAAATAAAGGAAACAATAAGAGAAGAGAAAGATGCATATCCTAAAGCATGAGTCGCTTTAATAGGGGACTACCCGGGATGTAAGGGAATCCTCCGGCTCCACCTCTTCAATTTTCCTTTGGTTACTCCTTGTGAATGTAGCTCCATCATCATCCTATGCTCTAAAATCAATACCTGAAAAAAAAAACTCGCTTATTTCTGTCATAAACATCAATATCAGAAGCACAAACTTTGCAGAAAAAATTCTGAAACTAAACAGAATGAAGGAAATTTCACAATTATTGAAGAAATTTCATCATTGAAAGAGAAAATATTCTCTGAACTTGAAAAAAAACCCCCAGATTTGCCTGTACCATCATTATTGAAGAAACAAAAATTAAATCTCCAGAATCCAAAATTTTACCATATGCAAAGCACAAGAACTTGTATTCGAAGAAGGAATAAAATAATGGCAAACACATTTTAACCATATGCAACTTCTCAATGTAGAATCAAGAAGAGAGGGAAATTGCTCAAGAACCGGTATAATCTTGTATGAACCCACAAGGCAATAAGAAGAAAGTCATCAAACTAAAACAATCGGAAATAATTTTGGAATCAAAGATGAAGTAGAATACTATAAAAGAAAGTCAAATTAGAAAGTAAAAACATAGCAAACATACAAGTAGTGAGTAAATAGTGTTACTCAAAGATTTTGTATTGATCACACCTATAAATTACATTGACTTAACAGCCCTGCACTATATCCCTCACTGCATATTAGTAAATAGAACAAAATGAAAGAGAACCAAATTAAATTGACTTAATAGCCCCAATTAATCAATCACAAACAACATATTTTTCAAGAAAAGCAAACATGACTAACCTAATTTTATTTCTAAACAAATCTTAGAGTATCAATATGTGTCACCTTAATAATTTTTAAATCTTCATAGAAGATGTAATACCCTGATTTTAGCAAATCTGGAATTCTTGAGATAAGAGAAATTAATGAATATTTTGATGAAGCAAATTCATGAGTTTAAAACTATTATAGAAAATTGTTATAATTGTCGAGTAAATTTTCGGAAAAGTTACGTAAAAATCAGATGAACAGAATAAGTAAAAATGCAATAATGGTGATAAAAACGGTCTAAAAACATTATGATAAATACCGAAAGATCATGAAAGATTATGAGAAAATTATGGAAGTATTATCTTTAATTATAAAAATTTAATAAATTATTTCAGAGGAAATAACATGAAGAAATGTTTAAAAAGCATTCAAGAACCATAAAGTAACTTTATGGTGTAAACATTTTTAATATTTTACATAGGATATAAAATGACAATGTCAAGATAAAGTTTATAAGATAATAATATACTGTAAATTATAAAATTATCAACCATTGGTAAGAGAATGATTAGATAATTACTAGCTAATTGATTCAAGTAAAACAAGAGAAATATAGAAAGTTAAATTTATGATAAAATCCTAAATTAAGAGATTAAGGTGGTAATTAGCATAAAATATACTTACTAATTATGATAAAAAGGATTAAGGAAAAAATTAGTAAATATAAATGTATGAAGAAATCAAATCCTAAAAAGATCACTAAACGAAGAATTTAAGCCTGATTAACCCTTAACGAAGGCGGGGTAAAACAGAATTTTTGTAAAAAATATTATATTTTTAAAAAATGGAAAAAATTATGAAAACTGAATTTTAAAATGAAGGGGCCGAAATTCTTGGTATTTTTAATTAAAATGAATTGTTTAAATAATTAAAATGATAATTAGAATAAAATAATGATATAATGTGGTGAGTCGGCTTACCATAGCATAATCGAAGGGAAAAGTCGTAAATAAATTCTACAGTAAACAGAGGTAAAAGTCTTTTCAGACGATCAAATTAAGAACAAGTAAATTTTTACACGAAGAAAGAATTTACAGACGTTGATTTCCGCAACCGAAAACCCTAATTCCTAATAAGACGGAAAGCTGATCAGATAGAGTAGAGCCAGATAGGCAAAGTGAGAACCTATAGAAACAATTTCGTGTTTTCAAACACGGGATTAAGTTAGGCAACAACTGGACGTTTTACGATTCAGCGAATTATTGTCCGAAGTTGGTTCTATCTAAGCGATTTCTCAGAATCGGACGCGTTTGTCCGAATATCTTCCGACGCACCGGAGAATACCTGGATATGATCAAAAAGAGGATCAAAATAGATAATATGAAAGAGGATGAAAAGATCTTCAAAGTTACATGCCGGATTTGTGAGTTTCGCTAAATCGCGAAAATGACACCGTCGGGTAGCTTTATCTAGGAGGCCATAAAGCAAGAGTCATCATTGGATGACAACTCATTCTTTGACTTTTGGACCCCTTGGATGTCGGCCAAGACCTTGGATGGCCAAGATTTCTTCTCACAAAACCCTAGATCTAACGGTCCGAAACAAAGCGTAAAATTCCCGTTACGTCCGAATTTTCACTATAAATACCCCCTCCCCTCTTCTTGAAAATTCACACCATTCTTCTCTCTTCCTTGGCCGAAATCTTAGAGTGAGAAGCTCTGCAAAAATTCTGCCTAGCTCCGAGTAAGTCCTTCTGTCCTTAGCTTTTAGTTTCCGTAGTTCTTTCGGTAGTTATAGTAGAACCGTTGTTTTGATCTAGGAAGTTTTAATATATTCCTATACTTGTTTTTAAGCCTCATTGCATTGAAAGATGCCCGACGAGGTAAAAACCTAGTGGGGATAATTTTGAAATAGAATAAGGTCAAAGTAACGAAGTTCTGGCGAAATTCCGCCAAATAAGGGTAGTAGGGGCAAAATGGTCTTTTTCACCTAAAATGCCTGTTATGCTGCCAAATATTCATAAGTGTGTTATTATTCTGATTAGAATACTTATGATGTCAAACCGCTGTCGAAATCCCATCGTTCCGCTGTTTGCCGCTGTAGAGCCGCTGTTTCGCTGTTTTACGTACGGCCGTCAAAAAGTACAGTTTTTAGCCGGAAGAGCCGGATATCTGCAACTAAGGTACGGACGCGTCGTAACCCTAACTCTATGCTGCTTATATACTTTTGCGTTATAGATACGTTCATAGGCGAGGTTACGTTGAGAATCGTCGAGATACTTACTGACTTTACCCACGGATTATAGTATTGGTAATGCCGTTTGAGTTATTCCTAGCGCTGAGGACACGTTAGTGGCGTGGCACTGGATATGTGCAGAACTAGTCAAGAGAGACTTTACATATTGCTTTGTGCTATGTTCTGTCCATGTTATTGATCATACATCGCCGCATGCGCTTTTGTGATGATATGCCGTATTGAAATGAATATCGTTGTACGTATCTTGTTTTATTTAAGCATAAGGTTAACCGTTATTTTCCGAGATCCATATTTGGAATGGATCTCACCGTAGCATCAGTGGTCGGAGGACCGATGTTTGGCGATCGAGGCAAGCGGTGGAGTAGGCCAAGACGTGTCTACATTATCTATCGTTTTCTTTAGTTTCTTTAACTTTTGAGAATTCGGATGACCGTAATCCGATACATTTACACTATGGTCCATATTTTGAATGTAATGTAAATTACTTACTCGCTCCAATGCTCTACTCGATTACCGCTTGAAATATTTGGAAACGTTTTTTTAAAAAAAAAAAAAAAAAAATCCGCCGTTTTCAAATGGGATGTTACAGAAGATATTAAGTCAAACCAATTCATAGCATTAAAGCATATTTTAGGCACTAAAGACATCAAAAATTAGAAGAAGAAAATTATAGACTTATAAGTAGGTAGCTCTTTGGATAATTTATGGTTCTCTTTCATATGCTACAAGTTTAACTATTAAACAATTTTCAGGCACATGCTACTACTAACCAATTCATTTTGCAATCTATTCAGGCGGGTGGAAAGAGCTTAATATGAAAAATACAAAAGGAGACAGCCAAACATCACATTGCCAAGAATCAAACGAGATATCAGTTGTTCCTACTCATCTAAAATCAAAGACAGCCCTGCACTACATCCCTCACTGCATCCACAATTGGTTAAAGCATATGGGGAAAAAAATACAAAAACAGAGACAATAAAGCCTGTTCCCATTCAAAAGAAAAAAGCAAGCAGCCAATAAAGCTTTTTATATTTACATGTTGCAGCATCTCTCTTCTCAACAGGTGAGACTTTATTAAGGTGCAGATTTCCTTTTCCAATAGTTTCTTGCTTCATTAGAGGACATAAATTGAATGATGTTTTAATAGCTTCAACTATGTTCCTTTAAATCAGTATTATCACATATACCAATAAAGTAATCCAAAAAGAAGCCACCTTTCTTACATGAAGAACGATATGACAGGAAAAAAATTACAGTATTATTCCTTTCAAAAAATCTTTCTTTCAAAAAAGATATTGCAATCACAGTATATGGGTATTAATATTATATTAAAAGAATAAGAATGTATGATAAACAATTTCACTGAAATTTATAGGCTTACAAAAAAGAGTAGATAATTAGCGTTGTTTATAGGTTCTACAAAATATTGGTGACATTTCTTGGCTCATCTAATTCAAAATGGATGTATTCTTCCTGCAATGAAGGGGTCCAAAATGATGATTAAAAACAATGAAACAAAATTAAATACCCACATTGCTGAGTAATATAACAGAATATTGGGGGAAAACAGCATTTGATGTGAAAGTGTTGTACATTGAGACACCTTACATGTTTGAAGATGGAGTCAACACAAATAGCAGTCACAAAAATAGAGGTATAAGGTTTTCTGGGGTTTTACTTTTTTCTTTTCAAACCCCAATTACATTGAAAAGCTCTGAATCTCCAAGCTTATGTAAAAAAACAAATAGTATAATAACTCAAATGTAGGTAGCCTACCTTGAGCATGAGAATACTTGCTTTTCATTGACTCAACTTGAAAATACAAAACTAATAACAGTTTTCAATACAATATACCGTGGAAAAGATCATAGTAAGAGTAAAATAATGTATTGATCAATAACAATAAAGCCATTAAAAGATATCAAAAGAAGTATTCTAAATGAAACTCAAAAAATCAAAACACAAATAAACCATATTGTTTAGTTGAGTTTTGGCATATCTTGACTTATGAGCAATTTACCCTTTAACTTATGAAGACATCTTCATTCACTTTCCAGTTTTCAGCAAATTAAATGGCTAACATACTATATGATCCTTGAAAGTGTCAACTTGAACTGATCGGGCTACATTGCCGGTAGAGGAGAGAAATTCTGCCTATCTACATGAATCAAGAGGAGTTCATAAACTCTGTTTACATGTTCAGCAAAGATTTTCCCATTTATGCCTAATAAATTTTCTCGCTCCATTACAACACTCATTCTTCCATTTAGAGCTTCCCTAACTATGCAACATCATATCCATTGCTGCACAAAAAAACAATTAATACCAAGTCATTATTATGTTCATAACATTAAAACACATTTTTATCATTCAATCAAACACTATAAACGTGGTATAAGCCCTAGCACTTTTCTTAGAATGGTCTAGATGATGTACATATGATGCTCTAATGTTGCCTCTCCAGTCCCCTCATTTTCAATATGGAATTCTATCAATATGATAGAGAAAGAAAAAAATTCTAATCTTTGTATCGTCACTTTCCTTCTTAACCAAGATGAGCAGAAACTCTACAACACAGTAACCCCTTCCCCAAATTTTATTTCACCATCTTGCTATCACTCTCACTGATTCAGCCCCATAAATAACAATGAATCATGAAAAACAAAAAATTCACTGCAGAGGTTAGAAACAACATGAAAAGTCTACATTTTGAACCTGTGGAAAATGCATTGAAACAGATAGATAAGCTCGTGCATGATTATACAACATAGTATTCCCTGTAAGAATCTGCTGATCTAATCCAAAGCTTGGAGTTCTCAACATTTCAGAAACTTATGATCTATTGTATCAACATTCCATGTAAGTAAAAACGCAAGAAACACATACGCATGCATACACCTCATCCCGTGCAAGCTTAGTATGTGACATATGAGCTATTCAATGATCTCTTTGTACACATTTCAATCTTAATTATTTTACACACGAGATTCATCAAAAGTTGCGGTGATTTCGTGGATACTAAAGAAAAAGTGAATTTACAAAAATGCAAAAGAACAACTTGTTCGAAGTTTGCAATCTTAAAACGACACTTCCTTTGGTTTAAATAAAATGAAATACAACCTTAGCTCTACCTTCATACGTCCTGCACTGTATCCGCCTTGACATACTCATTCGAGAAGTATAACATCCACTTGCACCAAAAAAAATTAACACATCAGCTTCTACTCGAAGATGGAATAAAAGAATAACAGTGAGCATTATGACCATATGCAACTTTTCAAAATGTAAAATCAAGAAGACAGGGAAATTGCTCAAGAACATGTATAATCTTGTATGAAGTTAAGCCTGACAAGAAAAGAACAATAAACCTGCAACATCATGCATAAAGCCATCTCTATATACTCATACCTTTAATGAACCAATGGGTGTAGTCTCTGGAACATCAATATAAAGCTCTGGTATCCTGAATGACTTAATGCTAAACTTATCTGTTAACAAAAATATGCACGATACAAAACACTCTACAGGATGGAAAGAACAACACAGCAAAACGAATCAATAAACATCAAACAAATATGATATTTCCCTTAAACCATGAATGCTATGTATGCAAAAGTATTATTATGTTCTTGATATTATTTCAACACTTGTCGAGTTACTTTCCTTGCACGTGTACTGTGGTGCATTTGGGAAAAATAAAAAAGAACCTGTCAATGCTTTGGAAGTTCCTGATTTGAATTGTAAATGCATGAATATGTCTAATAACTTAAAAAAGTTTGAATGTCTAGTAGTAAACATTGAGGTAATGAATTATTCTGTTAAGGACTTAAGGAGTCCCAAAGTTTTAATCCTGAATACAACAAAGTGGATAAAGAATCGTACAAACTAATAATGAACATAGTTGTTTGAGTAATAACTATCATTGACAACGGCTCATGATGAAAGACATAATTTGATTAAACTTGAAATGAAACGATAATTAGAATATTACAGCTAAGATGAAAGTTAAAAACAGACAAACTACGCCCTAGGACATCTAGAACTAAGAAAGTTGAAGTTAAACCTAACAGAAACTTGATAGAATTAAACAACTGATACAACATCACACTACACTCTTACAATGATAGTCCGCCTATCAGTATTGTCATGCAAGTCCCTGAGAGAAGAATGCAGCATATAAATGAGATAACACAATGAAGGCATCCCCCGCCGGGGGGACTTGTTCAATTTGTAAGTAGCGAAGGTGCATTGGCCAATCTGCCGTATGCATTCTTTACTTGTGTGACTCGTTTAGGATGCTTTATTTTTGTTGCCTACAATAGCATGCCTAAAACATGAAAGAATAGATACATTGGCAATCCTTTGGGATGCTTTACTTCTGTAGACTACAATGAGAACCAAAAGAATACCAAAGGCAAAACATGTATATGGTAGGTTTCGAAGATTGGATAGCACCAATCTATTTCAAACCTCCTTCTATTCTCAAACCAGAAGGATTACTCGAGACTGATATTATCCCTTCATTTCCCCATAAACCAAATTTCAATTCCAAGTGCTTATTTCAAAAATGTAATCAAGAAAAATCTCATAACTGAAGGACCAAGAAAGGTTTTTTTCACAAAGGACGAAAATATTAGTGAAAGGACCATAAAAATTGAACAATCAAACCTCAAATCATCATGTTCAGTAGATAGAAAATATCAGCCAATGTTTGGAAACATGTAAAGGTTCTCACATTCCTCACTAACTGTAATTACCACATAAAGATTCAATAATACTGGAATGAATAAAGTGGTAATTAAATGAGAAAAAAATAGGACTTTGTCTATAACATAACATCAACGATATGATTTGTCAGTGCCCTCAACTCCTCCAACCTCCAAGTTATAGATCCCAAAAGCATCAATATTCAAAAAATAACATGACCATATTCAAAGCCAGATTAAAATGAAATATGTAAGACAAAGCAAAAACGGTGCTACTACAACATGCTTCAAAGCCAGATTGAACAAATCAACCTCACCGGATTTTGTGAGAAGGGTTCGAACCATCTTCAATACTTGTCGGAGAGCGGATAACGATGGGCGACGTCCGACGGCGAGCTCAACCAAGTGAGGAAATGCTTGCTCGCTTCACACTCCTTCAGGTGCTTCTTCGTCGTCTCTCTCCACACTGCCTAATCAGCTTGCTTAGGAAGGGGAAAAAAATTCCAAACAAAGTCCTCACCCATTAAATCAATGAAGAAAGGAAGTCCAGATCTGAAATAACGGGCATAAATGAAGGGATGAATAGGGCATTATTTCCGCAGGCCACGCAACGAAGATGAGTTCACAGATGAGTAAAGGCCCCACCATTATCGCCGTTGCTACTTCGCCGCCGTTGTCAACAAAGCTATATTTTCTTCTCGTCGCTGCAGATTGCTAATGATAGAGAGAGTAAGAGAGGATGGGGAAATTAGATAAGGATGGAAAGAGAGAATTCAAAATTTCAAATTTGAGCAGGAGAGAGGTTTGACCGAGGAAGAAGATAAAGATAGGGAAAGGAAATGGAAAGAGCATAGAGAGGTCGGGGATTGCATGAGACAATGGAAGAGTGAATAAGGAGGAAAAGGCAAAGAAAATGTCTCGTGAATAAGCCACAGATTGAGCACAGCCCGATGCAGGAATCCAATCGGCCTATGAACAGTGATATGTGAGAAGAGCTTATGATAAGCCGTTTTATAGGGATGACATTTTATATATATATTGATTGGCTCTTGTACAGCCAATACTATTGCGCTTTTGAAAGTCAATGGAGACTGATATTTGCATAAGATCATAGTAGCTAGCAACCTGACAATCAAAGATAGTTACTCGAGCAAAGGAAAAGCAATGCTCGAGCAGTATCGCTGAATCTTTTAGTCTTCGCCTCTCAATGCCTTATGCCCGAGCAAGAAATTATCATGCCTGAGCAGCATGCTCGAGCAGGAACGTTATGCTACTCGAGCAAGCACGCACCTAAGCTATTAGGTGCTCTCTATCTCAACTATACCCGAGCATTGTCTCTGAGATGCTCGAGCATCGGCAACACTGGCTCAGAATGATGCCCGAGCATGGAGTCTTTGTTGCTCGAGCATAAGCGATGATCAGTGTTTTTAAATGCTTCTTTCTAGGCATGCCCGAGCAAGCACAGTTGAGTGCTCGAGCAGGAGCTCAATGTTGCTCGAGCATGGGATGATCTACTACTCTTCCAATGTATTTTCGCTACTGGTTGCCTGAGCATACTAACAGTCATACTCAAGCATGATCATCCTCTGCTCAATAAAACGAGAAGTTTTAAATTCAAATCCGTTGTGTTAGTTTCAATACTTCTCTTATCTCACTCAAAGTTATTTAGACTACATACTAATCATCATTTGAGTATATCTCAAGTTATTAACCATTGTTTAGGCGAAAAGCAGAAGTTCTGATAGAAGCATTAAATGCAGTTGCCAAAACCAGTGATATCCTCAGCAACCACTTCTCTGATCAATGTAAAGCATTTACTGATATTCCGCTCGCACATTAAATGCTATCTCTCAACGGACAAAACAAAAGGAATGAAGAATGTTTGTGAAGACCAAAATCATTAACGGCGAAAGTGACCAACGAAGCTTCATCTGTCTAACGGCTATATCATGAGTCACAACGATTAATCTTCAAGCTTTTCCAACGGTCATTAATACAACACTCAAGACGGAGCATTAACGAAGTCAATGTTAAACATTTTATGATTAAAGTTGGATTAGAGCTCAACAGGCAAAATGCAACAAAAGCTTCAACGACTACTTCCAACTGATCTCCAACGGTCGAAACACAAATACCTATAAATTGCGAAGTATTCAAACCGGAAGATGTTACGATTGATTAATGACTCAACGAAGCCAACAAAATGATGTTACTACTTCACCGTCGATATGTCAATAACTCATACACTCTCTGTTTTTCAATATTCATATAGTTTACAGTAGAGAGTGAGATGAACGATTATGTACTTCAGTGTTTATTCATACACTTCTGAGAGAGAAGATTTATCTGTAAACATTCTATCTGAGAGTTACTCAAGATTGGGTCATCTTGAGTGGGAAACCCATTGTATTGATTACAGCTTATAAGGGAGAGTGAATCCTAGTGAGAGGATTACTTCGAGTCCGAAGTGTGTAATCAAGTGGGTGTATAGATTACAGCTTGTAAGGGGGAGTGAATCCTATTGAGAGGATTACTTCGAGTACAGAGTGTGTAATCGGATTGTAAAAGCTTCTCTTGTGCCCGGATTAAACAAGAGGATAGTGGATTGAAAATCTCAAGTGGAGCTTGGGGATTGGACGTAGGTCAAGGATTGGGCCGAACCAGAATAAATCAAAGTTTGCATGTTCTCTTCCCTTATCTCTTATATTTCCAGTATATGTTTATATGAATATCAAACTGTTGATTTAGAATACGCGAAAAGATTTTCAAAGTTTCAAGTTTTTTTTAATCTTCACCCAATTCACCCCCCTCTTGGGTTCAGCCGGTTCTTCAAAATAGAGATATTGTATCTCAGATTTAATTAAATAGAAAGATATCATATCTCATATTTAATTTATAAAGATAAATTAAATCAGCAGGCTTTTAATTCAGATTAAATAAATAGATTAGATTAGATCTCGTTGAACATATTTAATTTATATTATTTTAAATCCAAATTCAAATTTCAAGATTAATTAAGATTAACTTTGAATATTTTAATAAGGGTTTTAGAAACCTTATAAGATTATGATCTAGTCATATTAAATAATAAGTGACAAGCCGCGAAAGAAAAAAAAAACCCTAAAGGAAGAAAATAAAAGTAAGACGTTGAAGGCGATAGCACGCTGTCGTCTGTGTTGGAGTCTGTTCGGTGTGGATACCGGTAGAAGAAGCTAGTTCGTTCAGTCGGCTTCTATTGATCGAGCAAGACGCACATGAGTTTGAAAGGTACGGTTCTTACTAACCCGATTTAAACGTCGTTGATAGATCCTCTCCGATGGGATTCGTAATTTTATTGGATGAAATTCCTTCCACTGCGCGTACGAATCTCAACATTAAATTAATAACTTAGAAAAATGAGTTCATTCTACAACTTAGAAATTCATCCTTACTCAGCCAAAGGAAGTTTAGTTCATGACTGATGAAGGAAACACAAAACATAGTAATATAGAACAACCCATGGAAATAAAATAAATGAAAGAAACTCGTCGGAAAGGTTAACGGCGTAAGAGGCGTCCTGTCAGGCGACAAATCTATGTCGTCTACGATCCGTCTTGCTCCAAGGATGAGTTGGGTTTGGTCTACTGTCCTCTCGATCAATATTCTCTCTCGTTCCTTCGGTATGAGTTCAATCGGATTGGAATTGTGTTGATTGCTTAACTCTCACAACTTCGATGACTTCGTTTGGTTTTGCCGCGCTTTCCTCTTATAGTTAGGTCTTATTGCGCCGTACGTTCAGTGAGTTGGGCCTTCCAAATCTATCAAGTCTAAATCCCTAGATTCGATTGATTGATTTTCTTTCAATATTACAGGATTCTTCAAATCTTTCTCTTGATTCTCCTAATCTTCTAGATTTAGCCTCAGTCAATTCAATCGCCATTAAACAGCCATTTGGATGACCTGTCTTATTTTCCTAAAAATTCACAAGGAAAGGTCAAAGTAATGTTGCGCATAACTCTGCATCACTTACGATGCTACATCATAGTGGTCGCATTGTATTGCTAACACAGATATGAGCATACCCTATGCTATAGCTGCTGGGATCCGTACATGCAGCGGAATTAAAAAAAAAAACTTTACGAATCCCTTCTGAGGATCGCTCAACCACATTTAAATCAAGGTTATAAGAATCTGAATCATACCTACGGCAAACTGGTTCACGTCTCATTCTATTTGAACTGGTGGGCTACCTTCTCGATCAACCAGGAGTAGACTCTACGAATCTTCTCCCTCTACCAGTATACACACGAACAGCCTTCGTAAACGGATGGCAGCGTGCTAGCGCCTTCAGTATTCTTGCGTCTCTACTTTTTCTCTCTAGGGTTTCTCGCGGCTTTTCTAATTCATCCGTCTCCTTAATATGACTAGATCAATATCTATTTATAAGGTTTCTAAAACCCTAATAAGCCATATTAAAATATTCAAAATTAATCCAATCAATTTTAAAATTCGAATTTCAATTAAAATACTATATTAATTAAATCTATCAAATAGATCTAATCTAATATATTTATTTAATCCGAATTATAAGCCTACATATTTAATTTATCTTTATAAATTAAATATGAGATATGATATCTTTTTATTTAATTAAATATGAGATACTATATCTCAATTTAATTAAATCGAGATACTATATCTCTATTTGTTTAAGATATTTAATTTATCAAATAAATTAAATACAAAACAAATATTATATAATAATATTATAATCTCTATTAAATAATAATATTATATTTAATTTCGAATTTAATAATATATATATATATATATATATATATATATATATATATCCATCCTAGATTAAATGTTTTATTCATTAAATCTTAAACATATCTAAGATTCAATGAATCTAGACACTTTTGCTCGTGTTGGGCTATTCTTGTGTGCGACCCCCGCAGCCCACACGAGATTCCGCCAATATTGTACCAGCCCACAAGTCGCAAGCGGCCTCTAGCAAGACATTGCGACTACCCAATTCATATAGAGATCGATGATACGATACAACCTATCGTACAACCATGTCACGTCCCTTTTGTCACGCGATAATTTGGTCAAGGATGAGGCATGGATAATGTCAACTTCCCGTCTTTGTTCTTGACCACTACTTTCTCGATTCTTGAGTAGTCTCGATAATTGAAATGGAAACTCCTTTCCATCGTAGTATGGCCATATACATTTCGACACGTCGATCACCGTGAAGAGGTAGACGGATGAGATCTGCACCGTGACGCTCGTCCGTCACACGGTGTAGACACTACCATATCAAAAGGTAAAATACGTGCATTCTAAAGCTGACTTTGCACAATCATAAGATATAAACGAATGGCCTTTGAATCATACTGATGCTTGCAATTTATTCCCGTTAAGATAGATGGTACCTTGGACCATTTGCGGAAGCTGTCGGCCTCTCACTCATCGTAATTCAATTGTCCGAGTTTGGTAGGGAGCCTCCGCGGTTAAACCAGCTGCGGGTTGCATTGTTTCCTTCTTGGCCCCGTTCTTCCTCGTGTTGTCGTGTTTCAGTTGTCTTTGGGCTTCTTCATCCTGTTGATGTTGCCTTGCCAAGAGTGCGTCTATGAGAGCTCTCTCTGCTCGAGTTCTTCTCGGTTCTTGCGCCCCGTTTTGGTCGGGCGATTTGGTATATTTTGTTCGGGTATTTCGTCGGTTGAGGTTGTACGCCTCGCGTCTACCACGACCTCGACCTCGGCCTCGGCCCCTTAGTACATCGGTACCTCTCGTAATGGCCATATCTTATTCTTTTTCCTTTATTTATTTAACAAATATGTAAATATTAGAAATGACACAATGATTTTTACATTGAAATATATATATTCACATATATTCATTTCATAACATTTTACATATTAGTCGGTCTAGTCCTAGTACAAGTCATATATTACAACAAGTTACAACCCTCTTTATTCAAACATATTTTACAATCTCCCGGGGTGCTTGGAGATACAAACTAAAATTTGGACTCACGCTCAGGAACTTTACTCTGTCAAGTGGCCCGCTCACTCTTGGTGATCGAAACTCGCTCTGGTTTTTGACTACAAAGATCTTGTCATGTTGTACTTTGATATATAGTGTTTTAAAGTGGCACCCACGTATCTGTGATCAACACTAGATATCAAAATGTCTCCCGTAAATGGCGCCCATACACCATGGTAACCTGAAGATACCTTAAATGTTTCCATGGCGCCCACGCACGCCATGACAACACAAGATACCTCCGTTTAGCAATGACACGGTCGACGGTAGGTTGTAGTAACCAAGAGATATGCATCGGAAACTAAAATTTTCGCGGCAAGTAAGATAACTATTTATCAAACCATAGGGAAAACGTTAGATTTAGGAAGACAATGATTAGTCTATCGCGAGACTTTATCACTAATACTACAAACGACGGACACTGTTGCTATTTCCCTCGTTCGGGATTTCGTTGATTCGGTCTACTTAGAAGCAGTGCGGAATTTCGTATCGGGAGTTCTACGTAGGTCAAATGCGCATGTATCTATCCTTGTTGGTCTCGGTTTTCATCGGCGTGGCCTAGCTCCGCATATAAGCGCTGCGCTAGGACGAAATAGTCGTCCGGTACAAGCGCGATTATCGAAATTATCGAGCGATATCAAATATGAGAAACTAAAAACTAAGGACGAAGAACTTACTCGGAGCTAAGGCAAAACTTTTGCAGAGCTTCTCACTCTAAGTTTCGGCCAAGGTAGAGAGAAGAAAAGGTGTGAAGAATGAAGAAGGGAAGGGTAGCTAAGATTATTTATAGAAAAAATTCGGGACGTAAAGTTTTATTTTACGCTTTGTTTTTGAACCGTTAGATCTAGGGTTTTGGGAGGAGCAATCTTGGCCCTCCATCCATAGTGGTGCCGACCTCTTTGGCCCAAAAAGTCAAAGAATGAGTTGTCATCTTGCTTTATGGCCTCCATTTTAGGAAAAAAGCTGCCATATTTAATTTGGGCGGAATTTCCGACTTCGGTATTCCATTTCAAAATTATCCGTATGTTTTTTTCGGGCGCAATGATGAGGCATAAAAACAAGCATAGGAACAAATTACGAAACTCAAAAATAACTGGGCATGTAACTTTGAAGATCTTTTCATCCTCTTTCATATTATCTATTTTGATCCTCTTTTTGGTCATATCCAGGTATTCTCCGGTGTCGTCGGAAGATATTCGGACAAACTATTTTGATCCTCTTTTTGGTCCAGGTATTCTCCGGTGCGTCGGAAGATACGGACAAATCGCTTCGCCGATAGAACCAACTTCTCGGACAATAATTCGGCGAATCGTAAAACGTCCGGTGGTTGCCTAACTTAATCCGTGTTTGAAAACACGCAATTGTTTCTATAGGTTCTCACTTTGCCTATCCGGGCTCTACTCTATCCGATCGCCTTTTCCGTCTTATTAGGAATTAGGGTTTTTCGGTTGCGGAATCGACGTCCGGTAAATTCTTTCTTCGGGTAAAAATTCACTTGTTCTTAATTTGATCAGTCTGAAAAGACTTTTACCTCTGGTTTACCTGTAGAATTTATTTCTAACTTTTCCTCGCCTCCGCCTATAAGCGACTCACCGCATTATATTATTATTTTATTCTAATTACCATTTTAATTATTTAAACAATTCTTTTTAATTAAAAATAACCATAATTTAGACCCCCTCTTTTAAAAATTCAGATTTATTTATTTTTCTATAATTTTTTCCATTTTTTAAAAAATATAATATTTTTTCCAAAAATTCCCGTTTTACCCCGCCTTCGTTAAGGCTTAATCGGGCCTAATTTCTTCGTTTAGTGATCTTTTCGGGATTAGGTTTCTTCATATATTTATCTTTACTAATTTACATTATATTGTTATCTTTCAAACTTCTATCTTGATATTGTCATTTTATATCCTATGTAAAATATTAAAAATGTTTACCCCATCAAAGTTACTTTATGGTTTACGAAATGCTTTTTAAACTTTTCTTCAAGTTATTTCCTACGAAATAATTTATTAAATTCTCATAATTTAGAGATATCACTTCCATATTTTTCTCATAATTTTTCATGATCTTTCGTATTTATCATAATACTTTTGATTTGTTTTTATCACCATTATATCATTTTTAGTCATTCGTTCATTGATTTTCCGTAACTTTTTCAACAATTTACTCTATAATTATAACAATTTTCTATAACAGTTTTATCTCATGAATTTACTTCATTAAAATATTCAATAATTTTCCCTTATCTCATAAATTCCAGATTTGCTAAAATCCGGGTATTACATGGATAATGTCAACTTCCTATTCTTGACCACTACTTTCGATTCTTGAGTAGTCGATAATTGAAATGGAAACTCCTTCCATCGTAGTATGGCCATACATTTCTCAGACTCACTCATCGAGGGGCCCAGTATTATCTCTCTACAAATGTGAGGGACAAATTCCATCTTGACCATTCACATTCCTCTATATGAGAATTCCACTGATCCCAATCCAAGCCTTTATCATCACCCGGTTAAAGGTGACTTTTGACTAGGTCAAAGAGCAACGACTCATCATGTAGGAACCCATGATGATCTCAGGTCAAAGGGCATTGTGATGCGGTTATACATGAGAAAAGCTTATGACTTAATCCATGCAGTTTTCTCATAGTGGGTTGGTCCAGCACCTTGTACTCTTACAAGTGCCCATGACTTTGATTCGTATCTCCATACCTCATCAAAGTCATATTGGTCTTATTTCATCTTCGCTCCCACGTAGATGACCGACCAGGGACATTTAGGATAATTTATAAGATATATTCAGGGATACAGTTATCACTGTAAACATGCAAATTAAAGGATGTACTAAATGAAGATGACTTGCCCCTAGGGCATAATTTCCAACAATAGCATTGTATCAACTTCGTTATGTGCTTTCACAACAAACCATAAAGTGGTCATTTTCTTATGCACATGAGCAGGATAATAATACAAATGCAACATTTTATAGGATCCATCCTCTATTTTCCTATGTGCATGAATTCTTAGACATTCTATCAAATAGCACACATGAAGCTTAGATTCAGCATTCAAAATAGTCAAAACACATAGGAAAAACATAGCATAAATATAACTCATCCCCTACCTTGTATCTTACACATATAGATGATATCGTACTAGTTTTATTGAGATCATTAATGCCTTTTCTTGGTGATTCAAGACTAGGAACAAAGTTTTAGGCAATAGATATCCAATGTTTTCAAGTCTTCATGATCATGATCCCCATCATTAATACTCGAGATTAACACATGTTCTATTCCTAGGGCTTTTATCTTCAAACACATATTTACTTTAAAATAAAAGTGAGACATAAATATGATAAAAATAAAATGTGCTCATTTATTAATAATAAAATCTACAACGTAGAAATGATGCTGATATGTCCTTACAAATTGTCTCTAGAACATCTAAATACTAACACAATCTACATGAAGAAGTTTAAGTTTTGAAGGCATACCACTTGCTTGGCTATAATATTTTTGGAAATTGGTGCAATCCGAGTTTTAAAATGGGAAAAATCACAACCCACTTATCCTTCTTTCTTTTTCATCTCTTGTCTAAGATTAATGCTTCATTGGATTATTCAAGCTGCCTGAACGTTTTCTGCCTCCTTGAGTCACATTACTGTCGTCACATGCAAGAAGAATCTACTTAATGGTCTCCTTTAAGATAATCTAAATGGCACGTTGGAAAATGATACTAATTCCTTGCTTCCACATTTTTTCAGTTATTCTCTATACAAGACTTATGTATTTCTTAATCCACTTTCCCCTGAACCTTTCATATTAACTTTAGCTGTATAATTTTGCTGCATTCTAGATTTAATTGAACATTTTATAAAATAATAATAATAATAATAATAATCTAATAAGAAATATTACCTATGTTGAACAAAATTTAGATGCAGACACGGCCTCCCTTTCATAGCTTAAGGTTAAGAAAGAAAAAAATTGTAATGTTATATGATTTATTAAAGGATGCTTTTGTTTGATATTATTGAGCATCTACCATAAATAATAATACAAATTAATTCTAATAAATTTGATCGCTAATTAATTTTTCAAAAAAAAAAACTTAGTATTCATAAGATGAAGTCCATTTTATACATCCATATCGTGGAACTTAGTTAAAGCAGTCAAAGTTTTATCCAATAATTACATACTAATTAAGTACCCCCAGAATATTTATATGCACAATTTTTCCTTTTTTTCCTCTTTTTCTTCTTCTGTTTTTTTATACTACTCACATGGCACTCATTATATATACGATATAGCAAGATAGTCAAGATGTTTACATAATAAAGTGTCTCATCAAGTACATACTAATTACCCCCAAGAACGGATTTAAAATGATATATATAAAATATGGACACATCTAACTAATCATTAAAGAAAAAAAAGCATTTAAATTAAATTTAACTGCTTATTAGCAACGTAGTTTTCTGTAAGAACTGATTACATGAAAACTAGAGATCAAAATTTCCAAAATAATAACACCAATAATAATAACTGATAAGTTTCACCATTTCTAGGGTTTTCCACTTTCAGTAATATCAGAGCCATTATTACCATTGGAATGGGAGTTTCCAATGACAGAAGTAATGGCAGCCACAAGAGCTGCAGTAAAATTAGGATCCGCAGTAATGGCAGCAGTTGCTGCATTTACCGTATCAGTGAATGACGTCGTCATTGTTCCCGGAAAAACCCTCGAGTGTTGATCACTCAGAGCCTGACCGAAAATCTTCGGCGGAGATAGAGGCGGCTGCGGGGCAGTTTGATGACGAGTGAGGTCCAAGGTTATAGTGGGAAATGGAGCTGAGGCTGTGAGAGTAACCATGCTGTGTGGGGAACCAAATATTGAAGCACTTTCTAAGATATTAGGGTTTAGGAGGCTCTTGTGATGATGATCTGAACTTTGAATTGATCCAGAAAGAATCATCGAAGCTGCCGAAGATGTTGTGGAAGCCATAGCTTGTGCAGCCGGAGGAAGTGGATGAATGTGCTGTCCTTCGTATGTAGTTATCAGAATGCTTCTATCTTCGGCACACCTCTGTACCTGTAAAGAGATAATTAAGGAATTTTAAGTGAGCTAAATTACATAAAGGTTTAGGTACTTAAAATCATTTATAAATAACCTTTTTTAAACTTTAAAACTTACAAATTAACCCCTAACTTTCAAGTATATACAGATAATCCCAAACTATCAATTTTTTATATCCCGTTATACTTTTTTTTTTATTTT
Source organism: Acacia melanoxylon (assembly GCA_019022615.1). Taxonomy (NCBI): domain Eukaryota; kingdom Viridiplantae; phylum Streptophyta; class Magnoliopsida; order Fabales; family Fabaceae; genus Acacia; species Acacia melanoxylon. Next base: position 1,715,603 of record JAFJYJ010000002.1, read on the forward strand.
TAATATAACCCTCCACAAACTCTGAGTTATGTGCCGCTGAACCTTTAAATTTTAAATCATTTGTAGATGAGCAATAAATTAAACTAACAATTAATGTGAGTTTTATGTATAAAGTTTAGGAAGATTAGTTACGTATGACATGAAGTTCATGAGAGGTTTCAGATAATTTAGCCTTTTGAGTATGAAAATAACATGGGTGTCTTGTGCACAAACATATATTTTTGTGTTACTTTTGGTTCCTATAGAAGATTTAGTTTCATAAAATGTGCACAAGTATGAAAATAATTAAGGCGGGCACGTTTAATTTATTATATTTCAAAACGGTTTTTTGCTTTGGAAAACATTTTTTTTATTAAAAAAAAAAAAAACTTGTTTGAAAATGTCTTTTTGGTTATGTCTTCTTAAAAACAAAAAATTCTTCTTAAAAAAAAAAAGAACATATTTTTGGATGAGATGAAGAACATTTATATTTTCATTAAGAGTAATTATGTGGATATAAAAAATCATTCTTTCATTTTTCACTTCACCATTTTAGATATGTTTCCAAAAAAATTATTCAAACATATTTTGTTTTTATTTTTGTTTTGTTTTCTAAACTTATTTTAAATGTTACTCTATAAAATTGTTATAATAACATAAAATTAGGGAAAAATCAAAACAAGCCCTAAGTTCTTGAGTTTTCTATCCATTGAGGAATGTGAATCTTTGCTTACAAAAAGAAGAAAAAGAAATGTGAATCTACGTTATTAGAGAGCATGATGTGATTCACACTCCACAATCACATTTGTTTAAGCACATAAATACATATAGGATTTCAACCCAATAAAAACTAATATGCGAAGCGAATTGAAGAGTTTTAATTTAGAATATAGGAGTAAGAAATAGTTCTCATGTCTCTACTTAAAAAACCATTAGCTATGAAATTATATATAATTATTGTAACACGCAGAGACATCACAAAAACAAATAGAAGGGGAAAAGAACAATTCATTTGTCTTGGAGATATAATGTAACATATATATAGGTAAGAGTAGTGGTAAGAATTATATCAAAATCATTTGAATTTCCAAAGTCTTCATCTTCATATTCTGCAATAAAACTGTCACTTCTTACTGTTAAATGACATTTAAATTAAAATGATATTTCAAGTTGCATTCTTAGATTTCAAGAATTGTAGTTAAACTACCTATGATAATTTCAGGGCAAATAAAGCTAAAAGTTTTCAAGAAAATGGATTATTACATACTTGTTTTCGTACAGGACAAGAAGTTCCCATAGAGCAACGATAATAAGCTCGTGGGCAAGGGTTTCCTTTTGCCATCTTTTGCCCATACTTCCTCCATTGGCATCCATCTGATATCTGTCAGTGTCAGAAAAAAAATATCACGAAATTTATGATGTAAGTTTCATTACATAAGGGGGAAAATAAATTATCCCTATATAATTATGGAAAATTATGCAACTATTCTCATTTATCTGTTCAAGTTTCATAGTATGCCTTAAATTTATCATTATTTATACTACTTATCATCATTTATACGCATTCTTATCATTATAAATTTATCCATTTTATTTCATTAACAAGTAAATATTTATTCACACAAAAAGTTTGATCAGGTCTATTATAATTTATAGATGTTGGAATTAACAAATTGATAGGATAGTTATTGACGAACAAAAATAAATAAATTACAATCTAGATTTTCTTTGGCTGAACTTGGACCTGGTCGATGAAAAGAGAAAGAAAATAAAAAATGGTGTATGAGGTCCACAAACACTTCTCTCTCATTCTTTCTACATGTGCAATATATCCAGCACCCAGGATAAATTATTCTCAAAAGGTAAAAGTGTAACAATTTCATTTCACTTTCTTCAAAAGTTTAGTTTGGTTGATTACTTTTGTAAAGTGTTTTTCATAGTCCTCTAACCCTAACACTTTTAATTCCACTAACAAAAAAATGCCAACATTGAAATTTTAAATGTTGACAAAAACATTCACAAAATGCTACTCCAATTGCTCTTAATGTAAGACGTAATTAACTAATTTAAGTAAATTAAGACTATTAGTTGGATTAATTAATTAATTTTTTCTTTCTAAAACTCCTCAATCATCTTCATTAATTCCCTTCCTCTTTTTGCTACTTAATTATTGTTAAGGGAATTTCAATAAGGTAAATTTAGAAAAATTTGATAAACATATATATATAATGGGTCTTATATTTTAGGCCAAAAACAATTTGGTCTTGTATTAAGGACCTGAGGAGTATCATATCAAGTTCAATCTCTTAAAATAACAATAATTAATTAAAAAAGTCATCATTTGAGAGGTAATTGGTGATACTTTATAAAATTAAAGGATTAAACTAAAATTTTATATACAGTTAGATGACTAAAGGTACAGTTTAACCTTTTGGAAGGGGGAAAAAAAAACTATATATGTGGGGGGGGGGGGTGTGAGAGCGTGTGCTCTCTCTCTCTTAATTTAATAGTTTGGAGAAAAATATTGTTGATTGGTATATTAATGTGCTTGATTGATGAATTACTAACCATTGGAGACTCGGATAGTTCTCGAACTGAGACACGAGCTTTCCTGACGAGTGATATGATATCTGATGAAGTGTCTCTTGCTTGATCACTATTATGAATATCCTTCCCACCATAAACTTTGTCATGAGTAATATCATTGTTGTTAATCAGTGGCAGGTGATGATCAATATCTCTGCTTTGCCCAATCTTACATTCTATCAAATCATGTATATTATTGCTTTTGCTTTCTCTCATCATCACTTTTCCTTCACTTTTATTATCTCCCCTGCCAGCTTCTTCTACCTACACAAACCCAAACACACACAAGACAACAAATTTCAATCTTTCATGTGTATATATACTGGTCATTGATTAGTCATTTGAAGCATGCATGCATTTTTAACTTGTACTCAAACATTCAAGTCATTCATCAGGAATCTTGAAAGGATGCAAAAATAAGGAAAATATATTTGAATACTAATAATGTAACAGTGAATATTATATTACCTTACCTCCGGTCCTTAATAAGATCTAATAATTGCACAACAATATTTTATACTAAGGGACGGAAGTAGTATATATCTTGATAGTATGTACATTTAGATGCTACTGATTAACCATGCAAGAATATATTTGTATATGGGATTCTGAAAAAAAATAAAACAGAAAGAAAAGTAATATATATATATATATATAAGAAACACTTTGCCCCCGTTCAAGAATTTACTGATTTCAACTCAATTAATAAGAAAAAAAAATTAAATCAACATTGTACAGTAAATACACAGCAAAAAGGATTGAGGATGTGTGTGTGTGTTGATGATGATTTAGTAAAAAAACGAAGATATTTGTGTGTGTGTGTGTGTGTGTGTATAGTATACATCTCTCTCAAACAAACACTGCAAATATCATCTGAAAGTTTTAGCTAAATTTTGATCTGACAACAGCTTAATCACTTGTTGGTCGATGGATAAAATTACAAGAGAATGAAAGCCAGAGTCATGATGAAGCTAGAATTAATCCCATAAATCTGGAGCCCAGAAGCAAAGAAAAATCATTTATAATTTGGAGTAATGCAGTACACTAGTACTATATGATAAAACCACAGTGCTGCAACCCTACACACACACACGAGATTAATTTTATTTGATGCTGTATATATATATATATATATATACCTCATTACTTTGCGTCTGCTTGATCTTGATAAGTCTCAATTGGAGGGCATTGTAGTCTTGGTTCACCTCATCAAGCAAATCTCTCAGACGTTGATTTTCAGCTTTCAAATGCTTCAGTTCAGTTAACAAAGCTGCATACTGATGAACCCACAAGCTCAAATAAATTAATTTCACACACACACACACACACACACATACATACATATATATATCTATATCCTTCAACTTCATGGAATTAATTAACTACTATATATATTTTCACACACAACACACACATCGACAGCGATATTATATTAATTACGTGCCTCTTTTGTCTTGTTCTCTTCCATGGCGTCTGATGTTCCATCGTCCACTGTCGATCTGTTGCTATTGCTACTCTTAGTCACAAGATATAAACTAGCCTGTAAATTAAAATAAGTCATCGTCAAGATTAAATTAAAACTAATTAACCACACATATCCATATAATATAAATAATTATGATTTAATTAAAATGAAGGCACATATATACCAATAACCCATATATAGTTCCTGCGTGTATTAATTAAAAATGTTAACAAATCAAAATCATAAGGCTGTGTATACACAAACAGAAAATGATGTTGTGAAGGTCATCTCAAAAAGACCCAAAATGAATAATTGAAGGCTTAATTATTTACTACCTCCGGTCCTTAATTAATAAATAAGATCACTTTAAAATGGAACTATAAAATGGATTAATTATTACTTACATCAACGTGAAGCTCTGTGGATCCGTTTAACATCAGATCGTCATGGTGATCATGTTGATCATCAGCATCATCAGTCTTGATCTTTTTGTCAGAAGAGAAGAAATCCATCTCGTGGAGGAGACGTTTCTGGTGAGGAAACGACGTCGTTGAGGAAGAAGAATAAGCTTCCATATGCAGAACCTGAGAGGAGAAGAAGTAGAAGAAGAAAATGGTTGAAAGAATGTCAAACAACAGTCATGGAGCTGAGGGTGAGTTGTGTTGAGTTGCGTTGTGCTGTGTTTTAAGAGAAGGAAGAAGAGAGAGAAACAAGAGAGGGAGGGGGTTGAATGAGTATGAAGATCTCAAAGAAGAGTCATCATTTAAGAGAGTGATTGTTGTGTTTATGCCCACAAGTTTGGAGAGAAGAATGGGAGAGAGTGAAGAAGTGTGTGATAGGTTGAAGTCAGAGAGAGAAAGAGATGCTATGGACTCGGCTAAAGAAATGGTCGCTTTCGAAGACTAAAGACCATTTAATTTGATTTCACACACTGAGGTAAGATGGTGCGTAAGCTCTCCACCTGGCGCTTCCTTCTTGGTCCATATTATATATGGACACATGAAAAATCGGCTAGGCGGGGCTGGGTGCTGCCCCCGCTGCCCACAAAAAAAAAAAAAAAAAACCCCTCTCAAATTCTCAAATTTGTTTGCGTGTTTCTTGTGATTGGTTATAGGGTTTTATATAAAATGAGTGATATATATGAGTAAAAACAGAGTTATTTTTAAATTTTTTATGATTTTGCAAAAATTTAACACTCTTAATTGTAAAAAAGTACACAATTTAAAAGTATTAAATCTTTAAAAAATCTTAAAAAATTGAAAAGAACTATGATTTTTGGCCTATAAGATACTAAAATATTACTTATTTTGTGTAGAATCTAATAATCAAAAAAAATTTCCCACTTCTCCAATTAACCATTTGGACAGCACCCCTACTCCTTCATTCTCATTTCATATTCGGCCCAAAACACCCAGAAAGATAGAGGAAGTTGAAAACGAAGGAAAACACATAAACACACACAGAGAGAGACCCAAAACACCCAGAAAGATAGAGGAAGTTGAGAACGAAGGGAAACACATAAACACACACAGAGAGAGAGAGAGAGAGAGAGCTCTTCCCTCACATGCAAACCGATTTCTAGACTAAGGTGAGCCTATTGATCCCTCTACCATCTTTATTTTAGTTGATTAATGTTGTTTTTGAGATCAAATGGGTGCTGGAAGTTGTGAGTGTTCGGTGAGAAGTTTCTGTCACCGTGTTAGGCGTAAAGGGGTCATTGCATGTTGGTTTTGAGGCATTATTTGAGGTTCTTTGGATTTTCATGTGATGTATTGAAATAGAGTATGAGTATATGGGTTTAAGGTGTCATTTTTTGCAAGATAAGCCACTCTTTATGGTTCATGTTCCCCATTTATCTCTATTTCTTGACAGAAAAACAGAGGATCATTTCATGTCGATTTTAGGAGTTTGAGTTTTTCTGTGAAATTTGGTCAGAAGATATTTCACTTCCTAACCTTTAAAACGGATCCAAGATCATCTTAACCAGAGGTCTAGAACTCAAGTTATGATTTTTCAAACTCAGACAAGGAAAACTGTAGAGATTTTGTTTTCCAAATTTTAGTTTTGATTTACTGACTAAATGATTTCCAATTGTGATGAAACTTTCCATATTTCAAGAAGGAATGATAAGCTTTAAAATGATATATAATATGAGGAAAATCGATTAGTACATTAAGAATTATGATTTTTGGAAGTTAGGCATCTAATCTCGAATGAAATCTGTGGAAATGAGGGTTTAGGCATGGTTCTGGACTATAGCAAGAATTGGCTTTGGGTAATATTTTATATTTACAAGATATTCAAAGATCTTTGAATAGGAATTTGAAGCACCTCAATTGGAATTATATATAATTAATTATAATTTTTCAAAATTTTGGTCATGAAATTATGGAAAATCATGTTTCCATATTCACGTTGTATCGCTTTTTTGAAATTCTAGACAGCTATAAATGGATTTGGTGATTATTTTTCCTTTAAACTAAACTTGCAAAGATTTAATTAGGAACTTGAATCACCCATTTGGAGTTTCTTAGATTAAGTTATGATTTTTCCAAGTTCCTTCAAAAATTATAGTTAGATTTTTCTGTCAAGTCTAAAAATGATAATATTTTTTGGATAATTGTATCTAGCCATGAGTTGAGAGTTTTGGGTAGGATAATAGGAATTTAATTATGTCTTGGTGAGTATATATTCACTACTAGAAAATACACAAATAGCGACGGAAAAAAATCCTTCACAAATTTTTGCCTATTTGCGACGGATTTCATAATCCATTGCAAATATAGGTGTTTTGCGACAAAAAAATTGGATCCGTCGCAAACCAGTGACCACTTGGCCTCCAGGTTCCCCCTTTTTTGCGACGGAACCTCAGTTTCGTCGTAAATCAGCGGCCATTTGGCCACTAGGTTCTCCCTTTTTGGCGGCGGATCGCAAAAACATTTTTTTGCGACGGAACTCAAACCGGCGGCCATTTGGCCACTAGGTTCCCCTTTTTTTCCGTCACAAAAAAAAAAAATGCTTTTTTTGCGACGTCGCAAACTTTAATGCCTTTTGAAATCATTTTGACATCCGCCATTTCGATCTCCTCTCCGCCTCTTCCTCATTTTGTCGGTCCTCCTCGTCACCTTCCCCCCTCCCCGTCTTGCTCGTCCTCCGGTGTCGGCCCTCCGCCCCTCCAACGTCCTCCGTCCTCCGATTCCTCGCCATTTTTCTCCGGTAACGTCTCTCTCTCTCTCTCTCTCCTTCTCCTGTTATTTATTTGTTTATCTGAAGTGATTGTTGGTAAGCATTCATCACTCACCGTACAATTTAAGATGTTCATGTATTCCTCTTTCTACAATAAAAGAATCTGTGTGGTGTTGTGGTTGCTTCATTTCTTCCTTTTTTAATTTTTTTATCTATTTGATGCAAGGTTTTCTGTGATGAATATTGATTTTGTTTCTTCTTATTTTGGTTAACTTTAATTCGCCAATAATATAGAAAGTGTTTCTAAAAGAAATATACATAGTATGTAGTTGAAATTTGTCAAAGTAAGGTAACTAGTTGGGTTAAATGCCTAATTTGCCATGGAAGTTTTGATAAAAAGTCACTCAAAGACCCGGAAGTTGTTTTGATACCAAATTTACCATGGAAGTATAAAAAAAGGTAGTAAATTTGCCCGGAAGTATGAAAAAGGTAGCAAATTTACCCCTCCGTTAATTTTGACCGTTAAGTTTAACTGAGTGTACACGTGGCATGCCACCTCATGACACGTGGCATGCCACCTCATCAACCCAATAAGAGTTAAGTATCATTTTTGCCTCGGAAGTTTTCACTGAGAGCAAGTTTGCCCCGGAAGTTTTCACTAAGAAGCAATTTTGCCCCGAAAGTTTACAAAACGTATCAATTTTGCCCTTCTTTCCCACATATTAAATTTGACTATTAAATCAGTCAAAGACCACACATGTCATGCCTTGAAAAGGTCGAACTTGGAGTTAGAGAAGGAGATCCTTGAGATGTTGAGCTCAAGGCGGCCAAAATTTGTGAAGCCGAACTGGTCACAGGAAGCATCACTTATGATCTAAGCAAATGATCAGTCTATACAAACGTAAATATTATCACTATTGATTTGTTTTATTGAACCAATTTTTGGAACAATTCATTTCTCGTTTTGCGTTTCATTTGCTTAGATTATAAGTGATGCTTCCTCTGGGTTTTGCGACAGACCTTTCAGTCCCTATGACCGGTTCGGCTTCACAAATTCGGCCGCGCCTTGAGCTCAACATCTCAAGGATCTCCTTCTCTGACTCCAAGTTCGACCTTTTCAAGGCATGACATGCGTGGTCTTTGCTGATTTAATAGTCAAATTTAATATTGGGAGAAAGAAGGGCAAAATTGCAACAAAAAGTTCATGTTGCTGTGGAAGGAATGTGTGGTCGATGTGGAAGGCATGTGAATTAAAATTCCATTGCCACAAAAAGTTCATGTTGCTTGGTTACGTTTGGCCATAATTAATTTATATAGAATTATAGATGTGAACTAGGGAAGCCATATTGTAGAATTTAAGACATTATTATTATTATTAGAAATTGTGTAAACTTAATTTTTTATTAGAAGAGAGGAAATTATAATAACTATTTTTTATTATATTATATTTGCTTATATTTGTTCGCATGAAATTCATTCGTACTATATTCTAACTTATATTCTATCAGAAGCTGACATAGGAGAGAGACTCGAAAAGTGAGAGCGACCCCGCATCCTCTCAATCTGATAACAAGAGTTTATATTCATTGAGGCTGCAGGCGGATTTAACAAGAAAGGCATACTCTTCGGGGTGGGTGCCTCTGCTAACCGACTGAAGCCTACAAAGCGCTCCTCATACTGGTATTGATGATGATGATGATCATATCTTCTTTGGTTAGACTATTTTTTAGTACATATTATTACAACATTATTATTTATATTTTGTTTTCTCAATGTACACTTTTTATGATTGTTACTATATATTTTTATGATATTATTTTTTATATTTTGTAATTTTTTATATTTTTATGCAATTTTATATTTTTTTAATAATTTTTTTTTATTTTTAATAAAATGAATTTTGGCAAACGGAAAACAAAACGAATTCCATCACAATCGCGACGAAATTGGTTTCCGTCGCAAATTTTGAAATTTTGATAGAATTCATGTTTTCCGTCGCATTTGCAACGCTGTTTTTTGCAACGGACGAATTCCGTCGCAAACAAGTTTTATGAATTTTTCCGTGGCAAAAAATGACTTTTTTGTAGTGATTTATAAGGATAAAAGATTACTAATGATTACCTATCTCTATGAATTTCAAAATTTATAGGAATTGACAATTACTTGAGCTCAAGGGAAAAGTGAATCCAAAGGATTTTAGTAAAGGTATAGTTTCAGAATGAGCAACAAGTGATGAACATCGTCCCATTATAATTTTATAAATGAGATATTTACGAGTTCTCGTATTTTTATGTTAATTACCATATTTTAAAGTATGATTTTGTGAAGGAAAGTTTGTCATATTTGTTACATTTTCTTATTGTTATTACATGAGTAAATATTGATGATTTTATCCATTATTATATATTTTCTTCCAATAGTTTCAAAGCATAATTCATGATTATGAACTAAAATGGTAAGGAGATATTTTTCATAAATTTTATATTGAAATGGTCTTGCATTTTGGAAAGTTTATAAGCTAGAATTTATTATTTTAAAAGGATTTTTGTTGTCATATTGAATTTGAAGGAAAGTTTTGAAATATTGTTTGTGAACCTTTATGTTGGGGAATTTGATTATGAAGTATGAGATACAAGTTGTTATCTTGAAAGAAGACTTTTATGCTTCGATATATTGGCCCCAAGCATGCTTGAATTTTTTTTTGGGAGGATTGAATATAGAACGCTGGCTACTAACAACAGTACTGTTAGTTCTTGATGCACAATGATTAACCTAGCTCTATTCGTAGGTTTTGAACTTACGCTTGTTCATAGCTTCGTGTTATGCTTGTTTCATGGCTTCGAGCTATGCTGGGTTAGTTATCCTCATGGACTGTGTGTCCATGCTTGTTTCATAGCCTCAAATCATGTTTGGTTAGTTACCCTCATGGACTGTGTGACCACACTTGTCATTCGTTCTGTAAGAAGTTCTACGGAAAAATGTGGTTTTGAGAATTATGAATAAAATTGACTATGTTAAATCAAAGTTTTTATTAGGTCCTGAAAATTATTTGGTTAACGATATTTTATATAGAGTTCTATTTTATTATGATTTACCGTTTTAAATTGGTTTTGTCAAACAAAACGATTTATTACATATTTCGAGGTAGTTGATTGATGATCCTATATAGGGTTTTGTTATTATTCATGATCATATGGTATAGAGATTGAAGTTATTGCCATATTGTTATTATTAGAAGATAAAAATGTCTAAATTATTTATTCTTGTATTTTATTAAATTATAAGAATGAGACGTTATTAACTGAAAAATTGTTTGGATCAAATAATATTGCCGACCCTATACCTCCTGTTGAGCAATGAAAAGCCTCTTTAATGATGTAAAGATCGTTGATCCATCTGATAGTGCTATTAGTTGATGTAATCATAGCCCTAGACTTTTTGTATTAATGTAAAGCTAAATGCTCCATGTAATTTATAGATAGGATTCATGTATTTTGGAACACATATTTATAAGTTTAAGGCTTAAGAAATGTGAGTTCACTCATATTCTGTGCTGGTCACCTCTTTAGATTTCAGGGCATGACAAAAATGTTTTTTATATTTATGAAATTGCCACCGGTCATACTTTTTAAACATGCTCCTCTATAATCTGGTCTAAATGTGGCAGCCTTAAAAGCCCCTTTTTGAAGTAGTGGCTTCAATATAATAGACTATTCTTTTTCCCCCCTTTTTGCCTTCAATATAATATGCTATTCAAATGGACACACACACATATAAATTATAGGGAAAAGTACTAAAAAATGAAATTGCAAAATTTCTCGCTCAAATTGTATAAAAAAACTTCTCAAACTAAGTCAGCACTAACATTTTCTGGGTGCAATGTTGCTTATTTTTTTAACGTATTTTCAATTATGTATGTAATATAATATTCCGAATTTTGAGCACAAAAGTTCAAGAATTAGTTTGAGAAGAGTAGGTTACAAAGCTCATTTGAGGAGAAGTCTCATAAGAGCCCTTAAAGCATAGAACTTTTACAATAACGATTTAACATTCAACCCTTATGAATAAAGGATAACCGAGTAACAAAATGTTAGCCAATGACCAAATAAAATAATAGACCAACCAAAGTAACATGGTATATCTATAGTCCCAAGTTTGGGTAAAAGTGTAATTTCCAAAAATTATAGGTATTAAGGGTAATTTTGAAAATTATCCCCAGGGTTTTAGGAAAAATCGCAGAGACATGAAAAGGTAGAGAACAATTCACCAAACTATATTTGACGTTTAATTGAGGTATAAGTCATAAAATTACCTCAAAAACGAATTAACAATAATTATTGAATTTTGACAAAATAAAGAATAATTAGGCTAATGGAATTATGAAAAGTAGTAGGAAGCCTCAAATAATACGGAAAAAATAGGGAAAAATTATTTTAAGACTCATGAAAATTTATAAAAATGGTTTATACCCTAGAAATATAATTTTTATTTGAAAGAATATTTGATGGGCATTTTATCAAAGAATAAGGCAATTTATTAGCCATTTTGGGAAAAATAGTTAAAGACAAAATTTGAGCTTGTGAAAAATTAAGGAATTACTCCCTAATAAATGTGAATTATTGATGGTTTCATATTGGTCTTATGATTCAAGAATCTTCAAAAAGCATTTTTGGAAGATTAATCCCATATTAACTAATAAGTAAAAGCTAATTAGAATAATTTAGTGTTGGGAAGGACAATCCAAGACCTTCCACAAAGTACATAGGCCGATCATGGTAGAGGGAGGGAGGGAGCAGTGGCGGACCCAGGATTTTAGGTTTGTGGGTGCACAATTAATAGTGAGATTTGGGGGTTCGAGGGCAGCGCCCCCGTTTTTTTTTAATGAAAGTTTTAAACGCATTAAAAAGCAAAATAATATAAACAATAAAAGAAAAGAAAACTTCAACTTTATGTCAATTTAGTAAGTAATCAGTAAGTAATAAAAAACAAGATAAATTAACTTCCAAAGGATGAAAAGACAAGTATTTGTAATCAATAAATTATGAATAAGTAAACTAAATGAAAGGTATCTTTTTATATCTTTTTGCTTCTCCTTCTCTCAAAAGATTGAGCACATCCTTATGTCGTGGGTTCAAACCTCTTGGTGCGGTTTTTGTGCAGCGTGGCATTTCACTGTTTTTTAAAAAAAAAAATTATGAAAGAAAACGCACCCTGGAGGAATCGAACACGCATGAGTATGGCCATCAACTTTGCCAACTTATGACCAACTAGGCTATCTAGGTAAGTTGATATAGGTTTCCTTCAAAAAATATATATATTATGAAAATTTTAGTGTGTGCACACACTCGCCCACATTGGCACGGTCGTGGGTAGAGGGAGGGAGGATGGAAGAATGATTTTTTGGCATATGATCAAATTGAAGCATTACAACTTTAGTAGCTCTGGTCTTAAATACAAGACCCACTAGTTGACTTTTTTTTGAGATATTAAGATAGTTAAATAATTTACTTAATCATATAATATGTTGTATATGATTAAATTATATATCATTTTAAAATTCAAACAAATTAGTTTGGAGAAAAAATGATAAATATAATTAAATACTTTAAATTAATTTAATTAGCTTTCTTAATCTCCCAAAACAATCAATTGGGTATTATATTTAGGATCATATTTATTATTTATAAAGGAGGTGGATTTGAAAAATAATTAAATGGAATTAAGAAATGAGATAAAGATAATCTAAAAGCCATTTAGCTCTCTCATTTCCTCATCAGTTTTGTTCAACCGAGAAAAAGAGAGGGATAAACCGAAAGTAAGAGGAAAGAAGGAGAAGAAAAGAGAACGAAGGATGAACAAGACCAAGTGAAAATAGGTAAGTTGATGCTCTTGGATTCATCCCTACCTCTAGTTCTTGTGTTTGAAGCCATCACTAGCCTCTAATATCTATGAATGCATATGGTGTGTTTCGCAGGAGAGAAATTTCTTGTTGATTCTTGAGGAGCTCTAGGGTTTCAAGGAAACGTTTTAAAGATTCAAGACTTAGATGAGTTGATTCTTGATACTTTGATGATATTCATGATGTTGTTGATGATGATTGGCATTGTTCTCGAGTTTGTAATTTTGGAAAGTAAGAAAGATAAAGGGAGGTTCTGCTAAAATATTGGAAAACTTAGAAAGTTCAATTTAAGATCAAATCATGATTAAGGAAGCGGTTAAAGCTATAATTATGTAGTTTATGGAATGAAACAAAAAAAAACCATTTTCTATTCTCTACGTATAATTTTGGCAAGGACAGGGAAGCAAGAGCGACATGGAATTTGATTATTTTGATGTTTTCAATGAGTTTAAAATGAAAAATTGTATAGGATATAAATGAAAAAGTAATAAAGCCCTAAATTTCTATTTTTCTCTAGATGAAGGTGAAGAAAGCTTCTTTTGATTACTTTGAGCTTAAAAATAAAATTACATGAAAAATTATTGAGGAGAAGGATGTTAGATTCATTTTTAAACATATATATGGTATACAACAATGTGAAAAGTTAAGGATTTACGTGAAGGAAATGAAAGCTTAGTTTTCTAATGCAATAGTGCGTGTAGCGTAGCTAGTTCTTGGTGTGTATTGCTCATGAAGCTTCAATCATTTCCCAAGGCCTATAAGGCCTTGTTTGTTAGAGCGAAAGTGGGCGATGGAAAGGGAAGATAAGAATGTTCCCGGGAAAAAAAGTGTTTGGGGCACGCATCTTCCTTTGTGTAACAATCCCGCGAGTGCGAATCTTCCACAACCATTGGAAGGTTGATTCCATCCGAAATAGGCGGGAAGGTTGAAATGTTGCTGGGAGAGTGAAACTGTCGGACAAATAAGCCCCTTGAAAAAATTGTACCTATTTAACAAAATGCACGAGGAAGGCGCGAGTTGGAGCTGGACAAAGCTGTCGGTGAAGAAGCTTGGAACTACAGTGGACTTTTTTGGCAAAGGAGAAGTTGAATCCAGGGGGACAGAGCTGCATTTGAGGTCAGTATTCATTTGAAATCAAGTTATGTGTGTATCGGTAGGTTTAGGAGCTTTGGGAAGCCCTATTGGTTTGAGCTGGGGGGACACACACACTTGAATGCATTGTTAAGCAATTTTACACAGACACGGTTTATATGCTTCCACGTTGGGGACAGAGACAGAGACGAGTGTTAATGCTTTTTATATTCTTGTGTATTAATGAGATGTAGACATTGTTAGATGATTTACACAGTTGAATGCATTTGCAATGAATTAAAATATGTTGTTTGTTTGTGTACAATGTGCTTTGGTTTTGTGAATGTATGAAATGTGGAAAAAAAGCAATAGAACATTACATTCGAACCAAATAGCCTAGTTCGAACGTATGATGTGGGATGTTAATTCAGTGAGTGTGATGTTGGGTCATAAGTAGTGGTTTAAATTGAGCCGATGGGATGAAAGATAGAAATGTTTAAATGTTAAATAATGGTAGTTTGTAAAGAGGAGTAGTGGATAGCGATAAAAGGAAATTGGTGTGGTTGAAAATTGTGTAGGTATGGAGCCAGGTTCATAGCAAATGGTTGGAATGTTGGCTGGGTGCTTAGCTTTGCTACTAGAAGTGAGGACCATGCTTGTGTCGATGATAATAAATGTGGGAGCATGTAGATCAAGGCACTTACCGGATAGGACATTTATATTAGATTTTCATGCCAAGTGAGCAAATTTGAGGCGGTGATATGTAGTAGCGACACCACTTGCTTCAACCAAATTAGGATGTATCGGGAAATGTTTGATAAATTGTGTCACATGTTAGACACAATTGGCGGATTGAAAGCAACTAAACATATGCTAGTTGATGAGCAAGTGGCTATGTTCCTTCACATATTGGCCCATCATGTGAAGAATAGAGTAATTCAGTTTGAGTTTGGAAGGTCTGGAGAAACCATTAGTAGATACTTCAAACTAGTGCTCAATGCATTAAACTTCAATCATTGCTTTTGAAGAAACCATAGCCAATTCCGGAAGACTCAAATGATCATCATTGGAAGTGGTTCAAGATATGTACATTATGTTATTGTGTGGGTAGTTTAACTGAGCATTAAAAGTGTGGTTTGACCTTAATGGTGATTTTTTCTCCCATTTCAGGGATGCCTTGGTGCATTGGATGGTACGCACATACGTGTTCAAGTCCCTACAAAACACAAGGGAGGTACCGAAATAGAAAAGGAAAGGTAACAACTAATGTCCTTGGGGTATGCTCACTGGATAGGTAATTCATATTTGTTTTCCCCGAGTGGGAAAGCTCAGATGCATATGGGAGGGTTCTGAGAGATGCTATAAGGAGACCATATGGGCTAAGAGTACCGCTAGGTACCGATGTGATGGTGCGTTAGTTGGTTTAAATTAAGTTATACTTTTCTTTGTTAACTTGTATTTGTTTGCGCAGGGAACTACTATTTGGTGGATGCAGGGTACAATAATTGCCAAGGTTTTTTGGCTTCTTTTAGAGGTCAAAGGTACCACCTTAATGACTAGAGACAGGGTTATCAACCCTAAACTGCGCATGAGTGTTTCAACATGCGACATTTTGCAACCTGAAATGTAATAGAAAGGTGCTTTGGAATACTAAAGTTACGGTGGGCAATATTGAGGAGCCCATCTTTTATCCAGTGAGGCTGCAAAACAAATACTTTGTTGCTTGTTATTTGCTCCATAATCTCATTTGTCGGGAGACTGTTCAAGATCCCCTTGATGAGCAGCTTGAGTCTTTTCAAACTGGACCTGCAACGATTGAGAACACGCTTATAGTTCCTATGGAAACTAGTAATGTCTGGAATAATTATAGGGAACAAGTTGCAAATAAGATGTTTGCTGCCTTCGTCGCACTTAAAGATAATTGATAATGTTGTACACAAGTATTGCTAGGATTAAGAACATTTTATTCCGTATGTTTATGTTATAAACAACAGCCATGTGCTATGTCAATCTGAATTTCAATTAACTTCATCTTTTACTTTGTGGGTGTTGTGGTGTGGTTAGTCGTTACTTTATTGTTTTGTTAACATTAAGGATACTTGCAATATTTTGTCTTAATCAGTGTTTTTTTAGATGGATTCATCTCAACAAGCATGTGGTACGAGGATCAAAATGTGGACTGTAGATGAGGACAGGATCTTGGTGGAATGCCTTGTTGGTTTGAGATTGGACCAAAAGTTCATGGCAAACAACGGGTTCAAGGCCGGATATGCAAATGCCTTGTAGTCCATGATGGAGGCCAAGCTACCTGAATGTGGCATAAAAGCAACTCCTCACATCACCTCCAGACTAAAGATGTTGAAACGGCTATGGCAGACGGCTTATAACATGGTTTACGGCCCTAACACCTTTGGATTTGGTTGGGATCCGGACACAAAACTTGTTATTGTAGATGACGATGTTTGGGATGATTATTTGAAGGTATGTGATCCTACAATTGTGTTCAAATTATTACTTTACTCATGTATTACGCATGAGTGTCTTGCATTTCAAAAACTGACCTACTTGTTAAAGTGCAGGCTCATCTAAAGCACAAGGAATTTTGAACCAAACATTTACCAAACTTTGATTCTCTATGCATGGTTTGGGGAAAGGACAAGGCCATCGGTAATGAAGGAGAGTGCCCTAGGGCAATGGAGGAACATGTTAATCTTGAAGATGACGACCTTCCGAATACACCACATAATGTTCCTGATGAATCTAAATTGTCACAAACAAATCATGAACCTGTTACCACTCCAATAAATCCAACTGATGCATCATTGGGTCCAAAGAAGAAGCGCAAACTGAACAATGTAGAAGTCATTGATGATGCATTGCGAGATACAGTGACATGATTGGACAAGACCATCGGTACTGCGTTTGACAAGCAAGGCAATATGATGTCAACGCAAGATAAGGAAGTTGAACTTGCTGCCAAAGGAGATGACTTGTTCATGGAGCTACTGCAAGTTGAGCACTTGACTTGAAATGAGAGAAACATTGCACATATAAAGATCCTTGCATTTGACAAACTGCTGATTGCATTTGGAAAGATGCCTCCATAGTTTAAGCTTTTATGGATCCGTACCTTGCTGAATCAGTAGACCATATATCAGCAGTACATAGTAGTGTAGTGTAATAGTATGGAGTACATAGTTGCCCTTTTTGTTTTTGTTGTATTTTGATTGGCCATGGCTAATCCAAATGTGTCACTCAGTTTTAAACACTAATATATCTTTTGTATATGCATTACAGCACATGCATCGGTTGATAGTTGTCTTTTGTATAGGCCAGGATTATAAGCATTAGCCCAAACTTTGGACCATGTTGATGTTTAGGTTCAGGAAAAGCTGAACATGACATAAAGTTTGTGTGTAGCATCCTGTTAAAGTTTAATTTCGTCCATGTATTGTCATTCAGGCCATTTGTACATTGGATGGTGCATGGCATGTACTCACATTATGGTTAATGAATAAAAGTGGATTATAGCAACTGCAATATTGTTGTTTATTGATTTGCAATTTGGTTTTTGCTATTACTGTACTGGTTTCTTGTAACAAATAAAAAAGCAAAACTCTTGTTCTTCTCAAATATTGCGCTTACAATGACTATACCTGCTTCTTGTAACAAACACATTCTGGTCTTTGCTATTATTGTACTTGCTTCTTGTAACAAACACATACTGACCATATGCAAATGGTTGGTTTCTGTCAAATTTCCTATTGAATTCCCTATCCATACTGATGTTATTATGCTGACAAATGCACAAGGGTTGTTATTGTCAAATTTTTAGTTTAATCGCTTCATTTTTTAGGGTAATTACGTTCGAATGTATAGCTTAAGTTTGAACTAAAAAGTGGCCATATCAGACATCGTTGACCTTCAGGACGGCTGTGTACATTCAAACTTTTGAGTTAAGTTCGAACTGATAATCGTTGTTCATACTCACCCATAGAAATATTTAAATGACAATGTTTTTAATGACACGAATGGTAGTTAAGCAATGTGATTAACTGTAGGCATTTAATGACAAGACGTGGGTTGTGTGTGTCGGTTGTGATTAAAGGGTCTTATTTTTTCCATTTAAAAGAAAAAATATTTTCAGTACTTGATGGAGCAATTCGAACATCAGCCACATAACTGTCGCTACCCACTACTCTATTCTCGACTGTCACATCCATGCCATCTGGTCATCGCTTCTTCCCCAGACAAACCCAACCCATTTTACATTGTGGTTTTAGGTATCTCAGAGGCGACCTTTCAAATTTCTCACATTCCAAGTCAGACCCAGGGCATTCGACAACGTCTTCTTCCCATTGTTCTTCTATTTATTTGCAGTGAACCCCAAACATGTCCGCTTAGACCCTGAACTCCCAATCCATATTCCAAGTTCATTCCAATATCTAAACCCAAGTTTCCCCCGTGAGTGGACATTAACCTAGCCATTTACCACTACCGGATAGAGAAGCAGTTGATAATGGGGAAGGCAAAGAAACCTGACAACCGTTTGATCGAATTGGGCATTACAATGGAAGATGTTGTAGCTTATAGAAAGTACACGGCAACACTACGACGGTGTGGTCGAGCTGGGAGGTCAAAGGAGAGGAGCAAAGGCCCAAATGCTTATAACGAGTATGCAGAAGTAGCAAAGTGGAAGAAAGGACTTGATGCTAAAGAAGAGAGGAAAAATAAATGAGCTGCTAAGAAGGAAAACCAGACTCCGGGGTCTAGGAAGAGGAAGGCCCCTTCTGATGATGATGTTGTCTCTGTCTCTGGCTTGTCTAGAAACCAGAAAAAGCAAAAGGCAGAGTATGACAAACAGAGGAAAGGGAAAATGGTTGACATTGACAGTTCCGGTGGGGAAGACAAAGACTGAGAAGACACAAACGCAGCAAAAGAATCTGCCTCCACCAATGACGATGATGAAGGCAATCAACATGTTGATCATGTCAGGTCTAAATTGTATAAGAAATTGAAACTACAACAGAGGGAAAATATCATCCCTGACTCTAAGGCCGACTTCAATCAGTCGAAACTTGAAGAGTATGACATGAGGTTTGTAGGTCGTAGTCTGTGTAAAATGAGTAGGATTAGGATGGACTTATTTAAGACTGATTTTCCCTTTGGCTTGGACGCCATTCTTAGACCATTTAGGGGACTGCTAGAGTTGGGTTTGCCTTACAGTGAGTTTGTTGTAAAGGTGTTTTATTTGAACCTGAGATTATCTAGAACTGGACTTGTGTGCACATGTGTTAGGGGGCAAAACATTGAATTGACTGAGAAGAAAATCCTTCATTGGTTAGGGGTTAAGGCTGCACAGTCCACATATACAAGTTTTAGTGGAGATGAAATGGATAAAATGTTACTAGAGGGAGGGGCAACAAAGGATGATGAACCTCTACATAGACCGAAGTAACTGCCTCATAAGTATAGGGTCCTGCATTATCTGTACAGTAGGAACTTCCTAAACAAGGGCAAGCACTACACAACCATGAGCATTGAGGACAAACAAATCATCTGCTGCTTGATCAAGAGGAAGCCATTTCATATGGGGAAGAGGATCATTAACACAATGCTGAAGGCTGCATTTCTTGGCAAGAAAAATACTAAACTGCCATACCCTTCCATTGTGTCTCTGATATTACAAAAGCACAAGGTTTGGTATCTTCATTAAGGTGAACCCCTATATGGACTCCTGAATTTGATGATAAGGCTTTGCACAGAATGCAAATCCCTGTTGTTCCCAAACAGTCATCCAATAGATCATCAAATGAGGGCAATCATGGTAGGAGAGGGGAAGTACAACAAAATTTGAGGAAAGAGTTGTAGAAGTGGCAGCCATGTTTGCCAAAATTGTGGATGAAAAAGTGGGTTTAATTAAAGCTGACCTATAGTCAACCCTCAATGACATGGAGTCACGATTGCGTTCAATGGAGAGTCCACTTATGAAGCCTGGGAAAGGTTCAAGGATCTTCTAAGAAGTGCCAACAACACAAAATCAGACCGTAAGTGCAACTGGAGACTTTTTATAATAGCCTAAACGCTCAAACCAGATCAATAGTTGATGCATCTGCAAATGGATCCCTTATGATGAAATCTTACAATGAGGCGTATGAAATTTTAGAATGGATGTCCATCAACAACCATCAATAGCCAACAGAAAGGTTCCCATCCACAAGAACAGTAGCTAGAGTTCACGAGCTTGACGTCATGACAGCCCTCATTGCACAAGTTTTGTTGCTCACCAACATGATTAAGACGATGAGTCTCACTACCATAACACCATCAATGCAACCCACACAAGTAGCCTGTGTTTATTGCAGAGGAGAACATTTCTACTCTCATTGCTCAGCAAATCCTGAATCTGCCAATTATATGGGAAATTATAACAGGAGCAGTAGCAACAATCCTTACTCGAACACATATAATCCAAGGTGGAGACAACACCCTAACTTTTCTTAGAGTCAGCAAGGATAGCAATATGGAGGTCCTTCGCAATCCAACTGACCTCAAAACCCCCTGGATTCAATCAGCAACTTAAACCCGAGTATGGAACCCAGTCCTCAGTCTTCCATGGAAAACCTGCTCAAGGAATACATGGCCAAGAACGATGCCATTATACGAGCCAGCAAGTGCCCCTTAGAAATCTTGAAAATCAAGTCTGACAACTTGCTACTGCTCTAAACCCCTCTGGTTCCTTTCCTAGTGACACTAAATCCCTAGGAATCCTGGCGAAGAACAAGTTAAAGTTATAGAACTGAGGAGTGGTAAAAGAATGTTAAGCAACATAAGATAACTAAGCAACCTATTGAAGATGCCAAGCTGTTGTTAGGACGAACAAAGAAGGAGCGAGAAGCCACTGAAGAAGCATAAAGAACAGAGCAAAACACTTCTAAGCTGCAGCAATGTAACAATGCATCTAATGCTACAACATTCTCACAACATCAAGTGCCAGAATTACAAACTCCTAAGGAAGCATACGATGTTGTAGCAAGGCCGCAACATCAACCTAATGATCTAGGTCCATCACAGGCATTAAAGCAACAACTCCCCTTTCCTCAAAGGTTGCAAGTGATATAAGCATCAAAGTATTGGCATTTTAACAGTAAAGATGCAAGTTCGTGTCATATCGTATATCTTAAATGCTTCTCCTTTTATAGTTTATGAAGTGCATTCAATCGTTCAGAAATTCTTACCATTTAGAATTTGACCGTTGGATGTCTATTAGAACTAGAAGTAGTTGTTGAAGCTTCTGTTACTTTTTTGTTGTTGAGCTCTAATCCAAGTTTAATCATAGAATGTTTGTTATTTTTTTGTTAATGCTCCGACTTGAGTGTTGTATTAGTGACAGTAAGAAGCTTTCCATTTATTGCATTCAAATTATCCGTTAGACTGAGGAAGCTTTCCATTAGACACAACTTTGTAGACGTTGGAAGATTTTACGATATGTCGCTTTCATATTGCCGATAATGATCTTCGTACAACATCCCTTTGGTCTATAGATGACTTTGGTTACGTTGCTTTCACTTTCGCAAGAATTGGTCTCTGAGCGTATGATGATTTTACCTGCTCTGATTGAGTTTCCGTGTCCATGCTCTGTGTTTTCTGCAACTGCATTAAATGCTTCTAACACAAATCTTGCTTTATGAAGAATTTCATGTAATCCTACGTTTGATCATCTGAAACTCACTAATAAACATGTTAAGAAGCATTGAGAATAATAATGAGTGATAATATGAAGTATCAAGATAATAATTAGTGATTTTGAATTTTACGAAGACACAGGTTTAGTGCACAAACAAGTCACACTTGAGTGTTGTTCCTCAACACTCTAGTGTTGATGAACTTTACTCTGGAAAAGGACTGTCCGAAGATAAAGCCTAGTTGAAAAATAAGTGTATTCTTCCTAACACTCGAGTATCATAAATCCACACTTAAGTGTCATTTATTCATACTTGAGTGTTGATGCTTTGTGTGTCTGTAAAATACTGTTCAAAGAACAAAGTTAGAAAAGAAGTATTGATCTTTATAGACACTCGAGTATTACAAAGTCACGCCGAGTATCGAATGACACTCAAAGTGTGCCATTTCATCAACGAGTGTCATGCACTGGCCTTAGCAGAAATTACCTCAACACTCGAGTATTGATGCTCATACTTGAGTGTTAGCAACGTTGATTCTAGAATGAGTAATAGAGTCAAGCTAGATAATGTAAGTGTTGGAGCAACACTCGATTAAAGATCAATTTGCAGAATCCAATGGCTTCCAAAACGCAAGAACATTGACAAGACGAAGGTCAAATTCTAGTAAGCATAACGTCTTCGATATATCTCCAAATTTGGAAAATCACCTATCCCAGAAATTTCTTTAAGTCTTATTTCCAATGCAAAAAGAATTAGCTCCAAATTCATTGTGTGCGGAGTGTTATGATAAGATTACTGATTGTTGTTCTGGACCAGTATTTTTGCAATATCTCTCTCATTTGATCTTTGTTTTCCGTGATCTTGATGTTTTGTAAAAGGTATTTGAGTCTAGTTTCATATGCCATTAGTTTCAGCTTATTTGGATGTGTAGTGTGTGAGATATACCCAAATTATCAAAGATGTGTCTGTTGTGTGGCGTGATTTCATGTGGAACCTTATGAAATACATAGCTCTTTCATCTGAACTCCTTTTGGCTTTATTTTGGTGTCAAAATGACGCATTGGGAGTCTAGTTTCATATGAAAGTGGTTTCACCTTAATCGAAGTTTTGGTTTGAGAGATATCATTGAATTATCGAACCTTGTACATGTTGAACGTGCAACAGAGGTGAACAAAAGAGCTGGAATAATGTAACACTCAAGTGCTGAAATTTCAAACTCGAGTGTGCTGAAAAAATCAACATTTAAGGTACTGAAGTTGAGGCACTATAGCAAATCACTATACCACTCGCAAGAGCACTGTAGCAACACTTGAGTACTCCCTGAGAATGCGTTACTGCAGCAATTTGGCTACTATTCATCATAAAGCTAGAACTTACTTATTTTAACCCTAAATTAAGCCATTCCAACTTCCATTTGATTATACAGACTTAAATGTTGATATTTTCATTATATTTGGAAAGTTCATCTTTCTTCAATCTCCTCTCTTAATCATTCACCATAATTCAACTTGGATTAATCTACATGAAGCATAGTAGTTAGTCAATGCAGGAGATAAATATATTATACAAACTTTTTGCTCTTAATATTGGCATCTATATCTGACATCATCAAATCAAATCATTTCCAACAATACACACACATATATATAAACCAAAACAAAGCAAACACGTGCATATATTGCTAAAAACTCTCTTAAATTCAACTTTGTCATTAAACTTTCATTGAAATATATAGAGTAAATACCCTTTCTGGTCCCTGACAAAAACACAGACCCCATTTTGGTCCCTTACAAAAAAATCGACCCTTATTCGTCCTTTTTATGGACTAAAAAGGACTTTTTGGAAATTTGTGAGGGATCAAAATGTCAACCAATCGACCTTTATTCGTCATTTTTATGGACTAAAAAGGACCTTTTTTGTAAGGGACCAAAATGGGGATCGTGTTTTTTATCAGGGATCAGAAAGGGTATTTACTCAAATATATACACATATATTTATTTCATAGAATTGGACATTCAAGTGTTTGGCAATAGGATGTGACGTCATTCAAGAGGATGTTATTCAAATGTCCAAGGTTTCTCTAGTCTTTTTTTGTTTGAATAGTCTCAATCACACACATTAATGGACAAAGCACATAATATATAGAAGAAAAGTAAAGGGATATTTTGCCACGTTTATATGCTTCTTCAGCATTTTACAGAACTGATTCATCTATGAAAAAAATGATTAACCATTGTCTAGTATCATTATACCCGCACTAAGCCAATGAAATGATTAACCACTGCCCAAACTTCTTCCTAAAAAATAATGATGAACCAATAATATGGAAAAGAGCCAGTGAAATGATTAAAGGTTTTCACTGGCTTAGGGCGGGCATAGTGATACTGGCTTAAAAAGTTTGGTGTTAAGCCAACCTGATTCATCTATGAAAAAAATTAAACATATAACCAAAAAGAAGAATAGGAGTAAGTAAATAATTATTTTACTCACCAATATTCGGTACCTTTAGATTGTTCCAGTTAGAATTCTTACCAATATTCAATGCCCACAATCATCTCTCATTAGAATTCTTCTCGAAAACCTTTTCACAATAACTCCTTTAACTTTCTTGTTCTAACAGAACGCGCCAAAGAAGAACAGAAGGAGCCAAAGAAAAATCAACATGTGTTGCGGGAGAGAAGAAGGTAAACCCACAATACTTGAAACGGTGTCGTCATTTGACACAAAATGGCGTCGTTCCAGGAAGAGGATGGGAAGAGAATATTAAGGGAAGATGACTGTAGCCAAACCCCTCTTGGTACGGTCTTCTCTCCCTTTCAAGTAGAGTTTCTTGCTAGTCTCCCTATGTCGTGGCCAATGGATGTGCTGGTTGGGAGCGTGTCCTGTGGCAACTGCATGTTAGGATGTAGTATGGATGGATTGTGAGGAGGCATTTAAGTTTCAATCCCTTGAGACGCCCTCTGATGATGACCTCCGACGAGTTCCCCCATAGCCTTCGAAGTTGAGATTTGTGGTGGAGCAGTGGTACACGACATACCAGGGCTCAAATATCCAACAAGTTAAAGCCATGGAGTCTGATAGCAGCGAGCAGGGTGAGTTAGGAATTCTAAATAATAGTGCAGAGCAAATATTGAAGAACGCGCAGTGCAATAGCTCTGACTCATAGGTTTATTTATAATCACCAAATATACAATTCTGGAAGATCTTTCCAGGTATAGAATCATAACAACACCTATACAATACTGACACATGTACATAGAGGAATATTACGGTTACAACGGATTACAAGATATACAATACAAATGATGCACAAATGATCATATTCTAACATTCCCCCTCAAACGAGAGGGTGTTACTAATAGCCCAAGTTTGTCTCTGAAATATTCAAATTGTAACTGTGACAAAGGCTTTGCAAAGCAGTCTGCGATCTGAAGTGATGAAGGTATGTATCTAATATCAATTAGACCAGAAGAAACTAAATCTCGAATGAAGTGAATATCCACCTCAATGTGCTTACTTTTAGCATGTTGAACATGATTAGCAGCTAATGATTTTGCATTCAGATTATCACACCAAATTATTGAGGGGTTCTTAATAAACAGTCTTCTTTAATATAACAAAGAACTTAACCATTTTAGTTCTACAGATCCATCAGACAAGGCCCTATTGATGAGCATGATTTGTGCCATGTTTTCCCTGTATTTTAGGACTGAATTGTATGATGAATATGATCTTAAGTGCATGTAATCCTAGTAAAAAGGCATTTATTCATTGTACTGGGAACTTAAGGGTGAATTCTGTTTACATCCTAAACATGTGCTAAGAAAGAAGCAATTTTTGAGGTTTTATGAGAAAGTCTCATAACATAGCCGATGATGCGCTATAGCATCAGGACAGCCTTATCGAAGTGCAATACAATGCATCCCTGAAGTTATAGCATAGTAAGTGACGCAATGCTATGCGGCATATATATTCTAATCTTTTGTCAAGATTGTTTCAGGAAGTATAATGCAGGTCAAGGAGAGAAGGTAGATTGTCGATAAGGTTCTGGCCAGTGTAAGGAACAAGCGACCAAGTTCGATTTCTCAGAAGTGCTTGAACCTCATCGCGCATGGCGTTTCGCCATTCTGGAGAAGAAAGGGCCTCTCGAGCATGTATCGGATCCAGGTGTGTTGAAGAAGCCATAGCAAGAGCTATGAAAGGATGCTTGGGCTTGGTAATGCCAGCCTTGGCCCGTGTGGTCATGTCGTGTTGACTAATGGGCCCAGTTGAAGTTTGACACTGTTCACGAATTGGACTCACACTGGGCTCTGCAACTAGACTCGAGCTTACATTGATGGAATCAACGGAGTCATCGTGTTGGCTTGATGACGCCGGACTGTAAGACTTAGAGACATTAGTGGTGGTGGTCGGTCGTTCATGATTGCGAGGAGGATGAATTATCAAAGGAATAGGAGCTAACGTCTCTTGAGCAGCTCTGGAATTATCCGGCACTTCCGAGAAACCTGCTTTGAAAGGAAACACACTGGAATCAAACACAAATGCCGAGATACAAATACTCTACCTCACTTGCTGAGGCACCGATGACCTTTATGATTAGATGCCGAGCCAAGATACACACAATGTTGGCTGTGAAATTGAAATTTGTGGTTGTTGTAAGGTCAAAGGCATGGATAACATGCACATCCGAAAGATTGAAAACCATGATACGTCGGCTCTATTTTAGTTAACCGGAACAGGGGTGTCTTATTATTCAGGATTGGAGTGGGCATGCAATTAATCAATCAAACCGCCTGTTGGAAAGCATCTAACCCAAAACCTGAGAGGCATGCCGACATGAGCTAATAGAGCGAGCCCAGTCTCAACAATGTGTTTGTGCTTACGCTCAGCCCTGCCATTTTAAGCAGACGTATATGGACATGAGAATCACATTTGGATTCCAGCTTCTTGTGCAATGGGAAGAAACGACTTATATTCACTTCCATCATCACATTGTACTGATTTAATTTTCAAGTCAAATTGATTTTCAACTAGTAGCTTGAAATGTTTAAAAGCATGGACTGCTTCTCCTATGTGTTTCAATGGATACAACCAGGTAAAACGACTAAAATCATCAATAAGTGGATATAGAATCGATGACCATTGGCAGATACTACAGAGCAGGTCCCCAAAGGTCAGTATGGATCAACTCAAGGGGAGACTTAGATTGAGAAGTGGAAATAAAAAATGGTAAATATTTCGATTTCCCTAATTGACATGCTTAACAAATGAAATTGTCATAAGCAGATGTGCTCAAGGGTTTCTTATTACATTTAACTAAAATTTTCTTCAGTGTTTTGACACTCGGATGTCCTAGTGTGTGATGCCACTTAAGAAAATCACTATGTGTATCACATTCTGCCAGTAGAGCTTGAGGTGCACCATCAGACTTTCTTACCATAGTTGGAATGGGGTACATTTTGTGCCTTGGAGTGCCCCTGACAGTGTTTGGCCTGTCTTCAAATCCTTCACATCACAACCACTATCAGTAAAACACACAGAGATAGAATTATCATTGATCAGTCGATTGACACTCATCAGGTTTTTTGTAGCAGAAGGAACATATAAGACGTTGCAAAGGAGTAACTTATAATTAGATTTGTTGCAAGGAATGGCAACAGACCCAACACCAATAATTTGATTTCGCTGCCCAGTGCATGTGGTTATATGATACTTACCAACAGGAGTCATCTCTTCAAGCTGCTCAAAATGTGGGGTTACATGATAGTTAGCCCCACTATCCATGTACCACGTTGGGTCTGAAAAGGAGGAAGGATGATTAGCATAAGATGAATTAGCATAAAAAGCTTGAGGAGCAAAGTGATTGAAACTGGAGTTATCATCACGATAGTAACAGGTGGCAATGGTATGCCCAGGTCTCTGACAATGGAAACAAAATGGACGCCCACTGCCTCCTCGTCCGCGACCACGGCCTCCTCCAAAACGACCACCGCCTCTGTTTCCTCTGCCCTGAAAGTTATTCTTCCATCCATGGTTATTACTGGAGTCTGGAGTTTCATCGTTGCGCTGAGCGACATTAATCGACGGCTAAATGCTCAAACTCGCGAAGTGATTCAATTGACTCAATTGCGATTCAAAGGAAAGTAGGGCAGCTTGAGCCTCGATCCATGTTAGATCAGGCTGGTCGACTAACTTGACGACGATGGCATTATAATCTGCATCCAGGCCATTAAGAGTGTGTAGTACGAGGTCATCTGTAGCTATGGGAGAGCCAACGAGAGCAAGTTCATCGGAGAGAGTTTTCATTTTGTTCAAATATTCGGTCATCGTCAAGGAATATTTCTTGGTATTATGAAGGTCATTCTTGATGACCATGACTCAGGCCTTGGTTGACGCACTGGTTAGATCACGAGCTTCATTCCACAGTGCTTCTTGCAGTGTAGGAGCTGAGATCCAATTTCTTGGGTCATGGTGTTTCTTAACCAGCCAACAAGAAGATGATCAGCCAAAAACCATTCGAGATAGGCTGGGTTGGGCTTGTTGCTTGTGTCACCGGGGACAACTTTCGCCGACGCACAACTTAGTCCATTGATGTGCCCTTCAAGATGATTGCCTTCGATCAATGGGAGGACAATTGATTCCCAGACAAGGAAATTGCAGCGATCCAACTTGATTGCTGCTGTCTAGCTAGATGAGCTAAAGAGGGAGTACGATTTCACATTGGTGAGATCACCAGAATCATTTGACGAGGTAGTCCTAGACATGACTGTAGCTCTGATACCAAGTTAGGAATTCTAAATAATATTGTGGAGCAAATATTGAAGAAGGCGCAGTGCAATAGCTCTAGCTCATAGGTTTATTTATAATCACCAATTACACAATTCTGGAAGATCTTTCCAGGTACAGATCATAACAACACCTATACAATACTGACACGTGTACAGAGAGGAATATTCCGGTTACAACGGATTACAAGATATACAATACAAATGATGCACGGACTGTTGCGCTAATTGGACTTGTGTCAACCTCTAATGATGATATTTGATGGGTGCCTCCAGGAATCTCAGATGAATGTAAGGAGTTCAAAGGTACTGACTTTGCGATCCTTGGATTATGATGATAGTGGCTTGCTGAAGTTTCGATATTTTCCTACTAATGTCCCTTTGGGATTGAGATTTGAGATTGGTAGGATAGCTTTTCTTGGTGTTGGCTTCTCTTTGTTAAATCCGGATGACCATTTAGAAGTTTTGACACCCAGTGTGGCTTGGTTAGTCTCATTTGATTGGATAGTTAATTATATATCTTCACTGGTCAGTGGGTATTATAAGTCAATATATCTTAACCAAGCTGTCACTGTCCTACTAGATTTGGTTTGGAAGATTGTTAGGTTGGGAAGAGTAGGAATGACTGATCCAAGCCCCAAAACCAGGTTTTTTGAGACCTCTTCAAAAATTGGTTATGCTTGGTCGGAGGTATTTGTATGTGGAAGGAAGGTAAAGTATTTTGTTAGTCAACTGTCTAAGGAATCTGAAATCGATAGACAACTAGGAATCTTCAATTCGAGCCCCTTCAGTATGATTGTATGTGTTGTTCATCATCGATTAAACATGTGCATGTTGAATGTGTTGATCAACACTGATCATTATTGGGCTAGACATGTGCTTGTTCATTATGCATGGCATTAATATTCATCCTCGGGCTGTTGTTGTTTCCCTTTCTTTTTATTTCTTTGATCGTGCTTTCTCCTATAATATGATGAATGTTGTTCTTCTTCAGTACATTTTTGTTTCAAGGAATTTGGTTAGGAACCATTCTTAAATATGTGTTCCCATAGAAGCAAATTTGGTAGCTGGGTGGATTGTCAAAGTTTCATCGGAAGGGTCTTACCCTTTAATTTGGGTATTTCAACTTTCGTCCCAGTTGCAGGCCTATGGCGTGGAAGATATATTTCAACTTTGCTATATTCACATTGTATTGAAGAACTTTTAAATACTTAGTTTCTCTAGTGTGTTTGCCAGGGCGTTTTGTTTCTTTTATTTTTTTTGATATAAAAATTTTAGGAGAGAAATGGTTCATCCCACAACCTAAGTAGAGGCTTGTTTCACCTATGCTTAATTCAAGACACAATAAGATACATATCTCCGCCTTAATTTTGATTATCAGTCGCTTTATAGATCTCTAGGACGCTAAATCCTAAAGACTTCGACCAACTCCACTGATCGAATCGAACATTTGGAGTTTGGTTAGGTTGTTTTAATTGGACTTGTGGACATTGTAACTCGTCTGATTTCAATACCAGTACTTCCTTTATTGGGAGGAAAAAATGAATAGGTAGATTAGAAGCGGGCCAGGGTTTTGATTGATCAAAATATTTAGACCTATTGAAAGTCAGAATTGTACACGAGAGTACTTGCTTTAAAAAAGGCGGAAAAAATGGAAAAAACATGGGTAGAAAAGCCTGAACTGAGTTAAAATCTTATTTTCCATATTTACCATTTTTCTGTCATCTTGTCAGGCGAACCTTGTTTCTTTTATCCTCGATGAAACACCAGCTGGGATGCCTCTAAGAACCATGCAAACTATAAGAAAACTATAGAGTAGATGAAACGAAAACAGGGTGAGAGAGGGACTCCCGATGATTGCAACAAAGAAATTAACATTAACAATGCAATTTTCAGCCTATAGCATTACAAGGTGGCCAACATGGCTCTGATTTTGGCTCTAAGCTCATCAGAAACATCAGTGGTTCCAGATGGTTGCGATGGCTCCCTTGAATGGCGATATGATTTGGATAGATAGACAGAAGCTTCCTTGCCAGCACATCGATCCTCACTTGCTCTTGACTGGTCAGGTTTCATATTTATCTCCCCCTCTTCTAAGTCTCTCCCTCTGTCAGATTGAGATCTACTCCTTTGCTTTCTAGTTCTACGGTGGTGCCGATGCTCACCATCAGAGGAACTATAACCTCTATGTCGAGAATGTTGATGTTCATCATCAGATGAGTTACTTTCTCTACGTTGGCGTAGAGAAGAATGATGCTTTTCATCAGAGGAACTATCATATTTATGATAATCCCTAGAGTGATGAGACTCATCATCGGAGGAGCTACCATGCTTAGTCTGCTTGTCATCTCTGTCCTGAGAAGAAGAGTGTCTTTTCTTGTGCTTATGCCTGTCCCGGCTGCCGTGTGAAGATCTATGAGACCGGTGCTTTCTTCTGGAACGTTTGTGATCCTTTCTATCTTCTTTCTCTCCCTCTTCTTCATGTCTACTGGATCTGGGGCGATACTTGCGTTTTGATCTCCGTTCAGTATCGCCAGCTAAAAGTTTCTCCTCAGACATCGGACTTTTGTCAGAATTATCAACCTCATGTGGAACAGAACTTCCTTCCCTTTCTTTGCCAACAAGATTGCCAATCTCAGCACCTGAACCAGATATCCCAGATCCAGGTGGCTCAGCACCTGAACCAGATATCCCAGATCCACTTTTTATCATGGCTGCAAACATTTTTGCTCGTTTCAACCTCTCTGCCTTAAGCTTCTGCTCTTTTGACATGGATGCCTCAGATGAGTCGGCCTCACCAGCTGCTGCAATAGCAGCAGTCTCTGCAATAACCTTGGCAACAAGGACTGAAACACTAGCCTCTGCATTCTGCTTTGACTTCTGAACAGAACTCTGTGGTTGAGATGAAAGCATGCTTCCAAGGCCAGATAGATGACCACCATCACTGCCAAGGCCTTGACCATTACCACTCGAGGACTTGGTAAGAATTTCTAATGACGGATTTTTAATACCCCTTGTGGCAGCCTGAAGAATAGCTGCAGCTGCTGCGGCATCCATACACACTCCCATTTGAGGCTGAGAGTCTCTGGAAGTTGGTTCCTGTCCATCTTTCTTTGATTTGTTAAGAACCATTTTGAACTTCTCCTTCCGGTCATTGTCATAGGGTAAATCAGAACCCATTGATCCAACTGAAAGATTGTCAATTTCTTTGTGTGAAGCAGATCTCTTGTCCCCAGTGTGACCAACTGGATCATGTTTCTCAAGGAGGAAACCCATGCCCAGTGATTTAGACTGCAAAAAATACAAAAAATTAAGTTGTAGGTAAAACCTGGTAGGTACAATCAATTATAAAAACAGCAAGGAAGACTCAATTTTGGGATGCGCTAAGCATGCTGCAAAAAGTAAATATAGAATCAAAATAAACATGATTACTTTGATATTAACATAAAAGATTAATTTCAAATGAACTTAATATTACAAATATTAGCAGAATGGTAATAGCCATTTTCATAATCACCATGTCATCCCATGATAAGACAAGATATCATGTATGCACAAATTAAATAGCAATATAGCATCGCTTAGACACAAGCATGCATGTTACACCTACAAGTATATGGTTGACAAACACACTCACCAACGAGAATTAAGATACATTAAATCATTGCTGATGATGTCTATTGATCATAGTCAAAGTACATATAAATTTGCAAATCAACCAAATTGTTAGTTATTGAGGTGGTATAAGGCAGGAGTTACTCAATCGCCCCAACAAAACAGATAACCGATTACCCAGCATCCCATGGAATACAAAGTAATGAGGTCCATCTGATTTCTAAGGCATTGAATGGACCATATAAAAATATATTCAAGCAAGAAGAAATGAGTTAAATAATTCTGAGAAGCATACCTCTTGAGCATTTTGAAGCACTTTTATATAGTAAGGATGGTATTGATTAGAGGGCAGAAGAAATGGGAACCGTCCATGAGCACGGTCCTGTTCAGCAAGAACAGATTCAAACTCCTTGCCATTTTTTAAGATGAACTCTACTATCTTCTCAATAACTCTCTTTAAGTCGGATGGAGGTTCCACAATTGGTTTTTCAATCTTGGTTTTACTAGGCAAAGAAGTCAGTGACTTGTCTGCTGCATTGGACAGTGATCCCAAGGCATCAACCTTTCTTGCCTTGGCTGAAGTGGCAGCCTTAAGAGTATTGATAGAATGATTTCTCTTTATGACAGGAACTTTCTCTTTTGAAGTGGATATTGAATTCTTGGATGTACTTCCATCCTTTTTTACTCCAACTGGCAAAGATTCAACCTGTGCTGTCCCTTGAGAAAATGGTTTTACATCACTGACGGCTTCCTCACATTCATTTCCTTTCAATTCAGGAATTTTACCAAGGGTTCCATCATCATCATCTCCAGATCCATACAAAGATCCTAGCAAAGACAATGCACCACCAGTTTGATCAAGCCCCTGATTATCATTCTTGTTTCCAGATGAGTTGCCATCATCAATGCCAAGTTTCAAAAGTTCTTGATGGTCGACAAGAAATCTGAAGTATGCATGAAGATGATGATCAGGCATCAAAAACCCAAATGTTGGATTATCCCCTTGTTTCACTCTCAGGATAATTTCGGATTGGCCTCCATGTTTACTGACAAACATTGCAGTTCTTGCAATAATCTGATGCACCTTCTCATTTGGAGGCTGGAAGAACAAACAAACAAACAAATGTTTTTGTTCAATAAATTTGGAAGTTCATTTTAGCTCAACAACAATCTAAAAAAGGATCTTGCCAGAAAGAATTTCTAGAATTTAGATAGTTAAGTCGTACTAAACATACACAACATAACCTCACACATACTTTGATAACCATAAAGATCAAGAAACAGAACTTTATGAAGATAGTTTTCATCCCAATTGCTCTCTCAAGTAAAGAACGAACGAATTCCTAACATCCTAATATCACCTGCACGACCCCTTCTCATGACATCAAAAGGAAACAAGGTGCCTGTGAATGGGCTACCTTAAGTCACAAGAACTCCATTTCAGCTCCAAGCATCTGAAACTTAGACATGGTAAGCCTTAGAATAACATGCACTCTAGACAGTTTTCACCTAGCCACATTGGTTAAATAATGAAAGGTCAAATATTTCAATCCGAAAAGCAAATAACAAGGAAAGAAATTAGACTAAGGTCACTCACCAGGTTTGAAAGTAAGCTCTCAGGAACTGGGAAGTGCGGATGAAAACCAGAGTCAGTACCATTGTTCTTTGTTTCAATGGCCTTGTCGGGATTTCCATATGAAAATCCAACAGCACGATAGCCACCCGAGATCACCGGCTCAGAATCATTATCTGAACATGGACACACAAAATGATATCCATAATTATGATTGTTGGCAATAATTGGAGGCAACAATATTATCCCACACAAACAGTTGTGGCACTTCTACAAAAAGAATCTAATGGTAAAATGACCAAGACAGGTAAAACATCCTTACTTGTATACTGACAGAGGAACTGTAGCAAATTACATTGCATCCTGCATATCTGGATAATGTTGTCGGGAAAGAAAACATAACAACAAAAAAACACTCAACAAAGTTTTAGGCCCAAAAAATATCTTCACTGTTTTGAAATTCACTAGAAGTTTATCTGACTTGAACAGGCAGCAATGCATCATTCAACACCACGTAGTTAGACTTTGTTATATAAATGAAAGATATTAATCTGTCCAAAGCACATAGTAAGATTGACAAAGCACATAGTAAGACTGACTTAGTTAACACCTAGTGATCGAAGCCAGAAATATTAATCTGTCCAAAGCATAAAAATAGTAAGACTGGCTTGGTCAATCACTGAAACACTGTCAACTTTTTTAAGTGATGTCAGCTAACTACTTGAAATTCATCAAAAAGCCTATTCTGACATGGCTTACAAATTTTGCAGCCCCAGAATATGCTAAATTCCTTTCATCACTTTAAACAATGTTGTAGCTGATCCAGCATATAACAACAAAACTGTGAAATCGTAATTTTTTTCCCCAGGACACTCATATTGCCAATCATTATTGTTGTTATTAATTGAAGAAAGAAGTAAAACTTCTCAAGAATAAAAAAGTTTAAACAAGAACTTCCTACATTTCATGGAATTGATGCTTTAAGTAAGAACCAATATAAAGGAAAATATTAGATATAAAATATTGCCAATTTCACCAAGGCATATATTGTATAAAAGAAAAATGATGGCTTGTTAGTATTTGAAAAGGTGGATGAAGACAAATCCAGCGAATTATACATGCAATACATAAGTTAGTTACGCTGAAAATAATCACCATAAGCTAAGGGCAAGGCATGGTCTGATTGATAGATTATCAGTGTTAATTCATAAAGGTAAAAGAAGTTCAAACATGGTAGTTTAAAATAGAAGTCATCTGTCCATACTGTTCACCCTTTTAGCATGGAAGGATGCATTACCCGCAAAATTCTATTCTGAATTTTCCATCTTAAATCTGACAAAATCTCCATCTATTACGCAATCTGTAGTCACTTTCTTATTGTTTCTCTCTTCAATTTTCAAAACTCGAAAGAACAGACTAGCAATCCTTCCTTTTCCAGCAGGAAATGTCAAATAATCATCAATGATAATTACTTTGAAATACCATCCGGGCACAATCCTTTATCAATCAATAAGCATATAAATCTCTCTTTGGTCATGGACACGACTTTTTAAAGGATGGATAGCTTTGCTTCATGATTAAGTTTCTATATTCCGTTTTTTTTTTTTTGCGATTCTATCACTTTGTCTGAGAAAACTGCTTCAAACTCCGCTCATTCTTTTATTAATTTTAATTTACTTTTTTTCTCTCATTGACTAAATTTTTCTACAATCAAAAATAGATTAGAATAAAGCATAGACCGATAAGTCCATATCATCATCAAAACATGAACCAAGAATCAAAGAATAAAGCCAGAGGATAAATTTAAACCTAAATAAAAAATAGGGAGAGAACACTTTGACGTTACCTTGCTCTTGTTCTTCGGAAGGTGAAGGTAGATCAAGATAACGTTCATAATCCAGATCCGCCCCGAGAGACAAAGAAGCAGGATCGGGATGATGCCCAGCACGGCGCTTGAGCCGTGGTGGAAGAGGGCCAGGGAGCAGATGGCGGACGTCGTAGCGGTCGATCGAGAGGGAATTCCACTCAACAAGAGCCTCGCTCGAGTTAACGAACGTTGACATGGCGTCGTCATCGAAAAGCAAAGCATGGCGGCCAACAACCTCGAGATCCATCGGTTCTCGAGTCGCCGGATTCGTCAACGACGGCGGAAAGATGGGGATTAAGAGGTTCCAAAAGATCTATTTGCTCACTACAACAAAATCTAATTATTGACGAAATATTGAGAGTGTTTACGAATTTTGGATTGCAATTTTCACCACAGCTTCAGATTATTATCAGGTTTGATATGAGAGAAACAAATTTTGATGTTTTCCTGCTGTTAGCAAGTTCCTACACTGTGGCTTGTTTGTTTGGGCCGACACAAGCTATAACACCTTCGGTTTTCGTCTTGAGGTTTCCACGGTCGTGGGTTCCGCCTGGCCTTGGGTGTATATTTCTATCACTCTATATATGATTAGGGTTTTTTTGTGGTTCGAAGATTTAGCT
The DNA here is from genome assembly GCA_019022615.1 of Acacia melanoxylon. Lineage (NCBI taxonomy): Eukaryota > Viridiplantae > Streptophyta > Magnoliopsida > Fabales > Fabaceae > Acacia > Acacia melanoxylon. The sequence continues at coordinate 1,751,934 of JAFJYJ010000002.1, forward strand.
TTTTCTTGTGTAACAGGAAATTACATTCAAGAACTTTATTCTATTTTTTCCTCGCCATTAAAGTGGTCAAATATTTGGTAAGATTAGAGTGAAACTGGTTTTTAGTTTGGATTTAATAACATTGATTTTTTCACAAAATAGCGGATTAATCCAGAACCAAATCGATGAGAAATTGTATATTTTAGGATAATTAATATAAAATTCTAAAAAAAAATTTAAAAAAAGATCAATTTTTTATTACAAAGAAAAACCGAACTGGATTGATATATGGACCAGACCAATTTACTGGTTTTTCATCTGGATTTAATAACATTGATTTTTTCACAAAATAGAATAGACGGATTACCCCATGCATTTTTTGTGGTTCAGTGATTTAGCTTTTTTGTGTAACAGGAAATTACGTTCAAGAAATTTATTCAATATTTTCACAAAATAGACATTAACAATTTTCTATCACTTGATCCTGAAATGCAATACATATGTTATCTTTTCTGACTATTAATGGTTAAAAGGTGAGAGCCAAACTGAACCTTAAACCAAGTCCTGGTTCAATTGGTCAAATCAGAACAGTCTAATACTCCAAAACACAGTTTAAGTGTGAAAGTAAAATGCTTCTAACAAGAAACTGTAAACTATATTCTACATATTGGCCAGTAGGATGATGCAAAGTGACTCTGGTTATTCAACAAGCTTGTTGATCAAGCTGTCGGGAGAACTGCAGAAATGAAGCTACCAAAAGTAATAAGGGGAATGTGATATATAGGCATTGTGAGTGTACTTGAAGTTGTATAGAGGCTTTGAATTCAATAGCCATACACCTAGACCAACAAGCATGCATTAAATTACATGGCAACAATACTGCCATTATGTGCATCACAATGACCAGTCACTAGGCAATTTTGGTACACTGGAGTACAGAGAGGTAAAGAATAGATGACATTCAAATAATTTGGAAACCCGTCCTTCACCACACGTTTATAAATTCAGTGCAAGCTTCAAAGAACCGTGCTTGTCAATGAAAATTGAAAAGTTCATTATTAGTCTGATGTTTCTTGAAACGTGAAGGATTACGTTGAAAACATGAAAGAACTAATTGGAAACAGACTTGGGGAATATGGGGCGTGAATACAAATACGCTTGTAAACAGGTGTGCTTTCTACAAGAGACTAAGGTTATTCGGGAAGCCTTTTGATCAAACTGCCCTGTTAATAATAGAACCTAGGTTTTTGAAAAGTAGCAAGGGGAATGGGAAAAATATAGACGCTGGTGGTTAGCAAGTACGACTATGAAGAGATAATTTAACACGAGAGAAAAAAGTGAAATAATGCTTCAATCTTGTATTCAGGTAGCAATCAACTATATATTAAATGTTAATATAGTTTTCGTTTTAAAATAAAACAGGAATGGGACCAAAAAACAACAAAAAAGGAAGGAAAACCGGACTAATTAACCCGTGCGCGCGTAATGGAAATGATTCTCAAATTTGGAAAATAATTTTAGTTAATGATTAGAAAAGGTTGAAAATATGATAGTAAATGATGTGTGGTACAAGTTAATAAATGTAAGGTACAATAATACAATGTGCCGATCACCACAGAGACTTGGGAAAGGGGTTTGGGATGATGTTAAGGACCTACTTTGACAGACAATCTTAATAAAAAAGTTAGTTAATTTTGGGTTATCGCATGATTTTTCATGCAATAGCTCATGAGGTTGAAAAACAAAAATGTGTTGATCATTGTAGAATCTATAACTCCTTACGGTCTTTATGAGTTATTAACCGTAACTCCTTAGACCAATGAGTTATTATTATTTTTCTTTAACCCGTAACTATTTACGGTACTCATGAGAATCTATAACTCTTTACGGTACTTATGAGTTATTTTTAGGAGTTGATTCTTGGATACTCTTAATCACATTAGACCTCATAACTCTTAACGGTGCTTATGAGATAAACCCGTAACTCATTACAATACTCATGAGAACCCATAACTCTTTATGGTTCTCATGAGTTAAGCTTCTAAGCTCCATATACTCTTTCTCATTAGACTAAGGTGAAGATGAAATATCACCTAAGAGGGGGTGAATTGAGTGATTTCAAAAACTTTTGCGATTAAGACCCCGAACATAATAACAGAGGAAAGGATAGAGAAGAAATGAACATAGAAGATTTATATTGGTTCGGTCCAAACTTTTGACCTACGTCCAGTCTTCAGACACTCTGGGCTTTCATTAACACTTTGACACGATTACACACTCTGTAACTTGAGTAATCCCCTCTTTAGGATTCACTCCCCCTTACAAGTTGTAATTGATACACCCATTCTCAAGGTCCCTCTATCTTGAGTTTCTTACAAAAATAATGATCACATAATAACTCTCTTACAAAGTAGATAAAGAATCACTAAAGTACAAAATATCTTAAGATATTATATAATAATGAATGAAACATTAATTGCAATAAATTCGTTTGAGCGTAAATGTTTTGGTAGTTGATTCATATTGAATGCTTCGGCTTATATTTGGTGGTTGCAATTAATGATCGTTGAGAAGCTTCAATGAATCCATTATGAGTTTTGAATATAGCCGTTAGACAGTTGAAACTCGTTCGTTACTCATAACGTTAATCTTCCAGAGTTGTCGCTGTAATTGTGCCACTTAGACATTCCTTCATTCCTTTTGTTTTGCCCGTTGCCTTGCAGCAGTTAATGCGAAATGAGAATAGCAGAAAAGTCTTTTTGATTACTCAGAGAATGGTTGCCTTTGTTGGTGCTTGGTTTTCTACAACTGCATTAAATGCTTTTGACATAATTAATGTTTTTTGAGATTTCAAAGTTAATCACCCATATAATCATCTGAAACTCATTAATACTTTACTCTGACAAATCCTTGATCAAGAAGGAATTTGATTAATCTCTCATACCAAGCTCTAGGAGCTTGCTTAAAACCATATAAAGCCTTTTTGAGACAAAACACATGATCAGGATGAGAATTATCTTCAAATCCAGGAGGTTGTTCAACATAAACTTCTTCTTAAATAAAACCATTTAGAAAAGCACTTTTCACATCCATTTGATATAATTTGAATCCCTTAATGCAAGCAAAGGCTAAAAGAACTTGTATAGCTTCCAATCTTGCCACTGGAGCATACGTTTCTTTATAATCAATTTCTTCTTCTTGATTATAGTCTTTTGCCACTAATCTTGCCTTGTTACAGATAATGATTGCGGATTCATCTCGTTGGTTCTTGAATACCCACTTAGTGCCATTAACCGGGTGGTCTTTAGGCCTAGGTACCAAGTCCCAAACTTGATTTCTTTCAAACTAATGTAACTCCTCTTGCATTGCTATAACCCAATCACTGTCTGAGAAGGCTTCGTCAATCTTAGAGGGTTCAATTGCAGAAATGAAAGCAAAGAAAGTAACTTCATTCAAAGTACTTTTTCTAGTTCTCACTTCTTGATTTACATTACCTATCACTTGGTCCAGAGGATGACTCCTACTGTACCTCCAAGCTCTAGGTTGAGATTGATCAGTGTTTTTGCAACTGTTTTCATTTTCAAATTCTATTTCTAAAACATTTTCAGAATTTTCCAAAATAGAAGGAATTTTTGAAATAGATTGACTTTGATGAATTGGCTCATCATCATCTAAGCATTTGTCAGGCTTAGCTTTGCAGAATACAACATGCATAGATTCTTCAACAATATGAGTATGTTTATTAAAGATTCTATAAGTCTTACTTCTATTAGAATAACCCAGAAATATACCTTCGTCAGACTTAGGATCAAACTTTCCTAAGTTGTCCTTACCATTATTGTGAACGAAGCATTTGCATCTGAAGATATGCAAGTGAGCTAGATTTGGCTTCCTTCCCTTATATAGTTTATAAGGAGTCTTTTCAAGCTTCTTTTGGAGGTACGCTCGATTTGAGATATAGCAAGCAGTGGTCATGGCTTCTGCCCAGAAAATTTGGGAAGTCTGATTCTCGTTCAGCATAGCTCTAGCCATTTCAATGAGGACTCTATTCTTCTTTTCTACCACTCCATTCTATTGTGGAGTCCTCGAGGCTAAGAAGTTATGATCAATCCCATGGGCATCGCAGAACTGTCCGAAAGCTTGATTTTCAAACTCTCCTCCATGATCAGTTCGTATTCCTGAAATAGAGAACCCTTTCTCATTTTGCACCTTCTTGGCAAAAACAACAAATTGATCAAATGTTTCATCTTTTGAAGATAAGAAAATTGTCTATGAAAACCTAGAAAAATCATCAATAATGACCAAAGTATATAAATTACCACCAAGCTTTTTACTCTAGTAGGTCCATCTAAATCTATATGAAGTAGTTGGAGAGGTTGATTAGTTGAGATTTCATTTTTAGATTTGAAAGATGACTTGGTTTGTTTACCTCTTTGATAAGCATCACAGATCATGTCATTTTTAAAACAAAGCTTTGGTAAACCAAGAACCAAATCTTTTCTTATAGTTATGCCACAGCCCTGTACTTTGACTAACGCTCAGGAGGTTGTGGAAAAGTCCTTCCACAAGGTAGACGTATTTGATTTGGGGTCCATCTTTATTTCCAACTTCGCCAATTCCAGCAATTCTTCCAGATTGGTTTCCCCCTTGCCACCATCTCTTTGTTTTAATGTAGCAAACTTATATTGATCTTTTGTCATATGTCTAGAGCAACCACTGTCAATATAACACTTGTTGGATGGAATTTTTCTCCCGTCATATGTCTAGATCTCTCGCCACTTATACTGGCATATTTTACTCAACTAATAGTCCTTTACCTAAGGACATGGTTGGGTGGCTTTTTTCTACCAACCGATTAACACCATATAAGTGTTATGCGCCTTTTTGCACTGACACTTTAATCCACGGCCTTTGCATACTAGGTCCATTGACCAGTATGACTGAATTACTTAGTCCCCAAGAGGCTTCCTATCTCCTAACATTCTTGGGACTCTTCTCGAATTGGGCTTAACCGTTTGCCTAATTTAGGCTTATTCTCAAATCTCATGACCCGAATTCTCGGATGTTACATATTGTACTTCAGTGTTCATTATATTCACTTTTGAGAGAGAAGATTGATTATAATTCTTGGTCATAAAGTTTGTATCCTTACGGTGTGTAAAGGGGATTATCTCGATCAGAGATTTGTGAACGGCTGCATAAGTGCCCGACTGAACTTATAGGATTGTAGTAGTTCTCAGGTACCCAGTTAAAACTTGAGGAAAATTGTGGATTTGAAATCTCAGGAGGAGCTTGGGGGACTAGACTTAAGTCATCGCGGATTGGGTTGAACCATGATAAATCACAGTTTGCATATTGTTTTCCCTAAGCTCTAATATTTCCAGCATATATTGTTTGAATATTTATTTGAATATCTGCCAGTTGATTTAGGACTCATTACGTTCATACTTATTGTTTTTACTAAGATGTGAAAAGATTTACAAAGTTCCTAAGTTTTTATCATACACCCAATTCACCCCCTTCGATGTCAGCCAGTTCTAATAAGTCAAACGCTCACAAAGATTTTGCCTGACACTTGCTTCATTTTTGGAAGTGTTGTATTGGACACTCGAGTGCTGGCCAACACTTGCATAAACTTTGCATGACACTCAATTGATTTATGAAAGTATTGTGATAGACAATCGTTTGCATAAATGAGCACTCGAGTGCTAGCTAACACTCGTAGAAATTTTGCATGACTCTTGCTTCAACCCTGGAATAATTGTGATGGACACTCGAGTGTGAACTCCAACACTTGAGTGCAAGGTAAACACTTGTAGGTTCAGTGCAAGATACTCATTGATAAATCAAGAGTGTTGTCTCTTTTATAAGGTGCACCCGAGTAACTCAATGTGATACTCAAGTCAAGCACTCGATTGTGACTTTGTGACACTTGAGTGTCTGATAGAAGTTGAAACCATTTTAACTAGTACTCAAGTGTGTGTTATCAAAACACTTGAGTATCCTATTTTTCAATAGTCTTCTACCAGACACAAAATTCATCATCACTTAAGTGTGACATCAAATCCACTCTAATGTAGCACTCGAGTGTATCTGGAACAACACTTAAGTATCTATTCTTGCTCATAAATTCTCTATCAAATATCTTATGATATTCATTGTTCAACAATGTTTCTATATCTACTCTGTGAGAGAGTTTACAATTGATTTGATTTCTGTAAAATTGCAAGGTAGTGAGACCTTGAGTGTGGTTGTTAGATTAAAACTTGTAAGGGAAAGTGAGTCCTAGTGAGGATTACTCTGTACTAAGGTACCAAGAACCCGTGTAATCTTGGAATGATAGTGAAAATCTCATAGACGTTCTATTTAATATCCTGAATTTTGGGCTTAGAGACCAAAGAATAAGCTTGTATTAGGCAGATGACTCAGTCCAATTCGAGAAATGTGACATCTCAAATTTTGAGATTTGAATGTTAGAAATATTATATGGGATTTTATTAAGACAATAGGACCTATTTTCCCAACTGTTTTAGAAGAAATAATTAGAGAATAATTATTGGCCTATAAATTTTAGAGTCAGTATTTTATAGACTGTAGAAGCTAATTGAGGAAGAAAAATCCTTATATAAGATTAATGATTTATTTCTAATATCGATCCAATATTTGCAACTAAATGAGTAAAGAAACAAGTTGCGAATTTTGTAGAGAGGTAAATAGGGATCGAATGGGATTAGTAGGAGTGAACCCCACATATTCACCACCTCACCTCCTCCTGGCTTGCTCAATAAGATGTCACCTCACCCCTCTTTCTAGCTTGTTCAACAAGCCCTGCTCTAACTTGTTGGCCAAGCACAACTCTGGCTTGCTCGGCAAGCCTGCAACCTCACTTTTTCTTTGGCTTCTTCGACAAGTCGTTGCCATTTCTTTTCCTTTCCCAATGCTATTTTTGGCCAGCATACAAAAAAGAGAGGTGAGGGACGGTAAGAGAGAGGGAGGAAAGAGAAAAGTTTAAGAGCCGATTTCACTTCCAATTCAGCGTTTTTAGCTCTTGAGGCCTTCTTTCATGTTGTTCCTATTAGTAAGAGCAACATTTCTACAATTTCAGATTCTTGATCAAAGGTTTTTGGTGCTGTCTATATGGAAGAGGTTATATCAAAATGAAAAACCGACTATGGAATTGAGTAGAGGTACTTATGAACTCCGATTTGAACCGAATATCTTCAGGTTTTTACAAGTTGTTATATTGCCCTTGAAGGTGGAATATCACCTAGAGGGGGGGTGAATAGGTGATCTTGAAATTCTTTCGCTAATTGCTCAAGAACACTTAAAATAGAGATAGAGAGAAGAGCAATGAACACAAGAGATTATCTGGTTTGGCCCAACTCTTGACCTACGTCCGGTCCCTAAAACACTGGGATTTCACTATCTTCAAACTTGATTACGTACTCAGTAACTCACTAGTAATCCTCTCACTAGGACTTACTCCTCTTTACAAGTTGTAACCAACTAACCGTGGACACAATTACACACTCTGTAAACGAAGGATGATCCTTTCACTCTCGGACTCACTCCCCCTTACAAGTTGTAATTTATGCACCCACACTCAAGATACCTCTACCTTGAAATTTGAATGAATTGTAAAACAAATGATAACACTCTCTCACAGAGTAGATAAATGATAAACACTGAAGCTCAATGATATCCTAAGATATATACAGAATGTAGATTGAATGCTTTTAATGCTTTGTCTGTGTATTTGTCTATCCCGCCGATGAATTCAAACCTTCGGGTATTTATTCTTTGAAGCTTGAAGACCGTTGGAAGGTTTTGAATCTGCCCGTTTGAATGTTCGAATATGTCCGTTGAAAGTGTTCAAACATCTCGCGCTTCGCTTAGCCATGATCAAGTGTCCGCTTGGTTGGGACTCCGTATAGCCGTTATTCACGTGGTCCAGGATGGAGAATAACTTAAAATATTGATTCGGTGCTTTTGACGGTATGGGTCATCCTTCATCATGTAGAACTTACGTGTCTCCGTCCGTTTGGTGCTTTACTGACTCATCGAAATTCAAACAATGGTTGATCATCCGAAACTTGCTAACAAACATGATTAATAGCATTGAGAAGTATAGCAAGTAGAAATTAATTGATAAGAATCATTTATGAAATCGAACGTTGTCGCGCTATCGAGCTTTATTGTCTAACGATAAATGGTGTGTTTGAATCCTTCATATAATCATAGGTTGTCATTCGGTGGTCTCGGATGCATATTAGCTTAGAATGTTGATTGGATGCTTTTTCGGCATGGGCTATCGCATCTTGTCGACTTTGTTTCTTGACATTCTTAGTGTGTCGCCTTGTAAGAATTTGAACCTTGAGAAGTAATGAAAACCAAAGCTTTCATCTTAGATGAGCGGGACAACAGACTTTCTTGGTGTTCTTCATCGGAATGTGAAACTTTGAATATGAATCGAAAAACACTTAGAAAAATGATTAGTAATATCATAGGTAGTATTGAATGATGTATAGGAGCATAGAACCAGCTTAACTAAATCATATGAATGAAATTACGGTTGATCAATGTTTCTGTCAAATCTTTGGTATTCATACTCTCGGGCATTCTCGAGAACTGGTGTAGAGAATCATTCATAATAGTAATCTGCATTTGAACTACTTTCGATCATTCTCGAGAATTGGTTCCCAATTCTCGAGAGTCACTTCGAGGAACATTACACGTAAAGCATCGACGAAAGCGAGACATTCATTCTCAAGAATTCTTTGGTCATTCTCGAGAACCATTCTCGAGAGTTGATTCCTCATTCTCGAGAATCACATGTTCAAAGAAATATGCAGAACGCTTTTTCTCGATTATTCTCGAGAATTAACTTCTAATTCTCGAGTATCACATCGAGAAACTTCAGTGTATGATTCTGCCTCTATCATTCTCGAGAGCTAGAGCCGGTGCATTCTCGAGAACCATTCTCAAGAATCTAATAATCATTCTCGAGAATCCTTTGTCGCCATGTGAACACACAGTTTGCCTTAACCACATTCGGAGAATTAGAAAGCTTAGCGATGGCCAACTTGTCACGACATTCTTGAGAACCATTCCATACTCGAAAAACCTTCAAATCTTCTTTCCATTGCAAGAATAATCAGTCCCAAACTAGTTGGATTTCGTTGACTCATAGGATGAATGTAGGCTCTTCTTAATCAACACTTTCTACAAAGATCCAAAACATACTACCAATTTCCACACATCATAAATTATTCAATTGATCTTAGTTTTCTGTGTTCTTGATGTTTTTGAAAAGGTATTTGAGTCTAGTTTTCAATGGCACCGATTGCAGCTCATTTGGATTTTCCGTTTGTGAGATACACTCAAATTACCGAAGGTTGGTCTGGGCTGTGACGTTGATTTTTGGTCCGACTTTCGAAAATCATAGCTCTCTAATATGGACTCCTTTGGACTTTATATTTTGTCAAAAGTACGTGTTGGATGTCTACTTTCATATGCCACTGGTTTCATGTCAATCCGATTCCTGGTTTGGGAGATATCATTGAATTACCAAAGGTCGCCGAAACAGAGTATAACAGTATCTTTGAAGCACGATCATTCTCGAGAATCGAATAGCATTCTCGAGAACCATTCTCGAGAATGGATTTTCAATTCTCGAGAATTGCTTCCAAATTTCACATGTTCAGTACCATTCTCGAGAATTGCTTCAGAATTGATTGCATTCTCGAGAATTGCTTCAGAGTCAACTTGTAACTCGTTTTCACTCATTTTAACTCCGAATTGAGCCGTTCCAACTTCTATATCCTCGTGGAGACTTCTAGAATCAATCTAGGAACTTGTACAATGATTTTCTCATTCCATTAAACAAGTTCTTCCTTTCTTTCTTCTCTTTTCTTGATTATTTTCCATCATTAAAATTCACATCTACATTAAACATCAGAATTAGTCAAAGTAGAAGATAAATGTAGTATGCAAGCTTTTTGCTCGGATAATGACATCTATATAAGACATCATCAAAACTAATCATAGCTAACAACCCTGATTTTGGTCAGTCATTGTTTAAGCATGAAGGAGTGTGATTATTTTAGTTTTGATACTTTCAATGAGTTTAGAATGAAAAGTTGTATGGGATAAAGGTGAGAAATTGATGCCGGAAGCATCAATATAGAAATTGAATTTTGGCCTGGGAACCCTAAAGGCTCAGCTAGACCAGTTCCTGAGGAAGGGATTGGATTTTGTTAAATTTGATGTTAGAAATAGATTCTACACACAAAATTGTTCGAATAGGCTATGATCATGGTTTTAGAATGGTTGGATTGAAAACCCAAAAGCTAAAGATTAAGTAGTAGTGCTGCCAGATTTCGTTTTCTGGAGGCAAACTGTTTGTGACGTGTTTGTAACTGAACAAATAATATCCAATGGTTATGAACCTTGTGAATAATGTTTGTAGTCAGCAATGCTTATTGAGTATGATTGATGATTAATTTTGAGGTAAAAGAATAATGTTTAGAATATGCCTTTGTGATATTGAGGATTGACGTAAAATTAGAACCTCGTGAATAATGTTGATGTTCGGGTGGCAACATAATAGTATACCGATACTTGATGATATGGTTGTAATATCCTGAATTTTGAGTATTGAGACTTGAAAATAAGCCTAAAGTAGGCAGATGACTAAGCCCAGTTTGGGAAGAGTCCTAAGAATGTCGGGTGATATGAAGCCTCTCAAGGACTAAGTAACTCGACTATACAGGTCAGTGGACCTAGTATGTATAAGCCGAGGAATTATAATACCAAAGGAAAAAAGGGGCTAAGAAGACTTATACGGTGTTAATCGGTTGGTAAAAATGCCATTTAGCTATGTCCTAAGATATGGGACAATTATATAAGCAAAAATGTGCTAAAATAAATATGCACATGACATTTCCTGGACAGATGAAGATCCCCTGCGTTTTTGAGGAAATAGGAAGAGGAAGAGACATTGCAAATAATCACATGTTGTAAAGAAAAAGTTAGTTGTAATCATTACCTGAGGACACGTGTCATCACTATAGGGTAAAAAGGTAAAAAGTAAGTAATGATTACATAGCAAGAAAAGTACATTCCTTGCCCATTAAGGAGAAGATTTCGGCCACACAAAAATAGGGAAGAAAATCAGAAGATTTTATCTGTATTTAAGCCCAAACACAAGGTATAAGCCTTAAGGGGAAGTTAATAGGTAAAAAGGAGACTGATAAGGACCAATTAGGGACTTTTTTTAAAATCAAATGGAACAAATATTGGGCTATCTGAGGGAGTATAATGGCGCCACATATGAAGGCTAAATCAGGGAAAAAAATCTGAGAATTTGAAGAAAAGTGAAAAGGGGAGCACCCTTTTAACCAGCGATGCACAACAAGGACTAGTGGATAAAAAGATGAATTGGATAAATTAATTAAAAGCATATGGATCAGATTTTTAGGGCCTAGAATGCGCCACATTAGGCCCTGGAAATATCTAGATTTACTTGGAGAAAAAGAAAAGAGAAAACATGCAAAAAAACCAGGGTACGTGCTTTTAACCACTGGATAAAAGGGTGTTTCGGGCAATATAGGTAATTTGCGCATGTTGAAACATAAAAATATGATCTTCAAGGGAAGAAATGCGCCACCTAATGTGCTTCTGGAATGCTCTAGATTTTCTTGGGAAACAAGTAAAGAAACCCTAAAACATGATATTAACCAGTGGACGAAAACGTGAACCGGATAATTTCTTGCACCCTGATCATTTCATGAGGACAATAACCCTCCCATTCTTGGCTGCCAAGGGCGCATACGAGGAGGGTAGAGGAGTGACCAGCCAAGTCCACACATTTGGAGAAAGAGGCAGGAACACCGGTTAAAGCTCCGAATCCAGGTAAACCCTGAAACTAGCTTTTGAAGCATGAAATTTAGGATTTTCGTCCAACTGGTTAGAGCATGAATTTTTTGTCTGATTTTGATATTTTTGAAGGTTCCAATGAGTATAAAACGATATTTTGTATGGGGTTGGGTCAAAGTTAAGATTTATGAACCCGAAAACACTGAAAACCAAAGAAACGACTTTGCCGCCAACCTTAGGATTTCTGGGCAGCGAAGCTTAATTGGTATTTTTAAAATAGTAAATGGAGCCTATTTGCCTTGAAATTTTATAGGCTTAACGTAGACTTCCTGAGCTTCATTTTGATATAAAATATGGTACCTTTTCGATAATCCTACTAGGAGAAATAATTTTTTTAAACCTACTCAAGAAGCTGAAATACTTTTCCGACCATTGAGTAAAGTTTGGGCTGTGATAAAATATGAACCCTTTTGGACTTTTAGAGTATTTTTATCATAAACTAGGCATCCTAAGGGTTCTTTTTCCACTGATTTCGTGTCAATTGGATTTTGTGGAATTAATTAAAAATGTTTGAAGTTGAACAAAGGTTACTGGAATTCTGAAGATATGGCTCGGATTTCTCTAGAATAAAAAGAGAATTTATAGAAATATTAAAAACAAGGTATATTGATATTGTCTAGGGTAAAGCCATATCCAGAAAGACTTGCGGGCATCATAAAAATTTTGAGTCGGTGAACAACCAACAGGTAGTAACTGTTTACTCATGTACTTTATGTTACTATTGTATGTTTGTATGCCATGCTTGTGTTTGCCTAATATGCATCCAAAATGGTTGGGGTTCGAGGTCTTGACTATTGTGTTGCTCCTAGCGCTAAGGATTTTTTGGGGCTGGCCTTGTTAGGCTGCTCGACGACTTTGTAATTCTGGGGCTGGCCTGATTCAGGCGGCTCAACGGCTTGTGATTCCGGGTTGCCTTGGTAAGGCAAATCGATGGCTTGTGGTATATGATATTGTGTTGTGGTTCTGAATGCATATCTGGTATGTTTTCCATGTTGACTGTGATTTTCATGATATGGTTGCATTCATACACTGCATACATATAGTACAATAAGTTTAACAATTACTTTGGGGTTCAATCTTGAACTCCAGACCGATCTGTAGATATAGGTGACCGCCCCTAAGTTGATAAAACCTTTTTGGAAAGGTAAAGGCGTACGGTAGCAAACTGAAGAATAGGGAATGCCCTATTATATTTTGTACTCTCACTTTGGGATGACTGTATTTATTTCTACTTTCAGTATGTTCTCTTGGATGACTGTACCCTTAACCCTACGGGGACTATTTACTTTTTGGTTTTCACACTTTTACTAGTATATTGTGATTGTTCAAACCGGTCATATCCTCTGCCGCGCACACTTTGATATATGATAAAAGGAGTAACTGATAATGGAAAGGTAATAAATAAAAGAAATGCCTCTAACCTGCCACCCAAAAGGGCAAGGCCAATAGGGGTGTAACAATGGTAACAGGAATCGGAGCAATAGTGACATATACCCTAAGGAAAAGGATTCGGGCTTTGGTGAGTTGAGGCTCTATAAATAGATGAGATAATACAGAAATGGATTTTGTTGCTAACTTTATGGCTCCTGATATTGAGTTAGGATATGAATTAGGTCACTCCTGATATTGAGTTGGGATATGAATTCGATCCCTACCCGGTGTTATAGGAATTCATAGGGGAGTTGTACCGAGACACTAGTACTGTTTATGTTTCCCTATGAGGACAGTACTTAGCATTTCTGGGAAGGAAGATATGTGATACAAGGGTCAATATCTATATGAGTTGCTGATACCTAGTGATATATGGATCGGTACTAGCACTAATGCCCCATATCTTATCGAAACTTTGAGGTTAGGTGTGCTTAGGTTATAGAAATCTCAAGATGGGTGACCCCCTTGGAAGCATCATAGAAATTTGAAACCTCTTAGTTTAAGACCTAAGTGTCTTGAGGTATGAAATATAGTGATCCTTAGGGATCCCATAAGAATGTTAGAAAGAATACAGTAAAGATTTGAGGATAGGCTTGACTCTGATCTACCCTGAAATAATGTTTAGGTCAAAATGTGACTAAGGTTGCACTATGGTTCCAATACAGGAAAGTATGAATCATGTGAACCTTGTGATTAATGTTGTGTTGCCAATAATGCTTATTGAGTATGATTGAAGATTGATTTGAAGGTGAAATAATTATGTTTAGAATATGCCTTTTTGATATTGAGGATTGAGGTAAAATTAGAACCTCATGAATAATATTGATGTTGTGAGAATTTATTCGAATGTTTCAAGGATTAGACTAGAAAATCTGAATCACAATTCTAGCTGGTACAATGGGTTGTTGAGGAAACATGATTGCTTGGCTCAGTTGATGTTGAGGTTCTAAGAGTTGAATTGTAAATTTGATGATTGTTGCTTTGGGAATATTTTTGGCTAGTGCCTGAATGTTATGAGGATAGAATATAAGCCAAGAATCATGATGATTCTAGCATGCTTATTAGGTAAGGTCAAGGTTTCAAAATTAGGTTGATGAACCTAAAAGTTGGATAGGCATCCAGAGGGTTGCTACCAACTGAACTGTGACCTAAGAATCCAACTTGATAGTTGAATTGATTTTTTAGGCGTTTGAACTTACCTGAATGAATTATGGTACTAGAGTATAGCACAGATTGATTTGAATGAATTGTGGTACTAGAATATAGTGCAGCTTGATTTGAACAAATTGAGATATACCGATTGATCTGAATGAATTAAAGCACTAGAATGTGATACAAATGTGTATAAGGTACCTGGAGGTTGCTGGTTGCTATCTAGCATAGGGAAAGATCTTAGTGTCAGAATATTCCCTTAGAAAGAATGATTGAGAGTTTCTTCCTTGATAGAACCAAGTGGTAGGTAGAACCATCATAGCCACGAGTTATGGTCTCATGATCAAGACATATAATCGTAAATATGCTGGTGGCTAATAGATTTCTTGTTAGATGTGGGTCGAATACTCGATTGGGAAAGTTGAATTTGTGACTATGTCTGGAAATGGACTAATATTGAAAGTCCATATAGAATGACCACATATGAGATAGCGGAATTAAATAAAGCAAACTCACCAGAGAGGGAGCTACTTGTGGAAAGTTCAGATCAGAAAGGGCTACCTATGGAGGGTTTTGCCTGGAGGGACTGACCAGTTAGAGTGGACTGAGTAAAGCGCCGAGTGAAGTAACGTAGAGTGCAGCAGTCAAGACAACGAACCATAAAGTAGAGCTATCAGGGCGTCGACTTTCAAGGTTGGTGAAATGGTAATGAGACCCATATCAGATGGGTTTTCTAGGGAAAAAGGTTAATATGAGCTAGTGTATTGCCATGGGTGCTCCAGCGCCATGAGTTTACTAGTGAGTATATTCGTGATATGGATATACAGTGGGCAGTGAGACCTATTGGGCTAGTATGTCCTTAGGCTGTCAGACTTGATATGCACTTAATGAGAAGCTCTAAGTCCTATAAGACTGGTGTATTTATAGGCTGACAGAAGCCCACGATCGTTAGACCATGAATACTAGACAATGACTTGAAGATGTTGTAAAGTCTGAGAATTACAGGCAATGTACTAAAATAGCCAGAAGGCTGAAATAGAATGGACTGTGCGTCCTATGAATGGCTTGAGTAGCAAGAGTTAGAGCTTGGAATGTTTTTATAATTGATAACCTTCCACAATAATTGTTCGGCTCCTGGGTATGATTGAAAATTGAATTTTAAACTTGCCAAAGCACCTGATATATTTATGAATTTTCTGAACTGAATTTCAGATAAAATGTTTTTCATCAGAATTTAAGACCAGTTTGTAGTGGTCACTTTTGAACTATGTTGTCTCATAGAAGGAATCCTTGTGGAACCCAGAATATTGGAAGCAATATAGAACTGGAAGAAGCCAAAAACTGTTGTAGAAATACTCAGTTTGCTGGATCTTGCCGAGATGAATTAAGAATGTTTCTAAAATTGTTTTGCCATTGATAAAAGCTCATTTAAATAGAGAATTGAAAGAAATAATTATTTAGATGAGATATGTCCGCGGGAAGATTGAAAAGGGGTTGTATGAGAGGTTAAAACTCACACCAGTAGTGAATACTCTTGATTCGACAATGAAAAGTCCTGCCTTGTTGAGGGTCAGTACTGAGAAAAATTCTACCTTGTCAGAGCCGGTATTGTGAAAAATCTCACCTAGTTGAGGGCCGGTTACCACTCATGAGCCGATGGGTTTGAGGAACCACCAATTGTGGGATATCTTCCCGATGGTATGTTGAGAAAAAATTCGCCTTGTTGAGGGCCGGTTACCACTCATGAGCCGATGGGTTTGAGGAACCACCAATTGTGGGATATCTTCCCGATGGTATGTTGAGAAAAAATTCGCCTTGTTGAGGGCCGGTTACCACTCATGAGCTGGAGGAACCATCAGTTATGGAATATCTTCCATGTTGTATGTGTTGTGATTAATCTTGCCTCGTTGGGGCTGGCACCACTAGCTAGCCGATGGGCTGGAGGAACTACTAGTTTTGGGGTATTGTTGGTCGAATTCCCTTATGGAAAGTGAACCAGTCAAACAAGTAATAAAAAGTGAGTAGAGTATTGTCCCACAGAGATTGTGATACCATAGATGATTTCAGTTTCTAGCGACAAGTGGGTGATGAAAAGATTTGTATTTGGTTTGGCTATTACTAATGACATTAATTAAACAAGTGATCAAAAGTAAGAGGAAAATATCAGTTTAAAAGTAGCCTGAGCTCAGATTTCATCCTAAGTTGTGTCATTCCCTAGTTCGCATACAGCGCATTGCTATAGGTATGCAATGGTAAAACCTCCTATGCTATCATTTGGAATATTCATTGAGGTTTTATATCTTGTAGCCTTAGGAATGAGCATTGCAAACTATTTTTTAAATTGGGTTCTCACATCCTGATATTTTTTTTAAGATATTGCAATGTTCAATAGGTTTAACTCTTTATGTATACATGATGATTTGAAAAGAAAGTATTTCTTTTATGCATAAAGTCATGTTTAATTCACTATGCTCAGTTGTTCTGAATTAATTATATTCATAAGAGCATGTGAATTTTGGTTCCTACAAGCTAACGATGATTGAATCCAAGTAAGGCTGGATACCAACAAAGAAAAAGGTTTATATGGATTGGTAGGATCAAAGAAAGCTTTTCAAGAATGCAACATAGAGAAATGATCCAAGTCTTGAGAAAGCTAAACAAGATATGCTTAATGTTGATGGTGAACGTTGGAAAAAGAGTTATCTAAATCAATCCATCTCAACCATGCAAGCTTCTATGAGGACAAGAGGAATTACGGTGATATCTAATTCTTACCTCATACTATGATTATATGAAATTCATTTTTGGTTTGTCTTTGATTAAGTTAAAAGGTTTTGAAAATTATTCAATCTCAATCAATAACTTTACTGTCAAAGCCAAACTCCAGTTTAGAAATGCAAACTCCAGATTAGAAGTTGTAAACTCGAGTTTAGCATTGCAAACTCCATTTTAGAGTTGCAAAATCCAGTTTCCGTCAGCCGTGAGTTTTCAAAATCTTCATATTTTAAGCAAACTTGAGTTTGAGTTTTGAAACTCCAGTTTGCGCTAGACAAAGAGCATTGCTCTATTTTAAACTTAAGAAAACTCTAGTTTTCATTTTGAGGACTTTAAATTTTTTTTATCCAAATAGTCCCAAACTCGAGTTTGTAACTAATAGACTCGAGTTTGCGCCAATTCAAAATGATTTCGCGATACTTTCCTCGACAAAGATCTAAACTCAGGTTTAGATATGGAAAATCGAGTTTGACACTTGAGTAAAATATTCCAAACTCCAGTTTGTCTTTCCAAACTCAAGTTTGAGTCAACCATGTTTTTGAAATCATCTTGCTCGAATTTGCGAAATCTTCCCGCATGATCTATATACTCCATATCATCAATCACTAATATTCCTAACTATGTTTAATCGATTTGTTAGTGAGTTTCTGATGATCAAACAAGTGAATTTGTGCATAACTTTCTGACTTTATGTTTTTGAAATGCACAATTCTAAAATTTGTTTGGATTATACAAATGTTTTGAAAAATATCCATACTTTGATTGCATTTAAATGATGTTTCAAAATTGGAAGTTAATATTGTATACCGAATGTTGGATATGCTTCAAATTTGTTTGGTAGAATTTTCCCTATCATTCATATATTGATCTTTGGTTTTCGATGTGTTGCTTGAACTCCTCATTCTCATTTTCTAACTGTTGGACCTCATGTCTAACAAGTTGATCATCTATGAGTTTCAAGCATATCTCCTATAAAAGAATTCAATTTTTGACTGTTATGCCTAATGCATAAATTCTTATTGGCCAAGTTATTCCAAGCTTTATGAATGTTCATTAATACATTAACCATTATAGTGGAATAACTTACTAGGATGATATTCTAGAACTCTAGTCGTTTGGACTAATGAGTATGTGCTTCATCATCCATGAATCCTAGTAGTCATTTTGTTACTCAAATACATCAACTTTGTCTTCATATATTTTTGACTAACTATATTCAAATTCTTACCTTGAATGTTCATATATTTCAAGACTCTATTCTAAAAGGCAAGATTATCTCTTGGTCAATAGTAAAGTCATTGTGCTCATATAATTCTGTTGTGCTAAGCATGTTTCGATAATGCTTCACCTTCATGACTTTTGTTTTTGGGAAAATTCTTCAACATGCAAACTTCAATGTTTGACATATTCTCCAAAACTGAAGCATTCTAATATATTCTTTAACATGTTGACTTCCACTGTTTAGAGTGTGCATTGAGTTTTTAAACATGTTTCAAAAATAACTCTTTCATACATTAAATTTCGATTTCATATTGCCTTATCATTGTTTGAAAGAACATTTGAAATAATTTGCATATTTCATTCTTGAAAAATCTGATCTCTTCATGAACTATTATTTGATAAATGCTTATCCTTATGGATAAGATTTCATATGCTCTTTGATCAAACTTACATGCATTTTATCAATGACATCTTTTCTACTTAAAGTATATTTCCAAATTGTCATTGAGAAATAATATTCTTGGTATCATTTAGTTGTTACCCTATTTAATTCATTGACTTGAACTTATTTGATTGGGTAAAATTATATTTTAATCTTTGATTGACTTATTATACTCTTTGCTCAAATATCATATGATTTAATTCTTTAAGAGCATAAGAGTTGTCATGTCTAATCATTTGTGGACTCAAGATTCATTGAGTACCAAAGAACATATATTTTTGCAGGAGTTGACCAAAATGTTTTGTTGTGGGATACAAAGAACATAGGCAAACATAATAGACCATTTTAGTGGCTATGTCTACAAATTCCGTGACATCATTTGAGTGACATCCCATCACTAGCAAGAGGCTTAGACCAAGATGATAAGGAGCATGCTAGCTTGATGATAAGTTATGAGCAGAAACTAATTTTGAGATCCTATTCAAAGCTCATTTGGGATTTCTGCTTCTAAGATGCATTAAGAGCAGATAGTTATAGAGACTCATCCTCCTAGAGCTCATTCACATCAAAAGATCCTCAATATTGATCATATCAATGTACAAAGGATTATGACTCAAGTAATTACGATATTACTTGAGTGAGGTAACAAATCATAATCATGCTAGGTTAACTTCATTTCATTCATTATTCCATCTTATTTTAAGAAATTTAGCCTAAGCATACTCATTTTTTAAATGATCCTTATGCTTTAAACTCTTTTATCATTATAAAAAGCATAAGTGATTTCTTCATACCAATTTCAAAGTCCATCCATGTGAACTTGAACATTCTTAATTCTGAGATATCATGTTATGTCCATTGGAGTTGGAGGAACTCCAGACCTCATAACATTTGGTGTCACATTATTATTTGGTATCATTAAAGAGAGCTTTATATTTTTGGTCATGCATTCATTAATGGGGAGCTTCACATTCTCATGTGTTTTATATTTTAAAAGCTCATCTCCTTTATTTGAAGAAAACCCTTCTAAGCATACTCATCTCGTATTCACTATCTTTTATTAGTTTTGATGATGAGTTAATTTCATATTTGAAAATATCTTATATTTTCCTTTCATTATCTTTATTTGAAAATATGATTTAGAAAGGAATACTTTGATATCTGGTTTCACTAACAAATCTCTTTTGTAAAGAAAGTTTTCAATTTGAAGTAGGAGATTTCATTTTGTGTGAAGATATTCCTTAATGCACTACAATGAGAAACTATCAAATTGAGGAAAATGCTTTCACGATCCATCATTGAAGTTGAGATATGCTTTATGAAGAGCTCTATGAAGAAAAGGCAAAGGATGGAAGCTGAGTACTGACTATATGCATTCATATGAGATACAACTCAAGAAGCCAGTACTTTAGTCTCATTCCACATCTCAAAGGCTATTCAAAACACATCATAGTCTCATACAACAAGAAAGCAAGCAAATGGACTTCATCGATCATTCATTAATTTGTAGAACCTATATGAGCATTTCTAATCTCTATCTTTTTATATTCAGTGAAAATTTTGCACATGTTTGGTATCTACATGCTTTAATTGTGAAAGATTTCTTGAAAATTTCTCCAAATTCTATCAAATTTGTTTTCATAAAAACATTCCAAATTGCATCTCATTTCAAATCAAAATACTTTCAAAAAGGAAGAGAGAAAATTGTTTTTCTTGACATATGATTAAGGAGAGACAATCATTTATACCTTGTTATCATATTTTCCTCTCCAAGTATCTCTTGGTTATTTCAACTTTTTGCTAATGACAAATAAGGGGAGAGAATGGTAAGAAAAATAGGTTGGGTCTAATATATTTTCATATTCATACAAATTTTTCTTAAATTATTTGCCATCATCAAAAAGGGGGAGATTGTTGGATATGATTAGTTTTGATGATGTCTAATATAGATGTCATTATTAAGAGCAAAAAGTTTGCATACTACATTTATCTTCTACTTTGACTAAATTTTATATTTAATGTAGATGTGAAGTTCAATATTGAAGAATGATCAAGAAAGTAGATTGAAGAAAGAAGCTCTTGCACACAATATAATGGGAATATCATAATGTCAAGGAAGAAAGAAGTTATCAAATGATTTTGGGAATAATCAAGAAGAAGAGGAAATATTGAAGAAGGTAGAACTTGCACAGAATGATGAGTCCAAGTTGAATGACGGAGAACGATCAACAAGAAGATCAATAAAGAAGTATTGAATTAGAGAAAGAAATTGAATCAAAGAAGATGTGAAGTCAAATGATAAAGAATGATCAAGAGAAGAGAAGAAAGAAAGAGTTGAGTTATGGAGAATGATCAAGAGAGGAAGAAAGAAAGAAGAACTTGTTGAATGAAATGAAGATATCATTATTCAAGTTTCTAGATTGATACTAGAAGTATCCAAGATCATATGGAAGTTGGAATGGCTCAATTTAGAGTTAAAACAAGCAAATATGAGGTTCAGAATGAGGAAACTCGAGTTTACTACCTTGCTGCAATGATTTACTTCTTGGATACGAGAAAACTCAAATTTATGACTCAAAACTCGAGTTTGTCACTAACTAACTCGAGTTAGTAGTGTCTTCAGCATCTCTGGACTAGGAAAACTCGAGTTAGTTAGTACAAACTTGAGTTTACAGCACTATTCAACAACTCTGTTCTACTCTGTTTCACGTTTCAGCTGAGCGAGGTTTGGTAATTCGATGATATCTCTTAAACCAGAGATCCAATTGAGGTGAAACCAGTGGCATATGAAACTAGAATCCCAATGCGTCATTTTGATATAAACTTCAAGCCCAAACGAGTTCAGATCAAGGAGCTACGAATTGTGAAAGTTGACACTGAAGTTCACGCCACACGCAGACCAAGCTTCAATCTTTTGAGTGTATCTCACAAACTACAAATCCAATTGAGCTGAAATTAGTGGCATATGAAAGTAGACTCAAAAGTGTTTCCATCAATATTTGAACCAACCAAAAGGGAGTTTAGACCAAGGAGCTATCACATTCGAAAGTTGATAGTCAGTTCAGGACGTTGCAAAAGCGCTGGTCAACAACAGCCTTCATTCATCGGATCATAACGGTCATAATACAATGAGTTTGGAGCTGATTCTTTTTGCATTGGAAAGAAGACTCAAATAGTTATATGGGGATAAGTGGTCCTGTCAAATTTGGAGCTATATCCAGTCGAGAGAGCAACCAAGGGCGAGAAAAACTTGCAAACTCGAGTCATTAAGTGACAAACTCGAGTTTGGCTCGGTCGAGAGAGAAATCCAGCTTTCGACAACAAAAGGAAACTCGAGTTTACTTATGCAAACTCGAGTTTACGTCTCGCTTTCAGAAAATCACGGTGTCGAAAATCTCGTTTCTCATCAAGAACATCCAGATGATTTTCCAAATGATCGATAATACTTCTTAACATTCTTTATATCATTTGTGTACAAGTTTCAGGTGATTAAACGAAGGATTAGATGCAAATCCTCAAAATGTCATATTTGTTTCAGAAACATTTAATGCTCTACGAAGTTCTAATGGTTAGTTCCAACAGATCCCCAACGGTTCGCTCACAACGGTAATATTCTACAATAGACAAATGCTTCAAACAAATTAATTTCAGTTGTCTATAAGTAGAAGATAGATTCAAGACAGAAGAAGAGAGACACAAGACTACATCTTCAAAATGCTCATACTCTGATCTTCATATTATTTACTCTCTGTTTTCAATGCCTACATAGTTTATCATAGAGAGTGAAATTATTTGTAATGTACTTCAGTGTTTATTCATTCACTTCTGAGAGAGAAGATTCATTGTAATCATCATATCATTCTATCTGAAAGTTACTCAAGATTGGGTGATCTTGAGTGGGAAACCCATTGTATTGATTACATCTTGTAAGGGGAGTGAATCCTGGTGAGAGGATTACTTCGAGTACAGAGTGCGTAATCAAGTGGGTGTATTGATTGCAGTTTGTTAGGGGGAGTGAATCCTAGTGAGAGGATTACTTCAAGTACATAACGTGTAATCAAGGTGAAAGAAGATAGTGGATTGAAAATCTCAAGCGGAGCTTGGGGACTGGACGTAGGTTAAGGATTGGGCTGAACCAGTATAAATTAGTTTGCATATTCTCTTCCCTTATCTCTTATATTTCCAGCATATATATTTGTATGTGCATATATATTTGAACAACTGATTATCGCTTTATAAATTATTTCTGTCATTCAAACTGCTTTCAGTAAGTTGCGAAAAGATTTTCAAAGTAACTAAAGTTTTATCAAACACCCAATTCACCCCCTCTTGGATGATAGCCAGGTCTTTCAGAAATCTCTAGTACAGTTTTGCAAAAACAATTTTTGAAAGGCTTTTGACTCGAGTCAAGAATTTGTGACTTGAGTTAATACTTCAAACTTAGCTTTTTCAAATATTTTTCCAACGTTCAAAATGACTTGAGTCAAGTCACTTAATGACTCGAGTCACTAACTGATCAAAATCATTTTCAAGTCCAAACCCGATAGCCTCTATTTTGTGAAAACTGATGTGACTCGAGTTGGGTCTTGGATGACTCGAGTCATTGTATTATAGAGACGTTTTTCACATGTTTTGAAAGTAAGGACTCGAGTCAAGTGTGCATGACTCGAGTCAGGCTTCTAGAAAAATGAAACCTCCATGTTTGTAAACTCTAAACCTTTGATTGTATTTTAGATGCTTCGTATTACTACTCATTGCTCTTTCTAACAATGTTAATCTATTTGCTAATGAGTTTTAGATATTTTTAACATGGTTTAAACGTCAAATTCTATTAAAGAAAATCTATGTCAGAAGAGCCTTTAATGCTTAGAAGAATCAAAGCATGAAAAGGGAAATCAATCCTCTAAGCATTCATAAAGATTTTCGACCATTTCCATTCCACTCTTATTGTTGAGTCTCAACAGAAAAATGGAATAAAGAATGTCAACGAAGGATAACAGCGAACATCTGAAGAATCTGAAGAGCCTGAGTAACATTCGACTCCAACAGCTATATTCAGTACTCACAACGGCTCATTGAATTGTCTTCAACGGTCATTATTGCAAGAAACTATAAAAGCTAGAAGCATTCAATTCTCTACCTACCGAAACTCTGCACATTCAATTTAAAGCATTAGCAATTACTGTTTCATTCACTTAAGCAATATCTTTGGATATTTATAATCTTCAGTGTTTATCTATTTTCTCTTTTAGAGAGTCTTAAACTTATTCATTCTGGTAAGAATCTCAAGGTTTTGGAACCTTTGAGATTAGGTTTATTTGATTACAACTTGTAAGAGAATTACTCGAGAGTTACAAAGTGTGTAATCAAGTTCTAAGTTCGTGAAATCCCATAGTGTCTTGGGACTGGACGTAGATCAAGGATTTGGACCGAACCAATATAAATCTCTTATGTCCAATCTTCCTCTATTCATCCATGTTTCACGAGTGAGTTACAGAGTATTTCGATAAAAAAAATTATCACGCAATTCACTCCCCTCTTAGGTGATATTCCATCTTTCATTTAGTATCATAGCATTGGTTATCTAGTTGAGGATTAACATCCCAGATAAAACATCCAATGGAAGGAATATTACCTGATAGAGCTTCAATCAACAGACCACCGGGTTTCAATGGTGAGCATTACTCCTTCTGGAAGGCTAAGTTCAGAGTCTTCGTAATGGTCACCGAATATGGCTTATGTAGAGTATTCAAGAGAGGAGACTATGCTCCAACTACTGTTGAAGATGACGTTAGGACTCCAAAGCTAGAAGAAGAATATGATGAGAATGACAGGAGGCAAGTCACTCTCAACAGCAAAGCAATCCTCATGCTTCAAAGTGCTCTAAGTCAAAAAGAGTATTTCCTTAGCTGCACTTTGTCATCTACTAAAGCTATGTAGGATGCTCTTGAGATTGCTCATAAGGGACAACTAGAATCAAGGAGAATCGTATAAATATCCTAATGACTGAATACGATTTACTTCATATGAAGTTTAGGGAATCCATTGGTGAATTCCAGCTCAGATTCATTCATCTGATCAACCAACCTGCTTCTCTGGGAAAGGAGTATGATCAACCTGTCCAAGTGAGGAAAATTCTGAACATCCTTATCAAGGAATGGGAAGCTATAGTCACTACGATTGAAGAAGCTCGTGGAGAGTTAATGGCTTCAATGGCAGCCTTGTTTGGAAGCTTGTCTGAATATGAAGGTAAACTCAAGTTCAGAAAAGGACTTGATGAGATCAACATTAAGAATAAGGGAATTGCCCTTAGGACTTGATGAGATCAACATTAAGAATAAGGGAATTGCCCTTAAGACCGTCAAGAAAGATAAGGAATCAGATGATGATGAAGACGATGATGAAGAGGTTGGGATGATGGTCCGGAGATTAAAGAGATTCAATAAGAAGGATCAAGGATTTTGGAAGTTTAACAAAGGTAGCACTAGCAATGAGCCAAAGAAGTCAATTATATGCTACGAATGTGAGAAGCCTAGACACATAAGTCCGACTGTCCCCAGCTGAAGAACAAAGACAAAGGAAAGAAGAGATTCAATAAGTTCAAGAAGAAAACTTATGTCTCAGCTATTTGGGGAGATAGCTCATCTGACGAAGATAAAGTTGATGAAGAAGAAAGAGCTAATATCTGCCTCGTGGCTCATAAAGAGTCTGAAAGTAAAAAGGTTTGTCTAAGAGCATCAAAATCCAATCAATGGTCTATTGACAGTGGATGCTCTAGACACATGACAGGAGATCAATCCAAGTTTGCTGCTTTCAAGCCTAAAGATGGTGGCAAGGTAACCTTTGGTGGAAATTAATCTGGAAGGATTGTTGGAATTGGTGAAGTTGGTAGCAACGATGGACCTCAAATTAAAGACGTCTACCTTGTAGAAGGCCTATGCCACAACCTCCTCAGTGTGAGTCAAAGCACAGACAAGGTAACTTGGTTATCTTTGATTCTGAGGAATGCTTGATTGTGAGCAAGGATGATCTGCCCTTGGACAACATCAAGTCCAAAGCCTTATTTAAGGCTCCTAGAGAAGGTAACTGTTATAACCTTAACCTCTCAAACAATAGAAATATTTCTAAAAATTGCTTTATTGGTAACTTGAATGAACGTTGGCTTTGGCACAAGCGTTTAGCTCATGTCAATATGTTTCAACTTGACAAGTTGCTAAGAAAGGATTTGGTTATTGGCTTACCAAAACTTAATTTAAAAAATGACATGATTTGTGGTGCTTGTCAGAAAGGTAAACAAACCAAATCATCTTTTAATTCCAAAAATGAGATTTCATCTAACAGACCTCTCCAACTACTCCATATGGATTTAGTTGGACCAACAAGAGTAAGAAGCCTTGGTGGTAATGTTTATACTCTGGTCATAGTTGATGACTTCTCAAGATTCTCTTGCACTATTTTTTTGCCATCTAAAAATGAAACCTTTGATCAATTTGTTGTGTTTGCCAAGAAGGTTCAAAACGAGAAAGGAATCTCTATTTTAGGTATAAGAACAAATCATGGTGGAGAATTCAAGAATTATGCCTTTGAAGAATTCCGTGATACACATGCAATAAACCACAACTTCTCTGCCCCGAGGACTCCTCAACAAAATGTTGTTGTGGAAAGAAAAAATCGAGTCCTCACTGAGATGGCAAGAGCAATGCTGAATGAAAACTAGACATCCCAAGTCTTCTGGGTTGATGCAATGAGCACTGCATGCTACATATCAAACCGTGAATACATCTGGAAGAACCTTAAGAAAACCTCCTTGAGCTGTACAAAGGAAGAAAGCTCAACCTTGCCCATCTGCACATCTTTGGGTGCAAATGCTTTGTGCAGAATAATGGTAAGGAGAATTTGGGGAAGTTTGACCCAAAATCTGATAAAGGTATATTTCTTGGTTACTCAAATAGAAGTAAAGCTTATAGAGTTTTTAATACCCGTACTCGTATTGTTGAAGAGTCCATTCATGTTGCGTTCGGTGAAACCGAAACTAATAAACCTTTAGATGATGAAGAGGAACATGTTTATAGAAATCAATTCTTTTCAAAAACTACTCCTGCCTCTCTTGAAAATTTCGAGAATGTTTTTGAAACTATTCCTGAAAATGATTGTGAAAACAATGTTCAATCTCAGCCTAAAGCTTGGAAATATATCAGGAATCATCCTTTAGACCAAGTGATAGGAGATGTGAATCAAGGAGTGAGAACTAGAAAAGGAACTTCGAATGAAGCCACCTTCTCTGCTTTTTCTCAGATTGAACCCTCTAAGATTGATGAAGCCCTTTCAGACAATGATTGGGTTATCACAATGTAAGAGGAATTGCATCAATTTGATAGGAATCAAGTTTGGGACTTAGTACTTAGACCTAAGGACCATTCGGCCATTAAGACTAAATGGGTATTTAAGAACAAACATGATGAAACAGTAATCATTATTCGTAACAAGGTCAGATTGGTTGCTAAGGGCTATAATCAAGAAGAAGGAATTGATTATGAAGAAACTTATGCTCTAGTGGCAAGATTGAAAGTCATAAGAGTTCTTCTAGCCTTTGCTTGTATCAAAGGATTCAAGCTCTATCAAATGGATGTTAAAAATGCATTTCTAAATGGTTTTATTCAGGAGGAAGTTTATGTTGAACAACCTCTTGGTTTTGAAAGTTATCATCATCCAGATGATTTTATCGCCTCAAGAAAGCCCTATATGGCCTTAAGCAAGCTCCTAGAGCTTGGTATGAGCGATTAAGAAAATTTGTTCTTGATCAAGGTTTTGTCAAAGGCAAAGCTGACATAACTCTCTTCATTAAGAGTAATAAGCTTAATGAAATCTTAAGTGTTCAAATTTATGTTGATGATATCACTTTTGGTGCTTCTAATAATGCTGTGTGAGGAGTTTTCTAAGACAATGCTAGAAGAGTTTGAGATGTCCATGATTGGTGAACTCAACTACTTCCTTGGTCTACAAATCAAGCAATGCAAGAATGGTGTTTTCATTTCACAAACCAAATATCTAAGAGATTTGTTAAAGAAGTATGGTCTGAATGAATGCAATGGAGTTGATACACCAATGAGTTCAACTGCCTCTTTGGATGCTGATGAGAAAGGAAAAGAATTCAACATCACAAGATATAGAGGAATGATTGGGTCATTGCTCTACCTGACAACAAGTCGGCTTGATATTCAGTTCAGTGTGGGAATGTGTGCCAGATTCCAATCCGCTCCCAAAGAGACTTATGTTGAACACGTGAAGAGAATATTCAGATATCTTGCTGACATAGAGGAGTTGGGATTGTGGTTTCCTAAAGGTCAACCTGAACATGTTGTGGCATATTTAGACTTAGATCATGCTGAATACAAGACAAATAGAAAGAGTACAAGTAGCCAATGTCAATTTCGTGGTGGCTCACTTGTCTTATGGTTCAACAAGAAGCAAACAATCGTCTCAATATCATCAATTGAAGCTAAATATATTGTTGCATCAAGTTATTGTGCTTAAGTTCTGTAGCTCAAGCAATAACTTCAGGATTTGGGGGTTCATCTCAAAGAAATTCCAATTCTGTGTGATAACACAAGCACAATAACATAAATCCAGTAGCCCAAACAAGGTGTCCAAATAAGAACATCCACGCCCAGACTGATAAACTATTCATACCAAAAGGGTTATATCCATTGATAAGTTGTGTGTTTTTTATGATAAATATTCACTAACTTAAGCTTCAGAGATTCTAGACTTTGTTTTATAGGACTTTGTGAAAATTGCGACATAAGCTAAAAGAGTAAGAATGACTCGAGTCAGTTACTGTTTAACTCAAGTCACGCCCATTTAAACTCTGAAAAACAAGTGAATTTTAATTTCTCAACTTGAGTCAACCATGTCTAACTCGAGTCATATCGGGCATCTCATTTTGATAAAT
Organism: Acacia melanoxylon; assembly: GCA_019022615.1. NCBI lineage: Eukaryota > Viridiplantae > Streptophyta > Magnoliopsida > Fabales > Fabaceae > Acacia > Acacia melanoxylon. The sequence goes on from JAFJYJ010000002.1 coordinate 1,780,823, forward strand.
GTTGATTTATTATGTAACTCGAGTCAATTGATTTTTCTCACTAACATATCTTGTGAAAAGTTGTGTTAACTCGAGTTAGGTGAAGCCAACTTAAGTCAAGATCAAACAGAGAGCAATCAAGTTTTGGGAGACTTATGTAACTCGAGTCATGTAGAGCTCCACTCGAGTCATGTGAAGACAGAGAGCAACTAAGAGAAAAACATTTATTTGACTCGAGTGAAACATCCTCAACTCGAGTCACAGGTATATGAAACATGCTTTCAGGTTAGTATTCTTTCATATTTGACTCGAGTCACTCAATAATGAACTCAAGTCATACATTTTGTATATATATGAAACTGCCCTGTTGCTCTTCATTTCTTCCATCTTGCAGACCCTAACTCGAGTCACTCTACCTTCCGCTTTGAAGTTTCTCTCTTCTCAACCCTTTTATCCCTCATAATGCAAGCAAAAAACCCCACCATTCCTAAGGAATCATCCTTAGATCATGAGGCTACGGTATCTGTATCTCCTCCGGCTTCATCGAGACCTAAGAGGAAGAGAAAACCTTCAACGAAGCTCCAATCTAAGGTTTCTGCTGAGACACCATCGAAGAAGCCCAAGAAGCTGAAGGTTTAGGAACCATCTGAGGCTCCAATGAAGAAGAAAGCCCATCTCGAGGCTACTAAGCACAAGGATAAAGAACGTGTCGTGGCTCCACATAAGAAGATTTAGAAAGCTATCTCAGCCTCTAGCTTTCGAGGTTTTGCTTCTCAGTCTAGTCAAGGACCCTCTAGCTTGAAGGTATCTGAACCTCCTAAACCATCTATTAATCCTCCTAATTTGTCAAAACCCACTTATGATTTTCTTTGTGTTCCGACCCCTCTGACGGAGTCTCAGTTAATAGAGTACAAAGAAAAATATGCTTCACGTGGATTTTGTCCCACAGTGTATGTGAACTTGGCTAAGCTCAAGGAGGAGTTCAATCTTGACTTATCTCCTTGGCTAGAGCAATTCAAACATTTGCTTGCCATAAACACTCCTTCGCACCCTTCTCGTCTGAAGCATTTTTACTTCAATATGTCTATGGCTAATGTGTTAAATAACGATGGTAACCTTATTGAGGATAAGGTCATTACTTCTGTTAGAGGAAGACCAATTACCATTTCTACTGATATTATCAACTTTATTCTCATGATTGATAATCCTCCTCCTATGCCTGAGATTGTCTATGATTTTGAAAAATTCTTTAAAATTCTCAGACCAGGTGAGCTATTAGGGCCCTTGAAGTTCACCCCTGTGTCTATGCCTTCACTCTACAAAGCCCTCTGGTATATCTATTCCAGAAACCTTGTTCAAAAGATGAAGAATTTCACTCACTTCTCTTCTAGGAATTATGGCATCTTTGCCTCTCTAATAGACAAAGTACCTTTCAATATAGGTCACTGGGTCTATCAAGAGATGAACAGATTTAGATTTCAATCTTCACCTTCTGCCAGTATCCCTTTCCCTAATCTGGTTTTTCTTATTCTTTACTGTAACAAAATTTGGTTTCTTGATCTTTATGAGAAGCCTATCAAACCCTTAATGTTTGGTGAGTTCATCTCATTTTCATGAAGATTTCCTTCATGGAAGGTTCAGAGCAGTCCAGAGCTCCTTCCAAATCTAGAGCCTCTGTGTCCAAACCTATTGAAGCTCAGTCTTCACCTGCTCCTCACTCTCAGTCTCAGCCAATCCCACAATCTTCAAGTTTAAATGCTTCTATCAAGGCTATTGTGGAAAAGTCAAGCAAGAGACTTTTGGGACTCTTCAGACAACCCCGACAGCTCAATACTATGAGCTGACTAATAAGCTTGAATCAGAAGTTGGAAGACTAGTTGATAAGGTCACTGCTAGCCACAACAAGCTTATTGATGTTCAAGATGCATAAGGTGAGTGAAGATTGACACTTTGGATGAAAGGATGGAGAACATTCAAGGTCACTTTGAAGACCTTGGAGCTAGATTTGAGAGCATGCATTCTCTGTACTTATCTTTGGATACCAAGCTCTCTAAGTTGTTGAGTGTTCAAGATGCTGCTGATATCCCTGGTCCTTCTAGCATGATTCCTTCTCCTAATCACGCTCACATACCTTCACCTCCTCATATTTCTCCACCTCATCATATTTCTCTACCTCCTCCTTCATCCACACCTATCTTATCTTCACCCTTACCTACACCTTCTTTCACCACTCCTTAGATAGACACTGCTTCTCCTACCATTCCTATCTCAGATTCCACTCCAGCCACTGTCATTGTCCCTCCATCTATCTCTTCTACCATTGCTCTATCTGATTCTTCTATCTCCAACAGAGAATTGTTTGATGAGATCACTTCTAGCTCTCATTCATCTCCACCCAGACCTCACTCACTATTTCCTGTGACTTCCTCTTCTGCCCCTCCATCTCTCTCTCTCTCTCACCATTTATTCTCCCTTACCTATTCTTCAAGCTTTGCATGCTTCAATGGCCTCTGATTCTCCCATTTTTCCTGATGACAAAGGGGGAGAGAAAGAGAAAAGTGGAAATATGAAGAATGAAGATATTTTAAAGAAATTATGAGTAGCAGCAGTTAAATTTGAAATTGTAGCTTTAAGTTTTTTGCTGCATTCTCATATCTTATGTATCTCATTTACTTTGTCTTGTACTTGTTATACTTTTTGAAATGAATGAGTAATATGAGCTTTTGAATACCTGTTTCTCACTTCACTACTCTTCTGCATACTTTTTTCTTTTCTCTTTGATTTACAAGTGTTGTCATCATCAAAAAGGGGGAGAATGTGAAAGATAGGAATATCACCTAGAGGGGGGTGAATAGGTGATCTCAAAAATTCTTTGCTTATCACACACGAATGTAAATGAGACAGACAGAAATAGAGAAGAGAGATAGACACACGGCAGTTTATACTAGTTCGGTCTAACACTTCGACCTACGTCTAGTCCCCAAATCTCTTGGGTATTTTACTAATCTCAAATGGTCACAATTACACACTCTGTACTCGAGATGATCCTAATTCCCTAGGACTCACTCCCCCTTACAAGTTGCAATTGTACACCCACACTTAAGGTTCCACAACCTTAAGATTTAAACCGAAAATGGAATAAGTGTTTAAATAACTCCTCACGAGTAGATAAAATATGAACATTGAAGAACAATGAATATCCGAAGATATTAAAGAAATAAATGAAACAGCAAATTGCAATATGTTCGAATTGAATGCACATCATTTCGGTAGGTGAAGATTTGAATGCTTCTGTCTTTTATAGATGACAGCAATTGATGCCCGTTGGAAGAAAGGTTAATGAGCCGTTGAGAGTAATAAATATATCCGTTGCTCTGTTTCTTCGTAATCTTCCGAGGTTGGTCAATAAACTTCGTTGACATTCTTTGTTTGATTTGTCCGTTGAGACTCAGATAGAATATTGACTGGAAATATTTGAAATGCTTTGTAGTTGCTCAGAAGTCCGTATTCTACTTTCGTGCTTCGTCTCTGTTTTGCATTTAATGCATCTAACACAAATTTTCTTTATGGAAATTTGATGATTAAAACATGTTAATTAAATCTGAAAGGCACTAGCAAACTGATTAAACTTGGTTAGAAGAAGTATAAATCAATAATAGTAAACAACCAAGACATAATCATTGATTTACAGATTACGACAGCGGACATGTTAAATGGCACCAGGCATTCTCGAGAATTGTTCATATGGTTCTCGAGAATAGTCAAGCAAGAACGTTAATCCACAAGGTGAGTCTCGCTGATACTCGAGAACTATGTTTAAGACTCTCGGGAATTCAAAGCACGGAGTGTTTCACATATGGAAGATTTTGAGCATTCTCGAGAATTGTTGTGTTCATTCTCAAGAATCAACCTTAATTTTAAACTAGGAATGTATGATGCCGAATGCTTTTTCGATCATTCTCGAGAATCTCCAAATACATTCTCGAGAATCACTCGAGGAAACTTTATCTCAAAGTGAATATCGATGAAGCAATCGACCAATCTCGAGAATCCTTCGTTGATTCTCGAGAACCATTCTCGAGAATTGATTCTCAATTCTCGAGAATCACGTTAGAGAACTCTTCTGTAATGTGATTCTGACTCAGTCATTCTCAAGAATTACTAGTGCATTCTCGAGAACTTTCTCGAGAATCTACTATCTATTCTCAAGAATCATTTTGTACAGAGAGCTTTGCGATGGTGAACTTAACTACCATTCTCGGGAATCCTCGAGCCATTCTTGAGAATTGCTTCTTAAACTCTTGAACACAGTGATAAAAATTGAGAAACAATTTTATGTATGTTAAACCTGATCCAAAAACACTTTCAAAACTTAGACTTTTGTTATCATCAAAACATTAGGAGCTAACAGAATGTTAGTTCTCTATGTGTTTTGATGATAATTGACAATTGTGAATTCAAAGGATTGTTATTGACTCAAGCCAAAAAAATTTAAATCATAAGATAACTTGGTTCAATAACAGTAAAAAGCCTTTGTGCAGTGATGACTCAAGTTAGAGTTACATGACTCGAGTCAACCCTCTCTGCATCAAAGCCAAAGTTCTATTTGAATGTAGTAACTCGAGTTAATCTATTATGACTCGAGTTACAATTTTGCAAAAACAATTTTTGAACGGCTTTTGACTCGAGTCAAGAATTTGTGACTCAAGTTAATGGAATGTACTTCAAACTTAGCTTTTTCAAATATTTTTCCAACATTCAAAATGACTCGAGTCAAGTCACTTAATGACTAGAGTCACTACCTGATCAAAATCATTTTCAAGTCCAAACCTGGTAGCCTCTGTTTTGTGTAAACTGATGTGACTCGAGTTAGGTCTTGGATGACTCGAGTCATTGTGTTACGTAGACGTTTTTCATATATTTTGAAAATGAGGACTCGAGTCAAGTGTGCATGACTTGAGTCAGGCAACTGGAGTCAAGTATGAATGACTTGAGTGAGGCTTCTGGAAAAATGAAATCACCGTTTTTGTAAACTCTAAATCTTTGATTGTGTTTTGGTTGCTTCGTATTATCACTGATTGCTCTTTCTAACAATGTTTAATCAGTTTGCTAATGAGTTTCAGATATTTTTAGCATGGTTTAAACACCAAATTCTATTAAAGCAAATCTGTGTCACAAGAGTATTTAATGCTTAGCAGAAACAGCATGAAAAGGGAAATCAATCCTCTGAGCATTCAAAAAGCTTTCCGGCCTTTACCATTCCATTCTTATTGTTGAGTCTCAACGGACAAATGGAATAAAGAATGTTAACGAAGGATAACGACGAACATTGCAAGAATTTGAAGAGCCTGAGTAACGTTCAACTCGAACACCTATATTCATTACTCACAATGGCTCATTGAATTGTCTTCAACGGTCATTATTGCAAGGAACTATAAAAGCTAGAAGCATTCAATTCTCCACCTACTGAAACTCTGTGCATTCAATTCAAAGCATTAGCAATTACTGTTTCATTCACTTAAGCAATATCTTCGGATATTTATAATCTTCAGTGTTTATCTATTTTCTCTTTTTGAGAGTCTTAAACTTCTTCATTCTTGTAAGAATCTCAAGGTTGTGGAACCTTTGAGATTGGGTTTATTTGAATACAACTTGTAAGGGGGAGTAAATTCTAGTGAGAGAATTACTTGAGAGTTACAGAGTGTACAATCAAGTTCTGAGTTAGTAAAATCCCAGAGTGTCTGGGGACTGGACATTGGTCAAGGATTTGGACCGAATCAGTATAAATCTCTTGTGTCCAATCTTCCTCTATTCATCTCTGTTTATCTCTGTTTCACGAGTGAGTTACAAAGTATTTCGATAAAAATTTTAATCCCCCAATTCACCCCCCTCTTAGGTGATATTCCATCTTTCAAAAGCTTCCACGTCTAGTAAGTACAATTCTAGCTATACTTCTCCCGTATTTCTTTGGCGATTTTCTAGTTCAGACTATCAATCCTACTCAAGATGTATGGTTATGATCGGTAGACCCATTTCGGTAGCCTACAATGATAGGTGAAGCCTTGCACCAGCCTGCCCAGCAAAACATTATTATCAAATGTTTAACCCCGACTCCCTTCCAGTAAGCTAAGGTCACTGATCTAGCCCTTAGATTCCGCTAACCGATAAGAGATTAAACTACTAATAAACAAACCAAATTTATTTAATTAAAGAACTAACAAACTGGGTTCATTCTACACTCAAGAATTTATCTTCTCTCAGCCAAAGGAAGTTTAGTTCATGACTGATGAGGGAATCACAAAACAAATCACAGCAGAATAGCCCATGGAAAAAGATAAACTAAAAAAACAACGAAATAAAGTAGAAAGTTCACCGGAGTGGTGGAAAAAGATAAACTAAAAAACAACGAAATAAAGTAGAAAGTTCACCGGAGTGGTCGACTGCGTAGGAGGCGCCTATCACATGACGTTTCCATGTCTTCTCATCTCTGTCTCACTACCAAGAAGGATTCTGGGTCTCTTCTGAAGCTTTTGTGCTTCGTTCATTCTCTTTCTCTTCTTTGGAGTCTAGCCGAATAAGAATTATTTTTGGCCCTTTTGCGACTTCCATCCTTTAGGGTTATCCGTCTTTTCCTTTTATAGTCAGGTTTCCTTGTGGCGTACGTTTAGCGAACTGGGCCTTTCTAAATCCGTCAGGTCTAACTTTCCAAATTTAGTTGATTGATTCTGTTGATAATGCGGGATTCTCCAAATCTTATCCCCGACCCCCTGTATCTTCTAATTCAGCTATCAGCAATCTAACTGACATCTAAACGTCTATCTGATAACCTGTACTTAATTTCTGAAACAGCCTTGAGGAAAAGTCAGAATACAAGGCATATAACATTGCTTCACTTACGATGCTATAGCAATCCGGTTACATTGTATTATAGGCACGTTATTGCTTATCCGATGCTATAGCATTGTATCAGCTATGCTGTGTGCTTTCACAATAAACCTCAAACTTGCCCTTTTCTTATGCACATGTATCATATAACTATGCGATTACCACAATTTATAAGATTCATCCTTCATTTCCCTATATGCGTGAATTATAACATATTTGCTCAGATTAGACACATTCAAGCTCATATTCACCATACAAAACAGTTACATATCATAGGGAAAACATGTCATACATAGTACTCATCAAATACCCTCATACTTAGCTTTTTGCACTCCTGGGCAAAATAAAGATACAGATAATAGTGAACTTTAACCCATAGCAGTAGCATTACTGTCTACACAATCGTGCCTTTTGTTATTGCCCTTAGTTCATGTTCCCGTGTAAGTAATCCCACTACCCAGTACTAGCAGTGTGTGATGCAAGATATTGCTCAAGCAAGCACGCATTAAGAGACTCTTGAACTAAGTGTTTGCTCTTTCTTACTTTGGGGATTTTATTTTCTCTCTGTCAAGCTAACCTAGAAGTTCTATAGTCTTGTCAGAGTTCTAAGATTACTTCCTAGCATCTTAGTTTTCATACATCAAAAAGACTTCTTGGGTTGTAATGTTTGGAGTGGCTATCTGTGTGTGGAGGTGGTAAAAAGGAACATTGCTATAGAAAGACACTAGACGGACGTCAAGTTCTACTCACGTATTCTTTGCGCTCCATTCAGGCTTTTGCTTGCTCTGCTGCCCTGTCTTTATGCCACCATAGTAGTTTTTTTAAGGGTTAAGGTGCAAATTTGCCAACGAACTATTAACCGAAGAGTATTTGGCACAAAAGACAATTGAGGGGACCAAATTGGCCAACGAACTATTAAAAAGTGAAAAAACAAAGTACAAAATAACTATTAAAAAAACAATTATCACAATTACGTTAAAATATGAGGCACTGGCGTAGGACGGTGGCAGAGACGCTGGAGAAAAGAGCGGTTAAGCCTTCTTGTTGGATAAGGCAAACACCAACAGAGATGAGACTCATGTGAGCGCCGTGCGCCGTGCGTGGCGCGCTTGCTGCTTGTGGCATTGGAGGGATGCAACCAGGGTGCAAGGCATGTGCCAGTCGAAAGCTGTGGATTGTTGGATGAGTTCAAGAGGGTGAGTGGAACACCCAGCAACAATGGAAGCTTTGGAGACGCCGACGTCACCGACAATGTGACAGTCAATGGAAGACGAAGACACCAAGACAGTGACGGGGTAATAGTTTATTGTCGAATCTGCACCAAATTGTGTTTTTTCACTTTTTAATAGTTCGTTGGCTAATTTGGCCCCCTCAATTGTTTTTAGTGCCAGATGCTCCTCGGGTAATAGTTCGTTGGCAAATCTGCACCTTAACCCTTTTTAAAAAAATCTTTTCTCATAGCATTTTAACAGGGAGCAATATGCTATAACATTATGCGCATTTTTCTCACTAGGTTGTCTATTTGTTATTCTCACAGCAATGTATATAAGGGTCAAAGGAGGTAGCAAATGGGGAATGAAATCTATGGTTTATGTATGGGAATTGGGAATGAAATATGAATGCCTTTATCCTACGCATTACTACTCAAATGCCAGATAGTTTAATCAGAAAAATAACACAAATTAAAGATCATTTATGGGTTAACTCAGCATGCTCACTTAAATAGAAAAATTAAGCTCGAACAATCCTTCCAATTTTGCATGTTTATAGTATTAACTAATCCTTGGATATATCTTATAGATTATCCTAAATGTCCCTAGTCGGTCATCTATGCGGGAGCAAAGATGAAATAAGACCAGTATGACTTTGATGAGTATGGAGATACAAGTCAAAGTCATAGGCACTTGTAAGAGTACAAGGTGCTGGACCGACCCACTATGAGAAAGCTGCATGGATTTAGTCATAAGCTTTTCTCATGTATAACCGCGTCACAACACCTTTTGACCTGATATCATCATGGATTCCTACATGATGAATCGCTGCTCTTTGACCTAGTCAAAAGTCACCTTTGACCGGGTGATGATAAAGGATTGGATCGGGATCAGTGGTTTTCATGCAGAGGAATGTGAATGGTCAAGATGGAATTTGTCCCTCACATTTTTAGAGAGATAATACTGGGCCCCTCTATGAGTGAGTCTGAGAAATGTATGGCCATACTACGATGGAAAGGAGTTTCCTTTTCAATTGTTAGACTACTCAAGAATCGAGAAAGTAATGGTCAAGAACAGGAAGTTGACATTATCCATGTCTCATCCTTGACCAAATTATCGCATGACAAAAGAGACGTGACATGATTGTACGATAGGTTGTATTGTATCATTGATCCCCATATGTATTGGGTAGTCGCAATGTCTTGCTAGAGGCCGCTTGCGACTTGTGGGCTGGTAAAGTATTGGCCCACTACCAATCTCTTGTGGGCCTGCAGGGTCGCACAGAAGAATAGCCCAACACGAGCAAAAGTGTCTAGATTCATTGAATCTTAGATATGTCTAAGATTTAATGAATATTGTATTTAATCTAGGATGAATATATATATATAATTAAATTCGAAATTAATAATGATATTATTTATAGATAATAATATTATTATATATAGTATTTGATAAATTAAATAACTATAATAAATTGAGATATTGTATCTTAGATTTAATTTTCGAATAAAGATATAGTATCTCATATTTAATTAAATTGAGATATAGTATCTCATATTTAATTTAATAAAAAGATATCATATCTCATATTTAATTTATAAAGATAAATTAAATATGTAGGCTTATAATTCGGATTAAATAAATATATTAGATTAGATCTATTTGATATATTTAATTAATATATTATTTTAATTGAAATTCGAATTTCAAAATTGATTGGATTAATTTTGAATATTTTGATACGGCTTATTAGGGTTTTAGAAACCCTATAATAGATATTGATCTTGTCGTATTAAGTAGACGGATGAATTAGAAAAGCCGCGAGAAACACTAGAGAGAAAAGAGAGACGCGAAAATACTAAAGGCGCTAGCACGCTGCCGTCGGTGTTCGAGGCTGTTCGTGTGAATACAAGAGAGGGGAGGAGATTCGCAGAGTCTGCTCTTGTTGATCGAGTAGGTTGCCCACGTGTTCAAATTAGAACGAGACGAAACGCACAGCAGTTCGTATAGGTACGGTTTCTTAACCAAGCTTAATCTAAACGCCATTGATGGATCCTTGGATGGGATTCGTAAAAGTTTTTAATTCCGCTGCGTGTACGGATCCCAATAGTGGCATCAGAGCCAGGTCAACCGTGCGTTTAAATTAGGTTTATTTGTGTGATTATATATATGTGATATATATATGCAAAACCGAATCTAGTATGCGTTTGAATATGATATTTCACGTTAGGGTTTCGGTCGGATCGCGTTAGGGTTACACGTCAGATCAGAGATCACGCTGAAGTCGCACGATCACGCTAGGGTCGAATACGTTCGCTCTCGATCACGTTCTGAAAGGTTCAGATTTGTTGATCATGCTTGGACGTTGATTACGGTCGGACTGTTCGGACTCACTGGGGACGTTAGGGTTCATCCTTCAACTTTGTTTGTTTTTCTAAATTGTCCAAATTCAACGAAGGTCACGTTTGACTTGACCACGTTCAAACGTTCAGATTAGCGGGACCGCCATAGGGACCGCTAATTGTTCGTAATGCGAGAATCTAAATCATGATATTATATTATATATATTATATAATATAATATAAATTAGAGAATTTAAATCATAATATTTTATTTCATAATTGTATGAATTAATATATGTTGTGATTTAACCTTTCAAATGTTGTTTGGGTATGGTGAACAACATGGCTCTAGAATTTACAAGTGTTGTATTATTTGAATATGGCCTGCGAGCCATGCCTCTCTCTAAATATTCTTGATGTACATTCTCTACTCATCTCACTCCCCTCGTATGTGAAACGAGGTTTCTCTTGATGTATTTCTCTTTTCTTATTTAGAGAAGTCCTCTCATTGGCTTGAGAGGATTTTAGGTTAAGTATGAGCCATGTTGTGTCACAATTTTAATTATGTTTTGATTTGATCACTGCATGATTAATTTAGAGTTTTAATTGTGATTTGATTAGATCACTAATAATTAATTTAGAGTTTTAATTATGATTTGATTAGGTCACTTATGATTAATTTAGAATTTTAATTAAGATTTGATTAGATCACTTCTGATTAATTTAGAGTTTATATAACATACAATTTTGATTGCATTCATATAAGTAGAATTAATAGGATTAATTAGATTATACCGATAATACCCTCTAAATAAAATCTTAAGTTATAATGCCATCAATAAATGAATACTTGTCAAAACCTAGATCACACATTTGTATGTTCCATCAAAGTGGATGCATTTGAGTTATGTTGGTGAGACAAGAGTGAGTAATGGTGATACTCAACATTCATTATTGTCTTGACTTAATTGAGATTATCAAAATGGTTTTGGATCTCAAGGCATTAGATGGGATTAAACATGTCAGATCATATAATGATCGAATCCCATAAAGATCTAAGAGTTACATGTGATGTAATTGGCAAATAGGTTGCCTACCTAAATAACTTAATTTTAATCGTCCTGCCAAAGCGGGCTTAAATTTAAGCCAAATATGGATCTTAGCCCACTAATTATAATGAGGGTTATTAATTCAGTGGGGGTTATTAATTAAACTTTGCATATCTTTTAGTTGTAGAATCATGTAGACTAGCAATCCTGCCACACCATCAATGCGATCAGTCTTTAAGAAGGACGAACTCGATGAGACAAACTTTCTTGACATGTTTGGGAGCTTAAGTGTTGATCCTAAACACGAAAGAAAGGAGTATCTCATCGATCAACCCATTCCTTATAAGCCTGCAGCTACTGATCCAAGAGCTCAGACTGATGCTTATATGAAGCATAAGGATGACTCTGTGGATGCAGGATGCCTGATGCCTGCCACTATGATTCCAGACCTCGATGGAGATCTGGAACATATGGAGGTCTCTAAGATGATTGATCATCCTTTGGAAATGTTCCAGTAATAGGCAAGGTAAGAGAGGTATGAGACCCCAAAGACCTTATATTCCTACAAGATGGCTGAAGGTGCATCAGTTCCATGTGTTCTGACATGAAAGGCTACATTGATCATCTTGAGGGGCTTGGATTTCCCATGAACCAGGAGTTAGCTACAGATATGATCTTGAACTCACTCCCGGATAGTTATGACCAGTTGTCATGAACTATAACATGAACAACATGGAGAAATCAATTTACGAATTGCTCGGGATGCTCAAAATGTGAAAGCGAGCATTAAAAAGAGGCCCAAAGACTATTTTGATGGTTGAGATAGGAAAGGGTATGAAAAAGAAAGGCAAGGGCAAAAGATGGGGTAAAAGATCAGCTGGTAAGACCAATGAGTCAAATAGGCCCGAATCTAAGCCTGAAGCCAAGAAGGCAAAACCTTCGAAGGATAGGGTCTGCTTCTTCTGCAATGAAATCGGTCATTGGAAGAGGAATTGCAAACTCTATCAAGAAGATCTGGAAAAGAACAAGAAGGATAGCGGGGCTATCGCTTCAGGTATCTATGTCATATATATTCGCTTTTCTACTTCCTCAACATGGGTATTAGATACTACATGTGGATCTCACATTTGAATAAATGTAGGGTTTTAAGGACAATAGAAAATTGAATGGACATATCTATGACATAAACTACCAAAAGGATTAAGTCAAATGATTTGAATCCGACTTACCTATGGCACTGTCGTTTAGGCCATATAAATGAGAAACGCATTTCGAAACTCTATCAAGATGAATTTCTTAACTCATTTGATTTTGAATCATTTGATACATGTGAGTCTTGTTTATTGGCAAGATGACAAAGGAACCTTTTACTGGGCATAGTAAAAGGGCCACTAATTTATTGGGCCTCATACATACAGATGTCTGTGGACCAATGAATGCTTCTGCCAAAGGAGGTCATTTGTACTTTATTACATTTATAGATGATTTAGTAGATATGGGAATATCTATATAATGAAACATAAGTCTGAGTCTTTTGAAATGTTCAAAATATTCCAAAATGAGGTGCAAAACCAGCTTGGCAAAACAATTAAGGCACTTCAATCTGATCGGGGTGGTGAATATTTGAGCCAAGAGTTCCTTGACCATCTTAGGAGTTGTGGGATCATCTCACAACTAACTCCTCCAGGAACACCTCAATGGAATGATGTTTCTAAGCGAAGAAATTGAACTCTATTAGATATGGTTCAATCTATGATGAGTCAAACAGATCTTCCTCCTTCCTTTTGGGGCCATGCCCTAGAAACAGTTGCATTCACACTAAATCGTGCTCTGTCAAAGGCTGTTGAAAAGACGCCATATGAGATATGGACTGGAAAGAAACCTAGTTTTTCATTTCTTAAAAAATTTGAGGATGTGAGGTTTATGTTAAACAACAAGCCTCTAATAAATTATCATCCAGATCCTCAAAATGCCTTTTGTGGGCTATCCTAAGGAAACTAAAGGATACTATGTCTACAATCCACCGATCACAAAGTGTTTGTTATTCGGAATGGTATCCTTTTGGAAAAAGAGTTTATCTCTAAAAGAACTAGTAGGAGTAAGGTGAACCTCGAAGAAGTTCAAGAGTCACAAGATAATGTAGAACCACAGATGGAAGTCGAAGAAGACTCACAACAAGTTGTTGAGCCTACTCAAGTAACACAAGGCCCACAAAGGTCCGATAGTTCACGGCTACAGCCTCAGAGATATGAATTTCTGATTACTGGAAGTCATGATGTTTTGCTCATTGAGCACAATGAGCCAACTACCTATCGAGAGGCCGTGGTGGGACCGAACTCCGAAAGATGGCTTAATGCCATGAAGTTTGAAATGCAATCCATGTACGACAATAAGGTATGGACCTTAGTTGGTCCACCTGAAGGTGTAAAAACCATTGGGTGCAAGTGGGTTTTCAAAGAAAAAACTGACATGGATGGCACAATAAATATCTTCAAGGCACGACTGGTTGCAAAAGGATTCACTCAAACTCATGGTGTGGATTATGATGAAACCTTTTCCCCAGTTGGAATGGCCAAATCAATCAGAATCCTTCTTGCCATTGCATCATATTATGACTATGAAATATGGCAGATGGACGTCAAAACGCCTTCCTTAATAGAAAGCTCCTTGAGGATGTATACATGACACAACTTGAGGGTTTTGTGCGTCTAGAGGACTCTGGTAAAGTTTGCAAGCTTCAAAGATCCATTTATGGATCGAAGCAAGCATCTAGGAGTTAGAATCATCGTGTTGATGAAGTAGTCAAAGAGTTTGGATTCATTCAAAACATCGATGAACCTTGTGTTTACAAGAAGGTTAGTGGGAGCACAGTTGTATTTCTAGTGCTTTATGTTGATGACATCCTACTCATTGGGAATGACATTCCTACCTTGCAGAGTGTCAAGTCTTGGTTAGGAAAGTCTTTCTCAATGAAAGATTTAGGCGAAGCCACTTACATCCTTGGGATCAGGATCTATAGAGAATGATCCAAGAGGCTCATAGGCCTAAGTCAGAGCACATACATAGACAAGATACTGCATAGATTCAGTATGCAGGATTCTAAAAGCAATTACATGCCCACGTTTCATGGCAGTCATCTTAGTAAGGATTTGTGTCCTAGTACACAAGATCAAAGAGACCGCATGAGTAAGATTCCATATGCTTCCACCATTGGATCTACATGTATGCCATGTTATGTACTCGACCGGATATGTCATTTTCCATAAGCATGACCAGCAGATATCAACAAGATCCCGGTGAGGGTCACTGGACTGCTGTCAAGAATATCTTTAAGTACTAAAAAGGACTAAGGACTTATTCTTGGTATATGGTGGCTTGGAGGATGAGCGCTGTGATTAGTTACACAGATGCGAGTTTCCAAACTGACCAAGATGATCTAAGATCGCAATCGGGATATGTATTCATTGAATGGTGGTGTGGTAAGGCTGGAAGTGCTCTAAGCGAGCATTGAGGCTGATTCTGCGATAGACGCGAGTATATAGCAAAGCATCGGATGCGGCTAAGGAGAACTTTTGGATTAGAAAGTTCATCAATGAACTAGGGGTGGTTCCTGAAAGTGGAGCTAAATCACCAAGAGGGGGTGAATTGGGGATTTGAAAAATCTTTTTCGACTACCTCTGTTTTTGAACACTAAAAATAGAGATGAACTAAGATGAGAGTAGAAGAGCAAGACACAAGGATTCCTACTGGTTCGGTCCAATCTCTTGACCTACGTCCAGTCCCCAGACTCTCTGGGATTTTCACTATCTCAATTGATTACACACTCTGTACTCAAGAGTAATTCTCTCACTAGAACTTACTCCCCCTTACAAGTTGCAATCAATGAACCCAATCACCAAGTCCCCTGACTTGTGATTCTTTAAAATAAATGATTTTCAAGTAGAAGACTCTCTCTAAGAGTAGATAAAGATAAACACTGAAGCTTAATGTATCAACAGATACTTTACACAGAAAAACTCAAGAGTAGTTGGAAACTTTTTAATGATTTTAATTTTCTGCAGTCTTGGTTGTTGAGAAGACTTGAATGCAGCTCTATTTATACCAAGAGAGCATTAAGTGACCGTTGTAATCTTCAATATAACCGTTGCCTACATTAGACAAGGTTCTGGTTCAGTTTTGGTCTTCTTCTCTCTCTAATCTCCACGTAATCCAGCTGTGCACAAGTTCAGAGTTGACTTTCTACAAATTAATCTGTTGGAGTAGCGATTCTTTGTATGTGGAAAACATTCTTTAATGCTTTGCAAGCATGTGCAGTGGATTACCCAAAAGTATGCAACTTTCTCGGGTTTTGCATTTAATGTTCGACATCACTTTTGCTTTAGCTTTAAACCTTCAATAAACATTCTCTAATTTATCGAAACTCACCAATAAAGTGGTTAAACATATCTAGGAACATTAGAGATTAATCATAGGAAGTATTAAGATGAAACAAGAAGGTATTGCAAATTCGTCGATTTGAAATTTGAAGTCGCTATGAAACCTCGAGGTTTGTTCTTCAAACCTCGAGTTTTGGACTTGTAGCAAGTGAAAGAGATTTAAGTCCAAAACATCAAACCTGGAGGTTTCTTTCCAAAACAGGAGGTTTTCAAAGTAGCAAAAAGTGTCAGTCTCTCTGTCTGCCAAAACCTCGAGGTTTTATCAGAAACCTCGAGGTTTCACTTTGAATGTGAAACCTTGCAAAATCGTGCCAAGAACAAACCTGGAGGTTTTCTATAAAGCTGGAGGTTTTCAAAATCAGAAAAGTCGTTTGCTCTCTGGATGGCGAAACCTCGAGGTTTTCGCCAAAACTCGAGGTTTCACTTAAATGCGGGAATTCTAAGTTTTTTGTACCAAAACGAAACCCGGAAGTTTGAGAGTAAAACGGAGGTTTTGTAAGCTTGGAAAACATAGATCCTCTCTTCCTGGACAAACCTCGAGGTTTTTCCAAAAACCTCGAGTTTTCTCATAATTTTCAGAACTTAGAGGAAACAACATTTGAGCTCAAACCTGGAGGTTTTTCACAAAACTGGAGGTTTTGAAAAACTGACCAAAATGTTATTTCTCTATGTGTTTTGATGATGTCTAACAATTGTAATAATTTGCGAAGTTTTAAGTTCGACAAATTGCACTTGAGTTCCTTGAAAAATGATTTTGACTTTTAGTAACTCAAGTTATTTTTCGCAACTCAAGTTATAGAATTCAGAAAATCAAAGACAATAACTCGAGTTTTCACTAAACAACTATGAGTTGTACCTCAGTTCCCAAAAGTTCCATCGCGATATCAGAACTTGGGTATCTGATATAACTCGAGTTACAAGCATAAACTCGAGTTGTCAAATCGCCAAAAGCTTTCTGTCTGATTTCATCATTAGAAAAACTCGAGTTATATAGTATAACTCGAGTTACATAACTCAAGTTATTTTTATAACTCAAGTTATGTAATTTGCGAAATTTTTTACGAAAGATTTGATTTTCAAAGTAACTCGAGTTAGTCATAGTAACTCGAGTTAGACAACTCAAGTTATTCTTATAACTCAAGTTGTATTATTTGCGAAAACTTTCTGTATGATTTGAATTCCAAACAAACTCGAGTTAGTCAGTATAACTCGAGTTAGACAACTCAAGTTATTACTATAACTCAAGTTATTTTATTCACAAATATTTCTGGAAAATAAGAACACTAAGGGAACTCGAGTTATAGGAAGTAACTCAAGTTATCATTCACAACTCAAGTTCTATTCGTGGTTCAAGTATTTTCAAAACATGAAATAACTCGAGTTATGGAATGCAACTCGAGTTGCCTGTATCAGAATTTAAATCCATCGTCTTCGTAATCTGAAACTCCTTGACTAAAGCTTGGGTCTTGATATTATTGACTATTATTATTTCTAACCAAGTCTAATCAGTTTGCTAGTATGTTTTAGACATGATTAACAAGGTTTAAGTTTCAAATTTGCATAAAGTAAATTCCTGTCAGAAGCATTAAATGCTAAACCAGAAACCAAGACACGAAAGAGGAAATCGACTTCTGAGCAAGCGAAAAGCAATCCAACTATTTCAAAGACAATATTCGACCGAGTCTCAACGGACAATTTGATTAAAGAATGTCAACGGGAATAACGGTCGAATGTCGGAAGCATACGAAGAAACGGCGAGCAAAGGATTTTCAACGGATATATTGATTACTCACAACGGCTCATTAAGTTCTTCTCAACGGTCATTAAATGCGAGTATCTATAAAAGCGAGAAGCATTCAAGTCTTCAACAACCGAAACTCTGCGCATTCAATTAGCCATTAAGAGTATTTACAGTTTCTACACACAGAGATAATATCTTCGGATATATTAAGCTTCAGTGATTATTATTCTGCTCTTTAGAGACTTTTCATTGATTATCCTTTCTTGTAAGAATCTCAAAGTATTGGGACTTTGAGATTGGGACATTTGATTAAAACTTGTAAGGGGGAGCAAGTTCTAGAGAGAGAATTGCTTCGAGAGTTACAGAGTGTGTAATCATTTGAAGTTAGTGAAATCCGGAGAGTTCGGGGACCGGACGTAGGTCAAGGATTTGGACCGAACCAAGTATAAATTCATTGTGTTCAATCTCCTTACCCTTACTCTGTTTATCTTTGTTTCGCATTCGGCTTACAGAGCATTTATTTCAGAAAATTTTATATCCCCAATTCACCCCCCCCTCTTGGTGATATTCCGTCTTTCACAAAACATGAGCTTTCTCTGGCAGGTCAAAACCTCGAGGTTTCTTACCAAACCTCGAGGTTTCACAAACCTTGTGAAACCTGGAATTTTCATGTTAAAACAAAACCTTGAGGTTTTAGACAAAAACTGGAGGTTTTCAAGTGGTCAAAACTTAGGAGACTCTCTGTAAGTCCAAACCTCGAGGTTTGAACCGAAACCTCGAGTTTTTCCATTTTCCAGAAAATGTTGAGAAGTCTCTATATGAAGAAACCTCGAGTTTTGCTCATACCAGAAACCTTGAGTTCTTCTCTGTAAGGCCAAACCTCGAGGTTTCTATGCAAACCTCAAGTTTTGCTCTGACAGTGAGTTTTACAACATTTGAAAGCAACAGTTCATTATTTGCTTACAATTATTGGAGATCATCAAAACCCTTAGAGAACTAATAGTTCCTACCATCTCAAATCCAATAGACTTGTTTTGTGACAATAGCGGCGCTATTGCGCAGACCAAGGAGCCTAGGTCACATCAAAGGACCAAACATATACTCAGGCGATTTCATCTTATCAGAGAAATCAATGATAGAGGTGATATAAAAATATGCAAAGTACCAGGAGAAGACAATGATGTTGATCCTCTTACTAAGCCGCTTGCACAAGCAAAACATGAGCTTCATGTTAGGGCAATAGGAATTAGAGTAATTAATGATTGCGCCTAGTGCAAGTGGGAGTCTGTTGGAAATTATCATTCTCCTTTAGTTATCATTTCAATTTGCATGTTTATAGTGTTAACTGATCCTTGAAAATATCTGATAGATTATCCTAAATGTCCCTGGTCGGTCATCTACGCGGGAGCGAAGATGAAATAAGACCAGTATGAATTTGATGAGTATGGAGATACAAGTCAAAGTCATAGGCACTTGTAAGAGTACAAGGTGCTGAACCGACCCACTATGAGAAAGCTGCATGGATTTAGTCATAAGCTTTTCTCATGTATAACCGCGTCACAACGTTCTTTGACCTGAGATCATCATGGATTCCTACATGATGAATCGCTGCTCTTTGACCTAGTCAAAAGTCACCTTTGACCGGGTGATGATAAAGGCTTGGATCGGGATCAGTGGTTTTCATGCAGAGGAATGTGAATGGTCAAGATGGAATTTGTCCCTCACATTTGTAGAGAGATAATCTTTGGACCCCTCGATGAGTGAGTCTGAGAAATGTATAGCCATACTACGGTGGAAAGGAGTTTCCATTTCAATTGTTAGACTACTCAAGAATCGAGAAAGTAATGGTCAAGAACAGGAAGTTGACATTATCCATGCCTCATCCTTGACCAAATTATCGCGTGACAAAAGGGACGTGACATGGTTGTACGATAGGTTGTATCGTATCATCGATCCCCATATGTATTAGGTAGTCACAATGTTTTCCTAGAGGCCGCTTGCGACTTCAGGGCTGGTACAAATTATTGGCCCACCGCCAATCTCATGTGGGCTGCGGGGTCGCACATGTTAAAGAATAGCCCAACACGAGTAAAAGTGTCAGATTCATTGAATCTTAGATATGTCTAAGATTTAATGAATAATGTATTTAATCTAGGATATATATATATATATATATATATATATATATATATATATATTAAATTTGAAATTAATAATGATATTATTATATATAGTATTTAATTTATTTGATAAATTAAATAACTATAATAAATTGAGATATTGTATCTCGATTTAATTTTAGAATAAAGATATAGTATCTCATATTTAATTAAATAAAAAGATATCATATCTCATATTTAATTTATAAATATAAATTAAATATGTAGCCTTATAATTCGGATTAAATAAATATATTAGATTAGATCTATTTGATAAATTTAATTAATATATTATTTTAATTGAAATTCAAATTTCAAAATTGATTGGATTAATTTTGAATATTTTAATACGGCTTATTAGGGTCTTAAAAACCCTATAATAGATATTGATCTAGTCGTATTAAGTAGACGGATGAATTAGAAAAGCCGCGAGAAACACTAGAGAGAAAAGAGAGACGCGAAAATACTAAAGGCGCTAGCACGCTGCCGTCGATGTTCGAGGCTGTTCGTGTGGATACCGGTAGAGGGAGGAGATTCGCAGAGTCTACTCCTGTTGATCGAGTAGGTAGCCCACGTGTTCAAATTAGAAAGAGACGAAACGCACAAAGCCGGTTCGTGTAGGTACGGTTCTTAACGAAGCTTGATCTAAACGCCGTTGACGGGTCCTTGGATGGGATTCGTAAAAGTTTTTAATTCCGCTGCGTGTACAGATCCTAAAATGTATTCCATGTTTTCCCTATGATGTGTGATTGTTTTATATGGTGAATATAAGCTTAAATGTGTCTAATCTGAGCAAATATGTTATAATTCACGCATATAGGGAAATGTAGGATGAATCTTATAAATTGTGGTAATCGCATAGTTATCCGATACATGTGCATAAGGAAAGGGAAAGTTTGAGGTTTATTGTGAAAGCACATAGCATAGCTGATACAATGCTATAGCATCAGGTAAGCAATAATGTGCCTGCAATACAATGTAACCGGATTGCTATAGCATCGTAAGTGAAGCAATGCTATGCGCCTTGTGTTCTGACTTTTCCTCGAGGCTGTTTTAGAAATTAAGTACAGGTTATCAAACGAATGTTTAAATGGCGGTTAGATTGTTGATGGATAAATTAGAAGATGCGTAGGATCGGAGATAAGATTTGGAGAATCCCGCAGTATCAACAGAATCAATCAACCGAATTTGGAAAGGTGGACCTAACGGATTTTGACAGGCCCAATTCGCTGAACGTATGCAATAAGGAAACCTAACTATAAAAGGAAAAGAAGGCTAACCCTAAAGGCATCAAAGTCGTGAAGGAGCCAAGAGAATTCCTATTTAGCCAGACTCCAAAAAAGAGCGAGAGAACGTGCAAAGCACAAAAGCTCCAAAAGAGACCCAGAATCCTCCCCTGTAGTGAGATGGAGAGTAGAAGATGAGGAGACGTCACGTGACAAGAGCCTCTTATGCTGTCAACCCCTTCGGCGAACTTTCTATTTTATTTCGTTGAGTTTTAGTTTATCTTTTTCCATGGGCTATTCTGTTGTGATTTGTTTTGTGATTCCCTCATCAATCATGAACAAAAATTCCTTTGGCTGAGCGAGGAAGAATTCTTGAGTGTAGAATGAACCCAGTTTGCTAGTTCTTTAATTAAATAAATTCAATTTGTTTATCAGTATTTTAATCTCTGGTCGGTTAGCGGAAACTAAGGGCTAGATTAGTGGCCTCGGTTTACTGGAAGGGAGTCGGGGTTAGACATCTAATAGACGGTGTTTGCTGGGCAAGCTGGTAGTGCAAGGTTTGACCTATCATTGTAGGCTACATGAATGGGTCTACTACTCATAACCATACACCTTGAGTAGGATTGATAATCTGAACTAGAAAATCGCCATAGGAATATGGAAGAAGTATAGCTAGGATTGCACTTACAGGACGCGGAAGCTTCTGTATAGCATGGTGGTGGGTTAACTGGATAACATTGCAAAGGCGGCTATGATGTAGCATTGCGTAAGCTGTGCAACATAGTTACGATAGCAATGCGCTAAGGCAAACTAGGGGAGTAATATGCTTATGATGAAGTCTGAGCTCAGCCTATCTTTAAATGGATATCTTCTTGCAACTACGATCAATTGTTTATTTCTGTGCTTGATAGTTATAGTCAAAAACACCCAAACCAATTATGATTTTCTTTTCTTTTTAAACACAACTGTCATCGAACCTAGCATCATTATCGGTATCTCGGTCTCTGTGGGATGATACTCTACTTACTCTTTATTACTTGCTAAAAAGGACGAATAAGGGTCAATTTTTTTGTAAGGGACCAAAATGGGGTCCGTGTTTTTTGTCAGGACCAGAAAGGGTATTTACTCTAAATATGATTGTCTCAAAAGAATTATCAATCAACTGTTTATTTTATTATATAGTAGTAATAGCTAAAACAACCTTCTTAATCATTACCTTCACGCAATTTTCATTCAATTACTGTCTGCATAATCAGTGTTACAATCTATGTGGGACGATACTCTACTTACTCTTTATTACTTGTTCGACTAGTTCACTTGCCACAAGGGGATTTTGACCAACAGTATCTAGCTATACTTGGATCCATTCATTGTTAGCTTATAGGAACAAAATGCAATGCTCTTAAGAATATAATCAATTCAGAAAAATTGAGCACAATGAATTAATCATGACTTCATGCATAAAAGAAGTACTTTCTTTTCAAATCATCATGTATGCATAAGGAACTCAACTATTGAACATTTTAATTCTTTTGGAATAGATTTCAAAAAGAAGACACAATGTTCATTCCTAAGGTCACAAGATATAAACCTTAGGTACTTGGAGGATTGTCTTTGCTTCCCCACTGCATATTTTTGTGATGTGGATACTTTGAATCCGTTACTTTGGGTATTGGCAACCTTTTCTCAAAAGATCTAGACTACAAGAGTCTTTTACTTGATGCTTGAGAGATCCTCCTTTTCGTATTTTCTTCAAGATAGTTGATGGTACTCTATGGTATACCATTCTTGAGGTAGAACATATTATTTGTACTGGTGTCCATTGCTTCTTATGATTTGAGCATAAAGTTGCAACAATAGGTTCTCCATGAGTTCTCCCTTTTGATATAGATTGTATAAATCTCCTTCTAGAACTATGAGAAACTCTTGGAATCTTCATCTTCTTTGTACCCTTATGTCCATTGATTTTCGAATCATCCTGTACACATAGAGCACTAGATGGACATTTTGGTACCCACTTATACTTGAGTCCTTATATGTTAGCACTAGACCTTACATGCCCTTTAGGAACCCAAATAAATTCATTTCTCACATTAGAATTTCTCCTAATATAGTATGAGTGAGAAATATGACAAGATTTTCCACAATAATTGCAAATAATAGAATTATACTTACTATAAGCATTTTAGCAAGTATTGTGCTGGTCAAGTGAAAGCAATATCAAATGACCTATATTTGTAAGTTCTTTCTTCCCACGTGATTTTCTAGCATGATTGAAAATATTTTTTTCTTTTCATGATAGAATCAATAATTGGTTGGAAAACAGCTTTATGCAATTTTTCAAAGATTTCACCTTCTTCCATCTTGTCTTCCATTCATCACCTAGAGATGTGCATTTTATAATTTCTGATGAACTATCCACACTTTCAACTTCAACACAATCGTGACAAACATAAATAGAATCAAGAGTATCCCAAATGTCTTTAGCACAAGACCAAATTTTATTTTCTCAAAATCATTTTCGGTCAATGCATTATATAAAATTTTCATTGCTTTAATGTTCAATGAAGACATTTTCTTTTTCTTTTTTTAAATCAAATCCTTCCTTGGTTTGAGATCCAAAACATTTGTAAAAACATTCCGCATGTCAAAATCATATGCTTAAATAAAAATAGTAAACTTGGGTTAAATACCAATTTTGCCATGGAAGTATTGATAAGGAGGCACTCAAGACCCGAAAGTTTTTTGGTATCATTTTTGCAGGAAGTTTACAAACATAATGATCATACTGATCGGTTGATCTTGACCGTTGGATCGTTGCTCTCTTTGTAAACTTCTAGGGCAAATTTGCTTATAAAAAAAACTTCCGGGGCAAATTTGCTCCTTAAAAAAACTTCTGAGGCATATTTGCTCCCTTTTGTAAACTTCCGGGGTAAAAATGATACCAAAAAAAACTTTCAGTTGCTGAGTGCCCCTTTACCAATACTTCCGTAGCAAAAATGATATTTAACCCTTCTAACTTTACAAAACAAAACATCAATATCTTTTAAAAGAGGTGGAATTGTATAATCAAAACCTTCTGAAAGCAAGTAATACCCAAAAATTAGTCATTGATAACTCTTGAGACAACTAAGTCATTTAAATAAGACCTTTGCTCTGATACCAATTGTTAGATTCGGCTGACATCCAAGAGGGGTGAATTAGGTGTAAGATAAAAACTTAGGAACTTTAAAAATCTTTTTGCATCTTAGTGAAAATAATAAGTATGAAGACAATGAGCCATAAAATGACAATCAATTCAACAAATCGGGTATGCTGGAAATATAAGAGATAAGGAGAGAATATGCAAACTATGATTTATATTGGTTCGGTCTAATCCTTGATGAGCTACATCCAGTGCTCAAGTTCCACTTAAGATTTTCAATCCACTATCTTCTTGTTTAATCCGAGAAGAAAAGAAGCCAATACAATTCCACAAGTTTAGTCGAGCACTTGTAAAGCCTTTTACAAATCTCTCACCTACTTACTCCATCTTACACTCTATAAGGATACAACATTTATGATGAAGGATTACAATCAATCTTCTCTCTTAAATGAATAAGATTAACACTGAAGTATGTTACAAATAATCTCACTCTCTATGGTAAATTATATGAACACTAAAGGGAATTATGGTAAAATCACTAGCACTTTAAAATCCCAATTTGATCCTCTATCATTTACAAGTATTAATAGACTCTTTGGGTTTTAGTAATTGAAATGATATTTATATGTCTTTTTCCAAAAAAATAAAAATTTATATAGAAGTGTATAAAGTACCGGAGGGAGTACTTTCTTTTTTGATAGTTGGAGTTCTTTGAATTATAAATACACATACATTCAATTTTTCTTTTTAACTGTAGAAGGGGTATTATACTTTTTTACTAACACTGAAAATCCCATATTTTTTATTGAAAATCCCATATTTTTTCTTAGTATGATTAGGAATCTTTATCTTCTATAATACTTGTAGTAATGCCGTTAAATAACCGTTTTTGAAGAAAATAATTGTGTTTATATAGACGTCATTAGTGTATTTCATTTACTTTCACATTAATGAATATCAATATCCGTATTTATCACCCTCTTTTGGCAATTATAATTATTTATTGCTCTTTTTATAATTCAATATTAATATTTTATATTTTATATCCATAAATTATTAGTTGTACCTCATGTTTCAAGGAGTTATCATAATAATAATTTAGCTCATAAATCAATGAGTTATCATAATCATAATTCAATTTAAATCTACAAGAAGCTTAATTTCCAAGAAATATAGTCGCCCTTATGAACTCATTAGGGATAACAAGAATACCTATCAAGAAGTGGGTGATGACTAAAAAGACGTCACTTTTTGATTAAAAGTTAACGGCTGCACTTACCTCATCAATATCCTTTCTTTTCCTCCTTTTGTTTGACTTTTTGTACCTTGTAGTATATTAATTTTTTAATTGAAATTTCTCCTTCTCTTTTCTATATTCCTCCTTACTTGACTTTCTTAAGATCCATCTTTAACTTCATAAAGTAGAGCTTGAAACTTTGCCAAAACAATTAAAGCGTTGTGTTGGAAGAGAAATTATTTTTTAGGCTTAGAATCAAGCAAAGCAACATCAAATACTCATCTAGTAATTTGGGCGTTTTCCAATTTTCTAAGGAGGGAGATGTTTTGCAACAGTTTACATACTTAGTATACCATTGTATCATTCATTGTGGCAATGTGTGGCATTTGCAGATAGACAAAACACAATCAAGTTTCAAATTTTACACCTATGGATTTTGCAACCTATAGATCGGTTGTGTTAGACACGATTGACACCCAAGAGTGGGTAAATTGAGTGTAAGATGAAAACTTATGAACTTTGAGCTTCTTTTTTCGTGTTAGTGAAAATAATAAGTATGAAGATAGTTAGCCATAAGACGACAATCAATTAAACAAATCAGGTATGATGGAAATATCAGAGATAAGGAAGAGAATATGAAAACTGTGATTTATACTGGTTCGGTTCAATCCTTGATGACCTACGTCCAATCCTCATGCTCCACTTGAGATCTTTGATCCACTATCTTCTTGTTTAATCCGGGTACAAGAAAAGCCTCTACAATCCCACAAGTTTAACTAGCCACACACTTGTGAAACCTTTTACAAATCTCTCACCGAGTTACTCCCCCTTACACACCGTAAGGATACAACCTTTATAATGAAGGATTACAATCAACCTTCTCTCTAAAAGTGAATAAGATGAACACTAAAGTACATTACAAATAATCTCACTCTTTATGGTAAATTATATGAACACTAGGAAAACAGAGAGCATATGAGATAAACGTCGAAGTCAGAGTGTTGGCATTTCAATGATGAAGATGCAAGATCTTATATTCGGCTTTGGATGCTTTTCTATTTATAGTTGATATAGCTTGGATGACCGTTGGAGATGTTGTAGTGTCTGTTAGGCACGTTCATATTTCTGTTGTGATTTTGTCCTTGAGCTTTATAGAAATATGATTATTGGAGACTCTGACAAAAATTTCTTTTTGGCCGTTGAGCTCTAATCCAAGTTTAATCACCTATAATCCTTTGTAAACTTGATTAGTGATGATTAGGAATGATTAAAAGCAATATAATCAAGGTTTAAATGAGTTTTCAAGAATATCAAAAAATCTGAGACGGTGATTAAGAAATCTTTGAACAATATCATTTGAGTGATTTAGTAAGTGATTCATATCACTTCGAGTGAATGAGTGATCACTCGAGTGATCTTTACTTAGGATATTTCAGCATTTTCAGATCACTTACTAGTTCCCTGAAAGTGATCATGGATCACTCGAGTGATTTCCCAAATCACTTGAGTAATTGTCACATCACTTTCATATCACTTGCAAGTGATCATGCATCACTCAAGTGATTTCCCAAATTACTTGAGTGCCATTTAGAACATATATAGTTTAGCACATAGTTCAAATTCAAGAGGGCATAACTTTTTGAATATAACTCTAAATTTGTCAAATGACTGATCCCCATAACTTTCTTTAAGTATTGTTTCCAATTCAAAAATAATCAACTCCAAATTCATTTTATTCTAAAAGTTTTTATTAAATTCATAGCAATTGATCTAGTGCAGTGTCTTTACAGGACTATAAAATTCCAAAATTTGTATCTCTTCCAGTTGTTCTTTGATAATCGTGATATTAATATTGTTGAAATGCCACTTGAGTCTAATTTTATACGCAACAAGTTTCAGTCTTAAACTTATTGTATTATGAAAGTTATGATTCGAAGAATGACAGCTGTTTTGGAACATCGTGAGATCACCAAGCGTCAAACTTTGAGATCATATCTCTTTTGTCTGAGTCTTTTTGATCTTGACCTCAACTTCTGTGAAATGAATTTTGATTTTAGTTTCATATGCAACAAGTTTCACTTCAATTGGATTTGTATTTTGTGAGATACATCCAAATTACTGGAGTTATTCTGAAATAAAACGAGAAACTCTAGTGTCAACTTTTGAATCTCATATATCTTGCATCTAAACTTCGTTGAGCTTGATCTTAGTGTCTGTGTGTCAAATTTGGATTCTAGTTTCATATGAAGCAAGTTTCACCTCAATCGGATTTGTGGTTTGAGATATATAACCAAATTACCAAACCTCTATCACACTAAACGAAAACAGAGCTGAATAGAGTATGCTGAAACTTGATAATCACTTGAGTGAAGCTTTTATAACTCAAGCAAAACATGTAGAAATCACTTCTTCAAGTGTAGTTGAGTGATAATGAAGTGTGACTCAAGTGATAATAAAGAGTGACTCGAGTGAAGATGCAATAGCTTCAAGTGAGGTATTTTAACTTTGAATTAAGTCATTCCAACTTTCATTTAATCATAGAGACTTCTAATATCAAATCTAAGAACTTGAATATTGATATTCTCATTATATTATGCAACTTCTTCTTTCTTTAATCTCTTACCTTCTTCTTCCTCTTAATCAATCCAATTCAATAACTTCTTTCTTAATCTTCTTCTTGATCATTCTCCATAATTCAACTTGATATCTTCTAATCTTTGCTTGATTAATATACATATAACAGTTAATCAATGTAGGAGACACTACCAAAAAAAAATCGTGATTTGCGACATACTTTTTCTGTCGCAAAATAGGGATTTTCCTTCGCAAAACTAGTTTGCGACGGATTTAGTCCGTCGCTAAAAACCTCGTTGCAATTGCGACGGAAAATGAAAATTTTGTCGCAAATTTCAAATTTTGTAACGAAATCATAATTCCATCATAAATCCCGAGGATTTGCGACGTATTTGAAATCCGTCGCAAAATGTATTTTTTTAAAAAAAATATTAAAATATATAAAATATCATTAAAATTATTAAAATTCATAAAAATATATATATATATATAAAAATTCATAATCATATCATCAATATATTATTTAAATTTTATTTCAAAATCATCATTTTTTAAACTTTAACTAACATCTACAAAATCATATCATCAATATATTATTTAATTATTAACACATATATTAGTCAATATTAGGAGTAATTAAGTTTTAATACATATAAAAAAATTTGTAGCATTATATAGTCAATATTATATATCTTTTTTAGAGTTACGTGATTTATTAGTTTTATTTTAACATTGAATTTATTGGTCACTACGATCACATTAATAAATTTTGTGTTCGTACAATTACTAAAACCAATAATCCAAAATAACATGCGAGCTCTGCTATTTTAATTTTAAAAAATACCAAAGACTTGGTTTATATGGTCCCCCCCCCCCCAAAAAAAGCAATTTAAGAAAAATTCAATTTGCTTTCATAAAATATCTTGTCATTTTTTAAACTTTAACTAACATCTACATAATCATATCATCGGTATTCACTACTACAAAAAAGGGTTACTACTTCCATAAAGGATGTCCTTATTTTTTAAAAGGAAGTTAAATGTGAAATTAGTGGCATTCTTGTAATTATTTTGCCTACATTGTAAAATTTGGCGTCCTGAAATATTCTTCAGGACGTTTAAATGTAAATTAAGGCGTCCTAATATAATATTAGGACGACTAAAATTAATTTTTTTGCGCCAAAAATTAATTCTTTGGCGCCATTTCGCGAATTTTTTTGGCGCCATCTGAAGATTGGGAATAAATTTTTATTTTGGCGTCCTGATAAATTTTCAGGACGTTTTAAAAGGCCGCCTTAATTACTTTAAATTTCAATTAAGGTGTCCTGTTTAGTGTATCAGGACGCCTTAATTATTTTTTGAAATGGAAGGCGTCCTGATTTAACATCAGGACGCCTTAAATTTCCATTAAGGCGTCTGTGTAGTGTGTCGGGACGCCTTAATGATTTTTTTTTTTTTTTTGCCAAAATTGCCTTTAATTGCAATACCCCGTGTCCGACAATGACTTTTTCCTCTCGCTTCCATCACCCTTCTCTCTGCTTCTCCATTGATTCAACCCTAGTTTCTCCATCGATTCACCCCTATGAATGTTGCTCGCTCCTAGTTTTTCTTTCCTTCATCGAATCCTCCGTCGAACCCTATCGACTCTCAGTCTGGCCCGTTGCTCGATAGGCTCTCACACACTCATCAGGCTATTCACTCGGCTCCTCGCACACTCAGTCCCCTACCCGGCCCTCTGCTCTCTCACTCAGGCCGAACAAAACCCTAGCCAATGCCCTAATCGATCGCTCAGCCTCACTCGATCTCCCCCTGCTTTCATTTTGCCCTTACATTGTGCACGTACGACGCCTCCGTCTCTTTCATCTTCCTCTTCACGGCGTCGTCGGCTTGCGTTCTCGTTTTCGGTGCCTCCCCCTCCTTCTCATTTATCCGACGAGCCGTGCTTTGTGCCCCGACTTGATCTTCACTTGCCAGTACGGTTTTTACTCCTCTAAAGATATTTTCGCTAGTTCTGTTTTCTATTGAGAGAAGAAGAGGCATAAATCGTAGTTGCAGGAATGTTGAGTCACTTCGCCATCCATCTCCGTGCCTCAATCACTCTTTTTAAAATTTCGTCTTCTTTCTCTGATCTGATTCTATTTCGTTTGGTTTTGATTGAGTTCGTTTTACAATTTCTGTGAATTAGGGATTTTAGCAATACTATAAAAGGTTAGTGTTAAATTTAAAAATAGAAAAGATTGTAATTCCAGCTAAAACTTTTGGGATTTTGCAAAATTTATACTTTGCTTTCACCTAAGTTTTCTTTGTAATTGCTAGCATCCCTGGTTAACAATGTGATTGTTAAGCATTGAATTTACAATGTAATTGTTAAGCATTGAATTCTACCAAGTTTCTTATTTCTTTGTTTATTGAGTTTGGTCTTGTGGTTTTTGTTTTGCACCTTGTCATCGGTTTGCTCATAGGTTCGCTCCATGATATACGGCTTGTTCTCTCCTTGGCTTTATTGCCAAGTTTTTCTCGATACAATATTGTCAAGTTTTTTGTCTCGGCTCGTTCATGCGAGAGAACTTTTCAATACCCAAGGGACCACGTCCCGATCCTAGTGGTAAATTCGATGGCTTTTTTAATTTGAACAACAATTTTTTTTTTTTTGCCTAACAAAATTCTTTAGGTCGCCTTTTTTTATTTCACTTTGAAATTTTGACATATACCTACATGTCTTGACGGTGGCCTGACATTTTTGCAAGAAACTGAATCCAATAAATTTCCTTTGTGAGAGATCCAATAACCCTTTTGAGTATTGTGACCAATTTGTTGAATGTTGAGTAATATAAATGTATGTATGTATGTTGGAAAATTGGCTGGATGAATAGCACTTTAAAATTGTAGGTTCATTATTCTTTGACCCCCAGTAGTAAGAAATATAGCAGGTGGTTTTTTTTTTAAAAAAAAAAAATTACACATAAGTCGTCCTTAATTTCTATACAGGACGCCTTCTTATATAGGCCCAGGACGCCTTATATGTCCAAAAATCACAAAAACAAGGTGTCTTGTTTTTGGTTTAGGACGCCTTAAAAAGGCGTCCTTTATTAAACATAGGACGTCTTATTTAAGGCGTCCTTAATTAAATGTAGGACGCCTTTTTTAAGGCGTCCTGTATTAAAAACAGGACGTCTTTGTTAAGGCGTCCTGTTTTAACCATAGGACGCCGAAAGACTTCAAATACTACTTCCCCTGGTTAGACGTCCTTTGGAAAAGGGGCGTTAATTGCCTCTAATTCAGGACGTTTTTTTTTCACTTTTTTATAGTAGTGATCATACCAAAGAATCTCAATCAAGTGTATAAACCACATCAAACATGTCCAAATACAAAGCAACTATCTAAAAATGTTGAAAGTGCTTATAAAATAATCAAATAAAGAAACATAAAGATTCATATCTTGACAAAGATAGGGTCAAAAATTAAACCAGATTTTTTTTTTAAAAAAAAAAAAACAACTCCACTACATATAATCAAAGTATTATACCAAAGAATCTCAATCAAGTGTATAAACTATAGCAAATATGTCCATTAGCAACTATCTAACAATATATGATAAAAAAACTGGAAAAAAAAAAAAAATCAAACTTACCTAGCAAACCGGCGACGGCGGGAGACCGGAAGGGGCGGCGACGGGGGCATCGGTGGAGGCAGGGCGGAGCGGCGGCACAGCGACAGGAGATGGAGGACGGACGGTGAAGAGGGAAAACGAAGAGCTAGGAAGGGAGGAATCGTGAAAGTGAAGGAGGAAGATGGGGTTGGGAAATTATAAATGAGTTTGCGACGGAAATCCAATTCCGTCGCAAACATTACTATTTTGCGACGGAATTCAAATTTCGTCGCAAATACCCCTAAATTTGTTACGGAAAAAATTCCGTCGCTAATAAGTTGTTTTCTAGTAGTGAGATAAATATATTATGCTAAGTTTTTGCTCTTGATATTTTTTATCTATATTTAACATCATCAAAACTAATCATATCTAACAGGTTGGTTTCTTGGTCGAGAATTTTTGTGTAACCTGAAATCCATAATGCAATTAGCCGCCTTTGCTTTTAGTCACTTAAAGGCCAACATATTTCACAGGTATCTATCAATGTTCCAAAATCACCTTAATCAATCAATTATGAAGGAATATAAAAAAGGAAATTAGGAAATAATCATCTATATTGTGGGACAATGATGTTACTATTTCTAAATCAAATAATCAAATCAATAATTTATATCAATAACAAAAGAAATTTAACAAATAATCAAATCATTTTAAGTATGACTACTTAATCAATCAAATTTGAAGAAATACAAAAAATGAATTATAAAATAATCATCAATAAATTATATTATTGAAAATAGATACAAACCAAATTCCCTAGTATTTATCATGTCTGTTGGCAAAAAAAAACAAAACTATAATTTTGTATTATGATAACTCCTTGATTTATGGACATAATTTTGAATTATGATAGTTACTTGATTTAGGCCAAAAATTCGAACATTGATTCACATTAGAGAGTGTATTTTGATATATTCACATAATTAACTAGAAATGATTTTGTTTTCAATTGTTGTTTTTTTTTTCCTTTAGAAATGATGTTTCCCCTGTTTCACTCTTGTAATAAGAGTCATCAATATTTGTCGACAAGCAATACATTTAAGACTTTCAGTATAAAAATATACATGCCATTTAAAATAGATAATTATAAAAATAATTACATTATTTATTATGATTACAAATAAATATTTCTCATTGTGCAAATAATTAAAAAAATCTAACCATAAAGACTAAATTATATAATAAATATTACACACCTTACAAAACAATGCTTTATAACCATAAACTGTCTTTCTTTCTGTATTTGCAGAAGTTCCAGAAGCTCAAAAAGGTCAAAATGCTATATATGGCATTCTTCGGGCAACACAGGTGTAACAATACTTGTTTGTTAAAGTTGCATACAAGAATTTGAATTAGTATTTTAGTTAGATTTAATTGGTATTTTTCCTATTATATATGCATGTAACGTAAATAAGTTTCCATTATTATTACTCGTGTGTATGCAAAAGCAATATCTTATATCATTCTTTGCATGTTGGTGCTTTAATTCCTCCAACTATATATATTGCGTCGTCTTTTTACACAAGCACATAATATATCTCTTATCTTGTCCAATAGGAGCGTTTCCGTCCCAGAAAGCTACTGAGTTCATCAATAATGCTAATTATTAGCGAACTTTGCCTTTTTAGCTTTGGCTCATGCATGTGAGTTCCCAAATAAATGTTGGAACAAGGATCCCTTGTTTGATCAGGCAAGAATATATCACCCATTTAAGTTTCGTACGTTTTTTTAAAAGTTATTAATTTATTCTTTTTCAGAATGTCAGGAGTATGTATCTAGCAGCATGACACACGAGGACGTCTCTCTATCTTCTCATGCACGTTTATCTGTTTTGCTTTTTGTTTTTTTCAGGAAAGTTATGTTTAAAGAATAATTAATTAAAACTACAAGTTTTTCATAGATAAGGACATTAAATTTATGAAATTATTTTGCAGTAAAATTATATAAATGCTGATGAAAAATATGAAAAAAAAAAACAAGAATTTAATAAATCCAACTTGAACTTAGCTTATCAAAATTATGAAAACAATTAATTAAGGCAGTGACAACTAATTTCATAAAAATTCTTATTGAACAATAATGACAACAACAATTTAATAATTAATATTTTTAATTTATCAAATAGAAACAATTAAGATGGTGACAACTAATTTTATTTAGACAATTAGGTCATTTTACAAAAAAATAATTTCATAGAAGTTCCTTAGGACTTCAAATAAATTAAATCGTTTCAAGAGACCATTTTACGATTCACATATTTCACCAATGTTGTTGTCTTTAATTCTCCCAATTATTTGTTGTATTACTATTATTTTATTTTATTTTTATGTATGACTGCTAAATGTATCTAATGGGCATTATCAATCAAAAATAGCTTCTTCTTTTTTTCAGAGAAGCGCATTGGTATATAAAATAATTTTTAAAAATCAGGATTATCACCTGTAAATAAATTTTCAATTTAATTAATAAGCATAATTCTTCCGAATTTTATTCAGACATATGATAATTAACCGCTAGAAGCGTTTCACAATTCGACCAAGCGATAAGAGTCTTTATTATACATGAATTTTTGTTTTTTTTTTAGTTGACCAAAAAAAAAAATACTTGAAAAGTCTCAAGTCCTTGTTCATATAAGCGACAAGATTCTAATCCTCACAATGAAGCATGTACATGTAGACGAAGTGAACCAAACTTTGAAAAAAAGATAAAAGAGTAAGAGTAACTCTATCTCACAGAACATTATTATGTGACCGGCTGTTATATGGTAACTACTTTAGTTAAAGTGCGAAACCCTAAAACAGAAGAGTTAACTTCACTTCTGCACGCAGCTTCAATATACAATATCTCTGTTTCTGTGAGTTTTACTTACCTTTAACCTTAAGGCTTCCAAATAAACTAAATCCATATATATCGGTATATAAACTGTATATATTATGCAGTTCCTTTCCATAAATAACCGAAACAAACGCAGAGAAGGCTTTCAATAGAAAATCATGTCGTTTTCTTCTTCTTCGTCCACCTCATTACAGTTGATTCTTCTTCTGATATTGGCCATTTTCTGTGGTGCTGCGTTTTCACAAGATTGTAGCGATGAGTTCTTGAAGCTGATGAAGAATAAAGATAACAACACATGGTGCAAGAGTCTTCGGACTCTCGGCGCCGAGTTTGGGTGGAACGTCCGAAACGGCATCAACAAATCGACGTTCAGTGTGGATGTGACTTTCGGTGCCAGCCTGCTGACGGAGCCGCCGGCGTGGATAGCTTGGGGGGTGAACCCGGGACCACGGCCGGAGATGATCGGAACACAGGCCATCATCGGCATTATTCCGAACAGTGATAACCCAGGAATGGAGGTAAGGTAACAAAGCGTACGTGCAAGTCCTCTGCATTTTCATAGGGATGATTCATGTTGAGGCTTGAAAGTATATATTCAAATTTTATTTTCTTAATGATACAATTTTTCTTGAATTTTACTGTATTAAAATTTAATAAAACGTAACTATCTTATATATACATATAAACAAAGTAAGGTATTCAATCTTAGTAAAATTAAGCCAAACCTTGGGTAATTTTTATTCTTTTAATTATTTTTTGGGAGGTTATATTTTGGGGGAGATTACAACACTTTTTAATTAATATTAGATATATTGAGAAGCATTTGATTTTATTTAAAAAA
The DNA here is from genome assembly GCA_019022615.1 of Acacia melanoxylon. Taxonomy (NCBI): domain Eukaryota; kingdom Viridiplantae; phylum Streptophyta; class Magnoliopsida; order Fabales; family Fabaceae; genus Acacia; species Acacia melanoxylon. The sequence goes on from JAFJYJ010000002.1 coordinate 1,816,131, forward strand.
ATTAAGGAGGTTTTGTAATGTTGTAAGTTTTTAAAATAAAAGAAAGGTTTGTGTCATCATTCCTTCAAAATTCAGAAGAAATTAAACAAACAAAAAATTACTCTCATTTTCCCCATTTTTAAATTTTGGTTATTATGCGGCTGGATAGCTAGAAATTGTAATTTATACAGGTATTAATTTGCGTTCTTTACTTGCATATGGAGCACAAGTGTTACTATTTGATCTTAATTATAAGGCATATCATGCATGCACTTCTTACTATTCAAAATATAGGACAAATATATAATGTTTATATGATTTTTTTAAAAAAATCACGCTTCCTTCAATTTCCCTAACCATTAAGTTATTGTCATGCTTTAATTTAGTTTCAATAGAACCCTTTATTGGGAACATATTAATTTTAATGCAGGACAAAACTAAAAGTTACATTTTTTATAAGTGTAACAATATTAGTTATAATTCTTTTAAGAAATTGTTTGTAAAAATGGGTTGATTTACCTAAAATACCCTCTTTGATTATTATTTACATTTGAAATTTCCTTGATGGAAGCTCCTTTATTATATGCACTCAATATAAATAGTTTGGAGAAACAATTATAAATTTAGAAAATAAAGTAGATTGAGGCTTTAAATTCAGGGCCAAAACATCTATCATTAAAAATTGATATAATGGTTGAGATATTAAATAAAAAATAAATGGAGACACCATTCTCCACATCCTATTCCTATATATATTTAGGTAAAGAGAATAATATACTTATAAGTTATAACTCATTGTGGTCCTAGGAGCCCATTTTGTACTCATCAAAAGTGTGCTTATCACCAATATGGACTATTTAAATTGATTTCAGACAGTTCAGATTTATAGTTTAATTTAATTTTTATATTGTAAATAAATTTTTATTTTAATATATGTAAAATTTAAAATAAGCATAATCTTATCATCATTTCCAAGAAAAAAAATGAATTTATCATTTAAAAATCACATATTAAAAATTTTAAATTTAGATCATACATGTTAAATTTGAAAAATCTAAATCTTATTTAGTAATGAACACTCAGCGCTCATCATCATGAATGAAAACCTTGAAGATTAATTTATATAATTTTCAAATTGAAATTGCATATAATAAAGTGATGAAATTACTCAAAGTGACTGAAAATATATTGAGATTATTGTGTGAACATTTTTGAAGGTGAGAACGTATGATATTACGAAGGAGACGAGAATGGGATGCCACCTGGAACCAACGAAGAATCTAGAAGGTATGGTGCAAGTTTCGAACACGTCAATAGAGTTCGATCGTGGGAGTGGTCTGTACGCAATCTCCGCCAGGCTGATCCTTAATTCTGCGGTGTACAACGTATCGAAGTTGCACCATGTGTGGCAAATTGGGGCCGCGTTGGATCCCGCAAGTAACCCTCTGAAACACCCAACCACTCTACGTAATGTTGATAGCACCGAGACCATTGACTTGACTTCAGGCCAGAGCTTTGGACAAAACAGGGCACTACTAAGAAAGGTACTTCCTTGAGTCTTAATTAACGCAGGACTTAAATAATTAATTGGCCCATATTAAAAAATTTAATTTAGTTAGTTATTAGTAAAGAATATATGTTTGATTCTCTAAATATTCTCATTTTGATTATTGGATTAAGGAGTAAAAAATACTCATACACTTTTTTTTTTTCAAAAGTAAACTTTCATATGTTGTGTTTACTTAGATTATATATTAGTTTATTGGTCAAACTATTTGGTTTGAAGAAAAAAATAAAAATAAAAATGTTTTAAGCTAATTTAATTAGCTTCCTTTATCTCTATAAAAAAGTTAATTAGGTCTTATAATAAAGACTAGAAGGAGTAGTAAAGAATATATGTTTGATTCTCTATATATTCTCATTTTAATCATTGGATTAAGGAGTAAAAAATACTCATACACTTTTTTGTAAAAACAGTGGACTTTAATATTTTAAATTTTTCTTAGATCTATAAATACCTATAAATTTAAATGAGACAAAAATTTTACCACAGTTAAGTTTTATAAATATGATTACTTTTTTGTTGACGGGCCCCACCAATTATTTTTAAATGATTATTTTGGAAAAAAAAACAAAAAAATCCCTCACACCCTTCTCCTCATCCTCTTCATTCCGTCAGGTGCTCTCTCTCCCTTCCCCATTCACCATGAATCCTGGTAAGTTAAGGAAGTTCCGATGGTTTTTTTAAGAGATAAATTAGATTGAAATATAAATATTACAAAACAAAAACATTGTCCAAGTAATTATCTAACTTCTCCATTGCATGAGGAAAGATACACACATACTTATGTATATGTATATAATGCAAGTTATTAACGACAAGTCGTTTTAATTGGAATGAAGGTACATGGGATTTTGAACATCGTAGGATGGGGAACCCTCCTACCTATAGGAGTGATTGTGGCAAGATACTTCAGAGTACATCCATTCCGTTTTAACAAATGGTGGATCTACTTACACATCGCCTGCCAATCTGCTGGTTATCTCATCGGTGTTAGTGGATGGGCTATTGGACTTTGGCTTGGTCACGCCTCCAGATATTATATCTTCCAAACTCATCGCACCTTTGCTATTTTCATTTTCACTTTCACAACTATCCAAGTATCTCTCTCTCTCCCTCTCTCAGCTCTCTATATATAAGATTTTGTTTATGAATTATACTCTGAACGTTTCGGTAAACTGAGTTGAATTGTTTGGTTTTGATCAGATGTTAGCATTGAGGTTAAGGCCGAGCGAGAAAGATGAGTACCGAAAATATTGGAACATGTACCATCACTTTCTAGGGTATGGACTGTTGGTGATCATAATCATGAACATCTTCAAAGGCATTCGCATTCTCCAAGCTGGGGAGGGATGGAAATGGGCTTACGTTGGAATTCTTGCTTTTCTTGGGGCCATTACATTTGGTTTAGAGATTTTCACTTGGGCCAAGTTCTTCTATGACAAAGAAAAACAGAGGCAGGACGAGAAAACGAGAGATGGTGACAAGAAGACTGATCAACCAGCTGGAGGCAAACCCTAGCCAAAAAAACAAATCATTTAGTTTCTTTTTGGCCTCTCTTATATATATAATCACGAGACAGGAATGATTTTTTATGTATTTTTTTAAGTATTCTTGATTGTCATCTGAATGTTGTGCCTTTATCGTTTAATATGAAATAAGAGCTTGTTTTGGCTATTTCTTCTTGACATATAAGGAGCAATGATTAAAGAATTATACCGAATTGGATGCTTGGTTGTATCCTCACTCAAGCGGGCCTTATATGCTCATAAGAGGATGAGACTTTTTTTTTACATATATATTTTATTTATGTAGATTTAAATTATATGTTGTTTTTTTGAATGTTTTTTGCACTCAGTATCTTAAATTAGTTAGTTTCTAGGATACTGATATTACAGAAGAAATATTTCTAAATGCAGGATTAGAAACTAATTAATTTGAGGTCTTGGAAAGAAAAAAAAATTCTAAAAAGAATATATAATTTAAATCTAAATAAATAATATATATATATATATATAAATAAATGTGTTCATCCCTCTAATAAAGGGATGAGCACATAAGGTACACATAAGAGAAGTGCACCTAATGTGAACCCCACTCAAGCTTATTAACAGCTCGATTTGGACCCTAAAAAAAAGTTCTTTTGTTGAAGTGAGTTGGACTGAAGCCAAGCTGCCATTGAGCTGAATCCTGGAATTAAACTAAGAACCGAAACATTTTTTTTAGAGAATTAGACTGTTTTTTGGCTGATGGAAAAATGCCAAAACAATTAAGCATATAAATATTGCAATGTTAACACTACTACAAATAGAGTTTCCTAACATACGTTTTGTAGCACTTCTTTAAAAAAGTGCTACAGCTTTTATATTTATTTTTTAAAAAATGGTTAAGGGATAAAAATACATATGAGATTTACCCTCGGGAGCTCTCAACACCATTTGTTTTTTTTTTGAGCAAAAATACACATGAACTTGTAAAACAGAGCAAAAATCTCATCATAGTTAAAAGAGTTAACTTCCATTAATTTTTTAGTGGGCCCCACCTTATTAAAAAAAAGCCTAGGTTTTTTGAATTTCCCTAACTGCCCTCCATTTCCATCAGTCATTTCCCTCCTTCCCGTCACCCCATTTGCTTCTCAGATCATCCATGGCGCCTAGATCCATTTCTTCCTTTTCAAGCAGCTTGGCTCAAGACTTATCCCTTCTTTGTTGCTTTAATTCAACTTTCCCACATTATATTTTATGGTTCCAACTTTTTATTTTATTTTAATCAGTAGCTGTTCAAGTTCGGATATTTGCAAAGGTCACTGTAGGTGGCTTAAATTGAGGCTAAACCCATTAAAAATGAAAATCACCGATTTCTTCTCTCACCGAGAAAACAACTGATGCGTTCTTTTTATTTAACCAGTATTAACGCTCTCTCCAAGCTTCAAGATCCAATCATCCAGTGGTTCAAGTCCCACCCTTCGCCGCCGGTGGCCATCATCTCCGACTTCTTCCTCGGCTGGACTCTCAAACTTTCCCTTCATTTGGGAATTCCCAGAATTGCGTTTTACTCTGTGAGTGCTCTTTTGGCCTTAATTTTCAACTTTTGATGGCAAAAGACGCAGGCTGTTCGGGTCAGAGGGTTCGGGCTATAATTTTTTTAGCCTTGCACCGTGAGCTGATTCCTAATCAGCACTTTTTTTGTTCGAAATGCCATGGCCTGTTTTGATTCTCTAGATAACCCGATTGGATCTTGTTATTTGGGTAGGGGCATTTTGGTATTTTCATAATGTATTTAACAGACATCCAAGCAATTTTACGGTGATGGGATTTTGGGATTTTGGTTTTCTGTTTCGTGTGTATTTTTAAGCTCCCAAAAAAAGCGTATGGTCTTTGGGCGTTCAGAAAGTAAAGTTCATGTGTATTTTTGCCGCTTAACCCTGAAAAAAATATTAAATAACTGTAGCACTTTCTTAAAAAAGCGCCACGGAAAATGATTTTTGGTTCTTGCTAATTCCGTTTTCAAGCTATTTTAGATTCTTTATAGACCTTTTTTTTTTACTGCCAAATTTGTGGTTCTCGCTAATGCCGTCTTCCAGTTACTTTATCGTTTCTTGTTGGTTATGAATCGAGACGTATAATGAGGCTAAATGATTAGAAAATTTAAGATTCTGTTTGGCAACATTTTTAAAACTTGATAACGAAGGCTTTTAGTTGCAAAACAAATACTTATGGGATCGTATGATTTTTAATGGATTGAAGAATTGAGTGATAGGGCAGTGTACCTTATTGAAAAGGTCAAAGGATTCATATTACTCATAAAGAGAAAAGGAAATAAAGATGGGCGCTTTGACAATAGATCGTAGAGCATTGAAAGTTAGAAGATGATAAACTTCACCAACTTTATGCTATTGATATCTGGCGATGGCTTTCTTTCTTGGGTCCTCTAAGTCACTAGTGGATTAGTCCACAATAATTGCAGAATAGGAAGAAAATCAGGTGTAGGTAGTTCATTTTATCCCAACAAGGGAGAGATATTTAAGGATGTCCTCTCAGAGAGGATTGAAATTTTATTATACTCACCAAACAGAGCATTGAAATTTGTGAATGACATGAATCTGTCCTAATAGTACCTTTTATAAATTAAGTTGTTCTCTGGGATTTTCTTTTGGAATCTTAGATGTTAGAAGTTCTATATTTTTTTAATGAAATGGCCAATATCTGTTTCAAACTTGCCCACCATCTTAGTGTGCCAGTGTTTGTTCCATATTTGTAGGCTATAATGCCCTCAAGCAAGAAAGGGGGTGTGATTTCTCTTCAGTTCTGTTTCTCTTGTCCTCTGCATGAAATGGTTACTTGCCTGCTCCCTTAATTTTATGTTCTACAGAACTAGTCTTGTCATATAAATGTCCTTAGCATTGATTATATAATTGCGTTCATGCTACTAATAAACTTTACGCGATGGTGGCTTTGTACAGGACTTATTTTTCACCAAATTCACTGAACAGGTAACAATTTATCAGAAGACTTCTTACACAGAGATAGCAGCCAGTTTATGTGTAATATCCTCACTTGTCTTTGAAAAATTTCATGTATGAATTATGTGTAAGTGGAGAAAGTAAATAGTGAAATTTTGACAAAAGTCAAAATTTTACATGAATTATCCGATTTCGTCAAAATTGAAAATTTTGGAACATATGTTGACACAACATGAGATAAAAGGAATTAACATTTATTTGTTCCATTTTAGTTTATTAAATTTTACCTAAGGGATGAGAAGAAGGTTGCATGAATATTTACTAGATATTATGAGGGAAAATTAAAGAATAATTTGTAAAGGGATGATTTTGGCTTAGAAATTTTAGAAACAATATTCTATGGCCTAGAGAAGCTAATTAAGGAAGAAAAGTCCTTATAAGGAATTAATGAATAATTTCTAACACCTACTCAATATTTGCAACCATATGAGTAAAGAACTAAATTGCAAATAAAAGTCTTGTAGAGAATCAAATAGGATCATATTAGAAATAATTCCACAACACCCTCCCTCTATTAAATTTCGGTCAAGGCATACATGCTCATATGATTCCATAAAGCCATGACACCTTGCCCCCTCTTGATTACATTTACGGTACACACAAAAAAAAGGAAAAAAAAATAAAAGAAATGGACACCTCATTATCTATGTTGTTCTCACCGCCAAAGCATCTTCTTTAATATTAGATAATTCCCTTCTCAATCCACGCATTCGGTCAAGGAGGAAGTAAATATTTGATTGGATTTCAACTTGATGGCAAATTAGCAATTAATTAAAACATTGTATCTAATGATTTGTCCCAAACTTCTACCGACCTACTTCCCTTCATATTCAATATTTCTTCATTCCATTCACTGAATCAAGTCGAAATATTGGGAGCACCGAAAGAGTAAGGTGAAGTCAAGGAAATCGGTTGAAGGAGGAGGAAGACGAGGATCAAGAATCTTGTGTTTAACTCCCTAAACACTTAAGGTAAAATCCAAAATTCTCATCTTTCTCTTGTATCTTCGGTGGCTGTTACGTTATATGGAAATTGGGAAGTTTAAATATTAAATTCTGGTTCTAATTGGAAAGGTGCTGAACCTGAGAATAATTGATCTATAAAATAGAATTCTGGTTCAATTATAATTGACTTTTTTGGAGAGATTAAAGGCTAATTAAATTACTTTAAAGTATTTTTATTTCTATTTTTTTCTTCAAACTTATTAGTTTGACTAATAAACTAATACATAATTTAAGAATATTTTACATATGAAATGATTAAGTAATTTATTTAGAATATACTTATAATTAGAATAGGAGGTAGTAGTAGGTATTTGAAGTTCTATGTTGCCTTTCGGTTTGTCTAGAGATTTCTGAACCTGGGACTTGTTCTTTATCTCTGTATGGCCTCCTATACTTTGAGAAAAATGTTTAAAGGAAGCATACTTGCTCAATAACCAATGATAATAGTGAGATATGTGACATTGGAAGCAATAAGATTAAGTTTCATTAAAATTGCCTCTAGCCCTGTTTCCCGGTCAGTTCTGGTTTGGTGTGGAGGAGTTTTATTTTAACCAATTTGATGGTTTTATTGTGTTCAAAATGCAAAATCGTGTAGGGTAGAGGTTCGGTAGAAATTTTGGAAGCTCCGGGATTAAATTGTACCAAAACCTGAAAATTGTTTGGAAATTTCAGTCTGGACAGTCATTTTACAACGAATGTTTGGGCTAGTGAACAATGTCCAATTGCCATGAAAATTTACAGGATCAAGGTAGACATAACAAGGATTAATTTTATAGGTATCAAATATTTTTATGAATTATGTACAATTAATTATGAATATTTGAAGTTGACCCCTGAATTTGGACTTTAATTGTGACCAGCGAGGGTATTTTTGGAATTTGGGAAAAACCTGCGTGTGAATGGTCATGAAAAGTATTTTTAGTCAAGAGTAGACATATTAAGGGTCATTTTAGCTTTTGAACCACCCCAAACGAATTTTTCTAGATTTAATTATGAATTTTTGAAGATAAGTCACTATTTGCTGGAAATTCCTGAAAAATGACGAAAATGGAGGGAATATAAGCTCATATTAAATTCCTTGATAATAAAAGAAATTTAGTAAATAAGGACACATAAATTGAGCTTATTTTAAATCAGCAAAGAAAATATTTACTGAGGAGAAATTAATTATATTTATATTTTGCTATTTTAGGACTGTTGTGATATTGTGCACTGGGGAAATTCATTTATATTCGTGGTCGACTATCAGATAGTAACATTAATCCTCATATACTATGTGTGACTTGTGTATGTATGTTTTACCTTGAAATTGCATACATTTAGTTATCATTCATTTTCAAGCACTATGGAACCGGAACATGCTGTGTGCATTAAGGGCTTTGCTGTGTGCTGTGCCCGGTGGTCTGTGTTGTGTGCTATTAGGACCACTGTGAAGGTAGAATATCACCTAGAGGGGGGGGTGAATAGGTGATTATGAAATTCTTTTGCTAATTGCTCAAGAACACTTAAAACAGAGATAGAGAGAAGAGCAATGAACACAAGAGGTTATACTGGTTCGGTCCAACTTTTGACCTACGTCCAGTCCCCAGAGACACTCTGAGATTTCACTATCTCGTAACTTGATTACACACTCTGTAACTCTCGAGTAATCCTCTCACTAGGACTTACTCCTCTTTACAAGTTGTAACCAAAATAATTACAAACACAATTACACACTTTGTAAACGAAGGATAGTCCTCTAACTCTCAGACTTCGCTTCCCCTTACAAGTCGTAATTGGTACACCCTCTCTTAAGGTTCCACAACCTTAAGATTCAACTGATAATGATATAAATGTTTATGAACTCCTCACGAGTGGATAAAGTATTAAACACTGAAGTACAAAATCAATGAAACAGTTGAAACAACTAATGGTAATAAACTCGTATTGAATGCACAGCGTTTCAGTCATTGGCGAAATTGAATGCATCGGGTATTTATAGAGTTTGCCATTAATGCCGTTGGAAGAGAGCCGTTGAGAGTCATTAAATATGTCTGTTGCTCTGTTTCTTCGTAGTATTCGGAGGTTGATGAATATGCTCCGTTGACATTCCTTATTCGTTTTGCTCGTTGAGACTTGAGAAGAATATTGATTGGAAGTTTTTGAATTACTTTCCAGAGGCTCAGATATCCATATTCTACTTTCGTGCTTTGTGTCTGGCTCGCATTAAATGCTTCTGACAGTTGGTTTGCTTTACTCAAAATTTGAGTTAATGTTTGTTCTAATCATCTGAAACTCACTTAGCAAACTGGTCAAAGTAGATTAAGAACAGTTATGAAAGATGATATGAAGAGTACATAAGATTATTCACGAAATCATAAATCATAAATAATCATTTGAAAAACAGAGACTAACTTCCCTCGAGGTAATCTTCTTGCAGACTCGAGTTAAACAATTGGAAATAATCAAACAGAGTTTTCCAGATGAGAAATTAACTCGAGGTACTTCATATCTTGACTCGAGGTAGTCGACTCGAGGTTGCATTTGGAGAGGCTCGAGTGAATTCATCGTGATAGAGTATTTCAAGAATCAATTTGACTCGAGGCACACTTACTGACTCGAGGTAAAAATTGCTCCCCATTCTTCTATCTTTCTGTTTGCATTTGACTCGAGGCTGATATGCTGGCTAGAGGCAAAAACCTTTCTCCAAGTATCTAACTCTCTGCTTAGACTCGAGGTGCACAAAGTCCTGGCTCGAGTCACCCAACTCGAGGCACATACTTCCTTGGCTCGAGGTTGCACGACAGATTTGTTCTTCATTAATTGCTCTGGTGACTCGAGGTAAAAAGTGCTCTCCATTCTTCTAACTTTATGTTTTCCATCAGACTCGAGGTTCTTCAGCTGGCTCGAGTCATTTTGCTTCCTCTTTGAGTTACTTTAATTTGTTAGCTGATCTAGACTCGGGGTGACTTTCTGGTTGGCTCGAGTCACGTTGCTTCCTGACTTCTTTGACTTGAGGAGGCACTTTATCAAAATTTGTTTCTTCCAAATTCTATGAAACCCTTGTTGTGTCTAGAATCATATGGAATTGGCTTCATTTCATTTGGTTGTGTATAGAAGGAAAACCGAAGCTATGCTAAACTGAATCCAAAATTTCGAGTGTCAACTTTCGAAGACCATATCTCCTTGGTCTGAACTCTGTTTGGGCTGGTTCAACTCTTGATAGAACGAATTTTGAGTCTACTTTCAAATGGCACTGATTTCAGCTCAATTGGATTTTTATTTTGTGAGATACACCCAAAATACCAAACCTTGATCTGCTGTGTGGCGTGAATTGATGTGCCAACTTTTATAATTCGTAGCTCCTTGATCTGAACTCCTTTTGGCTTGAATTATATATTAAAATGACGTATTGAGAATCTAGTTTCATATGCCACTAGTTTTACCTTAATCCGATCTCTGGTTTGGGAGATATCATCAAATTACCAGAGGTCGCCCGAACTGAACGTGAAACAGAGTATGCTGAAGGTGCATCTGACTCGAGGCAGCTGAATTCTTGACTCGAGGCTGGTGACTCGAGGCAGCAAGTTTCTTGACTCGAGGAAAATCATCCCAGAGGCGAAAATCACTGTAGCAATCATTTTAACTCGAGGTAAACTTCCTGACTCGAGTTAAGTCATCCAAAAACTTGATTTTGCTTATTTTAAGTCCGATTTGAGTCATTCCAACTTCCATATCATCGTGGAGACTTCTAGAATCAATCTAAGAACTTGTATAATGATTTTCTCATTCCATTGAGCAAGTTCTTCTTCTTCTCTTGATCATTCTTCATTATTTAACCTTCACAACTACATTAATAAATAATGATTAATCAAAGTAGAATATAAATGTAGTATGTAATCTTTTTGCTCTGGATAATGCCATAATAGCATCTATATAAGACATCATCAAAACTAATGAGATCCAACACACTGCAGTCTGTGTTGTGCTATTAGGACTGCTAGTTCCGGATTTGGGTTGTGTGCCTTGATACTGAATGTTATGTGGTATTTGTTTATTTATGGTTTTTCTTACATGCATTGTTGTACATTTTATATGAGATTAACGGTTACTCTGAGATTCAATTATGAGTCCTAGCCCCTTTTAAACCCTCTGGCAGCTCATATAGGTTTGAACAAGGAGATAGAGGTAAGGCTCCGGAGCTGGACTAGCATGGTGGAGGATGTCGGTGATATCTTTTGGTTATTTATTTTGGTTTCCCAGATGACTATATTTCCATGTATTTATTTTGGGAGTTGTTATATGGGATGACTGTATATTTAATCCCTCCAGGGAAACGTATCTTCCCGCATTTTATCTTACCAGTATTTAGTTATCTAAACCGGTGTATGCTTTGCTGCTAATACTCTGATAAATGACGTAAAATAACCTGGGAAAATAATTTAAAATTGAAGTAAAGTAAAGGATCATACTACCTGCCACCCGAAAGGGCGAGGCCGGTAAGTGTGTTACGTTACGTCTTCTTTTTTTTGACCCACATGGCTTTCCTTACGTCTTCAAGTATGTCCCTGAGACGACTATACTAACATTCAATTCCAAGAAAGGATAACAATTCACATTGGACATTTCATTTCAAATATTTATTGATGCAGTTCTTATGACAAAGCCAGCATGACATTTTGTACTATTGATGATTACTTTCTTTCAGTTATTAGCTGCATTTGTCATCTCGTTCATTGCACTGATGGCTTTGGTTGGGGAACATGGTAGTTTGCCAAGCAACTTTGGCACTGAGCTGGTTTGTTTGTTAGCTTCTTTAATTCTCTGATTTATATCATTTAATTAATATGTATCTAAATTTCGGAGCTTTTGAGAAGTAACCTGAAAACTAAATATGGCCCATTTTTTTCCTCCTTCAGGGAGGACTGGCACCCTTATATGCGGCTCCGATAGCGTCCTTGTTGGGAAGCTTTTTAACAAGTTTCACGAAACAGAAAAGGAAATGGTTCCAGTTGAAAGAGTCCTTGAAGTAAGAATTAGGCCATAAATTCACTTAAACATGAGTAGACATTTATGTTCTGGCATCTAACAGAAATTATATTTTTTTTAATAATTGAGCTACGCTGAATAACTCTGGGGATTTTTAGAGGGTGCATGATGACCTTAGAGTTATCTTGGATTGATTGATTGATTATCTTAGATTATTTATGCTTTTGTTTGGTATTTTGGTTGTTACAAGGTAACTCATATTCTCATGCTGTACACATTGGTATGAAAGTGTGTGTTTTTGCAAATTACTTTGAATCAATATGCAGTTAATTAAAACAACGAAAATTGTTTTTACTTTGCATCATTGTCTTGGGGGAACAAATAATTTTGAAAGGAATAATCTGTCAATCGGACTTGAGCATGTGATACATGATATAATTGTAGATTGTTTGTAATACCCTACTAATATTCTAATAATTATTAGAGCAATAATGCACAACAAAATGAGCGAACAAAAATAGCATAAATATACTCATACACAAAGTGGCGGACCCAGGAATTTACAGAAGAGGGGGCACAATTGGTGGGGGAATTCGGGGGTACGGGGCGGCGCCCTAATTTTTTTTTTTAAGGAAAGTTTTAAATGCATTAAAAAAACAAAAGAATATAAATAAGAAAAAATATATATCAAAAAATATTTATGAAATCAAATAAATATTGATGATGTAATAAGAGAAGAAATTATTTTACAAACCTCTCATTTAGAAAAGCAAAGGTAAATATTGTTAGAAATGCAGCTACATAAATTACAATGAAGGGTGGACATTCAATAAGTTCAAGTACATATATTTTAATTAAAAAAAGTATATTACAATAAAAATAATTACAATGTCATCCTTCTAGGCCTTATGTTTTGGAATTCCATCATAATTGTCTTATTATTAATGCTATCAAATACATATTTTTCAATATAGGCACTAAACAATCATTCAACCATTTATCCCCCATCCGATTACGAAGTACAATTTTGATGTATTAAGGGTGGACACTTAATTTAAAAGTAGACAATCATTTAAACATGTATTAACTCAAGGAAAGTAGACAAATACTACTAATACTAATAGAAATTTGAAACCATTATATTCAAGTTATTAATTCAAACTCCTTTAATTTTAACTTGATTTTTTTTTAAAGTTCCCAAAATTTTTGGGGGCACTTGCCCCCCTAACATTATACGTGGGTCCGCCACTGCTCATACAATAATCTTGATTACATAACAAGAGCATTTATATCACATACAATAAATTTTTACACTAACAATCTTCAATACTTTATTATTCTTCTTTCTGGTTCATCTTCAAGCATTCTCCTCTTTTTCCTCGTGTGCTGCATTTCTTGTATTCACTCCACTCTCTCATTCAGTATTCTTTTCATCTAGTGTTGCCCAGGCCGCATTACGAGAGAGGGGGTGACAAAAGGAAGATGGTGGTGAAGATCAGAGAGATAGAGAGAGAGAGTTTTTTTTTTTTCAAAATAATCATTTAAAATTTTTTGGTGGGGCCCGCCACACAAAAAGTAACCATGATTGCCAAAAGTTAATCGATACAGCATTTTTACCCTATTTCGAAAAATTTATCAGCATTTTTGTATCCAAATGGAATTTATTATATCAGGTGCATTTTTTAAAAAGTTTTATAAGTCTTTTTGCCCATTAACCCTTCATTTGTACTAAAATTTACTCTCTTAATGGAAAAAAGAAACCTTTAAATGTATAATCAATAGAAAAAAATTTAAGACACAATTAGAAATTTAGGAGACAAATTAGATTGAAATATAAATATTACAAAACAAAAACATTGTCCAAGTAATTACTCCCTCTGGTCCTTATTATAAGGTAACAACTAACAAGTTTATTTGGTCCTTTTTATAAGGCACTTGCTTGTTTTGAAGGAGCATTAATTATCTTTTTTCATGTATGCCCCTAATTAATAAGGGTAGTGGGTGAAAGTAATAATTAATATAATATTAGAGTTTAGTACAATTAGTATAGATAATATTGAAAGTTACTTAAATTGTATGACAACTTTATTGACTTTAACTACTTTTATTGGTTTGTGAGAATTGTTAGTTGGTTCCTTATAATAAGGATCAGAGGGAGTATCTAACTTCTGCATTGCATGAGGAAAGATATTTGATTGATACAGAGTGTACACACACATACTTATGTATACGTACATAATGCAAGTTATTAACGACAAGTCGTTTTAATTGGAATGAAGGTACATGGGGTTTTGAACATAGTAGGATGGGGAACCCTTCTACCTATAGGAGTGATTGTGGCAAGATACTTCAGAATACATCCATTTCGTTTTAGGAAATGGTGGATATACTTACACATCGCCTGCCAATCTGCTGGTTATCTCATCGGTGTTAGTGTTAGTGGATGGGCTATTGGACTTTGGCTTGGTCACGCCTCCAAATATTATATCTTCCAAACTCATCGCACCTTTGCCATTTTCATTTTCACTTTCACAACTATCCAAGTGTCTATCTCTCTCTCTCTCTCAGCTCTCTATATATAAGATTTTGTTTATGAATTATACTCTGAACGTTTAGGTAAACTCAGTTGAATTGTTTGGTTTTGATCAGATGTTAGCATTGAGTTTAAGGCCGAGCGAGAAAGATGAGTACCGAAAATATTGGAACATGTACCATCACTTTCTAGGGTATGGACTGTTGGTGATCATAATCATGAACATCTTCAAAGGCATTCGCATTCTCCAAGTTGGGGAGGGATGGAAATGGGCTTACGTTGGAATTCTTGCTTTTCTTGGGGCCATTACATTTGGTTTAGAGATTTTCACTTGGGCCAAGTTCTTCTATGACAAAGAAAAACAGAAGCAGGACGAGAAAAAGTGAGATGATGAGAAGAAGACAAACGTACACTGATCAACCAGCTGGAGGCAAACCCTAGCCAAAAAACAAATCATTTAGTTTCTTTTTGGCCTCTCTTTATATATATATATATATAAAATATTACGTGACAACAATGATTTTTTATGTATTTTTTGAAGTGTACTTGGTTGTCTGAATGTTGTGCCTTTATTGTTTAATATGAAATAAGAGCTTGTTTTGCTTATTTCTTCTTGACATATAAGGAGCAATAATTAAAGAATTAGACCGAATTGGATGCTTGGTTGGATCCTCAAAGCTTATTAACAGCTCGATTTGGACCCCCAAAAAAAGTTCTTTTGTTGAAGTGAGTTGGACTGAAGCCAAGCTGCCATTGAGCTGAATCCAGGAATTAAACTAAGAACCGAAACATTTTTTTTTAGAGAATTAGACTATTTTTGGCTCGTCTGCCTAATGGTTGGTTGAGGGGGTGAAATTCAGAGGAATCTCAGTAGCAAATAATATCAAACAATACATGCAAGATAAATGCTAGTGCATGGAATGCTTGCCTTACATAGGCTTATGTTAACACAATGACATTTTTGCATGCTCAATGCGTCATACAACATACTCATAGTATAGATAGAAATAAAGCTTCAATCATTCAAATATGTTACACGTACATAAATAAGAAAGTAGAGCAATCATGTACATCAACACACAAGCAAATATATCAATACACGCAAGTAGGGTAAGTTCATTACCTTGGGGACAAATGTCCTTCCTCGGTTTCCTCGTCTACCATCCATCAATGTCGCTTGAAGCATCTTTTATTCTTCCTCTTTTCATACTTCTCATGATCCTAAATACATAATCATATTATTAGAGCCATGGAAAAATGAATGCCTAATGGCGGAGTTGTCTTAACTTCACAACTTTTGGCCCTTAAATTTGCATGGTAACTAAAAGCTATTAGAATTTTCAATCATCTTTGAAAATTCATAACTCATTGCACAAGTATCCAAATGGGATGGTTCTAAATCCTATGGACTCATTATTAAGTCTAATTTCAAGAAAAAATGCTTTCAACAGCCACTCATGTTGGTTAATTTGGGGTTGTTGCATGATTTTTCATGCAATAGTTCATGAGGTTGAAAAACAAAATTTTTGTTAATCATTGCGAAACCCGTAACTCCTTACGGTCCTCATGAGTTATTAACTATAATTCCTTAGACCAATGAGTTATTATTATTTTTCTTTAACGTGTAACTGTTTACGGTACTCATGTGTTATATGTTATATTTAGGAGCTAATTCCTAGATACTCTTGATCACATTAGAACCCGTAACTCTTTACGGTGCTCATGAGATAAAACCCGTAACTCATTACGGTACTCATGAGAAACCATAACTCTTTACGATCTTTATGAATTAAGCTCTAAGCTCTAGATACTCTTTCTCGTTAAACTAAGGAGTACTTATTATTTTAGGATCTATTCGTTAAAACAACTATTGGGGTTTTAGGATTACCTTTTGATCACTCGAGGACTTCAAAGTATATGAAGTCCTTTAACGTTGATCCACACGGCTACCTCTTGATTGCTATGAGAACTCTTTCTCCTTGACTCCTCCTTCTCCTTGGATGCTTGCTAGATGATGGCAAGGTGGAGGCTTCAAGTCTTTAGTTTATTCTTTTCTCAAGACTATGATGATATCTTGAGGCTAGGTGAGGTGCAAGATTTGAGGATTTTCATTTCTTGTATTGGCGGCATGCATGTGCAAAAGGGGCGCCTTTTTACCTTCTTGAACCCTTCAAGAGTTGCGCCTTCTTTTCCAAAAACGTACACAAAAATCAATAGCCAAAATTAGGGTTTAACCCTAATTTTAGGGTTTAGGGTTTAGGGAGTGCTTACAAGAAAGGCTCAGTCCAACTAGAAAGGCTCATCCAAATAGAAAGGCCCAATCCAAGAATGACACCTTCCAAGAAGCCCAATCCTTATCCAATCTTTTTTTAATCTTTATTGGATCTTATCCAATCTTTATTGGATATTATTTTCGATAATTCATAATTATCTTTTATTACCTAACCTCTTGAATTTAAAATTTGAATTTAAATTACTATTTTAAATTTAATATTTAAATTCCAAATTCAAATTGGCCAAAGACCTTGTTAGGCCTTCTAACACATTTGGGTCTTTCAGTGGAGAAACTAATTTCTCACTAAACAACCAAATGTGGCGCCATATATAATTGGGCTTGTAGTCCAACTCCAACCCAATTACACATTTAGTCTTGATAAATCCCAATAACAATTATTGGCTCAAAGTTGCTAAATAAAGCAATCAAGAACAACCTTAGTATGTAACCCATTAGGCTCAATTAGTCACTGACATAGATAAACCTGAACTAGTTAAACTTTTTTAACGGGCCCAATTTATCTAATGACCACATAAGACACTAGCAATGCTTTGCGGCCCCCAGAACTAATTGGGTTGATCAAGTGATCTACCTTTCTAATTTGGATATCGTGCCGGCATCATCCCTCACATCGTCGTTCACATTTAGTCGAGAGCAAGGATAAAGTATCATCTCTCTTGATTGACTAAATATATTTATTTCACAGAACTAGGAATCTTCTTCCATTGACTCTAAGATGAATCATGACTCTTCATGATCGCTTACTGTGCATAGACTCTCGAGTCAATTAGAAGTTATCCAAGCTCTACCGGTCTTGTGAATGACTAATCCCTTGTAAGGGACTGTGAGTCCTCTCAGCATGTCCATCCATACTAATGCATTCGAGTTATATCTAAGAGTACATTGTTCTCCCTATTTTTAGGCGGATAGAGTTGTACAATCAAAGTATAACATTAAGACATAGTGTTCGATGACATCCTCAAGTCCAGGACAATCCGCACTATCAAGTGATGAAAGACTTTTCATATCCAATGATACTCTCTACAATGAATTTTTGTGGAGTCTCTTGGCGGGTTAGTTCGGTGTTATCTGTTTTCTAACCGATCTACCCACGACATTAGCAAAGCATCACCATGCTTGTATTCCATGAGGTCCCTACCTTGTATCTCTATACAAATAGATGATGTCGTACTAGTTTTATTATTAAGATCATCAATGTCCTTTCTTGGTGATTCAAGACTAGGAAGAAGTTTCAGGCAATAGACATCCAATGTCCTCGAGTCCTCGAGTCTTCATGATCATGATCCCTATCATAGATCCTCGAGTGAACACTTGTTCTATTACTCGGGCTTTTATCTTCAAACGCATATTGACTTTAAGTAAAGGTGAGACATAAATATGATAAATATAAAATGTGCTCATTTATATTAATCATGAAATACTAAAATGCAGAAAGGTGTTCATCTTTCGAAATAGATTGTCTCTAGAATACCCACTTACTAACAAGTCATATGCATATAAATCTAGGTTCAATGAAACAATGACTGCTGCCCAATTTGCTTTCCAAAATTATAGGTCATTTTCAAAATTTCATATCTCCCTACACTACTACAAAACAGGGATACGACGTCCTATTTTTTGTACATTTAACGTCCTTTTTCTGCGGGACGCGTATCTAGGGGGCGCCGTAGGCAAAACTTACGGTGTCCTATTTTTTATTTAGACGCCTTAAATTCTGACTTAAGGCGTCTAACTAATGAAATAGGACGCCTTAAATGTGGCACAATTTCCTCTCAGATTTCACTTAAGGAGTCTAATTATGGGAATTAGACTCCTTAAGTGATGACTTAAGGCGTCTAATTCACAGAATTAGACTCCTTAAGTGTTTTTTTTTTAATACTTGCTTCGTATATTCACTACCCCACAATCCCTTACAAAAAAACATTCTTACATATCAACAGGCAACAATCACCACAATGTGATAAAATAAAACAACACCTAGCTATGTGCTAAAAGGTTAGCTCAGCTAACCTTATACAAAAACAGAATACATGCATGTATATATAACAAATATCCCAAGAAACAAAGTTCATGATGAGTTGGACATAGAGGTAGCAAAGTAGTAACAACAAACTGTAAGTGACTAACTTCAAATCATCTTAACCAATTAGCTCTAACTAATTCAAGTGGTAACTACTACTACTTTATGTATAACAATCACCACAAAGTGTCAAAAAGTTGTCTAGCTACCTGCTACTAATCAAGCAATATAAGGACTAACTTCATTCATCTATGTGTTGAAGAAGTTGTCCAGCCAACAGGTTTCGAACCAAATCTATTTCTTCCTCCGAGTAGGCAACCTTAGTACCAAAAATCTGTAAAATGAAAAACAAGGTATAAGATAAATCAATCAAGTGAATGAATTAATTACACAACTAAAGTACAACTTCAAAAAATATTATCACTTGAGAATGAAGGAGCAAGTACCTCATCAAAATCTAACGTATGGGTTGCTTCCCCATTTTCCAGAAAATGCCCTGTGCTAGGTGCTCCTTGTTTGGCATGAGAAGTACATAATTGGGATTTGCCTTTTGGTAACTGCAAAGAAGTAAGATGAGCACATGGAAATATGAATGAACTTGTCCCATTATGACCGAGTACAATAACACAGCTTATTATGACATGTACTCATATAAATATGGTAATACCGAAAGTTGTTTTCATTTTTATGGCTCAACATTGCGTGCATCTATATTAACCTAAAACTAAATCAGCAGATAGTCTGTTGCAACAAAAGGTAGAAGTCAATGCAAATAAATGAACCTGGCTTCTCTAAGACTCTCGCTTTGGATGCCAAATCCATATCGCATGTTTCCATCAGCACAATCTCGAGTGGCTACAGAAAAATAGACCATGCTCAGTATTCCAAACATTCAACAACAACATGACATCACCAATAAACAAACTAGGAACCCATATCCAATGCATGTCACTGGGATGAGAAAATAATTACTTTACATTATAGATATCACCATTTTCATGCCTACTGCTTCCTGTAGTTGGGCAAAACTAGGAAAAGGATTTTGGATGCCTGGAATTATTTTTAAGAAATAGATCATTTCCACAAGAATCTAGAAGCTAAAGGAAGCAAGCATGGATTCTATAGTCTAAAATGCAAATATTTCGATGGAAGGAGCTTCAATGCAAGTTCACACTTGATGGCAATATATTCTATATAGGTGAGGGGATAATAAGTATAAGCCTAATATGTGTGGTATAAATACAAAATGAAAAGTTAGGGTATAGAAGTGTTGTATGCCCTTTGATATGATTCCCGAAAGAAAACGATGATTAGATCAACTAGGAATGGAATTTCGCAATGAAAATTCAGCCGCCAACACGTTCTGATACGAACAGACGTATCTCGCGCTATAGACCTCGGATTTGAGTGATTCCAAAACGAGGCGAAATATGGCTTTCCGAAACACGATTTTGGCTCAAGAAACACCGAAAAACGATAAGAAAATCTGGAGATACGAAACCAAGAAATATAGAACGAAAACTGAAGTTTATGGATTATAGGTAGGCGCCACAATTCCAAAGAATTGATAAGCCCAAGAACGCCACAAGGATTGAAGCCCTTGATAAGTTCAGAGATTCTCAAAAGAACCCTAGAGAAGCTTTTCTCTCACCAAAAAGGTTAACTTTGAATTTTGCCCCCCCTCTAAAAGGCTATGGTGTTCCCTTATATAGTGGACAACATCCATATTGAGTTTAACCTAATTATGCTTACACACAAAGGGCCCAATAAGCCTTATTACAAAAGTTTAACTAAACGTAATAAAAATAAAACTAAGTGCAGAATTTGGGCCAAGTAAAATGAAGCCTTTATGCATATCCATTGAGGCTTATTCTTCAAGGTCTTTAATCTGAATTAAGTGTATCATTTCGGTCTCTTCTTCCTTTAGACTTGGGCTTGTCTCAAGTAAAGTGGTCACCAAGAGATTTAGAGCCTCTTTAGCCTTTTTAGCTTTTGCTCTTGTCATTGGGCCTCCAAGACCTTGTATGTCCTCCAAGTTTGTTGCCTTGGTCATGCCGCCTCCTATGTCCTCATCATTCCCTCCTTCTTCAGAAGAATTTGTCCTCAAATTGTAATCCTCTTCTCCTGCATCAAAAAGGGACAAATCAGCCACATTAAAAGTAGCACTTACACCATACTCACCAGGGAGATCTATTTTATAGGCATTATCATTAATCTTGGATAGCACTTGGAAAGGACCATATCCCCTTTGTTGAAGCTTAGATTTCCTTTGGGCAGGAAACCTCTCTTTTCTCAAATGAACCCAAACCCAATCACCTGGTTCAAACACTATCTTTTTCCTTCCTTTGTTCGCTTGCTTGACGTAACTCTCTACCTTTTTTCAATGTTTGCTTTTACCTTCTCATGTAGTTTCCGCACATATTCAGCCTTACTCTTACCATCTTTATGTTGAAAAACAGAGTTGTTAGGCAAAGGTAGCAAATCAAGAGGAGTGAGAGGGTTTAAGCCATAAACAATTTCAAAAGGAGAATAATGAGTAGCACTATGAATAGCCCTATTATATGCAAACTCAACGTGGGGTAAACATTGTTCCCATGACTTGATATTCTTTTTAATTACAGCCCTCAAAAGAGAAGAAAGAGTTCTATTCACTACCTCGGTTTGGCCATCGGTTTGTGGATGACAAGTAGTAGAAAAGAGAAGTTTAGTTCCCAGCTTACTCCATAATGTCCTCCAAAAATGACTTAAGAATTTTGTATCACGATCAGAGACAATGCTTCTTGGAAGCCCATGGAGTCTTACCACTTCCTTGAAGAACAAATCAGCAATGTGGATTGCATCATCAACCTTTTTGCACGGGATAAAATGTGCCATCTTAGAAAACCTGTCCACCACAACAAAAATAGAATCTTTGCCATTTTTAGATCGAGGTAGTCCTAACACAAAATCCATAGAAATATCAATCCAAGGGCAATCTGGAATAGGCAAAGGAGTATACAACCCATGAGGTAATGATTTAGACTTAGACTGTTTACATACAATGCATCTTTCACAATATTTATGAACATCACGCTTCATGTGTGGCCAATAAAAATGTTCATGCAGCATGTCTAGAGTCTTTTGGATCCCAAAATGTCCCATTAGTCCCCCCTCGTGTGCCTCCTTAACAAGTAATTCCCTAATAGAACCTTTAGGGACACACAATCTCTTTTCTTTAAACAAGTAATCATTATGCCTAAAAATCCATTTTGAGCAGCATGCACACAAGTTTTATAGATTTGTGCAAAGTCTGGATCATGCTCATACAATGCCTTAATATGATCAAAGCCAAT
Source organism: Acacia melanoxylon (assembly GCA_019022615.1). NCBI lineage: Eukaryota > Viridiplantae > Streptophyta > Magnoliopsida > Fabales > Fabaceae > Acacia > Acacia melanoxylon. Next base: position 1,838,346 of record JAFJYJ010000002.1, read on the forward strand.
GAACTTAGTTTCAAGAGTAGAGAATAGAGCATACCTTCTTGAGGGTGCATCTGCAACCACATTAGACGTACCTTTCTTGTGCTTGATCACATAGGGAAACTGCTCCAAGAACTCTACCCATTTGGCATGCCTTTTGTTAAGCTTGCCTTGTCCTTTTAAATACTTTAAGGATTCATGGTCACTTTGTGGATGACAAACTCTTTGGGCAAGAGATAGTGTTGCCATGTTTGCAAAGCCCTTACTAATGCATACAATTCCTTATCATATGTGGAATAATTAAGAGCAGCCCCATTCAATTTTTCACTAAAATAAGCAATGGGATGTCCTTCTTGCATCAAAACAGCCCCTATCCCCACATTGGATGCATCACATTCAATTTCAAATGACTTAGCAAAATTAGGCAAAGCAAGAATAGGTGCATTGGTTAATTCTTCCCACAAAGATGCATCACATTCAATTTCAAATGACTTAGCAAAATTAGGCAAAGCAAGAATAGGTGCATTGGTTAATTCTTCCTTGAGGGCAGCAAAGGCTTGCTCTTGTTTTTCCCCCATTTAAAACCAACATGCCTTTTAATCACTTCATTCAAAGGTGTAGCTATTGTACTAAAGTCTTTGACAAACCTCCTATAGAAACTAGCTAAGCCATGAAAGCTTCTTACCTCACTTACATTCTTAGGAGTTGGCCACTCTTGAATAGCTTTCACCTTCTCTTGATCAACCGCACTCCTTGTGAGCTAACAACAAAACCAAGAAAAACTACATGGTCTATGCATAACACACATTTTTCCATGTTAGCATACAATTTCTCATGCCTAAGAGCTTCAAGAACACACCTCAAATGCACAAGATGATCATCATAGGATTTGCTATAAATCGAATATCATAAAAATACACCACAACAAACTTCCCTAAAAATTCCCTTAACACATGATTCATTAATCTCATGAAGGTACTAGGAGCATTAGTTAAACCAAATGGCATAACCAACCATTCATACAGCCCATATTTAGTTTTAAAAGTTGTTTTCCATTCATCCCCTTCTCTAATCCTAATTTGATGGTATCCACTCTTTAAATCAATTTTAGAGAAGAAACAAGCACTATGCAATTCATCCAATAAATCATCCAATCTAGGAATGGGATGTGTATACTTTACCGTGATGTTATTGATGGCTCTACAATCAGTGCACATCCTCCATGTTCCATCTTTCTTAGGTACTAGAATGACCGGAACTGCACATGGACTTAAGCTTTCTTGCACCCACCCTTTTTGCATCAAGTCTCCAACTTGTCTTTGAATCTCCTTGGTATCTTGGGGGTTACTCCTATAGGCTGGCCTGTTAGGCAATTAAGCTCCTAGAATGAGATCAATTTGATGTTCTATGCCTCTTAGAGGCGGTAGTGAGGTACTATTTTAGGAAAAACATCTTTAAATTCCTGCAACAAATTAGAAACCTCATTTGGAAGAGAGTTAGTAGGACTTGCATCTGTAAAATTATTCTCTTTACTCAAAAGTAAGAGCATTGGCTTTTTCAAATGCATTGCCTTTTTCACCTCTTTTTTCTTTTATAAACAAGTTTGGTGCTTTTCTCTCTTTTTCTCTTTTTTTTTTCTTGCTCTCTTCCACTCTCTTTTCTCTCTTGCTTTCTTTTTTCTCACATTTTTAAATTATCCTCACTAACTTCTCTTGGTGTCAAAGGTGCAAGAATAGTCTTGCATTCTTTATGTACAAAAGAGAACTTGTTGGTGTAACCATCATGCATTACTTTCTTATCATATTGCCAAGGTCTCCCAAGAAGCAAATGACAAGCCTCCATTGGTACCACATCACATAAACCGTATCATCATACTTCCCTACGGAGAAGTTCACCTCCACTTGTTTGCTTACGGTCACTTCACCATCCTTACTAAGCCATTGAAGCTTGTATGGCAGCGGGTGAGGTTTGGTTTCCATGCCCAATTTAGACACCATTCTAGCACTTGCAACATTGGTACAACTCCTCCATCAATAATTAAAGAACATACCTTTCCTTGGATAAGGCATCTACTATGAAAGATGTTCTCTCTTTGACTATCATCCATGTCTTTTGCTTGGCTACCCAACATCCTTCTTACCATAAACAAATCTCCTTTGGAATTATCTCTTCAATATACTCATCTTCATCATCATGTGAGGCATAATCGAAGAAGACTCACTAGTAAGCTCTCCATCCTCTTTAAGTAACATAGTCTTCTTAGTTGGACATTTTGAAGCTATGTGACCTCTCCCAAACACTTGAAGCATTTTATTTCACTACTCCTTGTATTTTTAGGGATCTCATTGGATTTAGTTTGAGTCCTTTGAGGTGTAGCGGTGGGATTGCTTGATGAAGTACCTCCTCCTTCTTATTTTTATCCTTCCGGCTTGAAGAATTAAAATTTGAAGAGTTTTTCCTCATGACACCCTTTCTCTTGAGTTGTTGTTCTACCTTACTAGCTTGTTGCACTAAATCCTCAAACTCCACATAATTTTGCAACTCCACAACATCCCTTATATCACTATTCAGCCCATGCAAGAAACGTGCCATAGTAGCCTCCCGTCCTTCACTAATATTTGCTTTAATCAAGGACACCTCCATCTCTTTATAATACTCATCTACATTCTTGTTACCTTGTGTGAGCCTTTGAAGTTTATTGTGAAGGTCTCGATGATAATGGGAAGGAACAAATCTTCTTCTCATTAGCCTTTTCATCTCCACCCAACTATCCACCAATGGTTCTTCATATCTCACCCTATCCTTTTGCAATTGGTCCCACCAAATGAGAGCATAATCACTAAACTCCATGGTTTGCCACCTTCATTTTCTTCTCTTCGTATAATTGTGACATGCAAATAAGTGCTCAATCTTCATTTCCCACTCTAAATAGGCCTCCGGATCACTTTTTCCTTTAAAAGATGGTATATTAAGCTTCACTCCCTTAATTCTATCCTCTCTAGCACCATTCTCATTATCTCTTATTCTCCTTCTTTCATCCCTCCCTCTCTGTCTATCTTCATCATGATTCCCTTGATTTTCTATTCTCTCATATAACTCCTCTGTGTGTTCCCTCATCATCCTTTGCATTTGAGTTGTAATGGCTTCAATTAGCAATCTATTATCTCCTATAGGAGGAGGAATATCTTCACCACCTGCACCTGCCATAATTCAAGGAAAAGAACAAGAATAAAAGTAATAGGACCTCACCACTCGCTCACGTGTTTACACTCTTAAAAAAAATGTATCACTCGTGTTTGTTGCTCTCTATAAGGCTTTTGTGTAGTGTGCTCTCTTGCCTTTTACCACTCAATAGCTCTCTTTAAGTTCTTAACAGAATCTCCAAGAACACTCAAGAGTACAATCCCAAACTCAAGAATTGGTGGTGACTCACAATACAAACTGGAAAAAAAGATGTCAAAGAAGACAAGACAAAGGAAACCAAATCAATTTGGAGGAATTATTCAAGGAAGACACTTTGGACTTGATTCACAAGTAGTAGTAGTGTGTGTAATTGAATAGCAAGGTGCTGTATAGTAATTAATTTTTGTTTTTTTTTGCCTTTTTTTTGCTTTTTTTTTTTTTTGTCTTTCTTTCCTTTTTTTTTATAACACCAGATTCTTCAAACAAAGGAATTTGTGATCTTGGAATCAAACTTTGAAATTGTACTAATTCAGAACTAAATTAGATAGAATTCCCCAAAACCGAGCTATTATTTAACACACTAACAACATACTACTCAAGAAACATGAATTGAAAGGATTAAAATTCAAGAACATTGATGAACAAGGGAAGAACACCAAGAACCAAGTGCAGAAATATGTGAACTGAACAAGAAATTGAAAGAAACAACGACCAAAAGATTGAAAGAACAAATTAGGAACAAACAACAACGGCTAAAAAGCAATTGCACAATTGAAAATAAAAAACACAAATTTTAGGGATTAGGGTTACCAAATGTGTGACCAGATTGGATGTAAACAATGGAGAAAAGATAACCCAATTCCAATCCTAGAACTAAGCTCGATACCGAGGATGATATGATTCCGAAAGAAAATGATGATTGGATCAACTAGGAATGGAATTTCGCTTTGAAAATTCAGCCGCCAACACGTTCGATACGAATGACGTATCTCTCGCTATAGACCTCGGATTTGAGTGATTCCAAAACGAGGCGAAAGATGGCTTTCCGAAACGCGATTTTGGCTCAAGAAACACCGAAAAACGATAAGAAAATTTGAAGATACGAAACCAAGAAATATAGAACGAAAACTGAAGTTTATGGATTATAGGTAGGCGCCACAATTCCAAAGAATTGATAAGCCCAAGAACGCCACAAGGATTGAAGCCCTTGATAAGTTCGAGATTCTCAAAAGAACCCTAGAGAAGCTTTTCTCTCACCAAAAAGGTTAACTTTGAATTTTGCCCCCCTCTAAAAGGCTATGGTGTTCCCTTATATAGTGGACAACATCCATATTGAGTTTAACCTAATTATGCTTACACACAAAGGGCCCAATAAGCCTTATTACAAAAGTTTAACTAAACGTAATAAAAATAAAACTAAGTGCAGAATTTGGGCCAAGTAAAATGAAGCCTTTATGCATATCCATTGAGGCTTATTCTTCAAGGTCTTTAATCCGAATTAAGTGTATCATTTCGGTCTCTTCTTCCTTTAGACTTGGGCTTGTCTCAAGTAAAGTGTAGTCACCAAGAGATTTAGAGCCTCTTTAGCCTTTTTAGCTTTTGATCTTGTCATTAGGCCTCCAAGACCTTGTATGTCCTCCAAGTTTGTTGCCTTGGTCATGCCGCCTCCTATGTCCTCATCACCCTTGAGGCCAGGGACACACATGCAAGAACCAATGGAAAAAGAATGTAGTGAGAAAGAAGAGGGGAAACCCTCTAGAGACACATGAAATGTTGAAAGTAAAAAAAGGTTTCCACCAGAACTTTAATGCCAATGCCATTGAAAAGCTACTATGTTCAACCTTTGCCTGAAAAGAGGGGCTATAGTCTTGTTAAAACCAATCAAAAATCCATATAAATCCGCATAACAGAGGATCAGCAGTTTACCTTTAACACTAAGTTTTTATTTGCTTGCCAGGATGCTCCTACTTGAAAAGTGGAGTCAGGGATATTGTTTGATGTAATGGCATCATCAACCCTTTCACAGAAAGAGAATAAGATCTGACTACATCAGTGCACACCATTATGACTATCTACCAATATCTGAAGTTTTTTTAATACCTTGTTTGTAACTCAAAACCGAAATCAATGTAGTTTGTAATTCCAACTACATCTTCTTGTTCAAAGGGGTTCTTCACCTGTTCAATTCAGTGAAAGACTTATTTAGCAAAATATTCATTTATACTATTACACGTTCCAGTTTGAGACTCTAACTCAGTCAAAAAATAAAAATCTCATTACTATTAGAGAATAAAACAATCAACAAGAAAATGTAAGTAGCTAGCCTCTTGGATGGAATTGTATCATAAAAAATATGACATTGAATCAGGTTGAAAGGTCAAAGCAACAAGACATAGCTAGGTCCTGGGTCCTCTACAGATTAACCAATTCTCAAGTTCAACCTGAATTAATTTTCAAAGGTTTAAATGTATCGTTTTGCATTCTCTTAGTCTTGCCAACTTTAACTCAATCTTATCAATTATAAGCTATATGCCCATATTGTTAAAACAAAAATAGATTTCTCGTTTCCTTCAATTCATCAATTTATGCAGTTATATTAACAGCATATAAGGATGAGAAAATCTAATATTCCTTATCTGAATAACATAAGCTTGTTTCCTAAGTTAACATGCTAGCCTTATATCATCATTACTCCTAGCTCTCTACCAGTCCATCAATTGCCAGAAAACAAAAATCTTGTAAACGCAGATACTATGAAGTTCAAAAAAAAATTCATATACAAGCTGTTACACTATTGAACCATACTGCATCAGGTTAAACTTATCTAAAGTAACACTTAGATGCATCATAGCTCAAATCATTTCACAAAAATCATAGCACAGGATTCAACTCAACTTTATAACTCACATTACCATATAAGAAATAAAGGATTGCATGGATAAGAAAAAGACATCAATACCAAATAGTAAAAACTTTAGATTAGGAAATACTACCTTAGCTTTTCTTTGAAGCTTTGCTACACCTTTAGCTTCAATAGAATCCAGTTTCAGCAACTACCTCATAAGCAACTTAGTTGATATAAGAAACTCTTTCTTCGAGACCTTAGTTGCCCCATTCACAGCCACTTCCAAGGCAGCCACCTACAAATTTTAGAATACAACTAATAAAAATCCTCTAAGCAATATGATTTTTCAGTAACTGGATATATTGAAATCAAGGGCTCACCCTCTCAGAAAGCTTGTAACCTAGCTTGTTCACCGTTGGCAATGAAAAACCTGAGACAATGAACAGCTATAGCGAAATGTTCAACCGGCTAAATGAGCTTTAAATCTTCCGAAAATGCAAAGCGTTGATTAAATCAATGAACTGAAACTGAAATGGAGAAATCAAACCAAGCATTCAGAAATTGAAACCAAAGCGACCGACCTAATCAATCGACTAATGCATGGAAAAGGATAACGCATCAAGAAACAGAAGTGACCTAATCAATCGATAATGAGGGAACCCTAGCTTAGGAGATCTGGAAGAGAAGAGAGTACCTTTTTGCCGACTTGACTGTGGAACGCAGAAGACGCCAACGAGCATACCGACGGTGGGAGAGGGGAGGTCTGACGGAGTAGCGGCTAGAGGCGGAAGAAGGAGGGCATGCGACTTGGAGGGAAAGATGATGGAGAAGACACTACACTCTGCTCTCTATCTTCTCGTATCGTTCACTCATTCTAGCCTCTCTATTGCTCGTATCGTTCGCTCACTCTGGCCCTAGAAAAAATTAACACGATGAAATTATTTTTTGGCATCTAATTATATTTCTTAGACGCCAAAAATAATTTGTGGCGTCTAACTATGATAATTAGATGCCAAAAATCCCACTTAAGGAGTCTAATAATATATTTAGACGCCAAAAAGCTCACTAACTCACCTATATCCCGCCAACCTTTTCGTTTGCCGCTGCATTTCCTTTTCTTTGGGCCACGTTTGGCGTCCTAATATATTTTTAGAACGCTTTAAATTCACTTTTCGCATCCTATAAAATATTAGGACACCTAATATGTCAAATTTTCTTCAAATAATTACAAAAATGCCACCACGTTTTTTTTTACTTCCTTTTTTCAAAATAGGACACCAATTAGAGAAGTAAAATCCATTTTTTTTTGTAATAGTGCTATATACAGATCCAAACTCGACAAATTATCTATCAAATTAAAGACGATTATATCTACATTACTTATGAAAAATATCACAACCTTTGGACATCATTTACTATCCCAAACACTTGTTTCAATTTCACTACCACACAGGAACTTTCACTAGCAGTTTTAGAGTTTTTGCACAATTTACTTCCAATGCTTCCAAAATCACTTCCTAACCTTTATCCTACACAATTTTTAATTTTAAACATATTGGAAGCATCCCACTCCTCCTAAGTCCCTTGTTCTGACCGAAAATCATAGGTAAGGGACAACAAGTTTGATTTCTAGTTTAAAAATCATAGTTTTGTCCCTAATCACCTTTAGTTTGTTGTCTAGGCCTTTAATCATACTTTAACCCTTTTTTAAACATTTGGACAACACATTCCCTTAACACTTAGGGTTTCCAAAAATCACAATAAGCAAGAAGAAATCACCACCAACCACAACCAAGTCCAAAAACACAACAAGGAGGGCTAGGAAACTACCCACCTTAACTTTGTCTTGAGCTTTTTAGGAATTTTTCTTCCTCCTTGACTATTAAGGTTTTTGGCCTACCTCTTAAAAAGACCATGGAAAGAGTGCTTTTAGGGCCAAGAATGGTTACTAGAAGAAGCTTAGAAGAGGTAGATAAAATTACACAAGAACTTACCTCTTGATTCTTGACCTTCGTTCTCCTCTTCTTCTTGAATTTTGGCTATGGCTTCCTCTTGTCTCACCTTGGTGTGTTGGCTGACCAAATGAAGAAAGAAGAAGGGGTCTAGTGGATAAATAAGGGTGGTTTGGGAGGGGTGACCATTTTTCCCTCCAACTATGACTTATTTACAAGTTTGCCCTTTTAGTTACACTTTGGTTGCAATCCAACCACATCTTTAATTATTTTGACTTTTCCCACCTCATCTTCCTTTTCTTTTTGACCAAATGAATAGGATGAAAGAGAATTAATGGATCTCAAGGGGTGCAAACCGACTTTGAGTGATGAGGTGGCAATTTTGACCATTTTACCCTTACAAATGTTATTTTCACACCTTCTCCAAAAGTTGTAGAATTTTCAACTAACTTTGAAAATTTATATCTCATGGTACAAATATTCAATTGCAGTGATTCCAAAGGATATGTAACCACTAGGAAGTCTATTTTTAGGGAAAATAATACCTCTTATAGTCAATCACACACCAACTATTCCATAATCAATATTTAATACATATTGGTCCATAAAACATTTTAGATTCCAGAGCCAATTTCAAAAATTCATAACTCAGTGTGTACATGTCCAATTGACTATATAATATATCAAACTAAAGCTTACCACATCTACTTTGATTCTAAAAATTTTCATAGGCATTGGAATCATTTGCTCAGTCAAAGGCACGTTACAAAATGACTGCTTCCCCGAAGCCTTAATCTGCCAGTACCAAAGGAAATTCCGTTTATAATATTTGTCATTCTTCCTGAACTGTGCTTAGTCGTCTTCTTAATACATGCTTATCCTCAAGTCTCTAGGCCTAAAGTTTAACATATTACATTTCTCCCCCATTCAATAAATTCCGTCCTCGAAATTTGAACGTTCATTCCTCGAGAAATTATTTTAGAGACTTAGTCTATCCCTTTTTATGGATGCTTACTAAGCATGCAATATAAATCTCATTCATCCTGTACTCAACCAATAATATATTTGTTTGGATAAGTAAACTTCTTGTTTACTTTAACAACTTTTCGATTTGTATAACATATGGCAAAATTGAAATCTTAATACAACATGACTCACACTTGTATTCCAAAATCTCCCCATCAAGTGTGAGTTATACAAACATATTTTTCTTATTCTTATATTAGTTGTTCATGAATTATATTAATTTTGTTATTGATTCTTTAGGAACTATATTAATAATATTTCTTGTTTGTTTTATGAAGTTCTCCAAGAACAGCCACATTGTTCTTTAGGAACTACTAGATATAATATTCAGTATCTCTTTATTAAAAAATATTACTTCAGACCATATATGATCATAGTACAAGCAAACATTGCAAGATAGGAGAATCTCTATTACTTTTCCCATGATATAAATCTCCATAAACATTAGTCTTCAAGACCATTATAAGAATCTCCAAATATATTGTCCTATGCTTGAACCACTAGCAATTTGATACGAACTATTAGCCTTCAAGACTATATTATTTGTAATATATATGTGGTTGGTGCTTCATTTTTCATAAGTATATTAAATTTAGAGATTTTCTCTCTTCTCTTGGAACCACAAATTTCAATAAGTATTAGTCTGCAAGACTACAATAAAGATGTCGTTTGGCCTTCAAGGTTATGTCATCTATGATTATTAAAATATCATAGTGCCACAAAATTTCTACAATACATATCATTCATTGAGTTCACAAGCTGATCTTTAATAAAATAACTAAATATCAAAGTGATATATGGCTTCGGGCCATTTACTCACAAAATCATGAATTAACATAACTGCTTATTATTGTGTTTTCTAACCCAGGTCAATTGATATCAAATTGAGATGATAATAAGCAAAAGAATAATTCTATGATTCTTAAATAAGTAAATATCTAACAAAAAGTAGGGAATAAACATTTTAACATACAATCATGATGTGATGTACAAGAATCCCATCAACAAATATACTAAGGCACTTTTCATTTTACTCGAGTTTCAGTAGAGACTTGTGAGTGACAATTTTTTCTAATTAGTCTTTAGGACTATTACTTTTTAGTGGCATAATTCTCTATGAGTAATATAAGACACAATATATATAGTATGAATATTTTTTTAAAATTGCAAAGTTCTTTTATGTCATTTGATATTTTATTAAGCCTTCAGAACTTTAATCAAAGTGCCATAATTTTCCTTCCCATAATAGACTTTTACAAAAGAACCGTTAACATGAAAGTGATAAAGGCTCATGGCCATCTAATTAAGAAATTGAGGGTATAATGGCGGCTGACCATAAAATTATGATATAAATAAATATCCAAACCCAATATCATAAACATATAAAAATAAGATAAGAAAAAAACTTGAGCATTTGACACATAAAATGTAAGATATGAGTATAGCATACAATAAGGGGAAATGGTAAATTGCAAGGCCATGCTCCCTCTCTCAATAAATTGGAATTATACGGCTTATAGTCATTTAATGTTAACACGAAAATAAAAGCTTTATATTTATGGCTCATGGCTATTTAATCAAGATAAAGTATCCTTTTAATGGGACCTAATGTCTTAAACAAAGGTAAAATATTGTTCTGGTATAGAACACAAATGTCTAGCCTCAATGGACTAGTAGGTAGTTTATATCGGATCAAAGGATTCCTCAAGGTATCTATAAGGAAGACACCGAAAGGAATATCAGGTAACTCTTCCAGATATCTATATAGAAGATACCAAAGAGAGTGATGGATCACTGTGCAACATGAGTATGACGTTTAGCCATAAAGGGGTGGGGTGTGTGCACAGTGAGGCTGAATAGTAAATAGGGTGAATAGGGAATGTACCTTTTAGGTTAACCTCCTATTTATAGAGATTACCTTTAGGGTTTTGGTCCTTGAGCTTTGTGCACCTCCAGGCCCATGTTTCAGCCATCGTACATGCACATTACGAGATTTTAGCCTTAATTATAGGCCAATTAGTATATTACCTGATTATGGAGGGATTCTGGTATTAATTGTCCTTGCTGGGCCGCATAGCCACTGGGCCTCATATATGAGTCCATAACAGTTGCCCTCACCGGTAGTTCGGGTCCGAACCTAGGGATGTCTCGATTGTCGACCTAGATTTTGTATCCGAGTTGTTCAGCTTGATTTTCTTGATTTCCATTCAGTTGTTTCTCCGAGTTTCACCGAACTCCAGATTCTTTTCCTCCCCGCCCCCAGACTTGCTTGCCGGGTTAGTATAATTTGAAAATTCACTTGCTTTCATGATAGCCGGGATTATGTTTGCACCTTTTAATCCAGATTACCAGATTCATGTATTCCTACCACGTGTTGGCCTCAATCCAGGGTGCCATGAAAGAATAGAATAAGAACGGATTCCATTTGCCTATGTCGTTGGCGTCATGGCGTAAGGCTGCCATATTCCGCGTACTGACCACTTTTGCCGTCTTTGAAATCCATGCGCATTAAATGTTCACGCCGTTTCATAGCGGTCATCATTGCACTTTTAGGTTTTCAAATCTGATTCTCAGTGTGAATTGTCTTTGCTACCCCTGACTCTTCGAATTAAAACGTCCATATATTTCATTTTCCTCCTCTTCTCACCACTTTACGCTCAAAGCTTTCTTTGCCTTCACAGAGAAAACTCTCATTTCCACAAAGCTCTCTTCCAACTTGCATTTCTTAAACTTCTTCAACCTTCTCACAGTCAGGCACTCTCATTGCTTCCCTTTCTTCTTTTATTTCCGCTTTACTTTGCCCATCATCTTCCTTCTTCTCCAACTACATTCGCTAAAAATCATTTTTCTGGTTTTCTGGGTGGGCTTTTAGGGTTTTTTGGGTTTAGAATTGCCAGTGTCGTAACTCACTTTCCTCAACCCCATAAGTTCCTCGTCTTTTTCCCTGACTCTTTACTCTAAAGTGTTCATGGATAAAGATAGTCCTCCGCCTCTAAACATGTACAATAAGTTAATTCCAGAAGAAGATAGAGAGGTGGTTAAAGTACTCTCTTTCGGAGCAAAATTCTAGTTCTGGTTAATACCTCGTACTGAGGAAGAAAAACAAGAAGCACTACTTCGCAAACCCAAGGGAGTGGGAGTAGAAAAAGAAACCAAACACCATCGCAAGACAATCGAGGCTTGAATATCTCTAACCCAGGATCCCTTCCTAATCCACGTAAATTTTCAAGCCAGGTTCATACCTCATTTATCCCACCTTCTCATATTTCTCCGCCAATGAATGTACCACCATCTAGGCCGAGATATCATCCGAGGAACGCCGTCGACCCATGTGATGAATGTTTCTATATAAGCATCAGTCATGTCAACAGTGGCTGTAACTCGAAAGTCAAGTCACTTTTAGCCTCTTGTCAGCATAAGTCGACTTCCGCAGCCATCCCGTCCTCTGGCAGCCTGGATCACCCCAGCCTGGCACCTTTCAATTTACCACACGCTAGCTCTTTTGGCTCAGTTGTACCTCCTTCTTATAACTTTTACTTCTTTATTATAGGTATAGATGGGTTCACCTTCACGTCACACCGAGCTTTCTGCGACTGGGGAGTCAAGCTTCATTGGTCCTTCAAAAGCTTCCAAGTTATCGGACCCATGGGTTATCGAGGAGGTGTTACGTATCAAGAACACAATGACCGCCGAAGAACTCACTGGGCTGGGTTTCCGTGATGGAGAAGACTATACCGTTCACCTGCCCTGCCTGAGTACTTTGAGAGATATATGACTTGTGTCCTAACGGTCACCGGTCCTCAGCCGACACAATCCGACGTTTAGTCGTCTGTAATCGTATAAGGAGTGGGGTGCCCTGTTGCGCAGGAATTTGTGATAATCATGTGCTCTATATGTCTCCACCTGCTGCCAACAGTCTTTCTTCGGAATTCTACTGAACGGGTCGATCCTCCCCTCCCGTTTGTTTTAGCAACTTATCTGTTGGTCTCCTCACCAAGAGCAGTTTGTTAAGGATACATATGTATCCCCGATTGAAAATGAGTTAATCTACATTTTTCTTTTTCTTTTTCTATTTCTTGTAACATATCTGATATGTGAAAACAAATAGATGCATATACGCATTGTCTTACCCTCTATTTTGAGGCACGATACTAATTCAATGATATACCCTACCCATTAGATCTATAACTGAATCTTCTTATTCGAAGTCTACAATTTTGATTTTTTGAATGCATAAATATAGTATTTGGATTATTCGAGTAAGGGCCGTCACGGGTACCGGGGAAGATGTAAAGACCGATTGTCTAATAGAAAGGGGCACTAGGCGGTAGGCGGGCCGCAAAGACAACGGGCTCTTAGCCAACGTTACCGTCAAAGCCTTCCACGAGATCACTCACCTAATTAGCTTGAGACCAATGATCTTGAAGTAGAACTAGCTCCACTAATGATCATCGCAAAATCACACTGTCTCATTCTTCGATGGCTTCGGTCCTCTACTCTGTTTTTTCCGGATTTGAATGATGAGCTTAGTCCTCTTCCATTGCCATCTGGTTATTTTCTTCCAAACTATCCTTCTCCCTGATGGTCCATGGGCACTCTTCTCTCCGATGTCCATATCGCCCACATTGGAAGCATATCAGATTAAGGCTCTCATACTCGATGTTAAGAGCCATGTCTCTAACAATCACTCTAGAAGAGAGCAAGTTTTGCCTACGATCCAGTGTGCGGGGTGCTCGCTGATCGGAAACCTTTCCACTGCGGTCGGGTGGGACCTAGATGGCTGGTAGATCAACGGTGAGCCGTTCAACCAGGGATCTACCCATAGTTTTGTGTCAGTTCCCGTTCCAATGAAGTAAGACGAAAGATTCTCTCCTTTTAGAATTCTTTCTCCCACACACCTTTGCCCTCTTTCACCGAAGAGGAAAGAAGAATCTTCCAAGCTGGCATAGACCTAAATTTCCATTAGATTCATTCCTAAGCCTAAGCTTGCTTTGTTGCAGCAATCTCTCAGACACAACCACTAAAGCTCCTGAGGTTGGTGGAGATTACTAGTAAAGAAGGTTGGAGTGAAAGTCTTTTTACTTTTTAGAAGTATAGTAAAAAATAACTGGTACTCCCAATCGATTGACTTACAACCTACCAGGTATTTTCTGGTAAGCTCTCAATGGAAGAAAGATCAAGAACCCACACTACGGATGAGGTTTAGCCGTAACGTCTTGCTTTTACTGCTATATCGAGAGTTACTCCACGTATTGCTTGACGTAAAACAGATAGTGGATTTGTTTCTGTCTTTTGTTGAATCTTTTTCATGGCTTGATAGAGAATTTGATAAGCCAATGATTTTTTTTTCCGTGTTTCAGAATACGGTTAACCAACATGAACACATGAACAATACGTAGCCAAGAATATTGGTTCAAATGAGGACGACAGACCCACTCACGATCTACTAAAAGGAAAGTAGCCAGGAATATTGGTTCAAATCCAACTCGTGAGCACATAAACAATACGTAGAGGATACCCTTCCTCCTATGAATAGTTTTTTAGCAGTACAATTACGATCTTTCTCCGAATTATAGGGGGACGGCCTTCCAAGATGGACTCCATCTGATCGCCTGACACATGGGGATGGAGCCAATCTGAAGTACATAGGTACGAATTAGACTCTCCCGGTAGGCAGTCTTCTTTATATTCATCTCCTGCTATAGACTATCTTCGAACTTATCTTATTAGGCATTCTAGTGTTTGTGCTAACGCTATTGAGTTTGATTGCGGAAGAAACTTTATAGCTATCCCTATCGGTCGAGCTTAATACTCTAATAAGGAAGCAATTGAATACGCTCGAGCAAAGCGAAAGGGTCTGATTCGAGGTGCACGCATTCGCCACTCACGCCAATGAGTCTTTTATTTGAGAAAAAAAAGAAGACTACCATCATGAGTCAGTATCCGGCTGCCGGGCAAAAGATGATTACCCCCATTTCTTTTACTTCTTCCGAGATTGCATATCTCGGCTCGGTATTTGCTTTCCGTTTACCGAGTTCCAAATCCACCTTCTAAACCACTTACATCTTGCTCCCTCCCAACTTCATCCCAATAGCTAGGCCTTCACCATTGCTTTTGAAAACTTTTGCAAAGCCAGGAACTTAGCATGCACCCTTCAAGTTTTCTTTCATTTTTATTTCATCCTTGAGGCTCGCACCTATAAATAGGCCGGTGACGATGCCCCATCTAAGAAAGGTCGGACCTCTCTTCGAAGTGTCTGTGACCACTGACTTTTCAAACATTTTACCGATTCGTGGAAAGGCTTCAAATCCGCCTTTTTTAAAGTGGTTGCTGAGCCCAGGCAGCTACCTTAGTTCCTTCAAACCTTCAAGTCTAGGGAAGATGAAGGGAGATTCCCCCTGTAATGGACTTATGATCACCACAAGCTTTCCCCTTCCGCCTTTGACTTTTCTGACACTGAAAATGAAACGATATCCTTTCTAGAGAATCAGATCACAGAACATGGCCCATTGAACTTGGTCAACTATATTCCAAAATCCCAGGCCAAGAGACGACCTGTAGCCAGTACGGATATCTCTTTTTACTATGCCACATTGCATGCCTCTTGGTCTCTGTTAAACGAATAACTAATCATTTGCTTTTGTCTTGCAGATTCGAGAATGGGAAAACGGCCCGGTTATCTGAATGTGGTGCTTCGTGATGAGGCTGCCACAGAACCCGGTACAAAGAAAAGGCGACCAGCCCCTGAAGTCGGGACGGGGCCAAAGAGCCACATCCAAAAAATCCAAAACTGCAAAAAGCATGCCGGTGCCGGGAACGACCGATGCTTCTGCTTCCACTAGCCAAGGAGCTATTTTGAATTCTCTTCCATTAACTCCTACCACTCCAGGCCCTAATCAACCGGAGGCTCAAACTCCTCCTCCACCTCTTCCTAGCCAACTATCCTGATTTGTTATTTGGAACAACGGGGTGACTAAGGAACTCTAGATTGGTCTTCGCCCTCCTCCACACTTCTTCGTGCCCAACCACATAACTGATGACAAGGTTAAGGAACTTCAAAATATTGAGCATCTCACTTTGAAGGCCTCCAGATTGGTCCAAGCCGTGGCCAATCTAAAAAATAAATATGTCGACACGGATAAAAAACTGGGGCTTGTTACTGCGGAGAGAGACCAAGCTTGTGAGGAGGTGAAGAAAAAACCCTTGATGAGCTCCAAGTAACCAAGGCGGAGAAAGAGAAGGTAGATGAAGAGCTTGTGTAAGCCCAAAAGGATCTCTGGAAAACAAAATTGGATCTCTTTCATGAAAACAAAGTCATGAGAGGGATGCAAACGCCCTGAACATGGTAAAGGGGATGCATGAAGAAACAGAGACGAGGTTGAAAGACCTAGAGGAAACCATCAAGGCCGCCCATGCCGACATTGCCGACTTGAAGAATGGAGCGGAAGAATCCTTCAACAATGCTCTAGAGCAAATTCAAATTTTGAATCCTGGCATTAAAATGAACACCTCGGGTGCGAGCTACAAATTTTATGTTGACGATAGGCAAATAATCCCACCCCCTTCCCCTCTTGTTGAAGAGTCGGTTAGCCGCTTGGAGGGTGACCAAGAGGAGGATAGAGGTGTAGAGGGCCAATCAAAGGCTGGAACGAATTCTGAAGTTCCACTTTGTTGAAGAGCCGGGATACCAATATTGATTGTACTTCCCTGTTCGGGGTACCGAAGCCCCTTGCTTTCTATCTTTGTAATTTTTCCCCGGGTTAATAACCCGGATTATATTCCTGCGATTCCATAATGTAAGCAATTAACAATTAAAGAAAAATACTTACTTTTTGTGCATATCAAACGCTTGTTTATCGCTTGTCAAACCCGAATACTTCTCCGAGCTAGACTTTTGCATTGTATTCATTGCATTTTATGAACTTGAATTTATTTTCAGAGTTCTATTAAATGACTGGGCCAGAGTCAAACATATTCGCGCAGAATCTGCTTGTGTATTCATTTGGTATTATAACCAGGTATAATATTGATGAGCACTATTTATGCCATGTTTTCCCTGTATTTTATGACTGAATTGTACGGTGAATATGAGCTTAACTGCATTTAATCTAAGCAAAAAGGCATTAATTCATTGTATAGGGAACTTAAGGGTAAATTCCACATACATCCTAAACATGTGCTGAGAAAAGAACAAGTTTCGAGGTTTTATGAGAAAGTCGCATAACATAGCTGATACTATGGTATAGCATCAGGACAGCTTTATCAAAGTGCAATACAATGCATCCCTGAAGCTATAGCAGAGTAAGTGATGCAATGCTATGCGGCATATGTTCTGATCTTTTGTCAAGGTTGTTTCAGGAAATATAGTGAGATCGAGAACAATGGTTAGATTGCTGACGTATTGGAATAGAAGATGCGGAGGATCGAAACTAAAGATTTGAAGAATCCCGCAGGATCAGCAGAATCAATCTACCGAGATTGGAAAGAAAGATACGATCGGACCTCGACAGATTAGGAAAGGCCCAGTTCGTTGGACGTACGCTGCAAGTAGACCAGACTATATAAGGAAACAACAGCCAACCCTAAAAGGGGTGGAGTCGTTGAGAGTCAAAGACAAAAATCCTATACGGCCATACTCGAAAGAAGAGTGAGAGAAGTTACAAGGCACGAGAACTCCAAGAGAACCCAGCATCCTTCCTTGCAGTGAGGCAGAGATAAGAAGACATGGAGTTGAGACGTGACAGAGCTTCTTCCACGCCGTCGGAACCTCCATCAAGCTTTCTGTTTTTCTTCTTTATTTAATTTTGTTAATCTTTTTGTCATGGGCTATTCTGTAGTAATCTGTTTAGTTTTTCCCTTGTCAGTCATGAACTAATTCTCCTATGGCTGAGTGAGGATGACTTCCTAAGGTTGGAATGAACTCAGTTGCTAGTTCTTAATTTAATACATTCAGTTTGCTTATCAGTGATTTAATTTCTTGTCGGTTAGCGAGAGCTAAGGGCTAGATCAGTGGCCTTGACTTACTGAGAGGGAGTCAGGGTTAGACATCTGAGAAACAGTGATTTCTAGGCAGGCTGGTGCAAAGCTTGACCTATTATTGTAGGCTTTAGGAATGGGTCTACCGCTCATAACCATAACACCTTGATTTGTAATGATAATCCAACTAGAAAAATCGTCATAGATATATGGGAGAAGTACATATTAGGATTGTATGTATTGGACGTGAGAGCTTCGGTAGATTAGCGTGGTGGGTTAATTGAATAACATTGTAAGGGGTGTTTATGTTGTAGCATTGTGAGAGTTGTGCAGCATAAATGCTATAGCAATGCGTATAGGTAACTAGGGGATTAACATGCTTAGGAAGGATTCTAAGCTCAGCCTATCTTTTACTGATATATTCTTACGACTATGATCATCTGGTTAATTTTCATGCTTATTAGTATAACTGCAAAAAATCCCAAACCAATCATATTTTATTTCCTTCTTAAACACGACTAATTTTGCAATTTGGTGTCATCATTTGGTATCTCAGTCTCTGTGGGACGATACTCTACTTACTCTTTATTACTTGTTCGACTGGTTCACTTGCCATCAAGGAAATCGACCAACAAATATTCAAGAAAATTTTCATTAACCTATCACGTTACGTTACGGCGCGGTCGACCAGAATTTAATCCGGAGTAAAAGCAACCCATCACATGTTCAAATTCGGTTTTCTTTAACCACAACTTTAAACATTTTGACTTGATCAGGGTTAGCATGACAGTTCACTTCATTACCCCGGAAAAAACAATTTTGATGCATCACGGCTACATGGGCCTTTTCACTACAGCTTCTTTCAATTGGAAACGGGTTTCTTTACTATGAATTTGTTTATTCAGATAAACTTGGCGACATAGTCATCTTACATGATTCCTAAAAGGAATTTCAAATAGACTTGGCGACATAGTCGTCTTACATGATTCCTAAAAGGAATTTCAAATAGACTTGGCGACATAGTCGTCTTAACATGGTTCCTAAAAGGAATTTCAAATAGACTTGGCGACATAGTCGTCTTAACATGGAACTCGACTTTAACTGTAGTATACTTTTAGCTTGTTCGCATTCCACATTCTCTTGAGCGCCTTCTTTTCCAGGGTCTCTAGCATATAAGCTCCTTTGCCCTCGATTTTCACTAATCCGGTATAGGCCTTCCCAATTCACCGCAAGCTTTCCATCCCTGGATTTTTTGTTACCTATGTTGGCTCTTCGAAGCACCAAATATCCCTTCTCGAAAGACCAGGGCTTTACCTTTTTATTGTATCTTGCCATGATGAGTTGTTTCATGGCCATATCTTATCAATGTGTCATGACTTTGACTTCATCAATCAGGTCTAACTCTATCGCCACTGCTTCATTGTTCTCCTCTTCTACCTGAAGAGCTTGGATTCTTCTCCACGAGGGTTGGCCTATTTCCACCGAGATCATAGCCTCACATGCATAGGTTAATCTGAATGGAGTTTCCCCAGTGGATGTTTGAATACTGGTCCGGTATCCCCATAGGACACAGTAAAGTTGCTCGACCCAACTAGACTTTGCCTCTTCTATTTGCTTTCTCAGCCCATCCACAATGAATTTGTTTGCCGCTTCAGCTTGTCCATTTGATTGTGGATGTTCCACAGAGGCAAAACGATGTTTGATCTGGAAACTGGCCATCAATTCTTGGAAACCCTTATCAATGAACTGGGTCTCATTATCCCGTAATCAGCTCGGCCGGGATCCCCAACAGCGAAATTATGCTCTTCTCGAAGAACCTTTGTACTCGAGTCGAGGTGATTGTTATCAAGGGTTCAGCTTCTATCCACTTGGTAAAATAGTCAACAGCTACCACGAGCCATCGTAATTGTCCTAGAGCCGCTTTGAACGGTCCCAAGAGATCCATGCCCCATTTGAAAAATGGCTACGGCGTCGAGACAGACTTCAACTCTGCTGAGGGAGACCATATTATCCTGGCATGTTTCTGGCAGCTGTCACATTCTGCACATGGTTCTAGGAACCTACCTTCATCGTAGGCCAGTGAGCCAGTGCCCTGACTCCCATGTGTTGCCCATTAATTCCTTCATGGATCTCGATCAAGACATATTCAGCTTCTTCAGAATTTAGGCACTTTAGCATTGGGGAATGCAAGCCTTTACGATATAATTGATCATCCACCACCGCATATAAAGCTGCTTCTCTTACCAACTTCTTTGCTTCAACTGAGTCGTCGGGGAAGGCTCCTCTTTCAAGGTACTTAATGATTGGTTTTCTCCAATCACCAGATGCCGAGATCATCATGACAGAACTCGACTCTGATAAACTTTGTTGGATGACTGTTCGGTGATTACCCGGGCTCTTGGTACTCGCCAATTTGGATAGGATATCAGCCCTGGTGTTTTCTCCTCTCGGAATGTACACAACGGTCGCCTCGTCAAAGTCCTCCATAACTTCTTTTACCTTCCCCAAGTACTTTATCAACAAAGGACCCTTGGCTTGGTAAGTCCCTTCTATTTGTGTTGCCACAAGCTGGGAGTCAGTGGAGACGTGTACTTTCTTAGCTCCATTTTCCTTGGCCTGAAGCAACCCGGCAATAAGAGCTTCATACTTGACCTGATATTAGAAGTTAGGAAGTTTAGCCGGAGAGAGTGTTCAATTGAAACTCCTTCAGGGCTTTCTATTATGATCAGGGCTCCACTTCCCTTAGCGTTTGATGATCCGTCAACTAATACCTTCCAAATTGCAGTATCTTGCATCTCCCCTCCATCTGACGGGGTTAACTCCATTATGAAATTTGCCAAGGCTTGTGATTTAATGGCGTGTCGGACTTCGTAGGTTATATCAAACTTCGACAGCTCGATGGCCCAACTAACCATTCTCCCAGCCAAGTCCGGCTTATGAAGGACCTGCCGTATTGGCTGACTTGTCCTGACCATGATCGGATAACTTTGAAAGTATAGACAGAGTCGTCTTGCAGTAGTGAGTAGGGCGAAAACCATTTTCTCAAGCTTTTGATATCTCAACTCTGAGCCTTGTAAAGCCCGACTTACGAAGTATACCGGCATTTGGCCATCTTTTGTTTCCCTAACTAGCACAGCGCTTATTGCCTCTTTGCCCACGGATAAATATAGGATCAAAATCTCTCCTGGCTCCGGCATAAATAAAACCGGCGGAGCAGCTAAGCATTGCTTTATTTTTGTAAAGGCCACTTCACATTCCGAGTTCCACCCACCTTGAGCTTCCTTTTTTAAGAGCTTGAAAAGGGGCAGAGAATTCTCTACCGACTTGGGTAAGAATCTGGTTAGGGCAGCCAATTTCCCCGTCAACTGTTGGACCTCTTTTTTGTTTCTCGGAGCCTTAATATCCAGAACAGCTTGGGATTTGTCTGGGTTAGCTTCAATTTCGATGTCCGTGAGCAAGAAGCCCAAAAACTTTCCAGCCGGAACTCCAAATGCACATTGAGCCGGGTTTAACCGAATTTGGTAAGCCCTAAACTTGTCAAACGTCTACTGTAGGTCTGGACATGGCTTACTGGCTCTGCAGATTTTATGATCATGTCGTCGATATACACTTCCACATTCTTCCCAAGCTGGTCTTGAATACTCGATTCATCATTTTTGATAGGTAGCCCCTGCATTCTTCAGGCCGAAAGGCATCACATTATAGCAATAATTGGCCTTTTCAGTGATGAACATCGTTTGTTCTTGATCGTCCGGGTGCATAGCGATTTGATTGTACCCAGAATATGCGTCCATAAAAGAGAGCAATTGAAAACTTGAAGAATTATCAACTAACTGGTCTATACTGGGCATTGGAAAATCATCTTTAGGACACACCTTGTTTAAGTCGGTATAATCTGTGCAGACTCTCCATTTGACATTTGACTTTTTGACCATGACCACGTTGGATAACCAAGTGGTATATTGCACCTCCCGAATAAAACCGGCTTCTAGCAGCTCCTTTACGTGCTCCTCCAAAGCCTTCCCCCTCTCTGGGCCGAGCTTCCTTTTCTTTTGGGCCACAGGAATTGACCCGGACAAATCGCTAGTCTATGACAGCAAAATTCTGGATCTACCCTGGGTATCTCCGACGGTTTCCAGGCAAACACATCCTTGTTCTTCTTGAGAAAGTCTTCTAGCTCCGCTCGAACCGCGGGATCCAATGTTTTTCCGATTTTGATGATTTATCCCGGCTCAGTGTCTAGGACAAGATCTTATAATTCTCGTTCGGCTTTGTTCTCTGAATTTTGTCTTCCTCGTGTAGATCTAGTTCGACCAGATTTACCGACTTTCCTTGCAACTTCATCTTAGCCTTACTCAAATTATTATCACCACGAGTCCGAGGTGGCAGCGATGGACCTTCCTTACTTTCTCTAACCGTCTCAAAATAGCATTGCTGAGACTCCTTTTGGTCTCCTTTGATAGTGACGACCTCATTCTTCTTATTAATTAGCTTCAATTTCTGATGTTTCGTAGACACTAGCATATCCCAATTGTGTATTTTCGGCCGTCCCAAAATTACGTTGTAAGGGGACGGAAAGTCGGCAACCACGAACCTAACCTTTTCCGACTTAAAGGCTTCTTTCGTCCCTAATGTCAACTTAAGGTCTATATACCCTTTAGGACGAGTGTCCTGCCCATTGAAACCTGTCAGGGTTGTCTTACACGGGTTTAAGTCCTCTAGGTCAAACTTCATGTGCTTGAATGCATCCCACAAGATGATGTCTACTGCGCTACCGTTATCCACAAAAATTTTCTTCACCCGGCAATTGACTAAGGTTCTAGTAATCACCAAACCATCATGATGGCCCGGAGCTACATCCTTCAAATGTTCCTTAGTAAAACACAACACGGGAGGTTTTGGTTTATTAGACTCTTCTTTAAACTTTGGGTGATCCCTGATAGACAGGACCTCCCTTAAATACTTCTTGCTTTGACTAATTGAGTCTCCACCTCCTCCAAACACTCAACTGATGACGTTACAATCATATTCAGCTTCAAGGAACTCGTCATCACTACCCTTTGCTTTCTTCTACTTTTGATCTTTCTTTCTCTTCTCAGGGGCCGAGCTCTTGCTTCGTCGCCCAGGGCGCTTGTTATTTTTCCACCCTTGGGTTTTGATCACGTATTGCCGCAACCTTCCTTCCCGGACGAACTTCTCAATGGCATCTCTGAGATCCTAGCACTGGTCCATTGTATGTCTCGGTTGGTCATGGAAATCACAATACTGGGATCGATCTAAGGCCGCCTTATTATGAAGCGTCCGAGGTTTATCAACTTTCCTTATCTCGGTCAAGGCGACCTCCTTCCACACTTGAGAGCGTGGAACATTCAACGGAGTGTACTTCTCGTACTTCCCTTCAACTTTATTACTTCGGGGCTTGTTATTCGGGTTCCTTCCATAGTAGTCTTGCCTTTAACCTCCGGGTTGTTCCTTTCCTCTTGGAGGAGGACTCCTCTTCCTGTCATGTGCCACATTATTGGCGATCTCCATTTGCTCCACCTCCAAGTATTCCTTGGCCCGACTTTTAAAATCCACCAGGGTCTTGACGTTCTTCTTCCAAATTGACTTTGCCAACTGAGATTTAACATCTAAGCCGGCTATGAGTAGATGGACGTGTAAATTCTTCGGCAACTCGTGCACTTGTAAGGCAGCATCTTTAAAGCAGTCTAAATACTTCTAAAGCATCTCCCCCGGTTGCTGTTTGATCTTGCCGAGAGTGAACTTGAATCTCGGCTGCTTTTTGCTTGTTATAAAGTTCAGCTTGAACTTATCCTCCAGCTCATTAAACGTATGGATTGACTTTGGAGGAATAGTGTAGAACCACGCCTGCGCCGCTCCTCGTAATGTACCCACAAACAAACGGGGAACGATATGTCCTGTGAATCCCTTCACACACATCTCTACATCGAACGTGTTAAGATTCACTTGCGGATCCTGGCTTCCATCATATTTAGGCAAGTCTTTGACCTTAGGGTTAGGAGCATTCGCGATCTCGTCAAAGAAAGGGCTTCTGTTATTCTCCCTGTCATATCTTCTTCTGTAACCCCCGGGCACATCCTGTGTAAGGTCTAGGATCATATCTTGGTTTTTATCGCCTTCATCCCGATTATCAGCAATCTGCTTGCCTTTTATGAGCGCACAGTCCGGGATCCGAGCCTCAAGGGTTTGAGCCTGGTCTTGCCTAGCCAAGTTTTGTCTGGCATTATTAATTTATGGGCCACCAATGTCGATTTGAGCGGCAGTCGTGATACTAACCCGGCTAGGATCACTTGCATCTCGATCAACGTTTCGGGTAGGGTTCTCGAGTAGTCTAAGGCGTTCCTCTAATAATTGTATTCTCCGCGTCTCTTCTTCGGGAATCCTAACTTGGTCCCGGTCGGACAAATTCTCTTCCATATGATTTATTCGTGGTCCTTCAACATCTCTGTGAGCAGAAACTCCCGACTTGGGCCAACAGCATCCTGGTCCACATTATGAACGAGGACATTAGTCTGGCTGGGGCCAGCAGCATTTCGGTTTACTTCATGAACAAGGTTTCCCAACCGTCTGAAACGCTCTTCCAACAGCTGTTGCATTCTCAGCCCTTCTTCCTACCGCCAGAGGGTATTTCTACGGTCCATATCCTCTTACAGCAGTCGGATATCCTCTTGTCTTTGGAGTAGGTTACGAAGCTCTATCTCATCCATCCGCCTTAACATTGAACCCAGTGTGTTTTGCAACAAACGAATGTCCAAGTTCTCAATCTGAAACTGCGGAGGAAGGTCTTGTTGTTGAGCCTGTGGCTGAACTTGCTGGATGATCTCATTCCGGGGAGGCACCGCGAACACATAGGAGAAGTTGTGGTATCAGCTGTCTCCCCCTCAGTCTCCACCAAAACTTGATTATAATCTAGAGCGATCGAGTCCTCATGTTGAATCGTTTGCTCCTAACGCTGCTGCGGTTGTCCCTCCTGCAATTGGTCCTACCGAGGTATCTGGCTACGGCTTCTGGTATTTGTGGCCATTTGTGGTCGTTTGGGAATCGAAGTTTATCTCTCCCCACAGTCAGTGCCAATGTTCTGATATATAACACAGATGTCTAGCCTCAATGGACTAGTAGGTAGTTTATATTGGATCAAAGGATTCCTCAAGGTATCTATAAGGAAGACACTGAGAGGAATATCAAGCAACTCTTCCAAATATCTATATAGAAGATACCAAAGAGAGTGATGGATCACTGTGCAACATGAGTATGGCGTTTTGCCAGAAAGGGGTAAGGTGTGTGCACAGTGAGGTTGAATAGTAAATAGGGTGAATAGGGAATGTACCTTTTAGGTTAACCTCCTATTTATAGAGATTACCTTTAGGGTTTTGGTCCTTGGGCTTTGTGCACCTCCAGACCCATGTTTTAGCCACCGTATCTGCACATTATGAGATTATAGGCCAATTAGTATATTACCTGATTATGGAGGGATTCTGGTATTAATTGTCCTTGCTGGGCCGCATAGCCACTGGTCCTCATATATGAGTCCATAACAAATATCCTTTTAATTCATATAATGTTTCAAATTATCCTTCATAGATAAATAAGAAAATAAAGAGGGAATTGTTAGAAGAATTAAAGCTATATTAGAACCACATGGGAGCAGCAAATGATAAAAAACCTATGTTTTTTCTTTTTTCTTTTAGAGAATATAATAAGTAAAATCAGTCTAAAGTAAGAATAGGTACAATCATTCTAAAGTAATATTTTATAAAGGGTTAAGTTCTTATACCTTGCAAGTATAAAAGATAAGATAATAGCGACACAAGTGGCTGTATTATATTGATTCTCATAGTCATAGAAGAATAGAATAAGAACAATACCTCTTTAGAAATTACAATCTCAATATTCCCTCAAGGCAACCCTCATATAAAAGGAGAAATTTCCATCTCATTCCAAATAATTAATCAAGAATGCCATAATCTTATTTTCCAAGAAATAAAAGTCTATATCTTTAATATTGTTCTGTCTGGAGAACACAGATGTCTAGCCCTAGGTGGGCTAGTAAGTTTATCTTGGATCAAATAGCTCCCTCTTAGGTATCTATGAATGAGATACCTTTGAGAATAGGGGATCACTGTACACAAATACGAAGGCTCTTCGCCAAGGGGGATGGGGGTGTGTTTTGTGGGCATGTGCACAGTGATCGGCCGAATAGTAAAAGAGAGAGTCCGTGTACCTTTAGGGTTTACCAACTATTTATAGAAGGTACCTTAGGGTTAGGGTTTGGATTGATGGGCCTCTTGTGCCTCCAAGCCCAAATGTTCTGTCATCACATCTGTGCAATATTGGTTGCCTCTTGTTGGGCCACACCTTGAATGGGCCTAATACTTTATTCCATAACAGTTGCCCCCCAGCCCGGTAGTTCAGGTCTCTGAGCTGCCGAGATGTATTATTTGTTTAATATGAAACGTGGACTTGGCCGAGATGTATCCAGCTTATCCGGGTTGTACGAGAAGTGATAAAATCCCTTGCTTGCTTTCGTAGCGATTTTTCCCGGGATAATTATCCGGTTTATATTCCTGCATTTAATAACATGTAAGCAAATCACATTGAATGGAAAATACTTACTGTTGTGTTCTGGTTTGCCTTAATCTCGGTTATTGATAATCATGCTTTTCCACTAACAACCCATGTTGCCCCCCCAGCACGGTGGTTCAGGTCTCTGGGCTGCCGGGATGCATTTATAGTTTACTCTGGATCTCGAAACGGATCTCGAAATTTAATTTTGCACGGATCCCTGATTTAAACTAGATTAAGTTGAAACCGGGTCTGTTGGTTATGATTAGTTTTGATGATGTCTTATATAGATGCCATTGTTAAAAGCAAAAAGATTGAGTAATTTATTTATCTCCTACATTGACTAACTACTATGTTTAATGTAGATTAGTCCAAGTTGTATCATGGAGAATAATCAAAAAGGAGATAAGGGATTGAAGAAAGAACCTCTTGCAATATAATTGGAATATCGAATGTCAAGGAAGCAAGAAGTTATCAATGGATTTTAGAGGATAAGCAAGAAGAAGAGAAGAGACTAGAGAAAGATGTTATCAAAAGAACTTGCACAATATAATAGGAATATCAACATTCAAGTTCTTGTGATCTTTGGAAGTCTCTATGATAGCAGAATTTGGAATGAAGCTTCATCACCTTATGGATATTAAAGAAGGTAGAAAGCCGTAAAGAATGTGAGTCCAAGTTGAATGATGAAGAATGATCAAGATGAGAGATGGAAAAAGGAAGAACTTGTTGAATGGAATGAAGATATCATTCAAGTTCTTGTACCGATGCTAGAAGCCTCCAAGATCATATGGAAGTTGGAATGACTCAATTCGAAGCTAAAGTCAGCAAAAATCAGCTTCGGATGAGAATACTCGAGTTTGGAACTCAATACTCGAGTATAGGAGTCAATACTCGAGTATGTTCATCTATACTTGAGTATAGGAGTGTTTTCGATCTCTCCGGCGTCTACGGGACTGGCAATACTCGAGTATCCAAGTATATACTCGATTATGTAGTGTTTTCAGTATCTCGGTGCCTCGGACTGTCCATACTCGAGTATGCAAGTGTATACTCGAGTATACGCGGTGATCAGCTCTGTTTCACGTTCAGCATGGGCGACGTTTGGTAATTTGATGATATCTTCCAAACCAGAGATCAGATTGAAGTGAAATCAGTGGCATATGAAACTAGACTCCCAATGCGTAATTGTGATATAAAATTCAACCCCAAAAGAGTTCATATGAGAGATCTATGAATTGTACAAGTTGATAGATAAATCCATGCCACACAGCAAACCAAGCTTCAATGGTTTGAGTGTAACTCACAAACTAGAAATCCGATTGAGCTGAAATCAGTGGTATATGAAAGTAGACTCACAGAGCTTTCCATCAAAATTTGAACAAACCAAAACGAAGTTCAGACCAGGGAGATATGGCCCTCGAAAGTTGACGATGTGTTCAAAGAGTTACAATACTCGAGTATGTAAGTTCTATACTCGAGTTTCCATCGACGAGAGAGGAACCGGGAGTTACGAATCAACCTCTATACTCGAGTTTCAAACCCTATACTCGAGTATACGTCGCTGGTTCAGAAAACGAAGTTCTAACGGCTAGTTTCCATCGACATGGAGTAACTCAACAACCTCAATACTCGAGTTTCCAAATCAATACTCGAGTATTCGCCCCTTGAGAAAAATCACCACGACGAAATTTGTTTCGGATCAAGAACATCCAGATTATTACTCAAATGATTCATACTTCTTCTTAACATCATTTATATCATTTATGTATAAGTTTCAGGTGATTAAAGTTTGAGATTACATCATACTTGACGAAATCAAAGTCTGTCAAAAGCATGAAGATAAAGGTTCTTTTGATTTTCGAAATAGGAAAGAAGATCGAATTCAACGAAACTCTTGAAGAAACAAAGTTGAATTCTCATCTCTAATGGATTCGAATATCCAATATCCTTGATTTGCTTTAACTTCTTGATTTCGAAGATTTGAATTTGCTTTAGAGTCAAATAAAGCAACTTCATAAACCACTTGTATTAGTTTAATATATCTTCCGAACGAAGCAAGTGGATGACTGGAAAGAAACTCAACCATTCTTCAAGGCGACAAAGCAAGGCTCCCACAAACAAAAGCCTGAACATCATGGGAGACATTCTTGAAAGAGCCAATATTCAAATATTCAAGACTCGCAAATGTTCCCAAATGCTATATCTCAATGACCATATTCACAACATGACTATAATTTCGAATGGATTCATGCCACGACAGAGATATGCAACGGTCACAAGCTTCAATTAGTATAAATACCCGAAGATTTGAAGACTCCAACACGAAATACAGAGTACACGCGAGCGAGTAAAAACGCAGAGACACAAGCCGACATCTTCAAGATGTTAATACTCGATTCTCATATCATTTACTCTCTGTTCTTAATGTTTACATAGCTTATCATAGAGAGTGAGATGACTTGTAATTGTGCTTCAATGCTTATCCATCTACTTCTGAGAGAGAGAAGAGTTATTGTACACATCCTATCATTCTATCTGTGAGATACTCAAGATTGGGTGATCTTGAGTGGGAAACACATTGTGTTGATTACAGCTTGTAAGGGGAGTGAATCCTAGGGAGAGGATTACTTCGAGTACAGAGTGTGTGATCAAGCAAGTGTATTGATTACGTTTGTAAGGGGGAGTGAATCCTAGTGAGAGGATTACTTCAAGTACAGATCGTGTAATCAAGTTGAAAGAAGATAGTGGATTGAAAATCTCAAGCGGAGCTTGGGGGGACCGGACGTAGGTCAAGGATTGGGCCGAACAAGTATAAATCGATTTTTGCACATTCTCTTCCCTTATCTCTTATATTTCCAGCATATATATATCTGAATGTGCATACATGTTTGAATGATTGACTGTTGCTTTATCAATTATTATTGTCAAGTTGCTTTCAACAAGTTGCGAAAAGAATTTCAAAGTTCCTAAACTTTTATCAAACACCCAATTCCCCCCTCTTGGGTGATAGCCGGTCTTTCATTTGGTATCGAGCTAGGCTCTTGCTTAAAGGACTTAACCGTCTCAAGAGTTATCAATGGCTGATTTTGGGTGTTCCTTTGTTTTGAAGGTTTTGATTATACCATTCCACCGTTCTTCAAAGATATCGATTTTTGGTTTTGGAAAGCTAGAATGACTAGTTTTATCAAAGCAACTGATTTTTATATGTGGAATGTTTTTACAAATGCTTTTGATTTCCAACCAAGAAAGGATTGGGATGAGAAAAAGAAATGAAGATGTTTTCATTAAACATTAGAGCAATGAAATTTCTTTACGGTGCATTGACGAGAAAATGATTTTGAGAAAATCAAACTTTGTACTAGTGCTAAAAGTATTTGGGATACTCTTGATTCTATTTATGCTTCTAACATTTGTGTTGAAGTTGAAAGTGTTGAAAGTTCATCGTAAATTACAAACCGCACATTTATGGATGATGAACAAATGGAAGAAGGCGAAATCAGAGAATGCTTTCATGATCCTGTCAACACAAAAGAACAAGAAAAAAAAGATTCCCAAGATGAGCTCATTGACGATTGTGATCAATCACTATCTAGAGATCAAGATGCACATAAGGTAAAGAATTCCAATTCTTCTTGTGTTGATAAGAAACATGATTTTGAACAATTGCATAAAATTGTTTTTCAACCAATTACCGGTCGTTTTGAAAAACAAACACATTTTCGAAAATGATCTTTGGAAAATCATATGGGAAGAATGAATGTTCAAATAAAGATTATTTGAAGTCTTACTTTCATTACCAACACAATACTTGCAAAAATGTTCATAATAAGCATTACTCTATTACTTGCAATTATTGTGGTAAATCTGGTCATATTTCTTACACATGCTATATTAGGAGAAATTCTCCGTGAGAAATAAATTTGTTTGGGTTCCTAAAGAACAATCAAGGTCCAATACTAACTTGAGTCAAGGACCCAAGTATAAGTGGGTACCAAAATGTCCATCTAGTGATTTAAGTGTGCGGGACAATTTGAAAATCAATGGACATAAGGGTGCGAGAAGATGAAGAAGAATCCAAGAGTTTCTCATGAACCTAAAAGGAAACTCACATCGTTAGGAGAACTGTGGAAAAGCCATTGCTTTGGAACTACAAGGTCAAATCATAAGAAGCAATGGATACAAGCAAGAAGAATACATTACGCCTCAAGAATGAACTACCATGAAGTTTCATTCAACTATCTTGAGGAGAATAAGAAAAGAAGGATCTCGCATGCTCTAAGGAAAAGATTCTTGCATTCTCGAACCATATAAGAAAGCATTGCTTGATCCCAAGACTAAATTCAAAATGACAAAGTATCAACGAATGATACATTGGGTGAGCGAATGCAATCCTTCAAGTACCTAAGGCTAAGGTATGCAAAGGTAAAACCTCCTATGCTATCATTTGAAATATTCATTGAGGTTTTATATCTTGTAGTCTTAGGAATGAGCATTGCAAATTGTATTTTGGGTTCTCACATCCCGATCTATATTTTTGAAAGAGATTGCAATGTTCAACAAGCTTAATTCTTTATGCATATATGATGATTTGAAAAGAAAGTATTTCTTTATGCATAAACTCATGATTAATTCACTATGCTTTGTTGTTCGAATCGATAAGAGCATGTGAATTTAATTTTGTTTCCTACAAGCTAACGATGATTGGATCCAAGTAAGGTTGGATACCTAGAAAGGAAAAGATTTATAAGGTTTTGTAGGATCGAGAGAGAGCTTCTCAAGAATGTAACATAGAGAAATGATCCAAATCTTGAGAAAGTGAACAAGCTATGCTTGATGTTGATGGTGAGCATTGGAAAATGAGTTATCTACATCAATCCATCTCAATAAAGCAAGCTTCTATGAGGACAAGAGGAATTACGGTGATATCTAATTCTTACCTCATACTAATTATATGAAATTCATGTTTGGTTTGTTTTTAGTTAAGTTAAAACGTGTTGAAACTTATTGAATTTCAATCAGGAACTTTTCTGTCAAAACCAAACTTCAGTTTTCAGTTTGTCAAGTTTTTCTATGATTTTCAAAAATTTTGCGAATACTCAAGTATGAGTATCTATACTCAAGTATGGACTTGCCAGAGAATTGCACAAATTTGATTAAACTGAACTATACTCAAGTATCCATGGGTATACTCAAGTATAGTCCTCACGAGAGAGCACTCGAGTTTTACACCAAGCTACACTCGAGTATGAGTTTGCATACTCCAGTATGAATCACACAGAGACTACTTGAATATTTGCTTAAGTCTTCTATACTCAAGTGTACATATGCATACTCAAGTATAAGTCATACAGAAATATACTAAAGTTTTGAACTTAAGCATACTCGAGTATGTAGTCACAAACTCGAGTATGATACAAACGAAAGAAATCTTTCTTTCCCAAAAACTTTGAAAACTCAAGTATGACTTTGTATACTCAAGTATGGATTTGAAACAGATTTCACAAAACCTTTCAAAATTATTGCATACTCGAGTATGGCTATACACACTCAAGTATAGGACATACATAAAGTTCTTTCTTTTTGAAAAACTTACATACTCAAGTATAGATTTACATACTCAAGTATGGACGTGAAACAGATTTCAAAAAGCTTTTCAAAATTATTGTATACTCAAGTATGGCTGTACACACTCGAGTATAGGACATACGAAAGTTCTTTCTTTTTGAAAGACTTACATACTCAAGTATAGATCTACATACTCAAGTATAGAGACTTTGGACTTAAATTTATTTTCATATTAAAAGTTTCACACTCAAGTATGGAATGACAAACTCGAGTATGACTTTCACTTTAAAGATATAGACCAAAGCTTAAGTCACGATGATGCTCTCTACGAAAGAATCATACTCAAGTATCACTCTTTATACTCAAGTATAGACATTAGTGCACAAAGTGACACACTCAAGTATATAATAACATACTCAAGTATGAGTCGCAGAGTTTGAAATTCAAATCGCCAATTTGTAAAATCTTCATGATTGACTCCAATACTCCATATCATCAATCACTAATATTTCTAACTATGTTTAATCAATTTGTTAGTGAATTTTTGATGATCAAACATGTGAATTTGTGCATAACTTTCTCGAGTTTATATCTTTTTGAAATGCACAACTCTAAAATCTGTCCGGATTTCAATTCACTTTTTGTGAAAAATGCATACAAATTTTTGAAAACATATCCATACTTTGATTGCATTTAAATGATGTTTCAAATTGGAAGTTAATATTGTATATTGAAGGTTAGCTATGCTTCAAATTTGTTAAGTTGAGTCTTTCCTATCATTCACATATTGACCTTTGGTATTCAATATGATGCTTGAACTCCTCATTCTTCATTCTCAATCAAGATAGATCTTATATCTAACAAGTTGATTATCTATATGAGTTTCAAGCTTATCTCCGTAAAAGAATTCAATTTGTGAAAATCCTATGCATATTGAATAAACTTTTATTAGTCAAGTTACTCAAATATACATTTATCTTCATCCATTTTCGAGTAACTATATTTATATTCTTGCCTTGAATATTCATATACTTCAAGACTCTATTCTAAAAGGCAAGATTATCTCTTAGACAATAGCAAAGTCATTGTGCTCATATACTTCGTTATGCAAAGCATGTTTGAAAATGCTCTACCTTCATGACTTTTGCTTTTGAGAAAATTCTTCAACATGTTAACTTCAATGTTCAACATGTTCTCCAAAACGAAGCATTCGATATATTCTCGATATATTGACTTCCATCATGTTTTAAAATGAACATTGTTTTCAAGCATGTTTCAAAAATGAATCTTTCATTCATGAAAATTTTGATTTCATAATGCATTATCATATTTTGAAAGAACATTCAAGATTTGAAACACTTTGCATATTTCATTATCATTCTTGAAAAATATGAGCTCACTCATAAACTGTGAATTGATAAATGTTTATCTTTATGGATAAGATTTTCTATGCTCTTTGATCAAACTTACATGCATTTTATCAATGACATCTTATATGCATAAAAAGTGTATTTACAAAGTGTCATTTAAAAATAACATTCTTGATATCATTTAGTTGTTACCCTATTTTGATTCATTGGCTTGAATTTACTTGATTGGGTAAAACTATGTTTTGATCTTTGATTGCTATACTCTTTGTTCCAATATCATATTGTTAAATTATATGAGCTTAAGAGTTGTCATGTCTAATCAGTTGTGGACTCAAGAATCATTGAGTACCAAAGAACATATATTTTTGTAGGAGTTGACCAAATTGTTTGTTGTTGAATACAAAGAACATAGGCAAAAAGAATAGACCATTTCGGTGGCTATGTCTGCAAATTTTGTGATATCACTTGAATGACATCCCATCACTAGCAAGAGGCTTAGACCAAGTGATAAGGAGCATATTAGCTTGATGAGAAGCTATGAGCAGAAACTAATTTTGAATTCTTATTCAAAGCTCATTTGGGATTTCAGCTTCTAAGATGCATTCAGAACAATTGATAATTGCTATCTAGTAATGCATCTATGGACTACATAGGATTATAACTTGAGTTACTCAAGGGAGGTATTGTATTATGCATATGTCATAATCATGCTAGGCTAACTTGATTTCATTCATTCCATCTCATTTTATGAAGTTTATCCTAAGCAAACTCATTTTTTAAAATGATCCTTATGCTTTAAAACTCTTTTATCATCATAAAAGGCATAAGTGATTTCTTCATACCAATTTCAAGTCCATCCTTGTGTACTTGAAAGTTCTTAATTCGAGATACCATGTTATGTCTATTGGAGTTAGATGAATTCGGACCTCATAACACTTGGTATCACATCATTATTTGGTATCATTAAAAGGAGCTTCACTTTTCAGTCATGCATTCATTAAGGGGGAGCTTCACATTCATATGTGTTTTATATTTTAAAAGCTCATCTCCTTTATTTGAAGAAAACCTTTTAAGCATACTCATCTGCATTCACTATCTTTTATTAGTTTTGATGATGAGTTGATATCATATTGTCCTTTCATTATTTTTATTTGAAAATATCACTTAGAAAGGAATACTTTGATATTTGGTTACACTAACAAATCTCTTTCGCAAAGAAAGCTTTTCAATTTGGTGCGAAACTTTTGTTATGTGTTACAACTTTCCTTAATGTACTACAAGGAGAAACTATTAATTTTGAGGAAAGATGCTTTGACAATCAATCCGAGATTTGCTTTACAAAGAATGAGGAACACCTCTTGGAACAAGCCGAGATATGTTCAAAGGCTGTTCGAGCACATCATAGATCTCAAAGCTAGCAAATGGACTCCACGAGATGGATCATCAATTTGCAGAACCAACATGAGCATTTCTAATCTCTATCTTTTTATATTCAAGTAGAAATGTTGCACATGTTTGGTATCTATATGGTTTAAGTGTGAAAGATGTTTTGAAAACCTCTTCAAATTCTTTTAAATTTGTTTTCATAAAAACATTCCAAATTACTTCATATTTAGAAAGAAAACAATCGGGGAGAGGAAATCGGTTCTTTGACTCTTTCTAACTGGGTTTTATATTTGTCTCTCTAAGCATTTCTTCTTTGCTTCAACTTTTTGCTAATGACAAATAAGGGGGAGAGAAATGGCAAGAAAAATATGTTGGGTTTAATGGAATTTCATATTCATACATATTTTTCTTAAAGTATTTGCCATCATCAAAAAGGGGAGAATGTTGGTTATGATTAGTTTTGATGATGTCTTATATAGATGCCATTGTTAAAAGCAAAAAGATTGAGTAATTTATTTATCTCCTACATTGACTAACTACTATGTTTAATGTAGATTAGTCCAAGTTGTATCATGGAGAATAATCAAAAAGGAGATAAGGGATTGAAGAAAGAACCTCTTGCAATATAATTGGAATATCGAATGTCAAGGAAGCAAGAAGTTATCAATGGATTTTAGAGGATAAGCAAGAAGAAGAGAAGAGACTAGAGAAAGATGTTATCAAAAGAACTTGCACAATATAATAGGAATATCAACATTCAAGTTCTTGTGATCCGGAAGTCTCTATGATAGCAGAATTTGGAATGAAGCTTCATCACCTTATGGATATTAAAGAAGGTAGAAGTTTGTAAAGAATGTGAGTCCAAGTTGAATGATGAAGAATGATCAAGATGAGAGATGGAAAAAGGAAGAACTTGTTGAATGGAATGAAGATATCATTCAAGTTCTTGTGCGATGCTAGAAGCCTCCAAGATCATATGGAAGTTGGAATGACTCAATTCGAAGCTAAAGTCAGCAAAAATCAGCTTACGGATGAGAATACTCGAGTTTGGAACTCAATACTCGAGTATAGGAGTCAATACTCGAGTATGTTCATCTATACTTGAGTATAGGAGTGTTTTCGATCTCTCGGCGTCTACGGGGGCAATACTCGAGTATCCAAGTATATACTCGAGTATGTAGTGTTTTCGATATCTACGGTGCCTCGACTGTCCATACTCGAGTATGCAAGTCTATACTCGAGTATACAACGGTGATCAGCCTCTGTTTCACGTTCAGCATGGGCGACGTTTGGTAATTTGATGATATCTTCCAAACCAGAGATCGGATTGAAGTGAAATCAGTGGCATATGAAACTAGACTCCCAATTCGTAATTTTGATATAAAATTCAACCCCAAAAGAGTTCATATGAGAGATCTATGAATTGTACAAGTTGATAGATAAATCCATGCCACACAAGCAAACCAAGCTTCAATGGTTTGAGTGTAACTCACAAACTAGAAATCCGATTGAGCTGAAATCAGTGGTATATGAAAGTAGACTCACAGAGCTTTCCATCAAAATTTGAACAAACCAAAACGAAGTTCAGACCAGGGAGATATGGCCCTCGAAAGTTGACGATGTGTTCAAAGAGTTACAATACTCGAGTATGTAAGTTCTATACTCGAGTTTCCATCGATGAGAGAGGAACCGGGAGTTACGAATCAACCTCTATACTCGAGTTTCAAACCCTATACTCGAGTATACGTCACGGTTCAGAAAACGAAGTTCTAACGGCTAGTTTCCATCGACATGGAGTAACTCAACAACCTCAATACTCGAGTTTCCAAATCAATACTCGAGTATTCGCTCGCCGTCGAAAAATCACCACGATCGAAATTTGTTTCAGATCAAGAACATCCAGATTATTACTCAAATGATTCATACTTCTTCTTAACATCATTTATATCATTTATGTATAAGTTTCAGGTGATTAAAGTTTGAGATTACATCATACTTGGAGAAATCAAAGTCTGTCAAAAGCATGAAGATAAAGGTTCCGCAGATTTTCGAAATAGGAAAGAAGATCGAATTCAACGAAACTCTTGAAGAAACAAAGTTGAATTCTCATCTCTAATGGATTCGAATATCCAATATCCTTGATTTGCTTTAACTTCGATTTCGGAAGATTTGAATTTGCTTTAGAGTCAAATAAAGCAACTTCATAAACCACTTGTATTAGTTTAATATATCTTACGAACGAAGCAAGTGGATGACGACGGAAAGAAACTCAACCATTCTTCAAGGCGAGGCAAAGCAAGGCTCCCACAAACAAAAGCTGAACATCATGGGAGACATTCTTGAAAGAGCCAATATTCAAATATTCAAGATCGCAAATGTTCCCAATGACTATATCTCAATGACCCATATTCACAATGACTATAATTTCGAATGGATTCATGCCACGAACAGATATGCAACGGTCACAAGCTTCAATTAGTATAAATACCGAAGATTTGAAGACTCCAACACGAAATACGAGTACACAGAAGCGTAAAAACGCAGACACAAGCCGACATCTTCAAGATGTTAATACTCGATTCTCATATCATTTACTCTGTTCTTAATGTTTACATAGCTTATCATAGAGAGTGAGATGACTTGTAATTGTGCTTCAATGCTTATCCATCTACTTCGAGAGAGAGAAGAGTTATTGTACACATCCTATCATTCTATTCGTGAGATACTCAAGATTGGGTGATCTTGAGTGGGAAACACATTGTGTTGATTACGGCTTGTAAGGGGAGTGAATCCTAGGGAGAGGATTACTTCGAGTACGAGTGTGTGATCAAGCAAGTGTATTGATTACGGTTGTAAGGGGGAGTGAATCCTAGTGAGAGGATTACTTCAAGTACAGATCGTGTAATCAAGTTGAAAGAAGATAGTGGATTGAAAATCTCAAGCGGAGCTTGGGGGTGGACGTAGGTCAAGGATTGGCCGAACCAAGATAAATCAGTTTGCACATTCTCTTCCCTTATCTCTTATATTTCCAAAGCATATATATATCTCGAATGTGCATACATGTTTGAATGATTGATTGTTGCTTTATCAATTATTATTGTCATTCAAACTGCTTTCAACAAGTTGCGAAAAGAATTTCAAAGTTCCTAAACTTTTATCAAACACCCAATTCACCCCCCCTCTTGGGTGATAGCCAGGTCTTTCAGGGTCCGCCTTCAAAACTTTGCACGAATCCCTGATTGAAACTAGATTCAGTTTAAACCGGGTCCGGCTTCAAAACTTTGCACGGATCCCTGATTCAAACTAGATTCAGTTTAAACCAGGTCCGGCTTCAAAACTTTGCACGGATCCCTGATTTTAACTAGATTTAGTTTAAACCGGTTTGTATACCTCGGATTCATACATGTTTAGCTTTCACATGATTTTGGAAAACTGGTTTCTTTACCAAGAATTCATACATGTTTAGCTTTCACATGATTTTCGTAAACTGGTTTCTTCACCTCGGATTCATACATGCTTAGCTTTGACATGATTTTGGAAAACTGGTTTCTTAACCATGAATTCTACATCGGCATGTATATGCATTTCTGAACTTGCCCCCCAATCCGGGTTGTCATTAAAATGAATCGCCCTCCAATCCAGGTTGTCATTAAAATTAATCGCCCTCCAATCCGAGTTGACATTAAAATTAATCGCCCCCCAATCCAGCTTGACATTAAAATTAATCGCCCCCCGATCCGGATTAAAACTTAAATTTGACATGATTCATGAAAACGGGTTTGTGTACCTCGGATTCATGCATGTATAACTCGGACATGACTTTCGAAAACTAGTTTATTTACCATGAATTCTACATGCTTAGCTTTGACATGATTTTGAAAACTGGTTTATTTACCATGAATTCTACATGCTTAGCTTTGACATGATTTTTGGAAACGGGTTTATATACCTCGGATTCCTACATGTTTAACTTGTACATGATTTTCGAAAACTGGTGTGTGTACCATGAATTCATACATGTTTATTTTATACATGATTTTCGAAAACGGGTTTATGTACCTCAGATTCCTACATGTTTATTTTATACATGATTTTCGAAAACTGGTGTGTGTACCCAGAATTCATACATGTTTATTTTATACACGATTTTCGGAAACGGGTTTATGTACCTCGGATTCCTACATGTTTAGCTTTGACATGATTTTTGGAAACGGGTTTATGTACCTCGGATTCCTACAAGTTTAACTTGAACATGATTTTCGGAAACGGGTTTGTGTACCTCGGATTCCTACATGTTTAACTTCAACATGATTTTTGGAAACGGGTTTATGTACCTCAGATTCCTACATGTTTAACTGGGACATGATTTTTGGAAACGGGTTTATGTACCTCGGATTCCTACATGTTTATAGACTTGTCGACATAGCCGTCTGCATACGGATCCCGGATCTTAACTAGATTCAGTTTAATCGAGTTTGTCTTCAAAGATTTACGCGGATCCCGGATTTTAAACTGGATTCAGTTTAACCGAGGCCGCCTTCAAAAATTTACACGGATCCCATATTTTAATTAGATTCAGTTAACCGGGTCCTTTAAAAATTTACATGGAGCATGGATTTTAACTAGATTCAATTAACCGGGTCCGCCTTCAAAAATTTACATGGATCCCGGATTTTAACTAGATTCAGTTAACCGGGGTCCGCTAATTCTTCATTAGGAATTTCATGGATATTACATAATCTGGAAGCTTTCTTAGCATTCTACATCTGTCCAGTGTTGAATGAACAAGCTCCAATTTGCTGATTCCATCTTGAATAAAAATTCAGGATTTTGCCACTTGTGCAAAATAAAATGCACTGTACGAAATGATTCTGCACCTTTATGAATTGGTTTCAGTGCATCCAATCATAGGTGCATCTAAACAAAATCTTCTTCAAAGAGCAGTAGTTGTCATTTTGCTGCCTTATTTCAAGTAGATTGAGTTGAAGCTATCCGAAATGGAGAAATACATGCCTTTGCAATAACAATTAATAAAAAATAATTTATTTGCAGCAATAAGCCAGAATCATGAAGCTTCTCAATGAATAAGGAAGCCTTCATGCCCAACAGTTAATATTATATTTGAACTCACTGGATCACTTTCAAATGAAGCCCATGCAACTACTTTAATGAAACGAACCATTCAACAATCAATGGGATGCTTTGTAGGCCATCATGCTTCAAAATTGAGCATTTAAATATAGGCTCAAATTTTATAAACCGTGGATCTTATAGATTGCTCTTAATGCAAGATGACTAGGAAACTCCCATAATGACTTCCAGATGGATCATGTCCATTTTTGCCCCTTTTGATGATCGTTGCAAAATCCATTAACAAAACAACAAACAAAAGCAAGAAAGGGCACGAGACAATTGCCACTGCTTTATCTCAGATTCCATTGCTTGCTTGAGCGTTTGAGGATATTTGAGGACATGACATCTATCATTTACCATAACATTTATCATTTACCACACCATTGCCAATTCCGCAATTTTGACCCCCTTGCCTCAGCTTCTCCTGCTCTAGCCCTTGAAAAGAACGATTCGATTGATCATTATCGTAACCAGAATTTTTGCATAAGCACAAACCAACTTTCTGCATCTCTGATATAAGGAGAATCAAGTGCCAAACTTCATTCTGAGCCTTTCGTTTGTGGCTCTTTTTAATTTGCGTGCAAAGCAATAGGGAGCTTTTGAATGAATGAATGTCCGCTTTTATCCAGGGCCTTTGCTTATAAATGAATTACCAATGAAGCTCTTGAAGGAGTCATCAATTTTCTTGCAATTAC
This sequence comes from Acacia melanoxylon, assembly GCA_019022615.1. Lineage (NCBI taxonomy): Eukaryota > Viridiplantae > Streptophyta > Magnoliopsida > Fabales > Fabaceae > Acacia > Acacia melanoxylon. Next base: position 1,879,039 of record JAFJYJ010000002.1, read on the forward strand.
TCTCAAGTTCCATCTGCGTGGACTATTTCTCCTTGTTGGCAAATGCATTGAAGTGCAAGATTTCAAGAGAGACAGAGTATTTCAACTTTCAGTATTCATTTGAGATTGTGGACAATATATTTGCATTACGTGGGGTGCCATCAGTTAATATATCTATCATAACCCGACCACCATGTAAACCACAATTAATTTGTTTTGGGTTAGGAAGAACTATATTTTCCAGGCCAGTCTCACCCCACATATAGATTAAGCACCGCTCAAGATTAAATTTCAACATTGAAGAACAAATCTTAATATTTGATCAAATCTATATCTGCATGCTTCTTCCTCTACTACGACAAATCAGTGAAGACCGTAATGTTGAACTAGCAAAAGCGAGGAGAAGAGAGAAAAGAACCTCTTTTGGATGTCATTTCCAATGGCAATTCAACTGCTACTTCATCACCAGACTGCACTATTTGTAATGGTTTTGGCAATTTAACTTGTCCCCCCACTGAGCTTGGTTCCACTCGTTAGAGCTGGTCAGCAGCTTCAGCCTTCAGGTACTGCATCTAATTTGTCTGATAGTTCTGCTTCAAACAACTATGGGTCATTTGGTGAAGTCTTCCAACGTGAGAATGATGTTCAAGTTACGTGGTAAATTCCATGGAGCTGCTCAAGGATGCTGCTATTCCATTGAATCATCATACATCTGCTGATGGTAATAAGATTAATCACTATTCCTCGAAGAAAAGGTGTTGCTTCCTCCGAGTCTGATCTCTTTCTCATATTCCACCGCTTCAGTTTTGCCAGAAGCTCATTGATTCAAGCAATGGCGTCTCCCCGTTAAGCATGATGCGTGGACTTCGGAGAAACCTACGGGACCCAACGTCCCATTTTTGCTTGGCCGACCTTAGCAGTATTTATTTATTTACTTACCTTGCCTTTTAATCGACATCTTGGGCACCTCGGACCCCGACAACTCCCATATCGGCACCTCATGAAGAGGAACCCAGCATTGGATCCCGGTTATTCCCATCTCGGCACCTCATGAAGAGGAACCCAGCATTGGATCCCAGCAATTCCCATCTCTTCTCTGCTTTCTGCCAACCTCAATGTCGGCAAGTTCGTTCGACCGGGATACTCTGGCCTGGTTGCACCAAGCATTTCACAGAAAATCAAAAACCTAAGTTGCAAATGCATTTGACCAAGCATTTCACAGAAAATCAACTGGGTCAACGGTGGAAGCCAGGATTAGGAGAGACCAAGAGCTCTCCTTCCGGTGATCTCGTTAAATTTGTCATGACGGTGAAGAGAGCACAAAAACCTGAGTTGCAACTCTAATTTTCTCTTCCTGGTTTGGATCTCACACTTTGTCGATGATGAGGTGGCTTAGATCCCACAATGTGTCTGCGTCTTGACCGGGATGGAAAGCCGGCTGGCAGCATTGTGCAATGCCTACCCTCATTGGATCGACATCTCGGCATAGAGCCGCTATTGAATGAACAGATATACTCAGGATGAACCAAATCAAAAAATCTTCAATCGGAAGTTGGGCAATCAATTTTGACTTTTGGTTAGTTCATTCGGCATCTCGGCTTTGTACCTCGGTTCAAACAGGTTTGAGCATAAATGGATTGAAACTTGGATGGAGCTCATACTCCGGCATTGCAATCTCATCAAGCAGGCCTGAACATAAATGGATTGCAATCTCGTCATCCTGACATAGCAACTCGGCTGGAATTAACAATTCAACCCCGCTCTAAACACCCGAGGCACCCCGGCCTTCTCGCTATGCCTTCTTTCAGTTATCTCCTTTCTCAGGATCTCGACTCTGCCGGTGAAGCAACTTTCACCAACCGCTTTGACCTTCAATAAAAATCCTTGCACTCCTGCACATCTTTAGCCCAAGCCTTGAAGGTATCCCATCCATAGATACCTAAGAGGGAGCTATTTGATCCAAGATAAACTTACTAGCCCACCTAGGGCTAGATATCTGTGTTCTCCAGACAGAACATTGGCGCCGTCTGTGGGGATGTGGGTGTGTTTTGTGGGCATGTGCACAGTGATCAGCCGAATAGTAAAAGAGAGAGTTCGTGTACCTTTAGGGTTTACCATCTATTTATAGAAGGTACCTTAGGGTTAGGGTTTGGTGATGGGCTCTTGTCTCCAGCCCAAATGTTAGCGCCATCACATTGATATTGGTTGCCTCTTGTTGGGCCACACTTTGAATGGGTCTAATACTTTATTCCATAACAAATATCTTAGCTAGATTCTCTTTTATGCTTACGAAAATAGAACTCTAACTCTGTAACAATTAAAATCACAGAAGAAAAGAAAAAAATACCTCGTGGCCACATAACCTTATTAGTATCAGGAAGACTATAACAATTCATCTAGAGAAACAATTTCACTCCTCAGTAGAATGCTTGGTGCATGGAATAAATCCAACTACAAAACTAAATGGAGGTTATAATATATACTCCCTTCGGTCCTAATTATAAGACCTAATTGACTTTTTTGAAGAGATTAAGAAAGCTAATTAAATTAGCTTATAGTATTTTTATTTTTTCTTCATACTATATAGTTCAACTAATAAATTAATATATAATCTAAGAAAACACAACATATAAAATAATTAAGTAATTTATTTAGCTTCCTTAATCTCTCCAAAAAAAAGTCAACTAGGTCTTATAATTAGGACCGAAGTAGTATCTCCGATGCAGTACTGTTGTTGGAATCTACAAAAGAAACTCAAACGGGAGCCTAAAGACATGGAAAAAAAAAATAAGTATACAATAAGTATAAACAAGATGCCATAAACTCATTCAGTAAAATCTCAAAGACGTGGCGTGGATAAAAAATAAATAGGTATAAGCAATAAGTATCAACAAGATGTCATAAACTCAAACTCATTAGGTAGAGTCCTTATAACGTGTGATAAATAAAAAAGAAAGATGCAAGACAAAAAAGAGAAAGAAAGAAGATTCTTATATTCACTTCACTATCAATGTGTGTCAAATACATGCGTTATATTTATCAGGTATAACTTTACAATCTCAATCAAATATATTAATATCTATAGATCTAATGATGAGGAATATTATACTTATAGACATAACTTTATAATCTGGATCAAATATATTAATATCTATAGATCTATTTTTGTTTTTTAAATCAAAGTATAGATCTAATTATAATAGAAGATAATAGATATAGTAGGACGGAGTGGCAGATCACAATGGGGCCATTCCCCCAAAGAATTGTATAGAATTTTTTTTTTTAAAAAAAAAATTAATATAATGTAAAAATGTATATTATCTTAGGCTTGTTAACATAATTTTATTATACATTTGCCCCCTAAATATATATTTTTTAATTACTCATTCGTCCTTATTATAATGCACTAACTAACAATTCACACAAACCAATAAAAACAGTTAAAGTCAATAAAGTTATCCTTAAATTTAAGTAATTTTTAATATTACTCATATTAATTACACTAAACTCTATTATATTATAATTACTTTCATCCATTACCCCTATTAATGATAGGTATACATGGAAAAGAACGCTCTTTGGAATTAAGCAAGTGCCTTATAAAAAGGACTCAAATAAATATTTATCATAGATACGGAGTTAGAGATCTCTAAGAGAGAACGGAGGGAACATCACACAAATATTATATTTATATTTTCAATGTTTTACTTATTTGTGTTTTGGAATCGGTTCCTACCTATCCTTGGATAAGCATTTGGATGATCTGATTTTTTTTTTTTTAAAAAAATAATCATTTTAATAGGTAAAGAATCTAAAATAAAAATAATTTTTTAACTAGTATATTTTTTAAAAATAATATTTATCATTTAAAAATTGAGAGTTAAAAAAAAATAAATACGATTAGAAAAACTGGTTCCTTTGTGTTTTGTGATCGTTGTTCACCGTCTCTCGCGCTCTTCCCAGCACCATACGCTTCTCTTCTCCCCGGCAGTTGGATAACAAACAAAGCCGAGAACCTGAATGGCTGCTCCGATAGCGGAAGGAGCTGCCGTCGCGGCTTTTCGGTCGGTTATGCAAAGGGTCCGGCAGGCGGCGGAAAGATCCGGTTTCCAAACTGAAAGGATTCGAGTTGTGGCTGTTTCTAAGACAAAGCCCATCTCTCTAATTCGCCAGCTCTACGATGCAGGTCATCGATACTTTGGCGAAAATTACGTTCAAGAGATAATCGAAAAGGCTCCCCAGGTGGTAAATTTTCTGTTTCGATCTGATCTCCGGAATCTTGAGCGAGGATTCTAATAGTTTGCTGCCTGCAGCTTCCTCAAGACATTGAGTGGCATTTTATGGGGCATTTGCAGAGCAACAAAGTCAAATCACTTTTGGGTACCATTCATTTTATTCTTTCCCTTACTTTACCATTTCTTTTTTGCTATTTGAGCTTCAGTTGCTATCTAAAGCTATTGAAAACGATGTGGAATGCATCCACTTGGGAAATAGGATTTAAATAAGAGTTTTGGTCTTAGGTCGATTTGATTATTGCGAAGATCATCGTAGTATTGCTCCATGTCTTGAACTACTATAAAAAAGTATCAGCACAATGGAATAACAAGTATATAGTAATATTCAATCCTGTTTGAAATATCTATAGGCATCTCAAATAACACTCTAAAGCAAATTAGTTAACAGAGGGCAAAGCAGATACAAGGGAAGGGAAGAAGAAAAGAGCCAAGAAGAAGAGAGCCACAGAGGGATTTCCCAAGAATGGGACTAGAGAGAAAATCACGCCTATCATCCACACCCTTTCCTTTAACACATCCCCGTGTAACCACCTTTACACCACTCACTTCCACATGCATTTGCAACAACCTCAGGATAAGCACGTTGCCTTCTCCGTTTACTTGACACGTGACCTTTCTTAGGCACACCCTCACATTGAGTCATTAAACTCCATGTGCTCCATATTAATCTTTTGCATTAAAGATCATCAAATGGGATTCGACGCTATTCCCTATTCTTCATATGTTGTACAGCATTTTTCATATGTATTTGAGGGGTCTTGGTATTTGATTAATCTTACCTGAGCTGCATGCAAGGTTTTATGAATCATCTATTTAGTTATGAACTTGCTGAACGTATTACTAATATTGTTTTATCTTGTCTGATATTCTTGCTTTATGCGCCTTTTAGACAAGCTCAGCCTTTTAAGCTTTATGCAGGTGGAGTGCCAAATCTAGCTATGGTTGAGGGCGTTGATAATCAGAAGGTAAAGGCTTACCGTTTAAACCCATATCAGTTTTCATTTTTTGAAATTGTTATGGTTTATTTCCTCTTTTAGAATAAGAGGAATCTATATAGGACATTGATGCATTCTTGGACGATGAGCTAGACTCAAGATAGCTAGTGCAACAAGGAAAATGATTGAAGATAAAATGTGTTACCTTCTTGGTAGAAGAGATGATACTCCATGAGCAAGAGCTCCACAAAACAGAATGTGCTGCCAAACTCTAAATAAATAAATCGACAGGAGGTCTGATAAATGTTAAACGGAAAAAATGCCCTCCAATACCCCATCCTATATTTATTTGCATAATTTTTCTTCTACACATTCGCTTAGCATATTCCTAATATTGCCTTTTCTTCTAATTAACCTTGTCCTCAAGGTTTGACTGCATTCTCAAAAAGAATTAGAATTTCTTGTTCTAACCTTCACAAGCAAAAGTGACTGCCCTTAGTTTGCCTTTGCCCCTTAACATATAAAGGCTTGGTTGTTAAAGTGGAAGAATCTTTGAAGGCCATGTCCAAGAGCAAATGACACAAAGCCAACAAAAGAAGCTATAGAATCCACAATGCCTAGCTCTTTGGGTGCTAATCCACATGACACATGTAACTACTATTATCACTCTCGCAGTTGCATTAATCATAAGCAAGAGCTTTTGCTCCAATTTATCTTTGTTAAATTGCTCCACACCCAGGTCCTTGTTCTAAATGAAGATGTAGTTTTATTGTAACACAGTGTCAGGGAATAGAATCTGTTTATAATACCACCATTTAGTTGCTTCCGAGCATTTATATGGACTGGTCATTTGAAACATGCAAATTGAGACTTGCTAGATCAGCCATGACAGTAAAACAGAACAATGCTGAAGTTCTAGGAAAACTTTTGATCCTGTTGCATCCCTATTATCATTTTTATCATAACCAACAATAAAAGTTAATGGCTTGGAGTTAAATGTCATATCAAGGTTTCCAATCACCCCAAAAATAACCTGTTTCTGTGAACTTCTCCATTGATACTTCATTGAATACCTCCATCTTATTAAGATTGTATACCAGTAATCTTGCATATCCTCCAGTAGCCTGTGGTTCTGTCAGACAGTATCGCTGTCCAGGCTAACTCAGCTTGCTTCAATGAGTTCTAAACACTTTCCAAAATGAAGTTGTATACTTTCCAAAGTGGAAGGATCTGATATCAGACCAATGAACACCATCATGCAAGCATGTAACAGCATCGGTCATCATATCAACAAAGCATCCATTGTTAGACACCAAGATTGTGGTTCTCCATTAAGACTTACTGTCTGATTTTCTGGAATTTCATATGCATTTGGCAAATAACAATTACTAGCATCTCCAAATCTAGCCAATTGATTTATTGAACCAAAAAAACTGCTAAAGATTTTCTTAATTGAATTTTGACTAAATTTATTTGAATAGTTACATTGTGAATTTACAACATCTAGTTATCTAATTGATCCCAACTGCCAGCCATCTTGTGCCTGTGGAACTGGCAGGTGGCAAATCATCTTGATCGTATGGTTTCAACCCTAGGAAGAAATCCTCTCAAGGTTATGGTGCAAGTGAATACCAGTGGAGAAGCTTGTGAGTACACCATAAGTAAAATCATGATTTACTCAGATTCCTTGCTGTGTATTAACTTGCATGTTTTTGTATCTCTGAAATTTGGTGGATTTGTTTATGCTTGAGAGCCTCTTTTTCATTACGAGGAACTTATCTCTTCATATATAGTTCTTCTTCTTTGATTGTTTTTGGTGTTCTTCAAGAGTAGTCAGATTGGAGAATCTCAGCCGTTCATTCTTTTATTATTTATATGGAATGTAGTATGCTCTTTGATGACGCATCTTATATTCTTAATTCTTACATATTTCATATGTTGTCTACGGATTTTGTTGATATCATTGCATTGCAGCCAAATCTGGTGTTGATCCTTCCAATTGCGTTGAACTTGCAAAACATGTGAAGTTCAATTGCCCAAACCTAGTATTGTCTGGCTTAATGACAATAGGGATGCCAGACTACACCTCAACCCCAGAGAACTTTCAGGTGATAAATTCTATTATGATATTCTGAAGCTTGTGGGAACTTAATGAAACAAACCTCTATTCATTAGAGATTTCCTGCCTGTTTCAATTGGTGTCTTATCTCACTTCCTGCTGTTTCGTTACATAGACATTTTCATTTTGTTGGTTGGTAGCACAAATTTTGAATTTTATTCCCTGCATTCTAAATTCTAAAGCTCTTCTCCTGTGTGGAACAGACACTATCAAAGTGTAGAAGTGAAGTTTGCAGGACACTTGGAATGACAGAGGAACAATGTGAACTGTCAATGGGCATGTCCGGTGATTTTGAGTTAGCGGTATGTGATTAAATTTATAGGGAATTAGAATTAGAATAGAAATTTATAACGTTGGAAATACTTTTAGATAATTAAATTATTAGTCTTTGGAGAAGTTTGAAACAGTCACAATTGGCCTTTTTTTTTTTTTTTTTTTTTATATATAGGCGATAGGGGAGGGGTTCAATAGGACCAAAGGGGAAACAAGCCAGAAGGGAAACACCACTCGCTACCACTGCACTACTAGGAGTGCTGGTGGCCCACTTTCTTTTTAGTAGCAACAAGCCAACAACTATATGTGTCCTTGTGTTTTTTTTTTTGGATCAAATGTCCTTGTGTATTGATGCAACTAATAAATGGTGTTTTTGTTTTTTTGGTTTGATTTTCTTCAGATTGAAATGGGAAGCACTAATGTGAGGATTGGGTCTATAATTTTTGGACCAAGGGAATATACAAAGAAACAATAGCAGGAATTTTCAAGCTTTCTCAGAGAAATGCAAACGTGCTTGACACGGACAAAAAAGTCATGCAGTGTAAAAAAAGAGAGAGAGAAAAACTTAGGTTAGCTTTTGTCCAAATCTCGTTTATATATTTTCTATACTGCCCAAATTTGTAAACAACTTTACTAAAAGTTCAAAATGACTTATGGCCTTTAATATATGGTATTTGCATTAATTGCCTAAATGCCTACATGTGTAATGGAACGTTCAAGATTTTTTGATATATTCAGAAATGAGATCTCTTACGCAATCAATCTAATTATTTTAAAACTAATTTGTGATTGCCATTTAATCATGAGGAGCGAAATTGATTAAAGTTGTAAGTAGAATGAAGTATTGACTAGGGAGTTTAATTGTGTAATTGAATTTTTAATTAACAGTATCCAACTTATACTTTATTCTGGCGTTGCAGGTTATTTTCGATTGAGTAATTGAATTTTATATGAAATGAAATCTAACGCGTGTCTACTTTTTGGTGTTTTTTTGGGACTAATAGACTTATATAATTGGGGAAAAGCACCAAAATAATAATAAAAATTAAAAAAAAAAAAAAAAGTACCAGATTGAAGCACATTCGAAAGTAATTATCAAAGTAATGCAGTTGGACAAATAATCTGACACCACGCCACTAGTGGCGCCACTAAGGGTAACGTCGAATGTGCTTCAATCTAGTACTTTTTTTAAAAAAATTATTATTTTGGTGCTTTTCCCTATATAATTGAATTTTATATGAAATGAAATCTAAATAGCGGCTAAAGGACATGAATATTAGTTTCCATTCAAACGTACAATTCCAAATCAAATCCTCTGTGTACACAGTAATTTCACAAACAATTAGTCTATATGTGTGTGTACTATAGATATAATAGAAAAGTATATAAACATAAGGTTACCCTTGCTCCTGACTTGTTATTATCAACACTTGAATGCTTAAAATTTGCTGACACCAAACAATTTAACTTCAATGTACATAATTGTTATATAATTTCTCATTAATCAAATTGTTATACAAACAATTAATTTAATTGCATAGATTCAAAGTTTCCAATTTTACTTCTAACTTTTAAATCTCACTTTGAATATATTCCATTCTCCATTCAATATCAAATTACATATTTTCTGGTAGAATCCAAGTGGTATGCCCCAACTAATAGTTAGAGAATAATCTTTCCGAGGTGTAGAGATAATCGAAGCGGGTTTTGCTTATCTCAACAAAGCTTTTTCCATGCACATGGTCTGCTTCGAACCTAGGACATCATGTTTAAGGGACTCAATTATTTACCAACCATGTCAGGCTTTTGTTGGTAAATTTTACATATTTTCTAAATCTGAATAACTCATTTATCCACTTCCACAATTACTCTAGACAATTGCAGTTCATCAATTATCAATATAGCCTTCTTCAAAGCCATTACCTCAGTCATGAATACAGATTTAGCATGAGTTTTTTCCCCAAATCCCCACAAAAACTCACCCAAATCAATTTTACACACCATACCAATGGCAACCTCATGCAATACATACAGAGTCATATGATCCATCACAGTTCACCTTTAACCAATCTACATCAGGTGATTTCCAAGACTTAAAGTAAGGAATAGGGGCAATACCTATCTTAGGATCCTCTATCTCGTTCGCACGCCAGAATTCATTCAGTTTCTTCCTTACACATTCAACCATAAACACCGGTTTAGGATGCACATGATTAAACACAAAATCATTCCTTCCTTTCCAAATAAGCCACAAAATCCAAAGTATTAAAGATGTATCAAAATCATTCAACGAAACAAATCAAATCCACACACCATTTTTAAAACAATTTGTCCCTGTCTTGTCAATCCTGATAGTTAGAGGACAACCTAACCAAACTCCCCTCACCCAAGAGCAATTAAAGAATAAATGCTTTAAAGTTTCTTCCTCCTTACCACAAATCAGACATAAAGGTGAGTTAATACACTTTCTCTTAAACAAAGCTACACTCGTGGGCACAGCATCCACCACACTCCTCCAAACAAAATGATGAATTCTCGGTATGACCTTAGCCTTCACCATTCCTTGCTCCACTCCACACCATCCTATCCTTCCCGTTCAAAAACTCAATCTTGATTCTACCAGTCATTTCCAGAATTCCACCCTCCACCTTATTCACCAGTGAAGACGCTCTCCATCTTCCATCTTTTATTAACTTGCCACTTTGTCCTCACAACTAAACCTTCCACTCGTAATCTGGTACAGTGTTTGGCCTTTCAATTCCTCAATCCAATTATCCTTCCAAATTCTAATACTTAAGCCATTTCCTAAGACCCACCTTAAGGCTCTGATTGGTTTGAAGGAAGGTTAGGGGAGGGAGGGGAAGGGAGGAAATTTTTTGACCAAATTACCCCTAAATTTTTTTAAAAATTACATAGCTTTTTGCATCATTTTTCGTGCATTAACTTTGAAAGTATGTCACATCATGGGCATATCTGACTTTTCACCCTCAGGAGGGGCACCTCCCCTCCCTCCCAAACCTCCAACACCAAAAGACTTAACCATACCCATGAAGCCTTATATCCTTTTACCGCATCTAAGAAATTACCATTTGGGAAATATATACTCTTAAAAACATTGAACCATAAATTTTCCCCATTCTACAACATTCTCTATGCTGTTTTGACTAATAATGCATCATTTATTTTCTCAAAATCTCTAAACCCCATAACCCATTCTTTCTTCGATCCTTTGATCCTTTCATATATCCCCAAGACTTCCAATGAATCTGTCCACCATTTCGAGTGCCATCCCACCAATAATCAGCAATTATACTGTCTAATTGCTTACAAATATTAATAGGAAACTTAAAGCAAGCTATGGGGACGAGGGGAATAGCATTTATCGCAGATTTTATCAACACTTCCCTATCAAGCATATGATAACAGATTTTTACTCCACCCTTTTACCTTTTTACTCACCTTTTCCCTCTATATATAAGTTAAGCTAGAGCCTGTTGCTTAGTTTTTCCCCTTACACTCGGTATACCCAAATACCTCCCAATGTCCTCCATTTCTGAAATACCTAAAATAATACATACCGATTCCTTAACAACAGCAGGTACATTTACATAAAATAATAAACATGACTTGTCCAAGTTAGGGAGCTGTTCCAAAGCATCACAAAGCATCTTCATCAAATGTGCCAACTTTCTACAATTACCTTGATAAGCATTCAGCATTCATGAATGAAAGTGCGGTTGGAAATTGTTCCGGTGTGGAACCAGATTTGGCTAACCCGGATGGACTAGCCTGTTTGATTGTTTGCTTATATGGAGCGGACTTGACCTAGGCGCGATGCCTAGGGCCTACGTACCCTGTAGAGGGATCAAAGTCCACGTAGTTCGAGGACACACGTTGGCGTTTAGCCAAAGGGGTGGTGTGTATGCTCCAGCAAGAGTGTTCTCTGCACCTTAGGGTTTGAGCTCTGTATTTATAGAGTGTGCCTCAAGTGAGATAGTATGGGCGTAATCCACTACCCTAGTATCATAACGGTCGAATCTATCTTTAGATAAGATAGATCTCCCTTCATTATAGATAAGATAGATAAGATAGGATTTCCCTTTATTATAGACATATCCTTATATGTGATATATTCACTGTTGGGCCATCTATTGAATATGGGCCCTATTCAGTCCGTAATGAGATGCCCCCCGCTCGGTAGTTCGAGATTTCGAGCTTAGGGATGTATTTTGTTCCCAAGCAGGTTATCCGGGGTAGGTTGTCGTGACCCTTTCCCTCTCTTATGTCTACCGCGCATTGTCGGGTTGGGCTATTCTGGCCCTGGCGACCGAAATCATTTAATCTCAGATCTGAGGTAATGTTTCAAAGATCCGAGGTAGTAGTCTACTGCTCAAAGATCCGAGGTAGTATCTCAAAGACCCGAGGTAGCGTCTCGAAGATTTGAGGTACTCTCGGGGAACTTGCTTGGTTTCAAGGCCGGGGTTCCCGCTGTGATTGCCATCATCTTGATGAATTCGGATTCATTCGTATTCCGTTACCGATTTGCCTGTTTAGGCTATAGGTTTTTTCCCCAGGAGGGATAAATTTGTCTTTCTCTCATTCTTTGTTTTCGCTTGCCTCATCTCGATTGATGGTGTGCCCTCATGGGGTTTCGTTAGTTCTTCTTTATCCAATTTGACAAGCGACGGTCATGGGCCTTACCTTGCGAGCTTTGTTATGTTGATCCGGTGTCAAGGCGGCTTACTTCGAGGATCCGAGGTCTTATCCCACATATCCCGAGTAGTGCCGAGATGGTTCGCCTTGCATTTGAATCCGGTGTTGACCCGGCTATCGAAGTCGAGATCTTTCGTATCGAGTTGTTCCGGCTTGATTTGCTTTTGTCCGTGTTTTGATGAATTTCGCTTCATTTGCATTTCGATCGAATTGCCCCTGACTCGGTAGCTCAAGTGTTTGAGCGCCGAGATGTATCATGCCCCTGGTACTTTCGCCCGAGGTGCGATACCGAGGTTGATCGGATCCGTTGGCCTAGCATGTTGGATTTTTAATCTGACTGGGCTTGACCTAGGAATGTCGCCTATGGTCTACGTACCCTAGTAAGGGATCAAAGCCTACGCAGTTCGAGGTATTACCAATCCTTTACGGGTGCCGTTCTGTGAAGGTTTGAACCAATTCACTATTTACCTCGGCCATGGAGGTTACGTTCTCAAGAATCCGAGGTCCTTTATGGAGGTGTGCCGAATCCTGATTTTGTCAAGATTCTCCTATTTTTGAGAAATTTGTCTCAGGTGCCGAGGTATGAGATAAGGCCAAGAGTCTAGTTTAAAAAACCTTCTGCCTTCTCGATCATTTCCCCCTGCCATGTCAATCCGAATAACCCTGAAAGGGAATGAACTGAGCTTACCAGGCTAGTTTGTTGTATCTCTGGATTCCCACCGGGCCTATTTGTTTTAGCACCGGATTCTCCTAAACCGAATTATCCTAAAGAGGAACGGATTAGGCTTGCTTATATTGCTGATAGCTTTACAGTGTCACGCTTGTCTTGTCGTCCCCCTAGCCTGGCAGTCAAGGGCTCTGGGCTACCGGGGTGTATCGACTATGAACATATGTTCATAGTTGCAATCGTGCATGTATTCGCCTTCATCCGTTGTGCTATGCCGGTGTATAATCTTGGATTCATTGTGTAATAATAATTTGTGAACATTGATTTCAACCTTATCAATATCGTCACTTAATTTGCTAACTCTTGTTTTGAGTTATAGTGTTTTTATGACCGGGCCGGGGTCTTATATGCGCGAGATCTCTGATTGTATTCTTCCAATAGGTTGACTTAGGGCATAGGGGTAGGGGAGTAAACCCGAGCTACCGAGGTCCGGATATTGTTGTCCGGGATATTTGCCAGAATAAGGGCAAAATGTCATATGCATAAGCGTGGTGTAAGAACGCCCGTTTACACATGTTGGCCTGATCGGGACCTGCGTGACAATTCACCTCCTTATTTAGGAGTATTAGTATATGCATCTACTTTTAATAGAAATGGTGTTATAACCCTTTCGTGACCGGGGAGTGATAGCCCAGGTGTAATGCCGCATATTGGGCTATACGCAACCTGGGCGTGGTAGCCCTGGTGTAATCCCTTAAATTGGGTTCTGTTTCTGACCGGGTGTAATGACCTCGGTGCAATCTGACCGGGTGTAATGACCTCGGTGTAGTATCTTTGACTATTGATAGTTTAGGAATTTGGATTTCCACTGAGGGATTCTTTATTAACTAATCCGCTCCAAAGATGAGTGCCGAGCCGGGATCTAGCGTTAGTAGATTCTTAGCTTGTCGACATTCCAAGTCCTTTTGATTGACTTTGTTCCAAGGTTTCGAGTATGTAGGCTCCTTTGCCGAACTTCTCTTCAACCCAGTAAGGGCCTTCCCAATTCGCAGCTAGTTTGCCATCTCTGGCATTCTTGTTTCCGACGTCTGCTCGTCGGTGTACGAGGTCAACATTGCGAAGGCCGGCCGTAGCGGCTTTGCTTGACAAAAAACCCAGGCTTATGGGCCGTGGTGATAATCTTCGGTTAATCCGGGGTCCAATTAAGAAGCACGGATTTAACTGGAAAATCTTCAGTTTATCCGGGGTCCAATTAAGGAGCGCGGAGTCAACTAGGTAATTTTCGGTTGTCGGGGTCCAATTAAAGAGCGGAGTCAATTGTATTTTGCAAGGAGTCCGGATTTTAACTGTATTCAGTGTACCCAGGGTCCTTCTTCCTTCTCTTTTGGAGGTGGACTCCACATTTTTTTGAATTTGTTTACCCATGATGGGTGTCGTAACCTGAGATTCCATTATGGGTATCGTAACCTGAATTCCATTATGGGTGTTGTAACCCTTTTTTCCATTATAGGTGTTGTAACCCTTGATTTGTTTTTACGCGAAACTCAATTCTAACCGGAATATAGTGTAACCGGGTTCCGCCTTCGTTCCCTTTCGTAGGGACGGACTCCACGTGGAACTTGGTTTTCAACCGTAAAGCTTAACACGTAGCCCGGATTTTAACTGTGTTAAGTGTAACCGGGGTTCGCATTATTTTTGCTTCTGTCAAATCTTTCAATGGAGCTCAGATTTTAACCAGGTCCGCCTTCACGACTTTACGCTGATCCCGAACGTTAACTGGATTCAATTAACCGGGTCCGACTTCAAAGCTTCATGCGGATCCCGTACGTTAACTATATTCAGTTAACCGGGTCCGACTTTAAAACTTCACTTAATGACGGGCGTTACCGCATCCCGGAGGAGTACGTTTTAGCCGGTATGAGGCATTACCGCATCCCGGAGGAACACGTTTTAGCCAATATGTACGGAGCCCGGATTTTAACTAGATTCGATGTAATCGGGTCCGCCTTCGAAACTTTGCACTGATCCCGGATTTCAACTAGATTCAGTTAAAATCGGGTCCGCCTTCTTTTCCTTTACAGGAGTTTAAGATAGCCTCGGTGGCCCTGCCGTAGCAGATAATCCCATAAGGGACTTTAAATAGACTTGGTGGCATAGCCGTCGCAACATGATTCATGAAAACAAGTTTGTGTACTTCAGATTCCTATATGTTTAGCTCCGACATGATTTTCGGAAACAAGTTTATGTACCTCGGATCCCTACATGTATAGCTCCGACATGATTTTCGGAAACGAGTTTATGTACCTCGGATTCCTACACGTTTAGCTCCGACATGATATTCGGAAACAGGTATATGTACCTCATATTCCTACATGTTTAGCTCGGACATGATCTTCGGAAACGGGTTTCTTAGACCTCGGATTCCTACATGGTTAGCGGTCGCAACATGATTTTCGGAAACAGGTTTATGTACCTCGGATTCCTACACGTTTAGCTCCGACATGATCTTCGGAGGCGAGTTTATGTACCTCGGATTCCTACATGTTTAGCTCCAACATGATCTTCGGAAACGGGTTTCTTCACCATGAATTCATCTATGCTATAGATAATTGATAATAAGCAAAGATTGAGCATCTATGAGATAGAGGGTGATACTTATCTGGATGTAGCTCAGGGAGTTACTACAGCCTAACGCTTTTGCTCAATAAATGCTTGATGGAGTTCTTCGTATCCACTCATAAGTAGTAGAGTTGCATAACGATGCATCTTTGAAGTCGCAAGAATTTCCAAATAAATGGCTTTCATCAATCCTTAGCTTGTGTAGAAGAAATGATAAATATCTCTCCCAAATCTTCTCGGCCTCGGCTTTTCCGGAGTATTGACTGTCTCCATTTGCTCATTTGTCCTGCCTCAAAACCAGTAGATCCAGAGAAGGGAAATACAAATCCCCGCCGAGAGTACATCTCGACATGCACTCGAGTATATCCCGACGTGAAATTGCTCAATATTGTAACGGTTGCAGAATTTCAACCGAATGTAAGCTTGACACTCTTGATTCCATATCGCCCTACGAGGCATCCATTTTTCGTAGTAAATTCCACCGTGAAGAAAGCTGGTTGGAGGGATTGCGGCTTTTGCAACAAGAAAGCTAAAGAACCTCATGGGGTTGTTATATCTACCGCGGTAATGCGAGTGATTGTCCCTCTCTTCATATTGATGGGAAACGGTTTGTGGATAGTGTTGATGAGGAAAATTGATGCAGTTATGCCGAATTGTCGAAGCTAGTGGAACTAATGGTTGGCATCAACCTCAGGGAGATAAAATGATGGTTCATGAGTGACCCCAAGTCCGTAGTTCCAATACCTTTTTTCCCTCACCGGAGTTATAAGCTAGCGTTGCCAAGCTCGGCATCTAGTAATCTCGGCGTACCTCGGCGTCTCGGCACCTTCTCATGTTGGCGTATCATCAACCTCAACTATCGCGATGGAGTCGGGAGGCCATAGGCATTGAATCGGCCTCGGCTTACCAACAACCTCGACTATCTTGATTTGCTCCGTGCGGCCTCCGGCACAATGTCGCGTAACCTCGATCTCGGCCGAAGCTCGCTACTTTCTTTCTCTATCTCGGCCTTTTCATGTTTCGGCGTTCGGGCATCTCGGACCCAGCCACTACAATCTTGGCCATTAGTAAATGACACGAGAGTTCAAATGTTGTGGTTGCTTTTGATCCAAATAGGACATCTAAATTTATGCCAGAGTTGAAAAGTCTGGGTTCCCAAGTAAGAGGATGACAATCCTATGTTCTCGAGGAGAGAAGATGACGATCATGGGTTCTCTCCTCCCAAAGAGAGAGGATGAAGTTCCTTCCCACTATCTTCTCGTCATGTGGATACAATCCAATTGCCAAGCTTGTCCAATGAGAGTCTTGCATGGGTGATGATAATTTCTCTTAAAAGAATTCCCAATGAGAGAATTCTCAAAGAGAGAACCTGGTGATCCTTCGGAAATACCCAAATTGAGATACAAGATGTAGAAGAGTCTCGCATGGGTGATAGTAACTTCTCTTAAAAGAATTCCCAACGAGAGAACCCTCGGAAATACTTAAATTGAGATACGAGATGTAGAAGAGTCTCGCATGGGTGACAGTAACTTCTCTTAAAGGAATTCTCCAAGAGAGAACCTGGTGGTCCTTCCAACTGCTCTCTTATGAGG
Source organism: Acacia melanoxylon (assembly GCA_019022615.1). Taxonomy (NCBI): domain Eukaryota; kingdom Viridiplantae; phylum Streptophyta; class Magnoliopsida; order Fabales; family Fabaceae; genus Acacia; species Acacia melanoxylon. Next base: position 1,896,231 of record JAFJYJ010000002.1, read on the forward strand.
AGAATTATAAGAAAACCCATGTGAAGCATTCTCAAAGTGAAATAGAAGATGTAGAAGAGTCTCGCATGGGTGACAGTAACTTCTCTTAAAGGAATTCTCCAAGAGAGAACCTGGTGATCCTTCCAACTGCTCTCTTATGAGGAGAATTATAAGAAAACCCATGTGAAGCATCTGACATTCTCAAAGTGAAATAGAAGATGTAGAAGAGTCTTGCATGGGTGACAATAACTTTGAGGAGTTTTCCATATTAGAGTTTCTCTTAAATGAGTTCTCAAAGAGAGAACCCGGCGATCCTTCCAAGCTCTCGTCTCATCGTGTGGATTTAGAGGATAATTATAAGAAACTCCTTCTCTTAAAGGAATTCTCAACGAGAGAATTCCCAAAGAGAGAAATTGAAGATCCTTCCAACTCCTATTTTGCTCTTGCATAGATGAAGGCCTCCCAGCATCACCGAGTCGTAAAAATAACTCATTTGGCATTGAATCAGCCTTGGTTTACCAACAACCTCGGCTATCTCTATTTGCTCGTTTTGGGATTCTTAAACGAGTATTGCGCGGTGGGCCCGGAGGCTGCTGCGGATTTTTAGGAATTTCCCATGCAAAGGCATCTGACTGCTGCTTCTATTATTGACCATCTTTGGTCATGGGAATCGAAATTTAACGATCCCCACGGTCGGCACCAATGTTCCGGTGTGGAACCAGATTTGGCTAACCCGGATGGACTAGCCTGTTTGATTGTTTGCTTATATGGAGCGGACTTGACCTAGGCGCGATACCTAGGGCCTACATACCCTGTAGAGGGATCAAAGTCCACGTAGTTCGAGGACACACGTTGGCGTTTAGCCAAAGGGGTGGTGTGTATGCTCCGGCCAAGAGTGTTTCTCCGCACCTTAGGGTTTGAGCTCTGTATTTATAGAGTGTGCCTCAGGTGGGATAGTATGGGCGTAATCCACTGCCCTAATATCATAACGGTCGAATCTATCTTTAGATAAGATAGATCTCCCTTCATTATAGATAAGATAGATAAGATAGGATTTCCCTTTATTATAGACATATCCTTATATGTGATATATTCACTGTTGGGCCATCTATTGAATATGGGCCCTATTCAGGTCCGTAACAGAAATTATGCCCTAGGGACCAATCATTGTATTTTAAAGTATTTCTCCAATTTTGTTATCATATCATTTGCATGTTCATTATGATGACTGTATCCTTAGATGTATCCTAAAGATTGTCCTAAATGTTTCTGGTCGGTCATCTCTGCGGGAGCGAAGATGAAATAAGATCAGTATGACTTTGATAAAGATGGAGATACAAATCAAAGTCTTAGGCATTTGTAAGAGTACAAGATGCTGGAGCGACTCACTATAAGAAATATGCATGGATTAAGTCATAAGCTTATCTCATGTATAACCACGTCACAATGCCCTTTGACCTAAGATCATCATGGATTCCTACATGAGAGTCACTAATCTTTGACCTAGTCAAAAGTCACCTTTGATCGGGTGATGATAAAGGCTTCGATCGGGATTAGTGGTTTTCATGCAGAGGAATGTGAATGGTCAAGATGAGATTTGTCCCCCACATTTGTAGAGAGATATTACTGGGCCCCTCGATGAGTAAGTCTGAGAAAAGTATGACCATACAATGATGAAAGGAATTTATATTTCAATTGTTAGACTACTCAAGAATCGAGAAAGTAATGGTCAAGAACAGGAGGATGACATTATCCATGCTTCATCCTTGACCAAATTATCACGTGACAAAAGGGATGTGGCATGGTTGTATGATAGGTTGCATCGTATCATCGATCCTCATATGAATTAGGTAGTCGTAATGTTTTGCTAGAGGCCGTTTGTGACTTGTGGGCTGGTATAGTGTTGGCCCGCTGCCAATTTCATGTGGGCCTACAAGGTCACACACAAGAATAGTTCAACACGAGCTATAATGTCCAGATTCATTGAATCTAAGATATGTCTAAGATTTAATGAATACAACGTTTAATCTAGGAAGGATGGATATGTGTGTGTGTGTGTGCGCACGCGCGCGCACACACACATATATAATATAAATTTGAAAATAATATTATTATTATTTATATAAATAATAATATTATTATGTAGTATTTGTTTTGTATTTAATTTATTTGATAAATTAAATAACTAAAACTAATAGAGATATCGTATCTCAGATTTAATTTTTGAAGATAGATATCATATCTCATATTTAATTTATAAAGATAAATTAAATCATTTTGGTTTTTTAATTCAGATTAAATAAATAGATTAGATTAAATCTGTTGGACATATTTAATTAATATTATTTTAATCCAATTCAAATTTCAAAATTAATTAAAATTATTTTTGAATATATAATACGGCCCATTAAGGTTTGAAAACCCTAAGACAATGAGTGAGACGTATAATAAGACGGCCACAAGAGAAACCCTAGAGTACACACGGAGAAAAATGTTAGAGGCGCTAGCACGCTGCCTGTGTTGGGGTCCTATTCGTATGGATACCGGTAGAGGGAGCTGGTTCATTCAGTTGGTTCCTAATCATCGAACAAGAGCATACGGAAGAAAGGTATAATTATGACTACTCGAATTAAACGCCATTGATAGATCCTCGATTGAAATTCAATGTTTTTTTTTGATAAAATTATTCCACTACTTGTACAAATTCCCTACCATCAGCAAAGAAACTATGAGAAAGCTAATCACACTTGTCGTTAGTACTCAAATTAATTATTAAATTATGCAGCACAACGGCAAAATTTAAGTCTATGCTCTAGCATAGAGTCAATAGTATTTAATTTCTAGACTAATTAGAAGTGCAAGACTCCAAATAAAATAAAGAGTAGTAGTTTTTGCGATTTTTTAATGATAAAAAGAAAAAGAAAAGATAGACCACATAAGATATGATGAATCTTCTTGAGAACAAATAAGTGGTCATCATAGTTCAACAATGGATATAGAGTGTATAAATAATACTAAATTTAATATAAATATCTTAGACAACCATTATAGGTCTCAATTAATTAATCAATTATTACACCTAAACCCAGCATACAATAACCTTTCAATTAATTATTTAAGCATCACTTAGCTAGCATGCAAATTTATATTGAAATTATATATGAATTTTCTAAAGAACAATCAACCAATATGCTCTGAGTAAGAGTAAACATATAATCAATCAAGACCTTGAAAGAAAAGATGAAATAACCAATCTCTTGAAATATAATTCAAAATATAACTTTGAATAATAAATTGTGGAGGTTTAATCATGTTTAAACTCAGAGGTATCACACTCTCTGTTTCTCTATTATTCATATGAGAGAAAGCTACAATATATAAGCTTATGAAGAAGCAATCACGGTGAGAGGGAATAGGAAATACAGGGAATTACAATTAATCAAAATAAAAACATAATCTTCCCTAACTTGGATGCACACAATCAGGGAATAGAATCTTTCCTAATCTGGATGCACACAATCAAGGACCCCTAATAATGTTAATTGATTCCCTAATATTCTAACACTCCCCCTCAAGCTGGAGAGTATATGTCGAGCAATCCCAGCTTGCCACAGAATCCTTCAAACTTTGTTTGACCACGTGGTTTAGTCAGGATATTTGCAATTTGTGCTTCAGATCTTATGTGAGACAGGGTCATAATGTCTGCTTCAATCTTTTCTTTAATGAAATGTCTGTCTATCTCAACATGCTTGGTTTGATCATGATATACTGGGTTCTTGACCATTTCAATGTTGGCCTTGTTGTCGCACCAGAGTTGCATTGGTCCTTCATGTTGAATCCCAACTCCTCCAAGAATCTAATGATCACATTCCTTCACAAACTCCTTTGTTAATAGCTCTCAGTTCTGCTTCTGCATTGCTTGTTGACACCACTGTCTGTTTCTTGCTTCTCAATGTAACCAGATTTCCCAATGAAAGACCTGGTTGTCACCCAAGAGGGGGGTGAATTGGGTGTCTGATAAAAAACTTATCGTCTTTGAAAATCTTTTCTCAATTTACTAAAAGTAGTTTGACGACAGTAATGATTTATGGATCAATAAACAGTCAATCAAATATGTATGCTGGAATATAAGAGATAGGGGAAGAGAATATGCAAACAGAGATTTATATTGGTTCGGCCAATCCTTGACCTACGTCCAGTCCCCAAGCTTCACTTGAGATTTTCAATCCACTATCTTCTTTCAACTTGATTACACGCTCCGTACTCGAAGTAATCCTCCCACTAGGATTCACTCCCCCTTACAAGTTGTAATCAATACACCCACTTGATTACACACTCTGCACTCGAAGTAACCCTCTCACTAGGATTCACTCCCCTTACAAGTTGTAATCAATACAATGAGTTTCCCACTCAAGATCACCCAATCTTGAGTTACTCTCAGATAGTATGGTAGGATGTTTACAATAAATCTTCTCTTTCGAAGTGAATGAATAAACACCGAAGTGCATTACAAATAATTTCACTCTCTCACGATAAACTATGTAAACATTTGGAAAAACAGAGTAAGATAAAGTGAAGATCGAGTATGAGCATTTTGAAGATGTAGGCTTGTGTCTTGCTTCTTCTGTCTTGAATATGTCTTCTTTTATAGGTAGAGATCAATAAATGACCGTTGGATAAAGAAATATAGCCGTTAGACTCGAGATGGAAACTAGCCGTTAGAACTTCGTTTTTTGAACAGCGATGAAAACTCGAGTTTTCATTTGAAACTCGAGTTTTGAGGTTGTTGCGTTACTCTAGGTTCCTTTCTGTCTGATCAAAACTCGAGTTTGGAAGATGTTCAAACTTTCGCTGCTCTCTGTCTGATGGAAACTCGAGTTTTCAACTTGTAAACTCGAGTTTTGCAACTTCTTGAACTAACCGTCGACTTTCGAGGGTCATATCTCCCTGGTTTGAACTTCGTTTTGGTTCCTTCAATCTTGATGGAAATCTCTGTGAGTCTACTTTCATATGCCACCGATTTCAGCTCAATCTGATTTGTAGTTTGTGAGTTACACTCAAAACATTGAAGCTTGGTTTGCTGTGTGGCGTGGATTTATCAGTCAATTTCCACAATTCATAGCTCCTTGATCTGAACTCTTCTAGGCTTGAATTTTATATCAAAATGACGCATTGGGAGTTTAGTTTCATATGCCACTGATTTCACCTCAATCGGATCTATGGTTTAAGAGATATCATCGAATTACCAGACGTCGCCCATGCTGAACGTGAAACAGAGTAGAGTTGAAGAGCGATGATGCCATTGGAAACTCGAGTTTTGGCTGAAAACTCGAGTTTTGCTAGTCCGAGACGCCAAAGATGTGAAGACACTTGATAACTTGAGTTTTGATGGTGACTCGAGTTTTCCTTGTCCAGTTTTCCTAAACTCGAGTTTTGAGTTCAAAACTCGAGTTTTCTCATACGAGGAAGAGCAAATCATTGTAGCAAAGTAGGAAACTCGAGTTTTGATTTGTGAACTCGAGTTTTCTCATCCCGAAGCTGATTTTTGCTGACTTTAACTCGAATTGAGCCATTCCAACTTTCATATGATCTTGGAGACTTCTAGAATCAATCTTGAACTTGAATAATGATATCTTCATTCCATTCAGCAAGTTCTTCCTTCTTCCATCTCCCAACTTGATCATTCTTCATCATTTAACTTGGACTCATCATTTCTCGCAACTTCTACCTTTTTCAATATCCGAGAAAGTGATGAAGCTTCATTCCAACTTCGCTTATCATAGAGACTTTCAGTATCACAAGAACTTGAATGTATATGCATGTTCTTCTTTATTTGGTCTCTTCTCTTCTACTTGGTTATCACCAAAATCCATTGATAACATCTTGCTTTCTTGAAAACCTCTGCAAGTACTTCTTTCTTTCATCTCTTATCTCCTTCTTGATTATTCTCCTTAATTTAACTTGGAATAATCTACATTAAATATAGCAGTTAGTCAATGTAGGAGATAACTATATTACTCAATATACTACTTAATATTTTTGCTTTTAACAATGGCATCTATATAAGACATCATCAAAACTAATCAAAACCAACACCCCACACGTATGTACAGTACCCTGAGGTTGACCTCTTGGTCTCTCTATCCTTTGCATGGTCTGCATCAATGTAGATTTCAATGTTTCTGGTAGTACCTTTATTAAAGAATATTCCTCTTCCAGGATTAAGCTTCAGGTAGCTCAAGATTCTATATACAGCCTCCATGTGCTCTTCTTGTGGTTGATGCATAAACCGCCTTACTATTCCAAGTTTGTATAGCTAATGTCGGGACGAGTGTGGGTTAAGTATATCAACTTCCCCACAAGTCTTACGTATCTTTCGAATTAGCCGGCACACCTTTCGGTTTGATCTGTAAGTGACATCCTCTTCCATTGGTGTCCCTTCGGTTGAGTGCCCAACATACCGTCTCATGTAACAGTCTAGTGTATACTTGCGCCGAGATACATTAATGCCCTTCTTAGTTCTTGCCACCTCCATGCCTAAGAAATACCTCATTTGACCAAGGTCTTTCACCGGAATTGATCGACAAGTCACTTTTTAGTTAAGCAATGGATTCTTCATCATTTCCTGTAATGATTATGTCATCAACATAAACAATCAATATGGTGATTTTGTCATTAACACGTTTGGTAAACAACGTATCATCTACTCGTCCCTGAGTATACCCAAGCCCTTTCACTGCTTTGGTGAATCTACCGAACCATGCTCTCGGAGATTGTTTCAGGTCGTACAATGACTTTATTAGCTTACACACAGTGTTATTAGGAGCTAAAACTCCATCCGGAATCTCCATGTATACTTCTTCCTCCAGGTTGCCATTCAGGAATGCATTCTTCACGTCCAATTGGTACAGTGACCAATCCAAGTTCGCTGCGAGTGATAACAGTACTTGAATGGTATTGAACTTGACCATTAGAGAAAATGTCTCCTGATAGTCGATCCCGTACGTCTGGGTATATCCTTTTGCAACAAGTCTTGCCTTGTATTTGTTGATGCTACCATCGGGATTGAATTTTGGAGTGAAGATCCACCTGCATCCTACTGGTTTCTTTCCTTTAGGAAGGGTCGTGATCTCCCATGTTCTATTTTCCTTGGCGTAGATCCCGAAGTTGTCTCTTCAGGTGAATCAAGGCAGCAGTGTTTTCAAGGGAGGAGTAGGTCCTCCTAGCGGCATCCCATATTTCCTTCGCCGTGTGTGCAAGCAGATATCCCTCATTGATCTCCAAGGTCATTGAATTACAAAACCACGTCATGACTTGGTTGTTTTCAGCAAACCATGTGTCAAAATTAGGGTCCTCAGGGGCTGGTTGAGGGGCTGCCCCATTAATGTATTTCTCCTTTCTTCGACCTCGAATATACCTCAGCACGCTTTGTGACCACTGGAGATAGTTCCTACCATTAAACTTATGGCTAATAGCCATAACGTGATGGTCTGAAAATTTTGAAGCCATCCTTTGAGGTTCTGTTTGGTATTGGGTTGCTGGTTAGAGAGGAAGAAGATGAGGAATTTTGAGTTTGAGAATCGGTACCGGACATAAAGGCTATGGGAGATGGTCCGGTTGATGTTCCGGGAATGGATCCGAACAAAGGAGGGACCTGAGAGGGATTCATATTTCTGGAAGAAAAGTAGTCGCCGGAATATGGAAAATGTCACCGGAGAGTCGCCGGAAAATTCAAACGTTCACCGAAGGATGCAATGAGCACCGGGGATGGCCGGAAATCAGGGGAGAAGGGCAAACTAGGAAGTCGACGTCGGAAAAGACGCCACACGCGCCTTCACGCGCCGCCACAAGGTCGCTGGTCGTCGGCGCATGTACACCACGCATCGCCGTGGAGACGCCGGATGGCCACCGAACTCTGGGCGTTCGCCGATCGGAGCCCTCCGGTCCTTCTGGGCTAGGCGGTGTAGTCTCACTCGCCTCCTACTGAGAACCCTAGACTCGCTGGAAATCTCCACTGCACTATTTCTCTCTGCCTCACCGTCACTCACTGTTTCTCTCGCTTTCCTTGGCCTTGGACAGATGTCCTTGGCTTTGATACCATGTTTAAACTCAGAGGTATCACACTCTCTGTTTCTCTATTATTCATATGAGAGAAAGCTACAATATATAAGCTTATGAAGAAGCAATCACGATGAGAGGGAATAGGAAATATAGGGAATTACAATCAATCAAAATAAAAACATAATCTTCCCTAACTTGGATGCACACAATCAGGGAATAGAATCTTTCCTAATCTGGATGCACACAATCAAGGACCCCTAATAATGTTAATTGATTCCCTAATATTCTAACAAATCACAAATATTATCCAACTAGAAATCAAAGTCTTGAAAATATAAATTCAATCCTAAACATAGAAATCATAATATGCATATAATCAAGAAAAGACTAAACTAATACAACTCCCTAACAAAGAACATAGAACTCAAGTCACAAGATCCATCCTCAAGTAGAAGATCAATTAACCACGAAGAAGAGAAGTGCGGTGTGTGGTCATGGTGTGTGTTCATCATATGTGGTCATGCTCTAAATGAAGCCCGGGGTCTCTTTTATAGATTCCTCATGATGTGCCTTGAGAAGAGTCCAACTTGAAGAGGGAAGGAGGATGAAGGCTGCTTTTTTGATTTGGATAAGATCTGCTTTATCTTTCTATCTTCTATTGGAATTTTGATGAGCTTGTGGCGTCTTCTTCACCTTTGATGGAGGAATTTGAATTCTTGATAGACTTTTGAATGAATAAAGATAAATCTCTATCCTAAATCCTTGAATCTTTATCAATATCTCCATCTTTAATTCCCTTTAGTAATTTGCTAGCAACACTTTTATTTAGCAAGCTAGAAAACATCTCAGCAACTATATATGATAAACAAATATGGAGATAGAGGGTCTCTTTGTCTCAACCCTCTTCCTGGACGTAGACTAGAAACCTTTCTCCTTGATATACACAAGTTAAGACTCACTACTGTCATGCAGTCCATAATCAAATCCACCTATTTACGACGAAACCCAAATTTTAACAACACAACTCTTAAGAAATCTCATTCTATCTTATCATATGCTATTCACTCATATTCATTTTAAGGGAAAACTCAAATTTATTTATAGTTTTCTTCCTTATAAGATAATGCACTACCTCATGGGCAATCAGTGGCGGAGCCACACTAGTGCCAATTTGGGCAAGTGCAAACACAAAATATATATAATCTAAAAGAATTTAGTAACAACATGTATAGTTGGTGCAGTTGGTTAATACTCTACAACATGCATAGAGGGAAGGTCACCGTTCAAGCCTCATCTTCCTTTTTCCCTTTTCTTTTCCCCGTTTTCATGGTTCCCTACTCTCGTCTCCAACTTCCCCCCCCATTTTCACCGTTCCCCTGCTCTCGTCTCCAACTCTCGCTCTCCATCCATCTCTCTGTTCTCTCAATCTCCACCTCTCTCGTCCACCGTCGGTCTCCGTTGCAGTCTCCCAACTCTCCAAATCGTGCAGCCACGCTCTCCGCTCTTGTCCGCCGTCGCTCAACCGTTGCACAGCAAGGCCGGCTCAATCGATTCCGTCTCAAGGTAATTTTCCAGTTTTGGCGACAAGTTTATTTCATTTTGCTTTTATTTTGAAAGATGAATTTTTGTTTTCTGGCCATTGCCGTCGCCTATCGGCCAGATCTGATGCAAGTTACAAAGATTGGAATAGAATACTATTACTAGTAGTATTTTAATTATTGTATAAAAAAAACTACAATTAATTGACATAAAAATGAATATCTGATCTTTCACTCTCGTTTTATTTCCTTGAGCAGAACAGAGAAGCAGGTCAACAATGGCGTGGACTTCCTCCGCCATGTATGTGATCTGAAAATCAAAGCATTGTTGCTTATTAGGTAAGGTTTACAGAAAATCAATGCCCTTCATTATCTACTAATATTGGACTAGCATTTCCTTAATTTGATATGGTGATCATTTGTTTCTGCAGATTTCGAATGGGAGAAGGGGTTTGGGAGATGTTTAAATGAAGAGATATCATTAGAGAGATAGCTAAAGAACATGAATGCAATTTTTGATTCTGACGTCAAATTTGATCTGATGAACTGAGGGTTGGAATTAGTGCAACGAACTGAAGTTGATTTGTTTGTTAATTGGAGAAAGAGTTACTGTAACTAGAGGTAAGAATTCCCCTTTCATTTTTGATTCAGGTTGGACTGGTTTAGAAATATATATACAAGTATGGTCTTGTTATTGTGCTGTATTGTTCTATAATTGGTGTAACTTGGGTGTCATTAATTTGTATTATTGCTTCATGAAGATGTTGGGCAATGTTGCTGTGTGGAATGAGGATATGTATTATTGCTGTTAGTTTTTGGTGCTGTATTCTTGTGTTGTGTTTAATTTGGAGGCCATTTTGCTATACCAGAATTATCTTGTACACTTTGGTCAAAGGATAAAAGTATTCTGGTTATTTTACCTGTGCTTTCTGAGGTAATGTTCAATTATCCATAGTTTGTTGATTACAAATACTGTCTTTTCATCCTTTGGGTGTTAATTTATCTTGTTTTGGATTACTTGCTGATTACTTATTAAATTGACATAGAGTGCGAATTGTTTAGTTGTTTTGGAATTGAAAATCATAGCTTCAGTTGCTTAGTGTCACTGTATGAAAAAAGATGCAATCTTATAGGTTTCGATAGAGGAAGCATTGAGATGAGCTAGCTTATAGGTTGCAACATGTTCCCTAATCTTGTCAAGTTGAAGTTTTATTTTATTTTCTTGTCTATATTCATTTGATTTTTAATACATTTAAGACTTTCCTTAATTTTTTTCTCTCTTTGTCTTGTTTTCTTTGCTACAGTATAGATGAAGCCTTGAAATAGGAGGAGGGAGGGTAGACTTATCAAATAAAAAAAGGAAGGAGATGGGGCAGCGGATGGCAGCGGACAAAAGGCGTAAAAGAGAGAAGCCACACCCGTTTCATTGATGCATGCCACACTACACCACCCATCAAAGAACTCCCGCACCATTTCCACCACACTCCCTCCAACTATCGGCTAAGAGGATTGATGACAGATTGAACGTTAAACATATATGTTGTTTAGATGAGGTGTTACACCAATCCCATTCAGCAATTCCCAAGACAAATTTAAGGGCTCATTTGGGTTAGTAATGAGAGCGGTGACTTATTTTCTATGAAAAAAGTCAGGTTGTAAATGTGATTTGTATTTGGATTGACAGTGGCAGAAGTGGGTTTTTCCCCCTCTCCAAACAGAGACGTGTTTGGGTTAGCAGTTGAAAAGTGAGTTGAGATGAAAAATGATAAAAAATGACATGAATCTTATTGAATACTAAAATACTTAATTATAACAAATATGAAATAATTAATATATTGTAAAGCATAAAAATATTATTTTTTAACTAAATAATATTCCTATATAAATTGAAATTTAAAATCTTTTTTTCCCCTTCATTTTAGAAATCAAATACTTTTTGGGTGAGATAGGACAATTTTAAGGATGTTTGTGGGATCCATGGAATTTTTTTCCCTATTGCTGGACGCTTGGTACATTGCTGCTAGACGTTGGTTAGACGTTTGGACTTGTGGCTTTTGATAAAAAGCTACATTGTGGTAGAAGTCAAATGAAAAAGAAGCTGAATCCAAAAAAAAAAAATGAGCTAGCTTCTGGACTGAACTTTTTTTTTTTTAAAGTTACTGGTTGAAATGCTTCCAAATGGGGACTACAAACATGCCAAAAATGATATGGAGTTTAAGCTCTTCTGGTGACTACCTTATTTCAAAAGGTTTCAAACTTATCACTCATTCATCCTCCAACAGAGCAAATGATTCATTTTGAAAATTTTTGTGGACAATTTCACTTCCAATGAAAGACATACTTTTGGTGTGTGGAACCTTTTGAATGATGCTTTATCAGCTGTAGATATTTTATTTGATCATAACCTAAATGTCAACAGTTGTTGTTCTTTTGGATGCTCAATTCAGGAATCTGTGGAACATATTTTTGTTAATTGTCCTTTCTCAAAGGTTGTGTGGTTCGGAGGCCCATCTATCCAATTCCCTTTTACATATCTTGCTAGATTTGAAACCGGGTTAAAAGGTACTTTATTCAAACTTGTAGGAGATGGTCATATGAGGATGCTCACTGCTATCATAAAACTCATTTCAATCATTTGGATGAAGAGGAATCTAATCCTGCATAAAGGCTCGAAGGTAACTCTATTGTCGGTGATCAAAGAGATAAATCATGCTTCATCCATGTGTGCTTTGGCTTTTTCTCCAATGTGTGCCTAAATCAAAGATATATGCTGAACCTTCATCAATGATCCAGAAGATTGATCAATTAGATGATTGATGGATGGATTTTTTTTTGGAAAAATATAAGTTTAGACAAATATCCTTCGGTCAATCTGGATATGTTTCCAAGGGCAATCTGTTCAATCTCTGGTTTAGAAGAAAATATCTAATTAGCCTTTTCTTACTCTACAATGCTTCAGAGTGTCTCTATATTGGATCCTGAAACATTCTCTTTACACATTTTCAAATTATAGGAATCTAAAAGTTTTATGTATTAAGAGGAGACTTCTATCATGGAAAGGCTCAAACGAAAATTCTAGAGTAAATACTCTTTTGGATCCCTGACAAAAAATACGGACCCATTTTCATCCCTAGAGATTAAAATAAGACTTTTTTATGGACTAAAAAGAGTTTTTTGGAAATTTGCGAGGGATCAAAATGTTTACCAATTGACTATTATTTATCTTTTTCAGGGACTAAAAAGGGCACTTCTTTGTGTGAGGGACCAAAATGGGTCCGTGTTTTTTTTTTCAGGGACCCAAAATGATATTTACTCAAAATTCTACTAATATCTTCCACAAGGACATAACTTCTTTTCTGAACTATTTTAAATTTCAAAATTTCTTTTGGGTGAAATCAATTTACCGTGATGTTTTGAATGCATTACAATCTTGTCCATACATAATTGTAGAAAGATGATGTATTATCATTTATTTCAATAATGCCGTTTGCTTATTATAAAAAAAAAACACTAGAGTCAGGAAAAGAAAAACCGGACAAAGGCGCAAATATTATAAAAAAATGTTTTTTTAATATAAAAAATAGGGAAAATCCTTTTCAGGGCCCTTTTTAGCGTAAAAATCTCAAAAAAGGCCCGCAAAAATCTGAGGTCCCAGAAAAGGCCCTAAGGTATTTTCGAATCTCCAATGAGTTGTTAACGAGGCGATATAGTTGTTAACGAGTCGATATAGTTGTTAAATTGACTAATTTAGTTATTAGAAAATTGTTGTTAATGAAATTTGATTTAGTTGTTAATTAACAACTATATCATTCAGATTAACAACTCACGCAAAGATTTTGAAAATCGCGAAAAGCGCCTTGGCGCTTTTTTGATATTTCAGATTTTTGAGGCGCTTTTTGGAAATTTTTACGTTAAAAAAGCGCGAAAAAGCGATTTTCCCTAAAAAAATAAAACAAAAAAGAGGCTCGCCTTTTGTCCGCCCCGCCCATCGTCCATCGATTCATTAACCGAGTCGACTCATAAACCTCTCCAGAAACTCAACCGTTTGAGAACTCGCCAGGCCCTTCGTCTTATCTTAAACTCCCGCTTTCACTTGTTGTGTTGTGCTGTTTCTAATGACGACGCTTTCCATCCCAGTTAAAGTTTCGCTACATCCCAGCACTTCCTTTCTTCAATTTCAATTCCAAACCAAATCTCAAACTATTACTTTTCCCAGAAAAACAAACGTAGTTTGTTCAGCCTCAGAGCAATCCCAGAAATGGCAAAAACAACAAAACCCGACAAAGAAGAAGGAAAGTGTCGACGATGGTGAAAAGGGAATTGACCCAGTTGGGTTTCTCACCAGACGCGGCATTACCCATAAAGCATTTGGTCAGTTCCTTCGTGAAAGGTAACAGTTTCATCTGAAAACTGTATGGGCGATATGACAAATGAAAATCTCCGGTGTTTTTCCCCCTGTTTTGTGAAGCAAATAATGACGTTATTCACGGGAAGGAAGTTTAGAGTTATTGTCGTGTGAATTCGTTGAGTGTGTTAACTGTTGAGTCGCAAGCTTGTGAAAGATGTGTCGGAAGATTAATATAGGTGGAGTAAAGTAACTTGCATTTTATATTTTCCTTGTTTTTTTTGGCAATGTTGCAACTTAGCAGCGCGAGGAATAAGCATATTGGAATGTTTGTTTCAAAATAAATTTGATGATATATTACAGGGAATCGTTATGTACTATTTCTATTTTGCAGATATAAATCACTGAAGGACCTGAAAGATGAAATTTTCAATCGTCACATGAACCTCAAGGAGATGTCCTCGGGGTTAGTTCTCTGTGATCCAACTTGTGCTTTTATTTCAGCATATATTTCGTATTTCTTGTTGTGGCGTCTGAGTGTGTCTGGCTCATTCTTTATTCAAATCTCACGTCCCAATTTCATGTTAACATTATGCTTTTAATTATTGGTTTCCGTTTCTCAATTTTACTTTAATAACATTCCAAAGGATTACCGCAATTTAGGTACCACTGAGTTGCACATGCTTCTTTTATATTTTTGTCCAGATTTGAGATACTGGGTATGCATCGTCATCCAGAACATCGGGTCGATTATATGGAATGGGCTCCAGGTTTGTTATTATTCCAGTGGACTTTTGTTGTTGTTGTCATTTTGGCTCTTGAATAAACTTTTTTTGACTCTTGGGCATGCTACACACCTGACTGTTAAATTCTTTCTTAGCTTTTTTCCCTTAATTAGTCTTGAGTTATAGATGACATCCTTAAATATATTGGCAAATTATTGTGATTGAGATGGAAATGAATGTTTTTTCTCATCCACTTGTCTCAGTTTTTTAAGAAGCGTTGTTAGGTATAGGTGTTTTCTGTTTAAATATACTTGCCTCAGTATCTCTTAGCTGGCATTTATCATAAACCTCGCTTAGTTCTTCCTAAAAGTGATAACATGTGGCTATTGGAATCAGACTCCATAAGGATAATATTGTGGTCTTGTCAAGTTTTCTATATATGTGGACTGTTTTCCTTGTGTTAATATAACTGTATAAACATAGGGGCTCGCTATTGTGCACTTGTTGGTGACTTCAATGGGTGGTCACCTACTGAAAATTGTGCAAGAGAGGGTCACTTTGGGCGAGATGATTATGGATACTGGTTTATCATTCTTGAAGATAAGCTAAGGGATGGCGAAGAGCCTGACAAACTCTATTTTCAACAGTATAACTATGTGGATGATAATGACAAAGGTGACAGTGGTGTCACTATTGAAGAAATCTTCAAGAAAGCAAATGATGAGTACTGGGAGCCAGGGGAAGATCGTTACTTAAAAAATCGTCTAGAAGTGCCAGCAAAGTTATATGAGCAAATATTTGGCCCTAATGGGCCTCAAACTGAGGAGGAGTTGGAAGACATACCAGATGCAGAGACTAGATATAAGGCATGGACAGCACAGAATGAACCTACCCGTTATGATGTGATTGATAGTGGCAAAGAGTATGACATTTTTAATGTGATAGTGGATCCTGAATGGCAAGAAAAAATTCTTGCAAAGAAGCCTCCTATAGCATACTGGCTTGAGACCCGTAAAGGCAGGAAGGCGTGGCTGAAAAAATATATTCCTGGCATTCCTCATGGCAGCAAGTATCGAGTTTTCTTTAACACTCCTAACGGGCCATTAGAGCGAGTACCTGCTTGGGCTACATATGTGGAGCCAGGTAAATGCTACCTAGATCTTTGGATTTCATTTATTCTTCCACTAATATAAACTATTTTGGAGCCATATGAGGTATCATACATGTTGTGGTTATTCCTATATAAAAGATCTGGCACATTTGATCTTGAACTTATACAGGTACCATGCATGTATATTATTGTTGTGCTCAATTTTCAATTTCAATTTTAGAAGTGTGCCTTTGATGTACTATTCTTTGCACTGATTGCAAAGCTTGGGAATCTGCAACCAGAATGCATCTTGAATTTGGAAGATATATTTGGAGAATGTTAGATTTTGATGGTAGCGCCTTTTGGTTCCCATGACTGAAAAATGGTGCTTAGTCTACCAGTCAATGGATACTCTGCCAAGAACCTTTAGTTGATTTATTAACTGATTTTGAGCATTTTATTAGTTATGCCTTTGATTGAAAACCATTGGTTACAATTATTATTCCCATTGATTTAGTTATTATATATCTCATTTTAATTAATGTCTATATGGTTTTAACTTTATGGTGGATGATGCCTCTATATTTTAAGATTAGTTCAAGAAAATTTCAGGGGTTTATTGTTTCCGTTGATTGAATAATGATGTGTATCAGCTATCATTGGGTTGGTAGCGACATCGTAAACAACTTCTCTAACCACCAGAATCAAAGATGTCATAATGTAATCTAATTCCTTAACAATACTTGAAATAAATTAGATGCTATACAGAAAACAGGGCCCAAGGGGTATGGTCATGTAGATGGGCCTTGTTCTCCAACACTCCCCTTCAAGCTGGGAATGTTATCCCCGCTTGTGGACTAGTTCTGCAAACATGACCCTCGAGCTTTAGTAACATCTACCTTATCTTTAATGAAATGCCTACCAACCTCTACATACTATTTATCCTTGAAATAAAAGTTCGAGAACTACAATTTTTTAATAAGTTATATTTCCAATTAAAAGAATCAACATCATCCTTGAGTGTATTTTAATTATCTTTTGGCTTTTCGAGAAGCTTGCGTATATCTTAGTAATAGAGGGAAAATCTATATGATTTGGGTATTTATCAAGGGAGGTAAGATTAAACGACTCTTCCTCCAATAGATATGAGCATAAGAAGTTTCCTAGTTTTCAATGCTGTGCATAGAGATTAAGAAATGTCCTATTTACTTTTTAGGATTCCCTTTCAACTAGGAAATGGAGTTTGATTATATTTTTTTTATCCTCATATCAATCTTGTGCATGATCTAAATGTTGTTGATTTTATGCAGATGCTGAGGAAAAGCAAGCTTATGCAATCCATTGGGAACCACCCCCAGAACGAGCATACAAATGGAAAAACACAAGTCCCAAAGTCCCAACTTCCTTGCGGATATATGAGTGCCATATTGGAATTAGTGGATCTGAGCCAAAGATATCCTCCTTCAATGAATTTACAAAGAAGGTTTTTACACCCTGTTTCTTTTTTACTTGCTCCTTTCATTATTGATTTGTTTATTATACATGTCTATTTGAATTATTTTTGACATTTATTTTATGTTCAATGTAGGTTCTTCCTCACATAAAGGAAGCTGGATACAATGCGATTCAGTTAATTGGAGTTATTGAACACAAGGATTATTTCACTGTGGGCTATAGAGTAAGAAAAACATTCTTGTAATTCATTTTTACATTTGTTGTCTTATAATATTTCTTGATGAAGCTTCTAATGACATTAAGAATCACATTTCATTGTTTGAGTAACGTAGTATAATTAATGGCTCATTAGAATGATTGATTTCCTAATCGTAATCATAATCCTTGATTATGTGCAATATTAATTGATTTTAATATATTTACATTAATATACTTAATAGCAAAACTATGGCCACCTTTATTACACAACCTTGGTGATTGTAGAGCAAAATCTACTAGCATGGCTACACCCAATGCACAATCTTCTATTCTAGCCACATCTTCCAAGAGAGGGGATGTCAGGCTTGTACTTAGACATGCCAAGTGAAACAAAACATCAAATTACACAAGCAATTAAGCCCTTGCATATGATATAGTGTTGAGAACTTGAGAGATAAAATATTATTCTTAATCTCTAAATCAGAAAGAATACATATAGGTCTTTATATAGGCAAACTTAGAGCTAACCCTAGAATCTCATAGAATCTAATCAAATCAAAATCAATCAAACTGATTGAGATATAATAGGAAATATCCTAAGATATAATATACCTATATCTAATCATAAGATATGATATGATATAATATATCTATATCTAATATAATAATAAGATAATAATAAATGCATAATTTTCTCACACTCCCCCTCAAATTGGATCATAGATATTAATCATGTCCAACTTGCTTATACAAACTTATACTACTAACACTCCCCCTTAAGCTTATGCTTCTTGAGTCTCAGAGGCCTATTTAGAGAGTAGCAAATACTCGACTACGTTGAGAGACGGGCAGCGGCTACCCAATCGTTGGACAAGTTGAGGATGAAGGCATCTGACAAGTTGAGGAGCACGATGACAAAGGAACTACCACCAACGATGATGAAAGGCTCGACGACGATGACAACGTCGAAGAGATGGGTTGTTGATGAAGAACTGTGCTCATGAGTTGAGGACGATGGGACCAGTCGTTGGACAAGATGAGAGGCACGATGACAGAGGAACTACCACCAACGATGATGTTGATGAAGAACTGTGCCGAAAACGACAACGGGACCAGTCGTCGGACGAGATGAGAGACACAATGACAGAGGAACTACCACCAACGATGATGTTGACGAAGAATTGTGTCGCAAACATTACTAGGGTTGAATATTAGCTGTGCTCCATAATCAAAAAATGATGAACCCATACCACGAAACCTGTTGGACATCGTCGGAAATGAGGAGGGGAGACTGAAACAGGAAGTCATCGGTGAAATCTCCTCCACACACGCTGTCACGCGCCGTCGGAATCGGAATTGGCTGCCGGCGAAGCGCGTGTCATCAACGCGCCATCATAGAGGCGTTAGACGACCACCAAATTTACGGCAAACGCCGATTGGAAGATGGGGAACACGATGGTGTGGCGCGTGTACCCAAAAACGGACCATGGCAGAACTCGAAATCTCTCCTCTCTCTCTCTCTCTCTCTCTCTCTCTCTGAGAGTTTTAGACCACCGGGAACGAAAAACTGAACGAAGAACAAACGAAAAACTGAATGGATAACAAACACAAAACAGCCCACAACTAACGTGGCTCTGATACCATGTTGAGAACTTGAGAGATAAAATATTATTCTTAATCTCTAAATCGGAAAAGAATACATATAGGTCTTTATATATATAAATGCAAACTTAGAGCTAACCCTTTAATCTCATAGAATCTAATCAAATCAAAATCAATCAAACCGATTGAGATATAATAGAAAATATCCTAAGATATATTATACCTATATCTAATCATAAGATATGATATAATATATCTATATCTAATATAATAATAAGATAATAATAAATGCATAATATTCTCACAGATAGCATGTCATTGCTACCTGCTTCAATGGCATTCAGCAAACTCAAGATTGCTTTTAAGCTAGACCAACTGTACAAAATACAGTTTCTTTCTTTAATAAAACCTAAATGTTTTTCATAAACTAACGTGGGGTTTCTACAAACTCTTGTAACTGCTTTCCAATTAGTGGAAGTCCTTATTTAGAAATTTTATTGACCCGAAGGACTTGATATATTTCTATAAACAGAAAGTACATGTACTTTGCAAATTTTATACATACAACTGGTACTTTGATTCTGGTTCTTCCTGGCTATAAGATTTTCAAACAGGAACTTTTCACCAATTTTCCTTATTCTATGTTGCTTTATAAAAAAATACCCTTAAATTGCTCCCACCCCTCCTTTCTTTTTTCCCAACAATATCATATATTGGTCATGAGAGAAAGTAATTGCCTACAAGCATTGCCAAATGATTCTTAAAGAAGCCTTTCTTATGATAATTGGTAAGTACGAATTGTGTTAAATGCATGCATGCTTTATCTTGCGACTTATGACATAAATATGCATGTATGCCTTTCTTGTGTTGCTTTATCTCTGTTAGTTTAATTAGTAATGCATGTTATTAAATAGAGAATGATGCTATCTGATGTTCATTGGCATATTCAGTTATTCCACATTGAGACTCTCATAATGTATATTATGTAGAGTTCACCATAAACTTTCCTTGTGAGTGCAGGTTACCAATTTTTTTGCTGTCAGTAGTCGCTTTGGCACTCCTGAAGA
The DNA here is from genome assembly GCA_019022615.1 of Acacia melanoxylon. Lineage (NCBI taxonomy): Eukaryota > Viridiplantae > Streptophyta > Magnoliopsida > Fabales > Fabaceae > Acacia > Acacia melanoxylon. Next base: position 1,916,291 of record JAFJYJ010000002.1, read on the forward strand.
TTTCAAGCAATTAGTTGATGAAGCCCATGGTTGGCATTCTCCATGTCATAGTGATGATGTTTTCCCTTTTTGTTTCAATAAGAAGATTTGGAGGGATTATGTTGATTGCCTACTTTATTGAGTCATTATAGCTAATTTAAATGTTCTATACTTGCAAAAGTTTTCCTCATATAATGTTACATGCCTAATAAAAAGATTATAACTTGGAGGAGGGCGATAAAATGATGGCTTAAATTATTGTAATGTATGAATTTGATAATTGATGGTCTTAATGGTGACTTGAACTCAGATATATTAGGCATTAAATACAGAAAGGTGGCTTCTTCAATGCACAATTTCAACTTTGACTTCTTTGTATGAAAGGATATTTATATATTCATTTATTTTCAGTTATGATTTTTGTCTCTTTCATTGCCTTTGTTTTGCAAGATTACATTTTGTTCACCTTTTTCTTTGGTCTTCTCAGGACTGGGATTGCTAGTCTTCCTAGAAATTGTCCATTCCTATGCAGCTGCTGATGAAATGGTTGGATTGTCACTTTTTGATGGGACGAATGACTGCTATTTTCATACTGGTATCTGTTTTTTGATTCTTCCCTCATCTAAGTCATGCAGTCTAGTTTTACAATGATTTTTGGTTAGAAGGGGTCCTAATCTGTTATCCTTTGTTTAATTCATCCGAAATAGTTATTTTCAGCATACTGAATATCATATCTACCTTTTAATACAGAGATACAAATTGCTTCTCTATAAGGGTGATTAAGTTCTGGACTGAAGATTGGAAATATCTATTAGAGTATAAGTCAGAATTTTACTTTTATAAACCAACAAAGTGACAAGGAGAGTCTCCCATAATACGTCTGAATAATACTTCAAATCCACTAACAAAGGCTGATACATGCATTATAGTACTACACTCATGGACTCATCAACACTTAACATCCATCTCTTGACAGCACAGACAATACATAATAACTAATTTTAATTAGTGTCCGATGGTATTTCTTAGATTTTCACTGAGGTAAAGATAAAATTGCTCTTCATAAACAACCTGGTGGATGCTTTTCTGAAGTACGATTATCTAAATAAGCTTATAATTCTTGAACTGACATGTTTCTGTTTATATAACTATACATGCTCTATGCTGATGTTTGTTACATCCTCCACAAGAAAGCTATTACATTCATAATAAAAATAATCATGTAGGGGAATTGACTTGTGAGTGGCCAATAATCTCACATAAAACTAGTTACATTAAATATTGGCCATGACCCCAAATTCTTGTCTTTAATAGGTAAACGAGGACAACACAAATATTGGGGCACCAGAATGTTTAATTATGGCGACCCTGATGTTCTGCATTTCCTTCTCTCAAACTTGAACTGGTATGTGCGTAGCAAATACTTTAATCATTACTACCTCTGAGTTATTCCTTCTAGATTCTAGATGTAATAGTGGTTCTTTCTTTTCCTTTCCCCACCACCATTTGACAGGCAGTGCTGGTATTATATATGCTAATGAATCTTCGCTTGAACAGGTGGATTGTTGAGTATAAGATTGATGGCTTCCAGTTCCATTCCCTGTCTTCTATGATATATACTCACAATGGTTTTGCTTCTTTCACTGGTGATTTGGAGGAGTAAGGCCTTTTTCTAACTTATTTTACTTGTAAATGAAACTATTTGTTTTTATGAATTTATGATATGACTATCAGTTGGCTTTACAGTGGCAGTTTAATTCCCAATATATGGCTTGAGTGCTCTCATCCATTTAATAGTTACCACGCTCTTGAAGGTTTTTTGTATCATTTTTTGAAAAGTGGAGAGAGGGAGGGAGGGAACCTGGACTAGTGTTGCAATTAGATTATTGCCAATTGAAGAGGATGCAAAACATGAAATATATAGGAAGAATAATGGAGACATTTTGACCCTCAATCTTGGGAGAGAGCAATGCTGCAAATATAAAAATTGTTGAGATTGAAGGATCACATTGAAGCACAAGAGAAGTACTAATGTTATTGATCCTTGAGAATAAAAGAGAATATAATCAGGTAAAGGCAAGAATAGACCAACTCTAACCCTAAATCTAACATAATCCAATCAAATCAAATTATAATATCTTAAAGATATATTTCTAAAATATAATATTCATATCTAATCCTAATAAATACTAAATGATATTCCTAATAATAATAATAAATTTTATTTTTAAACTTGATATTCTCAACAAAAATAAATAGCATATATTTAGTTGATTTTAATGACAGCCAAGAATGGGAAAAAGTCTTTATAAAATAAAACATAGAAAAGGAAAGAAATTGTAAAATTGCCAGGGGTTCAATCCAAAACTTACATTCTTCCTGTAGTATCTCCCCTAAATATGAGTTTTGAGGAGAAAACATTGACTGAAGATATAAAACAAAATATATAGGAAGAATGGTGAACGGCATTTTGGTGCTTCAATCCCCAAAGAAAGCAACAGTATAAAGACAAAAATGAATAGCATGGAGTTAGTCAACTTTAGTGACATTAAATTGGAAAAAAGACATTGGGAAATAAACAATAAAAACATGAGGAAATTATCAGTAAAGCCATGAGGATAGAGCAAGAGTAGCAAATGCGATTTTAACATTTTCATTTCTTTTCATACCTTTTGATGCAACTTCAAATGTACCATACATTTTCTTAGAGACAACTTAAGAGTCCTGAATCCGATGAGTAGGCATCTATTATGTGTTGCTGTCCTTACAAGACTTCTTTAAGATTCTCTTCCATTTTTCATTTGTTTCAGGTTATGATACAGCCAGGTATTTTATAGTACAATCCGCTTCATCTAAATTGATTTGAATTAGCTAAATTAGGTGTTGGAGAAAAATTTCTGGATATTCAGGGGAATATCTTCTTCTTTAGTTATGTGATAGAATTATGTGTGATTTATCTTTTGCTCCGCAATTTTTTCTATATGATGGGAGCTATTGGACAGTTCTTCCATGCTTAACTAGTTTTACTGGTATTTTGTTACTTTGTTTTGTTTTGAAGATGTATTTATAATGTAATTTTTGGTTGAGGATTCTTTATTCTTACCATTCTTGTATTTTATTCTCTTTTGAAGCAGGTTCTTTCATCTAAAAAAAGAGGTTAAAAAAATATTAAAAATATAACACTGAAAAGCCATGCATTGAATTCACTTTCTCGCAGGTACTGTAATCAATATGTTGACAAGGATGCACTTTTATACCTCATATTGGCCAATGAAATACTGCACGCACTTTATCCTAATATAATCACTATAGCAGAAGATGTAAGTATATTTTTTTCGATATTCTTGATAATTTAAACATTCTGTCTTTGTAAAAATTATTAAACAAAAACAATATGACCATTTATTTTGCAATCGAAATGTGTTCCATATGAATGAGGACTGCTTTTGTTATTCCTAAGCTACAACATTTCTTCAAAGCTTATCGCATCCTTAATTTCTTTTCTGGTTTTTGTGACTGCCCGTGGCCTTCATTGCTACTTTCTTTTCTGTTTTCTTCACCTAATCAACTGTAAAACCCTACCACTCAGTGGCGGAACTAGAAAATATTTTTAGCCTGGGCAAAAAAATAAACATATTGAATTATTTACTAAATAGTATCATATAATATTGAAAATACAAATAAATAATAACCGACAATTATAAATCAACACAAGATATAAGATGATACTAACCTTTTCAATAGGTATCTCCTCTCACAGCTAATGAGTAATGAACAAAACATTGTCCTTATTAGAGAAGATAAGAGATTAGCTGGAGTCAAATTATTGGCCAAAATAAAATATCATATAATAAATACATATATATACTAACAAATTTTAGAAGGTCATCTGATCAGCAAGTGGTTCCACCACTGCCACTACTGCCCTAAGACATGGCCAAATGGCACAATTGTGGCAATCAGAGCATTTCCCTACAAGCCACACACTACTTGCCATATTTTATTGTAGAGACCCTCTCTTTTCATAGGTCATGTTGTCTGCCATTTCACACTTGTTCTAATAGTATTAGGGTCCTCCGCAACTAACCACAAAATCTGAATTTGTGTTGAAAATTACCGACATTGATAATTTGTCACATATTCAGACTGTCTATCAGTTGAGTAGGAAGAATTACTTTAAGTGGTACCAATTAGTTATTACCTTTATAAAGAGATGAGGCAACTTGAGTCATTTGCTTGCTACGAGAGCTAAGCTATGGGGGAAGAACTTGGATGCTTGGGAGAAAACATGCTCCATGACACCAAAAATAAGCTATGCTCGCATGTTTCTGAGCAGAATAGAAGAGATATGGCATGCAGTCCAACAGAACATTCTGAAGCGTATGATGCAGGGAAAATGAATATATGATATTAACAAGCTCTTGAACTCCAGGCGAGAAAGTAAGTCAATAACTTAGTTTTCTAATGTTGCAAAGGTTTATAGCAAGAGCCAAGAGGTGTATCATTACTAGATGAAGTGCAGTGAAGACACAACTATTCTGAAATGCTTTTTGAAAAGCAAAGGATTTTGAACTTTGTTGTAAGATTGAGCATTGAACTTGATGTTGCAAGAGTCCAAAATATTGGGATGGGAAAAAGTACCAACCCTGAATGAAGCCGTTGCTATCATATTAACGGGAGCAGGGGGGGGATGATGGATACCTTACCAATGGAGAGTTTTACTTTGGTGTCTAGACTTGTTGTACAATGGGGGGAGCCATGGACCCACTAGGCTTTCTAAACAATTCAATAAGGATTATGTGTGGCGCACATACTACAAGAAACCCGGCTCCATAAAGCAAAAATGTTGGAAACTTCTCAGTAAGCCTCAAAACATGAAAAAGGGGAAAGGGTATGCTCATTTAACTGTTAGAACCTAGAAAGTAGAAATAGAAATGGGGGAAGGGAAAGAGAGGGAGAAAAGGAGGAAAGTTGACAGAACTTTCAGGGTTTAAGATTAGGGAAGGAAGGGAAAGATAATCTAGAGCTAGGATCTGTAACTCTAGCCAAGAGAAGAGATGGGATTGACTAGAACCATAATCTGAGTTCTAGGGAAAGATAAGAGATAAACATCTCAATAATAATTTCATTCATCCATATTTTGGTAGAACACATATATAATATTTATAGGCTAACACATAAATTGAAAATAACTACCATATCTTATCCATTTAAAACTAACAAGAACCAACACTACACTTGTAACATTTAACATTAGACACATAATAAAACATAAAATGCAAATAATGGTTGGTTGACTTGGTTCCTATCAATATCCTCTCCTAGGAGAGCAGCCTTGTCCTCAAGGCGATTGGAAGGGGGCAGTTTTGCTTTTATGACCAGTAATAAATTTATCCCCATGTCTGAAACTTAACCCTTTGCTCTACGCAACCGCTTGTCGATTTCAGAAATTTGTGGAGTAGTGGTAGTCGCTTGGGTTGGTCCGAAGAATCGACATCATTAACTCGCCTTTGAAAATTATCTTTATTTCCCATAGAACTATGGTTGCTGTTTGCAACACGTGGCCACACATTCCTCTGTGTAAAATGTCTAGAAGAAGGCTGCACACTGTTCTTCTTCAGTTATGTCATATTAGCATCCAAACAACCTGACTTAAATATGATGGAAGATAACTGTTGTGAAAGTTGTTCAGTAGAAAAGGAATTAACGTGGAGAATTATTGGGTGGAGGAGAATCATGGTAAGATTTTAGGTTGGGGTTTGGAAGAAGGAGATCTTTCTCATAAGTAGAGATGCATGTGGTAACCCTTGTACCCAACAAGTTTGGAAAGAATTGCTCTGATACCAAATTGTTAGAACTTGGAAAATAGAAATAGAAATGGGGGAAGGGAAAGAGAGAGAGAAGAGGAGGAAAGTCGATAGAACTTGCAGAGTTTAAGATTAGGGAAGGAAGGGAAAGATAATCTAGAGCCAAGATCTGTAACTCTAGCCAAGAGAGGAGACGGGATAGACTAGAACCAGAATCTGAGTTATAGGGAAAGAGAAGAGATAAACATCTCAATAATAATTTCATTCATCCATATTTTGGTAGAACACATATATAATATTTATAGGTTAACACATAAATTGAAAATAACTACCATATCTTATCCATATAAAACTGACAATAGTCAACACTACACACTTGTAACATTTAACATTAGACACATAATAAAACATAAAATGCAAATAATGGCTGGTTCCTATCATTAACACAATCAAACCTGGATAGCAAAGCAAAGTCCAACTTTGCTAATTTCAATGTTGGGTAGATTGAAAACTGAAGATGTGAAACCTAAAGAAAAGTTCTATGTCAAGTACTTGTTCCTTCGAATTCTGATAAAAATGTTAGAAACTAGATAGAATAAGGAGAAGAGAAAATAGGATAGTAGAAGGGTAGTGAGAATCATCTAGAATCAGAATCTAATCCTAGAAGTAGGGGAACCTTGAAAATAGAAGTAGAAATAGGAGAAATGGGAAGAAAGAGAAGAGAACTCTAGAATCAAAATCTGAAATCCTATAGAAGAAGAAGACAAGGTAATTTGCTGAATAATACTTTCATTCCTATACTTGACAAAGTACATAACAAGATATTTATAGTTTTGACAGCATAATTGAAAGTAACTGCCAATCCCTAGACATATGGATCTGCTAGTAGTTTGCAATAAGCAACACTGGACACTTGTAACAGTTAACACAAGACACATAATAAAACATAAAACACAAATAACGTCTAAACTAGTGAAAGACACTAGGTTCCTATCAAATCCTCACATTGATTCAAACTCTCATCTGCTTTATTTCAATCTTAATCATCTTTCAATGTTGCAAAGAGGGCATCATTGTTGAGAGTGTAGCAAATGATTAGGAAGAGATGCTACATGCAAAGAGCAATTGTCGCGTCTTTGAGAATCAATTAAAGTCATCTGTGTCATGCCTTTGATGCTATTGTGCCTTCAATTGTGGATTGGTGCCCTACAAAACCTAGTCTTTGATTAGCTTCAGTGGGTAGATATGGGCTTTAGGCCCAAAGGGGAGAATGAGAGTGAGTTTGGTTCAAAGGGCTTTTATAGTTATCTAATATTATTTTACATTTTAAAAATATCCATGAAACATTTTATGCCAATATTCTATCTACTCTTCCTGACATACCTACGCACGTCTAAAATTCACTTTCATTCTCTTTCCTATTCCACTTCTGATTCTAATTTCTTTACAAACTATTCCATAATACAAAAGAGGGCATGAGGTTATTTGATTTTCAATAATCTCAACAACTCATGGACATTTAATTTTTCTAATATGACGAATTTAAAAATAATTATCACATAATTGTGGTTAATTTAGTTTGACATGCTATACTGATGCTAACTTTTCAGAACTCCACTTCATGTATACAAACTGATAGGGTCTAATTCCTTCCTGAATGTTTTGTAGAAGGATTTTTTTATTGTGATCTTATATTACTCATGTTATTGTGTTATTTATTTATCTTTTTTAAATTTTGCATCTCTCTTTCTCTCTCGACTAAGTTTACATGCATCTCTGTTTTCTACAAAATTTATCTTTTAGGGTTTTTATTAGTTAGGATTCATTTTATTTTGTTTTTTTCCCCTTCTTCTTGATAATGAAGTTAGGATTCATTTTCTTGAGACCATCAGCTTTCTCTGTCTGTGTATAATTGTATATCGATTGTTCAGGCAACATTTTATCCAGGATTATGTGAGGCAACTTCTCAAGGAGGATTGGGATTTGATTATTATGTTAACCTTTCTGTATCCGAGATGTGGTCAACTTTACTTGAAAATGTTACTGATCATGAGTGGAGTATGAGTAAGGTTGTACTTAAATGTATTTGATCATTTCATAATTAAATGGGATGTTCTGGTTGGCTCTATAATTTTTCTCTCAAGCTTATCATAATTATGCTTCTGTTTTTGTTGCATTTCGCTCTTCAGATTGCTAACTCGGTGATGCCCAATAGAGAATATGCTGCTAAAAGGCTTGTGTATGCAGAAAATCACAATCAGGTATCCTACTCTTAAATTACAGCCTCTCTCTTGTACATGCAAGGTCTATTTTTGTTGAAGCTGTAGCTTTCAATCTAGACATGTCTTATTTTTCTTGCCAGTCCATATCGGGAGGACGATCATTTGCGGAGATATTGTTTGGTGAATTGAATGAGCATTCACCTAACTATAAAGACTCACTGACGAGAGGATCTTCATTATATAAAGTATGTTTTTATAATTGAGATTCAACATAATTATATTGTGTCCAATAAACTTGTGTTATGGGTTCCACTGGCCTTTTCTTGCAATTTCTGTTTCTCAATATCTCATATGTTGGCTGTGGGAATAGGCTGAATTTAAACAAATTATGAATAACATGGATGATTCTCTTACAAGTTTCAATGCATTTTTTTTATCAATATTTTTTTTTTATCTTGAGCCAGATGATTAGATTGATAACATTTGCAATTGGAGGCCAAGCCTTTCTGAATTTCATGGGCAATGAATTTGGGCATCCAAAGGTAGACCTACACACATTAATAATTCTTAAAATTTAATACTTCAACTTATGATGTTCTTCTTGTGCCAGAAAATTGAGTTTCCGGCACCGAGCAACAACTTCTCATATTCACTTGCCAACCGTCAGTGGGATCTGTTGGCAAAAGATGGAGTTAATCGTGATTTGTTTTCCTTTGATAAGGTGTTATGCGAGTCCTTTTCTATAAAACTTGTGTTGTTGATTACATTGTAGGATTCTTTTTGGAAAGTAACTGAAATAGAAAGTTATCCGATTCCACTTTATGTTATGTGCTAGGTTATTTTATGATTATTATTTTTTTATGATGAATGTTTATACAGCATGTAGTGTACTGCTAGGAGATTGTTTAATCTATTTTTTTCCTATTGACATTTGACTTGAGGCTACCATCAAGCTCCACACTTGACGTTTTGAAAAGCATCTTAGCAATCTGAAATGACAAAAGCTGAAAGTGGCAAAAGATGAATTTACTTATCGTTTTTTTTTTACCAGGACATGATGATTCTAGATGAAAATGAGAGAGTACTTTCTCGAGGTTTTTCAAACATTCACCATGTGAATGAAAATTCGAAGGTATACTGAATTTTTAATTCTTCCATTTACTGTTATGTCAATTGGTGGCTACTTTTCTTGCTGATGACCTTTTTTTTTTTTTTATCATTAATTACTGATATAAGTGAGTCTGTTCTGTTTTAGATACACTTCGATCATTTGGTTAATAAATAGCTAGCAGTAATTATTCATGCATATCTCGGCTGTGACTCAGAATTTTTAGGCTGGTTAATAAATGGAAAAGGTAATAGGGACGTAACTGAAAATGACCCTTGTATCATTAATTTTCTTTTTCCAAAAAAAAGAAAAGGTAATAAAAGGGGACATATGATAGCATAATGGGCTGTGGGGTATATTTGTGAGGGCCAAGTCCTATAAGGCTTACTAGGAAGAAGGGTAAGTAAGCCCAAGAGCAAGAAACCTAGTGCAATAACCTGAAACCAAGGGGCATATTAAGGAGAAGTAGGAGGAAGGATACCTTGGCAGGTAGTGCATTTATTTCAAGGAATTATGAATAGCAACAAGGAATTGTCACTGAGTTGAGAGAGAAGTTTGGGCTCATATTGACACCACTTCATGATTTACCCGATTAAGTGTATGCCTGTATGGGTACATTCAAGAATGTCTTGATTTGACAAAAGCTGAAAGTAAGAGGATTTTTCAACTCTGAACTAAAACATACCTAACTGATATGTAAACTGTAAATAACTAATTAGGTTAGTTAGTTAGGAAGGGATTAGTTAGTTGGTTAGTTGTTAGTAACTAATGGTAGTTAGTTGCGATTAGTAGGTCTAGAGGTATTGCCTATATAAGGCATATGACTCTTCATTGTATGCTATGCTTGTTATGATGAATGAATGAGCATCACCTGATTTCTCTTCTCAGCCTCTCTGTCATCTGTCTCTCTCCCTTTCTCTTCTCAATTCCTCTCATTCTCTACAACAATTGTATCACTAACCTTCCATAGAATTATGAATTATCCACTAAAGCTCCTGTGTTAGTACCACTCAACAAAAGGATATAGCAAAGGATGAACAGACACCTCCATGAAGTGGCTTTGCCTAACTAAATGTTTCATATTGGGCAGAGGCTATTTTGACTTATTTATTCAATAGGATGCCTTAAGGAGTCTTAAATGTTCTCACCCCACAACAAAAAATGCCAAAACTAAAACTTCATTATCTCTTCCATGTGTTTTGTTGAATTGCTTTTGTCCATAACAATCATGGGGGGAACTTAAGCCTCAATCCATTAAATGTATATTTCTAGGATGCTCAACCAAAAAAAAAAAATAAATTCTAGCTATAAATGCTCAATCCATCAAACTCAATGAATGTCTAGCTGTCTTGGAACATATTTCATAATCTACCACCCTCCTCAACCTTATCTACACATGATACACCAAAAATCATCTTACAAATGTAAAGCATGTTTTAGGAAGTTTTCTTGTCTAAGGTCATTCTCATTCCTTCTTGCTTCCTATCCCCAATTAATTTTTTTTTTTTTTTTTTTTTTTTTTTTTTTTTTTTTTTTTTTTTGCCAAAGGTAAACAGAAATAAAAACCAGTGTAATGAGTAAACTGATTAAATGCATGAAAAATGTACATGTCACCATCGATACTCTTTTCCTATAGTAACAAGGTTGTCTTTAAAGAGTATGTGAAGCTAGTCAAATGTGCTTGATACTCAGCTTTTCTCCAGTTTATATGGAGTCTCTCCAGTTTATATGGAGTCCTTCTGTCACGTTTTAATTCATTTATTCTGAAAAGATGTTATGTATTGTGTCTCCTCTTGTCAATTATTGTATATAGCAAAATATTTTCTTTTTCCTTTTCCTTTCAGGTCATATCTTACATTAGAGGCCCTCTTCTCTTTATTTTCAATTTCCATCCAACAAATTCATACGATAGCTACTGTATAGGTGTAGAAGAAGCAGGAGAGTATCAAGTAAGTATCAGTCTCTTCTGATTCTTCTCTCATGTTCTTTTTCTTTTCCTATATTATCATTATCACTTATTATTTTTTTGTTATTATTGTTTTTTATGTGTTTCTAAAAGCTGGGCTGTATAAGCATTTTATTTTGGTTTCTATAAAGGGGTAGGCTCTAATTTTTGTGGTTACATCTTGATGGCACAGATCATTCTGAACACAGATGAAGTAAAGTATGGAGGTCAAGGGCGCATCAAAGAAGACCATTATATTCATAAAACTGTCAGCAGAAGGTAGACTCACACCTCTCTAGTCTCTCATCATCGTGTCTTGTGTCCTGCAATCACAACCTCTCAAGTCTCTTATATAACTGATGAAAAAAAAAAGAGATAAAGATGAAGATAGGAAACCCCGCTACACTTTCTCTAATTTTTTGATCTGGTGAACTTGGCAGAGTTGATGGCCTTAAAAACTGCTTAGAGGTGCCATTGCCCAGCAGAACTGCACAGGTTGGTAACTTGTTGCTGATCTTGCATTTTTTGCATAGTTATATTGTAAACAAAGCATTAAAATATGTCAATCTTGAATCCATTGTTCCAAATTATGGCTAACTTCATCACTATCAGCTAAAAATCGCATCATATTTTGTTAAGCACATCATTTATCACATACTTTAGTATATTATTATATTTTTATTTTGCATCTTTATTTGGTCAAATTTTGTTCCTTTATTGTGCCTGTTTGGGATAGTGGTGGCAAAAGTGACTTTTTTTCATATGGGTTTTTTTTCTTCTAAAAGTCAAATTGTAGATGTAATTTGTGTTTGAGATAACAGTGACAGAAGTGACTTTTTTTCATATGGGCTCTTGTTTGAAAAGTGAGTTGTTTAGGCTCATAGTCTCATATTGAGTTAGATGAATGGCTTGGATCAATTTACAGAAAATGGGATGTGTTTTTGACAACTGATACCCAATCATGTATTTAGAGTCTTACTCTAGTTATTTTTTACCGTCTTATCCTATATGGATTCCGAGTCATTTGTGAAAACTATTATCTATGCAGGATTTGGACACGAGCTTGTTAAAAATTATGGAAAGCGTAAGACTTATCAATTGTAGATTTGTAGTATTAGAAAAGTAAATCACAAAGGACTTGTATCTGTACAAATTGACATAGTGCGTGAACAAAAGCATCACAAATGTGCTTTAAGCACTCAAACCTTACGACACTTTAGTAGCAAATCTCTAAGCATGTTTTTCTTGTTCAAGATTTTACTGAAAATAGTTCTTTAGGAAAACAAGAATAATAACAATAAACCTACTGTATCACTGCATGTAGGACTATTTATATGCCAGATCAATCAGTATCAGACATCACTTTGAGGGCTGCTTGGTATGAGGGATTTGAAGGAAAGGTGAGGGGAGGGAAACATTTTATGAACAGAATTTAAGAAAATTGGAGAAATAAGATAAAATAGTTAAAAAAATTTAACCCCACTTCTGTAATTTCTTTAAATTCAACTCAATAAAATAAAATAAATAAATCCCTCCTCTTCCTCCCCTCCCCTCCTTGCCAAATTCTTCATCCCAAACAGCCCCTAAAGGCAAAAGAAAGACTTCACTTTGATCGCATGTCTTCATACCCAATCCCTTTTGGCTATTGAATATATATGCTTGTGACAGGACTAAGTTTGAGTGAAAATTTTCTATTTTTCAGGTTTACAAATTAAGGAGGATTTTGAGAATATAAGACATGCTACATCTATGGTGCATCTCCAAGGTAGAGAGCATGATTACAGTGTAGAAATAACAGTATTGTGATGGCAAGCCATGTGTTGGCCTGTAAATAGTGGAAGCCCTTGAAGGAAGAACATGGGTAAGTAAATGGTAGATTAAACGAATTTTCTCGAGCCTTGTGCATGTGATGATGCTTCTCTCTCACAAGTGATTGAACCAATCGGCTGCCGATATCATTATGCTTGAGAAACGTTTTCAGTTACACGGGATGGTTGAATCAGAGATGTTTGTGAAGACAGTATGAAAGCATGGAATTTCATTTTCCAATTCGACGATAATGTTTGTAAATCGATGAATTTATTTTTTCTCATTATTATAAGGCATCTCCAGATTTTGTAAGGCATAATTCCTCCGTGGTTACTGTTGGTGATTTATTAGAGAAACTTTGTGTAAATAGTGACTTGAGAGTAGTCATTGTTAGAACAAAAGTAATCAGTTATTCAGTTTGTTACTGCTTAAATTAACAGCTTCTTCCTCTCGTTTCCCAAAAGAGAGCGAGTGAGAGAGAGAAGAGTGCGTGCACATACAAACATGTTTATATAGTTGATGATTTTTTTCTTAAAAAAAAACGATCACTGTAAAATGCCACCATAACTGTGGTTGTGGTTTTTTCAGTTGCTAATTCGTTATCAAGAGAGTTGTGCACGTAACCTTTCCCTATGTTTGGATGGAGGGGAAGTGGGAGAAAATAGGAGGAAAAAAAATATTAGGAATAAAAATAAGACTGTTTTTCCCCCTAATATTTTTTCTTCCTACCCATAGGGTAAACATATTTTGCACAAAAGTCGAATGTATGCATACTTAAAGCACCATAGGGGTGGGTTTAGTAGGAAGAATTAATTGTGATGGAAAGGAAAGGTAGGAAGAGAAAAATTAAGTTAAGTAGGTTGAAAATGATGATAGGATAGGTAAAAAAAAGAGAGGAAATGACCATATTTGTCTTTAGTGGGTATTTTTAATCAAATTTATATTCTATTTTAAAAATTAAAATATTTAAATAAATATAAATATAAGAGAAAAATGGAGAGAAAATGTTATAATTTAAATATATATATTAGAGGGAAAGAAAATGGGATGAGAGAAAATGGAAAGATGAGAAGACCATAGAGAAAATGTTATTACCCTTTCTATTTTTGCTGGATGAGAAAATAGGGAGGAAAGAAAATGAGTAAATATTTAAATGACTAAATTATCATCGTCCTTGTATCAAAATGTATCTTCGGGGACATGATAAAAAAAACATCATATTTACATTAACATAAGCAAATAATTCAAAATCAAATTAGTTGGTAAGTTTACTCAAGATGAGATTAAGTTTTAAGGATTTAATTTCAAGCCATGATTTTAAGAAAAAAAAATGTCGTTAAGTAAGAATAAATTAATGATAATTAAATTAATTTCTCTAAAAACAAATTCATTTATATATTATAGGAGATTATTTATATACTTTCTAGCCTAATACATAAATCTACGGGCAAGTGAGAATTTAATAAAATAATTTAAAAAGAGAGAGGAGGGAGTTGGGGAAGTTTTCATTAAGTAGCAATATTGCCTCATAATTTTTTTCAGATTCAATATTGCTCCGAAAGTTTTAAAACATAGTAATATTGCTTTATACCGTTAGGAAACTAACATTGGTGTTTTGGTGTAGAACACAGATGTCTAGCTTAAATGAGCTAGGAATGGTTAATATCGGATCAATGGGCCCTTCAGTGATACTTTAGAGTTGAGCACTAAAGAGAAGGCTTCAGCTCGGTGATATCTATGGGGGAGATACCAACGAGAGAACTCAGACCACAGTGCTACACAAATGAGGCGTTTCGCCAAAGGGGTGGTGTGTGTGCACAGTGTGACTGAATGATAAATAATGGAATAGAGAATGTTCAGAGTGCACCTAGTGGGCAATCTCCTATTTATAGGGATTACCTAGGGTTTCATTCCCATGCAAATGTATCTATCCATCAGCCATTATGCACCTCCCACGTTCTGCAGACACCTGCTCCACTACCTGTACGGTCCTACATATAACAGACACGATGGAGTAGTAGTGGCGAACCATTTACTTGGCTAAATGAGTGTTTTACTGCAAGCCCTCTTGCTGGGCCGGGTAACTGACTGACCCAATATATGAGTCCATAACAATTGGTAAAGGGCAATATCACTTCATTTTAACACTTTTGAGCCAACATTGAATGAACATAAAAAAACATTAGATTAACATTGTTCCTTAGCGAAAACTTTTTGGAAAGATATGCACCTAAACTCAAAAAATAAATTATCATTTATAAAATAAATTAGGAGCATCAGAAGGAAGAACTATGAGAGAACACATCAATCAAATATTCCATTTCTTCATTTCATTCCTCCAATTTGACATAGACTCGCTGAGAGAGAGAGGACAACAATGAAAAATGAGTTTTTTACTCAATCTCTCGACATGCGGAGAGATGAGTTGGGGAGAAAATGGGGTGGGGTCCACCCCATTTTCTCCTCAACTTTTCTTTCCTCTCTCATCCAAGGAAAACTCATTTCTCTCCCCATTTTCCTCTTTATTTTTCTTTCATCTCCTATTTTCTCTCCATCTAAGCAAGGGTAATAGTCTACAAAGAAATTTGAATTCATTTAGCAATTTCGAATTTGACAAGAGGAAATTCGAATTGAAGCTTCGAATTGGAATTTATACAATCATCTTCAGCTTTTCCTAGGCAACAAATTCAAATTTAACACATGGGGTGTTTGAGCCCATCTACAAATTACACTTTATTGAGAATCGTTATCTCTTTTATTACTAGGTTATGCCACCAACAAAATTTGAGCCCCCAGCTCCCCTTTAAAAGTTCCTAATTGTATCTCATAATTTATCTCATAGTGCTCATGCATGAACTCAGCTAAATTGATAAATCAATTCAAATGTATCTCTTATCTAATTCATATTACCATATACTTATATCTACATAAATCTGTATGTATTAGGAGCCGAGCTAAGCCACATCCATATACTGCTCCTATCTGCTTTGGCGTGCCTCTGGCTCCATGTCATAGCTTCATTAGTTTTTTTGGGTTTCGAGCTGGGCAGACATTGGACATGTGCTTAGTATTTAGTTGGAATGGGTGTTGTTGGATTGCACGTGGGGGATCTTCTAGGTTGAGTTGAACACTGACTGAGATTCAGATTTTATCTCAAGAATGAAGGTTACTGGTACGTTGTGCTATTATTAATCAGTTTCCACATTGTTTTCAAAGGAGGAATGCTTGTCCGTTCAGGCTTTGTTGCTTCGTATTCTGTGTGTTACTCTAACAATCTTCCTCCCAAAAAATGGCTGCACCTTACAATCATCTTGATTCATTCTCTCTAGATTCTACCTCATCGAGGATTTTGGTGAAGATTGACCATTCATTTCCACGTACTGACTATGACATGTATGTGTTGGGCTGCAGCTTCCCGAAGATGGTGATTTCCATCGACCTTATTGTGTTCGATGAGAAGGTATGGTTATAAGTCTGAGGTCTGTTTTCTGATTTTGTTAGCCTCTAATGTTTCTGTCTTTCTGATAATCAAAGGGGACACGAATGCTTATGAGGCTTGGAACTAATGAGGTTATTGATCATTTTGCAAACATCCTAAAGCTAGATATAGGGTGTTTTACGTGAAGAACTTTATGATGGCCAAAGGTGGGGCAGGCATCCATGAGAAGTACCGCATCATGGTGCTTCCAAAAAAATACCGTGCAGCAGTACATTATTGATACCACCCGCTCATGGTTTCAAGCTAATGAATGTTGCTAAAATTTGATGATGTCCACCTTGCCATGTGATAGGTTTTGTGAGTTTCATATTTTGTAAACATTCATGGGACGTCATTGTTAAAGTTCTTTTGTGGTTGCATCTGACTTTCAACATGTTTTTTGGGAATGTAGATGTTTGTGGTCTTCTCTTATCTCCCATAGACTTCTGCTGGAAACGTGTCAATGGTCTTATGACTTGCGTGTTATCTGTCGAGCTTGGGACAGGAAGCTGAGTTTAGAGAATTTATTTCACTTCTTCATTAATCTTATTGTGTATTTCCGTTGTGGTCCATGTTAATCTGATAGCTTTTTCCTACTTTCAGACTGAACAAGATTTTGTTTCCTTACTTGGGGGATAGTGTTGTCCAAACATTGATGGATTATGCCCATTCCACTACCATGGTTAACCTTGTGGTGATTGTGCAGTGTGGCCTGGTGAAGAAGGAAGGAGGTATGAGTATTGTACTTTTGTCGGAGT
This sequence comes from Acacia melanoxylon, assembly GCA_019022615.1. Lineage (NCBI taxonomy): Eukaryota > Viridiplantae > Streptophyta > Magnoliopsida > Fabales > Fabaceae > Acacia > Acacia melanoxylon. The sequence continues at coordinate 1,933,397 of JAFJYJ010000002.1, forward strand.
TTACTATAAGAAACAATGTATGAATAGCCTTGTGATTCATCTTTTTTACTTTTTGTTCAGACGATGTGTCTATTGGCAGTTTCACTTATGCAATATGCAGGTAGGGTGTTTTGGAATCCCACGTTCAATGAAATACAACCTATTAGGCAGGAGGTGCTTGCACGAGCAAGGAGGGATTGACTGCAGTATTAGCCTCTTAGGATATCTAAGTTTATGTTGTTTTGTGTTGTAAAGTTAGCTTCTGTATGAGACAGTCATTGTCGCGTTTTATTGTCCCTGGATTTTATGTCTTACAGATTGATCTTTCTTTTTTGTCCATGTTGTGGTTGATGTTTGTGGGTGGCTTTTAACGGACCTTTTTGGTAGGCACTATGCGACTTCTTGGTGGCTAAGATGTATCATGTAGGACCCATGGATTTATGACAAAAGGCTAATGATCAATATTAGGTTGTTCTCAAATTTTATGGAAGTTGTGCATGAATTCTAGAATGTCGGACAGAATACGTGTGTAAGCTACTTCGCTGCCGTTTGCTATTTTACCCAAGTTTTCTAACATATTATGGGTTTTGGATGTTGGTAGACTTGGTTAACGAACATTTTAATGACAACTTATTTGATATATGTCACTTCTATATAGATAAATGTTAATATGGATGAGTAAATGGGGAAAAATTATTTAACTTGGTCATTAATGAATCATGTGTGCATGTGGACGGAAATATAAGTAGTTACTTATATATCCTTATTGTCACCAAACAACAGTTCAATCCAATGAAAGTTTCCATCCCTTTGTCCTGAGTGGTTTAAAAACATTTTGACCAAAAAAAAAAAAGTAGTTTAAAAACATGGAAGTTTATGTTAGTTGTCTTAGGGGTTTTTTGGTTAGACTAAATGGATATAATTTTTTTTTCTTTTTCCTTTTAAGGTATGGAATCTGACTGGAACAAATTTGCCACATGTAAAAGTTAGATGACTTACTGTTTTTCTATTGTTGTATGTCAGTGTTAGAAGCTTCCAGATTTTTAAGGATGGACAATACGAGGTTTTGTATTTTGTCAGTTATGGGAGCTTAATATATGTGAAATCCTGATCTGAAGGACATCATTATAGTATTTTTAAGCACATGGCTGTCAAGATATGATATGGATGTAGTTGTGGGTGATTGTAGTCCAGTCCATCTTGTAAGCTTTTTAACCTATGGGTATATGAATAACGATAAGTTTGTGTAGTACATTTGTCATTGGGTAAAGTTAAGGATCTTCAGTTCAAGATCATTTTGTATCCCATGTTCAGAAACATACGGTCCATCATCTTATCTGACATATGGTTGTTTTACCCAAAGAATATGGGGAAATAAGAAAGGAAAAATATATTAAACATGAATATTCTACTTATTCTTAACTTTTCAAGTACACTTTAATATTAAGCATTTTTTCCAGTAGCAAAAAAATCTTTCTGAATATATTTGCATTTTTTAACTTGGTCAGCAGCTGGATGAAGGTGGATAATATAGCTTGCCTAACTTACTTCACTTCATGTAGTTGTGAGGTGGGTGCACCCCTGTATATATTGTCAGTACTTGATGATCTTTTAGTAAAGATCTAGTTCTGATAGGCAGAGCAATTGCACAAGCTGACCTATGTACAAGGGAGTGATGTTTAATGAAGCTTCTGCATATTTTCATCAAGGTCAAAGGAATCAGTTCCATCCATTTGTCCTGAATGGTTTTAAAAAACTAGGGCCCTGTTTGTTAGGCAGAATTGGGCCGAGGGAAAGGGAAGATAACAACTTTCCAGCCCAAAAAACGTGTTTGTTCCCCGCGTCTTCCGTCAAGCAAACATCCCGCGAGTTGCAAAGTTCCATCAACCATTGGAACCTTCATTCCATCCGAAATAGGCGGGAAGGTTGAAATCTTCCTAGGAAGGTGAAAATGTTGGACAAAAAGGCCCCTGCAAAACACTGTATCCATTAAAAGCACGAGCAACGCACGAGGTGGACGAAGGTGTCGGTGAAGAAGCTTGTAACTACAGTGGTCGTTTTTCGGCGAAGGAGAAGTTGAACCCAGAGGGATAGAGCTGCATTTCAGGTCAGTATTCATTCGAAATCAATTTATTTGTGATTTACCTTTGTTGTTCGTTCCTTGAGTTGTTCGAGCTTGGGGGGGGGGGTTTGCTTTTCTTGCATTGTTGCTTCGAGCTTTGGGGGGGTCTGAGTTGTTCTTTGCCCTGTTGCTTCGATCTGGGGGATGGGGGACACACTCTGACAATGGAATGCATTGTGAAGAAATATTTAGACTCATCCAAAGTTTACTTGAAATTAAATATGTTGTTTGTTTATATACAACGTGTTGTGGTTTTGTGAATGATTAAATTTTGAATAATGGGAGGTGTGTTTATGTATGAAATTTGATTGTTGGGTGAAGGTTTTTTTTACTGAAAATGAAATATGGGTTTTGTAAGTCTGTTAAAGCTGAAATGAAAACAAGTAATAGCAAATAACAACTGAACATGACGTTCGAACCAGAGACCCCAGTTCGAACATCAAACATATGACGTTAATTGAGTGAGTGACATGTTGGGTGATAAGTGGTGGTCTAAATTGAGCCGATGGGATGAAAGATAGAAATGTCAGAATGTTAAATAGTGGTAGTTTGTAAAGAGGAGTGGCAAATTATGATAAAAAAGATATTGGTGCGATGAAAATTTGTGTAGGTATGGAGCCACGTTTACGAGGAATGGTCGGAACTATGGCTGGGTGCATAACTTTGCTACTAGCAGTGAGGACCTTGCTTATGACGATGATAGTGGCTGTGGGAGCAGGTAGACCAAGGCACTTACCGGATAGGACGTTTAGATTAGATTTTCATGCGAAGAGAGCGAATTTGAGGGTGATGATATATAGTAGTGACACCACATGCTTCAACCAAATTAGGATGTACCGGGCAACGTTTGATAAACTGTGTCACATGTTAGACACAATAGGCGGATTGAGAGCAACTAAACATATGCTAGTTGATGAGCAAGTGGCTATGTTCCTTCACATATTGGCCCATCATGTGAAGAACAGAGTCATACAGTTTGATTTTGGAAGGTCAGGAGAAACCATTAGTAGATAATTCAAACTAGTGCTCAATGCAACCATTAGACTTCAATCATTGCTTTTGAAGAAACCAGAGCCAATTCCGGAGGACTCAAATGATCATCGTTGGAAGTGGTTCAAGGTATGTTCATAATGTTATTGTGTGAGTAATTTAATAGAGTATTGACACAATGGTTTGACCTTAACTGTGATAATGTTTTTGTCATTTCAGTGGTGCCTTGGTGCATTGGATGGTACGTACATATGTGTTCAAGTCCCTGCACAACACAAGGGGAGATACCAAAATAGAAAAGGGGAGGTAACAACTAATGTCCTTGGGGTATGCTCACCGGATGGCGAATTCATATTTGTTTTTCCCGGGTGGGAAGGCTCAATTGCGGATGGGAGGGTGTTGAGAAATGTCATAAGGAGACCATTTGGACTAAGAGTACCACAAGGTACCGATGTCATCGTGCATTACTTGGTTTAAATTATGTTATACTATTGTTTGCTAACTTGTATATGTTTGAGCAGGGAACTACTACTTGGTGGATGCTGGGTACAATAATTGCCAAGGTTTTTTGGCTCCTTATAGAGGTCAAAGGTACCACCTTAATGACTAGAGACCAGGACATCAACACCAAACAGCGCATGAGTGTTTCAACATGCGACATTTTTCGGCCCGAAATGTAATAGAAAGGTGCTTTGGCATACTCAAGTTACGGTGGGCAATATTGAGGAGCCCATCTTTTTATCCAGTCAGGCTACAAAACAGATACATCGTTGCTTGCTGTTTGCTCCATAATCTCATTCGTCGGGAGAGTGTTCAAGATCCCCTTGATGAGCAGATTGAGTCCTTTCAGACTGGACCTACAACGATTGACAACACGCCCCTAGTGCCAATGGAAACCAGTGAAGTCTGGACTAATTATAGGGAACAAGTTGCAAATGAAATGTTTGCTGCCTTTGTGCTACCTGCTGAGAACTGATAACTTTGATATTGACTAGTATTACTAGCTTTAAGGCTAATTTATTCTGTCTGTATATGTTAAAAACAACATATACAGGAAGACGTTAGGGATTTCATTTACCTCTATGCCACTGACTTAAACAATTTTTGCTGGATCCAATGGAACAAAACATGACATGGCTGGTCCTTCTACCAAGCCAACGGATGAGCCTCACTCTGACCGCTTTCAAGAAGATGATTATGAGTCATCAAAATCAAAAGACAAGTCCCCATTAATGTTTGATGACCATGATGGTGAGGCCAGGGGTGATAGCAGCACAGAAGAGGAAGACGAGAAGGAAGGGGATGGAGACAGCGGTTCTAAGGAAGAAGATGATAGCAGCACACAAGAAGAAGGCGAGGAGGAAGGGGATGGTGACAATGGTGATGAGGCTAAGGATGATAGCAGGATAGAAGAAGAAGGAGAGGAGGAAGGGGATGGAGACAGTGATGATAGGGAGCCCGAGGATGATGGGGACACAGAAGAAGAAGGAGAGGATGAAGGGGATGGTGACAATGATGATAGGGAGGCCGAGGATGATGGTAGCACAGAAGCAGAAGGAGAGGAGGAAGGGGATGGTCACAATGATGATAGGGAGGCCGAGGATGATGGTAGCACAGAAGAAGGAGAGGAGGAAGGGGATGGGGACAATGATGATAGGGAGGCCGAGGAACATAACAACACAGAAGAAGAAGGAGAGGAGGAAGGAGATGGTGAACAGGAGGATGGCAGCACAGAACAAGAAGGAGAGAAGGAAGGAGATGGTGAACAGGATAATGACCATGAGGCTAGGGATGACAATAGTAAAAATGAAGAAGCAGAGAAGGAAGGGGATGAACGTTTTGAGGAAGTAGTTGTGGAGACACAATATGGAGGAGCATCAGGACAGGCTGCGGATGTCACTCATCATGTTGTGGGTGAAGGCATCGGAGGTAGACAAGTAGAGGAGGATAATGAAGATATAGGTCACCATGTGTCTGGAGGGACCCCACTTGATGCGCAAGTGGGTGAAGGTGGCGAGTTGGATCCATATTGGCCACTGTCAATTGTTCCCCTACCTACACCACTGAACCCTCCTCCTTCCCCTTCCAGGAACATCTTTGTTCCATTCCATTGAGGTTCATTCCGCATCAACCTTCGAGAATTTTCATTCTTCGCAGATCCAACACCAATTCGTCCTCCAAGTGCACGGCCCGCTCCCCAATGTATATCCCGGTCCCAACCTCCACCTTCCACGTACATCATCGCCTAGGCGCACCGGTCCAAAGAGGACCCCATCGGAGAAGAAGAAGAACTAGGAGTGTTTTATCTTTTATGTTCAGTTAAATGTAATGAACAAGTACAGTATTGACTATGTTTTGTGTTCCTTTGCCTGCTGATTCACTGTTGGTGACATGGTTAACATTATGTCATGTACAGTTCGAACTTTGTTGGTTGGTTGGAAGTTAAACTTTTGTGTTTTCCTGTCGTGTTTAAATGCTAGACTGATGTTTACTCTATGCTACTGTGTGTTAATATTGTCTACATTTATTGGAGTTCACATCTGACATTAGGTTTAGCCAGTAATTTTTTTGGGTTTAGGGTGGACGTTGTCATAAAGTTATTATAATTAATTGTTATGCAGTATTTGAAAAGCCCAAGTTCCTTCATTTTATTTTGTTTCACCCTACAGCTCACATGGCATGACAAATACTTCACTGTTGCCCATATGGTTTACATCTTTGTGATGGGAGTTCGAACTTTGTGGTTTCGTTTGAACTTTAGTTGTTGTTTTATCTGTCAGTGAAAACTTTATGATCGATGCTTATTCTATGTTACTTTGTGTGCAATTTTTGCTTGGCACATGCACCTTGTTGGAAGTGGTTAATTATTTGTTACACATCATTTAAGAAGGCCAAAAAACTTGAACATTTTGTTTCGTTTCACCATAGAGTTCACATGGTGTCATTGTCCATTTATCTGACTCTACCTCACACAATGCGTTGACTGAACATTATTAATTAAATTGCGATGGAATCTGTGAAAATGTTAGGCCCTGCTGTTCTTCGGGTTGGTTCACTTGAACTACCAAAATTGACAGCAACCAATCATCCTGTTTTACATATTCCATACGAGTTACTGTCTTCTTCTTCATCCTCACTAGTCCAATTTTTCATACTTCCTGTGGCCTTTTTAACACATGTCAATTTCGTTATTGTTTTGTGGTTGGTTCATTGTGCTGATTAATTATAGTCACAGGAACCATAATACACATTTTCCTCACTTCTTCATAGACACCTCTGTTTCCCCAACCCAACAAACTCCTTTTCAGCGACTTCACAATCGTTAGGGGTTTAGCTGTCGTTTTATTTAAAACCATTCTTCAGTTCTCTACACCATCGCCTGGGTTAATTGTTCAGTGCTAATCTTTCCCTGTTTGTCTTCTCATATTCGTTTACGCAACTCGTTCCATATACTTTCGTCGTTTTCCGGGAAAATTCCTTCCATCTCCGTCGTCGTTGTTGCCACCGAGAGCCACTCGTCGGCGCAATTTCACAGCCCATCACCACTACTTCAATTTTCATTGCACTTTGGTTAGGGTTCGTTCATGTTTCGACAACCATCGAATCAGTTGCAATTTTTTTTTTTTTTCTTTCCATTTTTGTTCAGGGGCAATCTCGGTATTTCACCCAATCTTCCCACTTAACCTACACCCAATTCTTCATACCAAACATTTTATTTTCCCTCAACTAACTTCCTTTCCCTAGTATACCAAACAGCTCACAGTTTTTAAGTTCCCTCCTAATCTTCTTTTCCTTTCCTTCCTCAAATCTTTTGCCTAACAAACAGGGCCTAGGAGTCTTTGTTAGTTGTCTAAGGGGTATTCGATGGAAGGTTATTTTTGAGAGGCTGGATAGCTTTGAAGGCCAGGTCCATTGGTACGTTATTGCCAAGGAATATAGGGATATAAATTAGTTCTTTTTTAGGCATGGGATCGAACTGGGACAAGTTTGCCACATGTAAAAGTTATAGGACTCCATGGTTTTTTGTTGTTTTATGCCGGAATCAGCAGCTGTTAGATTTTTAAGGATGGACCATGCTAAGGTTTTGTATTTTGGCGGTTATGGGAGCTTAACACATGTGACATCCAAATATGAAGGATATCATTACAGTATTTTTAAGAACATGGTTGTCAGGATATGACATGGATGTAGCTGTGGGTGGTTGTAAGCCACTTTGTAAGAATGTTAACCTATGGGTTTACGTTACCGTCAGAATGGAAGTATCCTTTTATGTATTACTTTTATCATTGGTGAAGTTAAGGATCTTTGGTCGAAGATCATTTTGTATCCCACGTTCAGAAACTTCTGACCCATCCAGATCTAGCGTGTTAGGAAAGAATATGTGCAGCTTCTAAAGCAATAAAAATCACACATTTCAATCGGGTTTTGACTTTATCCAAGTTCATAACTTTGCACACTGGTATATTGGGCTATCTTTTAACTAAAGGAAGGTTTTTGAGTGTTCCAATTTTTTCTGATCAGTTTATGTACATTTGTAGCCATCAAAGAGTTTGAAAATTGTATCCTTCCTCATGGGCTTAAAATACTTTTAAAATCAAGAAAGGACATGAGCTGACCTATTTTTTGTGGTACTATTAGTTTGTTGTTTATATAGTACTTTGGCCTCTCTAACTTGGAAGTGAGCATAGTTAATAATGGCAATGAAATACTCACAAAGCAAGAAAGCGTATGAACTGACCTTGTAGTTGTGGTACTCACTAGTTGCTGCTTATCCACCAATTTTGACCCTGTAATACGGAAGCAAGCAGGGTAAATAATGTTATGTCTAATCTCAATTCATTCAAGCAATGTTGAAAGCTTGTAAAAATTCACATTCTGAGCCTGTAAAAGTATCATTAGTACATTGATAAATGGAAATTTCAACTTCGTATCATTCTAAACCATAGTTGTGTAAAGATATGAAGCATGAGATACACCACAAATTCTGAAGGCTACAATTTGTTTATCATGAATTCTGGGCGGGTAGCTTATTCAAAGACCTCAATGCCTAATTGGATTAAGACGAATTTAATTGGCATCAATAAATTCAAGATACAAGAACACATATGATGGGAGAGGGGAAAGCTAAGAGGACTAAGTTGGTGCCTTTACTTTTAGACTTTAGTGGTATTTTAAAACAGGCTCAACGAAAAGTTTGATGGTTTGGTAGAGAATTATTTGCCTAATTCAAATAACCTTTATATGTTTTGGTCCTTTCCAATTTGGCAGCAATTGGATAGTTGGTATTTTGTGTTTTTGGTAGCGCAAAATGCATTTTGTCAAACTTTTTGTTCTCAAGGATTTTTGGCTTTGACTTTTTGCATTGTCAATGGTGTGAAAAGCTCCTAGATTGTTCAGACTAAAAAGCTCGGGGCTCAAGTAACCTGGACATGGGGGGAAATATTATATCTGTCAAAATGATTTGGTTTAAGGAGGTTCTTTCAATGTGTTGTAGAAGTGTCCTTTGGGTATTTCCACTAATGTACTTTTCTTCTTATTAACCCGCTTTGGTGAAATGTGCATATCCCTGGTGTTTCTGACTTAATACATTGAAATACTTGAAGGACACACATGATTATCAATTGCTACTTATCCTTCAGTTATGCCCCTCTTACTTGTCTGCAACTTCAGCAGGGGGCGTACGTTAATCCATTGGGTAATTGTTCTCTCCCAGGTAATTAATCCAAATATCTTTAGTTTTTGTAGAGTGTAATATGTAAAATGTATATGTGTAACTTGTACATTTGATCCATTACAAAGTTGACTGTGACAACTAACCAAGGGAAATGACCTTGGAGTGGGGTATGTTTTTTGAAATTTGATTTAGCACCAGAGGTTTTCCCTCCTTCTAGAAGGTTCCTCCAAGGTTATAAATTGGCCAATAGTTGTGCTTGGATTCTCACACACAAGCACTTTTCTTTATATCGGACTTTGTATTGCATCTAAGTGTTCTACCTCTTTGAAATGCTTTATCGAAGTTGTCAATGATCAAAGGCATCAATGTCTTGGCAGATAGTTGGAAGGTTGTGGTTTGGGTGGTAAGGAGGTGAAATGTGTACCAGAAAGAGCACCCAACAAGTTGTTATGCATTTCCATGCTGTTGGTAGATGCAGAAAAAAGTTATGCAGTCTGAATTTAGTTTTTGTTCTGCTCTTATGTATTAGTTCTTTTGAAGTTGTATGCCGGTCAACTTTTCATATATGATGTCAGTGGAGAGCATTGAGAGCACAGCATTGTGAGCCCAAACATGGAGAATCCCAGTGGAGTTGATTTTTTTGTTTTTTTTTTTTTTGTTTTGTTTTTGTTTTGTTTCAATCAGTAACTTTTTTCAAGCTTTTTGACAAAAGCTATTGACCCAAGCTTTTCCATTGTACCACTGACGGCGAGGCGGGGAATTATGGGTCCCACAATACATTTATAGTAGGAATTGGGCTTGTCAATTGGAAAAAACAATACATCATAAATAACTAATATTTTTGAAGAGGCGATGAGCTGCTTTATAAATAATTAGTTATTTCATATTTATTTAATATTTTTGTGGTTTATAATATATATTTTTTATGCCTACATTTACAATATATTAATTATTTCATATTTATTATAATTAAGTATTTAAGTAGTTTAATGTTTTTTCCAATAATAATTTACTATTTTTATTTTTTTTGCCCAATTTTTTTTTATAATTATAATTATAATATTTTTTATAATTACAATAATATTTTTATAATTTAGACAATCATCTATAATTATGATTTTAGAAAAATAATATTAATATATGTAGTATTCAATATGATTCATAATCTTTTTAGTCATTTTCCATCTTAACTGATTTTTGAAATAATAATTCAGACACTCATCAGTTTAGAAAAAAGTCATTTCTGCAGAAGTCAATCCAAACACAAATAACATTTACAACCTCACTTTTTTCCTATCGGGCTTTTGTAAAAGTCAGATAGAAAATAAGTCACCGCTCCTATCGTTAACCTAATCAAGCCCATTATGAACAACAATTTGTTTGGTGATTTTGATATCCATTTGTGTTAAGTGATGGTTTACTTCATGGCAAGTTTTGTGGCTTCGGAGAACAGTAAGGAGTATAGGTCAACTAACCACGCTTTCAAGATTATTGTGGGTAGTCAGACGTTCATTATGGATTCAGATGCTTTCATATTGAAGTACTCCTACATGTTTTTCCCTATATCAAACATTGTTGAAGTGAAGCAGAGGAACCTTGTGTTACCTTATTGGTAATAATTTAGCTGTCATTTTTTAAGTGTAATATGTTGTCTTTAATGGGTGTGTCCATTTACTTTCTCTTTGTATTGGTATGTAGATGTTATTAGTTTTGTAACTTCAATTGGGGCTTTTAAAGAATACCGTGTTAACAAAATAAGATCAAGAACAAGATGCTCTAACTAGTACAAAATAATTTTTTTAGACCACCATATTTAGACTAGTTATAGAGGATATGGTCTAAAAAATATGACTAGTAACAATTTTGTAATTATCTTAAACTTCTCAGACCAATTCCTTTCAGATAAGGTCTAAAAGATATTATTTAGACCTGATTTCCAAACAACTACTATAAAAAAGATAAAAATAATTTTAAAAAATCATATATAAAATATATCTTTTAGATAGGTTATCTATATAACAAGTCCAAATATATTTTCTGTATTAAAAATAATTAAAAAAAATAAAATATTTGTTACTTTTTAGACCTTATGTTTAGTATAACCGCCCTAAATGATGAACTTTTTAGACCTAATCTTTAAGATAACCAATCTAAAAGATGAATCCACAAAATGAATCCCTCTCTTCATTGTTGCGTGATTATCAAAGCTCAATCGCTTCTTCTTATCTCCTCCATCGCACCTCGCTCTTGAGGAAGGACTAGCTGCACGTCGTTCATCTGTCATCATCTCTGTTAGTACAATCCTTTCACTCAAGAGGGGGTGAATTAGGTGATATTAAAAAATTTTAAACTTAAATTCAAACATAAGGAAGAGAGTAAAGTTAAAGAGATATCATCGAAGGTTAACACAGGCGATTTTTACTAGTTTGGTCCAAACCACTTGACCTACATCCAATCCTTAGAAACCTTTATGAGATTTCCACTATCTTCCAAGATTCTTAGGGCTCTTAGTGCCTTAGTACAAGCAAATTATTCTTCAAGAACAATCATTCCCCTTTACACTTTGCAATTAATACCCCTTAAGATCCCACTATCTTGAATAACTCACTGTAATAATTGATTCAATAAATGACTCCCAAAAGAGTATAAGAATAAACATTGAATTATAGAATTATAGTTAAGAGCTCAAGATTTAGCAAAGAATGTAACAGTAAATTTTTCGTGTAGAGAATTGATTTGTCTTTAATGATCTCCTATTTATAGTGTGCAAATGATTAATAGCCATTGCTTTTCAAAGTATCCATTGGATTACTTTTCTTTGATTCTAGCCGTCAGAATATCATAACATTTTTTATGTCTTAAGAATTAGCCCTTGTAATAGAAAGAATGTTCAACATTTGAAACCTCAGAGCATTTAATGCTTCGGACACATAAAGTTTTTTTCTCCATTTTGTGGGTTAATCCATGATTGATCACATGTAAGAAGCTTAATCACTGATGTAATGAAGTGTTAGAGCAATTGGAAGCAAAAAGAACAAGTTAAAAATGAATTTGAATGAGTTTCAAGATTTTTGATATGATGATTTGTTTTCTGGAAATGCATCACTCGAGTGATCTTCAATGAAGTGATGCATAAAATATGATCACTCGAGTGGTCACTTGAGTGATCTAGTTTCTTTTGAAAACATATCACTAGGAATGTCACTGTGGTGATTTTGTGGTGAGGCGAATTACATGATCACTCGAGCGGTATTATTTCCTCTAAATTTAAAAGAAGCACATCACCATATATCATCACTGTAGTGTTTTAGTAGTAAATCACTTTTTTACACATCACTCTAGTGGTCACTTAAGTGATCTTAGACTTAGAAAATTTTCAAGTAATTAGTGCACTACCAATATCATTGTGGTGCTACGCTAGTGATGCTCTTTTTCACACACCACTCAAGTGGTCACTTAAGTGATCTTAACTTCATAATATTTTCAGTTAGTTGATCATTGAACAAATCATCATGGTGATGTGATTGTGATGAAATTTGAACACATTACTTGAGTGGTCTTCTCTTTGAAACTTTTTACACAACTAATCTCTAGGACAGATCACTGTGGTGATGTGATGTTGATGACAAATTAAAGCATCACTTAAGTGGTCTTTTCTTTGAAAAATGTTTTCAAAACAGATCACTAGATAAATAACCATGGTGGTGTGTGTGAAGGCAAATTCTCTAACATCACTTGAGTGATCTAAGTTTTGTTTTTCCTGTGGTCATTGCAGTGATGAGTTATTTTTGAAAACATACTCGAGTGATCAATTGATTTTCACAGCAAATGACCTTTATTTGTTTCAAAGACTTTTTCTGAACCAATTCATTAGGGCCCAAACCAATTCGTTATCTTCAGTAATTCATTTCCTCAACCATATCCATCCAGCCCAACACGTGATAGCCAGGAGATCACAGTAAAAAGGAAAACAAAAAAGATAGCAAGCCCATATTATCTCAATCCATTTAATGCATTTCCGACCCAACAGAAGCTTCAGCGTTTTATCCCTTTAATATTTAATCTCCATTGGACCCAATATCATATGATAGCACGAGATCAGCAAGAAAAAAAAACATATCGCGTAAAACTAGCAAAAATCACAGCTTCGATCACGGAAAAAGAACAGATCACGCCATGCTCTCCCACGTCAGGATATCTTACATAGCTCACAATTGTTCATGCAAGAATAGGAGAAAAACGTCAATGCCCATGCCTCTCGAGCTCCACGCCGTGAACAGCTGGTCACTCATCTTCTCGGATTGGACCGTGAGTCCTTATTTAAACATTGTTCCTTGATCTTCATTCATTCACTTTGATTAGTTTAAGTGAAACTGAGAGCGAGAGGGAAACCAGGAGTGAGAAATAAGAGAGAGAGAGAGAGAGAGAGAGTCAATCGTTTGTGCCCTGTTCTTGGTTCAGAAAACATAGGCGAGTCCGACGTTGAGAAGCAGCAAGCCTTGGCATATCTGAAAAGCTAGCTAAGTAAGTCTTTAGGCTACAAGTTGCTATCTTATATATATGATACCGTTGGGAAAGCTTACTGTATATCCTATATGTGTGTGTGTGTGTGTGTGTGTGTGTGTAGAAGAGATCATTACTGTCAATATAGTGCTGATATAGATATTAGGGAAAGAAACCAAACATGTTGTATCATTGTTGCCTAAATATTGTTGTCAGGTTGCTAGGAGTATATATATATATATATGACACACGTTGCAGCCTTGGGAAAAAGAATGAGGGAGTTGTTATAAACCTATTGTCAAGCTACCTATATTTATATATATGCCGAGGTACCTTGAAAACAAGAAAGAAAATTTTGCTGCCATATAAGCTGTTGTCATAAGAGTTATATAAGTAGTTATATATATATATGACACAGTATGTATATATAAAAGAGAGGGAAAAACCATGAGAAACATGATATATGTATGTATGTATGTAATGCATTGAAGCATAATTTGTATGATGATTAGTATTTATAAACTCCTAATTTAAAGTGTTAGAATAGCCTCTAAGAGTTCAAAATAATTGTAGAGAAATAATAATAATAAATAAATAAATAAATAAATAATAAATAATAATAAAATTAAATAACATTATTATTATTAAAATAGTAAAATAATAATAATAATAATAATAAAATAATAATAATAATAAAATATATTATTATTATTATTATTATTATTATTATTATTATGAAAGGGAATAAGTAATAAATAAAAAGGGTATTATTGATAAGGGAATTTTTAGGGGTTAATCCACTTTTAATCCTCTAAAAATAATTTGCGTAGTTAGTTATTTTGCGACGCAAGAAGTGACTAATGACAATGATGAACGTTTATAGGCATACTTTCTACCAATCCCAACACCTCTAGACAAATTAAGGATTCAAGCTCGAGGTGGGTAACTATTATCTTATTAGCTTGTATGTATGTATTCATGTATGACTAACCATGTTTGCTAGATAATTTGCATATGTGTATCCTAGTTATGGATTGTAATTGCGTGTTTTAAAGGGCTACGATCTTTGGCTGATAACTGTGGTTACGGTATGACTTGTTTACTATGCATTATTCTATGCTTAACATGTGATATGTTGTAATTTATATTTCATACTTGCATATAAGATTAACTGTTCCTTTGGGGTTCATTCATTTCAACTCGAGATCGCATAAAAGAGATAGGTAAGTGGATCGAGATCAAGAAGAAAGACGCAACTATAAGGGTTACAGTAGAAGGAACTTTTGGCAAAATAAGAGTAGATGGATTGTATTATATCGTTTATCATTTGTCTATTTTTGGATTACTGTATTAACATCCCACTATGGGATAAATATTGAATCGCGAAAAAATTTATCCTCATGTTTTCAACCAAGTTATTTGAAGAAAGTTTTATTCGAAATTAAGTCGTCCAAACTATTTCTATTCTTGTGCACTTAAACTTTGATAAATAAAGGCACCACAAGTTAGGGCCTTACAAATCAATTCATTCCTATTGTCTTATCTTTCTTATTGAAGGAGTTTTGTGCCAACTATTTGACAAGGTGCTCCTAGATTTCTGAATCGATTGCGGAATCGCAATAAGGTAAGCGTAAGCTTCGTTTTAAACCGATTGGCTTGTGGTTTTGATGAGTTTTTGAATATTTTAAGAAACCATATATTTTTTGGCTAGTTAGGGTTCTTAGAGTTTCATGATGATTTGTTCATATATATATATATATATATGTGTGTGATCAAATGGTGTTTTAGAAGAATATGAACCTAACTTGGTAGATAAATTGTGAATTGGTACATTATTGTTTTGGGAACCCAAATTCGGTCAGAATAGGGCATGATAAAGGAAAGGGATTTTGTCCATTTTGATGCTTCTAATGAGTTTAAAATGAAAAATTGTGTAGGATAATGATGAACAAGAGGTTATAGCAAGATTAGAGTTGAATTGGACATTTCCCTAATGCTCGCAGATTGGTTTCTCTATAAGACAATTAGTTTATGATGTGTCTTTGACTAAGAAAATGATGTCCAAAGGCTATAAAAATTTTCATATTTAAAGTAGGTATGATAAGCTTTGATTTTATAAGTCATATAGGAAATTTGGATCGGTATACTATGAGATATGATTTTGTGAAGTTAGCTATTGAATCTGGAACGTTTTCTGGACTAGTGTATAATGATTGATGAATATGGAACAGATTACGTGTGTTTGACTATGGGAGGTATTTTTCCCTAAAAATAGACTTCATAATGGTTATATAGCCTTTTAAATCATCATAATTGAACATTTGTACATTGAGATATGAATTTTCAAAGTTGGTTGAAAATTTTGCTGGATTGGTTGTTATGCAAACATGACATTTGTAAAGGCTAATAATGACGGTGAAATTAACTTTCAAGAGTTAAAATAAGATCTTGGAGTTAGTGTAGGACATTTAGCTTTATGTTGGCCATAATGTGATAACCAACCCTAGTATCTTAAGATATTGAAGAGTTAAAACAAGTGTTAATTCGTCGTCTGTGAATGTGTGATTATAGGATTTGGTATTTTCCGGCATGACTAAAGGATTGGGAGCCAATTTGAGAATTGGTTTAGGGTTTAAGGTTATGTCTGACTTTATATGCATGTGTGAACCATGATTGTGATTTGTGTTGTGAACACACGTTAGGCAGTAGGGCCTAGTGGACCAGTGGTCCTTAAGTCGTAAAACCTAAATTACATTCAGATGATATGGGTTATTGTCCAGTTGAATGCCTAGCGCTGAGGCCCAAGACAGGTCGAGTCCTTTGTTTGCAGTCAACATTGATGTGATCTTTTGTTTGCATTCTTTGTTGCGCATGATTTGTGATCTCTCAATGCTCAATGTATTGTATGTTGGTTACTGTCATATATTGTGCATGCATTTTATGTGAGATTAATTGTTACTTTGGGATTCGTTTGGAATTCCAACTCTTAGCATTATGTTTGTATTGAAAAACATAGTGGATGCGGCTACCAGGGCAAGATGGCGGATACTAGCGAATAAGGATTGCGAATTGAGTCAAGGCTCCTATTGGTCATTCGTTCTTTTGTAATGAAATTTTATTTATAATTTTTAAGTAATGTGTAGAAACCTTGTGGGCAAGGACGAACCGTAGTTGATATAAGGGTGGCCCCCAAAAAAGAATGTTCAGATTTTTTTTTTTTTTAAAAAAATTAATATAAAGAACACGCCAGTCTAGCCGTTATCTATTAAAATTAATATATCATGTGCAGCAACGTGCCTATTAACCTAATGTCTGCTGTTGTCTATTAAAATTAATTTTAATATATCATTAAAACTAGGGTTAAGGTGCAAAAATACACATATGCTTTAGTCAAGAAAGAGCAAAGTAACAAGTGCTTTTTTTAGGTGCAAAAGTGACTATGTGGTTACAAAAATGGAGCAAAATTATACATTGACCGTTAGTTGACTTTTCTGTACTGAAAATGATGACGTGGATGTTAATGCTTTATGAATTATAGTTCAGCCCCTAATACATTTCAAAAAAATTCAATTTAGTCCCTCTATAAACTTTTAAAATTTTTATTTTAGTCCCTGGTCAAAACTTGCATTTTGACCAAGGACCTTCTTCTTCCTCCAAAGAAAAACCAGAGAGGCGGACTAGAGAGACGAGCTCGGTCTGATTTCTCCATTAAACATACTTCCATGTGTTCCTCCTTCCCTCTCTTCCATTTTACATTAAACACATAATGCTTTCGTGTGTGTTCTCTGTTAAGACAGTGAGGGAAGATGATAATGGCGGTGATCGTGTGTGGTGTTGGTGAGGACCAGAGGGAGGAAGGCCATCGTTCGTTCTCCCTCTCTCTAGCTTGAAAATGATGCCCCTCCTATGGTCTTCAACGTTCGTGTCGCTACTCTGTTTCTCTCATTTTCAAGTTGCCAGCAATGGAGGTACGAAAAAAGGATGGTGAGACGGAGCGGGGATCATCGGTGGTGATGGTGGTAGTCAAAAACAAAAGTTAAAAGTCGCCGGAATTTGGAAAGAATGAAAGAAGAATCTGGAATGGGTTGGCGGTGGCTGGAAAAGAAGAGCGTGACGGTGGAGAGGAAGACTGAAATTTCCGACGGTGGCGGTATTCTTCTCTCACCATCGATTCACCAAAGCCCGAGCTCTCTCACCGTCGATGGACCTCCATCTCCATCTCCTGCTTCCTGCTTCCCAAAGACTCTCTATCTCCATCTTCTTCCTCACGACGCTGTTGATGACGGTGCATCTGGAATCGGTGGCCACCATGGCTAATTAGTGATCACTTCCTTCTGGTATTTATCTTTCCAAATGAAAAAAAAAATTGTAACTGGAAACTCTAGTGTTCCAACGTGTAATATCTAGTTTTGAGAACGCAAGCAATACTCAAATGTAAATCAAACATGGGGACAAAACTAAGAATTGGAATGAGTACTAGATTTGCCTATTCACTGTGTCCCTGAGGGAAGTAATACACCAAACTCCCCAACTGAGGCAAGCTTACAAGTGGGCCAGTCCAAGCATGCCATAACTCAGAATTTATACTCTCTCACCTGAATCAAGCTTAGGATGTGAGCTTTGAAAACTTAGTCTTGAACAAGAGAAAATCTTGGAATGTAACAAACCCGATTGCTCTTGCATTTCTTTCAATATCTTCATCTCAACAGGCAGAGATTGAGCCCCAACAATTAATCCTCCGCTTTTAACCACATCTTTGACGAAAGCCATTGCTCTCCACCTCAACGTAAACCAGAAAAGGCCATGTTTCTACGTCTTGGATTCAAAACCTGTGCAAGCCACCAAACAAGAATTTCTTAATCCCAGTTGGAAAATAGCACATCGAGTGATCCCACATTTCTTGTTCGAATAAAGAATCAAGAATCACATTGGTTGTTGGAGAAAAATAAAGAATACAAGCAAAAGCCAAAAACAGAGCACAAAATGAAGGAACAAAACCTGTAAAAGGAGGTCTGAAAATCTTAAGAGTGGGGCTCGGCAAAACCAAAACCCATGGTTTTGCATCAACGCACGAAGACCGAAGCACGGAGGAAATGATCTCGTTGACGCTGCGTGAAGATGGTCTCATGAGTCTCCTACGTTAAGATGGCGAGAAAGAAGGGAAGAAGAAGAAGTTGAGAAGGGAAGAGATGGAAGGAGCAACAGGTGGCAGTATTTTAATGGAGAAGTCAGACCCCACTGCCACGTCAGCGTCAAATAACGGTCAAACTAATGGTCAATGGTAATTTTGCTTCACTTTTGTAACCACATAGTCACTTTTGCACCTAAAAAAAACATTTGCTACTGGGCGCTCTTCGACCAAAGCACATGTGTATTTTTGCACCTTAACCCTTAAAACTAATATAAACAACGTGCCTATTAACCTAATGTGTGATGTTGCTGCCTATTAACCTAGTTGCAAACTGAATCATGTCATGTGCAGCAGTCCAGCCGTCCAGATAAAACAAAATTCGCTTCAACTTCATCTTCATCTACTATACAAGGTGCAACTAATATCAAAGATTTCCATTGGTACCAAAGTAATTAGGTAAAGACTCAAGGGTATGATATGTTATGCTTCTACTGTAGAAATTAACCTAATGCATTTGTTTTTCTATCCATTTTTCGCTTCTGTACAAACTTTGCATAATTGCATCCATCTGTTTGATGAAGCACGTGATGAATAAAAAAGGGACCAAATGGCACTTGTTTTGAGGTTCTTTGATGAAAGTGGTTGCATACAAGAAAGATTTTTTTGATCTTATACATGTTAAAGACACTATGTGTTAGTTCTCTATGTGTTTTGATGATAACTGACAATTGTAAACTCAAATTGAAGTTTGTCTTTGGTAAATTGAAAAACTTACTGTCAAAGACAAACTCGAGTTTGGGACGCGAGTTTGGACTTGACAGAGAGTAGCTCAAACTTTATGAACTTCGACAAACTCGAGTTTTGTGACACAGAGAGCACTCAAAGTTTTTCAAGTTAAGACAAACTCGAGTTTATATTTGTTAACTCGAGTTTGAACAAGGCAGAGAGGTTATCTCTCTTTTAAGGAAACTCGAGTTTGGTTTTGTAAACTCGAGTTTGGACCATACAGAGAGCATCTCAATATTTCTGAAGTTTTGAAAACTCCAGTTTGCACCATACAAAGAGTTTTCCATTTTTCCAAACATTTGTGGAAACTTGAGTTTAGTTTTATTAACTCAAGTTTGTACCATTTTGAACTTTTGAGAAGAGAGCTTTGCTCTATTTTGAACTTTTGAGAACTCCAATTTATATTTATAAACTCTAGTTTTGAGCTTTTGGACTTAAACATATTTTTCATCATAAAAGTCCAAAACTCGAGTTAGTCACTAATGAACTCAAGCTTTTGGACAATCATTCTCTACACATTGCTAAGGGTTTAATGTTTTCTTTCCCAATCAAGAAGCTGCTCTTCCAATGGGTTTAATTCAAGGGAAGTTAACCATAAACTTCTGTTCACCTGGATTAATAGAAGATTAGAGAGAAAAGTGACCAAAGTCTTCCTAACAACTAGTCCAATGTCTCTAATGGTTACATTGATCAATCCAACGGTCATTTAATGCTCTCTTCATATATAAGGAGTTGCATTCAAGTCTTCTCAACAACCAATCTGTACAAAACGAAAAGCATTCAAGTCTCAACTACTTCTTGTGTTTTCTATTCTTGTAAAGTATCTTTTGATACATTTGTACTTCAGTGATTATCTTATCTACTCTTAGAGAGAGTTTCATTTATTGAAATCATTTATTGTAAGAATCTCAAGTCAAGGGGACTTGGAGATTGGGTATATCAGTTTATAACTTGTATGGGGGAGTGTATCCTAGTGAGAGGATAACTTTCGAGTGCAGAGTGTATAACTGATTCTGAGAGATAGTGAAAATTTCAGAGTGTCTGGGGATTGGACGTAGGTCAAGTGTTGCAACCGAACCAGTATAAATTTGCTGTGTCTTGCTATTCTTTCATCTCCTCTTTTTTTGTTAAGTTTGAGCACTTTAAAAGAATTTTTAAAATCCCCAATTCACCCCCTCTTGGTGATTTACTCCGCTTTCACTATGGCATTAACTCTTAAAAAAGAATTGTGTGCTGTCCTTTCTAAGCATAATCTTGATATCTCTAACATTTATGGTTAAGGTTATGATGGGGCTAGTAATGTGAGAGGGGAATGAAATGGTTTACAAGCATTATTTCTCAATGAATGCCCTTCTGCATACTATGTGCATTGTTATGCTCATCAATTACAACTTGTATTGGTTGCTGCTTCTAGAGAAGTTATTCCTGTCCATCAATTATTTTTTTCAAATTTAACTTTCTTGGTGATTTGCTCCGCTTTCATTTGGTATCAAAGCAAGGTTTTCTCTAAAGAGCTTAACATCTCAAGAAGGATCGTTATGGACGGTATTCTACCTGATGGAGCTTTGATCAACAGACCACCGGGTTTCAATTGAGAGCACTACTCCTTCAGGAAAGCCAAATTCAAAGTCTTTGTATTGGCTTCTGAATATGACCTTTGGAGGGTGATCGAGAGAGGAGATTATGCTCCTTCAACTATTGAAGATGGAGTTAGAACTCCAAATCTTAAAGAGGAGTATGATGAGAATGACAAGAAGCTAGTCACTCTCAACAGTAAAGTTGTCCTCATGTTGCAAAGTACTATAAGTCAACAAGAGTACTTCCGTGTCTACACATTATCCTCAACTAAAGCTATGTGGGATGCGCTTGAGATTGCACATGAAGGGACTACTGGAATCAAGGAGAATAGAGTCAATACCCTCATGACAAAGTACGATCTTCTTCGTATGAAGTCTGGGGAATCCATTGGTGAATTCCAGCTTAGATTCACTTATATGATGAACCAACTTGCTGCATTGGGAAAAGTTTATGAACAACCTGTTCAAGTTAGAAAAATCTTGAACATTCTTAGTAAGGAATAGGAAGCCAAGGTTACCGCAATCGAAGAGGCTTGTGGAGAGTCAATGGCGTTCGTGGCAGCCTTGTTTGGCAGCTTGTCAAAGTATGAAGGCAAGATCAAGTTCATAAAGGGACTTGACGAGATCAATGGCAAGAACAAAGGGATTGCCCTCAAAGCTGTCAAAAAAGCCAAGGAATCAGATGATGAAGAAGAAGAAAATGAAGATGAGGAGCTAGGCATGATGGTCCGGAGATTCAAGAAATTCTACAAGAAGGACCAATGATACAAGAAGTTTCACAAGGGTAGCTCCAGCTTTGAGGCAAAGAAGCCAATCATTTACTACGAATGTGAAAAGCATGGCCATATCAAGTTAGAATGCCCCCAGCTGAAGAACAAAGATAAAGAAAAGAAGAAGTTCAATAAGTTCAAGAAGAAAGCTTATGTCTCAGCTATATGGGGAGATAGCTCATCCGATGAAGATGAAGCTGAAGAAGAGGATATAGCCAACATTTGCCTTGTGGCTCAAGAAGAGGAATTTGAGAATAAAGAGGTAAACGACTACGAACCAACCTTTGATGAGTTGTTATCGAATACAATTCTCTCCATTCTGAATTTTAAAAAATTGCGAAAGAACTTTTGGTTTCAAAAAGAAAAAGAAAATCTTTAGAACAACAAGTTCAAAATTCTTCTTTTTCTACTCCTACTCCTATTTGCCAAAACATTTGTGAAAAATATTGTGAAAAGAATTCAGAAAAGGTTTGTAGCAATTGCTGTGTTTTGGAGAAAAGAAATGTTTATCTTACGAAAATACTTGAGAAGTTCACTCAAGGTAGTGAAATGCTCAATGTTATCTTAAAACATCAAAGATTTACAAATGACAGATCAGGAATTGATTATAAACCTAATTTTGATAAAAAGAAAGACAAAAAGACATTTGGAGAAAAATCTTACATGAACTACTTTTGAAAAACGGTTCATTCTTCAAATCCTTTTGCTCATTGCAATCGTAAAGGTCATACTACTTCTTCCTATTTTCATATAAAGGAAAGAAAGAGTAAACCTGTAGGCAATTATCAATGGGTGCCTAAGGGATCTTATAAGGTTCCTAAGACACAAACTAACCCAAAAGGACCCAAGAAAAGATGGGTACCTAAGACTTGACCTTTCATGCCTTGCAGGTTTGTCTAAGAGCATCGAAATCCAACAAGTGGTACATTGATAGTGGATGCTCTAGACATATGACGAGAGATCAATCCAAATTTACTTCAATCAAGCCCAAGGATGGTGGCAAGGTGACTTTTGGTGGAAACCAATCCGGAAGGATTGTTGGTATTGGAGAAGTTGAAAACAATGAAGGACCACAAATTAAAGATGTCTACCTCGTGGAAGGCCTTTGTCACAATCTCCTCAGTGTGAGACAAAGCACTGATAAAGGTAACTTAGTTATCTTTGATTTTGAGGAGTGCTTGATCGTAAGCAAGGATGCTCTTTCGTTAGACATTGCAAAATCTAAAGCCTTATTCAAGGCTCCTAGAGAAGGTAATTGTTATACTCTCAATCTCTCTAGAAATTGTCTTGTTTCTGAAAAATATTTTATTGGTAACTTGGATGAAAGTTGGCTATGGCACAAGCGATTAGCTCATGTCAATATGATCCAACTTGACAAGCTGCTGAAAAAGGATTTGGTTATTGGTTTACCAAAACTTCGTTTTAAGAATGACATAATTTGTGATGCTTGTCAAAAAGGAAAAGAAACCAAATCATCTTTCAAATCTAAAAATGAAATTTCAACTAATAGACCTCTTCAACTACCCCATATGGATCTAGTTAGATCGGCTAGAGTAAAACGCCTCGGTGGCAATCTTTATACTTTGGTCATAGTTGATGATTTCTCTAGATTTGCATGGACTATATTTTTATCTTCTAAAGATGAAACATTTGATTAGTTTGTTGTTTTTGTCAAGAAGGTCCAAAACGAGAAAGGTCTCTCTATTACAGGAATTCGTACTGATCATGGTGGAGAATTCAAGAATCATGCATTTGGTGAGTTTTGTGACAATATGGGCATTGATCACAACTTCTCAGCCCTGAGGACTCCTCAGCAAAATGGTGGTGTGGAGAGAAAGAATAGAGTCCTCACCAAGATGGCAAGAGCAATGTTGAACGAGAATCATACCTCCCAAGTGTTTTGGGCTGATGCTATGAGTATGGCTTGCTACATCTCGAATCGAGCGTACCTCCGGAAGAAGGTGAACAAAACTCCCTATGAGCTGTACAAAGGAAGAAAACCCAATTTGGCTCATTTGCATGTTTTCGGATGCAAGTGTTTCATCCACAACAATGGTAAAGGATAACTTGGAAAAGTTCGATTCTAAGGCGGATGAAGGTATATTTTTGGGTTATTCAAATAGGAGTAAAGCTTGTAGAGTCTTTAATACTCGTACTCGTATTGTGGAAGAGTCTATGCATGTTGTATTATGTGAATCCAAATCTGATAACCCTTTGGATGATGATGAGAAAAATGTTTTCAAAAATCAATTCTTTTTTAAAACTACCCCTGTCTCTATTGAAAATCTTGAAAATATTTTTGAGGCTGATCCTCAAAACTCTTGCTAAAATTCTGATTAATCTCAGCCTAGAGCTTGGAAGTTCATTAGGAATCATCCTTTGGACCAAGTAATAGGTGATGTAAATCAAGGTGTAAGGACCAGAAAAAGTACTTTGAATGAAGTTACATTTTCTGCCTTTATATCAGAGATTGAACCCTCTAAAATTGATGAAGCCCTTTCAGACAATGATTGGGTGATAGCAATGCAAGAGGAGTTACATCAATTTGATAGAACTCAAGTTTGAGATTTGGTACCTAGGCCCAAAGACCATCCGATTATTGGCACTAAATGGGTATTCAAGAACAAATGAGATGAGTCAGCAATCATTGTCCGTAACAAGGCAAGATTGGTTGCAAAAGGCTATAATCAAGAAGAAGGAATTGATTATGAAGAAACTTATGCTCTAGTAGCAAGATTGGAAGCTATAAGGGTTCTTCTAGCCTTTGCTTGTGTCAAAGGATTCAAGTTCTATCAAATGGATGTAAAAAGTGTTTTCTTAAATGGTTTTATTCAGGAGGAAGTTTATGTTGAACAACCTCATGGTTTTCAAAGTGATTATCATCCAGATCATGTTTATCGTCTCAAGAAAGCCCTTTATGGCCTTAAGCAAGCTCCTAGAGCTTGGTATGAGCGATTAAGCAAATTCCTTCTTGATCAAGGTTTTGTTAGAGGAAAAGCAGACACAACTCTCTTCATTAAGAGTAATAAGCTTAGTGAAATTTTAATTGATCAAATATATGTTGATGATATAATATATGGTGCTTCTAATAATGCTTTGTGTGAAGAATTTGCTAAGAATATGCAAGGAGAATTTGAGATGTCTACATGGGATAACTCAATTATTTTCTTGGTCTGCAAATCAAGTAAAAGAAGAATGGGATCTTCATATCTAACACAAAGTATCTCAATGATCTGCTAAAGAAGTTTGGGATGGACCAATGCAATGGAGCTGATACTCCAATGAGCTCAACCACTTCATTGGATGCTGATGAAAAGGGCAAGGACTTCAATATCACTAAATATAGAGGAATAATTGGATCATTGCTCTACCTTATTGCAAGTCGTCCTGACATCCAATTCAGTGTGGGAATTTGTGCAAGGTTCTAATCCGCTCCCAAGGAGTCTCATGTTGAAAATGTGAAAAGGATCTTCAGATACCTTGTTGACACAAAAACTCTTGGATTGTGGTTTCCCAAAGGTCAACCTGAGCATCTGGTAGCATATTCAGATTCAGATCATGTCGGATACAAGACGAATAAAAAGAGTACAAGTAGCCAATATCAGTTCCTTGGTGGCTCACTTGTCTCTTGGTTCAGCAAGAAGCAAACAACCGTCTCTGTGTCATCGACTGAAGCTGAGTATATTGCTGCATCTAGCTGATGTGCACGAGTCTTATGGCTCAAGCAACAACTATCTGACTTGGGAATCAATCTGAAGGAAATCCCAATTCTGTGTGACAACACCAGCACAATAAGCTTGGCGAAGAATCATGTTCAACATACTCAGACCAAGCATATTGATGTGAGACATCACTTTATCAGAGACCATGTGAAAAAGAAAGATGTCAAAGTGATGTTTATCCCAACTCATCTTCAACTTAATGACATCTTTACCAAACCATTGGCTAAGGAGCAATTCAATTTCATAAGAAGAGAATTGGGAATGGTAAATCCCAATGAGTTGTAAGTATCTCTTACCTAATGTTAGTTATGGTTTTAATGATTATGAGTTACTAACTTAAGCATCGAGTGTATAGTTGTGGTTTATGCAGGATGCTCGAATTGCTAAAGTTTACTGTCAAGAGAAGCAAACTCGAGTTTGGGAAACTAAACTCGAGTTTATCGGGGACAGAGAGCAACCTCTGGTTTTGGAGAAAACCAAAACTCGAGTCATTAAGTGAGTACCTAGAGTTTTCATCAGACAGAGAGCAACTATCTTGTTGAAGAGAAGTGCAAACTCGAGTTGGTAAGTATAAACTCGAGTTTTTCGTGGAAGTTCAAGGGTTCATACATACATCCTTGAAGTTTAGGTAAGTTTGTTTAAATACAAACTCGGGTTCATTAGTATGAACTCGAGTTGTCGCGCCCTATTTAAATGTGAGTCTTGCATGTTCGTCTCCACTCTCTTTTAAACTCAAGTTTGCCATAGAGTTTCTCTCGTCCTCTCATCTCCTTCACCAAGTTCGACCTCCCAAACCCTATAATGGCTTCCAAGAAATCTGCTAGAGCCTCCCAAGATGCTGATTCTAACTATGAAGCATCTGGTTCTCTATCTCCTCCACCTCTGAAGCGACCTATGTGTGTGAAGCACACACCCAAAAGGTTTCGCTATGGTGTCGACAAGTCAATCCTTGGGGTTACTACTAGTACTAACGAGCCTGTTCACTCTCTAGACCAAAGGGGGTTACCATTCAAGAACCCTCTAACGTTCAACAAGAGCAGAGACCTGAATTAGAAGTTGAAATGGGAAAAGGGAAACATAAGCAAGCTGAGGTTTCTAAACCTCCTAAGAGAAAGAGGACTGCTTCTGAATCCAGAGGAAATGAAAAGGGTCAAGTTTCCTCGAAGGCTACCTCTGCTGCTCCTCAACCCTATGAGGAACCTCCTTCTATGGTACCTGATGCTATATTTGAGATATATCTTCATTCCTCTGCTTCTCAAGGTTTTGCCATTGCTACTTCCATTTTATCAAATGAAATTGCTGCAAAATTCAAAGAATCTTTCCTGAAGAAAGAATTCTGTCCTATTGTGTCTGTTGACTTGCCTAAATTGAAAGAAGATTGTAACTTAGATCTTTCACCTTGGCTAAGTCAGTTTGAATCTTTTCTTTCCATTTCTACTTCTTTCACTCCAAATATTGTCAAGTTATTATATTTTAATATGGAGTGGGATAACTTAGAGGATTGTGACAAAATTTTAGTAGAAGAAAGGATTTCTATTCAAGTTAAAGGAGTAAAGATCACTATTTCTGCTTCTATTATCAATTCTATCTTGAAAATTGATAATCCTCCTCTTGTTCCTTCGATTCAATGTAGTAATAGAGAAGTTTTTGAAATTCTGAGCCCAAATGAACCAATCCTTGAGGATCGATTGGTTTCATCATCTTTTCCTCTTGTTTCTATGCCCCTAGTTCATAGAGCTCTTTGGTATATTTATTCTAGGAACCTCATTCAAAAGGGTGGTAATTTCACTCATTTTGCAAAGAAGGATTACCCTCTCTTTGCTGCCATTGTCAACAAAGTTCCTATGAATGTTGGCCACTAGATTTTCCAGGAAATGGCCAAGTTTCGTTTCTCATCCAGAAAGCCTTCCCACATTCCATTTCCTTCTCTTGTGTCAAGTTATCTTATTTTATCACAAGGTATGGTATGTTGGTACTGTTGAAACATTGAAGACACCTCTAGCTTTTGGGAAGCAACAGTTGAATCTCATGAGGATCAACTTTGAAGAAGGATCTGGGCAATCAAGGGCCCCATCTAGATCCAAAGCATCGCATGCTAGAGCCCAAGAGGCATAGTTTACTCCCCTTCCTCCTCAGTCTTCAATGCCTCTGACTTTGATGCTAGAGTCAAGGCTATTGTGGATGCTGCTATATTGGAGATGACAAAAAAGATAGAGGTTGAGGTTGGAAAGTTGGTGGAAGAGGTTACTAAGGGCAACCATGAGATGGTAGTTGCCAAGATGAATTGAAGGAGAAAGTAGAGAACCTTACTGGTCACATGGAGTATCAGGATGCCAAGATGTCTACCTTGATGGTCAACAATGTTAGTTTAAATGACAAGATGGATAAAATCTTGAAGCTGCTGAGTTCTGGTTCTGCATCTGGTCTTGGTACCCCAGCTGGCCCTAGTTTCAGCTCTCCCAAGCAAGAATCCTCGCCCTCATTCACCTTCACCACACCCATTGTCACTTTATCTCCCATTGCCTCATCCACTCCAACTACTAAAATTATTCCTCCTTCTCACACCTCCACCATAAAGCTTGATGTACCTCCTTCTACCCCTCTTGTAGACCCTGCACCTGACGATTCTATCTCAGCTCCACCTCTATTTGGTGATGACAAAGGGGAGAAAAGCTAGAGCAATGAAGGGTTGTGAAGAGTTTGTGTTAGTTGTGTAGTTTTGAGTTTGTGCAGTTTCTATTTCTGAGTTGTAGTTGTGCATTTTGTTCTTAACTGATATATTTTGCTGATGTAATGTACTCTTCTTTTGAAATGAAATGAAATGTCAGTTGAAATTGCTTCTGCTATTGTGCTTTATCTATGATATTTGTGTTTTTTTCATATGCATTTCATCCTGCTTTGCAAATTCATTTCAAAAATGCCAAAATCTATCAAACTCTTTGAACTTTTAGTTTACAAGTGTTGTCATCATCAAAAAGGGGGAGAATGTTAATTCTCTATGTGTATTGATGATAAATGACAATTGTAAACTCAAATTGAAGTTTGTCTTTGGTAAGTTGAAAAACTTACTGTCAAAGGCAAACTCGAGTTTGGGATGTCAAATTCGAGTTTAGACTTGACAGAGAGTAGCTCAAACTTTATGAACTTCGACAAACTCCAGTTTGCTTCAGCAAACTTGAGTTTGTATGACACTGAGAGCATTCAAAGTTTTTCAAGTTAAGACAAACTCGAGTTTATATTTGTTAACTCGAGTTTGAACAAGGCAGAGAGGTTATCTCTCTTTTAAGGAAACTCGAGTTTGGACCATACAGAGAGCATCTCAATATTTCTGAAGTTTTGAAAACTCCAGTTTACCTTTGTAAACTCCAGTTTGCACCATACAGAGAGTTTTCCATTTTTCCAAACATTTGTGGAAACTCGAGTTTAGTTTTATTAACTCAAGTTTGTACCAAGCAGAGAGCTTTGCTCTATTTTGAACTTTTGAGAACTCCAATTTATATTTATAAACTCTAGTTTTGAGCTTTTGGACTTAAACATATTTTTCATCATAAAAGTCCAAAACTCGAGTTAGTCACTAATGAACTCAAGTTTTGCTCCTATTCAAAATATGCTTCAAAGATCAAATCACGACATTCTTCTCTGGATGAAGTAAACTCGAGTTTAGTTTACAAACTCTAGTTTAGGCTTTTGAAGAAAAGTTACAAACTCCAGTTTGGATGAACAAACCGAGTTTGTGTTGCCCAGTTTGAAAATCAAATTGCTCGAATTTAAGAAATCTTCATGTTTAATCTTAATACTTATCATCATCACTCATTACTATTCCTAGCTATGTTTAATAAATTTGTTAGTGAGTTTCAGATGGTTTAAAGAATATTAAATAAAGATTTGGCTTAAAGCAAAAAGTGACGTCATCACATTTATTGCAAAGTCCAAAAAACTTGCATTCTTTTGGACAATCATTCTCTACACGTTGCTAAGGGTTTAATTCAAGGGAAGTGAACCATAAACTTCTGTGCACCTGGATTAATAGAAGATTAGATAGAGAAGTGACCAAAGTCTTCCTAACAGCTAGTCCAATGTCTCTAATGGTTACATTGATCAATCCAACGGTCATTTAATGCTCTCTTCATATATAAGGAGTTGCATTCAAGTCTTCTCAACAACCAATGATCTGTACAAAACGAAAAGCATTCAAAGTCTCAACTACTTCTTGTGTTTTCTATTCTTGTAAAGTATCTTTTGATACATTTGTACTTGATGATTATCTTATCTACTCTTAGAGTTTCATTTATTGAAATCATTTATTGTAAGAATCTCAAGTCAAGGGGACTTGGAGATTGGGTATATCGATTACAACTTGTATGGGGGAGTGTATCCTAGTGAGAGGATAACTTTTGAGTGCGAGTGTATAAGCGATTCGAGAGATAGTGAAAATCTCGAGTGTCTGGGGATTGGACGTAGGTCAAGTGTTGCAACCGAACCAGTATAAATTTGCTGTGTCTTGCTATTCTTTCATCTCCTCTGTTTTGCCGTTAAGTTTCAGAGCACTTTAAAAGAATTTTTAAAATCCCCAATTCACCCCCTCTTGGTGATTTGCTCCGCTTTCACTATGGCATTAACTCTTAAAAAAGAATTGTGTGCTGTCCTTTCTAAGCATAATCTTGATATCTCTAACATTTATGGTTAAGGTTATGATGGGGCTAGTAATGTGAGAGGGGAATGAAATGGTTTGCAAGCATTATTTCTCAATGAATGCCCTTATGCATACTATGTGCATTGTTATGCTCATCAATTACAACTTGTATTGGTTCGCTTCTAGAGAAGTTATTCTGTCCATCAATTTGTTTCAAATTTAACTTTCATTGTTAATATTATATGTTCATCTAGTAAACGATATGTCGAGTTACAAGCTACCAAGTTGGATGAAATTGCATATTTGCTTGAGATTAGTGAACTTGAAATTGGTAAGGGGCAAATCAAATTGGTACCTTGAAATGGGCTGGAGATACTCATTGGAGTTCTCATTTTTACTCTATTTGTAGTATGATAAATATGTTTGCAGCAACTTGTTCTGTTTTTTAAAAGATTATTGTTGATGGATCAACTTATTGTCAAAGAGGGGATGCTGATGCTGCTTATAATATTTTGACTTTATTTGAATTCATATTGATCCTACCCTTGATGAAATAAATCATGGGAATAACAAATGTTCTTTGCCAAGCTTTGCAAGAACAATCCTAAGATATAGTTAATGCAGTGAATTTAGTTGGTATTACAAAAGTTCTCATTCAAAAATTGAGAGAAGATGGTTGGTCGAATTTATTGAAAAATGTGACATTTTCTGTGAGCAACATGAGATTGATGTTCTTAACTTTAGTGCTCCATATATAGCACGACAAGGACGCTCCTGTCATCAAAAAGATCATATTACAATGGAGCATCATTATAAAGTGGAAATATTTTTAGTTACAATAGATAAACAGCTGCAAGAGTTGAATATGAGATTTAAGGACAAAATTTTGGAGCTTTTGACACTTAGCTCTCATTTGATTCCTAAGGATGCTTATAAAGCTTTCAACATTGATAATATTTGCACTCTTGTTGCAAAATACTATCCGCTGATTTTACTGAGCAAGAGAAGATAATTTTGAAGCCTCAACTTCAACATTTTGTTATTGATGCTTCTAGTCATCTAGATTTGAAGAATCTATCAACTCTACTTGAATTATGTTGTGCTTTGATGAAAATAGGAAAATCAAATTGATCGATTGATACGCCTCTTATTAACTCTTCCAGTTTCAACAGCTACCTCAGAATGCTCGTTTTCAGCAATGAAAATAATTAAGACTGTTGCGTAACAAGATTGAAGATGATTTTATTGCAGATAATATGGTAATTCATATTGAAAGAGAAATAGCTAACACTTTCACTATCGATTCAATTATTGATGATTTCAAGTCATTAAAAGAGCGAAGAACATTACTTTAAGTGAAGGTAATTTTTAATTGTTTCATTTAGTATAACGTTTTATTAATTTTGAATTATAAATTACATTGTTAACTTTTAATATTTTGATATGGGAAAAACACTTCTCATGTTGTAGGAGAAGTGTATTCTCATGTCACACACACATGAAATGGTGAGATCCACATATATATAATTAGCATTATATATATATATATATGTGGGTCCCACCATTTCATGTGTGTGTAGGAATCTTCTTCTTCTCATGCAACATGAGAAGTTTAAACCCCTTTTGATATATTATATAACAGCAATCTTCGGAATTTTATGATATCTTCTCATTTTGTAATTGATATGACATCCATACTAGAAACATGTATGTTATTTTATACATTAGAATTGTTAATTAGAAATCTGAATATTTTAAAAATGTTATATAATCATAAAATTTTTAATTAGTTAATAAGTATACATTTGCCCCCCCCCCCAAAAAAAATATTTATCCCAAGGTCCGTCCCTACTCGTGGGTATTCCGTAATGTAATCAAGAGCTTTGTATCAAGTATATTGTGCTATTTCAACAAAATGTAATGAAATTTTAAAATTATTATAGTTTTTTATTATTGAATTTTAATGAAATTTTAAAATTATTAATCTATCTTTGAAATTTAGTGGTGTACTCCCCTCTAGAAACAACCAATTTAGACATTTTAAAGCATAACAACATTTAACAAAATGTTTTTAAAACATTGAAATAAAAATTAATAAATTTATGATAAAATATAAAATATGTCAAGTTGAAAGTTGATAAACAATAGAAAAATGTATTTAAAATATTACAAAATAAATATATATGTTGAGGAAGGATGTTTTAGTAAATAAAGAAAGCGTCAAGAGCATAAAGTTTCATTATCATCCCATACTCCCTTTGGTAGAAGAGGTCATGAGTTTTATACTCCATATTGTCAAATAGGATTGGCTGTATGTGTGGTGGGTGTATAGGTCCCCTTACTCAGGGTGGATCTTAGTAGAGACATGGGGCCATGGCCCCCAAAAAAAAAATTATTGTTCAGATTTTTTTTTTTAATTTAATATAATGTAAAAATATATGTTATCCTATATATTAAACTTGTTAAAATACTTTTATTATACATTTGGCCTCCCAAATATTTATTATTTAAATTAGTTTATGAGTAGACATGTGGCCCCCAAATATTTATACTAAGCTCCGTTGTTGCCCTTACTTGTGCGGGGTTTTAAATTGTCCAAATAAAAAAAGTAAATAAAGAAATAAGGGAATCTCAAGAAAAACCCTTTTGAAATTCAAAATGTCAAATATGTAATTTCACAATAATATGAGTTGTCAATTGATTTACTGTTCTTGTTAATCCCATTACTATTATTGTCAATAGGATTTTGAATTTCAAGTTTTATTTTTCTGTCATTCTCCCTAACCAAAGTTAAATTAAAAGGAAAAAAAAAAATCACTTGAATTTCAAAATCTCAAACTAGTCTTGTTGCCTATAAGGGTATTGGTACTCCCTCCGGTCCTAATTATAAGACAATATTTAAGAGTTAGTTTTGGTCCTAATTATAAGACAACATTTTAATTTTTGTCAATTTCTTCCTAAAATACCCCTATTTTATTCTCTCAAGTGTATTTAGTTTTTGGTGAGTGCATGTATGTTGATGTGTAGACTCTTACAGTAAGTAAAACTTTTAAATTGTTGGATTTTAATTTACTTATTAATCGACATTAATTTGTCAATATATATATATATATATATATATATATATATAGACACACACATTTACACACACATACAAATATGTGTGTGTGTGTGTGTCTACACACAAATACACACACAGTCACACATGTGTGTGTGTTTATACATATATGTGTATTTGTGTATATATGTGTGTACATATATGTATATCTTTGTGTGTGTTTGTCAATATATATGTGTGTGTGTATACGAGATATATATAAATATGTGTGTTATGTTTATACATATATGTATATTTGTGTATCTATGTGTGTGTACATATATGTATATCTTTGTGTGTGTTTGTCAATATATATATATATATATGTGTGTGTGTGTGTGTGTGTGTGTGTGTGTGTACAGATATATATAAATATGTGTGTGTGTTAATACATATATGTATATTTGTGTATCTATGTGTACATATATGTATATCTTTGTGTGTGTTTGTCAATATATATGTGTGTGTGTATACAAGTATATATAAATATGTGTGTGTCTATATTGTGTGTGTATAATATACATATATATATGCACATATATGTTTATATAGCAAAACCATTAGTTCAATTAGAAAGCATGTAGAAAGAAAAAATTTAGGTTGGAGAAGTATGTGGTAGGGGTTGTTGATTTACTTTTACTTATGTCATTTTAAATTTACATAAGGGCATTTTAGGAAAATGAATAAAATTAACTAATTTAACCCCTCTCCTTAATCTCCCCAAAATCGGTTAAATATGTCCTATAATTAGGACCGGAGGGAGTATTAACTACAAGAGTATAGCAATTGATAACTCATTTTAGTAGGAAATAACTGATTTAGGATTTTGAAATTCAAACAGTATTTTCTTATCTTTTTCCCTAAATTAGATGAATTAATGTGAATTAATTGTTGTATGAAAGAAAATTATTATTATTTTAAAAATAGAAGTAACATTTGTTTAAGATAATTTTAAATTTTTTTTTATATAAAGAACAGGCAAGCCAAGGCTTGAAAAAGAGAAAAGGGACAAGACTATGAAAATCTAGCCCTTAATACAAAAGGAAGGCCAAAAAAACTAGGCTTGGCAGACCGATTGGTTCTTTAGATACATTTGAAGACATCCGGCGGAAGCGGCAGCAATAAAACCACATCCGCCTCAGATTGGTTATCATGACCATGCTTGGCCATATAGTCTGCACAAGAGATGTTTTCTCTTGGAGTATAGTAGATCTCAACGCTCCAATCCTAGAAGAGGAGGTCCTGAGTCTCTCTGATGATGTCTCTCAGGGGATGATTAGTACAACAATCTCTCATGAGAATGTTGACGGCCTCGATAGAATCAGAGTATAGGAGGATTCTCACGAAGTCCCGTCCGGCGCCCCACTTTTAATCCTGTCATGATGGCATAGAGCTCAGCTTCAATCACTGAATGATGTCCGAGAGATTTATGGAATCCCATCAGCCAATGACCGTGAGAGTTCCTAATTACTCCTCCACAAGCTGCTTGGTGATAGTAGCGCACCGAGCCATCCATATCAATGCGAACCTGTGTCCACCTGGAGGAGGGGACCAAGACTCTTCGTGATCCCGCCAAGATGGAAAATTACGTGAGCAAGAACATGATTGGAGGTATTTTCCATTAAGAGATAATTGCAAAAGTGAAGCATCCCCCTGGTATCTGTCATCTCGTCGTTGAACAGGAATTTGCACCTCGTTGTCCAGAGGATCCAGCACCCCAAACTAAAAACTCTTGGCCAAGAGAAATTTTGAAATCTTCCAGTTCCTGGGTTGTGATAGACATTCCAATTAAGCCAAGCACGCAAATTACCCGCAAAAAAACTGGGAAAAATAGTTAGGCCTTAAAATTTGTTTCCAAAAGTTTTTTGCTCTCACACAGTCCCTGATTACGTGAATCACGGTTTCCTTGCTATTACAAGGAAACAGGCAAATGTTGTCAGCAGAGAGACCTCTTTTTAGGCGGAGAGAATTAGTAACCAGCCTCTCATGGGCAACTTGCCACATAAAAAATTTAACTTTCTCGGGAACTGCCATTTCCACATCAAAGCCCGAAGCGTTATCGTCGTTCTTTCATGATCGTAAAGGTAATTGTAAGCGAGACTTGACAGAGAAGCAACCATCTCTCGCAGCTCTCCAAGAGAAATAGTCAGGGAGATTGTTAGAAGGGGGATGGGTTTTAGAGATAATATTTATGATTGAAGGAGGCAAAATGCCCCGCCATCTGTCAATATCCCACCTACCACTCACCAACAATTGATCACGAACAGTCTCGTCCTCATTAACAAAGGAGGGGTCAGCAACGAAGGCCATAAGGGGACGATCGATAGGGAGCCAAAGATCATGCCAGAATTTAGAATCGACCCCATTATTAACCTTTTTCCCAACTCCCGAAAGAAACTTCTCCCAAACTTGAGCAATTGCTTTCCACGCAGGGGAAGAGTTCCTTTTCTTGGTGACATTGGGAAGGGGAAGGTGACCGCAATTATATTTAGACCAAAGGCATTGAACCCATAGATCATGCTTTTCGTCAAAAGACTCCAACAAAGTTTCATAATAAAGGCCTTGTTTTGACGACGAAGATTCTTGAAGCCAAGGCCCTTGCTTTCTCGCTTGAGTCACTTTGTCCCAAGCTATGAGATGCATTTTTTTCATATCCTCCTCTTGAGACCAAAGGAACCTCCTCGAAATCTTATCAAGCTCATTGATAGTACAGATAGGGAGGAGAGTTGATTTGCATACAATAGCTAGGAAGAGCGGATAGCAAGATTTAATCAACACAGCGACCAGCAATAGATAAGAATTTGTTTTTCCATGCCGACAGCTTCTTTTTTGCTTTTTGCACAATGGGATAGTAGGTGGCTTTCGTGACTCTCTTATGAATGACAGGCACCCCAAGGTATTTACCAAGATCAGGGGTTAGACCAATCCCAAGAAGTTGACTTAACTCCATAGCTCTGTTAAAATTTACATTTGAGGAGCAGAACATGCGAGACTTATCTAAATTAATTTTGTGGCCCGAGACTTCCCAAAAACTTCTCATCACTTTATGGACTTCCACCATTTGATTAGGGGATGCCTCCGTAAATAGAATAAGATCATCAGCGAAGAAAAGATGAGAGATGTGGGGGCCACCTCTTTTGAAGAAGAAAGGTTTCCAGCGCCGGGCCTCACACTCAGCTCTAATAAGATGCCCCAATCGCTCCATACAGAGAACAAAGATATCTGGGCTGAGAGGATCACCTTGTCTGACTCCTCTAGAAGGGGTAAAGCACGGGCTTTCCTCACCATTCCAGAGAATAGACATAGATGTGGTCGAAATGCAGGCCATAATGAGGTTGATAAGGTTGTCTGTCAACTTTAAACCGGCCAGAGTATTCCTGATGAAGCCCCAGTCGAGTCTATCAAAGGCTTTCTCCATATCGATCTTAATGGCGACAAACCCTTTCTTTCTACCCTTAGATCTCATAGAGTGGATAATCTCTTGGGCAATAAGGATATTGTCACAGCTGGATCTTCCTACAATAAAGCTGCATTGTTCAGGGCCGACGAGAGTTTTCATGACTCCTTTAAATCTATTCGCCAAGACCTTGGTAATAATTTTGAAGCTGACGTTACACAAGGATATAGGGCGAAAGTCCCTTAAGAAAGAAGGATTGTCAACTTTAGGAATGAGGACAACCTTGGACTTGTTAACGGTGGTCATGCTAGAGGGGTTCTCAAAACAGTTTTCAATAAAATCACAAATTTTGGAACCAACGACATCCCATTGAGTTTGGAAGAAGTGAGCCTGGAGGCCGTCAGGACCCGGGGCCTTGAAAGCTCCCATAGCGAAAGTAGCATTCTTAATTTCAAGTCTCGTAACTTTTCTTGAGAGCATGTGCAACTCATGAGGGTCAATGGTAGGGAAGTTGGAGCACCACTCATTCGGATCTTTCACAAAGGCGTCTTGAGAATACAAATTTAGGAAGAGGTCGTGCGCCATCATTTTCGCAGTGTCTTGATCCTCAATCCACTCCCCAGAGTCGTTTTGAATGGCAGCGATTTTTTGCTTTTTTCTTTTAATCACAGTAGATGCATGAAAGAATCTTGTATTTCTATCGCCCCCTGAAGCCAATTACACCTGGACTTTTGGAACCAGAAGAGTTCCTCTTGAGTAGCCACTTTATGATAGTCACTCCAAAGTTTCTTCTCAAGTCTATAAAGTCCAGTATTCAAGTTTGCCCTTCTGCTCCTATCAATTCCTTCCAGGCGGCGGATCAACTCGTGTTTCTTCTTAGAGAAGTTACCCACCGTGAGTATCATGCCAATTTCGAGCAATGTTTTGAAAATTTTGCAGCCCTTGAACCCAATTTTTCTCATGCCAAGCTTCCTTAGTGATATCCTTAAAATCGTTCTCCAAAGACCAGGCAATTTGGTAAGAAAATGGTTTCTGGAAATTTATTCTCAGGGATGCGGGATTAGTATTCACCACCACGATCCGATGATCAGATTTAAATTTGAGCTCATGCCAAACGACAAAGTTGGGGAAATGATTAAGCCAACTAATATTGGCGAAGACCCAATCGAGCCGCTCTTTCAAACCATGCCATTCCCAAGTAAATTTTTCTCCCTGAACCCTAGCTTCAATGAGATTAGTGTCGTCAATACAATCTCGAAACTGGAGAATTGAGGTCCAAGGTGGGTCCGCTCCACCAAGTTTGTCGTTAGGAGACAAGAAAGCATTGAAATCCCCCAAGACCAACCAAGGGAAAGTAACATTAATAGCAAGAGAACGAAGGGAGTTCCAAAGAGAGGATCTCGCTTAGCAGTAGTTTCCCCATAAACGGCGGTCACAAAGAGTCAAGTTGTTAGTGCTAAGCTCCCCGATTTGACAATGAAGCAATTGGGTAGAGGAGGAAATGTAGGTAATATCGAATTTATCATTGTTCCAAAGAAGCCAAATACCCCCAGAAAAACCAGTTGATTCCACCCGAATCCAATTGGTAAAACCAAGCTTACGACAAACCTTATCGGCTCTATCACCACTAATACGCGGCTCCATGAGACAGAAAATATTAATACAGTAGTTATTAACAATATCTTCAAAGGTTAATGGGAAAGTCCGGCTACCGGCTCCCCTACAATTCCAAGAGGCTATAAACATATTTAAAAAATACAAATAAAAGGGATGGAAATACTTACCTGGAGCCTTGAACTTCATCTTCATACTGCTGCTCCAATTGAGTTTTTGCCACAAAGGTTCCCTTGGCTTCTAAGAAATCTGGTGCGACATCCTCATTCGGGTCCCAATGGTCAGGTGGTCGAGTGGTGCTAAAATGAGCCAAACTATTATTGTGCTCCAAGGAAGGGTCAGCATTGGGATGCTCATTAACTTCAATCTTCTGATTGTTCACATTGTCCAAGCCTCCATGAACAATATTATGCATGCGTTGGGCTTTTGATTTCATGCCAGTTGATTTTTTGTGGCCCACTTGAGGAATTAGATCATTATTGGTGGGTGAAATGACTTTATTTGGTTGGCCCAGCGCATTAGAGGACTCAGGGAGGCCCATCGCAAAACTAGGCCCAAAAGCAGCCCCATTTTCATTGATTAAAATTATGCCTTCATCCATTTCAGATGGCCCAGACGAGGAAGCCAAATTCCCCTCCACTGTGATGCTCGGCCCAATAGTAATGGCTGGCCCAACTAATTGCATTAATTTTGGCCTGTATTGAATTTTCTGTTTTGAAAATATTTCAACTCCTTTATTCCCCAATTTTCCAGTTGTCCCCTTCTTTTTTCCCATGTTCGACATCTTCATCGAGGGATCCAAGGGATTTCTGTCCTTTCTGACCTCAGCTTGCTCCAGTCGAGGTACGATCATCTGTCCGGCGGCAAGAGAGGGAGAACGTATAGGTTTTTCAAATAAAAGAGGGGCTTTTGTAATTAAAATAAAATATAACAGAAGTTATGTATTTTGTTATACTCTCCCCAGTATTAAATATAAGATATTTTTAACTAATTCATATGGAGTATATAGAATAAAAAAGGATTTAAGATAATTATTTGTAATTTATTTGTACACAATTTGTGACTTTTTTAAAAAATACTCCTACAAGTTTGAAAATACTCCTTCGCATATAATATAACAAAAAAGTCATTATTATACTCGTGCTTCATGTCATTATTATTATTATTTGCCGAAAAAGTTGTAATTGTTTACATAGTGTAACTGATGGTTTGTTTTTTGTTTTGTTTTTTTTTGTTCCATTACTGATGGTTTGTTGATACACCCAAAAAAAAAGGGTAACTGATGGTCAACTACGTGCACATCTGTACAGGCTCCAACAAAAGTGGTGCTTTCTTTATGTCTCGCCCACATACAAATGCATTCCCGATTATTGTGAACCAAGTTATTTAGAGTAAATATCATTTTTGGTTCCTGACAAAAAATGTGATCCCTATTTTGGTCCCTTACAAAAAAAAAATGTTCTTTTTAGTTCATAAAAAGGACGAATAAGGGTCGATTGGTTGACATTTTGATTCCTCACAAATTTCCAAAAGGTCATTTTTAGTCCATAAAAAAGACGAATAAGAGTTGATTTTTTTGTAAGGGATTAAAATGGGGTCCGTGTTTTTTGTCAGGGACCAGAAAGGGTATTTACTCAATTATTTAAAAACAATCCTACTATGAATAGTTTGACTTTGACTTTGACTTTTTTTAATTTAAAAAATAGCTAAAGGACAAAATGATACTTCGAATGTTTATAATGATAAAGGGATGTTAGTACCTGATTTGTTTTTGTTTTTTTCAAATTAGAAAGAAATGATACAAATGCTCTTATTATTATTATTTTTTAAAAATTATCCCATTGGCCGTCGCTGCTGGGACTCTGGTGGCCGGCCAGCAACCACCCTTGCTGGCATCTGGAGCTCTAATGGCTGGTTGGTCACTGAAGCTCCAACAGGACGGTTGCTTTCTTTATGTCCCACACACATATAAAATGCATTACCAATTATTGTGAGCCAAATTATTTAAAAACAATCCTACTATGAATAGTTTGAGTTTTGTAATCTTGATATAAAATAGAGAAAATCTCACAAAAAGAATTTTAAAAATAAGAAAAGACTAAATAGTGTATCAAATATTCATAATAATAAAGATAGTAGAGACATATTAGTATTTGATTTGTCCTTTTTAAATTTGAATGAAATTACACAAATGCCCTTAGATATATTATTTACATAGTGTAACCTATTTGGGTTTGGTTATGATCTACTCCCTTACCTTTCTTTTTTTTCATCTCGGTAGTTGAATTGAAATACCGATGGTTCGGATCTAATGATTTATAAAAATATTAATAAATTATTAAGAAATAATATTTTTATAAATTATTAAATCTGAACCATTGAGATTTCAATCTAACTATTGTGAGATGAAAAAGGATTAGAAGTAGATAGTAAGAAAAGTGGATCATAGCTAAACCCAACCTATTTAGCTTTTTTTTATACAAATATCCGTATATATATTATTTACATAATTAATTTATTTAGCTTCTTAATCTCTTAAAATAAATTATACGCAGTTCAAAATGCCGGAGGTTGTATCATTTTTTGAGAGGATTGGGTACTTTTTGTAGATAGTGAATCGGCAAACAGCTTTGGCCTTTGGGAACGGCCGAATTATGAGCGTTAGCTGAACCGTAGGAAGACTTAGGGCCCGTTTGGTTGACGGGGTGGGAGGAGGGAAAGGAACTTAATTAAGTTCCCACGCAAGAAACCCGTTTGGTTCGTTCGGCTCCCGGAACCCAGATTCCCGCCAGTATTGAAGCTCCCTCAAGGCTAGGAATTTGAGATCCCTTATTTTTGGCGGGATCGTGAAAAAAGAGCCGGGAGAGTGATTTATTGTGACTGAAAAGCCCCTGCGTAGCCAGAATCGACATTCGTTCTGCAAGAAGGAGTAGACCGAAGAAGCGTGGTCGACAGCAACGTTGAATCGAAAGCGTAGGCAACGAATATCGATTGGAGGTAAGACAATGGCTTTTGTGGTCTGTGCGCTGTGCGGTAAAAAAAAATTGCTTTTCCTCTTTGGTTGTGCCATCTTGGGACGGAAGGAAAAATAGTGTTGGGAACAAATTTTGAGTACTTTTTCTTGCCATTCATGCGTAGTAGGTAGGGTGTGGGTTGCGTATTCTTGAGGAAGGGAAGTGACGAAGCCATATGTGCACGGTGGCTGAAAATTCTTCTTGTTCTTCTTCTATGTAGGAGGTGTAGCTGTGTAAAATCGAAATGAATATTTGCCGGAAATCTTTGTGTTAAGTTTTTCATACGCTAAATTGATATTTGTTTGAAACATGTATTGCTCAATAGTGTTTGCGTTTATGTGTTTTTCCATTGTTTCCCTTGCATGTAGGACTTGTCTTTGTGTTGATGTGAACAATGTGTGATGACAAGTTTTGTGTTATTTGTGTATAGCTACATTTAAACCGGTATGGGAACCATTTGGAGTATGGATAAAAATTTGGAAATGTATTAGTCTTGAGTCAAGAGAAAAAGAACATATGTGTCAATGTTAGAAGTAGACATACTAGTATGTAAAGAGGAGTAGTAGATGATAATGAAAACCAAATCGGTGTGGGAAAAAATTTGTAGGTATGGATCCAAAGGCGGAGGAAATGGTTGCAATGTTGGTGGGTGCATATTTGTGCTTCTAGCGGTGAGGACATTGATTGTCACTATGATAGTTGCGGTGGGACCAAGTAGGCCGAGGCACTTAGGACAGGTCGTATAGATTAGACTTTCATGCCAAGAGAGCGAATTTGAGGGCAATGGTATATGTAGTGATTCCACGCTTCAACACAATTAGGATGTATCGGGGAACGTTTGATAAGTTGTGTCACATGTTAGACACGATTGGTGGATTGAAACCAACTAACCATATGCTAGTTGATGAGCAAGTGGCAATGTTCCTTCACATCCTAGGCCATCATGTCAAGAACAAAAGAGTAATCCAATTTGAGTTTGGAAGGTCGGGCGAAACAATTAGTAGATACTTCAAACTTGTGTTGAATGCAACCATGTTTGCAATCATTGCTTCTGAAGAAACCGGAGCCTATTCCGGAGGAGTCCAATGATAATCGATGGAAGTGGTTCAAGGTATGTACCATGTGTATTTTGTGTGACATGTTTAGATTCATAATGATTCAACAAATTATGGTTTTACTACATGCATGAATAATTGCTCATGGTTGCAGGGTTGCCTTGGTGCATTAGATGGCACGCACATACGCGTACAAGTCCCTGCAGAGAAAAAGGGGAGGTACATAAATAGGAAGGGAGAGGTAACTACCAATGTTCTGGTTGTATGCTCACTTAGGATGGTCAATTCATATACGTCTTGCCGGATGGGAAGGGTCATTTGCAGATGGGAGGGTGTTGCGAGATGCAATTAGAAGACAACATGGCCTACGAGTACCACAAGGTATACACGTTATAGTTGGTGCAAGAAATATGTATGTATATTCCTCTGTTAAGATGATGAAGAAACTGAATCACGTGTTGTCGTTTGTGCCATAGGAAACTACTACTTGGTTGATGCAGGGTACACAAATTGCCAGGGTTTTTTTTGGCTTCGT
Source organism: Acacia melanoxylon (assembly GCA_019022615.1). Taxonomy (NCBI): domain Eukaryota; kingdom Viridiplantae; phylum Streptophyta; class Magnoliopsida; order Fabales; family Fabaceae; genus Acacia; species Acacia melanoxylon. The sequence continues at coordinate 1,975,996 of JAFJYJ010000002.1, forward strand.
ATAGAGGACAAAGATACCACCTTAATGAGTGGAGACAAGGAAGGCAACCGCAAACTCCACATGAGTGCTTCAATATGCGACATTCGGCTGCCCGTAATGTGATTAAGAGGTGCTTTGACATACTTAAGTTACGTTGGGCAATCCTCCGGAGCGCATCCTATTACCCCATCAAGATCCAAAACGAGATACATCCTCGCATGTTGCCTTATCCATGTCGATTCGTCGTGAATCAATCCAAGATCCTCTTGATGAGCAGCTTGAATCATTTGACGTTGGCCATCCCACTATGGATAACATCCCTATGATTCTGATGGAAACAAGTGATGAGTGGAATAATTTTAGGGAAAATGTTGCGAATGACATGTTTCTTGCATTTGTGGCACGTGCGATAATTGATGATTCTGTACAATATTGTTAAGCATTAGACTATGTGCATCTTCATTTGGTTGTCTTATGTTAGTATGAACAACGATTTCGGGTGTGACTTGAATGAAACAATTTGTGTTACAGTTAGTGCAATGTGTGCAAATTATGATATGTTTATGTCGCACCGTATGCAAATTAATTCTATATTTGTTTCTCTGTCACATGTGAGTTTTTTAGATGGAGTAGGGTGACCAAGCAGCAAAGGGGAAACAAAAAATGTGGTCGTCGAGGAGGACAAGGTTTTGGTTGATTTGCCTTGTGAGTATGAAGGTTGATCAACACTTCATCGGCGATAACGGTTTCGGTCGGGATTTGCAAATGCCCTGTAGTTGATGATGGAAGAGAAGCTGCCTGGATGTGGGATCAAGGCATGTTCGCATATAACATCCATAATTAAGACACTGAAGATGTTGTGGCAAACCGCTTACGACATGGTATACAGGACCAACACTTCAGGCTTTGACTGGGACCCTGACACAAAATGTGTCACAGCTGACAAAGAGGTGTGGGATGAGTATATAAAGTTATGTTGTTGCATTCCTCAATCCTTTATCAGCCAATTTAGTTAAATGTCATTGCACTTGGCCACCTTCATCTCCCATATATGTTTACTTCACAGGCTCATTCAAGGGCGGCACAATTTCGCACAAAGTCCTTCCCATTCTTTGAGTCTCTCACCATGGTTTGGGGTAAGGACAGGGCTGTCGGTGAGGAGGTTAACTCCCTTGTCGGAATGGAGGATCAGGTTAATCAAAAGGACGACGATCTTCCCGAAACACCTGCGATTGTTACTACTGAATCTGAATTCCCACATGAAATCAATGAAACCCCACAAACTGCATTGAATGAAGCTGATCCATCTACCAGTCGAAGGAAGAAGAGACGTTTGAACCACTCTGAAATCATGGCTGATGCATTGAGGGACACTGTTAGCACTCTGGATAAGACAATAGTCGGTGTGTTTGACAAACTTTGTAATCAGATGTCCACGAAGGAAACGCAACAAAGGCAAGCTGATCTTGATGCAAAGGGTGATAATCTTTTCATGGAGTTGCTGGATGTAGAAGATTTGACATGGAATGAGAGAAACATTTGCTCACATTAAGATCATGGGGTGTGAGACTCTTGAAAGCCTTTGCAAGCTTTGTGCTCTTGCGTTTAAGCCTACGTGGATTCGTAGCCCGCGCAACTTGAGAGACCTTGGGTTAATGTTAGCTGTATTATTTTTTGGGATGGGAGGGTCATATTTTGTCGTGTGACCATTTTGAGTTTGCAAGTTTGCCTTTTGTATAGTGAAGCAGATTGGCACAGCACGTATGCCTTTTGTATAGGACAGCACTTATGTGATGCAGAATAGCACAGCAAGTATGCCTTTTGTATAGGACATCAACTTACCCTTTTGTATATGACAGCAAGTATGCCTTTTGTATAGGACTTGCAAACTTTGGACCTTGTTCATATGAAAACATCGTACATTGAACATGGGAGAAAGTTTGCAAGTCCCCCTGTATATGTAAATGTAATACACTAGCTGCTCTGATGAATTCGTCCCTCCCAAATATGTATGATGGCCTTGTGATAAAAGGTCCAATGAGGGTGTATGTATTTTTTTTTGTGCAATGTCATGCCTTGGTATGATGTTCATGATGTTCTGCTGCTGTCACATTAGGTGAATGTGTCAGAGTTCACCGTTGCTATCATGTAATCCGTTCGAACTGCAAAGGAACGTCAAAATTTTACGTTCGAACGTAAACCCAAAGTTCAAACGTAAACCCACATATTTTTACGCCTTGTTGTGTTGGACTATCAATACTCAAAGTTCAAACGGGCCGATCGGTTTGAACGTAATCTCTCATGTGATTAGTCCACTACAAAACGCAGTGTTTGGTTTTGTTACGCAATTTTTTTCCTTGAAAATTATACAGTGGAGGCGAACCGTTCCCTCCAAAAATGTTTTCTAATCATTTTTTTCCCATCTTCATTATGCAGAGGATGCGAACCCTTCCCTCCAAAAATGTTTTTTAATCATTTTTTTCCCCATTTTCATTATACAGGGGAGGCGAACCGTTCCCCCCAAAAATGTGTTGTGTTTTAAAATAAAAAAAAAGCAGTTACAAGCGTGGTCACATTTAGGTGGTGAGTTCGAACTTGGCCAATCATCAATACTCCGCACAACCCACTCTCTCTGTTTATCATTCATCTCAACGTAGGAAGGTCACAACCACCCATTCATACCTGCTCCTAGATTCAGCAGGGGCTTGGTAGCTCAAAATCTGCCACACATCTTCTCAACTCAACCACCTACTCCTCCTCCATGTGCAAGGCCTGCAACCCCCATTTTCATCCCCGTGAACCTCCCTGGTTCAAGCACTTCATCGCCAAGTCGGGCCAGTACTAGGAAGTCCCCAACTAAGAGGAAGAAGAAGAATTAGGCATATTTAAGTTTATTTACTATGTTTCAATGTTTTTTTGTACTGAATCAGGAGACTTGGTAGCCCACCTCTATAACTCATTACTCCTGCTGACTTGTTTTGTGTAGTGGTTGACAATAGGTGTAGAGTTCGAACTTCCTGTTAAGTTCGAACTTCCATGTTAAGTTCGAAGATGCACATCTGTTTAATCTTCTGTTGCATTTTATCACCGTGGTTCGGGGATTAGTAAAGGGATGTTTTGCGGATTAGTGGGGGGATTTTTTGGCGCTCTTACATCCGTATTATGTCATGTATATTTACGGTACACTTGAAGCGCATTTTGTACGAGTTGTACATGCATATGGTTGGGTCGCTACATATTGGTTTAGTGAATGGTAGCTGCATTTTATCACTTTGTCATTGTTTTTTGTCCTTCCATTCAACTTTGTCTTCATTATTCTATAGCATTTGAGAAGGCCAAATTGCAAATTTCTATAAACTTTGAAAATTTTGTCGACCTTTTCTAAAACCATCATCGATATGCACATTTCTTACCTCACTGCTTATTAGCTTCGACAGTGTTTACTAACTTCCTAATATAAGCTATAATCATACATTTGTCAGGTTCTCTACAAATATTGCCACATTTTTTGGTTGTTCTTCATTAAACATGTTCAGACTCGACCTTCTACCAAAGGTTTCAATTGATATGAATTTGCTCTGTCATTCATGCCTTGTTTTGAATTGCTGCATTTATTTAGCTTGTCCTGAAACACAACTTCATTTTGCATAACAAAGATCTTGTCAATTGTTTGGTGAAATTGTCAACCTCTCTTATTCTCAAGTTTATCGGCTTTTTTTCCCCTCGCAAGTGGCAATGTTTGTCTTCAATGTTATACAAGCATTTGAAAAGGCCAAGTTTAACAATTTAAATTGCTTTCCTTTGTATTGTGCATCATATTGCTTCACTTGCGGTGACGTTTTTTAACATACGGTAAAAGCAATTCACGGTTGTTCATCAATTTCGGTTGACAACTCTGCTTTTTTCTTACACGAGATACTTGATTATAATCGACTGCATACTACCTACGGTTTGCCCTTTGCTTCTTATCCCCATTTATATTGGTTTGCTTCTTAATTCCGCGTTTGGGTTATATTCCACGATTTACTTCCCCTAACATCTTGTAATCTTCAATTCCGAACATATTTTATACTCGGGTGGTTTCCAATTTGTTCCTTGCTTGTCGTCTTCCAACATCACTTCGTCGTTATGGTCATCGCCGTTTATTTACCGTCGCCATCGCATAGCAATTTCCATCTCAACGCCGATTAGGGTTCGTTTTCGTCCGATGGGAGATTTCAAATGTTCATTCCAGTTTTTTTTTTTCCTTCGTTTTTTTTATTTTTAGGGGCAATGCGGGAATTTTGCCTCAACTTCCCACTTAACCAACCTCAAATTCCTCAAACCAAACAAATTATTTTTTCAACTTCGGTTCCATTCCTATGTCTACCAAAAATTTTTTTTTTTTAAGTTCAATCTTCCCTTCCATTCTTTCCTCCTGAGTTCCTTTCCCTCTTTAAAAATTCTGTACGGCCCTTATATTTATGGTCAGCATCTACTAGAAACCATGCCCTCAACAAATCTGATTTAAAACGGTTCTTCAACTTCCCAACTACTTTTCCCACTCTGGATTCCGGAATGGATCAATCCGATCACACTCCCTCCATAATATCCGAGCGGGTCATCGTGGACGGCATTGAGACGCCGGTGGCTCTGCTGGCCGACGGCAGACTGCGGTGGACCAATGGAGCTCGGCGGCGGTGTTTGCTTGTTGAGAAAGAGGTTCTCGGATTCGTCACTGACGGTGTCAACATCAAAATCAAAACCATCCTGGGAGCCGAGGACGGCTGCTGTCGTGGAAGTAATAAACTGGTTAGAAAGGATTTCGTGTTTCAACCTCTGTCCCAGGAATCGCACAGGCTCTGGTCTCAGAAGCTTCGTGAATACCTTGATTCCCTTGGTAAACATTTCATGGTTTTTCTCTGTCTTCCTTTATTTTGAGAAATTGTAATTTTTTCCCTGGAAGGTACATTCCTTGATCATTTGGATCCTCTATTTTATTCTCATAATGCGATGTAGTTTCAGAAAGTTTTGAGTTCGGCAATTTGAGCATGCAAGTTTTCTTTGAGTTTTAGACTAAAATATATTTTCTCCTATAAATTCTATCAAAGGCTGGACCTACTGGTTGTGGTATGAATTACGTTTCTGTTTATTTGCCTCCATTTTCATGGGACCTAATGAATCTAGTATCACTATATGTGTTTTAGTGACCACTCTTAGTCTTGGGTTCAGACCTTTCACAGGTTTACAAATAAAATCTAACTTGTATAACTTGAACAGTTATTGATTCTATTGACAGCACTGGACAAATTCTTCTTCTAAATGCCGTGCCTAAAGACATGCTTAGCTAATAAATTTCATCTTTTAAAATCTTTACTTTTGTGTTTTTTTTTAGACCCGTTTTTTTTCCTTTTGTGATTGGAACTAAGGTAGTCTGAGATTCTTGAGCCCAAGTATTTGAAGTCTCACATGGACTACATGAGATGGTTTTTTAAGCGAGTTGGTTCTCTTTCAATCTTCGAATAGAGTATTTAGTTTGGGGTTCTCTATGGAGTATTTTAAGTGATAGTTTTTCTACCTCAATAACTAGCATTTAGGGGAGGGTTTCTCAGCTCATTTGAGTGCCCATTAATATCCCACTGTAACACAGTTGTCTTTGTATGGAGCAGCATCTTTATGTGTCTTTTTCCATCCTCTGAAATTTTGTATATAAACATGGAAATCTGAGTTTCCTTTTTTGATTCCTGACTTTTTATAGCACTTTATTTGCTTAATTAATTCTGAATTTTGTTGTTAGTTGATATCCTTAATACAATGGGAACAAGCTTGTAAAATTAATTGTCACTGTGAACACAAACTCTTTGACAATATCCGCTTCGTTCTATCTTCTTGATTAAAGGCCAATGATCTGCAGTCCGTTTCATTTTTAGGTTGAGGTTATTGAGGTTTCGTTGTTGATTGTTTACATGTCTGAAATATATAGCTAAATTTAATTATTTTCTCAACAGGTCGTCCTAAGAGACTATTCATTTTTCTTAATCCATTTGGTGGGAATAAAACTGCCCCCATAGTTTTTCATGAGAATGTAAAACCTCTTCTTGAAGATGCTGAAATCCAATTCACAGTCCAAGGTTCAGATTCTTCCACATGTTTTGAGTCTCTTGCCCTTCCTCTAGTTAATTTATCAAGTATTAAACTTTTCCTTTTTGATGTTTATTTGTTTATCTATGTCTATTATATTTATCCCTCAGAAACCAAACATCAGCTTCATGCAAAGGAAGTTGCTCATGCCCTAGATACTTCTAAATATGATGGGATCATATGTGTTAGTGGCGATGGAATTCTAGTTGAGGTATGTTTCTGTCTTTTAATTTAATAGTTTTTGCAACAGGTGCCAACATGGCTATCTTGATTGGTGGATGACTCTACCTATGTTGATCCTTATTCTATCCCTTAATGGTTATAGAGCAATTTATATTTCTGGGAACTAATTTTTTCATTTTCATGTGCAAAGAGGAAAATACTATTTAAATTTCTATAATGGTCTATAATCTTCTGCAAAAAGGGATGGGAAAAGAACATTGTTTTTGGGACAATGAAAGAAAAAATATTGAGATGCTCTTAATGTGGGTCATCATGGAATACATTAAAATGTTGATCATATATGTAAGTAGAAGTCATTATACTAATGAACAACCTTTAATCCCTATATTTGGAGAGATAAAGGGTATATGTTACTGGTATACATTTGAAAATTTCTTCAACGTATTAGTTACTGCTATCTTGAGCTATTCTCATGGTCTAATCGATCTCATTGTCAATACCATAATTCTGTTCTTAGTGAACTGCTCATTAAAGCCCAGTAATTCTGATTTCTTGTCATGTCGTTGCTAGCTTATCAGTTTGATGAATAGGATGGTCACTCTGTAGTTCATGCTCATGTTAAAGTTATAAAAGAACATAAAATCATTATGGTTTGGTTTTCCCAATTATAAACTGTGTACCCTGAAGTGCTCTGGCATTGACCGACTTACTACATTTGTATTGGTATTTATTTTTTCTAAGCTTACAAGAACCTTGCTTTTTAGTAGGTTATAAATGGATTGCTTGAAAGAGATGATTGAGAAACTGCCATAAAGATACCTATTGGCGTAGTTCCTGCAGGTTTGTTTTTCATTTGATTTCTTCATAGATAGAATTTATTTTATTAGACTTTAAATTAAATTTAGTCAGAATTTATTCATTTGTTTTCTTGTTACTAGTCTGTATTCTCTGCTTCATGATGGTACTATATCGAATGGATAGGTTCCACAATTAAGAAGTTGGGAGTTATTTAGTAGAACAGGCCATTATTACTATTACTATTATTATTGTAGTTGTTGTTATTATTATTATTTTGATAACAAGAACAGGCCATTATTTTAAATCTGATATATAGAATAATTTCTCTTTTGGTCTTTCTGGATGAATCACCAAAAGAAAGAATTGCTTTTGGCATCTTTGCACTTTTCACTCTTTCACAGGTTGAAAAATACATTAATGGACAAAGGTACAATTAATGTAATGGGAGCATATAGTTCTCACTTATATGTTTCATTATACCAGAGTTACTGCTGAAGGATAATGCAACACAAATGGTAGGTGAACTACAGTTACTCAAACAAGGGCTTAAATAAATTTGGATGGATATTGGATATTGCTTAGGAGGATATAAGCATGGGTAGCACAACTTAAAAACAACTTTGCAAGTTATAATGTATGACTACTTGTTAAAATATGGAAAATTTAACATGTCTAGAAATAATTAACTAGAAATGGTTTCAAATAAAATCCACAAATTACAATTGCAAAAAAAGTGAATAAAGCAAATAAAGTTGAAATTGAGAACGGATATTGGTTAGACGTCCAATCTTGTAAATATGTTCTAACTACTGACAAATGTTAATTATTATGCTGAATTGGTATATTGATTCTAATGGCTAAAATCAGTTGTAACTTAGTATTCTTTCTTATATAATGTGAAGGGGCACTCCTTTGAGATACTGTTTGAGATGTGCAAGGTTGTGTAATGAGGTTTGTTTAGGGTTTTGGATTGCAGGGATCTGGTGAGGCTGTATTAGAAGATTATAGAGGAATAAATTTGGGAAATATGGGGTTGAGAACAAATGGAGAGATATGCAGAATTTTTAGGGCTATTGTTGGAGGTAATTGTTTCTTTCCTCTGATATTGCTCCTATAATTACAAGCAGGAAAGAAAAGTTTCTGATGAGAGTTGTAAGTGAGATGGAAGTAGTTAGACGGTTATTAACTAAATCTATGAATAAGTCTATCAATAGAGTTTGTACCCAAGGAGGTTGTTGATGACCGTTGGTTGGTACCCAAGCATGATGTGGAGGAACATGCAAGGGACCTGGTGGCACAGTGAGTGGGTCAAAAAGTTGGTGCCCTGGGAGGTTGTTGATGACTGTTAGAGTGTGTGTATTCTATCATACCAGTTTCCTTTACAATACAATTAAGTTCAAATCTCTCTTCTGATAAGTTATTTTCTTTTTCTTGTTGTTTTTGGGTTCTGAAAACGAGTCATTCTTTGTAAAGGTACGGGAAATGGTGTGGCAAAATCTCTTCTTGATTCAACTGGTGATCCTTGCACAGCTGTTAATGCTGCTCTTACCATTGTACGAGGTTGCTGATCATTTGCATCTTGTGAATATGTTGTATCCTTGTGCTTTTTTTTTTTTTTTTTTTAATCTTTTATAATGTTGATAAAAAAAGTATTTGCATATCAAATATCTACAGGTCATAAGCGATCACTAGATGTGGCTACAATCACGCAAGGGGAAACCAGATTTTTCAGCGTATTGATGCTTGCATGGGGTAAATAGCATCCCCATATATTTTTAAATACATATTTATCATGGACTCTTAAGTCAAATCTCTAGTTTTGACCATGATGTTTATACTAGCGTTTTGTTGGATATTCTGAGGATATTATTCTATTTCAGGGCTGGTGGCAGATATTGACATTGAATCTGAAAATTATCGATGGATGGGGAGTGCTCGTTTTGATTTTTATGTTAGTAAGCCATTATAATTTTGCCATGCCATGTATAGCAATAATAATTTCTTTGTCTTAATAGCTGAGTCTCTTTTAGGACAATAGTATTAATGTGTTTGAACTCTTGGTTTGAGGGTATTGCAAAAAAGTGCTTTGACTAACTATTCACTACCACAAAAAGCTAACAGTTGGAATTTATAATATTAAACTAGCTCATGGTCTTGAATTTAAAAGGCTAAAGCATACATTTTATTCCTTGGGTTTATGGGCTTGTGTTAGGATATTAGCGATAATAACTGTCCCCGTAGGATAAGTCAGAGTAGTTATGGACAGTTTAAATTAGTTATTGTGTATTATCTATGTAACATAAAGCAATCACACTCAGTCACAGAGTATAAACAAGAATTTGTTAGAAGACAGGCCCAGGTTAAAGGATGGCCGGAGCATTGCCTATTAGGAGTCTTCATCAACGGCCTCAAGGAAGAGCTTCAATCGGATGTTAAGATCCACAAGTCCCGAACCGTCTATAAGGCCGTGAGTCTTGCGCTGGAGTTTGAGTCGAAATTGCATTCTCAGAGTTCCCAGCGCATCAACCAGCGGTTCACTATTCCACGTGGCAGCGAAATTAATATTAGAGATCGTGATTACTGTTACAACCCGCGCAATCAGTTTGGAAATTCTAATTTATCCAAGGCGTCAGTTATGCCAATCGGTGCACATCATCAGGGAATTAATTCAAATGCTCCAGATTACCGATTTTCTTCCTGCAATCAGTTCGGCAATTTTAATTGCTCAAATTCAGGAAATCACGCATCAATTACCTCATTTGGCGCTACATCTCAGGGAAATAATTTACTCGGATATTCAAATGCCACGGATCAAGGAAATTTGGCATCTATTAATTCGGTTGGTGCTAGTAATCCGGGATACAATCCAAATTTGAATTCTTCCCATCTGATTGGTGCGTCATCAGCGGATTTCCAGTGGAATTCCAACTTCCAAAATTTAAATTCGCAGAAGCAATTACCGTTGGCCAACTCACCAAATTTTCCGACAAATTCGTCACAACCATATACGCCCGGACTTTCGAAACCGAGAAGCAACACCGCCGTGATAAGGGTCTGTTTTCGTTGTGGAGAAAAATTTACACTGGACATCATTGCAGATCATCGAATTTGCAAATAATGGAGATTTTCGACGATACGGTGAAGACGCCTGAATTCTCGGAATCTGAGCAGCTAGCCAACGCAAATTTGGCTCAGATTTCTTTCTTCACGCCTTGAGGACAAGGCTGATTTTCAAGGGGAGGGTATTGTTAGGATATTAACTGTCCCCATAGGATAAGTCAGAGTAGTTATGGACAGTTTAAATTAGTTATTGTGTATTATCTGTTTAAGGGTAGTTTTATAGGTAGTTAGGAAAGTAACACTCTTTATATACTTGTAATCTGTTTTCTAGAGGATTATGAATGAAGAAGTATTTCAGAAAAGTATTGTGTTGGCTAGAGTTAGATTCTGACTCTGGATTGTCTTTTATTTTCCTTTCTTATTCTTAAATCTGCTAGGATCTATCAGCTTGTTTTGATGGCCCAATCATATAACCATTTGCACAAAGACAGAATTGAATAGAGGAATGACATCGTCCTTTGTGTTTGTGAGTGACAACGTGAAGAAGATAGATAAAATCAACTAGTAGCTTGACTGGGGCATCTTTGACGCACAAAGGTGGCCGACTCATTGGTTTTCAGATGCCGAGATTTCTCGGCCAAGATTGTTGGCGGTTTGTTTTGGGTGTGGAGATAAATATAGTCCTAATTGTGATCAGTAGATTTATTGTATGTCTTGCTTAGTTCCATTTTGTTTGAAGGGTGTTTTTGACTTCTCTTTTTCCTGACTGTTTGAGTGGGGCTTGAGGTGCAAATGAAATTTCTGCTGTTATTAGATGCTTTTCAGTTCAGATGTGTTATTTGAAGTTAGTTTACCATTCATATACTTCTTCAGTTTGTTTTCAAATTAATTGATTAAATTTATTTACTTATTGTGTTTATTTATTGTTTATTCCTCAAATTGTTTGTTCTAGGCTCTCAATCGAATTTTCCATTTGAGGCAGTACAGTGGACGTATTTCTTTTGTGCCTGCACCTGGGTTTGAAACTTATGGGGTGCCTATTAGTAACCCTGCCAAATCCATTAGCGTTGACAGTAACAGTACTTCTATTGAAGTGGAACCACAGAGGCTAAGGTACCGGGGGCCTGACATCAACTTGGAGAATTTGAGCTGGAGATTTATAAATGGGCCGTTTATTTCTCTCTGGATGAACAATGTACCTTGGAGTAGTGAAAACGTCATGGCAGCACCTAAAGCACAGGTTAGTTGATTTGTCCAAAAATTGTGAGTACAGCTTTTCATTGTTTGTGCCCATTTGTTGCTCTTCCTGAATCTTAGTTGCATTGAATTCTTACAATTTTAATTTAGACTTGCCTCATGAAGGTAATGCATAAATATGTAACAAACATCATCATTCATGACGCCTATTAGTATTTTCTGAATGTTTTAGGTTGTGTTGAGAGGTGAGAGATGCAATAGTTATGTTAGTTATAGTAAGCCAAGTTCAATTATGTCAAAAGATTAGTTAGGTATTAGTGATTGTTTTATATATATGAGCTGCAAATGATATAACGCTGATGAGCCTATGTATGTTTGTTGGTGAGTAATTCTTTGAATAATTCACACTCTTGAATATTATTGAGAAGAAGAGGGTACAATATATAGAGGCTGATGCAGTGATGCTCAATCAAGGAGAATGAAATCAGCGATTACAATAATCAACGATAAATGACTGGAGATCCTTTCCGAATCCTTGGTGCAATAATGAGAAATGAGTTAGAAAAGATTACAGATTGAATTAAGCACAAAATCAGGAGATAATTTATATATAAAATTAAGGGCTGATTTTTAGCATGCCCCCTAAAAATTTGGAGAATATATGTCAATCATTCTTTAGCTTGCTTCGAAGGCCTTCAAATTAGACTCTTGGCCATAGGTTTTGTCATGATATTTGTAAGGGAAAATATCACTCAGGTCCCAAGGAAGAAAAAATAAAATAAAAAAAGTCTCAACCCCAAATCCCCTATCAAAAAAGTCCTGTATTAATTACGGAGAAAAAATATCAACAAAGTCCCGTTGTCAAAATAGCTTTTCATGTTGTTAAAATAGCTTTTCTTGTTGTTAAAATTTTTCTATGAAAAAATTGTTGTCAAAATGACTTTTCATGTTGTCATAATAGCTTTTCATGTTGTCAAATTTTTTTCGAAACCTGGAAATTTTTTGACAACATAAAAAGCTATTTTAACAACATAAAAAGCCATTTTGACAACAATTTTTTCGTAGGAAAATTTTAACAACAGAAAAAGCTATTTTAATAATATGAAAAGCTATTTTGACATTTTGGACTTTTTCGATATTGGACTTTTCCGTAATTAATACGATATTGGCTTTTTTGGGGTTGGGACTTTTTAAATATTTTTTCACTTCCTTAAGACATGAGTGATATTTTCCCTATTTGTAATCTGATTAGTAGACCGTATGTAGGACAAATTAATGATGCATGCTCCCACCTTTTCTTTAATGATATTTGTAATCTGATTAGCAGATCGTATGCAGGACAAATTAATGATGCATGCTCCCACCTTTTCTTTAATAAAGTGTCTATCTATCTCAACATGCTTTGTTCTATGATCATACAAAAAAATTATGTCATTTTAATGTTTGCCTTGTTGTCACACCAAAGTTGTACTGGTCCTTCATGCGGAATCCTTAACTCCTTCAATAACCTGATGATCCAGATTCCTTCGCATATACCAAGAGCTATGGCTCTTAACTTTGCTTTAGCACTGTTTCTAGACATCACTGTTTGCTTCTTTCTCCTCCATGTGACTAGATTTCACCACATATATGTGCAATACCTTGTGGTTGATTTTCTATTTTCTACATCCCTTTCACGGTCTACATCGGCATAGATTTCTAGATTTCTTGCAATACCTTTATTGAAGAAAATGCCTCTACTTGGATTGAGTTTTAGGTATTTCATATTTCTGAATACTACCTTCATGTGCTCTTCTTGTAGTTGGTACATGAATTGGCTCGCTACTCCAACTGTGTAGGTGATGTTTGGATGTGTGGTGGTTTTGGTATATTAATTTTCCAACAAGTCTTCTATATCTTTCTAAGTTGACTGAAACACCTTTTGGCTTGATCTCCAAGTGGTACGAGGGTTCCTTAGGTGTTACTTCAATTACAAATCTTGTGTGTGTTTCTTATCTCATGTATACACCTCTACCTTCAGATCTCCAAGTGGCATGAGGGTCTCTACATACAACTTTTCCTCTAGATTTTCATTAAGGAATGCATTTTTCATATCTAGTTGATGCATAGACTAATCCAAGTTGGCAGCAATTGACAACAACACTTTTGATAATATTGAACTTGGCTACCAGGGTCAAGGTTTCCTGATAATCAATCCCATATGTTTGAGTATACCTTGTTGCAACTAGTCCCGGCTTGTACTTGATGACACTTCCATCAGGATTGAATTTTGGGGTGAAGACCCGCATGCATCCTTTTGGCTTCTTTCCTTTGGGAAGGGCTATAATCTCCCGTGTTTTATTTTCCTTGAGGGCCCTTAGCTCTTATTTTGCTTCTTGTTTCTAGTTAGGATAAGTCATAGCTTGCTCAAATGTGTCTGGGACTTCTATTTGTGCATTGTTTACCACAAAACTCTACATCTTAGTAGATAAATTACTATATGAGATGTTGAATTTAGTGGGATAAAACACACTATATTAATCTCTGAATAAAAATAGAGTACATATAGACTTTTATATAGGTAAACCTAGAGCTAACCTTAAAATCTAATCTAATTAATCAAAATAAATCAAATTAAAATAATTAAAATATAATATACTAAGATATAAGATATCCATATCTAATCCTAAGATATAATAAATATCAAACTTAATAATAAGATAATGATTAATCTAAATTATCCATAATATTCTAACACTCTCCCTCAAGCTGAAGAGTATATGTCAATCATTCCCAACTTGCCTCGAAATCCTTCAAACTTTGTTCTGCCTAGTGAATAGTTAAGATATCTGCAATCTAGTTTGCAGATCTTCTGTGAGACAATCATAATGTCTGCTTCAATCTTCAAAATCCTGAGGCTTGTACTTCTAAAGTCCCAGAGGCCCATTTATTTTTGTCTGGGCTTGTACTTCTTTTTTAGTCTTAGAGGCCTATTTATTTTTGTTTGGGCTTGTACTCCTTTTTGAGTCTCAGAGGCTCCATATTTTTGTCTGGGCTTGTACTTTTTTTTGAGTCTCAGAGGCCCCATATTTTTTTTTTTGTTTAAGCTTGTACTCCTTTTTCTTGCCACGAATATACCTCAGCACACTTTGTGACCATTGGAGATAGTTTTTATCATTGATAGTTTTTACCATTAAACCTATGGTTAATAACCGTACGATGATTTTTTGAGAAAGCTGGTACCATCTTTGTGGTTCTGGATGGTACTATTTGGTTCGGTGGTTTTGAAAATGGAAGAGTCTTGAGTTTGAGAATTTGTACTAGACATAAAAGCCATGGAGTAGACTCTAGATGGATTGAAATTTTGAGGTATTGAATCGAATAAAGGAGGAAAAACAACATTATTTTGGACAGGTCGCCAGAATATGAAATCTCATCGGAAAAAATTCAAAATCTCGTGGGAAACTGGAGATTTGCGCCGAAAAACTGCAAAACGAAGCCAGAAATCACAGAGAAGGCCAACGAAGGAGACTCTGGTTCTTTGGATCGATTCTGAGCTCTTCAAGGTCGAATTTGTGAAGATTTGGTCCAATCTTGTTGTGTCTGTGTTTCTGGGTTTAATGCTTCTGTCCGTGGTTTCATCTCGTGCCTTTGGTGGTGTTCCTTGCTGCAGGCTAATTGGTCACTCCCACTCTGTTGAGGACATTGTTCTCTCTTCCAACGCCTAGCTGGTTCTCTTTGGTTCCTGGAACGACAAGCTCAGCTTTTGGGACTTGGCCATTGGAATGTTGTTGTCTCTCCTTTTTTTTTTTTTGTGACACAAACAATGTCGAGGATCAGAGGGAAGTGTCGAAGGTTTGTAGGCAGACCTTATGCTCTGATAACATATTGAATTTAGAGGGATAAAACACACTCTATTAATCTCTGAATAAAAAAAGAGTACATATGGGCCTTTATATAGGAAAACCTATAGCTAACCCTAAAATCTAATTTAATCAAAATAATTAAGATATAATATCCTCAAATATAATATATCCATATCTAATACTAAGATATAATAAATATCAAACTTAATAATAAGATAATGATTAATCTAAATAATCCATAATATTCAAACTTGAGACAAAACGTTGAATCAAGTGTTAAGTATAAGATGTTGCCCCTTTTCTAAGTGCAATAAGCCATATCAGCTCTTCAAGATCTAATACCAGATTGTAGTCATGGTGGTGGTTCATTTGAATGGAAGAAACTCTACTACCAGTGTCTTCATCTTCTTGAGCTTGTTAATTGGATTTCGTTTCATGACTTGATTTTGCATCCACCCTTGTATTGATCTCAACATCTGTTTCCACTTCAGTGGTTGTAGGATCATGTTCAAGCTTAGGTTGTGTTAGAATATTATGGATTATTTTGATTAATCATTATCTTATTATTAATTTTGATATTTATTATATCTTAGGATTAGATATAGATATATTATACTTAATTATTTTGATTTGATTTATTTTTGATTGATTAGATTAAATTAAATTCTAGGGTTAGCTCTAGGTTTGCATATATAAAGGTTCATATCTACTCTTTTTTTAAGAGATTAATAGAGTGTTTTATTCCTCTAAATTTAATATGGTATCATAGCTATGTCTGTCTCTAGACCTACGGTAAATAAAAACAAGGTCTGCCTTTAAGACCTTCGAAGCTTCCTCTGACCTTCGACATTCCTTTATCACATAGAGGAGACACGAAAGCTTCCTCTAATCTTCGACAAAGCTGTCCTGTACAAAGGAGACACGAAAATCGAGAGATAAAGAGGGAGACACGAGACAACGACGGAGAGCATAGTGACAGAAGGGAGACAAGATCTTTGAACCTGCCAGAGGAGGGCGCTTGTCACACCATCGCCACCATAGACGGATTCAGAACTCGCCGATCGGTAGATCCCAGAGAAACGATGGCCAACTGAGCAGCGTGTGATGCCCTACGCCACCACAGTAGCAGCATGTGACAAAAATAAATGTGCCTTTGAGACTATGGATCCTTCCTTTTTGCCTCCTTTATTCGGTTCAGTACCTCAAAATTCCAGTACACCTGGAATCTATCCCTTGGATTTTATGTCCGGTACAAATTCTCAAACTCAAGACTCTTCATCAATATAACCACCAAACCAAACAAAAATATGGGGCGTCTAAGACTCAAAAAGGAGTACAAGCCTAGATAAAAATAAAGGGGCCTCTGAGACTCAAAAAAGGAGTCCAAGCGCAAACAAAAATATGGGCCTATGAGACTCAAAAAGGAGTAAAAGCCCAGACAAAAATAAATGGGTCTCTGAGACTCAAGAAGTACAAGTCTAAGGATTTTAAATATTGAAGTAGGCCTTATGACTTGTCTCACATAAGATCAGCAGACCAAATTGCAGATATCTTGATTAAACCACTAGGAATAAGGGTGAGCATTCGGTTTTTTTGGTTTGGTATTCGGTTAAAACCGAAATACACGTGTTTTTATCAACCGAACCGAAACCAAAGTGAATAAAAAACCGAATCAAAAAATCGAAATATTTTGGTTCGGTTTTTTAGTGATTTCGGTTTTTGGAGAGTTTAAAAAGGAAAATATTAATAAAAGCAAAATTATGGGGAGTCCCTTTTTTTTTGCCCTGAAAATAAAAATAATACCAAGTGAGTGAAGCAGAAGATGAGCATGAACATAAAAATTCACCAGCGTATGTACAATATCTAAAATTGTTGTCAATTAAAGCAGAGCAAATGAATCCCAAACAGAGATAAGATTGTTTGGCCATACACAGTCAAAACTTCATATCACAGTCAACACTAATAAGAAATTCTACCAATGACACGCTGTGACCTGTGAGTGAGGGATGTTTTTGAAAGGGACTTGGGTTAGGGTTATTGGGTAGGGTCCGAAGGTGAGACTGTTTGGTTGTGTCCGAGTAAAATTGAAGGAAAAAAATGCATATACATGATACGACTCCATTTTGGTAAATATTCGGTTATTCGGTTTTAACTGAATTAATTTTACATAAACCGCACCGAAAACCAAAAACCGAAATAAGCCTATTTTACAAACCAAAAAAAAACCGAATAAACCAAAAACCGAAAAACCGAATAGGCTTCGGTTTGGTTAGGTTTTCGGGTTCGGTCTTGATTTGCTCACCCCTAACTAGGAAGAATAAAGTTTGAAGGATTTCGAGGTAAGTTAGGAATGATCGACATATATTCTCTAGCTTGAGGGGGAGTGTTAGAATATTATGGATTATTTAGATTAATTATTATCTTATTATTAATTTTGATAACTTAGGATTATATATAAATATATTATATCTTAGTTATTTTGATTTGATTAGATTAAATTAGATTCTAGGGTTAGCTTTAAATTAGATCATATGTACTCTTTTTTTTTAAGAGAATAATAGAATGTATTTTATGCGGAACTCGGATCTAACTGTGATCCGTTTAACCAGGTTTCGCCTTCGTTCCCTTTCGTAGGGACGGACTCCACACGGAACTCGAATTTTAACTCCGATAAATTCACTTTATCAGGGTTCCAAACTCAATAGGTACTCAGATGAACAAGTTAGATATGCCATAGCAATGAAAAATATATAAATTATTCTTTCTTGGCAACCAAAAAGTGAGAGGAAAATAAGAGTTACCGCAAAACCAGTGAGCTTTCATAGAGGAAATTATCAGAAACTTCACAAGCTTCGGCCATCGTCTTGGCTTTTCCATATGGTTTAATCGGGACCCGTGGTGTTTCTTCAAAGTGCATCACAACATCAAACTTGTCCTCTGAAAATATTTTATTGACAGATTTCGTACCTCCCAAGTCAGCTTACATAAATTGAAGCCTTCTAGGTTCAGGAAATAAATCTTGAAGAACCCTGATGGCCCCCAAATCTCCTCTAGACAAGTTGTCTAAAATGGTTACATGGGAGGAATCCTTTAGAAGTTGTAGAGCAATATGGGAACCAATATAACCTGCTCCTCCGGACTAGGAGAATTCAAAGAAGGAGATTGCTTGATCATGATAATGCATAATGCCGTAAATGCTGCAGTAAGAAAAACCTTCCCAATAAAGTTGCCCTTTCTTTTAGAATCCATATAATCCATGCCTCCCAATGACATGGGTACGCATTTCGTGGCTGATTCCTGGCCCTCGCTAAATTTAGTATGTGCAATATTTCTACCTTCTTTTGTAATAAAGAGGAAAGAGACTTTGAGAGATAATGGAAGAGGAAAGAATCTCTAATCTCTAATATTAAGTAAAAGGAAATGGGATCATATTCCTCAATATCAATAATCACATCATGCTTTCCTCCCAGGACGGATCTTGAAAAGCATGTAGCATTGAACGTAGATAATATACAAAATTAGTGCTCCAAATCATCTCTGAGTGGCAGTGTTTGAGAATAACATTAACAAATGGTATGGAGAAATCCTTTTTCGAAAGTGCAGTGAGCAAGATCAAAATCAAGAATCCCACGACACCCACAAGGAAGAGATGATTACAACCTGATCTATGACATACTCTGATTGAAACAATAATCACTTTTTCTCATTTTAGCTCCAATTTCCATCACTGATGTCGTCTCCCTCGCTTTCCTGGGTGTAATTAGATAGAATGTTTCAACCCTAACGTTGCTCCCATATGGAACTTCTGGAGTATTGGCACTTGCTAGAACAGCAAAATTCTTTCCATCAGCTTCAATATATGTTTGTTCCTGAAAGGTTTTGACAACCCTGATTAATCTAAAGGGAGCTCGTCAAATCTGCCATTTCTCGCAATCATAGCGTCTATGTCTTCTTTCTTGAGAAAGTTGAGAAAAGCCCATTCTGTTTGACCTCCGCGCCAGCCGGGGTCATTGCCAGATGGATTTGGATCTCAACCTTTAACTAAACTGACAATGTGTGCATCCCTGCATGAAGCATCTCAACATGAGTAAGCAGACTCCAAAGATGCAGCAAGAAATCCTAGAGCAATCAGAGATGCACCAACGAGTCAGAGCTCGACAAATCCAGGAAGCAGAGTCCGGGATATTCCACCGAGAATCATAACCAAGGACAACCATGGAACTCGGTCCTGGGCGTATAAGAAAGGTATCATAAAAAAGATTATTATTTGCAAATATTAAATAGATGATCCATTTGACTTAAGACATGGAAGCTGATGCACCCATTCTTTAGTGTTTTCTTCAGAAACAAATCAAGTTCCATGATTGAATAGGACATATTGGGAGATTTCTTCTCTCTATTCGACTTTAGTTCTTCAATTAACTTAGTTAGCGAGACTAAGAGAGCAAACAATTTTTTCCCGCTTTTCAACACAAATTGAAGCGAGATCTATCCAAGCTTGTCAAACTTCATACTTGGGCAAGACAAGTAAGCCATCCGGAAACTAGATGCTTTTTGCTAATGAATTCGCCTTTGATGTTTCTACTAGCAAACTGCAATACTCATTAATGTAACGCTCATCTTGAGAAACAACAGAGTGAAAAGTTTAGAAAACATCATATTGTTCAAAAGACCCAAGTAATTCAGATAAATCAGTTGCAGATGAAATATTTACTTCATTCCATACATTTGCCGTGAGGTTGGCAATGTGAGCCAATCAAGATATATAGCTATTGATGCACACCATCATTATGAGAAACACCCAACAATGACCCATATTCACTCCAACTGTGATTTTTTTTCATTCTTGAAAGTTTTGAATTTATTAAATGGCCTTCATCAACCCTCAGCTTGCGTAGAAGAAAAGATAAACATTTCTCCCTCATCTTCTCAACCTCGGCTTTTCCGCAGTATTAGCTATCTCCATTTGCTCGTTTGCCCTGCCTCAAAACAACGATCCTGGGTTCCCCAAGAGAGAGGATGATGATCCTTCCTACTATCTTCTCGTCATGTGGACACATGGAGAATTAAAAGAAGAACCATGTGAAGCATGTCAAAACCAAAGTCGTTTCTCAAATCTGGGTTCTCAAGGAGAGAGGATGAGGATCCTGGGTTCCCGAGGAGAAAGGATGACAATCCTTCTCACTATCTTCTCGTCATGTGGACACACAAAAAGTTAAAAGAAAACCCATGTGAAGCAGATCAACACCAAAGTCGTTGCTCAAATAATATTTGTTTCTCTGAATCTCTTCATAGGCTGCACGGTTCTTGATTTTGCTGCGGTGGATTTTCAGGAATTGCTCGTGCAAAGGCATCTGACTGCTGCTTCTGGTATTAACCATCTTTGGTCGCAGGAATTGAAATTTACCGAGTCCCCACGGACGGCGCCAATGTTTTGTTCAAGAATAGGATGTGGCTAGCCTTAATGGACTAGCATGTATGATATTGATTGAATCAGACTTGATCTAGGAACAATACCTAGGGCTTACGTATCCTGTAGAGGGATCAAAGTCCACGTAGTTCGAGACACACATGCATTTAGCTAAAGGGGGTGGTGTGTGTGCTCTATGACGGCTGAATTGTAAATAGCCAGAGAGAGTAGAATCTATGTACCTTAGGGTTTTACCTCCTTATTTATAGAGTGTACCTTAGGTTGATATGGGCCTTATGTGATTCATGACCCAAGTATCATAACTGTCAAATCTAGATAAAGATCTTCTGGATTATAGATAAGATAAGATCCTCCTTCATTATAGATAGATCCTGATCTATAGAATATTCTTTATTGAGCTATATATTAAATATGGGCCTTATACAGGTCCGTAACACAAAGTTTTAATCACAAGAACGTTCAACTAAAACTTCCAGTCTCAAATATGAAAATTCAAATCCTCAACTCCAGGATATCATCGAAGATATAATTGAGAAAAGATTAAACTATATAACCTTGGGCCTTTTGTCAACGTCTTCAACCGTAATAAGGGGGATTCCTCTAGAATATCCTTAATCCAAAATAAAAGATACCTTTCATCCACATAGATTAATCCATTAAAGAGAAATTATAAAAGCAAATGATAAATAAGGCCTGTTATTAAATATTTCTTGTAATTACCTTTAAGTCTCGGAGGCTCCATATTTTTGTTTGGGCTTGTACTATTTTTTTAGTCTCATAGGCTCCATATTTTTTGTTTGAGCTTGTACTCCTTTTTCTTGCCACAAATATACCTCAGCACACTTTATGACCATTGGAGATAGTTTTTACCATTAAACCTATGGTTAATAACCGTACTGTTTGGTTCGGTTGTTTTGAAGATGAAGAGTCTTGAGTTTGAGAATTTGTACTAGACATAAAAGCCATGGGGTAGACTCCAGTTGGACTGAAATTTTGAGGTACTGAATCGAATCAAGGAGGAAAAATAGAAGAGTCAATTGTTTTGGACAGGTCGCCAAAATATGAAATTTCGCCTGAAAAAATTCAAAATCTTCGCTGGAAACTTCAAAATCTCATTGGAAATTGGAGATCCGCGCTGGAAAACTGCAAAAATTAAGCCAGAAATCACAGAGAAGGCCGTGAAGGAGACTTTGGTTCTTTGGATCGATTCTGAGCTTTTCAAGGTCAAATTTGTGAAGATCTGATCGATCTTGCTGCGTCTGTGTTTCTGGGTTCGATGCTTCTGTCTGTGGTCTCGTCTCGCGCCTCTGGTGGTGTTCCTTGCTGCAGGCTACTCGATCACTCCCACTTTGTTGAGGATGTCATTCTCTCTTCCGACGCCCAACTGGTTCTCTTGGTTCCTGGAGCGATAAGCTCAGCTTCTGGGACTTGGCCGTTAGAATGTCGTTGTCTCTCCTTTTTTTTTTTCTCTGTGACACAAACAGTGGATCAGAGGGAAGTGTTAAAGGTCTATAGGAAGACCTTATGCTCTGATAACATATTGAATTTAGAGGGATAAAACACACTCTATTAATCTCTGAATAAAAAGAGAGTACATATGGGCCTTTGTATAGGCAAACCTATAGCTAACCCTAGAATTTAATCTAATCTAATTAATAAAAAATAATTAAGATATAATATTCTAAAATATAATATGTCCATATCTAATACTAAGATATAATAAATATTAAACTTAATAATAAGATAATGATTAATCTAAATAATCCATAATATTCAAACATGAGACAAAACGTTGAATCAGGTGTTAAGTATAAGATGTTGCCCCTTTTCTAAGTACAATAAGCCATATCAGCTCTTCAAGATCTAATATCATATTGTAGTCATGGTGGTTCATTTGAATTGGAGAAACTCTACTACCACCGTCTTCCACTTCTTGAGCTTGTTAATTGGATTTCATTTCTTGACTTGATTCTACATCCACCCATGTATTGATCTCAACATCTGTTTCCATTCAGTGGCTATAGATCATGTTCAAGCTTAGGTTGTGTTAGAATATTATGGATTATTTAGATTAATCATTATTTACTCTTAGGGAAGACGAGTAAGTCGGTAGGCACAATTGATGTCAGAGTGCCATGTGTACACATCAATGAAATTTAACATTTCTAACTGTGGTGGCAATTGTTTTTTGGATGCACTGTGGTCGTTTTCTTGCTCCCTCTGTTGCCCTCCTTTATTGCTGTTTTGGCATAGCTGTGGCCTTTGTTTTATTTAAAAAAATATTTTGGATACTAACTAATACTAAAAAGATACTTTAAGATACTGAACGGTACTAAAAAAATACTTTATGATATTGAAATATTATTTTAGGATCATGTAAAAATAATACTAGTCAGTACCTTGAAATATTTTTTCTCTATCCTAAAATATTTTTTATTGAAGTATCCTTTTAGTACCCATTATTACCCTAAAATATTTTTTTAGATCATGAGGTATTTTTTAGTACCAGTTAGTATCTCAAGTATCTTTTCAGTATCAGTCAGTACCCTGAAATATTTTTTTTGGATCCTAAAACAATTTTTCAAGATCATGAAGTATTTTTTTCAATTCTATTCAATATTTTGAAGTATCTTTTTAGTATCGGTCCAAGATATCCAAGTATCTTTTCAAAAAAAGGGCACGGCGGCCCCATTTTGGCTCAATGGAGGGCAGCGGATGAGAGCAGAAAAGGACCAAAGCCGAGTTCTTGTTTTTTCAAATTTTTGGTAAAAATTGCCCCTTGGTGACTTTGTGGTGCTTAATGCCCATCAATGGGCTCCAAGCATTTTCCCCCTTTAACCCTTGTGTATAATAATTTATAAAATTGTTTTAAGTTATATTAAATATAAATATAAATAATAATGTAGATGAAAAAAAAAAAAGATAAATAAGCTAGGCATATAGACTTACAAATTAGGTCTTATAAAAACATGCTTGACCTATTTGTTTAAATAGACCTAACAATAGGTCAAGTTTGAGTTTGACCTATTTATTAAACAGGCTAGGGTTAAAGTAGGCTAGATCGTAGGACCTTGATAAAGGCATAACCTATTTTCATTGCTATCGGTGGCTATCTTAGTTCAAACATGTATAGAATTATGAATTACTAGGTATTGATTATAAACTTTAACAGTCTAGCCTTCTTCATTAGTGAATATTCCTAAACTATAGAAAATAAACATGTTTCAATATAAAATACCTAAATTCAAGATTGATTTATAAATGGTTTCTCTTCAAGAAAACTCAACTTGAGATTCAAGATATAAAAGATTGGGTTAAGTTGCAAAAATACACATGTGGTTTTCCCAAAAGTGTAACCAACATCAAGTGTTTTTTTGGGTATAAAAGTGACTATGTGTTTACAAAAGTGGAGAAAAAGTGGTTATTGACCGTTAGTTTGACTTTTTTGTATTTTTAAGGTTGATATGGACGATGACTCAGCTAAATTTCATTCCAGCTGGCACAATAAAGAACTGGAGAAAATTACAAAAAATGACATAGCTATTTTGGATATTACAGTCCAACCCTTCTCTCTCCAATTCCCCTTATCTCTCCCAATTCCAATCTTACCCATTAGGCCGCCCATCTCCGCCTTCTTGTCATCGTTGCGCCTTTCTATAATTTTCAAAACTATTTGGGCCCTTTCATGTAATTTTCTCCAGTTCTCCACTTGCAAATTTAGGATGAAATTTAATTGAGTCATCGTCCATGTCAGTTTTAAAAATACAAGAAAGCCAAACTAACGGTCAATGAGTATTGTTGCTCAACCTTTGTAACACACAGACACTTTTACACCCCAAAAAAGCACTTTGTGTGGGATGTACTTTTGAGAAAACCACATGTGTATTTTTGCACTAAAAGATTCTTATATTTTAAAGATGACTCGGGTAAGAAACTTCAAATCAATATATCAATATAAGAAATATGGGAATATAATATTTCTAATTATAAAAAAAAAATGTAATACAAAGTTTTAATCACAAGAACGTTCAACTAAAAAATTTCAGTCTCAAATGTGAAAATTCAAATCCTCAACTCCAGATATCATTGAAGACATAATTGAGAAAAGATTAAACTATATAACCTTGGGCCTTTTGTCAACGTCTTCAGCCGTAATAAGGGATTCCTCTAGAATATACTTAACCCAAAATAAAAGATACCTTTCATCCACATAGATTAATCCATTAAAGAGAAATTATAAAAGCAAATGATAAATAAGGCCTTTTATTAAATATTTCATGTAATCACCTTTATTATAATTCCTTAGCCAATGCTGCAATTATGCCTTATACTTGTAATAAAATCCCTGAAGTAAATGTAAGAATATATAATAAAATAGGATTCATCACTTAGCAAATATGAAACCTTTCAGATGGTATCCCTAATATTTGAAAAGAGGAATTGCTCCATGGAAGTCGTGATTTGGTTTGACCTGCACTTTAGGTTATGATTCATGTATGGTACATCAATTCTTATGATCTGACATGTTAATCTGTGCTCTTTAGAGGCATTATTCTCACTCGTGTCATGTAAATTTGGTGTATGCAGTTCTCAGACGGTTATGTGGACTTGGTCATTACCAAGAATTGCCCAAGATTACATTTACTGTCAGCAATGTCTGACATGAGCAATGGAGGTCACGTGAGATCTCCGTATGTCATGTATCTGAAGGTGAGATCATAAACATTGAGACTTTTTTGGCTGCAACCATGAAGGGTTGTCCAATGCATAAGGTTCCCACTAGGTAGAGATTAAGGAGGGTTGGATAGACGCAGTCTTACCCATGGACAGGGGGCTAGGGGTGGCCCCCCTAAAATTACATAACAAGACCCAATTTTTTAAGAAATTATATTTATGCCTCATAAAACTTTCAGTTTTTCACTTTAGTCCTCATTGGAAGTTTGATAAAGGGACTAAAAATGAACATATTGATATTATTATAGGGCTAAAATATAATTTCGTGAAAACCTGGTTTGTATTCTGTAAGTTTCACCCCTCCTAATTTCCACTCCTAGTTCCGTCCCTGCCCGTGCAGAGGCTTTTGGTTGCAGCCATAAGTTTTCGAATTCATGTTGCTTAGTTTTCTTTTTCGGGATAACATTGCTTAATTTGTTTAGCAGAACTTAATTTCAAGAGAATGCAGGTGAAAGCTTTGTTATTAGAACCTGGATCACGCCTGCAGGAGCAAGAGAAAGGAGGAATCATTGATGTAGATGGTGAGGTTCTGGCAAGGGGAAAAGGAACTTACGAGTGTCATAAAAAGAGTTTGATGACCTATGATCAACTTCAAGTGACTGTGGAACAAGGGTTAGCTACACTCTTTGCCCCTGTATAAACTTTTTTTCTTGCCAACGTGCCTCCCATATATAGCTTCCTAATTCTTTGGTTTATTGTGTGGTATTTGTTTTGTATGTGTTTGGTTGGGGGGTAGGGTATTGTAATTTTCCAAAGTGTAAACTAATTTGGTGTTATGTAAGTTAAGGGGTTAAGCTGCCAAAATTCACATAAGCTCCTTTTTTTTTTTTTGGCTAAGCATATGTATCTTCATATTCGAGACAATCCTATTTGAGGTATTGTCGATATTAAATGTGAGCACATCTCTCAACGGGGATTTGAACATTGATTTGTCACGTTGTGAATTATTAACCCTTTCCATTAGATCCAACCTCCGTTGGTAATTCCCAATGCGTTGTGCAAACATAGTTTATGTCTATCACAAAAAAGTAATTGTGTTAGATTATATTTATTATCCTGGCAGTTTCACTCCTATTCTAAATGTTTATGGGATATTTTTGTACCCTCTAAGTAGTATGTGATACTGGATGCACTTTTACTAAAAGCTCATAGATACCTTAGTCCTAAGTTAAATATTATCAATTTTTACTGATATTTGGCAGCAATTTTTAAAATCCCTATTGCCATCCATTCCTTAAACCCTAATGAAAGCACTAGGAGTTGTACAAAGAACTTATTTATAGCCCGTCAAACTCGATAGGATAAAATAATAAATCAATAGTGCTCGTTCACCCATAAAAAGAGTAGGGTTTTAAAATCGGATAGGTTAATATGTTTCTAATTTTATATGTTACATATAACATTAATGATAGTATTTTATAAAACTAAATTTATAAGACAAGTTTACACAATTTTTTACTTTTTATTAATAAATATAATTTTATTAGAATATTGAACTTAAGAGGTAAAAAGGTACCATATCTCGTTCTTTTCAATTAAGCAAAATTATAATTATTGATTTTCAAAAATATAATTTAAGAAAATTAATAGGGAAAATAACGAGATGTCACTTGAACTTTAAAATCGTGTTGACAACAACAATAATGAGATTAACAAGAATAATAAAGTAATTGATAACTTGTATTATTGTAAAATCGCATATTTGAGATTTTAAAATTCAAGTGGTATTTTCTTATAATTGTCACAAATTAATATACAAAGAAATAATTATGTAATGCAATATTTATATAGGAAAAAGACAAAAAATACCACTTGAACTTCAAAATCTCATATCGGTCTTGTTGATTACAAGAGTATAGATATTTACAAAAGTATATCAATTGACAATTTATTTTTATAGAAAACCACTAGTTAGGAATTTAAAGTTTAAGTGGTTTTTTTTTTTTAAAATTTAAACTATTTATATAGTGTATATAATTCTTTAAATTTTTTTATTTTATAATAAATATGCATATTTCTTGTGCATTTCCGTTTTATTTTTCTTAATAAATAATTATAATGTGCAGATATGAATAAAATATACTTTAGAAACATGATTTAAATTTTTCTAAGAAAAAAGTTATCCTCACAAGTTCATATCGGTTTTCAGTCCGTTTTACTGATTTTCAGTTGGTTGGAGCCGTTGGACCAGTTTCCTGAATTTAGCACAATATCAAACTAGATGATAGGCTAGTTTGCGGTTAAGCTGATTGTACCGACTTGTCCAGTTTGATTTTTTATAAGGCAAAGATGTAAATTTAGTAATAAATAATTTTGTTATAATTACCCATAAGAAATAGGGAAAATTATATTTAAATACCAAATGAAATTCCAAAACTCTTAAAAGTTTGTTAAACTTTGTAAATGACTTAAAGGTGACGAGGACCAAATTGAGATTTTCAAATTCGGGTGAATTTACCCTTTTGCCCTCAATTTTTATATAAAAAGAAAAAAAAAAAGAAAATGACCCTTGTTGGAGGCCACCGTGGTGGCCGCGCGAACTGACACGCCCCGCTGCGGCGGCTTTGGGCTCTAGCGCTAGCGTCACGAGATCCGTCAAAGTTTTTTTGTTTTGGGAGGTGGGGTTGAATCTTTTTTTTTTTTTTTAAAATATATTCAATGAAAGTGAGAAGGTGGGGTTCGAACCCACCCCACCTTCATTTCCTTTAATATATATATATATATATATATATATATGTGTGTGTGTGTATGTGTGTGTGCATTAATAAATAAATATATTCTTCTTAAAAAAAAATTCATCTAGAAACACTTTTGTAAATCCCATTAATGAACTTATTATTCTCATTTCAAATTTTGATCATAGTGCTCAGATTTTGTTCAATTGTATGAATCCCATTATATATATGTATAAATATAAATATGATATATTATATGGATATATATAAAATGAGATTCACTGAACAAAGTCTAAGCACTTCAAACAAAATTTGTAATGAGAATAACAAGTTCAGTAATGTATGTGTGTCTATGTATGTATGTACACACACACACACATATTAAATGCCTAATTTGCCCCGGAAGTTTTGCTATGGGGGCGCTCAGCACCCGGAAGTTTTTTTGGTACCAAATTTGCCCCGGAAGTATGAAAAAGGTAGCAAATTTGCCCCTCCGTTAATTTTCACCGTTAAGTTTAGCGAGTGTACACGTGGTATGCCACCTCATCAACCCAATAAGAGTTAAGTATCATTTTTGCCCTGGAAGTTTTCATTGAAGAGCAATTTTGCCCCGGAAGTTTTCATTAAGGAGCAATTTTGCCCTTCTTTCTCCCAATATTAAATTTGACTATTAAATCAGTCAAAGACCACACCTGTCATGCCTTGAAAAGGTCGAACTTAGAGTCAGAGAAGGAGATCCTTGAGATGTTGAGCTCAAAGGCGACGAGAATTTGTGAAGCCCGACTGAGTCGCAGGAAGCATCACTTACGATCTAAGCAAATGATCGGTCTATACAAACGTAAATATTATCACTATTGATTTGTTTCTTGAACCAATTTTTGGAACAAGTCATTTCTCGTTTGCGTTTCATTTGCTTAGATTATAAGTGATGCTTCCTTTGGGTTTTTGACAGACCTTTCGGTCCTTGTTAGAGCGGAAATCGGGCGAGCCGTCAGCCGGCCGTTTAAGCTCCCGACCTGCAGGGCTCGGGCTTGAAAAATATGCCAAAAATTTGAAATTGGCCCTGCAGGCCCGTTTAAATGTAGCTTTTTAAAAAAAAAAATTAATTACTTAGACTTCCACTTAATGAATGTGTTTATTTGTAATTATTTAGATTATTTTAGTTTAAACTAGAACCCTTTTGTATGTTTATTATTATTCTGTATTAAAAACATAATTAGTTTTTAAAGAAGGGATGTTTTCATATTAAATAAACACATACTTTGGTATTACAATATTATATAAGTAATAAATTATAAATATATTTGGTGTAAAATAAGTATAATTATTCGGATTTTGGCCTGGTACTATCAGTAGGGCTTTGAAAAACATATGTTTTCCTTACTCCAAGCCCTATTGGGCCCAGGCCCTATCGGGCCGGCCGGCCCTAATTCCCAGCTCTAGTCCCTGTGACCAGTTCGGCTTTACAAATTCTAGCCGTCTTGAGCTCAACATCTCAAGGATCTCATTCTCTGACTCCAAGTTCGACCTTTTCAAGGCATGACATGTGTGGTCTTTGCCTGATTTAATAGTCAAATTTAATATTTGGAGAAAGAAGGCAAAATTGCTACTTTTGTAAACTTCCGGGGCAAAATTGCTCCTCAATGAAAACTTCCGGGGAAAAATTGCTCCTCAATGAAAACTTCCAGGGCAAAAATGATACTTTTGATTGATGAGGTGGCATGCCACCTCACATTTTAACGATCTACATGGACTTAGTCACTTTTGGGTAAATTTGATACCTTTTTAATACTTAGGGGCAAATTTGGTACCAAAAAAAACTTACAGGGCAAATTAGGCATTTAAACCTATATATATATGCATTAATATGTGTGT
This sequence comes from Acacia melanoxylon, assembly GCA_019022615.1. Taxonomy (NCBI): domain Eukaryota; kingdom Viridiplantae; phylum Streptophyta; class Magnoliopsida; order Fabales; family Fabaceae; genus Acacia; species Acacia melanoxylon. Next base: position 2,005,893 of record JAFJYJ010000002.1, read on the forward strand.
GTGTGTGTGTGTATTAATGCATATATATATATATATATATATATATATAAATGAGATTCATAAGATAGAACAAAATAGAACAAAAGTACTATGATCAAAATTTGTAATGAGAATAATAAGTTCATTAATGAGATTTACAAGTTCAATAATGAGATATACAATAGTGTTTCTTGATGGAAAAATGTTAAGAAGAATATATATTTGTTAATATATATATATATATATATATATATATATATATATATATAGACACACAAACCTAAGGAACTACGTGACCCAGTGGTTGGGCCACTTGACCCCATGAAGGTAAGGTGGGTTTAACCCCACTTTCTCACATTGATTGAATCTTTTTTTTTTTAAAAAAAAAAGATTCAATCCCACCCCAAATAAAAAAACTCTTGTTGGATCTCAGGCCATCAACAGCCAGAGCCCAAGCTACCAGCGGATTCAGGCCCTCAGACGGCCAGCCACGGCTCTTCGCTGAGGGTCATTTTTCTTTTTCTCTATTTGTTTTTAATTTATTTAAAACTAAGGGCAAAAGGTAAATTCACTCGAATTTGAAAATCCCAATTTGGTCCTTGTCACCTTTAAGTCATTTACAAAGTTTAATAGACATTTGGGGGTTTTGAAATTTTATTTGGTATCTAAATGGAATTTTCCCTAAGAAATATCTATTTACGGTTGCAAAAGTAGACATAAACAACTTATTTGGGACTAGATATAACAACGTCATTAAGAAGACTTAACTTCGGTTACTTTTTACACTTTGGGACCAGTCTTCTCTATTATTTTAAAATTTCTCTAATGAAAAAGTGGCACTTAGATCCATGCAAAAAAAATTATTTCAGTTAACCCTAAAAGATTATGAAATTTTATTGCATCCGCTTGGGTCAAATAAAATTAAGGTTTTCAGTAAAAAGACAATAATGCACTTACTGAAAGACCTGGCTATCACCCAAGAGGGGGAGGGGGTGAATTGGGTGTCTGATTAAACATTTGATACTTTGAAAATCTTTTGCGTTTTCTAAATCAACAGTTAGATGTTCAAATAAATATATACTAGAAATATAAGAGATAAGGGAAGAGAATATGCAAAATGTGATTTATACTGGTTTGGCCCAATCCTTGACCTACGTCTAGTCCCCAAACTCTACTTGAGATTTTCAATCCACTATCTTCTTTCAACTTGATTACAATTTTTGTACTTGAAGTAATCCTCTCACTAGGATTCACTCCTCCTTACAAACTGTAATCAATACACCCACTTGATTACACACTCTGTACTCGAAGTAATCCTCTCACTAGGATTAACTCCTTTTACAAGTTGTAATCAATACAATGGGTTTCCCACTCAATATCACCCAATCTTGAGTAAGGATTATTACAATAAATCTTCTCTCTTAGAAGTGAATGAATAAACACTGAAGTACAATACAAATCATTTCACTCTCTATGATAAGCTACGTAAACATTGAAAAACAGAGTGTGTGAGAGATAAGTGTTGGATTCAGAATGTTGGCATCTTGACAGTCCAAGCTCTCTCTTATCAACCTTGAATGCTTCTTATTTTATAGGTAGAGATCAATATATGACTGTTGAGAAGATTCAATGACTGTTGGATAAAGAAATATAGCTGTTAGACTCAGATGGAACTAGCCGTTAGAACTTTGTTTTCTGAACCAACTATGACATCATCATTTACTTTACCCTTGATCTTCAGTTTAACAACCTTTGATCATTTGAAACATGTACACAAATGATATAAATAATGTTAAGAAGTATTATAAGTCATTTGGGTAATCATCCGGATGTTTATCAAAAGAATCAAGATTTCTGAAACGGTGATTTTCTGAAGCAGAGATAAAAACTCGAGTTTGCATTTGAAAAATCGAGTTTGAGGTTGTTGCGTTACTCTAGGTTCCTCTCTATCTAATTGAAACTCGAGTTTTGGTCTCACAAACTCGAGTTTGGAAGATGCTCCGACGTTCGCTGCTCTCTGTCTGAGCTAAACTCGAGTTTGATACTTACAAATTCGAGTTTGCAAGTTGTTCTGCCCTTGACTTGATATAGCTCCAAATTTGGAAAACTACTTATCCCCATATAGCTCTTTGAGTATTCTTTCAAATGTAAAAAGAATCAGCTCCAAACTCATTGTATTCTGACCATTATGATCCGATGAATGAAGGTTGTTCTTAACTAGCGTTTTTGCAACGTCCTGAACTGACTATCAACTTTATAAGGACATATCTCCCTGGTCTGAAATCCATTTTGGTTGGTTCAAGTCTGGATGGAAATCCTTTTGAGTATACTTTCATATGCCACCAAGTTCATCTCAATCAAATTTGTAATTTGTGAGATACACTCAAAACATTGAAGTTTGGTCTGCTGTGTGGCATAAATTTTACTGTCAACTTTCACAATTCATAGCTCATTGATCTGAACTCCTTTGGGCTTGAATTTTATATGCAAATGACGCATTGGAAGTCTAGTTTCATATGCCACTGGTTTCACCTCAATCGGATATCTGGTTTGTGAGATATCATCAAATTACCATACCTCGCCCAAGCTAAATGTGAAGCAGTAGAAACGGGTTCTTTGATCGAGTTTTCACTTAAACTCGAGTTTTCCTAGTCCAGAGACGCCAGAGATGCTGAAGACACTACAAACTCAAGTTAGTTAGTGACAAACTCGAGTTTTGAGTTCCAAACTTGAGTTTTGAATCCTAAACTCGAGTTTTCTCGTATCCAAGGAGCAAATCACTGTAGCAAGGTAGTAAACTCGAGTTTAAACCTTGGAACTCGAGTTTGCTCATCCAGAACCTCATATTTGCTTGTTTTAACTCCGAATTGAGCCATTCCAACTCTCATTTGATCATGGAGACTTCTAGAATCAGTTTTAGAAACTTGAATAATGATATCTTCATTTCTTTTAACAAGTTCTTCTTTCTTTCTTCTTCTCTTAATCATTCTCTATAACTCAACTCTTTCTTTCTTCTATTCTCTTAATCATTCTTTATCATTTGACTTCACATCTTCTTTGATTCAATTTCTTTCTCTAATTCAATACTTCTTTATTGATCTTCTTGTTAATCGTTCTCCGTCATTCAACTTGTACTTATCATTCTTTGCAAGTTATACCTTCTTCAATATTTCATCTTCTTCTTGAACTCGACATTCTCTCCAATTTCTTCTTTTTAAAATCTCTTATCTCCTTCTTGATCTATTATTTAACTTGGACTAATCTACAATAAATATAATAGTTAGTCAATGTAGGAGATAAATATATTACACAAGCTTTTTGCTCTTAATAATGACATCTATATAAGACATCATCAAAACTAATCATATCCAACACTTACTTTATTTTTTCATAGGAGTATCAACAAGACAAATATGAGAGTTTTTAAGAAAAATAAAGATATTTACAAGACAAATATGTGAATGGCCAAACAATTTTAACTACTTGAGCATTCACATGTTTGTCTTGTAAATATATTTATTTGTCTTGAAAAAGCTCATATTTTTTTTATAAATGCTCTTATAAAAAAATAAAGGTATTATTATCTTTTACTGCAAAACTTAATTTTATTAATGCTTAAGGGGATGTTGTGACATTTCATAATCTTTTGAGGTTTAACTGAAATAGAATTGTTTCTATGTGGTCAAAGTGATATTTTCCCGTTAAAAATATTAAAATAATAGAGAAAAGTTTGGTAGGACGCACGATGCAAAAAGTAACGGAAGTTAAGTCTCATTAACAGTGTTACTATATTTACTCCCAAATGAATTATTTATATATACTTTTACATCCAAAAATAGATAGTTCTTATAGATGTTTTTATAGTGAAATTGTTAATCGCTAAATTTTCCCCTTTACCATTTTTATAATATTGCTCCAAATACTTAGACGTGTTGAAAGTGATGGGAATTGGAAAGAGAGGAGTCTATTTTTTATTCGAGAAAAGTGCATACAAGTAGGTGTGAAATCAACTACTACCAATAAATCAAATAGACTCCAATCTTTAGTAAGTTTGGTTTGAGGGAAGGGGAGAGGAGGGGAGGGGAGAGAGGAGGGAAAAAAAGAGGGGAGGAGAAAATTGTACCAAAATTCAATATAGTGGGGCCCACAAAATTTTTCTCTCTATCACATTTTTTCTTTCCCTCCCCTCCCCTTCCCTCAAACCAAACTTACCCTAAAAATCAAGTGATTCTTTAGAGCCGCCTAAAACTACTTTTGGTTGGTTTTGTTAAGAGATGGATTATTACGTTGCTTCCATCTCATCTGTAACACCCCTACCGGCCTCGCCCTTTCGGGTGGCGGGTAGTGTGATTCTAACAACCCATCTGGATCTTCTCTATTTGGCATATGCGGAAGCGTCAACATTCTTCAGGGCCGTTGTCATAGCTATCAGAGTGTCTTTGCTCTCTACTTTGCTCATTCTTTTTACATCAGCTTCAACCACTCCCTTCAGTGTGCCGCCTTAAAGCAACACTCTAGTCTGGAGTGCGGAGCGGGAACTACTAGCTTTGTGCTCATCATGTTTATTTCATGTGATCGGAGTTCAAATGAATGAACCCCAGGGGGTAATGTGATTAATCTCATATGCAGGTATGAAATGTAAATAACAAAGTATAACACATGTATAAGCATAGAATAATTCACGATGAACAAGTCGCACCGTAACCGCGGTTAACGGGCAAGGGCTATGACCCTTTAGGACACGTGACCCTATGAGACCATGCAGCCTCAATTCCATAGCTAGGAAAATAAACATGTAAATCATCTAACAAACATGATCAGTCATACAAGAAATACATACATACAAGCAAACAAGATAACAGTTACCCACAGCTTTAGCATTTGTCTTCCGCTTGTACTTTTTCGTCCAACTACGGAGTTGCTTGAAACACATTCCATTCTTCTTCTTTCTTGACTTCACACGGCCTAAACACATGTTCATATTATTAGAGCCATGGAAAATGAATACCTAATGGGTTATCTTAACCTCATAGGCATTCTTACACCCTTGGAGTTTATTCTTATTACTTAGGCCATTTATTTCCAAATTTCGCATGGTAGCTAATTTTTGGCCAAACTTTGAAAAATCATTCTTAATTCTATAGAACTCCGATCGGGGTGGTTCGAATTTATATTTGTCTCTAATTAAGTCTAGTAACATGGAAAAATAATCACTAGATCTATTTATTTCTGTATCATTCCCAGATTTTCATGCTTTCTTTGCTGTCCAGAAAAACGTTTCAGATTAATAGGTCAACTTCCAAAATTCGTTTCTCTCTGGATACAACTCTGATTTAGGTGTTCTTTAGCTTTTTGGAAAGCTTGAGATGTCTACTATTGACTGTAAAAATTTAAAGGAAAAACGCAAATTGTTACTAGGTCCGAAATGCAACGTCATTTGGTTGCTCTGGAACCATACCAAAACTTTTAGCTCATCTTCCAAAATTCATAACTGGAGTTGTAGACCTCATTTTTGGGTGATCCAAAGATCATATTAAACCTTATTATGTCTATATTATTTCTGGAAACTTTCACTGCAAAACTAGATCATTTACTATTTGAAAATAGTACGAAGATTACTGTTCATTTCTGGAAAATGACATTTTCCAGTTTTCATCTTCTAACTTTGGAAATTCATAACGTTCATTGTACACATCGGATTTGGGTGTTCTTTGGCTCATGTTAAAGAGTATGATGTGTACTAATTATCCACAAAATTTCAGGGTCAAAGGAGTTCATTTTCCCTGGTTTGACTTCACTTGAAAATCACTGTTTCAGCAGCAAAGTTCAATTTCCAGAAATGCATCAGCTTATGATTTCATGCATATGACTCATACTCACACATGCATTTACAGCATTTAAGCTTCATATTTTATTCTTTAATGGTTTGTGTTGCTATATATACCTTTCATACGTGAGAAACATGCTGAAACAGTTTCTCCTTCAGCTCCCAAAAACTGAGCAACATGCAGAACCAAAACTCATTCATGTAAGCTTCTAACACCGAAACCTATCGTGCAAGAACAGTAGGGAAAAATTTACCTTGTTCAGAACTCTTTCATGCACAGCCGTCATATTCGTAGCTACATGTTGCTTACACATCCTTCATTTATGCCTCCTTTATTGACTTTTCCGCTTTCATCACATATTCTCCGTAGCTTCATTCCTTCTTCTTTCTAGTCTTTTACACTATTCTAGACATCTATGTTGACTTTTTGTGCAGCCTTTTATTTCCTTCTTCCTGACTTTCGTCTCCCTCTGCTTTCAGTTTGTTTCTTGTTTGAAACTCAAGCTTGCAATGTTCATACTCCTTCATCGTGACAGTCCGAATGCCTTCTTCCATCTTTCTTTCATTTCTTTTCTGTTTCGCGGTCTCTCCCTCCCTCGATCATAGCTTCATTCTTGGCTTTCTTTCTTCAACTTCCTCTTGCACTTTCGGGCTCACTATCGTCACAGCCCTCTCTCTCGCTCTCAGTTCTTGATCTTGCCCTCTGTGCATTGTTTAGAGTTTTGGCCGAAGAGGATAGACGAGGGAGTATGTGGCTGCTGAAAACACAGAGAAGTAGTGGTCTGCTGTCATGCAAAAGACACGAGAGAATAATGGAACATGGGTCGCTGAAATGCTAAATTCCGAGAGGAACATTCTGAGTTCCAAGGGAGATAGTGGAGAATGGATTTCTGTCACGCTGAGTTTCAAGAGAGACAATGAAGTATGGTATTAACATGCCGCATTCCAAGAAAGGCAGTGGAGCATGTGGAGTATGGGAATGAAACAGATTCGCTGCTGAATTTAAAGAGAAATGGTGGAGCATATCACGTGTGTGTTCAGATGAGGAGGTCTCTGAAATAAATATTGGAGGAATGGAGAATTGGTGTTTTGAATGAATGGTACAAAAGAGATACCAATTATTTTCTCTTGGTCCCACAAGCATGCTTCAAGTCCATTTAGTTCTGCATAAATTGAAGCATGTGACTTGCTTTATTTGGTAAAGGTTCTGCATGACATAAATTTACATGAGCACGTGGCTTGAGGGGAAATAAGATGCTGCATCTTTGCTTGTCCAACTATAACTGAATATCAAATTGACACATTATGCATAAAGGTCCACGCTTAATACCACTATTTGTTATATTTCTTTCTTTTTTTCTTCTTCCAAATTCTGATTAGGCATACCCTTTATTTATAAAATTGGGCTTTGACCTTGCTTAAATTCATTTGAAGCTTGGGGTAGTAAAATTACCATTTATCCCTTCTTAAATTTTTGACACTTGATTGTCAAATAAATTCTAGGAATAAATCCTTAATCCTATATAGGGATTTTCCTTTTCTCAAATAACTTCTTTTGGCCATAAATTATTGATTCTAAAATTTATAGGCCAAAACTTATCTACAAACATTCCTTGAATTTATTCTTTTCCCTAAATATAAATAGGAAGATAGGCCTCAAATTCCAAACCTTCATTTTATTAATTATTCAGGCCAAATCTTCACCATTAATTTCTATTCAATATTTCTAATTGCCGAATCCCAAAATTTGGGATGTTACATCATCAAGGTTTTGGGCATTTAATATTTGCTCACCATCAGTTGAAAATACGTCACTAGATTGATAAACAAGCCCATAATAGTGCATAGGTGAAGAACGACCTGTCGTGAAGCTTCTCAAATTCACTTTGTGGAGCTAGACTCTTGACATATCAATGAGCTGGTGCCTAATTCAATAATTCAATTAAGGGGCTAACACGCAATTTTAACAACAAAGTTTTATTTCCGTGAGCATCTAGCACAATTAAATCCTGAATGGTGCAAAAGTATATACATTTTTTTTTTCTAAACACAGATACCCTCTTATTGAATACAATCATATTTAAGATATTGTCGGACATTTGTCCCAGTGAGGATTCAATACAATCTTTTTAAAACAGAGCCATTTTAACAATTATGTTACCCAAACATTCGTCCCTTTTTTTATGTGGGACACACTTGTCGTCCTTCTAACTTTATAACTAACGTTTTGTTCAAGTTAACAGAATTACTAAAATTACATCATTTTTAAAAGATTGTGTTTACTTTTATACTCTTCAAAACTTAATTGTGTCATACGTTTATGGCGAAAAATTTCACAGTTAAAATTACCCTTAAGCCTTTAATTAAGTAAAGGTTCAAGTCAATGTCATCAAACCATTCATTTTCCTTTATTTTTATCCTATTTTTACGATTTTCCCAACAAGTGAACACAAAAGTGAATGTTTATGAACAATAGGATGAGTATCTTCTTTGGCTAGTGAGCTTAAGCTTTCATCACTTTTTTGGGTTATGTAGTTTAATTAGGTGACCTCTAGTTTAGCCCTACGTTAGCATATTGAATGCCCTAGAGACCTATGGTCACTAATTCTCACACTTAGAACTATAAAGCACACCTATTTATCTATTTATAACTAATTTAGTAATCAAGATACCTCGTACCACTTATAACGATTGGTAACAATTCAAAGACACCATATGAATTGAAGCTACACTAATTATAGCGATAAACATATTGACTAAAGCTTTCAATCATCATTTCATAGCAACCAAGAAACCATGAATTACTTATTTAACCAAGTAGTAAAATTTCGTAGTATGACACCAAATCAAAGCATAAAGTCGTCACAACTACACCTAAAATAATGATAATCACAAATTAGAGGTGCAGAATTACACATCTACTTCCCAAATCAATTAGTACCAACAGTCTCCAATCATCTTAAATCAAATCTAGTACCTAGAGAGGAGTAAATGATGAAAAATTAAAGGAATGTCTAATGGATGAGTAACACTCCTTTTAAGGTCCAAGCTCCAGTCGTGTTCACTGCCTTAGAGGAATAGAAATATAGCCACAATTCAAACATATCTCAGCTTTACCTAGCTTCACAACTAGTTTGACCATGGAGGAAAGTGACGAGGATGAAGGATTTGTGGAGGAATTGAGAGGGAAAGAGCGATTGGTGAAAGTTAGAAAAGTCAAAGGGAGAGTGAATCAGAGAAAAAGAACACTCAGAGTTATGTTTCATTTGAGGCTGATTACTGTCATATTTATAACAAAAAAAAATACAAGTTGAAGTGTTTACACGTCATCACTAACTATCTAACTAACAACATGAACCATCTAACAGATCTAATTCTGTATAGCTCACATATGTAAATAAACACAACCTGTAACCTACACTACTCCGATAGGGTCCGACACACGTGTTGGACGTGGTCAACACGTTGACTGGTTCGACATGCATCTTTGACCGTGTTAGATACGGTCAAGGAGCAATCTTGGAATAACAAAAAGCTTGTAACAAATGCTGCAGAGAAGAGATATGGAGATCGAGATCAAAAGAGATATTGAGATAGAGATCTGATCATGTTCGGTTTCAGAATTTCGCACTGAGGTCCTTTTCTCTCCTTCTAAACCTAATTCGCTCTTCTCCGTCGTTTCCTTCACCACCACTTCCTTTTCTCTCCTTCTCAGATATAAACATGAGCTTCATTTGCCTTCGATCTGAACCTCTGTGCGTGTGTGCTTGGCTCTGTCGTCACAGACTCGCATCGCAAGTACAAACCTCTATCTCTGTGCTTCGTTGTTGTCCTATTACATTTTCTTTGTGTTTCGTTTTTATTTTCACTCAAGATCTGTGCGTCTTTTTGTCTCCCTCAACATCTGTGCATCTTTGACTGTGTTTCATTTTTAGTGTTAATTTAGTTAGTATTTAGTAATGTATGCTTAGTTTATAATTAGTTGAGTAAATATATATATATATTAGGAGGAGGCACAGGGCTTGATAATTTTTTTGAATATTTTTTTTGTCGGACTTATTTATAGTATGGGTCATTCAAGTTCTAGCAATGTAAATAGTAGTACTGCTCCCAGTGCTTTTGCTCGTGCTATTGTCAGTGAATTACTGAGTAAACCATTATGGAAATATGTTACCAAATTAGATGGTGGAGTGGAAGCAGGAGGGAATTTGTCTTAGGCATGCAACTTCTATAAAAAAGATTATAAGAGTTCGTATACTAGAGTGAAGGCACATTTGTTGAAATTATTAGGCAAAGGAATTGTAACATCCTAAGTTTTAGGTATTTAGACTCGAGGATAAGCTTGTATCGGGCAGACGACTAAACCCAGTTAGGAAATGTGATACTCCCAAATTCTGAGATTTAAATCTTAGAATGACTATAAGAGATTTTATTATGGAATTAGACTGAAATTCCATGCCAATAAAATAGAAAGGGAATAAAGCATAAAGAATTGTACAAGTGTAAAGTTAAGATAGTGCCAAGTGTCACTAGATAAAATGCTAATGAAAACAAGACAATGTGACACATAAATAAACACAACTAAGAGGCATAAAAGGCCCTAGAATTTTGGCCAACACAAGAGAAAAGGGAAAGGAAGGTGTCTTGAAAATTCATGCACATGTGAAAGTTGAAAGTCAACCAATTTATCCCAAGAAGCCACTTGGCAAATGGGGAAGCAATGTGATCTTGGATAGGGACACCTAAACTGTAACGTCCTCCATTTAACTTAACATAATAACTAATTAATGCTTCAATATTTATCAAAATATCCAAAATAAACCAGAGTATGAAAAATGAGCCCTAACGTGGCAATATACAGTCATCCAACATTTATCAAAAAGACGGAAGCACTACTTTCGGCAGAAGTAGCTTAAGCTTCTAAGGTCTTCCCTAATGGACCCACACAGGAACTATCACCTGAAAAATGTTGGTAACCATCAATCCAACTCATTACGAATACTAATATGTGCTAGTGAGGTGCCATGTGGAAAAATTTATATAACAAAGTATTAAAAAACATAATTCACCAATATCCACATCACAACTTTCATATCATGAATTATGTATCTAAATTTTCATTAACACAATTCTCAAGATGCCTTCCATCAATCCAACCGAACCACCTTATTTCCGCCGACTAGACTCATGGGCTAAGTTATCAACCGTGTTACTGGCTACTCAAAAGCTTACTAGTCACATGATGAGGACCAGCCAAAATCCCCAGAGCACATGTCCCAGACCATGGGTCTTTTCCCCTCATTGAATAGGTGGGGTGTCGCAAGCCCTTATTGAACTAGTGGACAGTCCCTCATTGAACAAGTGAGACGATAGAGAGCCAACCATCGTGCACCAATGGAGGCTACACCACGTGGTGAAATAAACTACTCTATTTTTTCCCAATTCAACTCTTTCCATAATTATCATAATAAATAACTCAACAGGAATTTTTCCTAGATTTTCACATTTATTTAAATAATTCTCATATGCATGCCATAATATCACAAATTCTTATACATATATAAGTATATGTATATATATTTCACAATTCAAATCATAAGGTTCCACAAGGAAATTTCTATTAAAATATTCATAATTATTTCGCAAGATACTCACAAAGTTAAACAACATATTATCAAAATTATAACAAGTGGAAAGTAGTTATCTCTGCCAAAGCTAACTATTATCACATTGCTCCTAATCCAAGAGCTCAAACACATGCCAAAAATCAATCTACCACAACCAATTTACTAACCATTAATAACTCTTTTAAAACTCTACATAATCAAAATTATAACTTATAATTTCATAAAATTAAAATATATAAATTTTAATAAAAATATATTTGGAAAGCTTGAAGTAGCCATATTATGAATGGTCTGAAAAATCGGTGAGAGCATTGTAACTATTAATTCTCTTTTCTATTTATTATTAATTAATATTTCCCTTTATTATTTATTCCCTTTCCTAATTATTATTATTATTATTTATTTTATTATTGTTATTATTATTATTTACTATTTATTATCATTATTTATTTATTTTATTACTATATATTTATAAGACTACTTTTTCCTATCATTTTCATGTACAAAAATTCTGACGTTCCTAAACTCCATATTTTTCCTCTTAGGTGCCATGTATACTTTATTCCAATTCTTTATAACTTGAGTATATTATGGCCATTGGCAAAATAAAATTTTCTTAAATTTCCAGCTTCAAAGTAATCCACTAACTATCATATTGGAGTTTAATAAAATTGTATTATTCACCTAACCATAACTTTTAAATAAAGTAAAGCATCAAAACAGTGGGTACTTTTTGGCTTCAAACTTTCATCTTTCAATACCATCATGCAACAATGATTTCCATTATCTTCCAAATGCAAATATATACATGCAGCAAATTCTTTCTTTCATTTCCAAATGCAACGCTTTACTTTTATATATATGTATATGCATTCAAAAATAGATGTGCAGCGTTTTACTGATATACATATATAATAGTTGGTTCCTTTAATATACACCATACATATGTAGCTATGTATTACTAAGGCCTTGGTTTCCATCATGCATATATGTTGTATATATATGTACGACAACTTATATCAGCAAAGTTTTGTCTTATATATATATGGATCAGCAGGTTTAATCCTCCCATTCATCACGCAAACTATGCATATATATATATATACACACACTTTATATCTCAGCACTTATATATCAGCAACGTTGGGTCTTCTTCTTCTTTTTTCTTTGTGCAATAACATATATATTTCAGCAATGTTTTAGTAGCAACTGATGAGCACAATTTATGCCATGTTTTCCCTATATCTTATGACTGAATTGTATGGTAAATACAAGCTTAACTGCAATCAATCTAAGTAAAGAGGCATTAATTCATGAATATAGGGAATTGAAGGATAAAAACCATGCACATCCTAAACATGTGCTAAAAGAAGAACAAGTTACAAGGTTTTATGAGAAGAACGTATAGCAAAGCTGATACTAGGCTATAGCATTCTGACAGCATATCGAAGTGCAATATAAAGCATCTATGAAGCTATAGCAAAGTAAAGGACACGATACTATGCGACATATGTTCTAATCTTTTGTCAAGATTGTTTTAGGAAATATTGCGAAGGTCGAGAAAAGACAGGTAGATTGCTGACGTAACGGAATAGAAGATGCGGAGGATCGAAACTAAAAGATTTGAAGAATCCTACAGGATCAGCAGAATCAATCTACTACGATCAAAAGATACGATGGATCTCGACAGATTTGGAAAGCCCATCTTGCTGGAACTTATGCCGCAAGAAAGCCTGACTATATAAGGAAACATCAAGCTAACCCTAGACGGGAGAGTCGTGAAGAGCCAAAACGAATTTTACATTCGGTCAGACTCGAAAGAAGAGAGAGAGAATTCACGAGGCACGAGAACTCCAAGAGAACCCAGCATCCTTCCTTGCAGTAAGACGGAGAGAAGAAGACGTGGAGTGGTGACGTGACAGGGCTTCTTCCATGCCATCGGAACTTCGTCAAGCTTTCTGTTCCCTTTTGTTTAATCTTTTGATCATGAGTCATTTTGTTGTTATCTGTCTTGTGTTTCCCTCGTCAGTCTTGAACTAAAATTCCTATGGTTGAATGAGGATGAATCTTTAAGTTTTGAATGAACCCAGTTGCTAGTTCTTAATTCAATAAATTCAGTTTGCTTATCAGTGATTTAATTACCTTGTCGATTAGTGGAAGCTAAGGGCGAGATTTGTGGCCTCGACTTACTGGCAAGGAGTCAAAGTTAGACCTCTGAGAAACAGTGATTGCTAGTCAGGCTGGTGCAAGGCTTGACCTATTATTATAGGCTTCAGGAATGGGTCTACGCTCATAACCACTACACCATGTTTTGTAATGTTGATCTAACTATCTTAGCAATTGAGCGTCACTTCCCGGTATCTCAGTCTCTATGGGACGATACTCTACTTACACTTTATTACTTGTTAGACTGGTTCACTTGCCATTAAGGAAATCGACCAACAGCAACCTATATACAGAACAGATGCAAAATGCCAACACAAGTGTAGCAAACTAAATCAGTTTTCCTTTTCTCTATTCTTATATACCCAACATTAAGATGTCTATATATAGGTAACATCAAAAAAATAAAACTCTTCAACGCCTATGAACATAAGTATACCAGTAGCCTTCCTTGTCCTTTATATATACATCAGTTTTTCCTATTATTCTCAAGATTTGGTTCCACGTATATATAGACACATAAGCGAAAATATACCTCCAGTAAGTTTTCAAGGCTTTGCGTGTTCAAACTCTCAGCTTTTCACCGACTTCCACCTATGTTCTCTAGGCTTAAAACAGATCACACACACACACACACACACACACACACACACTCTCTCTCTCGGACTCACTTTGGGCTTAGTGGAATACTGAACTAATATAATGGAGGGTAGGGGAGGTCACTACTAGAAAAAAGTCAATTTGCGACGAAAATACAAATTCGTCGCCAAAAAAAAAAGTGCGACGGAAAATAAAATCCGTCGAAAATAAAAAAAATTTGCGACAGAATAAAACATCCGTCGCAAAAACCCTAAAATTCAAGCTGGATTTTGCGACGGACCAGAAGTTCGTCGCAAAAAGGCGGACCCTGGGTCCTCCAAATTAGGTCCGTCGCTAAAAGGTGGACCCAAGGGTCCGCCTTTTTGCAACGAATCGTAAGGCACGGTTTACGACGGATATGGATCCGTCGCAAACTGCTTTTTGCGATGGATGTCTTGTCCGTCGCTAACTGGCGGCAATTTTGCCACCAGTCACACCGATTTTGCGACGGAACTTTTGTTCCGTCGCAAAAACGAGATTTTGCAACAGAACTTGTGTTCCATTGCAAAATCTCTTGAAGTCCCAAATTTGGGACATTTCCTCCGTCCTCTTCTCGAATTCCTTCTTCTCCTCCCACCTCGTCGCTTCTCCTTTCCCTTCCGGCCACCGCCGTTCGTCCTTCCGGTCACCGCCGCCGCCGCCACTCCTCCTTGTGGTTGCCTCCCCCTTCCGATCACCACCGCCACCATTTTCCAGGTTAGTTTGAAGTATTTTTTTAACTATTTGGAAATATGTGTATATATATTTGCTTTCTTACATAATCCAAAGATCTATATTGGTAGAAGATTATAAATTACATGAATTTAGATCCTTTTTTTGTTTTAGTTTCTCCTTTGTCTGAATTTATATTGGCAGAAGATTATAATTTTTCCTAATATCTTCCTTTGATAGCCTAGTGTTAGATCAAACTGTACAGTAAAATTGAAATAATGATTTGCATGGTTTATAATTTTTTAAACATTATGGCTTAATATATATTTTTTATTTACCAAATGAAAATGTTTCAGAGATAAAAATATGTTTTCTTAGTGTATAGCTCAAATTCCATCAAAATAATTTACACTTTTTGTGTGTGTGGAGAAAATCAGACTAATTAATAAAAAAATATTAAAACTCTTAACATATTCATAAACTGTCTTTTAATTTAGCATAATTATTTTAGAAGAAAATAATTGTTAACAAATACAATAAGAAATCTTGCCAATTTAACTTGAAAATTTAGTTTATACATAAAAAATATAAACACAGAATTAATAAAAAAAATAATCCAATGTTTTGGTTCTCAAAAAAGAAATAATTATTATTAGTATTTTAAAATATATAAAATGTTAGAAATAACGATCAGAGGAGCAATTGAAAATTTCCTCTAGATTTTCTTATAACCATATGGTCATCAATATGCATGTTTGTACAAGGCATAATATTTAATTTTTAAAATTATAATATATCAAGATAAGATCAAAACCATGATTTTGGTTGGTTTTCAAAAGGATAATTGGAGTAAGGAAGAAGATAGAATATTGGTAGAAGATTATAAATTACCACTATGGACATAGTACAAATTAAATGTGTAGTTAATTGATTAATTCAATATAATAATAGTAGTTTTGATTAATTAAGTGTACAAAGGTGAAAAGAAAAGGCAAAATTAATTAATTCAGATGTTTGTTTTAGTTTGACCCAATACGAAAGTGTCGTTATCTTTACAATAATTGGTGATAATTTTGTTTATTACAACATTATCATCTGAGATATAGATGATTCATTTCAACTTGAGCTTATTGTTAAACTTACTAAGAGTTGACTTTTACTCCTTGTTTTCTATATATATATTTAGATCCTCAATTTTGTTTAAGAGACATTGCATTTAAGCCCTAATGCCCCCTCCATATGCATGTCCCCATCTTCTGGTGTACTATCCTCATTCTCTGGTTGCTTGTTGAGATATGTTCTTGCATGTGTTTGTTTGCCACTCTCTTGATTAAGTTCCAATTGGTTGGTATACGTGGCAAGTTGTATTGGGCACTTATATTTGTAGCATGTTGAGATGTTAATTAGGTTAGTAACTGAACTAGTTAGGAAGTATGGAAGTCGATCGTGATAGGAGTTGGATGTACAATCGTCTAACTGAGAGAAGAGAACTAACTGAAGCATTCATGGCGGGTTTGGAAGAGTTCAACCAATTTGCTTTGGCGCATTCAACTAATTCAAGTACCTGGATCAGTTGTCCATGTATCAATGTAGGTGTTTAAAATTTAAAGATCAGAACACGATGAGAATCCATTTGTGCAAAAAGGAGATATACGGTTGGTTATGACCCATTCATCCTTGCTCAACAGGCGGAACAAGTTTAGTATAATTATACCCCACATCCCGCCAAGGGTGGACGGGAGTTATCAAAACCAAAGCACGGAATATTATACCTAAGTCGAAAGAGTTGGAAACAAATGATGGTATGACTGAACCGTTCCAAGCTGATGTGGAACATGTACTGCCCGTAATCATTGCCGAGGACGATGTACCAAGCAATCTGTTTGATTCCACTGCGGAGTTAGAGTTGATTCCTATCCAAGTTGATGATAAGGAATTAGACGATGAGCCACAAGAGATTTACTCTGATAGTGAATCTGAGTTCGACGATTATGAGACTTCAGAGGAAGACGTGCAAGCAGAGGTCAAAGAACAGGAATCGTCTAGTTGATTTGTGTTAGTTCTTTGTTTATGACGATCTGTTATACTAGATACTCCGTTACTTCGCCAGTGTCATATTAAGTAAATTTCTTATATATATATATAATGCTTATAAGTGTTCAGAGATAGAGCATCCAGGAGGTCGTTCAAGTAGTGGACGTAGTAGTGGTCGATCCTGGCCCCATCCTATCAAGGGGGGTAGGGCGACGCCATCTGCCCCCTCTGTAGGCAGAGGGCTCGGTGCTTCCCCAGAGCTGCCGCCACTTGATATGTTATTGTCACCATCGATTTATTTGTCATCTTCACCGTCACTTTATATGTCATCATCGCCGTCTACTACCAACTCTTTCATGGGCGGTACACGTGTACCAGTAACTTCCACTAATCCACAGCAAGGGGCTGAGCATGTTTACTTTACGATTTCTGATTGATTTACATATGTTTAGTTTTCTTTAACCATCTATGTACAAACATCTTCAATAGTTCACATTCATTCCTTCAGCACACTGCGTCGCCTTAGAGCCACGTCGGGGAAGAAGGTAGTTCCTTCGATACACCAATCTGGGGCACAAGAGATCCTGCGACAAGGAAGCTTTGGATCCATCCTGTCGGCACCATCGAGTAAGTCATGTAAAGTTACTAGTAATATTACGATTTTCTACCTTTAGTTTGTATGCTAATATTTGCATGATGTTCTCTATCTTCAGATTTAACCCTTATAATCAGGTGACGGATTTCATCTCGAACCAAATATTTCGTAATTTCAATAAGCCTTGGGGCAAGTGGACAGAGATTCCTAAGGGGGATCGGGATGCTTGGTTCAATGAGTTCTTGGTAAGTTATGTGTTTTATGGTTATTAATTTCTTATCCAAATGCAAACTGATTAAGTACTTTTAAAATTTGGAGCACTAATTGTTCGTTATTGATTTTCAGCGTGAGTTTATGACGTTGCCTGAACATTGTGTAAATCTGAAAAAAGTTTATAACCACAAGGGAGGCCGATGGTTGTCTTATAAATTGAGAAAGGCATAAAGGCAAGCAAGGATGGATTCAACTTGAGACTGCAGAGGAATTAATTCAAAAATGGGCCCACGATGAGAAGTTTCAGAACAACAGTGCAAAAAATAAGCAAAATAGGGACAGAATGGAAGGACCGTCATATGCTGGCGGCTCCATTTCAATTAGTGTGCATCGACAAAAAATTGTGAGTACACGTTATTTTCAATTTAAGTATTCAATATTTTGTACTTTGAAGTAATTAATTAAGGTCATCATTTGTGTTTGTAGGTAGAGTTTGGGGAAGTTCCTGTAAGATCGATTGAGTGGGCTACCTTTGAGCGGACCCATTCCCAGTAGTTTGAAGGGAGTTAGAAGCGCTGGATTTACCCCAAGGCGCAGCAAATAGCGGTGAGACATTTATTGCATTTATTATTTGTTTCATGCACCACCATATTTATTTCATTTTACATGTCTTATTTGTTATGTATTTTTGTGCTTGTAGGAAACCTATCAGAAGCTGTCGTAGGAGAAAGACTTATAGAGTGGGACCGACCTCGCATCCTCTCAGTCTGATAACGGGAGTCTGTTCTTTGAGGCTGCAGGCGGATTTAACAAGAAAGGGAGAGTCTTCGGGTACGGTGCCTCTGCCAGCCGACTGAAGCAAACAAAGCGCTCCTCATCCGACAGTGAAGGTGTTTCTTTAGGTAAACATAATACATTTGATATTGATAATGTTCATTCCCTTGTCCATTTAAATGAAGTACAAATAATAAATGTACTTCATAATGTTTTTGCATATGAATTGAAGAAGATGAAGGCGTTGGTGCAGGAGCAAGCAGTTGAGCTGAGCCAGACAAAGCACCTCTGAAGTTAGACAGCAAATGAGTTTAGCGAGATACGGCAACTGATGAGTCAACAACAGGAGATGATTAGGACGCAGATGAGTCAGGAATAGGAGATGATAAGGCAGCAGATGATTCAGGATCAGGAGATGATAAGGCAGCAGATGAGTCAGCAACAGGAGATGATGAGGCAGATGCAACTTCAACTCATGTTCCTAATGAAAGACAAGGGTTCGGGATCGGCTCCTGGTGATGATGACCATCGGTGATGGTGATGATGATGATGATGATCACAATTTCATTGTTTAGACTACTTTTTAGTATATGCTCTTTGCAACATTATTATTTATATCTTGTTTTCTCTATGTAAACTCTTTATGATTGTTATTATATATTTTTCATGGTACACAACTTTTTTTAATTTTTTTAAAAGAAAAAAATGATTTTTTTTTAATTTAAATTTTGCGACGGAATGACAATCCGTTGCAAATCACGGGATTTGCGATCGGATTACCATCCTTTGCAATTTGTTGCAATTGCGACGGATTATGAATTGTCACAAATTCAAAAATTTGCAACAGATTTATAATCCGTCGCAATTGCGACGGATTTTGAATCCATTGCAAATTCGAAAATTTGCGATGGAAATAATTTTCCGTCACAAATCCGAAAATTAGCGACGGAAATTACTTTTCGTCGCAAATTTGCAATTTGCAACGGATTTTTCTTTTTTGTCGCAATTGCGACAAGGTTTTTTGCGACGGGTAAAATCGTCGCAAATTCATTTTGCGACGGAAAAAGCCTTTTTTGCAACGGATTTTTTTCCGTCGCAAAAACTGACTTTTTTCGTAGTGGGTGGTGACGGGAATGAATGGAGATAAATGAGACGCTGAACTCTCAATCTCTCCCTCTCTGTGTGATCTGGTTTAAAGATATAAGAAGGAATGGGGAAATGCACTGGGCTTAAGAAGCATGACATTACTGTTGCG
The DNA here is from genome assembly GCA_019022615.1 of Acacia melanoxylon. Lineage (NCBI taxonomy): Eukaryota > Viridiplantae > Streptophyta > Magnoliopsida > Fabales > Fabaceae > Acacia > Acacia melanoxylon. Next base: position 2,025,650 of record JAFJYJ010000002.1, read on the forward strand.
TGACCCGTGGACGCTCAATGAATCTCCTTTTCTGCGTTGTTGCGATCTCACTTTGTTGACTGAGGTTTTCTGTGGTTTTTTACGTGTTCAGGCTCAACAGATGAAAGTGCAATGGACTTGAATTTGAGGGAATATATGGGCTTTGTAGACATATGGACTGAAGATAGGAATGGTTTCTGTTGTTTCTTTTCTGCTCACTCTCACGTGTTGGGCTGCATGTAGTGGGTTAATGGATTGTTAATGGGTTGAATTGGGTTTTGTAGTAGAGTTGTGGAAAGGGTATTAAATTGGGCTTGCATGAGAATGTGAAAAATATTTCTCCCACTTTGATCCTCTATAAGACTCTTATTTGCAAATATTGGATAATTATTAAAATTAAATCCTTAATTCCATTAAAGGATTTTATTTCTCAATTAAATTTCTTTTGGCCTTAAAATATTATCTCTAAAATATTTATGCAAAAAATTATTCCCTAATTATTTGTCTTTAATTCATGAGAAAATATGCCTTAAATTTTCAAATTTTAATTAATTTCATAATTATTTAGGCCCAATTCTACAATTTAATATCTCAATTTCAAATCCCAAAAAAAATTCGGATGTTACATAAACACTTTCTTAAGTCGTCAAAATGACATAACAATCTTTCCCAACAAGCCAAAAATTCAAGAAGAGATAGGGGTAAAAAAGTCAACAAAAGTCAAGTGCACTTGTCTTGGAAAATCTTGACCATTCATAGACAATAAGAAGAGTCTTGAACCATAGGATCATGACACTTGTCCAAAGCAATTTTTGTCTCCAAAAGAGGCAACAAATTCGGCCAAACAAGGAGGAAGAAGAAAAAGATGAAGTCTTGGAGCAATTAACACATGTGAATAAAAGTTAACAAGTCAAAGTGTCACATGTTAAGCTAGGAAGCAAGATGACAACTTGGGGGGATACCTAAGCACTTGCTAATGTCATTAGTCTTATGTCATTAGGATGACATTACTTTCTTTCCCAAGAAGCCATAATTTTTAGCGAAAGAAGGGAAGGGAAGAGAAAATTAGAAAACTTACTCAAGAAGCTAAAAGTACAAAGATATTTTGTAAGGGCATTTTGGTCTTTTGACAAGAAAGGACCTTTAGGTAATTTTGCATCAAATTTAAGACACTTCAATACTCCTCTTTCCATGCATTTGGACGGTTCAAGGCAAGGAGAAAAGAGAAAGAGTGTGAACTCAAGCAAGGAGGAAGAGAGAAGGAAGAAGAAATCCAAGCAAGCCAAGGTGAGTTCATGAGTTCTTGTAACTCTTCTTCTCATCTTTTGTGTTAGTTCATAACCCTAACAAATTACTTTTTTTGGTGTCTTGGTGATGAGAAGGCTGAAAGTTGGAGGAAGGAAAAAAGTGAAGAACTTGTCATAAACACAAAGATCAAGCCAAGTTGCTAAAGATCTAACCCTCCTTTGTGTTATTTGTGGTAAATAACTTTGGAAGATGATTTCTTCATATTTTCTTTGGATTTGGAGGCATGAAACCCTAAGGGCTTATGCTGTCCAAATTCTTAAAAACGAGATCCAACTAGATCAAAGGCCTAAAACACTAAGCACAAGACAATCTAGGGCTAAAAACCAAGTTATTTTGTGAAGATATTGTGAGATGTGTTGTTCTTCATTTTTGAACAATATTTCAGCCTAAACAAGAAAATGGTGAACAAAAATGTTTTTGAAGATTTTAAGGTTACCAAAAGGTTTAAAACGAAAAATGGAGTGGAAATAAGGTGGAAAATGATTTTGAAGCAAAATATTAAAGTTTTATAAGTTGCAAAATCTGCCAGTTTTGGTTTTTCTGGAGGCAGTTGAATTGTGCGTGATTTTTGGCCAATCAAATGAAATCCAAAAATCATGAAACATTCTAGAAATAAAGTATACAGAAAGATATTTATTTTGATAGATCACAAGAAATTTTTTGAGTTTTCCACGGGAAGTTATGGATTTTTGAAAGAAAAAAAAAACATGTTTCTAGAAGTACCATTTGGACAGTGATGAACCTTTATTATTCAGAGAATGATTCAACAATTTCTAACTGTTATAGGTATGTTTTCATGAAAATAGACATGTTAAGGGACCCACATCTTTTGGAAGCACATTATTTGAATTTTTGTGCATTTAATTATAATTTCCCAAAGTTATTGGAAAATCTTAGATAGAAAAATAATCTGAAAATAAAGTACAATAAAGTTAAAGATGAAAAACTTATCTTTTATGGATTAAAGAGAGACTTAAGGGACAAGGAAAACCCTTTTAATATTTTTAAAATGGTATTTAATATAATACCTTATAAAATAAAGAAGAAATTAATATTTATAATGGTCTTATTTTAAAATATTAATGGAAGATCGAGTTTCTAATGCTGAGAATTTTGTAAATTTTGTGAAGTTAATGTTAGTAACTTAATTTCTTATTTCTTGTGTGTTTGTATACATGAGTATAGTGTTATGAAGGTCACATCTGAACCTCAACTCCAACATGATAGCTGATATCTTTACCTGTTAGGGAGGGAAACTAAAGAAGTTGGAGCCGATGCGAGGAGAATACCTAGCTAAATAATACCTGGCAGAAGGTTTCTATCCACTATCTTCTCCAAGATTAAGTGGGCTCTTTGTACCATCCTAATTTTTATTTTTAGAATTAAAACAGTATGAAATAATTTTATTATGATAAATAGAATTTATTATGTAATTAATTAAGTAAAAAAATTACTCAAAATATGATGTCTGAGAATAAATAAAATTTTGAAATAATATCACTAGACAAAAAAAAAAAATAGAATGAAATAATAATACCAATAAAAAAGGATAAAACTTAGGTCAACTTTTATATCCATTAGGGTTTAAAAATAAATTTACAAGTATGTATACACGTATTAACAACTAAAAACAGTAAAATAACAAGTGTCGATATAAAAAATTACATATCCTAATTTTAACAACTAACCATAGAAAAATATCAAGTGTCCATATGAAAATTTACAAATCTTAATTTTAATAACTAACAAAAACAAAATAACAAGTGTCCATATGAATATTTATAAATTGTAATTTACATGAGTCTTTATAGGTGAATTTACAAGTCATCAAACACATTTTAACAACTAACAATAGAAAACTAATAAATGTCATAGGAGGACTTAACCAAATGGATATATGTAACTTGTTTTATTCTTCTATTTATACTAAGAAAATGTTTTGGTTCTTCCCGGCCCCTTATACATTTAAAAAGTTCTTTTTAACATATATCTAATGGCATTAATTTTCGAGTCTTAATAAAACTATAAGGATTGATGTTTTGACGGAAGAAAGTGAAAGTACTAAAAAAATTATGATTTGAAGCTGCATTAACTAAAATTAAAATTCAATTAAACTACAATAAAATTAATCTCTATATATATGAATTTGTTAGAAATGATTATTTAAGGGGTGGGTACAGGCCTATCATTTTTTGGCCTATCATTTTTTCACCGAGGTTATTATTTACCATATCAATAACATTAGTTATTAATTATTAATAATTAAGTTTTAAAAGACATTGAAATACAAGAAAGGAAATCAGGGAAGCCACCCCTCCATTCCCTCCCTATATATTTCAAAACAATTGCCAATTTGCCCCAACTTCTCTCAATGAATATGCCATTTGTAGCTGTCATTATCTGCATTCAAAACGCTGCCGCTTCTCAAGCTAAGGAGCCTAAGATGTCGTCCATCCCACTGTCCAGCTCGGCAATCATGATCATTCAGAAAAAGGCTTTTTCTAGTTTTGTGTGTTTGTTTCAAGATTTAGTTGGATAACTGGTGTTTTCATCTCTGTTGAAGTAAATACCTGCACCGAATTTCAAATAACATGGCATAGATATATATATATATATATATATATATATTTGTCGATTTGTTTCAATTTCTATTTTATGGTATCTAGAAGGGTGATGTATTCACCTCATTCTTATGTTATTGGCAAATTGGTCATAGTACATCGTAACACTGTTAAGGTAAACCATAATTAATGAATATTAACCGTTCTATTACCATAGCTTATTTTGCTACTTTTGCGCGGTCTATATTTGCATTTTTTTGGTATATTCTAGGCATGCGTGGTATATCCAACTGATAGACTACTTATTAGTTGTTAGGGGTGGGTATGGGCAGGGCAGGAGGAGACCCCTGCCCGATAGTTGTCATGCTCCTTTAATAAAGACCAATCCATTGATCCTTTATTTCACAAGAGCAGCTCTTCGTTCGCTTCCTGCCTTGGGCCATTTGAAGTCACAGAGAGGTATTGGTAAGAGTTTGAAGCATAGGAATGAAGAAAAAAAAAACACAACGCGAGAAAGGTGATGATAAGTTTTCTGGAAAATCTAATCGGAAGCCTCCAAAGATCACTAGCCTATAAGGACCCATTTGAAAAACAGATGATAAGAACGTCCAGATTAATTTTCCCCAAAAATAATTATGACTTCACTTATACCTTAAGCAATTGATTTCCAAATTTTCAAAAATTTAACTTGTCTACTTCGCAAAAGGAACAAGTTGAATAAAGTAACCGTGTAAATATATAAGAAGTTTAAAAAAAATTACAAACTATACAATGATATGTAATAACATGATAAAACACAAAAAAGCTTTCCATGTATCAAATATATGCCAACTATAATATACTACTTCTAGTCCTTAATATAAGATCTCGTTTGTAATATAATTTACACTACCAATGGGAAAAAATCGCAAGAGCACTACACATACAGTCCTTAATATAAGATCTCGTTTGTAATATAATTTCCACTACCAAAGATTGCAAAGATTGCAAGAGCACTACACATCCAATTGGTTTGATTATTTGTTTGTAGTATAATAAGATTGCAAGAGCACTACACATCCAATTGGTTTGATTATTTGTTTGTAGTATAATATACACTACCAATGGGAGAAGATCGCAAGAGCATAACACATTCAATTGGTTTGATTATTGCATTGGAGTAAGGTCAGAAGGCGACATAACTAGGTACATTGAAATTATTTCATGAAGGAAAAAAGAATTCAAATTTTAAAGGAGCATGACAACTATTAGTAGTCTAACAGTTGGATATACCACGCATGCCTAGAATATACCGACTAATAGTAGTCTAAAAAGTAGTATTTTTGGCGTCTAGCTTTTGAACTTAGACGCCAAAAGTTATGCTTTTGGCGTCTAATTTAAATATTTAGACGTCAAAAGTGGTGGAATTCAAAAACACGGGCGACAAAATGAATTGTTTAGCGGCAAAAAGCAGTACTTTTGGTGTCTAACTTTTGAACTTAGACATCAAAAGGAAAACTTTTGGGGTCTAAGTTCAAAATTAGACCCCAAAAGTTATGCTTTTGGCATCTAATTTAAATATTTAGATGCTACAAGTGGCATAATTTAAACCATCCGCTCTCTCATCTTGCACTCTAGTAATATTCTCCGTCTTCGCTGCCTCAATTGACCTCAGTCCTCCGTCTAGATCCAAGCACCTTTCTCCTCCTCTCCTCACAGACACCGGTATTATCTCCCTCTCGTCCTTACGTCTTCTTTTTTTTGCTCTGCATAGTCGATCAATTTTGCATCAAAGGCTCTCGTCCTCCATATCGTTGTGCTTTGCCATGACCACTCTCCTCCAGATCGCCTTATTCGTCGTGCTCCTCCTCCTGTACCGCTGAATCTCACTCGGTTTGCCGTAGATATGTTGTTCTTAGATATGGAATTTTATATTTTTAGATCTACTTTGATAGATCTGCTTTGCTCCGCCGAATCTCACAGCTGATTTATTGTTGCACATGGATATGATTCGATTTATTTTTCATCTCATCTGGACTGGATCTAATTCAATTCTGAGTTCATCTCAGCTTTGTTCATTGTATTGTTTATGCATATTTGGTTCTGATATTTTTCTTGCTTTAAGATTCTTAGAATAAGCGTATGTATTTTGTTAACCTCTTCTTATTATTCCTTGTTCTGATCTCTTGGTTAATTTCGTTGGGAATAATCAACTCGCTCTTGCTCAGATGCTCCCGAATCCCTGTTTGGGGTCTGTTAGAATATTAGGAAATAAATCACCCATTATTAGGATCCCTTGATTAGTTCCATGATTATAGGATCTTAATTACTGAGTTATTAGTCTTTATTGTGCTTTATTGTATTTGCTAATGTACCTCCTTTGTTCTCCCTTCTTTACCTATAAGTACATTGTAATCCTCTTCATCAAATAATACAATAAATAGAGAGATGATACCTCTGATTTATAATATCCTCTGAATTATAATATGGTATCAGAGCCAAGGACACCCGTCCGAGGCCAGGGAAAGCGAGAGAAACAGTGAGTGACCGTGAGGCAGAGAGAAAGAGGGTCGTGGAGGTTTCCGGTGAGTCTAGGCTTCCCTGTTGGAGGTGAGTGAGACTACATTGCCCAACCCAGAAGGACCGGGAGGCTCCGATCGGAGCAACCCCAGAATCCGGTGGCCATCCGACCACTCCACGGCGGCGTGTGGTGTACACACGCTAGGTGGACAACGGACGTTTGGAGGCGCATGATGGCGCGTACAACGTCTATTTCGTTGGCGACTTCTTCTTTTGGCCTCCTCACTGATTTCCGGCCATTCCCAGTTGTTATTGCATCCTCCGGTGAGTTTTGGGATTTTCCAGCGAGATCTTCGGTGAAGATTTCTAGAATCCGGCGACTTCTTTTCTTCCAGAGACATGGATCCCTCTCAGGTCCCTCCTGTGTTTGGATCAATTCCCGGAAAAACAACCGAAACATCTCCTATGGCTTTTATGTTCGGTACCGATTCTCAAACCCAAAATTCCTCATCTTCTTCCTCTCTAACCAGCAACCCCGTACCAAACAGAACCTCAGAGATGGTTTCAAAATTTTCAAACCATCACGTTATGGCTATTAGCCATAAGTTTAATGGTAGGAACTATCTCCAGTGGTCACAAAACATGTTGAGGTATATTCGAGGTAAGAGAAAGGAGAAATACATTAATGGGGCAGCCCCTCAACCAGCCCCCGATGACGTGGTTATGTAATTCAATGACCTTGGAGATCAGTGAGGGATATTTGCTTGCACACACGGCAAAGGAAATATAGGATGCCGCTAGTAGGACCTACTCCTCTCTAGAAAAGGCTGCTGCCTTGATTCACCTGAAGAGACAACTCCGAGATTTACGACAAGGTAATATGTCAGTAACTGAATACTATAATGCATTGCTGAAATTGTGGCAGCAACAAGACTTGTTTGAGGTTCACCCCTGGGAAAGTCTCAAAGATGCACAATTGTACAAATGAATTGTGGAAGAAGGAAGGATACACAACTTTCTGTTTGGCCTAAATGACGCCTTCAAAGAGATAAGGGGCAGAAGCTTGGGGCTGAAACCACTCCCACAGCTCTTTGATGTGGTAACTTTGTGCAATTCGAAGAAAGTAGGAAGCTCTTGAACCGAACTGGGCCAACTCGCATTGAAAGCTCCACACTTGCAGTTCAGGGACTACATGGGGAACGAAAAACTAATAAATGGTGCAACTATTGTAAGAAGAAGGGCCATAATAAGGAGGAATGCTGGAAACTCCATGGCAAACCTCCCGGGGGAAAATCAAACTTCCAAAGTCACCTGACCACAGTTGAACCAAAGATGGAGAATGACGATCGCTTGAGTTCGGAGGAATTACAGATGTTTCGTAGAATGCTCGATAAACAGCATAAGTCTAATTCTGTTCCCAGCGTGAATCTTGTACAATCAGGTAATTCTATTATCGCTCTCAACGCTGTGATGACTAGTGACGATACCTGGATTGTTGACTCAGGAGCTACGGATCATATGATCGGTAACAAAACTCTATTCCACAACCTTAAACTCTGTCATGAACACCTTAAAGTAAAGGTAGCTAATGGGGTATTCACATGGGTTGAGGGCATTGGCACTGTTACGTTACCTAATCACTTGGCAATACATAATGTTCTGTTTGTACCAGAACTTACTTGTAATTTGATATCTGTAAGCAAGTTGACTAGAGGTCAAATATGTCGAGTGATCTTTGATGATGGTCTACGTGTGTTTCAGGATTTAAGAACGAGGAGGACGATTGGGACTTCTAGAGAATGTGATGGATTGTTCTACCTTGAAGGATCAACCTCAAAGAATAAAGATACGTGGAAGGCAAGACGGGTGTTGGTTAGCTCGAATTCACAAAATAATGATGTATTGTTGTGGCACTGTCGATCAGGTCACCCTAATTTTGATTACATGAAACATGTGTTTCCCAGTTTGTTCAATAAAAGTTTTGTTCCTTTTCATTGTGAAACTTGCCAATTTGCAAAACAAACACATCTTCATATCCCAAACAACCCTATACTCCCTCCTCACCATTCACATTAATTCACAGCGATATTTGGGGCCCTGCCCAAATAACTACCCTCACTCATACTAGGTGGTTTGTTACTTTCATTGATGATCACGCTCGAACCACATGGGTTTACTTAATGAAAGACAAATCCGATGTTGCCAAAGTCTTTCAAAACTTCTATACGTTTGTCCGAACCCTATTCAACATGTCCATTAAAGTCCTTTGAAGTGATAATGCCAAGGAATATATGAGCACAGCCTTCAAAGAGTTTCTTGATCACTAAGGAATTCATCACCAAACTTCTTGTCCTTACATCCCTCAACAAAATGGGGTAGCCGAACAGAAAAACCGTCACCTGTTGGAAGTAACCCGTGCCTTGCTAATGGAACGAAATGTTCCCACCATATTCTGGGGAGATGCCATCCTCACAGCGGCCTATCTAATTAACCACATGCCTAGACACTCCAATTCATAAACTTCTGGAACTCTTCCCAAATTGCCCCCTCATTAATTCATTACCTCCCAAGGTGTTTGGCTGTGTTGTCTTTGTTCACAAAAAGGAGGGCAATAAATTCAGTGCTCGAGCTGACAAGTGTATCTTCCTTGGCTACTCCTCTACTCAAAAAGGGTACAAATGCTACTGACCGTCTTCAAAGAAACTTATTATCTCCCGCGATACAGTGTTCTCGGAAGACGAGGCTTATTATCCCAAATTACCCCGGGGGGAGTATTCGATATTGAATGGCTAATCTTGGAAGCATCTAATTCCAACACCCCAAACTCACCTGACACATCATCATTAGTGCCACCTAACCTTATAGCCTCTCTTGACTCACTTGCTCCCACAAACCAACCTAATACACACATTCCACCCCAACCTGAACTCAATGAACTGGAAACTCATGTTGAGATCAATTTAGGGATGGATGAAGAATCACGACAGGAGATAGAGTACAACTCAAAAGTTCAAATTGAACCAGACACTGGTAGAACTATCTCTCCCATTCAAAGGAACGACCATGAATCCAATCCGAGATTAAATCCTGAAGAATCGGGTTCGCCTTTTGCCTTGAGAAAAAGGGTAAGATCATGTACTCATCATCCAATTCAACGATTTGTCTCATATGGTAATTTGTCTGCAAAAATGCAAAGTTTCGTTGTAAATAGTGCACAGATAACCATCCCGAACACGTTTCAACAAGCTATGATTGATCCAAATTGGAAGCAAGCTGTAGAAGAGGAATTGAGGGCACTCAAGGAAAATAGAACATGATAGATCACGACTCTTCCTAAAGGAAAGAAACCAGTAGGATGCAGGTGGATCTTCACTCCGAAATTCAATCCCGATGGTAGCATCAAAAAATACAAGGTGAGACTTGTTACAAAAGGATATACCCAGACGTATGGGATAGACTATCAGGAGACATTTGCTCCAGTGGTCAAGTTCAATACCATTCAAGTACTGTTATCACTTGCAGCGAACTTGGATTGCTCACTGTACCAACTGGACGTGAAGAATGCATTCCAGAATGGCAACCTGGAGGAAGAAGTATACATGGAGATTCCAGAAGGAGTTTTAGCTCCTAATAACTCTGTATGTAAGATAAGAAAGTCATTGTACGGCCTGAAACAATCTCAGAGGGCATGGTTCAGTAGATTCACCAAAGCAGTAAAAGGGCTTGGGTATACTCAGGGACGAGCAGATGACACGTTGTTTACCAAACGTGTTAATGACAAAGTCACCATATTGATTGTTTATGTTGATGACATAATCATTACAGGAAATGATGAAGAATCCATTGCTCAACTCAAACGTGACTTGTCGACTGAATTCCAGGTGAAAGACCTTGGACAAATGAGGTACTTCTTAGGCATGGAGGTGGCCAGAACTAAGAAGGGCATCAATGTATCTCAGCACAAGTATACACTAGACCTGTTACATGAGACAAGTACGTTGGGCACTCAACCAGAAGGGACACCAATGAAAAGAGGGATGTCACTTAGAAGTCAAGCCAAAAGGTGTTCCAACTAATTCCAAAAGATACAAAATACTTGTGGGGAAGTTGATATACTTAACCCACACTCGTCCTGACATTAGCTATGCAGTTGGAATAGTAAGTCAGTTTATGCATCAACCACAAGAAGCAGAACTGAGAGCTGTTAACAAAGGAGTTTGTGAAGGAATCTGGATCATCATATTACTGGAGGAGTTGAGGATTCAACATGAAGGACCAATGCAACTTTGGTGCGACAACAAGGCCATCATTGAAATGGTCAAGAACCCAGTATAACATGATCGAACCAAGCATGTTGAGATAAACAGACATTTCATTAAAGAAAAGATTGAAGCAGACATTATGACCCTATCTCACGTAAGATCTGAAGACCAAATTGCAGATATTCTGACTAAACCACTTGGTTGAACAAAGTTTAAAGGATTTCGTGGCAAGCTGGGATTGATCGACATATACTCTCTGTAGAACCGGCTGAACCCAAGAGGGGGGTGAATTGGGTGAAGATTAAAAACTTGAAACTTTGAAAATCTTTTCGCAACTTCTAAATCAACAATTAGATATTCAAATAAGCATATACTGGAAATATAAGAGATAAGAGAAAAGAATATGCAACCGTGATTTATCGGTTCGGCCCAATCCTTGACCTACGTCCGGTCCCAAGCTCTAATTGAGATTTTCAATCCATTATCCTCTTGTTTAACCTGGGCATAAGAGAAGCCTATACAAAAGCACAAGTTCACCAGGCACTTGTGAAGCCGAATCTCTCCGAGATACTCCTTTCAATCAGTTACACACTCTGTACTCGAAGTTATCCTCTCACTAGGATACACTCCCCCTTACAAGTTGTAAATTGATAACCCAATCTCTAAGTCCCACGACTTGAGATTCTTACAATGATTTAATAATCAGAAATGTTCTCTCTAAAAGAGAAGATGAATAAACACTGAAGTATAATTCATTTCACTCTCTAGTGTAAACTATATAAACATTGAGAAACAAAGTGTATGAGTTATTGAACTATCGACAGTGAAGTAGTAAAATCATTTCGTTGGCTTCGTCGATTCATTCATCAATCGTCACTTCTTTCGGTTTGAAGAATTTTCTATTTATAGGTAATGAAGATCATTTAATTGTTGTGAGCATTCGTCTTTTGAGTAATTCTTCCCGTTGGAATATGACCGTTGTGACTTGCTCAAAGTTACCGTTGGAAGCTCTGACGTAATCATTCACCTTTTGATGATCTAATGTTAATCCTTCATATAATCATATGAAACTCATTAACAAACTGATTAAACATAGTTAGGAATAGTAATGAGTGATGATAAGGATTAATGAAATCACAATCAATGATTTAAGCTTTTCGGACATGGTGTATTTCAAACTGAGTGAAATTGGCTCGAGTCAATATTTATCCTGGCTCGAGTCAATTTGATTTTGAGAAACTAGAGAAGAAGGAAATCAGAATGATTAACTCGAGTTAATCTCTCTGGCTCGAGCCAACTCCTTTTGAAAAACGCAGAGAGGAAAGAATCTGAACTGATTAACTCGAGGCATAAAAAAACTTGGCTCGAGTCTGCTCCCAAACTCGAGGCAACCAAAATCATGGCTCGAGTCAATCATCAATTGATCCATTAGCTTCAGAAGCATTTGACTCGAGGCACAAAAACCTTGGCTCGAGTTTGTACCCACTCGAGGTTGTATTTGAAGAGGCTCGAGTTAGTTCTTCATATTCGTGGTGTATTAGGTCTGTTGACTCGAGTCGACACTTACTGGCTCGAGTCAAAAACTGCTCTCCATTCTTCAATCTCTCGGGTTGCCCATTTGACTCGAGGCACACACTTTGGCTCGAGGTAAAAAGCTCTCTCAAAGTGTCTATCTTTTTGTCTTCACTTAGACTCGAGGTACACTTGTTGGCTTGAGGTAAAAACCTCTCTCAAAGTGTCTATCTTTCTATCTTCCATAAGAGACTCGAGGTGGAATGTTTGGCTCGAGGCAACTTGCTCCTTTTCGTTTTCTTTGATATTTGATTTGAACTTTGTTGCTTCCAAATTCTATGAAAGACTTGTTGAGTCTAGATTCATTTGGAATTGGTTTCACCTTATTTGGTTGTGTATAGCGTGAGATATAGACAGAAAACTGAGCCTATGCTGAAATGATTACAGAATTTCGAGTGTCAGTTTTCGAAGGCCATATCTCACTGGTCTGAGCTCCGTTTTGGATAATTCAACTCTTGACGAAACTAATTTTGAGTCTACTTTCATATGCCACCAATTTCAGCTCAATTGTATTTGTAGTTTGTGAGATACACTCAAAACATCGAAGGTTGGCCAGCTGTGTGCCGTTAACTGATGCACCAACTTGTTGAATTCATATCTCTCTCATATGAACTCCTTTGGGCTTGAATTTTATATACAAATGACGCATTGGGAGTCTAGTTTCATATCCCACTAGTTTCACCTCAATCGGATCTTTGGTTTAGGATATATCATCGAATTACCAAACCTCGCCCGAACTGAATACGAAACATAGTAGAACAAAGTTGCTGAAAACTCACCTGACTCAAGTCAACTAAAGCCTGGCTCAAGTCAACTCGTGCCAGAGTGTGAAAATGTCTTGAAAAACACTATTGGCTCGAGTTAGCAATATGGCTGACTCGAGTCAAGGCCCTGGCTCGAGTCAATGATTTCCTGGCTCGAGTAAACCTGTATCAGATGCCCAAAACACTGTAGAAACCATTCTAACTCGAGTCTGGACATCCTGGCTTGAGTTGATTCATCCCAAAGCTTGATTTTGCTTATTTTAACTCTGATTTGAGCCATTCCAACTTCCATATCATCGTGGAGACTTTTAGAATCAATCTAAGAGCTTGTATAATGATTTTCTCATTCCATTAAGCCAGTTCTTCTTTCTTTCTTCTTCTTCTCTTGATCATTCTCTATAACTTAACTCCTTCTTTCTTCTCTTCTCTTGATCATTCTTCATTCTCTTCTCTTCTTCCTTGATCATTTTCCACAATTCAATTCTTTCTTTCTTCTCTTCTCTTGATCATTCCCAAAACCCTTTGATAGCTTCTTGCTTCCTTGATATTCTCTATAATTCAACTTTGACTAATCTACATTAAACATATAGTAATTAGTCAATGTAGAAGATCAATATAGTATACAAGCTTTTTGCTCTTAATAATGACATCTATATAAGAAATCATCAAAACTAATCATATCCAACACTCTCCAGCTTGAGGGGTAGTGTTAGAATATTAGGAAATAAATCACCCATTATTAGGATCCCTTGATTAGTTCCCTGATTATAGGATCTTAATTATCGAGTTATTAGTCTTTATTGTGCTTTATTGTATTTCCTAATGTACCTTATTTGTTCTCCCTTCTTTACCTATAAGTACATTGTAATCCTCTTCATAAAATAATACAATATACAGAGAGATGATACCTCTGATTTATAATAGGGTCGATTTATAATAGGGTCTTATATATATATATATATATATATATATAAGACTTATGGTGTCGTAAATATTTTTAGGACGCCGTAGGGTACCAATATGGCATCCTAAAAATTTTAGGACACTATAAGTTACACTTTTTTTACGCCCCCTGATAGGAGTCCTACGGAAATAAGATGTTAAATGTCCAAAAAAATAGGACGTTGTAGCCCTATTTTGTAGTAGTGGCATGTGCAAAACCCTCAAAATATATGAAGTTGACCTTCAAATCTAATGCAATGAAAGGACTTGAATATGAAGGCTTGATGTCCATGTTATTAGTATGGTGTTATAAAATTAAAACATTTAAAACTTAACGAGCAAAGAGGTTTGTTTTTGGACTGCAAGCAAAGAGATTGAATAAAAGTGTGAATGACATATGAACTAGAACGATATAGTATATAATAGCATAGAGTAACCTGCACGAATAATATTATCCAGATTGCGCCCCCCGGGGGAAATTTTCAATCCAATATACTCCCCAAGATTTGGTGGGCTCTTTGTACCATGCTATTCTTTTTTTATTTTTAGGATTTAAATAACATGAGGAAAGAATTACTTTATTATAAGTGAAAATTAACATGTAATTAATTAAGTCAAAAAAGTTTACCCAATGATTTCTGAGAATAAATAAAGTTCTAAAATAATATCAATAGACAAAAATAAAATAGAATGAAAAGATAACACTAATAAAAAAGGGTAATGATATAAAAATACACATGTGGTTTTTTCAAAATGCGTCCAACACTAAGTACTTTTTTTAAGTGTAAAAGTGACTATGTAGTTACAAAAGTCATAGATTTCGTTAGATGTAGTCATCTACATTAACAGAATCTATAACTTTTGCCCTGTTACACCCTTATCGGCCTCGCCCTTTCGGGTGGCGGGTTAGAGGGATCCTTTTCGCTTATTACCTTTCCTTTGTCTTTTCCACTTTATCCGGTCCAATCTCCTTACACCGGTCCCTGTTGGGCTCCGCTAGTTAACAGGGTGCTTTCTTTTGTACTTTTCTTCAACTTTTCAAATATTTTCTTTTGAATGGACATACATATGTGGCACCTCCTTGACTTCCCAAAGTGGCCCCACACTTGTCTCATTCAGTCCAAAAGAAGCCCCTAACTGGTCTCTATCGGTCCCCTTTCTACCAGTTAACATCCCGTGGGACCCGCTTTTTGTGTTTGGGCCTATTATATGGATTGAACATCCTATAAGGGAAAATTGGATTTGAGACGATGCCTGGAGCTAGGTTATTATCAAAAATTACAATGACCTCAGATGAAGTTGATACAATTAGGTGCTCCAGTTTTCGGTGTAAAAGAATTATATTATGATTATACAGTAGGTAAAGTGCCAATGGAAAAAGGGGCACAGAAGACCGATACGGTGTTAATTAGTTGGAAAAATGTCATTTAGCTATGCCCTAAGGTATGGGATGATTAGCTAAGCAAAAATGTGCTAAAATAAGTGTGCACATGACATTTCCTGGTTAGGTAAGGATTTCCTGCGGCTTATACATACTAGGTCCACTGACCCGTATAGCCGAGTTACTTAGTCCCTAAAAGACTTCCTATCTCTCGACATTCTTGCGACTCTCCTCGAACCGGGCTTAGTCGTCCGCCTAATTTAGGCCTGTTCTCGATTCTCAGGGTCCAAAGTTTGGGATATTACATGCCCCATTTTTGTAATCGCATAGTCACTTTTGCTCCTAAAAAACACTTAGTGTTGGACGCATTTTTAGAAAAACTACATGTGTATTTTTGCACCTTAGCCCAATAAAAAATAAAAATTGATGAATAAAAGAAAACAATTGGATTAAAAAAGGACAAACTTGGGTTAAGTTGCATACATCGATTAGGTCAAATTTACAGGTGTACATACATATTTTAACAACTAACAATAGAAAAATATCAAGTGTTCATAAATTTACGAATTTTAATTTTAACAACTAACAATAGAAAAATAACAAGTGTCGATATGAAAATTATAAATCCTAATTTATATTATAATGGTTGATACAAAAAAAATTTAAGTGTTTATAAGTGAATTTACAAGTCATCAAATGCCTTTTAACAAGTAACAATAACAAAATAACAAATGTCATTAGAGAAAAAAATATTAGCTTATCCATAAAAAAATTAAAATCCAACAATTTAAAAGTTTTACTAATTGGAAGAGTTTACCCATCTACATACATATACTTACTAAAAACCAAATACACTTGAAAGAATAAAATAGGGGTATTTTAGGAAGAAATTGACAAAAAATTAAAATGTTGTCCTACAATTAGGACCAAAACTAACTCTCAATTGTTGTCTTATAATTAAGACCGAAGGGAGTAATTTATATGTATTTTGATATTTTTTTTACAGAGTTATTTATCAATTTAATTACAAATACATAATAACTATACTTTAATTTTATGATTTGATTTAATATTTGTTGCAGATAAAGATTATAGATGTATTCATGATGTGAGAGAAGATATCCCTGATATTTTTACCCATGAAGTAAAACCTACTATTCGAATTAAAGCACAATCAAATGTCTTTCAAATTGATGATAGTGGTGAAGAAGATGAAAATGATAGTCATCGTACTCATGTTGCTTAGTGGTAAGCTTGTTACACTTTGTGTGAGTTACTTATGGACAATAGTTTACTCTTAATTATGAACAAGACTTTCTCCCCGTGCGTTGCATAGATATGAAAATTCTCTACATGAATTTAAATGACGCACACATGTTGCTATGTGATAACAAAACTAATTTAAAAAAAACATGCCATTATTTGAAATCAAGGTTTTGAAAAACTTCTCTGTATACAACATTAGCTGTTGTACTACTGGATTTTTTTGATTCATCCAATATAAGTATCCTCAAATCTTTGGAGCTCTTCACCCTGGATAATGCAACATATAATTGCCCATGTGAAAATACTGGACTTGGAAGGTAGAGGCCAACATGTGACATTGATTGACCTTGGCTTTTGTTTATTGTCACTGCATATGATATTATGATTGGAAATTGCCTCCTTGTCATATTGAAAGGTAGTTTAGATTCAGATGGGTTCATATCCATTCTGTGTATCAAAATATCTTCACCAGCGCTTATGCCATTCAATGTCTTTGCCCTAATGACATTCTTGCCAAGTTGTGTTACCTGTAGCCTTGTACCATTGCACAATCTAGCTGCTTGATCAATATTTTTTATCAACATAACTGGTTCACCTACTTTCAAAACCAATTTATGATGAGGAATCCCTGAGTACTTAATTTCATTGAGATATTCTGTGTCGTACAAATCCTTTAAACTTTCGTTTGCCTGATCTGTACGACTTATATAGTCTGAACTGAAATACTCTCTGGATCACTTGGCAACAAAGAACAAATGTATTCATTCAAAGCATCAACATTTTCAGTTAAAGGAGTTAGAATGGTCCTGTTATTGAGGTAATCTACGTCAACAACATGTTCAACTAAATTTGGGTAGGTAGATTGAACGATCGACCTAATCGGAGCGCAGTCATCATTTAATAATAGCTCGTTCGGTATTGAAATGTTTGCAATACCATCATGTGGTAATCCAAGGTTTCCATCTCCAACTTCTAGCAACCATTCAGAAATGTTTTAATTTTACCTTGTTCAACTGGATCGCTTGAAGATTGAAGCCTCATATTCTTGGTAAGGTGAAGTCATTTGCATTCTTTCTAAAGATAAGAAGCGTTGATTGCTGAATCGACAATTTCAGCCCGACTGCTCTTAGGTATAACCAGTAGAATTTGCCTAAAATCACCACCCATCACAATACATTTTCATCACGAATAATTTAGATGTATGGAATTTAAATAACCAAACGAATAATATTATGTATTATTTCAATATAATGTAGGTATTATAAATGATCAGAAATTATAGTGTACCTGAACATTGTGGGTCAGCATGACTAATTTGTAATAGATCCCCACAAATAATGTCCTTGGTCTGTTACCAAACAACAGCAAGTTGAGATAGTGAGTAACTCAATAGCATGCTGGTGAAAAATTTATGAAGGTAATTGCCAGATGCCTACAAAGATGCTTCTTTAATTGCATCTATGAATTCATTGTCGTCATCTAATAAACCAAGTGCATAACATGCTTCTCTGAATGTTGAGTAAACTACATTATTGACAGTTATTATATCTGTATAATTCTTTGGCCCGCGAACCTTTGTCAACAATAAACAGATGTAGTATAATTCTCCCTGAGATGGTGTACAATGACCTAACCTCCCAACTAAAACCCACGTTGATGGAGTTTCGATATCCTCTTTTCCCTAACAAATGTAAAATAGTTAGGGAATTGAGAGTAAGAAAGTGTTCTAGCAAATAGATCTTCTTTATTTTTTTTCCATCCAAGCAAGGAACATTGACTCTTTAACCCTTGGATTGTTAAGCAACGGTGACATCGTATCAGTTTGAGTGTAATAAACCGGTTGTTGATGAGGGAGATGAAAACTTAACCTCTCAGCAGGTGGTTGTCTATGGTGAATATCAAATCCAAAAATTCTCCATGACGCCTCACATGAGGATATGTACCTACAATTAAGGTAGTGAGAAATTTCGTCGAACCCTTGCTACGAACCTGCACCATCATTAGCATCGTATATGCCTGCTATAACACGATCATGCCCTTTACTTATGTATTTGAATAGGTACTTGATGGCATGTGATTGATTTGTCTTTTCAACATTCAAATGTCCATGAAATAATTTCAACAACCTACTATTGTAAGGAACAACAAATCGATTGTCAAACTCAATACCCTTCCTTGTCACAGTATAGTTATCATTTCTTTGACGATATGTTGGATAACCATTTTCATCCAACATTGTATGCTCATTAAATTTTCTTGGGAAATACTTAGAACATCTACTATCTTTCATGCAAGGTGCACTCCTTGAAGATCTACCGCATGGATCATGGATCATGTAGCTTCCAACTAACTCATATAATTCTGGGTCAGATTCTCTATGTGGAATCTTTGCAGATATTATCTTGTCAACATCATATGGTGTACGAATCTTGTCTGTTTCAGACAACCACAGTATAATATGCGCATGTGGTAACCCTCTTTTTTGGAACTCAATTGTGTATACCTCTGCAATAATAAATGTAAACAGTAGTTAATGACTTTAATATAACATAATGTGTTTTGCATCTTAAATTTCATTTAGTTAATGTAGCAATGGAATCTCAAAACAATAAGAATATATCAAAGTAATATTAGGTTAATAAAAGTATTGATATCATCTTGTTAACCGATGAGATTTACTAAAAAACATTTAGTTACAAATAAAGTTATTTATGATGCATGATAATATACATATACACTAATAAACTAACAAAGGAATGAGCTATTATCTTTTAAAAGTTATGAAAAATAAACATTTAGGTTTTAGTTGAAACTGACGAGGGAAAAAAAAAGCATGCAAAATATTTCCTTTAACGTTACAAATGCTACCTCAAAATAATTCATGATTATTCCAAAAGGAATGAAGAAAATTCCCACTAAACATAATCATAAAATTACAATTGGAAAATAAATTCATCAATACTTATAAATTAGTTTACTAAAGAAATGTTGATTGAATAGGATATATTACTTTAACCCTAATTGCAAGTTCAGAATGGTTTTTTCTATGTAGCCATATTAGATTTAGAACACATTATAAAGGTATAAAGCATTAAACAATTTTGAAAAGTATATATCATTTTCGTTGAAAACATAAAAGTGATAACTGGTTTCAAAAAAATACATTTCAGTGAAAATATATATTGAACTATCATTTATATAAAAGAATGGGCGGTGAAGATTTATATATGTCATAGTTAAGAAAACTGATCTTCTTTAATTGTCCCAAAAATCTTCTCATCCTTCACTATGTGCATCAATTTGTGAAGTTTGATATAGAATATCCTGCTCAACACTTCTGGTCTATCACAAGGTTTCAATCCATCTTCATTACAATGAAGAATTATCTCAGGCCACATTGGGTTACATGTAAATGTTATAAAAAAATCAGGATAGCCAGCCCATGCGCATATTGCCATAGCATCTTGGTAGTTTTGAATCATATATCTAGCACCACCAGTAAAAGAAGATGGTAGAATAACTCGTCGTCCCGTTGATAAATGATCTGTTTCTCCTCTTGTTACTTGCGTCAGAAAGTCTATTGTATAGATCAACCCTAAATTCTTTTTTATGGTTTCTAATGTAGTTCAACCTGTCACTTTCAACCATCAAATATCTATCAACAATAAATTGTTGAAGTAATTTTTTCCCATGCAAAATGACTGACTGTTCAGAATTACTCCTCATTAGTCGAAAAGCCAAGTATTCCCTCGGGGTAAGCCTCATTTTCTTTTTAGTCTTCAATAAGGATTCTTGGCCATGTTCCATTGAGGGGTCATAACCATTATCTCCATAATGAAAAAATAAGGGATACTGAAGTGGCAGATATTCCATGTGTAATTCATCAATCCTTTGTAATGCTCCAGACTGTCGTTTTACAATTATGTCTCTGTTGGTGTATGAGTTGTCAAAATCACCTACAATGAGGGCAACAAGTTCTGAAGCTGTAGGCATATTATATTGCCTACCAAGACCACTTGAGTTGCCATTCCTGATTAGCCTAATGTTAACATCATGGACAACATTATGCTTTATAATTTTTGCAGCAGATCTATAGTGTTTAACAATAGAGTTATGCTTGTCAAGACATCCTTTTATCAATTTCACAATACTTGGATCCAAATTTTCCACGCCACCATTACGGCTGTAACATTCAATAACAATATACAATTATGACTAAAACATTGCTTCATACACAACAACTTAATTTTTAACGAAAATTAATTTTTGATACAAATTTTACCTCATAGTTGAAATACGATTAGAAACTTCATTGTCAGTGTCGTAAATGTACAATTGAGCGTAAACTGGAGGGTTTCCCTCTGGCAACAATAAACTCCCTATGAAATGGTGATTTTGTCCTGAAAGTACAAATGAGTAAGGACCTCCATCCTTTGAGTTTATTGAATGATCAATGCTGCCACCCATCGAAGTAAAACAAAACTTATTATTGTATAAACGAATATATGTGAAAAAAAGTTTCGAGAGAGGTAATTGTTTATTGAAAAACAATTCACGATGCTCTTCAGGTGGATCTTGTAGTAAAGGAACAGTAATCTTTCCAAGACCACAACATATGCTGAACTGTGGTGTTTCAAATTTCTTCAACCTTTCTGAAAGCCACATATTGGCACCACAAAACTGATACTCATAAACAGCATCACCTTCATCTAAATAACTTGAAGCAAATGTCCTAGGCAAGAATGTATAAATATCTCGATGCAGATATCCTTGATGATATTGTACATTAGTAACTCCTACAAATTCATAAATATTTTAGTTTATAAAACATAAGTTAAATAAACAAACAGTATAATAAATCAGATGATAATAATAATCGATAAACGTACTTACTTTCATCTGTCAATTCATTTATCTGTTTCAATAAATCTGTTGCAACTTGATTAACAATTTTTGTGGTTCTCCTTGGATGACTCTTCTAATTTATATTATTTGAGTTCAGGTCAGCCGAAGGAGTGGCAACTATGCTGTCCTCATCCGTAATTGCATATGCTTTGCTTTGAATTGATGAACAGTTACTTGTAATGTTGGTGATATCAGTTAAAACGGATCTTATGTCAAGCGTTGAAATCGAAGAACTAATTACAGGCTCAGGTGATGTTCTACTATCATCTTCTGAAGTTGGATGACAAACTTTATACCTTCCATTCATTACTTGTTCTCTGCCATTTTCCACTAACCTATGACTTTCATGTGATGCCTGATTCTCTGAACATATTCGCTTACCTGAAAAAGCAGTCAAATGAACCATAACAAATAACATTATTACGTATGAATGATGAATGAATAAATATAGAATTTAATAAAACAACAAAAGCAATTTGAAAAAATTACCACTTCCACCATTGACTATCTGGTTTCCAATTTTGTTCGTTTCTTCCTCATATGATGAAAAAAAGATTTGGAAACGGAAACTATTTCGAAATAGCACTAATGAACATTCATACATCATCATGCAATATATGAAGATGATGATAGTCTAATTTTTGACCAAAAGTTGATAGTTGAAAAGATGATCTGAATTTCGAAGTAATCATCTGAGGACATGGACGATCAGATTATATTGGAATGACTTTTGCATTCTGTTGGCATGGATCGCCAGGTCAGCAGATGTGCAGATTTCCAATTCGCATCCTCCTTTCATTACAATCAGTAACACTGTTTAAACAGCTGTATGCAAGAAAAGAATGACCGCAGCTGCATGGATTTCGGAAATAACCAACACCTTTAATAGATGGTTGAGATGATTAATTACTACGATAATGAAACTACATTGTGAACAAAGAGCCCTTTACTTATTTCACATCTATGGTTATTTCATTTAAACTATGCAAATCGGGAACATGCAACCCATTAAATATATGGAGGTTGTATGTATAATACATTAAATATGTTCACACATTAAGAGGAAATATGTATGGCCAATTGCAATAGGCAATTAAGGTTATAGGATAGTTCGTTGTATAGCTTATAAAACTCACATACTATTTAAAATACTACAGCAAGGGCTAATTTTAAGTACACATTTCGAGAGTTGTTTTTTTTGCATAAATATAATATAAAGTATTAACTTTCGTCAATTTTGTCATTAAAAACACCTATTGATAATGTCCCAATAATAAAACATACATAAAATAATTTAATAATACACATAAATATCCTATAAAGTAAAAAATGTTTGCAACTCATTAAAATTATATATATCTCAATTATACACTTCTATTGAATAAAATAATTTTGAGCATTTTCAATTATATCTTTTCCATTTCATCCATATTAATACTTTATAGGGTCTGATAATTATGACATTAACTTTAATTAATGTTTTTTTTTTAAAAAAAAAGTAAAAAAAGTAATTATAATTCTACCGTCTTTGTAAGTGTTTACATTATTAAATAAGTGCATGTGTTTCAAATTCATTACCAAAAGTTGTACTCACACAGCTTACACTAATGTATATCATGTGAAATTATTAAATAAGTAATAAATTATGGGGTAACAATTCAAAAATCATAATAATATGTATGTAATTAGTGTAAGCTGAAATACACTCCTTTTATTTACAAATGACATTGTTATTTAATTATTATGTATGTAATGAGTGTAAACTGAAAAATATTAGACGAGTGCAACCATGAATGAATGAATCTACCAAACCATAATAATATTTATATTATCAAACTTAACAACAATGGAAGTCACCAACATTAAAACAATTGTACCGCCTTGTAACATCCCATTTCAAAACGGCGGAATTTTTTTTTTTTAAAACGTTTCCAAATATTTCAAGCAGAGTAATCAGAGTAGAGCATTGGAGCAAGTAAGTAATTTACATTACATTCAAAATATGGACCATAGTGTAAATGTATCGGATTACGGTCATCCGAGAATTCTCAAAAGTTAAAGAAACTAAAGAAAACGATAAATAATGTAGACACGTCTTGGCCTACTCCAGTGCTTGCCTCGATCGCCAAACATCGGTCCTCCGGACCACGATGCTACAGTGAGATCCATTCCACATATGGATCTCGGGTAACGGCGGTTAACCTTATGCTCAAATAAAACAAGAGTATACGTACAACATATATTCATTTCAATACGGCATATCATCACAAAAGCAAACGGCGAGATGTATGATCAATAACATGGACGAACATAAGCACAAAGCAGTATGTAAAGTCTCTCTCGACTAGTTCGCACATATCCGTGCCACGCCACTAACGTGTCCTCGCCGCTAGGAATAACTCAAACGGCATTACCAATACTATAATCCGTGGGTAAAGTTTTGTAAGTATCTCTAACGATTCTCAACGGAACCTCGGTCTATGAACGTATCTATAACACAAAAGTATATAAGCAGCATAGAGTTAGGGTTACAAGTACGTGTCCGTACCTTAGTTGCGAGATATCCGGCTCTTAGGCTAAAAACGGTACTTTTGACGGCCGTACGTACGTAAAACGCGGAAACGGGGAACGATGGAATTTCGACGGTTCGATGTCGAAGTATTCTAATCATAATAATAACACACTTATGAATATTTGGCAACATAACGGGCATTTTAGGTGAAAAAGACCATTTTGCCCCTACTACCCCTATTTGGCGGAATTTCGCGTAACTTCGTTACTTTGACCTTATTCCATTTCAAAATTATCCCCACTAGGTTTTTACCTCGTCGGGCATCTTTCAATGCAATGAGGCTTAAAAAAAAGTATAGGAATATATTCGAAACTTCCTAGATCAAAACAACGGTTCTACTATAACTACCGAAAGAACTACGGGCGAAAGCTAAGGACGAAGGACTTACTCGGAGCTAGGCAGAATTTTTGCAGAGCTTCTCACTCTAAGATTTCGGCCAAGGAAAGAGAAGAATGATGTGAATTTTCAAGAAGAGGGGAGGGGTATTTATAGTGAAAATTCGGGACGTAAAGGGAATTTTCTGCTTTGTTTATGGACCGTTAGATCTAGGGTTTTGTGAGATGAAATCTTGGCCATTCAAGGTCTTGGCCGACATCCAAGGGGTCCAAAAGTCAAAGAATGAGTTGTCATCCAATGATGACTCTTGCTTTATGGCCTCCGGCCCGATAAAGCTACCCGATCGGTGTCCGTTTCGCGCGATTTCGCAGAAACTCAAAAATTCGGGCATGTAACTTTGAAGATATTTTCATCCTCTTTCATATTATCTATTTTGATCATATCCAGGTATTCTCCGGTGCGTCGGAAGATATTCGGACAAACGCGTCCCGATTCGGAAATCGCTTCCGATAGAACCAACTTACGGACAATAATTCGCCGAATCGTAAAACGTCCGGTTGTTGCCTAACTTAATCCGTGTTTGAAAACACGAAATTGTTTCTATAGGTTCTCACTTTTCCTATCGGCTCTACTCTATCCGATCGCTTTCCGTCTTATTAGGAATTAGGGTTTTCGGTTGCGGAAATCAACGTCTGGTAAATTCTTTCTTCGTGTAAAAATTTACTTGTTCTTAATTTGATCAGTCTGAAAAGACTTTTACCTCTGGTTTACCTGTAGAATTTATTTCTGACTTTTCCCCTCGGTCTGCCTATAAGTTGACTCACCGCATTATATTATTATTTTATTCTAATTATCCATTTTAATTATTTAAACAATTCATTTTAATTAAAAATACCAAGAATTTTGGCCCCTTCATTTTAAAATTCAGTTTTAATTATTTTTTCATAATTTTTTCCATTTTTAAAAATATAATATTTTTTACCAAAAATTCTGTTTTACCCTCGCTTCGTTAAGGCTTAATCAAGCCTAAATTCTTCGTTTAGTGATCTTTTTAGGATTAGATTCCTTCATACATTTATCTTTACTAATTTTTTCCTTAATCCTTTTTATCATAATTAGTAAGTATATTTTATGCTAATTACCAACCTTAATCTCTTAATTAAGGATTTTACCATAAATTTAACTTCTATATTTCTCTTTTTTCTTGAATCAATTTGCTAGTAATTATCTAATCATTCTCTTACCAATGGTTGATAATTTTATAATTTACAGTATATTATTATCTTACAAACTTTATACCGACATTGTCATTTTATATCCTATGTAAAATATTAAAAATGTTTACACCATAAAGTTACTTTATGGTTCTCGGGAATGCTTTTTAAACATTTCTTCATGTTATTTCCTCTGAAACAATTTATTAAATTCTTATAATTAAAGATAATACTCCCATAATTTTCTCAAAATCTTTCATGATCTTTCGTATTTATCATAATGTTTTTAGACTGCTTTTATCACCATTGTTGCATTTTTAGTCATTCTGTTCTTCTGATTTTTCTGTAACTTTTTCGACCATTTACTCGACAATTATAACAATTTTCTATAATAGTTTTAAACTCATGAATTTTCTTCATCAAAATATTCATTAATTTCTCTTATCTCAAGAATTCCAGATTTGCTAAAATCCGGGTATTACACGCCTAATAGTCACCCATCGCGATGAGGACCCAAAAAAGTTAAAAATAAGAACTACAATTAGATGCAAAACTAAAATTTATCCTTCTTGATGTTTTTCACTGGTTTGGTAGAGTTCAACTTTGGTGTCGACAATTCAGAAAGACCAAGATCTTCACAAACATTTAGAATGTCACCAGTCAGTGTCTTTCTTTTGGTGTTACTGTCCGTTGGGGTTATAAGTTGTGACAATGAATTATCATCATCTTCAACGGCAATTGTTTGTGAGTCCTTTGAGGCCGTTGATTCTTGTTGGCATGTAAATGTTATACAAAAATTAAGTTAGATGTAACACATAATGTTAAGAAATTCTAAAATTTTGTACCTCTATCACAGTTCCAGATTGAGCCTACAAAGTGGAAAATAACAACCCATTCAATGATAATGGTATATTAGAATTTTTAAAACATGTACTTTTTTAACAAAACATAAGCATCAACCTCGACATTTGAATACTGAAACTGTTTAATCAAGTGAGTATCAGCACAAAACTGAGTGACGCCAATGCTACTTGTCCTATGTTTAATATTGTGACTTTTAATCCTTAATTTGGCGATGGCAACCTTTCCCGCAACTTTATCGAGCTCTTTCGGAACCGTAGAATTTTGGCCCTCCTATTTTAACCAATTCAAATATATATAAAATATTGAAATGAACATTAAAATGTTTATGCATGAAATGAGATAATAACAATGAAACAACCTTGATCATATCTTCTTTGATCTTTGATGCAGATTTTCCCAATAACTCAGTTGCATGACGATCAAAGAATATGATAGAACATTTACCAATGTCGTCGTACACCTTGTAGTGAATCTTATACCTAAAAAATTGAGTGTCATTGCACCAGACACAAGTTATACATAAAGATGAGGATTTATTGAGGAAAATTAAGAACAAAGTAAGAGTCATACTTAGGAACAATCATTAGTACATCTTTATCACACTTTGAACATTTGAGAGTACCATTTGCCTGGTACTCGGGCTTCTTGTCACATGGACAAGCATCATACGACCACCCATACAGTGTTTCAACCTTCTGAATAGTTACTTTAGTAACGACATCACACTCCTAAACAAATATTTATTAGTGAGCTTCCTTTTAGGCACATATGTATAATAAAGATGGATGAACATAGAATAATCAATACACTTAAACAATTGAAAAAATTGCAAAAATATATGTAAAACTTAAGCTTACTTGATCTATCTTTGCAATCTCATACAATGGAATCCTTGTTCGAAAAGTTAGAAGAGATTCAACTGAATATGTAGGATTATGAACACTTGAAATTTGAGTAAACAGTTGACTACCGATAGAGTCTTGACTAAGTCTGGACATGTAATATACGTAAACAGATATTTATTGGTTTTTTTTTGTAAAGAGAACATTTTTTTGAATACGTTACACACAGTTTGAAGAAATGTCTAACCTTTCCTTCAACAAATTTGCCTCTGTAATTTTTGGATTAAGAGTAACTAAAGTTGCATTGAAGGCGTTACTCAAATGCCCATACTCTAATAAAAAGACATGAAAAAAGTAAGTCCACTATGATTGTAAGTAACTGTGATTATTCTCAATAAGGGAAAGACTAAAAAAGCAAGGGAAGCATGTAACATCCCATTTGAAAACGGCGGAATATTTTTTTTAAAAAAACGTTTCCAAATATTTCACGCAGAGTAGTCGAGTAGAGCATTGGAGCGAGTAAGTAATTTACATTACATTCAAAATATGGACCATAGTGTAAATGTATTGGATTACGGTCATCGAATTCTCAAAAGTTAAAGGAACTTAAAGAAAACGGAAAATAACGTAGACACGTCTTGGCCTACTCCAGTGCTTGCCTCGATCTCCATGCATCGGTCCTCTTGACCACGATGCTACAGTGAGATCCATTCCACATATGGATCTCGGAGTAACGGTTAACCTTATGCTCAAATAAAACGGTATACGTACAACGAGATATTCATTTCGATACAAAGCATATCATCACAAAAGCAAACGGCGGATGTATGATCAATAACATGGACGAACATAAGCACAAAGCGGTATGTAAAGTCTCTCTCGACTAGTTACGCACATATCCAAAGTGCCACGCCACAACGTGTCCTCGCGCTAGGAATAACTCAAACGGCATTACCAATACTATAATCCGTGGGTAAAGTTTGTAAGTATCTCTGACGATTCTCAACAGAACCTCAGTCTATGAACGTATCTATAACGCAAAAGTATATGAGCAGCATAGAGTTAGGGTTACGTACGCGTCCGTACCTTAGTTGCGAGATATCCGGCTCTTCCGGCTAAAATGGTACTTTTCGACGGCCGTACGTAAAAAACAAATAAACAGCGGCTCAACGGCAAACAAACGGAACGATGAAATTTCGACAGCGGTTCGACGTCGAAGTATTCTAATCAGAATAATAACACACTTATGAATATTTGGCAGCATAACGGGCATTTTAGGTGAAAAAGACCATTTTGCCCCTACTACCCCTATTTGGCGGAATTTCGCGAACCGTTACTTTGACCGTATTCCATTTCAAAATTATCCCCACTATGTTTTTACCTCGTCAGGCATCTTTCAATGCAATGAGGCATAAAAACAAGCATAGGAATATATTCGAAACTTCCTAGATCAAAACAACGGTTCTACTATAACTACCGAAAGAACTACGGAAACTAAAAACTAAGGACGGAAGAACTTACTCGGAGCTAAGGCACAATTTTTCCAGAGCTTCTCTCTCTAGAACCTCTCTCTAGGATCTGAATTTTGGTGTGAAGAATGAGAGCAAGAGAGCTTGCTATTTATAGAGAAAAATAGGGACAAGGTGGGAATTTCCAAAAAGTCTTCGAAATGATTCCGCCGTTGGATCTAGGGTTTTGTAAGATGCAATCTTGACCATTCAAGGTCTTGGCCGACCTCTTTGGCCCAAAAAGTCAAAGAATGAGTTGTCATCTTGCTTTATGGCCTCGGTCCGATAAAGCTACCCGTCGGTGTCCGTTTCGCGATTTCGCGAAACTCAAAAATCCGGGCATGTAACTTTGAAGATCTTTTCATCCTCTTTCATATTATCTATTTTGATCCTCTTTTTGATCATATCCAGGTATTCTCCGGTGCGTCGGAAGATATTCGGACAAACGTCCGCGTCGATTCGGAAATCGCTTCCGATAGAACCAACTTCCGGACAATAATTCGTTGAATCGTAAAACGTCCGGTTGTTGTCTAACTTAATCCCGTGTTTGAAAATACGCAATTGTTTCTATAGGTTCTCACTTTGCCTATCGACTCTACTCTATCGATCGCTTTTCGTCTTATTTGAAATTAGGGTTTTCGGTTGCGGAAACAACGTCGATAAATTCTTTCTTCGTGTAAAAATTCACTTGTTCTTAATTTGATCAGTCTGAAAAGACTTTTACCTCTGGTTTACCTGTAGAATTTATTTCTAACTTTTCCTCGGCCCGCCTATAAGCCGACTCACCGCATTATATTATTATTTTATTCTAATTATCATTTTAATTATTTAAACAATTCTTTTTAATTAAAAATACCAATAATTTCGGCCCCTTAATTTTAAAATTCAGATTTATTTATTTTTCTATAATTTTTTCCATTTTTTAAAAATAAAATATTTTTTACCAAAAATTCCCGTTTTACCCCCGCGCCGTTAAGGCTTAATCGGCCTAATTTCTTTGTTTAGTGATCTTTTTAGGATCAGGTTTCTTCATATATTTATCTTTACTAATTTACAGTATATTGTTATCTTACAAACTTTTTTATCGATATTGTCATTTTATATCCTATGTAAAATATTAAAAATGTTTTCCCATCAAGTTACTTTATGGTTCGAAATGCTTTTTAAACTTTTCTTCATGTTACTTCCTCTGAAATAATTTATTAAATTCTCATAATTAGGGATAACACTTCCATATTTTTCTCATAATTTTTCATGATCTTTCAGTATTTATCATAATATTTTTATGTTTTTTATCACCATTATATCATTTTTAGTCATTCTGTTCATCGATTTTCCTGGAACTTTTTTGACAATTTACTCTATAATTATAACAATTTTCTATAACAGTTTTATGTCATGAATTTACTTTATTAAAATATTCATTAATTTTCCTTTATCTCAGAATTCCAGATTTGCTAAAATCCGGGTATTACAAAGCACCTGCATTCCTATTTAATCTAGCAAAACGCACAAGCACAATAATTGGCGGTTCCATGTCCTCATGTTTTTTTGCATATGTCTCTTCAGCACAATCACCCCAAAGGTTGATGTTGATTAAGTTTTCACTACATGGAATAACTGTTGGGTCAATTTCCTTGATGGCAAGTGAACCAGTCGAACAAGTAATAAAGGGTAAGTAGAGTATCGTCCCACAGAGACTGGGATACCGAATGATGACACCGTATTGCAGAATTAGTTGTGTTTGAAAAGACAATAACTTTGATTGGTTTGGGAGTTTTGATAGCTATACGCAATGCTATAACATTCATACTATACAGCTCTCGCAAATGCTACAGCATGAACACCCTATGCAAAGTTATTCAGTTAACCATACCACGCTAATCTACCGAAGCTTTCGCGTCCAATACATACAATCCTAGTTTGTACTTTTCCCATATGTCTATGGCGATTTTTCTAGCCGAATTATCAATACAAATCAAGGTGTTATGGTTATGAGCGATAGACCCATTCCTGAAGTCTACAATAATAGGTCAAGACTTGCACTAGCCTGCCTAGCAATCACTGCTTCTCAGATGTCTAACCCCGACTCCCTCTCAGTAAGCGAGGCCACTGATCTAGTCCCTAGCTCTCACTAATCGACAAGAAATTAAATTACTGATAAGCAACCAAATATATTAAATTAAGAACTAGCAACTGGGTTCATTCTATACTTAGAAAATCATCCTCGTTCAGCCTCAAGAGGTTAGTTCATGACTAACGAGGGAATCACAAAATAGAGTACTACAGAATAGCCCATGACAAAAGATTGATTGGAATTAAAATAAAGAAACAAGAAACAGAAGCTTGATGGATGTTTTGACGGCGTGGAAGAAGCCCCGTCACGTCACAACTCCACGTCTTCTTCACTCCATCTCACTAGAAGGAAGGATATTGGGTTCTCTTGGGGTCCTCGTGCTTTGTTACTTCTCTCACTCTTCTTTCGAGTCTGGCTATATATGATTGGACTCTTCTCTTTTGACGACTTCCGACCCCTTTTTAGGGTTGGCTGTTGTTTCCTTATATAGTCTGGTCTACTTGCAGTGTACGTTCAACAATCTGGGCCTTTCCTAATATATCAAAATCCGATCGTATCTTTCTTTCAAATCTCAGTAGATTGATTCGGCTGATCCTGTGGGATTCCTCAAATATTTTAGTTCCGATCCTTCACATCGTCTATTTCAATACGTCAGCAATCTAACCGTTATCATCGACCTGCACTATACTTCCTGAAACAATCTTGATTGATATATAAAACCGTCACTTACTATGTTATAAGATGCATTGTATTGCACTTCAATAAAGCTATCCCGATGCTATAGCACAGCATCGGCTATGTTATGCGACTTTCTCATAAAACCTCAAAACTTGCTTCTTTCTTAGCACATGTTTAGGATGTAACAGAATTTATCCCAAATTTCCCTGTACAATGAATTAATGCCTTTTTGCTCAGATTAAATGCAGTTAAGATTATATTCACCATACAAGTCAGTCATAAAATACAGGGAAAAACATGCCATAAATCATGCTCATCAATAACAACATGTACCAAATTAAAAGAAAACGAGTAAGAAAACTCCAAAAAAGTTAATACTAAAAGATAATAAACAAAAAGTACTTTTCATCTGCAATGCTAAAGTTAAGCCTCTTTATTATATCAAACTCCCTTCTTTGATCTTGCAAACGTCCAAAAGCTTGCAAAAAAACCAATCATGTCTGCATTTTTATAAAAATTATAAAATGACAGACAGAATAAGATTAAAACATGGAGCAACGTATATCAATAACACGCTGTATTTTGAAAAAATACGGGTATTATGATTTCTGCAAACCTATTAGTCCACTGTCGGTTACATTATGTTGTTGTATGTCTGCAATAGACTTGAAATTATAAGCCTCACCCGAAATGTTTATATCCGACTCCTCAACATACGTGTAGGTGTGAAAGTTGAACCTACATTGCTGTGTTGTTACTTTATACTTATCATCATTTTCGAGGACGTGGAAATTCTGGAATTTGTATACAACACCTGCCTTAGGTTCATCAGTCCATTTTTCAATCAAATTCTTGTGTGTTGCTGTAACCTCTGAAAGTGGGGCTTAATCACCAAGAGGGGGTGAATTGGGGATTATAAAAATTCTTTCAGAAAAGCTCTGTTTTTTGAACACTAAAACAGAGTAGACTATGGAGTAGAGAAGAATAGCAAGACACAAGGAATTATACTGGTTCGGTCCAATCTCTTGACCTATGTCCAACGAGACTCTACGGGATTTTCACTATCACAATTGATTACACACTCTGCACTCAAGAGTAATTCTCTCACTAGAACTTACTTCCCCTTACAAGTTGTAATCAATGAACCCAATCACCAAGTCCCCTGACTTGTGATTCTTTACAATAAATGATTTGTAGGTAAGAAACTCTCTCTAAGAGTGGATAGAAATAAACACTGAAGCTCTAATGTATCAACAGATACTTTACACAAGAAAACTCAAGACTAGTTGGAAAATTGAATGATTTTTGTTTTTTGCAGTCTTGGTTGTTGAGAGAAATTGAATGCTACTCTATTTATACTAAGAGAGCATTAAAGATCCGTTGCAAACTCCATTATGACCGTTGTAATATTAATCTAGTTGTTGGAGGCACTTTGGAGTCTTCTCTCTTTACTCTTCACTTAATCCAGTTGTACAGAAGTTCAGAGTTGACTTCTTGAATATTAATCCGTTGGAATAGCAGCTACTGGATATGGTAGGTAGACATTAATCCTTTGTAAGCGTGTGTAGAAGGATTACCCAAAAGTATGCAACTTTCTGGGTTTAGCATTTAATGTTCTGACATGCTTTTTGCTTTTGCTTTAAACCTTCAATTAGCATTCTCTAATTTATCTGAAACTCACTAACAGAGTGGTTAAACATAGCTAGGAATATCAGAGAATAATAATGACAAGTATTAGGATTAAATAAAGAAGTTTTCACAAATTCGTTAAACTTGATTTTCAAAACTTGCGACCAATACTCGAGTATGTTCTTCAATACTTGAGTATGTCACTGTGCACTAATATGAATACTTGAGTATACATGTCAATACTCGAGTATTCCTCTTCCAGAGAAGAACTTCAAGTTTTGAGCTTTAGACCATGTCTTTGAAAAATGTCAATACTCGAGTATTCAAACCAATACTCGAGTTTTGAACTTTTTATGTGAAAATAAGTTTAAGTCCAAAAACTCAATACTTGAGTATTCAAATCAATACTTGAGTTTTCAAAACATTTGAAAAAGAGCCAAGCTCTCTGTATGTCCAATACTCGAGTATTCAACTCAATACTCAAGTAATCAATTTGTTTGAAAACCTTTGTGAAATCTTTTCCAAGTCAATACTTGAGTATTCACTTTAATACTTGAGTATTCAAATCACTTGGAAATAGCAAACCTTTCTGTATGGCCAATACTTGAGTAATCAACTCAATACTCAAGTATTCAGATGTTTTCAAAAACAATGAAAAGTTTCTGCCAATTCAATACTTGAGTTTCCATTTCAATACTTGAGTATTCATAAACATGTGTAAAGTTGAAAACTAATACTTGAGTATCCAATTGGATACTTGAGTATTGATAATTTTGCCTTTTAGTGAAATAGTCTCTGTATGATCAATACTCGAGTATTCAAACCAATACTTGAGTATTGACTCATTGTGAAAAACTTGGAATGCTCTCTGTAACTTCAATACTTGAGTATTCATGGGAATACTCGAGTATTGCTCATATTTGTGACAATGAGCCATTCTCTGTCAACTCAATACTTGAGTATTGAAACTAATACTCGAGTATTCACTTGACAGTAAGTTTTTCAACTTACCAAGACAAATTTTAACTTGTGTTTACAATTGCCAGTTATCATCAAAACACATAGAGAACTAACAACCTCTATCCTGGTAAGTTATATACAGTAAAGTATAATAAGAAGGGATAATGATTGACTTATTAAGGTGATGATATTAAGCTTATACAGACACATAATGAATAAAAATGAAAACAATACAATGATATCATAATATAAATTAACATCAGCCTCTTCATCAACCAAGATCATGCCTATCTTCCATACCGCATAAGGAGCCGTCTTTCTTCTTACCACCCATTTCCTCAGCACTTTTGCGCATACCGTCCAAGTGTCCTTGCTATCGTTTACATTAGAAAATAAGATCTTCATCTTTTGATAAAACTGTGTTTGGATGGTATGAAAGAGATGATTTTAAAAGCATCCTGTTATGTATAAACAATGAAAATTACAACCAACTCGTGAATATTCCACCAATGTGTTTCCTTACTTTTTCCTATGGAATGAAATGAACAACTTCTGATGCTTAGAAATGGCTTGTTCGAAGATAACCCAATGGAACTCGCCTATATAACAAAATTCAGGAGGGAATAAACACATAGTGATATTAATGCTTGTGTGTAGAATAGCTTTTCAAAAAAAAAAATTGTCGAACCTTATATTATAACTGTCAATACCTCATATATGACTGATAAACTGGGCATACATAAAATAATATGTGCAAATATCTTATATCACAAAACCACTGAGGAAATTTGATAATGGTATATTAATTAAATGCTAATATTTATGTAAAGGCTAATATGACAGATATGACTAACTAATAATGAATGTACACGCGGGATATTTACTCAATGTTCAACTACTTGGATGCATATATCGATAAAGGCATAAACAAATCAGCATTTATGAGAGAGTTGGGAATAAGTGTCGTCTGAGCAAATTGGCTTCAAGGAATTGAGGAAGACTTTACGTTGGAAATACAAATATAGGTTGTCACCGAACGAAAGAAGGTTTGAAATTTCACTCATCATTGCATCTTTTTATCTCTTGATTAAATATGCGAAAGAAGGTTTGAAATTCAACAACTAAATGACCAATCAAAATACACGCTTTAAAGGGAAGGAGAAGCAAATGTCCTTGTAAAAGTTTTAAGACTAAAGCCCATTCTATTATTTTCCTCGTTTTGGGCCTGGATTAGATTACAATCAAATTGAAAAAACCATTTAATAATGTGGGGAAAGTATTCCAACCGTCGTCTACTTCAATTAATAGGTATCAGACTTATTGATCAAGCAATCTTAAAAGAAATCGTAGTAAACAATCCTTGGAAGTCAAAATTAACAAAGTCAAGTAATTAATATGATTCCAGATTGAAAAAGGAACTGAGAAGTCATCGAATTTACACTAATGAAATACATTTACATTGATCAAGCATAAACACAATTGTTAGTATTTTGCTGTGTATGCTTATTTCGATTTGACATATCACGATTAAACACTATATTCATTGGGTATACATGACACATAGCACCATTCATAGATGTGATTATTGGAATAGTAATAGTTGCAAAACTTATATCACAATAAGATGAACAAAAAAGTAATTTGGTAATTTTAGTTTATGTTATCACTTGCATAATAGAGACTATATATACTTTTATAACCAATAAATATGATTGAAGAAAACACATAGTTTTATTAATTAATCAAGGCAGAAAATACTTGTCAATAAGTATTAATTAATATAGAGGCGAAAATCGAGTAAATGTTCAACACTCATTACCGTCAATTACGCTAATCGAGGAAGAAAACACATAAACTGTCAAACTGAATCATCTCTAGAAATTTATATTATCGTCAGTAAATAATTAACCCACTTGCAGATATGAGAAGTCGGCATAATTAAACTAACGAAACAGAAATTTTTTAATCCATCACAGCAACAGAAATATTCCTAAACTACCAAGTTAAGAAGATACAATAGTTCATCAGAACAGGCTTAGCAGTACTAGTAACATTAACCGAGTCATTGCAAAGGTAAACACATTCAAATATTCAACACTATTCTCTTCGCATCTGAAACCTCAAGGAAATCAGGATTAACATATACACAGCTAACTCCTAGAAAGCTCCCTAACTCAATGCCTACAAAAGGAGAAAAATCCATAAATTACAACTGCATGTTAAAACTGATAATATAGAAGTATTCAATGAATTCATCTTCAACAAACCTATTTCAATGATCTGATTAAACTGGACATACTGAACAACAATGAAGGTAGTAGAACCATCCTCTATATTTTCCAAAATATCTCCAATATATGTTACAGCATCACCATGCAAAATACATCTAACCAGAAATTTCTTCCTGCAAGTAATAAGCAGTAACGTAAATATGAATAGGTAGTTAAGAGGTTCGACTGAAATAATGTCAATGGGAGTCAAAGTATTCATACCTAATATCCTCTAACTCCAAGATCAATCCCATAGAATAAATCCCCCTAAACTTGTAATTAGCAGAACGATAGTAGGAGCGTAAAATGCCACAAACATCTGAACATTCATCAAACTAAATAAAGTTATCCCATTTGAGTAAAGTATTTCCAAACATGTTAAACGACAAGGAAAGGAAAAAAAATACTACCAATGGCCGATCTGTTATGTGGAACACCCCACCAGTTGCAATCGTCAATATAATGTAGCATAAAAAACCATTTAGGGATTTGTTTATTCAAAACAGGAGCAATCGTCGAAGCTTGAGTTATTACAATGTGCATAAACTGATGGGCACCTTCGCCTAAATCTCTTACAATGATCTTTGAAATGTCATAACAACCACCTTCAATTAACTTCCAACAGTGTCTATCCATCAAACTCAATAGACATGATTCTTTCCATCATACATGTATTAAACTAGTAAACAATCAAAGAATCATTACAACCCTAATTGGTGGGGAAATAGGTATCAACATAGAAAGCAACTTGTGAGTGTTTGAAAGACTCACCGTGGTATCAAAAACGATTAAGTCTATAGATTCAAGATCCATCCTGGGGCGTCGGCGATCAGCGGAAGAGCGTTCAACAAATCTCTGAATAATTCGATCAACTCTGACCGTTAAAGTGACGTCTGTAATCCCTTCAGTTAAAATTTGCAAAGAGTAATCCATGTCATGTGACATACCGGGTTGGTTTTTGAGAAAGTGAAGTTATAGATGATTTGCTGTGTGGTTAACATGAGTTAACGTAAAATGAAGCCTTATTTATAATCGACGGTAATGCAATTATTGCTGTAGAAACGCGCCACTCGGTTCAATTGTAAAGACGTGATCAATAACGCCATTTAATATCCATTGATAGTAGTCGAAACATCATATCACAAATAAATAGTTAAAATACAATAATAAAAAAAAAAGTAAAGACACAAAATATTCAACAGACATTTAAACATGTTGAAGTTCAAACATAAGACTGTATACGTGGCAAGAAGGCCACGTACTTTAATTCAATAACATCATAGAGGACAATCTTGAAGGAAAAAACTAAACAGGACGAAATCTAACAACAACTTTCTTAAATAAACTAAAAACATCTGAAAAACCAAACGCATTTTTAAAAAAAAGAAACTTGTCCTTCTGGCAAACGAAGCTTCATACTGATCTTGCTAAGTTGTGGTAGCATCAAGGCTATCACCGGCCTCACGAGCAACCGCACGGTTAAGTTTGAAATGAAAATCAATAACCGCAGGATGGTGGTAGTTGAAATAAGCCTTGTATAACTCGCAATGGCTTGAAAAGAGTATGTCCCCATCTGTAAAAATTTAATAAATAAGTTAGATATGGCTGGTGTTAAGACTTATAATAAACAGTAAATGTAGAGATACCGGTGAGCTTCTTCATCTTCACCCACAACAAATCTACAACAACGTCATCTTTATCTAATACCCACAAATAACTATCCAATGCCCAAAATGCCGCAGATCCTCTGAAACAGCAATAGAATGGATTTCCACTAACAAAACATGGGACAAAAGTAAGGAAAAGATCAGAAATAAATGTAAACAATCGTTGTGGTGAGTTTAAAATGCAGACCTCTGTCCATTATTTTGAAATTAAACTGGTTTTCGGTCTCACCATCCACAACTATATCAGCCATGCCATAAACTGATATTACCTGGCCTACCACATCTGCAATAGAGTTAGTTTTTAGTCGGGAAAAAAATACGAAGGAATGATAAGCTAAGAAAAATGTATTACTTATCAAGGTTGATTCAATAAAAGTTGTTGCAACAAAAGGAAGCAATGGTTGAAAAACAGTATCTGGAGTTATAATGATATCCCTCACAAGCTCTACTTCACTATAGGTTTCTAACACAATCATCATGTTTGGATTGATTAAATTTGGTCCACGTTCAACACTAAATTTTCTTAAAATGAAGCAAATTCCAGGGGTTAGGACTCACGAAAGTCTTCGAATAATATCCCTCCTACGCAAAACACCAACGCAATATATCCCTACAGTAGAAGGAAAAAAAAAACCCTTGATCAAAAACGTACTTGAATTATTCATGCAAGGCATTAAGCAAAAGTTATGCATGCATGCAGACTAATACTGTGTACTCAATATATGATTCTGGAAAACACAATATTA
Source organism: Acacia melanoxylon (assembly GCA_019022615.1). NCBI lineage: Eukaryota > Viridiplantae > Streptophyta > Magnoliopsida > Fabales > Fabaceae > Acacia > Acacia melanoxylon. The sequence goes on from JAFJYJ010000002.1 coordinate 2,064,452, forward strand.
CCTCTGCATCAGTCAAAATAGCATTATACGTCATCTGGCGATGCATCCTCGTGGATGGAATATCCTAGAAATGACCAATGACTTTAACGCAAATGGACCAATTGTTGCTCCCGTAGTCACATTGGAGGAATGAAACAACTCTGGAAGGTGGCACTTCAGTGAAAAACATTCTAGAGGATGTCATTTACAATAGCAATATAGGGTTTACAGATTCATGGGTTGGAGATCCACAACTGCAACATGTAGAAGACCTCTCATGGGTTTAAATAGGGTGACTGCTATTGCACCACGCGTCGGGAATGTAAATTGTAATTGAATGGGAATAGAGATTGACGCATGGGGGAATGCAATATAAGTCATTGAAAGTCATAGTGAATTAAATGGGTTGAATACTCTTTTGAAAAATTGGCCTAATACGATATGTATCCGTGGGGCACTGGAATATAACTCATCGGGACTGATAGTAGATTAAATGGGTTAACTGCTAATTGGAGAAATTAGCCCAATAGGATAACTATCGCATTTGATTCTTCCTCCGAACTTATATACATGTAAGATTACTAATTAATAACAACATGGAAAGTGGTTGAGAGCATGAGTGACCCAATAAACATCACCAAATTCGAAAACGTGGGGCTTGTTTTGTTTTGTTTTTTCCCCAAAATAATTCTAGCCCTATAGGGCCGGCCTTGATTCCCAACACTAGTAGTAAGCTATAAACATCATCAAATTCGAAAACGTGGGGCTTGTTTTTTTTTTCCCCCCCAAAATAATTCTATAAAATTGTTTTTAAAAATAAGTTTTGAGAAATAGAAAAAATGGAGAATGTCATTTAAAGATAGTTGAATTATCCAAATTCTAATTTAGGTCATTGAATTTAAAAAATTATAAATCAGGTTATACGTTACAATTAGGGATTTAAATTTTGTGTCAAATCACCTCCATATCCCTTAGTTATTAAAATATCAAAATTGAAAACATAAAAACAACAAAAACCGCTCTTCTACTTGTGGACGATTAATACGTGGGATTTAATTCCATCTCAAACCCTTATGGAATTTAATTTTTCTATGAATGATTACCCTCTTCCTGTCTATCATCCAGACTAGCTAAAGATGTAATATTCACATCATTATTGTTAACTTACTCTTAAACTCGTATTAGTTTGTTCGTTTAGATCGATCATATTTAATGACTTTAATTATATATGAACTTCATACATAGAAATTTATTTATTGGATATGATAAATTATAAATATTGACATATTTAATTTCAATTATGCATATTTGAAATATATTTAAATTAAATTATTGCCATTTTTATTATTTTATTATATACTTTTAACACATTAATAAAAGTAAACTCTTACGTATTTACTGTTCGAGTTCACGATCCGAATTTACATTTTTGTTATAAGTTTACTTAAACTTACAAATTGGACAATATTGATTCACACCATTGAAGTTGTTGTAGAAACAGAAAGTGAACGTCAAAAGGCATTTACAGTAAATGTATGATCTAGAATTTTAACCTCTCATACCACAGATCTATGGAAAAACCTTTTGTTGAATTTGAAAGAACTCAAGTGAGGCAAAAGAAAATTTCATTCAATAGTCAATTTTCTGCCCAACAGATCTGTAACATCCCATTTGAAAACGGCGGATAATTTTTTTTAAAACGTTTCCAAATATTTCAAGCAGTGTAATCAGAGTAGAGCATTGGAGCGAGTAAGTAATTTACATTACATTCAAAAATATGGACCATAGTGTAAGAGTATTGGATTACAGTTATCCAGAATTCTTTAAAGAAACTAAAGGAAACGATAGATAATGTAGACACGTCTTGGCCTACTCCAGTTGCTTGCCTCGATCGCCTAAGATTGGTCCTCCAGACCCTGATGCTACAGCTGAGATCCATTCCACATATGGATCTCGTGTAACGGTTAACCTTATGCTCAAATAAAACAAGATACGTTCCACGAGATATTCATTTCAATACAAGATATCATCACAAAAGCAACAAACGAGATGTATGATCAATAACATGGACGAGAACATAAGCACAAAGCGGTATGTAAATTCTCTCTCTCGACTAGTTTCGCACATAACCGGTGCCACGCCTCCAACGTGTCCTCAGCGCTAGGAATAACTCAAACGGCATTACCAATACTATAATATGTGGGTAAAGCTGTAAGTATCTCTGACGATTCTCAACAGAACCTCAGTCTATGAACATATCTATAACGCAAAACTATATGAGCAGCATAGAGTTAGGGTTACGATGCACGCGTCCGTACCTTAGTTGCGGATATCCGGCTCTTTAGGCTAAAAACGATACTTTTTGACGTACGTAAAGACGTAAAACAAATAAACAAGAAGCAAACAAACGGCGGAACGATGGAATTTCGACGGTTCAACGTCGAAGGATTCTAATCGAATAATAACACACTTATGAATATTTGGCAAAGATATCGGGCATTTTAGGTGAAAAAGATCATTTTGCCCTTACTACCCCTAATTGGCGGAATTTCGCGAACTTCGTTACTTTGACCTTATTCCATTTCAAAATTATCCCCACTATGTTTTTACCTCGTCGGGCATCTTTCAATGCAATGAGGCATAAAAACAGGTATAGGAATATATTATTCTCAAACTTCCTAGATCAAAACAACGGTTCTACTATAACTACCGAAAGAACTACGGAAACTAAAAACTAAGGACGAAGAACTTACTCGGAGCTAAGGCGGAATTTTTCCGAGCTTCTCTCTCTAGAACCTCTCTCTAGGATTCAGATTTGGTGTGAAGAATGAGAGCAAGAGAGCTTGCTATTTATAGGGAAAAATAGGGACAAGGTGGGAATTTCCACAAAAGTCTTCGATCGATTTAGGCCATTGGATCGCATTTTTGAGGACAAAACACTCTTGGTCATCCATGGTCAAGATCGAAATCTAAGAGCCCTAAAGTCAATGGATGAGTTGTCATCCATGATGGCTCTTGCTTTATGGCCTCCTACCGATAAAGCTACCGACGTGTCCGTTTCGCGCGATTTCGCGAAACTCAAAAACCGGGCGTGTAACTTCGAAGATCTTTTCATCCTCTTTCATATTCTCTATTTTGATCCTCTTTTTGATCATATCCAGGTATTCTCCGTACGTCGGAAGATATTCGGACAAACGCGTCGATTACGGAAATCGCTTCCGATAAAACCAACTTCGGATAACAATTCACCGAATCGTAAAACGTCCGGTTGTTGCCTAACTTAATCTCGTGTTTAAAAAGACGCAACTGTTTCTATAGGTTCTCACTTTGCCTATCGACTCTACTTTATCCGATCAACTTTTCGTCTTATTTGAAATTAGGGGTTTCGGTTGCGGAAACAACGCCACGGTAAATTCTTTCTTCGTGTAAAATTTCACTTGTTCTTAATTTGATCAGTCGAAAAGACTTTTACCTCGGGGTTTAGTTTGTAGAATTTATTTCTAACTTTTCCCTCGTTCGCCTATAATTTGACTCACCGCATTATATTATTATTTTATTCTAATTACCATTTTAATTATTTAAACAATTCTTTTTAATTAAAAATACTAAGAATTTCGGCCCCCTCTTTTAAAAATTCAGATTTATTTATTTTTCTATAATTTTTTCCATTTTTAAAAAAATATAATATTTTTTACCAAAAATTCTCGTTTTACCCCTGCCTTCGTTAGGGCTTAATCAGACCTAATTTCTTCGTTTAGTGATCTTTTTAGGATCAGGTTTCTTCATATATTTATCTTTACTAATTTACAGTATATTTTTATCTTACAAACTTCTATCCGATATTGTCATTTTATATCCTATGTAAAATATTAAAAATGTTTACCCCATCAAGTTACTTTATGGTTCGAAATGCTTTTTAAACTTTTCTTCATGTTATTTCCTCTGAAATAATTTATTAAATTCTCATAATTAGGGATAACACTTCCATATTTTTCTCATAATTTTTCATGATCTTTCAAGTATTTATCATAATATTTTTAGATTTGTTTTTATCACCATTATATCATTTTTAGTCATTCTGTTCATCGATTTTCCGTAACTTTTTTGACAATTTACTCTATAATTATAACAATTTTCTGTAACAGTTTTATCTCATGAATTTACTTCATTACAATATTCATTAATTTTCCTTTATCTCGAAATTCCAGATTTGCTAAAATCCGAGTATTACATTTCTCTCCCCTTAAACAAAATTTCGCCCTCGAAATTTAATCTATACTAACTAGACTACGGGCCATAAACTCTGGGTACTTCTCCTTCATGTCACTCTCGGTTTCCCAAGTTGCCTCGTTTGGTGACAAACCCTTCCAGACCACCTTCACTATCGGTATAGTTTTAGTTCTAAGTCGTTTCTCCTGGTGTTCGAGAATTTGCTCCATTTCGACTACAAAGGTGTTATCATGTTGTACTTCAACATCATCGTACTTTATGACATGATCTCGATCGGTAGGTATTTCTTCGGTTGTGACACGTGAAAAACATCGTGGAGATTACTCGGGTTCGGGGTAACGCTAGTTGATACGCAAGCGGTCCTCGCTCGGCTAACACTTCAATTGGTCGAATGTAACGCGGACTAAGCTTCTTTCTCTTCGGTGTTCCGCCGACACCGATTCTTGGAGATAATTTCGAAACACATGGTCTCCGACTTCAAACTTCAACGGTTTTCTCCTCTTATCCGCATAGCTCTTACATCGTCATCGTGTGCAGCAAGGAGTCTCTTCTTGATCAGAGCGATCTGCTCGGAGGTCTCTTTTAGCATATCTGGTCCAAGCAACTACTTTTCAGACGCATCTGTCCAGCATAAAGGCGATTGGCACTTTCGCCCATACAAAGCCTCGAACGGGGCCATTTGTATGCTTGAATGATAACTATTGTTATACGCGAATTCTGCTAGTGAGAGGTGTTCATCCCAATTTCCTTTGAAATCCAGGGCACATGCTCGCAGCATATCCTCCGGCGTACGCGTATCGTCCTCTACGATTGACCGTCGGTTTGAGGGTGATAAGCCGAACCGAACTTCGCCTTGGTACCCATTCCTTCATGTAGTGCTTGCCAAAGCGGGATTGGAATCGAGTATCCCGATCGGAGATAATACTCTTAGGGACTCCGTGCGGTCTCACGATCTCTTTGATGTAGATTGCGGCCAATCGTTACGGGAGAGTAGTGGATGCTAATGGGTATGAAATGTGCCGACTTGGTTAATCGGTCGACGATCTCCCAAATGGTATCGTGATGCCACGATCTTAGGTAAACCTACCACAAGATCCATGGTCACATTCTCCCATTTCCACTCCCATAGTTCTAGTCCTTGCGAAGACTAGGGGGTCGCCGGTGCTCAATCTTTACTTTCGGCAAGTTAGACACCCGACTACGTCGAGTTACGTCTCTTTTCATTCCAGGCCACCATACTTCGGCCTTCAAGTTCGGGTACATCTTGACCATTCCCGGATGCAGAGTGTACTTACTCTTATGAGCCTCATCCAAGTATCTTCCGCTTGAGTTCATCAAGCGGCGGTATGTAAATGCGCCCCTTGTGTCTGACCAATCCACTCGATGAAAGGTCGTGGTCTTGGGTTTCACCTTGAAAGATCTTCTCCCGCATGGAGATTGCCCAATCATCTTGTCTCTGAGCTTCATCAACTTCATCTCTCAGGTCGTACTCCCCTTGACTCACAAAAAGATTTGCAAGGTAGGCGTCACTTGGTGCGTTGAAATTCATGCGAGATTTGGTTTGAAAGATTCAGGTCTCTGAAATCTTCAAGTAATTTCTGCTCTTGTATCATCATGTATGATACTTGCACCTTCTTCCTGCTTAGAGCATCCGCAACGACGTTTGCTTTCCCTGGGTGATACTTGATCTCCAGGTTGTAGTCTTTCAGCAATTCCATCCAACGACGTTGCCTCATATTCAGTTCCCTTTGATCAAAGAGATACTTTCGGGCTCTTGTGGTCGCAGTATAATTCTACGGTCGTACCGTACAGATAATGCCTCCATATCTTCAAAGCGAACACGATGGCGGCAAGCTCCAAATCGTGTGTAGGATAGTTCGACTCGTGCGGCTTCACCGACGAGAGGCATAAGCCACCACTCGCCCAATTGCATTAGGACACAACCCAATCCTTGCCCCTTTGGCATCACCGTAGACAACATATGTCTCATCGGGATGCGGGATTATCAATGCGGTGCGTAGTCAACCTCTCCCTCGTCTACGAAAGCTCTCCTCGCGTCATCTCCCCATACAAAGGGTTGATTCTTCCTCGTAAGCTTTGTCAATGGTAGGGCAAGACGCAAGAAATCCGTATAAATCTGCGGTAATATCCCGCGGACCTAGAAAACTACGTATCTCCGTCACTATCTCCGGCCTCTTCCAGTCCGTAAGCGCTTCCACCTTGCTCGGGTCAACAAGCAACTCCGCCGCTAGATATCACATGGCCCGAAATCTCACTTCCGCAGCGGCCAAAATTCGCATTTGCTCGGCTTTGCGTAGAGCCGCATACGTCTTAGTATGCTCAATACTAGGCGCAGATGTTCTTCATGCTCTTTTCTGCTTTTGGAATAGACGAGAATATCGTCGATGAACACCACCACAAATTGGTCCAGGTGTTGTTGGAAGATACGGTTCATGTAATCCATGAATACCGCAGTGCATTTGTCGATCCGAAAGGCATCACAAGGAATTCATAATGCCCATATCTCGGTTACGAAAGCTGTTTTAGAAATATCATCGTCTTTGACTCGCAAGCGATGATATCCCGAACGTAAATCAATCTTTGAGAATACGGTGGAACCCAGATAATTGATCCAAAAGATCATCAATCCGGGGAAGTGGATATTTGTTCTTGACGGTTACTTTGTTGAGTTCACGGTAGTCGATACTGAGTCGGAAACTTCCATCTTTCTTCACAAACAAGACCGGGCTCCCCACGGTGATACACCGGGTCGGATGAACCCCTTCGTAATAGCTCTTCAAGTTGTTTCTTCAACTCCCCGCATCTCATTTGGAGCCATACGATACGGCGCCTTTGAAATTGATCCGTACCAGGCATCAATTCAATGGTGAACTCGACTTCTCTCGTAGGAGGTAGCTCGGTGAGATCCTCCGGAACACGTCGGAAACTCGTTTACAACGGGAATGTTTTCAAGTGAAAGCTCGCCGGCTTTAACCGAGAAAAAGATCATATATGCTTGGCATCCCTCCTTCATGCATCTGTCAGCCTCCGTAGCAGAGAGAAAATTCATGCTCACATCAACTTTGTCTCTGCTAGGTGAATCGAAGAACGTTATCTTCTTGCTGCTACAATTGATCATCGCACCGCTCGTTGCTAGCCAATTTAACCCGAGTATGACATCTATGCCATGAAGTGGCAGTCGGATAAGGTCCACTTCTGAAACTCGTCCATCAACGCTCACGGTACAATTAATACATGCATCGAAGCTAAGGATTTCAAGCCAAGTGGTGTAGATACTATCGATCATAAGACATTCTAGAGGCATGCATTCCTAGACGATTTTCACAATCATAGGAAATAAACGAATGACTAGCACCCGTATCAAACAATGCTTGCAGTAGATTTCCGTTGATAATAACAGTACCTTGCACCATCTCTGGAGACTCTCTGGCCTCCGCATCAATCAGCGCAAAAACCCGGCCTTGGTTATGCGGTCTTGCCACCACTGCAATCTCCGGACAGTTCCGGCTGATATGCCCAAGTTTTTGGCACTTGTAGCAGATCGGCTTCCCATCACAGTTGGATCCGAGATGGTCCTTTCTGCACTTTGGGCAAGTTTGGGTCCCTGCTTGACCGGGATAACCTTGTTGCCCTTGTTGGAACGACTTCTTGCCTCCGCCTCGGGAGTTGTTCCATGGTGCAGTCCTCTTCTGCGAGGAACCTCCTCGACTTGACCTGCCACGGTTTGCATTGTTGTTGTTGTTGTTGTTGAGATGTCTCGATCCTCCGAGCTCCTTGATTACGCTCGACCGAGACGGCATGATTCAACCGCTTGAATCAGATCCGGAAATTGTGACACCCGGCTTTTTTCGAATCTCAAACCTCGAGACCATCTACCAATCGACTCGCCTTCCGAGTTCTCGTTGTCGTTGGTCTTCGGATATGACGAGTATCGAGATAGGTTGGTAAATGGCGAAGTAGTCCTCGAATGACTCATCATGGTTTTGTCGGATATGTAAGAACTCGACTCTTTTATTACTTGTAACGAGGGAGGGAAATATTGTTCATTAAACTTTTCCAAGAACTTCTCCCAAGTCACAAGGCAAACGCGTGCCCGCAATGTCACTGCCACGGTCTTCCATCAACGGTCGGCATCTCCTTCTAGTTTGTAGATTTCCAGCTGGGCCTTGCGGTCTTCGGGATAGTCTAAGACCACAAAGATCTTATCTAACCTCATCAGCCAGTCTTCAGCTGAATCAGTCTTTCCGCGGAAAACTGGGGGTTTCAATTTACAGAATTGAGTTACCCAATGTTGCATGGTTTCCACCTCTCTATTGCGTTGCGGTAGAACTACCAAAGCTCTATTCGGCGAAGGTGATCGAGATCCCTCCGACTCATCCACCTCTTCATCAGTGTCGTTTCTTTGATTTCTGGCTTGTCTTTCCTCCAGAAGTACATTAATAAGAGCTCTTTGCTTTTGCAGCATTTGCTTCACTTCTTGTAACTCGATCGCTTAGGTTGGTTATTCTCGGGCTCGGGTGTTGGACTTCTTTGAGGTGTCCGCCTCGACCACGTCCTCTACCTCTAGTTTGGCCTCGTCCACGGCCCCTATTTCTTAGGTTCGCCATTCTTTAGGTTTATACCTTTTTATTTATAACAAGAGATAGGAATAAGGGAATTAGTACAGAAATAAGCACACAAAACAACATATATTATTAATGCATCTTATTTGTACAAGTTGACCTCGTCATTGGCCATATCCTAAACTATACAAAATTCTACAATCCCTTTTATTCTAACAGAATATCTCACAATCTCTCAGGGCATTTAGAGAGTTTTAAAACACTAATATACTATATAGCCTCTATCTATGGTTCCACAGCTTTCTTTTACCGTCTCGCTCTTCCTATATGTACTGGTGCACTATGCTTTTCAGATAACGAAGATAGATACGAGCGTCTGCAATAGGGCCTTCGTCCAGCAGTTCATTTGTGATTCTGGCCCAAAAACGGGTCACAGGGAAACAGAAGAGAGTGGATCTAACCCAGTCTCCAGGAGAATGTGGGTTCCTCTGGTTTAGGGAATTTCGAACTAAGTGAAGGAAGGTCAGATACCTCTCTTTCGTAGTGTTTGTAGACTGTTCTGCAAACAAGTAAAATGATTCTAATTGTTGGGTTAAGGCAGTATTACTGCCCAACATGAAATGAAAATCGTCAAGGGTGACGTCTTCGTTATCAATGTTTTGGATATCTGGGAGATCGAAGTTGTCTCCTACAGAAGAGTGAGTTGAACTATCAGGGGTTGCAACAGGTGCATCTTCAACATACATGAGTTCCGGGTCTTCCTCGATTCTCGGTTCGGGATCGTAAATATGATCCGGGTATTCCGGTCGGGGGGTGATCGGGGTTCGGAGTTATCGGGGGTCCGTAACAAAGATAGTCAACGTCATAAGCGGTACATAATCGTATGCGGGGCAGGTACGGGTTGTACAAGCTCGGTTCCGGTGGAGGGTAGATTGGATCGGGGTTCGTCTTCTTCCTATCATCTCGGTTCCCACCGACTTCTTAGCGGTCCGATTCCATCTCCCATACCGCCAAACGAACGGATTATCGTCTCTGTTCATCTCTACACATTGCACTAGGTCATATCAATACTCATTTCCAAAAAGTGCTCAAAGTTTTTTTTGAAAAAGGCTAGTTTGAACACAACTCCGTTAACCGAACAGAATGGCCAGATAAGTGTCTATCATGGGGACCTCACCAACTCTATGGCGACTGATTGGCCACACCCACATAGACTAGTCTTAACTGTCCTACCATACTGTCCGTAATAACATAGTCATATCAATGCCAGGACTACTGCTCTGATACCAAAAATGTAACATCCCATTTGAAAACGGCGGAATTTTTTTTTTTAAAAACGTTTCCAAATATTTCAAGCAGTGTAATCAGAGTAGAGCATTGGAGCAAGTAAGTAATTTACATTACATTCAAAAATATGGACCATAGTGTAAGAGTATTGGATTACAGTTATCCAGAATTCTTTAAAGAAACTAAAGGAAACGATAGATAATGTAGACACGTCTTGGCCTACTCCAGCTGCTAGCCTCGATCGCCTAAGATTGGTCCTCCAGACCCTGATGCTACAACTGAGATCCATTCCACATATGGATCTCAGGTAACGGTTAACCTTATGCTCAAATAAAACAAGATATACGTTCCCCAGAGATATTCATTTCAATACAAAGCATATCATCACAAAAGCAACATCGGATGTATGATCAATAACATGGACGAACATAAGCACAAAGCGGTATGTAAAGTCTCTCTCTCGACTAGTTACGCACATAACGGTGCCACGCCTCCAACGTGTCCTCGGCGCTAGGAATAACTCAAACGGCATTACCAATACTATAATCCGTGGGTAAAGGCGTAAGTATCTCGACGATTCTCAACGGAACCTCGTCTATGAACGTATCTATAACGCAAAAGTATATGAGCAGCATAGAGTTAGGGTTACGACGCGTCCGTACCTTAGTTGCGAGATATCCGGCTCTTCCGCTAAAAACGATACTTTTTGACGCCGTACGTAAAACGAAACGAAACAACGGCAAAGCGGAACGATGGAATTTCGACAGCGGTTCAACGTCAGAAGGATTCTAATCAGAATAATAACACACTTATGAATATTTGGCAGAATATCAGGCATTTTAGGTGAAAAAGACCATTTTGCCCTTACTACCCCTAATTGGCGGAATTTCGCCAGAACTTCGTTACTTTGACCGTATTCCATTTCAAAATTATCCCCACTATGTGTTTACCTCGTCAGGCATCTTTCAATGCAATGAGGCATAAAAACAAGTATAGGAATATATTCGAAACTTCCTAGATCAAAACAACAGTTCTACTATAACTACCGAAAGAACTACGGAAACTAAAAACTAAGGACAAAAGAACTTACTCGGAGCTAAGGCAGAATTTTTCCAGAGCTTCTCTCTCTAGAACCTCTCTCTAGGATTCAGATTTGGTGTGAAGAATGAGAGCAAGAGAGCTTGCTATTTATAGGGAAAAATAGGGACAAGGTGGGAATTTCCACAAAAGTCTTGGATCGGATTCGCCGTTGGATCGCATTTTGAGGACAAAACACTCTTGGCCATCCATGGTCAAGATCGAAATCTAAGAGCCCTAAAGTCAATGGATGAGTTGTCATCCATGATGGCTCTTGCTTTATGGCCTCCGGCCCGATAAAGCTACCCGATCGGTGTCCGTTTCGCGCGATTTCGCAGAAACTCAAAAATCCAGGCGTGTAACTTCGAAGATCTTTTCATCCTCTTTCATATTCTCTATTTTGATCCTCTTTTTGATCATATCCAGGTATTCTCCGGTACGTCGGAAGATATTCGGACAAACGCGTCGATTCTGAAATCGCTCCGATAAAACCAACTTCGGATAACAATTCACCGAATCGTAAACGTCCGGTTGTTGCCTAACTTAATCTCGTGTTTAAAAAGACGCAATTGTTTCTATAGGTTCTCACTTTGCCTATCGACTCTACTCTATCCGATCAACTTTTCGTCTTATTTGAAATTAGGGGTTTCGGTTGCGGAAACAACGCTGGTAAATTCTTTCTTCGTGTAAAATTTCACTTGTTCTTAATTTGATCAGTCGAAAAGAATTTTACCTCTGGTTTACCTGTAGAATTTATTTCTAACTTTTCCCTCGATTCGCCTATGTTCGACTCACCGCATTATATTATTATTTTATTCTAATTACCATTTTAATTATTTAAACAATTCTTTTTAATTAAAAATACTAAGAATTTCGCCCCCTCTTTTAAAAATTCAGATTTATTTATTTTTCTATAATGTTTTCCATTTTTTTAAAATATAATATTTTTACCAAAAATTCTCGTTTTACCCAGCCCCGTTAGGGCTTAATCATACCTAATTTCTTCGTTTAGTGATCTTTTTAGGATCAGGTTTCTTCATATATTTATCTTTACTAATTTACAGTATATTGTTATCTTACAAACTTCTATATCTTGATATTATCATTTTATATCCTATGTAAAATATTAAAAATGTTTACCCCATCAAGTTACTTTATGGTTTGAAATGCTTTTTAAACTTTTCTTCATGTTATTTCCTCTGAAATAATTTATTAAATTCTCATAATTAGGGATAACACTTCCATATTTTTCTCATAATTTTTCATGATCTTTCAGTATTTATCATAATATTTTTAGACTGTTTTTATCACCATTATATCATTTTTAGTCATTCTGTTCATCAGATTTTCCTGTAACTTTTTTGACAATTTACTCTATAATTATAACAATTTTCTGTAACAGTTTTATCTCATGAATTTACTTCATTAAAATATTCATTAATTTTCCTTTATCTCAGAAATTACAGATTTCTAAAAATCCAAGGTATTCAAGATCAATCTCCCGAAAACCTTTCAGCGGAAAGTACTTATATTAGTTAATCAAATAACACCAATTCAACCTACAATAGACCAATTATCTATTAAATTTCCCAATTTCCATATTCTTCTTAATTACCTTTTGACCATGGTAGATAGACGAATCCATGGATCTATTGGTTTATGTTTGGAAAAATCTCAAAAACTGTGAAAACATCTGTATGCATGCGCGCAAAAACCTCTCAGACCACAGATTTATTGGTTTTATATATGTTTGGAAAAATCTCATATATAGCTGCTTAAATTCTAGCAGGGCTTGAGAGGGAATTAAATCCCACGTATTAATTGTTCACAAATAGAGGAGCGGTTTTTGTTGTTTTTATGTTTTCAATTTTGATATTTTAATAACTAAGGGATATAGATGTAATTTGATCTAAATTTTGAAAGCAGGAATATCACCAAGAGGGGGGGGTGAATTGGGGATATAAATTTTTCTTCGAAAATACTCTGAAAAATTGACTTAGTAAAGTAGAGCTAAACAGACCGGAAATAGAAGAAGGAAGAACACAAGCAATTTATACTGGTTCGGTCTAAATCCTCGACCTACGTCCAGTCCCCAGACTCTCCGGGATTTCAATGACTCAAATGATTACACACTCTATAACTCTCGGAGTAATTCTCTCACTAGAACTTACTCCCCCTTACAAGTTGTAATCAAATAACCCAATCTCCAAGTCCCACAACTTGAGATTCTTACAATGAAAGGTTTCAATAATATCTCTCTAAAAGAGTAGATTAATAAACACTGAAGAATAAATATCCGAAGATATTAATGAGGAGATGAAACAACAAATTGCAATAGGTTCGAATTAAATGCACAACGTTTCGGTGGTTGGCGAATTCAATACTTCGGGTATTTATAGACGTTGCAATTAATGACCGTTGGTGAAGCTTGAAGATTAACCTTGAGAGTCTGGAATATATCCGTTAGACAGATGAGGCTCGGTTAATGTTTTTGCTATTTAATAATTCAGGTGGATTTGCAGTCACGACATTCTCTTCATTCCTTTTGTTTTGCCCGTTGAGAAATAGCATTAAATGCGCAGATGGAATCGCATTAGAAGCTTTAGAATGATCAAACGATTGGTTTTCGTGTACATGACTCGATTTGGGAACTGTATTAAATGCTTCTCTGACACACAAATTGCTTTATGATAATTTGTTGTTAATCCATGATATATACATCTGAAACTCATTAGCAAACTGATTAAAAAGCAATTAGGAATAGTAATGAGTAATGATATATAGAAATCAAAACATACATGATGATTTAGAATTTACAAAGACGGTGATTTGAGAACAGAGATGATCATGCTCGAGCATGACTATTTGTATGCTCGGGCATCATAGAAGAAAGCAAGTGATAAGTGTAGAAAATCACCCTATGCTCGAGCATTAAAGGGCTACTGCTCGAGCACCCTACTCGAGCACTCAACTATGCTTGCTCGGGCATGCTTCAAATGTTGTATTTTATAAAGGTCTTTTCTCGCTAATGCTCGAGCACGTGAGTCTTCATGCTCGGGCATCATTCTAAGCCAGTGTCGCTAGTGCTTGAGCATATCAAAGGCAATGCTTGGGCATAAGACGCACAGAGGTGAAGACCATGGATTTAGTGGTGCTGCTCGAGCATGGCTTCTCCTATGCTCGAGCATGCCATAATCATGCTCGGGCACGAGTCACTCAGAGGAAAAGGATGAAGGGTCAATTGATGTTGCTCGAGCATGCAGTTTACCTTTGCTCGAGCATACCTTTTGGTCTGCTCAAGCATGACCTCTAACTTTGCAAATTTCATCATTACCCCGATGATGCTCGAGCACGCCAATTGCTCTGCTCGAGCATGGATGGATAATCGAAACCATGCTTGGGCATCATGTTCTTTACTCGAGTAGCCTTTCTGAAACACTTAAACAATTCATTAAATTGAGTATGCTCGGGCATGAAATAACTCTTGCTCGAGCAATCCACAACTTAGACACAAATTACTTAATTCAATAACTTTGACTTTATAATCATCAAAACACCGAGAACTAACAAATTTTAAATACCTAGTTGTGACACATAACCTTATCTATAATTTATTAAGTTAAATGACCCACATTAAAATTTGGATAATTTAACAGTCTTTATATGAGATTTCCCCTAGAAAAAAATTTGTTTGAAGTTGTTTAAAAACCATTTCTTTTAGAAGTTACATGGCGGCCGCTGTCACTAATGATGTGGCGGTGGTCAACACTGATGGGGTGGTGTCAATAGTCGATAGATAACGACTTCAAAAAATAAGAATTAGGAAAAAAGAAAACACCTAAAAATTGTTTTGATATTTAATTTTTAAAAACATCTTAAAGGTTTTTTTTTTTTTTTTTTTTTTTTTTAAGAAGCAACTCATTCAAAAGAGTTTTCTAAATAAGTTTTATTATGTTTTTCTGAAAAAAAAAAGCCAAAATTCTCTTATTTTCCTCATTCTCCTTATAATCATCTCCCCTATTTATTAAAAAATTGAATGGTTCAGGAATAATATTTTACAATTATTATTATTATTATTATTATTATTATTATTATGTTTTATAAAATTTGTATATGTTTATTTTATAACCGTTTATCTGTTTATATTTATAGTAATAATTTTATACATTCGTATACAAAAATAATTTTATAAAATATTAAATTTAAAGTATGTTTTATTTTAGGGAAAAAGACAAAAAAATAATTTTTAATTTATAAAATATCAAATCAGATTTATTATCGAAAGTTGATAAGAGAATGCTGAAATTTGATAAACAATTAACAACTCTTTTTTTCTTTCCCTAAAAAAATGCCTTATTTAAAATTTTGTAAATTTAAAGTTATTTTTCTGTGTTTTTTTCTCCATATTTTAATCTCAGAGGGCAAGTAAAATTTGGAAAGAAAATGAGAGTGAGTAAAACGAGGGTCTCCTTCCCCTCCCAAATCATAAATGCTTTAATTTGACATTAATGAATGTAATAATAGTCACAATAAATGTATAAAATCCCAAGAAATATATTCAATGTACCCAGCAAAATTCTAGGAACAGAAAAGGAACAAAACAATCCCGAAGGTTTTAAACGTCGGATTTTCTGGTAAAATTTCAGAAACGGCCAATTGACCGGCAGGCTTTTCAAGTTTTCCTTCCTTTGGCGCGCGCTTTCGCATACTGCTCGTTATGTTCTCTCGGGCATGCATAGCACGTGTCACCGAGCCGATCATCGGTTAAAACTTAGCAGCTATGCCTTGTTCTTTTAGCTTTTTTTATATAAAAGACTTCCAAATCCCAGGAAGGAAGTAAGGAAGTCACCGCTTCATTCATTTTCTTTATCTTTCAACAATGGCGAATTTGCCTCATTCTCTGTCAATGAATATGCCATTTGTAGCTGTTGGCCCCTCCGCTCAAAACGCAGCCGCTTCTCAGACTAACAAGGATAAGATGGCCGCGGCGGTAGAGCATCTGGTTCTTCAACTGGGCAATCCTGAACTCCGAGAAAGGGCCCTGCTTGAGCTATCTAAGGTCGATTGTTCATTTACATCACACAAATTTGAAAATTTGTTGCCTGAGTTTGTGACCAGCGTTTTCAAATTCTTTTTGTATAGCTTTTTTAGTTGAATAACTGATGTATTCATCTCAATTGAAATATTGGATTGGGAATGAGCATTTTTAAGTTGTGTGTCTGTTTCAAAGTCTAATTTATGGGTTATTGAAGAGTGATGTATTCACCTCAGTTGAAGCAAATGCCAGCCAGCGCTGGATTCAAAATAACATCACGAATCGTATTTTATGATGGCAATAGAATCGGAAATGCACAATCATATTGCATTGCAATGGCAGCCTTACGCTTCTCCGTATTTGTGAGAATGCTGGTTCATATGGTCGACTGACTTGGTTCCTTGTTGATCCTAGTGATTATTATCATCTTTTTAACGCATTCGGCCACAACAAGGAGACATATATTCAGCTGTACTGGACACTGGTATCTCATTTTTGTTTTGTTCTTACTTCTTACCTCTTAATTTTAGAAGAGGGAATCATTTCAAGAACTGGGAGTAGCCCCACTGTTGTGGAATTCATTTGGTACCATTGCTGCTCTTTTGCAGGTATGTTATCCCACTTGCATGTTATTCTAAATGCTTCATTTATGGTTATTATACATTATACCGCCATAGCTCCTTTTTTAGGTAGAATATAAAAATACTGTCTTCTTTGCATAGTATATTTCTCGCCTATGGTCTTCTACCACATATAGGTGATATCTTGTTTCCCGAATTCTGTTTTCAACTTTGACAAAATTGATGAGCGTAATCATTCTTATATGTTATTGACAAATTGGTCATAGTTACTGTAAAATATTTACAATAATAAATGAACGTTAACTGTTCTACTGTAACAGCTTATTTTGCTGCTTGTACTGTCTATACTCTATATTTCCATTTCTTTTTGGTATATTCTATGCATGTACGGTAGTATCACCAACTCTCATTTCCTCAGAGGTTAAAGCTTTGCTGCATGTTATTTCCAAATATTAGACTGCTTATTAGTTGTCATGCTCCTTTAAGATTGAATTCCCTTTTCTTTCAGGAAATAGTTTCAATATACCCAGTTCTGTCACCTCCAAACCTTACTCCAATGCAATCAAATCGGGTGTGCAATGCTCTTGCTCTTCTTCAGGTCAGATGTCATTGCACTATGTTCATGCAGCTTGGCTGTTCTGTGAATTGGTACAATGGGGAAAAATTGTTTATATTTTATCATGTTATTTATCATTGAACTGTATAGTTTGTAGTTTTTTTCTCAAACTTCCTAACTAATTCCACTGTCACTTTGTTCAACTCATTGCTTTTGCGAAGTAGATAAGTTCTTAAAATTTTGGAACTTTGGAAATCAGTTGCTTAAGGTATAAGGGAAGCCGTAATTATTTTGGGGAAAATCAATCTGGGGGTTCCTATAATCTGTTTTTCTAATAGGTCCTTACAGGTTTGTGATATTTGGAGACTTTGAATTGGTTTTCGATTAAGTCCGTGATATTTTGTTTTCTTTACAGTTTTTTTTTTTTTTTGAGATTTCTTTCTTACATTTTGGATTCTTGGTTTGTCATTTTTGAGCCTTCAAATCAAAATAAGATTCTGAAGATTTTGTTGCAAATTAAATTTTGGTTTTTCTGGAGTCTGCAAAACAATGGTTGAAATGGTGGGACATAAATATTCCCCTGTCCTCAAAGCAGAACCATTATAGTGCCCACAATACTTGAAAGGGCAAGTACTGCAACCAGTATAAGGCCCTCTCTTTCTTCTGTTCATCTTCTCTCAGCAACATCAGGGAGTGCTAGCAGCTAAAGCCAATATTCCTTCTGTGATTGACAAATTGTCTGTTTTATAATCATAAAATGATGGGGAAGAATATATAACGTTTTTGCTTGTCATATAAAATCTAATTACTTTTGTAATATGTTTGCACTGTTAAGACACATTAGTATCATGGGGATTGATATACAAATGTCTAAAAGTACAAGGACTAATTATGTAACCATTGAAATCTATGAGGAGGGGCTTATAAAACTTTTGAAGCACAGGGACAGGGACCTGCTTGAAAATTAAATTAAACCATATGGTAACACCATCTTTGTTCTTTATGTGCTGGATTTGAGACATGACTTGTGATTTTTCTTATGCTTTTCTACAGTGTGTTGCATCTCACCCAGATACAAAGATGCTGTTCCTGAATGGTAACTCCACTTCTGATCTTGACATGCTCGATTTTGATGTTGTGGTTTTGATAGAACTCTAATCAAGATGGGAGTCTAGAACCAGAATCTGAGTTTTAGGGAAAGAGAAGAGAATTAAGATAAGAAAAGGGAAAAGAGAGACAATCTAGAGCAGAATCTGAACTCTAGCCAACACAATAATTCTCAATATCATATATTTCATTCATAATGCTTTAAGAACAGAATACAATATATTTATAGCCTCCTGCCTTTGCCTAACTATAACTTCCCAGATTAACTTCCCTAAAGCATATAAGATACAAAAACTATCACAACTTCCATAAACAGATAACATTTAATAACTTCCCTAAACAATAATAACTCCTAACTTCCCCTGAGTATCTAAACCAGAATATGACATGTGTCCCTAACAATACCCTCCCCTTGAAAATAAGCCTCATCCTTAAGGCGTGAAATTTTGGCTAAATTTGCGTTTGCAAGTTCTTCTGCACTTTTGATTCAGTCATCTACTTGCTTAGAGATTTCCATTATTTTCAATGTTGATGATGAACAGCGATGGCCAGGGGTAAATTTGTCTCCACAGCGAAAGCATAGACCTTTGTCACGTCTGTATTGTTTCTCGTCTTCCGAAAGTCTGGGTCTGTGCGAAACTGACGGGAATTTTGTTGAATTGGCCGACAATGGTTGCCGCGAAGAATTTGAATTATGGGAATTTGGATTTCGATGAGAATTTGCTGATTGTGCACCGATCGAATAAGGGGAATTCGAATTTGAATTAATTCCCGAATTGGTAGCACCGAACGCATTAGTCGGATCGAACGTATTAACCGGCGCATTATTCCCTTGATTCACGGCATTATAGTAACCAATCTGATTGTGGGCTTGCGATTTGTAATCTCGGTTGTACTCATTGTTGCCACGTATTAATGAAACATTGATTGGAGAGGTGGGCACCTTGGGATTGCAACTTCGCTTCAAACTCCAATGCAAGACTCACCGCTTTATAAACGGTGCGTGGCTTATGTATTTTCACGTCTGACTGCAACTCATCCTTGAGGCCATTGATGAATACTCCTAGAAGACATTGCTCAGGCCATCCTTGTACTTGGGCCTGCCTTCTTACAAACTCTTGCTTATATTCGCTAACTGAATTTAATTGCTTTATGCTACATAGATAAGCATCCGAGTTTTGAAATTCAGTAGGGCCAAATTACTCTTGAAATATTTGCACAAGTTCATCCCAGTAACGTATTGTTCTTCCTGATGACAGCCAAGTAAACGTATCCAATGTGTCTCCTTCAAGATTTATGGCAGCAACGTCAATTTTTAAATCCTCAGGCGTCTGGTAATACCTGAAGTATTTTTCAGCCCTCAAAACCCAGCCTCTTGGGTCTCCTCCTTCGTATTTCGGAAATTCTATCTTTGAATGAGGGCGTTTTGAGTTATTTCTGTGCCACCAAGGATCACCACCTTCATCATTCTTGTTGTATATTTCCCGGTTGATTTGACTAGACTCTCCCTGAGCGAATATTGTTGCCTTATGTTTCTTCAGAGTATTGAGTTCTACATTCATTTGACTCAACTGCACCATAATGGTTGTTAATTGCGGATTGTTGACTTCAGGATGCATATGAGGAGGGGGCTGAAGCGAGATTACTGCTGGGTCATTATGAGGATTGGAATCTGGTGGTATTTCTGGGTTATGGGTTGAAGGTAATGGAGAATTATTTTCATATGAGGAATTTTGAGTATTAACCATGGTATCCAACGGGCCCTAAGAATCACCGCTCTGATACCAATTGATAGAACTCTAATCAAGATAGGAGTCTAGAACCAGAATCTGAGTTCTAGGGAAAGAGAAGAGAATTAAGATAAGAAAAGGGAAAAGAGAGACAATCTAGAGCAGAATCTCAACTCTAGCCAACACAATAATTCTCAATATCATATATTTCATTCATAATGCTTTAAGAACATAATACAATATATTTATAGCCTCCTGCCTTTGCCTAACTATAACTTTGTTATAGAATAGCTAGTAATGTACTTAGGGACCTATGTGTAAACTTTCTTTAGGGACCTAAGTGAATAAAACATAATTAGTAGGATAATTAGTAAATTATCCTACTAACACTTTGAGGGAGGCTATCAATTATAAATAGCCATCCTACTATTGTACAATCATATTTTGACATGACCATGCAGTATACAGTTGTGTGAGAGTCAAGATAACTCTCTTCTCTTCTAATCTCTTTCTTGTGTGTCTTCTCTTCTAATCCCTTTTCTGTGTCTTCTCTATCTCTAATCCCCATTCTGGTTCTATAAACATACAATACTGTATCAGTGGTATCAGAGCCATCAGTCTTTGGCTGTTTCTGCTCCGCGACTTCTGATCTGTCTCTGTTCTGTTTAAAGAAAACGAAGGAAAAAAAAAGGAATTACGGTTTCTGGTTTGTCTGCTCTGTTTTGGTTTGTCTTCTGCTTTGTTCTGGTTTCAACGTCGTTTGATTCAGAGTAGCAAGAACCTACCAAGACAACCAAGAACCTCGTCCCTTGACTCGGTCTCTGGGCATAGAGTCGACTTGCTCTGAATCAAATTCGACTGGGTTCGCTGACATTATACTTGACTGGTCTGACGTGGCGTTATCGGTGGATTTCTAATTGACTGGTCGATATAATTCTTCAATCGGGATCATAGCGGCTAACGCTGAATTGAGGTGCACGTGGCGTAGTGGATTCTTTTTCTTCCCATTGACTTGTCGGCAGAATCTAATTGCCAGGTCGGTGCAATTGTAATTGTTTGTCGGCTGTTTCAGATCAAATTTTAAGTGGCGTTCTCTGTGGATTTCTGATGTGGGTGTCGGCTGATTCTGACTAAAATCTTGACTTTAGTTCCGTTTCTGCAAATTTCATCTCTGGTTTTGCTTTCTTGATTTTGTTTTCGGTGCATGGTTGAAACAAGGCTTCAAGAAAGATTAAGAATGGCAGAAGCAAGGTTTCAGACTATGGAGCAACAGATACAAACAATGGACAACACATTACAAGGGTTGTTGGTAGGATTTAATACTGGTATGACAAATTTGCAACGTGAAATGCAAGAGTTGCGTACAGCTGGATAGAATGTCCCAAGAAATCAGGATAGGCACCAAGAACGTCGGCAAGGACAACCACAGTACCATAAACCGACCCAATTTACAAAGATGGAATTCCCTAAATATTCCGGTGATGATATCCTGACTTGGCTGCTCAAATGTGAGCGTTTCTTTGAGTTAGATGACACACCGGAAGAAAGCAAGGTAAAAATGGCTTCTATTAACCTTGATGACAAGACTTTTCAATGGCACTGTGCACTTGAAAGGAGACTCCGCAATCGGCTGCCTTCTTGGGATGATTATGCAGTCCTTTTGCAAGATAATTTTGGTCCAGCATTTGAAAATCCCATGAGTGATCTCACCCACTTGAGGCAAACGGGATCCTTAGTGAATTACAATGCAGAATTCGATTTTATTGCTGCCAAATTAGATATCGCTGAAGATTATTTGGTGGGTGCATATGTTTCAGCCCTTAAACCAGAATTGGCTGGTCCGGTTCAGATGTTTACCCCTAGAACACTAACCGAGGCAAGACGATTGGCAAAAATGCAAGAGCTAATCGTGGACAATTTAAATAAAAAGGTATCCACTGAAAAACCAGAGAAGGGTGTATCAAACCCAACCTCATGGTCTTCATCGACACGCCTACGGGCTCCCTCCTCCAATACATATCGTTCAGCGCTGCTGACCAATAAACCGCCCCAGACCGAAAAATCTGTCAGTAATGCATCCAAAACGCTGTCTCTTGTACCTAAAACTCCAAATAGGACGTTCAAGGCTCTGACCCCTGAAGAAGAATTGGAACACAGAGTGAAAAACCTGTGTTTCTACTGCCATGCTCCTTTTTCCCGTGAGCACAAGTGTCCTCAAAGGCAGAAATTTCAGTTACATTACATTAGCCCAGATCTGATTGAAGAAAATATCAACAGTGATGAGGCTGATCTAGAAACTGAAGTAGAGGATGATTATGCCCCTTTGATCTCGTTACATGCCATCCATGGGGTTGACACTTGTGATTCAATGCGTATTCAAGGGAGTGTGGGCAAGAGAGTCATTCAAATTTTGATTGACAATGGTAGTACCCATGATTTTATGGATTACAATTTAGCAGTCAGATTGGGATGGAAGGCACCAGCCACTCCTATGGCTGCGGTTCAGGTAGCTGGGGGAAAGAGTTTGGAGGTTTTTGGTGTGTGGCATGGCTTCCGGTGGAAAATGCAAGGTCTGGATTTCGTATGTGACCTTCGGATCATCAAATTAAATACATTTCATATTGTATTAGGGCTGACATGGTTAAAGACGATCATGAGCGCGTGGTGGGACTATGAGAAGCTATCCATGCAGTTTTGGTATAAGGGTAAGTTGAGTGAATTACGAGCAAGCCCTACGAATTCTTTGCAGGTGGTTCCTTCCTCCAAATTGGAGTTTAATCAGCAGATTGAATCACAAATATATCTAGTTTAAATGCTGCAACCATTACCAAAAAGGGGTAGGACTGATCTGACAGAAAATCCAATCATTCTAGACCTGCCAGTTGAGATTCAGAGGTCGTTAGAGAGGTTTCAGGGTTTATTTGATGAGCCTCAAAGCCTACCTCCACTAAGGGCAGGCCATAATCACCCTATTGTGCTTCAAGACGGTACAAATCCTATAAGCTTGAAGCCATATCGATATTCAGCTGCTCAGAAGGATGTCATTGAGAAGCAAGTTGCTGACTTGCTTCAAACAGGGTTTATCCAAGAAAGTTCATCACCCTTTTCAGCCTCTACTTTGTCACAAGTGTTTTTGGATCAGGTTTATAAACTACATGGTGCCCTGGCTGAAATTGTAAGTGATAGGGATCCACTTTTCCTTAGCAACTTTTGGAAGGAATTTCTTAAGATCCTCAAGGTACAGCAAAACCTTTCTTCCGCTTACCATCCTCAAAGTGATGGTCAAACAGAAGTTCTCAATCGGTGCTTGGAGTCTTATTTGAGATGCATGAGTTGGGAAGTTCCAAAGGAGTGGAACCAATGGTTACCTCTAGCTGAATGGTGGTATAACACTAATTATCATACCTCCACTAAAGCTACTCCTCATGAGCTTCTATATGGCCAAAAACCTGCGGTATATGTTCCTTATATCTCCCGTTCAGCTATAGTTGAAGCAGTTGATCAAAGTTTTGAAGCAAGGGAACGAATGTTTGCTGTTTTAAAGTACCATCTGCATCGATCAGCCAATACTATGAAGCAAAAGGCTGATCTGAAACGTTCGGATAGAGAATTTGAGGTAGGACAATGGGTTTTTCTGAAGTTACAGCCCTATCGCCAAATTTCAGCTGCCACTAGAAGCAATCAGAAACTTGCTCCTCGTTTTTTTGGTCCTTACAAGGTGCTGGACAGAATTGGTCCAGTTGCATATAGGCTGGAATTGCCTCCGGAGACTAGAATTCACTCTACCTTCCATGTGTCTTTGCTGAAACTCTGTCCTGACCCAAGTGTTAGGCAAAGACATCCACCAATAGAGTGGCCCACAGTTCCAAATTCGTTGTATCCCCAGCAAATTCTGTCACAGCGTGTTGGTAGGAAGAAACGAAGGATTATTACTGAAGTTTTAGTTCAATGGCAAGGTTATCCGGAGGAAGAAGCTACATGGATTTCATTGTTCAGCTTGAAAGACCAATTTCCAGAATTTCCATTGCCAAACCTTGAGGACAAGGGTTGTTTTAAAGGGGGGGGGGCATTGTTATAGAATAGCTAGTAATGTACTTAGGGACCTATGTGTAATCTTTCTTTAGGGACCTAAGTGAATAAAACATAATTAGTAGGATAATTAGTAAATTATCCTACTAACACTTTGAGGGAGGCTATCAATTATAAAGAGCCATCCTACTATTGTACAATCATGTTTTGACATGACCATGCAGTATACAGTTGTGTGAGAGTCAAGATAACTCTCTTCTCTTCTAATCTCTTTCTTGTGTGTCTTCTCTTCTAATCCCTTTTTTGTATCTTCTCTATCTTTAATCCCCATTCTGGTTCTATAAACATACAATATTGTATCAAACTTCCAAGATTAACTTCCCTAAAGCAGATAAGATACAAAAACTATCACAACTTCCATAAACAGATAACATTTAACAACTTCCCTAAACAATAATAACTACTCCTAACTTCCCCTGAGTATCTAAACCAGAATATGACATATGTCCCTAACAGGTTTCTACTTATATTCTTGGCATGATTCTTTGTCATATTGTTAGCTGTAGCATGAACTTAGAATAAGAGTTCCTCCCTTTATTATAATTATGGAGACTGTCGCAAATTATTGTGATATGTTTAGTGGTATCTGACTAAAACCATAAAAAGAAAGTTCACTTGTATAAATTACAGTGCCAGATTAAGATGAGCAAGGAAGGGTTAAAAGGTAAGTAGATAGGCTAAGGTATGGATTGTTTACTGTCTTGGGATTTATATTGGGAAGAGGGGTGAGTGTGGGCCTTAAAATTCAAATTCTTACTTTTAAGCTGATCACTCTAGAAATTAATTTACTGCCAAAACATATTTGCAAGTTTTTCTTTCTACCGCTCTAATTTTATTTGTGCTGAACTTTTAATTATATGGCATAAAGCATTTGTTATACTTCCTTTAATTGACTGTTTTGGTGTAGTTGATGCTAAGTGATGTGATGGTCTTCCTGGGAAATTTAATTCTCCCATGAAAAAATTAGTTTCCATTAATGAAATCAATTCTTGATTAGCAAAAGCTTAAATGCACCTGAGGTGCCTTTGACTCCATTAAGACTCCTGACTTCCTATATTGTTCGTGGATGGAATCTCTTTCTCCTAGAAATTAAATATCATAATAAATTTTTATATGATTTTCCTTCCTGGCAATAATTTCTTCCCGGTTTTTTGAGTACCTTCTTCCTAAGTTAGGTTGAACAGGAAGAGAATATGATCTCTCTGTTTTAAGATTACATCTTAGTGGTTTATTTTTCCTTGACATGACTTTTATCCTTCTCAACATGGTTTGTGCTTGTTTAAAGAATATATGGACAGAAACAGTATCATTATTCAGATTATTATTTATACTTTTCTCTTTTGCAGCCCACATACCTCTATATCTTTATCCTTTTCTTAATACAACAAGCAAATCAAGACCATTTGAGTACTTGAGGCTCACTAGTCTTGGTGTCATTGGTGCCCTGGTGAAGGTAGTCATCCTTGTTACTTTGTTACACACTCTTCGTGCGTGGTTGGTTTCACTTTGGAAACCATCAAAACCATGGTTTTGGTAAAACCAGATAGTTCCTTACTTACTCTAAAATGATAAGTTCTGGTAGTTTCTAATGTGAAACCATACAAGCTTTTATCATATTTGGTAAATTACGTGTTGAACCTTCAAAGTTCATAATGGTTTGAAAGTTTGCATATATAACTGAATGCAACTGGTTTTGATTAACTCATCGGTTCTGTCAAGTGATAAATAAAAGTTCCTCATTATTATGTTACTTTTTAGCAAATTGTTTGTAATTACTTACTTACACTATTTTCTACATATGTTCATGGAATCAATATTTAACAGATGTGTTTGTCGGTGTTAATAATCTTTTTCATTCTACTTCTTTGTCAGGTTGATGATACAGAGGTTATCAGTTTTCTTCTTTCAACAGAAATAATTCCACTCTGCCTTCGCACCATGGAAATGGGCAGTGAATTGTCAAAAACAGTTGGGTTTTCGTATTCTTTCTCACTGCCTTGTGTAATTTCATGCCAGTATATTCTATAAGTATATTTTGTCAAGTTGCAACTGCTTTGTCATTTTCGTTAATTTTTCCATTCTTTTGTTGCCATATTATAATTTTAAAGAATGGTATTTTTTTATGCAGATTGTCTTCTGGTTTTAATTTATGCATTTCTGTGTCTGTGTTTATATCGTTATTTAGTATACATGAAATCTATCTTCCTTTGTTCCAGTTCAGCGTTTTACATTGTGAAATATACCTTTCCTTAAAAAAAATAATGATTGAAAACAATGTATAATGAAACATCTATCATGGCAGGTTGCAACATTTATAGTTCAGAAAATTCTGTCAGACGATGTGGGCTTGGAGTATATTTGTACTACAGCTGATCGTTTCTATGCAGTTGGTCGAGTTTTGGGGAACATGGTGGCATCTCTCGCCGAGCAACCCTCATCTCGTCTGTTGAAACACATCATCTGTTGCTATCTTCGTCTGTCAGATAATCCGAGGTTGATTTATATTTCCTCTCTGTTGCCTTTTCCGTGAAATGATTAAAGTTCTTCCAGTATACAGATTTATGAATTCATAATTTTGTATCTTCTGCAAAAGTTACTTTTGGCCCCAAAAGGAAAAGAAGCACTTTTTTGTTCTACAAATGGCTAACCAAACATGGTTCAAATCTACTTTTACAATACGATTAATCTTTTTCCGTATTATCCAACTAGGGCTTGTGCTGCATTAAGAAATTGCCTTCCAGACCTGCTCAGGGATGCTACATTCAGTAGTTGCCTTCATGTAAGCATATTTGAATTAGATTTTATCATTAGAGTTGAGTTAAATAGATATGATGATCATGTATATATAAGAGAAACGTAAAGACCTAAATATCTATTTCAGAACTATAAACAACATTCGTTTAGTAATGTCTTTGGCTTTGATTTTCTGGTCTTATATGTATGCATGCAGGAAGATCAAACAACCAGGAGGTTGCTGCAGCAATTGCTTCACAATGTTGACATGAGTCGCATGCAGCCGCTGTAGGCTCCTGGAGGTTTTTGATCATATGATGATGAATTGAGTAATGGACCCATAAGAATCATGCAAGACCATTTTTCCCCCTCCTTAAATAGGACTAAATGAATTCATAATAAGCATGAGCAGTACTGTCAATCTGATTGATCCTTGGAGCCAACCAACAGCGGTAGACAGGTTACATTTTATTCACATAACTTATGATTTTGTGTCCTTGGATTTTGGAAGTTTACTCCTAGATCTAGTGCCTGTTTGGGGGTAATGTATTTGATTCATATAACTTATGATTTTGTGTGCTTGGATTTTGAAAGTTTATTTCTAGTTCTGGTAGAGCTTTTGCCGTGCGGTACACGTCGCAGTCATCGATACCATTTAACATTCCACATTGTGCCACGTTATTCCCATGTTACTGATACCAAAACTGTTTAATTTCCTTCCTAGTCTCTCTTTCCTTCTCTTGTAGTCGCAATTCGTCTTGCCTTGTCTTGTCATCCCTGAATGCAGTTCAAACTCAAGACTTCCAACCTTACCTCTTTCGAAAGCATTCCTTGCCAGTTCATCTGCATGCCCATTCCACATTGTGCCACGTTATTCCCATGTTACCGATACCAAAACTGTTTAATTTCCTGCCTAGTCTCTTTTTCCTTCTCTTGTAGTCGCAATTCGTCTTGCCTTGTCTTGTCATCCCTGAATGCAGTTCAAACTCAAGATTTCCAACCTTACCTCTTTCAAAAGCATTCCTTGCCAGTTCATCTGCACGCCCATTAGCCGATCGGAGAAACAGCTCAACTCTAACATCTCATTTCCTTGCCATTGAATTGAAGATTCTATGAAGCAAGCAACTTGTGAATCCATCATCTACCTCCTTCTGTCTGAGTCGCCTACTTCCAATTCAGCTCGTTTGATACCAAATCCCACGCCACCTCCAAACTCGTCTTTCCTCCGCTTCCAATGCTCCACAAATCCCAGCCTTTTCTGCAAGACCACATATCCACTCACTTTCTTGATTTCTAATGAGGAGTTTGTTTTGGTTTTAAAATATAGGAGCATGTTAAATTCCTTCCACACAAGGGTGAATCTCTGTCCAAAGAAGGTCTTCTGAATATACGTATGTAACTAGGCATGAAAGACGATTTTTAAAGATAGCTTATGATTGAGAAACAAATTGGTTTATGGCCGTGTTTTCTTATGTGTCATGGACAAGCACATGGGTTTGATAGTTGGACAAATTCAAATCTTGTAGTAGTTGCTTCTCTTCATCTTAAGTTGTGCTAGAGCATGATTTTAGTGCTCCATTGGTCTAAAATATAAGATGTTAACTATATAAATTAATCAATGTTAGTTACGTCAGTCAATGTCTGATGAATTGATAAAATTTAACTATTTTATCTTATTAAATAATATGATTTTCAAATATGTATTTATTATTTGTCACACTCCCAACCCTCGGTCAAGGGTAAAAGTGGAAAACAATCATTAAGTATCCTATTAACCTCTTATATTTTGGACCAAGGTCTTTTTCTGGAAGGTTATTATATTTTGAACCCAAGGGAGTATGACCAAGGTTGTCAAACTCATTAGTTTAAGCAGACTCGTGATAGTGAGGTAAACTCGTATTATGAGCTCGAATCGTAAACTCGTAAGAGCTTTCTTTTACCATTAAATAGATATCAATAGTGTATAAGTAAATAATTTAAATATAAAAAATAACATCAATTTGATTCAAAAAAAAATAAAATCCAAATAATAAAAAATAAAATCCAACAACATTCATAATCTATCATATTTAACAAAGAAATTTCTATAAAATTTATATTTAAATCATTGAGCATAATCAAATCAAAGAAATTAACACAAGTTTAAGGATAAATAAACATGGTTATATAAGCTGAAAATGTACAAATGGTAAACTCATATAAACTCGTTAGTTTAACCGAGTTTACAATGATTATGAGTTTACCAGTGATTCGACTCGATTTTGTAAGCTATAAATGTAAAAACACTAAACTCGGAGAGTCAACTCACGAGTTTGATAACAATGAGTATAAACGTACAAGTATATAACTTAGCAAGCTAAGGAAATTTGGTATAATTGGTAATATTATGACTCATACCAAACAAGAATATGTGTTGTAATCTTTCCTTATTTCATTCATCTCAATTGGTAAGATAATGACTAATTCAACTTACCAAACTTTTTCCTTAATTCATTTATCTCAAAATTTCTTTCCTAAAGTGTGAGTACGACAATCTATTTTCTTTGCGTATCATTAAAAAGAAAAATATTTTTTCATCACAATGGGTTACTGAATTTAGTTATTTTTACAGGCAATTATTTTCTATATGTGCAGAATTCTATTGACAAAAAAGTTTAAACAAAACAAATTCCCATTGGTCTTCTTCATGATTTTCCACTACAAGTAAATTTATAATTTCATTTTGCATAAAGAAGTGGGAAAAGACTTGAGTATTTAATTACTCCAACATTGATAAGTAAGAATTAATGAAAACCATACATACCTCACAATTAAATCACAAAACCTAAATGTATGAATGACAATTTATTGGACTTCATTTCTTGTTTTCCTAATTTCATTTTTAATATTTATTATATTTATGTGATCTTTATCAAATAATATTATAACGTTTTTATTTTTATTTTTTTGTAAGATTAGAACACATGTAACTTTTAATCTCTATATTTATTTGGTTTCCCCTTTCTCTATGCTGCCGCTCACCGGTCTAGGATTTACCCCTAAATTTACCAAGCACTCAGGTAGTGCAGTGGTATGACGCTTGTCTATCCAGCCTTTGTATCGGGTTCGACCCTGCCCGGGACCATTAGGTCCCCAATTCCAAAAAAAGGATTTACCCCTAAATTTGACGGACTTAAATATACAGCTATAGATATTTTGGGAAAATTTCAGATATTAACCTCCAAAATTTCAAAATCCTAAATCAGGTTTGTTTCCTACAATTGATATTGGATTGACTACATTTGATAAGAAATTCATAACTCACTTTAGTGGGAAATTCATTGATTTATGATTTTGAAATTTTAATTGGAGGTCTGTTTTTCTTTGGGACTTTCCCTTTTAATTTTGGACAACCAACAACTCATAATTTTTTTTCAGTACAACATTGACAATATTTTAGATGTTAATCATCTTGCATTATAAAAATACCGCCATCGTGTTTTCTCTTAAATACAGTGGAAATAATTTCATTTATAAAAAGATTGCATGGTCCTTACTCCTTAGTAGAGCTAGGAATCAGGGCCGCCCTGTCTCTTGAAGAGCCAGGGCTTAACCGAGCCGGCCCTACAGGCTTGGGATAAGAAAAATATCTATTTTTCAAAGCTCGGCTTGAGAGCATCAGGACTAGGGCCTGAAAGTTACTATTTCAAAGTTTAACTATTTTTCCTCCGTTTTTTTCCAAAGAAATATAATTAGTAAATTACAACAATTAAAGTTTTAATTTATCAAATAAATGTTGTCAACATTAATATCCAAACAACACGAATCATCCAACAAATAAACATATTCATTAATTCGTAATCAAAAGCAAACTATTGTCCATAAATAACTCACATAAAACATAAGAAACATACCTAGGTTTTAAATTTAAACTACTATACAATATTTCTATGGCAAGATTGACCCTCTGACTTGTGATGAGAAGGTTCCAATATAAGGAGTAAGCTGACTTTCGTTTTCAATGACGATTCGAATGCAGGGACATCTCTTCCAACTCCTTATTACTTTAAAAAAAAAAAAAAATTAACAGGGCCTAACGGGCTGGTCCTTTTAAGCCCGAGGCCCTACAGGGTCAATTTTATTTAACTCCTCTAATTTTCGAGCTCGGCCCTTGAAGGGCTAAATAACTCACATAAAACATAAGAAGCATACCTAGGTTTTTAAATTTAAACTACTATACAATATTTCTATGGTAAGATTGACCCTATGACTTGTGATGAGAAGGTTGCCAATATAAGGAGTAAGTTGACTTTCGTTTTCAATGACGATTCGAATGCAGGGACATCTCTTCCAACTCCTTATTATTTTTTTTTAAAAAACTTAACAGGGCCTAACGGGCTGGTCTTTTTAAGCCTGAGGCCCTACAGGGTCAATTTTATTTAACTTCTCTAATTTTCAAGCTCGGCCCTTGAAGGGCTTAAACGGGTTGGTTCGACGGGTTCGACCCAATTTCCCAGCTCTACTTCTTAAGGAGGGAAATAGGCTAAACTAAGCTAGCCTTTAGCTAATAAATAGGGAAAATTACACACATGTCCCAAGGAACAGAGATATTTACATTTAGGTCCCTTCAAATGAAAAAATTACACAGAAGTCCCTTGGGACTTCTGTGTAATTATTTCAGAGCGTAAAATTACTTTGCTGCCCATAGTGCATAAAAAAGGAAACAATCAAAGCAAACATTTCAGAAGCGATTAACAACGGGAAAAGCATAAATTAACAACGAGAAAATGCATGTATTAACAACAACTTTTAAAAACCCTAAATTTGTTTTCTCTCACTTCCGAAGCGATTAACAACGAGAAAAAAATAAATTAACAACATAAAATGTATGTATTAACAACAACTTTTGAAAACCCCGAATTTGTCTTCTCTCAGGAAAGCGATTAACAACAGGAAAAACATAAATTAACAACATAAAATGCATGTATTAACAACAACTTTTGAAAACCCTGAATTTGTCTTCTCTCACTTCCAGAAGCGATTAACAACAGAAAAAACATAAATTAACAACAGAAAATGTATGTATTAACAACAACTTTTGAAAACTCGAATTTGTCTTCTCTCAAAGCGATTAACAACGGGAAAAGCATAAATTAACAACATAAAATGCATGTATTAACAACAATTTTTGAAAACCCGAATTTGTCTTCTCTCACTTCCAGAAGCGATTAACAACAGAAAATGCATGTAATAACAACATAAAATGCATATATTAACAACAACTTTTGAAAACCTGGATTTTTTCACCTATCACTTCCAGAGGCTATTTACAACAACAAATGCATGTAATAACAACAGAAAATGCATATATTTACAACAACTTTTCAAAACTTGGATTTTTTCGCCTATTACTTCCAGAGGCTATTTACAACAACAAATGCATGTAATAACAACAGAAAATGCATATATTTACAACAATTTTTACATACTTTTGCAGATTCCCCAACCTCTATTTACAACAACAAATGCTCTCTTTTCTCATCTGCAACTCATGGATGAGAGAGAGGCCATGGATGCGAGAGTCAATTGGGACGATCTTCCACGGGAACTCTGGCCCAAGATCGAAAAATCTCTCCACCACCACGTTGACCTTCTCAGATTTCGTAGCGTCTGCAAGCGATCCTCAAGAGAACGAGTAAGGTGAGAGAGGAGAGAGAGAGGAGAAGGAAGAAGGAGGCGGGGGTGGATGGGAAGGTTGGAAACCGATGGTTGAAGGAGGGAGGTTACGCGCGTTCCGGATCGGGTCCAAGTGCTAGTTCTCACCACCGGTGAGAGTGATGGTGGCGACGGTGGAGGTGAAGGGAAGCTCGTCGGTGGTAGTGGTGGAGGAGGAAACCGCCGCGAGTAGGAGCCGAAACGTAAGAAGGAAAGATCGAAGGTCCGAGAGATGAGAGAGAGAGGAGAAGGAAGAAGTAGAAGGGCAATAAGGTCTTTTACTCATATGAAATAATTACGAAGTCCCTAGGGACTTCTGTGTAATTTTGTCATTTAAAGGGACCTAAATGTAAATATCTATGTTCCTTGGGACCTGTGTGTAATTTTCCCTAATAAATAAGCCTTGAGCCTGCAACATAAATATAAAACTAGAGTTTGGGCTTGAGCCCATATATGGACTTTTTTTTATGCCTAGCCTTGAGCTTCAAAAGGATGAAAAGACTTGAAGCCTTTTAAAATGCCATCTTAAAATTTAGGGCTTTAAATATGCTTAAAAAGCACATGCCTCTAAGTCATATATAATTCTTAAATCTATCTAAATGCCTACGTTATATTTTAAAAATTTAGGATCCATTTTCATATACAATGTAAGATTTTGGTAATGGAAAAAAAAAACAACTAGTGGCGATAATTGTCATCCTAGCAAGTAGGAATATTAATTAAAGAAATACATTTTCTAAAATCAACCAAGTATAACAAATAATATATAAAACTATATTTTACCTATTTCGTTTCCCTTACAGAAACTAAGACAAACTATTAGGATTATTATATTTCATTTCAGCATAACTAAAAATAAACTTACTTCAATTATTATGCTTCAGAGAAAGATAGAAAATCAGGGAGAGGGAATGAGTTTACATTGCTATCTTAAGTGATTGAAGAGAAGTAGATGTGACTGACTGATGAATAAAAAAGTTGAGCTTATGAGTATTTGATGAGATATAAAACTTAGGGTTAAACAAGTAATTTTATAAATTATTTATATAACTAATTTATATTAGATTATATATAATTATACATGATAATGCATTTTTCTTTTTTAAAAAAAGTTAAATACATCTCCCTTCATAATATATGGCATTGAAATAATTGTGAGTTCTTTTGCATGATTGTTCGAGGAAAATTCATTAAATTATTTCCCGATCGATATACAACTTGCTTTATAGAAAAAATGATATTCCTCCACCTGACGTAAGGGAGATACCCAAAAAAAGAATTTACTCAAGTTGCCAAGAAAATTGAAATAATCAAACGCAGATATTTTGTATATCTTACAATGAGACAATGAGGTAAATACAAACTCACTATTTAAATAGATAGAGAGATCATCATCAAGTTTTTTAGCCAACCAAGAAATCACTATTCAAATATAATTTATGCGACAATAAGGGACAAACATGTCTGTTATCTCATATATATCCGACTTGTTAGGGCCAATTGGAGTAGTTCTCTCAATTGTTTTCTTAATTGCATTCGCATAAATTCACACTCCATCGGAACCAACACATATCTATATACTCCATTACCTTCGGTCTTAATTATAAGACATAATTGATTTTTTTTTAGAGATTAATGAAGCTAATTAAATTATTTTAGAGTTTTTTTTTTTTTTTTTATCCAAACTAATTAGTTTAACTAATAAACTAATATATAATCTAAAGATACACAACATATAAAATGATTAAGTAACTTATTTAACTTTCTTAATCTCTCCAAAAAAAATCAACTAGGTCTTATAATTAGGACCGGAGGTACTCCTTCTGGTCCTAATTATAAGATCTAGTTGACTTTTTTAAGGAGAGATTAAGAAAACTAATTAAATTACTTTAGAGTATTTTTATTTTTATTTTATTTTTCAAACTAATTATTTTGACTAATAAACTACTACATATATAATCTAAGAATACACAACATATGAAATGATTAAGTAACACATTTAGCTTCCTTAGTTCTTGTTTGGCCTAGCTTATTTTTAGCTTATCTTCTACTTATAAGTATAAGCTAGGCCAAACAAGATTTTACAAAAGCTCTTATAATTATAAGAGTTTATTTTATAATGAAGAAAAAAAGCTTAAAAATAAGTTCTTCATAGGAGCTTTTTTATAAGCTCTTTTTTAAAAAAAAAAAAAAAAAAAAAAAGAAAAGAGAACCCATATTCTCTCGATCGAACACTATCACATCGACATGCACTTAGCTTCGCCACTCATTTCCGCGCCGCCACCACCACCCTATTATAATATACCTTTTATGATAATTTTTATTTGAAAAAGTGTTTATGACAAAAAATTTTGTCAAACAGCTTATTTTTAATTTTAGCTTTTAAGTAACTTTTAAACTAAAAAATGTATATAATCACCAAACAACTTTTAATTTTTTTTTAAAGATCTTTTTTTTAGCTTTAGCTTAAAAAGAGCTTTTAAACTAAAAATAAGAGGATCCAAACAGGTTCTTTAATCTTTTTAACAAAAAAAAAAAAGTCAACTAAGTCTTATAATTAAGACCAAAAATAGTAGTATGATTTATATTTAATTTATCAATATATTTGTGAGAATATGTCATATCAGTGGCTTTCAAACCGAGTCCTAGATACCGGATAACGTTGCATTATTTCGTGTACCTTAAAACCAAAACCATATCTGGAGGATTTAAATTGATGATAATCCAAACAAGAAACCAGATCACATCTTTTTTTTTTTTTTTTTTTTTTTTTTTTTTTTTTTTACCTAATCCAATGTTTACAAAGCAGGACAGGATGTTAAAGTGGAAATGTCACAGATGGTCTTGATTTTCATAATTCAACTGGTTAAATTGTCGGTTGAATTGATGACCTAACGATTAAATAAAAAAAAAAGACATATATATATATCTCGTAAATCTAATTGTCAACATAATAAAACACCTTCAGACAAACAAAAAACATAATATGACATCACAATATATGAATGAAACTTTCAATACAAACAATACATATGGCTAAATAGTCTGAAAATATATTGGGATTTATGATAAGGTTTTTTTTTTTTTTTTTTTTTTTTTTTTTTAGGTTTTTAGTTTTGTCATAATTTCTTCGGACCTGGCTTAGGCTGCGTGAAACTGCGCCTTTTTGGCACAG
This sequence comes from Acacia melanoxylon, assembly GCA_019022615.1. Lineage (NCBI taxonomy): Eukaryota > Viridiplantae > Streptophyta > Magnoliopsida > Fabales > Fabaceae > Acacia > Acacia melanoxylon. The sequence goes on from JAFJYJ010000002.1 coordinate 2,100,308, forward strand.
TGTCACACACCAGATCGTTTTTTTTTTAAAAAAAAAAAAAAAAAAACTCAGCACTATCGGATAGTAAAAGGAAAATTCATGATATTGAATAGTACTTAAACAATTTTTCATGATCTTGAAAAGTTATTTTAGAATCTTAAAAAAATATTTTAGGATATTGACTGGTACTAAAAAGACATTTCAAGATATTGAAAAAAATAATTCATGATCTTAAATTTTTTTTTAGAATGTTGAAAAAATAATTCATGTACGGATTGCTACTAAAAATATGCTTTAGGATAAGATCATGAATTATTTGTTTTAATACCAGTCAGTATCATGCTAGTATCCGCCATTACCCTGAAATATTTTTTCACGATCATAATTTTTTTTTCGAGATCCTAAAATAATTTTTCAAGATCATGAATTATTTTTTCAATATCAGTTAGTATCCTTTTAGTACTAATCAGTACCCTCAAATGTTTTTTTCAGTCTGAAATATATTTTCAAAATCCAAAAATAAATTTTCAAGATCATGAAGAATTGTTTTATACCATTCAGTATCCTGAATTATCTTTTTACTACCCGACAATGCCTGAATTTTTTTATTTTTTATTTTTTAAAAAAGATCAGGTGTGTGACATTGCGCCAAAATGGCGCAGTTTCACGCAACAAACTTAAGTCCACAAAGGCCCTAAGCTAGGTCTCATTTCTTCGGTTAGGTCCAAAATCCATATCATCATTAAATACTTCATTAACAAATATCCCCCTATCCTTCAAATATCGGCCTCTCTCTTTTCAACGTTGTGATTAATAAATTAAGATAGAGTTAAACTAATATATTAAAAGTAGTTGTGGAATGTACTATTTTACTTAAAAAGAATTAGTTTTTTTTTATAAAAAAAAAAAATAATAATAAAATAAAAATAAAAATAATAAAAATAAAAAATAAAAATAAAAATTATTATTATTTTTAAAAAAAAATCACGAGTCTTACTTTAATTCAACTACATGTAACTTCCTTAATATGAGGGTTTCAATTAAAAGGATAAGGGAGTGTATAATCAGCATAGACTTAAATCTCGACAAAAATTTGATTAGCCAATAGAACCCCAGTCATTGTTAAAATTCACTTAAATTTATAGCTTGCTTTTTAAGAAAAAATAATATTATATTAATCAATATGATGACTTTGAGGGAAATAAAAAAATAAATCAAGTTTCCTACCAACAAGTAGTACCAATCTGACGTATTTTTTAAATGAGCCAATGTGATACAAACAAAATGTTACGAGTTCTCCAGATAGAGAGAGCTCTTTATCCAAACATAAGATCTTTTCATGGCGTCATCAGGTATACAAACAAGAAGCTGGGGTCTCATAATACCATGAGTATTTTTCAAACGGTTTTTAGAAAATCGCGTTTGAGAACTTTCAGTTTTACTATCATTTAAACACCAATCTAACCGTTACCATTCGTCAAAGATTACAAATTTACCATACAAACAAGCCGCGTTCTCAAGCAAACAATTGACAATCAATCTACACTATCATCATAACCACACACATTTGTACAATAACTAATTAAGTGGTCAAACAAAACAACCTCACTATTACAAAATCATCTATATATGACAATTATTATCGACCATAAATGACGGTTCTGAACCATCGAATATGCGGTTGCTATATATATATATATATATATATATATATATGCTCAGCGCAGATACATTATGGTTCCAAACTGTGATTTATTCAATATTTATTATAATAATTCTAATATAACAATTACTATGTATTAAGGCTTGGTGCGTCCATGCAGTGTGTAATATTGTCATGATAAAAAAGGGCTCATGTAATCAACCATTATATATACCGTTACACTAACATAATAAGTAACAATCTCAAGTAAACAGCTGCAATATAGATCTTTAACATAGATAATGGTGCTTTCAAAAAAACCATCATATATAGTATGGACATGTATAGTATATACATAAATAACAGTTTTTATGTAAGAACTGTAAAGTTTCGAGGCTTTTTTTTTTTTTTTTTTTTTTTTTTTTTTTTTTTTTTTAAAAAAAAAACATGAGGATTCTCCTTTGGATATCCCCCTGCATGCATGAGACCAGCCATAGCATATGGCGTTCTATAGTCACACCATATCCCTCCTTCTCTATCAAGTCTTGTTTGAGGCTTGCATACACCTTGAGCCTTTTACGGTAGAGAGTTTCATTGAGCATAGCCATAAAGATATGAATGTCTTGATCAATCCCAAATTGCATGGCTATACTCGATGTGTGAGCTTATGTTCTATATACAGTCAAGTTCAACAAGCAAAGCAAAAGCAGAAACTTTATCTCATGCATATATTATAAGACTTTATCTCTCTATCCAAAGGACCATCAAATAGTACAGAAAATGACTTTTCTGCATTAAATATTTTGTTCTTACCTCCAAAGAATCTAGCATATGGCCGATGTGTAGATTCCTCCATTGAAGAGTTTAAGACTGAATCTTTGTAAATCTTTGACAACTTCCTGTAATAGAAGAGGAACCTTTGATCATAGCAATGGATTTTTCCTAAAATACATGAGGACGACTGTGGTCAAAACCTAGCTACAAAATACTACAAAGTGCATAATGGAGTAAGGAAATCATACCTCCAAATGAGGAGAATAGACCACGTAAAGAAATGCAACGCAAAGCAACTTATGCAGTTGTCACTGAGAAGTACGATGAAGGCTTTGGATTGTGTTGCTTCACTGAGAAAGACTAAAATGAGCTACAAAATCAATTGGAGTAGTGAGGCTGTGGGGTTTCGAGGTTGGTGGGTTACAACAAACCCTAACACATGCGTGCTAATGAATGAAAATGCAAGTTAGGGCAAGCAAAACAACTCGCGTTGCTGTCAATGAGAAGTACAATGAAGGCTTTGTATGGTGTGGTATAACTAATAACGATTGCTAATAACCAAAAAAGTTAATTGGAGTAGTAGGGTTCAAATGTTGGTGGTTACATTCGATCTAAGACAAGTGCGCTAATAAATGAAATAGTGAAGTCGAGATACATTTGAATAGAGGTGGAAGTTTGAATTTATAACAGTTCAAATGCAATACTTGTTATCTATTAAGGCGTGGTGACATATATAATGATTATTGTAAGACAATTAGTAGGTATTTTGGAAACATATATTATGGATGGTAGCTAATAACCATTAATTATATGCAACATTTGTTTATAAAAAAGGAGGGGGTTTTGCTATCAATTTTCCCCTTACGTTTATATACGACACATATAGAAATTAAACCACCCAATAATAGGAAAATAGTCCAAGAAACAAAATATGTTAGCTCCCAGTGTTTTGATGATAACAAAACTTGAAAGACTTTAAGGTTTTGAATCAGGATTAACTCGTTTGCATCAATGAGTACTCGAGTATAATGATGTTGTACTCGAGTATATTTAATCTAATCCCTCTGTTTAAGTGTTTCAGGTAACACTACTCGGGTATGGGTAAGTTCTACTCGAGTAAGGTTTGACAGAACAGGTCTTGCAAAAGTTTCTTTGATATGCTACTCGAGTATAAATTACGGCTACTCGAGTACATGATATCTCTGTCTATATTCTTCCCATATCAGGACGTTACTCTAGTATGAGGTAAGTGGTACTCGAGTACAGGTAAGGGCTTACCCGAGTATGTTTATTCTTAATATGTTATTTGCTCTCGAGTTAAGGCTTACTCGAGTAATCATATTATAGTACTCGAGTAAGACAAAATGAGTACACGAGTATAGTCTGCTAATGTGTTTCACTTAGTGTATTTCTTCAGCAGAGAACAGTTGATACTCGAGTATAAAGAACTGGATACTTGAGTACGATCAATATTAAAGTGACGAATATGAATGTGCTGCCATGTTACTCGAGTATGAGATATAGTCTACTCGAGTATGGTACTCGAGTAAGAGAAGAATTATACTCAATTAAAGTCGAACGATGAACTTTTGTAAAGCCATTTTATATAGCTACTCGAGTAAGATATAATGGATACTCAAGTATGGGTTCTCAGCATATTTGAATATCTTCGTTGTAACGCTAATCTACATCTTAAATTTTCTAGGTTATTATCTATTTCTTCTTAATCTTACTCAAACTTATTTATATCATATCTAATCATATTTTGAGTGAATTTCAGATACTTAACCTTGTCTATTTTCAAGATTAGCCGAAAAGCAAGTTGACGTGTCAGAAGCATTTATTACCTCGGGAGAGCAGAGCATACAAACGAATAAAGCATTTTAGTAGACGAAGACATTCTTTCGAGACATGCTTATTCCAGCATTCATCCTGAGTCAACTTATGCACATATATATATATCAACAACGAACTCATTTAATGAAGCAACGATCGATTATGCTCAACGGAAATCAACTGTGCCTAACAAAAGTTCAAACAGTCACAACGGCTACATTCAAGTTCTTCTTAATGGCATTAATTGAAGTTTGCTATAAATGCTCACCACATTCAATTCCGCCAACTACCGAAACTCTGTGCATTCAGTTCTGTATTCTTTATACCATTGCTTGTTCAAGGGATAAGGGTCTTAAATGCCATGGAAGTTTTCACTATGAAGCATTGGTAAGACGGGAGTTTTTTTTGGACAAAAAATGCCACGGAAGTTCACAAAACGTAGCAATTTTGACCCTCTGTTAATTTTGACCGTTAAGTTTAACTGAGTACACACGTGGCATGCCACCTCATCACCCTATTTTCACTAAGGAGCAATTTTTCCCCAGAAGTTTTCACTGAGGAGCAATTTTTCTATGTTGACTCGAGTCAATAGTGCTTTTCAGCACCTCTGTTCTACTCTATTTCACGTTTCACCTAAATAAGGTCTGGTAATTCGATGATATCTCCTAAACCAAAAATTTGATTGAGGTGAAATCAATTTTTTTATGAAAGTAGACTCCCACTGCGTCATTATGACAAATGTTCAAGCCTAAAGGAGTTGAGATGAAGGATCTGTGAATTGTAGAAGTTGACATTGAAATTCATGCCACACAGTAGACCAAGCTTCGATGTTTTGAGTGTAACGCACAAACTACATATCCAATTGAGCTGAAACCGATGGCATATGAAAGTAGAATTAAAATGACTTCCATCAAGATTTGAGCCAAATAAAATGGAGTTCAGACCAAGGAGATATGGCCTTCTAAAGTTGACAGTCAGTTCAAGATGTTGCAAAGACACTAGTCTTAGACAACTTCTAATAATCTGATCACAACGCTCAACATAAAATGAGTTTGGAGCTGATTCTTCTTACATTGGAAAGAAGACTTAAAGAGGCATAGGTGGTTTAACAAATTTGGAATGAACTTCTCAACTCGAGCTAAGAAAAGTCTAAACTTGAGCCAAGCCAAGTCAGAGAGCAAAGGACTTTCGAGAAGGGCATTTGACTTGGGCCATGGAGTGCTAACCTCAAGTCAAAGGAAGGCCAAGAGTTAGGTATTTTGAGAAGAGTTTTTGACTCGAGCCATGAGTCTTGAACTCGAGTCAAGTCAAGCCAGAGCAACCTGATGAAGAGCAAACTGCCGTGCAAACTTGAGTCTTCTTATGCAAACTTGAGTCTAAGTTCAAACTCGAGCTAACAAATGGTGAACTCGAGTTAAAGGTATTTTCAAGTAGTCTAGACTTACTTTAACTCAAAGCAGAGATTGAAGAACTCGAGCACATAGCTTATTAGACAACAGAGCTCAGTTCCACAACGTCTCTGAGAATTTAGAAATGATTATTATCAATTGATTTCTACTTGCTATACTTCTCAATGCTATTAATATACTTGTGAGCAAGTTTCAGATGATCAAAAGCTCGGATTGAGGTTCATTGCCAATGCTAGCAAGCACATGTGAGCCACTATCAGATGAACTTGAAACTTGAGTCAAGGCATGATAACTCAAGTCATTCGAAGACAAAGAGCAATGAAGTTTGAGAAGGGTTTTTAACTCGAGTCGCAGCTGATGCAACTCGAGTCAAGACGAGACAGAAAGCAATCTGTAGTAAAGCAACAACCTCAACCTCTTAACTTGAGTCAATTAATGATAACTCGAGTTAACATCTCTGCTTTAGAAAATCACCATGTCCGAAATCTTCTTTTTCATTGTAATCATCCAGATGAATACCAAAAGGACTTATACTACTTCTTGACATTATTTATATCATTTGTGTATAAGTTTTAGATGATTATATGAAGGATTAACAACAGTTTACAAAAAGCAGATGATGACGTCAGAAGTTTCAACGGATTGAAACTTACAACAGTAATATTCTACAAGACTAATATCAGTTGTCTATAAGTAGAGAAACGTTCAAGGTAGAGATAATAACGATAAGAGCTTGCACTGTCAAAATGCTGACACTCTGAATCCAACATACACTCTCTGTTCTCAATGCTTACATAGCTCACCGTAGAGAGTGAAATGATTTGTATTGTACTTCAGTGTTTATTCATTCATTTCTGAGAGAGAGAAGATTCATTATAATTACTTATCTATTTATCTGAGAGTTACTCAAGATTGGGTGATCTTGAGCAGGAAACAAATTGTAACCTTACAGTGTGTAAGGGTGATGAGCATAATTTATGCCATGGTTTCCCTGTATTTTATGACTCAATTGTATGGGGAATATAAGCTTAGCAGTGCTAAATCTTAGCAAAAAGGCATTTATTCATTGTACAAGGAACTTAAGGGTGAATTGTGTTTACATCCTAAACATGTGCTAAGAAAGAAGCAACTTTTGAGGTTTTATGAAAAAAGTCGCATAACATAGCAGATGATGTGCTACAGCATTAGGACAGCCTTATCTAGGTGCAATACAATGCATCCCTGAAGCTATAGTATAGTAAGTGACGCAGTGCTATGCGGCATATGTCTTGATCTTTTGTCAAGATTATTTCAGGAGGTATAGTGCAGATCGAGGATAACAGGTAAATTGCTGATGTATTGAAATAGAAGATGCGGAGGATCGGAACTAAGAGATTTGAAGAATCCCACAGGATCAACAAAATCAATCTATCACGAATTGGAAGATAGATACGATCGGACCTCGACAGATTAGGAAGGCCCAGCTCGCTGGAACTTACGCCATAAGAAAGCCTGATTATATAAGGAAATAGCAAGCCAACCCTATAGGAGTTGAGTCGCTGAGAGCCTAATCCCATTCATATACGGTCAGACTCAGAAGAAGAAAGAGAGAGGTCACAAGGCACGAAACCCTCAAGAGAACCTAGCACCCTTCCTTGCAGTAAGACAGAGAGAAGAAGACGTGGAATGGTGACGTGACAGGGCTTCTTCCACGCCGTCGGAAACTTTGTCAAGCTTTCTGTTTTCTTTCATTTTTACCTTTTGATCATGGATCATTTTGTTGTTATCTGTTTTGTGTTTCCCTTGTCAGTCAAGAACTAAATTTCTTATGGCTGAGCGAGGATGATTTCTTAAGTTTGGAATGAACCCAGTTGCTAGTTCTTAATTCAATAAATTCAGTTTGCTTATCAGTGAATTAAATTCTTGTCGATTAGTGGAAGCTAAGGGCTAGATTAGTGGCACAGCTTCTTGGAAAGGAGTCGGGGTTAGACCTCGAGAAAAGCTTGATGATTGCTAGGCAGGCTAGTGCAAGGCTTGACCTATTATTGTAGGCTTTAGGAATGGGTCTACCGCTCATAACCATAACACCTTGCTTTGTAATGTTAATCTAACTAGAAAATTGCCATAGGCATATGAGAGAAGTAAAGTTAGTATTACATGTATTGGATTCAAAAGCTTCGATAGACTCTAGTGGTAGGTTAGCTGAATAGCATTGTAAATAGTATCTATGTTGTAGCATTGCGGAAGCTGTGCGGTATAAATGCTACAACAATGTGTGAAGCAACTGGGGGATTGATATGCTTAAGAATGATTCCAGTTCAGCCTATTTTTCTATTGATTTCTTCTTACGACTACGACACTCTGTTTACTTTCTTGTTATTTAACGTAATCACAAAATCCTCCAAGTCAATCAAGTTTTACCTTCTGTTCACACAACTATTACAGCAGTTGAGCGTCACTTTTCGGTATCTCAGTCTTTGTGGGACGATACTCTACATACACTTTATTACTTGTTTGACTTCACTTGCCATCAAGGAAATCGACCAACAAAAGGGAGTATCTCGGTGAGAGATTTGGCTTCACAAGTTTGTGGGTGAACTTGTGGGTTTGTACAAGCTTCTCTTGTGCCCAGATTAAACAAGAGGATTGTGGATTGAAAATCTCAAGTGGAGCTTGGGAACTAAACGTAGGTCAAGGATTGGGCCAAACCAGTATAAATCTCAGTTTGCATATTCTATTCCCTTATCTCTTATATTTCTAGCATAATCATTTAAATGATTGATTGTTGGTTTACAACTCATTACTGTCATACATACTGCATCTACTGAGATGCGAAAAGATTTTCAAAGCTCATAAGTTTTTATCATTCACCCAACTCACTCTCTCTTGGATTTAGTCAGTTCTTACATTTGGTATCTCAAGAGTTACAATGGCTGATTTTGGGTGTTGCTTGTTTTTAGAAGGTTTTGATTATATTGTTTCACTATTTTTCAAAGATATTGATTTTTGGTTTTGGAAAGCTAGAATGATTTGTTTTATTAAAGCATCTGATTTTGACATGTGGAATGTTTTTACTAATGCTTTTGATTTCAAACTGAGAAAGGATTAGACAGAAAAGGAAAAAAAAATTGTTGAACATTAGAGCAATGGAAATTTTATTTAGTGCATTGACAGAAAATGATTTCAAGAAAATAAATTTTGCTCTTGTGCTAAAGATATTTGGGATACTCTTGATTCTATTTATACTTCTAACAATTGTGTTGAAGTTGAAAGTGTTGATAGTTCATCAGAAATTAAAAACTGCACATCTACGACTGATGAACAGCTGGAGAATGAAGAAGGAGAAATCATATAATACTTCCACAATCCAGTCAATACAAAAGAACAAGAGGAAGAGGATTCCCAGGAAGTGCTCATGGACGATTATGATCAATCATTATCTGGAGCTCAAGATGCACATGTGGTAAACAATTCCAATTCTTCTTGTGTATTTAGGAAAAATGATTGTGATCAATTGCATAAAATCATTTTCCAACCAATTACTGATTCTATTATAAAAAGCAAAAATGTTTTCAATAATAATGTTGGAAAGCTTATTGGGAAGAAAGAATATTCAAATGAAATTTATTTGAATTTTCACTCTGATGACCGACACAATACTTGCATAAAATTTCATAATGCACATCATCATATAGTTTGCAATTATTGTGGTAAATCTAGTCATATTTCTCACACATGCTATATTAGAAGAAGTTATAATGTGAGGAATAAATGTGTTTGGGTTCCGAAAGGATAAGTAAGGTCTATTACTAACAGCCAAGGACCCAAGTATAAGTGGGTACCAAAATGTCCCTCTAGTGCTTTATGTGTACATAATGATTTGAAAATCAATGGACATAAGGGTACAGAGAAGATAAAAAAGAAGCCAAGAGTTTCTCATGCACCAATGAAGAAGATCATAGCATCTATATCAAACAAGAGAACTCTCGGGGCAATCATTGCTAGAACTTCAAGGTCTAATCATCAAAAGAAGCAATGGATACAAGCAAAAGGAGTATGTTCCACCTCAAGAACAATCTACCATAGAGTATTGTTCAACTATCTTGAGGAGAATAAGAAAAGAAGAATCTCTAAAATATTAAATAGAAGACTCTGGAAGTCTTTATCCTTTGAGAGAGCTTTGTCGACACCCATAAGAAAATATATGAAGAATCAGTGGGTAAGCAAAGTCAATTCTCCAAGTACCTAAGGCAAAGGTATACAATGGTAAAACCTCCTTTGCTATCATCTGAAATATTCATTGAGGTTTTATATTGTGTAACCTTAGGAATGAGCATTGCAAACTATTTTAAAATTGGGTTTTCACATCCTGATTTATTTTTCAAAGAGATTGCAATGTTCAATGATATAATTCTATATGCATACATGATAATTTGAAAAGAAAGCATCTCTTTTATGCATAAAGTCATGTTTAATTCACTATGCTCAGTTGTTCTAAATTGATTATATTCTTAAGAGCATGTGAATCTTGTTTCTACAAGCTAACAATGATTGGATCTCAGTAAGGTTGGATACTACGAAAGAAAAAGATTTATATGGTTTTGTAGAATGAGAAAAAGATTCTCAAGAATGCAACATAGAGAAATGATTCAAGTCTTGAGAAAGCTAAACACTATGCTTGATGTTGATAGTGAACGTCGGAAAAGGAGACATCTACATCAATCCGCCTTAATCAAGCAAGCTTCTACAAGGACAAGAGGAATTACGGTGATATCTAATTCTTACCCCATACCGTGATTATATATTCATTTTTGGGTAATGAATACTTGTCCATCATTGCATTCCATGAGCAATTAATCATTTATGTTTTTCAAAATGTTTTTAGATTGCTAAATGGACCGTAAGTGAAATTATGCAAAACTTTATGAGTTTATATTTTTGAAATGCTCAATTCTAAAAATTGTTTGGATTTCAATTCACCTTGTTTCATAAAAATGCATATACATGTTTTGAAAACTATTCATACTTTGATTGCATTCAAATGGAATTTCAAAATCGGAAGTCAACTCTTTATCTACTGAATGTTAGATATGCTTCAAATTTGTCTAGTAGAATTTTCACTATCATTCACATATTGATCTTTGGTATTCAATGTGTTGCTTGAACTTCTAATTCTTTATTCTCTAATGAGTTAGACCTCATATCTATCAAGTTGACCCTCTATATGAGTCTCAAGCTTATCTCCAGAAAAGAATTCAATTTGTGAAAGCATTGTGCCTAATGCATAAATCCTCATTGGTCGAGTTATTCCAATCTTTATGAATGTTCATTAATGCATTGAATCTTAATGTATTAAGCATTAGTGGAATAACTTACTAGGATAATATTCTGGAACTCTAGTCATTTGGACTAATGAATGTATGCTTAATTATCCATGAATCCTAGTAGTCTTTTTGTTACTCAAATACATCAACTTTGTCTTTATCCATTTTTTAGTAACTATAGCCGTGTATTTAAATTCTTGCCTTGAATGTTCATATATTTCAAGACTCAATTTTTAAGAGGCAAGACTATCTCTTTGTCAATAGCAAATTCATTGTGCGTATATATTTCTATTCTACTTAGCCTTTAAGGCTAATTTATTTTCCTTATGACTTTTGCTTTTGGGAAAACTCTTCAACATGTAAACTTCAATGTTCCACATGTTCTCCAAATCCTAAAGCATTCTGATGATATATTCTTTAACATGTTGACTTCCACCATGTTTAGAGTGAGCATCAACCTAAAACATGTTTCAAAAATTTAGTTAATGATTCAACTAAAAATATTGTTATCTTGATTAAAGTTGAATCAGAAACTATCTTCAAGTTGCTGTCAAATTGATTTCTACTTGTTATACTTCTCAATGTTATTAATCATACTTGTAAGCAAGTTTCAGATGATCAAAAGCTCGGATTGAGGTTCATTGCCAATGCTAGAAAACACATGTGAGCCACTGTTAGATGAACTTGAAACTTGAGTCAAGGCATGATAACTCGAGTCATTCGAAGACAAAGAGCAATGAAGTTTGAGAAGGGTTTTTAACTCGAGTCGTAGCTGATGCAACTCAAGTCAAGACGAGATAGAAAGCAATCTGTAGTAAAGCAACAACCTCAACCTCTTAACTTGAGTCAATTAATGATAACTCGAGTTAACATCTCTGCTTTAGAAAATCACCATGTCCGAAATCTTGTTTTTCATTGTAATCATCCAGATGAATACCAAAAGGACTTATACTACTTCTTGACATTATTTATATCATTTGTGTATAAGTTTTAGATGATTACATGAAGGATTAACAACAGTTTACAAAAAGCAGATGATGACGTCAGAAGCTTCAACGCTATTTCTCCAACGGATTGAAACTTACAACAGTAATATTCTACAAGACTAATATCAATTGTCTATAAGTAGAAAACGTTCAAGATGGAGATAATAATGATAAGAGCTTTCACTGTCAAAATGCTGACACTCTGAATCCAACATACACTCTCTGTTCTCAATGCTTACATAGCTCACCGTAGAGAGTGAAATGATTTGTATTGTACTTCAGTGTTTATTCATTCACTTCTGAGAGAGAGAAGATTCATTATAATTACTTATCTGTTTATCTGAAAGTTACTCAAGATTGGGTGATCTTGAGCAGGAAACAAATTGTAACCTTACAGTGTGTAAAGGGAGTATCTCGGTGAGAAATTTGGCTTCACAAGTGCCTAGGTGAACTTGTGGGTTTGTACAGGCTTCTCTTGTGCCCAGATTAAACAAGAGGATAGTGGATTGAAAATCTCAAGTGGAGCTTGGGGACTGGACGTAGGTCAAGGATTGGGTCGAACTAGTGTAAATCTCAGTTTGCATATTCTATTCCCTTATCTCGTGATATTTCTAGCATAATCATTTGAATGATTGACTGTTGGTTTACAACTCATTACTGTCATACATACTGCATCTATTGAGATGCGAAAATATTTTCAAAGCTCATATGTTTTTATCATTCACCCATTTCACCCCCCTCTTGGGTTCAACCAATTCTTACAATATATTAGTCCTTCCTTGCATCAAAGGGGTTAGCACAGGCAAACATATGTAATATCAAATACATTTGCCGTTTCAGTGAAGGTAGTCATTCATTGCATGATAATATTATATATATGTGTCAAGAAGTAATGGCCACATAAGTTGGACATAAGTGGTTGCCGACGGGTCTAAAAAAGAACAAGAGATATATAAGAGCATATATTGCTTACTAACCAAGTTCACAAGGTAGTGTAAGTGTGCCAGTGTCCAAATCTGTACTAACCTTTGGTATGATCCATGTAGGCTCTTTGACCTAAAGCCCAAGCTTTTTCTTGTTGGAATGCCTTCATGGGCCTATTACCAAAATCACAAATTTATCAATAATAGTCGCTGAAAATTCACAGTAGAGATTTCAGACAAGACAATCAAAATGACATGCTTATGTGTTCACGATCTGCTTCAATGTAGGTGCTGGGTTGTTGTGAAGGGAGCATAAAAAGACCACTTTATTCTCCTCCATACAAATAAGGACCAACTACTAATGGTGACTGAAAATTCACAACAGACAAGTACTCAGTAATATGTAGCAGAATTAAATGAATTGTAGACAAGAATTATGATATGTACCTATTGATGTATGGTGCCAAGTACCACTTTTTCATATTGTTACACAACCTCCGTGTTATGTATGCTTGTCTCTTCGATAAGGTTGGTTGACTTATGTAGTCTGGGCACAAGAATCCAATATCATGGCTTCTGCCCTGTTCTACCAATTCATGATACATGAACCTACAATAATGATATCAGAGAATTAGTATGTATGTATGTGTGTGTAAACGATGCATTTAAATTATGTACTCATAGAAGAAGATACTTACTTTATAAATATGAGAATAATTGCATTAGTAAGCTCCTGTTTAGGAAACAACAGGGACATTAAATCATCTGGGTCAACGAAAACCAGTTGCTTACTACAGAGGCCTACTTCTTTATTGACAGGCCACGATTTAACTCCAAATTGTCCAATGAATACCTTAAGGGCAATTTTGTCCTTGGCATTCAACTTAGCCGTGTCAACAACTTTAGGAGGGACTGGAGATTCAGAAGGAATAGAAACATGTACAAGCTTTACTAGCCATGAGATGAAGCTGGACTTGCAATCACTCGTAACCTTCATGTGACCAGTTGGGAGAGGGACAAGTGCATCAATGATCACCTCTTTAACTGATACTCTAACTTCACCATCAACCATTTGTTGGTTGTGTACAGCTAATCCCAAGTTGTAAACAGTCCCTTTTGCAACTAATCGTCTATCAGGATCCTCCACATAAAGGTCACAAGGTTCCTCTGACTGTCCAACAATGCAACTCCCTTTAGTGCGTTGTTGCATAGGTGCGGGTGACTGTGGCAAAGGAACAGTGGTCTCTCAACGGGAGCTCAAGCATCATCATTTCACTCTCCTCTTCTAGTCTATACTCTGCTAGTTAAGTGTTTGGCTCTCTCTCACATTGGAGGATTTTATTTCACTCTCCTCTTCTAGTCTATACTCTGCTATAGGCTTGTAAAAAATCTACAATTTCTACCACGTCCACATAAGTTCAATGCATCAAGAGGACTTTAAGGGATGTAGTGTTGGTATGGCCAATATGGAATGGAACAAAATGAATATGAAAATCTATGCAATTCAAACAAGTGTGCAATTAGAATTACATTAGAGGATGCTTAGTCATACATGTTAGTTCTCAGATTATAAGTTTTGATGATAACAACCACTTGCAATGATTTAAAGACTTGATAATTCAAGTCACTCTAGTGTATAATAGTTATTGAAACAAAAAATTGAATCAAAAAGTTAGTTTCTAAAGTGTCTGACATTAACACTCGAGTGTTACTCTTCAACACTTGAGTGTTGACTTCAAAATCACAGAAAGAATACATGATACTTGAAGTCAGCCTTGAAGAAACTATTGAACACTCGAGTGTTCAGGTAAGACACTCGAGTGTAGGTTCATCTTCAACTAATACCACTACAACACTTGTGCTCATTCTGGAATCAACATGACAAATACTCGAGTATGTACATCACCACTTGAATGTCAAGGAAATATCCAGGTTTGTGCACAATACTGTTTGATGAACTATTTTGTTTACGATGCACTTGAAGTGTCAGTTATGATACTCAAGTGTGATTATTAAACACTTGAGTGTCTAGTAAAGACAAACTCTGTTTCATATCTTTATGTCTTTAAACCAATGGCTCTACCACTCACAAACATTAACACTCGAGTGCTAAGATAAGACACTCGAGTGTCAGGAAGAATACACTTGTTTTCCAACTAAGCTTATCTTCGAATAATCTTCTTCCAAAGTAAAGTTCATCAAAACTCGAGTGTTGAGAAACAACACTCAAGTGTGACACTGGAGTATTGGATAATTGACACTCGAGTATCACCTATATTCAAACTCAAACTTCATCTTCGTAAATTCAAAATTACTGATTATTATCATGATACTTCAAATTATCACTCATTATTATTCTCAATGCATTTAATCATGTTTATTAGTGAGTTTCAGATTATCAAACAAAGGATTAAGTGAAAATCTTTAAAAAGCAAGATTTGTGTCAGAAGCATTAAATACAAGGGTTAAGGGTCTTAAATGCCATGGAAGTTTTCGATCAGGAGCACTGGTAAGTCGGAAGTTTTTTTTGGACCAAAAATGCCACGGAAGTTCACAGGAAGTATCAATTTTGCCCCGGAAGTATCACTTTTACCACGGAAGTTTTCGCTGAGGAGAAATTTTGCCCCAGAAGTTTTCACTAAGGAGCAATTTTGCCCTGGAAGTTTACAAAACGTAGCAATTTTTCCCTTCTGTCTCCAAATATTAAATTTGACTATTAAATCAGTCAAAGACCACACATGTCATGCCTTGAAAAGGTCGAACTTGGAGTCAGAGAAGGAGATCCTTGAGATGTTGAACTCAAGACGGCCAGAATTTGTGAAGCCGAACTGGTCGAAGGGACTGAAAGGTCTGTCACAAAACGCAAATGAAATGCAAAACGAGAAATAAATTGTTCCAAAAATTGGTTTAGTAAAACAAATCAATAGTGATAATATTTACGTTTGTATAGACGATCATTTGCTTAGATCATAAGTGATGCTTCCTTTGGGTTTTGTGACAGTCGACCTTTCAGTCCCTTTGACCAGTTCGGCTTCACAAATTATGGCCGCCTTGAGCCCAATATCTCAATGATCTCCTTCTCTGGCTCCAAGTTTGACCTTTTCAAGGCATAACATGTGTGGTATTTGACTGATTTAATAGTCAAATTTAATATTTGGGGACATAAGGGCAAAATTGCTCCTAAGTGAAAACTTCCGGGGCAACATTGCTCCATAGTGAAAACTTTCGGGGCAAAATTGCTCCTCAGCGAAAACTTCCGTGGCATTTTTTGTCCAAAAAAAACTTCCGTCTTACCAGTGCTCCTGAACGAAAACTTCCATGGCATTTAAGACCCTTAACCCTAAATACAATTGCAGAAACAGAGCATGAACACAAAAACTGATTCAAAGCAGACAAATGATCATATGCTCAGAAGACCCATTCCAGTGAAAGCGAAAGGGACTCTACTTAGTCAAATACACAGACTAAAAGCATGTCGTGCGAATACTATCAATGGAGATACAAAAATGACATTTTGTTAAACCTTCCAACGACTCCGGCGTGTGTCTAACGGAAAGTGTTTAAGTCTAATGGAGAATTTGAATTCTCTTAATGGATAGTTTGAAGCTTCACAAATGGTTATTAATGAAGCTCAACTATAAATATGAAGATCATTCAATTCGAAGCCGAAAACCAACAACAATCATATTAATTGCTCAGTTATTGCTCATTAATACTTGTTGAATTATCTTTGAGATATTCATATACTTTAGTGTTTACTCATCTACTATGTAAGAGAGTTATATTATTCAATTGAGTATTGTAAAGTCTCAAGGTAGTGGGACCTTGAGTGGGTTGTTTGATTACAAACTGTAAGGGGGAGTGGATCTGGTGAGATCACTCAGTGCCTATTGTAATCGTTTTATGAAAGATAGTGGAAATCTCAAAGGAGCTCTAGGGACTAGACGTAGACCACATTGTTAAGCCTAAACTAGTATAAATATGTGTGCACACTTCGATGATATTTCTGTAACCTTCCTTCTTGATTTATTTCTTGGTTAATATTGTTTGTTAAATTTTTATAATTCACCCCTTCTTGGGTGATTAACCGTAACTAACAATACATGTTGCTTCTATTTTGCTCTCTTTCTCTTTCTTCTTTCCTCTTTTGTTTTATAACAAGCTGATTGAGTTACTTCTCCTGGTTCTCATTTTTCACTCAAGAGCATCATCTTCAACAACAACTTCATTTGCTATCAATTATATGCAGATGTATAATATCATTACAGTTGATTTTTGCATACTATATTCAAACTACATGGCAGTGGAGAAATGAAAATGGTGGGCTCAACTGTGTTTGCAATGGTTAAAGTACAAAGATGGCTTGTGTATAGGTATAGGGGTATGAAATGAATGCATCAATCATATGTAGATATACTTATGTGCATAATGGTTTCAACTAAGAGCTAAGACAAATCAAAGAGAGTAATGGAACTAGAGAGCATGCACATAGAAATTTAATGAATGATGAAGCTCAAATATCATTCTATGTGGCTAGTTCTCTTGATTTCTCCTACAACAACTATGCCATATATATCTAAACTCAATATTATTAGTTTCCCAATTTCACATAGTTTGTATCCCTTGAGATAATTCTGTTCCACACATTCCCTCAAATAGTGACTCATTATATGCTTAATTTACCAGAATGTTTAAAGGATATCACACTTGATATCACCTAATATTTCAAACTGCCTAATGTAAGTATAGGATAAAGAAGTCAACTACTATAGGAGTAAGTATACAACATACCAAGCACACATCTCTATCACCACACATCTAATACATATAGCCTTCCCTATACTGGATTGTTGCAATGCCCTCAATGCAAACATATAATGGGAAAAATAGGACGACAGACCAGTGCAAAGGGTAGAATGAATGCAAGTGAAACCATATTTGTGCGATGTGTCCATCTAGCAAGCAACATCTAGATAAGGTGAGCCATGATGCAAACAGGATGCTATAGCAATGAGAGAGCAATAGGCTTAGCTACTCTATCAACTAAACATAGAACTGGAATGCGAGAATAACGACAGAGCATGACAAGAGAAACATGCTACATCAATCCATAACTACCAAGCTATGCTATGACAACAGCCAAGCAACATAGAAAGCTTTTTTTTAATTAATGCTGAGCAATAAAAACAAAAACAACAAGAAAAACGAAAAAAAAAGTTAGGAAACAGAGGTATCAAACTATAAACTATTAGAGCCAGAAGGTCAGGCAATTTGCTTCCAAGGCAGTGCCTTCCATAATCTCATGGGCGAGGAAAGTATCATAGTCTTGCCAGATATCAGCAATTTGCTATGAAAGAGGGGTGAGAGTAGCATCATAGGCGGAAATAGGGGAGGGGCCATTGGATGGCCGCAAGGGGTCTCTCGTAAGATCGTTGTGGCTCAATAGTTGGCCTATCATTCGCTCAATCATAGTAGGGCGAATTTTGGTGGAAAGCTGGAGATGAGGAGCGCACATCGCTATCCTTACAAGAACAACACTGCGTCCAACAAGCATTGTCTAACAGAGGTCTAACCTCGAATCTCGTCCGGTAAGCTGATCTAGCCCTTAGGGGCCACTAACCAACTAAATGTTAAATTACTGTTAAACAAACTTAATGTATTAAATAAATAACTTAGCAAACTGGTTCATTCTACAACTTAGGATTTCATCCTCACTCAGCCAATGGAAGTTTAGTTCATGACTACAAGGAAAACACAAAACAGAGTAAAACAGAACAACCCATAGAAAGGTTTAAGAAATAAAATAAAATAAGAAAATAGAAAAGCTCGTGGAAATGATTGACGGTGTAGGGAACATCCTGTCACACGACGTCTTTACGTCTTCTATTGTCCGTCTAGCTCCAGGGAAGAGTTGGGTCTCATTACAGTCTCTCGATCGGTAGTTCTCTTGTTCGTTCGATGCGAGTCTAATCGAATTGGAATTGTACTGACTCTCATGACTTTGACGACCTTTTAGGTTTAGCCGCGCTTTCCTCTTATAGTCAGGTCTTTACGCGTTGTACGTCCAGTGAGCTGGGCCTTCCAAATCTGTTAGGTTCAAATCCCTAGATTCGGTTGATTGATCCTCTCTTAATATTGCAAGATTCTTCAAATCTTCCTTTCGATTCTCCTCATCTTTTGATTTAGCCTTAGTCAATTCAACCTTCGTCTAAACGTTCGTCTGAATGACCTGTATTAATTTCCTGAAAACTCTCGAGGAAAGGTCAGAATAACGTAGTATATTGCTAGCACAGATGTGATCGCATTATATTGCTAGCACAGATGTGAGCATACCACATGCTATAGTATTATATCAGCTTCGTTGTGTGCTTTCACGGTAAACCATAAATTGGCCCTTTTCTTATGCACATAAGCAAGATAATGATATAGATGCAAGAATTTGTAGAATCTATTCTCTATTTCCCTATGTGCATGAATTCTTACACATTTTATCAGATAGCATACTAATAAGCTCAGATTCACCATTTAAAACAATCAAAACACATATGGAAAACATGGCATAAATATGACTTCTCATGTAGCAATCCTCATCTTTCTTCAGCTGTCATGCCATGTGTACTAGTAGTGTTATAGCTTGTGTGAAACTCATTACAAGTCTTGTGAAAATCATTACTAAACTTGTGAATCTCATTACAAATGTTGTTAAAAGTGCACAAATGTGGATGAACCCTGAGTGACATATTGAACCCTGGAAAGCGATTATGTGAAACACATTACAAAGTCTTGTGAATCCTATTACAAATTTTGGTAAAATGCCAAAAATGTTCCATGTTTTCATCAGCAAATACCTTTATCAAAACCATAATTAAACTTTTGAATCCCATTACAAATTTTGTTAAAAGCGTTTGCTGATGAAAATATGCAACATAGAATTATTGCTCTTATGAAAACCATTAAAAATCTTGTCAAACGTATTATTGCTCTTTTGAATCCCATTACAAATTTTGTGAAATGCCACATTTATTGTTCATCTTCTTTATCTCTCCTTCCTTCCCTTTCCAATAATAGAGTACAGCCCCAATAACCACCACATCCTAAACCCATCACCAGATCCGAATCTGCTGCCCCTTACCCCACCACTTTCGTCCAAGCCGACACTTCCTCCTTCAATCCTTTGACACCTATGGCGAGCCTCCACCCCAAAAACCCGAGATCTTATCCCCCTCTCTCTCCAGATGCGACGGCGATGGTAACGGAACCCCTAACTTGGATACGAAGGCGGAGGAGAGGCGATGGCAACGAGAGCCCCCCCCCCTTTGTTCATGCTGTCATAAGGAGTGGTGCTACTCATTTTGCCTTATTTTAAGTTAAAAACTGAGGGCATAATGGTAATCATCAACATTTTAAAATATCAATTTGATACCTATCACCTTTTTATGTATTTATAAATGTTAACCTGGATATGAAGGTGGAGGAGAGGTGATGGCAACAGAAGCCCCCCTCCCTCTGTTCAGGTCGTTGCAGCCAGTGTGCTACTCATTTTGCCTTATTTTACGTTAAAAACTGAGGGTATATTAGTAAATTCATCATTTTAAAATCTTAATTTAATACCTGTCACCTTTATGTCCTTTATAAATGTTCACAGACCTTTGGGTGTTTTGATATTCATATGGTATTTTTCTGATATTCTCCCTAAGTTCTTTGCTGGTTATGTTTTTGAAGTGTTTTTTATTTAATTTGTATAACCCAAATTCACCCCTCGTGGGTGTAACTGCGACTAACAAAGCTCACTGTTGAAAGACATAAACCCAATTTCAACAAAAATAATTGACCCCATCCAACACCAACGGTTAGCCTCCTTCCGCTGGTCATTAAAAAAGGCATTTTTATCCACCCACTTTTTAAAAGCAATTCAACCAATGGCCTTGTTCCCTCAGGATCCAGATTTGATGCCTATCCTAAGGATACCATTTCTTTTAAGGCGATCTGGATGGTCAGATTTTTTTTTTTTTTCTATTTTTTTAAAAAAATTATTTTAATGGGTAGAGAATCTAAAATAAAAATAATCTCTTAACTAATATTTTTTTCAAAAAAATGATTTTTTTTATTAAAAAATTAAATCTGGACGATCCAGATCAAAAAAGCAAATAAAGATAGGCACCAAAACTGGATCGTGTTCCCTCTTCTAAATTTCTAAAAGTGTACGGTCTTTCATTATATAACCAATCCTCTTATTGACTCTGTAACTGTCATTTTCCCCATGTTATGCGTGTTGCATGCTCCATAATACATATAATATTTCAACATTTGAATCACTAGTCTTTTTTGGTCAGAAAACCTCCAAAATTGTCCAAAATCCTAATATATTCCTAAGATTGCTGACCTTTTTAAGTTTTCTTTAAAATTTCCGGGGTGAGGAAATTAAAGCAGCAAACTGAATTTTTATGATCAGAAACTAAAATCTGAACGAAAATTATGGATCATTATTGAAGAATGTATAAATGAAACTGATTTCTCTTTTAAACCACTAACTAATATTGATGCCAAACAAAAATCCCATAACCAATATATTTCCACAGAACCAAAGTTAAAAATCACATTATACAAAGAAGAAGAAGAAGGAAAAAAAAAAAACAACAACTATGAGGTTTGCTGATAATGAATCTTCTTCCAAGACTCCTCTCTCTGGATCTTCAACTGCGTGTAAAAGTTCCCAATGAAGGCCTCAGCTTTCGCACACAGCTCTTCTTGCTCATTAACAACTCCTTCACTCTCTTCTTGTTGTTCTTCTTCAGTTTCTTCACGTGCTATGAAGAAAAGGCTTGGCTTTGTAACCGTAACGTGTATGACCTTCTTTTCTGTAGGTTCAGAGATAGAAGCTTTCTTTACCTCAGAAATGGCTTCATGGGGCATTATCACAAGTTGCTGGGCTATAAGAGAAGGATATGTATTTTCATGTAATGGGGTGGAAGAAGCTGATGATGTGAGAAGACCAGCTTCAGCTCCAAGAGATATGATGAGCAAGTTGAAGATGAAGTATAAGAAAGGAGGTCTCATGGAGGAAGGTAAGAAGTGTGTGATTAGAAGGAGAAAAGCGAGGATAATGAGCACAAGAACTTGAGATTTCTTAAACTTGTCCATGGCGACAGAGAGAGAGAAGGATGTAAGGGATAAGATGATTTTTCACAAAGAGAAAAGGAATATATATAGAGAGGACACAATGGGGGGAACAGAATCTAAGACGGCAAGGAAGGGACAATTGAAAAATGAAAAATAATTTGAGATGTGATCCTATCGATAAGAAAATCTTCAATTAAATAAATATTATTACATTTAAATTATTGAGACCAATATAAATATCACAAATATTTTAAAAAAACATGTATATATAACAGGATACAAGTTGGAGGGGAAAAAAAAAACAAGATACCATTTGTGAAGCAAGTTTCGCTGATTTACATTTATATTTTATGTGAAGTTTAATAATTAATAAATCCTGTTCAGATTGATTTACAATCATTTTATTGGATCTAAATTTAAGTATATAGTCTAAATTCTAAATTATTTTTCAATTAATTAATACTCCGGTCCCTCTAGTCCTTATAACATCTTGGTAACTGAATTACGTGATTTAAGAAATCAATTAAAAGTAGTTAAAAGTAATATATATATCTTAAGGAACTTTTTTTCCCAAATATACCCTTATTATTTTAAGAAGATAAGAGAGAGAGAGAGAGAGAGAAAGAGAGAGAGAGAGAGAGAAGAGAAAATATGAAAGAGAATGTAATGTGAAAAAAAAAAAGAGGTAATAGAATTAATTAGGAAGGAAAAAATGATAAAACACATTAAATGCTAAAATAACCCTAAGTGGGAACTTATGAAAAAGATCAAAGTGATTCAAATTTCAGACTTTCATAGAAAAAGTCTGGAGAGAGTAATTTTTTTTTTAATCAAGAAAATCATAAAAGGTTTTATGTTTTGATTATGAGCTTTAAAATAATTTTTTCATCAAAAAAAAAAAAACACTCCCACAGTTTAAAATCAAGACAATTTTTTTTTTTTAATTCACTTGATGAATATTATATTCTTTCCCTTGAGCTGTCTAACCTTAACTTTACAGCTAAGAAAAGGTGGCATTAATCATACTAGAAGACAATAAATATTGAATTGATGTTTTACCAAATCTCAAAAAACCAGATGCATCCACTTCAGCTAAGTAATTTTGATTTTTCATCCCAGTTGACAAAAAAAATAAAAAATAATTGTGAGTACTACGTATATTCTCACAACCAATGGCTTGAGTGCTTTGTTTAGTTTACAAAAAAATTAAAATATATAATACTTCGTCTGTTTCAAAATAATTGTGATGACTTTAGAGTTGTACACGTAAATTAAAAAATTAAACGAATAAATAGCTTAAACTTTTAACAAAATATAATAGCATTTTACTAAAATTTTGTTATTTATTTTACTGTGTCCAAATTCATATTTTATTTAGAAAAGAGACGACTATTTGAATCAGAGGGACACACACATATTAATTTTATTCAACAATAATTAAATATTATTATTTTAAATTATAACAAACTATTTTTCGTCCAAGAAATTATTTTATTAATCTAATTCTGCGTACTAGAAAAATACTTTTTAAAAGATCATGACCTTAATTAAATAAATAATAAATTGAAAATTCTTGCATTAGCTGATCTAGCTAAAAACAACTGGTATAATAAAGAATAAATTAAGATAGCCAAATGACGTTAAAAATTTGTCATTTCATGAGAGTTGTGCATCTGTACGTGCAAGTGGTATTTCAGTAAGGAAAGCATATAGACGAAGCAACTTTGTGAGTGATATCGTTAATGTTTCAGGTTCCAACTTGTTTAAATGATAGTTGATAGAAAATATTAACAAAAAATAAAGAAGGAAACAAAACTGTATTAGGGTTTTTTTACTTATTATTTGGATTATTTATTCTAGCCATAGTTCTTCCTTGTGTCTAGCTATTATTAGTACCCTAACTAGTATTACTATTTTATGTTGCCAGAAAAAAGATAGGATTTCAACGAGTTTGACTCTAGTAAGTATTAATCGATTTAATCAAAAGAGTAAATTTTGTCAGACGAATACTTGTATATTTTATCAAATATATTATCAAAGAAACAGGGAAAACATACACCAAATCATGTCGGTTGTAAATGGATTTTTGTGTGGCCTTTCAGAGAGAGAGAGAGAGAGGGAGAAAACCGCCCTTAGGAGGAATTTAGTTTCAAGTATAGAAATAAGGATGCTTATCTATTTTGGACTTCAAACCAACGCAGACAATATTTTCGGTGCTGCCATTCGTAATATTCGATGTAATTACTCTAGTCCTTAATATAATGTATATTTACCTAATTTGATTAGATTAAGAAAGTTTGTTGAATTAGCTAACTCGACATGTATTTTCTAAAACACCTTAATCATCTTTCTTAATTCTCACATTTTTTTTCTCCTAGTTGATTATTGTTGAAGGAGCATCAATAAGAGTAAATTAGGAAAAGATTGATAAATGCGAAAACTATGTCTAATATTTAGAACAAAAATCAACTTCACAAATATGTTTTATATTAAGGACAAGTGGAGTATTCCGTATTGGACATAATGGTTATGTTTAATATAAGTTTTCATGATCACAAATGAATATTAGCGTTTTAAACTGAAAGGGATTTGATGATAAGAGAAAGAGAGAATATGAGAGCAATGGAGAATAATTATTATTCACTATTTGAGGTTTATCAATGAACTATATCAATATCTACATATTTGAGGATCAATGATATTGAGGGATAAATAGAGATAATATGAGGTAATGGAGAGATATGAACATCACACAAATATTTTGACCCCAAAAAAAAAAAAAACACACAAATATTATAATCATAACACTTTCGATGTCCATTGTATACCAATGCGCCTCACTACAAATCTTCAACTAGGAAAAACTTTGCGGCATAAAAACCTAGCAAAAGAAAGAGTACATAATTCATTAATATGATATCCAATGTTGAATCGTTAAATACCTTGTTAGGAAAACCCAATGAGATAAAATCATAGACAAGGAAAAAAGAGTATAACACATATTAACTCCCCCTTTTGACAACATGAGTTGATACCTTCAAATCATGAACAAGCTTTCCAAACATTGTCGTAGGAAGTGACTTGGTGAACAAATCTGCTAGATTATATTGGAACGGATTTGTTGGATATTAATTTCACTCTCTCCTGTAGATGTCATTACAACAACAACAACAACAACAAAAAAAGAAGAAGAAGAAGCACTTTTAACATCCATATTTTGGACCTTTTCATGTATGTTTTAAAGGGGATGCATATGTGAGTAACAATATATGTTTTGAATCAACATTTATTTTGTAAGAAATGTCGAAAGCCTTTTCAACGTATGTTTTTAAAAAGAAAGAAAAATGTTGTAAGTGTGACCTACCACATTTGTTTTTCTGCTTTTAATACGTCTATTTCTAAAAATGGACGTTAAATGTCATCTTTTAACGTCTGTTTTTGAAAAATAGATATGTTTTTTCTTTAGAAAAAAAAATGTTGGAAAGTATTTCTAACATTGGAGTATTAATACATAGCATTGTTTGGTTGAGATTCAGCTCTAAATTCATGAAAGTTATTATTCAAAGAGTGATTGCTGGTCCAAACAATGTTTGAATATCGAACGTCAAATTTTAAATAAAATTTATCTTTAATCCAAACCTCTTTGAGCTTCTTTCTGGAGTCTTTGAATCAATCATTATGTTTAGTTTAATATGCAACAAGTTTCATCACCATGGGAATTATGGTTTGGGAAATATGTCTAAATTACTGAGACTGGTCTGGAATAACGCGAGAAATTCTTGCATCAAATTTTGAAATTCATATCATTTTTAAATTAAATCCTTTGAGCTTGATCTTGGTGTTGGCAAACCTCATTTGATGTCTAGTTTCATATAAAACAAGTTTCACCTCAATCAAAGGTTTATTTTGTAATATAAGTCTAAAATACCGAACCTCTGTCATGCAGAACGAAAACAGAGCATAACAGAGTGGTCATTTTAACGGCCTAGCCCTCAGCTAGCAACAACCATGATCGGTGCTGGTCCCCACTGGGGCAAGTATTGTCCACTCCTCTAGAAGATTTGTCCCTTGGCAACAACATAGAGCGCCTTCCCAAGGACACAAGGCCACGACCTGAGGTATAAGTACATGCCTTAAGAGCCACTTAGTAACCAAGTGCACCTAGCTAGGTCATTGCAGAAATCCCCCAATGATCTTTGAATGAGATCTTAAAATAAATCAATCTCTGCTCATAGCTTCTCATCAGGCTGGTATGTCCTCTTACTGCTCAAAAAGAACTTTGAAGTACTAGTTCACAAAGTTATACAGCTTCCTTATCTTGTCATTCACTAAAATGATGAACTCACACTGCTACAAAAAAGGGCTTTTAGCTAGACTGTCACATTTAAACTGATTATAGAGGATCAAGTCTAAAAAGTATAACTAATGGCAGTTTCATAAATATAAATAATTTTTTAGACCGTTTCCTTTAATATAAGGTCTAAAAGATATTATTTAGATTAGTTTTTCGAACACCCGGTCTAAAAAAAATTAGATTACTTTTTAGACTAGTTGTCTCTTATAACCGGTCTAAAAGATGAAACTTTTTAGACCTTATGTTTCTTATAACCGGTCTAAAAGATGTGGAATAAGAAAATAATATATTTATTACTTTTAAGATCGATTTTTACAAATACTTGGTCTAAAAAATGAAACTTTTTAGACCTTATGTTTCTTATGACCAGTCTAAAAGATGTGGAATAAAAAAATGATATATTTATTACTTTTAAGACTGGTTTTCACAAAATAATCGGTCTAAAAGGTGAACTTTTAAGACCTTATTTTGAGCATGACCGATCTAAAAGATTAGCCTCAGTAGAACTTGCTCCCTTGAATCTTCTCTTCATCATGCCAAAAAATTGATTTTTTCTCTCTAAACCTCTCTTCTTGTTGTGATAACTCTCATTCCGCAGCTTCATTCTCCTCTAATCGGCACCTCACCCACCACCACCCTCCTTGGTGACTCTCGCTCTCCAGCTATCCTTATTAAACACCTCATAATCTAACAACGTCGTTAATCAACATCGATGAATCGTAAATCACCTCTAAACTTGCAACCCTTCTTATCATACTTCAGCTTTGCCTGTAACACCCCCTCGGTATGACGACATCCATCAGAGTATTTATATGCAGTTCATTTGCAGTTGTGTTGGGAAAACAGAAATAGTTCAATATACTGATAACAATTTTGTTTTATATTACATAACAGGAATGCTTATTATAGGTTTACATACCCCTTACAAACAGTGAAAATTTAAACATTGTCATCATTCAGTTCTTCGATGTTTCCTCTACTGGTTCGTCTTCAAGCAACCCTTCCCTTTGAAGTCTTATGTAGCGCTTCTCTTCAATGCTCACCTGCCTATTGGTTGGTAGTGGAGGCTGGAATTCGGGAAATCTCAATAGTATACAATATCAAACAATGCATGCAAGATAAATTCTAATGTATAAAGTGCTTGCCTTGCATAGGCTTATGTTAACATAATAACATTTCTGCATGCTCAATGCTTCATACAACATACTCATGGCCATAGCATAATCAAAAACAGAGCTTCAATCATTCAAGTATGTTAAACGTAACAAGCAAGCATCACAATCATACATATACACATGAGGAATTATATCAAATACATGCATGTAGAGTAAGTCTACTCACTACTACAAAAATTCGATATTACTACCCTAAAAAACGTCCTTATTTAAAAATAGGTAGTAAAAAATCAAGTAAGTGGCATTCTTGTAAATATATGGAAGGAAAATTAGCCTTCAGCGACCTGAATAATAGTTTAGGACTTGTAAAATTGATTTTTGGCGTTCTAACATTATTTCAGGATGCTTTAAGTAGTTTCGCGCGAGAATTTATGTTTGGCGCCATGGACAAATATACAAAAAAAGTCATTAAGGCGACCTGAATTTACATTCAAGTCGCCAATTTTTGAATTAAGGAGACCTGAACGAAATTCAGGTTGTCCAAATTCGAACATTGGCGACCTGAATTAAAATCAGGTCGTCAATATTCCAATGATTTTTTTTTTTTGGCACCATGGGATTTTTTTGGGAATAAAATTTAGTTTTTTGGCGCCTGGGGGGTTATGTTTTTTAATATTTTTTATAATTGGTGACCTGAAAATAAATTAGGTCGCCAATTATTTAATTAAGGCGACCTGAATTAAAATCAGGTCGCCAATATTCCAATGATTTTTTTTTGTTTGGCGCCATGGGATTTTTTTGGGAATAAAATTTAGTTGTTTGGCGCCTGGGGGGTTATGTTTTTTCATATTTTTTATAATTGGCGACTTGAGAATAAATCAGGTCGCCAATTGTTTAATTAAGGCGACCTGAATTAAAATCAGGTCGCCAATATTCCAATGAATTTTTTTTTTTTTTGCGCCATGGGATTTTTTTGGGAATAAAATTTAGTTGTTTGGCGCCGTGTGGGGTTTAGGGTTTTTTAATATTTTTTATTATTGTCGACCTGAAAAAAAATTCAGGTCGCCAATTGTTTAATTAAGGCGACCTGTACTAATTTCAAGTCGCCATAATCCAAAATTTGGCGACCTGAAAATAATTCAGGTCGCCAGTTGTTAAATTTTGTCGACCTTAATTAGTTTAGGTCGCCTTAATTAAAACATTGGCGACCTGAATTTAAGTTCAGGTCGCCAATTGTTAAATTTTGTCGACCTGAAATGTATTTCAGGTCGCCAAAATTCTTTTAAAATATGCCAATTAGCACTTATTCGTCACCCAATAGTCTTAGAATTTCAAAGGTTTCCTTCTTCTCTCATTGAACCCGACTCCCTTGATCGATTCTTGACGGCGAACCCTAATCGCAATCTCACCCTCACTCCATTGTGTGCAACAGTCCATCCCTCCGTCTTCCCTCTTTGCGGCGTCCATCGGCTCTTATTCTCTGTTTCCGGCGCGGCAGCCCCACCTTCTACGACGATATCTAACGGTACGTGAGCCTCATCCCTTTAATTATGATAGGTTCTGGAGACAGAAACTATCATAATCAGTCGCTAGTCAACTATTTTTTTAAGTGTAATACATAAATGTCTTTCTATTATGTTTTGTTTTGTTTAATTAGGAACTCGTCATTTTTTTGGTAAGAAGGCAATAAAATGATACTACATTACATTAGCATAACGTACAAGGTGGGACTTCTCTCATGATTGATTATGATATTGATCCACTTTATTGCATTTGCCTCTTTGCATGGAGGTTTTCATTGTAGTAATCGAAGTAAAGATACATATGGATCAAATGGGTGATGCACCTCCACATCATCGTTTTCTTGAATGGCTTCTGCATATTAACTGCTTCATTCATTTCAGATCTTCATATTATTAGAATATATTAAAACAATCTCATATCTATTAGCCGGACATTGAATTGTTGGATATTGAATTGAAGGTATATAAAATTGAGTTAGATCCTATCAATAGTCATTTTTATAGAGAAGCAACCTCAACATATGCTTATATCTAAAATTCAACAGACATCTCATCTCTCTGCATCTTTTATTTTGTTAGGAAATACTAAGAAATGAAGCAATCATATTATGTATAGAGTAATGACACAAATTCTTATTTTGGATTGCCCTTCAACTAAAACTAATCATTTAACAAACCGTTCCAAAGATGGGTCAACGAGGAATGGGATGCAACTGTTCATGAATGGTGCAGCCTGAAAACGAATGGGATTGGCTTATAAGACCCCCTTTAGTTCTGCAGAATTTAATTTTGAAGGATATGACAGTTACTGATGTTGATCTAGGATGATGTTTATATAGTAGTGTTTTCGCATTGTATCATAACCTTTTGCTTATTAGATTTTCTCCAGCTTTAGCTTTGCCTTTTGTAATCCCCAAAAGAAGGCAATAAAATGATACTACATTAGCATAACGTACAAGAGTCTACTAGCAAGTTGGGGTGTGAGGAAAATGGGGAGAGAAGGGTTGGTTTATAAGGAGTGTGGGAGGATGGGAAAGGTAGGAGGAAGGTTTAATTTCCAGTCATATATTTTTTAATAACCGGGAGAAGGGCAATTCTTGGTAAAGACTGTAATGGCATGACTTGACTTTTCTTTTCTTTTCATTTTCCCTGCTAAACCGTCTTACTTGAATAATTAACTCTGTTTCCAATCTTGCTTTCGAATTTAATGAATGATTGCTACAGATTTTATACTTTTAATAATATAAATGTTCAGGAAAAAACACTGGCAACATCAGTCTTGAGTTAATTAGTGTGTTTGGGAACTAGCTAGCTAGAAATCACATTTTGAGGGAAGCGATTCCCCCCAACATACACCACTAGGAATCAAAACATCTATAATTTACTTTATCTTGTTCTACTCTATTATTTGTGGGTTGAGTTTCTCTCATAAGTTTTTTTTTTCATTATCTTTGGAGTGTAATCTTCAACTAATAAGTTCCTAATGCTAGAAAAACCATACATTAAAGAGTTGATGTCAATGTTGGAGGCAACGTAATATCCTTCGGATGCAAAGCTAAGTGAGAGCTATTTGTTAATATATATTGATGATCTGCATTAATTGTTTGTTGCTGGGATAAAAATGAACCTTCCTCCTTCCTTGGGAATATTAGTAGATATATTCTTTTATGTCTAATATCTTAGTTCATTTAATTAGCTCTTCTCACTTGGCATTGAAGATTTTATTATGTCTCATTCATAATGTAGTTCCCATAAGCTTTATCCTTGAAACCCTCGTCTACTTCTCAATATGAATTATAGCTTCTTGACAACTTGCTTTTACATTATTGGATCTGGATTCACAATAACCTTTGTTTTAAGGACAAGCATATTCAAATTTTAACTCTCCCTCTTATTATTGTTTTTTCTTGGCTTTGTCCTTACAGGTTGCATTCAGAACCAAAGTTTTTCACCCGAATATCAACAGCAATGGCAGTATTTGTCTTGATATCTTAAAGGAGCAATGGAGCCTTGCTTTGACTATATCTAAGGTTCTGACACCATACTTAACTTTAACATATATGATTGATGCTTGCCACTTATGCTGGGAAAATTTTATTCACTATACCCATGATTCTTAAACCATTGTGTAATATTTTGGTATTTCGGTAAAGACCTATGGGTTAACTAAGTTCGCATCTGGTACACTTCTTTGTCAATCTTACTTCTCAGAAGTCCAATTATGGAAATACAAAAATTATAACAAGTCTCCTAGGTGTGAGTTAATGCTATACGTTGCCTTCTGGCCATCTAATTAACAATTCATGATTCCCTATTACACTATGATTTTTGGGAGCTACAATTTTGCCGTGCTAATGGTTTGTGTTTCATTTTTCAGGTCTTGCTCTCGATTTGGTCCCTCTTGAAGGATAGTCATCTTTGTATTTTTTGACTACCTGCTGAGAAATCTTGGTCAAAGGTTTGAAGCAAACGGTTGCGCTCCCAAATTAGGTCATTTGCTTTCATTTTATGCACACACACATATATTGTCCTTATTGGTTTAAGTGTTTTTAATCTAGTCCGTGAATTTTTTTTTGGTCTTTCCTTTATTATTAGCCATATGAACTACGTGAACTTGATTAAACAAGTGATGGCTTCATGGTTTACCATTTCCATTTCCATTGAAGTATATGTCAGTAGGAATAATTTCAATGTTCTGTTAGTTGAAGAAATTGTTGAATTTAATAGTTGATATTGTTCTGAATTGCTTTAGTTAGTAATTTTTGTTGAATTAAGCTGACATTGGTTGCTATTGAAATTTTGGGATGTCTTAGTTTTAAGGGGAAATGCTGCCGACATTTTCTTAAAAGAAAGCATGTCGTTCTTGAAATTGTTATGAACTTGACTGTTGTTGGAAATGTCGTAGGTGGTAATAAAATGGGTCATAGTTGGATGAATGCGTTGAGAACTAGTGAAGAATATGAGAATGTGGTGGAAGAGTTTATTGAATTTGCTAGAAGGAATGTGGCTACAAAAAATGGGATGTATTATTGTCCATGTGTTAATTGTTTAAATGGGAGTCGAAGGGATATTCTTGATATAAGGGATCACCTACTTTGTGATGGAATACACCTTCGATACACAACGTGGATATGGCATGGTGAGGAAGTAAGTACCGGTGCATCCACGAAAATGAAGTTGAGGTAGATGACGATGGAATGGAGAAAATGATTCATGATGTTGAGGCAGAATCTTTTGCACAATCGGGTGAATATGAAAGCGTGCGGAGTGATGCAGAGACACCTTTGTTCCCTGGGTGTACTAAGTATACACGGTTGATTGGGACCTTACATTTGGTCAACTTAAAGGCAACTTGTGGATGGACCAATAGCAGTTTCACATCGCTGCTTGAATTGTTGTGTGATATGTTGCCAGATGATAATGTACTTCCAAATCGTATGTATGAGGCCAAGAAAATCTTGTCTACGATGGGTATGGAGTATAAAAAGATACACAGTTGCCCTAATGACCGCATATTGTACAAAAACGAGTACGAAGGCCTCGCAATTGTCCGAAGTGTAAAACTTCACGATACAAAGTGAAGAAAGTTAGTGTTTACGGAGAATGACAACAAAAAGGCAACCTTTGAAGGCATTGTGGTATCTTTCAATAATTCCACGGTTTAAGCGTCTGTTTACTAGTGAAGCAACGGCGAAGAAGTTGAGATGGCATTCTGATGAGAGAATATTCGATGGAAAATATCTTCGGCACCCGGCTGACTCTCCGCAATGGAAGAAAATAGATGAAATGTTCCCTCAATTTGGCAGTGAGCCAAGAAACCTTCGGCTAGGGCTTTGTACAGATGGCTTGAACCCATATTGAACTCTTGGCAGCACCTATAGTGCATGGCCAGTTCTCCTTGTAATATACAACTTACCTCCCGGCTATGTATGAAACGCAAGTATGTGATGCTTTCTATGATGATTTACGGACCAAAACAACCCGGGAACAATATCGATGTGTACTTGGCGCCTTTGGTTGAGGATTTGAAGAAGTTGTGGGAGGAAGACGTAGATGTGTTTGATGCATATAAGAAGGAGTCCTTCAAGTTGCGTGCAATGATTTTTACAACGATAAACAACTTTCCTGCATACGAAAATTTGTCAGGGTACAGTGTGAAGGGGCATAAAGCATGTCCAATATGTGAAGCAGACACAAACTTCCACCAACTAAAGCACGAAGAAAAACAGTCTACCTCGGTCACAGGAGGTTTCTTCATCGGTTCTACCCATATCGTAAGTTAAGAAAGCGTTTTAACGGCTTCGGAGTAGAGCACGGCTCCAAAGGCATTAACTTAGGAGAGGACGTTTATAGTCGGGTGAAACATATCAATGTCATATTGGGTAAGCAAGCAAAGGAAGGCGAGTGAGAAGAATATATGGAAGAAGAGATCAATTTTCTTTGATCTTCCATATTGGCGTAGTCTTGATGTGAGACACAGTCTTGATGTGATGCATGTAGAGAAAAACGTTTGTGATAGCCTTGTCAGTACTCTTTTGCACATACCAGGGAAGACTAAGGATGAATTAGTACGAGACTAGAT
Source organism: Acacia melanoxylon (assembly GCA_019022615.1). Taxonomy (NCBI): domain Eukaryota; kingdom Viridiplantae; phylum Streptophyta; class Magnoliopsida; order Fabales; family Fabaceae; genus Acacia; species Acacia melanoxylon. The sequence goes on from JAFJYJ010000002.1 coordinate 2,133,854, forward strand.
CTGGTTGATATGGGAATAAGAGAACGGTTACATCCACGAGTAATGTGAAGGTGGAATATCACCTAGAGGGGGGTGAATAGGTGATCCTCAAAAATTCTTTCGTGGTATACTGGATAAACAGAGAAAGTAGTAAAGCAGAAAGGAGATATGACACAGAGAATTTATACTGGTTCAGTCCAACTCCTTGGCCTACGTCCAGTACCCAAACACTCTGGGATTTCACTATCTCGTAACTTGATTACACACTCTCGAGTAATCCTCTCACTAGGACTTACTCCTCTTAACAAGTTGTAACCAAATAACCGTGGACACAATTACACACTCTGTAAACGAAGGATGATCCTTTCACTCTCGGACTCACTCCCCCTTACAAGTTGTAATTAATACACCCACACTCAAGATACCTCTATCTTGAGATTTGAACGAATTGTAATACAAATGATAAGACTCTCTCACAGAGTAGATAAATGATAAGCACTGAAGCTCAGTAGTATCATAAGATATATATAGAGTAGAAATTGAACACTTTGAATGTTTTGTCTGTGTATGCGTCTGTTCTGCCTTGAAGAATTTAAACCTTCGAGTATTTATAGTACTTGAAGATTGAGGACCGTTGAAGGATTTGAATCTGCCCGTTTGAATGTTTGAATATGACCGTTGAAGATGTTTGAAGATTAATTGTTGTGACTCATGAATATAGCTGTTAGACGGATGAAGTTTCGATGGTCACAAGTCACCGAGATTCTTGCCGACTTCGTTCTTCATAAACATTCTTTATTCCATTTGTCTTGACCGTTGCGAGATAGCATTTATTGCGTAGACGGAATATCAGAAGTTGCTTTACTTTGATCAGAGAAGTGGTTACCGAGGATATCACCGGTTTTGGTAACAACATTTAAAGCTTATGTCAGAGAAGTTGCTTTATCCAAATCTGCTGGTAATTTGTGTTTAGATAATCTGAAACTCATCAACACACTGGTTAAAAGCATTTGGTAATCTTAATAAGTGATAATTCGAAATAATAAGATAAACTTAATGATTTCGTAAATTGTCCAGAAGCAATTTTCAAAACAGGGGCAACTTTGCTCGGGCAATAACTCAGGCTTGCTCGAGCAAGCACTTTAGGATTTAGTTATAAAGACCTCATACTCGCTGATGCTCGGGCATGGATTTTCCTTGCTCGCCAATGATGCTCGGGCATGGTGTTTATGATGCTTGGGCAAGCTTACTTAATGTGAAGGAGAAAGTGTTTCCTTTCGACATTGCTCGAGCAAGTTCATAACCTTGCTCGGGCAAACTCCCCGAGAGGCAATTTCAAGAAGCAAACATAAGTCTGCTCGGGCATACTTTTTCTCTTGCTCAAGCATAATGCTCGGGCAAGCAATTCTTCATGCTCGGGCAAGCTCTTTGTTAAGTGCTTCTTCTTGATGTTGCTCGAGCAAACTCACTTTCTTGCTCGGGCAAGACTCGACAAACGGTGGAGAAGTGAAAGCATATCGTTGTTGATTGAGCAAGGTAGAAAGCATGCTTTCGGAGATATGCAGATTTGCGATGTTGCTCGAGCATGCTTTCATGTTTGCTCGGGCAAACTCAAGTCGAGGCGAAAGATAGTGGTTGCTCGGGCAACCTTTTTCTATTGCTCGAGCATATGCTCGGGCAAGCTATTTCTTCTGCTCGAGTAAGACCATCTGATTTGAATTTTTGCTTCTGTCTCAATGTTGCTCGGGCATGATAAGAACCTTGCTCAGGCAAGGTCTTACTTTCATATGTTTTCGGAGGTTGCTTGGGCAAGATGCTTATGCTTCATCTCAACTTTCCTCAGAACCCGTCGTTGCTCGAGCAAGTTTATAACCTTGCTCGGGCAGGGTCATACTTTCTCTCTTTTTCGAAGGATGCTCGGGCAAGGTCACATATGCTTTCCTTCTTTCTTCAATGAGATCTGATGATGCTCGAGCAAGCTTTTCACCTTGCTCGGGCAAGGTCATGCTTTTGGGTGTTTTTCGGAAATGCTCGGGCATGATCACTTATTCTTTCATTGCTGGGCATTCATGGTCAATACACCTTAGAGAGCTCTTTAAATATTTCTTCCATTTCAATAAGAATCAACTCCAAACTAGTTGTATTTCGTCCATTAACTTCAGATGAGTGGAGGTTGATATTATCCAGCGTTGTTGCAGAATCCAGAACAGACTAACAACTTAAAAACATAATAACTATTTGAATGGATCTTATTTTTCTGTGTTCTTGATGTTTTTGAAAATTTATTTGAGTCTAGTTTCCAATGGCACCAATTTCACCTCAATTGGATTTGTAGATTGTGAGATACACTCAAATTACCGAAGGTTGGTCTGGATTGTGACGTTGATTTTTGTTCCGACTTTAGAAATTCATAGAGCTCTCATCTGGACTCCTTTGGACTTGATATTTTTTCAAAAGTACGTGTTGGATTCCTAGTTTAATATGCCGTTGGTTTCATGTCAATCCGATTCCTAGTTTGGGAGATATCATCGAATTACCGTAGGTCGCGAAACATAACATTTGAGCAGTATCTTTGAAGAACAACCTTGCTCGAGCAAGCTTTCTTCTTTGCTCGGGCAAGAGCGGATTTTGGGCGATTTTGGGCTAGAAATGCACCTTGCTCGGGCATAACATTGTTGTATCTAGAGCATGACTTCAGAAACTCAATATGCTCGGGCAAGACACTGTTCAAGTGATAGAAATAGCTGAAATTGCATAAATGCCCCCAAACAAACCAGTATTCATCTGGAAGCTTGAACTTTCTTGTTTTAACTCCGAATTGAGTCGTTCCAACTTATGTTTGATCACAGAGGCTTGAATATTGATATTCAAGAGTGGAAATTACATAAATACCCTCCAACAAACCAGTATTCATCTGGAAGCTTGAACTTGCTTGATTTAACTTCGAATTGAATCGTTCAACTTCTATTTGATCACGAGAGAATTGAATATTGATATTCTCATGATATTTAACAAGTTCTTCTTTCTTAAAACTCCATTCTTGATCATTCTCTATAATTTAATTTAGACTAACCTATAATAAACAAAGTAGTTAGGCAATGTATATGATATAAACTTTTTGCTCTAGATAATGGCATCAATATAAGACATCATCAAAACTAAGCATAACTAATATAATGGAAGATGGTTAGAGGGCATACATGGAGCCAGCAACTCATACACTATCAAAAGCGGAGAAGAAAAGTTTGTGTGGATGTCTATATGACATTAAGGTGCCACAAGGATATTCTTCTAATTTGAGAAGGTGTGTCTCAATGAATGATTTGAAGTTAGTGGGAATGAAGTCCCATGATTATCATGTGTTGATGCAACAACTACTACCAATAGCTATTAGAGGCATTATGAAAGATGAAGTGTGATCCACTATAACAAGATTGAGTATTTTCTTTAATGCTATCTGCAACAAAGTCATTGACATTGAAAAGTTGGATGAATTGGAAAATGAGGGTTATATTATTTTGTCCCAACTAGAGATGCATTTCCCTCATGCTTTTTTTGATATCGTGGTGCACTTGATAGTGCACTTGGTAAGGGAGGTAAGACTCTGCGATCCAGTTTACCTAAGGTGGATGTACCCTTTCGAGCGATACATGAAGATCTTAAAAGGGTATTCTAAAAACCCTTATCGGCCGGAAGCCTCAATAGTTGAGAGATATGTAGTTGAAGAGGCTATGGAGTTCTGCAAAGATTATCTATCAGGGGCGACGATACAATCTTAGCATGACGAGGGGATAAGCGAGGCAACTCGAGGAATCAAACTGAAGAATAAGCCTCGTGAAGAGGTGTTGCAAGCACACATGTACATCTTGAATAATACGGAAGAAGTTCAACCATACATTGATGAACACGAAAGAGTTTGAAGGATATGAATCCAAGGAAGAATGACATGCGAGATAGCTAATGAGCAAAAGAAGACATTCATAAAGTGGCTCCAGGAGACGGTATTGCACGAGACCAGTGTGTCGGATACAATCGAGTGGTTAGCCTGGGGGCCTTCTTTTCAGGTCATCACTTGGTGCGGTTACGATGTAAACGGATATTGTTTCTACACAAAAGACCAAGATGACAGAAGTTCTGTGCAAAATAGTGGGGTGATGGTTGAAGCTGAATCCATGCACTTTTCGAGTTCGAAAGACAAAAACCCGGTGTTAGCATCAATGGCCTATTATGGAGTGATTGAAGAAATATGGGAGATAAGCTACAGCAAGTTCAAAGTTGCTTTATTGAAATGTAAGTGGGTTAGCAATAATGTTGTTGTAATAGATCCTAAATTTGGATTTGTCTCAGTTGATCTTCAAAGACTTGGTCATAGAGATGAGCCATTCATTTTAGCAAGTCAGGCGAAACAAGTGTTTTATGTTACAGACCCTGCAAATAAAAAAATGTCCATTGTACTTCAAAGTAAAAAACAGAAGTATGGTGAAGAATCCTTGAACTTTGACGATACACTCCCTTTCACAACAAATCCACCTACAACACGTGAAGTAGAATTGGTAGATGATGAAGAATATGCTGCAAGAAAGGATCATTCCGAAGGAATATGGGAAACCATGTAAAGTAAGATTTTCAGTTAGGAAATAGTACTATGTTCTTTTTGTGGTCGTTTAACATTTTGGTTCATTTTATTAATTTGTTTATTATTTAATAACCTATCTAACATAAATGATTTGTCTTTGATGAACAGGAATATGTCTAGCTCGGACGAGTCATCGGGTGATAGGGTTGATGTGCCCGTTGTGAGAAAGGGAGAGGTAGCACACACACATGGGTGCGCTAATTGCTCATCGTGATGATCGAGAAAAAGAAACGCATGTGGAGTTCGATGAAAATATGAATCCAACCGGTAGAGAGGAAGACGACTTCATTAGCTATTTAGGCTATCTAGCTCGAAGCAAAGTGCGTATTGTATACTCTTGTTGGAAGATGGTTCCTCCTAAAATGAAGGAGTTGATTTGGTCACAAATTTTGGTATCTCACTTTCGATATATCTACATTTGTATCTTTAGTCTTATTACTTGATTTCTTTCATATCTTCTCTTTCACCTTGCAGCAAACATTTGATGTCCCTAACACTAAGGCGATGAACAAGCATTGGATGGGCGAGGTTCGGCTCCGTTGGAAAGATTTTAAGAACAAGCTAACAAAAAAGTATATTCGAGGGCCAAAGAGGAACGAGGATCCATGTATGACCTATGATTTCATTTCTCCATAGGACCGGAGGGAGTTTGTTGCGTCACGGCAGAATCCTGAATTTCTGGTAAAATTTCTGTCATATCTTATCTTTAATTTGAATCTACTTGACTTTGTACGCTTATTTTTGTTTGTTTTCGTGTCACAGGAAACAAGTCAAGCCAATAGAGAGAGGCAAGCGAAAAATAAGTATCTGCATTGCTTGTCTAGAGGTGGCTACAGAAAGCTTGAACGGAAGATGATGGAAGAAGAGTTACGAATGCGGGAAGCTTCCCAATCCGATCCTTTCATTGCTATCCAGCCCCCGAGCGTCCTCCTCGTCACAAAAAATGGAAAGCTGCGAGAATGAAGGGTGACAAATACATCAATGAAGATGTTTGAGGTTGCTTCAAAGATTGTAAGTAGTTAAATTACCTTGAAGTATTGAATAGCCTCAGTTGTTTCATACTATATAAGAGTTTAGTTATTATTTATGAAAAATCTTATGGTACAGGATTCACTTGAGCAGCAGAGCAGCCAAGGCTTATTCACGCCAGGTACACGGCAGGACATTTTGTCAACGGCAATTGGGAAGCCGGATTACCTTGATGCTGTTCGAGGGGAGTGAGTGTCGCAAAATATTTCGGACGGCGTTCACGTTTGCATGACGAAGAGAGCCATAAGGAGCTTGAAGCCCGATTCGAGCGTCCCTCGTAGGCCGAGGTTATGGAACAACTACGGGGTGAAATGAGAGCTATGGTACAAGAGAAGGCAAATATGGAACGTACGGCCCAAGAATCCCGGCCTTGCCCAAGGCAAAGATAGTTTTCAGCTCGTAGATGTAAATCTTGGCGAACCTTCTCACTCCCTCCATCGGGCGGACACGGCGATCCTTCTCACACACCACAGGGAGGTCTACCTTACACTCTATATTTGGATGACCCACACCGGCGTATTGTTGTCGATGGTCTTGTTTATCCAGAACAAACCGCACACCACAACAAGAAAATTCCAGAAGACCAACGTCGGGTGACTGTGAAAAGTGTGCGAGAGGGGGAAGAAGAGACAGCCATCCCGATTGATGATGAGGAGGTTACCACACTAGGCGCTGCCATCTCATGGTTCATTCTTTGGCCGCATCATCTTATTGAGATGGGGACGACACCTCCAATGGTAGGAAATACATTACTGATTGATTATGAGTAAGTTCCCGATTGATTTTCATTGCTAACCCACTCATAATATGTTTTTTATGCTTTCATAGCATGAACAAGCTGCGAACTTATTTCCCTACTTAGCACAGCTGCGAGATTTGTACAAGGACATTGACCTTATAAGCTTGCAAATGCCTCCGGGCATTGTCGGTGTAGAAAAGACATATCCGATAACAATTGACAAGAAAGATTTGAAAGAGTTTATGCATATGGATTGTTTAGATATACAGTTTCTTCAAGTTGCAATCCTGTAAGTTTTTTTAACCCTTTAATTATGTCAGTACTCTTTTTTTTTTGTTTAATATATTCAATAACATTTATCATTTTATTTCATAGTGTCTGCCGTGAAATATGCGCCAACACAAAGCGAGCAGGTTCGTATGGATACTTATGTCCTGGATGCACGGCTTCGGCTCGCAATACGTTACCCAGGAGGTCAATTTATGTTGGTTTAACAATGGGCGACGGAGGCAAGTCTTGTTATCTAGCGCCAATACATGAAAGGTGCGTACTTTTGTTTTGTCTATATAATATTTTTGTGAATAAATTTCTTTCTTATCTTAATTTAATATTAATACGTATATGTTGTAATGGTCATTGGACCTTGTGTGTTTTTTGTCCCGTCAAGAACTCCTGTTATTGGTTCTATTCAGTAGATGACAATCCAAACAAGGATATCAAAACCATGTTTTCCGAGTAAGTAAATTTTTGTCTAAATCATTGATTCTTCTTTTAAATGACTGGTTTAACATGTCTGTTAATTTCCATTTTAATGATAGGGGCCTCAAGACGTATAGACAGCTTGTTGGAGCAAAAGAGCAGGGTGGACCGAAGTGGTTTAAACCGAAGGTAAGTAGTTTCAATTCAATTTATTTCATTGACACAGTAGCTTTCGATGTGCCTTTATTCGTTTTAACAATTTGCTTTTGATTTATAGTGCCATCAACAACCGGGGAGCACCGAGTGCGGATACTACGTTATGAATTGGATGCAATCCATCGTTACCACCGGACGTATTCAAGGTTTTCAAACTGTACGTAATCGCTCCGTGATCCTCAAATGATGATATTTTTGTTGTTGTACTTGAGTTATTAATTATTTCCTTCACTTAATTGGTTTATCTTATACCTTGTTTTCCAATTTACAGTTTTTGGGGACTGCGGATCCGTACTCGCAGGATGACATCGATTCGGTTCGAGACATGTTGGCTAGACATCTTCTTCAACACATAGCCTAGTTAGTAGTGAGCATGATTAGTATGTTATTGTGTTAGTGATTCTTTGCTACTGTTGTTCGTTTGTATCTGTTTGGTGTTATTGTCTGTTCAAAATCTGCAACAATTGTGACCAACTTTCTTGGAACTATGAACCTTCTTATGTTGCTTGGTGGGTTTATGGCTGATGGAAAACTTGGTAGATATCTCATTGTTGTAATCTCATTGATAGTTTGTGTCTTTGCAAGTTTGGTGTTATTGTGGGTATATTACTGATTCAACTAGCTGATGCAAAACTTGGTAGATAGTTTGTGTCTTTGCAAGTTTGGTGTTATTGTGGTAGATAATTTATGAGTATGAAGTTGAGAGATGAGAAGAGAACTTGTGTATTTCAACATTACTATTTTTGTCATGCATATTGTTGGGGACATGATGATGCCAAATCATGTCTGTGAAAATGAAATATGTTATTCTACTTGGAGCTCTTAAATGAATCCTCCAAACCTGCAGACTGTCTTACTATTTTCTGTGTATAAACATTGCTATTTTTGTCAGACATATTTACTGATTCATGTTTTCGGGCAAGATTAAATATGTAGCCTATATTTTTTTTAAAAAAAAAATCATAAACGGCGTCCTAAAATATATATTAAGGACGCTTTTGTGTCAAATAAGGCGACCTGAATTCAAAATCAGGTCGCCTTTTATTAAATAAGGCGACCTGATTTAAAATTAAGGTCGCCTTTTATAAGGCGTCCTTAATTGAAAGCAGGACGCCTTAATACCTGATTCAGGTCGCCTTAAGACGACCTTAATTTCCAATTAAGGTCGCCTTATTAAGGCAACCTGATTTCCAATTCAGGTCGCCTTATTAAGGCGACCTGAAATGAATTCAGGTCGCCTTTTATGAGGCGACCTGAATAAAATTAAGGTCGCCTTTTATAAGGCGTCCTGAATTTTTTTCAGGACGCCTCATAAAAGGCGACCTTAATTTTATTTAGGTCGCAAAAAATCCTCAAAAACAATTACCCCAGGCAAGACGTCCCTCATTAAAGGGACGTTAATTGGGTCTTATTTAGGTCATTTTTTTGCTTTTTTGTAGTAGTGACTACCTTCAGGACTAATGTCCTTCCTCGGTTTCCTCTTTCACCAACCATCGGATTTGCTTGAAGTACCTTCCCTTCTTCTCATGGCCCTAAGTACATATTCATCTTATTAGAACCATGAAATAGGAATTTTTAAGGGAATTGCATCAATCACATAACCCTTATCCCTTAAATTCACAGGGATACCTAAGCTACCAGAATTTTCAATTAAATTTGCAAATTCATAATTAATTGTAAAAAAATCCAATTAAGGTGATTCCAGAGGTTATGTAACCCTTGACAATTCTATGTTTAAGGAAAAGTATTACCAGCAGTCAGAGCTACTTGTACAATCCCAGAATAATCTAAATTACTCTTCTGCCCAGATTGTACATCCAGAAACATAGGTCAACATCAAAAATTTGCAACTCCATGAACAAAACTCCAAAAATTACAGATGCCCTATGTAAATAAAGTTATATCTGTCTACTTTATGTTTGTAAAATTTTATAGCCTTTGGACACCATTTACTTATTCAAAAATTATAGTCACAAGTCGACTACCTCTTGAACTCTCAAAACTAGCAGTTTTGTGACCTTTAAGCTTCCTAAAAATCATTTCCACCCTTATTCCCACTCCATTTTTTTGTATTAAACACTTTGATAACCTCAAAATCACCAAAATCATTTTGTTTCCCCTTGTTCTTAGTCAGACCAAAATATTTCATAAATATAGAGAACATCAATTTTTTTGTTGGGAAAAAAGGTAACATAAAATAATTAAGATCATAAGATGGCGATTACGGTGAGAAGTGTTGCGCAAAAGCATTGGGATTTGTTGAAGCTATATCATATGACTATTTGATTATTGGTAGCTAGTCGTCAATAAAATTAATCAAACAAAGACACAACAAATATACCACAATCTCAAATTTTATATAATATATATATCGTGAGGATGTTAAAATGTTGTAAATTTTATTTTCAGGATGAAAAAATATCCAAAAATCAACCGCTGTGTTCAAAAGTCAAATTCAAATTTAAAATCTAAATCAAACTTAAATCTAAAAATGATGATAATATTCTATTTTATTGAAAATAAATGAATCTAGAATAATCTTAAGATAATGATAAAGAAATATAATAAAATCCCAATTAACCTAATGGATATTCAAAATATCCTTATCAAAATAATACTAATAAAATAAACTAAATATCTAGATTAAAACTATTACTTATCCTACATCGCAACAAAAAGTCAATATAAAAAATGGTATAATGACCATCTTGTGAGAATTATAGAACTTTTTTATCATCACTTGCTTTTTGTGCTGGAGCTAGCGTTGAACCATTGTCCTAAACTTGTCAACATCACCCACAAGAAAACACAAAATGTCAGGTATTCAAGCTCAACAAGCTAAGGTTATTAATGTTATCAGCAGGTGAATTATCTTGTTCAAGTGAGTGACCTTGGCCATCAACCTCAAGTCTCAAAGCTAACGTTGTTAATGACTTAATGTCATTGACCGTTTGAGTAACTTCTTTTTGAAAATGACACCTTCCTCCACTCACACATTGTCTCCCCCTCATCTCCACCAGCCCTGTCTACAATAGAAAATCAGCATCTTTTCATCATTTGGAAACATAGTAGTTCTCTACAGTGCTATTTTAGGTTTAGCTTTAAAAAAATAAAAGCAAACAAATTTAAATACTACACAAATATTCTCCAGTTTATTGAATGTGCACTGAAACATCAATTTTTTCACTTGGATAAATCATGATGGTCTAATGATCAACCGATCAGCATAGTTTAAAACGCATCAGTTGAGCACTTGAAATGTCAATAGAGTAAAAAGTTCTCAAGACAAAGAATACATCAAATCTAAAATTTATTCCTGTATAATATATTCCTGTAAAAAGTTCTCAGGGAAAAAATGGTTTCGGCATTACAACCAACCAATTCATTCCTGTATTCTCAAACCTGAAATAAATTTATGAGAAAAAGGTTTCAGCAATCATATATAATATATATTCACCTCAAAATGCATCTCAAACTTCAGGCTCAGCATCCCACAATTGAGTTGTTGGGTTCCATGCAAACCCACATACATTTTTAAAAATGTCATACACATCTGAAAAGTTTCTCTTCATAGTCTTCCATTGATTCTTCACCTTCTCCATGTCAATTTGTTTACTAAGTAAAGCACTCTAATATTTAACTCTATTTTTATAAGCTGTCATTAACTTTGCGGCCCTCCTTTTATTTAGTCATAAAAGCATCAACGTGGGCATCATCTACATTTCTTTCCAGTTTAGTGCCCCTTAATATTATTTGGAGCCCCTACAATATGAGATCATAATCACATAAACAATTAATAAACAAGTAATATCATAAACTCAATGTCAGAAATTGCAATTCGAAATCCAAACTAATAATTACCCAACAAACTCATTGTCAAAAATTGCAATTAAAATTTCAAACTTAACAAGTAATACAGCAAACTAAATCTGAAAACCATACACTTCAAAAACCAAAGTCCAATTTTTATTAAGAAAACCAAACTTCAATCCTCAAGAGCACGATCAGGATTATTTTGGTAATCTATCCACATCTGAGTAGCGGTACTTTCTCTAATAAGTTCACCTCGAGCAGTCTCATTGTTAACACTATTTCAAGCACAATTATTTTCATTAGGGCCCTGTCCACTTCTCTTATATATGAGATCTTCATTTGGATCAGCACTCATAAAGAAGTTATGAAGATAATACATGCATATATTATAAATTTTTGAACTTTGATTCCAAAGTTTTGGTTGTATTAGACAAAAATTGCAAATATTTTCTTCAAAACACTAAAAGCTCGTTCAATTGCAATCTGTAACGTAACTTTACATGTTGAAGGTTGTATAACTCCTTATAGTTTTTAGGGATGGATTTCTTCTTGAATACTCTTTCAAATGATATCGAACTACCCAATAAGGTGTTATAAGTCCTCTTGTTAACATGAATCCATCATCTACAAGGTAATATTTACCTATCATAAAGGAAGATAATTACTATAACAGTTTTACTATCCCTATTGAATATAAACTTTATCAAGATTGATAAATTTTTGCCTTCAAGAATGTTAGGCCTATCTTCCCTTGTTAATGCATTTTTAATGATCCTTGAGTCAGATGCAATGCCTTCCCATCCAGGGAGCGCATAAGTAAACTTTAGGTCAAACATACATGCTGCTAACACATTCTGTGTCAGGGATTTATTTCTACCACGATATCGAGGGTCATCTATAAAAGACACCTTGACTCATATGTGTTCTGTCTATAGCACCAACACAATCATTAGAGTATGGGAAGAACTTACTCTCATGTTGAATTTCAAGAGGGATTATTAACCCATTAGGTTGTACAACAAATTTTTCTTCTAACTCAATGGTCGCCACTAAAGTGTATGAAGATGTTGACTAACTGTCTCACCATAATGCCTAAACCAAAAATTGACTTCACAATTTTTCACATTATGCCTTAATATATATAGAGTTTAAGCAACCTATTCCTCCACAGTTGACCAATGTGTGGATTGTAGACCACCCTCTCTTTATAACATACCACACAATTCTAAGAAAGCTCTAGAAGTTATTCTAATGATATTTTGACTAGATGGACAACTACTTAATCTATTCATTAGTTTATCATCACTACTAACAAAATAGATTTAACGATTGTTTTTAGGACCCTTAGACAACTGTTTCAAGAGGGTCGTATAAATGAGTGATGTAGAAAGTGTAAACATAGACGGCTGTTTTACAAACAATCATTGTAATTAAACATATACGACTAGTTTACAGAGAGTCGTTATAAATGATAGTCGTTGTATGTGGTTTTACTATTTCATTTATTTTTTAAAAATGACCTCTTACAACAACTTATTTATGAGTAACGGTTGTTATAATTGTACCATTATAAACAACAGTTGTCCTAAAGCAATCATTTATACTTCTTGGTTTTTTTTTTTTTTTTTTTAAAAGATAACTTATAATGATTGCTTTATGACTAACAGTTGTTGTAATTGTACAATTAATAACGTAATGACTATTTTTACTAAATCTGTCGTTGATACTTCTTTTTTAAATCATAACTTACAACGACTGATATTAGTAAGCTTCGTTGTAAGTGTAACATTTGTGGCGCCCTGCCTTAATACGCTTATATTTATCACAGACATCGAAATAATTTGAACAACTTAATTGCGGAATAAAACTTTCTTAAAATAACTTAGTTTGAAAACATGAGGATAAATTTTTTTCGATTCGAATCTATTCCATAGGGGAATCTTAATACAATAATCCAAAAATAAACAAATGATAAACGAATTAGTACAGTCCAACTTTCTATACTATCACAAAAATCCCTTATGTTGTAATCCTTACAACTGCATCTTTCCTCTTGAACCCGATCCACTAACTGTTTCTTTCATGCGGTCTGGAGTTCAAATAAATGAACCCCAGGGGTAACAGTTAATCTCATATACAGGTATGAAATATAAACAACAGTACAACACATGTTAAGCATAGAATAATTTACAGTAAATAAGTTGCACCGTAACCGTAGTTATCGACCAAGAACCGTAGCCCTTTAGGACACACAACCCTATAAGACACGCAGCCTCAATCCATAGCTAGGATACACACATGCAAATTATCTAGCAACCATGATCAGTCATACATGAATACATACATACAAGCTAATAAGATAACAGTTACTCACCTCAAGCTTGAATCCTTAACTTTGTTCAGTAAGTGTTGGGATCGGTAGAGGTGTCAAAGTATGCCTATAAACGTTTATCATTATGATTAGTCACTTCATGCGTCGCAAAGCAACTAACTGCGCAAATTATTTTAAAGGATTAAAAGTGGTTATCAACCCCTAAAATAATAATACCATTTTTAATAAATAATAAATAAATAATATTATTTATCTATTTTATGATTTATTCCTTCCTAATAATAATAATATTTACTTATTATTATTATTATTTCCTTTGTAATTATTTCTCCGGGTTGAGGGGTTTCTGGGTTAAGGGGTTTCAAGTTGGAGGTGCTAGGATGGGGTTGTTGGGATGGGATGCTAGGATGGGGGTGCTGGAATCTGAGATAGGGTGCTGGAATCTGGGATAGGGTGTCAGAATCCGAGATAGGGTGTCGGAATCCGAGATAGGTTGTTCACTAAGTTTTTCCCTACACTTATTTATTTATATGACAGCAACGTATATATATCTCGGCACGTTTTAGTTTCATAGCTGATATATATATATAGGGGAAAACACTTCTCATGTTGTAGGAGAAGTGTTTTCTCATGTCACACACACATAAAATGGTGGGACCCACATATATATATAATTAGCATTATATATATGTGGGTTCCACTATTTCATGTATGTGTAGGAATCTTCTTCTTCTCATTCAACATGATTAGTTTAAACCCCATATATATATATATATATATATGAGTAATAGCAACGTTTGCTATTTCCTGAGCAATTTTTCTGGTTCTCTTCCTATAAACATCAACCACAAATATCTTTCAAAAATCCATAAGCTCCCTTCACTCTTCCTTATATGCAGAGATTATATATATATAACTCGCTAACTCAGTAATGGCTAATCTATTTCATTATATATATATATATATATATATATATATATATATATATATATATATATATATATATATATATATGACCAACTTCTTAACGTCGTATAAACATTAAGCTTTGTTTTCAATATGCTAAAACTTCCTCTATTTAAACTTCTAAGAACAGAGTCCCACAAGCAGCAACTAAACCATGAAAGCATGGTTGAAAGATTACCTCGTGCAAAGCTCAAACTCCTTGTTATCACCGCTTCTCAACACCACACTTACCTCTGTTTTTCCGTTTGACAACAGAGGAAAAGGAATGAACTCTCTCCTATTCTCAGTTTTGGTTGCAGGAAGATGAATGAATGAGACTTCAGGAACAACACTTATATAAGGACCCAAGGGTCCGATCCAACTGAAAATATTCAAAGATAAATGGTGCTAAATTCAAAATGTATGGTGGGGGTCTGGAGAAACATGGCACCTCTGACCTTGCGTGTGCAGAAGGTGAGTTAATCCCGCTGGTGAAGTATGGCTAATAGCTGATTTGCTGACTGTATTCGGCGCCTTTTAGGTGTTCAGACCAAAGTGTGTAGTGAAGAAAGAGAAAAATAATTTAATGAATATTGCTTCTGCTGCTACATTTTGGTGCAAGTCAAATGGGTTGGTTTAATTGAATAATGAAGAAAAATTGCATGTTGGGTGTTATTCCCAAAATTATCTCTTGCAATTATTTCCTTGATTTTATTTTCTAATTATTACAAGGAAATTAATTCTAAATTTTCCAAATAATTATTCTCATAATTATTTTAAACCAAAAGTTCATAATTAATCTCCATATATTATTCAGACTTTAAAATCTCAAAATTTAGGATGTTACATTTCTCCCCCCGTTAATTTAAATTTCGTCCCTAAAATTTGCTACACATTTTCCAAACTCTGAGCCATAAATTCCGGGTACTTCTCCTTCATGCTTTCCACTATTTCCCATGTTACTTCTTCAGGAGATAAACCTTTCCAAACCACTTTTACAAACGGGATACTCTTATGCCGTAGCTGCTTTTCCTGATGGTCAATGATCCGTACCGGCTCAACCACGAAAGTATTATCATGTCGAAGTTCCACATCCTCATACTCTATGACATGCTTAGGGTCTAGTTGATACTTCTTTAGCTGAGAAACATGGAATACATCATGAAGTTTACCCATGTTTGGCGGTAAGGCTAGCTAGTAGGCTACCGGTCCTCATATCGCCAATATTTCAAATGGACCAACATATCGAGGACTTAACTTTTTCCTCTTTAATGTTCTATGAACTCCTGTACTAGAGATATTTTTCAGAAAAACATGGTCTCCACATCAAACTCCAGAGGTCTTCTCCTTTTATCTGCATAGCTTTTCTACTTGTTTTGCACTGCTAGGAGCCTCTTCTTGATTAGCTCAATACCTTCGGAGGTTTTGTCAACTATATCTGGCCCAATTAACCTTCTCTCGGACAACTCTGTCCAGCAAATGGGTGATTGACATTTCCTGCGGTATAATGCTTCAAACGGAGCCATCTGAATGCTCGAATGATAGTTGTTATTATATGCAAACTCTGCTAATGGGAGATATGATCCTAATTCCCTTTGAAGTTCAATACACACGCTCTCAACATATCTTCCAGCATTTGTATGGTCCGTTCAGACTGACCGTCGGTCTGGGGGTGATAAGCTGTGCTAAATTTTAATTTTGACCCCAAAGCTTCATGTAAAGCTTGCCAGAATCGAGATGTGAATCGAGAATCTCTATCAGAAATAATACTCTTTGGTATACCATGGAGTCTCACTATCTCCCTGATGTAGACCTCAACTAATTTCTCAGGAGAATAACTAGCATTGATGGGTATAAAGTGTGCTGTCTTGGTAAAATGATCTACAATTACCCAGATTGCATCAAATTGTCGAATCTTGGGCAATCCCACCACTAGGTCCATGGTAACATCCTCCCACTTCCATTCTGGAACTTTAATTCTCTGCAGTGGTCATGGCGGTCGTTGATGTTCAAGTTTCACCCTCTGACAAGTTAAGCATTTGGCCACATACTGGATTACATCTTTCTTCAACCTTGGCCACCAGACTTCAGATCTCATATTCTGGTACATTTTAACCATGCCTGGATGTAAGGTATATTTACTCTTGTGAGCTTCATCCAGTATTTTCGGCCTTAACTCAGCATTTGGCGATACATATACTCTTTTCTTATGCCTAACCAATCCGCTGGGTGATAGATCGTAATCTTGAGTCTCATTCCAAGAGATTAACTCTCGTATAGAATTTGCTTATTCATCTTGCATCTGAGCTTCTTCAATTTCATCCCTCATATCATACTCTCTTCGACTAACAAGAAGACTTGCAAGATAAGCCTCATGGGGCTCTTTCAGTTCTAAAGCAATTTGGTTGGACATATTCATATCTCTGAAATCTTCCAGCAATTTCTGCTCGTGGATCATCATGAATGTTGTCTGTACTACTTTTCTGTCAAAGCATCTGCTACAACATTGGCTTTCCCTAGGTGATATTTAATCTTCAAGTCATAATCCTTTAACAACTCCATCCATCTACGCTGTCTTATGTTCAGCTTTCTCTGGTCAAAGAGGTATTTGAGACTCGTGTGGTCACAATACAATTCCACGGTAGTTCCATACAAATAATGCCACCATATTTTCAATGCAAAAACAATAGCCGCGAGCTCCAAATTATGAGTTGGATAGTTTGACTTGTGAGGTTTCAGCTGTCGAGAGGCATAAGCCACCACTCTGCTCTGTTGCATCAGGACACTTCCCAACCCATGCTTACTAGCATCGCTATAGACAACATATGTCTCACTCGGATCTGGGACAATCAACACTGGTGTTGTAATCAATCTCTCCCTCAGTTCTCTGAAACTACCCTCACAATACTCATCCCAAACAAATGATTGGTTCTTTCGCGTCAGCTTTGTTAATGGCAAGGCAAGCCTGGAGAAATCCTTTATGAATCTGCGGTAATATCCCACCAGACCCAAGAAACTCCATATCTTAGTTACCGTCTCTGGTCTCTTCCAGTCTAGTACTACTTCTACTTTACTAGGATTAACAGCGACCTCATCTCGTGATATCACATGGCCTAGAAATTTAACTTCTGAAAGCCAAAAATCACACTTGTTCAACTTAGCGTAGAGTTGCTTCCCTTTCAGTACATTAAGTACTTGCCGCAGATGGTGCTCATGTTCCTCCTTATTCTTGGAGTAGATCAAAATATCATCAATGAACACTACTACAAACCAATCTAGATACTCACGAAAGATTCGATTCATATAGTCCATGAACACTGCAAGCGCATTAGTCAAGCCAAAAGGCATCACTATAAACTCATAGCGCCCATATCTGGTTTTGAAGGCTGTCTTCGGAACATCTTCAGCTCTTACACGCAACTAATGATATCCTGAGCGCAAATCAATCTTCGAGAAAACGCAGGAACCAGATAATTAATCTAACAGATTTAATTAAATTGAGATATAATATCTCAGATTTAATTAAATAGAATGATATCATATCTCATATTTAATTTATAATGAAAAATTAAATCTGTAGGCTTATAATTCGAATTAAATAAATATATTAGATTAGATCTGTTGATGATTTAATTAATATATTATTTTAATCAAATTCGAATTTCAAGATTAATTAGATTAATTTTGAATATTTTAATACGGCTCATTAGGGATTTAAAAACTCTATAAGAGATATTGATCTAATTGTATTAAAAGGACGAATGAATTAGACGAGCCGTGAAAAACCCTAGAGAAAAAGAAGAGACGCGAGAATACTGAAAGCACTAGCACGCTGCCGTTGGTGTTGGAGGCTGTTCGTGTGGATACCGGTAGAAGGAGTGGATTTGCAAAGTCGACTCCTGTTTGATCAAACAAGATCGCACGATGTTCGAGACGTACGACATTCGGGACGCGCGACGTTCGAGACCCAAACGAGATTGAATTGAACGAGACGCTCACGAGTTCGCATAGGTACGGTTTCTAACAAACCCGATTTAAACGTCGTTGATAGATCCTTCTTTGGGATTCGTAAAATTTTAATGGATGAATCCTTCCTCTGCGTGTTCGGATCCCTACACAAATATCTTTCAAATATCCATAAGCTCCCTTCACTCTTCCTTATATATATATAGATTATATATATATATATATATATATATAACTCGCTAACTCAGTAATGGCTAATCTATTTCATTTATATATATATATATATGACAAACTTCTTAACGTCGTATAAACATTAAGCTTTGTTTTCAATATGCTAAAACTTCCTCTGTTTAAACTTCTAAGAACAGAGTCCCACAAGCAGCAACTAAACCATGAAATCAAGGTTGAAAGATTACCTCATGCAAAGCTCAAACTCCCTTGTTATCGCTGCTTCTCAACGCAACACTTACCTCTATTTTGTTGTTTGAAAACAGAGGAAAAGGAATGAACTCTCTCTCCTATTCTCAGTTTTGGTTGCGGGAAGATGAATGAATGAGCTAACCTTGCGTGTGCAAAAGGTGAGTTAATCCCGCTGGTGAAGTATGGCTAATAGCTAATTTGCTGACTGTATTCTGTGCCTTTTAGGTGTTCAGACCAAAGTGTGTAGTGAAGAAAGAGAAAACTGATTTAATGAATATTGCTTCTGCTACTACGTTTTGGTGCAAGTCAAATGGGTTGGTTTAATTGAATAATGAAGAAAAATTGCATGTTGGGTGTTATTCCCAAAATTATCTCTTGCAATTATTTCCTTAATTTTATTTTCTAATTATTACAAGGAAATTAATTCTAAATTTTCCAAATAATTATTCTCATAATTATTTTAAACCAAAAGTTCATTATTAATCTCCATATATTATTCAAACTTTAAAATCCCAAAATTTGGGATGTTACAACATTAACAACGACTGTATCTTTAAACCAATCGTCCATATTTCTTTTTATTTAAAAAATGATAATTGAAAACGACTGATTTAAGAGTAACAATTGTTGTAAGTTTACCAGCATAACGACTGTCTAATTTAACAGTCGTCTATATTTCTTTTTTATTTTTAAAATGAAATTCATTTTTCTGTCTGTATCATTTTTTAGATACAAAACCAGAAAAGAGAATAAAAAAACGAGTAATAAATAGCCAATTCTTAAAACATAGAATAAAGAAAATTGAGTGACATCACATTATAACACCTTGCATATATACAGAAGTTATCAAAACATGGCTAAAACAAGAGTGTGCATAAGTTCATAAGTTAATATAAACAAGTACTTCCACAAGTGTTTCTAAAGCACTACACTATGTTTAAGGGTTAAATACTATTTTTGCCACAGAAATAAGGGTTAAACACTATGTTTGGTATCATTTTTGCCCAGAAGTTTACAAAAAGGAGCAAATATGCCCCGGAAGTTTTTTTATGAGCAAATTTGCCCTAGAAGTTTTTTTTTATGAGCAAAATTGCCTTGGAAGTTTACAAAGAGAGCAATGATCCAACGGTCAAGATCAACCGATCAGCAAGATTACTATGTTTGTAAACTTCCGGGGCAAAAATGATATCAAAAAAACTTCCGGGTGCTGAGTGCCCCCTTATCAATACTTCCATGGCAAATTTGGTATTTAACCCTATGTTTAAAAAACAACATTTTATTAATATCTACATGTCTTCTATATGTTGTAGAAGACATCCCGCCAAAGTGTCTCTTAGCACTTCAATGTCTTCCATAGAGTAGGGTTCCTCTTGACCAAAAATCTGTGGGGAAATTGAAGAACAATTTAACATAAATCATTCAATTTAATTAAATAACTAACAATTCACTTACAAGAACAAAAATGAAAATCATTTGAGAATGAAGAAATGATCACCTTGTCCAACTCTGAATTAACTCCACTAATGATGATGTTATACATATTAAGTATAACGTAGTACCCGCACTCAGTTTTCCTTGGTTGGTAAGCGCACTATACATCAAACAAAAATGGTCAAAATGAATCAAGGTAATTAACTCATTTTGACAAGATGGTTGTCAATTAAAAAAATTGAATTTAAAAAACTTACTTTGGCTGGGACCACTTTGTGGTAGCAACTTTAAGTTTGCACTTCCTACCCAGCGTAGGATACATCTTCATCGTGCTATCATCAGAATGAAAACCAAAAGACATTAAAACAATTTGTTCAAGTAAAAAGCCAATCATTTACATACAAGTTAACTTACAAATTAAAAATCAATTTAATCTCTTCGTTCGGCGCACAATCCAAGGAATCAAACCAATAGATGTGGTTGATCACGGGGCAAACAACGTAGAGACTCAAATGATAACTATAATAACATATATAGATTAAAATGAGGTTAGCTAACATAATACTTCATAACTTAACAAACTGAGTATGCCTTAAATAGGTTTTTTTAAAAAAAAAAAAGGTGCTTTCTCGTCAACAATCGGTGCCAGATAACACCTGCAACTGACTCTCTCCCATTCCATACCCCACATAGGTCATCCTCTTTGCCATAGTGTTCCTAGTCTTTATCGTACACCCAGGACATAAGAAGGAATAAACAAAATCTTACTTAAATGAAATAAATAAACAAAATAAAATGTTAGAAAATCAAACACTCCCATTTATTCCTTAAAATATTACTTTATAATGTGTTTTCTCATATTCCTTCACAATGATCATTTCTAGCTACATAGTCTTCATTATCTACGAATTCCAAAACTTCACTTACTATAGGCGGATTTGTAGTGAAAGGTGTTGTATCATTAAGATTCAAAATTGGATCTCCATCCTTCTATTGTTTACTTTGGAGTACAATGGACAATTTTTTATTCTCAGGATCGGTGACATAAAACACTCGTTTCATTTGGCTTGCTAGAATAAAGGGCTCATGTTTATAACCAACTCTATGAAGATCAACTGAGGTAAATCCAAATTTATCTATGTACACAACATTATTGTTCACCCACTGGCATTTGAACAAAAGGACTCTCAACTTGGTGTAGCTGATCTTCAATATGTCTTTGATAACTCCATAATAGGCCATGGATGCTAATACGGGGTTTTTATCTTTCGAACTAAAAAAGTGCATTGATTCAGCTACCACTGTCACCCCACTATTTTTCATAGTACTTCTATCATCCTGGGCTTTTGTGTAAAAAGAATACTCGTTTATATCATATCCGCTCCAAGTGATGACTTCAAAAGAAGGCCCCTAAGCTAACCATTTGATTGTCTCAAATACACAGGTCTCATGTGAAACCTTTTCCTTAAACCACTCTATGAATGTCTTGTTTTGCTCATTAGCTATCTGCATGTCATTTTGTTCTTGGATATATCTATTTCAAACTCTTTCTGTGTTCATCTAAGTATGACTGAACTTCTTCTATATCAGTCAAGATATACAAGTGTGCTTACAACACCACTTCACGACACATACTCTTCAATTTGAGCCCTCGTGTTCCCTGACTTCTACCCTTTTCATTATGAGACTGAGCCTTCGATGTTGACATATATTCTTTGCAAAAGTTCATAGCCTCTTTAACCACATATCTCTCAACAATTGAGGCTTCAAGTCGATAAGAAGTTTTAGAATACCCTTTTAAGATCTTCATGTATCGCTCAAAAGGGTACATCCACCTTAGATAGACTGGGCCACATAGTCTTATCTCCCTTGCCAAATGAGCTACCAAATGCACCATTATATCAAAAAATGCAAAAGCAAAATGCATCTCTAGTTGGGATAGAATGACATAAACCGTCTTTTCCAATTCATCCAACTTTTCAATCTCAACAACTTTGCCTACAAATAGCATCAAAGAATAGACACAATCTTGTTATCGTGCTTTGCATATCATCTTTCATAATGCCTCTAATAGCTACTGGTAATAGTTGTTACATCAGTACGTGGCAATCATGGGACTTCATTCCTATTAACTTCAAATCTTCCATCAAGACAAGCCTTCTCACATTAGATAAATACCCTTATGGAAACTTAATGCCATGCAAACACCCACACAAACATTATTTTCTTAGCTTTTGGTAGTGTATGTGTTGATGGCTCCAGATACACTCCCTTACCATCATCTCTTAGTTATGGATGTAGCCGTTCTCTTATTCCCATTTCAACCAAGTCCAGTCTCGCGGTAATTCCATCTTTAGTTTTCCCTGGTATGTGTAACAGCCCACCACCGTAGAAGACCCGGTCCGCAACTACCACCCCCAGGGCCTAACCCCATGCACGTGTGGTGTCTAGCGCCCACTGGGACAAGTATTGTCCCCTCCTTTAAGGGTTTTGTCCCTTGGAAAATTAATTCCCAAGAGCGCCTCCCTAAGGGCTTGAGGTCACGACCTAAGGCATTAGTACATGCCTTAAGAGCCCCTTGGTATCCATTACACCGCGTGGTGTCCGACCCCTACTGGGACAGGTATTGTCCCCTCCTCTAAGGGTTTTGTCCCTTAGAAAATTAAAAAGGTACATGCTCATAACTATAAGTTTCCCTTTCTTCTTCCCTATGCAGCAGCGACATATATGGTAAGCTCCCCTCCATTTTTTTTATGCAATAGCACCCATATAAAAGAGAGAAAGAGAGTTTGAATTTGTGATGAGCGTGAATGTATATATATGTGCTACATATATATGTGATATATAGGAAAAACGTTGTCTTTTTTTAAGAAGAAAACAAGCATATATATGTATATATAGGGTCTGTAAGTATTAAAAGACAAAAGTGTAAGTATTAAAAGACAAAAGTGTATAGCTATATATATATATATATATGTATGTATCATAATAAAATGTGTTTTTATGTTGTTTGTATTTATAAACTCCTATATAATAAGATCTAATTTAATTAATTCCTATATTAACTTATAATATTATTTAATTCCTATATTATTTCACTTATAATATTATTATACAAAATATATATATATATATATAAAGTGAAGCATATTTTACATGGTGTGAGCATTTATTAAATTCCTAATTTAAAGAGTTAGTATAGCCTCACGAGAGTTTAAATTAATTGTAGAAAAATAATAATAAATAGTAAAATAATACTAATAATAATAATAATAATAATAATAATAAAAAATTATTATTATTATTAGGAAAGGGAATAAGTAATAAAAGAGATAAATAAATAATAATAAATAGTATTATTATTTATTAAAAAGGGGATTATTATTAGGGGAACTTTTAGGGATTAATCCACTTTTAATCCTCTAAAAATTAATCCGCGTAGTTAGTTATTTTGCGACTCAAGAAGTGACTAATGACAATGATAAACGTTTATAGGCATACTTTGACACCTCTATTGATCTCAACACCTTCGGACGAGTTAAGGATTCACGCTAGAAGTGGGTAATTGTTATCTTATTAGCCTGTATGTTTGTATACATGTATGACTGATCATGATTGCTAGATAATTTGCATATGTGTATCCTAGCTATGGATTAGGGCTGCGTGTCCCATAGGGCTGCGTGTCCTAAAGGGTTGTCGTCCTTGGCCGATAACTGCGGTTACAGTGCGACTTGTTTACTGTGAATTATTCTATGCCTATACATGTGTTATACTGTGATCTATATTTCATACCTACATATGAGATTAACTGTTACCCTTTGGGTTTATTCATTTGAACCCCATATCGCATTAAAGAGACAAGCAGTGGATCGGGATCAAGGGGGAAGACGCAGCTATAGGGGTTACGGCTAAAGGAACTTTTGAAAAAAAAATATGAATAGTTGGACTATATTAATTCGTTTATCATTTGTCAATTTTCATATTAATGTATTAAGATCCCCCTATGGGATAGATATCGCTCGCAAAAATTTTATCCTCGCGTTTTCAATGTTTTGAAACTAAGTTATTTTAAGAAAGTTTTATTCCGCAATTAAGTCGTCCAAACTACTTCGATGCATGTGCGCTATAACTCTGATAAATAAAGGCGCATTTAGGACGGGCGTTATAGTATGTGCAAAAGCGTACCAAGAAGGCTTTCACACATATTTTTCTTCACATGCATCACATCAATACTGTGTCTCACATCAAGACTGTGCCAATATGGAAGATCAAAGAAAATTGACCTTTTCTTCCATGTGTTCTTCTCACTCGCAGTCCTCTGATTCTTACCGAATAATGTGACAATGATTCTTTCAACCCAACTATAAACCTCCTTTTCAGTTAATGGCTCTAGAGCCGTTCCATGCTCCAACAAACCGTTCAAACTCTTTTTAGCCTATGGTACAAGTGTGACCGAGGAAGAAATCGCCTATGGCCAAGGTAGACTATTTTTCTTCCATGCTTAAGTTGAAAGAAGTGTGTGCCTACTTCACATATCGGACATGCTTTATGCCCCTTCACACTATACCCGTGACAAGTTTCTGTATGCAGGAAAGTCATTTATCGTGGTGAAAATTATTGCACGTAGCTTAAAGGACTCCTGCTTATATGCATCAAAGACATCTACGACATCCTCCCACAACCTCTTTAAGTCCTCCACCAAAGGTGCCAGGTAAAAATAAATATCATTCCTTGGTTGTTTTGGTCCTAATATCATCATAGAAAACATTATATGTTCGTGTTTCATACACAACTAGGGAGGTAAGTTGTAAATAACTAGAAGAACGGGCCATGCACTATGTGTACTACTAAGAGTACCGTAAGGATTGATTTCATCTATGCAAAGCCCAAGTCGAAGGTTTCTTGGCTAGTTGCCAAACCAGGGAAACATTTCATCTATTTGCTTCCATTGAGGAGAGTCAGTTGGATGCCGGAGGTACTTTCCATCACATATTCTCTCATTAGCATGTCATATCAACTTCTTTGCTTCTTTCGCATTTGCATACATTCACTAAAATTGCGGCATAATTGGAAGATACCACAAAACCTTTAAATGTTGCCTTTTACTTGTCTTATAACCACAACCACCATCTTTCTTCACTTTGTACCATGAAGTTTTACATTTCGAACACTCACTCAGTCCTTCATACTCATTTCTATACAATATGCAGTCATTAGGGAAAGCATGTATTTTTTATACTCCATACCTATAACAAACAAGATTTTCTTGGTCTCATAAATACGATTTGGAAGTACATTATCCTCTAGAAACATATCACACAACAATTCAAGTAACATAGTTAAACTACAATCAGTTCATCCACAAGTTGCCTTTAAGTTCACCAAATGCAAAATGCCTGACAAGCATGTATACTTAGTACACCCAACGTACAAAGGTGTCTCAACATCACTCCGCACGTTGTCATATACATGCGATTGTGCAAAAACTCTACCTCAACATCATAAATCATTTTCTCCATTCTATCTTCATCTACGACATCTAAAACTTCCTTCTCATAGGATGAACATGAAGTCACTTCCTCACCATGCCATATCCACTTTTTGTACCGAAGATTTATTCCATCACAAATTAAGTGATCTCTTATATCATCTACATCTCGTTGACTCTCATTTAAACAGTTGACACAAGGACAAAAATACTTCTCATTTTTACTAGGTGCATTTATTTTAGCAAATTTGATAAACTCTTCCACTCTATTCTCATATTCTTCACTAATTCTCAATATATTCATCCAACTATGATCCATATTATTACCACATATTCCAAATTCAATAGTACACTCAAGCTTACAATAATTGTCATTATAATATAGATCCTAAAATCAAGGACTATAATCTATTTCCTAGAATCTAAGATTTTGTAACTCGAGTTAAATGAACTGAATGCAATATGTGGGGTAAGTATATTCCCCACTCATTAAATATATGAACCAAAACAAGAAAGTCATTAAAAGTATGAAAATCAAAACCAAAACTTATACTTAACTATAGTTAACACATGTTAATTTCATTAAATTCAAATCAATTATGAAACAATATGGATAAAAAACTATAATCTGAAAACTACAAGATAGAATCAAATCAAATTCAATCAAAGTGAATATGGGTGAAGGAAGAGAATGTTTTAGTCATTTTTAAAAAATTTGAGCAGCATTTCCCCCTGAAAGTAAGACATCCAAAATATAGAATAAAGATATACAAATCAAGTCTAGCGTACCTTGACCTTTACTTCTTGTTTGATGGAGTCCCAAATCAAGTCATCCCCACTTGAATCAAGATAGAACACACGGCTGATTGAAATTGATTGATGAACTATCAGCTAAAAAGATTAGGGCTCAAACAGAGTTTAGATATTGGAGGAGGAGCAGGATGTGCAGGCACAATAAAGTGAAGAACGGAAAATTTGAAAATTTCAACGACCGGTTTCATAAAACTAGTCGTTGAAATCATAATTACAATGACCGGTTTTTAATGACTGTTTCCATTACAAGGGTCGTCTATATTAGGAAATTAAATGAACTGTATTAAGAACTAATCTTTTATTAACTCTTGTATTAAGGAGGCCTTATAGCAAATTGAATAATTCCTGTCAATAATTATTGGATTAGGCTTTTTTGGTTAAATTTTCACATTATTCAATATGGCTATGAAAGAGATTGATATCTTTGAATATTATTAATAAAACTTTTTTTCATATTTATAGTAGCGGAGTAATATTGTAATTACATAGTTGATTGATCAAAAACCAATCAATTGTCTTACTGCATGAACACCCTTTCTTTGTGTATTACACAATTTGAAAGAAAGAAAGAAAGAAAGAAAGAAATTATAAGAGAGAAATTAAATTAAAAATGTTTAAAAAAAATTATAAAATTTAAAGTTGGGAAATTGGTCAATTAAAAAATACATAATTTGATTAAATAATATTACATGACTAATTGGATAACATGTTCTGCACAATTTGCTCTGTAATTAAGTCACGAATATTATTCATTTGGGAGGAAGATCGCCTACCAAAATTTGCCACTGAAGGCTATTCATCTACACTATTATTATCCACATGACCTATATTCCCTGCTTCAGCTTGCTGAAAATTAACGTCAGTGGCCGAATTTCTCCTAATAAAATTATGTAGGTCATTGTTGCACAAACAATACGGATTTGTGTTTTGTAGTTGTACTTGCACATTTTTTGTAACAATTCAAATCGATTCTTCCATACTTCAAAAGCCCTTTCTATAATAGACCTCAAACTAGAATGATAAAAATTGAAGGTCTTGTTACCATTTCTAAATCCAGGTTGACATGCTCATCTATAAGGACCAAGATATCCAAGTGGTGTCAGATAGACAACATCAACCAAATAATATTTTCCTGATAAATGTTGAAATCATTTTAAAAGTGTGAGAATAATTAAAATGTGAAATGAAATTAATTGAACTGAAGGTGACGGAAATATACCTGTAGGTGGATGAGGGAAATTCATAAATGGATCTGTGACTGTAAATTGAAACACACGAGCATCATGTGTTGTACCTTCCAGCCCACCCACACAAACGTAAAGCACATATCCCAATCACATATAGGCATTACATTTTGTGTTGGATATCCCTTTCTCCTTATATATTTATCCCAGCTGGAACTAGTGATCACACACTTTCTGTGAGTTTCATCTATAGCTCTAATAGCATCTTTGATGTGTGGATAATATCAAGGATCATTTAGTATTTTTGGGTGGCATCCACAGAATTGGGGATCGCACGGTTTGATATTTTCCTGTGATAAATTAATGCAAGAACCTAATACCGTGTGCAAAAGCTTACTAATTGTTTCCCCTGAATGTTGAAATAGTTCATGTACTACCCTATTGCCGACTCCATGGCCAACAGTAAGCAAAAACATGGCAACCATTTCCTCGAAACCTATATTCATTGAATGTCATAACCTATGTTTGACCAATTTATGGCACAAGCGATAGAACACATGTTTTTCCACTCTAAACATATCATGACAACGTGAACCATGGGTTGTCAACATCTCTTGGACCCATAAATGACCTATGTGTTTACTAGTTTTATGCAGTTCTTTGCACACGAAAGGCAACCAATATTGACACAGAAACACAATCAATTATTCATACTCTGTTAACTCTTCATCTATAATAGATACTACTCGATACTAGTCATCTTCCTCCACCATGTCAGTAAAGTTTTGATTGTTCCAATTTGCCATTACTTATGTACCCTGTGAGTGTGATTAAAAGAGATCATTGAATTGGATAGCAGATTAATGACAAGAGAAGCTAACCTTGACTGCCTTGGCTAAAACCCAACTACAATCGCTGTTGCGAGTGGGAAACCAGCTGTAATTGCCTCTGCAAGAGGGAGCCGCACGTCTGTTTAGATTAGTCTTCTTTGACAAAGAGAAAACAGTGATAAGAGGGAGAAGAGAGAAAATATATGTGAGCTGAGGGTTGGTGCAAATATTTAAAACATAACTTAGATTGCCCTACGTTCATAGAAAGAGCTTGAAATATCTACTTCTTTCATATCGGTGATCATATCATAAGTCAAATTGCCCAAGATGTAAACCAAACACAGCTGCAATCATAAGTTTGAAAAGACACAATTGTTTTCAAGACAAGACTTGTTATTCAACATGAGTTGAGGGTTGGTGCAAATATTTAAAGATTGCCCTACAATCATAACAAAAAGCTGTAGCTTCTTCAATATTAGCTATCATATCAGTCAGCTCAAGCTGTTCACCAAACAACGTAGACGACTGTTATTACACACTCCGTCGTTGTATTTCAAAAATCACAACGACTGGTTTATAAATAATATGTGTTGTATGTTGTTCTATATTTTTGTTTTATTTGTAAAAAAATATCACTTATGACAATTGATTTATTAGAAATCGTCGTTGTAAATTGACAACGACATTGTTTTTTGTAACAATCATTGTAACTCAGTCCTTGTTCTTGAAAAGATAAAAATGACAATGCTCGGGGAGACTCAAGCTATCGTCCTCATAATACTTGGCAAAGGCTTACAGCAACTGCCCCAAGACACCAACTTGCTGGTATGGCCAATTTATTTTTGTTTTGTTTCTTACTGATATCTATCGTTTCAACTAATAGTCATACATAATGTAAAACAAAGGATTTTCCACATTCCAATTTTTACAACGACTGGTTTATAAATATTAGTCTCGTACGTTGCTCTATATTTCGTCTATTTGTAAAAATGGTCACTTAACAATGACTATTGTCTATAAAACCACTGTCTATAGTTTTTTTAAAAAAAGTGACATCCTCCCACGACAAGTTTCTACAAACCAGTCGTCTATATTTCTTTTTATAAAAATCATCAATCACAATGACTAGTTTTTTTATTAATAGTCGTTTGTTAATGTCTACATTTCTTGTTTTAACTATCCATATGGTCGCTTATTTTATTAAGACCAAGTTGTTTATATGTTTTTTTAAAAAAAAAAATGATATTTGTTTTTCTGTCCATATCCTTTTTTAGATACAAAACCAGAATAAAGAATAAAGAAAACTGAGTAATAAACAACCAATTACCAAAACAGAGAATAAAGAAAACTAAGTGACATCACATTATACACCTTCCATATATAAAAAAGTTATACATCATTAACAATATACCGCAACCATAAAATCAAGAACTGCTTGTTCCATTTAGCAGTTGAGACAAACATTTTCACATAGTCTTGTCCATCAAAAACTTCATACAGCGGTTTCAAAAGTCCTCATCATGTTGGACTTCTTCAAGGTCAAGTAGCTGATTCATAACAACATCAACACTAACATCATTTGTTCCACTTAATGTTGCTACTCTGTCCTTAGATGCATTAGCTATTACACTAACTGTATCCGCAATTTGTTTTGAAGCTGGCGCTTTCTACCTCTTTCTCTGACCAGACCCTTACCCTATTTTCCTCTTGCTCTGGCTTCCTGACTCGGTAGGGTCAATTGTTGGAGTGCTTTTTATTAAGGCAATGCCTCTTAGCTCATCAGTCACTCTTGTACTAGGCACTGGATTAGCACCAAACATATTATCTTCGCTGTCCCCTGAACCTTCCTCTTCAACCATATTGGGTCGATACACATCTTCTTGTTGTGTTAGAGGCTATGTGAAAGAGGGTGAAAATATATACTCTTCAGTTGCCATTACATCCTTAAAAAGAATTCGTAATTCTTTTTCAAACTTGAGGCTTTTGTGCCTAAACTTTTTATATGCTTCGTACTCCTGCATGCATACAAGAAACCAAAAAGCAATTAATTAATCTAAATGACATTGTTGAAAAGAAAAAAAAATAAATGTATCAGTTAGTATGGTCAATTTTTACCTGTATTTTTCGCTACCACCACTCATTTGATGCAAGGAATTTATTCGTTGTAGAGTCTTTGCACGCACCAGTCTCGTTGATTAAATTGTTCCCAAGTGCTGAAATCTTTCCTCAGGACATATAATCTATTCTTCAATTGCTTCTTGTCATATTGTTTTACAGTCTTCTCATTAAATGTAGAGACAATATTCTCCCACCTTTCTCCGAAAATGTCAACCCATGCCGTTCTTTTTTCAATATCTTCTCAATGTATGCATGGATAAAAATCTTAGTTGTATCACAATCCCAAACAACTTTGTCCATAATCATACTCAAGCAAGAGACTAATTTCAATTCAAATTCCATAACCACAAAAAGTAAATGGAACCCCAATAATTTTGGCCTTCCAAATTGTAAAAATAAATGGCTTCTTACAAACCTATTAGAAAATATAAAATATAAAAGAAAGCAATAAATTGTGTAACAAATAATAAAAATATGTAACGTGGAGGTTTGATGTGTGCTAAAGAAGGCTTGAAACTAAAAGTGATGATTATATATCCAAAACCACCTCCTTTTTCCAAAATGAACATAACAGACAATAATAGACAATTAGCAGAATTTAACAAACATTAAAGGAACACATATGGAACTTTAAATGAGGCTTTAGAGCTTACTAACCAAAAGAAATCACTGAATCAGAGATGAGATCGACGAAAAGAGAAGCTAACCTTGACTACCTAAGCTGAAACCATCTGCAATCGCCGCTACGAGAGGGAGTTGTGAGTCTGTCTGGATCGGTCTTCTTCGACGACGAGAAAAGAGTAATAAGAGGGAGAAGAGAGAAAAGATACTGAGGGTGGTGCACTTAACATAACTCAAATTTCCCTATCGTCACCAGATGCATAAGGCTCTGGTTCCTCAGTACAAGCAAGTCATTCTTCAAATAACACTCACTCCCCCTTACACTTTGCAATCAATGCTCACACTCAAGGTCCTGCTACCTTGAGCAACTTAATAGTAATAAATGATTCAATAATGCCTCTCACAAGAGTTAATGAATAATCACTAAAATACATAATCACCTAGAAAGAACTTAAGACTTAACAATGAATGCAACAATAAATTTTGCGCAGAGAGTTAGTTGTTTAATCTCCAATATATACTCTATTATTTATAGTATGATAAAAGTTGATGATCGTTGCTCTTTGAATGTATACGTTGAGTGAGTGGTCACGGAAAGCTTCTATCTGTTAAGTGTGTCAGATCATTCTCTGTGCTTTTTGAATTAGCCGTTGGAGTCAAAGAGCATTTGAAGAAGTTGAAGCTTGGAAAATTAAATGCTTATGACACAAAAAACACTTTTTGCTAATATTAGGTTAATCCTTGATTAAGCACATGTAACATGTTCAAACAATGGTATAGTAAAGTATTAAATCAGTGATAAGAAAAAGGAAAAATCTTAGAGATGATTTAAATGAGTATCAAGATTTCCAAATCATTGTCATGTTTCTGAGACTGCATCACTCGAGTGGTCACTCGAGTGATCTTCAATTTGTTAAAAAGTTGATTTTGAAAACATAACAAATCACTTCATTGGTCCACTATGGCGATATGGAAGTGATGAGCAAAAATGGGGTCACTCAAGTGGTCACTCAAATGATCATGCTTCATCTTAGTTCTAAGTAAAACGGATCACAATGGTGTGGTAGAAATGATGCACTTTTCACACATCACTCGAGTAATCTCTTATCAAAAGTATTGGGCACTGCTTTGAGTCACTATGGTGTTGTGCAAATAATGCCAACATTTCATGATCATTTGAGTGATGTCTTAGTTTTAGAAAAACTTGATCACTTAAACAAATCATTGTGGTGTGTAAAGAGTGATATGAAATTGAGCACATCACTCAAGTGGTCACTCAAGTAATTGTCTCTTTGAAATTATTTTCATAAAACTAACCACTGGCTGAGACCACTGTGGTTGTTTGAGAGTGAAGTGATTTTGTATACATCACTCAAGTAGTACTCGACTGATCTTCTCTAAAATATTTTTCTAGAAATTGATCATCGATTGCCTTCACTGTGGTCAACCGAGAGTGATAGGATTTAGAACACATCACTTGAGTGGTCCCTCAACTGATGCATTTGGAAAATGCTTTTCAAAAAAAAAGATCACTATCAAAGCCACCATGGTAGAGTGGAAGTGATTAAGAATTGTTGCATCACTCAGTGGTCACTCAAGTGGTCAACTTAAAATTCATAACTTGCCTGTTTTCATCTAGTGCAGTTGTAGTTGTGAGGTTTTAGCACATTACTTAAGTGGTCACTCGAGCGATCCACCACTGTATGTTCAAAGAACGTTTTCTAAAGATGTAATGCAACATCCAATTTTTAAATTCTTAAAATAAGTAATTTTTTAAGAGAGATTAAAATATGGTAATTAAAATTTACCATGTAATTACTTAGTATGATAAAAAAAATTCTTAAGTAATAGTTAAAGAAAATATTGTAAGTTATATTGTTAGGGAAAAAAATATAACTTGTTAAGTATTAAGGAAATTTTAGTTGGATTGAAAATATAAACTTAGCCCAGTTGTTATTAAAAATAATAATTATTGTAACATCCTAATTTTTAAATTCTAAAACTAACTAATATTTTAGAAGAGATTAATTTATGATAATTAAAATTCACCTTATAGTTACCTAGTATGAGAATAAATTTTCTTAAGAGTTAAAGAAAATATTGTAAGTTATATTGTTAGAAAAAAAATAACTTGTTAAGTATTAAGAAAATTTTAGTTGGATTGAAAATATAAACTTAGCCTAGCTGTTATTAAAACAAAATTATTGTAACATCCTAGTTTTTAAATTCTAAAACTAACTAATATTTAGGAGAGATTAATTTATGATAATTAAAATTTATCATATAGTTACCTAGTATGAGAATAAATTGTCTTAAGTAAGAGTTAAAGAAAATATAGCAAGTTATATTTTTAGAAATTACTATAAATTGTTAAGTATTAAGGAAATTTTATTTGGATTGAAAATATAACTTGGCCAAATTATTGTTAAAAAAACATAATTAGAATATATATATATATATATATATATATATATATATATATATATTGTGTACTGAGCAGCACGTAAATGTGCTACCCACCACACTTCTCAAACGGTGGGAGGGAGTAATAATTACCTCTCACCGCCTCTTTTCTTATATATGTGTGTGTGTGTGTGTGTGTGTGTGTGTGTGTGTGTGTGTGTGTGTGTGTGTGGGGCGGGGTGTGTGTGTTGAGAGCGAGAGTAAGCTGGAGAACAAGAGCAAGAGAATGAGAGGAGGAGAGTAAGAGAAGACTATTTGAGTTTTTAAGGTAAGTTATTTATTTCATAAAATCATTCAGGTAATTAAAATAACTTCTTTTAAACAAACTTCCTTCATAAAAGTTATTTCATGTATTTTTATCTTTGTAATGAGGGAATATTGTACTAATTTGAGAAAATTATATGGTTTGGATTTTGTATGAGTTTTGAGTTTTGAAAATAGATGACTATATATATTTAGAGGATGATTAATAATTAATTTTAATCAGTTCATATTTGTTTATTGGTTGTTATAGGAATTTAAAACTAATTTTATATTTAAAAAGTTTAGGTTTTATGTCCTATAGGATGTTTTTACTTGGTTAAATGTGGGTTAAATAATTTATTTGGGTTAATAGAAATATTATTAAAATTTTAATCGATTTAGTTTTAAACTTTGAAGTTCTAAAACTGTGATTTTTGAAATTTGTAACTCTAAAATATCATTTTTGAAATTTGTATGACAATTACCATTTTCGAAATATGAAAGGACTAAATGGTCATTTTTAAAATTTAAACCATAAACTGTTATTTTCAGATTTTATGATAATAATAATATATTATTATTATTATTTGTATATTTTAAATTATATGAAATTATAAGTTATAATTTTGATTATGTGGAATTTTGAAGAATTATTAATTGTTAGTAAATTGATTGTGGTATATCTTGACATATGTTTGAGCTCTTGGATTATGAGTAGTGTTATAATACTTAGCTTTGGTGAGAGAGAAAAGTGTTAGTTCTCTATATGTTTTGATGATAACTGACAATTGTAAACACAAGTTTGAAATTTGTTTTTGGTAAGTTGAAAATCTTACTGTCAAAGGCAAACTCGAGTTTGGGAGACAAAACTCAAGTTTGGACTTGACATAGAGTAGCTCAAATTTATAAAGTAAAGAAAACTCCAGTTTTTAGGCAAACTCGAGTTTGCAAGTCACGAGAAGCACTCAAGTTTTTCACATCAAGACAAACTCAAGTTTGGGTTTACAAACTCGAGTTTGTACCATACTGAGACACCTCAAGTTTCCTGAGGAATACAAAACTCAGTTTTGATTTACAAACTCCAATTTTCAACTACAAGAAAGTTTGTAAAAGTTTTCTCTTATGAGGAAACTCGAGTTTAGGTTTTGTAAACTTGAGTTTTGATTATACAGAGAGCTCCCAAAGTTTTGAACTTTAGTAAACTCCAGTTTTCATATGGAAACTCCAGTTTACACCAAAGAGAGTTTTGTCAAGTTTTATGAACTTGACCAAACTCGAGTTTGTGTTTTCCAAACTCGAGTTTGGACTTGGCGAGAGAGTCTACATATTTTTCATCCCAAGCAAACTCCAGTTTACATTTGGAAACTCCAGTTTGCAATTGGCCAAGCATTTTCTAAGTTTTCCAAAGTTATGAGGAAACTCGAGTTTGTATTTGAAAACTCGAGTTTGTGCTTGACAGAAAGTTACCATGTTTTATGCACTTTGAGAAAACTCCAGTTTGTTTTGAAAACTCCAGTTTTCACTTGGCAAAGATTTTCAAAGGTTTTCAATTTTAAAGGGAAACTTGAGTTTGTGCCTTACAGAGAGCTTTACTCATTTTAGTAATTTGAAAACTCAAGTTTACATTTGGAAACTCCAGTTTTGAGCTTTTGGACTTAAACATGTTTTCACTATAAAAGTCGAAAACTCGAGTTTGACATTAAGAAACTCGAGTTTGCTCAATGTTTCAAAATATGCTTCAAAACTCAACTTGCGACATTCTTCTCTGGAAGAAGGAAACTCGAATTATGATTTGGAAACTCGAGTTTGGCCTTCTGGAAACTCTAGTTTGTGAGAACAAATTCGATTTTGTGTGGCTGTGTTTGAAAATCAAATTGCACGAATTTGTGAAATCTTCATGTTTGATCTCAATACTTCTTATCATCACTCATTACTATTCCTAACTATGTTTAATCAGTTTGTTAGTGAGTTTCAGAAGTTTTAGAGGATGTTAAATGAAGATTTGAACAAAAGTAAAAAGTGACATCAACACATTAAATGCAAAGTCCAGAAAACTTGCATCCTTTTGGACAATCATTCTACACACGTTGTAAAGGGATTAATGTTTCCTTTCCACATCCAGTAGCTGCTCTTCCAACGGATTAATATTCAAGAAGTCAACCATAAACTTCTATGCAACTGGATTAACCAAAGAATAGAGAGAAGAAGAAGACCAAAGCTTAACCTAATCCTTCCTGAATGTCTCCAACGGTTACATTGAAGATTACAACGGTCATTTAATGCTCTCTTGGTATAAATAGAGCAGCATTCAATTCTTCTCAACAACCAATCTGCAGAAAACGAAAATCATTCAAGTTTTCAACTACTCTTTGAGTTTTCTTGTGTAAAGTATCTTTTGCTACATTTGTACTTCAGTGATTATATTTATCCACTCTTAAAAAGAGTTCATTTATTGTAAAACATCTATTGTAAGAATCTCAAGTCAGGGGACTTAGAGATTGGGATATTGATTGCAACTTGTAAGGGGGAGTAAGTTCTAGTGAGAGAATTACTCTTGATTTAAAGAGTGTGTAATCAATTGAGATAGTGAAAATCCCAGAGAGTCTGGGGACTGGACGTAGGTCAAGAGGTTAGACCGAACCAGTATAAATTCCTTGTGACTTGCTTTCCTTTCTCTTCTCTGTTATACCCTGTTTTCAAAATACTAAAACAGAGCTTTAGAAAAGAATTTTTAAAATCCCCAATTCACCCCACCCCCCTCTTGGTGATTTGCTCCACTTTCAAAAAGATTATGAGAATGAAAATATATGAATATTTTGTGAATATGTTGTTTGTGAGTATTTTGTGAAAAGATTATGAGAATGAAAATATATGAATATTGATTTAACATATCAATGAGTACTTTGAAATGGTTATTGAAATAGAAAAGTATAATATTATATGTTTTGGATAATACACTTTTGTTATGATTTCGTAAGTCGAAATAGTATTGTTATCTTAATGATTATTGAGACAATGTATTATTTTTATAAATCTCATCTGGAACTCGTATATACATGCCAAGATTATGATTGTTTATCATTGTTGCATATGGATGGAAATTGAGCATTGATGGATGTGGAATGGTGATGAGAGTTATTCTATATAAATACCATGTGGTGTGCATCACTCGGTGCATAGTGGATGGCTTTGACATTTTTAGGGCACTTGGTATCACCCAATTCCTTCAGTCGGGTTAAGGAATAGCCCAAGGGACAGTGATACCGCCTTGTTTTCATTGAAAGGAGGGGAGCCATAGACAAGCTAGGGACCCTGGCCAGGTGGCTCCTCATGATTTGGAATCATGTGCAATCCAGTCAAATAAATGAAACATTTGTTAACTATGGCTCCAATCAGCGGTTATAAGGGTGGTTTGGGGTAATAAGGATGGTCGGGGCATTAATTTTTTGCTTGGCATGTTATATATGTGATTTAAGATATGAAATTGGATTTAGAACTGTGATTTACAAATTTTTGAATCATATTACTTTGTTATATAAAATGTTCATTGGGCACTTCACGCGCACATATTAGCATTTGTAATGAGCTGGATTAATGGATACAAATAATTTTCATGTGATAGTTCTCGTGTGGGTCTATCAAGGAATGCTTCGGAAGCTTAAGTTACTTTTGCTAACAGTAGTGCTACCACCTTTTTTGTATATGTTAAATTATTGTGTATTGCCAAATTATGGCTCATTGTGCAAACTCTAATATATATTTTGAATATTTTGGAAAATCTTGAAGCAATATTTAGTTAAAAAGTATGGGCCTGGTAAAATTCAAAGCTCAATTGTGCGCATAAAATATTTTAATGAAGGGTTTAATCAAATTATTATTTAATAATTGTTTTTTAAAATGGAGGATGTTACATGTAAAATAGTGAAACTCCTACAAATCAATTTCTATAAGGTTTGTTATCATCAAAACATAGATCTAACATTTTCCTCTTTTTGATGATGACAAAACTTGATGAACAAGTCTTTTGAAAATTGCTCAAAAGCGTTGAAAGTCAATGACAGCTCAGAATATCAGAACCCATATTCATCCAAATCAATAATGGGCCTGTTTGGGTTGGCGGCAAGAGTGGTGGCTTAAAAGTTATCTGACTTTAAAAAAAGCTCGGTAGGAAAAAAGTCAGGTTGTAAATGGTGATTTGTGTTTGGATTGACAGTTTGACTTTTTGCAAAAGTGGCTTTTTTCTTAACTGATGAGTGTTTGGATTATTATTTAAAAAGTCAGTTAAGATGAAAAATGACTGAAAAGGGTATGAATCTTATTGAAGATATTAGTTATATATATTGTGATAGTTGAATATAAAAATTTAAATTTAAATTTGATAAAAATAAATAAAATATTATTAAAAACTTCAAAAAATAATAGTAAATAATTAGATCAAGGCATGTGGTATTGAGACCGAGCAAAAAGAAAAGAAAAGAGTGGAAGGCATGTTTGGAAGTGAAGGAAAGCTCCACGTAAAAAACTAGTGGCCCCCACGAATTCTCCATACGTCCAATTTTTTTTTTATTGTTAGTATGAAGAGAGGTATTGAGACCGAGCAAAAAAACAGAGAGGTATTGAGGGAAAATGGATTTGAAATTGCATTGATGATTGATGCCTGTAGGTGAGAGAGGGGCGGGGGATCAGAGTGGGCCCTCTGCACATGGGCCAACGCTGACGCAGAAAAAGCTCTAGGAGAGAGCTTTTAACTAAGGAG
This sequence comes from Acacia melanoxylon, assembly GCA_019022615.1. NCBI lineage: Eukaryota > Viridiplantae > Streptophyta > Magnoliopsida > Fabales > Fabaceae > Acacia > Acacia melanoxylon. The sequence continues at coordinate 2,172,575 of JAFJYJ010000002.1, forward strand.
GTTTAAGTGAAAAAAGTCCATTAACATTAAAGCTGATCCAAACACACTTTTTGGGCTTTTTTTCTTACTGAAAACGTATCCAACGCCACGTTTCAGTTTTTTGCCTTAAACGCTGAGATTTAAGCTGACCCAAACAGGCCCAATGATAACTGGATACCAAAAGTTCATAGCATATATTCATCAAGTTCATAACAAACTAGATTAGCACAGGGAAAAACATGTACATCACAATAGAGGAAATACCAGTGCAGTACATATATAACACTATCTCAAAAATAAAACATTTAAAAACATAAAATGATCATAGCATCAGAACATATATCAACAATTAAATGACAAAATCATCCCCATCAGCACCCTGAGAGTCAACTATGTTACTCTAATCTTTCTCCCCATTTTTGGCATCATCAAAAAAGGTGGCAGAGTTTAGAGAGGAAGGTCTAGATCTGTGAGGCATTGGGTTATTGTTGATCTCACTCAGTGGAGGAGGGAGAAGTGTATGCAACCATAGATCAAAGTGGGGGAATATTGAGAGAAATGGATGCATCATCAGCTGTATCACCTTCCTTATCAAGGAAGGTGTTAGTGAATCAGAAGCTAGGGGAGTAAGCGTTAGAGGAGGAATAACAAATGGATCACTGGCGTTAGGCACATATAATGGGGTATGTTGTAGCTGAGATATTTGGGATGGATCTTGAGGAGTATCCTAAACCTGAATCTCCTCATTAACTCTAGAATATGAATCCTCAAGATTATTAGGGTAAATTGTGATATGAGTGAAAGGGTAAATGAATTAGAGAATAGGCTCATAATGAGGGAGCTCTCCAATGGCAATGTGATATGAGTGAAGAGGTTCTAAGGGAGTATGTGTCTGAGGTTGATGAAAAGTGATATTGATAGGATTGGAGGACACTGATCAGGCATAGTGAATAGGATACTGCCTGTAATACTCGGATTTTTAGCAAATCTGGAATTCTTGAGATAAGAGAAATTAATGGATATTTTGATGAAACAAATTCATGAGTTTAAATTATTATAGAAAATTGTTATAATTGTCGAGTAAATTGTCGAAAAAGTTACAGAAAAATCAGATGAATAGAATGACTAAAAATGCAATAATGGTGATAAAAACATTATGATAAATACTGAAAGATCATGAAAGATTATGAGAAAATTATGGGAGTATTATCTTTAATTACAAGAATTTAATAAATTATTTCAGAGGAAATAACATGAAGAAATGTTTAAAAAGCATTCCGAACCATAAAGTAACTTTATGGTGTAAACATTTTTAATATTTTACATAGGATATAAAATGACAAAGACGATTATAAAGTTTGTAAGATAATAATATCTTGTAAATTATAAAATTATCAGTCATTGGTAAGAGAATGATTAGATAATTACTAGCTAATTGATTCAAAAAACAAGAGAAATATATAAAGTTAACTTTATGGTAAAATCCTTAATTAAGAGATTAAGGCTGGTAATTAGCATAAAATATACTTACTAATTATGATAAAAAGATTAAGAAAAATTAGTAAAGATAAATGTTTTGATTTTTATGGTGAACGTCCAGATGAACCTCATGATCATTCATACTACTTCTAATCCTCTCTAAACAGATGAATAATACAGAAGATGAAGATTGCAAGTGAAGATCTTGAAGAAACGAAAATTGAATGGCTCGGTTACTATTCATACCGATGATACGTTCAACCATTCTTCATCGACTACCAAAATATCCAAAAACAAATGTGAAAGCCACAACGGTGGCTAGGAAATGTTGCGAGACAAAATAAAGAGAGACACACGAAGCTCCAACGAATACATACACTCTCAACGCTCAACAATACAACGAACGAATTTGTCCAACGGTAATATTACTCACAACGGATATATATGCCCAACGGTCAAATGCTACTCCAACGATAATATTTCTCAACGGACCAATGCGCAACGGATTTAACGGCTATTTTCCACAACGGATTTAAGATTCAAGCGGATCAAATATTAATTGGTTACTATTCACTACGGTTACTATTCACAACGTCGAGATAATATTTCTCCAACGGTTCCTCCAACGTACATGCTTATAAATGGAGACCGATTCAAAATGGAAGAATACATGAGCTTACACCTTTCAAAATGCCTTCGATGTTTATCTCATGTTCTCTCTATTTTCTTAGTGATCATATAATTTATTAGAGAGTGAGATTATTTGTAATGCACTTCAAAGTGCTTATTTATTCACTTCGAGAGAGAGAAGATTTATCTGTAAACATTTTATCTTATCTGAGAGTTACTTAAGATTGGGTGATCTTGAGTGGGAAACACATTGTGTTGATTACAACTTGAAAGGGGAGTGAATCCTAGGGAGAGGATTACTTGAGTACGAGTGTGTGATCAGCGGTGTATCCTTACGGTGTGTAAGGGGGAGTATCTCAGTGAGAGATTGTAAAGGCTGCACAAGTGCCCGACCAAACTTGTGAGGTTGTAAAGGCTTTTCTCTTGTGCCCGGTTAAACAAGGAGATAGTGGATTGAAAATCTCAGGAGGATCCTGGGGACTGGACGTAGGTCATCGTGGATTGGGTAGAACCGGGATAAATCACGGTTGCATATTCTCTTCCTTAAACTCTTATATTTCCGGCAAATATTATTTTAATATTTATTTGAATATTTGATTTGTTGATTTATGAATAGTTATATTCATATTTATTACCTTCATTAAGTTACGAAAAGATTTTTCAAAGTTTCCAAATTTTTATCGACACCCAATTCACCCCCCTCTTGGGTGATAGCCGTGTCTAACATTTGGTATCGAGCGGGGCTCTTGTTTAAAGGACTTAACCGTCTCAAGAATTACAATGGCTAATTTTGGGTGTTGCTTTCTTTATGAAGGTTTCGATTATACTTTGTTCCACCGTTTTTCAAAGATATTGATTTTTGGTTTTGGAAAGCTAGAATGACTAGTTTTATCAAAGCAATCGATTTTCATATGTGGAATGTTTTTACAAATGTTTTTGATTTCAAACCAAGAAAGGATTGGACAGAAAAGGAAAATAAATTTTTTTCGTTGAACAATAGAGCAATGAAAATTTTATACAGTGCATTGACATAAAATGATTATGAGAAAATCAAGTTTTGCTCTAGTGCTAAAAATATTTGGGATACTCTTGATTCTATTTATGCTTCTAACAATTGTGTTAAAGTTGAAAGTGTTGACAGTTCATCGAAATTTCAAACCGCACATCTTTGAGTGATGAACAAATGGAAGAAGGCGAAATTAGAGAATGTTTTCATGATCCAAGTCAACACAAAAGAACAAGAGAATGAGGATTCCCAAGAAGAGCTCATGGACAATTATGGTCAATCATTATCGGAGCTCAAGATGCACATGAGGTAAACAATTTCAATTCTTCTTGTGTAGTTAAGAAAAATGATTTTGAACATTTGCATAAAATTGTTTTTCAACCAATTATCGATTCTATTTTGAAAAACAAAAATGTTTTCAATCATGCTGGAAAATCATGTACGAAGAAAGAATATACAAATTTGGGTAATTTGATATTGCATCCACTCGACAGAACAATATTTGCAAAAGCTGTTCATAATAAACATCATTCTATTATTTGCAATTATTGTGGAAAATCTGGCCATATTTCTCATACGTGTTATATTAGAAGAAATTATAATGTGAGAAATAGATTTGTTTGGGTTCCTAAAGGACAAGCAAGGTCCAATACTAACGGTCAAGGACCCAAGTATAAGTGGGTACCAAAATGTCCATCTAGTGCTTTATGTGTGGGATAATTTGAAAATCAATGGACATAATGGTATCGAGAAGATGAAGAAAAATCCAAGAGTTTCTCATGAACCTAAAAGGAGACTCACATCAAACAAGAGAACTCTCGGAGCACCCATTGCGAAACCACAAGGTCAAATCATAAGAAGCAATGGATACAAGCAAGAGGACTATCTTCTACCTCAAGAACAAATTACCATAGAGTACCATTCAACTATCTTGAGGAGAACAAGAAGAGGAGAATCTCTCAAATATCAAATAGAAGACAATTGAAGTCTATATCTTCTGAGAGAGCTTTGCCAACACCCACAAGAAAACAAATGAAGAATCAGTGGGTAAGCAAAATCAATCCTCCTAGTACCTAAGGCTAAGGTATGCAATGGTAAAACCTCCTATCTTTGTCTTCGAAATCTTCTTTGAGGTTTTATATTTTGTAACCTTAGGAATGATCATTGCAAATGATTTTGAAATTAATTTTTCACATCCCTTAAAAATCTACTTGATAAATTTATAAAGGGATTGCAATGTTCAATAGTTTAATTCTTTATGCATACATGATGATTTGAAAAGGAAGTAATTCTTTTATGCATAAAGTCATGATTAATTCATTATGCTTAATTATTCTGAATTGAATATATTCATAAGAGCATGTGAATTTTGGTTCCTACACGCTATCAGAGATTGGATCCAAGCAAGGTTGGATACCAAGAAAGAAAAAGATTTATATGGTTTTGTAGGATCAAAGAAAGCTTCTCAAGAATGCATCATAGAAGAATCATCCAAGTCTTGAGAAAGCTAAACAAGCTATGCTTGATGTTGATGGTGAACGAGAAAAAGGAGTCATCTACATTATTTCATCTCAACCAAGCAAGCTACTACAAGGACAAGAGGAAATACGGTGATATCTAATTCTTACCCTATTTTGCACTTAAATGAATTATATATGTGGGTAATGTATACTTGTCCATCATTGCATTCCATTAGCAATCAATCATTTATGGTTTCCAAAATATTTTTTAGATTGCTAAATGGACTGTAAATGAAATTGTGCATAACTTTCTGAGTTTATGTTTTTAAAGTGCACAATTCTAAAATATGTTTCAAATTTCAATTCACTATGTTTTGTGAAAATGCATACATATGATTTGAAAACATATCCATACTTTAATTGCATTCAAATGATGTTTCAAAATTGGAAGTTAATATTGTATATTGAATGTCGGATATGCTTCAAATTTGTCTAGCTGATTTTTCCTGTCATACTCATATTGATCATCAATATTTAATGCGATACTTGAACTCCTTATTCTTTATTCTCTAACTAGTTAGACCTCATATCTAACAAGTTGATCATCTCTGAGTTTCAAGCTTATCTCCTATAAAAGGTTTCAATCTGTGCGTATTATGCCTACTGCATAAATTCTTATTGGCCAAGTTATTCCAAGTTTTATGAATGTTCATTAGTGCATTGAATCTTAATGCATTAACCATTAGTGGATTAACTCACTAGGATAATAGTCTGAAACTCTAGTCATTTGGATTAATGAGTATGTGCTCCATCATTTAGAATCCTAGTCGTCATTTTGTTACTCAAATACATTAACTTTGTCTTCATCCATATTTTGAGTAACTATATCTGCCTTGACTATTCATACATTTCTATGTTCAATTCCGAGAGTCAAGATTATCACTTGGACAATAGCAAAGTCATTATGTTCATATGTTTCTGTTGTGCTAAGCATGTTTCAATAATACTCTATCTTCATGACGTTTGCCTTTCAGAAACTCCTTCAACACGTTAACTGCAATGTTCAACGGACATGTTCTACAAAACTGAAGCATACTGATATATTCATTAAACCTAATGACTTCCTCCATGTTTAGAGTGAGCATCAATTTTCAAGCATGTTTCAAACATGAATCTTTCATTCATGAAAATTTTGAATTCATAATGCATTATCATATTTTCGAAAGAACATTCAAGATTTGAAACGATTTGTACATTTCATTATCATTCTTGAAAAATGCGAGCTCATTCATGAACTGATTTGATAAATGCTTTTAAATGCTCTTTGATCAAACCTTCATGCATTTTGTCAATGACATCATTTACGCATAAAATATATTTACAAACTGTCATTGAGAAATAACGTTTTTGGTATCATTTAGTTATTACCCTTCTTGATTTATTGGTTTGAATTTATTTGATTGGGTAAAACTATGATTTGATCTCCGATTGATCTTTGCTCCAATAAATCATATTGTTAAATTATATAAGAGCTTATGAGTTGTCATGTCTAATCCCGTGTGGACTCAAGGATCATTGGGTACCAAAGAACATATATTTGTTTTGCAGGATCCTATGTTCTTGCGTCGGAAATAAACAAAGGAAGATAAGCTTGTAAAGTCCTCTCCTGAGAACAACAAGTAATGGCTATAAAGTCATGGACATCACATGAGTAACAAATCGAGCTATGTGGAAAAGAAACTTCAACAATCATACACCGAGCTTACCACAAACAATATTGAAGTTCGTCACTTTTGTGATTAAAAAGATTAGCTAGCCACAAACGATGCATCTATGGATTACTGAGAGGAATATGACTCAAGTGATTACGATATTACTTGAGTGAGGTATTGTATTATGAAAGAATATGCATATTGTATATCATAATCATGCTAGGCTAAATTTATTTCATTTTATTTCATTCATCATAGCCTGAGCACACATATTTCAAAATAATCTTTATGCTTTAAACATATTTATCATCATAAAAAGCATAAATGATTTTCGTCTTGAAAATTCAGATACCATGTTGTTAGAAAAGATTTTTTTTTCAAACCTCATAACATTTGGTGTCACATTATTATTTGGTATCTTTAAAGGGAACTTCATTGTTTTAATCATGCATTCATTAAGGGGGAGCTTCACATTCATATGTGTTTTATATTTTAAAAGCTCATCTCTTTTATTTGAAGAAAACCCTTTTAAGTTTACTCATCTGCATTCACTATGTTTTATTAGTTTTGATGATGAGTTAATATCATATTTTCCTTTCATTATCTTCATGTGAAAATATCATTTAGAAAGGAATATTTTGATATTGGTTATATTAACAAATCTCTTGCAAAGAAAGTGTTTAAATTTGTAGCAAGAGATTTTGATATGTGCTAGGACTTTCCTTAACCCAATACAAGGAGAATATATTAATTTAAGGAAAGATGCCTTGATGGTTGAAGCTGAGCTATAAAGGAAGAGAGTCTACTACTACTTCGTCTCAGGCCACAGGGATTCAACCGAAATGCATACAACAAGAAAATGGCCTTCATCGATCATCCATCATCTCAGAGAATATACATGAGCATTTCTAATCTCTATCTTTTTATATTCAAAGTAGAAATTCGCACATGTTTGGTATCTATATGCCTTAATTGTGAAAGATGTTTTGAAAACCTCTCCAAAACGTTTTTCAAACATACTCTTGCATCATCTCAAATATTTTCAAAAAGGGGGAGAGAAAATTGTTCTGGTTCATATGGTTAAGGAGAGACAAGTCATTTCCAACTTTTTTTTTTTTCATATTTTCCTATCCAAATGCATTTCTTCTTTATCTCAACTTTTTGCTAATGACAAATAAGGGGGAGAGAATGGCAAAAAAATATGAGCTCTAATATATTTTCATATTCATGTATATTTTTCTTAAGATATTTGCCATCATCAAAAAGGGGGAGAATGTTGGTTTTGATTAGTTTTGATGATGTCTTATATAGATGCCATTATTAAAAGCAAAAAGATTGAGTAATATATTTATCTCCTACATTGACTAACTACTAAGTTTAATGTAGATTAGTCCAACTTGAATCATGAAGAATAATCAAGAAGAAGAGAAGAGACTAAAGAATGAAGAACTTGCACAATATAATGGGAATATCAACACTCAAGTTCTTGTGATATCGAAACCTCTATGATCAAGCGGAAGTTGGAATAGCTTAATTCGTGAGTCAAATTAAGCTATTTGAAGCATTAGCATGAATAGTATTGTATATGTGAATAGTACACCGTATACATGAATAGTGCCATACACGAAGTCTCGATGATCAAAACGGAAGTTGGAAAGTCTTAATTCAGTGCTAAATTAAGCAATTTGGAGCATCATCACGAAGAGCGATTTTTGAGCTACAAGACCGTATATATGAATAGTGACGTATGTATGAACAGTGATGTACATATATATGAATAGTGACATACGGATCCATATATGTTGCTGCATTGATTTGTTTGCCTGGACGTTGCCTCAAGTCATTTCTTCGGAAAATCCCCTTCAATGGCAAAATCGTAATTATGCTGAAATTCAGTTGTAATGGCAAAATCGTAATTATGCTTCTGATGGCAAAACCATAAATATGCTGAACTTCAATTCAGACCGAGACAAGACATCCGCACTCTGTTCAGCTCTGTTCTGCATTTTTCATGGGCGACGTTCGGTGTTTCGATGATATCTCTCAAACCAGACGTCGGATTGAGGTGAAACCAATTTGGGATGAAAGTAGACTTCCAATACGTCATTTTGACATAAAACCCAAGTCCAAAGGAGGTCAGATGAAGGAGCTATGAATTGTTGAAGTTGATAGTTCAATTCACGCCACACAGCAGAGCAAGCTTCGGTATTTTGGGTGTATCTCACAAAATACAAATCCAATTGAGCTGAAACTGGTGGCATATGAAACTAGACTCAATATTCGGTGTTCCCCAATTTCGAACACTCAAAACGGAGATCAGACCAGGAGATATTAATTTCGAAAGTTGACACATATGATTCTGGAATCAACTCAGCATAGCTTCGGTTTTCTGTCTATATCTCACAGTATACACAACCAAATAAAGTGAAACCAATTCCATATGAATCTAGACTCAACAAGTGTTTCACAGAATTTGGAAGCAACCAAAAAGAGCTTGAAACGAAGGAGATATGATTTTCGAAAATTGACATTCAGAAACTGTTGTTCTAACTCTGTTTTTGGGCGTGTCGTTCATCGGATCATAACGGTCAAAATACAAGGTAGTTTGCATTGATTCTTTTTTCATTGGAAAGAAGACATCAAGAGATTTCCAGGGATATTTAATTTTCTGATTTTGGAGTTAAATTCGAAGACTTATAGCCTCTGGAAGTTGACACACATTCTGAAATGTTTATATCACTTGTTCTTGGAAAACACCGTGTCGGGGAAGTTTTGATTTTTATGGTGAACGTCCAGATGAACCTCATGATCATTCATACTACTTCTAATCCTCTCTAAACAGATGAATAATACAGAAGATGAAGATTGCAGTGAAGATCTTGAAGAAACGAAAATTGAATGGCTCGGTTACTATTCATACCGATGATACGTTCAACCATTCTTCATCGACTACCAAAATATCCAGCGAACAAATGTGAAAGCCACAAAGTGGCTAGGAAATGTTGCGAGACAAAATAAAGAGAGACATACGAAGCTCCAACGAATACATACACTCTCAACGCTCAACAATACAACGAACGAATTTGTCCAACGGTACTATTACTCACAACGGATATATATGCCCAACGGTCAAATGCTACTCCAACGATAATATTTCTCAACGGACCAATGCGCAACGGACTGACGGCTATTTTCCACAACGGACGGAAGATTCAAGCGGATCAAATATTAATTGGTTACTATTCACTACGGTTACTATTCACAACGGTCGATAATATTTCTCCAACGGTTCCTCCAACGTACATGCTTATAAATGGAGATCGATTCAAAATGGAAGAATACATGAGCTTACACCTTTCAAAATGTCTTCGATGTTTATCTCATGTTCTCTCTATTTTCTTAGTGATCATATAATTTATTAGAGAGTGAGATTATTTGTAATGCACTTCAGTGCTTATTTATTCACTTCTGAGAGAGAGAAGATTTATCTGTAAACATTTTATCTTATCTGAGAGTTACTCAAGATTGGGTGATCTTGAGTGGGAAACACATTGTGTTGATTACAGCTTGAAAGGGGAGTGAATCCTAGGGAGAGGATTACTTCGAGTACAGAGTGTGTGATCAAGCGGTGTATCCTTACAAAGTGTGTAAGGGGAGTATCTCGGTGAGAGATTGTAAAAAGGCGCACAAGTGCCGACCAAACTTGTGAGGTTGTAAAGGCTTTTCTCTTGTGCCCAGGTTAAACAAGGAGATAGTGGATTGAAAATCTCGGGAGGATCCTGGGACCTGGACGTAGGTCATCGTGGATTGGGCCGAACCAGGATAAATCACATTTGCATATTCTCTTCCTTAAACTCTTATATTTCTAGCAAATATTATTTTAATATTTATTTGAATATTTGATTGTTGATTTATGAATAGTTATATTCATATTTATTACCTTCATTAAGTTCCTAAAAGATTTTTCAAAGTTTCCAAATTTTTATCGACACCCAATTCATCCCCTCTTGGGTGATAGCCAGGTCTAACAAAATGTATGAATAAATCTAATCCTAAAAAGATCACTAAACGAAGAATTTAGGCTGATTTAAGCCTTAACGGGCGGGGGTAAAAGAAATTTTTGGTAAAAAATATTATATTTTTAAAAAATGGAAAAAATTATGAAAAAATAATTAAAACTGAATTTTAAAATGAGGGGGCCTAAATTATTGGTATTTTTAATTAAAATGAATTGTTTAAATAATTAAAATGATAATTAGAATAAAATAATAATATAATGCGGTGAGTCGGCTTATAGGCGAAACCGAGGGAAAAGTTAGAAATAAATTCTACAGGTAAACCAGAGGTAAAAGTCTTTTCGATCGATCAAATTAAGAACAAGTGAATTTTTACATGAAGAAAGAATTTACCAGACGTTAATTCCGCAACCGAAAACCCTAATTCCTAATAAGACGGAAAGGCTGATCGGATAGAGTAGAGCCAGGATAGGCAAAGTGAGAACCTATATAAACAATTGCGTGTTTCCAAACACGGGTTAAGTTAGGCAACAACGGACGTTTTACGATTCGAATTGTTGTCGAGAAGTTGGTTCTATCGGAAGCGATTTAAAGTAACCGGACGCGTTTGTCCGAATATCTTCCAACGCACCGGAGAATACCTGGATATGATCAAAAAGAGGATCAAAATAGATAATATGAAAGAGGATGAAAAGATCTTCAAAGTTACACGCCGGATTTTTGAGTTTCAAAGAAAATCGCGCGAAACGGACACCGTCGGGTAGCTTTATCGGTGGAGGCCATAAAGCAAGAGTCATCATTGGATGACAACTCATTCTTTGACTTTTTGGGCCTTAGATGTCGACCAAGACCTTGAATGGTCAAGATTCCATCTTACAAAACCCTAGATCTAACGGTTCAAAAACAAAGCAGAAAATTCCCGATACGTCCTGAATTTTCTCTATAAATAGCCCTCCCCACTTCTTCACTCTTCACACTATTTCTTCTCTCTTCCTTGGCCGAAACTTAGAGTGAGAAGCTCTGCAAAAATTCTGTCTAGCTCCGAGTAAGTTCTTTCCGTCCTTAGCTTTTAGTTTCCGTAGTTCTTTAGGTAGTTATAGAGAATCGTTGTTTTGATCTAGGAAGTTTGAGAATATATTCCTATACTTGTTTTTAAGCCTCATTGCATTGAAAGATGCCCGACGAGGTAAAAACATAGTGGGGATAATTTTGAAATGGAATAAGGTCAAAGTAACGAAGTTCTGGCGAAATTCCGCCAAATAGGGGTAGTAGGGGTAAAATGGTCTTTTTCACCTAAAATGCCTGTTATGCTGCCAAATATTCATAAGTGTGTTATTATTCTGATTAGAATACTTCTGACGTCGAACCGCTGTCGAAATTCCATCGTTCATTTTGTTTGCATTCTTGAACATTTTTATTTTTACGTACGGCGTCAAAAAGTACCGTTTTTAGCCGAAAGAGCCGGATATCGCAACTAAGGTACGGACGCGTCTCGTAACCCTAACTCTATGCTGCTTATATACTTTTGCGTTATAGATACATTCATAGACTGAGGTTCTGTTGAGAATCGTCAGAGATACTTACAGCTTTACCCACGGATTATAGTATTGGTAATACCATTTGAGTTATTCCTAGCGCTGAAGACACGTTGGTGGCGTGTCACTGGATATGTGCAAAACTAGTCGAGAGAGACTTTACATACTGCTTTGTGCTTATGTTCTGTCCATGTTGTTGATCATACATCTGCTGTTTGCTTTTGTGATGATATGATGTATTGAAATGAATATATGTTGCACGTATCTTGTTTTTTATTTGAGTATAAGGTTAACAGTTACCCGAGATCCATATGTGGGATGGATCTGGTGTAGCATCAGTGGTCCGGAGGACCGATGTTTGGCGATCGAGACAACCAGGTGGAGTAGGCCAAGACGTGTCTACATTATCTATCGTTTTCTTTAGTTTCTTTAACTTTTGAGAATTCTGGATGACTGTAATCCGATACACTTACGCTATGGTCCATATTTTGAATGTAATGTAAATTACTTACTCGCTCCAATGCTCTACTCTGATTACTCTGCTTGAAATATTTGGAAACGTTTTTAAAAAAAATCCGCCGTTTTCAAATGGGATGTTACACTGCCCTAAGAAGTAGTCTTATGAGCATGATCATAAGTAAGGGCTTGGGTAGGCTAAGTAGGAGCATAGGACATAGGTATAGCTAGAGAGGTCCAGTCTGACAAGTAGATAGAGCATCCAATCTTGCTCCAAATGATCTCAGAAGACTCTCATATTCTCTAATAACTATGTTTGAGCTTCTTGGTGAGAAATCATGGCCTTAAAGTTTTAGCTCACTATATCACACATTTGTCTCATCCTCTCATCTGCGTGTATGAAAAACTCAACATTAGTATTGGCAATATTGATATGAAAAACCTGTAATGTCTCCTTCATATACAACTAAATGGTGTTGCCTAGGAATGAGGGTGTAAGAGATTCGCCATGAGCTGAGGACTATTTATTATTGATCCCTGATGTCTCAAGCTCTTGTCTCTTCCTCTTCTTGGGAGTGGTAGCATGAGGATCCACTAGAGGTAGACCCAATTTTCCAATCTGATGCCTCCTAAACTGTGGTGACCTCTCCAATGACTCATTCGGCTCCAAAATACCAAATGCCATTTGCTTTGAGGGATAATGAGATCAATTGAGGATATGGCATTGGTGTAGATTTGGAAGAGGTGTACCTATACTTCTTTATCTCAACGAAGATAATGTCTCCCAAATTTCTTTCTTCCTTGCTTAAGATAGAAGCCATCATCTTGTAATCTCTATCAATGAAGTAAGTGAAGTTGTTGGATATGTTCACCATGGCTCAAGCATAGATGTACCATATTATCTTGTACAAATCACACATACTGCTGGGATTGAAGTTGAGTATACCCATAGATTCTCCTGGTCTCAAAATCCTATAAATCTCTCCTTGAGTGAACTCTCATGGAAGATCATAAGGTGGCTCCTCTATCCCAAGCCATTCATTGATCTTGGAGGGTAAGATGATAAATTTATGATCTCTGACACTTGTTTCTAGTTTATCCTTAATGAAAATCATCCCTTCTACACAGTCTTCTACTGTCTCAAGGTAACAGTAAAAATGCCGAACAACATTTGGATAGTATGGCATGTGAATTGACAACCAAGGGATATATTGACCAAAATATGCAAGTCCAATTTCAGAGTTTTCTAGCAGAATTTGAACGTTGAGATAAAACATCTTACCAATCGGTCTCCTAGAAAAATGCTCTTTGAACTTCTTAGAATCGTCAAGAGCCGAAGAAATATACTCAAGAGGAGAAATTAGAAGATCTTCCTCATTTTCTCCTTGTAGCTCAGCTTCAGGAGGAATTACTAGTAGTAGAGTAGGAGCATTGGAAGTACATGCTTGGCCTCTTGGAATTCCTTGCCTTGGCTTCTTCAAAATTAGTGCTTCATCAAGCATATTTGCCATTATTTTGTTGAGCCTAGCTTTATATCAAGCTTCTTGTCTGTCTCTCTCAGTCCTAGAAGGTGTATCAGAATCAAAATTAGAACTGGGAGGAGTAGGAGGAGTTTTAGATTTTTCCTTTTCTAATGGACTCATTGATGCTGCTCTTGTCATTCAACGAGTTACTCTAGGCTCTTGAGTTACAATACCCTTAGCCTTTGGCTGAGGTTTAGGTAGAGCCTTATCTTGAATCTTCGGTCGTGGATGCTTCTTTGGCTTAGGTTTGTCAAATTTCTTCGATCTCTTGGGAGGAGGAGGAGATGGAGTTCTAGATGACTCCTCTTCACAATCAGGTTGCTATAGTTGATTTTTATTTAGGTTTTATAGTTTCCCTTGATATTTAATGAAGTGCTTGTACATAGACTTTTTCTTCTTTTTGTCCGTCACCTAAAATTAAAAAGATCTAATTAAAATTAAAAATAAGGTAAAACTAGATGAATGTGACAAAATTATAACCACCTAATTATAAATCAGGAAATTTTATAGCTTTTCATTGGAAAAAAGGTAAATTTATAGCGAATTGCATATTAATTTCAGAATGGGTTAATATCATTATTGATCCCTATTAAATTTTGATTTTGATCCATATACTTTAAAATTGTTGGTTTTGTCCCATATAGTTTCATAAGGACTTAGTATGAATTTAAGCATAAAGACTAAAACCAAACCTTATAAAACTATAGCAGAAAACCCATTTGTAGGTATATTTTTCTTTAATTTTTAATTTGGTACTAGTGTATTTTTTCCTACTAAGTATATGCATTAATTTTGCTCTGTTAGCGTCATTCACTAGTGCAAAAAAGGGTTTTAAGACCGGATAAAAGAGACATCGTAAGACCGGACCCGCGACCGGTCTTGTTCCAGCCGGTATTAAAAGTCCACATTTAAGACCGGACACGAACCGGTCTTAAAGAAACTCTTTTAGACCGAACATTTAAAACATTAGGTCTTAAAAGTCGTACTAAATAAAGCTGAAATATTTCTTGTTTGGTCCTAAAACTCAACTTTTAAGACCGGACAAAAACTCGGCCGCTCTTAAAAGATCAGAATTTTAAGACCGGACAAAAATAAATCCGCTCTGAAAAATAGCAGCTTCTAAGACCGACGACTAATTATACGCGGTCTTAAAAGACTGACTTTCAAGACTGGATGGTAAATACATCCGGTCTTAAAAATTGAATTTTTAGACCTGACGTATAAATACACCGGTCTTAAAAGACCAACTTTTAAGACCGGCTTAATATCAAACATGTACATATGACCTTTAAGACCGGACATATAAATACATCCGGTCTTAACAGTTGAACATTTAAGAGGGCGTATTTATTTCCGGTCTAAATTTTCCCGATTTTTTCCCTGTTTTGTTCTTCCCGATCATATATATACACAAATCCACCACCCAATCCAAGACATAAAAGTCGATACTTTAAGCTACAAGCTATGAACAATTATGAATAAATTGAATTGGGAAAAAGAATACAAATATTATTCACCATGAGTTATGTGGCTTCTTAATTAATGATCATACTATGACTACAACACCTAAATTAATTTATACAATAAGATAACTTACTTACAATGAAAATACAATAAGTTACAAATACAACATACATGCCCAATGTAATATTCACCATGCCTTCGTCTGATTCCCACCCAACAACGTAACATCCTCTTTTATAACATGCCCCTTTGGATCGGATCCTACCACAAAAATAAAACAAGAACAAACTTCATAGTCAGTGACATTGTTTAAGAACATAAAAGGAATATAATATAGTTAAAACCTTAAATTTTTCAAAAAATTCTGCATATGAATATTACCTTATAAATTGACTCTTTTATAAAGTGATATCCTCCCATATCCCTTCTTGATGATCATTTCTTATGTCGGGTTCATTATCCGCTTCATCTTCTTCGTTCATGTCAGGTGAGACCCCTTGAAAAAGGAGTACTCTCGGGAAGACCATAATTTGAATGACTTTCCTCATCAATATCAATGACCCTTTTTCCTTAGAGAGCTGAGACCACATTTTATTTTCTTGATCGGTGATATAGAACACTTGTTTCGCACGGGTGCGCCATAATAAAAGGTTCATCTCCAAAACTTCTACCATTGACATCGACTAATGTAAATCCTAGCCGATTGATCTGAACACCATTATTGACATTAACCCACTTGCATTTGAAAATGGGAAATCTAATTTTAACATAGTCCACCTCCCAAATCTCTTCAATAACCCCATAATATGGCATGACTGCCAATAAAGGCCTCTTGTCTTTCAAACTGGAGAAGTGCATAGATTCAGCCTCTAACATAACACCATTGTTCTGGACGGTGCTCCTATCATCTAGGGACTTCGTGTAAAATGTATAACCATTGATCACATACGAATTCCAACTTATGACATCAACTTCAGGACCATGTGCTAACCATTTGATTGTATCATAAACACATTCCTCTCCCTCGACCTTTTGCTTGAACCAGTTTCCAAAAGTTCTGTTATGCTCCCTAATCAACCTTTGTTCAGTCATTCGATGATTTTCTTTCCTTACAACTTCTTTATGTGCAAGCATTTATGCTTGGCTTGAACTTCATCAACATTATTCAAGATGTATAAGTGGACTTGTGACAATTCATCAAGATCCACACTTGTAACATCCCATTTGAAAACGGCGGATTTTTTTTTTTTTTTAAACGTTTCCAAATATTTCAAGCAGAGTAATCAGAGTAGAGCATTGGAGCGAAAGAGTAATCGATTCATAACAAACATCCACCACGTTGTAACATTGTAATGATTACATTAATCCTAGAGTTTGAAGGTGAATAAGCGAAAGCGGTAAAGATAGATAAGTCTCGGGTCGTACGTCATCGCTGCTTGCCTCGATCTTCGATCCGTATTCCTCCGGATCTCGATGTTATAGCCTGAGATTCAATTCACCGCATTGAATCTCGGGTAACGGATTAATCTCAAACCCAAACAATACAAAGATCTGAGATAGCAGATATTCTAGACAATACAACAAAGTATATCACTACATAAGCATACAAGCAGATGCATGATCATTATGCCGACAAAACATAAGCATTACGCAGTATGTAAAGCCCCACAATGTAAAACAACAATATGACTTGCACTATTCACCGGTGCCACGATACCACTCGTGTTCTCGCGCTAGAAAAACATACGGCGTTATCATGACTATAACCCGTGTAAAACCTGCTCCGTATATCGGTCTACGAACATATCTATCACATATATATGCATTTAAGAAGTACAAGATTAGTGTTACAAGACGCGTCCGTACCTTCGTTGACGACGTTAGGTACTTCGCGGAAAAACGTACTTTTTACGGAAAAACGTGAAATGTTCGGCGAGCACGTCGGGCAACAGAACGGGGCAAACAAATCGAGTTTCGATGCCCTATCGAGTAATATCACTTTCATTAGTGATTTGACATCATAATCGGCATTTTAGGTAAAAATTACCATTTTGCCCTTCTACCCCTAATTTGGCGGAATTTCGCTTAACTTCGTTACTTTGACCGTATGCCATTTCAAAATTATCCCCACTATGTTTTTACCTCGTCGGGCATCTTTCAATGCAATGAGGCATAAAAACAAGCATAGGAACAAATTCGAAACTTCCTAGATCAAAACAACAGGTTCTACTATAACTACCGAAAGAACTACGGAAACTAAAAGCTAAGAACAGGAAGAACTTACTCGGAGCTAAGGCAAAACTTTTGCAGAGCTTCTCACTCTAAGTTTCGGCCAAGGTAGAGAGAAGAAAAGGTGTGAAGAATGAAGAAGGGAAGGGTGCTATTTATAGAAAAAGGGAGGGACAAGGTGGGTATTAACAAAAAGTCTTCAGAAATGATTCTGGCCATTGGATCTAGGGTTTTGTAAGATGCAATCTTGACCATTCAAGGTCTTGGCCGACCTCTTGGTCCCCCAAAAGTCAAAGATTGATTTTTCATCTTGCTTTATGGCCTCCTGGTCCGATAAAGCTACCCGATCGGTGTCCGTTTCGCGCGATTTCGCAGAAACTAAAAAATCCGGGCATGTAACTTTGAAGATCTTTTCATCCTCTTTCATATTATATATTTTGATCATCTTTTTTATCATATCCAGGTATTCTCCGGTGCGTCGGAAGATATTCGGACAAACGCGTCCGATTCTGAATAAATCGCTTCCGATAGAACCAACACGGACAATAATTCGTTGAATCGTAAAACGTCCGGTTGTTGTCTAACTTAATCCTGTGTTTGAAAATACGCAATTGTTTCTATAGGTTCTCACTTTGCCTATCGACTCTACTCTATCCGATCAACTTTTCGTCTTATTTGAAATTAGGGTTTTCGGTTGCGGAATCAACGTCTGGTAAATTCTTTCCTCGTGTAAAAATTTACTTGTTCTTAATTTGATCAGTCTGAAAAGACTTTTACCTCTCGGTTTACTGTAGAATTTATTTCTAACTTTTCCCCTGGCCCCCTATAAGTGACTCACCGCATTATATTATTATTTTATTCTAATTACCATTTTAATTATTTAAACAATTCTTTTTAATTAAAAATAACCATAATTTCGACCCCCTCTTTTAAAAATTCAGATTTATTTATTTTTCTATAATTTTTTCCATTTTTTAAAAATATAATATTTTTTACCAAAAATTCGTTTTACCCCCGCGTTAGGGCTTAATCGGGCCTAATTTCTTCGTTTAGTGATCTTTTCGGGATCAGGTTTCTTCATATATTTATCTTTACTAATTTACAGTATATTGTTATCTTTCAAACTTCTATCCGATATTGTCATTTTATATCCTGTGTAAAATATTAAAAATGTTTACCCCATCAAGTTACTTTATGATTAAAATGCTTTTTAAAATTTTCTTCAAGTTATTTCCTCCGAAATAATTTATTAAATTCTCATAATTTAGGGATATCACTTCCATATTTTTCTCATAATTTTTCATGATCTTTCGTATTTATCATAATACTTTTTAAAATCATTTTTATCACCATTATATCATTTTTAGTCATTTGTTCATCGATTTTCCGTAACTTTTTCAACAATTTACTCTATAATTATAACAATTTTCTATAATAGTTTTATCTCGTGAATTTACTTCATTAAAATATTCATTAATTTTCCTTTATCTCGAAATTCAGATTTGCTAAAATCCGGGTATTACATTTCTCTCCCCTTAAACAAAATTTCGCCCTCGAAATTTAATCTATACTCACTAGACTACGGGCCATAAACTCGGGTACTTCTCCTTCATGTCACTCTCGGTTTCCCAAGTTGCCTCGTTTGATGACAAACCCTTCCGAGACCACCTTCACTATCGGTATAGTTTTAGTCCTAAGCCGTTTCTCCGGGCGTTCGAGAATTTGCTCCGGCTCGACTACAAAGGTGTTATCATGCCGTACTTCAACATCATCGTACTTTATGACATGATCTCGATCCGGTAGGTATTTCTTCGGTTGTGACACGTGAAAAACATCGTGGAGATTACTCGGGTTCGGGGTAACGCTAGTTGATACGCAATCTGGTCCTCGCTCGGCTAACACTTCAATTGGTCCAACGTAACGTGGACTAAGCTTCTTCTCTTCGGTGTTCCGCCGACACCGGTTCATCGGAGATAATTTCGTAAACACATGGTCTCCGACTTCAAACTTCAACGGTCTTCTCCTCTTATCTCGCATAGCTCTTCGTCTCGTGTGCGCAAAGAAGGAGTCTCTTCTTGATCGAGCGATCGCTCGGAGGTCTCTTTTAGCATATCCGGTCCAAGCAACCGCTTTCGACGATTCGTCTGTCCAAAGATAAAGGCGATTGGCACTTTCGCCCATACAAAGCCTCGAACGGGGCCATTTGTATGCTTGAATGATAACTATTGTTATACGCGAATTCCTGCTAGTGAGAGGTGTTCGTCCCAATTTCCTTTGAAGTCGGGGCACATGCTCGCAAACATATCCTCCGGCGTACGTATCGTCCTCCCGATTGACCGTCGGTTTGAGGGTGATAAGCCGAACGAACTTCAGCTTGGTACCCATTCCTTCATGTAGTGCTTGCCAAAGCGGGATTGGAATCGAGTATCCCGATCGAGATAATACTCTTTGGGACTCCGTGCAGTCTCACGATCTCTTTGATGTAGATTGCAGCCAATCGTTCTGGAGAGTAGTGGATGCTAATGGGTATGAAATGTGCCGACTTAGTTAATCGGTCAACGATCACCCAAATGGTATCGTGATGCCTGATCTTAGGTAGACCTACCACAAGATCCATGGTCACATTCTCCCATTTCCACTCCGGCAGTTCTAGTCCTTGAGAAGACCGGGGGGTCGCCGGTGCTCAATCTTTACTTTACGGCAAGTTAGACACCCGCCTACGCATCGAGTTACGTCTCTTTTCATTCCCAGCCACCAAACTTCGGCCTTCAAGTTCTGGTACATCTTGACCATTCCGGATGCGAGTGTACTTACTCTTATGAGCCTCATCCAAAAGATCTTCCGCTTCGCAGTTCATCAAGCGGCGGTATGTAAATGCGCGTTTTGTGTCGACCAATCCACTCGATGAAGGTCGTGGTCTTGGGTTTCACCTTGAGAGATCTTCTCCCGCACGGAGATTGCCCAATCATCTTGTCTCGAGCTTTATCAACTTCATCTCTCGTGTCGTACTCCCTTGACTCACAAAAAGATTTGCAAGGTAGGCGTCACTTGGTGCGTTGAAATTCATGCATTTGGTTTGAAAGATTCGGAGTCTCGAAATCTTCAAGTAATTTCGCTCTTGTATCATCATGTATGACACTTGCACCTTCTTTCCGCTTAGAGCATCGCAACAACGTTTGCTTTCCCGGGTGATACTTGATCTCCGAGGTTGTAGTCTTTCAAAGAATTCCATCCAACGACGTTGCCTCATATTCGGTTCCCTTTGATCAAAGAGATACTTCGGAGTGCTCTTGTGGTCGCAGATAGTTCTACGGTCGCACCGTACGGATAATGCCTCCATATCTTCAAAGCGAACACGATGGCGGCAAGCTCCAAATCGTGTGTAGGATAGTTCGACTCGTGAGGCTTCGGTGACGAGAGGCATAAGCCACCACTCGCCCAATTGCATTAGGACACAACCCAATCCTTGCCCACCGGCATCACCGTAGACAACATATGTCTCATCGGGATGCGGGATTATCAATACCGGTCCGTAGTCAACCTCTCCTCGCCTCTCGAAAGCTCTCCTCACAGTCATCTCCCCATACAAAGGGTTGATTCTTCCTCGTAAGCTTTGTCAATGGTAGGGCAAGACGCGAGAAATCCCGTATAAATCTGCGGTAATATCCCGCTAGACCTAGAAAACTACGTATCTCCGTCATTGTCTCTGGCCTCTTCTAGTCCAGAACTGCTTCCACTTTGCCTGGGTCAACAGCAACTCCGCCGCTAGATATCACATGGCCCGTAAATCTCACTTCCAGCCAAAATTCGCATTTGCTCAACTTTGCGTAGATGCTTCTCTCTTAGTATGTTCAATACTAGGCGCGGATGTTCTTCATGCTTTTTCGCTTTTGGAATAGACGAGTATATCGTCAATGAACACCACCACAAACTGGTCTAGGTGTTGTCGGAAGATACGGTTCATGTAATCCATGAATACCGCAGTGCATTTGTTAATCCGAAGGGCATCACAAGGAATTCATAATGCCCATATCTCGGGTTCGAAAGGCGTTTTGGAAATATCATCGTCTTTGACTCGAATCGATGATATCCCGAACGTAAATCAATCTTTGAAAAGATAAGTGGAACAGATAACTGATCCAAAAGATCATCAATCCGGGAAGTGGATATTTGTTTTTGACGATCACTTTATTTAGTTCACGATAATCGATGCGAGTCGAAAACTTCCATCTTTCTTTTTCACAAACAAGACCGGGGCTCCCCAGGGTGATACATCCTGGTCGAATGAACCCCTTCTTCGAAGTTCTTCCACTGTTTCTTCAACTCTTGCATTTCATTTGGAGCCATACGATACGGTGCCTTTGATATTGATCCTGTGCCAGGCATCAATTCAATATTGAACTCCACCTCTCGGATAGGAGGTAACTCAGTGAGATCCTCCGGAAATACATCGGGAAAATCATTCACCACAGGGATATCCTGGAGTGAAAGTTCGGCTTCTGCTTTAACCGAAAAGAATACCATGTAGGCATGGCATCCCTGTTTCACACATCGATCAACTTCTGTAGCGGAGAGGAAGCTCAGGCTCACATCAACCTTGTCTCCGGGAAATGATATCTTCTTCTTGCCACAATCGATCATTGCACCGTTGGCTGTTAGCCAATTCAGACCGAAAATGACGTCGATGCCGTGAAGAGGTAGACGGATGAGATCTATCTTTGACACTCATCCATCCACGTTAGCGGTACAGTTCATACACGCGTCAGAAGCTAAAGATTTTACACCCCGGGTGTAGACACTACCAGATCAAAAGGTAAACTACGGGCATGCATTCCTAAACGACTTGCACAATCATAAGATATAAACGAATGATCGGCACCCGAATCATACAATGCTTGCAATTTATTCCCATTAAGATAGATGGTACCTTGGACCATTTAAGGCGGAGTATCGGCCTTGGTGTTTGTCAACGCAAAGATCCGGCCCGGCGCTACGAGGTCTTGCCTCCGCAGCCTTCTCGGGGCAATCCCGCTAATGTCCGAGACTTCGGCACGAAACAGACTTGTTTCCCATCATAGTTGGCTCCTGGATGGTACTTCTTGCATTTTGGACACGTCTGGGATCCCGGCTGTTTGGGGTAATTCATTTGTCCAGTTTGGTAGGGTTTCTTGTTTCTGCCTCGGTTATCGCTCCAAGGCGCCTTTCTCTTCTGTGAGGAGCCTCCGCGGTTAAACCCACTGCGGGTTGCATTGTTTCCTTCTTGGCCTCGGAATTTGCTCTATCCCAATTTAGACTCTGTTTATCTAAACTTCAGACTATTCGCTCCGGAACTTTTTTCTATACATCGACTGCTCCGCTTAATGATCGAGAATTCGCTCAGGATTGACCGTAAAGATCTTGTCACGTCGTACTTTGATATATAGTATTTCCCGTGGCACCCATATACCGTGGTCAACACTAGATATCAAAATGTCTCCATGGCGCCCATACACCATGGTAACACAAGATACCTTAAATGTTTCCATGGCGCCCATACACCATGACAACACAAGATACCTCCTACTTAATGACACGGTCGCGGTTCGGTTGTAGTAACCAAGAGATATGCATCGGAAACTAAAATTTTCGCGGCAAGTAAGATAACTATTTATCAAACCATAGGGAAAACGTTAGATTTAGGAAGACAATGATTAGTCTATCGTAGACTTTATCACACTAATACTACAAACGAACGGACACTCGTACTATTTCCCCTCGTTCGGGATTTCGTTGATTCGGTCTACTTAGAAACGGGTGCAATTTCGTATCGGAGTTCCTCTACATGAGTCAAATACTGCATGTATCTATCCTTGTTGGTCTCGGAGTTTCATCGGCGTGGCCTAGCTCCACATATAAGCTCGCTAGGACGAATAGTCGTCCGAGTACAAACGACGATTATCGAATTATCGTAAACGATATCAAATATGAATATGGACGATGGATTTACCGATTCTCGGGTTAGAATGATGCACCAACAGAGGGTGGTACACCGGTTCAGAATGGTATACCAGTCCGGACTGGTACACCGACTTAGGGCTATCTTAGTACTCATTTTCAAAAATGTGCTCACAATTTAAAAGGCTTTTTGAACATAACTCCGTTATCCGAAGAACGGCCGATAAGTGTCTATCATGGGGACCTCACCAACTCTACGGCGACCGATTGGCCACACCCACATAGACTAGCCTTAACTGTCCTACCATACTATCCGTAATAACATAGTCATATCAATGCCAGGACTACTGCTCTGATACCATAAATGTAACATCCCATTTGAAAACGGCGGATTTTTTTTTTTTTAAACGTTTCCAAATATTTCAAGCAGAGTAATCAGAGTAGAGCATTGGAGCGAAAGAGTAACTGATTCATAACAAACATCCACCACAGTGTAACATTGTAATGATTACATTAATCCTAGAGTTTGAAGGTGAATCAGTATACAGATAACAGATATTCTAGACAATACAACAGTATATCACTACATAAGAATACAGCAGATGCAAGATCATTATGCCGACAAAACATAAGCATTACGCAGTATGTAAAGCCCCACAATGTAAAACAACAATAACAGCTTGCACTATTCACCGGTGCCACGATACCACTCGTGTTCTCGCCGCTAGAAAAACATACGGCGTTATCATGACTATAACCCGTGTAAAAGCTGTCGTATATCGGTCTACGAACATATCTATCACATATATATGCATTTAAGAAGTACAAGATTAGTGTTAAGACGCGTCCGTACCTTCGTTGACGACGTTAGGTACTTCGGCGGAAAAACGTACTTTTTACGGAAAAACGTGAAATGTTCGACGGCACGTCGGGCGGCGAACGGCAACAAATCAGATTTTTCGATGCCCTATCGAGTAATATCACTTTCATTAGTGATTTGACATCATAATCGGCATTTTAGGTAAAAATTACCATTTTGCCCTTCTACCCCTAATTTGGCGGAATTTCGCGAACTTCGTTACTTTGACCGTATTCCATTTCAAAATTATCCCCACTATGTTTTTACCTCGTCAGGCATCTTTCAATGCAATGAGGCATAAAAACAAGCATAGGAACAAATTTAAAACTTCCTAGATCAAAACAACAGTTCTACTATAACTACCGAAAGAACTACGGAAACTAAAAGCTAAGAACAGAAGAACTTACTCGGAGCTAAGGCAAAAATTTTGCAGAGCTTCTCACTCTAAGTTTCGGCCAAGGTAGAGAGAAGAAAAGGTGTGAAGAATGAAGAAGGGAAGGGTGCTATTTATAGAAAAAGGGAGGACGGGTGGGTATTAACAAAAAGTCTTTGAGAAATGATTCGGCCATTGGATCTAGGGTTTTGTAAGATGCAATCTTGACCATTCAAGGTCTTGGCCGACCTCTTGGTCCCCCAAAAGTCAAAGATTGATTTTTCATCTTGCTTTATGGCCTCCGGTCGATAAAGCTACCCGATCGATGTCCGTTTTCGCGCGATTTCGCGAAACTAAAAATCCGGGCATGTAACTTTGAAGATCTTTTCATCCTCTTTCATATTATATATTTTGATCATATTTTTTATCATATCCAGGTATTCTCCGGTGCGTCGGAAGATATTCGGACAAACGCGTCCGGTTATTTTAAATCGCTTCGATAGAACCAACTTCTGGACAATACATTCTGAATCGTAAAACGTCCGTTGTTGTCTAACTTAATCTGTGTTTGAAAATACGCAATTGTTTCTATAGGTTCTCACTTTGCCTATCGACTCTACTCTATCCGATCAACTTTTCGTCTTATTTGAAATTAGGGTTTTCGGTTGCGGAATCAACGTCTGGGTAAATTCTTTCCTCGTGTAAAAATTTACTTGTTCTTAATTTGATCGATCGAAAAGACTTTTACCTCTGGTTTACCCGTAGAATTTATTTCTAACTTTTCCTGGCCGCCTATAAGCCGACTCACCGCATTATATTATTATTTTATTCTAATTACCATTTTAATTATTTAAACAATTCTTTTAATTAAAAATAACCATAATTTCGACCCCCTCTTTTAAAAATTCAGATTTATTTATTTTTCTATAATTTTTTCCATTTTTTAAAAATATAATATTTTTTACCAAAAATTCTGTTTTTACCTCGCCTTCGTTAGGGCTTAATCGGCCTAATTTCTTCGTTTAGTGATCTTTTCAGGATCAGGTTTCTTCATATATTTATCTTTACTAATTTACAGTATATTGTTATCTTTCAAACTTCTATCTTCGATATTGTCATTTTATATCTGTGTAAAATATTAAAAATGTTTACCCCATCAAGTTACTTTATGATTGAAATGCTTTTTAAAATTTTCTTCAAGTTATTTCCTCCGAAATAATTTATTAAATTCTCATAATTTAGGGATATCACTTCCATATTTTTCTCATAATTTTTCATGATCTTTCGGTATTTATCATAATACTTTTAGATTTGTTTTTATCACCATTATATCATTTTTAGTCATTCTGTTTCATCGATTTTCCCGTAACTTTTTCAACAATTTACTCTATAATTATAACAATTTTCTATAATAGTTTTATCTCATGAATTTACTTCATTAAAATATTCATTAATTTTCCTTTATCTCGAAATTCATTTGCTAAAATCCGGTATTACAACACTCTTTACCAAAGCCCCTCATCTACCCCCTTCAGCATGCTGATATTTTGGAAGCCCAATATGTCTTACTTTAGCCAAATAATTTTGACAAAATTCCATGTCTTCTTCAGAAACATATTTCTGAACAATTGATGCTTCTGGCCGGTATGCGTTATTCACGTACCCTTTTAGGAATTTCATAGATCTTTTAATTGGGTACATCAACTGTAAATGGATAGGGCCGCACAACTTTATCTCCCTCACTAGATGAACAATAAGATGAACTATGATGTCAAAAAATGTAGGAAGAAAAAGCTTCTCAAGGTGGCACAAGATAAGATATCCTTCATTCTCCAATTCATCCAACTTTTCAATCTCGAAAACTTTACTACAAACCGCATTGAAGAAGACACAAAGTCTAGTCAAAATGACATGAAGATCATATTCGGGGATGCCTCGAATAGCTACTGGGAGTAGCTGTTGCATCAAGACATGACAATCATGAGACTTTTGGCCTACTAATTTCAAGTCCTTCATCAATACAAGCCTCTTAAAATTTGAAGAATACCCCGAGGGAACTTTTGTGCCATGTAAACACTCACAAAAACTTTTTTTCTCATCCTTAGACAAAGTATGAGAAGCCGGGGGACAATAAGTTCTCTTCACGTATGGCCTTGGATGTAAGTCTTCGCGTATTCCCATTACTTGCAAATCCAATCTTGCCATCACACCATCCTTGGAACTACCTTGTATGTTGAGGAGCGTGCCAACAATACTATCATATACGTTTTTTCTCCACATGCATGACATCAATACAGTGTCTCACATCAAGATTGCGCCAATATGGAAGATCGAAGAATACAGATCTCTTTTTCCATATATTTGTTTCTTTTCTACTCTTTGCGGTCTTACCAAGAAGATGACACGATATTTTTCACCTTTTCATAAACTTGCTCCCTAGTCAATGCCACCGGAGCATCTTCATACTCTTGGCCACCAAAAAGGCTTTCTTTAATCGACGATATGGGTGGCCCCGTCTAAGAAATCTCCTATGTCCAAGATAAACCGTCTTTCTTCCATGTTGAAGTTGATGGTAGCGTGTGCCTTCTTCACAAACCAGACATGCTTTATGGTCTTTTACACTATACCTTGACAAGTTCCCATATCTTTGGGAAGTCGTTTATAGTACAAAATATCATGACTTACAATTTAAACACCTCCTTCTTGAAAGAGTCAAAAACATCGACACCTTCTTCCCACAACTCCTTCAAGTCTTCGATCAAGGGCTGAAGGTAAACATCAATGTCATTTCCGGGTTGTTTTGATCCCGAAATCAACATAAACAGCATGATGTACTTTCGTTTCATGCATAACATAGGAGAAAGTTGTAAATAATAAGGAGCACAGGCTATGAACTATGTATACTGCTAAGGCTTCCATATGGATTCATGCCATCCGTGCTAAGGGCAAGCCTAAGGTTCCTAGGTTCTTCACCGAAGTTCGTAAATAAATGATCAATTTTCTTCTATTGAGAAGAATCGGCCGGATGTTGAAGCTTTCCATCAGAAATCCTCTCATCTGTATGCCACCTCATATTGTTTGCATCATTTTCATTCGCAAACAACCGTTTGAACCTTGGTATGATTGTAAGATATCACAACACTTTTGCAGGCCCCTTATTTGACTTATACCTTGGGGTTTCACATATCGGACAATTCTGCTTCTCTTCAAACTCTTTTCTATACAATACGAAATCATTCGGGCATGCATGGATCTTTTTGTACTCCATCCCCAGTGGACAAAGTATTTTCTTAGCATCATAGTATCGATGCAGCAGCACATTCTCATCCAGAAGCATGTCCTTAAAAGCCTCAAGCATTTCAGAAAAACTTTTGTCGATCCATCCATGACGTGCCTTCAAGCTTACCAATTTCAATACAGCGTTCAACAATTGGTATTTTTTACACCCAGGGTATAGTAGGGTCTCTGCATCACTGCACATATTACCATATGCATGTGATTAATGAAAAGCTTCTTCTCCTACATCACGAATAATGTCCTCTATGCAATCATCCATATCCGTGTCATTATCACCAAAGGCCACATCCCCATGTTGAGACCCACTTGGTATTTTTTCACCATGCCATACCCATATTGTATAAGTCTTACAAAATCCTTCACAAATTAAATGTGTGTGTATAACTTCTCGTGAGACTTAGTCGCTCTCATTCAAACATTTTACACAAGGGCAATAAAACTTCTCACTATCATCATGGGCATTTTGTTTAGCAAATTCTATAAAGTCCCTCACCCCATTTCGATATTCAACACTCGTCCGTAACGCAGAGTTATCCAACCGTGATCCATAGTAGAATTCCTATAGACGGAAAGATTTAACATATATAATCTGAAAAAATTGACACTTGCATATAAAATAAGGCAACACCAAATGCATATTTATGTTGAATCGGTTATGTCTTTTTTTTATTAGAGAAACTTGCCCATTAAATGCATAACGAAGAATCACTTTTGGTCATAAATGTATCACAATGAATCCAAGAAGCAAAATAAATGCATGACGAGGAAATTAAATGCATCGCATGAAGGTCTTGTGGACTCACTTGTAGCATATAAATTCAAATGCGTTTGCTGAGTCAAACTTGCACCCGCCACGAACGTTGATGTTGCAAACAGCAAAAGTAACCTAAAAACATTTGTTGGTCAGTTGGGTAGGTCTAAAGTGCAAATATAATCTTCAAAATACAATATTCATTAACAACAAAGAAACCCACAAGAACATTTCATCGATTTCGTTCAACCCTGAAAATCATAAAGTTATATAACCGAAACACCTCTTACAGCTTGGTCTATAAATGTTTAGCTAAGGAACCAGAAAGTGATTGTCGAGAGAGCAACGCAAAGCAGCGACGAAGCAACACACAAACACTGGAGACAGAACCTAAGTAATCACTTTCGGCGAGACAAGAGAAGTTCAGAGAGGGAAATTTAATATTTCGCGCGACAGAGACATGTTTTAGTATTTTTGATTTTATTAAGACCAGTTAATTATGAAGTAGCCGGTCCTAAATATATAATTAAATTCTTAAGATCGGAGGTTTAAAAAACTCCGGTCCTAATTTTTTATTATTCATTTAATTTTAAGACCGGAGTTTTATTAAACATCTAGTCCTAAAAGTCCTCATTTAAAAAAAAGAGAAGAGAGAGAGAGAGAGAGAGGATTGGCTTTGGCGAGCGCAACAACAACTGAATGAATAAAAAATAAAGGAAAACTAGAAAATAAGCTTCTTTAATTACTGGAGAATATGAACAAAAAAAAGACACAAGCTTAGTTCTTAATGCTTCATACATTACTGGAGAATATGCACGTACACAAGAAAAAATACAAAAGAAAAACAAGAGAAAATTATCAAAAACAAGAATTTGACTAAACATCCTAAAACTTATTATCCTCCAAAGCCTTGGCGATATCGGCGTAAAAAGCATTAACTTCCGCCGGAGATCAGCAAGTTCTGTCTTATTCGCATCGCCGCAATGCATCATTAGAGGAAAGAGGAGAGCGGTCGTGGTAGGCGCTACGGGGCCAACGGTTGGAGAGGGGAGCAGGAACCTCTTCATGGTCTGAAGGCTGGAGGGGGGTGCGGCAATCTCTTCATCATCCAAATAAAAATGGGTCCAACGACCCGAGACTCTTCTTTCACAATAGAACGCACTCTCGTTGGAGGAGGCGCACCATATAACGATCTACGGAAAGCACGAGCATCAGGAGTAAGAGTACCCCTACGAGCGGTTCTCTTGTATCTAACCATGGTTTGAGCAGTTGGGGCAGAGAGCCACGTAGTGTGGAGTTACGAGATTGTGATGAGTTAACAAAGACAGAGAGGTATGAGGAGTTTATATACTTTAAAAGCCACGTAGTGTGGAGTTACAAGGTATGAGAAGTTTAATAAGGACATAGAGGTATGAAGAGTTAATAAATATGCGGTCTAAAATTCTATTATTTAATTTTTTTCAGTTCAATTGATTTTAAGAACGACCTTTTATAATACATCCGGTCTTAAAAGTCTATTATTATTATTTTTTCAATCAATTCAATTACTTTTAAGACCGACCTTTTATCTTGTATCCAGTCCTAGAATTCATTTATTTTTTTCAATTCAATTTTTTTTAAAGTAAGAATTTTTTTCTTAAAAAATATTAGTTTTAAGAACGGATCTTTTACAATATCCGGTATTAAATGTTCATTCTTTTCAAATTACTCAGATAGCAGAGTCGTATCCTTACACTCTGTTCAAATGAATGATTCAGAGTCTCTTCGACTTCCAGATAAACTTCCCAACTAGGCGTCTCCTCATATTCTGAGGAACTATGCGTCTCCTCATTATTGTTTCCGGCGTTTCACATTGTTCAGGAAGGATTCTCTATTTAAACCCGATGTTACTTTACTTCCTTCACATTCTTCTCCATTACTTTAAAACCTCCACCGTAATGGCTGCTCCACCACCACGAGGTCCTCCACCACCACCAGGTCCTCCTTTTCTGTACCCTCCTCCGCTGCCTCCGAACCCGTCATTCTACCAGATGATGCAGCACCTCCTGGCCCGTGTCGATCATATAGACTAACGCTTGGGCCAACTGTTTCAAGTCTATCACGCCGTCAACAACAAGCTAACCGCAGTACTCGACGCCCAGGACGTTGAGTACGATCCTTCAGATGACGACGTTAACGACCTCTCCGACGACTTCCTCCCCTCCAACAACGATGGGGAGGAGTAGATGTTTTTATGTTTTTTTTTTTTTCGTCTTGCTTGCCATTCCCTAACGGGGCAAAAAGCATTAAAAAAATATAATAAATAAATTTATTATTGATTCCATATTCGATCGCATTATCCTTTTCATTATCTTTTTTTCTTTCTCCGACAAAAAGGAAACAAACAAAACATTGTCCTCATGTAAATCAATATTAAAAACTCGCAAAATACAGTTAAGAACATACAAAAAAAACAAAACAAAAAAATCGTTTACCTTATTCGAATAAAAACAAACAAAGTGACTATTCTTATCAAGGTTGGACCGTCATTGTCGTCATTTTTACCTCGCCCTGATTTGAATATTTTCAGTGTCCTTTTCATTATCTTCCTTCTTTTTCCGACAAAAAGAAAATAGACAAAGAAAAGGGAAACCGATAATGCTGCTCAACAGCAAGAGAGGTAACATCGACGACAAAGAGGGTCCTAGCTTGAGCAGAACGTCAGAACCTCGGTTGTCTTGAACCCTAATAATTTGTCTGAAAAACGAGTCAACATTTCTGTTTAAAGGAAAACTATTAAGACCGAACGTTTAACAAATGCACGGTCCTAAAGGTTAAGCCATATTTTTTAAAAAATGATATTTAAGACTGAACTTTTAGGAGCGGACAAATAACAAATATACGGTCCTAAAAGTCTCACCAAAGACTTTTAGGAGCAGATAATTAACAAATGTACGGTCCTAAAAGTCTAGTCATATTTTTATAATTAAACGTAGACTTTTAGGACCAGAAGTTTAAATAATATGCGGTTCTAAAAGTCTTGCCATATTTTTTAATTAAACGTAGACTTTTAGGACCGGATGTTCAAATAATATGTGGTCCTAAAAGTCTTTAGAAATAAACGAAGACTTTTAGGACCGGATGTTTTATAAATATGTGGTCCTAAAGGTCTCGCCATATTTTTAAAATAAACAAATACTTTTAAGACCATACTTATAACAAATATACGGTCCTAAAAGTCTTTTTTATGAACGAGGACTTTTAGGACTGGATCTTTAAAAAATATGCGGTCATAAAAGTCGCGAATACTTTTCAAGTCTCTTATTGCTCATTTACAACATCTTGTACCTCAAATTTCAAGCACTAAATAGCTAGAATGAATGAACGAATTCTTCGAAAAAATAAAAAAAATCATTATTGAATTACACATTGCGTATGTATATTTACAAATGAATTTAGGACTTAATTAGGTCATACAGATATTCACAAAACACATTGCGTATGTGCTCCACTTCATCATCAGGAAATGGAGCAGGACCGGCAAACCTCTATAACATCAAAGACAGAAATTGAATTAACTTGCATGCATATTTCATATGTAACGTTAAGCCAGAAACTAAATTCAGCCATCATATGTAACATCAAATACATTTACCTTTGCAGTTAATTTAGTCGTTCCTTTCGTGATAATATCATATATGTGTTTCATGACGTAGATGCCACATAAGTTGGACCCCGTTGGTTGCCAATGGGTCTAAAACAAACAAGAAATATATATAAAAGCTAGCATATATAGCTTATTGACCAAGTTCACAAGGCAGTGTGCCAGTGTCCAAATATGTACTAACCTGTGGTTTGAACTTTAGGATAAGTGGCCTGAGACCCACGCCTTTTGTTTACCTCGACTTGGAAGGTCCTCATGGCACTATCATCAAAATCACAAATTTATCAATAATGTTCACTGAAAATTCACAATAGAAATTTCAGACAAGAGAATCAAAATGACATGCTTACTCATTAACGGTCTGCGTCAACGTAGGCCCTGGATCACTGTGAGTGGAGCATAAGAAGATAAATTTATGATCCTCCATGCACATGAGGACCAATCGCGCGATGGCGGCTGAAAATTCACAGCAGTAAAGTACTCAGTGATATATGTAGCAGAATTATATTAAGTGGATTGCATACAAGAATTGTGATATGTACCCGTGGTAGTATGGAAACACATACACCTTTCTTATCACTTCACACACCCTCTTTGACATGTATTCTTGTCTCAACACCAAGGATGTTGTACTTGCATAGACTAGGCACAAGAATCCAAAATCATTGATTCTGCCCTATTCAACCAATTCTTGATGCATTAACCTACAATAATGACATCGATCAGGGAATTAGTATATATGTATGTGTGTCTAAACGATGCATTTAAATTATGTACTCATAGAATCGATACTTACTTCATAAACAGTTGAAGGATTGGATTAGTAAGCTCATGTCCGTAGAAGCGGCGGGGACGTTACATCTTTGTTGTCAATGTAAACCTCTTCAGGATGAGGGACGCCTACTACTTCATTGACAGGCCACAATTTATCTTTAAAATATCTTTTTTTTCCCAAATCGGATATTTTTTCCTTGGCAGTCAACTTAGCAGTAGGGGATGGAACTTGAGGAGGAGAGGATGCAGCTTGACGAAGGGATGGAACTTGAGGAGGAGGGGATGAAGCTTCAGGAGGAGTAGAGACATGTACAAGCTTCACTGACCAAGAGATGAAGGTTCCCTTGACATCACTCACAAGCTTCAGCTGATCAGTTGGAAGAGGGAGAGGTGCATCAATGATCACCTTTTCAATCGACACTCGACTTCATCATCGCCATTTGTTGGTGGTGTACAGTTGATCCCAAGTTGTGGACAGTCCCTTTTGCAACTAATCGTCTATGACTATCACGATCCTCCACATACAGGTCACAAGGTTGCTTTGACTGTCTAACAATGTAGCTCCCCCTAGTGCTCTACTACATAGGTGCAGGTGAATGTGTGACGGGAACACTAGTCTCTGGACGAGAGCTCAAAAGCAGCCTCATCTGATTCATTTCCTCCTTCATCTGGGATTGAAACATTGCTTCTTTAGCCGCTGCTTCCTCACTTAATTTGGCCAGCATCTGTTCCATCTCCTCCCGGGTAACCATACTTTGTTTGTGGCGTTTGGATTTACCAAAGTATTTCTTCAGGCCTGCCCATCCTCCAACCCCCCTTACACGCCCCGCGTGATCTGGTTTTCCGGTCGCAACAGTCAGAACATCATTCCTCCCGTCCGACACAAAAGATCCTCTCGCTTCTTTCTTTTTAAGATCTTCCCGTAAGATACGGATAACAAGAAGCTTAGTAATGAAACATGTTTAGTAACTAAAAAATAACAATAACGATACTTACAATTCTTTCAAAGAACTACACGAGTTTGTTCACTCGTGTAGGCGCCGCTGGCTTTTGCCGAATATGCAACCACAACTCCTCGCGACGTATTGGAGATGGTCGATCAACTATCGCGAAGGATTGGATTCAGCTTCATCTTCCAATCTCTTCCGCTTGGCCGCCATCAATTCTTTTTCGGCCATTTCATATCCGCCGCGAGAAGCCCTATGTGGCAATCATTCTTTCTCCCTATCTCCTTGTGTTTGTTTCCTTCTTTTCGTGAATCGAATTGAAAAAAACTATTAATTATGAATTCAGCCATCTCACTAACGTAAATTAGAGAACTTCGCTTCATATGAAGGTCAAACATTAGTCAAATTCACTTCATCAAGTTTCAACATTTTATTTAAGAAAGATGTAGAATTGTAGAAGAAATTGGGAGAAACAGAGGAAAGGGAGTTGCAAAAATCGCCAACTCGATCAATTCATTCATTCATCATAACTGGTTCCTATACATATTAGACTAACCTCTTATATATAGTTAGAGGCTTAACTCTTAAGGCCCAATAACAACCCGCACCGAAACCATTACAGTTAACATACTAACTAACTAACAAAGAATGTCTAACCACTACCTACTATAACGAACTAAGACTATAATAATGGTTTGACTCTTATGCCATTATTTTTTCCCTAATTACCTTCTTAGTATTTTACCTTTTCGTGGTTTACATATCGACTTGCATAGACAAAGGCAGGAAATGTATACTTCTATTCACACACCAAACCATTTAACTAACAGGATTAGATGAACACAATAACATTCACATATCCGCATAGGTTAATAAGCAAACAAAAGGGCAAACAAAACGAATATAAACTCACCGAGCTTCGAGTGAGTGGTCCGCAATCGAACAAATTGTTGCCAAGTTTGTTCATCAATAAATGTGTACTTGTCCCAAGGATTTTCTTCAGGCTGAACCTTGGCAAAAATATACTTGTTAGCTAGAAAGGTCTTAAACTTCCTCCACCCATCAACACAATAAGACAATGTCTTGTCTTTCAACTTCTGACAGTCAGGGACAGTGTATGTAAGCCGGATAGTGTCCCAAATAGGATCCTTTCCTGTGCCAACGTCCACATTTTTCCACTCATCTGTCAAGATGCTAACCTTGATGCGTACTAGATAGCCAACAAAACTAGTATATTTGCATTTCTCGGGACCGAAAGATTCCAACTTTTCATCAAACTGAATCTCCAGCCTTGACCCAGAAGTCCGACTTAAGGTTACATCCATCATTCGTGTGCCTCTTCTACCACGGCGTGCAAGGCGGTTACGAGGCTCATTGTGAGATGAAGAGGGTTCGTTCGACTCTCACACCGAATCGGCGTTCCGGAACACGAATAGAATCATTTTCACCTTTCATTTTTGAAACAGGAAGAGAGGTAATGCAACAGGAAGGGTTTCGCAACGTGAACAAAGGTTCTTCAGTGAGAGTAACAAAAGCTTTCGTGCGAAGAAATATTTATTTGGCGGTTCATTTTTAAGACCAGATAAACAAAGAGACGGTCTTAATAATTAATATTCAAGACCGGTCATATTAAAGTCTGGTCTTAAAAGTAATTAATTTTTTATCCGCGCTCTTTTTCTATATTTTATACCGGCCGCATTTTATGTCTGGTCTTAAAAGAATAACTTTTAAGACCGGCTTTTAAATATGTTCGATCTTAAAACTTTATTACCTTTATATTTAAATTTTTCCTTATTATTTTGGACCGTAGAAAATATTAGTTCGGCTGTGTGAGATTTCTCCATAAAGTAATTGATATTTGAATTTTTTCAATAACATTTTTAAGACCGGTTTGTTTTTTTAACGGGTCTGAATAATATATTTAAGATCTATGAAAAAATGATCCTAAGTATAAAAGTTCTTTATATTTACAAATCACACATTATCATACCTTTAAGGCAAGGCGTCGATAGTCTGGTCTAAATGAGGCGGTCTTAAAACCCTTTTTTGCACTAGTGATTGGCTCCAATATAAGGGTTAATGGTGATAATAGAGCAAAATTGCAGGAGCCAACGATGTTAGTATAGCAAAATTAATAATTTAAACTTTAAGAGAGAAACACGTACATATATGATATATCAAATTAAAAATTATGGGGAAGTATAGTTACTTGCAATATGATTTTCCAAACTATAAGGGTAAGAACCAATAATTTATAGGAACCGAAACCAAAATAATCACACAAGAAAAATATATCAGGCTTGGATTAGATTCCAATGTCAGCCTCTAATTTCAATTAAATGAAGGAAGGTTTCGCGACTTCCATTATTTGTTCCTTTATTTGTCAAAGCATGCCTTCTTTAGATCACAAGTTCCTTAATTTTTCAAGAATTTTAGAGGCAACTTTTACAGATCATCTATCTTAATTGAGCTTTCTTCCCTATCAATCAATGGATTTAATAGGGTGTCATCTACTGTGATCTATCAAGATATTGAGGAACTCATCTATAATTTTATTTGTAAGCAAGTTGGATTTTTTTTTTTTTTGTAATCTTTATGACATGAATTTTACTTTCTTTAAAAATTGCTACACTTTTGAGATTGACATGTAATTTATTTCACATGTTATTGCCTAACATAATCTTTTTTTTTTAATATGTATTTGACTTTACTGTAAAAAAATAATATTGACTCTTTAAAAAATAAATAAAGAGAGAAGGGAAGAAAAAGGAATGATCCCCGCATCGTAGATTCCGGCCCCCTCACGTTACAGTATATCCACTCCATGAGCGTGTTTCACAAGACGCACTGTCGTCCATTCGTTCCCGAGGATACGACAGGACCATGATCCCCTAGCGACCCTTCAAATGTCGTTTTATTACTTTCTCATGTGAAGCTTCCGCCAATCACCCTAAAAAATAATAATAATAATAATAACATAAAATAAAATAAACCTAAAGGCAAAGAAAAAGAAAGACGTCTACCAGTGGGGGGAGAGAATAGGAATGACATTGTCCAGAAAAATATTAATGAATTATTAAATCTTTGATGAGTCTTTTTTATTGTAACATATGACTATCGTTGTAAAAGAGGGGAAAAAAAGTATCATTATATTTTAGGCAATTCCAATAATTTGTCAAAAATGTTTTACTAACCCAAATTTAAATATTTTTAACTAAAGCAGTTTATGCTATGTATTTCATTTAAAATTTATTATTTTTAAAGAAATACAAAAAATGAAAATAGCATATTAATGGAAAATTTTTAGAAATAATAATATAGTTAAAGAAAAATCGGAATATCAAGCTGTAAAAAAATAAGAGACAACTTCTCTAGATCCACATACAGGTGAAATAAATAATATTAGGTACTGTATAAGAATTCTTGACAAGTTGTTCCAATGATACCGCCATAGGGGATGAGGCTTGAGATAAATATTCGGGAGAATTTAAATGTATAAATTTTTTGATAAATGTATATTTTTGAGCCAAATGTATAAAAAAAAATCCAATTTCATTAAATATTTAAGATTAAAAAAAAAAAATTGGGGGGCCATGGCCCCCATTGTATCCACCAAACTCCGTCTCTAGCTGCCACAATTATGAGGTCTCATGACATGTTTGTGTCGAGGTGTATTCAAATTGTATAAGATCATGCAAAAACTATGAAAAATCTCATTTTCTTAATAAGTCATAAGAATTAAGAGCAAGATCAAGGAAAGAATTGTTTGTTAATGTAATGTTATAATTTTCAAAAATACAAATTTAAGTACGTATCATTTCAATAATATATAACGATACATATTAAAAAAAATAAGAAACATATGGGTAAGAAAAACTAATGAACATAATAATATTAAAAAAAAATTAACTATAATATTCTTGTCTATGAAAAGAAAGTACGTACAAAAAGTGATATAATGAACATGAATTATGATTTTGGTAAAAAATATAGTAATTATGATTTTGGTAAAAAAAATATTAATTATGATCATATTTTTTAATTTCATATGAATAAAATTAACTATTAACCAATCACTTCACATCATTGACTTTCTGAAGGGGTTTTAGTCTTTGACCATAAAACTCTCTTCATACACATTGCTAAAGATTGAACTTCTTACTTCTGATTACATGCTTAAGGAATATAGCTAAGTGCCAATTGTGCTAAGCCTCATGATTAATTCATTTATATTTTATTGAGAAGAGACTAGGCTCTACACTGAGAATAACCCAAAAAAAACATAGAGAACTTGTTAAATAATTATAAGAGTAAGAGATTAAACTATTAATTCTTTGAGAATTTAAATAATAATTTTCTTAAAAAAGAAATTTTGAAAATCTAGTTGTTTCTCTTTTGTTTTTTCTATAAAATAATCATATTATATTGGGTTTAATGTTTCTACTTTTGCTGTAGAAATATTTTGTTTGACACACTCACGTAAAAGTGAGTAGATTCCATTGTAAAAAGAAGAGAGAGAAAATATTGGTGGGATCCACTCATTTTTATGTGAGTGTGGCAGAAAAAATATTTATGCAGTAAAAACAGAAACATTAAACTCTATTATATTATCAATAAAAGTAGAAATACACTTATGTAAGCACACATTAAACAATAAAACAGCACACACTAATGACACCCACTTATAAAAAAGTTCACAAGACACAATATAAAAACTTTAAATACACCAATTAAAACAATGGCTAAATTGAAACCTCTTCAACAAATTATGGGATAAAAGAATATTACTATCAATTTTCACCATCCTGAGCAAGACCATGCCAATAAAGGTAAAGAAATAACTAACAAGTTGTTGGTTGATGTGGTAATAACCAGTCTCATCTCGTAAAGAGGAAAACACAAATTCAAAATTTCTAAAATACACTTGTTAGAAGAAGCGAAAACCTTTTGCACTCCAAGTCTTAAAAGAGATTATAGCATTAACCAATTTTTTTTTTTAAAAAAAAAAAAAAGTGAAGAAATATGTTGTAAGTGCCAATCCCAAAGAGGGCAAAAGCCGACCTAAGAAAGTATAGTTTGCTAGTTGATCCCTTGGACCGACCATCTAAGTGGGTCATCCAGTGTGATCAATCAGGTAAGCCAAATCGGTCCAGTTTCATAACTCTTCACTTCTTTTTTCATTAAATATAGGGAAAATCCATCTTGGGGCCCTTTTTGGGAAAAGAAATCCAAAAAAGCGCCCAAGATTCTGGAAATCAGAAAAGGCCCTGCGCTCTTTTTGATTTTTCATTAAATGTTTTAGTTGTTAATGAAATTTGATATTGTTGTAAATACGATTTGTTTTAGTTGTAAAAATATTGTTGCAAATATATTTGTTTTAGTTGTAAACGGGGGGCTGATATTGTTGTAAATATGACTGTTTTAGTTGTAAAAATTTCATGAATTTATCCCTTTGGGATTTTTTTCCCAAAAAGGGCCCCAAGATAGATTTTCCCTTAAATATAGGTATTGTAATCATATTTGAGACACTCTCAGGCACTAAATATAAACACTTCTTCTAATAAAAATTTGAACCTTAATTCATTACGTTGGGAGGGAGTGAGGGACTAACAATTTCCGTTAAACTCAACTCATTTTTTTTTATAAGAAAAATTTTAGGAAGGGGTTGAAATTTCCTTTTCTGATCTAAAGCGAAAAGCTTTAGAAGAGTCATGAGTATCTTGGGTTAGAAAGATACACGCTTCCACCTCTTCCCCGCGTTTTTTACACGCTTCGAATTCCCCAAGATCTTCCCCAGTCTTTTAACCATTCCAGGATCGAACCCCCTCCCTTTAGATGAAAAAGTCGATCCCTTCGCCAATTGAACCAAAAAAATGAGGGTAACTCAACTCATTCATAAGTCTTCACTTCTAATTCTTCTGGTTGGGTACACAGTAACGGTTCATAATTGGACAAAGTCGGCCAGCCCAGTCCATAAGAGATACTTGGTCTGTGCCTCGGGAAATTTCGTGTGATGGAGTTTTGTGGAGTGCAAATGGGTGAGAAACTTGACCTCTTTGTCCATTCCTTGAGCATTTGTGTGGTGGTAATGCTATTTGTATATTATAAAGAAACGTTTGGGGCCCACATCCCCACAAAACAAACACCAAGTATATTAGTGAGTGAGCGATGCTTTACGTGGATCTTTTCGTGCTGCGTCTCTACTTTAATCTTAGCCGGTAAGCATGTTTGTGATCTAAAAAATGTTTATTTATGTATATAAGATAAAACTCATCTCACATATTTAACACCATAAATTACGATT
Source organism: Acacia melanoxylon (assembly GCA_019022615.1). Classification (NCBI taxonomy): domain Eukaryota; kingdom Viridiplantae; phylum Streptophyta; class Magnoliopsida; order Fabales; family Fabaceae; genus Acacia; species Acacia melanoxylon. The sequence goes on from JAFJYJ010000002.1 coordinate 2,212,946, forward strand.
GAAAAGCTACTTTTGAAGATTGAATCATTATTTCAAACAAATATGGAACCGTAATTAATTGAGCTTAATCACACTTTTTTTATGAATGTTATATTGATATATTCATGCAATATGATAGCGAGTTAGCAATGATTGGACAAGGTTATGTTTAGTAGAAAGAGTTAGAGCTTGTTTGGATGAGTTTTTTTTTTATTTAAAAAAAAATACTTTTTAATGCAAAAAAATGTTTTTTTATTAATTTATGTATTTAAATGATATTTTTTTTAAAAAAAAAAAGCAAAAGTCACAACAACAAAAAAGTTAAAATGCTTTTTTTTAAATTTCCAATTTAGAGTTTAAAAAAAAAATTTTTTTAAAAAGCCCATCTAAACAGGCTCTTAGTTTTTCATAATATAACAAAATCAATATTTAAATTTCTGTTAGAAAAAGTGTCTATATTTAGTACTCCCACTGGTCCTAATTATAGGAACACATTTTGGAGTTGGTCTTGGTCTTAATTATAGGACCAAGATTTAACTTTTGTCAATTTCTTCCTAAAATACCCTTATTGATACTTTCTCAATAATAATTTAATAATACACTTATATATTCTATAAAGTAAGTAATATTTGTAACTCATCAATATCATATACACTTCAATTATATTGTTTTTTTAATAAAATAATTTTGAGCATTTTTTTGTCATATTTTTCTCATATCACCCCTACTAATACTTTCTCCACAATAATTAATTTAACAATACACGTATATTCTTTCAAGTGAGAGATTCTACTTCATTTTTTATTTTTAAATAAAATAATTTTAATATTTCTTTAAATTGGAAAATTAGAATAAGATAATTAATGCCATTTCAAATTCTAAATTAGTCTATTTGCAATTATGAAGTTTCATTCTTTCCCGTATAAAGAAGATGATGATGCGGAAAAAGTCATTTTCATGCGGTCAAAGAAAATTATCTTTGTTTATTCAAAACAGAAAAGATATTAACATTGACAAATATTTTTTTACCAAGAAGCAAGATTTAAAATTTAATGAAATCACTGTAAATAAATAGGACCTCGTGTAAGAAAAAAAAAAAGGAGCTGGGAAGAGCAGTAAATTAGGGTGACAAATAAGGATAATTTTAAAATATAATTATAATTAATTAATTTAACTTCTCTTTAATCTCTCCAAATTCTCAGTAAAGTATTCTATAATTAAGATAGGAAGAAGTAGTTGATATTGTCTCAAATACAATTACCTCTAATAAAAAAAAATTTATGCTTATAAAAAGAAACGGCAAGATTTTTGAATAAATTATTAATCAAAAAGACTTGTTTTAAAATTTTATTTAGTGTTTCTTTTATTTTTATATATAGTCGTTGTTAAAGGCGGACGGTGACTCTAGTTTTGGCATGCTTTTTTATTTATGGTTTAAAATAAGTCCTGGAAACGTGGGAGAAACTTCACAGAATCGTGATCCAATTGGTCTCCTCTGTAGCGTCAGCGCTCACCATTTTATCAGGCCATCGTAAAATAATAAGGGAAAATTACTTTCAGGGCCTTTTTTTAGAAAAAAAAAAAAAAAAAAAAAAAAAAAAAACTTTAAAAAAGGCCCTCAGAATCTGACAATCACATTCTGAAATTTTTAGAATCTTGCGTGAATTGTTAAGCGAAATTTAATATAGTTGTTAATCTGCGATGATATAGTTATTAATGGGGCGATTTAGTTGTTAGAAAATTGTTGTTAATTTGATTTAGTTGTTAATGGCCTACCCGTTAACAACTATATCGATCTCCGTTAACAACTCACGCAAGATTTCAAAAATCCTTAAAATACCTGACGGGCCTCGGGATTGTCAGATTCTCGGCGCTCTTTTTTAATTTTTTCTCCAAAAAGCCTGAAAATGATTTTCACAAATAATTATAATAACAACAGCAGCCGCAGCATATTCTATGGCACTGAAAATAAAAGTGATAATTAAATTGGTGGGCGCCACTGAGTTAGTAGTCCAATGAGGATTATTTGGCCAAAAAAAAGTCCAATCAGGATTATTATCTTAAAATTACTAAATTAGAGAGGTTATAATTAAAATAAGGTAATTTAAATTAAATTAAAAAATATTACTGTGTTTGACTATGAAAAATAGTCATATTTAAATTGAAGCTACTATATTCCTCTAATTAAATTTTACATTATAAGGGACATTAACAAGCATACAATTAAATCTATTCATATATGAGTCATATAGGAGAATTTGTGTTGCGAGGAGTATTCATGAACCTCAAACTGAATACCAGATAATAATATCAAAAAAAAATCATATAAAGATATTAACTTCTTTCAAATTCAAGAACAAGAGTAAGTGATGAAGAAAATGTATATGGAATACACAACAATATGTAGAGGGTATTTTGCTACTAGGGATTTGGAAGAGGAATTTTTTTGAGTTGGATTTTTTAAAAAAAATGGATGTAACATCCCGACTTTTTAAAAGCAAAAGTATAATTTTTTTTTCATTTAAAATCATAGTAGAGCATTTGAGCGGAAGAAAGAATCGATATATAGATTCAAAAAGCGTAAGTTTGGCATTTTACAACATCGACATACGAATCGAGTGTTTCAAAAGTACAAAACATCGAAAGAAAGGCTTCCGCCGAACATCAAAAGTAAAGGACAACATCGGAAAGTCTTCATAGGGTCCTTGAACCCGCCGTTTCCTCTCTCCTGGTCCTCGGTCCTTCCGAACTTGATGCTAAGTTAAGAGCCGAGATCCAATTTACCACACGTTGGATCTCGGAATAGCATTAACCCTCATGTTTATGTATACACATACGGACAACCAGACATCCATAATATCAACAAGACAACAATCACTCTACCACAACCCATGCGGATGTATTGCCCCAAGCATGCGTACACATTGCACCCAAGATACGACCTATTGCACCCAAAGATACGGACATATTGCACCCGCGCCAGACCGACATATTGCACCCAGACCGACATATGCACCCAAAGATACGACATATCCTCTAACCGCTATATGCACTCGCCTAAAGATAACACCTCTACAACACACATACCACATATATGTAAACCATAAACATCGAGATAAGGTTACGGTACGCGAACGTACCTTCGTTGACGGTACTTCCGTCTAATACGAATCGTACTTTCTACGGAAAACGGCGAAATGTCCAACGGTGGTACGTCGGACGGCGTGTGACGATAAATCGAGTTTATGATATCCTATAAGAGTAATATCACCTTCATTATTGATTTGGCATTATAAGCGGCATTTTAGGTAAAAAAATTACCATTTTGCCCTTATACCCTATTCTATTCGGCGGAATTTCGCCAAAGACTTCGTTACTCTTACAAATTTTCTTCCCAAAATTTCGCGTAACTTCGACGCCATAATGATTTTCGAAAATCAAGACTAAAATACCCTTCCCATATGATATCCTAATCATACTTGAAAATTTAAAGGATACTCTAGCATTACTACCCCAATTTTGAAAGAGCTATAAAAGCTTCAACTTTTCGGAGACTCGATCCCTACTATGTTTTTACCTCTTCGAGGCATATTTTTCAATGCAATGAGGCCTAAAACAAGAATAGGAATCTCATCCCCTACTTCCTAGATCTAACTAACAATTCTACTAACTACCGAACTAAAGACTAAAGACCGAAAGACTTACCCGTTGAAGACTTTCTTCACAAATTTTCCGAGCTTCTCTCTCTTGTTTCTCACTCAAGATTTCGGCCAAGAGGAGTAGAGAATGGTGTGAAAAATGAAGACCCCCTCATGCCTTTATATAGAAAAAGTTTGGGTCCAATGTGGTAATTTTCCCTTCCAAGACTTGTAATTTTTCCCTTGCCCTTAACCATGTAAAATCAAAGCATAATGGTGTTTAATTCCTAGCCATGCAGCATGTTGGTCGACATTCAAGGCTGATTTGGCAGCAAACAATTGGTCCAAAAATGGTGAGTCAACTTGCTTTTTACGGGGGCTCTGGCAGGTTAAATGATTTTCCCATTCGGTCTCCGTTTCGCGTCTCTTCGGAGAAATCTCAAAATTCTGGATTCATAACTTTGAAGATCTTCTCTTCCTCATCAATAATATCTAATTTAACTTAGATTTCGGTCCCTTGTGGTTCCAACGTGATCCAGTTGAAGTTTTCTCAAAAAACGTGTCCGAACACGTCCGGTGTCGGAAATCGCTTTCGAATCATCAATCTCTGGATAATAATTCAATGATTCCAAATATGTCCAGATAATTATAAACTCATCTCTAGATGTTGAGTTATAATTATTTTCTTCAAATTCCAAAATATGACCATCGGTATTTTTCCCTATTTCGTCTTATTAGGAAAATGCGCCACCTAGGCCTCGGAATTTACTTAGGAAGAGGTCACTTAAAGGTAAAAACTCACCGATCAATATTTTACCTTGACTTTGGAATTCCTATTCCTGGTTCTCTAGATAGGATCCGTTTCCTATATATTAAATTACTATTCATCCTATTCAATTATATTATATAATATAACATGTGCTTTAATATCATGATATTAAATTTTTCACTCTTATCTTCCATTTGTTTGTCCATTTTCGGCTGAGCACTTTTTTTTTTTGATTTGTAAATATTTTCCATGATTTATTTAATTACATAATTAATTACTTAATGAAATTTTTATCAAAAATTCCACAAAATTCTCTTATTGGTCCATTCTTGCATTTAGGCTTAAAAATACCTAAACTCAACTATTTTTCACAAAAATCTCCAATTAATTAGTAAATATATTTTTACTAATTTCCAACTATTTTCCACTAATTTTTGAGCCTCACATAATTATCTCTAAATTTCCTTTGCTCGACTTAAGTAATTAGCCGAAATTACTTAATTACCTTATTATCACTAGTTGATAATTTTCTTAATTAGAATGCCCCATTACCTCCAAACTCTTGCATTAACACTTGTGTTTCCATGTCTCTTGTATTATTCTATAATTTACAAGGGTATTATTGTCATTACAATACTTTTGGGCATTCTTCTTCAATTTCTCCAAGTTCATAATTTATTAAATTACCATAATTAGAGATAATATATTCTCATAATTCAAATAATTATTTCATTGCCTTTTAGGATTTTTCACCATTTTCCTAAGTTATTTACCCTTCCTAGGGGTATTTTGGTCATTTTGGCACTTTGGCCCTTAAATTCCCTAATTCAAATTTCGGAGTATTACATTTCTCCCCCCGTTAAACAAAATTTCGTCCTCGAAATTTGTACTTAACCAACTATACTTTGTACTAACTAAACTCCGTCTTACTCTGACTGTGGACTATACGCGTCGGATCTTTACTTTGTCTGCCAGCTGCTCCTCCCGATGATCGCGAATTCGTTTTAGTTTAACCACTACGATTTTGTCATATTGTACCTTGATATATGATGTTTCCCCGTGGTTCCCATACACCGCGGTTAACACCACGATACCAAAATGTCTCCATGGTTCCCATACACCATGTTAACACAAGATTACCAAAATGTCTCCATGGTTCCCATACACCATGACAACATAAGATACCTCCTACTCAATAACATGATCACGGTAGAAAATAACGAGGAAACGCGGAATATATCACGGAGATGGTTCACGTATCATACGATTTAGTTGAATAACTAACACATAGTTCATGCAATGCATAGAGAAAATTCCTTACTAAGAGAGATAGTACCTTGGACCATCTCAGGAAGTTCTCTATCCCCCACCGGTGATTGCGTACATTCGGCCCGAGCTTTGTGGCCTTAACTTCGCAGCTACCTCGGGACAGTTGACACCGATGTGTCCGGGCTTCCCGCATTCGTAGCGAGACTCGCCTCTCAAAGCATTTTTCTCGGGACGGTTCGAAATGATGTGCCCCGGCTTCCGCATCCATAACAAACCCGTCTATCACCACAGCTACCGAGAATGGTACTTCCCGCATGATCCAGGACACGGTCGGGTTACCGGCATCCTCGGGTTGCTCTGCTTGCTCATCTCGGAATGATCTCTTGTTTTCCCTTTGCGAGTCACTCCATGGTGCCTCTCTTTCGCGAGGAATTCCCACTACGCCCTCGCTACGATCCGCACTACTTGTGCTTAAGTGCCGAGGTTTACGCAGCTCCTTTCTGTTTCGTTCAATCGATCGGCAAGATTCTACCGCTTGGGCTAGTTTAGGAACCGCCGAGACACCTGACCTCTTCTTTATCTCATATTTTAGCCCGTAAATCACCTATTTGACTTCCGGCTTTCATCATTGTCACGCTTCAAATAGGATGAATATCGTGATAAGTTGGTGAAACGGGCAAAATAATCATCGAAAGATTCCTCGGAACCTTGCTTTGGATGCTAAGAAACTCGTCTCCTTAATTACTTGTGTCGAGGGAGGAAAATACTGTTCATTGAATTTTTCCAGAAATTTCTCCCAAGTGACAGGGCAATATTGGGTTTGTAACGTTGTAGCGACGCTCTTCCACCATCGATGCGCATCCCCATCGAGTTTGTAAATTGCGAGTTGAGCCTTCCGATCATCCGGACACTCCATGACTTCAAATATCTTCTCCGGACTCAACAACCAATCCTCGGCCAACTCATTTTTCCCATGGAAAGCTGGTGGTTTGAGCTTACAAAATTGAGTGACCCAGTTTTGTGTGGTCTGTACAGCTCTCCCTCGTCGTGGAGGTGATTGGGACCTGTCAGATTCCTCAGTGTGCTCGTCACTTTGCTCACTTTCTTCCTCTTCCTCAGCATTTCGATCCTCTCTTTGTCTCTCAGCTTGTCTTTCCCGCCTTTCTTCCAGCAGTTCCTCAACAAGAGCCCTCGGTTCGTGTACGGTTCCTCTCATCTCCCGTATCTCATTCGTTACGGTTGGTTTGGTATTAGATCCACCCGAGGTTGTCTACCTCGTCCTCCACCACGACCCCGCCCCGGCCTGCGGGGTTCCGGCTCCTCTTAAATTCGCCATATTCCGTTCTTTTCCCTTCGTGCGAGAAAACGTTGGATTTTAAGAAAACAATGTTTAGTATATCACAGACTAATGTCTACACTACACTCGCACTTAACATTCACACTGTACATAGACTCTATCGTACCTAGCATTCCCACTACAAACAAACAGACACCCGTAATATTTCCCTTGTTAGGTTCTTGTTGGTTCTTTCTACTCAAAACGTATACGAAAATACGTGTCAGGAGTTCCTCTACATGAGTCAAATACGCATGTACGTGTCCCGGTTTGTCTCGGAGCTTCATCCGGCGTGGCCCGGCTCAAGTAGAAGCCCGGGCTAAGATGGAATTACCGTCAAAGACAAACCGACGATTATCGAATTATCGAATTATCGAGTTATCGAGATTGATATCGAGTTATCGGAATTATCGGTGCGATATCAAATATGAATATGGACGATGGATTTACCGATTTCGGGTTAGAATGATGCACCGACGAGGGTGGTACACCGGTTCGTAATGGTATACCGGTCCCGGACTAGTACACCGACTTAGGGCTATATCGTACTCATTTTCAAAACATGCTCTTTAAAAAGGCGTAGAGCCTAACTCCGTTACTCAACCAATTTGGCCGGGTAGGTGTCTATCATGGGAGCCTCACCGTCTTAGGGTGATCGATTGGCCGATCCACATAGCCTAGCCCTGCCTTCGGCACCAAAAGGTTTTTGGAATAACTTAGTCAGATCTATGCCAGGACAACTGCTCTGATACCAAAATGTAACATCCCGACTTTTTAAAAGCAGTATAATTTTTTTTTTTCATTTAAAATCATAGTAGAGCATTTGAGCGGAAGAGTAACTGATATATAGATTCAAAAAGCCGTAAGTTTGGCTGTTTACAACATCGTCAGTACGAAGAACCGAGTGTTTCAAAAGTACAAAACATCTCGAAAGAAAGGCTTCCGCCGAACATCAAAAGTAAAGGACAACATCGGAAAGTCTTCATCCGGGTCCTTGAACCGTCGCTTTCCTCTCTCCTCGGTCCTCGGTCCTTCCGAACTTGATGCTAAGTTAAGAGCGAGATCCAATTTACCACATTGGATCTCGAGTATGATTAACCTCATGTTTATGTATACACATACGTATAACGAGACATCCATAATATCAACAAGACAACAATCACTCTACCACAACCCATGCAGATGTATTGCCCCCGGCATGCGGACACATTGCACCCAAAGATACGGACCTATTGCACCCAAAGATACGGACATATTGCACCCGCCAGACCGACATATTGCACCCGGTAGCCCGACATATTGCACCCAAAGATACGACATATCCTCTAACCGCTATATGCACTCGCACAGTATAACACCTCTACAACACACATACCACATATATGTAAACCATAAACATCAGAGATAAGGTTACCAGTACGCGAACGTACCTTCGTTGACGGTACTTCCGTCGGAATACGGTAAATCGTACTTTCTACGGAAAACGGCGAAATGTCCAACAGTGGTACGTCGGACGTACGACGGTAAATCGAGTTTATGATATCCTATAAGAGTAATATCACCTTCATTATTGATTTGGCATTATAAGCGGCATTTTAGGTAAAAAAATTACCATTTTGCCCTTATACCCCTATTCGGCGGAATTTCGCCAGCACTTCGTTACTCTTACAAATTTTCTTCCCAAAATTTCGCCAGAACTTCGACGCCATAATGATTTTCGAAAATCAAGACTAAAATACCCTTCCCATATGATATCCTAATCATACTTGAAAATTTAAAGGATACTCTAAAGCATTACTACCCCCAATTTTGAAAGAGCTATAAAAGCTTCAACTTTTCGGAGACTCGATCCCTACTATGTTTTTACCTCTTCGGGCATATTTTTCAATGCAATGAGGCCTAAAACAAGAATAGGAATCTCATCCCCTACTTCCTAGATCTAACTAACAATTCTACTAACTACCGAACTAAAGACTAAAGACCGAAAGACTTACCCGTTGAAGACTTTCTTCACAAATTTTCCGAGCTTCTCTCTCTTGTTTCTCACTCAAGATTTCGGCCAAGAGGAGTAGAGAATGGTGTGAAAAATGAAGACCCCCTCATGCCTTTATATAGAAAAAGTTTGGGTCCAATGTGGTAATTTTCCCTTCCAAGACTTGTAATTTTTCCCTTGCCCTTAACCATGTAAAATCAAAGCATAATGGTGTTTAATTCCTAGCCATGCAGCATGTTGGTCGACATTCAAGGCTGATTTGGCAGCAAACAATTGGTCCAAAAATGGTGAGTCAACTTGCTTTATGGCGGTTCGGCGCGATTTTCCCCTGTTCGGTCTCCGTTTCGCGTCTCTTCGGAGAAATCTCAAAATTCTGGATTCATAACTTTGAAGATCTTCTCTTCCTCATCAATAATATCTAATTTAACTTAGATTTCGGTCCCTTACGGGGTTCCAATTGATCCGAGTTGAAGTTTTCTCAAAAAACGTGTCCGAACACGTCCGGTGTCGGAAATCGCTTTCGGAATCATCAATCTCTGGATAATAATTCAATGATTCCAAATATGTCCAGATAATTATAAACTCATCTCTAGATGTTGAGTTATAATTATTTTCTTCAAATTCCAAAATATGACCATCGGTATTTTTCCCTATTTCGTCTTATTAGGAAAATGCGCTACAGGCCTCTAATTTACTTAGGAAGAGGTCACTTAAAGGTAAAAACTCACTGATCAATATTTTACCTTGACTTTGGAATTCCTATTCCTGGTTCTCTAGATAGGATCCGTTTCCTATATATTAAATTACTATTCATCCTATTCAATTATATTATATAATATAACATGTGCTTTAATATCATGATATTAAATTTTTCACTCTTATCTTCCATTTGTTTGTCCATTTTCGGCTGAGCACTTTTTTTTTTTTTTTTTTTGATTTGTAAATATTTTCCATGATTTATTTAATTACATAATTAATTACTTAATGAAATTTTTATCAAAAATTCCACAAAATTCTCTTATTGGTCCATTCTTGCATTTAGGCTTAAAAATACCTAAACTCAACTATTTTTCACAAAATCTCCAATTAATTAGTAAATATATTTTTACTAATTTCCAACTATTTTCCACTAATTTTTGAGCCTCACATAATTATCTCTAAATTTCCTTTGCTCGAGACTTAAGTAATTAGCCGAAATTACTTAATTACCTTATTATCACTAGTTGATAATTTTCTTAATTAGAATGCCCCATTACCTCCAAACTCTTGCATTAACACTTGTGTTTCCATGTCTCTTGTATTATTCTATAATTTACAAGGGTATTATTGTCATTACAATACTTTTTGGGCATTCTTCTTCAATTTCTCCAAGTTCATAATTTATTAAATTACCATAATTAGAGATAATATATTCTCATAATTCAAATAATTATTTCATTGCCTTTTAGGATTTTTCACCATTTTCCTAAGTTATTTACCCTTCCTAGGGGTATTTTGGTCATTTTGGCACTTTGGCCCTTAAATTCCCTAATTCAAATTTCGGGGTATTACAATGGAGTAGTAAGGTTATAAAATTTTATTAAAGAAGATATGTAAAATTAAAGAGTAAAAAAAAAAATTAAAATTTTTTAACCTCATATCTCTCTAATATTTTATTGAATTTCTTAAGAAAAAATAGTCAATATGAATACTTGAGTAGTTAGTAGGGGAAATAGATTAGGCCCCTATAAAGAGCCTACGGTCTAGCCTACTTTAAACATAGCCTAGCCTATTTAGTAAATAGGTCAGGCTCAGGCTTAGGCCTTTGTCATGCCTATTTAGGTAAAATGACTAGATCTATTTTCATAAGGCCTAGCTTATAGGGCTACAGGCTTGGCCTATTTAGTTTTTTTAATATATATATATATATATATATATATATTATTAGACCTAATTATATATAATTTAATCTAAATTAATTTTGTAGATTATTTATAAAACTAATAACTTATTCTTAATCCTAAGTTTCACATTTCATCATTTATTAATGAGCTTAACATTTTCATTTATCAATTGATCGCATCTACTTCTCTTCTTTTTTATCGCTCAAGATGACAATTCTAACTCACTACTACTCCCTTAATTTATGTCATTTGATACATCATAATAATTGCAGTAAGTTTATTTTAGTGATGCTCATATGAAAATGAACGCAATATATAGGAGGAGTGTGTCTCATTTTCTGCAAGAAAAACAAAAAACAAAATCTAGTTTTACATGCCACTTGTCGTGCTTGATTGATTTTAAGAAATATATCTTCTTAGTCAATAAATGATTGATTTTTGTTATTCCTACTTGCTCAAACAATTGTTGTCACTAGGTGTTCTTTTCTTTTACTTACTAATTCTTTTATTTCATATAAGAATAAATCCTTAAACTTTTTAAACATAACGTAGGCATTTAAATAGGCTTGATGAATTATTATAAACTTATATGCACAAGCTTTAAACCTATATATAAATACCTATATTTTAAGTAGGCCTTTAAATAGGTTTCAAGCCTTATTAGACCTTTTAAAGGCTCGGGCTTGGGCCTAAAAGAAAGCCTACACACAGGCTCAGGCCTAGGCTAAGGATTTGGATTTCCGTCGCAAGTACAGCCTGCTTAGCTAAAGACTAGTCTAGTATAACCTATTTCTACCCCTAGTAGTTAGTAGCAATATTAAAGTAGTAAACATAGTACTTATTGAACATTTCTTAACTACTTTTTTTTAGCCATCAACGATTCAAATTTCCATATTGATTACTCAGACTTCACTATTAACTACTCTTATTTTGAAAATTCAAAAAATATATTAAGAACTTTGTCTTTGGTCAAACAAAATAGTCAATATTGAAACTAAAGTAGTCAATATGAAAATTTGAGTAGTTAACGGTGAAACAAAACTAACTATTAAGAAATGTTCAATAAATACCGTATTTACTACTTTAATATCGCTATTATTAACTACTCAAGTACCCATATTCACTACTTTTACCTAAAAAATTAATTTTTTTTTTAAAAAAAGGCCGCCAGCAAGGTCATCAAAGTCAGAGTAATCAATATGGAAATTTGTTGTATTGAGCGGATTCCTCCGAGTTGGGACTTGGGGCCCTGTCTCCCTTGTTGATATGAGTTAGATTTTGACAAATTTAAATAAGGGTTAAGTACCAATTTTGCCTCGAAAGTATCAAAACATAGCAATGTTGCCCTCCCTTAACGATAATGTCTAACGGGGTTAGAACACTCGAGTGTGTACGGACGTTTTTTTTCCCAAGTGCACACTGCACAATTTGAGTGTGAAAAAAAAAATCCGTACACACTTGAGTGTGAGGCCTCACTCTCGAGTATAGGCTAATGCCATCAGTGTCTACCGTTAGTAGAGGATAAAATTGTTACGTTTTGATACTTCCGGAGCAAAATTGAACCCATAAAAACTTTCAGAGCAAAATTGCTCCTGAGAGTGTACTTCCGGGTCAAAATTGGTACTTAACCCTTTAAATAAAAGACCCGATCGTTTTCTAGTACAAGTTTCCATACACTTGGCATATTCTTATCAAAATATTAATATAATAATAGCATATCAATTTTTAATTCTAAGCACATCAAGGAATATTCATTCTATATAATTAAGTTGCAAGATGATTAATAGTAGCATATTTTATTTGTAAAGAATTGGAGTTCTATTATTGTTGAGACTAAAATGGATAATTTCCTGCCACGGGAACGTTTTCTCAAGTGTTGAATTATATACTCACTACTTAACAAGGGAAAATCACCTTAAAGCCAATTAAAATAGCGAAATTTCAAATTAGTTTTCGTATAGAGGCTAACAATACTAACAGAGCAAAATTGCATGAGTTAATGGTGCTAAAAGAATACAATTAAAATATTTAAGGAGAAAAAACAAATGTGTACCAAATTAAAAAATGGAAAAAAAAAAAAACTACAAATATCTCAAGAATGATTTTCCCTTTTTAAAGCCACCTTACTCGACAACTTTATTGTAGAAGTATAATTGTGAATAACTAATGATAATTTGTGAATCCCTACTTGTAAATCTATCTTGCAATTGAATAATAACATATATGTTTATTGAAGAGTATAACTTCATTGTAAATATTTTGCTGTGAATAGCTAAAGAGGACTTGTAAATTAGTATTAAATTGAACTTGTTAGTATATACGCATTCCTTGTGATTCAACATTCACAAATCCTCAATTGTGTTCATGATCAATTTGAGGTTTTTTGAATTTTCAAGCTCATTTGATATTTCATGTTTAAGGTGGGTTTAAATGGAATTTTCTTAAAAAATGTAAAAACAATTATTTAGTAAAGATTTTTGTAACATTTGAAATTTAGTCATCAGTGTTATAAAATTCTAATTTTCTACATTAAATATACATATTATTAAGTAAAATATCATAAAATCTATACAGAAGTATACTATTTATATATTATAATTAATTAAAATTTCTAAAAATTTCATTTGATTCATGAAAAAAATATGTAGTATAATTTATTATTTCACAAACAAAACTAATAGGAGTATATCTAACAAGTTTATTTCAGCATATGACAAAAAAAAAAAATGTTTTAACGATGTCAGAATCATTTATATGAACTTCAAAATTTAAGTGAATATATCTTTAAACTCATGTGGATCAATTAGATTGCGTAGAAGCTTAAAGATGAATTATATATCTCATGAAAAAAAAAAGTAAAAAACGCAATTAAGAGTTTTCACAAGATAAATAGATAGATTGTAGGAGAGTTTTTTTTTTTTTTTTTGGACCGGCAAATAAATTCTATGAGTTAAATCATACTTTTTTGTAGGTCAAAAAGGAACAAATTTTTTATGTCCGAAAGTTGAAAAGGAATCTTTGTACTTCAACTTAGTTTGATTATTAAATAAGAGGCATGAAATTAGCATTAAGATTTAAGAGATATTAAATCATATAAAACCTCCTTATGCATATAACTATATAAGTATAACTCTGACATTACAAATTTTAAATTTAACTACTCTCACCTTTTATTTTTTATTATTAATCTCATGTCGTTAATTGGCTGTTATCTTTTTAACAGAAATTGTCACATTAGGTTAATAGATAACACGTGGCGTCCTATGTGGCGCTGTAATATTTAAATTATCATACTCAATTTTTCTTAGAAAATCCATAAATGTTATACGATTCGAACACTTTAATCATTCAACCATGGATTATTGATTATATTATTATTTTTATACATTTTTAAATATTATTCTTCTAGTTTTTGCCATACAAAAAGCTATTTTGATTGACAAATGAAAACTTTAAAAATGATAAAAGTAATGTTATTGGATTTAATATTATAAATCAAATTTTTAAGGGAGTGAAATTTAAATTTTAAAATGTCAATGAGTAATTTATAACTAATTATAGCTTAGGGGAGTTATATCTAATTGGTTAAAGTTCATGGGGTTTTATGAAATTAATAATCTACATATAATCTGTTAATTTGAATGTTAAAAAAAGAACGGTCAGTTAATAGTAAAGGGTTTAATAATAAAAAATGTAAAGTCAAGATGATTAAATTTAAACTTTAAAATGCTAGGGATTATATGTAATTGACTTAAAGTTTAGGGGGTTTAGTACAATTTAGCCTTTATATTATATTATACGAACAAATATACCTTCATTGACTTAATTGGGAAGTTGATTTTGATCTTAATTATAAGCCATATTTCCTATATTTATCAATTTTTTTCTAATTTACTTTAATTGATGCTCCATCAACAATAATTAAATAAGAGAGGAATGGAGGGAATTAAAGAAAATGATAAAAAGAATATTTCATATTAACTAATTTAACTAACTTTCTTAATCTAATTAAATTAGACAAATATATCTTACATTACATTAAGTTTCGAAAACGGTAATAATACATCTTTCCTAACTATTTGGGATTAGTTAAAGTGTGACATTGATAACAACTCTTGAGGGAAATTTTTTTTTTGATAATAACACAATCGTGCCGGAGGATATTTCATAATTTTTTTCTTATAATTCTATATCCACTTTCATATCAAAAAATAAATCATTCAGATTTAATATCATCTAAAAATATTATTGTAGCATTCTATAATTTATTTTTAAAAAACATTATGTTAGTGTTGCAATTATGAATTGTATATATATATATTATATTTTAACAATTTAAATTTATTTATCTATATTTAAAATAATAGTTTTATAAGATATAAAATCAAAAATATATATTTTATTTAATTTAGGGATCGAGATATGATTCTGAAAAGAAAAAAAAAAAAAAAAAAAAACCCTCCACTTTCCTATTAAAGCAAATATTTAGGTCCGGGCAGCCTCACCTTCTTCTCCGTTTGGTAGGCCCTCACCTTCCCGGCGACCGGTTAGGACCTTCGTGGTGTGTGTACGGTCACAGAGAAAGGAAAAGGACCCATCTCCTTCTTTCTTTCTCTCTCTTCATAATTGCCTCGTACACACACAGTTTCCTTCATAGGCCATTATCGCAATCGCACACCAAAGCACAATCCACAGCCACAGCCGAAGATAATTTCTCTTCCACACCCTTTTCCAAGTTATCTATAAAGCAACCCTATCCCCTCCTCTCGTTCCCCATCTCCCAGATTCACTCGGTTCCCTCTGAAATTGCAAATTCCATCCATCTCTGAGGTTCGTTCGAGCACTTTTTCTCTGTGGTTTTGCAGAAATTGGGTTTCCGGAGAAGGGGATTTCCCGGGAAAATAAAAAGGAGAAACAAGAGCTGTTTGGTGGGATAAAACCCGGTGTGGACGCGTTGTAGACATCACGGCTATTCTCAGAGTATTTCGGCCTCTCATTCATGTCCGAGCTGTACGACGTAAGGGTTGTTTAACTGCTGCCTGCAACCCTTCGCCGCACGGTGGACGTGGTGCTTTACCGTCTGAAGGCGGTAGCCCTTCTGACCTCCTCTTCCTTGCTGGTGGTGGTGCTTCCTTCGTTTTCGTCTCATCTTTAGTCTAATATTAGGTTATAGTTTTCTAGTTTGTTTGAGATATACAGCTAAAGCTACTAAACTAAAGCCTGTGAGATCGAACTTGTTGAAGTTGTTTTTTTAGTTGTTGGTTGGGTTTGGCTGTTTTTTTTTTTGTTTTTCTGAGAAAAAGAGAAAAGGAAAAGATGTTGAGCATCAAAAGAGTTCCCACCGTTGTTTCTAATTATCAAAAAGAGGAGGGAGGAGAGGCTACTCGCCCTGCAGGTGGTTGTGGTCGTAATTGCCTGAAAAGTTGTTGCATTCAAGGTATTTGTCGAAATGCTCTGTATTAAATTTATGTTTTTGTGGTGAGCTTGCATGATATGTTAGATGAAATTTTGGTGATTTGGGTGCTTTTGAACAGATGCAAAGCTTCCTTTGTATGCTTTCAAAAAGGCTAACAAGTTCGTTGGAAAGGATGAAGGCAAGGAAGCCCCCGTGGCCTTTCTGGACTCGCTGATTCTTGGGGAGGTAATTATGCTTCCTTTGTATGTCTAAGATGAAGATTGGTTATGAAACTTTGTTTTATTTTTGTAATCCTGTTATCTTTGTGCTGAAATTTGTTTACTATTTCATGGCAGTGGGAAGATCGGATGCAGAGAGGGCTTTTCCGCTATGATGTTACTGCCTGTGAAACCAAGGTCTAGTTCATTTATTTGTTTATTTATTTTCCCTGGCCAATAAAGCCAGGTCTAGTTTACTGTGTTAATTTGGATTGGTTTGGTTTGACACGAGGTTATCAATAGATTTGGTTTCATATTATTGTGATTTATTGTTCTGTGCAGGTGATTCCAGGAGAGTATGGTTTCATTGCACAGCTGAACGAGGGTCGCCATCTCAAGAAGCGACCAACTGAGTTCCGTGTTGATAAGGTCCTCCAGCCCTTTGATGAAAACAAGTTTAACTTCACAAAAGTTGGGCAAGAAGAGGTTCTGTTTCAATTTGAAGCTAGCGACGATGGTGAAGTCCAATTTTTCCCATATGCACCCATTGATGTGGAGAGTTCCCCTAACCTTGTTGCCATCAATGTAGGTTTCTTGAATTTCGTTCAGATTCTTGTTCATGAGTTAAAATTTGAATTAACAATCTGTTTGACGCTGTTCATAAATTTTATATGCTCTCTTTACAGGTCAGTCCTATTGAATATGGGCATGTTCTGCTGATTCCTCATATCTTTGAATGTTTGCCACAAAGGATTGATCGTGACAGGTTCTTGATTGCCCTCCACATGGCGGCCGAAGCGGAAAATCCATATTTCCGATTGGGTTACAACAGTTTGGGTGCATTTGCAACTATTAACCACCTTCATTTCCAGGTACTGATTACCAAACAACTTACAATGATCATCTAATAATTGATAGTGATTGATATGTTTCTTATTTAGCGGCGGCATTCAGTAATCAAATTGCAAATTTGATGACTTTGATGAACTCAGGCATACTATTTGGCTGTTCCCTTTCCCGTTGAGAAGGCTCCTACTAAGAAAATAGCCAAATCAAAAAGTGGTGTGAAGATATCTGAATTGCTGAAGTATCCAGTTCGAGGTCTCGTGTTTGAGGGTGGCGATACATTAGAAGATCTAGCCAACACTGTTTCAGATGCTTGTATCTGCCTTCAAGATAATAACATACCTTACAATGTTCTTATTTCTGACTGCGGAAGGCAAATCTTTCTCTTACCACAGGTCTAAGATAGCTAGCTTTTCAACTTGCTTTATCTGCTTAAAATCATTTAATTAGTTTAGTAGACAACATTTGTGATAACTAATACTTTCCTGACCTTTCTGTCGTGTGGATGAACAGTGCTATGCAGAGAAGCAAGCTCTCGGAGAAGTAAGCGCAGAGCTTCTGGATACCCAAGTGAATCCCGCCGTGTGGGAGATCAGCGGGCACATGGTGCTGAAGAGGAAGAAAGATTATGATGAAGCATCTGAAGCAAATGCTTGGAGGCTTCTTGCAGAGGTTTCTCTTTCGGAACAGAGGTTCCAAGAAGTCAATGCCATGATTTTCTCAGCCAATAATGCCTCTGATAAGGTGGATATCGAACCTCAGTTTCCCCATGAAGCCGATGCCATCAGCTCAACTTCCCACCCGGCCAAGGTGGCTGGTTCGCACGAGTGTCTTGTTCTGCAGTGACCAGGATCCAGTGATTTCTGTGACAGGTCTGGGGAATAAAATCGTGGTGCTTTCTGTAGTAAATTGCTGCTATGTTGTGTTTCAGCTTAAAACAGTACCTTGTGGCGTGTTGGTAGCTGCTTGCATCAGCAGGGACCTAGTTTTATTACAGTGTTTAGAGTGTTTAAGTTCCCAAAAATTGTTATGTGCTCTGATTTTAAGTCAATTACTAGCATGGTTATGAAACCCGGCCGGTCCGCCTCTTCCTTAGTTTTTTTTCCCCCGTTGCTCGTTTTTTTTTTTTTTCCCCTCTTGCTCTTCTGCGCCTATGCTGATTATTAATCAATAAAAGAAAAACTCATAGAAGGAAGTGCTCTTAAAGAAGCAGCCGCAGTAGACTTAGCTTGCACGCCTCTTCATTGTCTTTTCATTTCCTAAAAGTTGTGTCTTTTAATATTACTTTTAACAAAATAAAAAAAAAAAAATTGTGGAACTAATTAATAGTAGTATTATATAATAAAGTAAATACTTTTTATCTTTTACAAAAAAACGTGATCCCATTTTAGTCCCTTAAAAAAAAATAGTCTCGTATTCCCTCACAAATTCAAAATGCGTTGACATTTTGATCCTTTACAAATTTCTAAAAGGTCAATTTTAGTCCATAAAAATGACGAATAAGGGTCGATTTTTTGTAATGGACCAAAATGGGGATCTTCTTTTTTGTAAAGGACCAAAAAAAGGTATTTATCTATATAATAATTCCTATATACTTAGCTACCTGGTTTCCTATATACTTAGCTACCTGGTTTAGCTCTGGTATGACTTCGATATGATCCTCTAACTTTTGACCTAGTACGATTCAATGATTGGTCTAATTTTAACAACCTTGAATAGTAGTGTGCTGGGATGTTCTTCATGGTCCCTATAAAACTTGTGTAGTGTAATGAATAACTCCTCTTCGGAGCTTATAATAATAAGCTGATCAGTTTCCGTGACTCTAATAATGTCATTTATCAATTATTTCCTTTCTGTTTTGGATTCTATGGGGAATGTTTTTTTGGGATAGGATATTATCACTACCACTTTTCCACCGTTAGATCAGAATCTCAATAGGAGAGAGAAATGATAAAGGTAGATAATATTTTGATCTAACGGTGGAAAAGTAGTAGTAACATTGGTAGTGACTAAAATTGGTAGTGACAATATCCTATCCCATGTTTTTTTAGGAAAAATCTAAGAAAATACCATTTGACCTTCAAAATTTTAAATATGTGATTTTTCTATCAAAATGAGTTGCTAATTGTTGTACTATTCTTATTAATCTCGTTACTGTTGTAATCAACAGAATTTTGAAGTTTTAGTAGTATTTTTGTTGTTGTCATTTTCCCTATTTTTTTATCCATCTGGGTCTGAGGGAAGGATCTTTTGATGTTTTGCGTTGGTTAATTGGGATTCAGGTGTTATGAGGCTGTTAATTGTGTAAAGCATCAAAGGGTCATGTGTATATCAAATTTGATCCAATTTGAGGTTTCTAGCGTCAAATACTTTATGCTTAATCTAGATGGCATTGGTTGTGGTATGTGTTTACGTGTATATCATTTCATCAGTATATATATATTATTAATGTATATAATAAAATGTAATATAAAAAGAAATAAAGAAAAGAAAAATGAGTTATCGTCTTTTGCGATGCCGTGAAAGGTGAAAACTGAAGATTTTATCCAAGTTTCAGTTTCATTTAACTGTACAATCAATGCCACTCCCCTTCATAATATGTCTCTCTCTTTCGATCGCCTTAGGGGCTGTTTGGAATGAAGGATGGGAGGGAAGGTGAGTGGAGGAAAAACTTTTAAGTTGAATTTTTTGAAAAAAAAAAAGTTTTTAATTAATGTTTTTTTATCTTCCATTTTCTTATTATTAAAATTTTATAACCCAAGTTTTCTAAATTTTTTAAATCCAACTCATAAAAATATTCCCTCCGTTCCAATCCCTCATACCAAATAACCCCAAGATTAAAATGTAAGTCTTACTTTTTGGGTTCTATTTCTATGGCAGTGAGAGAAATTCTTTGGTCATAGAGAGAATTTTTCTATATAAATGTACAATTATACTTTTTATTTATCAATTAATATTATATTGATTTTATTCTCATGAGATATAATCCATATTAAATAGGGATAAAGTTAAAAAGTTGTTGAATTTTAAAGTAGAACTAACAAAATTTAAAGTTTTTTTATAACATGTTTGTAAGTGACTTATCAACCAAACTAAATGAGTGTACAAGACATAATTTTTTTAAAAACAAATTTATCCTTTTTATAAAATATTTGAGTAAATTTATATTTAATGTAATCTTTGAAATTTAATAAGAGTCTATTAGGAAAGTGTTACAGTACTGTTACATTTTTAACAAATGATTTTTTTTTTTTAATCCATATACATATTTAAATTTGAACCGATATTTTATGGATGGGAATCGTAGTTATGTATGACCCAAGGAATATTTATTCAAAATCAACCATTCAATGCTCCCCTTATCCTGTTACCTTAGTTCTCTATCAGCTTGGAAAGTGGAAACATACCATTCACATCTTCCCATTATCCAATTCCCACTAATGTTTATGGAGTATTTTCTTTCCCTTTTTATTGTAACATATTTTAATCATTATTGGGAAATGATTTTTTTTAAAAAAAAAAAAAAATTGATGAAGTGTATTTTTTTAAAAATTTTAGAGCGCAGATATTTTTCACATTTATCAAAATTTACAAAAAATGTTACTCCCTTAAGTCCTAATTATAAGACATGGTTGATTTTTTTTTTTGGAGAAATTAAGGAAGTTAATTAAATTAATTTAGAGTATTTTTATTTTTATTTTTTCCTTCAAAATAATTAGTTTAACTAATAAAATAATATATAATCTAAAGATACACATCATATAAAATGATTAAATAATTTATTTAGCTTCTTTAATCTCTCCAAACAAAGTTAATTATGTGTTATAATTAAGACTCAGAGGTTCAAAGGCCTATAGTTTGAAAGAATTTAGTAAATTGACTTTGCCTCCTCAAGTTTAAAAAAAAAAAGTTTGTTTTTGTTTTTTTTTTTTTTTTTTTTTTTAATTAAATTGACTTTGCTGCTCCTCAAGTTTGTTTGTGTTTCGTATCAAAAAAAAAAAAGTTTGTTTGTGTTTTTTTTTTTTAAAAAAAAAACCGACCTGTGTGGGCTGTTGGCGGCCACTACCGCCAGTGGCTAGAGCCTAGAGCACCAATGACGGACGCGCGACTCCCTGATCCCTTGACCATTTTTGACAAAGGTAAGTCAACGTGGGATTTGATCCCGCCATCATTTTTCTTTAGTTCCCAAATACTTACATAACCATTGAGCTACTAATTTTTTTAATAATATATTACAAAATAATGTATAAGATAATTATCAAGATTTAAGATATATGAAATGGTTGGCGTAAAATCCTCTCCTTATAAATAATTATTAATTATGATAGAAACGATTAAAACTAAATCATTAAAAGTTTTCATGGATAATAAAACATTTCCTATCATTTAACAAATTAAACCAAAAACGAGCACAAGCCATCTAACGTGATTATTAAAACAAAAGTCCTCCTTACCACGACTCATTAAAATAATACTTGGGCCTTGAGCTTTTCGAAGTCAGAATATAACATTTAATTATAAGTTTAAGTAATGAAACTATCTTCTACTTAATACCAAAACACATTTTCAACATTAGAAAATATCATAAAGGGATTGGGTTTAGCATAATGGGTTAACCCTCACAACATGACGAATCGAGGTTCATATCCCACCGAGAGAGGTGCCCATATTTATTGTTTGATAGAGCCTCAAACAGAATTGTCTTTGGCCTTCTACTGACTCATTAGCTAGCGACAGTTCAATCAAAAGGATGCAGTTTAATCAAAGTATGCAAAATGAGCTCTATGTCAATCTAAACACAAATAAACAGTAAATGCTACACCAAAATAAGGAGCTATCTAAGCCTACTAAGCTCTCTCTAACATTTATGTATGAGACTATCACATGAAAAATATTAAGAGCAATGGGGTGAGACAACAACCCTCAGTAACCAACTATCCAACTTGTTGCATATGTTGATATATGCTCGTGAGGTGCTATGTGGAACAATTTAGATAACAAGGTATTAAAGAAATAGTTCACAAAATTCCATAATACAAATTACATACTGCAAATTCCATATAATTTTCAAATTGCCTCCCATCAATCTAGTTAAACTGTCTTATTTCCACTGACTAAACCCATATGCTAAATTATTATTAGGGAAAAAAACTAAAACATCATATAAAGACCACCGAAATATTTCCATAGCTTCTCATTAATATAGTGAACACTTTTGTCAATTTGTACATAATTAAGTTAAAGATCATAAAATTTATTGAATTTAGTAAAGTAATGGTGCAACCTATAAAAGATAAAATACTGGTTTGAAATTACAAAAACAATGAATATTAGATAAAAAAGAAGATAATATAATCAAACATGCATCATAAAAATGAACGAAGGTTAGAAGAAGGGGGGAAATTGTATAAATAACTACCAAAATAAATTCATTTTAGTATAATTTTAACCAATCCACATTAAATCAAACATGAACAAAATCGACTTGTACGAGAACCGGTTAGGTTTTTCTCAAAATTTATTGCTTTGTTTCAATTTTTTTTATTTAAGTGAAAAATTAATGGTTATTACAAGAATCGCAACCAAACAGTCGTAAAAATGCTCGAATCTTCTCTGTACACTCTTGTCAGAAAAGAAAAAAATAAGAAAAAAAGTATTTCTCCATGAATTACCTTGCATAATAATTAAGCCCTAATTCTTTCCATTCAAATATGGATGGAAAATGACGTCTCACCAGAATAATTATTCACCCTAAATAATTATTACTTATGCAGCCAAATGGTAAGGAAATTTTCAACAGTGATTTTACTATAATTTTCTCATAATTGATTAGTTAATTTTAATTAATTTCATTTTTCACTAATTTTTCTTCAATTTTTTTCCACAATTTTCAATGTATTTCATATTTAAATTTTTGTAACTGAATATTAGGTTTAGAAGATTATTTTCTCCAAGTAAGATTTGGAAGGTATATAACTTAATTATATTTTTTTAAGTCAAATTATTATTTTTATAAGTTGATACGTAGTTTTTTTTTTTTTTAAAAAAAAGATATTTTCTTAGTCCTAATTCACTTAAAATAATTGTTATAAACCATCCAACTTAATTATAATATGGCAAATGTACTAAATTATTTTCCCTCATTCACATTTTGAGATAATTTATCTTGTCCTCCGTGCATATTAAGCAATCCTCTATAAGTATATGAAATTGACTTTCTATCAACCAGCATGGGCAAGTTTTGTCCGTTACAAGAAATTGAACTTAAACATTTTTCTAGAACAACCCAACGAAAGAACACTTATTAGAATTGTACAGAGTTGAATAAATTGGAGAATCTATATTAGAAAATTGATTGTTTTCAAACCAATATGAATGAGATTTGTTTTCTAGTTTTAAACAACCTAATTAAGTTTTCTTTAACAAAATATGTTAATAGAATCCCTTAGCTCATTTATAAAAGGGAATCCCAAATAATATTTTGTTCTTTGAATCACATTAAGAATGAAATTTTGTTCAGTATTGTGAATCACATTATATGTGTGTATGTGTGTATATATATAAATTCACAAGATTGAACAAATATGAGCACTATGAATAAAATTTGTAATAAGAATAATAAGTGCAATTAAGAGATTTACAAGTTCAATAATCTGATTTACAAAAGTGTTTCTTGATAGAAAAAATGTTAAGAAGAATATATATATTTATCAAATGCATATATATATATATATATATATATATATATAACAACAATAATAATATAAAAAAGAAAATAGAATAGAAGAAAAGATTTAAAAAAGAAAGGAAAAAGAAGTTAAAAATTAAGAAGAATCACAGGAAAATATCACTTAAAATTCAAAACACCAAATATGTAATTTCACAACAAAATGAGTTGTCAATTGTTTTACTTGTTCTTGATAATCATATTACTATTATTGTCATTCTTCCTAAAAGTTACTCCCTCCCGTCTTAATTATAAGAGTTAGTTGATTTTTTTGGAGAGATTAAAGAAGCTAATTAAATTAGCTTAGAGTGTTTTTATTTTTATTTTTCTTCAAATTAAATAGTTTGACCAATAAACTAATATATAATCTAAGAAAATACAACATATGAAATGATTAAATATCTTATTTAGCTTCTTTAGTCTCTCCAAAAAAAAAAATCAACTAGCTCTTATAATTGTGACTGGAGGTAGTAGGAAAAAGAAAAGTTTTAAAAATAGTTGTAATCAATACAATGGGTTTCCCACTCAAGATCACCCAATCTTGAGTAACTCTAAGATAGTATGGAAGGAATGATTACAATAAATCTTCTCTCTTAGAAGTGAATGAATAAACACTGAAGAACAATACAAATCACTTCACTCTCTATGATAAGCTTATCTAAACATGAAAAACAAAGAGTAAATGATGTGAAGGTTAGAGTATTAGCATGTTGAAGTTGTAGGCTGTTGTGTCTCTTTTCTGTCTTGAATCTGTCTTCTTTTATAGGTAGAGATCAATATATGACCGTTGGAATCTTGATTATAACCGTTGCCTTCATTAGACAAGGTTCTGGTTTTGTGTTGGTCTTCTTCTCTCTCTAATCTTCACTTAATCCAGTTGTGCAGAAGTTCAGAGTTGACTTCTCTGCGAATTAATCCGTTGGAATAGCAGCTACTGGATGTGGTAGGTAGACATTAATACTTTGTAAGCGTGTGCAGAAGGATTACCCAAAAGTATGCAACTTTCTGGGTTTAGCATTTAATGTTCTGACATGCTTTTTGCTTTTGCTTTGAACCTTCAATAAACATTCTCTAATTCATCTGAAACTCACTAAAAAAGTGGTTAAACATATCTAGGAACATTAGAGATTAATCATAGGAAGTATTAAGATCAAACAAGAAGGTATTGCAAATTCGCGATTTGAAATTCAAGTCGCTATGAAACCTCGAGGTTTGTTCTTCAAACCTCGAGTTTTGGACTATAGCAAGTGAAAGAGATTTAAGTCTAAAACATCAAACTTGGAGGTTTCGAACCAAAACTGGAGGTTTTTAACGCAGCAAAAAGCGACACCCTTTGTTTGGCAAATACTCGAGGTTTTATCGAAACCTCGAGGTTTCATTTTGAATGTGAAACTTTACAAAATCGCGCCTAGAGCAAACACGGAGGTTTTCTAGAAACCCGGAGGTTTTCGAATCGTGAAAAGTCGTTTGCTCTCCGGATGCCAAAACCACGGAGGTTTTGTATCAAAACTCGAGGTTTCGCTTAAATGTGGAAATCCCGAGTATTTGCGCCAAAAACAAAACCGGAGGTTTGAGAATAAACCGGAGGTTTTGTAAACTTGGAAAACACAGATCCTCCTCGCCGGACAAACCTCGAGGTTTGTCCAAACCTCTAGTTTTCTCATAATTTTGGAAACTTTGAGAAAACTTCATTTAGCTCAAACCCGGAGGTTTCCCATAAACCCGGAGGATCTGAAAACCGGCGAAACCCGAGTTTTCTCTCGGTAGGTCAAAACCTCGAGGTTTCTTTCCAAACCTTGAGGTTTCACACAATTTTGTGAAACCTAGAATTTTCAAGTTAAAAACAGAACCTTGAGGTTTTAGACAAAAACTGGAGGTTTTCAAGTGGTCAAAACTTAGGAGACTCTCGTAAGTCAAAACCTCGAGGTTTAAACAAGAACATCGATTTTTCCATTTTCCAGAATATGCCGAGAAGTCTCGTGTTATGAAACCTTGAGGTTTCTCCGAAAACCTTGAGTTTTGCTCGGTCCATTTTTCTCGTAAGGCCAAAACTCTTGGCTAATCTCAAACTCAAGTTTACATGTCCAAGCTTGAGGTAAGAATTCAATGCAAGAAGAATCAGCTCCAAACTCATTGTATTATGTCCGTTATGATCCGATGAATGAAGACTATTCTTGACCAGCGTTTTTGAAACGTCTTGAACTGACTGTCAACTTTCGAAGGCTATATCTCCCTAGTCGTAACTCCATTCTGGTCCGTTCAAGTCTTCATGGAAATCCCTTTGAGTCTACTTTCATATGCCACCAATTTCATCTCCATCCGATTTGTAGTTTGTGAGTTACACTCAAAACATTGAAGCTTGGTTTGCTGTGTTGCGTGAATTTCAGTGTCAACTTGTACAATTCATAACTCCTTGATCTGAACTCCTTTGGGATTGTATTTTATATCAAAATTGGGAGTCTATTTTCATATGCCACTGGTTTCACCTCAATCGGATCTCTGGTTTGGGAGATATCATCAAATTACCAGACCTCGCCCGAGCCGACCGTAAAATGAGTTCTTGAAGACCAATGAAACCTCGAGGTTTCACTTGCAAACTCGAGGTTTGCTAGTCCAGACACTAGAGATGCTGAAGACACTCAAACTTCGAGGTTTGTACTCAAACCTTGAGTTTTCTCGTCCTAAACCTTATATTTGCTTGTTTTAACTCTGAATTGAGCTATTTGAACTTCCATATGATCTTGGAGCCTTCTAGCATTAATATAAGCACTTGAGTAATTATATTCTCATTCCATTCAACAAGTTCTTCCTTCTTTAATCTCCCATCTTGATTATTCTTCATAATCCAACTCTTTCTTTCTTCTCTTCTCTTGATCATTCTTTGTCATTCAATTTGGACTCATCATTCTTAGCAAGTTATACCTTCTTCAATATCTCCTCTTCTTCTTGATTAATCTCTATGATTCAATTTGAAATAATCTACATTAAACATAGTAGTTAGTCAATGTAGGAGATAACTATATTACTCAATATATTACTCAATCTTTTTGCTTTCAATAATGACATCCATATAAGACATCATCAAAACTAATCATAACCAACACAATTGATTACACACTCTGCACTCAAGAGTAATTCTCTCACTAGAACTTACTCCCCTTACAAGTTGTAATCAATGAACCCAATCACCAAGTCCCCTAACTTGTGATTCTTTACAATAAATGATTTGTAGGTAAGAAACTCTCTCTAAGAGTGGATAGAAATAAACATTGAAGCTCTAATGTATCAATAGATACTTTACACAAGAAAACTCAAGAGTAGTTGGAAACTTGAATGATTTTCGTTTTCTGCAGTCTTGGTTGTTGAGAGAAATTGAATACTACTCTTTTTTTTTTGATAAAATGGGCAAGCCGAAGCTTGAAAGTGAGAAATAGGAGCTAGATTATAAGACTTTAGCCCCTGAAACAACAACAAGAAGGAAACTATGAATGGCAGGATTGCTGATCTTTCAAAACCATATCTAGGCAACCTCTCGGGATAGTTGGAATCATGGCCATATCGGCACCAATGGCAACACTGTGGCCTTGCTTGGCCATATAATCAGCACAAGAGATGTTTTCTCTTGGAGTATGATGAAGCTCCACGTCCCGTCTCGGAACAAAAGGTCTCGAGTCTCCCCAATAATGTCTTTCAAAGGATGATCGCGGGGCAATCTCTCATAAGGATATTGACGGCATCAAGAGAGTCGGAGTAAATGACGATGCTCTGTAACCCCATCTGAAGGCCAATCTGCAACCCTATCCTGATAGCATAAATTTCAGCTTCAATGACAGAAAGTAGGCCAAGGGGTTTATAGAAGCCCATCAACCAATCCCCTTTAGAATTTCTTAGTACTCCCCCACATGCAGCTTTATGTTGTTGAAGCACCGATCCGTCCACATCGATGCGAACTGTATTCTCAAGAGGGGGTGTCCAAGATTCCTCGTCTATCTTGTCCAGTTGGAAAATCTTGTGCTTTAGCTTTTGATTCGCTCCATTCTCCATGAGTAGATAGCTGCACCGGTGTAACATCTCCCTTGTTTCTGTGGTCATTCCCTGAAAAAGAAATTTACATCTGGTAGTCCAAAGAATCCAGCATCCCAGGCTAAAGGTTCTCGCCCATGAGAAATTCATAAATCTCCCTTTGCCTGGGTTATGCTTGGTGTTCCAGTTGAGCCAAACCTGCAAGCTGCCAGAGAAAAACTGAGAGAAATAGTTAGGTTTTAAAATAAGTTTCCATAAACTTCTGGCGCGCTCACAATCTCGAATTATGTGAATCACATTTTCCTCACTATTGCATTGAAAAGGGCAACCATTATCGTTGGTGAGGCCCTCCTTGCCCGAAGAGAGTTGGTGACAAGTCTCTCATGACCAACTTGCCACATAAAGTATTTAATTTTTTCAGGAACTTGCCATTTCCACACTTGGGCCCAGAAGTTATTAGCGCTTGCTTCAACGTTGTCAGAAAGAAATTGGTAGGCCGATTTTACAGAGAAACCCCCATCCTTAGCTGCTCTCCAGGTAAAACAATCCGGGGAATTATTAGAGGGTGGATTCGATTGTAAAATGAAATTAGTAATATCCTGAGGTAAAACTCCAAACCATCGTGATAGTCCCACCGTCCATTAGAGAAGGTGATCTCTAACCGTCTCCTCTACGTTGATAGAGGAAGGATCTGAATAAAGGAGATGATGGGTTGATCAAGAGGGAGCCAAAGGTCAGTCCGAACTTGGTACCCGCCCCGTTATTGACCTTTTTACCCACACCACCGAGAAAATTATCCCAAACTTCGACAATCGCTTTCCAAGCGGAGTAGGAAGAGTTTTTCTTTACGGAGATATTAGGCAGATACAAGTTGCCACAATTATATTTGGACCACAAACATTGAACCCAGAGGGCATCTTTTTTGTTAAAAGACTCCAAAGCAAAGTTTCATAATAAAAGCTTTATTCGACGGCGAAGATTTTTGAAACCCGAGACCCACTTGTTTCTTTGCTTGTGTAATTTTATCCCAAGCAATAAGATGCATTTTCTCACGTCATCATCCCGAGACCAAAGGAAATTTCGGGAAATTCGCTCAATCTCTCTAATAGTACAAATTGGGAGGAGAGATGATTGCATGTAGTGGCTAGGCAGAGAAGATAATACAGACTTGATAAGAACAGAACGTCCTGCCATAGTCAAAAATTTGCTTTTCCACGAGGACAACTTTTTCCTGGCTCTTAGCACAATAGGGTTATAGGTAGCATGAGAAACTCTTTTATGGATGATAGGAACACCCAAATATTTACCTAGGTCAGCAGCAATCCCAATCCCAAGGAGTTGACTGAGCTCGAGAGCCCTATTGAAGTTAATATTTTTGGAGCAGAACATTCGTGATTTGTCAAGGTTGATTCTGTGCCCCGAGACTTCGCAGAAGCTTTGTATGACTCTTCGGACTTCAATCATTTGATCACTAGAAGCACGTGAAAAGAATGAGGTCGTCGGCAAAGAAAAGGTGGGAGATGTGTGGGCTACCTCGCTTGAAAAGAAAGGGTTTCCACCTACGCCCTTCACATTCGGCTTTAATTAAATGGCCCAGCGCTCCATGCGGAGAACAAATATATATGGGCTCAGGGGATCACCCTGTCTGACTCCTCTAGAAGGGTTAAAGCTCGGAGTTTCATCCCCATTCCAAAGGATAGACATAGAAGTAGTAGAGATACAGGCCATGATGAGATCAATGAGGTTGTTCTCCAAGTTAATACATTCTAGGGTATTTCTGATAAACCCCCAATCTAATCTGTCGAAAGCTTTCTCCATGTCAATTTTGATTGCCACAAAACCTTTCTTCCTCCCGCTCATCCTCATGGAATGGATAATTTCTTGAGCAATAAGGATATTATCACGAGCTAGATCTATTAGCAATAAAACTACACTCGCTCTTGACTAATAAGATGGGACATGATTCCCCTAAACCTATTAGCTAGGAGCTTAGTAATGATTTTGAAGCTCACATTGCAAAGGGAGATAGGACGAAATTCCTTCAACGTAGTTTGGATTATCAACCTTGGGAATAAGAACAACTTTGGAATGATTTATGCTAGACAGCTTAGAGGGGTTGTTAAAACAATCTTCAATGAAGTCACATATTTTATCACCTATAACGGTCCCGAGAATGGAAAAAGTGAGCTTGAAGACCATCGGGACCGGAGCTTTAAAAGCTCCAATGGCAAAGGCTGCATTTTTATCTCGACTTTGCAAACATTTTTAGACGAAAGAGAAGCATATTCTCGTCAATGGAAGGAAAGTTAGAACACCATCCCTCAGGCTCTCTCACTGTTGCATCCCTTGTATATGATTTTTTGAAGAAATCATGGGTCATCAATTTCAAAGTGTCGTGATCATCAATCCAAACCCCTTCATCGTTTTTTACTCTCAATTCTTTGCTTCTTCCGTTTAACCATGGTTGAGGCATGGAAAAACCTTGTATTTTTGTCACCACCCTGAAGCCATTTACTTCTGGATTTTTGGAACCAGAAAATTTCTTCCTGAGATGCCACCTTATGGTATTCTTCCCAAAGCTTTCTTTCTAAGCGAAATAAACCAGTTTGGAGATTCATTTTTCTGCTTTTGTCAATGCCCTCTAAGCGCCTCAACAACTTTTTTTTTTCTTTTTCTTGCTGGTGAAGTTTCCCACACGATTCTCATTCCATTCCAGAGCTGATTCTCTAAAGTTGTGAAGACCATCTAGCCAATTATTATCCCGCCAGGCTTCAGCGGTGATATCTTTGAAATCGTTCTCAAGGGACCAAGCAATCGATAAGAGAAGGATTTCGAAAACGATAGCGGGGAGAGAGGTTGGAATTGACAACCACAATCCTATGATCAGATTTAAATTTTAGCTCATGACGGACGGTGGAGTTTGGTAGCGGGAAAGCCAAGAGAAGTTGGTGAAGACCCAATCCAATCTTTCCTTCAGCCCTCTTTTTCCCAAGTAAACTTCTCCCCTTGAAACCTAGCTTCAATAAGTCCGTATCATCAATACAATCTACGAAGAATTTGTTGCATTGAGGTCCATGAAGGGATCGCCCCTCCCAATTTGTCCGATGGGGATAGATATGCATTAAAATCGCCAAGGACTAACCAAGGAAGGGTAGAGCTATTGGCTAAATGACGGAGGGAGTCCCATAACATATGCCTGCCAATAGAGTTAGTTTCACCATAAACCAAAGTGATAAGGCACGAAAAGTTACTTACCTGATTGTGAACTTGACAGTGGAGCATTTGGGTGGTAGATGATATATATGTAATATCAAAATTTTCCTTGTCCCACAAAAGCCGATACCCCAGAAAACCCACTAGATTCCACACGAATCCAATTGCTAAAACCAAGCTTACGACAAACAATATCAGCTCTAGTGCCACTAATACGAGGCTCCGAAGGAAAATGCGTAGAATTTCAATGTTATATTTTCTGACAATATCTTTAACATCAATAGGGAAGGTCCGTTTATACTAAGAGAGCATTAAAGATCCGTTGCAAGCTCCATTATGACCGTTGGTGCATTAATCTAGCTGTTGAAGGCATTTTAGAGTCTTCTCTCTTTACTCTTCACTTAATCCAGTTGTACAGAAGTTCAGAGTTGACTTCTTGAGAATTAATCCGTTGGAATAGCAGCTTCTGGATGTGGAAGGTAGATATTAACCCTTTGTAGACGTGTGCAGAAGGATTACCCAAAAGTATGCAACTTTCTAGGTTTTGCATTTAATGTTCTAACATGCTTTTTGCTTTAAGTCTTCATTTAATCTCCTCTAAACAAGCTGAAACTCACTAACAAAGTGGTTAAACATAGCTGGGAATATCATAGAATAATAATGACAAGTATTAGGATCAAACAAAGAATTTTTTACAAATTCGTTCAACTTGATTTTCAAAAACTCGCGACCAATACTTGAGTATGTTCTTCAATACTTGAGTATGTCACTGTGCACTAATATGAATACTTGAGTATACTTGTCAATACTCGAGTATTCATCTTCCAGAGAAGTAATTCATGTTTTGAGCTTTGGACCATTTCAATGAATAAGACCAATACTCGAGTATTGAAACCAATACTCGAGTTTTGAACCTTTTATGAGAAAATAAGTTTAAGTCCAAAACCTCAATACTTGAGTATTCAAATCAATACTTGAGTATTTAAATCAATACTTGAGTTTTCAAAACATTTGAAAAAGAGCCAAGCTCTCTGTATGTTCAATACTCGAGTATTCAACTCAATACTCGAGTAATCAATTTGTTTGAAAACCTTTGTGAAATCTTTTCCAAGTCAATACTTGAGTATTCACTTTAATACTTGAGTATTCAAATCACTTGGAAATAACAAACCTTTCTATATGGCCAATACTCGAGTATTGAAATGTTTTCAAAAACTTTGTGAAGTCTCTGCAAATTCAATACTTGAGTTTTCATCTCAATACTTGAGTATTCATAAACATGTGTAAAGTTTGAAAACTTTCTATTTGTCCAATACTCGAGTATTCAATCCAGTATTCACATGTTTGAATACTTTGATGACTTCTCTGTATAACCAATACTTGAGTATCCAAATGGATACTTGAGTATTGGCAATTTTGCCTTAGTGAGAGAGACTCTGTATGGTCAATACTTGAGTATTCAAACCAATACCTGAGTATTGACTCATCGTGAAAAACTTGGAATGCTCTCTGTAACTTCAATACTCAATACTTGAGTATTCATGGGAATACTCGAGTATTGCTCATCTTTGTGACAATGAGCCATTCTCTGTCAACTCAATACTTAAGTATTGAAACCAATACTCGAGTATTCACTTGACAGCAAGTTTCTCAACTTACCAAAACACATTTTAATTTGCGTTTACAATTGTCAGTTATCATCAAAACACATAGGGAACTAACAAAATTTTCTTCTTCTATGTTGACATGAAATTTTCAATGGTGTAGATTATAGTGTAAATCTTCGTTTCTGCCAAATTTACCTTTTAATTTTTCTTTTAATTTGTTGAATAATCTTTGGGATCTTAGACAGGTATTTGGTTATTGGTGAATTAACATTTCTGTTTTTATTTTTTTTTAAATTCATGTTCAATATACTTTTCTCAACATTCAATTTTCATGTATTTAGAATCTTAACCTTACTTAACATCATACTAGGACTGAGTAATGACAGGTTGAGTAGCCTATGCCCTAACTCATCGCCTACCCATTTATTGATACACGCACCTCAACCCATTTAACGCAAGTTAAATGGGTTGGGACATAAATGGGCAAGCTAAACGGGTTATAGGGAAACCCGTTTAAAAGTTGACCTTTTTTAAAAGGTCATAATTATACATAGTTATCAATCTATTCCATTATGATAAATTTCTAATCTTTAAAGTTCAAAGTCCAAGTATTACATTCAAATTATTAATATCAAGGTTATTGCTTTTAGGAGAGTCTTTGATAGCCAATGTTAGGCACATATGAGTGCCTCAACTATCTTTAAAAATAGGAAGCTTGTGCCATGCTCATTTATCTTTTCAAAATCAAATGACAAAAATAAAGATGATTTAGTATGCAAATAGGAAAGGTTAAATAGAAAAGCATATTTCATCGCAACAAATTTTTAAATTGGCACCAAGTTAGGTTTATATTCATAATAACCATAAAAGTAAATCATACTGTCATTAGCGAGTTATATGGTTTAATAAAATATAAAGCTAATTCATAAAAATCAAAACAAGTTAAGAAGCACATGTTGGATACAAATATGAAATATGACATAATAAAAGTGCAATGGATTGGTTTAACTTGCCTTAAAAGAATTGATTTAACTTGTTCCAATGTGTTAACTCAGTATTCTATTCTCCAAAATTATAATGCACACCTACCGAATTGCTTAACAATTAAGGAAGCTTTTATTTGAGCAAAAAAAAAAAAGGAAGCTTTTGTCTAGTTGATTTAGAATATCATCTATAATCAAGTCTGAAAATAACATATATAGACAAGTGACTATACTTAAGCTTGTACACACTTAAATTCCACATATCTAATTGTAAAATAAAGCATAAAATATATGTCAATTATAGGAATAATATATAGCATGAAGGAATAATAGTTAACGAAATGTAAAAATATTTAGTTGATAATAAAATTAAATGGGCAGGCTCGACTAGTCAAAGGTGTACCTACAGCCTACCCATTTAATTTTTAAATGAGTGGGTTTCAACTCACCTTGTCATGGGCTTTTTATAGGCGGGCCTAAATGGGCAAATTTTAGACGACGGGTTTGGGCGGGCTTACGAAATTGTAGGCGGCTTGCTCAGCTCTATTTCATAATTTATGGTAGATTATAAAATAAAATTAATGAGAGTATTCCCATCAAATATTACTTGCTACCAAACATAATCCCACTCTTTTTTTTTTTTTGGGACAAAGGATACTTATATTAAAACTTCAAAGATTACAAGCCAATAACAGAGAATGGAAGTAACAAGAAAAAACACAACATCGGATGAAAGAAAAAGTCTATGAAATACAAACAAACAGTACAATAAAACAAAGCAAACTATAAACAATCACCATTCAATGAATGATTGGGGGAAGAAGCATCATGAGGAACAACATCTGCCTTCTGGGCGTCCAAGGCTAGAAGTGACAGCAAAGACGGTGTTGGTTGTGAGACCTGATAATTGAATATTCTATACACTTCTTTAGTACTCTTGATTAATAATTTAGGACTCTTCAGTTAATAAATAATGACTTCTATGCTTATTTGGGCTTTTAATTAGATTTTAGTCATTTTAATGATAAAATTCAAATTTTACATTGCTTCACTATTTTTACCATAATTCTTGAACCAGACATTGGATTTGCCTCATTTTTGAAAGTCCTGGCTATCACCCAAGAGGGGGGGTGAATTGGGTGTCTAATTAAAAGTTTAGGAACTTTGAAAATATTTTCGCAACTTATTGAAAGTAGTTTGAATGACAATAATAATTGATAAAGCAAAAGTCGGTCATTCAAACATGTATGCATATTCAGATATATATTTCTTTGGAAATATAAGAGATAAGGGAAGAGAATATGCAAAGCGAGATTTATCGGTTCGCCCAATCCTTGACCTACGTCCGGTCCTCAAGCTCCACTTGAGATTTTCAATCCACTATCCTCTTGTTTAATCTGGGCACAAGAGAAGCCTTTACAATCTCACAAGTTCACCCAGGCACTTGTGAAGCCAAATCTCTCACCGAGATACTCCTCCTTACTCAATGTAAGGTTACAATCTGTTCCCTCTCAAGATCACCCAATCTTGAGTAACTCTCGAATAAACGAGATAGAATGTTTATAATGAATCTTCTCTCTCGAAGTGAATAAGATAAACACTGAAGTGCATTACAAATAATTTCACTCTCTCGATAAACTATGTAAGCATTTGAAAAAGCGAGAGAGTAAAATGAGATGAAGATCGAGTATGAGCATTTTGAAGTTGTAGGCTTGTGTCTCTTCTGTCTTGAATCTGACTTCTTTTATAGGTAGAAATCAATATATGACCGTTGGAAGAAGAAATATAGCCGTTAGACTCAGATGGAAACTAGCCGTTAGAACTTCGTTTTCTAAACCCGCGACGAATACTCGAGTATTCATTTGGAAACTCGAGTATTCAATACTTTACTTGGATACTTGAGTATTCACTCAAGTATTGCTTCGTTGTCCTTTAGGTGAGCCTTCGACATTCCGGACCATTACTTGAGTATTGTTACTTACATACTCAAGTATTCAATATCTTACTCCGATACTCGAGTATTGACTCAAGTATTGCGTCTCCCAACCTTCAAGTTGCTCTCTGTCTGATGGAAACTCGAGTATTGAACTTACATACTCGAGTATTGACCTTTGTTGAACTAACCATCAACTTTCGAGGGTCATATCTCCCTGGTCGGAACTCCGTTTTGGTTCGTTCAACTCTTCATGGAAAGCTCTGTGAGTCTACTTTCATATTCCACCAATTTCAGCTCAATAGGATTTGTAGTTTGTGAGTTACACTCAAAACATTGAAGCTTGGTTTGCTGTGTGGCATGGATTTATCTATCAACTTGTACAATTCATATCTCTCTCATATGAACTCCTTTTGGCTTGAATTTTATATCAAATTGACGCATTTGGAGTATAGTTTCATATTCCACTGATTTCACTTCAATATGATTTCTGGTTGAAGAGATATCATCAAATTACCAGACGTCGCCTGAGCTGAACGTGAAACAGAGTTGATCAACGTTGAATACTCGAGTATTGAACTTACATACTCGAGTATTGACAGTCCAGAGAGCCCAGAGAAGCTGAAAACACTGGATACTTGAGTATTGACTTGGATTCTCGAGTATTGACATTCCGAGACGCGGAGAAGTGAAGACACTCAAATACTCGAGTATTGATGAACATACTCGAGTCTTGACTCCTAAAGCTGATTTTTCCTTGTTTTAACTCTAAATTGAGTCATTCCAACTTCCATATGATCTTGGAGGCTTCTAACATCAATATAAGAACTTGAATAATGATATCTTCATTCCATTCAACAAGTTCTTCCTTTTTCCATCTCCCAACATTCTTCATCATTCAACTCTTTCTTTCTTCTCTTCTCTTCTTCTCTTGATCATTTTCCATAATTCAATTCTTTATTTCTTCTCTTCTCTTGATCATTCTCTGTCATTCAACTTGTACTCATCATTCTCAGCAAGTTCCTCAATATCTTCTCTTTTTGATTATTCCCAAAATCCTTTGATAACTTGCTTCCTTGACATTATGATATTCTCATTATATTGTGTGCAAGAACTTCTTTCTTCAATCTACTTTCTTGATCATTCTTCAATATCCGAAAGCCGAGCCTATTCGAACTTCTTCCGAATTGCATGCGTCGTCTTTCTATATCTGCACTATTCATGTGTACTCCATGTAGCCCAAATATGATGAAGCTTTATTCCAACTTCTATTGATCATGAAGACTTCCATTATTAAACTTTGCATCTACATTAAATATAAGAATTAGTCAAAGTATAATGTAAATATAGTGTGCAAACTTTTTGCTCGTAATAATGGCTTCTATATTAGACATCATCAAAACTAATCATATCTAACAATTTTTGTTTCATATTTCAGATGATTCAAAGAGCTACAATTGTTATGAAGACATGAAGGGCAAATTCGAATAAGAGGGCGGTCAATTTTGGGGCCGAAGTCAGATGTATTTTCTGGATTTTTATTTGGGCTCGAATTTTGTAATTAAAGCCCACTTTTATTTTATTTTTGTTTTGGGCTGAACCATTGGAGCCCATTTCCATTTTAGGTTAACTTTAAGTCAGATGGTGGCTACAACACTTATGCCATTCACCTTTTTAAATAAAGGCTTTGAGGAGGATCAAGTAGGGATTAATATAGGTCCACAACACAACATATACGTATCAACTAAGCAGCAAAACCAAGCACAATTCTTTATGACTTGAATCCCTTATGTCTAAAACGCAAGAGCAATATCAACCACCATTGTTTCTAGGGAAAATCCTTTTGAGGGCCCTTTTTGGTGTAAAAATCCCAAAAAAGGCCCTCAAAATCTGACAATACCTGAAAAGGCCTGGAATTGAGATATCATGATATGGTTATGAGAATTATTTAAATAACATGTTGTGAATGTGAAAATTTTGGAAAATTCCTATTGAGTTATTTATTATGATAATTATGGAAGGGGTTGAATTGGGAAGAAATGAAATAGTTTATTCCACCACGTGGTGAGGCCTCCATTGATGCATGATGATTGGCTTTCTATTGTCCCACCTGTTCAATGAGGGACTGGCCCACTAGTTCAATGAGGGCTTATGACACCTTACTAGTTCAATGAGGGGAAAAGACCCATGGTCTGGAACATGTGCTCTGAGGATTTTGACCGGTCCTCATCACATGACCAGTGAGCTTTTGAGTAACCAGTAACATGGATGTAACTTAGCTAGGCATGGAAATAGGCCAGGCCAGGCCAGGCTTTGGCTAAATAGGTCTGAGCCTGCAATGAGGCGAAGGCCGGGCACGGGCTCGAGCCTCGAGCCTGAATTCAGGCCTTTTTCTAGGCTCAGGCCTGAGCCTTCATAAGGCCTGGTCGAGCCTGAAGCCTTTTTAAAGGCCTACTTATAATTTAGGTCTTTAAAAAGGCCTCGTATTACAGGCCTTGGAGGCCATAAATAGGCTTTATATACTTTAAGCCTATCAAAACTTATATAAATATATTTTGAAATTATAATATAAGAATGAAAAATAATAAATATTATCTTATTTATATGATATAAATATAATTATATTTATTTAATATTTAAACAGGCCAGGCCTGAAGGCCTACAGTCGGCCTTAACAAAATAGGCCTGGCCTATTTACATATTCGAGCCTTTAAATAGGCCTTGACGGGCCTTTTTAACAAACGGGCCAGGCCCGACCAGCCCTAAATAGGCAGCCGTAGGCCGCCTCGATAGGGGCCTGGCCTATTCCCACCCCTAAACTTAGCCCGTGGGTCTAGTCGGAGGAAATAAGGTGGTACGGTTGGATTGATGGGAGGCATCTTGGGAATTGTGTTAATGAAAACTGTGATACATAATTTATTATGTGAAATTTTATGTTGTGGATATTGGTGAACTATATCTGTAATATTTTGTTATATATATTGTTCAACTTGGCACCTCACTAGCATATATTAGTATTTGTAATAAGTTGGATTGATGGTTACTACCTTTTCGGGTGATAGTTCCCATGCGGGTCCATCAGGGAACACGTCGGAAGCTTAGGCTACTCTACTAAAAGTAGTGCTTCTGTCTTTTTTGTTTATGTTGGATGATTGTATATTGTCACGTTAGGGCTCATTCAACATACTCTGATTTACTTTTGTATATTTTGGTAAATGATGGAGCATTACTTAGTTGTTAAGGAACCCTTAATTAGTTATTATGTTAAGTTAATTTTGAGGACGTCACACTTCTCATACAACCAATTGCCCTCATCATTCCCAATACACGAGATTCTGTTATGCTGCCTCCTCTTGATAGTAGAGATGTGAAAGAATTGAGAGTTCTTATCCCCAACGCCTAACTAATTAATCCGAGATCGTTGCCACCAATATTGCTCTTTGCGCTCCAATAATCTATCTAGATCACCTTTTACATCCTCAATCCCTCTAGAAATATCTGGAGTTCGAACTTCCTGAGTCAGCTCACCTAGATGGGTCTTTAACAAATCAATAATCTTACCACTATTAGGGAACTCCTTCTTACTCCAAGCAATTAACCTCTTCGTAAAACTCTTCAGGTTGCTCAAAACAATTTCTAGAACTGAGTGATCCTGATCACTAAAATTCCACCAACACCCCTTGATTACCTCAAGAAAATTCCCATGAGATGCCCATGCAGATTCAAATCGAAAGGTCCGACTTTGTTGATGATTTTCAATTGACATCGGATGAACAGAATGTGATGGTCAGATCCGGCCAGGTCAACATTAAAAACCTGGAGACACGAGAATTGCTCTCTCAATTGCAAATTACCCAAAGCCCTATCGATGCGCTCATGAATTGTATCTGAGTAATCACGATTGTTGCACCAGGTAAACATGGATCTATTGTAACCCAAATCTTCAAGATCACAATCAGCCATAAAACACTTGAAATTAAGGATCTTCCTCCAGGCTTTAGGGCAGCCACCACTCTTCTCATGCTGAGCAAGGATATTATTAAAATCCCCAATACACATCCAAGAATCCCTAATATTGTAGCTAATTCTTTGAACCTCTTGTCAACACAACCTTCTTTCCTCTTCATCAGTAGGGCCATAGATAAAAGTAATATAAGTTGGAGTCGATAAGGTCTCAGACACCACACTGGTATGAATAATATTGGTAGACGAGAATAGGATATTAACTGTAAGCACATCGGACCACCATAAAGCCAGTCCTCCACTTCTCACCACTGGATTAACAATCCACTCCTCATTAAAACCACATCTCTGCCTCACTTTCCTCACTACACTCGCCTTCTGCTTAGTCTCCATCAGGAAGACTAAGTGGGGTTTTTTCTGGGAATATTTGTCCCTCAAATTTCTGACTGTCAAGGCAACCCCCAAACCTTGACAGTTCCAGGATAACAAATTCATGGCGAACCGGTGGCTGGTCCCATCCAGCCATCGGCGTTACTCGACAAAGAAGACTCCTGATCCACAATCATACCACTACCAGCATTCAGCAAGCTCATAGGAAAATCAATCTCTGCAGTAGGTGAAATGCCCTTTGATGAATCCGATTGTGTTGCAATCCTTTTCTGTCTAAGATATTTTTTAATTGATCAACAATTCCTCTTTCTCCCTTGTTGGGTTTTGCCCCAACTGGTTTCTCAATGGCCACTTCCTCAGGGGAATCAAAATTAAGTCTCCTACATTTAGTACGCTCTTCAAGATAAAAAGCATCCTCATATGGTCTCTTGATGTGATTCCTTTCAACCTAGTAGATACAGCAAAAATAAGAGACAAGCCATTAAAAGGAATAATCGATTTAATTTTAGACTCATCATCACTTGGAAAATCAACATATATGGCTGGGAAAAGTTTGAGGAGTTCAGACATACCGCATCAGGAATCAATGGATTGATCATTGGAGCTTTGGCACAATTGATTTAAATTATAATTGGACTTTCGGATAGCACCCGTGGACCTTCAGCTGTGCTATAAGAGGAATTATGCAATTGGGCTAAAATAGAATCAAAAGGAGCAAAGTCCTCAGGCCCACGGTTCAACATGGAATTCATTTGTTCACACTTGTCTCCCAACGTCCAGCTCAGTGTAGGCCCAAACCCAACACATGCCTCCTTATACATGGGGTCCGCAACATACACCTTTTCACTTTTCACTCCCCACATGGCTGACGTCACCCTCCTTCACATCAGTCACCATCAGCTGGCTTTCTCTCTGCTTTGACTGTGACTCCCCCTGCATCTCCAACTTTGTCTCAGGCTCGGCGTGCAGTTGTGCCTCTTCGGGGGATGTAATAGACTGTTGGGCTTAGAGGACGCCGTGACAGCTGTGTTGTCGGCACAGTGAACTCACCCTCCGACGGTGGGGTCTGGCGA
The DNA here is from genome assembly GCA_019022615.1 of Acacia melanoxylon. Classification (NCBI taxonomy): domain Eukaryota; kingdom Viridiplantae; phylum Streptophyta; class Magnoliopsida; order Fabales; family Fabaceae; genus Acacia; species Acacia melanoxylon. The sequence continues at coordinate 2,254,184 of JAFJYJ010000002.1, forward strand.
GCTGAGAGGGGGTCCTTTTGTGGCTGTTCATTACTCAAGGTACCCCTCCATCCAAACCTCACCACCACTTTTAAGCTTCCTACAGAGGAGACATTACCAGACGACGTCGGATTCTGGCGAGAGGTAAAACAATTTCTACTCTGATCAATATATTGAACTTCAGGCCACTCTTCTCTACATACTTCCAGTATACCTTCAAAGGTACGTACAGAAGGTGTACTCATTTAGCTACCAAATTCAACCCTGTCATCCTCGCCGTTAGCATCTTTGGTATCATTACAAATCCTCCCTTCATGTCCGATGCGACAACACTTGTAACAAAAATTTTGTAGGCGTTCATACCTTACCGTGATCTAGATTGGTTCCTTACATCCCGTGGAACCTAGAAACCAATAGCTAAGGGATTATCTAAGCAAAGAAGAGATCTGACTCTCATGAAACTCCTCACTAATCTGCCGTCCACCATCTGTTTCTCAAACATCAGCGTCTCACGCACTGAGTTTCCAAGAATTTTAGCATTTGAGTCCGTAAAAGTCTCCAGCGGTAGGTCATGTAATTGAACCCAGAAAGGTGCAAAGCTAAAATTAATATCTTTAAGAACCATAGAGTCCTCCCAGATTTGGAGGTTTAATAGATGGCCCTGTATTGACCATGGTCTTCCTTTGAGAATCCTAGCATAATCCTCTTCTTTTTCAAAACGGAACAAAAAAATATGTTGGCTCCGGTCTAAATCATGCACTTCTAAATCTTCATCCAGTTGCCACCCTTTCTTTATCATGGTTACAACTATGGGGACATTCAGATTTTTCCTTGTAACAATCTTCCCTACTAATGTACCCCCTTGTTTCACACATTCCAATCGAAATCGAGGATTAATTGTTTTGGTTTCTTCAAACCACTATCTTGTCCTTTCTCCATAGCTTCACAGAACGCTAACCTCCCACTCCCTTGACTTTAGCACCAGCTAACTAACTGGAAAGAGACCAGCTAAAGAGGGAAAAGAAGACAGGCAATAGACAGGCGGACACCGCCGAAGTGGCTCATAGGGAACCTTCCGACACTCACAGAGGAGAGAAAAAGCTCTCACAGAGGAGAGGAGCTTCACAACATAATCCCACTCCCAATCTTATTCTCAACCCCTCAAAACTCAAGCCCACGTAGCAAACAAGGCATAAATGAATACTGAAAAAAAACAATTCTAATCAAAGATTTACCCCCCCATTTCAAAACATCTAAGTTCTTAATTATAGTTAATATTCTTAAGGTGTGCATGGTAACCATTCTATTCCTCAAAGATTTTGTTTTCGAGATGAAACAGTTTTTTTCGATCCGTGTCTTGGAAGAGTTCGAGAATTAGAATTACGTTTGTTAACTCATTTTATTTTTACTCGAGAATCGAAATTACGTTTGTTAACTCATTTTATTTTTACTCCGAGAATCAGAATTACATTTGTTAACACATTTTATTTTTATTCCGAGAATTATAATTACTTAATACAATACAAATCTATTTCTTTATTTTTTGTTTACAGATTTCATCAACTATATAAAATAATAAATAGTTTCATAGCACGATCAAGAACATTGTTGATAACCAAAAAACCATAATTCAGCAATCCTGAGAACTGCTCCAATGCAAAACTGCACCTATCAAACTATGCCAACTCTTCACATAAGTTCCCATTAACCTCAGAAGCAAGGGTTTTACTACTGTGTCGAACAATACAGTCAAAATCTTCAATTTCTTCTCAGATGAATTGCGATAGATGATTGTTTCTTTGATTAAGGTAAAAATTGGGACGTCATTTTTGGTTGGGCCTATTATGCATGTAAACTGGGGTGAACAAATAAGTCTGATGAGATGAATGCACAGTGCAACTCTTTAAAACATTTAACAGGATGGAGAAAGAACATGCTCGAAGAGGATCACATCCCTCAACATTTCAAAAACACATCCCCATCGCTTCTTAGCATGAGATTCCCAAATGCCTCATTTGGCTTATTTGAATTTCCAGACATAACATTTGTGGTTCCTCCAAGCTGATCCTAGCTTCATTCCTCGTTATGCTAGTTATAACTACAAGCTCTTATACAAGGCTTCCACCTAGAAGCATTTTTACTTGTGTAGTTCAGCTGCTCAAGGATAGCAACACTATCATCATCCTTTAGTAAAAAATACCCTGCATAGGAACATACCTCAAACCTCTGTGATTCGAAAGTTTAAGATCTTTGATATAATCTGTCTCAAGGATACCAACAATATCATCATCCTTTAGTACAAACCTATCATTCAAAAATCCAAAACGAACCACATGCCTATGCACTTCCTAACCCACTTGAATAGACCCAATTCCCCCACAAGCTTTTAGAACTCGAGGAAATGTGAACAAGTCAGGTTGAACACCGTCCTCCACCATCTGAAAGTAGAGTGCCATGGCATCATCATAGAGACCCACTTCAACATACCTTGAGATAAGCGAATTCCACGGAAATGCAGACTCATTTCTCTTCGACATTTGATCAAACACATCGTGTGCTTCATCCATGTGCCCACATGATGCATACATCCTAAGCAGCTTCGATGAGATGCCAACGTTTCTACGCAAAAGGGAACTGGGAATGAGGCGATGAACTCGTATTCCATGATCAATGGCTTGCAAGTGATAGCAAGTTTCAAGCAAAGAAGCATATATTTCAGCATCAATTTTAATGCCTTTGTCAATAGATGATTCAAGGTCTCTCACGATTTCTTCTATTTCTTCTAGCGCTTGAGATTTCGTTTGGGTGTAAGGTTCGTGATTGATGAGCAGTGGGGTCGGTCTGGGTTTTGGGAATGAGAGGGTGCTTTTGTTTTCTTGATTTCGCCATTGTTTTCGTTGTTTCTTGGCCTTCGAAGAGCAAAGGATTGTACGAGTTGTAGAGAAAAGGTGGTTCGACAGTGTGGCTAGCATTTTATCAAAGAATATCTACCAGCTAGCCCTAAGAAAGAAACTCGTTCTTCACGCCGTCCAGCCATAGCGGTGCACCGTCTAGGGACGACGGAGCCTCAGAATCTCGACGATGGTATCACCTCTCAGCTTTGATTGACCAATTTTGTTTGATTCTCTGCAAATCACGTTGCCCAAATGAGGGCAAAATCTTCCATGAAAAAACCTTGCCTTTTAAGAGTAAAGGAGATCGAAAGGCATCAAAAAACAACAAAGGAGAAATCTCTAGAGAGAGTGAGAGGCACAAATCGAAATTGAGGGTGTTGATGAAGAGAGATTTGTAGATATCGATGATGATGGGGTTTTGGGGGCTTCGAATCTCGATGGAAGAAAAAAATGATTCTGACAAGGAAGTAGAACTTTTCTACTTCTTTTTTTTTTATTCCCCAAAGACAAAAAAAAAAACCAGGTTCATCCTGGAAGAAAAAAAAAAAAAAAAAAAACGAAGATTTACCAAATGCAATTCCTATTTATTTTTATTCCCGGGAACAGAAATTAAAGAAAAACTCATTCTGGGAGCGTTACCATACACACCCTTAGCATCCTTGGATGCCATTTGCCCGAGGCTGCATATCCCCATTTTGTTATTACCCTTTCTCAGCAAGCAAGTCTACATTAATTTCAATAAATAAGACAGTGCTGCTTGATTCTGTAGCACCATGTAATCATCAACGAGAATTCTTCCTGGTTGCATACCAATGACTAACAAATGCTCAGCTAGTCTAAAAAGCAGCAGTAAACTAAAATAAAAAAAGATCATAAGATTACAAATATTTTTATAAATGCCCTCGAGTGAAAGAAAAACAGAAAAACATGACCAAGTAACGATGACAAGAGTAGTAAATATTACATATCCTGAGCGGCGGAATGAGATTCAATCCCAGTCGAGAAAAACTAAAAGTCAATAGGAGGCAGCATAAATAATTTTGATATTTTCACACAGCATTATGTAACCTGAAATATAGAGTGAAAATTGGGGAAAAATCCCCAACTAAAAATTTTATTGGTGAGAAGGATCTAATAAAATTTTATTCATAGATAATACTGGTACCCTGCAAATTTTATAGATGCAAAAAACTGGTACTTTGATATAAGTCCTTCCCACTAATAAAATTTTCAACAAGGACTTTCTCCCAATTTTTCCAATATGAATACTCACTAGAAGCTGCGATCAGCTAATATGTGGCGAAGTTTGGATCCACATCCTTGGACCAAGATTCCAGGCCCCCAGTAATGTCCTTTTCAGAAGCAAAACCCATCTTCTGAAGATACTGAACAGCTAGCTGAGAATCATTTCCCCTTCGACATACGACGTACAATTGCACGTTTGAACCAGAAGCTACCCCAACATCGTCCTCTTCTTTCTTTATAGCCGATGATATTTCTGGCAACCTGGCCTCCAAGGTTGAAAGTGGAATGTTCAAGGACTTTGGAAGTGACACAATCTTGAAATGGTGAGACGGTCTCACATCCACCAGCACATGTGGTTCTTTCTTACTGATTATTTCACTGTATTGCTTGCTGCTAATTCTTGATTCAACGGAAAGAAGGTTCAACTTCAATGGTGGCTGCAAATCAAGGGAAAAACCTTGATGAATCATTCACTCAAGTGATTTAAGAAAAGAAATTAAGAAAACTGTAGAATCCTAAAACTTAAGGAGCAAGATCAAAAATTTAGGGAGCAATTTCAGATCCAAAATATAGGGAGTGATTAGGGTAATTAATCTTGATTATTTTCTGATTTGTATAGTGTCATATCATGACCTAATTAATGCCTGATTCTGTCATATGTGTATATATATGTAATATGCTAGTGTGACTAATATATCGATAAATTCAGTCCAATTGAAAGAGAATTCTGACCTTGACCTTGACCTTCCCATTGCAATAAGGAATGGGAAGGTCAAGGTAATAGAAAGTTCTGACCTTGACCTTCCCATTGCAGTAAGGAAGAAGCCCAGATCGTATACTTGACATCCCATTGAAAGATTTGTTTCCTATAAGGCCCTTTCCTCTAAACTTAATGCATTTGTTCCTCATCTTGACAACATTAGGGTACCAAATACAATTGATGAGGTTGGAGGCAAGCTGTCTTGAAATAGATGGAGGTCCTCAAGCGAAATAAGACGTGGGATTTATTAGATCTACCTCGAGAAAAGAAGCCTCTTGGGTGCAAATGGGTATTCACTCCTAAGTATAGAGCATATGGAAAACTTGAAAAATACAAAACTAGTCTGGTTGCAAAAGGTTTTACACAAATATATGGGAAGATTACATAGAAATGTTTGCACTAGTAGCCAAGATGAACACAATCAGAATCCTCGTCTATTGCAGTAAATTTAGAATGGGGCATGCACCAACTCGATGTAAATAATGCCTTCCTCCATGGAGAACTTAAGGAAGAGGTGTATATGAAGTTACACCTAGGGTTCCCAAGGAAAAAGGCTAACCTAGTCTACAAGCTAAAGAGGTCATTATATGGGTTGAAGCAATCTCCATGTGCTTGGTTTGAGTGTTTGCATATTCACTCATGTCCTGAAGAGACACAAATTTACTCAAGGGCAGAGTGACCATACTTTTTCCGTTAAACATTGTAAGGGAAAGATGGTTGTTCCAGCCGTGTATATTGATGATATAATCCTTACAGGAGATGATGAGGTAGAAATCAATCAAATCAAGGTAGCCCTGACACGAGAATTCTAGATCAAAGATCTTGGAGAAGTGAAGTATTTTCTTGGAATGGAAGTTGCTTGATCAAAAGGAGGAATCTATATCTCTCAAAGAAAGTATGTACTAGACCTTCTAAAAGAAACATGGATGACATATTGCAGACTCAGTGACACACCTATATGAGTTGATAAAATAGATGAAGCAAATCTTGGTTAAGTTGTGAACATAGGGAACTATTAACGGATGGTAGGCAAACTAATATAATATCAGACCAGACATTGCATTTGCAGTTAGTGTAGTCAGCTAGCAATCCCATGATCCTATACAGATCATTTAAATGAAGTCTACATAATCCTTTCTTATTTGGAGGGATCTCCGGAACGTGGCTTGCTGTTTGAAAAAACTGACAAACATAATGTAGAATTATTTAAAGATGTTGATTGGGTAGGTGATCAATATGACAAGAAATCCACATTTGAATAATGCACTTATGTGTGGGATAAATTGGTCACATGGAGAAGTAAAAAGAAAAGTGTAGTTGCAAGAAGCTGTGTTGAAGTTGAATACAGAGTTGTAGCACTAGGAATTTGTGAAGGTATGGATAAAGCGTGTCCTTGAAACTTGAGAAAGGGCATAAATATGCCAATCAAAGTCTACTATGATAACATGGGTGTGATTAATATTGCTTATGATCCGGTTCAACATGACAAAACCAAGCAAGTTGAGATAAACAAACATTTTATATGAAAAAAAATTGATGAGGGTATCGTTGATATAAGGTATATTCTCTAAAAAGAACAAATTGTAGACATCCTCAATAAAGGACTGCCCAAGGAAAGGTTTGAGTATCTGATTGGCAAGTTGAACTTGATTGATATCTATAGTCCAACTTGAAGGAGAGTGTAGAATCCCAAAACTTAAGGAGCAAGATTAGAAATTTCGGGAGCAAGTTCAGATCCAAAATTATTGGGAGTGATTAGGATAATTAATCTTGATTATTTTCTGATTTGTATAGTGTCATATCAGGACCTAATGAATGCCCGATTCTATCACATGTGTATAAATATGTAATTTGCCAGTGTGAATCGATCAATTTAGACCAATTATTCTCTTCAAAAACTAATGCCACAAGTCAAAAAGAAAAAACCCAAGCTTTGAAAGGTTGGCTGAAAGCTACTTGATATATTATCATCTTACATTGCGTAGTAAGATGCCATATTGTAAATGTGACTAGTGAAAGTCATAGCTATTCACAAGTCAATAAATGAGTCATATAATTCATGAATTATAAATTGTGTAATCTGTTGAAGTTATTGAGTAAGACCTATTGATCAATAATTTATCTAAAAATGTGGTTGTTGATAGAACTCAATGGCAATCATGCAATGCATGTAATCAACCCCGCTTAGTGGGATAAGGCTTGTTGTTGTTGTATTCTATAACACACATCAAACTACAAGACATGTAAAGGATAAACCAAAAGTAGAAGAAATCATACCACAGTTAGTGGAGTCTGAGTGAATTTCTCATAATCAAATTCTCGAAAGTGCTGTTGAGTAAATGTTGAATTCTCTCCACAAACTTCACATTGCAAAGACCTTCCCCTAATTTTTACCTGCAACCCAAATTTAAAATAAATAATTGGGCTATATTAGGCTTGTTATGCCATCAATCATGATCATGAATTAGACACCTAAGTGCCAAAGATGCAGCCAACATCCCTCATGCTGTAAAAGGCACTAGACTGTTTAGTTTGGCAGTAACGCAAGTACCTTTAACAACCTTGAGAGGAATGATTGAGTATAATGGTCATTTAAACTAATATATAAGATAGGAAAGTTTTCTAACAAGAAGAATAGAAAGTTTTACATATGAAAAGTCAGGTAAGTAATTAGTTTCATAGGGTATTGTAAGCAAAATATACAGAAACAGAGGGACCACCACACTAACAATTCGAACACAACCAGATGCAAAGACTTCATGTTAAGGAAGCACTAGCATGTTAAGGTTCAAGACTTCATGTTCTGTAAGTCCTGTTCAAACCTTTTGGTTTGACTAATCCCTTTCTTCTGCCGTCATATTCTTCTCCTTGGCTTCTCTCTTTCAAAGCTCTTATTTTAGCCCTGTTCCTTTAGTATATCATTCATTCTAAATATGAAGTATAGTTTCCTTTTTTAAGTTCAAACTTGATACTGGTTTTCTCTCCCTCAGCGTTAAAGGTGTTATGTTTCAAATCTTTAAAAGCTGTCTACAAAAATATTTAGTTACATAGCTATCAAAGTCCTATCCAAGTTTAGCAAGGCTAACATCCAAATCTAGTAATTATTATTTCGGCTGCATAAAATAGCAGCCTGTCAAAGTTTTTTCCGAGTTATGAACCTTAATTTTTATCCAGGAGTATAAATATGTCATTGTAAGTATGTAACGGCTTGTCAAAGTTTTATTCGAGTCTGTTGAGAGTAAGTTTTGATATTGTATTTATTGCATTAGATTTTATAAGATTAGGGCCAGCTAGACTGAGTAGGAAAATAGGAGTATATTATTCGTCATTAATTCCTTGTCTTGTACAATCTATCAAAGCTTACATTCTTCCTACTTAATTCAACTGTTCAGCAACTACAAAATATATAACAACCTATGTAATGAACTAACAAATAGCCCCTCTTTCCTCATTTTCCGTTTCAATTTTTTAAATTTTTATTCAGCATTGCAGATAGTAGCCAACATAGGCAAGTACCACAAAAATAAAAAAATAAACAGGAGGAAATGTCAATCCTGGAAGGATAATTTTTTAAGTGACTTTTGACCCCAATGCTGTAACTTGCATGTTATGTAGCAGTGTTACAAAAGGAAACTTCATAAAGCCAAGTTGCACAAAGTTGAGGGTCACAAGGATGCTGCAAAAGTGTCCTGGGTGGGAGTAAAAATTAAAGTAAATATGGAAGAGAAAATATGTCACAAAACAACTTATTGCAAACCCTCAAATATGGATGTTGACTTAAATTCAAATGAAGGGGAAGTGAAGGAAGAGGAGGCGGAGGAGCCTAGGTAAAAAGGAAAAAGTGTAATGCCATCACCAAAAGGTCTGATACACTATTTTATGAACCCGAAACAAGTAGTCAAATTAAGATGAGAGAAATTATCAATTGATAATGGGAAAAGAGCGATGGTATACCAATACATTTTAGTTTTTTCTATCAAACTTGCATCCCATTAAATGTTGAATGTATGCCAAATTTGATACCCCCAGTTACAATGAGTTGAGATTGCCAATTTTAAATAGATTGAGTGAACAAATGATACAATTAAAAATTACAATGACCCGTGAAAAAGAGAAAGTTGTTCTACTATCAAAGATGGGTAAACTAGCTGAAGAAATAGAAGTTTGGCAAATTCTTTGGTGAGGTTAGTCAGCACAATGTGAAATCCGTTGATGCATCTTCTTAAGTGAAAGCAACTAAAAAGTTGTTCAGTTTTATTCTATAGATGAGTCAATTTATTATGTTAAAAGAATATTGTCCAAATAGTGACTCCAATGAATCCAACTTTAAAGCAGCTACTAGGTTGTTAAATGAAAAGATCTAACCTTTGACACAGCTTCGAATTGCTTAGATAATCTATTAGAAATTATTGAAAAAGATCCTTGAGCTTCAACGATTATAGCAGTAGCAATCAATTTGATCAATTATATATATCTTTGCTTGGTGAACATGATATGGTTATTACCATAGAATTGAGAATTAGAAATAGGAAAGAGACTCAGTAGACAAAATAGGAGAAGATGAAGAACTGTAGACTCTCAACAAGTTCTGTATTATTCACAAATCATTTCGTTACCCCCAGATTTAGGCAACCCTTCTATGAAGTCTATTGATATGCTTTCCCAAACTTTACTTGGAATTGGAAGTGGATTTAACAATCCAGGTGCAGCAACTGTTTCATATTTACATCTAGCATAGGTATCACAACCCTTAATAAAGTCTTCAACATCCTTATGGAGATGTTTCCACCAAAACAATCCCTTAACCTTGTAGTAAGTCCCTTGGATGCCTGAATGGCCTCCTTGAGGACTAGCATGAAGCCATTCCAGCAGCTTACTAGCAACATTCCCCACAACCAAACGGTTGTTTTTCCTCAAATAAGGACCTGTTTGGGATAGCTTCAAAAGCTCAAATAAGTCCATTAGAAGCCCAACGAAAGTAGAAGCATTATTGACTGTTTGGCATAGCTTCAGACCTTGAAGCCACTTTTTTTTTTTTTTTTGTGAAGTCATATATCCTTGCTTCAGACCTTGAAGTCACTTCTGCCACCGCTATCCCAAACACAAATCACATCAGAAAAAGTCCATCAAGAAAAGTCCATTAGAAACAAAAGCCACTTCTACCACCGCTATCCCAAACGGGCCTTAAGTGTCATCCCATGAATACATTTGAAACATGCCATCTTTCTCTTTCACTTCAGCTAAGATAGCTGCAATTTATGGATATAATTCCCAGCTTTTCTATATTTCGTCCATCAATTTAGGAGAAGTAGTATCCAAGGAAATATGCAATATCTGAGAACCATGCAACCTTGACAAAGCATCAGCCACTGTATTATCATTTCCTTTCTTATATTGAATCTCATAGTTATACCCTAAGAGTTTTGCTATCCAATACATCTGAAATCGTTTTTTCAGTTTCTGTCCCAACAGATATTTGAGACTTTGCTGATTTGTCCTAATAATGAACTTGCTACTTTCCAAATATTGGTGCCAATATTCCACTGCTTGCACCACGGCCAATAATTCTTTTTCATATATAGAAAGACTCAAGTGTTTAAGAGTTAGACCCTTACTGAAATAAGCCAATGGCTGCCCTTGCTGCATGAACACAACACCTATTCCTCCACCACAGGCATCAGTTTCAACCAAAGTCTTTGGACAAGTCTGGCAGTGCTAAAACTAGTGCTGAAATCAGAACTGTTTTCAATTTCTAAAATGCTTCAGCTGCTGTTTCTGACCATTTAAAGGCATCTTTTCGCAATAAAAGTGTAAGAGCCTTTGCTATAGATCCATACCCTTGTATAAACCTCCGATAGTACCCAGCCAAACCAAGGAAAGCTCTCAATTGCTTTCCTGTTTTGGGTTCAGGCCAATTTGCAACAGCCTGAATCTTCTTTGGATTCGTAGCTACCTTGCCTTCACTAATGATATGACCAAGGTACTCCACACTCTTGGCAGCAAAGGTACACTTGTTCCTTTTGACAAAATACTGATTATCTTGCAATATTCTCATCACTTCTTCAAGGTGTTGAGCATGTTCTGCAATCGTAGCACTATAAATCAGAATGTCATCAAAGAAACCAAGGACAAAGGCCTAAAAATATCATTCATAGCTCCCTGAAAAGTGGCTGGATGATAGATATTTGTATGATAGCTATCATTAGATGAATTACAGGGTGCACAATATTTTTCAAAGATTGATCTGCGCTTCGGGTATCATCAGATCAGGGTTCTTCCAACCGATGTTCACAAAACCGCCTTTTGGACACATTCTGGCCACTACGAGTTTGTAGTTATGCCATTCGGACTCACTAACGCCCCAGCCACATTCCAAGCTATCATGAATGATCTTTTTTGCCCTTACTTGCGGAAGTTTGCGCTTGTCTTTTTTGATGACATCTTGATATATAGTGCCATGACCTCAGATCACTACCAACATCTTACCATCGTCTTCCAAATCCTTCAACACAATTTTTTTTATGCCAACGCTAAGAAGTGCCTCCTAGGGCAAGTTCGCATTGATTATCTGGGTCATATTGTGACTAGTCAAGGAGTTGAAGTGGTACTTGAAAAGATTAAAGTTGTAGCCCATTGGCCCACTCCATCATCCGTACACGATTTATATCCTCGTGGGCCTCACTGGTTATTACCGACAGTTCGTGAAGAATTATGGTATTATTGCCCGGCCCTTAACTGATCTTACAAAGAAAGATGCCTTCAAGTGGTCTGAGCAAGCACAAGAAGCTTTTGATGCACTAAAGGTGGCTCTCACTACTATGCCGGTCCTTCGTCTACCCGACTTTCAACAACCATTTACCGTTGAATGTGATGCATCCATGGAGGGGATTGGAGCCGCTCTTATGCAAAATGGGCTACCCAAATCTAGAGGTTTTAATGTGATTCTCGTGGTGGTTGATTGCCTAAGCAAATACAGCCACTTCATCGCTCTTGCTCACCCATACTCCGCCAAAATAGTGGCAGCCACATTTTGTCAGGAGATTGTTCGCTTGCACAGCATGCCCCGATCAATCATATCAGATAGAGATTCTCTTCCTCAGTCATTTTTGGCAGGAGCACCGCTTATCATCCTCAGTCCGACGGCCAGACAGAAGTATTCAATCGCTACCTCGAAGCTTATCTCCGTTGTTTTACACATGAACAGCCAAAGCATTAGAGTACCTTTCTGTGTTGGGCGGAATTCTCCTTCAATACCGACCATCATGCCACTGCCAACACCACTCCCTTCAAAATAGTTTACGGACGAGACCCTCCCCCACTACTCCTGTATGTGCGGGGCGTAACATCAGTGGCGGAACTTGAAGATCAACTTGAGACCCAGGATGCCATGCTTCAAGTTTTAAAGGGTAGCTTGCTTAAAGCTCAACATCAGATGAAGTTACACGCAAACCAACACCGCAGGGATCTTGAATTTACTCCAAGTAATGCTGTATGGTTGAAGATTCACCCCTACCGATAGAAATCCTTATCCCGCAGCCGATTTGAAAAACTTTCTCCATGTTTTTATGGCTCCTTCAAGGTTCTGCGACGTATTGGCAAGGTGGCATATGAATTAGAGCTCCCCTCTACCGCTAGGATCCACCCGGTCTTCCATGTCTCTTTACTACGCCTTGCTCCAGGCCTTCAAGCTGTCTCCCCTCCTCCACCGCTACCTATTTCAGCTTATTTGGAACTTCTCCTCACTCCTCCAGGGTCCTTCAGCATCTTTGGACCCCAACCAAGCAACGGAACTCCTACTAAAATGGGAGAACCATACCACGGAGGACGCTACATGGGAAGATTACGACCTGGTTGTTGCTCAATTTCCGGAGTTTCGCCTTGAGGACAAGTCGTTCTTCCAAGGGGGAGAAATGATAGCGATCCAAATCGCCATGGTTTAGTTTATTCCAAGAAGAATAAGCGTCTTAAAATAAATTAGGAATTAATTTATTTTATTTAGGAATTAATTATCTTTTATTATTTATTTTATTGAGTCTGTTTTTATCTTTTATTATTATCCCTAGGAATTAGGAAATAAGAGGAATATCTTATTAGATATTATCTTTTATTATTATCTTTAGGAGTTTATTATTATTAGTTCTCTAAATCTTAGATTTAGATATATTTTTAGATTTTGTATTTATATTTTGGAGAGTCTGCTTTCTGTAAATAATTATAAATAGGCTTAGTGCCTCATCAACAAAGTGTCGAATATTTGAGAGAATAATTTATCAGAGTATCCTCCTGGGCTTTGGTAATTAGTTAAGTTTCAGATTCTGGCTTATCTAATTATTAGAGATTGGTTGTTCTTATTGAAGTAGTGAGATTCTTGCTATTTCTCTAGGATCAGAGTTTAATTATTCAGTTACTTGTACGATGGTTCCTATCACTGGAGCATCAGTCAATCCAAGTGGCATGACTAGCCACTCAAAGTTCCCAGAATGAGTCTTACATGCTGTCTTATAACAATCATCTGGCTTCATTCTGATTTGATGGTAACCAGCCCTCAAATCAAGCTTAGTGAACCACCTAGCAGTATGTAACTCATCAAATAGATCTTCCTCTAAGGGAATAGGGTACTGATTTTTCACTGTTTTCTTATTTCATTCACGAAAATCAATACACATTCTCCTAGTTCCATCCTTTTTCTTAACCAAAACAATAGGGGCTGAAAAGGAGAACTTTCTTGGATAACCCCTGTTTGGAGCAATTCAGCAACTTGTTTCTCAATCACATCCTTTTGAGCTATTGAATATCGATAAGGTTTTAGGCTTATAGGATTTGTGCCTTCATGGAGCACAATAGGATGATTATGGCCTAGCCTTAGAGGAGGGAGCCCTTTTGGCAAATAACCCTTCAAACCTTTTAAGAGATTGCTGGACTTCTATTGGCAATTCTGATAATTCTATAGAACATGCTTGTGGCCCTTTGGTTAAGGGTTGCAACATCTGAAATAAGTACATTTGAGGTCTAGAAAGCTTGTTGAACCCTAATCATGTAGAAGGAACCACTCGCAGAGAATTTGTAGGGCTTGCTTGTAACTTACACAACTTGCCCTTATACCAGAATTGCATGGAGAGCTTTTCATAGTCCCAGAAAGCACTCTTGATCGATTTCAGCCATGATCATCCCCCAGCAACCTGAACTGCAGCAATAGGAACTTCTATTCCTTTCCATCCTAACCTGACAGCAAGATCATTATCCATGAAATCATGTGTACTGCCATTGTCATTCAGAATCTGGATGGTTCTTTTTCCCACGCTCCCTTGAATATGCATAGATTCATTTGTATCAACACCATTGATGGCATGTAACGAAATTAGAGGATCAAATTCATCTTCACTTTCAGTTTCGGCTTCAATACTAGTACTGTTTTCAGCATCCTCAATCAGCTCCATGTATTGCAATTTCATCCTTTGTCTCTTGGGGCAAACATGATTTCAGGAAAATTGTTCGTGGCAATAGAAGTACAAGTTTTTGGTGTGATGTTTTGCCTCATCTTCAGCTCAAAGAAGCTTTGAGTTTCTCCAAGATTTTGTCGTTGACTTTTCTGAAAATTTGGAACCTTTGACTAGGTTCACTATATTACTTATTGGGTTGGCAGAAATTACTGTAATATCCTTTTGGTGGGGCCTAGAATGCTAAGGCACCATTTTATTCACTCCTGTCATGGCGAGACCCAGCAAAGACACAGAAGAAGTCGATGCATATCAGCCAGATCGATCCCCAACAGCTTTCAATTATTTGCGATTAATAGCAAGTTCTTGGATTCTTGTTAAACAACGGGAAAGTTCTTGGATCGAACATGAGCACCGAGTCGTGATGTCGTCCTTAAGGCCCGCCACGTAGATTTGATCAAGTAATTGTTTGTCAATTCTAGTTTTGTAGAAATGGCGTCGAGTCTTGCATTGAACTCAGCCAACGTCCCTTTCGTCAGGTCTCCCATTGGTTTATCCACGGGAAGACCGAAAGTATCACACAACATCACCACATACTCGTTCCACGCTGGCAAACGTTTCCAATGAGGTCAATATGAAAAGCTAGCATCGTCAAGACCCATCAAAGCCATCCTGACCTTCTCAACTTCCGATGTCTCGTCCAAATGAAAAAAAGGCTCGCACTTCAATATCCAGTTATTAATGTCATGGCTTTGAAACTTTGGGAATTCCATCTTGGTGAATTGGGATGGCCGATGATATCCAATCCCATCCTGGCCATTCCCCAAGCCATTTCCACATTGCTGAGGTTGCTGATCACCGTTATTGTTATGGGTTGCCTGAATGAGTGCCCGTAACTCATCTCTGAAGCCTCAAATGGTATCTTGCAACTCATCTACCTTATTTAGTTTTTGCATCTGTTCTTCAAGAGCCAAGATCCCATCTACCATAGTTCTTGCTAATCTTGAACGGGTTTGGACCATTCACCAATGGATTGAGGAGAAAGAGGAAGGTGCAGAATCAAGAAGAGGAAGACAGCCAAGGAAAGACTGCTCTGATACCACTGATATGGTTATTAACATAGAATTGAGAATTAGAAATAGGAAAGAGACTTGGTAGACAGAATAGGAGAAGAAGATGAAGAAGAGAGCTCTTGTAGACTCTCACAAAAGTTCTGTATCATTCACAAACTGATCTGCCGTTACAGAAATGGAGGATTGGGCAATTTATAATACTGAAGCCTCCCTCAATCACTAACTAACAGCTAGTTTACAATTAGGTCCCTAAATGCAGAATTATGTGATTCCATATCAGAACACCCTTATCATATTCAGGACTTGGAAAGGTTATATATTTGTATTGCCTTCCTACAGTGCTTGACACTAGGTCCCCCCCTCCCAAAAAAACAAAAACTAAAACTAAAATGAGATCCAAGCAATGTGTTGCACATGGAGATATACTATCAGTCACCAAGTGAAGCTCAACATAATCAGCAGATTCAACTAGATTGAACAACTTTTCAGATGTTATCACGTTTAACAAGCATGGTATTAACCAAACAATTAACAATACGTTCATTAAGTGGCAATTTGGTTGACTGGTCCGCAGATTCAACATCATAAGACAATCTTATATTCTTCATAAACTTTGTGATTTTTCATCAAATTATTGGTGAGCTCAACTTCCTCCATCAAGATACACACACCTTTAACTCATGGCAACTAAGGGGCTTCAAGTTTAGGCCAAATTGTCTAATAACGACATACAATTAAAAGCAACCATACAAACAACATTGAAATGGAAGGCAGAATTTTTTTGGGGAAGGGGATTTTAAAAAACTAATAATGTATATGCACACCATAACGCTTTTCTCCTTATCAGATTTATTAATTATATTTTTCATTGCAGATTTGCTTCTATTATTGATTTGTCCATACTTCCTCATGAAAGAATCTATTGAACCCTTTTGTCTAGACTTCCTTGACAATGACATTATATTTTTGTCTTCTTGCCTAGGCTTCTCCTCTTCCTCATGGCATACATGAGGTTTTATAGCTAGAGAGATTACTGGAAGAATTAAGATGCAAATAAAATCTATATATGTCAACTATATACAATGACAGAATCCTGCACACCCTGATTGAACTATACGGCTTTTTTTTGGGGGGAGGAATACAAAAGAAAGCATTAGGGCTAGTTTGGTTTGAGGGATGGGGAGGGAGGGAGAGGGGGAAGGGCTAATCTTTTACCCCCTCTTTACCAAAAAGCCCATAGAAATTTTTCAATATTCCAAAAATATACTCTCAACAAAAAAGAATATTCCCTTCATTAATGGCAATTTGGTCAATTCCCTACTTTCCACTCCCTTCCCTCCCACTCCCTCCCCTCAAACCAAACACACCCTAAGACAAATGAACTCAAAGGTAGAGAATGAAAGGCCATATGCTAATTATCCAAAACCTAATGCAATGTATTTTTACACTCTGCCAAACTAGACACATTGAAACTGACAAGCATTTCATCAAGGATAGAAGCTGGTATACTAAGTGTTATCCACAAGACATGGTTTTATATTAAAGCTGGTATACTTCATAAAGCAACTCAACCTCACGTTATTGATTTCCTCACCAAGATATACCTCCAGTGAAGCTTTAAAGTCTTGCCAAGAAGTTAGATATTTATTCCTCAACTTAAGAAGTGGTGTCAGAGAATAAATGTCTAAAGGCATTATTTACATTACAATCATGGAATTATGCTAGTATTCAAGTGCATTAAAGAGCCAACTGCTCTTTTTCCTTCAAGTCAACTTTCAAAATAGGTTTATTTCCTTTTATGTACAAAACTGCCCTGCTCCTTTTATATTTTACTGATTTTAGGGGATGCAGTCAACTAATAAATTCATAGGTTTAGTTCGGGTATGTTATCATATTTTCTTCTTTCTATTTTCTGCCATGGTCCCATATATATTTGTAGCTCTCCTCTTCACATTCAATGTAGGAGAAAAATCCTTCTCTTGTAAGAATTTCAACATTGATGGCTCAACAGATATACGCAAATATAAAGCTAGAATAGCTAGGTGTGGAGTTGTAAGCATACAATACGAATCCGTGCAGACAGAGCATCAAAGAGAAGCATCCTTCCAGAAAGTGATTCACCAACAGCACTAGCAATCTTGATGGCCTCTAAAGCTTGGAGACAACCAATAACACCAGGAACTGAAATTGTGTAAGCAAACTCAAATGTCAGGAAACCAGGACAAGTAGCAGGAGCAGGAAAAGTTTAAGGTGTAAAAGAGAAGGAATGCAAGTTGTATGAATAAGACAAAAGTCAGAAACAAGAAAACTTTTAGTGGTGGGGAAAACGGAAAAGGATAAATGCATGACGATTTCTTTAATTTGGCTCCATCAATACATATACAAATTTTAATTAGAAAGGATATGAAACTTCCCCACCTATTGTTGTATTCAATTTCAGTCCTACTTCAGGTCAAGAAAAATTCAGTCCTACCAAAAAGCACATTCCCAATAACAAATTTAGAATGAAACTTTTCCTAAAGGCTACACTGCTTTAACCCATATCATTCTTGGACTCCCTTTATCCCTATGGATACTCTTAAATTTTTTTCTCCCTGCATTCTTAATATTTTATCAATCTTGGCCCTGGGTTACCTAAAAATAACAACAATTCTATGTTTGTAGTAATTTTTCTTTCAGAAAAGCAAGAAAGTAGCCAATATTTTCTTCTACTCAACATAGCATGACTATAATCTAATAACAACAGTACACAAAATGACAAAACAAAAGTTTTATCAGACACAATTCATGCTAGAGCACATAACTAGAAGATTGAGAGTGTGAGATGAAAACTACATTGGTGACAAAAAACACTACTACTTTTACCTACACCTAGAACTCCACTATCAGCACATCTTTGACAAGCTGTTGTGGGCGGTGGAGTTGGAAATAGACATCGATAGCATGGACCACCCTTGTAATTGTAGACAGTGAGCTGCAGGAAAAAGGTTTCCAAATGACACTTCAAATTAAAACAACCAAGAACTGAATAATATTTAGTCTGGAGGAAGTTCTTCTTGAAACAACACAGAATTTAAAAAACTGGAACATTATATTGGTATGGAATGTACCTGGCCTTCCAAACCAAGTGCAGCACCTGATACAAGAGGCTGCATTCACACAAATAAAGGTAGTCACTAGAAGAACACTGCAGTTACATTTGCTTGAATTATCCTACAAGTCATATTACATAGATATATGCACTTGGGAGAAAGAGGAGCAACTGACAATTTTATTCTGTGTGTTTTATTTTCACGCACAAAATCAATTGTCTAAATTTATCAATGGTAGGAGAAAAAACCATCAAACTCGAACCCCAAACATTTTTCATGCAAATAGAACTGATTTGTATCATAATCTTAGTATAATGTGAAGAATCTTTTCAGTTATATTAATTGGGATATTACCCACGTTTACAACCACAAACACAGAAAACTGCTGGGTTACAAGGTGCATTCATGGAGGAACACAGGGTTAAAGGAACAAGAGAACAGCAAAATCTGACATTAATGGGTCACAATTTGCTCATACACCAAAGAAGAAATATTTACCTTTCCTAAAACTACACAGCAATCACTGATCATGTAGCGGCTTGGAGCATTATCTGTTGCATCGATTATTATGTCGTATCTTAAAAATGCTCGAAGTCATGGAAAATGCCAAAATTTTCACATCAAAATGGAAGAAGTTTTTTTCTTCCAATTTTCTTTGTAATTCAAATAAGAGACAATTATAAGAACTCAGTTTGTAATTATAAAAGAGTAAAAGGAAAAACATATAAAAGAATATGAGATTCTTAAAATAGGAAGGATACTGGTTCAGAATTTGTAAAGCATTGGAAGCCCGCAAAGCTTCTTTGTGTTCCACAATTTGAACGGTGGAATTGATCCTGATATACAGAACATGTCACTTCCACTTGCAGTACCAAAATTCTTACACTACTAAAACAAACGTCATTTGATTAAATTTCAACTTGAAACTTGATATGATAACTTTAATGTGCGAGAGAGGAACATACTTGAGACAAGCAGCAGCAGCAGATTTCACTTTTGGCTGACCAATATATGATTCGGTGTGAATTACCTGAAAAGATATATTAATGAAATTCCAAGAATTTGGAGCACAAGCATCTGAGCACTTAAACAGACACAGAAAAATAACAATCAGGTACATGCTATCAATTTGCACTTGGTGTGGTCCTTCATAAAATGAATCAACAATAAAAGGTTTACCTGCCTGTGCATATTACTCAGCTCAACCAGGTCATGGTCAACAATACCCAAGCGACCTAAAAGCATTTTTCAAAAGTAAGATCCATGAATGGTAAAGTATATTGTAAAAGGCAATAGCATCATATGACTGCTTCTTACCAACCCCAGAAGCCGCAAGATATAACAATGCAGGAGAACCCAAACCTCCAGCTCCCACAACTAAAATTGATGACTTTAAGAGATTTGCCTGCCCTGAACATGATATGGGCAAATAAAAGTCATGCTCCAAAGTCCAAATCAACAATCCAGAGTGGAGTCAGAAGCGGTCCCATCCTAGAACAAGTATTATTCAATCTTCAATTTCCAAATTACAGACGTAACTAAGACTTTTATTTTCATATGAAAAGAGGTAATTGAGTCCTAAATCAATATATTGAGCAGTTACCCTTGCTTTCATATTGAAATTTAAGCCGGCAAGCTTTAAATTTAAGCTAGCCATAGTGTCCAATTGTCCATCATAGCTCTGCCTAATTAATTGTATGAATGAATCCCAGCCCTGCTGACATGAAGGGTACTTCTGAGCTTGTTATTAGAAAAGGGGGGGGGGGGGGTGTTGTTGTTATGAGCAAAGGAAGCAATGAAAATGCGGATTAAACTGAAATAATTTAGTATGGCGATGTCTTCACTTGTACACTAACTGATTAGAATACTTTCTCCTCTCATCTAAGCAAAACATGACCTGAATACCGACCTCTTTAGGAACCAGGTTTGATCCAACTAAAGTAAAACTGTTCGACTGTTGTTGCATAACCTATTCTAATTTATCTTCAAACACCATTTAACCCTATAATTTTCTTTTGGGAACTTAGTGTCAACTTCAACACGTGTAAATTATATAAACGCATAACAAAGTCTTAATCTACAAGCATAAAGTACTGAAGAGAGGAAAAAAACTTAATACAAACCTTCAACGCCGAAAGAAGGAATCAACAGCTGGCGGCTGTATCTGTAAATCGCATCACGGGACAGTCCGTTCGCGGAGTTCGAGTCGAGAACGGAGGTAGGCGAGCAAGAGTCACAGTTTGATACCTCATTGCGGAGATTAGTTTCACGAAGTTGAGCCTCAAGTGCTGAAATTCTTTGCTCAATAACACTCTTTGTGTCCCTCAACGACTCAATTTCAGCAAGAATCCGAGATGTATCGGTATCCCCAGCCACGGACTCCATTGACGAGCGCGAGGGAACAGACGAACAGTGAAGTTTGAGTTCACCAAGACTCAAGAGCAAGAGGCGCGAAGCGGGGAGGAAGCGGTTTGTTAGATTATGTTTTTCTTTTTTCTTTTTTGAAAAAAAAAAAAAAACAAACAAACAACAACAACAACAACATGATGGGGCAATGGTCGATTGTGTTTTTTGACCATGAACGGTCGATTGTGCTGAGATGAAGGGGAAAATAAAAAGAATGTCATAACTAGAAAATTTCATAATAAATGAAATGATAATAAACAGACTCTAATCAATTTCGGAAACTAAATAAATATTTTCATAACCTTCAAATTTGGTTTTTATTTTTTGGATTTTGTTTTTTACATGCTTTTGAACTTGAGTGCAAAAAGTATTAATTTTAACATAAGGTGTTATATGAAACCTTGGTGGTTTGAACACGGATGAGGCAGAAGCGCTATATGTTAAGAGGAAAAGGGAAGAAGCTGAGAGGAGGAAAAAGGATGAAGAGTGTATGAAAGCCAATGATGAAGATTTTGTTGCGGAGGATGATTTGTTCTACATCAAAATTAACAATCCATTGTTTGACGCTCAAAGAAGGGGCATGGATGAGGTTAAGAAGGCGGAGTAGAGGGTAACTTAAGAGACTCCAAAGGCTGAGATAAACAAGATGGCATCCAGCTCTGGAAGGCACATTATGCAAGGATCAAGTGGAGGGGCACGTAATGCTTCAGCTGGTATAGATGATCTTGGGGTCAACAGTAAACTGGTGGGGGGAGTTGGGGCACAGAACTTTGAGAAGCAGTATAAATCTGAGGTGGTAAATTCTGAACTGGTGGTAGGTGCTAACACAATGGCAAAATCTGATGTTGAAAACTCAATGACTTTAGTTTTGTATAACGGATGTGCGATGAAAGAGGTGCTCAACGGGATAAACAGTCTTGGCTTGAAAAGGGAGGCAGCAGAGGACTGGGAATCTGGTAAACCGAAACGAAGGAGGTGTGAAGATGAGAGTTCCAATCCGCTGACTGACATTTTCAGTTATGCAAATAATTTGAAAAAAGTCAAGGCAAAGATAAGGAGAAGCGGCAGGAAGAAGGGTACAGTGATGAAGCAGAATATTCCAGTGGAAGGGGAGACGCAGGATAGGGAGATGAGTATGCATTTGTTTTTAGAGCTGGAAGTGGCAAGAGGAAGGAGGCATCCGCTGTTGGTGTTGGTGGCTGGCTAGAAGCAGCTACCAAGGCGCCATGAAGGTCCTTTCCTGGAACTGTCAAGGCCTAGGAAGAGCCTTGATAGTGAGAAATCTGAAGGATGAGATAAGAAAGAACAATCCTTCAATAATCTTCCTAATAGAGAAAAAAATAAAGTCGGCAAGGATAAGGAAAATCAGAAGCAAGTGTGGCTTCATTCACGATTTATACGTAGAACCTGAGGGACTGGCTGGTAGATTGGCATTATGGTGGCATGGAGGCATTTCCTTGTCTGTTTTATACAAGGCCAAGAATATTATACATACAATAATTGAATCAGCAAGCCTAAAGGTCCCCAAGTATGCAACATTTGTCTATGGACCACCTAAGGAAAGAGAAAGAAGAGTGGTCTGGGACGTGGTTAGAAGCCTTTCAAACAGTATGCAAGACGCTTGGCCGTTAGTCGGTGACTTTAACGACTTGCTGTCTCAATCTGAAAAGAGGGTGGGAGCCCGAGGTCTTTGAGAAAAATCATCAACTTTCAAAGATTATTATCGGATTGCCATGTGATGGATTTGGAGTTCAAAGGATCAAGGTGTACTTGGTGTAACAAGAGAATGGGATTCATGGTAAGGGAACGACTTGATCGAGCACTTGGAAATGTGGAGTTTAGAAAGGAGTTTGATCATGCTATGGTCTTCCATATAGACCCTTTTGGATTTGACCACCAATTTTTGGTGATTGACTGCTGTTTCCTCGAGGTAAAAACTCCAAGCTCCTTTAGATTTGAAGCTAACTGGATACAACATGAGGATTTCTTGGAAATTGTGAGGGAAGGGTGGAATGAGGTGGAGGGAATTGTTGAAAACATGTTGATAGATTTAGTTAGACGACTAGAGGCTTGCAAAGAGAAGCTGGTGGCATGGAGCAAAAGAGCCTTCCCTAATTTCAAGAGGCTCATTGAGCAACTGAAGCGAAAGCTTGATCGCTATAACATAGGCATCCTGACTGAGCAGGTAGTTAGGGAGGCTGAGGAGGTGACAAGGGAGTTAGAAGAGGCATGGGCTCATGAGGTAGTTTATTGGTGGCAGCAGTCAAGAATTTCTTGGCTTAAATGTGGAGATAAAAACACCAATTTTTTCCACAACAATGTGATTCAATGATGGCAAAGAAACAAGGTATTGAGGTTGAAGGATGAAGAGGGAATTTGGTTGGAGGAGAGGGGGGAGATTAATGAAGCTTTTAATGCCTTTTATCAAAAAAAAAAAATTAGCTCAGTTGGCTCTCGGTAGATGGAGCAAGTTGTCTCTTATGTTAGTAGGGTGGTGTCAGAGGCTGAGAATGTCAGTTTAATGAGGCCTGTTACAAACCAGGAAATTGAAGAATTTGTTTTCCTAATTGGAGCTAACAAAGAACCAGGACCTGATGGGTATTCTGCTGTATTCTACCAAGCTGCTTGGAAAGAAATTGGCAATAAGGTTTGTGGTATGGTGAAGGATTTTTTTGAAGGTGATAAGCACTATTTATGTCATGTTTTCCCTGTATTATATGATTGTATTGTATGGTGAATATGAGCTTAACTACATTTAATCTGAGCAATAAGGCATTTATTCATTATATAAGGAACTTAAGGATAAATTTCACATACATCCTAAAACATGTGCTAAGAAGAGAACGAGTTCTGAGGTTTTATGAGAAAGTCACATAACATAGCCGATACTATGCTATAGCATCAAGACAACTTTATCGAAGTGCAATACAATGCATCCTTGAAGCTATAGCAGAGTAAGTAATGCAGTGCTATGCGGCATATGTTCTGATCTTTTGTCAAGGTTGTTTCAAGAAATATAGTGTAGGTCGAGAATAACAGTTAGATTGCTAACGTATTGGAAAAGCAGATGCAGAGGATTGAAACTAGGATTTGAAGAATCCCGCAGGATCAGCAGAATCAATCTACCGAGATTAGAAAGAAAGATACAATTGGACCTCAACAGATTAGGAAAGGCCCAGTTCGCTGGACGTATGCCGCAAGTAGACCAGACTATATAAGAAAACAACAGCCAACCCTAAAGGGGTCGAAGTTGTCAAGAGTAAAAATACCAATCATATACGGCCAGACTCAAAAGAAGAGTGAGAGAAGTACAAAGTACGAGGACTCCAAGAGAACCCAGCATCTTTCCTTGCAGTGAGACAGAGACAAGAAGACGTGGAGTTGTGACGTGACAGGGCTTCTTCCACGCCGTCGGAACCTCCATCAAGCTTTCTTTGTTTTTTCTTTATTTTAATTCTAGTTAATCGTTTTGTCATGGCCTATTCTGTTGTGCTCTGTTTAGTGATTCCCTCGTCAGTCATGAGCTAAACTTTCTATGGCTGAGAGAGGATGATTTCCTAAGTGTGGAATGAACCCAGTTACTAGTTCTTAATTTAATACATTCAGTTTGCTTATCAGTGATTTAATTTCTTGTCGATTAGCGAGAGCTAAGGGCTAGATCAGTGGCCTCGGCTTACTAAGAGGGAGCCGTGGTTAGACATCTAAGAAACTGTGATTGCTAAGCAGGTTGGTGCAAGGCTTGACCTATTATTGTAGGCTTCAGAAATGGGTTTACCGCTCATAACCATACACCTTGAATTGTAATGATAATCTAACTAGAAAAGTCGTCAAAGACATATAGGAGAAGTAAAGTTAGGATTAGATGTATCGAACGCGAGAGCTTCTGTAGATTAGGGTGGTGGGTTAACTGAATAACATTGTAAGGGGTGTTTATGCTGTAGCATTGCGAGAGCTGCGTAGCATAGATGCTATAGCAATGCGCATAGGTAACTGGGGGATTAACATGCTTAGGAAGGATTCTGAGTTCAGCCTATCTTTTACTGATATCTTCTTACGACTACGATCATTTAGTTATTTTCCTGTTTATTAGTATAACTATCAAACTCCCAAACCAATCAGATTTTACTTCCTGTTAAACACAACTAATTATGTGACTTTGCGTTATCATTCGGTATCTCAGTCTTTGTGGGACAATACTCTACTTACTCTTTATTACTTGTTGATTGGTTCACTTGCCATCAAGGAAATCGATCAACAGAAGGCAAATCAGGTCTGACCCAAATTAATGCAACTAATATTGTGTTGATTCCTAAAGTGGATAAGCCGGAAGAAGTGCATCATTTTAGACCCCTTGGTTTATGCAATGTATCGTATAAGATCATTGCCAGAATCCTAACAAATAGGATGAAAGATATATTGAGTAGAATTATTTCGCCACACCAGAGGGCCTTAATTAAGGGGAGGATGATTCAGGATAATCTCATTCTTGTTAGTTCCCTATTTGTGTTTTGATGATGATTAAGATTGAGAATAGTATATGATTAAGTAATATAAGCAAAATGATTTTATCTCAGTCAGAATCACATTCTGTTAAAGAAAACTTTTTTCTGTCATAATGACTCGA
Source organism: Acacia melanoxylon (assembly GCA_019022615.1). Classification (NCBI taxonomy): domain Eukaryota; kingdom Viridiplantae; phylum Streptophyta; class Magnoliopsida; order Fabales; family Fabaceae; genus Acacia; species Acacia melanoxylon. The sequence goes on from JAFJYJ010000002.1 coordinate 2,279,694, forward strand.
GCCAATGTTGCAGACTCGAGTCAATCACTTAGGCATTCATCGCTAGAATTTCATTTTGACTCGAGCTGTCAAAAGAGTGCCTCGAGTCTTGTTCATGACTCGAGCCGGTGAATTTTTAATTTTAAACATATCCTCCGAGTGTTCACCGATTGACTCGAGCCTACAAAAACCTGCCTCGATTTTTAAGCTATACTCGAGCCTAAGGACTCATTTCTAAAATAAAATTTAAAGACATAATTTACTTAACTCAAGCCTACATTTAGCTTCCTCGAGTCACGGTCCTATTGAACGAACTTCAAATGTTATTTTCCTTCACAGCAACTCGAGCCAATTTTCTTGCCTCCGGTTTAGAGGATGACTCGAGCCTTGCTTATTGGTAACTCGAGCCTAAGCCTAAACTCGAGCCAAGGAATTTTGTGCCTCGAGTCAGATAGCATTTTTGAATGTTCATACTTTCTTCTACGATGATTTGACTCGAGCCTGAGAAAATGGTCACTCGAGCCAAGTTCGTCTCTGTTTTTCAAATGCTTATTTGTGATTTTCAATTTCCTGAATTATCTTATGTGCTCTTCATATCATCTATCATCAATTTTCTTAACTTCATTTAACCAGTTTGCTAAGTGAGTTTCAGATGATTAGAACAAGCATTAACTCGGATTTTGAATAAAGCAAATCCACCTGTCAGAGCATTTAATGTACTTACCTATTCGAGACTCTCAGCGAGCAGACATACCTCTGGACATCGAAAGACTTTTTCAAATAAGATTGTTTCATTCTGCTTCCAACAGTCATAATTCCAGGAACAAGAAGAATGATACAGAATAAACTGACTTCCACGCTTTCAACTCTAACGGACATATTAAAGAGTCTCAACGGATATTTCTTTCAAGCTTCAAAGCGGTCATAAAGGAGATCAACTATAAATACCTGAAGCTTTGAATTCTCCACCTACCGAAACGTTGTGCATTCATTTCGAACTTATTGCAATTTGCAGTTACTACTCATTAATATCTAAGGATATTTGTACTTCCGTGTTTATCAATATCTACTCGTGAGGAGTGTTTAAACACCATTTGATTATCTGTTTAGTTGTCAAATCTTAAGGTTGTAGAACCTTAAGTGTGGGTGTACGATTACAACTTGTAAGGGGGAGTGAGTCCTAGGGAATTAGGATCATCTCGAGTACAGAGTGTGTAATTGTAACCATTTGTGATGAGTGAAATACCCAAAGGATTTGGGGACTGGACGTAGGTCAATGTGTTAGACCGAACCAGTATAAATTGCATTGTGTCTATTTCTCTTCTCTATCTCTGTCTTACTTACTTCCGTGTGCAATTAACGAAAAGTTTTTGAGATCACCTATTCACCCCCCCTTTAGGTGATATTCCTACCTTTCAATTCTTACACATGAGGCTTTTCTTTACTTGAGGTGAAAGAAGAAGAGTAGAAAATGGGAAATGACTTTGAAAATTGATATGAATAAAGCCTATGATCGCATGGAGTGGGATTTCTTGGAGGCGGTGATGCTAAGATTAGGATTTTGTCAAGGGTGGGTGAGCTGGATTATGGCTTGTATCACTACCTTAGCCTTTACACTTTAGGTTGATGGATGCAAAGTGAGTGAATTTAAGCCAGGGAGGGGGGTACATCAACGTGATCCACTTTCACCTTACATGTTTGTTATTGCATCAGAGGTACTTTCAATTATGCTACAGAAGCATGTGGCTGAAAAGGATTTGAAGGGAGTGAAGCAATCTCGTGATGCGCCAGTCTTGTCTCATTCTTTCTTAAATTTTATAGCATCATGGTCTAATCCTTGTTAAGACATTGCACCAACCTACACTAAGCTGGCCAACAAATATTCAAGCCTCTGTTTCTCACGCTGATGTTCTTGCTGTAAGTAGTCTATATTTGTTTTCTTGATGATACATAGCATATAAACTGAGACTGAAATTGTAACAAAGGATGGGAGTGTTGGTTAAATTTTGGGTACTGCCTAATGTTCAAGCGCAAAAACTTATAAGGTGAAGAACAAAACTTTTGTTCTTCACCAATTGCAGCGGAATTTATATTTTTTAACCGTAACCTTTTACGGTACTCATGAGAACCCGTAACACTTTATGGTACTCATGAGTTACTTAAATAAGTTAATATATTAGAACCCATAACTCTTACAAGAGAGCATGGATCTAAATATCGAGATAAAGATAACTATATAAATTAATATATGAGAACTCGTAACTCTTACGGGCGCTCATGAGAACCCATACTTTTATGGTACTCATGAGTTAAAACCCTTAATTACTTATTATGGATCCTGTAACTTTTCAATTAGATCTCATGAGTTGTCCCAAATTAAACGATAAAGTAAATACTCATGGGTTTCTTTTTAGGATGTACTCATTAAAATACATGAGGGGTTTTAGGATTGCCTTGAGAACTCCTTTTCTTTGATTCCTCTCTTTCCTTGATGCTTGCTAGGCGACACCAAGGTTGAGGACTCAAGGTTTTTAGGTTTCTTGAGATTAGGTTGAGGACAAGAAAAACAAGATTGGACTACCTATGGATGACCTCTTGCTCATTTTCTTGGTGCTTTGGCCAAAATCTTTGGTTCAAGTGCGAACCATCAATTTGGCCAACACCCTTAGGGTTTTAATATGTTGGCCACAATTTTCAAGACTAAAGTATAATGTGAATTTTTTCAGCCAACACCCTAACTAAGGTTCAAGATTAAAGGCCCATTAATTGTATTATCCAAATAATTAAGAAAATGGATTAAATCAATATCTTGAATTATTTCTTGAATTAAAAATTCAAGATAATGGATCTCATCCATATCTTTTATTCTTTCTTGAATTAATAATTTAAGATAATGGATCACATCCATATCTTTAATCATTTCTTTATCCTTTATTTGTCCAATCTTTATTGGACATGTGTGTGTGTGTGTAAATATAAAGAATGACAAGTTTTCTATCATTATGAATAATATATTAAGATAATTCATAATTATCTTTATAACCTAATCTCTTGAATTTAAAATTCAAATTATAAAATTAAAATTTGAATTCTAAATTCAAATTGGCCTAAGACCTCGTTTGGTCTTACAACATATTTAAGCCTATTAGTAGATAAACTAATTTCCTACTAAGGAACCATATATGGCACCATTTTTGTATATTGGGTTTAGAGTCCTACTCCAACCAAATACACACATTTTCTTGAGAAAGCCCAATAAGAATTATTGGCCCAACTTTGCTAATTTTAAGCAATTAAGAATAACATTTGTGTGTGCCCAATTAGGCCCAATTAATCACTGACATAAATAACATTGGACCAATCAAACTCCTTTAATAGGCTCAAGTTATCTAATGACCACATAAGACACTAGCAATTCTTTGTGGCCCCAGAATTCATTAAGTTGATCAAGTGATCTACCTTTTCTAATTTGGATACTGTACCGGCATCATCCCTCACATTGTCATTCACATTTAGTCGAAAGTAAAGATAGAGTATCATCTCTTTGGGTTGACTAAATGTAGCTTTTCATGTAACTAGGAATCTTCTTCTATTGACTCTAAGATGCATCATGACTCTTCATGATCGCTTACTATGCACAGATTCCTGAGTCAACTAGAAGTCATCCAAGCCTTACCGGTTCTGTGAACGACTAGTCCCTTATAGGGGACTTGAGTCCTTTCGGCATGTCCATCTACACTCATGTATTCGAGTCATACCTAAGAGTACCCCCATTCTCAGACGGATAAAGTTGTACAGTCAAAGTATAACCTTAAGACATAGTACTCGATGACATCCTCAAGTCTAGGACGATCCGCAGTACCAAATGTTGAGACACTTTACATATCCAATGATACTCTCTACAATGAATTTTTGTGGAATCTCTCGGCTGGTTAGTTCGGTGCTATCTGTTCTCTAACAGATCCACCCATGACATCAGCTAAGGTATTACCATGTCTGTATTCCATGAGGTCCCTACCTTGCATCTCTATATAAGTAGATGTTGTCGTACTAGTTTTATTGAGATCACCAATGCCCTTTCTTGGTGATTCAAAACTAGCAACAAGTTTTAGGCAATAGGCATTCAATGTTCTCGAGTCCTTATGATCATGATCCCTATCATAGATCCTCGAGTGAACACCTATTCTATTCCTCGGGTTTTTATCTTTAAACGCATATTAACCTTAACGTAAAGACGAGACATAAATATGATAAAGATAAAATGTGCTCAAATACATAAATCATACCAGATGTTTGATCTTACTGATCCTTTTCCTGAAGAAGATATTGACTTCATTCGCAGAAGTTGTTGTGAATTGATTTATGAGCTCTTTGAACAATATTGAGTTTAAGTCTTGTGTTTTTCATCATGTATGTATTCATCATTTGAAGGCTATGAAATGTTGTGATCTGTAACGAATAACAATTATTAGATCGATTTTGTTCCCACTTGGATTGGAATATTGTTGGCATTATATTGATTTTCAATAATCGATCAATTTGTATGTTCATTTCTGATAATTTAATTTCTAACTCATATTAAGTTATTCAGAGCTTATAGCTTAAACTTTCTTTTAGTTGCTAGATATATTGGATGGTGGATAAGAGGAAGAAATAGAGTGGATATGTGAAAAAACACAAAAAAGAAAAAAGAAATAGACCGGATGTTATAAATATCAATTCTAAAAAGAATTAATACGCAAAGTATAAATATATGGGGTCTAACTTTTAAGACTGGTTTTAAAAATATAAGGTCTAAAAACTATTTTTAAAACATGTTTTTGAAACAACTGGGACTTCATATATTAAAAAACGGTCTTAAAAGTCTTACTTTTTTAGACCTTACATTTTGAGCAATTGGTCTAAAAAGTGATTTTTAAGACTGGTTTCTCAACTGTCTAAAAGATAATAGACTTTTAAGACCGATTGAATCAAGACTGAATCCAAAACCGGTCTTAAAAGTGTTTTTTACTCGGTCTAAAAAATGATTTTTGCATTAGTGTTATACATCAAGCTAACAAGATTCTCCCTATAAGTGGCTTTTGGTCAAAAGCCAGACATATTCCATCTTAAAAAGTTTGAATGTGTAATGCTTATTTCCTTTTAGTTCACCACAATGTACATACATGGATGTTGAAAGATAGTTGGGATAAATGTTAGGTAAGGAGTTCATTCTTCTTGTTTGTCTCCAAATGAAATAAAATGAAGTTTCTAATGGAAACAAATGGATTTAGGATATTTATATTGCATGATTAGTTGACTATTTTTTGACAAAGTTTTCCCAACATAAGGGGGGAGAAATTGAGTAGTTGGAAAAGAGAGCAAAGGGAATGCATTATTAATATTAAGTATAGATCCTCGAATATAGCAGAATGAACTAGAAGTTCATTAGGCTTTGCATTCATAAAATACTACTATATATATGCCAGATGCAATTACTGAGCTCAATGAGAATCACTAAATCTCATATTCCAACTGAAAATGCTCTAATTAGTATAAATGGCAGTGATCGTGCCTGAAGCATGAGAAATCTATCAGTTCCAAATATAAATATTTTGAATAAAGAAGAACATAAAATATTAAGATGCTCATGTTGGATATGCAGGTACTTCATAAGAGTATCAAGACATAACTAATTGCAAAAATCTCAAAAGAAATTATCAGGAGTCTATTACATTTAATCAACTATACTAGGCTGGGAATAACATAAGTTGTGTGTAGATTGAGCATATATACTCTCTGAGCAATGAACACTAGGAGGCTCTATTAAGGGTATTGAGATAATTGAGAGGTACCATGAATTATGGTATACATTATAGTGAATTTCCTATTGCATGAGAAGAATATAGTAATGCTAACTGGATCTTAGATTCACAAGACTAAATTCATTAGTGGCAATGTTTTCACTCTTTGTGATGGTGCCATAATGTGGAAGTCATCTAAACAAACTATCATAACTAAATCCTTAAGGGATTTTGAGTTTATTGCTATGGAGTTGTCTAGCATTGAAGCTGAGTTGTTGAAAAGCTTCTTAGGAATATCCTACTTAGCGGAAAACCAACACCTTCAATGTCCTTGTGTAACATTCTAGATTTTAGATATCTTAAACTTAATACCTACAAATCCTAAAAGCACTAGATAGAGGTAAATTAATCCTCATAAAGGTGTGACTAAACAAAAGGAATTTAGAGACCCATAGGACGTGTAATACCGGATTTTTGCAAATCGGAATTTCTGAGATAAAAGAAAATTAATGAATATTTTAATGAAGTAAATTCATGAGATAAAACTGTTATAGAAAATTGTTATAATTATAGAGTAAATTGTCAAAAAAATTACGGGAAAATCGATGAACATAATGACTAAAAATGATATAATGGTGATAAAAACAAGTCTAAAAATATTATGATAAATGCGAAAGATCATGAAAAATTATGAGAAAAATATGGAAGTGTTATCCCTAATTATGAGAATTTAATAAATTATTTTATAGGAAATAACATGAAGAAAAGTTTAAAAAGCATTTGAACAGGTAAAGTAACTGATGGGGTAAACATTTTTAATATTTTACATAGGAAATAAAATGACAATATCAAGTATAGAAGTTTGTAAGATAAAAATATACTGTAAATTAGTAAAGATAAATATATGAAGAAACCTGATCCTAAAAAGATCACTAAACGAAGAAATTAGGTCGATTAAGCCTTAACGGCGGGGGTAAAACGAGAATTTTTGGTAAAAAATATTATATTTTTAAAAAATGGAAAAAATTATTAAAACTGAATTTTAAAATGAGGGGGCCGAAATTATTGGTATTTTTAATTAAAAATAATTGTTTAAATAATTAAAATGATAATTAGAATAAAATAATAATATAATGCGGTGAGTCGGCTTATAAGCGAGACCAAGGAGAAAAGTTAGAAATAAATTCTACGGGTAAACCAGAGGTAAAAGTATTTTCAGACTGATCAAATTAAGAACAAGTGAATTTTTACACGAAGAAAGAATTTACTGTGCGTTGTTTCCGCAACCGAAAACCCTAATTTCAAATAAGACGAAAAGTTGATCGGATAGAGTAGAGTCAGATAGGCAAAGTGAGAACCTATAGAAACAATTGCGTGTTTTTAAACACGAGATTAAGTTAGGCAACAATTGGACGTTTTACGATTCAGTGAATTGTTGTCCAGAAGTTGGTTTTATCGGAGCGATTTCCGTAACCGGACGCGTTTGTCCGAATATCTTCCGACGCACCGGAGAATACCTGGATATGATCAAAAAGAGGATCCAAATTGATAATATAAAAGAGGATGAAAAGACCTTCAAAGTTACACGCTCGCATTTTTGAGTTTTTGCGAAATCGCGCAAAACGGACACCGATCGGGTAGCTTTATCGGACCGGAGGCCATAAAGCAAGAGTCATCATTGGATGACAACTCATTCTTTGACTTTTTGGGCTCTTAGATGTCAACCAAGACCTTGAATGGTCAAGATTCCATCTTACAAAACCCTAGATCTAACGGTTCAAAAACAAAGCAGAAAATTCCCGATACGTCCTGAATTTCTTCTATAAATAGCACCCTTCTCTTCTTCATTTCTCACACCATTCTTCTCTCTTCCTTGGCCGAAACTTAGAGTGAGAAGCTCTGCAAAAATTCTGCCTAGCTCCGAGTAAGTTCTTCTGTCCTTAGCTTTTAGTTTCCGTAGTTCTTTCGGTAGTTTTAGTAGAACTGTTGGTTTGATCTAGGAAGTTTCAGAATTTATTCCTATACTTGTTTTTATGCCTCATTGCATTGAAAGATGCCTGACGAGGTAAAAACATAGTGGGGATAATTTTGAAATGGAATACGGTCAAAGTAACGAAGTTACGCGAAATTCCGCCAAATAGGGGTAGTAAGGGCAAAATGGTCTTTTTCACCTAAAATGCCGTTATATTCATAAGTGTGTTATTATTATGTTTAGAATACTTCGACGTCGAACTGTCGAAATTCCATCGTTCATTTGTTTGCCGTTGTTTCATTTGTTTTACGTACGGCGTCAAAAGTACCGTTTTTAGTCGGAAGAGCCGAATATCTCGCAACTAAGGTACGGACGCGTACCGTAACCCTAACTCTATGCTGCTCATATACTTTTGCGTTATAGATACGTTCATAGCGAGGTTCGTTGAGAATCGTCGGAGATACTTACGCCTTTACCCACGGATTATAGTATTGGTAATGCCGTTTGAGTTATTCCTAGCGCGAAGATACGTTAGTGGCGTGGCCTTTGGATATGTGCAGAACTAGTTGAGAGAGAGACTTTACATACGCTTTGTGCTTATGTTCGTCCATGTTATTGATCATACATCGATGTTTGCTTTTGTGATGATATCGTATTGAAATGAATATCCGTCGTACGTATATCTTTGTTTTATTTGAGCATAAGGTTAACCGTTACCTGAGATCCATATGTGGAATGGATCTCAGTTGTAGCATCAGGGTCTGGAGGACCAATGTTTGGCGATCAAGGTAAGCACGCGGAGTAGGCCAAGACGTGTCTACATTATCTATCGTTTTCTTTAGTTTCATTAACTTTTAAGAATTCTGGATGACTGTAATCCGATACATTTACACTATGGTCCATATTTTGAATGTAATGTAAATTACTTACTCGCTCCAATGCTCTACTCTGATTACTCTGCTTGAAATATTTGGAAACCTTTTAAAAAAAATCTGTCGTTTTCAAATGGGATGTTACAGGACGCCAAGAAAGGCCTAAATAAGTGTTAGAAGTAGGCCTAAGTGAGGAACTATAGTTTTGGGTGAATTGCGTCTAATTTCTACTCACTAAAGACCAATGGACCTTAGTTTTCTATAGCCTAATAGAAGACATGCGTTTTTTTAAACAGAAGAGAGGACATATGTTAGGATTTCATGGGAAAGACTCCTAGAGGTTCTAATTCATTGGATAATCCTCTCTAACTCTCTCTCTCCCCCCATTCTTTATGGATTAAAGGTACTCTAGAAATCTAAGCTAAGGTTTGAGAACCCCAATTTGGGGGAAATTCTATAGAACTAAGTTTTAAAGGTCCAAACCCTAAATTGATGATACATAATGCTTGAGACAACTGCAACAAGTAGCTTGTGGTTACATGTTTAATTTGATTTATGCTGCATCATTCCTGTTTTCACATATTTAGCTGAGTTTCTTTAGTTGAAGGCCATAGGCCTAGGACTCATTCATGAACTTCGATGAGTTATTATGAGATTTTGCAGTAGACAGCCGAAGGCATAGAATATTAATTAATTAATTATCTTTGGACTTGAGAACCTTCATTTAAGAATTTATTATGTGACTATATCATTTAGGATTCTTGAGTACACTGTAGGCCTAAGGCCGGAGTGAAGCTCCTTTAGTTAAGATAATTGTACAAGGATGGGTGCTTACTCTATCTTCTATATGTGTTTATGTTTATATGAAATTTTTAATTAGCCATGATATACAGTGTGAGTTTGTTTCTTTTTAAGTCATGGTTAATCTATAAAAGAGTAACGTAGCACGTTTTATAACCTTGATAGCAATGTAAGGTTGAGTCATTTATTTCCTATCAATGTTATCCATATAAAAAGTTTTAAAAATCACCCTAAGTGTGTGGGTTATGAGAAGGGTCTTACACCTTGCATTGTGATAACTAGTATGTGATAGCTACATCTAGGAATATAAAAAATTTAATGCTAAAAGCAGAAATATTCAACAAAGAAACAATATTATAAGGTTGTTGCTAAAAGATGGTGTCATCTCTATCGATTATGTGAGGTCTAAAGTAAACCTAGAAGATCTGTTAATAGAACCTTGGGAAGGAAACAAATCATTGATTCATCGAGGGGAATGAGGCATAAGCGATTCGAAATGAATAGCGATTACAACCTAACCTTTATGATTGCTAGTCCCTTCTTGTGATGTGAGAAAGTGCTAGAATGCATTTCGATGAGGATGAAATAAGCACATAAAGATTTTATAATTCTACTAGATAGTGTTCTAATTCCAAGTACATTTCATGAATTCACCTATACGATGAAGAGTGGGGCCACTCCTATAAGACTGTGGCAAGGCCTCTAGAACATTTGCTCAATATTAGGAAACATGGCATGACCAACTTAATATGCAAAACTATGTAACAGTAAATTTGGGGGTACAATCTTACTACAGTGCCTTTAGTATATGCCTGAGAGGTGTGAGTTCATAGTTAATAGGACAACTGATATCCCTATCCACTAAATGTTACTAGTCTATGTTTAGTGCATAGTCCAAAGGATCACTTGATATAATGGTTATACTTGTGTGTGCAACCCAGCTAATGGTGTTCCTTTTAACAAATGTGGGGGATTGTTACAGTTATAAGACACATGTGGGTGTGTCTAATGGAACAAAGTGCAACATTGCTTCAAAGTGAGAGAGTCCAAGCGTATATATTATGACTTGTGAGCTTGGACAAGTAAATGGGCCAAGAGAATAAGTAGGCTTGCATGCACAACAACGAGCTACCAGGAGCCCAATGCAATGCAAATTTAGTGATTCCCCTAGAGTGCGAGTTAAATATAGAATAGGCACGTTTAATCAATACATTTTCATAAAATCTGAAAAATTATTTTGAGAAAATAAATAAATAAATTTATTTTGAGAGCTTATCTCAAAAGCCTTGATTTTATCAGTTTTTAATTTCGAAACCTTAATTGTTCCAGAGTAAGAGGCTTGGTCCATATTGTATTTTTCAGTTGCTCCAAGCTTCAAATTGCTGGCCATTACCTTTAGATTTTCAAAACCGATAAAGCAAATATCTTTATGGTCTCTAATATTCAGAAACTTCCAGTTTAATGCCTTTTAATAATGTTTTTTCTGCCATTTAATCATGCCTGATGTCTGAACGGATGAGTGGCCTATAAAAGGTAGTTCCTGCAAGAGGTCCAGGCACCCTACTCCAAAGCTATTAAGCGTTTGTTTGCTTCTATAAGCTTTCGAGCTTTCTCTTTGTCTCTCATATTCTCTTTGCCTATTGAGTGCTATTACATTTTTTCTTCTTCTCACCCTGTTCTTATAGGAAAGATCTACTTTATCTTAAGGAGTGATGCTTCCTATCAACTAGTGGTTGCATAATAGCTCTTAAGGATAGTGTTCTTGGACGCGACACATATTACTTAGTTTATTGCTATGCCAACATATGAATCAATAAAAGTTGAGTCTAGTATAAGGATTTAGTCTTTTTCTCACTAACATAACAAACTAATGTTTGAATTTTCATTAAAAGAGGTGCCCATTTTTAATATTGTACCATGTTCTATGTACAAGTTTTGAATTGATATTAATGATATGTGATATATTAACTTATACACATTTTTTAGCCATTTGAATTTTGAACACATATACTGTTAAAAATTTCTACTATATTACAAATTTAAACAAGCATTGAAAGGCAAAGCTTACAATTTTCACAAAATCAAGGGGAAAAAAATAATCACACACACATTTATAAATAGTTAGATTATGAAGGATTTCAATTCAACATATGAATAAAGAATCATATGCTTAAAAGGAAAACAATATTACGCATTGTACCCTCGTTATACTAACAAATCATTTTTATTATTATCACCGTTATTATCAATCAACACATAAAACTCAAAACCTTTTTTTTATAATAATATAAAACTTTTAAATTCTAAGCTAATGTTGATTCACTACTTATTAGCCTACCTGACTGGTATTTTTTCATTTTATTTATAATAAATAAATATTGCATTTGAAAATTCAAATAAGCTATTATTAATGGACGTGTAACTTTTTTTTTTTAATTGAAAATGAGTACAAACTAGGCATATAAAATACCCTCCACCTCTTCTATGCAAGTGGACTACTTTGCAACTAATTATGATCAAATCAAAAAAGTTGGCACAAGTTTAAGAGCAAACTAAACAACTAACATAATTTTGTATGCTATAAACATAAAAATGGTAAATTCAGTATGTAAACTCACAAGTTTAACTGAGTTTATAGCAAACACGAGTTTAAGATGGAGTTGACACAATTTTACATGTTAGAAATGTAAAAATGATAAACCGAAGAGTCAACTCGTGAATTTCACAACAATGTATCTAGTTACAAATTTTCCTACAAATGATTTTTTTTCCCAGTGATTAAGATATTAACTAACTAATTATGGAACTTATAATGATGATTGTTGATAAACTATGAGTATTAGGATATGCATCTTTCACTACTACTATGGATAGTGAGTCATATTCTTATTGTCAAAGGTATAGATTGATCTGATCTATCTGAGAGTTTTCATATAATTAACTTATATAGGTAGGAATGGTGGAAATTAGAATAGTTTAATAGAAAATACTCTATGGCATATACCACCCATTGCACAAAATCAATCTGGATAACCATTGGCCTGATATTGCAATTTACTAGTTGGCATTTTATTTTTTGAACTTTGCTCAACTAACATCTTTATATCAAGCCAGTGTGTAAGAGTAAGCATTGTTTTCCCTAGCATACATTGGGTCATACGTTTTGCTTCATGCTTTTCTTGTCATCTCCTCATCAGAAGTTCTTTTCCTATATTAATCCTCTTTTGTATTGACTACTCTCTGTTTAAGGTCCTTCGCATGATAGGCCTAGCTTGACACCTCTTAGTCACTTGCTAGATACCTTCATGGTCTAGCCAAACCTGTAGTTGAGGATCAGAGGGATTACCATTAAAAACAATTGGCCTAGCCTCAACATACAACACAAGGAAGCCAAGCTTAAGTACCTTTTTCATGATCCTTTCTTTCCAAAGGTAGAACAGTTCTTATGAGTTCTACATTGGGGGATCTTGAAACATAGAATTCCACTTCCATGTTAGATATCTCTATCATAATCTTCTTGATGTTTCCACATCATGCATTCTAATCCCTTTAAAGCCATCAATGACATGCTCATGTTTCCCTTACTCTCTTTGAGTGGTTATATATGCTTAAGGAAAAGCAAATTTCAATATGGCACAATTATTCTTTAAAGATTTGTCCTTTATATAAACCATTTTACATTTAGAATTTAAAATTATATACATTGAACCTCCGTTAGACACTTTGACTCATTAATGAGGGGTGTTGGAAAGTATGTTAAAATTTATGAATGGATCCCGAGTCTATGTACATTTATGTGTGTTCATTTGGAGAATTTAATATATACATAATCATCTTTGGGATAGTTGAACTCATTAATGAGTGGCACTAGAAAATACATGAGAATTTATGAAAGGATCCCATGTCAATGCTATTCAATTGTGTTATTCATGGATGTAATTAAAATCATATACAAGGAACATCTCTTGAACAATTGAACTCATTAATGAGGAGCACCAAAAAATACATGAGAAGTTATGTTGGGATTCCAAGTCAAAGCTATTCAATTGTGCTAGTCATGGATGTAATTAAAATCAAAATATACATTGAACATCTCTTGAACAATTGAATTCATTAATGAAGGGTTCCATAAAATACATGAGAACTTATGATTGGATTCCAAGTCAATGATATTTAATTGTGTTATTCATGGATGTAATTCAAATCACATACATTGGACGTCTCTTGAAAAACTCGTTCATGATGGGCGCGAAAAAATACATGATAACTTATGAATGGATTCCAAGTCAATGCTATTCAATTTTGTTATTCATGAATTTAATTAAAATCATATACATTGAGCGTCTCTTGAACAATTGGATTCTTTAATGAGAGGTTCCAAAAAAATGCATGAGAACTTATGTAACATCCCATTTGAAAACGGCGGAATATTTTTTTTTTTAAACGTTTCCAAATATTTCAAGCAGAGTAATCAGAGTAGAGCATTGGAGCAAAAGAGTAACTGATTCATAACAAACATCAACCACGGTGTAACATTGTAATGATTACATTAATCCTAGAGTTTGAAAGTGAATAACCGAAAGCGGTAAAGATAGATAAGTCTCTCGGCTGCACGACTATCGTTGCTTGCCTCGATCTTCGATCCGTATTCTCTACGGATCCGAAGCTATAGCGAGATTCAATTTCTTCGCATTGAATCTCGGGTAACGGTTAATCTCAAACCCAAACAATACAAAGTATACGAGATAACGAGATATTCTAGACAATACAACAGTATATCACTACATAAGCATACAGCATATGCATGATCATTATGCCGACAAAACATAAGCATTACGTAAAAGTATGTAAAGCCCCACAATGTAAAACAACAATAACAGCTTGCACTATTCACCAGTGCCACGATACAACTCGTGTTCTTAGCGCTAGAAAAACATACGGCGTTATCATGACTATAACCCGTGTAAAAATGTCTGTATATCGGTCTACGAACGTATCTATCACATATATGCATTTAAGAAGCACAAGATTAGGTACTTCTGGCAGAAAAACGTACTTTTTACGGAAAAACGTGAAATGTTCACCAGCGGCACGTCGGGCGGCAACAGAACGCGGAAGAAATCGAGTTTCGATGCCCTATAGGAGTAATACCACTTTCATTAGTGATTTGACATCATAACGGCATTTTAGGTAAAAATTACCATTTTGCCCTTCTACCCCTAATTTGGCGGAATTTCGCGTAACTTCGTTACTTTGACCGTATTCCATTTCAAAATTATCCCCACTATGTTTTTACCTCGTCGGGCATCTTTCAATGCAATGAGGCATAAAAACAAGCATAGGAACAAATTCGAAACTTCCTAGATCAAAACAACAGTTCTACTATAACTACCGAAAGAACTACGGAAACTAAAAACTAAGGACGGAAGAACTCACTCGGAGCTAAGGCAGAATTTTTCCGAGCTTCTCTCTCTAGAACCTCTCTCTAGGATTCGGATTTGGTATGAAGAATGAGAGCAAGAGAGCTTGCTATTTATAGGGAAAAATAGGGACAAGGTGGGAATTTCCACAAAAGTCTTCAGATCGGATTCCGCCGTTGGATCGCATTTTTGAGGACAAAACACTCTTGGCCATCCATGGTCATGATCGAAATCTAAGAGCCCAAAAGTCAATGGATGAGTTTTCATCCATGATGGATCTTGCTTTATGGCCTCCGGTCAATAAAGCTACCCGACGTGTCCGTTTCGCGCGATTTTGCGAAACTAAAAATCTGGGCATGTAACTTTGAAGATCTTTTCATCCTCTTTCATATTATCTATTTGGATCCTCTTTTTGATCATATCCAGGTATTCTCGGTGCGTCGGAAGATATTCGGACAAACGCGTCAAAGTTACGGAAAACGCTTCCGATAGAACCAACTTCTGGACAATAATTCGCTGAGTCGTAAAACGTCCAGTTGTTGCCTAACTTAATCCCGTGTTTGAAAACACGCAATTGTTTCTATAGGTTCTTAATTTTCCTATCCGACTCTACTCTATCCGATCAACTTTTCGTCTTATTTGAAATTAGGGTTTTCGGTTGCGGAAACAACGCAGTAAATTCTTTCTTCGTGTAGAATTTCACTTGTACTTAATTTGATCGGTCCGAAAAGACTTTTACCTCTGGTTTACCTGTAGAATTTATTTCTAACTTTTCCTCGGCTACTGTCTATATGCCGACTCACCGTATTATATTATTATTTTATTCTAATTATCATTTTAATTATTTAAACAATTCTTTTTAATTAAAAATACTAAGAATTTCGCCCCCTCTTTTTAAAATTCAGATTTATTTATTTTTCTATAATTTTTTCCATTTTTTAAAAATATAATATTTTTTACCAAAAATTCTCGTTTTACCACCGCCCGTTAAGGCTTAATCGGACCTAATTTCTTTGTTTAATGATCTTTTTAGGATCGGGTTTCTTCATATATTTATCTTTACTAATTTACAGTATATTGTTATCTTACAAACTTCTATACCGATATTGTCATTTTATATCCTATGTAAAATATTAAAAATGTTTACCCCATCGGTTACTTTATGGTCCGAAATGCTTTTTAAACTTTTCTTCATGTTATTTCCTACGAAATAATTTATTAAATTCTCATAATTAAATATAATACTCCCATAATTTTCTCATAATTTTTCATGATCTTTCGTATTTATCATAATGTTTTTAGATTTGTTTTTATCACCATGATATCATTTTCAGTCATTCCGTTCATCGATTTTTCTGTAACTTTCTTGACAATTTACTCTATAATTATAACAATTTTCTATAACAGTTTTATCTCATGAATTTACTTCATTAAAATATTCATTAATTTTCCTTTATCTCAGAAATTCCAGATTTGCTAAAATCCGGGTATTACATTTCTCTCCCCCTTAAATAAAATTTCGCCCTCGAAATTTAATCTACACTAACTAGACTATGGGCCATAAACTCTGGGTACTTCTCCTTCATGTCACTCTCGGTTTCCCAAGTTGCCTCGTTTGATGACAAACCCTTCCGCACCACCTTCACTATCGGTATAGTTTTAGTCCTAAGCCGTTTCTCCTGGCGTTCGAGAATTTGCTCCGGCTCGACTACAAAGGTGTTATCATGCCGTACTTCAACATCATTGTACTCCATGACATGATCTCGCTCTGGTAGGTATTTCTTTAGCTGTGACACGTGAAAAACATCGTGGAGATTACTCAGGTTCGGGGGTAACGCTAGTTGATACGCAACTGGTCCTCGCTCGGCTAACACTTCAATTGGTCCAACGTAACGTGGACTAAGCTTCTTTCTCTTCGTGTTCGCCGACACCCGCCATTCGGAGATAATTTCGAAACACATGGTCTCCGACTTCAAACTTCAACGGTCTTCTCCTCTTATCTCGCATAGCTCTTCCGTCTCATGTGTGTGCAGCAAGGAGTCTCTTCTTGATCGAGCGATCGCTCGGAGGTCTCTTTTAGCATATCCGGTCCAAGCAATCGCTTTTCGAGGCATCTCATCCAAAGATAAAGGCGATTGGCACTTTCGCCCATACAAAGCCTCGAACGGGGCCATTTGTATGCTTGAATGATAACTATTGTTATACGCGAATTACGCTAGTGAGAGGTGTTCGTCCCAATTTCCTTTGTAATCCGGGGCACATGCTCGCAAAGATATCCTCCGGCGTACCGTATCGTCCTCTCTGATTGACCGTCGGTTTGAGGGTGATAAGCCGAACTGAACTTCAGCTTGGTACCCATTCCTTCATGTAGTGCTTGCCAAAAGCGGGATTGGAATCGAGTATCCCGATCAGAGATAATACTCTTAGGGACTCCGTGCAGTCTCACAATCTCTTTGATGTAGATTGCAACCAATCGTTCTGGAGAGTAGTGAATGCTAATGGGTATGAAATGTGCCGACTTGGTTAATCGGTCAACGATCACCCAAATGGTATCATGATGCCTGATCTTAGGTAGACCTACCACAAGATCCATGGTCACATTCTCCCATTTCCACTCCATAGGTTCTAGTCTTTGCGAAGACCGGGGTCGCCGGTGCTCAATCTTCACTTTCGGCAAGTTAGACACCCGGCCTACGTGCGAGTTACGTCTCTTTTCATTCCAGGCCACCAAACTTCGGCCTTCAAGTTCTGGTACATCTTGACCATTCCCGGATGCGAGTGTACTTACTCTTATGAGCCTCATCCAAGTATCTTCCGCTTCGAGTTCATCAACCGGCGGTATGTAAATGCGCCCTTGTGTCGACCAATCCACTCGATGAAAGGTCGTGGTCTTGGGTTTCACCTTGAGAGATCTTCTCCCGCATGGAGATTGCCCAATCATCTTGTCTCTGAGCTTCATCAACTTCATCTCTCAGGTCATACTCCCCTTGACTCACAAGAAGATTTGCAAGGTAGGCGTCACTTGATACGTTGAAATTCATGCGATTTGGTTTGAAAGATTCGGGTCTCCGAAATCTTCAAGTAATTTCGCTCTTGTATCATCATGTATGATACTTGCACCTTCTTCCTGCTTAGAGCATCTGCAACGACGTTTGCTTTCCCTGGGTGATACTTGATCTCCAGGTTGTAATCTTTCAGCAATTCCATCCAACGACGTTGCCTCATATTTAGTTCCCTTTGATCAAAAAGATACTTCAGGCTCTTGTGGTCGCAGTATAGTTCTACGGTCGTACCGTACAGATAATGCCTCCATATCTTCAAAGCGAACACGATGGCAGCAAGCTCCAAATCGTGTGTAGGATAGTTCGACTCGTGCGGCTTCGGTGACGAGAGGCATAAGCCACCACTCGCCCAATTGCATTAGGACACAACCCAATCCTTGCCCACCGGCATCACGTAGACAACATATGTCTCATCGGGATTTGGGATTATCAACCGGTGCCGTAGTCAACCTCTCCCTCAGTCTCTGAAAGCTATCCTCACAGTCATCTCCCCATATGAAGGGTTGATTCTTCCTCGTAAGCTTTGTCAATGGTAGGGCAAGACGCGAGAAATCCCGTATAAATCTGCGGTAATATCCCGCTAGACCTAGAAAACTACGTATCTCCGTCACTTTGTCTCGGCCTCTTCCGGTCCCGTAACCGCTTCCACCTTGCACGGGTCAACAAAGAACTCCGCCGCTAGATATCACATGGCCCGAAATCTCACTTCCGGCAGCCAAAATTCGCATTTGCTCAACTTTGCGTAGAGCCGCTTCTCTCTCGGTATGTTTAATACTAAGCGTAGATGTTCTTCATGCTCTTTTTCGCTTTTGGAATAGACGAGTATATCGTCAATGAACACCACCACAAACTGGTCTAGGTGTTGTCGGAAGATACGGTTCATGTAATCCATGAATACCGCAGTGCATTTGTTAATCCGAAGGGCATCACAAGGAATTCATAATGCCCATATCTACGGTTCGAAAGCCGTTTTGGAAATATCATCGTCTTTGACTCGCAAGCGATGATATCCCGAACGCAAATCAATCTTTGAAAAGACGGTGGAACCGAGATAAGCGATCCAAAAGATCATCAATCCGGGGAAGTGGATATTTGTTTTTGATGTCACTTTATTTAGTTCACGATAATCGATGCGAGTCGAAAACTTCCATCTTTCTTTTCACGAACGAACCGGAGCTCCCAAGGATGATACACTAGGTCGAATGAACCCCTTCTTCGAAGTTCTTCCGGTTTGTTTCTTCAACTCTTGCATTTCATTTGGAGCCATACGATACGGAGCCTTTGATATTGATCTTGTGCCGAGGCATCAATTCAATATTGAACTCCACCTCTCGGATAGGAGGTAACTCGGTGAGATCCTCCGGAAATACATCGGGAAAATCCTTCACCACGGGGATATCCTGGAGTGATAGTTCAGCTTCGCTTTAATCGAAAAGAATACCATGAAGGCATGGCATCCCCTGTTTCACGCATCGATCAACACTCCAAGCGGAGAGAAAGCTCGGGCTCACATCAACCTTGTCTCCGGAAATGATATCTTCTTCTTGCCACAATCGATCATTGCACCGTTGGCGTTAGCCAATTCGACCGAAAATGACGTCGATGCCGTGAAGAGGTAGACGGATGAGATCTACCTTTGACACTCGTCCATCCACGTTAACAGTACAGTTCATACACGCGTCAGAAGCTAAAGACTTTACACCCAGTGGTGTAGACACTACCAGATCAAAAGGTAAACTACAGGCATGCATTCCTAAACGACTTGCACAATCATAAGATATAAACGAATGACTGGCACCCGAATCATACAATGCTTGCAATTTATTCCCATTAAGATAGATGGTACCTTGGACCATTTCGGAGACCTGTCGGCCTCGGTGTTTGTCAACGCAAAGATCCGACGGCGCTCCGAGGTCTCGCCTCGAAGCCTTCTCGGGGCAATCCGGCTAATGTGTCCAGGCTTCGGCACCCTGAAACAGACTTGTTTCCCATCACGGTTGGCTCCTGGATGGTACTTCTTGCATTTTGGACACGTCGGGATCCGGCTGTTTGGGGTAATTCAATTGTCCGGTTTGGTAGGGTCTCCTGTTCCGCCTCGGTTATCGCTCCAAGGCGCCTTCCTCTTCGTGAGGAGCCTCCGCGGTTAAACCCACTGCGGGTTGCATTGTTTCCTTCTTGGCCTCGGAATTTGCGCAGTTCTTTCAAATTGCGCTCAGTCAATCTGCAGGATTCCACAGCTTGGGCCATTCTCGGAAACTGCTGCGATACTAGCCTCGCCCTTATTTCATATTTCAGTCCGGTCACTAGTCGATTCGCCTTCCGGCTCTCATTTTTGTGGCTGTTCGGATATGATGAATAACGAGACGGGTTGGTGAAACGGCGAAGTAATCGTCGAACGATTCTTCATTTCCTATTTGGATGTGAAGAAATTCTTCTTCCTTAATCACCGTACCGAGGAGGAAAATATTGTTCGTTGAACCTGTTCCGGGAATGCTTCCCAAGTAACGGGGCCTTGAAGGGTTGTGGAAACACTCTTCCACCACCCGTGGGCATCGCCCTCTAGCTTGTAGATTGCCGGTGAGCCTTCCGGTTTCCGGGCACTCAATAACTTCGAATATCTTCTCCGGACTCGAAGCCAATCCTCGGCCAATTCACTCTTTCCCCGGAAACCGGGTGGTTTAAGCTTGCAGAACTGGTTGACCCAGCTTTCCGTGGTTCTTTCTCTTCTTCCTTGTCGTGGAGGTGATCGGGATTGATCAGATTCATTTTCCTCATCATTATTTTCATCGTTGTCCTCCTCTTCATTGTCATTGTCATTGTCACTTTCCTCATCACGTTCTTCCTCGTGTTGTCGTGCTTCCAGCTGTCTTTGGGCTTCTTCATCCCGTTGATGTTGCCTTGCCAAGAGTGCATCTATGAGCTCTCTGCTCTTCGAGAGTTCTTCTCAGTTCTTGCACTTCATTTTGGTCTGGCTGATTTGGTATATTTTGTTCGGGTATTTCGTCTGGTTGAGGTTGTCTGCCTCCGCGTCTACCACGACCTCGACCTCGGCCTCGGCCCCTTGGTACACCGGTACCTCTCATAATGGCCATGTCTTATTCTTTTTCCTTTATTTATTTAACAAATATGTAAATATTAGAAATGACACAATGATTTTTACATTGAAACATATATATTCACATATATTCATTTCATAACATTTTACATATTAGTCGGTCTAGTCCTAGTACAAGTCATATATTACAACAAGTTACAACCCTCTTTATTCAAACATATTTTACAATCTCCCGGGGTGCTTGGAGATACAAACTAAAATTTGGACTATACGCTTCGGAACTTTACTCTATCCGTACTACTGTCCCGCTTCTCTTGGTGATCGAGAATTTGCTCTGGTTTGACCACAAAGATCTTGTCATGTCGTACTTTGATATATAGTGTTTCCCGTGGCACCCATATACCGCAGTCAACACTAGATATCAAAATGTCTCCATGGCGCCCATACACCATGGTAACACAAGATACCTTAAATGTTTCCATGGCGCCCATACACCATGACAACACAAGATACCTCATACTTAATGACACGGTCACGGTCCGGTTGTAGTAACCAAGAGATATGCATCGGAAACTAAAATTTTCGTGGCAAGTAAGATAACTATTTATCAAACCATAGGGGAAAACGTTAGATTTAGGAAGACAATGATTAGTCTATCGCAGACTTTATCACACTAATACTACAAACGAACGGACACTCGTACTATTTCCCCTCGTTCAGGATTTCGTTGATTCGGTCTACTTAGAAACGAGTACGGAATTTCGTATCGGGAGTTCCTCTACATGAGTCAAATACTGCATGTATCTATCCTTGTTGGTCTCGGAGTTTCATCCGGCGTGGCCCAGCTCCACATATAAGCTCTGCGCTAGGACAGAATAGTCGTCCAGTACAAACTGACGATTATCAGAATTATAAGAAACTGATATCAAATATGAATATGGACGATGGATTTATCGATTCGGGTTAGAATGATGTACCGACGAGGGTGGTACACGGTTCGAGAATGGTATACCGTCCCATCGGTACACCGACTTAGGGCTATCTCGGTACTCATTTTCAAAAATGTGCTCACAATTTAAAAGGCTTTTTGAACATAACTCCGTTATCCGAACGAATGGCCGAGATAAGTGTCTATCATGGGGACCTCACCAACTCTATGGCGCCGATCGCCACACCCACATAGACTAGCCTTAATTGTCCTACCATACTATCCGTAACAACATAGTCATATCAATGCCGGGACTACGCTTTGCTCCGATACCATAAATGTAACATCCCATTTGAAAACGGCGGAATATTTTTTTTTTTTTAAACGTTTCCAAATATTTCAAGCAAAGTAATCGAGTAGAGCATTGGAGCGAAAGAGTAAGCGATTCATAACAAACATCAACCACGGTGTAACATTGTAATGATTACATTAATCCTAGAGTTTGAAAGTGAATAAGCGAAAGCGGTAAAGATAGATAAGTCTCGGCTGCACGACTCATCGTTGCTTGCCTCGATCTTCGATCCGTATTCCTCTACGGATCCCGAAGCTATAGGCGAGATTCAATTTGCATTGAATCTCGGGTAACGGTTAATCTCAAACCCAAACAATACAGTATACAGATAACAGATATTCTAGACAATACAACAGTATATCACTACATAAGCATACAGCATATGCATGATCATTATGCCGACAAAACATAAGCATTACGCAGTATGTAAAGCCCCACAATGTAAAACAACAATAACAGCTTGCACTATTCACCAGTGCCACGATACAACTCGTGTTCTCAGCGCTAGAAAAACATACGGCGTTATCATGACTATAACCCGTGTAAAAATGTCTGTATATCGGTCTACGAACGTATCTATCACATATATGCATTTAAGAAGCACAAGATTAGGTACTTCTTACAGCGGAAAAACGTACTTTTACGGAAAAACGTGAAATGTTCACCACGGCACGTCGGGCGCGTAACGCAAAGCAAATCGAGTTTCGATGCCCTATAGGAGTAATACCACTTTCATTAGTGATTTGACATCATAACGGCATTTTAGGTAAAAATTACCATTTTGCCCTTCTACCCCTAATTTGGCGGAATTTCGCGTAACTTCGTTACTTTGACCGTATTCCATTTCAAAATTATCCCCACTATGTTTTTACCTCGTCAGGCATCTTTCAATGCAATGAGGCATAAAAACAAGCATAGGAACAAATTACGAAACTTCCTAGATCAAAACAACGGTTCTACTATAACTACCGAAAGAACTACGGAAACTAAAAACTAAGGGAGAAGAACTCACTCGGAGCTAAGGCGAGAATTTTTCCGAGCTTCTCTCTCTAGAACCTCTCTCTAGGATTCGGATTTGGTATGAAGAATGAGAGCAAAGAGAGCTTGCTATTTATAGGGAAAAATAGGGACAAGGTGGGAATTTCCACAAAAGTCTTGAGATCGGATTCGCCGTTGGATCGCATTTTTGAGGACAAAACACTCTTGGCCATCCATGGTCATGATCGAAATCTAAGAGCCCAAAAGTCAATGGATGAGTTTTCATCCATGATGGATCTTGCTTTATGGCCTCCGGTCCAATAAAGCTACCCGATCGGTGTCCGTTTCGCGCGATTTTGCAGAAACTAAAAAATCTGGGCATGTAACTTTGAAGATCTTTTCATCCTCTTTCATATTATCTATTTGGATCCTCTTTTTGATCATATCCAGGTATTCTCGGTGCGTCGGAAGATATTCGGACAAACGCGTCGGGTTACGGAAAACGCTTCCGATAGAACCAACTTCGGACAATAATTATTTTGAGTCGTAAAACGTCCAGTTGTTGCCTAACTTAATCCGTGTTTGAAAACACGCAATTGTTTCTATAGGTTCTTAATTTTCCTATCGACTCTACTCTATCGATCAACTTTTCGTCTTATTTGAAATTAGGGTTTTCGGTTGCGGAAACAACGCACGGTAAATTCTTTCTTCGTGTAGAATTTCACTTGTACTTAATTTGATCAGTCGAAAAGACTTTTACCTCGGGTTTACCCTGTAGAATTTATTTCTAACTTTTCCCTCGGCTACTTATCTATATGCCGACTCACCGTATTATATTATTATTTTATTCTAATTATCATTTTAATTATTTAAACAATTCTTTTTAATTAAAAATACTAAGAATTTCGCCCCCTCTTTTTAAAATTCAGATTTATTTATTTTTCTATAATTTTTTCCATTTTTAAAAATATAATATTTTTTTACCAAAAATTCTCGTTTTACCCTTTGCCCCGTTAAGGCTTAATCGGACCTAATTTCTTTGTTTAATGATCTTTTTAGGATCAGGTTTCTTCATATATTTATCTTTACTAATTTACAGTATATTGTTATCTTACAAACTTCTATCCGATATTGTCATTTTATATCCTATGTAAAATATTAAAAATGTTTACCCC
Source organism: Acacia melanoxylon (assembly GCA_019022615.1). NCBI lineage: Eukaryota > Viridiplantae > Streptophyta > Magnoliopsida > Fabales > Fabaceae > Acacia > Acacia melanoxylon. Next base: position 2,304,071 of record JAFJYJ010000002.1, read on the forward strand.
ATCAGGTTACTTTATGGTTACGAAATGCTTTTTAAACTTTTCTTCATGTTATTTCCTACGAAATAATTTATTAAATTCTCATAATTAAAGATAATACTCCCATAATTTTCTCATAATTTGTCATGATCTTTCGTATTTATCATAATGTTTTTTATTTGTTTTTATCACCATGATATCATTTTAGTCATTTGTTCATCGATTTTTACGTAACTTTCTTGACAATTTACTCTATAATTATAACAATTTTCTATAACAGTTTTATCTCATGAATTTACTTCATTAAAATATTCATTAATTTTCCTTTATCTCGAAATTCAGATTTGCTAAAATCCGGTATTACATTTCTCTCCCCCCTTAAATAAAATTTCGCCCTCGAAATTTAATCTACACTAACTAGACTATGGGCCATAAACTCGGGTACTTCTCCTTCATGTCACTCTCGGTTTCCCAAGTTGCCTCGTTTGATGACAAACCCTTCCAGACCACCTTCACTATCGGTATAGTTTTAGTCCTAAGCCGTTTCTCCTGGCGTTCGAGAATTTGCTCCGGCTCGACTACAAAGGTGTTATCATGCCGTACTTCAACATCATTGTACTCCATGACATGATCTCGCTCCGGTAGGTATTTCTTTAGCGTGACACGTGAAAAACATCGTGGAGATTACTCGGGTTCGGGGTAACGCTAGTTGATACGCAACTGGTCCTCGCTCGGCTAACACTTCAATTGGTCCAACGTAACGTGGACTAAGCTTCTTTCTCTTCAGTGTTCTGCCGACACCGATTACTGGAGATAATTTCAGAAACACATGGTCTCCGACTTCAAACTTCAACGGTCTTCTCCTCTTATCTCGCATAGCTCTTACGTCTCTCGTGTGCGGCAAGGAGTCTCTTCTTGATCGGAGCGATCTGCTCGGAGGTCTCTTTTAGCATATCCGGTCCAAGCAAGCGCTTTTCGGAGGCATCATCCAGCATAAAGGCGATTGGCACTTTCGCCCATACAAAGCCTCGAACGGGGCCATTTGTATGCTTGAATGATAACTATTGTTATACGCGAGTTACGCTAGTGAGAGGTGTTCGTCCCAATTTCCTTTGTAATCCGGGGCACATGCTCAAAGCATATCCTCCGGCGTACGTATCGTCTCTCACGATTGACCGTCGGTTTGAGGGTGATAAGCCGGGCGAACTTCAGCTTGGTACCCATTCCTTCATGTAGTGCTTGCCAAAAGCGGGATTGGAATCGAGTATCCCGATCGGAGATAATACTCTTAGGGACTCCGTGCGGTCTCACAATCTCTTTGATGTAGATTGCAACCAATCGTTCCGGGAGAGTAGTGAATGCTAATGGGTATGAAATGTGCCGACTTGGTTAATCGGTCAACGATCACCCAAATGGTATCATGATGCACGATCTTAGGTAGACCTACCACAAGATCCATGGTCACATTCTCCCATTTCCACTCCGGCGTTCTAGTCTTTGCGAGAAGACCGGGGGTCGCCGGTGCTCAATCTTCACTTTACGGCAAGTTAGACACCCGGCTACGTGCGAGTTACGTCTCTTTTCATTCCAGGCCACCAAACTTCGGCCTTCAAGTTCGGTACATCTTGACCATTCCCGGATGCGAGTGTACTTACTCTTATGAGCCTCATCCAAGTATCTTCCGCGGTTCATCAGCGGCGGTATGTAAATGCGCCCCTTGTGTCGACCAATCCACTCGATGAAAGGTCGTGGTCTTGGGTTTCACCTTGAGAGATCTTCTCCCGCATGGAGATTGCCCAATCATCTTGTCTCTGAGCTTCATCAACTTCATCTCTCAGGTCATACTCCCCTTGACTCACAAGAAGATTTGCAAGGTAGGCGTCACTTGATACGTTGAAATTCATGCAGATTTGGTTTGAAAGATTCAGTCTGCGAAATCTTCAAGTAATTTCGCTCTTGTATCATCATGTATGATACTTGCACCTTCTTCCCGCTAGAGCATCCGCAACGACGTTTGCTTTCCCCGGGTGATACTTGATCTCCGGGTTGTAATCTTTCAAAGCAATTCCATCCAACGACGTTGCCTCATATTTAGTTCCCTTTGATCAAAAAGATACTTCGGGCTCTTGTGGTCGCGGTATAGTTCTACGGTCGTACCGTACAGATAATGCCTCCATATCTTCAAAGCGAACACGATGGCGGCAAGCTCCAAATCGTGTGTAGGATAGTTCGACTCGTGCGGCTTCGGTGACGAGAGGCATAAGCCACCACTCGCCCAATTGCATTAGGACACAACCCAATCCTTGCCCACCTTTGGCATCACCGTAGACAACATATGTCTCATCGGGATTTGGGATTATCAATACCGGTGCTTTGTAGTCAACCTCTCCCTCGTCTCACGAAAGCTATCCTCACAGTCATCTCCCCATATGAAGGGTTGATTCTTCCTCGTAAGCTTTGTCAATGGTAGGGCAAGACGCGAGAAATCCCGTATAAATCTGCGGTAATATCCCGCTAGACCTAGAAAACTACGTATCTCCGTCACACGTTGTCCGGCCTCTTCCGGTCCGTAACCGCTTCCACCTTGCACGGGTCAACAAAGAACTCCGCCGCTAGATATCACATGGCCCAGAAATCTCACTTCCGGCAGCCAAAATTCGCATTTGCTCAACTTTGCGTAGAGCTGCTTCTCTCTCAGTATGTTTAATACTAAGCGTAGATGTTCTTCATGCTCTTTTCTGCTTTTGGAATAGACGAGTATATCGTCAATGAACACCACCACAAACTGGTCTAGGTGTTGTCGGAAGATACGGTTCATGTAATCCATGAATACCGCAGGTGCATTTGTTAATCCGAAGGGCATCACAAGGAATTCATAATGCCCATATCTGGTTCTGAAAGCCGTTTTGGAAATATCATCGTCTTTGACTCGCAACTGATGATATCCCGAACGCAAATCAATCTTTGAAAAGACAGTGGAACCAGATAACTGATCCAAAAGATCATCAATCTGGGGAAGTGGATATTTGTTTTTGACAGTCACTTTATTTAGTTCACGATAATCGATGCGAGTCGAAAACTTCCATCTTTCTTTTCACGAACGAACTCGGAGCTCCCAAGGGTGATACACTAGGTCGAATGAACCCCTTCTTCGAAGTTCTTCCACTGTTTCTTCAACTCTTGCATTTCATTTGGAGCCATACGATACGGAGCCTTTGATATTGATCCTGTGCCAGGCATCAATTCAATATTGAACTCCACCTCTCGGATAGGAGGTAACTCGGTGAGATCCTCCGGAAATACATCGGGAAAATCCTTCACCACAGGGATATCCTGGAGTGATAGTTCAGCTCTCGCTTTAAGCGAAAAGAATACCATGAAGGCATGGCATCCCCTGTTTCACGCATCGATCAACTTCACGTAGCGGAGAGAAAGCTCGGGCTCACATCAACCTTGTCTCCGGAAATGATATCTTCTTCTTGCCACAATCGATCATTGCACCGTTGGTCGTTAGCCAATTCAGATCGAAAATGACGTCGATGCCGTGAAGAGGTAGACGGATGAGATCTACCTTTGACACTCGTCCATCCACGTTAACAGTACAGTTCATACACGCGTCAGAAGCTAAAGACTTTACACCCAGTGGTGTAGACACTACCAGATCAAAAGGTAAACTACAGGCATGCATTCCTAAACGACTTGCACAATCATAAGATATAAACGAATGATCGGCACCCGAATCATACAATGCTTGCAATTTATTCCCATTAAGATAGATGGTACCTTGGACCATTTCGGAGACCGTCTCGGCCTCGGTGTTTGTCAACGCAAAGATCCGGCCGGCGCTACGAGGTCTCGCCTCGAAGCCTTCTCGGGGCAATCCCGGCTAATGTGTCCGTGCCACGGCACACTGAAACAGACTTGTTTCCCATCACGGTTGGCTCTGGATGGTACTTCTTGCATTTTGGACACGTCGGGATCCCCATTTGTTTGGGGTAATTCAATTGTCCGGTTTGGTAGGGTCTCCTGTTCCCGCCTCGGTTATCGCTCCAAGGCGCCTTCCTCTTCGTGAGGAGCCTCCGCGGTTAAACCCAGCTGCGGGTTGCATTGTTTCCTTCTTGGCCTCGGAATTTGCGCAGTTCTTTCAAATTGCGCTCAGTCAATCTGCAGGATTCCACAGCTTGGGCCATTCTCGGAAACTGCTGCGATACTAGCCTCGCCCTTATTTCATATTTCAGTCCGGTCACTAGTCGATTCGCCTTCCAGCTCTCATTTTTGTGGCTGTTCAGATATGATGAATAACGAGACAGGTTGGTGAAACGGGCGAAGTAATCGTCGAACGATTCTTCATTTCCCGTTTGGATGTGAAGAAATTCTTCTTCCTTAATCACTGTACCGAGGGAGGAAAATATTGTTCGTTGAACTGTTCCGGGAATGCTTCCCAAGTAACGGGGCCTTGAAGGGTTGTGGAAACACTCTTCCACCACCTCGTGGGCATCGCCCTCTAGCTTGTAGATTGCCGGTGAGCCTTCCGGTTTCCGGGCACTCAATAACCGAATATCTTCTCCGGACTCGAAGCCAATCCTCGGCCAATTCACTCTTTCCCCGGAAACCGGGTGGTTTAAGCTTGCGGTAACCGCTGGTTGATTGACTTTCCGTGGTTCTTTCTCTTCTTCCTTGTCGTGGAGGTGATCGGGATTGATCGATTCATTTTCCTCATCATTATTTTCATCGTTGTCCTCCTCTTCATTGTCATTGTCATTGTCACTTTCCTCATCACGTTCTTCCTCGTGTTGTCGTGCTTCCAGCTGTCTTTGGGCTTCTTCATCCTGTTGATGTTGCCTTGCCAAGAGTGCATCTATGAGAGCTCTCTGCTCTTCGAGAGTTCTTCTCGGTTCTTGCACTTCATTTTGGTCCGGCTGATTTGGTATATTTTGTTCGGGTATTTCGTCGGTTGAGGTTGTCGCCTCCGCATCTACCACGACCTCCGACCTCGGCCTCGGCCCCTTGGTACACCGGTACCTCTCATAATGGCCATGTCTTATTCTTTTTCCTTTATTTATTTAACAAATATGTAAATATTAGAAATGACACAATGATTTTTACATTGAAACATATATATTCACATATATTCATTTCATAACATTTTACATATTAGTCGGTCTAGTCCTAGTACAAGTCATATATTACAACAAGTTACAACCCTCTTTATTCAAACATATTTTACAATCTCCCGGGGGTGCTTGGAGATACAAACTAAAATTTGGACTATACGCTCCGGAACTTTACTCTATCCGTCAGCCGCTTCTCTTGGTGATCGAGAATTTGCCTGGTTTGACCACAAAGATCTTGTCATGTCGTACTTTGATATATAGTGTTTCCCGTGGCACCCATATACCGAGTCAACACTAGATATCAAAATGTCTCCATGGCGCCCATACACCATGGTAACACAAGATACCTTAAATGTTTCCATGGCGCCCATACACCATGACAACACAAGATACCTCATACTTAATGACACGGTCACTTGGCCCCGGTTGTAGTAACCAAGAGATATGCATCGGAAACTAAAATTTTCGTGGCAAGTAAGATAACTATTTATCAAACCATAGGGAAAACGTTAGATTTAGGAAGACAATGATTAGTCTATCGCGAGACTTTATCACACTAATACTACAAACGAACGGACACTCGTACTATTTCCCTCGTTCGGGATTTCGTTGATTCGGTCTACTTAGAAACGAGTACGGAATTTCGTATCGGGAGTTCCTCTACATGAGTCAAATACTGCATGTATCTATCCTTGTTGGTCTCGGAGTTTCATCCGGCGTGGCCCAGCTCCACATATAAGCTCTGCGCTAGGACAGAATAGTCGTCCAGTACAAACTGACGATTATCAGAATTATAAGAAACTGATATCAAATATGAATATGGACGATGGATTTACTGATTCTGGGTTAGAATGATGTACCGACAGAGAGGTGGTACACGGTTCGGAGAATGGTATACCGGTCACCGGGTACACCGACTTAGGGCTATCTCGTACTCATTTTCAAAAATGTGCTCACAATTTAAAAGGCTTTTTGAACATAACTCCGTTATCCGAACAGAATGGCCAGATAAGTGTCTATCATGGGGACCTCACCAACTCTATGGCGACTGATTGGCCACACCCACATAGACTAGCCTTAATTGTCCTACCATACTATCCGTAACAACATAGTCATATCAATGCCAGGACTACTGCTCTGATACCATAAATGTAACATCCCATTTGAAAACGGCGGAATTTTTTTTTTTTTTAAACGTTTCCAAATATTTCAAGCAAAGTAATCAGAGTAGAGCATTGGAGCGAAAGAGTAATCGATTCATAACAAACATCAACCACGTGTAACATTGTAATGATTACATTAATCCTAGAGTTTGAAAGTGAATAAGCGAAAGCGGTAAAGATAGATAAGTCTCCGGCTGCACGACTACCGTTGCTTGCCTCGATCTTCGATCCGTATTCCTCTCGGATCCCGAAGCTATAGCGAGATTCAATTTTCGCATTGAATCTCGGTGTAACGGTTAATCTCAAACCCAAACAATACAAAGTATACGGATAACGAGATATTCTAGACAATACAACAAGTATATCACTACATAAGCATACAGCATATGCATGATCATTATGCCGACAAAACATAAGCATTACGCAGTATGTAAAGCCCCACAATGTAAAACAACAATAACAGCTTGCACTATTCACCAGTGCCACGATACAACTCGTGTTCTTAGCGCTAGAAAAACATACGGCGTTATCATGACTATAACCCGTGTAAAAATGTCTGTATATCGGTCTACGAACGTATCTATCACATATATGCATTTAAGAAGCACAAGATTAGGTACTTACGCGAAAAACGTACTTTTACGGAAAAACGTGAAATGTTCACCACGGCACGTCGCGGCGTAACGGAAGCAAATCGAGTTTCGATGCCCTATAGGAGTAATACCACTTTCATTAGTGATTTGACATCATAACGGCATTTTAGGTAAAAATTACCATTTTGCCCTTCTACCCCTAATTTGGCGGAATTTCGCGTAACTTCGTTACTTTGACCGTATTCCATTTCAAAATTATCCCCACTATGTTTTTACCTCGTCGGGCATCTTTCAATGCAATGAGGCATAAAAACAAGCATAGGAACAAATTCTGAAACTTCCTAGATCAAAACAACAGTTCTACTATAACTACCGAAAGAACTACGGAAACTAAAAACTAAGGACAGAAGAACTCACTCGGAGCTAAGGCAGAATTTTTCCAGAGCTTCTCTCTCTAGAACCTCTCTCTAGGATTCGGATTTGGTATGAAGAATGAGAGCAAGAGAGCTTGCTATTTATAGGGAAAAATAGGGACAAGGTGGGAATTTCCACAAAAGTCTTCAGATCGGATTCCGGCCGTTGGATCGCATTTTTGAGGACAAAACACTCTTGGCCATCCATGGTCATGATCGAAATCTAAGAGCCCAAAAGTCAATGGATGAGTTTTCATCCATGATGGATCTTGCTTTATGGCCTCCGGTCCAATAAAGCTACCCGATCGGTGTCCGTTTCGCGCGATTTTGCAGAAACTAAAAAATCTGGGCATGTAACTTTGAAGATCTTTTCATCCTCTTTCATATTATCTATTTGGATCCTCTTTTTGATCATATCCAGGTATTCTCCGGTGCGTCGGAAGATATTCGGACAAACGCGTCGGAGTTACGGAAAACGCTTCCGATAGAACCAACTTCTCGGACAATAACGCCGCGAGTCGTAAAACGTCCAGTTGTTGCCTAACTTAATCCGTGTTTGAAAACACGCAATTGTTTCTATAGGTTCTTAATTTTCCTATCTGACTCTACTCTATCTGATCAACTTTTCGTCTTATTTGAAATTAGGGTTTTCGGTTGCGGAAACAACGCCTGGTAAATTCTTTCTTCGTGTAGAATTTCACTTGTACTTAATTTGATCGATCGAAAAGACTTTTACCTCTGGTTTACCTGTAGAATTTATTTCTAACTTTTCCCTCTACTTTGTCTATATGCCGACTCACCGTATTATATTATTATTTTATTCTAATTATCATTTTAATTATTTAAACAATTCTTTTTAATTAAAAATACTAAGAATTTCGGCCCCCTCTTTTTAAAATTCAGATTTATTTATTTTTCTATAATTTTTTCCATTTTTTAAAAATATAATATTTTTTACCAAAAATTCTCGTTTTACCACTGCCTTCGTTAAGGCTTAATCGGACCTAATTTCTTTGTTTAATGATCTTTTTAGGATCAGGTTTCTTCATATATTTATCTTTACTAATTTACAGTATATTGTTATCTTACAAACTTCTATCTTGATATTGTCATTTTATATCCTATGTAAAATATTAAAAATGTTTACCCCATCAAAGTTACTTTATGGTTCGAAATGCTTTTTAAACTTTTCTTCATGTTATTTCCTCTGAAATAATTTATTAAATTCTCATAATTAAAGATAATACTCCCATAATTTTCTCATAATTTTTCATGATCTTTCAGTATTTATCATAATGTTTTTAGACTGTTTTTATCACCATGATATCATTTTCAGTCATTCTGTTCATCAGATTTTTCTGTAACTTTCTTGACAATTTACTCTATAATTATAACAATTTTCTATAACAGTTTTATCTCATGAATTTACTTCATTAAAATATTCATTAATTTTCCTTTATCTCAGAAATTCCAGATTTGCTAAAATCCAAGTATTACAACTTATGAAGGGGTTCCAATTTCCAAGTCATTGCTATTCAATTGTGTTGTTCATGGATGTAATTGAAATCATATGTATTGAACATTTCTTGAACAATTGAACTCAATAATGAGTGGCACCAGCAAATACATTAGAATTTTTGAAGGGATCCCAAGTTAATGCTATTCAATTGTGTTATTCATGGATGTAATTAAAATTATATACATTGAACATCTCATTAACAATTAAACTCATTAATTAGTGGTGCAAAAAATATGAGAATTTATGAAGGGATCTCAAGTCAATGCTATTTAATTGTGTTATTCATGGATGTCATTAAAATCATATACATTGAACATCTCTTGGATATAATTGACCTCATTAAAAAGTGCTGCCAAGAAAACACATATGAATTTATTAGGTGTCCCTAGTCAATGTTATTCATTTATGTGTATTATTTAAGAGGATTAAATGAATTATATTTTTCATGTATGAAAATTTAAAAAAAATTAAAAAATAAGGGTTAAAGAGCAAACATGCCTATGAATTTTTATCAAAAGTGCATCCAGCACCATATACATTTTGGAGATGCAAAACTACCCATGAATATTCACAATGGTAGAAAAAATGTTTGCACTGTTAAATTTGACCGAACATTGTTATATATGCATGTCCAAAAAGAGTGTGGGTCCCACTACAAAAACTACAAGTGTTAGGTGAAATTTAACGATGCTGGCATTTTTGCTTTTATATTGAACGTTCATAGGTATTTTTGCTTTTGCACCTCTGAAATGTATATGGTGTTGGATGCACTTTTGGTAAAAGTTCATAGGTATTTCTACTCTCTCGCCCAAAAAATAATGAGAGCCTAAATAAGTCAATATCCCTTGATTTTATAAAATTGACAAAAATTACACAAACATCATATGTTATAAATTCTTATAATACAAAATTAGATGGGATCTTTAGATATAAGTTACTAGTTGGAATTTTGTTTATTTGCTAAAATCAAAGAGGTAGTAAATTTTAAACAGAAAATAGAGTTTAATTTCAAATTATAGAACTCTGTGACAACATTTATCAACTCAATGCTGCATATATAAGGGAACACAATATTAACTTTCCCAACCCTATTCCAAATGCTGGTGACTGATGATAAGTTAAACGAATAACAATTTTTCATGAACTTCACAATACCTCATAGTGTACAGAAGGATTTTTAAATTCAATATATGTTTCCTTCAAGAGATCCTTCCATTTTTATTTGTGAAGCTTAAAGACTTTTATGACTTCCACCTTGTTTGAGTATAGACTCTCTTCTAAGAAAAATATTCACCAATAGATAAGCTTAAATGAAAATTACTTTCATTGAAAATGCGACCAAATCTTTGGCGTGGGGATTCATTTAATTCTTCTTATATATCTCGACAAAAAATATATTACATATTTGTCCAACCCACTGAAATAGTTTACAGAACAACCCATACAATTCAATGTGGAGTTTCGCAACTCCTATTACATATTTCGCCATCAATTGGCTTCTTTCACATAGTTGGCACTTCTATCTCTATTCTCCATGACACTTTACTCGACTTCTTTGTATGTGTGTCAAAACCCTTAGCAAATAACAATTTCTAGAGCTAATAACTTCAAGATCTAATACCAATTTATGGGAGCTCTCCCATTTATGAACGCACTCAAATGGAATGGAGAACCCACTGCTAAAGCTTCACTATTAACCCTATATTAGAATATAGATCACAGTATCCAATGTGGCCATGTGGAACTCCACATTGTTATTGGAGGTAAAATCAGAATTATCTTCTTTGTATAGAGGCTTGGGAAGAAGCAATTTTGGCATTATAATTGAGAACAAAAACTTGCAAATTAAAATAAACATGACATGAATATACAATTTATTTGTCTACAGACACAACTTTCACTACTACAAAAAAGGGTTATTACTTCCCTAAAAGACGTCCTTATTTTAAAAAAAAAAAGTTAAAAGTGAACGCAGTGGCATTCTTGTAATTATATACTTGAATTCTAAGCATTTGACGTCCTAAAATATATTTTAGGACGCCTAAAATTAATTAAGACATCTGAAATAATTTCAGGACGCCTAAAATGAGCCAAAAATTAATTGTTTAGCGCCATGGCGCCATTTGGGGAATTTTTTTGGCGCCAAGTAAAGTTATGGGAGTATTTTTTATCTTTTTGGCGTCCCTGAATAAGCTTAAGGACGCCTTAATAATTTTTTTATCGTCCTGAAAATATTTCAAGACGCCTAAAAGGTATTTTTTGGGCTCAATTTATTTTTTGGGCTTTTTTGACGTCCTGAATTTTTGTCAGGACGCCTTAAGTTAAATATTTGGAATTGGCTAATTATATCGTATTTCTTCATCGATTAGGGTCACTCACGATCAGTCTCCTCGAACACCATCGGTCTCTCACACACTCACTCACACTCCTCTGCTCTCTCATTCACGCCTGCTTCCCTACCACCGAAAACCCTAATCGATTCACTCCCCGGTCTCTCATTCACGGCTCATTCCTTACCATCGAAAGCCCTAATCGAGCTCACCCTCACTCTTCCCTGCTCTCTCACTCGCCTCCTTCCCTACCGAAAGCCCTTTCATTTTTCCCTCACATTGTGCGCGACAGCTCCGTCTCCTCCGTCGTCTTCCCTCTTCGCGGCGTACGTCGTCTTGCGTGCTCTGTTTCCGGCGCCTCCCCCTCCTTTTCCGATCTCTGACGAAGCAACAGGTGCCTTATGAAACATTTACTGGTTTATAGTTTCTAGTCAAGGGCATGGTTCACTGTAATATCCGATTATCTGTATGCACTACATGACTGTTTTCCTTTTAATTTATTCACATTGAGTACAATCTATGGCAAAGCCCTTGGGATCGAAGAGAGAAGAGGCTGTCGTCCTAGGCTTCCAGTTCAATCGTCCCCCTCTCCTCTCTGTGATTTATTTCACTAAATCCTACAGGAACGCTCCTCTTTAAGGTAAGAATTAAAACGAACGTGGATCTTGCTTCTCATTCAGCAATTCCCTCAATCTTTTTTTGAGTATTTATTTATTTTATTATGTTCTCTATTCGCGTTGATATGATGATTGGCCAAAGATTGCGGGAACAAACTGTTTTGATATTTCTTTAGAAAGACAGATTATACATACAAGTTCAAGACTGATTTTTCATCTAAATATCGCAGCCGGCTGGAAGTAGTTCATGATTTTTCATATCAAATTTAGCTTTTATCTTAGTTGTTGATGTTTATTTCATTGTGTTTAATTTATTGGCTAATTTTTATATTTTTTTTCCTGCCCTCTAGTCTGTTCCGCCAACTATATGGTATCGCTTAGTAGCTGGTCTTAATGCTCAATTGCGCATTGTTTGCCATGGTCATCTAAAAGTAACTTTCAGGCATGTTATCAGAGGGCTAGATGTATATGCCAATCCTACTTTGAGATCATATGGTGTGCGTGTTGATCTTGCATGGTTTGACCAATGCCTTCTTCGGATATTACCAGTTTGGACTTGTGGTATTTGCTACTGATAATGAAAGCACGTTATTTCAAAATCATGAAGTTACAACTGAAAATGAGTCAGGGTAATCATAATTCCTATGTTTCTTTTTATGCCAGATTTATAGTAATATTGAGTGACTTATTTTACTTCATTATGTGCAGTTTTCTTAGAGGTCACAGACACCCAGTGCATAACTTGACTAGTAATGACCATCTGTTGTTGCCTAGAAGGAGTCTTGGTGGGATTATAAATGGCAAGAGCTTAAAAGCGCTTAAAGAGAAAATAACTATATATTACCCCCTTTAGTTGTATATTCTATAATACAAAGCCTATTGGCCATCAGGTAGTAAATGCTTTCTACTATCCGCTTTACTTGCTATATCCCCGAAATTCTTGCTGATGACACTTCCCTGATTCTCACCTACTTTCAGGATCTAGTTAGTCTGGTTACTTCTATGCTACTACTCGGAGATTTTATCTTAGTATTGCTCACTTTGCTTCAGATGTACTCTGTCCCTCATGAACTTCCTCTTAGTTTTGTTTGTCCTTCCTCTTGGTGTACTATTTCCATTTCCATCTCGGAATCAATGCTTTGTTTAGTCAAGGACCCAGGAGATCGTAGGTCTTTTCGTCTTTATGCCTTGTGGAATCGACATCCTTGGTCAATGTTGTAAGTTTTTCTCAATTTCTTGACTTTCATCCTTCGTTTTGGAAAACAATGATTACAATTAAGGTACTTACTTGTTAATCTCCATATATTTGTTTTAACCATTACTACTTCTAATTGCAGGTAGTTGCCTTCTTTTCGTGGATTGATTCATTATACTGACAAACTCAAATAAAATGCCTTTCAACCTCAAATCTTGGAATTTCAGCATGTAAGTGTCTTTCAACATCTGATCTAGAAAATTACCGGTAAAAATCAATTGATTACGAGGTTGAATATTTTGTGAAGTTGTGACTATTTGGCTAACATCTAAACATACTTGTGGTTTGTGGGGCAATGCGGGGATGAAAGTGAATGGTGGATTCTTCCTTCAAGTCCGGCCTTGTGTAAAATTATCCAATCCCGTCTTGTGAATCGCCATGTTGCTAACCAAGAAATTCAAGATTCTTCCTTGTATAGCGAAGATCCCAATGTCTTCTGGCAGTCATAATTATGAATGTATGAATGTATTTTTTTGTTTCATTAGTTGATTTTGTCTCCCCCTTCGCTTATCGAAAGAGTAGGAAGGAAATGGGAGTCCTGAATTATCAATTCAGGACGCCTTATTAATTCAAGACGCCCTGGAATTTATTCAGGATGCCAAAGGTCTGAATTTTTAACTTCCCCTGTTGAGACGTCCTTCAGAAAAAGGACGTTAATTGAGTCTTATTTAGGACGTTTTTTGAGCTTTTTTTAGTTGTGTTTGCAACAATAGCAATGCAACCTAACCATAATACACAAAAAGATCACATATGGTAGAAATAGACCTCAAATAATTTCTTAAGGATAGAGACTTCGGTTCATAGAGAAAATGAATAGGAATACTATGGAACATACGGGTAATTGGCATTGTGAGAAGGTTGTTACATCTCATGTGCACCAATTCCCATATATTATTCCATATTTCCTATGTACAAGCCATGTTGCAGGTGTTAGTCTCTCATATTTTCATTTTGTATACTAGAGATCAATCCTTTAGATGTTGGTGGATTTGGAATACATGGCTTGGCACTGCTAGATGCTTGCAACATCTCATTATCATTGAAAATTAGCAAATCCTCTAACATTATAGGTGGAATAGGGAATTCCACTTCTTTGCTAGATTCTTGCTCTATCCTATTAATGTTCTTCAAACTCTACTCAACCAACATTTTAATCTCATTTCAATTTTTAAGCTTGAGCATTCATTACCTTGCCTAACATTGGATCATGTGTTGGAAAATCTCTTCTACATGGTTCTCTCGTCGATCGTCATCTCATTAAAAGTTCTTACCTCGTGTTAACCCTCTTCTGTATATATTTAAGTTTCTCTGTGCCACAAGCCTAGCTCGACACCTCTCAATCAATTGCTAGACAACTTCATGGTCTAACCCTCCTCTGTATATATTTAAGGTTCTCTATGCCATAAGCCTGGCTCGACACCTCTCAATCAGGATCATAGGGATCACCATTGTAAACAATTGCCCCAACCTCAAGATTACAAAGGAAGCTAAGTTCACTCATTTTTTTCAAGATATTTGATTTCCTTTTTGTGAATGATACATTTCTCTTATAGATTCATTATTATCATACTCATCTTTCACCATCTCTCTTGACATGGTTATGCTTAGAGGGATCGGTTTTTGTTGAGCTTGCTTACTCCCTAAGATCTTTCACCTTTGAGTTAAAGGGCTATAATGCCTTGAAAGTTGTCATGAATGGGCATTGTGTACTAAGAAGTTTTTGTTAATGGGCACTAGAAAGTTTTTTATGAGCAACTTTAGCCTGGAAGTTTCCAAAATAGGGCAATATTACTCTGACCTAACGGATCTAAACAGTCAATCGTTAGTTAATTAATCATGCTAAGGTGGCATGCCCACATGGCATCCACATCAACTTTTATTAGGTTAAGGGTCATTTCTGCCCCAAACGTTTTCACGGAACAACTATGGGCACTGAGAAGTTTTCTGAAGGGGACAATAACGCCCCACAAGTTACTACTTTTTTGCTTTTCATATTTAGTATGCCACCATGAAGTATCAAACAATCAAATAAATTGAAAAATCATTAGAAATAAGGAACCTATAAATCAAAACACATATATATGAGCAAAGAAACGAAAAATAGAAATTTTAGGTTCATGAAACTAGAAGCTACATGGAAGAAAACAAAGAACATAGAAGTGGAGAAAGCCACTTACTAGAAAACTCTTCAAAAATTTGTTCTTTAAAGCACGCCCATATCTTCTGTCCCTTCGATGATAGATATGAGCATTCTTCATAGAACAAAATTTGTGAAGAGCTTTTTAGTGAGTGGCCTTTCCTTGTTTTGTCTTCTTCATTTTCTTCTGTTACATCTTATGGTTTCCTAAACCCAAAATTTTTGTTTGCTTTTTTGGACTTAAGGATTTTTTGTTTTGCTTTGATTTTGGATTTATGGTTTATGAGTTACTCTGGTCAAATATTTAGTTTTGATTTATGGCTTCTTGATTTTTGTTGATTTTTCATTTTATATGATCATTTGGTGCTTGATGGAGGCATCCCATATAGGAAATAAATCAACAACAAAAATCTGTGACTCTAGAGGCATTATTGCTCCCTTTAAAAACTTCTTGGTGCTCTTATCTCTTCCATAGAAACTTCCAAGAGAAAAATGGACTTTAATCAAGGTGATGTGATGCTACGTGCATATACACCCTTAGCATGTCTACTAACATTTGATTGTTTAGATCCATTAGGTGAGGGCAATATTGCCTTGTTTTTTAAACTTATGGGCCAAAGTTGCCCCCTCGAAAACTTCTTGGGGCCCAGAGCCCATTCAAGGAAACATCTAGGCCATTTTAGCCCTTTAACCCTTCGCATTTTATAGAAAAATCTCACATGCTAGATTCAAAATTGTTAGATATGATTAGTTTTGATGATGTCAAATATATATGCCAAATATTAAGAGAAAAATGTTTTCATAATATATTTATCTCATACATTGCGTAAGTGTTATGCTTAATGTAGATTAGTCCAAGTTGAATAATGGAGAATGATCAAGAACAAAGAGATTTAAGACATTAGTCAAGAAAGTAAGAAGTTAACAAAAGATTTTGGAGAACAACCAGGAAAAAGAAGAGTAGAGATTAAAGAAATAATAATTTGCAAAATATAATAAGAACATCAATATTCAAGTTCTTAGATTTGATATTGGAAGTCTTTATGATCAAATGAAAGTTCGAATAGCTAAATTCGAAGTTAAAATAAGTTATTTAAGCTTCACCATGAATAGTGATTATTGAGCTACAATAACATCACTCTTAAGCTACAAGAACATCACTTGAGTGATTTTCAAGCTACCCTTCGAGTTAAAATAAGTGCATATGTGGAAATACTCCTTCTAGATTAGTACAATTTGAATCATCAGGATAGCTTTACTGTTGAGTGTTATCTACCTTCTGTCATTTTCGTCCAACCCTAATTCAAGCATCATGAATTTCATCTTCTATTTTTGTTGGGACGTAGTCTCCTTTCTCGATTACTTGCCAAAGGCCATATTTGGTTGCCAACATAAAGACTCTAAACTTTCTCTTCCAGAATGAGTAGTGTTTACCACTGAAGCTTGGTGATCGATTGATGGATGCACCATCGAAAAATATTCCTTTTATGGATCCTTCTCGGGATGTACGCTTGTAAGAGAAGGCCTATGCTCTGATACCAAATGTTAGTTATAGGAATCACCCAAGAGGGGGATGAATTGGGTGAATTATAAAAATTAAAACAATCTTAAGCAATAATTAAATCCAAAAGGAAGGGTTAGAGAGATGTCACCAAAGTGTGCGCACAGATTTATACTAGTTCAACCTTAACCACATGGCCTACATCCAATCCTTAGAGCTCCTATGAGATTTCCACCATCTTTCACAAAACAATTACAATAGGCACTAAGTAATCTCACCAGATTCACTCCCCCTTACAACTATAATCGAACAATCACACTCAAGGTCCCACTACCTTAAGATTTTACAAAAACAATTGAACAATTGAAAGAAGATAACTCTCTCACAGAGTTAATATATAATCACTGAAAAATTGAATATCAAAAGATATCAAAAAGTATTAATGAGCAAAAGCTTGAGCAATAAATGATATCATCGTTGGTTGTTGGCTCTAAATTGAATACTCTTTGTATTTATAGTTGAACTTCATTAATGACTGTTGGTGAAACTTCAAACTATCAATTAAGAGATTCCAAACATTTTGTTAGACACAAGTCGAAATAATTGGAAGATTTGATGAAATGTCATTTTTGTATCGTCACACTAAGGTAAGTCACATACATTTTTTCCATAATGGGTCTATGAACATGTGATCATTTGACATGCTCTAAATCAGCTTCCGTGTCCATGCTATGTTTTCTGCTACGCAATAAATGCTTCTGACACAAATCTTTATTTTTCAAGATTTTCATGTAAACTTTGTTTGATCATTTGAAACTCACTTAGACATATGATTAAAGGCATTGAGAAAAGCAACATGTGATAATATGAAGTAACAGGATAATCATCATTGAATTTTAAATTTACAAAGACGATGATCAAGTTATTGAGGTAGCAAAACTCGAGATTGTTAAACATGATCCGAGTTACTGACTCGAGTTTGGTTACAAAACTCGAGTTTTGTTCTTAGAACAAAACTGTTACAAAACGAGTTTAGTTTGCAAATAGGCTTTCAAAAGGGGAACTTAAGTTTTGAATTTCCAAATCTAACATGGAACTTGAGTTGCTCAAATATAACTCGAGTTTTGGTATTTTTGAAAGTTTGGCAGAAGACATAAGTCCAATGAAAAACATTAAGTACTCGAGTTGCAATTGTTCAAACTCGAGTTTCATAAAGTGAAACTCAAGTTTTCCAAAGTATTCATCAAGTATACTTAAGATCAAAGAAAAGTTGAAGTAATACCTTAGAACTCGAGTTTTTCATAGACAAATTCCAGTTTTACCTTGTTTAATCCAGAATGAGTAGGAGTAATGTCGGTGCACTTTTGAATTTAAGATGAGAACTCAAGTTTTCAAGCCAAAATGCGAGTTAATTACCTTTAAAACCAAACTTCCTAATTCAAGCTGGTTTCAATAACTGTTTGATAACTCAAGTTTGATAAATATAAACTTGAGTTGTCATGGATCATTAAGTCCTCATTCTTGGCAAGTGGTTGTTATCATCAAAACTGAGAACTAATACAATTGTGTTTGTCTGTACTTTGTCGACATGAGGTGTGGCGGAGTCCCTCTACATACTATACATCCTTTACTTTCACTTCATCTTTCTGACTAACTTCACCAATTCCAACGGTTTTTTCATATTGGTTTCCTCGAAAGCTCATATTGCCTCCATCTTTTGGCCTTTGTTTCTATCTGTAGTCATATGTCTCAAGCATCCATTGTCAATATACCATTTCCTTGCTTTTGGTGCTTTAAAACATACCTATAATCAAGGATAATTAAGTTTTTGGTACCCACACTTTCTTAGGTCCTTTGTGATTAGTGTGGATCACTTTAGGTACATGTGATCTCTTAGGTAGCCATTTATAGGTGCCTATTATTCCTTCCTTTTTATGAAAATAAAAAGAAGTATAATGTCCCTTTCTATTAGAATAATTACAATATGCAAAGGTGTTAGAAATTTGTATATGATGCTAAAAATAGTTTAGATATGTTTTACCACCTTTCTTCTTCTTTCCTTTCTTTTTATCTAGGTTTGGATTATTTCCAACGCCAGACCTGTTGTAACATCTCAATACCTCGCTCTTGATATTGTCCGCTTTGGGATCCCGTCACCTATCATAGTTTTAAAACACGTTGAGAGAAGGAGGTATCCAAATCCTTATAAGGTGCCTTTTGTTCCCCTCCCCAGCTGATGTAGGACATAACACTACACCCATCTTTGGGCCTCTAATAAGTCTTAATTCTGCTATGTATTTTATTGTGACTCATTTGAATGGAATTTCCATGCTTAAAATGTGTTGATATGATCAGTTATGATAGAATTCATGAATATATGGAAATATGTATTAGAAGAGTTGAATTGATGCATTTTATAAATTATCTTGCATATTGGCAGAAAAACGACTTAAGACTGATGTAATTATGATAATTGCAAGATCTATGTTGTCTCAATGCTACAATATTGTATCGTAACTAAGTAATATCTACAATAATGTGTTTCTATTATGCACTAATCTTTTCTTGAGAAAAATACATAAGATAATTGCAAGAACTTGGGCCAGACGCGTATTGGGCTTTGAAGCTAAAGACAAATGAAAGAAGGCCGCTTGCTTGAGGAAGAAGGAAATCAAAGATAGCAAGAATTTAAGGATATCAAAATAGAATCCCGCTAATTAAAGAAAGGATCAATCAAGTTAGAATCTTCCCACGAGCCTGAGGAAAGTCCAGCTTACTATCGGAAAAATTGGACGTGTGGCGCAAGGATTCCAGATCATAAAAGGAAAGACAATCAACCCTAGAAAAATGTACTAGACATTGAGAGTGAAACACACGAACATAATCCTCGTGCCCTGTACCTCCAACTGATAGAATATTCAACTGCTGAGAGCAAATGCACAGGGCAAAACAGTTGAGACAGAAGGTTGTTGAGACGAAGAAGACGCTGCTACTTATGTGACAGACGCTTCTATGTGTTATCGAATTCCTTTAACATCTCTTCTTCTTCTTCTTCTTAGTTTACTTTCCTATGCGTTTATGGATTATATTATGTCAGTTTCTATTGTACTCGGTTGGCTCGCCATAAACTAACTTTCTTTTGGCTAAAGGATGATGGATCTTGAGTTTATAGCTTGGAACCAAATTGCTAAGTTTTCATTAACATAATTCATTTTGTTTGATGCGTATATGTAACGTCAGTTTGGTGTGTTAGTTGGCTACTAGTAAGCAAGAGTTGTGATCTTAACTTACTGGAAAGAAGTTAATGTTAGACTTCCATTAAACAATGTGTGCTAGTAGAGTTAGTGCATAACTCTATCTAAATTATAAGCTACAGGAATGGGTTTATCTCATACAACCATACACCTTGTTTTGCATGTTATTTTGAACTTGAAAATCTGCATAGGAATATGAGAAAAGTATAGGTAAGAACAAAAATACAGGATTGTTGGAAAACTTCTATGCATTGAAGAGATGTTCAACTAAAGAGCTTTAATGTTGCATTTCCATAGCATTGCAAAAGATGTTATAGCATTGATGTAGAAATCTAGGTAAAGAGCTACAAATTAAACAAAAATTTAAGCTTAGCCTATTCTCATCTTGATATCTCTCAATCGTATTCAGTTTCGACTTGTTTTTTTCTAATTCTAGTTTTATTACTTACGTAACACAACTTTATCCATATATTTTTCAATCAAGCGACTCTCATTGAAAGGTTTGACTATGTAATTGAAGGGTTAGCGGACTGTAGTCTTGGGCCACTAGAAAACAAATTTCCCTTGTTGGGCTTATCTTGACATGCAGGTCCAAGGGACTACTTTTTTAAGGGCTGCCCTCATTCCAATACAGATATTCATTTTTTCACTCAATCATTGCTTTCGAGGCTTAACTGCTGAAGAAACACAATGTATAGGTGAAAACTTACATTATTAGATATATAGGTTAAGAGTGTGATTGATTCTAGCCACAAAGCATAGAAAACCTTGATCCATCCCAAATTGCATCTCTACTCGATGTGCAAAGTATTACTCTTTTAGATAGAGTTGAGACTTTGTATCTTAGAAACTCACATTGAAAAGTCTAGGACTGATCACAATGTTGAATTTCAGAGCCTTTAACTTGGTGGTACTTACTCAATACAAATATAGGAGTGGAACCTTCGATTAGAGCAATAATGGGTTTTCCAAAAAAAAAAACATAACTTCACAAAAGCAATTTAAGATGCCACCCTGAATGCTTTATCGCGTCGTGACTTCATAAATGTTGTAGGTATTAACTTGTTCATGTATGACTCTCGGTACAATTGAGCTAATGTATTCATCACATCCCTTTTTATCTTTTAAAGTAACTTTTGCATATATGGATACTTCCACAAAAAGAGAGGTATTTGCTTAGGGATCTATATATCTTGAAGTTACTTCAAAAAATGGTAGGAAACTTCAATGAAAGTAATAGGTTGACAACTTCTTGTAACATGAGAGGAATCTCAATTAGAGCAATAATGGATTTTCTAAAACAACATAACTTCACAAAAGCAATTTAACGTCACCTTGAATGCTTTATCGCATCTCGATACAACTAAACTAGTGTATTCATCACATCCATATTGATTTTGGAAGTAATTTCTACAGATATTGATACTTCCAATAAAGGATAGGTATTCATTTAAGGATCCATATCTCCATAAGTTACTTCAAAAGAATAATGGAGAAGGAACCATCAATCAAAGCAATGGGTTGACAACTTCCTGTAATAGGAAAGGAACCTTCCATCAAAGAAATACTAGGTTTTCCCCCCAAAAAAATATAACTTCACAAAAGCAATTTAATGTCATATTGGATGCTTTATCGTGTCGTGAAATGCAGCCCAATCGGTCGAGTTGAACACTAAAAGTAACAAAAGAGGAACCTCGAAGTGAATGTAGGAAGGATAATGCAAAATAGATTAGGGAAATCATAACTATACCTAGCTAGGGCTTATGTACAAAAATTCCAGTCAAGGCAAGTGAAAGCAACTCGAGCAGAAGTCGTTGTGACAATGGTCAAGTGTATTCACTAATATGGCTATCGCTGAGGGGAGGCTTTTAATGGTGAAGTTCAACTAAAAACAACTCTTGACGGTCATAAAAGACCACATGAGTTGTAGGGTTACGATGTTGGTGGGTTTCATTATTAGAATAGACTAAGTGTCGAGTGTATTCTATTTTAGAGGTTTAAATATAAAAGGAATGGTAGGAATATTTGGGTTATCGTGCCTAAGACTTTACATCACGGTTTGTTCATAAGTACTGTTATTTATTGATTTACATTTATCATGGTTCTTTTTTAATAAAGGTGAGGTACGTTATATGTTTTTTTAAAAAATATTTTGGGCTAATAGTGCTCAGATAGTACATTTTTATATTTTATAAAAATAAAACAAAAAATATCACCCTCTGATAGATTATTTCAGGTCTGCTGTGAATTTTGGAACTTTGATTTCCTTCAATTTGGATGAATCAAAAGTTCCAAAAGTTCACAACATAACTCACATCATCACGTTAATCGTCACCAGAGGAGTAACCTGAATCATTTGGGAATATGTCAATATCATGGTAGCCAAACCCATGCTCATCAAGAATGATATTTTCCTTCCTATTCATACTTGACAAATATCTGGCTAGCCTTCTCACTGCAAGGTCAATGTGTTCTGCATGACGTATCATTGCCTTCACTTGAAGGAGTAGAGGATGTGAAGGCAAAGGCAGAGAAGGTGGTAGAGGTTGTGGAGGAGGAGCATAAGGAAGAGAAGGAAGGAGGTGGATATTATGAAGGAGGAGGATGACACTAGTGATTTTCTAGCAAGTCAACGGCATAGCATTTCATCTTGAGTGAAAAAAGGAGAAGGATGAAGAAATAGTAAGAAAAACATAAGGAAATAGGGAGTTTAAATAGATTGGAAGTGATGGGTATGAACCATCATTGCACACGTTGAAAGTTGAAGAGGAGAAATCGTGTGCAATGGTAGGTAATAAATGGGTACTTGATTCTTGTGCCTGATCATCAGAGAACGAAGAAGCATGTATAAAATATTATCATCAACATGGGAAGGGGAAATTTCAAACCATCATGGTTTTGTTGTTTCATGACAATTTTTGTATAACAACTGTCATTCTTGTAAAACAAATATGACGGGTACTAATTACAATTGTTATTTATTTGTATGTTATTCTAATAAGTGATGAGTTTTACTTAGTAACCATTATTATTTCACTTTTTAAAAAAATTTGGTGGTTGATTATGCAACCACCATTTTACAAACAAAATTAAAAAAACAAAAACAAAAAAGCAATGTATATAAACAAACTAAAAATAAAAAGTTATGGAGATGTTTTAAGAATCTAATGCATAATCAAATTCTTCCTTCTTCAGTAACTTGTCCACCTTCTCATTCAAAGAACGAACAATAGTGGTAAGTTCCTTCAAGAACTAGTCCATGCGTCCTTGCTTTCACATTTGGCGGAGGGAAATCATCTTTCAGTTTGTTCCCAGATAATGAAGCAAAAGTTTTGTTGCATTTGCCCAAGACTTTAGTGAAGAACAACAAAATCTTGCAGTTGGTTATGAGAAGTTGAAATGGAAGTGGAGAAATGAGTTCAGTTTTCATATATTTATAAAGAGAGGGTTTCGGGGATTATTGGGATGTGGCATCTTTTAGTTTTACGTATCATCATATTTTATAAATGGCGACGATTGTTTTTTAACAACCATTAGGAATTTGAAGTGATATTCTAATAAGTGACAAATTTTTCTTAATAACTATTATTTATTTGAAATGTTTTTATTTTAATGTGTGCATGGTTGCATACATCAACCACCATATTAAAGAAAGAAAAAATATGTGAATTAATTAGAGACTTATGAAAATGTACTTTAAATAAGAGTAGTTGGGAAAGAAAGATCATTTGAAAGTGTTACCTAATGTTTGTCTTTTTCTCGTGCCATGAGTTACATGACAGTTGTTTCAAGAGAATTGTATTTATCTTTCAATTCATGATGGTTGTTTCAAAAAAATAGTTTAAAAACCTTATTTATTTTATTTCATGACGGTTTTTCTATAAGAACTGTTAGATATGTTCTTTTTCTTACAATATATTTAAAACAAAAAAATGACATAATAAAAATTAAAAAGAAAAGTGGCAAGTAGCTTGATGAATTGATGACATCACTAGGCTACCCATCACCAGAGGAGTGGCAAGATCATTGTTAGGATCATGGCCAATCTCATACTCATCAAGTATGAGATTGACCTTCATGTTCATGCTCAAGAGGTATCTAGAAAGCCTCCTCAAAGCATGGTCTATGTGTTCTGCATGCCACAATGTTGTCTCCAGTTGAAGAAGCATAGGATGAGGAGGCAGAGGAGGAGGTGAAGGATGACGCTGATAGTTTTCTGGCAAGTCTTCCGCACGGCATTTCATCTTAGCGATAAAGAGAACAAAGAGGAGGATGATGAAGAAAATGTAGGAAAAAAAATGAAAATGGGAAGTTTAAATAGACATCTACAAGGGATGACAAAATCTATCATTGCATGCATTGGAAGTTGAACAAGACGTAATGAAAGGGTAGCTAGTTTTCTTGATTATCATCAGATAATGAGGAGGTGCCCAGAGTCAGCGCATGGAAGTGGAAAGGTTTCAAAAGCTTTAATTAATGTTTGTTAAGTTAGAACTGTTGAGTATGTTGATGTTATCGTTACAAGAATACTTTATGGTTTTTAATTAATAACCGTGAACTATTAAGTTATGTTTTTGTTAACTTTTTTTATATTTTTTTAAAAAAACAATATTGGTGTTAACTCATCACCACCATTGCGCTCCTCCTCCTCCTCTTCCTTTTCCTCATTCTCATTATCGGAGGAATGAGATGAAGGCTCTAACTGCAAGTCATATTCAACCTTATTGTGATGAAGTATGAGGTTCAACTTCCTATTCAGTTTATTAGGTATGCCACGAGACACCTTGTGTGACGATCAAGACTTGCCAACACCTGCATCAAAGCCTCCATTTTAGGAGGAGGAGGAGGAGTTCCTTAAGATCTTAAAATGATGAATGAGAGAAAGACTAGGCGAATAAAGAAAAGTAATAAGAATAACAAGTAATAGGTGAGTTTAAATAGAGGGCTAATAGATATTAAATGGTGGTTGTTTCTGAAGATCGTTATGTTTTGTCTTAGTTGATATAAGAGGTTGGTAGATGAATCATTTGTAAGTGTTACATGATGGATGTTTTGTAAGAACCATCATTTTGTCACTAAATAAATGACGATTAATCACTACAACAGTTATAGTTATATTTGTGTTTTCACGAATCCACATGATAATACATTACAGTGCGCAAAATTTGTACATACTGCTTTTACGTACTTTCTCATTTTTTTTCATAAAGAATTCTTTTTTAAAATAAATTATATTTGTTTAATCTCGGAAAACTAAATAATTTTCTATTTTCAAAATTAATACAAATGTTTTTGGGAAAATATAATCTAAAAGAAAGTACCCCTTTGAATTTCAATATCCCAAAATGATTATCCCAATTTTCAAAATTCCAAATCAATACTCATTCACCACCCTCATGTTACAACTTATAATAATTGTGGTATTTCCCCATGTTACAAGTGTAATAAATTTCACACATCCTCACTCAGTTGAATTTTCCCCAGTTTACAACTTATTAAATGTAGCAGTAAATGTCGTTATTATTATGGTAAATACCTCTAAAAATCTTATCAACCACGTTCTGATTGTATTAAAGCTCTCATACCCTCACCCAATTATAAGTTGAATTTCTCCAAGAGCATAACTTTTTAAAAGTAGTACATAATGTTATTCAAATGGTAAACTCATTTACAAATGTTGTCATTCATGTTATACCCTTTACAAGAGTAGTAAATAATTTGAAACATTATCCTCTTTACTTGTATCATATATAATTTTGCATTATATTATTTAAGGGGTTTGATGACCCAATAGTTAATTAAACCTTTTTTGGATCCAAGGGGTAAGATTAAATCCCACTTTAAAGTAGAGCTGGGAATAAGAGCCGGCCCGGCCCTACAGGGCTGGCTCGTAAAGGGCTAGGGCCCGGGGTAAGAAAAACATCTATTTTTCAAAGCCGGGCCCAAGAGCACCGAGGCGAGCCGGAAGTTACTATTCCAAATTTTAACTATTTTTTTTTCCTTTTTTTTAAAGAAATATAATTAGTAAATTACAACAACTAAATTCTAATTTATCAAATAAATATTTTCAACGTTAATATAAAAAAAAAAACAACACGAATCATCCAACAAATAAGCACAAAGTCACTAATTCATAATCAAAAGAAAACTATGTTCACAAATAAACTCACATAAAACATAAGAAGCATATCACTAAGCGACATTAATACGATGACTATTATTGTCGTCATGTTCTCCACTATCATAAATTTCAACAACATTAATTGTGCTTCGCTTTGAATAGGCTTTGGTTTATAAGTAAGAATATCATGAATTTCTTCTCCGCATCATGAACACATCCATAATCTTTATCTCGCAATAAATAAAAAAATCAAATCTTAAAATTAGAGTATAGTTATTATGTATTTGCATTTAAATGGATAAATAAATCTATAATAAATATAAAATACATATAAATTATTAAATTATCATCATATGTGAATCCATGTATCTAAATAATAATAATAACAAATTAAAAGGGCCTGTAGGGCCAGCCCTTTTAAGCCCGAGGCCCTACAGGGCTGGCCCTCCGGGCTTATTTTATTAAACTCCTCTAATTTTCAAGCCCGGCCCTTGAAGGGTCATGGCTTAAAAGGGCCGGCCCGATAGGCTTGGCCCATTTTCCCGCCTCTACTTTAAAGTAGTATTTAATTTGAACTATCCAATTTTAATATCACGTGTATAAATTTATGGTGTGTTTGAATTAGCGATGTTAAAAGTAGTTTTTTTGTTACACCTTCTTTTTGCAAGCTTAAGTTTGGGTAAGAATCTTATAACGCAATTAATATAATTTGGTTAAGGTGCAAAAATAGACATGTGCTTATCTCTGAGGAGCGTCCAGTAGCAAATGCTTTTTTTAGGTGCAAAAGTGACTATGTAGTTACAAATTAGGTGCAACAATAGCGTTTGACCGTTAAGTTTGACTTTAACCATTAAGTTTGACTTTTTTTGCTAACTGGATGATGACGTGGCATTTCAAATATTTTTTCAGTATCCTTTTAGTACCGGTCAATACCGAAATATTTTTTCAAGATCCTAAAATAATTTTTCAAAATTATGAAATATTTTTTTTGTACCAATAAGGTCGTGAAAATACTTTTTAGTACCAATCGGTAAGACGAAATATTTTTTTCAAGTATCCTTTAGTACCGGTCAATACGAAATATTTTTTAAGATCATAAAATTATTTTTGCACCTTTGAAATGCCACGTCATCGTCAAAAGCAAAAAAGTCAAACTTAACGGTCAAACGCTATTTTTGCACCTAATTTGTAACCACATAGTCACTTTTGCACCTAAAAAAAGTATTTGCTACTTGGTGCTACTCGGAGAAAATCACACGTCATTTTTGCACCTTAACCCTATAATTTATGTTTGAATTGACTTTTATAAAAGCCAGTTTTATAAATTGAAACTTGCTTGGATGACAAGATGAGTAATAAAAAAACAAGTTTAAATGTAAAATAATTGAAAATGACATAAATATTCAATAAAAATACTTATCCATACTATATGTATATAATGTGATCATTTTTAGAGAAAAATTAAAAATAAAAGTATACAATAAAAATAGTTAATGTATTATTAGGAAAAAAATGAAAATATATACTAAAATACATTTTAAGGAAATTAAAATTGGGGAAATGTTCCCAATAGGAAATTTAATTGGTGAGAATGGCCTAAGTTAGAGTATTGGTCCTCTATGTATATAAAATTTGCAAAGTGTCAGTATTCTGTGTGTATAAAAATTTGGAAAAATCTCATATAAAGACGATTGAAATAAGAAAATTTTATAAAAGGTTGGTGAAATTAACAAACCTTAATTTATGTCTATGACATAATTATGATATTTGAATGTTGGTAATTATACCATAAGAAAGATGGTCGAGTGGGGGAAAAAAAGCGATGTGGGAGAGCGGGCGTGAGGTGGTGATTTTGGATTTGACAAAAAATATATAAACTGATTGTAGAACATAAAATTATGATTAAATTGAGTGAAAGAGAGTATATGATGTATTTGGCTTCTATATATAGTTTTTTCTGATACATTATGATTAGCATGAAAACAACACAAGCGCATCAGACATACATATATATACACACACACACATATACATACACATACATACATACACACTCATACATATACATACATACATACCAAATTTCTGACTTTGCAGATGTCTCGATAAATTATCTACCATTACGGCTCTGATGTAACATGCAAATAATGGAGTTACATTTTCAATATTTCTATTTTAATAACTTAGAGATATAGAGGGAATTTGACCCAAATTTTAAATCCCTAATTATGTCCATAGCCTAATATATAATTTATTAAGTTCAATGACCCTAATTAGAATTTAGGTATTTTAATCATCTTTATATAAGATTTTCCCTAAAAATTTATCATTTCATTACATTAAACTTATAAAGGGAACTTTTCCCAATTTCTTCTAAATTTTATTATGTATTTTTTTCCTTTTTTGAATATTTTTATAAACATAATGTTATTTTGTCTTTTTAGAGTAATTTTATTTTTCTTATTGTTACGGTCCTGCCTAACGGCCCAACGCCACGGACGGCCCAATACGAAATATATCATATATCCAGATGTACCTACAATCGGGGAGGATATATCATATCTATAATCAAGAGATAAGATAGATCCATAGCGATTCTGATACCAAGGCCTACCCTATATATACAAGGGTAGAATTCTAAGGTGCACACGTTCTAATCTAGACCTATTTACATTCAGCATCACTGTGCACATCCCCACTATACACTATCCACATCCCCCTTGGCGAAGAGCCTTCGTATTAGTGTACGGTGATCATTCGCTCTCCTGGATATCGGCCTCATAGATATTCGGGTAGGGCCATTCGATCCAATATCAAAGCACCAGCCTACTAGGCTGGACATCTGTGTTCTACACCAGAAAAGTGGCGCCGACCGTGGGGACGTTAAATTTCGATCCCCGTGACCACCGATGGCTAACACTAGAAGCAGCAGTCGAAACCCTCAGCCTGAAAATTCACCCTAGGTCGGGGCTAATCAGGCTCCAGAGCAGCCCGAGGATATCCCGTAGGGGAACGTTTCGGACACGACGTCCTCCCCTCCCATTGTCCCAAAACGCATGACATGGCGGAAACAGAAACCTTGGGCCCAAATCCAGATTTTGCCCTCCTCCACCAAACACAGGAATCGATGCTAAAGCGTATGGAGAATAATGAAAAGCGTAATAACCTCCAGCGCCAGGAAGATCTTAGGGTACTATAGCAGATGATGGAGGAACGATTTAAGAAATTCGAGACGCTATTTGAAAGAGAAGGCCGTGAAGATTCGCGGGGACGGAAGGAAAGGACGGCATATAGTACTAGTAATTCATCTCACAGCGAGGGACCGAGGTCGTCACATCGGGATACACGAAAGACCCCGGGTTTGGGATGAGCTCAGCCACCTCCTAGTGCAAAAAAGTTACGTCTGGAACGCATCTCGAAACATGAAGACCGAGATAAAGAGCGAACACCCAGGCGTCAAGGCTCCCCCAGAGAGTATAAGATGAAATACTTAACCACCCTTAACAGAGGCCCCTTCTCTGAGGAAATCGCAACCGCGCCGTATCCGAAGAATCTGGACTTGACTCACCTCCCTAAATACGATGGGACTCAAGACCCACGTGCTCACCTTGACACGTTCGAGCTACTCATGTTCGTTCGGCTGATTAAGGGCCCGGTCATCTCACGACTCTTTGCAGCAACGTTAACCGGACCAGCGCAAAAGTGGTTCCATACCTTGCCCACCGACTCGGTGCACAATTTTGAAGACCTTGGGCGCAAGTTCAAATTAAATTTCGCAACGAGCAAGAAGCAGCCGAAGTCTCAGTTCACGTTGAGCAAAATCAAGCAGAAAAAGGGTGAGACGCTCCAGAAATACTTAGACCGATTCAAGGAGCTAGCTTTACAGGTGCACTCACTCCCGGAGGACGTCCACATACACTGCATCATTGACAGCCTGGATCCTTCATCTCGATTGGCTAAGAGTATCTTTAAGACCCGAGTCTAGACTCTCACCGAATTTCACACTCGAGCAAAACAGTACTTGGATGTAGAGCAGATGGAGATTGCCAATGCTGTTGGAACCGAGAAGCATGGAAACATGTCACCCGACGACAAGGACCAGCCCGGTAAACAGAGGCAGGAGGCTCCGCCTCACGCACTAAACCGAGATGGAAGAACTCGAGGAGAAAGACCTAAAGCGAAAGCAAGGTATGAAAAATACACTCCTCTTAACGTTCCGCGTTCCCAAATATGGAAGGAGGTAGCCCATACCGAGATGAAAAGGGCTAACAGGCCCCGGCCAAACCGAAGCTGACCAAACGACTGACCATTCAATATTTTGGGCGTTTCACGACGGACCGGGGCACACCATGGATTAGTGTTACGAACTCCGAGCGCCATTGAGAATTTATCAGAGATGGAAAATTACGCCAGTATATGATAAAAACCCAAGGGTGTAAAAATAACAAGCGTAAACAAGAAGGTCGTAGTAGAAGCCCGGCCTCAGACCTTAAGAAAGATGAGAAGAGACAAAAACCAACTAGCGATGACGACGAGTTCCCAGAGGCCCAGTTCCATTGCAACGCCATTAGTGGAGGATTCGGATGGGTGGAGATACCATGAGCCAGCGTAAGAAATACCTAAGAAAAGTCCTCTCTGTAAGGGATCTCCCAAGGTTCAAAGACGACCCTACCAAACCGACGCCTCCACCATTAGCCTTTACTCATGAGGAGCTGAAGGACGTAGTTCCGGGACATCAGGATGGCTTGGTTATCACGGGAACCTTGGCGCAGTGTCGGGTTAAAAGGATTTTCGTTGATGCAGGGAGCTCGGCAGATATCATCAGCTGGGATGCCTTCAATAGGATGAAGATGGACGTAGAAGATCTGAAACCATGCAAAACAACCCTCATAGGATTTAATGGAGAACACTCGCCTCCCAAAGGGTATATTGACTTGAGACTAACACTGGGGACCAAGGAAGCTTTCAGATCATAGCGGATAAGGTTCATAGTGGCCGACTTCCCTTCCCCCTATAATATCATATTGGGAAGACCGACCATCCATGGCTGGGACATGCTAGTATCTACAAAGCATCAGAAGTTGAAGATGGTAAACAAGAAAAACAAAGTCGTGGTGATCAGCGGAGATCAGAAGGAGTCCAGGCAATGTTACTTCGAGACCGTCCGAGAAAAAGAAGGGGGACCATCATCTCCTCCCTGGATCTGTAAGGGTAAACGCCTCCCAGACTCTAGAAGGAAAAATAAGCCCGGACGTCCAGTAAGCATGATAGAGCTCGAGCTCAGAGACGAGCCCGAGGTCCCATGTCCGGAACCAGAAGGTGAGTTGGAAGAACTAATCCTCGGAGGTAATCCTTTGCAAACTACGAAGGTGGGGGGAGCACTGAGTCCGGACTTGAAGAACAGTTTGATTGAGTTATTGAAAAAGAACCAGGATGTATTCGCATGGACGTCGTCCGAGATACCTGGGATAGACCCGACTTTCTACTGCCACATACTCGCTGTCCGACTAGGGTCGACACCAATAGCGGAAAAGAAGAGAAACATCGGAGCCGATAGACAGAAGGCCTTGGAACAGCATGTTCAAGAACTGTTAGCAGCCGGGTTCATCCGAGAAGTACAATACACTATGTGGCTCTCCAACGTGGTCATGGTAAAAAAGCCAAATGGGAAATGGAGGGTATGCACGGATTATACCAATTTAAACAAGGTATGCCCAAAAGATTCCTACCCAATGCCAAACATCGACCAGTTGGTCGACAACTCCTCTGGTTTTCAGTTACTGTCTTTTATGGACGCTTATTCCGGTTACAATCAAATTGACATGCACCCAGATGACCAAGAGAGGACGGCCTTTATGACTGACAAGGCCAACTATTGTTACAACGTCATGCCATTCGGTTTGAAAAACGATGGAGCCACACACCAACGGATGATGAACAGGGTTTTCGCTGACCAGATCAGATTAAACGTGGAAGTTTACATTAATGATATGATCGTAAAAACTAAGGACCCGGAAGACCACATCCGGAACCTTGAGCAAACGTTTGACAAGTTAAGAAGATTTCAGATCCGTCTGAATCCAGCCAAGTGTTCATTTGGAGTCCCGGCCGGGAAATTCCTAGGTTTCATTCTGACAAATCGTGGAATCGAGGAATCGAGGCCAATGCCGATAAATGCAAGGCAGTGCTCGACATGTAGGCTCCAAGAACGAAGAAGGAAGTCCAGTAGCTGACTGGCTGCTTGGCCGCGCTCACCAGGTTTTTACCAAGATCGGCTGAGAACGCACTCCCATTCTTCAGGTTGCTAAAGAAGGAAACGCAAGGAGGATGGAACCCGGACTGCGAGGCAGCTTTCGAAAAAATCAAACTGTGTTTGGCAACCCCACCAGTCCTCTCAAAGCCTGATCCGGGTGAGTCTTTATTCTCTTACCTATCAATTGGAGAAGAAGCAGTAAGCGCGGCCCTAGTACGAGAAACCGACGTCGGTCAGGCACCGATTTACTTCGTAAGCAAGGCATTGCAGAGCTCGAAGCTACGATACCAAAAGCTTGAAAAATTGGCTTTCGCCCTACTTATCTCGGCAAGAAGACTTCGGCCTTACTTCCAGGGACATCCAATCATGGTTCGGACAAGCTAGCCGCTCCGGCAGATTTTACACAAACCAGACCTGGAAGGAAGAATGACCAGCTGGGCCATCGAGTTGTCGAAATTCGACATCACATATGAAGCCCGGCATGCAATCAAGTCACAAGCGTTGGCAGATTTTGTGAGAGAACTCACCCCGACAAATAGGGCCGACGCTGATCAAGACAAGGTATGGAAGGTGTATGTAGATGGCTCCTCAAACACAAGGGGCAGCGGAGCAGGAATCATAGTTGAAAGCCCGGAAGGTATCACCATTGAACATTCCCTCCAGCTGAAATTCCCGACCTCGAATAATCAGGCTGAATACGAAGCCCTAATTGCCGGACTATTACAGGTCAGAGAACACGGGGCGCAGAGAGTAAGGGTTTTCACCGACTACGGCTTGAATGTGACACGGAGTTGAGGGCACTTATCAAACGAAAGGCCCTTTGTTGGCCAAATACCTTAATAAGACAAAGGAAGTAATATCCGGCTTTGAAGAGGTGGTCGTCACTCACATTCCAAGAGAAGAAAACGCTAGAGCCGACATCCTCTCCAAGCTTGCTAGTACTAAAGGCTTGGGAAACCACCGAACCGTGAAGGAAACCGATTCAGGATTATCTCGAGAAAGGGATTATCCCAACCGACTCAACCGAGGTCAAGAAATTGATCTAAGAGGCCGCCGTCTACACGACGGTTGACGACCAATTATACCGAAAAGGTTTGCACTCTCCGATGATGAGGTTCCTGGGTCCATCCAAGACCAGATATGTGTTGGCCGAGATACACGAAGGAGTCAACGGCCACCGCATAGGGGGCAAAGCTCGGCGGGAAAGCTCGCGTCTTCGGCTACTATTGGCCAACCATGCGGCGGACGCAAAAGAGGCCGTCAAGAGATGTGATAGGCCGCGAAACACGCCAAGATCATTTGGCCCCCACCAGCGGAGATGAAGGGCATCACGGCCCCATGGCCCTTCTACAAATGGGAGATAGATCTCCTTAGGCCATTCAAAGCTGCCCCTAGGCAATTAAGATGGCTCATCATGGCGGTAGACTATTTCACCAAATAGATTGAGGCCGAACCCTTAACAACTATCACCTCAGCCCGCATACAACGTTTCGTCCGTCACAATATCGTCTCTCATTTCGGAATCCCAACTAAGATAGTCATGGACAACGTCACCCAGTTTATCGATAAAGGTTTCCGGGACATGATGGCGGACCTTGATGTTCAACAGCACTTCGCCTCGGTCGAACATCCCCAATCAAACAACCAGGCCAAAGCAGCCAATAAGATCGTGCTCGACGGTTTAAAAAAGAGAATGCAAGAGGCAGAGTCCAACTGGGTCGAACAGCTCTACAGTGTCCTATGGGGATATAGGACCAGCGTGCAGACCGCAACTCAGGAAACCCCTTTCCGGCTAACTTACGGCTTCAAGGCCATGATCCCAGTCAAAATAGGACAGCCGTCATGGAGGAAGATTAAAGCTCTGCGAGATGGCAGAGAAGCCAATGAAGACGCTTTAAGGACAGAGCTGGACTTGATTGACGAGGTGAGAATCGCAACGCACTGCAGAGAATTAGCCGCCAAACAGCTCATTGCAGCAAAGTACAATAGGATGGCCCGACCCCGTTCTTTCAACAGAGGCAACCTGGTACTCCGACGGGCAGACATCGGAAATAAAAACGCCAAAGATGCCAAGCTAGCTGCAAATTGGGAAGGTCCCTATCAAGTGAAAGAGAAGCTGGATAATGGAGCTTACATACTCGAGACCCTAGGAAGGAAGCCCATAAGGAGAACCTGGAACGCCGACAAGCTAAGGATCTACTACAGCTAGACCCCAGCTTGGCACGCGTACCACCTTAGACACGTCATGTTTGAGATTTTTACCTTAATTTCAGTATTTAGATTTCGGTCATTTACATTTCTTATTTAAAGATTTCTTTATAAGACATCATTAGCTCTTTGGAGCCGATTATTGTTTCAATAGCGAATTCCTCAGCGGATGTTCGCAAAGGCGCCTTGATGATAGCTTAAGCTTTACACCGAGGTCATTACACCCGGTCATATTACACTGAGGTCTCTATACCCGGTCTCAAAAGAGAACCCATCTAGATGGCTTACACTAGGGCCAACGTGCCTTGGTTACAAGCAATGTAAGGTTGCCTGCATAGGTTTTTACAAAATTGACGTGTCAACGCTCGCTAACAGATAAGAAGATGAACTGTCATTCCGACTTTGATCAGGTCAAAATGTTAACAGCGTTACGTTACAGACACCACGGCTGAACACGTGACAGTTTGCCCTTATCTGGGTGATGAACCCAGACAACAGATCCGGAACTCGGTAGTGAGGTTAAAAATGAACCCACCGCGGTTAACAAAGAAAACCCTGCCACAGATTCCCGGGTGACGAGCCTGGAAGAAAATACAGATCTGAATTACGACCCTGGCCCGGTCGGAGAACAATATAACAACAAATTGATAAATTAATCAAAAATTGTTAAAAGAAAGTATATGATTAGCACTGACGCCGAAAGATTACAAACTCAGAAGGGCATAGACACCCGAGAACGGCACAAACGCCAGAAAAAGTCAAAAGGGCACAGACGCCCAAAAGTAAGAAAAACAATAAAAACCCCTCAGCCTCTCAGGGGACAACCGTGGACGGCTCTGCGAGACCCGGACTGTCTGCAGAAGGGATGTCGGGTGAGACCTCTTGCTCCCCTTCCCTGCCCAAACCGGAACCGTCGAGCTCCGACACCGAAGCCTCAGTGGGAGACGGGGGAGGCGGGAAGAACTGGCCCTCGTGTACATACGCCTTATAATGGCATTTACTAAGATCCAGCGTCACCTCCGGATTCCAGTGGAGGATCTGGGCCAAGGTCATGTCAAAGGCATCCTTGGCGGTCCTCTTCACGGTATCGGAAATGGTAGCCAGGGCCTTCATAGCATCCTCGAGCTCGGCCTTGGTCCCACCCAGCTCCTCGGCCAAGTTCCCCCGTTGCGTCTGCACCGTCTTCAACGCATCCAGGCATCGGAATGAAAGCGGTTGCACGGTAAGGAGCTCGGATCTCGCCTTGGCGGTTGTCCTTTGTAGACCTCAGATCATCAGCCGTTTTCACAGCCGATTCCCAGGCGGCGCTCAGCTCCTCCTCCGCCTTCCTCTTTTTCTCCGCGAGCAGATCTCTTTCCGCCTCCAAGCGCCGTTTTTCTGCAGAGATCCCTACTACTTGGTGCTTGAGATGAAGCATTGATTGTGCCAAGCCAACCCCTTTCAGCAGATGATCCTGCACAGAGTGAACCATACTCTCGTCACTTTCAGTCAAGCGGAGTGCGGTATCTATGAACCGGCGGGCCGGGGAAAAGGCGACGCTGAGCTCTTCGGTAACCCCTTTCTCCCAGGCATAGCTGCGCGACAACTTAGAGGGAGGAGGAGGAGGAGATGGCGAAGCCGGAACGGATTAAATAGAAGGCTGAGCTTCCTCGGCCACAATTTCCACAGTTTCCTTGAGAGATTGCCCAGAAGGAAGAGATGAAGACGCGGCGGCACGGGATGAGCTCCGAGTCCTTTTTGTCACCGGAGCCGGGGGACACGGTTGATTCGGGACCCCGGTGGGTGTAACGGAGCACGTTTCCGTGACTCCGGCCGCGGAGGAGCTCCCCCACCAGGGTTCACGTGGGACAGATAGGGGGCAGTCCGGCCATCTCTTGAGCTGCAAAAAGAAGATAAGAAAAAAGTCAAAATTGGCTATAGCAAGGTATAAAAGACAAAACCAAAATAAATAAAGGGATAATACAAATCACGTATCCCGGCTTGGAACCAGGACCGGTAATAAAATAAGTCGCGCTCCTGGTGCCGTATGTGGTAACATAAGACACCAGTCGGTCAACTGATAAAACTTCCTTGGCGGGGAGATCGTCAGATTCGACCTGGTAGGAGGTGGAGGTCAGCTTGTGATGATCGTACGTCCAATACAATAGGAACCTCCATTCCACCGTTTTCCCCTCGGCCCCTTGCGAAACCAGGGCTGCTCCTCGGGTTTAGCTACTACCTTAAAAAAGTTGTTCTTGAAATGCTTAAAAGAGTCGGAGAAAGCGGTCAAGAGCTTCCTATCGCATCGCCTCGGAGGAAGTAAGCCCCTTTAACTTCTCGGCCTCCTTACCAGAGCGAGGGGTAAAAGGAAAAAAGAAATAAAAAAAATAAGGTGGTGGTACAAGAAATGGGGTCCGAAAAAGAGCTGCATAAGCGTTCAAAGGCCACCAGGTAGGCCCACCCATTCGAATGAAGCGTAATACCCGAAAAATCCCTAATTGTTTTAAATATAATATTTTGGTAAATAATATTTATTTAAAATAGGAAAGTATGTTGTCTTTAATTTTAGTAATTTATTTGATTATTTTCCTTGGAAATTAAAGAGGCAAAAGTCCAATTCTATTTTAGAGAGCATGAGTTGCCTTATGATTACTAAATAAATGCATAGTGCATAATGGCTATAGAAAATCAAAAAGTTGTGAGAAAATAATTAAAACAATTAAATAAAATTGCCAACAATTAGTAGATAATTAAATCTACATGAATTAGATTAATTTCATGGAACTTCCATAATTAATTAAATAACATGTTTTAAAGTCATAAATTTGATGTGTGACCCTAGTTAAAGATCAGTGGCTAATGAAGGGCCAAGATTAGCATAAAGATTATTACTAATGATCATGATTAATATAGTGGCCAATCAAATAAATTCAATAACACCTAAAATACCCTTTTAGGATTAATGACCAAAGATTAAGCTAATTAAAGACTAAACCTAAGTGAAAATTCAAGAGGCAACAAAGGCTTGTGTGTGGATGATTGTGGACCATGGAAAAATAAAGCAAGAGTGCATGGGAGAGGGAGGGCCATGGTTTCACCTTGCACAAGAGGAGGAGAAAATCTGAAAATCTCCTAAGTTAAAACACGTGATTAAAGAAGAATAGCCTTGTTGGCTCATTGGGAATCAAGTGTTCCATTAGTAAAAATCTCAAGCCAATTAAAGTGAAGTAAAATTTGCCTAAATAACCACTAATCCTCATGATAAATCCATAAGTCAATTAATTACTCAATTAAGTATTATCAAAGACAATTAAGGGATTTTAATCCTAGATTAAATACAATCATTAATCCAAGACAAGAACACAAATTTGGCTTAGGATGAATTATCATCTTAATTGTTACCTAACAAATACAATAAATTCTAAAATAATGAAGGGGTAATTAAATACTTCTAATTAAGCCATGATGTTCAAAAATCACAAGATTGATTAGGGAACTTGATTAAACTCCAAATTAAACCCTAAGAGCATTTTTGCTTAATTGCTAACCAAACTACCAAAGTCATCTAGTTACAAACACACTTAGAGTAACTAGGGATCAAAGCACATAATTGGGAAATGCATGAAGGTGGTGAGGCCACCAAGGCTTGCTTGGAGAATGGATGAAGGTGGAGAAGCCACCAATGCCTTCTTCAAGCCAAGAATTTTTTAACATAAACAAAAACACACATGTGATAATAATATCCAATTTTGGAAGAGGATAAGGTACCTTTGGATGGGATATCCTCTTGGAATTGGAAGAAAGTGATGGAGGGAGAGAGGGCCACGTTTTTGGCCTTGGCTTGATGAAGACTTCAGATTATTTAATGTAAACCCATGGTTCACATGCAAGATGAATTAGGTTAGGAATAATTACCAAGAGTGCCATGACCTTTTAGTATAAATATAGACCCCTTAGCTCTTCATATTCTTCACACCAAAAACCATTTTACAAAGAGTAGAGAGAAGTTAGTGAGAAGTGAGAAGCAAGAAGGAAGTAGTAGCAAAGTTCTTCAAGAGGTAAGCAAGTTCTTAAAGTTCTAGTCTTTAGCTTTTGTAGTTCTTGAAATTCTAGTTTAAGTTCATAGTTAAATGTTGTTTTGATCTTTAATCTTCAAATATATTTTTGTTATCATGTTTTTATGGTTAAATATGGTTTTATTTGAAAAATTGATGGAGAAAGTGATATAGCAAAAAATTTGGAAGATTAGGATCAAAGTAGCGAAGCTCTGGCGAGATTTTCGGTAAAATTTCTGGGCAAACAGCGAAAGAAATACTAATTTTTATGTTGAAAATGAAGCCCATAAATCACGAAAATTTCCAGAAATAAAGTAGTTAGGTAGGGCTTTCCGAATATATATAATATGTAGCATTTCGATTCCTGTACAAAGAGATACAACCGGTTGAAGTTAGGCCATTTTTCTGGGCGAAATTCTGGACAACGTTGGAAAAAATGAAAACTGGGAATTATTCTTAAAATCTGGGCAAGAACCAGTATTTTTTTCTCAAAATTAGACATCCTAAGGATTCCGAGGAATTTTACGGATCCTCATTTCTATTTTTGTAGATTTAATTATGATTTTTTCAAAGTTAATCGAAAATTCTTCCCAAAATTTCAGTATTTCGTTTTTTAAGAAAATGTAAAGGCAAAATTGTAATAATGAATATACCAAGGGTAGAAATGTCAAAATGGGTGAAAATATCTTTTTTGATATTATTTTAAGAGATATGATATTAATTATGATATCATGGAAAAAAAAATCCGGCAATGATGTATAGGATATCCGGGAAGTCCGGGGTTGGGTTCAAAGGTCGGGCAAGTTGGTCATTACACGGTGAAAGGTATGTTCGCGTACTGTAACACTAACTCTGATGCTTATTGTATGCTTATATGTGTTAGACGATAACTTTACATCTGCTGTGTGCTTATGTACTATTGGGATACATCCTTTGTGTGCTTATGTATTGATTGTTGCTGAAATGCCATGAATATCTGTCATACATATATTGTTTACATAAGCATGAGGTTAACCGTTACCTGAGGTCCAATGGGCATTGGACCTCAGTCTTAAACTAATAGTTCAGGAAAGGATCAAGGATAAGAGAAGGCACCGGTAGATGGAGCCGTAGAAAGACACCGATGGACGGAACCGTAAGGAGGCACCGGTCAAAGCAAATGCAGGAAGAAGGTTAACAGAGCCTACCTTCTGGCATGAATCTAATAAGGCTACTTCAAACCATTTGGTGCTTAAACTAGAAAGGGTCGTCTAGGTGGTTCAGTCAATTAGTTGTCGTGAATTCGGGGAGACTGCCACTAGACTTTACCCAGCCTGGCCAAATGGGTTGATTTAACTGTGTTAGGTTCTATGCCCCAAGTCTACTTAAGGCTTGGTTGAAGATGGTATAGTTACATGTAAGAGTTGTAATTATACAAAGTTTTGTATTAATGTATCACATGAATATTCCTTCGGGAAATTTGTAATATATCAGTATACGTCAGGCATCAGCATATGTCTGAGTATTTTATATCTGTCACCCAATTGTTCAAATTTTTAGTACATGCTCTCCGTTTCCGCAACACGCTAAGTTGTAGCACCTCAAACTCTGACAATCTTTCTAAAACCAAGTGTCAACCGGCACAATTTATGCTACGGAATTTGGGGTGTTACAGAAGTTGTGAGGGGGCCAGATGAAGATGGTTCAAACAGGATATTTGGAACTTGGTAAACGAGAAGCGAATACCGAGCCGAGTCATATAGGCTTTATAAAAGAAGAAGAAATTGGTACACCCTACTGCCCTAGAAGTGCAAACGGGTTCATCAGCGTCAGGAGGACTCAAGAAACAACCCTCCAGCTCCCCCAGCTTCATCCGATCAAGGTCGGTGGCAGTCACCAGGGAACGAGTGGTGAGTACGTCATACGTTATCCAAGGAAATCGCTTAATAAGAGACTTAGAAGGAACAGAGGAATCCGCCTCCCCGGTGTCGGATCGGCCACTAATTTGTGAAGAAGGTGACTCCATTTTACCTATAACACAAAAAAGCAATACGAGGATCAGCTAGTGCGGAAATACTTGACGTATGCATGCTATGGTGTGGAACGGGAAGAATAGGCGGACTCGAACGACCCGGAATCCCAGAGTTACTCGCAGCGAACGGCCTATGACAACAGGAGCCTAAAATGGTGTCGGCCCGGAAATCTTCGCCGCGTCTAATATAGAACGAACTCGAAGCAATACAGTCCCAGCAAGGACCGAGGTACCCGTACGGAAGGGATTCTACCCTAGGACGAGGGGGGCCTTCATAAAAACTAATAGGCCGACCCGATACTGCCTCGTTTTCAGCCTGAGGGAAAGGCCTAAAGTTGGAACCAGGATTTCGCGGCCTGGCAGCAGCAAGTAGAGGGGATTCGACGATCCTCCTACCCGATCCTCCACGGAGAAAGGAGGCTAGTCTTTGCTCCTCGGAGAGGGGAGTGCCGAGCAGCCAATGGCTAATTCGAGGATAGCGCGCACGTAGTACTTCCTCCTCTTCAGGGTTTAAAGGACGACTCGAGGAGGAGCGATTAACCCTAACCATGGATACCGGAGATAGCAACCTAAAGAGGCACAAAATGGCTAATAAGGACCATGGTGGAGACCCCCCATGAACTCAGACACGCACTTATGAACAAGAAAACATGACTCTGGGTACAAACATCATTCAAAAAATCACTCATCCTAGCCTACCCATGACACGTCAGCGTAACAAGTGAAAGGCAGATGCAGAAAAATGCCCTATAAATAAGGACATGCAGTTAAAGCAGCGAACGAAACGTTCAGGCATACCTGATTTTAAACAAAACTGAAGCAATGTTCGGAAGTAAAGAGTCTGAAAGCACGGCACAAGACTAATTGTTCAAAGAAAGAGCAGATACGAGCAGAGGAAAAATGAAGAAGGTGAAGTCTGAGAAATGGAGGGAAAGGAAAAATATGAAAGGAAAACACACTTACAAGCGAAGTGATTCGAAGCGCCAGGGGTAAAAAAGCAAATTCACCCCCAAAAGTAGGGGGTAACGTACGATAACTGGGAGCGCATTAAGTGCGTGCGAAAATCAAAGGTGGCGTAGCAGGGCGGTTGAAATCCCTCGCCAGTCCAGGGGTGCCACATGTCAGGGGGAAATGATGGGGAATACAGAAGGTTTCTGACCTAGAAGTAGGCCAGAACGTTGGCCTTACCTTAGACCCCGGTCCCCTGGATAAGTTTTCCGAAAATAGAAACATCCGGGCGTTGCCGCGGACTCGGCTAACCTCCATGCATGAGCTCGGATCCCGAGATCGAACCTCAGATTCTGGAGAACGCAACTCCCGTGGCCGAGGCTAGTAGTGACTCGGCCTTAGCCGTCACCAAACGCCACGTGGCTAAAGGATTATTGATATTTCGAACTACGTGGTCTTTGATCCCTTTGCGGGGTACGTAGGCCCTAGGCGTCGTTCCTAGGTCAAGCCCTTTCAAGTCAAAAATCCAACAGGCTAGGCCGACGGGGCCAGCCTACTTCGGTATCACACCTCGGACAGAAAGTATGGGGGCATGATGCATCCCGGCAGATCAAACGCTTGAACTACCGAGCTGGGGGGCAACTGTTACGATCCTGCCTAACGGCCCAACGCCTGGACGGTCCAATACAAAATATATCATATATCCAGATGTATCTACAATCAAGGAGGATCTATCATATCTATAATCAAGAGATAAGATAGATCCGGAAGTTACGATACCAAGGCCTACCCTATATATACAAGAGTAGAATTCTAAAGTGCACACGTTCTAACCTAGACCTATTTACATTCAGCATCACTGTGCACATCCCCACTATACACTATCCCCATCCCCCTTGGCGAAGAGCCTTCGTATTAGTGTACGGTGATCATTCGCTCTCCTGGATATCTGCCTCATAGATATTCGGGTAGGGCCATTCAATCCAATATCAAAGCACACCACCCTCTGGTTTGGACATGACGTGTGTTCTGCGAACACTTATCAAAGCAAGTTAGGATTAGAACCCACTTCAAGGCCCTTCTTCTTCTTTATGGTTTTTTTTTCCTCTCCCCATATTTACTAAGTGAGAAGCATCTTATCTTGGCTTATGCTTATAAGTAGATTTTTCCCCGAAGTCAAATTGATCAGTTTATCCAAACAAGCATGAGTCTTTAAAACTTGTATGATTCCGTTCCTTTTAAAATTTACAAAGTGAGACAAAAATTGAAGCAAACTGGACTCCATTTGTGGGTGATTTTGTGTTTTATCTAAGTCAAAACATGATTCAGAAAACTCCTAAAAGCCACTGAAGAATGACAATGATAGTACTCTGGCAATGTATGATCTTCCAATTACATCTTTCAATACATGACCATTAAAGGTTTTGCCTAGAGTGAGTACGTATGCAATTAATTGTTTGGAAAAATCATTTTCAGGGCCTTTTTTGGAGAAAAAACCTCAAAAAAGGCCCTGTTTTGGTCAGGATTTTCAGAATCTTGCGTGAGTTGTTAACGGGGCCAATATAGTTGTTAACGGGTAGGTCATTAACAACTAAATCAACCCACTTAACAATTATATCAAGATTACTTGCTATATCAGCCCCATTAACAATTCACATAAGGTTCTAAAAATCCCAGTGGGATTGTCAGATTTTGAGGGCCTTTTTTGGGGTTTTTTCTCCAAAAAGGACTCTGAAAGTGATTTTCCCTAATTGTTTTGGTCAATAGACCAATGAGCAGCAAGAAATTAAACTCAAGCTTCTAAATTGCCAGACACAAATGAAGCCAAGTCATTGACCCGACGATTTATAGACAAACATATGGAAAAGTGGCTTTTCTCGATCCAACCGTGATGCCAATCCATCTTGACGGAAAATAAAAAAACACTGTGCAGAATTCATAAAAATGAAAACTGTGTGGAATTTAAAAAGTGGAAAAAGTGGGCCTTTTGTATGCCATGTTTCAGTTTTTTTTAAGGGATAGGTTATTCTATTTATCTTTATTTTGTCTACATTTACCTACCAATCTCAATACCGTTAAATTATAATTTTATCCAACGGCAGAAATTTGAGGGATAAAATAAACATTTTTATCCCTTCCTTCTCTCCCACCGCCCCCAATCCAATCGTGGCTCTTGGAATAGAAAGGCACGAGATGTTTATCCTCTCAAGTGTTCGGATTTGAGATGCTACACACACATATAAATAGATTGTCTGATTTTATATATATATATATATATATCGGGCTATTATATTGAATTTTGTAAATAAGATTGTTCTGTGTTTGGTCACAGCAAAAGCCAAGAGACTGGTTTGCCTATTTCAATTCGCGTTAATTCAAGAATGCTAAGCAAATATAAAAAATTTGCTTCGAATAATTGTCCTAATAACCAAACAAGAATATTAAATTAACTAACTCAAATGTGCAGCTTTACCCGGTTATATAAATTGGGCGAAACTTAAAATCTGGGTCAAGTCGAATGAACTCGGTGATAGCAGCAAGAGGTGTTTGGCGACAGATTTTTGGTTTTTGAGGATTTCACTAGGTTTGAGGAGACACAGAATCCAGTTCCAATTGGGCTATCGAGGAAAAGGAGGCTGAAAATTCTGTTCCAAGAGCCAGGATTGGTGGCAGTGAGGGAGAAAGAAATGGGTAAAAATGTTTATTTTATCCCTCAAATCTCCACCGTTGGATGAGATTATAATCTAACAGTATTGAGAAAAATAGGTAAAGGTAGGCAAAATAAGGGTAGAGTGGGTAGGTAACAGAATAACCTATCCCTTTTTTTAATCTTATAAAATATATTTTCAGCCTACTACTATTAATCTCAAATAATATTTGTGTCAACATTTAAAATTTCAATATTAATATATATTTTTTTATCAATAAAACTAACTGTTAGGATTAAAAAAAAGACTGAAAAGAAATTTTGTATAATTAAGAGACCAAAATTAAACCCATAAATAAAAGTAAAGAGAGAAAGATACACTTTTGCCTAAACAATGAATGAATAATTATGGATAATTTATATTTAATTTTAAATTAATTATTAAATAGTAAAAATGCTTCCATACTGAAAATTTATACTTTTTTTGAAAAATAAAATTTATGATAAAATTATGAGCGATTTTTTTTTCCCCCTTTTCACTTGCCACCAATTATGGGTGAATTCTACAATAGTAACCCACAAGATCTATATTATTTGCAAATGGACAGCAGAAATAAACTCTTACTACTTTTGAGTATAAATACATCTGACTAAATCCGAGTACAAAAATCATAACCATATGTGTGTGTGT
This sequence comes from Acacia melanoxylon, assembly GCA_019022615.1. Classification (NCBI taxonomy): domain Eukaryota; kingdom Viridiplantae; phylum Streptophyta; class Magnoliopsida; order Fabales; family Fabaceae; genus Acacia; species Acacia melanoxylon. Next base: position 2,348,856 of record JAFJYJ010000002.1, read on the forward strand.
GTGTGTATTACTACATTTTTTGGTAAAATATATGGTTAAATTTTTCAAAACCATCATGAACTTTAAATATTATAGGTAGATAATCTCCCTAACATTTGAAATATTACAATAAAACTCCTTGAAATTTTATATTTTATACATATAACTCTCATATTTTTAGTTTTGTTCATTATTTATCTGCAAATAGCTTAAAGTTTTAGAGGTTTATATGAAAATAATTTAAAATTTGAGAGGGTTGTATGCACATAAAAATAAAGTTTAAAGGGTTTAAGATTGATAATTTGAGGTTATCATATAGACTTAATAGTTTGTGGAGCTTTATTGAAAAGTTTTAAGAGCTATGAGATTATTTACCATTGACATAAAGTTGAAGGAGATTTTGTATAATTTAACCAAATATATACAACCACACATTATTTATTAAGTGCTTTTTATGTTTTTTTTTTTAAAAAAAAAATAGACCATCCAAATTAACTAGACAGAAAGAATTTATTCAAAATGAATCTTTTTTTATTATTATTTATTTTTACAGAAGAGAACTCGATTCATCAATCACCTCTTCTTATATGAGAGAATATAATCTTTAAATTATTCTATCTGTTTTGCCGGAATCTCCAAATTATTCCATTGAATAACATTTTTTTGGAGAAAGTTGAAGAGGAGAATTACGTTTTGGATGTTTCCTCGATCACTGAAGCTAGGATTTTTTTTTTTTTTTTATGGCAAATCGAAGTAAAGCTTTTCTTAACACTATTATTTTGGTGTCTTGAATTCATTTTATTGATTATTTAAGATATTTTTAATTAATATTTAAATATTTTTCATTGTTTGAAAATTAAAAAATTACAAGACTAATGATTGCAGCTAAAAATTCACATTTATTACATGGGAGTTTAATTGCAGTTCAATCAAATAATGCAACTTTTATCCCCTTTTTGTTTAGCCACGTACCTATTATAGGCATATTGTTAAACCAGGAAACCCCCTTTACTGAAAACCCAATATTATTAGAGAGAAATGAAACCAACATTTAAAATACAATATACACAATACTCAGTATTTATAACGAAGTGATTAACTCTGACTAAACTCAATTCTGGAAAAATACTAAACAAGTGGGCCTTGGCCCATCACACATAAACCTAAGGAAAATTCCATTAAAATACCTTTTGAATTTGCAAAACCTTCAAAAGTCTTTTGAATTTGTAAAAAGACTGAAAGGTACAAAAGACCTATGAGAGATATGTAAATTCGGGTGAAATTACCCTTTTACCCTTACTTTTAAATAATAAAAAAAAAAACCCTCCACCACTCCCCGCCGGCCGGCCGGGGGGTGGAGGGTATTTTATTTTATTTTTTATTTATTTAAAAGTAAGGGCAAAAGGGTAATTTCACCCGAATTTGCATATCCCTCATAGGTCTTTTGTATCTCTCAATCTTTTTACAAATTTGGAAGACTTCTGGGGGTTTTGCAAATTCAAAAGGTATTTTAATGAAATTTTCCCTAAATCTAATTACACGTATAAACAGAGTCAATATACACTTTTATAACCCCTTAGGCTTTGGGTTCAACTGGTAAAAGGGTGCCAATGAGGATTGGCACAGTGGGCTAAAGTGTTGGCCTTCACCCCAAACGGGATGAGGTTCGATACCCGCTGGTTGATGTGAGAGTCTCGTTGGTGGGCAATATGTAAGTACCTCTGTAAATGCTCTTTGAGCATGGAAGCATGCCCTGGCCCTGATGGGGTACCGGTGTCTACCGCCACCTAAACTTTTTTATAGCAAAAAAAAAATTTGGTAAAAGGGTCGGATACTTTTACCAAAAGGGAGGGTTTGATCTTGGAGTTGGTCAAGGTGCTAAGAGAGAGGCATCCTAAGCGATGTGAACTTGTGGAAACGCAGGCTGAGGTGGATATATGTGTACTCTCAAGCCTATATGCCCTGAGGAGTAAAGTCATAGCGCCCTGTTTTTGAACTATGGATAAGCCCAATCCCTCTTCTAAATTTCCTTATATATATATATATATATATATACACACACACACTTTTATATATTCACAAGACTCCCCTCAAGTTAGGAACCCTGGATTCACACAGTTTCCTAACTTGCTCATAATGTAGTCATGATGTAGTCCTCCGAGTCCTTTGGTCAGAACATATGCTAATTGCTTAGAGGATTTTACATGCAAAGATTCAATCATTCCCAGTATCAACTTCTCCCTAACGAAATGGCAGTCAACCTCTATGTGTTTGGTGTGTTCGTGGAAGACCGGATTCGTAGCTATATGTATCGCACGGTTGTCACAGTACACTCTCACACGAACTCTATATTTAAACAGAGGGAAAATAGTATCAATGTTCCAACCAAAAAGAATAATATTAGAAAAGTCTCATCAATTATAAATGACAAGTGAAAAAACCATAATTAACAAGTTATAGGATTTTTGTTATATTATTTTTTTAACTATTATTTTGGTGTACTTTTTTTGTAAATGGACAAAACTCATTCTACTATAACCAACATCTATTGGTACTGCAAAACCCTTTCTTCTAGAGTTTTGACAAAGGCAAATGAAAAAACTAGATGACTTTCAATAACACTGTAGAAAATGGAAATGGGGATTCATGAATCCTCGTTACCATCTTTTCTTTTATTAGTGGTCGTCTCCACCTTCTCCAAAGTAAAGCCTCCGTCTTCTTGTTATAAAATTTAAGGAAAATTAATTTAAAAGTTCTTATGATTACCTCAATTTTAAATCAAATCAATATAGTTTATTTTGTTTAAATTAGGTCCTTCTAATTTGATTTGTGATAAGCATATTTATCTTAAGAGTCTATAAATTGTTAATCTCAATTATATAATTTGATGGATTTTATGGAATCTCTTTCATTTCATTTCATTATTTCATGCCGTTTTAAGATTAATTTATTTTTCATAAATGATATTCTATAAAATCTATAAATTAAAATTAACATATCCAACAATAAAGTGCATAATAATACAAAGTTACATAGACTTGTTAATTAAATTGAAATAATTCATAAGGATTGATGAATTAATTTTTTTCCTTAAATTTAGGCAGGCACTATAAGAGACTAAATTTAAAATGAATAAAAATGTGGAATGGAGAATAAACTTATGAAAAAAATTAAGAATGAACATGCAATTTAAAATAAAATTAAAGGACTAATTCATCCATGTACAGAGCAGATTCAAGCAATCCTTGTTTATAGAAACTTTAGGGTAATAAAACTTGTGGTTCGTTTGATTGGAATTTACCGAAAATTATCATTCAACCAAAAAAAAAACATTTTGATTTTAAACAAATGTCTGATATTTTTTTATACGAAATTCCCAAACTTTTTTCAAAGTGATTGAAACTTTCTTAGGGTACTTGTCGTGTACATTTAACAAAATGATAGGTTTATATATATTCATCAAGAATAAAAATGGTTGGACCATAATGCAACCAAACCCCACCCACGATGGTTGAGTGTTCTTGAAATAAAAATCTTATAAGAAAAACTCCAACAATTACAAGGCTTTTAAGAATTTATACTCGTTACACATAATTTTTTTAGGATCATCATTAGACTAGGGTTTATGTAGGTTTTAAACATAACTGTGATCCAAATGATTGATTAAACCCAAACTAAACTCTTGTTTTTAAAAATACGATTGACGACACCGTTCGACACTCGACATTCCAATTTTTAAAAAATACTTTGAATATTGATAAATTGATGATGAATTTTTATTTTGTATTTTTTCAACTTTTATGATGGATTCTTTTTTGTTTTTTTCTTTCAAAAATAATTTCTTTATAATAATATATATATTTAATAACCTCTAAATTTTTTAGGATTAACGTGTCACTAGTGTATCGTATTTCGTGTTGTCTCGTGTCACATTTGATTTGACATAGCCCATATGAAATCGATCGATACACAATTCTGGACTTTTGAAGAAGCCACGACACATGTGGAAGAGACAGAGAAGGACTTTTTCAAAGTGGAAAGGGTAAAATATGAGTTGAATAACCTTAGTTAAGGATTGATTGGGTATAACCCAACATTTCTAATTGATAAAATATGAATGGCATAAATGTGATGAATAGTATTATTTTGTCAAGATTAATGTAATATGTTTTTAATTTGTATATATTAATTATTTAAAGAATTGCATTGAACTCCTTATAATTTAATTTTGTTTTTTGAATATTCATCGAATATGCAATATTTAGCTAATATTTAATATGATTTAAAATTTACAATATAAATAGAATTATTTCTTAAAATTTTCTTAGTTAGGAAAAGTATTTAGTATGAAGTAAATATTGATAAAATAACAATAAAGATTAGTTGATGTTAATAAAAAAAATATTGATGATTTTACCAAAAGGAGTTAGTCCTAATCGAAGAAGTTTTGATCGTTTAAACACAAGAATTCAAGTATGAGTAATTTTAAATGCAAAGAACGATTTGAGAGAGTTACTGGCCAAGGCATGACAATACTCTACTATGACTTGTTCAAATAGAATTCAAGTATATTTTTTTTGTAAAAAAAAAGCTTTCAACCAACGAATTGGGTTTGACAATACTCTAATATGGTTGTTCAAATAGCAATAATAATAATAATAATAATCAACCAATGAGTGTTAGGTTTAGCGAAATAGGTTAGAAATTGTGCCCACACTTAATGCTTGAAATTGTTTCAAATATGAGCCTCCAATGGGAGGATACCTATACTTAGAAAATACAATGAAATAAATAAAGAATTAGACAACTTTCGGGGGAAAAAAAACCATGAAATACTCAAAATTATACTATTAGTTTCCTACTTTAGTTTTTATGGACTAAATTATATCAAACTCTTGAACTTTGTGTCATATATAAATAAATTTTCCAACTTTTGAAATATAATAATAAATATTTTTTTCCGAACTTTTATTATTTTAAGAATCTACTATAAAAGTTTTGTCGACTACCTAAACTTCATGAATTTATTTGTATATAGTTGGAAGTTTGTGTGATATATGCATATATAGAACAAAATTTAAGAGTTGTAAAATTGATAATTTGAGATTAATTATTTGTAAACTTCAAAGTTTAATAAATTTACTGTTAAGTTGTAGAATTATATATACATGCTAATAAGTGTAGAAAATGTTTATGTGATTTAATTTTTTTATCCAATAATTAAAAACACTGGAAAGGGGATGGAAGCAAATCGATCCCCATGCCTGTTAAAAGAGTAAAAGAAAGAGAAAAAAATATTCATCCACTCATGGATCAAACCCCTAAGACTTTGTGTTTTGACCTGAAAAGATAGCCACCTCAGGCTCTCCATTATTCAATCATAATTCGAAACTCACGTAAGAAAGTCTAAAATAATGTTTTTTTAAAAAAAAAATATTTTTAGGGATAGATATAGTCTAAAATATTGTTTTAATATATAAATATATTTTTAATAGGACTGGCTGACCTACCCGAGGCCCAACTCAGGAAGGCCCAAGATAGATATATCATATATCTATATTCACCTATAATCATGAGACAATCTCATCATATCGAGGATAAGATAGATCCATATCGATACTAAGGCTACCTTATAAGATAGATCCGGTATACGTTAAACTCGATTTACTATAGGCTATTATTGTGCACAATCCCATACCCCCCTTCCCCTTGGCGCGAAGAGCTATATACGTTACGGTGATCATCCGCTTGATATTATTTTATAGATATTCCCCTTTACAGTGTCGATCGATCAAGATCAATGTCGATCCAAGATCCCTCTTAAATTTGGACATTCGTGTTCTACACCGAAACAAATGGTAAAATAATAATAATAACATTGGTAGTGACAATATCCTATCACATATTTCTAATATGACTGGTTGATATTCTTTTTACCAAATTTACTAATCTTTTTTGCCATGGAACTTCGTTAGGGTGAAACTCAACGTTCATATAGGAGCACAATGATTGGGCAATAATTTCTTGACATCATCATTACACTGAGAAAATAGGGTAAAGAAGTAAATTTAACAACCAAATTATATGTAAGGGCCACCTGACATTATAACATTTTCAAAAATGTGGTATATGTAAAATTTCAAAAGAGGTGCAATTTTAACACATGCCTTAACTGGGCTTAAACCCCGTTAATTCACTGTTATGTGGGACCCAGAATCCATCACCACCACCAAGCTCTAACTCCACACCCCACTTTCGGTTCTCAGATTTCCCGTGGTCTTCTTTGTCATAGAAGATTTCCCTCACCACCATCATTGAAGGTTGTCTCGAAGGTTTTACCTGACAGGCATTGCCTCAAATCCTCCATCATTGATTCTACTTCTGGTAGGTCCGGCAATGGTGATAATGCTGCAAAACTGGGTTCTGCTGGTGATAATATTCCCGACGGCAGATACCAACAGCACTGCGGTGAAGGTGAAGTCTAGTGTCCAGGATGGTTCTTCAAAGGGGAAGATCGATTCCTCATCTAACAAGAAGATTGACAGCTCCGATCCAGTAAGCACCCACCTGATTCAAAGATGAAATCAGTCACTGTCACGAACTCGGAGGTATTGTTCTTCAAGTTACACGTAGAAATATAATTTGTCTTTTCTTTTTGTCTACAGTAACGTTTAAAAGTAAAAGCAAAACCAGGAGCTTGAGAACTGAAAGAGGTGTTCGGAGCTGGAGCTTGATGGTGGTAATGTTTATGGGTCCCATATAACAGTGAATTAACGGTGGTTAAGTTCAATTAAGGAATTTTTTTAAAAATTGAACCACTTTTGAAACTTTATGTGTTTGTCTGTATATACAACCTTTACAACAATTATAAGATCTTTGTTTTTTAGAGATTAAGGAAAATTTAATTAAATTACTTTAAAATATTTTTATTTTTATATAAAGACTAATAAACTAATATATAATTTAAGGATTTTTTTTTATTTTTTTTAGATTTAGAATGTTAAATAAATTTTTTTAGAGCTTTAGAATGTTAATCACATTATATATTGTATATCATAGGATATTTTTTTTATTTTTGTATATTATTAGATTATACATTAATTTATAAATCAATCAAATTAGTTTAAAAAAAAATAGATAAATATAAATATTTTAAACTAATTTATTTAATTTTCTTAATATCTTCAAAAAAAATTAATTAATTCTTATATTTAAAACCAAAGGCACTAACTTTGTTGTTGAATTTGTCAAATTTGCCCTAAAAAATAACAACGCTCCATATAAGATTAGATTATTCCAGTTGGCATAAAAAATAAATAGATGATTCCAAATGGACAAGACACGTGGCGGGTACAAGATAACAAATCTTAGAGTTGTAGGTTATAATAATTGAACCCAACGTCAATTGTCCTTAAAACGGTAATGTCTCCGCTTTAAAATAAGAGTGATACCGTGATGAGAATCATGAGATCCCTTAAAAACTTAAAAGAACTTCCTGTTGACCAAGACATATTTTTAAAAAAATTATATTATTTACATCTCCTTTTTTTCAATAAGAGACAATTTTATGATCAACTAAGGAATGGGGAAAAAGTTGTCACAAGAGATCTTACCGGGAACACTCTCCCCTCAAATTTTTGACTTTTTTTTTTTTTTTTTTTTTTTTGTCAGAAATATCAAATTTTTTTGAAAAAAAACTTAAAAGAACTTCCTGTTTTCCGACATATTTTATTACATCTCCTTTTTTAAAATACCCTTATATAAATTTTAACTTCAATTACCTTGTTGACATAATCTCTCATTTTATTTTGAAAATGATAAAAATTAGAATGTTTTCTTATAATTAAAATCAAAACAATATAAAATATACTTATAACAACTAGTATCCTACCCGGCTATAAAAAAACATTTAAAAATCGACGAGAACATATAGGGTTTTATGATTAGTTTTATAAATGTATATAAATTTCAGGAAGATATGTCTTTTATATTAAAAAAAAAAATCACGAAATAGTTTATTGAAAAAATCACACGAATTGTGTAATTAAATGTTGATCAAGCATTTAAATGTTAGTATTTTAATAAATTAATATTTTAAACCTTATTAATTGAAAAATATTTAATCCAAAAAAATATATTTAACTTGTTAATGATAATTTTTTCAATTAATAGGATTTTATTAATTTATTATCATTAATAAATTATGTGACATTTCTAATATTAATTTCTTTAATAGAGGAATCTTGATCTTTTAGCCAATTATTTAATATTTATTGTTTTTCAAATCTAGTGTCATCATATTCAATTAGAGATATTGGGTAAAATCAAATTCCTTTCCTTCATTTAATCGCTGTCCTAATCAAACTTATATAATTTTTTATTATATATGTTTTACCTTGATTTTTATTAATATGTTGAAAACCATTTTTTCCTAAATATTGAAAAGCATATTCTTTTTGTCAATAAAATCGAGTTGAATATATGGATTTTCTTATTGATTAATTATTTTTGTTGAATATTTTCGAGTAATTATTCCAAAATTTCAGTAACCGCTCCTGCTAACTATTCACGTTTGTGATTTCCCAATTATTCTCTGTGGGTCCCGCCAATACGCCTACCTCATTTCCCGTTTCTACCTCCACTTTCTTCCACTCTCTGTCTCAGTGTCTCTATATAATAACACCATGTTTCAACATCACTGAACGCAAATATAACTTCTCTTCCCTCCCTCTTAAACAGAGCATGGCTTCTCCTTCATTCTCATCGTTCTTCTCCTTGTTCTTCATCCTCTTCTCACTACTTTCAGCTCCATCAAGTATGTATAATATAATCAATCACACACACTGTCCTAATAAAACTCAGAATTTTCTGAAAACTGTACTGAATTTGCTAATATTTTGGTGTGTTTTTGCAGATGCCGGATCTTTTGGAATCAATTATGGCAGAGTAGCCAATGACCTACCACCTCCGTCCAAGGTGGTGGAGCTTCTCAAGTCTCAAGGTCTCACTCGTGTGAAGCTCTATGACACTGACGCCACCGTTCTCACCGCACTTGCAAACTCCGGCATCTCCGTCGTCGTCGCTCTCCCCAACGAGCTCCTCTCCACCGCCGCCGCAGATCAATCATTCACCGACGCCTGGGTCCAAGCCAACATCTCTTGCTACTACCCCGCCACCCTAATCGAAGCCATTGCCGTCGGGAACGAAGTCTTCGTCGACCCAAAGAACACCACACAGTTCCTCGTACCCGCCATGAAGAACGTTTACGCTTCACTGATTAAACAAAACATAGGCTCCGCCATTAAAGTTTCTTCCCCCATTGCTCTCTCCGCCCTGCAATCATCGTATCCGAGTTCAGCCGGATCCTTCAAGTCCGAATTAATCGAACCCGTGATCAAACCCATGTTGGATTTCCTTCGCGAAACGGCGTCGTATCTGATGGTGAACGCGTATCCATTCTTCGCTTATGCGCCGAATGCTGATGAGATCTCTCTGGACTACGCACTGTTCAAGGAGAACCCGGGTGTGGTGGATCCGGGTAACGGGTTGACATATTACAGCCTGTTCGACGCTGAGATCGACGCCGTTTACGCGGCCATGTCGGCTTTGCAATACGACGACGTAAGAATGGTCGTTACGGAGACAGGATGGCCCACAAAAGGCGATGAAGACGAGGTTGGTGCCAGCGAGGACAATGCGGCGTCGTATAACGGCAACCTAGTGCGACGTGTGTTAACGGGAAGTGGGACCCCCCTGAGGCCAAATGACCCACTGGATGTTTTTATTTTCGCTTTGTTCAACGAGAACGAGAAACCGGGTCCCACATCGGAGAGAAACTATGGGTTGTTTTTTCCCAACGAACAGAAGGTGTACGACATTCCGTTGACGATCGGTGAGCTTAGGGACAGCGGCGATTCGGCGCCACTGTTGAACGAAGAGAAGAGTCAAGTTCCGGTAACCGGAGGAGGGAGGGTGGAAACGGCATCGTTTCATGGCCAGACTTGGTGTGTGGCTAATGAAAAAGCTGGGGAAGAGAGGCTGACAGCCGCACTCGATTATGCCTGCGGTGAGGGAGGCGCTGATTGCCGTCCGATTCAAGAAGGTTCCACGTGTTACGATCCTAACACGTTAGAGGCACATGCTTCGTATGCTTTCAATAGTTATTATCAAAGGAAGTCACGTGGCTCTGGGACGTGCGATTTCGGTGGCGCAGCTTTTGTAGTCACTCAGCCACCCAGTAAGTGATCCTTTTTCTCATTCCGCCCCTAATTTTTAACATTTAATCTATTCTAAATAATACTACAGAAATCGTAGTATAAATTTATTAATCGTATAAAAAAAATTCGATAAAGAAATAATCATATAAATATATGACATTCTAATGTGTGATGCAGGATATGGAAATTGTGAGTTCCCCACAAGATACTGAAAGATGGTCTGATGCGTTAAGTGAAGAAGATGGAAATGGATCGGTTGAGTTTTAGCTTTTATCACTTGTTTTTTCCTTAAACTTTTTATTTAGGGATGAGTAGATTAGGTTTACTTGATCATGAATTTGTTTGTAACCATGCATATTTTATAAATAGTTACTTTTTTGCATTTACAAAAATAGAATACATTTTGTTATTTGTTCAATTATTCATGAAGCATTTAGCAAGCAAAGAGTCAAGAACATTGAATTCAAACTTAGCATTTTATTTTTGAAATATTTTGAAGTCGTCTAATTAAAAAAAACTAAAGTTTTAATTAACACGTATGAGAGTGAACATACTTTAACCAATATTTTAATTTTCAACTAAAAGCTCTTTCAACTCAAGTATGAGAGTGAACATACTTTAACCAATATTTTAATTTTCAACTAAAAGCTCTTTCAACTCAAGTCTCATTACTACAAAAAATAAATTTAACATTAATTAACGTCTTTTTATTATAAAACAAAAGTTAACAAGGAGATAGTGATATTTTTAAAATTTTGGTTTAAATTTCAATGACTGTTTTTAAATAAACAATCATTGAAAAAAATTAAACGATTGCTTTTAAAAATAGTTGTTAAAAAGTTACATTAAACAATTGTTTTTTTTAATAGGCGTTTTCAAACAATACAAATATTTATGAGTTACAAAAACTATTAATGTATACTTAAAAAAGGTTTTAATATCTGTTTTACAAAAACATACGTTAAAAATATATTTAAAAAGGGTTTTAATGTCTGTTTTACAAAACAATATATTAAAAATGTATTTAAAAAAGGTTTTAACGTCTGTTTAACAAAAATAGATGTTAAAAATGTTTTTTTTTTTAAAGAAAACAAAAAACTCAAAAGGAAAATGAGTAAAAATTACAAACTGACAACTTATGCAACCACATTTATTTCTCTATTGAAGCGACCATACGAAAAGCAACTTTATTGGTTAGCGTGTTTAGGGAAATGGCGAGAAGCAAAAACCAAAATGTAAAGCCATTTAATTATTTTTTTCAAAAAAACCATCAAAACACTATCAAAAAAAAGTTTGATTATCGACATAAATTACCTACGGAATTCCGTTGGTAATTGAAATTACCAATAGAATTTATCAACAAAATTCTATCGATAATTGGATTTCCAACGAAAAACGTTTGTCACATAAAAAATCGTGACAGAAGACATTACCGATGGAATTTCGTCGGTAATTTCTGACAGAATTTTTTGCATCGATAATTTCGTCCCTAATCCAAAGTTTTTTTTGCAATGAAATATGCCCGCTTGCATTTTGGAATTCGAATTTTGAATCTCCTCCTTTACCTCTAAAAATACATTTTGTCACTTCTTCCTCCTTACTCCTTAGAAGCCGCCGAGTCCGGAACCTTCAAACTTTTTCAGATCAAAGCGAAATGGCTAAAATCTAAAGGGCATGGAAGAAGGCATGAGAGTATTTTTGTGTGTGTACATTTTTATCAAATCTTTGTAAATCAACTCCATTTGAGCCACCCACCAAGAAGCACTACCTGAGCCCGGAGGTGAGCGAGGCGAGCAGCTATTAGACGGGGCCCCCGACGCTGTATCAGGAAAATATGGAGCTGAAGCAGCACATATCAGACCTGGAGTCACTTTTGGGGTTGGAGCCGAAGGCAGCGATGAACGAGCAGCAACAGGCGGTGAGTAGCGGAGGGAGTAGTGACGGCGGCGATTGAGCGAAGACAGTGGACTTGTGGATGTTGTATGACGTGATGAATTAGATCTGACGACACCATTGACCAACAGATCCATGGAAGACCCTACTCCTTCTTTGATCCGACGACGCCATGGAAGACCCTGTTCCTTCTTTGATCTGACGATACCACCAGCTAGAAAATCCGATGACGCCATCGGCCAGTAGATCCATGGAAGACCCTGCTTCTTCTTTGATTCGACGACTCCGTGGAAGACCCTGCTCCTTCTTTGATTCGACGACACCACTGAGATCGATGAGATCAGAAAGGAAAGTGAGAATGACGCCACCAGCAATCTGTTTTAAATATGAGAGAGAGAGAAAAATATTTTTAAAAAATTAAAATATTTTCAATGTTTGTTTGTTTGTTTTTTTTTAAAAAAAGGCATTGAAAGTCATACTTTCAACTTCTGTTTTTAAAAAATGAATGTTAAAAGTCACTTTTAACATCTATTAGAAAACAAACGTAAATAATAATAAAAAGGGTAAAGGAGCAAAAATACACATGTGCTTTACCCTCGAGAGCGCCCAGCACCATATGCTTTTTTTAGATAAAAAATACACATGTAGTTACATTTTGGGAGCAAAAGTCATACAAAACCTTCAGCCACTGGACGTTGATCGTTAAGTAGGTATTGTTGACCGTTAATGCCGACGTGGATGATGAATTGGAGTGAGAAGAAGCCAAATGGGAAGAAAAAAATGCTGAATAAGATTCAGGTGCAAAGTTAATAAAATTGAGAGGGGGAAAACGCTAAAAACGAAATCGAAAGCACCTTCTTCAACCATTCACCCTCCTTCATCATCTTCGACCACCCTTCCACCCTCATCGTACCTTGCCTCTGTCGCCCATCATCGACACTCACCTCCATCACCAGTCGCTCCAGCTCTTAACTCCATTATTTCCGGTGAACAGAGAAGGGGAGGCAGGGAGGCTGAAATCCAAGACACAATGCCGTGAAGAGAAGAAGGAGAGACAAGAGGAGCACGAGACCTGGGATCATCTTCATCGTCTTTATCTTGCACCACTCACCACCACCGTACCTCGCCTCCGTCGACTCACCACCATCGTCTACCATCACCGACTTCGTGCCTCCTCTGTTCCTGAATTTTAGGGTTTTTTTTCATTGGAGGGCATCTGTGATTTGTATGAAGCTCATAGGTGGAGTTTCCAAGCATGAAAGCCTTCATATTTGCTTCCTAAAAAGCTCCACTTCCCCCCTCTTTCCCTACTTTCTCCACTGACCTTAAAGCTTTAAGCTTCACCAACTTCTTCAGTTCCCATCGTAGCTTGGATTCGAGGCTATCCGAGGTTTGACTTATTCCCATTTTTTCTCTTATGCTCTTTCTCTCGTGTATTCATCTCTGAGTATTAGAATCGATTAGCAGATGACTTTGCTCACCATGATCCAAACAACTTCGGTTCTTGAATATTGGACTACTTGTTTGCACACGTATATGAAGTATTAGATTTATTGAGCGCACTCCTCTTATGACATGCGAAGTACATAAGTGACATGAGGATTATCTTGTCACCTCATAATTGCCTTAAGCTTTTCATTCCAAGTCTTTTTATAACATGAATATGGCTAATAAATACTAATTTAATATTACCTTTGCTAGTGTTTATTGGACACACCTAATATTACATCATCATGCTTGAATCAATTTAGTTATCTGGAAAAAATTGTGATACTTAGTACACAATCTGCACATTCATGTTAGCATCAAATTAACCTAGTCTTAGGATATTTTGTTTAAGATTTGATAGTTAGATAATACCTAGATGGGCCTTTCTCATTCTTTGATGGTGCTTCAATAAACTATTGTTGAGCTTTCAGGTGTAGCAAATGAAATTAGCTTCTATTTGATTCTTACACAGCCATATGTTGTTTTTGTTTAATGTCTTGATATAAACTTACACTCAATGTTTTTGTTTAATGTCTTGATTTGAACTTACACCGAGGTTTGACTTATTCCTTTTTTTCTCTTCTTCTCTTTCTCTCGTGCATTCATCTCTAAGTATTAGAATCGATTTGTCTCTGAGATCTCATATATGTTCCTGTTAATTTTTATATTTGGCAGCAGCTGACAATTTAACTAGATATTAAGTGTAACTTTGAATTTTTTTGTGGATAAAATGAATTTAGCGAGCCGATTCAATTGTTTTTTTTTTATTATTTGCTTTGATCCTATGCTTAGGGAGGCCACTGTACCTGCATAATGTATATATACCTGTTATTCTTAAAATTTGTCGGGGCCATATTTTCCCCCTTATTTTATGAACACGTGCTATGAACCTATCATGAAAAGTCAAAGTCGCTGTCTATATCTATTGTTTTATGAAAACATGCTATGAACCTGTCATGAAAAATCTGTTTTCAGAGCTATATTGAGTAAATTATTAACTGACCATTTATTCATTTTGGTCCTTTGCATATGTGTAGTGGCAATGACATCGAAGGGCAAGGAGAAAGTGGTAAACGGAGAAGGAAGTAAAGATAGGCTGAAAGGGAAGGGTGAAAATGCAGGCTAGGAAATGGTCAATGAAGACTACACGATAAGAGGAAATGTGGAAGGGTTCATTGAAGAAACGGGACCAAGTGATGACTATGATGAAATTGAATTTCTTGGTTATGAGTACAATGTTCCAAAGGATGAGGAAGAGAGTGATATGAATGTGTATGATAAACATAGCAATAGGTCTTATGATGATGATAGTGATGATGGCTCTTATATGGGGCAAAGTAGTAGTTCAGATATAGAAGAAAGCATGTATGATGACTCAGAAGTTGGGGAGTTTGATGTGGAGGATGAGAGTGATGCTAATGAGGATGGCTTGGGGAGCGAAAATGATGATGTGCCTCTTCAACAGCTTTGTGTCCTCCCTGAGGCTGAGTCCTTGGGTACAATGCCCTCTTTTTTTGTTGGGATGACGTTTCAAGATTTTAAAAAAAGAGCTTAAAAGGGCTGTAGATGAGTATGCTATCAATCGTGGGGTTAAGCTTAGAATTGTGCGTAGTGATAGCAAGACGTTTAGGGTGGTGTGTCAAGATGGCTGCCCTTTCACACTATATGTGTCTACACATGGGCAGAGTGTGGGGTGGCAAGTGAAGTCATTGGATTATGAACAGATGCATGCACGTGTGTTTGAAAATCCAAGAGGTTCTACAAAGTGGTTGGCTGAGTATTTCAAGAACAAGGTGCAAGAAGACCCTAAATTCAAGTCAAAAGAGATGAAGAAGGAGGTCCAGAGGGATCTAAAGGTCAGTGTTAGTGTGTTTAAATGCAAGAGGGCAAAGAAAATCATAATGGAGGAAATGGAAGGGAGTTTCAGGGATGAGTTTGCAAACTTAGAAGCATATTGTAATGAGTTGAAGGTGTCAAACCCTGGTTTAGATGTGTGTGTGGAAGTGAGAAAAGAGGGTTTGGAACATGGACGAAGAATATTCAAGCGGATGTATGTATGCTTCAATGCCTCGAAGGTATCACTACCATTTAACCCTCTCCTTTTACTAGCACACTGTTAAAGAAATTTTTTATTACTTTTTTTAATTAATACAAATGAGCATTAATTACAAATTATTGTCATTGTCTCTATTCATCCATGTGTTCTGTTTGTTTAACTTTTTTATAACAAGTTGCTTGTTCATAGAAAACATGTGAACCTGCACTTTTTAAAGAAATAGTTAATATACTATTTGTTTTACTTTTTTATTGTTGTTGCTGAATACAACCTATGTCAGTTAGTTAAACTGTATTTAATATGAATATTTTTATTATTTTGATTCATTATAGCATGTTTTTATATTACAAGTTGGGTGGACGGAAGGCTGCAGGCCATTGATTGGTGTAGATGTCATCTTCTTGAAAGGAAAATCTAGAGGAATATTGTTAACAGTGGGGGGGATGGGAATGACTCATTGTACCCTTTGGCGCTTGCATTAGTTGAGAAGGAAAATGCACATCATTGGTCATGGTTCCTTCAATGGTTGTAGAAATCTCTACACTTAGGAAATGGTGAGAATGTTACGCTCATGTTAGATATGCAAAAGGTAATAACGTAACTTACAATGTTAGTTGAGAACTTTTTTAATTAATGAATCACCACTGGTTTTAATGGCTTGCCGATGCCGTTAGTGCGGTGCTTCCGAGGGCTGAGCATAGATTTTGTGTCCGCCACATCTATGCAAATTGGACCAAGAAATGGAAGGGCAATGAGTTCAAAAAGAAATTCTTCAGATATGCATGGAGTACATACGTGGAGGATTTCAAAGACAATCTCACACGTCTGGGATCCCTGAGGAAAGAGGCAGCCACAGATGCAATAACGTACAATGTACAATGTTGAGTAAGAGCTTATTTTAGTTCAAGGTGTAAGTCTTGGGTGGTCGATAATAACATGAGTAAGTCCTTCAATACGTGGATAGACGAGTATAGGTTTTTACCTATCATTAGAATGTTTGATGGGATTAGATTGAAGATGATGGCTAAGTGGGCTGACAGTGAGAGACACGTGCATGGCTGGAAAAGTAACATTTTTGTTGCCTGTTAACGTACAGATGCACTAACATTGTTGTACTGCATTGTTCATATTAACCATATCAATAGGCTTTTTTGTTGCCTGTTATTAGTGTTACTCATCCCCAATTTTTGTGGGCTTTTTTGGATGGTTTGTTGCCTTCCATTTTCGTGGGCATTCTCATCCACAATAATTCTTGAAATATTAATACATAATGCTCAGGAATGCAAATATATTCATAAAACAGGTGATGTTTCATGAATTGTTTAGGTTTTCATGTTCATGTGGTGGCCTACGTAACAAAAGAAATACATGGTCAAGACACCACAATATAATACAACGTGTGTGGAATAAAAAACAATACAGGGCAAGGGTCAAATAAGTGGAAGTAAAAGCCCTAACTTGTACACTACTGTCAAACTCGTACAAATACATTAACATCAACAAATACATTACATATCACTCATACTTAATCCATTGACATATACAAAAGTAATCATCAACCCTTACAAATATGTTAACATCAACAAATACATTACATACCACTCATACTTTGCCTAAACTATCATAACCACAACAAAAGTAAACATTAACCCTTACAAATACATTAACAATAAGAACACCCAAGTTAGTAACAATGTTGCTAATGCAAGTTTGAACTTCCATTGTGCCTTCTTCACTTCACTTTCTTTCACTAAATGTTCAGATTTTTCCTTCATCACCTTACCTTCAAGTGCAACAAGCTCTTCGTACCACTTCGCACATGCATCCGTTCTTCGAAGATGATTTTTTTCCTCATATAACTTGTCTATGTCATTGAGTAGTTCTTTGATAACTTCATTTTCCCTTTCCCTAAACCCACCATCGTGCCATTCGAAATATCCACACCCACCATCCTACAAAATTTCATCACCAATCGTTACAAATGAACAACCCACAAAATTGAAAATCTCATCCCACATCTAACAAATCTTACCTGATAGTAATTTCGGCACCCATAAAACCTCCTACCTGGGTTTCCTTCCGACCACGACATCCACCTGGGAGCTAACAAATTGTGATGGCAATACCTCCTGGACCTTCGTACTGTTCCTCGCGACTAGGTCTTCTCAGCAAAACCACCTTCCTTCTCGATTTCCCCGCCCTCCCTGTTGTCGATGTTGAAGACGAAGTCATCCAGCTCCCTCTCGATTTCAAATTCCTATATATCAATTAGGACAAAAATCATTTTCTTTATTAGGTCCTATATATCAAGAATAGCACAAGTACCCTGATTTGAGCCCATTTATAAATGGTAATGATTAATAATTAATGACATTTTCATATTACAAAACCAATTTTCATTTTAATTATTCAGTCACATAGTGAGCCACTTGAAATTAATAGTCTAAGCCTCAATCAAATAAATAACATCACCCATTTTAATTTTCAGAAAGCTAACGAACAAGTGAAATGGTAATTGCCAGGCATAGATTGAAGTTCTTATACATGATTTAGTACATTGCATGTGATCATTGAGCTTACAGGTTGGAAATCAAAAATTTTAAATCTCAAAAACAGAACACAAGCCACTGTTTTAATATCATAGTAGGGGATGGAATTGTCTGAATTTATGGAAAACACTCAAATGCTGTCATAAAAGGGTGCTTAAATGCTAGAATCATGAGATTGATACATATGTATGTGATTTATGGTTCTGTTTTTGGTGATAATTGAACCTAAGCCCCTATTTTGTTGAAGTTTATATTAGTTTATCTTACAAATAAGATGTTTAATAAGGTATAGGTGTTCTAAGTTAATAACTTTTGCAAATAAGATGCTTAATTGCTCCTTAGTTGTGAATTGTAGGAATTTAGTTAAGTTCACCAATTATTTCATATACCCTGTTCGGCCAGCCCTGTATAAGCATGAAGGAGATGAGCTTTTCTAAATTAAAGGTTTCCAATGGATTTAGAAGGGACTTTTGTGTAGGTTAAAGATCCCTAGTGTATGGTTGGAAGTAATTGAAGTGAAAATGGAATTTTATGACTTTAACACTAGTTTTATGTGAGTTGGTGAATTGTATTGTCACTGTTATTGTTAAATTTTGGGAGATAAAACCTGATTAAATCCTTAGTACATCATTATGTTTTGGGAGAAAAATAAACCAAGTCATCTTGCCATCAAAAAAAAAAAAAACATCAAGAAGCCTCCATGAAATTGCTTGCATATTATTGTAAGACTGAATGTAACAAATTTTCATTTTAACAATATCGTTACAGTGAAGTCGTCTTGCCTATACGACCTATTAAACGCAAAAAAAAAAAAACCAAAAGTTCTTATTGCCTTGTATGACCTATGAAACGCAGATTAAAGGAACAAAAGGATGAACACAGCAATGAATCGAAGATTAATAGAAGCTACCGACCTGACCACACACCTCGGCGTCGCTGCTAATAAGAATGCACAACAATCTGGGAGCCTATGTTATCGTCGCTTTTAGCCACCGCTATCGTCGCTGTGTAGAACCCTAGCTCACCATTTTCTACCCAATCGATCGTGCTTCACCAACCGCATGAAGAACTCTAGCTCCCCATTTTTGGCTTCGCTCACTCAATTTTCTTCCTCACTCAATTTCCCCAATTTGTTGGCTGATAGCGATGTGGTTTGAGTTTTTTGGTTCTCCATTTTAATCCCATCACAAGTTTTTTGTTTTTAGATTTAAACATTTTAACAAGCTTTTTTTAAAAAAAAATAAATTATCCATGTCAGCATTTGGAAAAAGACATAGGTGGCAACAATTAACACCAAGATAACCACCATTTTTTCCCCAAGTGTTTTGTATGACTTTTGCTTCAAAATGGTAACCACGTGTGTATTTTTACTCCCAAAAAAGCTCATAATGCTGGGCGCTCACAAGGGTAAAGTACATGTGTATTTTTGCTCATTTACCCATAAAAAAAAAACTTACAACATTACTCACATAAACTTCCTTATGAAAATGGTCATAGAAAGGTAAAAAAATAGTCGTTAAAAGTGTTTTCTATAACAATGGCCGTACTGCTTGTAATGCAAATTAAAAGCTATTTTGTTAGCCAAAATTTAGCACAAGCTATTATTGATACTAAACTGTTGGCCGTAGAAAGGTGCGAAATTAAAGTATTTCATATCAAAGCGAATGAAATTATTAAGCAATAAAATTATAATAAAAAAAATTATATAAATCTATTTTGATATTTTGATAGAATAAATATCTTTTAAATTTTATTAAATAAAATTTTAGATTTTTATATAAAAAATAATAATTATTGTTTTAAAAATTTTCATTTAATTTAATTGTAGAAATCTTTTAGTTTAAAATAGTGTAAATTTTAAAAAAAAATGTTTGCAATTTCATAAAGAGTGGAGGTGCAATTTTAACAATAATGTTTTATGTCATGAGTATCTGCCACAATAAAGTTTTCAAGAGTGCTGATAGGTGTTAAAACAACCATAAAATATGGGCTTGTTTGGAATACCGATGGGTAAAATGACTTATGGAAAAGTCCGATTGGGTAAAAGTCATATTGTGAAATGTGATTTATGTTTGGATTGATGGTTGCATAAGTAGCTTATGGAAAAGTTCGATTGGGTAAAACTTATTTGGAATGACTTATGGATAAGTGACTTTTGAGATAATTATAAGAAAAAAATTAAAATCAAAATTACCAAAAATATGAAAATGCTAAATTAAAAAATTTGGCAATGCTAAAATACATAATTTGATCAAATAAATATTATATAAGTAACTAGGAAATTAGGCCCGGTACAATTTATGATCTAATTGTGTCATGAATCTGATTCATTTCAATTGAAAATGGTTGATTCATTTGGGTTGAAGATTCCACAGCAGAATTAGTAGAGGAAGACTCTTTATCTACACTAATACTCCCATTTTCAGCTTCCATGAAAGTAGCATGTAATTGAGAATTGCTCTTAATAAACACAAAATAAACATACTAGATCGACGAGCAGAAAAATTGAAGCCCGGATCCATACTCCAAGCTCGACCTCGGTTGTTCACACCAAATCCGCCACATCAAACCACCGGAGAGAGAGAGAGAGAGAGAGAGAGAGAGGAGAAATATGAGACAAGTTTAAGGATTGTGAAATATGAGACAAATCTGACTTCGAGTGGAGAAGAAATGGGCTGAGGTTGTTCGCTTAAGTGCTCTGCTTCAAGTTTGAGCTAAGGTTGTTCGCTTAAATGCTTTGCTTCAAGGTTGTTTGCTGAGGCAGGTCGTTGAGAAATTAAATGAGTTCGCTTAAATGCTATGCTTCAAGTTCTCAGGCAGGTAGTTGAATTAAATGAGAAGAAGATTTACTGAAGCTCGCTCAGGCCAGGCCAGTCCAGTAACGGATATAAATATTTGCACAGTGGGCATTTGGAGAAGACCGACAGATAAAGCCATGCATAAGGAGCTTTTCAAATAAGCTCAGTTTCACCCATAAGCTCGATTGGCAATCGATTTCATCCAAACAAAAAATTAGAAGAAAAATCCATAAGCCCATTTGAAAAGCTCTATAAGCTCCAAAAGCCTCTCAAATAAGATGTACCAAACAAGCCCAATAAATTGAGATAATTTTACCAAAGTACGTTACTCTAGTTTAGTCGGGTCCCACATGATGCTTTTTTGTTGTTGTTGTTGTTGAAATAATTGCTTCTTCCTTTGTCTCTCTCTTTTTCAAACCTTTTCAGTTTTCCTAGAAACTTTCACTTCTCCCTCTACCACACGCACCTCGCATGTCTCTTCCCCCACCACATAGGAAGCACAAGCTTGGATACTAGGTTCTACTCCAACATAGAAAGAATATAACATGAATTGAAATTTTGTTCAAAAGAAAACTTTATTATACACTTTAGTAAAATACTACACTTAAAATGCTCAATTTTACATATTTAAAGGAACAACAACAAAAAAACCTTTTCTCATTAGATGAAGTTGGCTACAGTAATCACACGACGTTACTGTACTCTATCAAAAACTAGATATTTAGATAGATTATTAACCAAAAGATCATGCTCTATAACCTCATTGAGTGTTTATTTTGGTCTTCTTCTGCCTCTCTTTATATGACTCCATATTGCTTGATCAAACATCCTCACCAACTCACTCAATAATGGCTTTGTTTGAGTGTGTCCAAACAACTTCAAACGACTTTCTACCATTTTCTTTTCCTTATATTTTATCTTTGAGGTTGTTCTTGATTGCTATATTTAGCAACTTTAGGTCAATAATTTTTATTGGGCTTTGTTAAGACTATAGGTGTAATTGGGTTGGAGTGGAACTCCAAGCCCAATCATAACTGGCGTCATATTTGGATAATTAGTATGAAATTAGTTTTTCCACTAATAGGCCCAAACATGTTAGAAGGCCTAATGGGATTTTGAGTCAATTTGAATTTGGAATTTAAATATTAAATTTAAAATAATAATTTAAATTCAAATTTTAAATTCAAGAGGTTATGTAATAAAGGATAATTGTGAATTATCCAAAATAATATCCAATAAATATTAGATAAAGATCCAATAGAGATTGAATAGATATCTAGTAAAGATTAGATAAAGATCCAATAAATATTGGATAGATGTATAATAAATATTAGATAAAGATCCAATAAAGATTGGATAAAGATTAATAAATATTTGATAAGATCCAATAAAGATTGGATAGAGATTGGGCTTTTCTAGTTGGACTGTGACTTTCTTTTAAAGCACTAAAATTAGGGTTAAACCCTAATTTAAGTGGCTGATTTTTTAGCGCCATTTTTTAAAACATTTTTCAAGAAAGAAAACACACACATACAATTTTCAAAAAGGTTGTGTTCTTGTTCAAGAGAAAGAGGTGTTATCTCCAATCTTTCAATCTTGCGTCTCACCTAATCTCAAGACACCATCACCGTCTTGAGAAAAGAAGATCCAAAGAATTGAAGCCTATGCCTTGCAGTCACCTAGCAAGCATCCAAGAAGAATGAGGAGTCAAGGAGAAGGTGTTCTCATTACAATCAAGAGGTAGCTATGTTGATTAATGTTGGTCGATTTCCTTGATGGCAAGTGAACCAGTCGAACAAGTAATAAAGTGTAAGTAGAGTATCGTCCCACAGAGACTGAGATATTGAGAAGTGGCGCTCAACTGCTGTAATAGTTTCGTGAACAGAAAGTAAAATCTAATTGGGTTGGAGGTTTTTGTGATTACGCTAAATAAAAAGAAAGTAAACAGGGTGTTGAAGTCGTAAGAAGAAATCAGTAGGAGAATAGGCTGGACTCGGAATCATTCTTAGCATATCAATCCCCCAGTTGCTTCACACATTGCTATAGCATTTATACTGCATAGCTTCCGTAATGCTACAGCATAGATGCTATTTACACTGCTATTCAGCTAACCCACCACTATAGTCTATCAAAGCTTCCGTGTCCGATACATGTAATACTAACTTTACTTCTCCCATATGCCTATGGAAATTTTCTAGTTAGATCAACATTATAAAGCAAGGTGTTATGGTTATGAGCGGTAGACCCATTCCTAAAGCCTACAATAATAGGTCAAGTCTTGCACCACCCGCCTAGCAATCATTTGTTTCTCGAGGTCTAACCCCAACTCCTTTCCGAAGCGAGGCCAATAATCTGGCCCTTAGCTTCCACTAATCGACAAGAATTTAAATTCACTGATAAGCAAACTGAATTTATTTAATTAAGAACTAGCAATTGGGTTCATTCCAAACTTAAGAAATCATCATCGCTCAGCCATAGGAAATTTAGTTCATGACTGACGAGAGAAACACAAAACAGATAACAAAAAAATAACCCATGATCAAAATATTAAAATGAAAGAAAATAGAAAGTTTGACGAAGTTTCCGACGGCGTGGAAAAAGCCCTGTCACGTCACCACTTCACGTCTTCTTCTCTCCGTCTCACTGCAAGGAAGGATGCTGGGTTCTCTTGAGGGTTTCATGCCTTGTGAATTCTCCCTATCTTCTTCCAAGTCTGGCCGGATATGAATGGGATTAGGCTTTCAGCGACTCGACGACCTCCTTAGGGTTGGCTTGCTGTTTCCTTATATAATTAGGCTTTCTTGCGGCGGAAGTTCCAGCAAGCTGGGCCTTCCTAATCTGTCGAGGTCCGATCGTATCTATCTTCCAATTTGTAATAGATTGATTCTGCTGATCCTGCGGGATTCTTTAAATCTTTTAGTTCCGATCCTCTGCATCTTCTATTTCAATACATCAGCAATCTACTTTTTATCCTCGATCTGCACTATACTTCCTGAAACAATCTTGACAAAAGATCAGAATATATGTTGCATAGCACTGTGTCACTTACTATGCTATAGCTTCAGGGATGCATTGTATTGCACTTCGATAAGGTTGTCCTGATGCTATAGCACAACATCAGCTATGTTATGTGACTTTCTCAAAAAACCTCACAAGTTGCTTCTTTCTTAGCACATGTTTAGGATGTAAACAGAATTCACCCT
Source organism: Acacia melanoxylon (assembly GCA_019022615.1). Lineage (NCBI taxonomy): Eukaryota > Viridiplantae > Streptophyta > Magnoliopsida > Fabales > Fabaceae > Acacia > Acacia melanoxylon. The sequence goes on from JAFJYJ010000002.1 coordinate 2,373,039, forward strand.
TAAGTTCCCTGTGTAATGAATAAATGCCTTTTTGCTAGGATTACATGCACTTAAGATCATATTCACCATACAACTCAGTCATAAAATACAGGTAAAACATGGCATAAATCATGCTCTTCAATTAACATTAGAGGACGTCATATACTTTAAGGTCTTCATGTAATCAAAGGTAATTATAAAACCTTTATGTGTTTTAACAAGTAAATCCTAAACATATCATATTTATGATATTAATATCTCATGAATACCGTAAAGAGTTAGGAGTTCTCATGAGTACTATAAATAGTTACAGGTTATAACTTATAAGTACCATAAAAAGTTATGGATTATAACTCATGAGAAATATAATGATATATTTATGAAAATTATGTAATGATAACTCATGAGTACCGTAAAGAGTTACGGGGATTCATAACTCATGACAATCATAAGGAGTTATGGGTTCCACAATGATTAACAAAGAAAATGGAGATTATTATTATAACTCATAAGCACCATAAAAAATTATGGGTTCTCATGAGTACCGTAAAGAGTTATAGGTTCTCATAAGCACCGTAAAAGAGTTACGAGTAAATAAATGGTAAAGAAAACCAATATGGGATAACTCATGACTACCGTAAAGAGTTACAAGTTATAACTGTTAATTTTCTATGTGTTTTGATTATAACTAACAATTGTAAATAAAAAAAAATATAGTTAATGATTCAACTCAAAATGTTGTTATCTTGATTAAAGTTGAATCAGTAACAATCTTCAACTTGCTGTCAAATTGACTCACGTTTAATGTTATCAGACTCGAGTAAAGCCTTTTGAATACTCAGTCAAATATGCTTAAACTTTGACTGACTCGAGTTACACTCTGGTGACTCGAGTTGAAGACATTTGTAAAATATTTTATGAAAATCATTAACTCAAGTGAACCTTGAATGCCTCGAGTTAAGTTTTGTGAACTTAAATTTATTTTTCAAAATACAAAAGTACTAACTCGACTCAGTGTTCCTTGACTTGAGTATAACTTTGAAACTTATTTTTCAAAGTGTATTTTGATAACTTGAGCCATCACTTAATGACTGGAGTTAGCTCGATGTTCAAATCATTTTCAAAAGCTATCTCGAAGAACATATGTGAAAATGATACTTGACTCGAGTGAATTATAAGTGACTCGAGTCATGCACTCGAAGTGAACATTTTTAGACTCGAGCTAAGTTCATAAAGAGACATCTTCATTCAACTTCAAACATATTTTCAAAGATGTAACTATGACTCGAGTATAGAATGGCCAACTCGAGTTAGCTTGAAAATCAACTCGAGTTAAGCTATCTTTGTTTTGCAAATCATCGTGTCCGTAAATCTTAAATCTTTGCTTGTGATTTGATTACTTCTTATCATCACTCATTATTATTCCTAACTATCATTAATTAGTTTGTTAATGAGTTTCAGATAATTAGATGAAGGATTAACTGCATATTAATAAAAAAAATTGATTACACCAGTTGCATTAAATGTGGTTCCAGAAAACGAAGCACGAATTTGGGTAATGTCTCGAACATTTTCAAAGGCATTAATGGTTTCTTTTCCTTATTAAACACCAGATCATCCAACGGGAAGAACAGAAGGAATGTCAATGTGGCGAATGACGGCACACATTTACATAATCGAAGCCTGTGAGTAATGAATGAACATTAACGCTCAATGGCTACATTCAATACTCTTAATGGATCATTGAAGGCTTCCAATGGTCATTTAATTCCCTCACCAAATATAAGCAAAGTATTCATTACGATTCAACCACCGGAAACACAAACGCACAAACAAACTATTCACTTTTTCTATTTCAATCATTGTATAAATCTTCGGATATCTAATCTTCAGTGTTTATCTATCTATTCTTTTAGAGAGTTCAATTATATTCATCTTTTCTGTAAATATACTCAAGGTAGTAGGACCTTGAGATTGGGTTATTGATTACAACTTGTAAGGGGAAGTGAATCCTAGTGAAAGGATTACTTCGAGTACAGAGTTTGTAATCTTTTGAAGAGATGGTGAAATATCCCAGAGAGTCTAGGGACTGGACGTAGGTCAAGAGTTGAGACTGAACTAGTATAAATTTCTTGTGTCAAGTTTTCTCCTTCTCTACTCTGTTCATCTTTGTTTTAGAAGTGAGTTTTAGGACTAATCGATAAAAAAAAAAAATCACCCAATTGACCCCCCTTTTAGATGATATTTCACCTTTCAATGACTCATGAGCACCGTAAAGTGTTACGAGTTATAACTCATGAGCAATATATCCATTTTCATGTGATAATATTTTGTTTTGTTATTCAACCTCATGAGCATGTTGCTTGAACGTCAGGCAACACCTCAATTTTAACCAACACCCATGTATCCTAAGATTATTGACTCTAAATTGAACTAGACCAATTATAATGATTGGAACAAAAATATTCGAGTTTACCTCTTAGGTGTTGAGAAGGAAGCCCATTTAACCCAAGATCCTCCTTTTAGTGATAATGAGAAAAGTTTGGCTTAGTCTAGAGTGAATGCTCATCTCTTTTTCCAAATATGGAACTATATTGAACCACAGATTCTATCTTTCGTTAGTCACTGCAACACTATGAAGGAAATTATAACTTATCTTGAATTTATGTTCTCTGGTAAAGGGAATTTCACTCGAATTCATGAAGTGTGTAAAGGTTTATATCACTCTCAGCAACAAGGTCGTCCCTTGAAGGATTTCTTCTTGGACTTTAAGAGGTTGTATGAAGAGGTGAAGGTACCTATGTCTCCTCAGGTGGATCTTCAAACCCGTAACAAGAATCTGGAGTTTCAGGCTATCATCAGTTTCCTTGAAGCTCTTGACCCATCTTATGACACTATCCAATCTCATATTATATCAAGTCAGGAGCTTCCATCTCTTGAAGATGTGTTCTCACGGGTTCTTCGTGTTGATAGTTTGGTTCATCCATCTGCTGATTCGAGTGCCAGTTCTTTGGCTGGGTGTGGCCCCTTTGAAAACAAGAATTATAGATCCAAACAAGGCACTAGTGTTCCACACCTAACTTCTAGCAGTATTATTTGCAATTATTGCAAGGAACCTTATCACATTAAGAAAAATTATCGTAAATTTCAGAATAAATAGCAATGAGATCAGCAACATGGTTTTCTCATATTGCTTAGACACCTGATCAGTGTGATTTTGATCCATCATTTGCAAGGGCACTTGCTACAGGTACTTTGTCTTCTGACCCATCATTGATTCTGATGCCACCGACCACATGATAGGTAACCATCATTTATTTTCATCGTATGCCCCCTATGCCAACCCATCCTTCATATCCGTCGCCAATGGTTCCCCAGTCCAAGTACCTAGATCAGGCATTGTTATGCCACTACATCTATTTTACTCTTTTCAGTTCTTAATGTTCTTGATCTATCGTTTAATCTTTTCTCTCCAAGAAAATTGACTTGTCATTTGAACTGTTTTATCTCACTATACCATGACCATTGTTTAATTCATGATCTTTCGACGAAACAGATTATTGGTAGAGGCTATGCATCTAGTAGACATTACATCCTTGATGATAAGGTATTGTATTCTGTTACTTGTTCTTGTAGGTCGTCCCCCTTTAAAGTCCATTGTAGTCTTGGTCATGTGTCTCTTTCGTCCCTTAAACGGCTATATTGTCAATTTTCGTCTGTGTCTACTCTAGATTGTGAGTCGTATTAGTTTTTCAAACACCATCGTGTTCATTTGGCACCTTGAGTCAATAGACAAGTTGTGTCCTCCTTTAAGTTAATTCATTTTGATGTTTGGGGTCCTTGTTCAGTTTTGTATCAGACTGGTTATCAATACTTTGTCACTTTTGTTGATGGTTTTTCCCGAACCACTTGGCTTTACTTAATGAAACAATGTTCTGAATTGTTTACTTATTTTTCATAATTTTTATGCTAAGATTCACAACTAGTTTCATACTCCTGTGAAAATCCTTCGCGACGATAATGTGAAAGAATATTTTTCCAACCCATTCACCGATTATATGCATAATCATGGCATTCTTCACCAATCCTCTTGTGTTGATACACCTGCTCAAAATGGTATTGCTGAAAGAGAGAACCGCCATCTATTAGAAACTGTCCGAGCTCTCATGTTTCACTCATGTGTCCCTAAATCCTTTTGGGAAGATGTTGTGTCTACTGCTTATTTCCTCATTAATCGCATGCCTTCGGCTATCCTTAGTGGTGAAGTTCCATATTCCATTTTGTTTTCCACCACTAAGCGGTTTCCTGTTGATCCCAAAAATTTTGGCCTTATCTGCTTTGTTTGGGATGTCCTTCTAGGTATTAGTAAACTTGATCCCAAGTCCTTAAGGTTTGTCTTTCTTGGTTATTCTCAATTGCATAAAGGCTACCAGTGTTACTCTCCGATCTCCGTCGTTATCTTGTGTCCACTTATATGACCTTTCATGAGTCTTCTCCTTTCTTCAAGCCTTCAATATTATTTGAGTCTTCCTCTGTCATTGATGATCCTGATGATCTTCTAGTTTATTGTGTCCCTATCTCACTAGTCCAGGGTGTTATTCCAAAACCTGATATCATCGATGATGTTGATATTGCTACTTATCTACCTTTGCCATTAACTGCTTGTCCAACAAATTTAGTTCTTGTCTCCCTGGTTCCTGATCCTATGTCCCTAAATCCTACCATTCCTTTCCCTGACCCTGTTGTACCTGATTCTGCTGTTGACCCATCTGATGACCTACCTATTGCCCTCTACAAAGGTACCCATCCTCATTATCCTCCCCAGAGATATTCTGATTGTACCTATATTATCTCCTATTTTGTGTCCTACCAGTGTTTGTCCCATGTTTTCTCTTCCCTTGTGGCCACCTTTGAGTCCATCTCTACCCCTACTACCCCTACCAAGCCTTAACTCACCCTGGTTGGCGTGCAATGATAAAAGAAGAAATGATGGCCCTTGAGACGGCTGGTACCTGGACACTTATTGATCTACCTTTTGGGAAGAAGCCCATTGGTTGTAAATGGGTGTTTGTTGTTAAGACTAAGGTTGATAGTTCCTTGAAATGGTTGAAAGCTCGGCTTGTTGCAAAAGGGTGTGCTCAAACTTATGGCATTGACTATTCCGAGACTTTCTCCCTTGTGGCTAAGCTCACTTCCATTCGTGTCCTTGACTCTTTGGCTGCCACATATCATTGAGATTTACATTAGTTGGATGTTAAGAATGCATTTTTGAATAGTGATCTTCTTGAGGAAGTTTATATGGAGCAACCACCTAGGTTTGTTGCTTAGAGGGAGTATTGGAAAGTATACTATCTCCGAAAGTCATTGTATGGTCTGAAGCAAAGTCTTGTGCCTAGTTAGATAGGTTTTGAGGTATGGTCAAAAAGTTCAGTTTACGCCAAAATAAGTGTGATCACTCGTGTTCTATCGCGAGACATGATTTTTCTAGTAGTGTATGTTGATGATATTGTGATTACTGGGAGTAACTGTTGGTCGATTTCCTTGATGGCAAGTAAACCAGTCGAACAAGTAATAAAGTGAAAGTAGAGTATCGTCCCACAGAGACTGAGATACCGAAGAGTGATGCTCAATTGCTATGATAGTTGCAATCAGAAAGTAAATGTAATTGGTTTGAGAGGTTTTTGATGATTACGCTAATAACAGAAATAAACAAAGTAAATTTAAGAAGATATCGATAAGAAGTTAGACTGAACTCGGACTCCTCCTTAAGTGCATAATTCCCCCAGTTGTTCTACCCATTGCTAGAGCATCTATACTGCACAGCTTCCGCAATTGCTACAGCATAGCTACTAACTACAAAGCTATTCGATTAACCCACCGCTATGATCTATCGAAGCTTCCACATCCGATACATATGATATTAACTATACTCCTTCCATATTCCTATGGAAACTTTCTAGTTTTTATATGCATTATACTTAGGGTGTACTGGTTATGAGAGGTAGACCCATTCCTGAAGCCTACAATAAATAGGTCAAGCCTTGCACTGGCTGCCTAGCAAATACTGTTTCTCAGAGGTCTAGCCTCAACTCCTTGCTAGTAAGCCGAGACCATAGGTCTAGCCTTTAGATCCCTCTAATCGACTAGTAGTTAACTCACTGATAAGCAAACCGAATCTATTAAATTAAGAACTTGCAACTGGGTTCATACACGCTTAAGAATTCATCCTCGTTCAGCCATCAGAAAGTTAGTTCATGACTGACGAAGGAAACACAAAACAGATAGTAACAGATTGACTCATGATCTAACTACTGGAATTAAACTAATGAAAATAGAAAGCTTAATGGCGTTCCGACGGCGTGGACGAAGCCCTGTCACGTCACCACTCCATGTCTTCTTCCCTCCGTCTTACTGTGAGGGAGGATGCTGGGTTATCCTAGAATTCTCGTGCTAGTGAAGTCTCTCACTCTTCTTTTGAGTCGGCTGAATGTGAAATCTCGTGTTGGCTCTGTGCGACTCTCCTCTAGGGTTGTCCTGCTGTTTCCTTTTATATTCAAACTTTCGTGTGACGCAAGTTAAGCTAGCTGAGCTTTCCAAATCTGTCAAGATCTATCGCATCTTCTGTTTGTAGATTGATCCTGCGGGATTCTTCAAATCTTTCCGTTTTGATCCTCCACAATCTACTTGTTGATCTCGATCTTTTATTTCTATTCCTGAAATCAGCTAGATAAAAGGGTCAGAAAATATGCCGCATAGCATTGCGTCCTTTACTTTGCTATAGCTTTTGTAATACTTTTTTTTGCCTTTCGAGTTGTGGTCGGAATGCTATAGCATCGTATTAGCTTTGCTATACGTTCTTTAAAACAATGTAATTTGCTCTTCTTAGCACATGTTCAGGATGTAAATGGTTTCCATCCTTCAGTTCCCTATATCATGAATATATGCCTTTTTGCTTGGATTGTTTGCAGTTTAAGCTTTCTTTCACCATTCAATTCGGTCATGAAATACAGGGAAAACATGGTATAATTTGTGCTCATCAGTAACATCTCTAAAATCTCGGAACTTAAGGTCTTCCTTAACTCCTACTTCTATACAAAAGAATTAGGTTCATTAAAATACTTCCTTGGTATTGAGGTTTTGAGAAGCAAGATAGGCATCCTTTTGACTTAGAGTAAGTATGTTCTCGATCTGTTAAAGGAGACTAGAAAGCTTGGAGCTGCACCAAGCAGCATTCCTACGATTCTGAATCCGCTCCTGCATATTAATGATAGCATGTTTGATGAACTTTTTGACGACTTGAAAAAGAAGATTGATCCAAAGAAACTAAAGCCATTTGCATCTCCTAAGAGATATAGAAGACTCATTGGGAAGGTGAATTATTTGACAGTAACTCGCCCTAATATAATGTTCTCGGTTATTATACTTAGCCAATTCATGGCATCTCCAACATGACATAGTGGGAAGCCTTAGAGCATATCTTGCATTATTTGAAAGGTTTTCCAGGTCGTGGCATCCTCTAAACAGATTATGGGCACACTAAAGTCTAGTGTTTCTGTGATACGGATCATGCAGGATCTAAGGCCACAAAATAGTCCACTACAGGTTACTGTGTGTTTGATGCTGGAAACTTGATATCTTTGAGAAGTAAGAAGTAAGGTGTTGTGTCAAAATCAAGTGCAAAAGCAGAATATAGAGCCATGTCACAATCAGTACAAAAAATTGTGTGGGTATTTCAATCATGAAGAAAATTGGCATCGTCACGACATTACTTGCGAAACTCTAGTGTAACAATAAAGCAGCACTCCATGTAGCATCGAACTCTGTGTTCCATAAGTGTAAGAAGCATATTAAAATCAACTGTCACTTTATTCGTGACAAGATCAAAGAAAATGTTGTATCTTCAGGGCACGTGCGATCAAACGACCAACTGTCAGATCTTTTGACGAAAGCCTTAAATGGGACACGGGTTAAGTATCCTTTTAACAAGTTGGGCATGATCAATATATATGCTCCAACTTGAGGGGGAGTGTCAGGAAATATATTGTAATTAATATATAGGGTAAATGTGCAAAATTACCTATGAGATTTTAGTCAAAGTGCACCTAGTGCCATATGCTTTTTGGAGGGGCAAAAATACCCATAAACTTATCAAATCAGAGCGAAAATCCCAGATCTTTTAAATGAGGCTAACGTCTGTTAAATAAAGAGTAAAATTACGAAAACACCCCAACCCGAAAAAAAAAACCGAGAGGGAGCCATAGTTGTCTAGAAAATGCAAGCCTTTGTCGTCTCCAACCCCCATTCTACTAAGACGAAGCAAATCGTGGAGCACTGATGCGAGGTGTGAGTAGAGCAGGTAAACATAAAAATCAATGACTAAGCACCCAAAAAAAAACTGAAGCATTTTGTGTTCAACAAATAGAACACGCTTGTCTAAAAACAAGGTAAGGCAAATCATGAATCAAAATATCAAATAGTAGTAAAAAGACAACAATGGGTTCAATACAGACAATGCATGCAAACCAGAGGTACCAAAATTCTTCCACAGAACGAATAACGAGCAAATCCTATCCCATATCAAGTGGAAAAAAGAAGAAGAACATATTGCAGTTTGAGAGAATTTATAAAGTGGAAACTAACTGCGACTAAGGAAATCAGAACAACTAATCGAAGATGGAATTCGTGGTGCAGAACAACAAATCAAGTAAAGCCAAAGAATTCTGAAAGTTTTGTAGCTCCTAGATCATATTCAAGGACAAGTGGAACACGAGCTAAGAAATCAAAGAGAGGGGGGTCTCTTGTCTTTAAGGAAGAAGAAGTTGATATGCCACTCGATAAGGACGAAGACGGCGATTTTGATGACGATGGTGGCAGACTTTGATTTGGAGGCAAAGGTGAATTTGAGCCTGACAGAAGAGGCTACGAGATGCGACTCGGTGGAGTGGACGGTAGAGGAGGCGGCGCCGAAGATTTCGGTGGTGGTAAGGTTGATAGAAGGGAAAGAGAAGGAGGGCTCGGGGAAGGTAGAGTTGGGGTCGCTAGAGGAGGAGGCGTCGCACAGATCAAGGTTGGGAGGAGGGTCAAATTAGATTGAGCTTGGGAGGTGTCGCAGATCAAATCGAGCTTTTTGGGACGGGGTTGCAAATCAAGGGGTTGGGAGGAGGGTCAAGATCGGATCGAGCTTGTTTTGGGGGTCAGATCGAGCTTTGTTTGGGAGGTTTGTGTTATGTTTTTTTTTTAAATTAGGGGTATTTTGGTATTTTCATGAAAATAGTGTGGGACCCACCACAAAAAGTAATGCATGTTAAGCTAAATTGACGGTGATGGTATTTTTGCCCTACTTTTGAAAATTCATGTGTAGTTTTGCATCTAAAAAAAGTATTTGGTGTTGGGCGCTCCTCAGAATAAAACACGTGTATTTTTGCAACTTTATCCTAATATATAATCAATTAGTATCCCCATCAATCAGAGATTATAGGAGATCATCATTAAGAGCCACTATCAATGATGCCTCCTCTCTTGTATAAATACATATAGTCTATACATGAATAGATAGAACTTTCAGACAATTTGATTACAAGCTTAAAATTGATCATCGTTTGCTTATAATTCTTGTCTCTACATACTGAAAATTACGTGTAGCAAATTCAATAGGGAATACGACCTCTGGTCCTAAATATAGGACATATTTTGTAGTATAATCTACACTATAAACTATATCTTATATTTAGGACCGAAGGAGTACAATTTTCCAAATTAATTATGAGCCTGTTTAGGAAAGCATCATAAGCCAAAAAAAAAAACCATCAAAAGTGAAAACTTGTTTTTTGGTGTTTGGGAAAGTTTCACCATGTGATGGGCTTCAAGGGATGAAGCCACTTCTAGGCTAAAGCAACTGATCCAAACTTCTAATCCCATCAGATCCCATCACAGTAGTTTAGGCCTTTTATTTTTAATTTTTTATCCTAAATAATCACATTATATATATATATATATGTAATTCATGTCATTTTCAGTCATTTTCCATCTCAACTACTTTTCAAAAGCTATGTCAAACAGGTCCTCATCAGGAAAAAAAGTCACTTCTGCCACCACTATCCCAAACATAAATCACATCAGAAAAAGTCCAGCAGAAAAAAGCCAGGGTCCACATTAGGTGCTTATTAGGTGCTAATACCTCTAATTAGAGGTATTAGCATATTTTTTAATTTTTTTAATTTTTTTAATATATTGTATTTATTTAGATTTAAATTATATCTTTGCTTTTGAGATTTTTTTTTGTACCCGATATCTCAAATTAATTAATTTTAATAATCTTTGGTGTTACGGACAAATGCGAACTGAAAATTAATTAATTTGAGATCGGGTGCAAAAAAATCTCGAGAAAAAGCATCTAATTTAAATCTAAATAAATATAATATATAAAAAAATTAAAAGAAAATTAAAAAAATATGCTAATACCTTTAATTAGAGGTATTAAGACCTAATATAAGACATAACTATAAAGACCTAATGTGGATTCAAAAAGCCATAAGGAAAAGTCCATTAGAAACAAAAGTTACTTCTACCACCACTCAAATGGGCCCTTGTCTGTGACTTGTTAGTCATAAGATTCATAAATCTATCTTCAATTTTTGAAGTGTCAGCCTTGCAAGGTTAATTTTTTAAGTTGCAGCCGAATCTTGCAAAGTTTCTGATTCTGCACACACGGTCCACTGTTTTCTTCTGATAGCTAAACTCTCCTGTAAATGGGGAAGAGAAGTGTCGATTATTTGGGAAATTGGAAAGTATCAATGCATTGAGTGGGATAAAGCAGAAAAGAGACAGTACGACAAATGAAAAGAATGGGAAACATTGTGTGTATTTCCTTATTTCAAAAATCTATGCACAGTGCTTTTACATTATATTGGAACCAGATCCTATGACGTATTGCCAAATATATTGTGAGGGAAGAATCTAGAAATTTTTTTTCACCCAATATCTCAAATTAATTAATTTTCAGTTCTGCATACATAAATATTTGTCTGGCTGCTATTCATATGTATCAACCAAAAAATAATTAATTTGGGCTTAAAAAAAAAATTGGGAAAAGAACTTGATATAATTTTAAATTAAACTAAATAAAAGATATAAAAAAATTAAAATAAATAAAATAAAATGTAATTGTTAATTAAGGACATCTGCAATTTGATCTTTGGAAGGGACGTGCAATATGTTGAGTAAACCTGCTGAGACCCTTTCACGAACAAAAAAATAATCAAGTGCTATGTGTTTGGCACGTGAGTGAAAACAAGATTTGCTGCAAGGTAACTTGCCCCAAGATTGTCACAGTAAAGAAAAGGAGCTTGAGGGAGATAAACGCAGAGTTCGGACAGTAGGTTTAGAAGCCATATAAGTTCACTGGTAGTAGTGGAATTGGCTATGCATTCAGCCTTAGTACTAGATTTTGCTAAAGATGGTAGTTTCTTGGAGCTCCAGGTGATTAAGTTTATTTGGGTAATTATAATAAAATTAAAGGGCTGTATTCATTTTTAAATAATTAATTTTGGTTAACCGTTCTTATGAATGGATGCTGTTGGGTGTGTAACACCTTCCCCACACACAATCAAATCCCGAACCCTGAACCCTATCTGGTTTTCATTGTTTTAAAAAGGTTTCCAAAATTAACCTATTTTAAAATCTTGGTGGCAATTCTATATTTTCCAAATTTCGAACGCTACAGCATAGTGACTTCACCGGTGAAGGTTTGAGAGTCAAGCTCCTTTAAGTAAAGTTTTAAAAATAAATGACTTTAATTTTTCTCTAATTTTTCCAATTATACACATTCAACAAGTTCACACCAAAACACTACAGAAGCATTAACAAGTTGAATTAGAATAGAGAAAATCCCTTTAAGGTTCCAAGGGACCCAAAAAAAGTCAATAAAGTCTTACAAAAAATTCTAATATCAAAAAAACCTCATTAACAACTCATTTAGTAGGTATATATATATATATATAACAATAGGAAAAATCTATAAGGTTCCAAAAAAAAGTCAATAAAGTCTTACACAAAAATTTAATATTTAACAACTCAACTATCTGCGATTTTTTAACAATTTCTTTGGGGACCTTTTTTAGTTAGAATTTCTGTGAAACTTTTGACATTTTCTTAATGCTCCCATTAGAATACGCAAAATTTTAGAATTCAAGTTAAGAATCATAGATATTATTGTATCCAAAATATTTGTTACATGTACTTTAAAGAGCATCATTCCTTGAAGCTTCAGTGAAATCCTACAAGTACCAACCTATTTACCAGAGAGAATCAAATTTGTTACAAAAAGCTAACTCGCAAGGCAAATCAATCTCAAGATTTTGAAACTGACAAAGGCGATTTGCTAGAACCTTCTGGTATAGATGCAGAATCAGAAGACTTCTTGGCGGTTTCATCAACTTCGGACTTCATTTCACCAAAACTTCTTTTCTTCAATGTCATGTTAGAATTCATATTCTCATCTTCTCTATCTTTCCCTTTACCTTTATGATCCTTTCTGTTATGAGGCTCCTTATCAGCTTGTGGTTCATCACTTGGGATAGGAAATAAAGGAGGCTCCTGGCCACTCAATCGGCAAAATACTCTTTCAACTGTTTCACTAATCTCTCTTCCCAGCCCACTATTGTCTAAAATTAGATCCCAAACTGATTTAGAGGCTTTCTCGAGTATTGGTGCTCTGCATGAAATGAGTAGGTATTAAAAGATAGCCAACAAAATACATGTATAAATTTCATCATATACTAAATAATACAGTATCCAAGAAAGAAAATGCAATGACAATGAATGATCAACATCTTGCCATTCAAAGAGTAACATGAGCAGCGAAATAAAAACCAAAATACTCTTCATATCCACAATACAAGTTCTTTTCTCCCAAATTTACTTGATCCAAAATACAAGTCCAGATTGATAACGATAGCTAGAACATGTAATGGTTCTTTCGAATTAAATATTATAAATAATTACTTCATTCAAAAACTGAGGTTTACTGGATGCAAATTTTATTTAATGCAAGTAAAATCAGTAAATGTGGACAGATCACATCCTGCATTGATGGTAATACCATATATTCTTTTTGGCCAAAATGGTAATAACATGAATGTCTTCTAATGTGAATAGATCTCCATGCGCAGCACTGAAACGACATCATTTCACTGCAGGCACAAAAAATAGTCTTTGACTAATTATTAAGAGGATGACAGAGTCATTGAGGTTGAGAAGGTGAAAGTGTGTGATGACCAGGGAGATGAGCACAATCTGTCGGAGAAGATTCAACCATCCAGCAGTACCTCTAGCTAAGTAGCATTCTTTTTCTCTATCAGTGTTGATTCAAGTAATAATAAGAGTACTATAAATCACTTGCTTACATTTACACATGTAGTATATCATGCTCATGTTATGCCTGGTTACTCTCACACATGGGAGCACAATATTTTGCAGTCAAGCAATGAGGGAGAAGAAAGGAAAGATAGTGAGAAGAAGAAAAACATGGAAAATAAATGGCTGAAGCACAAGATCAAAGGACCCTACTGAACCAACATAATCTCAATGCTAAGCAGAGCCTCCTTAGTAAGACATTGAGCACGAGACCCAGACGTGTCAACTAATATGTTGAGAATCCTACTTTCAAAAGATGCAAAAAAAATTTGTACAAAATCTATGCAGAGTAAGCAAAACCTATCCAAACTTTGTTAGGTAGAATGACTTTTCAGCAGCATTCTGAAAGCCAAATATTAATACTACTTGAAAAAGTGGCCTGGGAAAAAGCATTTACAGAAGTAAAAATGTTAAGGAACTAAGTCACTTACTCAAGTTCTTGACGAAGTGCATCAAACAGTTCTCTTTTGGTCTGTTTCTCAGCCCCAGGGGTATTAAGAACTTTACTCTGCTCAGCCATCTTGATAGTAGTACTCTTGAGTTCCTCCTGCCAAAGAAAAATGCATACATCCCATCACTGATTTAACAATTCATGCATAACATTTCAATTTTAACACTTGAGGACCATTAACCACTAGCCTTAAGATCAGACCAAATTCAGTGATAAATTCTATCATGCACTTAGATCCCATTAAAAGGCATTAAAACAATAAATGATTTCTCATCATTGGGTGGGGTGAGGCTGTGAGGGGAACAATCCAACGTCAATTGAATATTGCAAAACCAAGGAAAATATAAAAAGGAATTAAAAAAAAAACTTACATTAGCTTTGAGTTGATTGATGATCTTCAATCTGAGGGCATCAATTGTACCATCGTTCATCAACATCTCCAAAACATCTTCAGGAGTAATCACTGAGGACGAAGCCATGCCCTTCCCTGAGATTTATAAAATATTAATTAAATTCTGTTTTGAAAATTGCCAGGAAATTCAGCACTCAGACTATGTTTGGTACTTATGAATGAATTTTAAGAGAATGAGAATGGGAATGTGTCAATGAAATGCTAATATAATTTTTATTTGGTGTCTATAATGATCTTAGCAGAATACCACATTAAACGTATCCCTTGTCAAGGAAAAAGAAATACAAAAGATCTGGTCAAGACATGCACAGCCACCATTTACCACCCCTAGGACCATTGTGCACAGCAACTTTGTTGTTGATAGGGAGGGAGCAAATGACCAGAACTAGCAAAATGATCAATTAAAAAGGGAAAAAACAGAAACAACAACAGAAGCTGAATACCCATATCATACACCATGAACCATGAGAGAGAGTGATGGAGAAGGCAGCAACGACAATAGAAGAAGAGGAGAGTGATGGATGGAGATGAGGGACAAAGCTGGTGACTCTACGAGATTGGCGATGAAGATACAACCCTGGATCAGAATCACGGGATGGGTGATGGAGAGCTTGGAATCCGGATATGACATGGGGTGAAGGCCGTGACTTTCTTCAGTGTGAAGGTCATTTTGGTCACAATATTTTCATACCCAAAATGGACCTTCAATCTCATGGATCACTTGGGTTTTCTGATTTCCTCAAACTTGGGAATGAACCATTCCCTAGCAATGATATCTACCATGTATCAAATACACCAAATGGCCCATTTCTTGCTGCCAAACATGGCCATATTTTATTCCTAGCTTTTTGGCAATAGTATTTTAGGAGCACAAAATATAGAGGTGCAGGATATTTAACACAGTTCCTGAAATAGGATTAAAAAAAATTACTTTTTTGACGCAAAAACAAAATCACATAAAAAAATAATGCATTCATCTAAATTTATTGTATTACACTGAGCATAATCTTCTTCCAATACAAATAAATTTTTAATTCTTAAATTTATTCATAAAAATCTCTAAAATTACAAGTAATTGAAAGTGTTATTTTTAAACTGTATCAATGAATGCCAAAATGCAACTGGAAAGTGCTTGACCCCGTACCTAAATTTGCATTTATAACCAACATACTTTGCATTTATAACTTGAAAGTTGAAAGTAATGAAGGATATTCTATTTCGAACACCTTTCTCCTACAGCAGCAGGGATATACGCAAAGAAAACAAATCAAAACTACAAGAATTAAAAAACCAAACAGATCACAAAAAATGAGACAATGTCAAGACAGAAATACAAGTCACTCTACAAACAATCACAAAAAAATTCAATCAGATCACAAAGTGAGAAATTGTTAAGCAAAATTATAGGAACTACAGAACACAAACTCTGGAAAAGATGTGATCCCAAATCAAGAGACAAAGAACCACTTTCTTGTTTTTAGTCTTTGACTATTTTCCTCTATTTCTCTCTGATAATTTTAAAGGTTGCATTCTTTCAAACAAATTCAATCAATCAACCAATAAGCTCAGATCTACTACTCTGACTCTGATAAACACCAAAACTATGTAAACACAGCTAAGAAAACAAAGAAATCAACTTTTATCTTACTCGTTATTCATTTACACTTATGCTTCTAAATGAAACTCTGATTTACTCTAACTCGTTATTTGTTTACTATAGATTAAACGACTATCGAGAGCTTCTATGCCTGTAAGACTTGTATGGGAGCATTCATTTATTCAACAGTATTTGTTTAGTGGTGTATTACTTTTTCTGAAAAGTGCATTTGATGCTTCACGTAACAGCTAATGTGGATGAGAAAGGACTAGATCTTTTATCTAACAACTAATTACTCATAAAAACTATATATAAAAGCATCATTTAAGTCTAAGATAATGGTTTTATTATCATTAAGTGCTGGAACTATGATTTTGTACCAACTTCATTAAATCTAAGTCACTCTCCCATCTACCAACTTGAGCTTCACTGCACATCTACAAAACCTTGTGAGGTTTCTTATTTTGATCACTGGGTGATCTGATCTCTTTGTATATTGAGATACTCAAGATTAGTGGGAATCTTGAGGGAAAATATATGCTCCAAGTGTAAGGGAGAGAGATTAAAATGACCAAGAGGTGGTCAAGCTATTGTACAGAGGGTTTTGCTACAACCCAGTTGAATCTATCAAGTAAAATGGAAAATCTCAAGTGAGGAGGAAACAGCCAACTTTCCTTCTACTTTGAACTGGCTTTAAAAAGGTCAAGCATAACGAAGTTTTCTGGAAAGCTTTCCAATTGAAAAGTCATTGGAATCAACTAGCACATCAATAGCACACAAGGGTGAAGCGAGCTTCACTAAAGGAATATGAGTTCAAAGAAAGAGATTGTTGAAACAATTGTTCCATTGATGAGTGATCCAAGGGATTCATGAAGAGAAAAGTATGCATAAAAGAAAAGGAGTAAAGAAACAATAAAACTTTTGGAAAGAGAGTGAGCAAAGTGGATACAAGAGTAGACGGAAGGGAAGAAACAAACATGAAAGGTGATGAAGAGGATGACTCAAGAAGGAAAGAAGGATTAATGCAAAGACGTGCATGAGAAACAAAAGATAAGTGAAAATTTGACGACAGGATAAGATCAGAGGTTAGAAGGAGAAGAGCCAAAACAACTAGGTGGAAATGAACTATTCACATACATATTCTTGCTAAGTCATGACAGTATCAAATGTTTGTTCCTGGGAATTGGGAAACGCCCATGTTTTCAAGAATTACTTGGAAAAACTTCTGTAATAGATAGGGGAAAAAAACACAATTTTGTACAACGTCCAACCAAATGTAATAATGATTTACAAGAATAAGAATTATTTTTACTTTTAACTTTAAATTCCTGTCAGGCTTTCCATCCAAGGACCTTACTCTTGAATCAGGTAAACATGAATCCTAGAAACAGGAGAAAATATGAGCAGTTTCCTCACTGAGGCTTCTTATGTATTTGGTTGACAAAAGTCGAATTACTTGTATAGATGTAGAAACATCAGCACAGAAAAATTTATATATGGATGCTGTTGGCTTTTTTCACTCTCTAAGCTGGACTATTCCCTGGTCCTTAAAGTCTCGACAGAATTATTTCATTTGAGAGATTACTTTGTTTTTATTAGAGAATTTCATGTTTTGACCACCCTGCTTTGCAGAACCCAAATCAAATGTTACATTAGTATTGACAATCCAAGAAGCAAACGTTACAATTAGAAAACATATCAGAGACAAACCCACTTTACAAAAGAAACCAGACTTAGATATGGGGAGTGAGAGGGAGGGAGAGCCTACTAGAATGGAAGAAGCCACACGAGGGAGATTGAACTCTGATTCTCCGCAAATTTACGGACTTCGCCGAGCTATGCGAAGGAGTCGAGGTGTTGAGCTACGAAGATTGAAAAAACTACGAAGGGTCTGGCCAAGAACGAAGCAGCAGTGAACGGCGGTGACGGACAGAGGAGCACAACGATCAGAAGAGACCAGCGTTGTTTATCTGCGGAATTAGGGCAGAACTGAAGAAGATGAGGCGAGAGCAGTCGATGCAGGGGGAAACGGTACAAATTTTAAACGCTACAAATTCGTCAAAACCATAAATTTCACAAAAGTTTCTTCTCTTATAACTTGTTAAATTTATATTATTTAAGTTGTTTATTGATATTTTTTCCTTTCTCAAACTTATTTTTGGAAGACATTCCTTAAAAACAAATATTAGTAAAATTGTACATTATCCCTTTTCTTAATTCAAAAACAAAAAGGGAAAAACCATTTAAAGTGACTTGAAAAAGGAAAATTCGAGATCTCAACAGCAAATTGAATAAACAAGACAGATGACCACGTGGGATGCACCCAAAAAAACTAACGGTCAAATAAAAATGGTTTATTAAATAAATAAATTTCATTCAATTAATTATCCTACCAATTAGCTTCTTTATTT
This sequence comes from Acacia melanoxylon, assembly GCA_019022615.1. Taxonomy (NCBI): domain Eukaryota; kingdom Viridiplantae; phylum Streptophyta; class Magnoliopsida; order Fabales; family Fabaceae; genus Acacia; species Acacia melanoxylon. Next base: position 2,391,302 of record JAFJYJ010000002.1, read on the forward strand.
AATTGAAAATCTGATAAGTTTTGAAGGAACAGTGTTGAGACTCGTGCAAAAAAAAGAAAGAAAAGAAATCAGTCTTCAATTAATAATCTGAAGCTATTCAAATTTCTTCAAATTTGAAAGTGTAAGCTGATTGAGATATAATAGGAAATATCTTAAAATATAATATACATATATCTAATCATAAGATATGATATAATATAAGGTAAAGAGTAAAACTATATATATCTTTCACAAAGGGGGCGTCAACACCATATTTTTTTTTTTGGATCAAAAATATACACGTGATTAGAAAATAAGTGCAAAAGTCACATAGTCGTTAACATTTTACCTGACGGTGTTAATTTTGTGGTGAGGCCACACTATAATTCTGAAAATACCAAAATGCCCTAAAAAATCATCCTCCAAACGTCTGATTCTTCATTTTTTTTTTTTGAATTACAAGGCCCGGACTAATAACCTTGCAATTCTGAGGAAGCGGGATCAACCCACGACCTCCCACTCTTGAAAGACCCCATACCACTAGGCTACAAGGCCTTTGGTCTGATTCTTCATTCTTCGATCCAGAGTCCAGACACACGTTCTGCAAATGGTTTTTATTAAAAAAAAAAAAAAAAAAAAAAAAAAAAAAAAAAAAAAAAGATTAGGATTTGGGTTATCTCGTCTCGTTCCCCCTCTGTTATATCTTCAGTGATGCGTTTGTTGCCGCATCGATTCCATTTAAAAGCACTGTCACTGCAATTTCTTCAACTCTCGTCGTTGTTTCTGTTGTTGTTACTGAGCAGAGAAACAACTTTCTTGAACTTCCCCACAGCCTCCCCAGTCTCTACCATTAAGTTCCTGTGCTGAACTTGATCTTGGGGATGAGACAACAAGAAATTGCAGATAGACAAAAGCCCGTTTTCTATGACACACGGAGCCAAATTAGGAACTGTGATTGATTCATTTCATCAAATAATTGGTTTTTCAGAGTAAAATAGACAAAGAGATCGGACCAAATGGGTCTGCCAAAGTTGATTCAAACCACCAAATAGAGGTTGCGACATATCTACGCCCACTCGGTGCCCCCAATTTCAAGTGAAAAAAAAAAGGCACTAAAGCAGTGAGCACAAACCTTTGAAGGACTCGGTGCTTTCAAACCCTAGATTCTCCCACCATGGTTATGAGATTGAAGTGTGAAAGAGGACTTTGCCTGGCTGGAGAATTCACACTACGATGAGAATACAAAACCTCCAACTTTCAGTTTATTAAATTAAAAATTCTGCTCACTATCCGCCCAGGGAGAAGGAGAAGAAAAGACAATACAAAGGGATTGAATTGATAGCTTCTGAAAATTCTGTGTCAAGCTGTGATGGAAGCACTAGGAAGCCATTTGACAAATAAATATTCCCAGGGAGAACGATTGCAGAACGCGAGTGTGGATCGATGAATGAAGAATCAGGGGAGGGTGATTTTTTAGGGCATTTTGGTATTTTCAGAATTATAGTGTGGACCCCACTTGAAAAGTAAGATTTTAACGGCGGTGTGCGCGACTTTTTGACTTATTTTAACCACGCGTGTGTATTTTTCTTTCAAAAAAAAAACAAATGGTCTTTGAAGACTCCGGGGATAAAGTTCATGTGTATTTTTCTTTACCCTATAATATATCTATATCTAATATAATAAGATAATAACTACTTTAAATAATCTTAATAAACGCTTAATATATTCTCACACTCCCCCCTAAGTTGGATCATGGAAGTGAATCATGTCCAACTTGCTTATACAACTCTCAACTCCCTTAGCACCCATAATCGTCATCCACGTCAGTAGATTCTCTTTTGACAACCATGGCCGCCACGGTTGAGCTGGCAATTGATTGATTCATAGTTTGAAATGCGGCTAACATTTCCATGATTTTGTTTAGCCGGTCATTTTGAGATGATTTTTTGGAGCCTTCAGCTACATCATCTCTTTCTATGCATAGAAACAATGAGGAAAAATGACCCCCAATTTTTATTTTTATTTTGAAATTGTCAAATCTTGTATCAGGTATTTCCCAAAAAAAATAAGTTGTGAATTCTTTCAAGTCTTGTTGATTCTCTTATCAATTCTTGGTAACAAACTTGATTTGAGATTTTGCAATTTTAAAATTATTTGATATTATTTTCTATATAAATTATTGTGAAAAAAGAAAACGGAATAAAATCAACCAATAAGAATAATCATGTCGATGATGTGGGCATTATAGACTAATAAAAAAGAAGCTAGCACTATTGAATATATATTGATTCTTACAAATTTGAAATCTGAGAATTTTAGGCATTTTATCCCGCTATGCCTTACTTTTTTTAGTTTTTTTGGCTAAATTATATAAAACCCTCCTGAATTTTAAGTCAGCTACATATAACCTTCGTGACATTTTAAAATTTAAATTTAATCTCTTTAAATTCTTTATTTATAATATTAAACCACATGTTGTTACCTTTATCTTTTTAGTACATTTATTAAGATTTTTACTATCATTTGTCAATTAAAAGAGTTTTTTTATAACAAAAATTACAAGAATAACATTTAAAAAATACAAAAAATAAATGTTGAGCCTATGATTCAATAAAAAAAATTCATTGTTTATAAAGAATTAAGGGTTAGGATGTTATTTTAACAATGAAGTTTTTCACCATGAGCCTCTAGCACAAATAAGTTTTTAATGGTGCAAAAATAGGCATAATTTTGTAAAATGGTGCAATATCAGCAATTTTGTTAAATTTACTCAGAAGGAATTTTTATAAAGCTCAAGGGAGAACAAGTGGTCACCACATCAAAAAAGTAACGGACATTTTGGCAAGTTTAACGGAATTACTAAAATTGTACCGTTTAAAAAATTTTGCCTACTTTTACACTATTTAAAACTTAATTGTGCTAGATGTTTATAGTGAAAAACTTTATTGCTAAAATTGGGAGCATCTAGCGTCCTCTGCCGCTCTCATCCACTTTCGTCCTCTGCAACCATATTACGTCGTTTTTTACACAAAACAGTGACTTCATGCCTTTTTTTTCTTGTTTATAAATATTTCAGGTACTGTTGGGTATTAAAAAGATACTTGGGATCTTGGCCAAGTCGAAAAAATACTTCATGATCTTAAAAAAATAATTCAAGGTACTAATTGATACTAAAAATATACTTGAAGATACTGACTGGTACTGAAAAAAATATGTATAAAAAAAGTAATGGACATTTTGGCAAGTTTAACGGAATTACTAAAATTGTACCATTTTAAAAAAAAAAATTGCCTACTTTTGCACTATTTAAAACTTAATTGTGCTAGACGCTTATAATGAAAAACTTTATTGCTAAAATTGCAGGGAGCATCTAGCGTCCTCTGTCGCTCCCATCCACTTCCGTCCTCTGCAACCATATTGCGTCGTTTTTACGCAAAACAGTGACTTCATGCCTTTTTTTTTCTTCTTTATAAATATTTCAGGTACTGTTGGGTATTAAAAAGATCGGGATCTTGCCAGTCTTGCGAAAAAATACTTCATGATCTTAAAAAAATAATTCAAGGTACTAATTGATACTAAAAATATACTTGAAGATCCGATTTGATTGAAAAAAATAAGTATAAAAAAAGTAATGGACATTTTGGCAAGTTTAACGGAATTACTAAAATTGTACCGTTTAAAAAAAAAATTGCCTACTTTTGCACTATTTAAAACTTAATTGTGCTAGATGTTTATAGTGAAAAACTTTATTGCTAAAATTGCAGGGAGCATCTAGCGTCCTCTGCCGCTCTCATCCACTTTCGTCCTCTGCAACCATATTACGTCGTTTTTTACACAAAACAGTGACTTCATGCCTTTTTTTTCTTGTTTATAAATATTTCGTGCTTGTTGGGTATTAAAAAGATCTTGAGGATCTTGGCCAAGTCTTGAAAAAATACTTCATGATCTTAAAAAAATAATTCATGGTACTAATTGATACTAAAAATATACTTGAAGATCTTGATTTGCATCTTGAAAAAAATAAGTATCAATCAATATCCTAAAGTATCCTTTTAGTACCAATCAGTACCCTGAAATAATTTTTCAAGATCATAAAGGGTATTAGGATTAGTCAGTATACTCAAATATATTTTTAGTACCAGTCAATCTGTATACTCAAATATATTTTTAGTACCAACTAGTACCCTGAATTTTTTTTTTCAAGATCCTCAAATAATTTTTTCAAGATGATAAAGTATTTTTTCAATACCAGTCAATATCATGAAGTATATTTTTAGTACACAGAAGTACCCTACAATATTTATAAATAAAAAAAAAGGTATGAGGTCACTGTTTTACGTCAAAAACGACACAATATGGTGGCAGAGGATGGAAGTGGATGAAAGCGGCAGAGGACGCTAGCCGCTCCCAAAATTACACATTAACTCAAGAGTTAATGAGGGCATAAGTTATCCTCTAACATAAATATAATATACTACGGAGTAATATTTAAACTATCAATATTCAATTATCCCAAGAAAATATTTAAAAACAAATGATGACATTTTTATACTATCAATACTCAATTATCCAAAGGAAATAAGTAAATGTTATACAAATGATGGCCATTTTATTTTTAGATTTTAAAAAATATTATTCTTCTAGTTTTTTCCGTTAAAAAAAATATTTTGCTTGACAAATAATAGTAAATATCTTAATAAATTTATTAAAATGTGGTTTAATATTATAAATCAAGGAAGTTAATTAAATTTAAATTAGAAAAGTCTAGTATTATTTATAATTCATCAAAGTTCCAAGGGTTATCTATAATTGGTTAAATTCCATGGGGTTTCATAAAACTAATAATTTACAAAGGATCTCACGCGTCATCTCTTAATCTAACATGAAAATTTTTGTTAAAAAGATAACTATCAATTAACGGCAGAGGTTTAATAATTTTTTTTAAAAAAAAAAAAAAGGTTAAGAATGTTAAATTTAAACTTTGAAATGTCAAGAGATTATATGCAATTGGTCTAAAGTCCAAAAGGTTTTGTATATTTTAGACCTCTTTTTATTGAAGGCCACATCTCCTTTTTATTCAAATTCACATCTTTTTTCCCTGAAGCCCTTTTCTTTTTTTCTTTTTTTAATATGAACACTGCATTCATACCTTCATGACAAAAGTATAACAAAAAACTAAGAAATAGAAAAAACCAACAAAAAACGACAACCTAGGTTCCTACATGAACAATCGCCCCTTCACTAGAGGGAGTTGGTTGATATGAGAAGAAAAAAAAATTGTTACTAGTACGAGACATCTTAGCTAACTGGTAAGTGATTGTGTTTTCTTCTCTAGGTACAAAATAAACTAAAACGGTCCAATTTCTGGAATTAAAAGTTTGATATTGTTAATAATAATGTCCCTAAAAGGTTGGTTGTTGTCACATCCTCTTGTGATCAGATTGATGGCTTCAACAGAATCAGATGTGACCTGAATTTCATGTAGTCTCTATTCCAACACAAGTTCAAATCAATCAAAGGCACATTCATTCCAACTCAGGCTTTACACTATCCCGTGCAAACGTTTAATAGTGAATAGCTGATGAAAACTTGTGAATCACTCTTGTAGTCCTATTGATAAAGTGGAGAAAGAAAGACTTTTTTTTTTCCTATTCATAAGACAAGCTATTAAATTTTTCTTATGAATGTATAATTTTACCATTCATTTATTATAGTGCAGACTTTGTTCTTCTAAGGAATAATGTATATTATATATAGATAAAGTTGAAGATTTGTTAAGTTTTAAGTCAAAATTAATGACTTTCAAGTTTTGTTTGTTTGTATAAAACATGTTAGAAGTATCTTATACATAGAGCATAGAAGTACTTCCTCCACTCTTTAAATTAAAGTTAGGTAACTAATTTGTAGGCATTAAAGAAGTTAGTTGAGGTAATTATTTGTAACATATATTTGTTAATTTTCATTAAATGTCCTTTCTAATTATGTGAATTGTAATTATTCTTGATGCAAACATCTTTCCAACTAAATAGATTGAGATATTATATTTAATATAAAAATAAACTCATTGTCTAACTCTTATATTTAGGACATGAATTAGTACTAAATTAGACTTGCTAATTTCTAAATATATATATTGTTATTGAAGTATATGGTATGTGCTTGTTATTGAAGAGTGCAACTTTATTACAAAAGTTTTATTGCAATAGCCAATGGGGACTTGTGAATTGCTCAATTACTTGTTCCGGACTTCCGGTTCTCTTTATAAGCAACAACTATTAAATCATACAAAATGAATTGTTAGTTAAAATTAATTAAAAGCAATAATTGTGTAAACAATGTAATTTTTTTTAAAATTAATTAAAAGCAATAATTGTGTAAACAATGTAATTTTTTTAAAAAAAATATACCCTTATTTATGAAGATGAGTCTGAGGGAAAATAAGTGGGAAAGAGTTTGGGGAAATGAGTAGGAAAAAGAGATGAGAGAGATATGTAATTAATTTAGGATAATTTTTTTAAAAAAAATGTATTACATTTTTAGAAAAAGTCAAATTGTTGCTTATTTAGGATCACTATATGTGAAAGAATGTTGCTTATTAGAAGAATAGGAGGGCATATCATTTAGCATTTAGCAATTTTCCAGTCTATATTAGCTATTCACAAGAAGATAGATTTAGAAATTAACAAGTCCAATTTAATAAGGGTTAAGGTACATCTAGCACCTTGAATTATTTTCTCAGGTGCATCTAATATATTAAAATATTTTATGTGTATCCAGCATTTTGAAATATATTTTTCAGGGTGATCACTGCAGTTGCCGCCGCGGCTAGAATCTCTACGGAGTTACTGACACCTCTACTTGGAGAAATGATGAATTTGGGAATGAATGAGTTTTTTTAATATATATATATAGACACACACACGTTGAGGGGTATTATAGAGTTTTTATGGTTATTTTTATTTAATTGAATATAATACACGTTGAGGGGTATTAAGTCTTCTTAATAACATAGTAAGCATATTGATAGCAAAAAAAAATTGCATTACATTACTTCACACTACATTGCATTATTGTCTATAAGTGACATGAAAACGGACCATTAATTATACCATTCTGGTCATATTTATAAGTCTCTTTTAACCAATAAATTTGGTCTTATTTATAAGTCCTCTTTAAAGTAAAAAATAATGTTGTAACAATTTTATCCATATTAATTGTACCGATGAAAATATAGAAAAAAGAAAAAGGTGAAAAATACTCATTCATAAATTAGGACAAAGTTGAAAATTTACTTTATAATCATTGAGCTAACTACCTCTCCTTAGTATGTATAATTTAGTTAAAAAAAGAACTTATAAATGAGAGAATGGTACCTCATAAACCCAGTTAGCCTGGACTTTACAAGAAATGAAGGGAGACAGTAACGCTCTAAAACAGTAAAACCATTCAAAAAAATTGAGGTTGTAAAATGCCTAAGCCAATACAGAACGACGAAACTCCCCTTCAGATGGTTAATTTCAAACATTTCTTTCTCTTCTTCCTTCCACACTAACCATTAAGAGCAAGCACATTATATATATTTATGCTTTAAAAAATGGAAGTAAGAAACAAAAAAACAAACCTAAAACGAAGACGAAGAAAGTAGTACGTCCCGGTCCTAAATATAAAACACGGTTAATTTTTTTGAAAAATTAAAGAAGCTAGTTAAATCACTTTATAGTATTTATCTTTATCTTTTTTCTCCAAACTAATTTGTTTTTCTTATAAATTGATATATAATTTAATCATACACAATTTATAATATGATTAAGTAATTTATTTAACTTCCTTAATCTCCCAAAAAAATCAATTTGGTCTTATATTTAGAACTAGATATAGCATTTTTTTTTATCAATAACTTTGTTGTAATTGAGAGAAATTAAATCAAGTTCATTCCGCTCACTTTCATAGGTTGTACTATATCTTATTTACTTAATTTGATTATATTAAGAAAGTTAGTTGATATGATATATATTTTTTTTCAAAAATACTCTAATCATCTTCCTTAATTTACTCTATCTCTCCTTTACTTGGTTCTTATTGGTGAGGCTTGAAAGAGCATCAATATACGCAAATTAAGAAAATTTGGTAAATATAGAAAATATATCTTATATTAAAGATTAAGATCATACTCTCCAATTAGGCCCTTCATGAAGAACTGGAGGAATATTTAAAAAAAAAAAGTATTTTATTCCTTCCAAATCATATGGAAATTTTAGAGGCTGTCTAATATACTTGTGCTTTGTTATATTTATTTTTGGGTCTACTGTTATATTCATTTTCTTATTTAGTGTTCTTTTTGCCAGATTCTTATATAGTGTTCTAATTCAATAAACTTATAAATATGAGGCATTTTCTATTATCCATCGGATTGGATAGAGTTGCTAATTCCTTATTTTGGTTTCATGCAACATTAATTTATCTCTTAATTACTTTTTAAACGTATCATTGGTGCATTAAACGATGATATAGCTCTTTTCTTTTCTTTTTCCACTACTACAGATTTATTAATATTTGACGTTTCATACTTAATGGTTTTAATGAAGGGAATATCATTTCTGCTTCTAAGGCAGACAACTATTCTGCAGCGAGGTAAAACTGTGCAAAACTGTGTCGTTTTTTTTTTTGACACTTACCCTCTCACCACCGAATCACCTCCTCACTGGAATATTCCATCTCCGGCTACCGATCAAGACGCCGGAAAAGCGAAAGTGATCAGTAATGATGACAAGTATGAAAAAGATGAGGACACAATGGACTTATTGTGGGAGAACTTCAATGAGGATTTCTGTTCAACTTCTGCCTCTGCTACCTCTTCTTCTACAGAGGTTCTTTTATATTCTGCTTTGTTCCATATATACTCTGCTTCATCTTCATCCCTTTGATCCTTAATTTCACTCCTAACCTATGGTTTTTTAATCTGCAAAATTAGGAATTTATGATTGGGTTGTTTAGAGTTCGGTTGGGTAATGATTGGTTTGTTTCGGGCGAGATGGTAGAAGTGAGATGTGGATCGGGAGCATTAACGGTGATAAAGAGCAATGGTTCTATGTTTGCATCAATTGATCGGTAGCCGGAGGTGGAATATTCCAGGGAGCGGTGACTCGATGGTGAGATGGTAAGTGTAAAAAAAAGGGGGAAAAAACGACACAGTAGTTTTGCCTCTTGCTGCAGAATACTTGTCTGCCTCAGAAGCAGAAATGATATTCCCTTTAATGAAACTGTTAAATATGCATATGTGAGTTTTAGGAATGATATATATATATATATATATATATATATATATATATATATATATATATATATATATATATATATATATATATCGGTTTTTTATAACAACCATTAAGTATATGAGAAAATATTTAACAGTTTTATAGTTCAACTGTTATATATTAATTTGATTCTTTTTGAAAAAAAGATGTTACCTTTTATTTAACGGTTGTTTGTGAAAAACCGTCAAATATAGGTAATGTATATTTGACGGTTGTTAAAAACGAACCGTCAAATATAATATACTTAACTGTTCTCTAGTAACAACTGTTAAGTATACTCTTTAAAAAACACCTCTTAGACTTATTTTTGTTCGATATTTGAAACTTACAAAGTTATAGAGAGCTCACATCTACACCTCCGACGACTCCGTTTCGGCTCTTCCACCACCATTTTGCTCTCCTTCGTCTCTCCCTTGGTGGTTTTGCTCCCTTCTCCTCCATCGTAGCTCTCCTTCGTCGTTCACCGTTCGTGGGTTTGGGGGTTTTGTGGGTTCATGGGTGCTCCTACAAGTGGCATCTAGATTGGTTTCTTCTTCTAAGGTTTGTGGGTTCGGTGTTTGAGCTCTTCTCTTCTTGCTAAAGGTGAGTTTGATTGAGTTTCTCCTAATAGTAGTTTTTTAGCTTTTTTTTTCGATATTGATATGCATAAAGAGTATCTTTTTTTTTTAAAAAAAAAAAGTAATTTTGTATGTGTATTGGGTTTGCCACTGATATAAGTGTTTTTTTTAATAAAGTTGTTATTTGTTAATATTGATTTATTTGTGTAAAGAGTATGTAAATATTGTTTTTTGAGTGATTTTATATGTGCATATGGTTTTACCATTGATTTTAAGTTTGTTGTTACCAAAGTTTCTATTTATTAATATTGATTTGGGTAAAGAGCATATAAAAATTGTTTTTTATATGATCTAGATGGAGATTGCAAATAAAGAATGGATGTCATCAATCGTTAATTGAAGGAGTACTAGGATGGGGTGGGGGATTTCATAAAGTTTCTGATTCGTAATGATGCTGACAATTGCAATTTCATTATTTGTCATTGCATCAAGTGTGACATTGTGAAGTGTGTTGAATCAGACAATTATTAGTCACACCTAGTAATGTATGGAATTGATCAGACTTATACCTATTGGACAAAACATGGGGAAAAGGATGTGGGTAGCAATGCTAGTCGACCAAATTTGGAAAGGTGTGAATCACCTAACTTCGACACAAGTACATTTGAGGCCAATTGTCTTCAAGATATGGTCGATGCAAATGAAGCGGAATTCAGTAAATGCCCAAAAAAAGTTTAAGAGGATGAAGAGCAATGCAGAGAAGCCTTTGTACGAGAATTGTACTGAGTTCATATTATTATCTGTAGTGTTTAACTTGTACAACTGGAAAGCAAAATACGGGTTGAGAGACTCAGGCTTCACAAAATTGCTTGCGATTTTGAGAAGAATGCTACTACCAGGAAACTATATGTCAACCAAGACTTATGATGCAAAACAAGCGATGTGCAACACTGGCTTGAGTTATGAAAAGATACATGCTTGCCCCCGACGATTGTATTCTTTTCAGAAAAGAATATGAATCGTTAACTGAGTATCCTTTGTGTTCTACCTCAAGCTACCAAGCGAATGGGAAGAGTTCAAAGACGACGTTATGGTATTTTCCAATTATACCTAGATTTAGACACTTGTATAACAATGCAATTGATGAAAAAAAAATTAAGGTGGCATGCGGATGAAAGGATTCAAGACCGCATGCTTTGGCATCCTGCAAACTCTGCGGAATTGAGTAAGTTTGACTTTGAGTATCCCTAATTTGCTAAAGAAAACCCATTTGGGATGTAGAGCAGAACCCACAATACATGGCCGATTTTATTGTTTATATATAACCTCCCTCCATGGCTCTCAATGAAACAGAAGTACATGATGTTGTCAATTCTAATCTCAAGGCCAAGGCAACCAGGGAATGACATAGATGTATACCTTATGCCACTAATTGAAGACATGAAGAGGTTGTGGGACAAAGGGGAGGCTGTATATGATGCTCACCAAAAAGAAACATTCAAAATGAGGGTTGCATTGTTAAACAATACATTTGTTAAGAGGTGGCTAAATTCTGTACCGATTACTTAAAAGAAGCATGCGATATTGGCCTTTTAGTGTCTCGCCATAAAGGAATGACATCTGGACATGGGAAAGAAAGTTATCTCTATCTCAAACCAACAATAGGAGCAAGCACACATATACAACTCTCTGAAGAGATTGACAAGTATATGGCATTTATATAGATGAATGTAAGAGGGAAAACCCCAACAGAGTATAGAGCTGGTATGCCAAATAATATAATAAACAATTCACAGCATGGTTGAAGCAGCACATGGATGACAAGTACAATGTTGATCATAATTCAATTCCAGAGAAAGTAATATTCTTGGCACGTGGTCCGAACAGACATGTGCTTTCTTTCTAAGCTATGTCATCAATGGATGCACCTTCTACACCAAAGAGCAGGATGCCCGAAGAAAAATGCAAAATAGTGGGGTAATTGTTATTGCTAACAACATGCATGTATCAAGTTCAAAAGATAAGAATCCTATATATGACAATACGTCATACTTTGGCATTGTTGAACACATTTGGGAGTTGGATTACATAGGATTTCATGTTCTGATTTTCGAGTGCAAGTAGGTTGACAATAATAATGCTTTGAAAGTGGATGAGTTAGGTTTGCTACACCTGAATTTTAACAAATAAGGATATAAATAAGAGCCTTTCATTTTAGCTTCTCAAGCTAAACAAGAATTATATATTCATGATCCTACTAATAAAGAATGGTCGATTGTTTTGTTATCAAAAACACTAAATGACAATGCGAAAGGTAAATTTAGTGAGGATGACCATTTCCAAGGGTCATCACTTGAAATACAATTCAATGAAGACGATGCTTTGTACGTTAGACATGACCACAATGAAGGAATTTGGATATCAAAGAGGGGGAAGTTGCTTCCAAAATTAAAGAAAACAGTTGTTACTAAAAAGAGCATTAAAATTACTAAGACTAGGAAAAGAAAAAGGGACACTTGATCATATGTATATTCCCTTACCTTTAATGCATTCATAATTGTATAGATAGAATTCGATGATTATTGTTTTAATTTGTTGGCTAGAATTGGTTATTTTGTATATATTTAGATACATCCATCCAGAATTGGATTTGTTTGGGTGTTTGACACACACACACACATACATATATATGTATACATATACACATACATGTATGCAGTGACTGAGCCACATTGGGGCCAAGGACCGCAAGTGCAGACACAAACTTATGCCTTTTTTCTCTCATTTTCGGAGTGCATAACAAGGACGACAAAGTACGCGATTCCAGGATTTGCTAACACAAGCTGCTGAAGCAAAGGATTGGGCAGGAAGCCTGCTCAGAATATTGAAGATAAGGTCCTCGTTCATCCCATCAAAAGCGGAAAAACACATTTGAGAATCTTTTCCCTTAGCTTTGGTTCTAGACGTCGATGACGATGGAGTCTTCTCCATCGATACGCGCATCGTGCTTACCTGAATTCAGTTTCTGAAGAGTAAAGTAGTAAAGGAGCGGGGAAGGATCGAAGCATGTGGTCTTCCTTATTGGGCTTATGGCCCATTGTTTTGACCCAAAACATATCCATCTAGGTACTATTACCCAAAAAAAACCAAAAAGGAATATCTGATCCAAAAAAGACAAGAGAATAAAAAGAATAATACAAAAATATATAAATAAAGGATAAAAAATTCCAAAAAATAATACAGTTCTACCCGGTAGCAACTGCTAGTGTTGGTGGCTTTTACGCAATGACTTTTGTTAAGGATAAGTTGTGATCAAATAAGTGATGATTGGTTTAACTCGTAAATACGCTAACTTATGTTGAGCGTGATATATTTGATAAGATTGATGATGAAGATATAATGCAATATTTTGAGGAATGAAGAAATGAAAGAATGTTTTTGTAATCGTTATGTTGTAATAGCTTAGTTGATTTCTTGGTTATTATTTTTTATGTTAAGTTGAAGTTTTCTTTTTCTTTTTCTTGTTTATTATTTTATTTTTTAATGCATTTAAAACTTTTCTTAAAAAAAAATACGAGGGCACTGCCCCCAACCCGCAAATCATCCCCACTAATTGTGCGGATACAAACAAAAAATCCTAGCTCCGCCATTGCATGAATGCATGCATGTATGTATGTATGTATGCATGTATATATTGTTTCTGTAGGTTATTTTGCTAGGGCAGATCAAAAGTGAGCCCCCAATTTTTTAAAAAATTTGTCACACATACTAAACGATTATTCCCTAATAACCATAAGATATTATACATATATAACGGATTTTCCATATAACCGCTATATAAACCCTTTTTTCTGATGACAAATTATTTTAACCGTTGTACAAATTATATCACTATTATTATTAAAAAACTGTTAAATATATATAGACATATTTAACAATCATTGTCATACAACCGTTAAATGTAGTGCCCTATACATAACAATTGTATTTAAAAAAAAAAAAAACCGTAAAATATAGTGCTTAATATTTAACCGTTAAAAACCGTTATATATAAATATTTACTATTCAAACAATATTAGTAAAAAGAAAAAACCGTTAAATATAGATAAATAGTTTTACTTTTCCCGATTCTCTACTAAAATTTTAGTTCTCAATTTTCCAAATCCTCCTTCTTCTTCTTCTTTTTTTTATGAAAGGAGCCATAGCCTTTAAATTAAAACGGAATAATAGGGGAATTTAATCCCATACAATCTTGGAGAACCAAGGCCCTTAGGAAATAAGACATTGTTCTATAAAGACAGAATGGAAACTAGAATCTCTTGCCAAAAAATCAGCAACCCGATGCTGTATCCTTGAAATATGGATCAACCTCAGCTCCCATGGACGACGCAATAAAGCCTAATCTTAAAGGCTAGTAGGCTTACCTGAGAGGCTGAGACCATAACCTATCGGGCCAAAAATATTGTTGGGGCTCCAAAATCGGGGCAAAATTGAAGGTAGCAGCATAGCGTTATGTATTCCACCACATTTATCTTTTTTTTTTTAATGAATATTTATCTTGTTTTATGTATACTAATTCTTTATTCTTCCATTTGATTATTTAAATAATTCTCTAGGCTAGTAAAATACGAAAAATTTTAAAATTGGCAAAATTGTACCATTAGTTCTCTAACTTTACAATACAAGATTGTAGTTATTTCACTTAATTTTATAACATTTTATAAAGTATCTTTTCAACAATCCTTTAACCCAAATATTATTAATATGAATAATGATTTTTATTTCTGCTAGCCATTGTTATTCTTTAAATTGGTATTTTAATATCAACGTCTTTTGTTAACCCTAGTAGAATTTGAGGATTCAAAAGGCACAATGAAATTAAGAGACTAAAATGAAATATTATGTAAACTTAAAGGACTTAATATGCACTTTTGTAATTAAAAATCATATAATATGAAATATCTAGTACAAAACAAAATAAAACATATAACACTTCACAAAATGTCAGGAAAATATCTTTAAAAGCTATTTGAAACATTCAAATTCTAATTTAGGTCACTAAACTCCACACATCATTAATCATGTCATATGGAATAAAGAAGAATTTATAAATTGCGTCAAATTACCTCCAGGACCCGAAGTCATTAAAAAAACATAAGGGAAAATTAATATTTTAGTCATTGAAATTTTAGCCCACTTCTAACTTAATGCTTAAGCTTTTGACTCACTTAAAATTCAGGTTCTAATCTTTCTCTCATTTATAATTTTATCTTTATCATACGTAACTCGTGAGTCAATACTAAGTTATCCTATGTAGCTTCCAACTCAACTGGATGTGTATTTTACTTAATTTCTTTTTTTCTAAAAAAAAGAAAAAAAGAAAAGAAAAAGAAAGACAAGTTCTTTTCACCAACTTACGTATTCACCACATTGATCTGGGCATTGAAGGGAGCATAGCAGCGAGACTGTTTACCAATATTCTTCTCCTTCCGCTTTGCACTGTTTCATTTCTACTTCCTTTATTAAGTAAGGATCCTACTCTTCTTAATTAAGCATTAATTAATTAGGTAGTACTTTCTAACGCTTTGAAGCCTTAATTAATTTGTTCTAAAACAGTATATATATATACACACACACACGACTTGATATTCATCACCCATATTTCTTTTCAAAATATTCATCAATCATATTTAGACTTGAGTACTTAAAAAATAGAATTGATGTTAAACCTTAACCAAAAGAACTAAGCAAGCTGACCTAGAATTGGAAATCAAAGCCGGCCCGAGGAATAAAAACATATGTTTTTCAAAGTATGGTCAGGAAAGCGCGAGCCAGGGGCCGCCCCTATAGAGCGCGGAAGTTACTATTACAAATTTTAACTATTTTTTCTCCGTTTTTTTAAAAGATATATAATTAGTAAATTACAACAATTAAAATTCTAATTTATCAAATAAATGTTATTAACATTAATATCCAAACAATACGAATCATCCAACAAATAAACACATCCACTAATTCGTAATCAAAAGCAAACTATTGTCTACAAATAACTCACATAAAACGTAAAAAGCATACCACTAAGCAACATTAGTACGATGACTATCATAGTCATCTTTTTCGCCACTATCATCAATTTCAAAGACATTTGATTGTGTTTAACTTTAAGTAGTATTGAGTGAGATTGTCAAAGGAGAAAAAGAAAAGAAAGAGAGATTAAGATTGAAATTTTTAGGGTTCTCAACTCTTAAATCTAGGCAAAAAATTAAAAGGGCCTAACGGGCCTACCCGAGGCCCTTTAGGGCTAGTTCTTTTAAATTCGAAGCCCTACAGGGCCAATTTCATTTAGCTCATCTAATTTTTAAATCCGGCTCTTAAAGGGCCTGAGTTTAAATGGGCCGGCCTGACGGGCTCAGCCTGATTTTCCGGCTCTACAATGACCAAACTAACCTTACCGGGGATTCTCTGATTGAGAAAATGAAGGCCGCCTTAGGAGTTCGATTAAAAGGACATTGCTTCATTGAAGATCTCCATTGAACCTAATCAGTTATAGTGTCTATCTTTTTTTCTTTTTCTTTTTTGGATATTGAAAAAGCTTAGATAAATTGGGTACCGAGGCTCATCAAGGCTAGTGCATGCCTTCAGGCTCAGAGAAAGCATACACATGTACTTACAAATTGCTCACCAATAACGTCTTCACGTGGCTGGGATTTGAACATTTTATGGTTATGAGCCAACCACTTTACCAACTGGATCAACCTTTGTTGACGTTCTTATCCTTTAGATAGACACTATAAGCTCATCTCATATGGACTATCTAGATTTAATATTTTGTAAGAGATGAATTTTAAATTAAAAATCTTTTTTTAAAAAAACAAAAAGTTAGTTAAGAATTTTTATTTTAAATTCTCTATCTATTAAAATAATTTTAAAATAAAATCAAAATGTAAAATATATTAAATCTGGACGATATAGATGGAACAAGCTCTTTAAATAGACAACATAATTGATTCCCATAGGTGGTTGCTCTAATTAAAAAGTTCTCCAACCCCACGTATGTCAAAGATCTAAATAGAGGATAAAGAGGGAATGCCGCAGCTAGCAACCGGAAAACGACTGAAGAGAATGAAAATGATATGGGAGATTGGAAATAGATAAGGGGATATATAGGTAAAATCACTTAATTATAAAATTGGGAGTATACCTTTGCTCTACCGGTTTAAACTTCTGACATGATAGTTAGCATCTTATTTCTAAGTTAAGTTAATAGCAAAGACGCACCCCAATTAGTCTCGTATGACTTTATGATCCACTAAACCAAACCCAATCTATATTTACAATTTTCTTTTAATGAGAATGAGATTTGAACTACCCCTCGTTCTTGGGCTCAACTGGTAAAGAGGTCGGACACTCTCACCAAAGGGAGAGAGTTTGATTATGGAGTTGATCAAGGTGCTAGGGAAAGCATCCTAACTACTAAGTGCCTAGGTTAACACCTGAAGATAATAAACGTCTCGCCCTACCCAACATCAATATCATCTAGGAGAAAGAGAGATTTCGCCCTGCCCTTGGATCGTGGATAAACCCAACCCCTTTCCTAAAATTTTTGTATATAAAAAAAAAAAGAATGAGATTTGAACTTGTGATTGCTATAATACCAAACTTTAAAAATAAAATACTAACCATCGTACTAAAATTTTAAACCGGTAGCAAATACACATTTTCTCATTTAATGTACTAACAACCGAGTAATAAATTTGGTTCCTTCCTCGTGTCAATATTTGAGTACTGTAATAATAATTTATCTTTCTACCGTATGAAATTAAATTTTTTTCATAGACAAGTTTGGACCTTCTTTAGACGTGACAGCCTATAATAGGAGAGTTGGCAATTTCTGTACCTATATAAAATAACTGTAATAATCTACCTAGATTTTTTTGGTTCAAATATAATTTACTCTAGATTATTACCATAAGCAAAATTTAATATAATTAATACCATCAAAGTTCAAAAGAAAAGTTTTTACACCACGAAATCAAAACACCGATTTGGTGGGTTGGATCAGAAAAAAGGTAGAAAGTAGAAAAATAAGAAAACAATAAATCCAAAGCAAGAAAAAAAATGAAAATAAAAAAGGTAAAAAGAAAGGAAAGAACGCCATTACAACCACAACTTAAGAAATATTGGAAGAATGGTTTAGATTTAATATTGGGTTAGTATAATGTTTAGTTTCTATATTTTATCCTCATTTTGATTTTAGTTCTTGAAGTTTGCTCTGTTTAAAACCGTTAGTCTCTAGAGTTTAAAGGCCTTTAAGATGTTTATGTGGATGTTGATTGGACTAGATAATGAGGGAAAAAGCAATTCAAACTGCACATGTCAAAATTAAAAAGGGTCAGGTTGAAAGGAAAGGGGCCGGAGATACATTTTTGATGCAGAACAGATCGAAAAGTAGTAGTCATGAAGATGCAGAACGTACAGGTTGATAAAGAGGAAAATCCATAAATTGGTAAAGAAGTGGAACAGATCGAAAACTTCGCTTGCATACATTGAAGTTCAAATATTCTCGTAGAAAGATAAAGGGTGTGTTTGAGATAGCATCTGACAGGAAAAAAGTCCAACAAGAGGGAAAATATGATAATTGAGTGTTTAAGATAGCGTATTTGTTTGATGGATTTAGGGTTGATGTGAGTTTTTTATTGAAGGCTTTTATTGTTGGAGTTTAACTTTTTCATAGTAAGCTTCGTGATCAAATAAGAAACAAAATTGTATGATATGTTTATTTAAGACTTCATTGTATTACAATTTTTTTAATGATAATTTTACTATTTTATTTAGCAGATATATATTTATTTTTAATTTTTTATCCCAAATTATCACATTTTATATTATATATAATTACGTATTTTTGGTCATTTTCCATCTCATCTATTTTTTTAGTATGTCAAACAAGTCTTTCGTTAGGAAAAAAGTCGTTTTTTCACCGCATTATCCAAAACACAAATCACATAAGAAAAAATTCATAAAAAACAAAAGTCACTCCTACTACCATTATTTCAAACAGTCAAAAAAGGAACCTAAATATTCTCAGCATTTTCACAGATTGAACATTTATTTGCAAAGAAGCCGAACATATTTACACAGCCAAACATCAGTAAATCAACTCAAATGGAAATCTATGCCGCCCCCACAGAAATGTAATAATCAAAGAGAACAACTAAAATGGAATCGTGGGTGATAGAAGAGAGATTTATGTGCGTGGGATCTGAATCACTCTAAAAACACTACTTTCTATCATCTCTGTCACCGCTAACACAACCGGTACCAATCCCTTTCTCCGTGATGTATGTCAGCCGATGGAGATGTTGCTGCAGCCGATAGGTCCTAGCAACTGATTTTCTCTCATCTCTATCGTCGCCGAAATGGATTGCCTCTTCTCCGCCAACTCTGTCAGTCACCGGCAGCAATATCCTTAGATTCTGATTGCTTGTCTGGGCCGACGTTTCTCTGTTTTTTTCCCCCTTAATTTTCACGTGTATTGGTTGAGTCATTTTTTTTCACGTCATCTAACCCAGTCAGCATCCATATAAACATTTAAACGGCGTTAACACCACGTGAGTAAAATTGACACGGTGAATCCCACCTCTAAGTCCTTCTAAAACTTTAGGGGCTAATGGTTTTAAACGATGCAAACTTTAGAGACCAAAACTTCACGTTTGAAATTTTAAAGACTAAAACCAAAATAAATGTAAAATATAAGGATTAAACATTGTATTAGCCCTTTAATATTTTATTATTATAATATTTTATAAATTATTATTTATTTATTTTTTTGTCTTGTGAACGGTAGAGATCTGATTTTGAGAGTTTAGATTTATTGTTTTATGTTTAAGGTAATAATTTTATAAAGTATTGAACCTAAACCATTTATTTTTTAATATAACGGTGGATATAAGATTTAAGAAGTAAATGAGAGAAACCCAACCCGGAAACATGCACACACCACGTTTCATAATAATCAAATTCCAAATCTTTTTATATTTTTTTATGTATTATTATTATTATTATTATTTCCTTATATAAATATATATAGAGAGAGGGAGAGTATTACAGACTTTTTATTGTTGTTTTTATTTGATTAACCGACCCCTAATTATATCTCACAACCCTAGTTAGCCTGGGCTCCTTTGTACGTCTACGTAAATGGTTGGAAATAAAATGTATAAAATTAATAAGGAAAATTACTCACAGATCCCAAGGAGTAGACATAATTACGGTTAGGTCCCTTCAAATAACAAAATTACACGAAGTCCTAGAGACACGTGTGATTATTCGAACGTAAAATTACTGCGAGAAAATTACGCACGGAGTTCCAAGGACGAGAGAGATAATTAAAATTAGGTCCCTTCAAATGACAAAATTACGAAGTCCCTAGGGACTTCTGTGTAATTATTTCATATTAGTAAAAGTCTTTATTGCCCATTCAGCATAAAAAACGCGCCTAAACCATTTACAACAAGAAATTCTATATTTACAACCGGAAATTCCTATTTTAACAACAACATTTTAAAACGTGCATTATATTTTTTTCAATTCTGAGGTTCAAAGGCCATTTACAACAAAAAATTCTATATTAACAACGGTAAAGAAAAATCCTATTTTCGCAACAAGTTTTGAAAACCTGGATTCTGTCATTTCTGAGGTCCAGAGGCTATTGACAACAACAAATTCTATATTAACAATAGCAAAATCTTATTTTAGCAACAAGTTTTGAAAACCTGGATTCGTCATTTACGAGGTCCGGAGGCTATTTACAACAAGAAATTCTATATTAACAACGAGAAAAATCCTATTTTAGCAACAAGTTTTGAAAACCTGGATTCATCATTTCGAGGTCCGAGGCTATTTACAACAACAAATTCTATATTAATAACGAGAAAAAATCTTATTTTAGCAACAAGTTTTGAAAACCTGGATTGTCATTTCGAGGTTCGGAGGCTATTTACAACAACAAATTCTATATTAACAACAAAAGCAAAATCCTATTTTAGCCACAAGTTTTGAAAACACGGATTCTATCATTTCGAGGTCCAGGAGGCTATTTACAACAACAAATTCTATATTAACAACGAGAAAAATCCTATTTTAGCAACAAGTTTTGAAAACCCGGATTCGTCATTTCGCGGTCCGAGAGGCTATTTACAACAACAAATTCTATATTAACAACAAGACAAAATCTTATTTTAGCAACAAGTTTTGAAAACCCGAATTTGGTCATTTCGAGGTTCGAGGCTATTTACAACAACAAATTCTATATTAACAACGGAAAAATCATATTTTAGCAACAAGTTTTGAAAACCTGGATTCGTCATTTCGAGGTCCAGAGGCTATTTACAACAACAAATTCTATATTTACAACGAAAAATCCTATTTTAGCAACAAGTTTTGAAAACTTTTGCAGATTCCCCAATCGAAGCTTGAGTGTGCCATTATCTTCCACCAAGGTATACACATCGAAGGAACATGCCAAGAAGAAGGCCGGCTTGCGTGGCGGCGTTTCCGGCGAGGGAGATACCTCGGAACCCCACCGTTGAAGCTTCTCCCGCTAGTTATGGAACTTGAGCTTGCTTAGGTCCTCGACGGACCTCCGACGGCTAGCACGTTTCGAATCTCCTCGACGAAGCCGCCGCTCCACCACGTGTCTCTCCTCACTCTCCTCCCCATAGCTTAATCCCCGAGAGAATCAAATAGTGTTGAGTAGTAATGTATGGCTTCCACAAACCTCCCCAAGAATGACCCGCGTGGCTCGATCTTGCTCCACCACCGTCACCACTTTAGGTGCCAACCCGCACAATAATATTCCTCCATTAATTACAACTAGGTAGAAGAAGGAGAGGAAAGAGAAGAAGAAAAGGGAGAGAGGAGAGAGACAGGAGAGAGGGAAGGTCAAAATGATAATTTTACATTCACAAATAATTACAACTAGGTCCCTTGGGACTTCTGTGTAATTTCATGATTTCAAAGGACCTAATTGTAATTATCTCTACTCCTTGGGACCTGAGCGTAATTTTCCCAATTACTCTACTGCCCATTCAGCATAAAAAAGAAAAGGAACCAGACAGATCAAATAAACACGCGGGATTAGCTTTCGTCATAAAGGAAAAAATGCAGAAATCAAGTAAGCAGCATAAGTCCATCGAATCTCCAACGTCGAAGGCAAGTGACATTTTCATGTCCTAGGAAAAGCTTAGATTCTCCAGCTGTCATCTTTTCTATGTTCGATGAATAATTTATTTTGTCATTGTATGTTCTTTGCATTCAGAGAGTGAAGGCTTGGTAAAGGGTTTAACTTTGAGCTCATTAGTGGACTATAAGCTGGTCCCTAGGTAAGTAATGCTAAGATTTTGCTAAAGATATCATCTTTATCATTGAAGTTGGGGTTTCATGTTATTAGGTAGGGTTAATAACATTGTGCTGTTTTTGGGAAGCTAACGGAGGGGAATTTACTTTTCACCGGTTTCGGTTGATGTGATGATGGAACATTCGATGCTTGATTACGATAGGATTCAATAAAGTTGTTGTTAATACGTGAATTTATTGTTGTAAATGGTGGCTTTTCGGTTGTTAATACAATCTTGTTGTTGCAGATTGTCTTGAAATATGGTAGGTACTTTAGAAAAAATCTATTCTGTTTCTTTCAGTGGGGGAGGGGGAAGTTTTTTAATGGTGGGGGAGATGAAAGTCAATATGTTGGAGGTTTATTTAAGCACTTCATTGTATTACAATTTTATTTAGCGAGATATATATATATTTTTTAA
This sequence comes from Acacia melanoxylon, assembly GCA_019022615.1. Taxonomy (NCBI): domain Eukaryota; kingdom Viridiplantae; phylum Streptophyta; class Magnoliopsida; order Fabales; family Fabaceae; genus Acacia; species Acacia melanoxylon. The sequence goes on from JAFJYJ010000002.1 coordinate 2,413,967, forward strand.
TTTTTTATCCTAAATTATCACATTTTATATTATATATATATATATATGATTCATGTCTTTTTCAGTCATTTTTCATCTCATCTATTTTTTAAAAAGCTATGTCAAACAAGTGTCCATCAGAAGGAAGAAAAAAAAAACCACTTCAGCCACCGCTATCCAAAACACAAATCACATCAAAAAAAGTCTATCAGAAACAAAAGTCACTCCTACCACCACTATCTCAAACAGACCAAAAAAAAAAACTAAATATTCTCAGCATTTTCACAGATTGAACATTTATTTGCAAAGAAGCCGAACATATTTGCACAGCCAGACGTTAGTAAATCAACTCAAATGAAAATCTATGCCGCCCCCACAGAAATGTAATAATCAAAGAGAACAACTAAAATGGAATAGTTAAGTTGAACGAAAAGAGATATTTATGTGTGTGGGATCCGAACCTTGAAGGAGAAATTTCACCCTCTGACTCACTCAAAAAACACTACTTTCTATAATCTCTGTCACCGCTAACACAACCGGTACCAATCCCTTTCTCCCTGATGTCTCAGCCGATGGAGATGTTGCTGCAGTTGATAGGTCCTAGCAACTGATTTTCTCTCATCTCTATCGTCGCTGAAATGGATTGCCTCTTCTCCGCCAACTCTGTCAGTCATCGGCAGCAATATCCTTGGGTACTTAGATTCCGATTGCTTGTCTGGGCCGACGTTTCTCTGTTGTTTTTTTCCCTTAATTTTCACGTGTATTGGTTGAGTCATTTTTTTCCACATCATCTAACCCAGTCAGCATCCATATAAACATTTAAACGGCGTTAACACCACGTGAGTAAAATTGACACGGTGAATCCCACCTCTAAGTCCTTCTAAAACTTTAGGGGCTAATGGTTTTAAACGATGCAAACTTTAGAGACCAAAACTTCACGTTTGAAATTTTAAAGACTAAAACCAAAATAAATGTAAAATATAAGGATTAAACATTGTACTAGCCCTTTAATATTTTATAAAATAAAATTTATTTATTTTTTGTCTTGCGAACGGTAGAGATCTGATTTTGAGAGTTTAGATTTATTTATTTATGTTTATGGTAATAATTTTATAAAGTATTGAACCTAAACCAGTTATTTTTTAATATAACGGTGGATATAAGATTATAAGAAGTAAATGAGAGAAACCCAACCTGGAAACATGCACACACCACGTTTCATAATAATCAAATTCCAAATCTTTTTATTTTTTTTATTGATTATTATTATTATTGTTTCCTTTTATACATATATAGAGGAGTATTACAGACTTTTTTATTGTTGTTTTTATTTGATCAACCGTCTCCTGATTAGATCTCACAACCCCAGTTAGCCTGGTGTCACGGTCTTAGACAAAGTCCTCCCAAAACCGTGCCGGCCTTAGCTTGATCACTCCTTGATCTTGGCTAAGTTAGCCGAACCTCACAAGTAGGCGAAAGAGACAAAGACAAAGAGAAGCTTTTAGAGAGAGAAGCTCGGAATGTAAAGAACTTGTATTGTTTTTCGATGGTTACAAATGAGGGTGGCACCTCCTATTTATAGGCATCCACCTCCTCAATGAACGGCTAAGATTCAATACATCCAACGGTGGGGATTGGTTCTCCAGAACCTTCTCCCAAAATATCTAGATATTCCTCCTTTACATGAGAGTTATAGAATTCTCTATACATTTCTATATCTATGTACAAGTATCTACATCAATCTTGAATTATCTAGAAACCTCCTTGAGAGTGTCTTGTGCACAAAATATCTTACGTTCCCTATGATGCGTGACACTCTCCCCCACCTAATCCGGTGACGTCCTCGTCACTGACTTGTACCGGTGTAGGTGGTCTTCAAATTGCCAAAGATCCTCTTGAGGTTCCCATGTGGCTTCGTTCTCTGGCAATCCTTTCCATTTGATTAAGTATTGGGTACCTGGTGGTACCCCTCGTCGCCATATCACTCGATCAGCTAGCACCTCCTCTACTTCTCAATCAAATGACTTTGTCACAATTGGAGGTGCTCTGGTTGAGATGGCTCGATCAGGATCTTCCACGTCTTCATGAAACGGCTTGAGCATACTAACATGGAAGACGAGATGAATCTTCAAGTTTGGGGGTAGATCCAGCTTGTAGAAAACCTTCCCCATATTTGCGAATGAGACCCTTGTGCACCTTCCGGAATACTTTAAATTGTTGAGGGAGAAGCTTCACCATGACCATGTCTCCCACTTGGTACTCAGAAGCTCGCCTCTTCCTATCTGCAAACTTCTTCATTCGCTTGGCCGCCTTGATAAGAAAGGATCTCGTTACCTCAGCTTGATCTTGCCAAGATTTGGCCATGTGATAGGCTCTTGGACTCTTGCCCTTATAAGTGGTAGCAAGGGCATGAGGAGTGAGTGGTTGTTGTCTCATCACCACTTCAAAGGAAGCTAATTAAATTACTTTAAAGTACTTTTATTTTTATTTTTTTCTCTAAAATATTTTGTCTGATTTATAAAGCGATATATAATCTAATGATAATTAACATATAATATAATTAAGTAACTTATTTAACTTTCTTAATCTCTTCAAAAAAAAAAATCAACCGGGTCGGAGCAAGTATTAATATTGTTAGATATGAATAGATACTAACCATATGTGTACCACAGATATTATGGAAGAGAGGGAAAATAATTGAGTTAGATATGGATAGATACTAACCATATGTGTATCACCAATATTATAGAGAGAAAATAATTGAGTTACATTGAGCGTAGTCAGTTACTTTTGATACGATAGCCGAGTTGTAGGACTCACTCTTTATATATATATATATTCATCCATGGTAAAATATCAATACAATCTTTCACTGGTTCTCTCACATCAAATTATTTGGCTTCTCAATTTTCCAACTCCTCCTTAGCTGAGCCTGAGACCATAACCGATCGGTGCAAATACATGTTGGGACAAAAATCGGTGCAAAATTGAATGTAGCATTATATATTCTACTACCCCCATTTATAATTATAGGAATACTTTTGTACTTCAATTTGCACTACAAAAATGTTCCTATAATTAGGATTAAAGGTAGTACTCCCTCCGGTTCTAATTATAAGACAATATTTGAGAGTTGGTTTTGGTCCTAATTATAAGACAACTTTTTAATTTTTATCAATTTCTTCCTAAAATACCCTTATTTTATTCTCTCAAGGGTATTTGGTTTTTGGTGAGTGTATGTATGTTGATACGTAAACTCTTACAGTAAGTACAACTTTTAAATTGTTGGATTTTAATTTATTTATCAATCAGCTGATATTAATTTTTCAATACATACACACACATATATAGAGAGAGAGACACACACACAGAGATACATGTGTGTGTCAGTGTGTGTGTTTGTACATGTATATATATTTGTGTATATATGTATGTGTACATATATGTATATCTTTGTGTGTGTGTTTGTCAATGTGTGTGTGTACAGATATATATAAATATGTGTGTGTGTGTGTGTGTTTATACATATATGTATATTTGTGTATCTATGTGTATACATATATGTATATCTTTGTGTGTGTTTGTCAATATATGTGTGTGTTTGTGTGTATACATACATATATATATATATATGTTGTGTGTGTTTATACATATATGTATATTTGTGTATCTATGTGTGTGTACATATATGTATATCTTTGTGTGTTTGCCAATATATATGTGTGTGTGTGTATACAGATATATATAAATATGTGTGTGCTTATGTGTGTATAAATATATGTACACACATATATGTGTGTGTATAATATACATATATATATATATATGCAAATATATGTATATATAGCAAAACCATTATTTCAATTAGAAAGCGTGTAGAAAGAAAAATTTTAGGTTGGAGAAGTATGTGGTAGGAGTTGTTGAATTATTTTTACTTATGTCATTTTAAATTTATATGAGGGCATTTTAGGAAAATGAGTAAAATTAACTAATTTAACTCCTCTCCTTAATCTCCCAAAAATCGGTTAAATATGTCCTATAATTAGGACCGGAGGGAGTATTATTTATCTCTTTTTATATATACTAGCCGGTAATTAGATCCTACTCTGTATTATTTTGGAAAAAGTTGAATTAAGGAGATGGAAGAAAATATATTTATTGAAAATGACCATAACAATTTAATTATTTATAAGGACCAAATAAAAAATTGAAATACTAAAATGGCCTTAATGAGATCTTCTACATTCTCTTGTATATTCTCTCTCACATTTTATTTTTTTTTATAATGTCCCACATTATATTTTTAAAACTAATACAAAATTTTAAATTTCACTAAATTAAACAAAAGTTTTCTCAATTTTCATTTTTCACAACTTACATGGATATCTATGGGGAAAAAAAGTACACATTATTCAGTTTTGTCAAAATTATGTTTTTTTTAATCAACAAAAAAATTAATTAAAAATAAAATTATATGACTTTAATAAAACACAAGGTATTTTATAATTTATTATACATGAAATTTATGTGGGTTACAAAATTTATTAATGTTAATAAAATTAAAATAATCTAAATAATCTGCTATATCGTGAAAAAAAAATATGAAATGAGTTTAGTTTTTATTTGTCTTATAAAGAGCTTAATGTATATCAATGTTAATAATATAAATCGGGTAACTTGATAATATATTGATTAATTAAATGATAAATTCATTATATTGATATGGAACTAGTGGAAAAAAATTGAAAAAGATATGAGTTTGACCATAGTTAATTAAATAATGTATTAATTACATGAATGAATATGAAACTTAGTGAAAAATAAAATAAAATAAATAAATAAAATCATGTCACATGTGAATGCATTGTTTGAATGCTGTAATGATAATTGATCTTTCCATAATATATAATTAATTTTTTAATAAAAATAATTTTTTTTATACAATTAAAATAAATACACTTACACACAAAAAATATGGGGAGAATATATTTAGGTCCCAAAAAAATAATATATTGACAAGTTGCGTAAATGGTTAATAATAACACTTTTACTTGTCAATGATAGTTTTTCACTTCTTAATAAAACATTTTTAATATCATTTTCTTTGATTGTGACCTCAATGATATTCTTCGTAAAACATATCAAGCATCAATGACAGGTTCGAGTTTAGATCTTGGGTTGTGTTTGGACAATTAGTCATTGATATTAAAAAACTGAAAATTTTACCTTACAATTTTTTGATTCAATTCACCATAGATTATTTCCATAAGCATTAGCCATTGATAATTTGACACGCCCATACAAAACAACTGTAATGATTTAGCCTAGATTTTTTTCCCCCGGTTCAAACATAATTCACTCTAGATTATTGGCAAGAAAAAAATAAATCACCCTAGACTATTACCACAAATAGAGTTTATTAATTATTACAATCAAAGTGTGAAAAAAAAATTGTTTCTTACAATAAATAACCAAAACCCTAAGGGGCCATTCGCATGAAGAAATGGGAAGATGACTATTTTCTCATTGAAATAAACAGTTTGGTGCTCCTCTCTCCCAGAATGCTCATTTCCCGCCTGTGACATCTTCCCACAATGGTGGGAAAATTGAATCCCTCAAAAACTGGCGGGATAGTGGTGAAGTTCCTGGGAGAGTGAATTTTGTTGACAAAAAAACCCTATAAACAATGGAGTAGTTTATAAAGAGATTAAAAAGAGACAGATCCGAGAGGAAAAAAAAAAAAAAAAAAAACTAGAGCGCCGCAGATTCAGATCTGATCCTTCCTTCTTCCTCCGCCTTCCTTCTCCATTTTCGTCGTCGGTGACTCTCACCTTCTTCATCATCGTTGCCAGCGACATTCCTTTCTTCCCTCACCTACCACTACAGCCGCGACAGACCCGACGTCAGAAGCATAACCAGAGCGCCGAGGAGAACAGAGTGCTTCGAATTCTTCTCAACTCTCTGTTCTTTCCATTTAAACCGTTCCTTCATTCATTCCTCTACATGCGTCTCTGTGTTCTTTTGGTTTGGTTTTATGTCTGTAGGGTTGTGAAATTGTTGATGTAAACCTCAACCACTGTCAGATTTTACGTTCGAACATAACTTTTTTGTTTGAAGTCTTAACGTTCGAGTGCGAACGAAGAGGGGTATTTTAGGAATTTCACCTCACCTTCCCACTTAACCAACACCCAATTCTTCATACCAAACAATTCATTTTCCCTCAACTTAAGTTTTTTTCCCATGTTTACCAAACAGCTCAACTTTTTAAGTTCATCTCTCAATCTTCCCTTCCATTCCTTTCCCTTCTTTGAGTTTTTTTCCTCCTTAAATCTTCTACATACGAAACGGGCCCTAAGTTAGCGCATTTTGGTTAGAAGAGAGGTAGTAGAAAGTAGAGAAATAAGAAAAGCAACAAAAGATTGAAAAAAACGAAAAAAAGAAAGAAAACAACACAACCACAACCACAACCACGTTTTAGGAAAAGTACACCAAAGCCCTTCACGATTCATAATAATCAAATTCCATTTATTATTATTATAATAAAATATCGACATCTTTATTATTACACATTATAATATTAAGAAAACAAAATGAAATCTTATGTTGAGGGGATGACTCACAATATGCATTGTTGTTAAAATCGCACTTCAACAAATAAAATCATATAAATTTACGCTTGCACCTTCTCCTTACATGTGGATTCATTGACAAACTCAGAAGAACAAAAAAAAACGTAATGACTCAGAAGTGAAATTGCAGACTTGTAGCAAGTTCGCTAGTATGATAGAATTTTTTTTTTTTTTTTTTTTTTACGAGTTTGACTTTAGATTAATTTTCTCGTCTTTTCTTTAGTTTTTCTCTTATCGCCACAGAATATATGATCATACCATAATTTATTCAATCCCACAAGCAAAGTCTGTAAATACTAGTATATTTCATACTTTTTACCATCAAATAAATAAACCCCAAATCATGAAAAAAAAATATGATAAAAATAAACTCTATTCAATTACATAAGCAATGTTGTTAAACTAAATTGAATTTTTAATATTTTAATTATTTTATTATATAATTTGAATTTTCATTTATTAATATAGGCAAACTCTTACGAGTTTAAGATACGATTTTACGTTTCCAAGTTTACGCCTTCTCATGCAAGGTTGTCAAACTCACGAGATAAAGCAAACTCGTGAAAATAATGTAAACTTGTCAGATCAGAACTAAATCGTAAACTCATAAAAGTTTACTTTTTTATTAAATAGGTGTTACTAGTTATAATTAAATAATTAAAATATAAAAATAACTATAATTTGATTTAAATATATTTTAAATCCAAATAATTGAAATTAAATCCATCAACATTCATCATTTATCATGTTTAACAAAGAAATTTCTATAACATTTAATATATATAAAGCCATTGAACATTATCAAATAAAAAAAGTTAACACGTTTTATAGTTAAACGGTTTTATATGTTATAAAGCGTAAAAGCGAAGAAACTTCGGTGTATAAACTCATGAGTTTAACCGAATTTATAATGACATTTAATTTATTAGTGACTTGACACTTCGTTTTTTTAAAGTTTAGAAGCGTAAAAAACGATAATTTTGGAGAGTCAACTCGTGAGTTTGACAACAATACTCTCACGTGTTTGCTTAAACTCGCGATTTTAATGACAACATGAACATATGCAATCTTGCTAATAAAAAAAATTACGTAATACTGTATTTCAATGTAATAAAACATGAAATTCAATATTTTTATATGTAGAATTTTTGTTTCAACTAATGCAGGTAAGAAATTTGGTTCCTCTCGCTTGATTTGATTATGATTGCATAATATAAAAATAAATTTTTCCTACAATTAAAATAAATACACTTACACACACAACATTTTCGTGTCGTGAGACAATTGGTCATTCACCCTCTAATTTCTTTTCAAACATAATTCACCCTAGATTATTGCCATAACCCATAAGCATTAGCCATTGGCACGCGAATATAAAATAAGTGTAATAATTTCGCCTAGATTTTTTGGTTACATAATTCACCCTAGATCGTTGGCAAGAAAAAGTGATTCGCTCTAGATTATTACCATAAACACAATTTATTAATTATTACAATTCAAGTTTTATAAATTTTTTTTTATTATAATTACAGTGAAAAAAAAAAGTTTCTTACAATACACCAACAAAACCCTAAGTCGGTGCGTTTGGTCAGAAGAGAGGTAGGGAGTAGACAAATAAGAAAGCAACAGATCAAAAAAAATTAAAAAAAAAAAAAAAAAAGAAAAGAAAGAAAGAAAAAGGAAGAAAGAAAGGAAAGGACGCCATCAGGCCACAGCTTAGGAAACATACACACAGTACTTTTGCGGTTCATAATACTAGTAATAATCAAATCCCACTTTTTTAATTATTATTTTCTTTATGCGTTGAAGAGGTGAGGTGGTGCTAGCTTTGATGCCTCCTCTCCTCATTCACACCTAGCTTCTCTCCCCCCCTTCTCTTATCTTCTTCGTCGTCTTCGTCTCACACAAATTCCTTATTGTTTCTCACTCAGACATGTTCCTCATGAATCTATGACCTGTTTCTGAAGCCCCCAGAAGTCCAAGACCAGATCCTGGTTTCTCTTCGTCTGAGTTATCCAGATCTGTTGGTTCAGATCATGAGGAAAGGCAGAGCAGCTGCGCCGGTGAAGACGACGGCAGAGGCGGCGGCTGGGGTCGACGGAGGATCCGGATCGAGGACGGTTTTAAAAGAGCCGAGGTTCCGGGGCGTGAGGAAGAGGCCATGGGGTAGATTTGCAGCGGAGATCAGAGACCCTGTGAAGAAAGCTCGTGTGTGGCTTGGTACCTTCGATTCCGCCGAAGAAGCTGCTCGAGCTTACGACGCTGCCGCTCTCAACCTCCGTGGACCTAGGGCTAAGACTAACTTTCCGATCAACCCTTCTTCTCTCTCACCCTTCTGTTACCACCACAACAATAACAACCCCACCGATCCGTTTTTAGATCACAGGTTGTATGCTTCTAATGGCTTCCAGGAGCACCAAATCAATCCTCAGAGACCTACTTCTAGCGGCATGAGCAGCACCGTCGAGTCCTTCAGCGGTCCTCGCCCTAGGTCGATTGCGCCGCCGTTGACCAACACCACCTCCCGGAGATACCCTCGGACACCGCCCGTTGTTCCAGAGGATTGCCACAGCGACTGCGATTCATCGTCTTCTGTGGTTGACAACGACGGCGATGATATCGCCTCCTCCTCTTTCCGGCGGTCTTTCCCCTTCGATCTAAACCTCCCACCGGTCGATGAAGATCTTCACTGCACTGATCTGCGTCTCTGATGCTGAACCAGAAGAGAGAAAAGAGAAGACGACGAAAAAAAAGTTATCTTTGAATTTTTTTTATTGGAATTTTTTTTCTTTCTCTTATCTAATATGCGGAAAAAAAGAAAAAAATTTGAGGATAATGAAATATGATCTTCAATCTGAGAGATAGTGATGATTATGGGTATTGCTCTTCCTTCTTCCTCTTGAGCTTTATAAGAGGAAGAAGAAGAAATAGAGTAATATTATATGATCTGTTTGTTGAACAAGATTTAATGCAGATCCTTGCTTGTTCTGCTTGTCTGTAATGTACAATACTAGTTAAGAAGAAAAATTCAAGTATCGTTCTAACAATTAGTTAGATGTCTGGCTTGTTCTGCTCTACTCCTTATTTTTGATTCTATTTTCAGGTCTCAAGGTTGGATCGTTTTTTCCCAATTCTGGCTTGTCTCTTTTGCCTTCTCTGCTATTCCATTATACTATTTTTCTCCATAACTTTCTGATTGATGTGTTGGTGAGACGGTATTAATGGCAAGAACAACTTCTGTAATGCCATAGATTGTGTCATTGAGAGTGCTTTTTCTAGTTTGTTTTATCTCTTTTTTCCTTCCTGGTCCATCAATGAAATGTAAATAGGTGTTTGTTATACATATATATCTTGTACAGATTTTGATGCTGTTACTGAGAGTGCCTTTTTCCAAGTTTGATTTTCTTCCTTTGTGGTTGTAAATGGAAGGTGTTTGTTGCATGTCTTGTGCAGATTTTGGTTAATTTAAAACTCCCATTTTGCTTTGTGCATACAGATCATAACTGCATAATAACGAATCGGCGGATTAGGTTAACGATACAGTATACAAGGACATGTGAGGGTGTCCATATGATTCATTGTATAGCGAAGTAGGTGTATTATGATACAGTTTAATTTGATGTATCCTTTTATGTAATGGTTTTGTTTTAATCACTATGAAAAGAATTATGTTGTTTGTTCATATCATTATCCCTTCTTGCTATAGTCAAAAGTATGAAGTTGAAATCATCCCTCCTTTGGTTGAGTTGAAAATGAACTCATTACGACTTTTTGGCTCGGATCAGAAAAGCCTTTCAAGAATATATATATATATATATATATATATATATATATATATATATATATATATATGGGGTTTTTCACAGAATATTGTTGTCACTTTGAACTTTTGTGAGAAGGAGAAATTGTAGTTTTTTGTTGGAAATGGTTTTGAAATGTAATCTAAATACAAGATCTATGGCAAGTCAAAGGTTTTGAGTATAGTTTGATTTTGTCTACAACCCAGGGCTTGTTTGGTATATGAAGGGGGAGGAAAAGTGGATGGAAGAATTTTTTCTTTTTCAGTTGGATTTTTTAAAATTTTTTTAGAGAAGTGGGGTTAATATTTTTTAATTAATTTTTCTTGTTTGGTATATGAAGGGGGAGGAAAAGTGGGTGGAAGAATTTTTTCTTTTTCAGTTGGATTTTTTTTTTTTTTTTTTTAGAGAAGTGGGGTTAATATTTTTTTAATTAATTTTTCTTATTCTTTTATCTCTCCCTCCCTCCCTCCCTCCCTCTCTAAATTCAACTCATAAACCACTCCATTCCCTCCAAATCTCTCATACTACCAAACAGACCATAAGGCTTAAGCCATTAGTGGCGGTCTCTAGGACTAAAAAATTAAATTGAAGTGTTTAGAATTATTGATGGGTTGTAACCCCGGCTACTTTTTGTAACACATAATTAATTGCATTGCGATGTCGGAAGAGTTAATTAAAAATAATTAGTTGTAATAAATATATATAAAATAAATTTTGTTTCTAAACCATACTCTCATTTATATGTAAAAGAGGATATGTTATATTCAGTGCATTAGTAACATGAGGGTTAAACATAATAGTAATATAAGTAAATTTTATAATTAAGTAAGGGTACAACAGGGAGTTTACAAAAAAAAAAAAAACATATTTAGACATTTATGTACTATATGTATAATTTTCATATATGAAATATAGGTGTTTATTCGGTTACAACTGATCTTTCGTTAGATGTTTGGTATATACATATATGCAGGTGCCAAAATGAACACGTTAATTTTTTGTTTTTTTTTAATTATTATTAAAAGAACACGTTAATAGGTTTTTTTTTTTGGCTATGCCTATGCGTTGGTACAAGAATAAATGGCTTTGGATTTGTTTGAATTAGTGTCGGTAAAAATGATTTTTATTCTATTTAACTTTTACAAACTAAAACTAAGGTAAAAGCATGTTTCGATAATTTTTTTAAAAAAAATAAATTTGACATAAACTTATCCGGAAAATATATTAGAAAATCAGTGTCAAAATGTTCGAATTAAAAAAAAAGGCAAAAGCTAGAAAAAGAAAAAGTTACTCCTTTAGTCTTATTTATAGAGCGACGAAGAAATAAGTTTTTTTAGTTATATTTATAAGATTCTTATTTAATTTTTATACTAATGTATAATTTGATTAATTTCACTTTTCATTTATTATTGTGTTTACTTTATTTTTATGAGATATTATGTAGTATATCTAATATAGATAAAGCTTAAAAGTTATTGAATTTTATGATGGAGTTAATGAAATTTAAAGATTTTTTTAAAATATATATGAAACATACTTATAAATAGAAAAAAAGAGTACTGTGCTTTTTCGACAGTGGGTTGGAAGTAGAAGTTACTTCTTGTTGATGAATGCTATGCCAAACATAACCACATGTATGATTATGATAGATTGAACATTGATTATTGAGGGATTTTTTATTTCATTTTTGGTAAAGAAAAAAGCGGAAAATATTATAGCTTTGTTAAAAGAGCTAGATTTTTTTTTTTCTCGGGTCAAAGTTGAAGAGCTAGAATAAAACTCTTTCGTTTTAACCAAGAGCGATGTTCATCTGTAAAAAGGGGTGTTTTCTTGTGTGTGTTTTACATGAATGAGTCATGAGTGAAGGAAGCAAGGAAACAGTGGTAGTGTGGAAGAAAGGAATTAATATTTCCAAGAGAGAATCAGCTTTTTTTTTATGAAAGGAGTGAGTGAGAGAGGCCATTGTTGCGTACAAGTTTTGAATTTTGAATTCTGAATCAATGACTTTCCGTTTTTTGTTTTCCTTTTTCCTTTGCATGTTCCCTGTAGCAGCAAGGGACCGTGACTCGATGCCATTGAAAGAATCGAGATTTGTCTTCTTGTTTTTATCTTATTATTATTATTTTGTGTAATTGAATAAGCAAAGCAAAGTATATTACGAGTACCTAATTCCGAGAGAGAGAGAGAGGCTCAAGTCAACACGCAATTTGGTGCTGACTCTCTCTTAAGGGTGGAGAGCCCTCTTGTCTAAAGTTTGGTTTGATATGATGATGAGAAGATCCATTTTTATGCAAATCCCCCCCCCCCTCCCAAAAAAAAAAAAAAATAAATAAATCATTCTCATACTTTTTTTGGAAAAATCCCTATTAGGAACCAATATATTTTCAAAAAAGTCTTTCATAAAAGTTACATGTCAAAAAGCTCCTAAGGGACTGTGACATACAATAGGTGAAATGATGAAAAAAAAAAAAAAAAACATCAGTATTGCTTAAAAAGGAGGGGAGGACAAAATTCAAAATCACTTGACTCTATTCTCTGAACTTTCGTCTCTTGATGCCATTTTCGCTCGCGTTGGAAACTTGAAACTGTCAACCACCATCAACCCACCAAAGCTAATACGGTTGACGATGCTATCGCCGATTCGCCTATGGCCATCATCAAAAAGAAAGGTATGAAACATTTTAGGGATTAGGTTTTTTCCGTGCATATATGCCTTGTCTATGGTATTCCGGCATGGTGTGAGATTCATTTTACTTTCGTAGTAAGGAACTTATCGAGTGTTGTTGTCATTGTGATTGAGAGTCGGTTCAGTCACTAGTGTGCTTAATCTTTGGGATAATATTTGCATTCTTACGGTTCTTTGGAAGAATATCCAGATCTGAACTGAGATTGCTAACTAGTTTCGTTAGTTTAAGATAAGCAACATGTGACACCATCTTGAGTATACAAATCAAAGTGTATTGTGATTTTTGCACTAAAGGTCACGTTCTTGCTTGTTAAAAATGTGAGTGTGTTTAAACCAGATTTGCATGAATTTGTTTTGGCTGGTAATTTGCATCATTGAGGACTAAGGGCCATCATATAGCTCACTGATTGCTGATTGCTGATTGCTGATTGCTGATTGGTTTTGATTCTTGTACACAAGGAACATAATTTCTGTCCATGATAATAGTTTTGATTATCTATTTACAGATATGGAAATTCTAATATTTGGAAGATCTTCGCAGACCATTTTAATTACTTTCCATTGACTGCATTGGTTAGTACATAATACATACTTTTGTATCCGACTTTACATTGTAGAAGGGACTTTTTCAGTAAAAACATTAAATTCATGTTAACTGAAGGGGAAAGGGGAAGAGTTGCATTAAGCCAATTACATTATCTACCATCAAAATTAAGTGGAAATGGGAAATAATTATTTGTTTTTAAAGAAAGCTTTTGGTTTATGTGAACATAAAGAAGGTAATAATTTATTTCCATATATAAGCTTTTTTGTCTCTTGAAGGAAACCTTTGTACATTTCAAACCTGATGCATTTGTGTTAAATTTTCATATGATATTATTTACCTATGCCCTTTGTGCTAAATTTTCATGACATTGGACTGTTCGTTCTGCCTAAGAACTTGTTGGACATCTTCTTAAAGTTGCATTAGGTTGATGGCTTTGTCAAAATATGTATCATTCAAGCAAAATGTTGATATCTAGACTTTCCCCCTCATTTATTCTCATGTTTCACACCCGTTCTCAGACTCTGGAAGCAACAATGAACGGTTTTTTTTAATATATATATAGTCGATGCTTTGCAATACTCTACCAATTTTCAGAAAAAGGATGCATGATAATGATGATTCAATTTTGGTTACTAAATATTTATTATATCATTATTATAGTTGACATTTCAAAAGAGTTGTAATTTGATCTTCTACTCCCTTTGTTTGACTCTTGAAGTAGCGGTTAGCCACTTTAAAAGAGCAAGGTGAGGATGGATTCACAATGCCGTACTACTCCATAGAAGAATTGTGGGAAATGAAGGTCGGCTTCTTGTGGTGGTTGGTCACTCATTCTCACAACAGTGATTGAGAAAATGTGTTGTCTTTGATCGAGGAGCCCACAAGTGAAAGATGACTTGAATATGTATTTATGACAAAGTTGTAGATATTTAGGACACATTTTAGTAGATCAATTGTTGTGTACACTTGACATTTTAATATCAATGAGAAGAAGAATTTTGTCCTGCTTCCATGTTCTTTGTTACTGGTATGTGAACAAGTCCATCAAAAGGAAAAATAATCTGTTTGGTCAGTGCCTTAATTCCCCGCCCCAATTATTACATGTTATGTCGTAGATGAAATATTTAGACAAAGATGTGAACTTTAGTCTATCAGATAACCAAATTTATTTCGCATGTCAATAAAAAAATAACTAGTCCATCAATATAACATTAACAAGTCCGTCGGTATAACATTAACGAGTATGTTTACAACTACATCAGTTGGTGTTAACAAATCCATCAGTGGGTGTTAACAACTAATAGGTGTTAACAAGTCCATTAGTATAAAATTAACAAGTTTATCAGTACGTGTAAACAACTACATCAGTTGGTGGTAACAAGTACAATCAATAGGCGTTAACAAGTCCATCAATATAACATTAACAAGTCATCAGTACGTGTTAATAACTACATCAATTGGTGGTAACAAGTACATCAGTAGGTGCTAACAAGTCCATCAGTAGGTGTTAACAACTTTATCAATAGTGTTAATAACTACATTAGTGGGTGTTAACCAGTCCTTCAATAGTATTTATATTTTAATAAAAAAAATATTTTGTGATCTGAAAAGATGTGATGTGATAATAGACCTTGGAAATATGAGAAGATATACAAAGTGATCAGATTTTGTGTGGCTAGGAGATCACATGAGTGGCTTGGTTTAGATGGGTAAAGAGTATAACAATAAATAAATAAGCTTCTTCAAGCTTGCGTGAGAGCCTTACCGCCTTGACATGAGTGTGTCATATGCTTACGGTGCCTTCATTTTCTCTCCCCTCACTAACTCCCATCTCATATGTTCCAATCAATCTCTCTCTCTTTCTCCATTACAAAACTCACTTTCACTGGACAAATCTCCCTCTTCTTCAGCTTCTTCGTCTTGTTCTTCTTCTTGTCGTGCTTCTTCCTTTATCTGGTGTTTCAAACTTCTGTTGTCCTCTTGATTGTTTTCCTTTGCTTCTTTATTCGCTTCTCGGCCTTGGCGGCAACTCCGATCTCACGCGTTTGCCAGTACTATCTGCTACCGCAACCGCATGACGACCACCCTCCTTCACCACACCTAGCTCAGATCTCTCTTGCTCTCCTCCTTTTATCTTTTCTCACTGTCGGATCGACGATGAGTTTAAGTTTCAAGCGCCTTTTTCTTTTTTTTTTTTTTAAAAAAAAAAACCCAGATAATATGTGGCTCGGTGAACTCAGCCGGTTCAGGACAGGTTGACTCCAGGTCCTCCCGGGACTCCGGTTTTGCCCCTAACTCAAACCGGTATTCTGGTCGGTTCGCCGGTTTCTAGTCTGAACTGGCCGGTCCGGGTTTCAAAACCTTGATTTTCACAATTTGAAAAGTAAAAATCTGATCTTTGTGGATAGGGAGGTGCCACATCTGCTCTTTTGGCCTGATCCAAAAGTATTAATCAGTGGACCAAAACATACACCAGATAATTCAAGCTGCCTAGTTCCTTTTAGCTATTATTAAAAAGGACTATAACTCTTCATTTTTGGCATTAAAAGTGGCGTATTCAGTAGAGACAAGGAGAAAGTCCAGCAAGTCTCAAGCACCAAGAACAAGAGCCAAATCACCAAGAACACCAAGCCAAATCTCAGATTTCAGGTAAACACCGAAAACTCAACTCTTTGAAGTTCAAGTTGAAATTTTCGTCCATGGTGTTAGGGCTTGGTGTTATGATCTGATTTTGGTGTTTTTGAGGGTTTCAATGAGTCTAAAACGTGAGTTTGTATGGGTTTAGGTCATGGTTTAAGTTTCCGAACTCAAAAACACCGAAAACACAAAGAGGAAGCTTTCTGCCAGTTCTGGAAATTTTGGGCAGCGAAGCTTCAACCATGCTTTAAAAATAGTAAATGAAGTCGGTTTGAGCTGAAAGTTTACAGGAATAAAGTAGAATCTTGAGATTCACCGTGATGTATAATTTTATGTCTTTTTTATTTTTCTACTAAAATAAATAAATTGGTAAAGTTTGCTCAAAAAGCTGCAGGAGTTTTCTGACCAAAAGCTAAATATTTGGCTACACACCAAAATATGAAATCGTTTGGACTTTGGAAATATTTTTACTGAAAAGTAGACATCCTAATGGTTTAGATGGCACCGATTTCATGTCAATTGGAGTTTTTTTTTTTTTTGTAATTTATTAAAAATGTTTGAAGTTGGGCCAAAAATACTGGATTTTCTGGAAAATTTGTAAAGGGCTCGGATTTAAGGAAAAATGTAAGGGTATTTTTGGAAATACTAAAAATAAGATATTTTGGTGTTATTTAGGGTTAAAGCATACTTAGGGAAGCTATCAGGCACATTGAAATTTTAAGACAGCGCATACCTCACTGGTAGTAACTGCTTTACTCAAATACTTTTATATGTTTGCTGTATGTTTGTTTTGCCACGCATGTTTGTATGTTTGTGTTGCCAAATATGCATACAGAGCATGCTGGGGTTCGAGTCCTTAACTATTGTGTTCCTAGTGTTGAGGATTAATCTGGGGCTTGCCTGGAATGGCGGCTCAATAGTTTGTGTTTCCGGTAATTCCGGGGCTGGCCTGGTTCAGGCGGCTCGACGGTGTGAGGATTGTGTTTCGGTAATTCCGGGGCTTGCCTTAGTAAGACAGCTCAACGGTGCGAAAATTGAATATTGTGTATGTTTTTGTTTGCATATATGGTATATTTGGCATTTATCGTGATTTATTTGTCATGGTTGTATGCATACACTATACACATAGTACGTGAGTATTGATATATATTAGTATCAAAGTAAACTGAATACACTATAAATATTGATATATATTAGTGTTAAAGTAAACAGAATACATTAACGTCATTAATATAAAATACAACTATTTTTATTAAAAAAAAACGGTTGCTTATGGAATGGATTTCTAATTAGGCTCTTTGAACTTATTAGGAATTTATTAAAAATATATGTTTAAATTTGGATTTTGTTATTTCAACTGAAATTAATTAGAATTATGACTAAAAAAATTAGTCTTCGATGATCTTATCAAACAACCAACCTATTGAAATAAACTGAGTTTAAATGTTTAATATATTTCTCAATACATTCTTAATTAGCATGAATCTAATGCTTTATATGGAGTTTGAAGTGAATCTAATTGTTCAAAATTTATTAATAATATAATTCTCAATAAATTATATACTATATAGACCCTATGAAGAGAGATTTTTTTGGGGCCATATATTGGAGAGCTTCATCGGTAAGGTTTGGTTTGAAATGAAGATCCATGACGTTTCAAAAAGTTGTTTTTTGAAAGCATATTAGATAAGTACAAGTTTAATAGATAGACTAAATTATGTTTCGAGTTTAATAGGCGGTCTGCCTAAAATATAATAGAATGGAAAAATAAAATTTATTTTCATAAATAAACAAAAAATATTAAATTATTGTATATTAATTATAGAATAAAAATAATAAAAATATTCTCTAATTATCATATCAAACTGTTAGTAAAAAACAAGGTACTTAAAACTGAACTGGTCAATAAACTTGTTGAGACAATGGTCCACAGGTTAGTGTTCAAATTGAGGTCATTCCAGAATTTGACCGGTCATATTAGAATAATATTTAAATAAAAACATATTAATCCATGAGTAAATATAAAACATTAACCAAAGAAAGAAAAAATATAAAACATATCACTAACACTATGAAGGTATTGATTCACTAACTGTGTAAGAATCTATTAGATCTCTCTGGGTTTTGAGTTTGAGTCCTTTATCAAAGAAAAAAGACAATATATCCAATCCGGTCGACTCTTTTAAAACTTTTAAGTTTTAACCAAACCTATGAAGGTATTGATTCACTAACACTACTACAAAAAATGTTTTTAATGTCCTAAATTTAACCCAATTAAAGTCCTTTTTTCTAGGGACGTCTATCTAGGAGACATCATACTTACGGCGTCCCCATAAAAAAAATAAGGAATTAAAAGTGGGAGTTACGGTGTCCTAAATTTAAATTTAGGACTCCGTAACTCCCACTTAGGGCGTCCTAAACTCCGTAAGTCCCACTTACGACTTCCTAAATTTAAATTTAGGACGCCATAAGTGGGAGTAATAAATTTAGGACGCCGTAAGTGCCTAATTTTTTTTTAAAAAAATATCTTTATTTTCTCGCATCTCTCATATGGCTAATCACGATGACAGACTGTGAAAAAAAATAAACATTTTGCTATTAGAAAGCTATCATCCATAAATTTTGCTAGGAAAATGGCTAAAGATTAACAAGATGCCAGTATATGGAACTTTACAACTATTAGGAGCTCTACTATTTGTAAAATTTTCCACAATAAATGCCTACACATAGATCACAATTCAGAAGCGAAAATTGTCCCCAAAAAGTGGCTGCAGAATTACACTATGCGCATACCAAGCCTAAACAAACCAAAACAAAACATTGTATCTCAAGTCAACTCTGATGAAAAAGCAAAAAGATCCACAGATTAAAGCTTATATTATGTGATTGAAAGCACATTATAAATTTGACACTATAATAACATAAGTCTCTCTTGAGATGCAAAAAAGGTGGATAAGAGTGATTGTAAGTATAAAAGACAAAGGCATAATCATCTTTGTAAACAAATTCATACTATAGTATGACGAAATTCAAGAACTTTAAAACTTGTTTCTACAAATAATTCATATGGATAGTACAACCTTCTACCATTATGACAATAAGAAGTATTGCATCGACGGCCAAAATTTAGGTGCAACCTAAGTATAGACCAAGCATGGAAGTAAACACTTCCAAGTACCACACAATAATTAATCAACAGATACTGGAATTCACCAAAACAATGTATTAAAAATTGAAGATGCAAGGAAAGAAAATATTTACCTTCATATTTTACTGCTTCCTGGGTCTCAATCATAATGAGTACTTCCCTAAGAAAATTCAGAATAAATTCTGGCTCCTTCTCCCAAAATTTGAGCAAGACACCCTTCCAATCAACCAAAATAATCTTTATGGTTGGACCAAGTGAAGCATGCTCTGTATGCTCAACTAATTCTGAAGACCTCAACATTTTCAACAAATACTCCAACAACACATCTACAATCGCTGAGGAGTGGAAGAATATAACTGATCAAGAGATTTGAATATCTTAGAAAGCTGTTTCTTAGGACCTGAAAATAACCACATAACACTGCTTAATTCACCTTAGATTCAGAATAATTGAGATGAAATACCATAACTAATAACTATAGCCATAAGGCCTCATTTATTTTGGGTCATAGAATAGGATTATCGATACATTATACACGTAATAATCTTTATCAAGTCACATTTTTCACGAAGCCATGAACAGTGAGACACATCCTTAAACTCCTAGCATTGCACAAAACAAACATGCCTAGTTAGATATGATAACAATTCAACCAATACTTTCTTATCTGGGTTGCTAAATTAAACGAGAATCAATATTAGAGATCTTTAAATATAGAATTAAAGTAATGAAGATGGTGGAGCCATTATCTAATATTAGCAAGTAGCTTCACATTGTACTTGTGATTCCAATATTTTGGATGACAACTAAAGTTATCTTATTGATAATAAAATGCTGCTTCCAGATTTTGACATTCGACACTTCAGTCATAAGAGTCAAAAGATTATTACAACCACAAATAATTCACCATGCTTGACACCTTTACAAGGAAGATCCAGGTCAGAATATTCTGCAACTATAACAGCAGAAATAGTGGACATGCCCAGGGGATCTTACCAACAATTATATGAGAATTTGAATGTTGGACACATGTCCAAATATGTTAGAATTATCTCATTTAAATGTGGGTTTATTAAACACCTCCTGCAGATCTCTAACCCATCATAAATGTCAAAAAGATCTAGAAATTTTTTAAGTTTAATTGATAGAGAAACAGAAGCACATGAATTTACGTGGGCCATACTCATCTCTACTTGTTAAATTTTTAATTTAACATTTTACCCTCATTGTACTGTCAGCATGTCTCTGATGTAAAGATGGTGTAAGGTGGAAGAATTCATGCAGGCCTATGAATCACGAGAAAAACAAGTTGACAAGCATCATGATCTTGATTGAACAAATAGACAATCCTAACTTTCTCAATCTTTTAGATACTTGACTGAAAAACAGAATTTTAAAGACTAATGCAGAGTATCATAAGGATATCATACATCCACTTGTACCTTATTGCGTGCCAACTGGATTTCATTCATGCATTCATAGTTATATACTTATATATATATATATATATATATTATATGGTTTTCTTCTTGATCTAAGGGAGAGCAAATAAGAAAGAGGAAGGAAGATGAAAATATTTAACAGATACTTAAGAAGGGATCACTGACAGGGAAAAAAAATACATGAATGTAATATTGAAAGAATGGAATCAAATTTGGGAAAATAAGAAGGAAGCAGATCATAATTGTTCCTTGTTTCTATTGTTCAATATTTCATCCAAAGAACTTCCATCCTCCTCGATTTGCAACAAAAGAAAGGAGCGAAGTCATGATTTCAGGGCTGAGGATGGCAGCTGACAGGAACAAATGCTGCGTAGACATGGGGTATGCCCAAATGACACTGGGGCAAAGAACTTTCAGCCATTGTAATTTTTTGTATTGAACATAGTAGATAAATGAAATGCATATATTCCCATTAGGATGGGTTTATTAGACACACTACATATCACATCGTCAAACACATTACTGAAGTCAATGTTTAAAAGCATAAGATAAAAACGTTATAAGCAATGAAAATAAATACATAAAGCTCACACACGTTTTCCCTCGGGTATTGGACTATTAGACTGGGGGCTCTGCTTTGCTTTGAAAGCAAGAAGATAGTTGTCGAAGTTTGGATTTCCATCACCTTCAAAAGGAATGGCCTTGCTTTGAGGTTCCCAATAATAAGATTTCAACCAATCAAGTGCCTGAAATTGATGACAAAACAACATACGATCAGTTATAAGCGTAGTGGAGGAAACATATGAGGTAATAATTGCACTTGCAAAACATTTGGACACAAATCATCCAAATCGACAAAGATCATATGCATCTAACTACATGTTTTGCATCTAACTACATGTTTTACATCTGTTTTCTTAAATTTCAGAGCCTTTTTTTTTTGCGACAAAATTGCAGAGTTCAATTTAAATTTTTTTCCTTCAAAAAATTGCACCCGTAATCACATTAATCTAAATATGGCAGGAGTTTGCTACTACGAAATAACAATAAGGACCATACCTTGTCGCCCACTTTACACTGATCAAGAATTCTGTACAAATCATTTCCATTAGTAACCTTTTTACCATTCACGGATGTTATAATGTCGCCTAAAATGAGTCTACCGTAGGCATCACGTTTGGTAGGTAGCAAGCCCTACAAAAAACAACAAATGAAAAAAACTTAAACTTGGAAGAATGTCAGTGAAAAGGGTATAATGCTATGAGCCGACATGACAACAAAGGTTAACAGGATAAAAATAAGCATACAGCTTTCCCAGCTGGACCGTCAGCAGGAGCATCCAAGACAAGCACTCCACTTACACCCAACTGCTCCACAGACTGATCTGGTGCAAACTTGATCCCTAAAATAGGTCTTGCGACCTTCCCAAACTTCACCAATTGATCGACAATACCGTTCACCTAAATATGAGTTAAGTGATAAGTGATCCATTTTAAAGGATGACAAAAACGTAAAGCGTTGTTGTTCCACATCTCCAAACAGTTAACTTCATACAAGGCAAGGTTCAAGTTAGAACTCAATGTGTCCACTGGAATAGAAAATCCAACGCCAGATGATGCACCGGATGGGGAATATATAGCTGTGTTTATACCAATGAGGTTGCCAGAAGCCCAGAACTATCCAATAATGGCCCCCCGCTATTCCCTGGGTTAATTGCAGCATCAGTTTGTATTACATCTTGAATTGTCCGACCAGTTATAGCTGAACTAATTTCTCGATGAAGTCCACTATTGAGAATGTGAAAACAGGCAATTAATTAAATTGAAAGACAATGCAAAAATCAACACAGTATGCGTTTTGAATAAGTGCACAAGAAAAAATGAACTCACCATAAGAGATAAAACATATCTTGCCCAAAAAGCTCCTCGGAAGAAGCTTCCTTCTTCTTCGAAACCCTAGATGGAACGGCGACGGCAATGAAGGTCTTGGTCTTACTAATAGGTCTGCTCTTCTCAAGCTGAACGATGTCCCCAACCTTGAACCGATTCTCAGGGTCATGAGCCTGGTACTTCTTCTTCTTCCTGATACGCCTCTTGTACTTGGGGTGAGGCGCCAATCGAACAACTTCGACCACAACGGTCTTGTCGCTGGTTGCGCAGACGACCTTTCATTCCCTGCATCGATCTCATGGCCCTGATAGGAGGGAAGAAGGAGGGAGGAGAAAAGGTTGGTGGAGGAGGAGAAGAAAGGGTTTTGGAGAGAGAAGAGGAGCCATGGAGGAAAGGGTCAAAGGGGTGGAGAGCTTGAGAGAGAGAGTGTAGAGGAGGAAGTTGAAGGAGTGACATTTGAGGATTGGACGATGGAGGAAATAGCGGGAAATTTACCAAAATAATAATTTTAAAAAAGAGTTGTACCAGATTAGAGTAATTGGAGAAATATTTATGGACTCAAACATGGTGTTTGACTGACGCTTCTAATGCCGTCATAACTCTTGACGCGGGCGTGAGATACTACTCAATAGTGTCACACCAAGTGATGCGCGTATAAGCACTGACGCCACTGTGGCGTCTTCAATGGACGCCTGGCGTCTATTCAATCCAATTGAATTGAATTGAATTGAATTGTGGTGTCCATTTAAAAAAAATTATAATTATATTTAAATTTATAAATAATAAAAAGAATAATTAATAATTTTAATTAATAATTAAAGAAATTAAAATATTTAAAATTTATTATAAACCTTAGGATACAAGACTAATTAGTAAATTAATTAATTAGTGAATGACTAATTATTTAATATTTTGTACATTAATAATTTGATATATAAATTGTAAAATATTATTAGGTAAATTTAATTAAATAAATTTATGAGAATAATAATTAGTGAATAAATAAAAATATTTTGTGAAATATGTTGTATATTATTATTTATAGAGTACCCTAAGATAGATAAGATAAGCATAAATACGAAAATAATTATTAGTCAAATAATTAATTCACTAATTAATTAGTTAGAGAATAAGTAATTAGTGACTTAATAATGTATTGTGTTATTGTAAATTTTTATTAGTTAAATGGATGATCCACACACCATGCAATCACTTGATTATAACAAATATATAGATTTTCCGTTTTGGGATATGTTGTTATAATCAAATTGTCACCGCGTAATCTTTTAAAAGGGCGTCTTAGTGAGTTATTTAAGGGAATTCAATTAATAATTAATTCCCTTAATTATTAATTATTCTTTTTATTATTTATAATTTTAAATATAATTATAATTTTTTTTAAAAAAATGGACGCCTTCAATTCAAATTTAATTGAATTGAAGACGCCACAATGGGCGTCGTGCTTAGAGGCCACTAGTTATTGACGCCACTACTCGGTGGCGTCAAGAGTCCCGACGCTACTAGTGGCGTCGGTCAAACGTCATATTTGATTGCATTAGTCACGGTAAATATTTTCCCAACTGCTCTAATATGGTAAAAAAAAAATTTAAAATTATTATTTTGGTAAATTTCCTAGGAAATAGCAGAGTTATTCATATTGCGCTTTTTTTTTGGCGTCCTGAATGTAGCTTGAAAGAAAATTTTGGCGTCTAAACCTAATTCAGGACGCCAAAAAAATTTTGCTGGCTCCAAAAAAATTGCCAAATTTTCTAAATTGTGCCAAAAATGTTGATTTTGGCGTCATGAAATACTTTTAGGATGTCAAAAAATATCCTAAATTGCGCATTTTAGGCGTCATAAAATATATTTAGGACGTCAAAAAAATTTAGGCGTCCTAAATTAATATTTGGGTTGTCTAAAGTCTTAAAATCAAGTAAATAATTACGACAATGTCACCATCTTCACTTTTTACTTCCTTTTTTTTTAAAAAAAAAAAGACGTCTTTTAGAGTAGTAGTATCCATATTTTATAGTAGTATAATTTACTAGTCAGGCCAATCTACTTTAATTAGGTTTTAATACTTTACTATAGTAAGCTATTTAACAAACAAAATAATGCAAAGGTGAAAATTTCCTTATGTTTCTGTACCTTAAAATCTCTCAAAAAAATGAATACAATATTGAAGGTCCATGCATTTAAAAAAAGATCGAAATGAGTTATATTATTCACAACTTATATATAATATTTTTGGAGAAGGACAAGAAAAACCCTTAAAATATGTACATTCTAATTGAGGACCCGAACTGGCTTAATTTTCTTGAAGTTCTGGAGGACAATTTGGGATTAAATTATGAAACCAAATTACCTACATGTCGTTCATTTGAAATATGAAAAAAATAGCTTAACCAATAATAAGTTATCAAATGACATTTACCAACTAAGTTAGTGACAACAAATTTCACAAAATGTTTTATTAATAGTTAAGAAAATAACAATTTTACCTTATTAAATGAAAATAATATTTAAGGTAATGCCAACTAATTTTATTAAGCATCATTGTATCATTTTCTAATAAAAAAAAATTTAGTATAATGCATAAAGACTTTATAAGAAATTTAAGTCATTTTGAGAAACTGTTTTGAAATTATCATATTTTGGTAATTTTGATATTTCAAGAAGTTTTGGTTATCATGCATTTCAAATCGATTTGCTTTATATATAGAGGCTGAGAATCCAAGCTCTGGGCGCTTAATGTGTATAACTCTTGTGAACATAGTTGATGCCAAGTGTTGATCTATGAATGTAAATTTTTTGTGTTGAAAGAATCTTATGTTGATGGCCAAAAAGTGTAAAATGTTATCTTCAAAGGCTCGAGCTAATTGCATATCTAGGATCTGTTTAAGTTAGCGTTGAAAAAACATGTTCACAAAAGTTGTAACAAAATTGTTTTTACACATTTACCCTGTATATTATAAATCACGTTGGAAAAATAGCTTCTACCGCTAATCTAAACAGACATCTAATATACTTGAAAGGATAGAGGCAAGATATGTCGAACATAGTTGAAGAAGTATTGCACTAGGTCATTATGACCAAAAAAAAAATGTAAAATGGGGACTTTTTCCCAATTTTCCTTAAAAAAAGAATTTTAGGGAGTTTTTTGTATATCACTTTTTAACTACTTCTGGTTTTGATCCATATACTTCTATGGTTTTTTTTTTGGAAAATCCATATGGGGGGCCTTTTTGGTGAAAAATCCCAAAAAGGGCCCTAAGATTCTGAAAATCCCAGAAAGGGTTGGGCTCTTTTTGGGATTTTCAGAATCTCCGTTGACAACTAAATCAGTCATATTAACAACAAAATTAATACCCGTTAACAACTAAATCAGTCACATTAACAACAATATCAGCCCCGGTTAACAACTATATCAGCCATATTAACAACTCACGCAGATTCTGAAAATCTCAGAAAGGGCCCAAAGGCCCTTTTTGGGATTTTTAGAATCTTGGGGCCCTTTTTTGAGATTTTTCTTCAAAAAGGGCCCTTCAATGCATTTTCCTTTTTTTTTTTCCAGTTCATATAAATTTTGATTTTATCCCTATACTTTTTATGAGTTTTTATGTTAGTTCCTATGCTTAATGGTGTTAATGAAACTTAGATTAAATCCTTATGAAACTAAATAAACTAATATTTTGGACGGAAGAAACAATATATAAGAAAAATCGCGATTTGAAACTATAGAGATTATAACCAAAATTTGATCAAAAGATGAGGACTAATAATAATATTAACCATATATATAGATATATATACAATATTGCACATTTAGTTTTTTTAACTTGAAACAAAAAATTTATTTTGGTCCCTAAATTTTATAAAATATATGTTAATCTTTTAACCCTACCATCATTAGTTTCATTAGCATTGAAATATTATCCAAAATGACATTGAAATTTTAAACTAACGTTGACAAAATATTCACAAATGCTGAAATATTCAATTCAATTTCTCAAAATAACAATGATCGACAAAAAATTATTACTTGGGGTGAATGATGTTAAATTATTAGGATTTGAGCACTGAAAAAATACTTTATATAAAAAAAGTAAACAATCAATTTGAAACCTAATATATATGAAATTAGAGTAACAATTAATGAAACATGTGGAACTCGATCACTTGAAGTTAAAGGTCAAGGTCCAGGGCGTGTTAGGGTTTGTGTTATTATTATTATTTTAATTCATAAGAGTTTAAGTGAGTTGGGACATGCGATTCAACAATGTATGGACATGAATCCCGAGGCTTACTAGGTTTTGAATATGCTTACAGGTTTTAAAAAACACTTATAAAGGTATTTATAGATTATCCGTCAACAAGATCCTCACATAAGTGAGATTTAAACCTAAAATCTTATAATTATGAGACAACTCTATTATCAATTGAATCAACATTTATTGATTTTGGGTGTTATTTCTCAAAGTAGAATAAACGCGCTTCCAAATATGGGCCAGAGAATGAAATTCGGTCTCCTTATGGGCAGACCAAAGAGAAATCACATCAAAGATGTAAAGGACTTGGGGTTTTTAAATTGTTTTTATCTCACGTTTTTCAAATTTTAAGGAAAAATTGGAATGAAGGACATGAAGAAAAATATATTTATAAATAAGGATCATAAAAATTATAATTATTTAGAAAGACTAAATACAAAAATATAAAATTACTAATACTAAAATGCCCCTAACAAAATATTCAGCATTTGCTCATACATTCTTTCCTGCACTCTATTTTTAAAACTAATAAACAATTTCAAGTTTCACTAAATTAAATAATAGTTTTCTCAATTTTTGTTTTGCACAACTTGCAAAAATATCTATAAAAAAAATTACATTTACTTAATAATTGTAATTATTTTTTCTGTCCGAAAGATAATTATTTTAATATTTTAGATAATTTATTTTAATTTATTCGAACTTACTATACAATATATTTAATTACTATTAATTAATTTAGATTCAAGCACGCTATTAAGCTTAAATAAAGAGCTTAAGCTTTTGGGAAAATTTCCAAAAAAAAAGCAATTAAAAATGAGAAAAAGACAAATTGGTGCTGTTAATTTATCAAATCTAAATCTGAAGAAGTATGAATCTAGGACTTCCAATTATGAAGAAATGACCAAAATGCCCTGAATTGAGGGTTACAAGTTTATTGATCAATAACATCTTTATCTATATTAACATTATTATATTTTACATTAATGACTTTATTTTTATGTTTGACAACTTTGTATCTAAAAAATCAGGGATAATTTTGAGGGCACTAGTTTCAGGAGTCAATAACAACATCTATATCTATATTAACATCATATTTTATATTAGCGACGTTACTTTCATGTTTCACAATTTTATATCCCAAAAACTAGGGATAATTTTGAGGGCACAAGTTTCAGGGGTTAAAAACAATATTTGTATCTATATTAACAATATCATATTTTACATTTGCAACTTTATTTTCATGTTTCACAACTTCATATCCCAAAAACCATGGATAAATTTGAAGACACAAGTTTCAGAGGTCAATAATAACATCTATATCTATATTAACAACATCATATTTTACATTAGCGACTTGACTTTCATATTTCACAACTTCATATCACAAAAATCAAGGAGAATTTTGAGGGCACAAGTTTGAAGGGTCAATAATAACACCTGTATCTATATTAACAACATCAGATTTTACATTAATAACACAACTTTCATGTTTCACATCTGAACTCAGGACAATTTGGTCATTTGTTCACAATTGAAAATTGCAGATTCTTACTTTAGTTATGACTTGTGATTTAATAAATTCTCAACACCGATTTGTTTTCTTCCATTTTTAATTGTATTTTTCTAGAACTTTCAAACATTTGTTTTAAATTAGTTTCTTGAAATTAAATATTTTCAGAAAGTATGATAATATGACTTTCTCGAAATATGATAAATCTCTTTGTTTTTTTCAGAACAAATATGATAAATCTCTTAAAAGTTTATAACTTTGGTATGGCCGGGCCCACAGATTTAATACAAAGGGCTTAGCTTACCATTTGATTCAAATTTCTGACATTTGCTGGCCTAGCACTTAAGCCCATTGAAACTTGAGTCAGAGGGGTTAACACATGGCTACAATGGGACGATTTGGGCCCAACTAGAGCAAACTTGTTTGCCAAGAATTCTGGGTTATCAAAGGCTCAAAACAATTATGAATTGAGTTGGGCTTCTAAAATCTCCTAAGGAATTCCAATAAAATGGGCCGTACTTGCAGTAAAAAACAAGATGCATTTTATTTTTTTATAAAAAAAATAAACTTTTCCTTTATATTTATGTATATGTGATGAAAATCAAGATGCATTTTGTAACACCCCGTTTTGAAAAGCCGATTTTTTTGTTTTTGTTTTTGTTTTGTCAAAGTAGAATATCGGAACAAGTGAATAACTGATAAATATATTTAAAATGTCAACTATAGTGTGTCTAGCTGATTATAATAGCGATACAATTATTCGAGTATTGCAAAAGCAGTACATGTCAAATGAAAATCTCCGGTCGGGACTCTAAGCGTGCTGCTTGCCCTTATCTTCGGCCCTCGGTTCTCCTGACCCTGAAGCTATTGTAAGAGCTGAGGTCCAATGCCCATCGGATCTCAGGTAACGGTTAACCTTATGCTCAAATATGACAGTATATGCATGACAAATATTCATAACATTACAGCAATAATCAATACATAAGCACACATCAGATGCAAGATTAACACAACAACAGTACATAAGCACACAGCAGATGCAAAGTTACACACACGTCTGCACTCTCCAGTGCCACGACAGCTGTTCGTATCCTCAGCGCTAGGAAAACTTAATGGTATTATCAAAACTATAACCCGTGTAAAGCTGAATGTATAAACAGTGATATAAGATGGAGTCTTAGTCTATGAAATCATCTATCACATATAAGCATATAATAAACATTAGAGTTAGTGTTACAGTATGCGTCCATACCTGAGTCGGTGATAGCGGTACGTACGTCGGTCGGTATGCGTTCTCGGATAGCCTATAATAGTAATATCGCTTTATTAATCCATAAATAATATCCTAAGAGATATTTTGGCCACTAATGAAAATTTTACCTTTGGTGAATTCATTTTTCAATTTATTCCCCCAAAATTTCGTAAAAAAACGCTGACTATAGCATTTAGGGCAGATTTTTGTCTAACTTTGAAAAATCATAACTAATTCTAGAAAAATCGAAACGAGGATCCGTAAAATTATCCGGACTCATTAGGATGTCTATCTTTGAGGAAAAATACTAAGGTTTTCCCAAAACTTAAGAACAACTCTCAGTTTTCATGCTTTCTCACGCTGCCCATAAATTTTCCCAGAAAACATAACCTTTCTTCAAGAATTTTTATCTCTTTGTAAAAAATTCAAAATGACACACTATAGGTACCCTTGGAAAAATATATATGTCTAATTTAACCATGAAAAAGTTCAGAATTAATTAACTTCATCTTCAACATAAAATTATGGCGTTTTTACCACTGACTTCAGAAATCGCCTATTCAAAAAATTTCGCCAGAACTTCGTTACTTTGATGTTTCTCTTCCAAAAATTTTGCTCTATCACTTCCTTCATCATTTTTTTTTGAAATAAAACCATTTCTAACCATAAAAACATGAAAATAAAATTACTCTAGCATATTTAAGATCAAAGCAACTTCTATCTATGAATTTAAGAACTCAAACTTAAAGAACTTATTTACAAATGCTCTAACTCCTTCAAGAAGCTCCTCTCTCACTTCCTCTCCTCTCTATATTCAGATTTCTTTGCTTTTTTTGGTGTGAGAATATGAAGAACCCAATGCCTCTATTTATAGGAAAATGGCATGGCACTTAGGTAATTATTTCTAACCTAGTTCATCTTAAATTTCAACCCTTGGATCTTAAGTTAATTTATGAAGATAAATCCTCACCCTTTAACCCTTAAAAACCGCCCCTCCCCCTCTCTCTTTCTCTCATCTTTTTTTACCTTGCTCACCAAGTTTTCCCACATGTGCTTTGAATTTTTCTCAACTTGCTCTCCAAGTTGTTGAACATCTAGAACCTTTTAATTCTTACTTCCTCCCCAAGTTATTAAAACCGCCCCCTCCCTCTTCTTTTTTGATTAACTTTGTGTTTTTATTTTTGCCTATTGGATACTGTTTTAAGCTCCATCATTGGTTCTTTTTAATTCACTTGTATCTTACTTTATGATGATTAATTAAGGCCTTTAATTTTAGCTTTAATAGATTCAATCTTGGCCTTCTATTTTTAATCCTAATTAGTATTCCTAATATAGTGGTTTATCTATTTTTAACTCCTTTATGGTTTATTCTTGATGATATAAGAACTAAATGTGAATACTTTAATTAATGTAAATTTAATTGCCCATTAGTTGTTGGTAATTTTCTCTAATTGGTTTAGGTATTTTCATGTCATTTTATTGTCTCTTATGATTAAATTAAGGCTATGCTTAATTATGATTATTTTATGATCCCTAATTGAATTTAGAGTATTGGATTTTGCCTTATTAAATCCTAAAGAAAATTTGCCCAAGAAATAAAATAAATACACTACAAAATTAGAGGCAACATATCCTCCTATTATTAATAGGTATAATTTTTTTTTTCCAAAATATAATACTTAGGAGAACCACAATTTTTGGGTATTACACATTTCACTCATTCCAAAAATTTGACCATATCTCTAAAAGTAGTTATAAATTTGAGAAAACTATTTTGTATAAATTATACTTTCATTCAATTTTTAAAGAAGTCCAGGTTCCGGCAGAAGAGCTCTTTCACCCTTAAGGTGAACCATCTTTTTTGGGAGGTTTTGTTGCGATTCGTCTTTGGTACTTTATGAGTTTTTTTAATCTCTTAATGAAATCCTTCAATTTTGTTTTGTTATAGTTAGCCCTTACAATTTTGCTTTGTTAGCACCTTAGCCCATGTGTAAGAGTTACCATGCTAACAGAGATTTACTTCTTCCAATTTTAGTAGTGCTCATAATGGTGGTTTTAAGAGTTTCAAAATATTTCCCATAGAATCTTTGACAAAAGACAACAAGTGAGAGAGCAATTTTTATGTCAGAAAGTGGACAATAATTTTACAGAAATCTAACAAGGGAAGAAGGAAAAAAAGCTGTCTTGCCCTTCTTTGTTTTGCAGGTGGACAATAATCATACTGAAAGTGGACAAATGCATTGGGGGAGAATGTTATCTGCAAGCTCTTTCTTCTGTTATCATTGCCTAAGAGATTGCCACTTATGCATAAAGAAGCATGGATATTTCTTCTCAGGGTAATCAAAATTTGTTGATATGGTGTGTTGATAAGCCTTTTATTAACCAGCAAACAATCTCATCAGACATCATCAATGTGGTGATACAGTATTACAAAAGATGATCAAGGATTTCAACTCCTTTCAAATTTACTGCAGTACTCATCCTTCTATCTAAAAATTAAATATTTTTCATTTTAGTTCTATTAATTATCTTACTCCCTCCGATCCTAATTATAGGAGCACTTTTGTAGTGCAATTTGCACTACAAAAGTGCTCCTATAATTAAGACCAGAGGTAGTACTTTGTAAGACTTTCATGTCTTTAACATATATCATTTTTTTTAAACGGTGCTAACAGAGCAAGGTTAAGGGATTTAAGTAGAGGAGAGAAAAACACACAGATACCATATTAAAAATTGAGAGAAAGATGATTATCCTTATACTCCTCTGGTCCTAAATTTAGGACCTAGTTTGGGAGTTACTTTTGGTACCAAATGTAAGACTACTTTTTCCCCCCTTCATTTTATCTCTTGTATTTATTAGTTTTTTCAATCTAACTTGCTTAACTTATAAACTGATATATAATCTAATGTTACACTTAAATATTTTAAAAATATTATGTCACATAAATTATA
Source organism: Acacia melanoxylon (assembly GCA_019022615.1). Classification (NCBI taxonomy): domain Eukaryota; kingdom Viridiplantae; phylum Streptophyta; class Magnoliopsida; order Fabales; family Fabaceae; genus Acacia; species Acacia melanoxylon. The sequence continues at coordinate 2,446,709 of JAFJYJ010000002.1, forward strand.
ACTAGGTACTCATCCGGTCTTAAATATAAGATATAGTTTGTAGTACAAATTGCACTACAAACTATGTTCTATATTTAGGACCGGCAACAGTAATTTATCTAGGTTCCTTAAGTTTACTCAAATTAATGAACTTGTGAGTTTTTTCTGCAAAACAATGGCTTTTGTGATAAACAAGTTACTAATTACTCTATGATTTTGATAATAAGATTGTGAGGACATTTCCAAATGCTGGTAGTGGTATGCACATAGGCGAGGTAAATGACCTTAAATGGATCATAATGAAGGTAATTGCACGTTTGTTTGCTTTATGAACCTATTCAATCACATATGCTTTCTATGATTTTGTTAATGTCATGTTCTTTTGTAAAGCTATAAGCAACCAAAGAATAACAATTTATACGGTTTTGTTTAGGGTTTAGGGTTTATGTGTAAACCCTAAACCCATACACATATTTCAAGATTTTGTACTACTTTTATAATTTTCCATCTAGAAAGTCAGTGCTTTGTCTAGCTTTGATATTGCTAATCCTTTTCCTGAACAAGATATTGACAACATCCGGACTGAATTCTTTGTTGTGCTTTTACAACAATTATTGAGTCACACCTTTGGTTATGGCCATTTTTTTTTCCATCTCATTTTCATTTGTATATAGTTCACTTTGTTTGAAGAGACTGGATTGTTTGAAGGAAAAATTCATTGTGGGAATTTTTGAGAACATTTTTTTTGGGGTTAAAAGTAGAGGCAGTGCCTTTAAATTTAATAATAGAAGATGGGGAGTAAATTCCCATACAGTCATGTAATACCAAAGTCCTCAAAAAAGAGGGGCATGAATCAAAAAGGCAAGAATTAGATAATCCTTCCTTTGCAAGCCCGTCAGACACTTGGTTCTGCTATTTGAAAACGTGGTGCCACTGTACTTCCCAATCTAAAGCCAATAAGTTCTTAATCTGGAACACTATCAGGCTCTAACTATTAACTACAGACATTTGTGAAAGCGAAGTAATCAATTCTCTCGAGTTAGATTCGATTGTGACTTTCTTGAATCCCCTCCTTCTTGCAAACAAAAGACCTTTCAAGAAGGCCCACTCCTCTGCTTCTAGAGGACATATACCAAACTGAGATGAAAATCCTGCTATCCATATTCTACGTGAATCCATTAAGACCCCACCACATCTAGCATATCTCCTAGAAGATGTTACCGCACCATCAACATTCACTTTAAACCATTCAGTAGGTGGGGGAATCCATCTCTTGTTTCCTTTCATGTCATTACCGCTATCCAGCAACTGATAATTACAAAGACAAAGGAAGGCCACAGATGTAAGATAATATCAACTGGGCAATTTGGTTTATGGAATTCCTTGTCAAAAACCACCTTATTTCTCTAATTCCATAATTTCCAGACACCCACCCCAAATACTAAATTCCAGCTAGAATGAGAGAACTTCCCCAACTCTTTCCCGAGTTTAAGACAGATCCAATCATGTAAGTGAGCCCCAAAAAAGCTAGGAAAGTACCTTGGATGGATCAGCTCTTGCCACATACTCTTAGCATAAGTGCAATCACGGAGAATGTGGATTATAGATTCTACGTGTAACTTACAAGTAGGACATAAAGGCGAAGAGCTTGACCACTTGTTGCGCCATTCATTAGTAGGCAATCTATTATGGAAGACAAGCCACAAAAAGGCTCTAATTCATTTAGCTCCTTGCCATCTCCAAATGAATTTGAAACCCGAGTGCAATAAGTTAGGTTTTGGTTTTTCAAGCATATTATACGTTGATTTTACTGTGAATAGGCCATTTGAAGAGGCACGCCAAAGCAGCACATCTTCACCAGCCCCATACAAAGGAGGAGGAGAAGCTAATAATCTCTTAATCATTTCATTGGAAACAAATGAGTTGAGTTTAGTAAAATCCTAGGATCCAGAAACCATCCAATATTTGACTTTACTGACCTACTCTTCATTTGTTAGAGATCTTAGACAATGGTCACTAATTTTCAACCGATAAGAGAGCCAGGTGTCATTGAAGAAATTAACAGAAAGCCCATTTCGTACTCACTAATGCAAGCCTTTGTCAATGGTCTCCCTTTGTCAACAAATAAAATGCCATAATGAAGAATCACCCGCTTTATCTTCCAATTAATGGCCTTCGTTTCTAGTTATATATTTGTGTAGAAGGACATTAGTCCATAAACCACCAGAACCAACAATTAGCTTCCATGCTTGCACCCAAAAGTTTGATTCATAGAACTCAAATTTTTAAAACCAAGGCCCCCAAAATCCTTTGGCAATGTCAGGGTCTGCCAATTCACATTAGGATAACCATGCAGGTTCGATCGTCCCCATATAAAATTACATTGTAGTCTTTCAATCTCCTTGCAGATCCTCTGAGGTATTTGAGAGACTTGCATCGAGTATAACAAAACTGAACTCAAAACTAACTTAGCAAGAGTAATTCTTTTGGCCATAGAGAGAGCATTTGTCTTCCAAGACGCTAACTTAGAGTTAACTCTATCCACTATATATTGAAACGTTTCTCTAGGCTTCCTCTTCCTAAATAGAGGACAACCCACATACTTACCAATCTCACTAGTGATTTTCATTTAGGTAATCTCCTAGATTTTATCTTTCATTACCCCTTTAACCTTAGGAGAGAAGAATATTTAAGACCTAGCTGTGTTGACCCTCTCACCAGAAGCTTCACAGAACACATGTAAGCACTCCATCATGCATCTAGCTTGATCAATAGTAGCTTCATCGAATAGAAGGAGGTCATTGGCAAACATTAAGTGTGAGATTGCCGGACCTATTTTGGATGTCTTAATAGGAGTCCATTTTTTCTCACTCACGGCATCACAGATCAGATGAGAAAGGCGATGAATGCATAGTACAAACAGATAAGGAGAGATAGGATCTCTTTGTCGAATGCCGTGTTTAGGAACAAAAAACCTAGTCTTCTCACCATTCCATAAAACGTTGTAGGATATAGAAGTGACACAATCTAAAATCATATTTACTAGACCAGAATCGAGGCCTACTTCCATAAGAGTTTGCTTCAGGAATTTCCAACTCAAACGATCGTAGCCCTTTTCCAAATATGTTTTTAAGGACATAAAACCTTTTCGTCCTCTTGTCTTCTTTATTGTATGCATAATTTCTTATCTAATTATCAAATTGTCTTGAATTTGTCTACCCTTGATGAAGCTTGCCTGGAAGGGTGATATCAAGTTATACATCACCCCTTTCAATATGCTAGTAAGGACTTTAGTTACACATTTGTAGTGGCAGAACAAAGTGAGATGGGTCTGAAATGGCTAACTAACTCCGGTTATCTCTTTTTGGAATAAGAGAAACGAGAGTTTTGTTAGCTTCATTTAGGGACATAGAGCCTTCAAACACCTTCTTCACAAATAGACAAACATTTGAGCCTACCTTGCTCCAATTTGTCTGAAAGAAAATTGGGGGGAATCCATCAGACCTAGGGGATTTATATGGTCCCATAGAAAAAATTGCTGCTATGATCTCCTCATCAGTAGGTGTAACCCCCATATTTCATAGTCTTGCTTCATCAATTATGGGAAAAGACATTCCAGATTGTAAAGTTCAATCAGAATCATCCTCTTCCTAGAAAAGATTCTTGAAGTATGCCAATACTAAGGATTTAATAGCATCCTTATTTTCCAGCCAGTGGCTATTGTTATCTCTTAAAGCTAATATTATGTTCCTTCTCCTTTGTATATTAGTACTGTGGTGATAAAAACTCATATTCCAATCTCCCTTAGAAATTCATACAGTTCTAGATTTTTGGAACCACTTGAGTTCCTCTGCTCTAAGAACTTCCTCCAATTCTCGCTGAATTTGCAGTTCCAAATTATAAAGGATCTTAGAATAAGGATAGGCATGGAGTTTTGGATGCCGTGGAGTCTAGCAAGCTATTCATACTTTTTTTGCTCCACAAAGCCGAACACCTCTCTATTCCATAATCCTAAATCATGCTGCAAATTTTCAAGATTGGCCTTAAGATTATCTTGGATTGACCATTTGTCGTCAATAAAAGCCTTAAAATTATCATGTAATAACCACATAGCTTTAAAATGAAAAGACTTCCTAGGTCTCCTATCAAAGCTTTTAATTCCCACAGACAATATAATAGGACTATGATCGGAGAAATTAGTTCTCGGGAGTACCTTAAGATATGAATCATGCATAATATGAAGCAGATTGCAGTTCGCTAATGCTCTATCAAGACGCTCATAAAGTCTTGAAAACCCTGCTAGCCAAGGTCCCTTCCAAGTCATTTTTGGTCTGGAAGAACAGAGTATCTTGCCATGAGTTGCTTTGTCAAATCCATGAGAACACATAGTCTAGCGTAATGTCCCCTTAGTTGACACGATGTATAAATGTCGACCTTCACTATTTCACCAATTCTATCACCAACGAAGGCGAAGGCTTCTTTGTCATATTATTCTAGAAAAATAAGTGGGAGTCGAATCCAAACAGCAGCTTTGTTAATAGTAGCAGTTGCTGAATTAAGCAATGGCTCCCAAGGTCTGATGATCAAGTAATGATCATATATCATCCAGGGTCCTCCTGTCAGTGCGTTTTGATAGTCTTCTTTGTTTGAAAATTTAACCACATGATAACCATGACCTATATTAATCAGCTTAATAACTCCACATTTGGCCCATAACGATTGGATTCTTGATTCAAGGGCTTTATACCCAATATTACAATGTAATAGTTTGATGATAACATAATTATTCCAAGCCTTATACATCCTCCTTTTCATCTTACACGAAAAAAAGAATGTCGAAAAATTTCTCTTGGGTCTTCCATAATCCTGCATAGAGGTTTTGTTAGTATTTAGGTGTCCTAGAGACAATTTGTAAGGACATATCAACACCTTCTTCTACGTTGTAGTATTTCATTATTAATAAATGAACATATTTTATCTTTATCATATTTATGTCTCACCTTTATTTTAAAGTAAATATGCGTTTGAAGATAAAAGCCATAGGAATAGAATATGTGTTACTCTCGAGGATCAATGATAGAGATCATGATCATGAGGACTCAAGAACACTATATATCTATTACCTAAAACTTGTTCATAGTCTTGAATCACCAAGAAAGGGCATTGATGATCTCAATAAGACTGGTACGGCATCATCTACTTGTATAAAGATACAAGGTAGGGACCTTATGAAATACAAGCATGGAGATGCCTTAGCTGATGCCGTGGGTAGATCTGTTAGAGAATAGATAGTACCGAATAGACCCGCCGAGAGACTCCACAAAGATTCATTGTAGAGAGTATCGTTGGATATGTAAAGTCTCTCATTGTTTGGTAGTACGGATCGTCCTGGACTTGAGGATGTCATCGAACACTATGTCTTAGAGTTATACTTTGACTGTACAACTCTATCCACCTGAAAATGGGGAGAACAGTGTACACTTGGGTGTAACTTGAATACATGAATATAGATGGACATGCTGAGAGGACTCACAGTCCCCTACAAGGGATTAGTCATTCACAAGACTGGTAGAGCTTGGATAGCTTCTAATTAACTTGGGAGACTGTGCGCACAGCAAGTGATCATGAAGAATCATAATCCAGTACAGAGTTAATATAAGAAGATTCCTAGTTCTGTGAAATAGCTACATTTAAGAGAGATGATACTCTATCTTTGCTCTTGACTAAATGTGAATGACGATGTGAGGGATCATGCCTGCACGGTATCCAAATATGAAAGGTAGATTACTTGATCAACTCAATTAGTTTTGGGGCCGTAGAGCATTGCTAGTGTCTTATGAGGTCATTAAATAAATTGGTTCCGTTAAAGGGGGTTTTAATTGGTCCAAGTTTATTTATGTCAGTGACCAATTGGGCCTAATGGGTCACACACAAAGGTTATTCCCGATTGTTTAAAATTAGCAAACTTGAGACAATAATTGTTATTGGGCTTTATCAAGAGTAAAAGTGTAATTGGATTGGAGTGAGACTCCAAACCCAATAAGGAAAAAATGGCATCATATATGGTGTCCCCAGTGGGAAATTAATTTCTCTACAAAAGGGCCCAAATGTGTTGGAAGACCCAACAGGATCTTAGGCCAAGTTGAATTTGGAATTCAAATTTTGAATTTAAGTTTAAAATTTAAATTTGAATTTTAATTCAAAAAGGTTAGGTTATAAAAGATAATTCTGAATTATCTAATATATATATATATATAGATTGGTATCGAGCCGGAGGGAAGTAGAGATGTATTAATTAGATCTGGGACCGCATATTTACCTTCTCTCGAATGTTTCGTTGCTATATTTAGCGTTCGCTTTAGATCTATGCTCCCGAAAAAAAAAAAAAAAAAAAAGAGTCGGATTTTCATGAGAAAATTTATATATGGTTTTTCCGCATATGATAGCCGAGTTTGTTACGTGGGATGTCTAAGGCCATAAGTCCCGTATGTTGAGGCGGGGCGATTTGCCCTGGTACATGGTAAGTGTCATATGTATGAACCTCTGTATATAAACTTTTAAGTGAAGATCTGGATCTGTTTCATCACCTAGTTCATCCTTTGTGGGTGGTTTAGGATTATTTATTTTACGTAATCTATTTTTGTCTTAATTCACTTTTGGAGCTCTAGATCTAAAGGTTATGCTAAATTCCAACTAAATATTTTGATTGGTAAATTGTAGTAAATATTTAATTAATATACCCCTATTTTACCTGAAGGTAATGATACTAATTGAAGGGAGATTTACAATTATTGTTTATCTCGTTTTTATTCTTCTGCTGTTTACTCTTGCCTTTTACTCTCTGTTCTTTTTCTGCTGTTTATTTTACCAATCATTTTATTTCTGTTGCCTTTTTAATTATGTCTTCGTTATTTCGCGGTTTTCATAAACGTTCTTCTACTTCCGCAACTTCTTTTTCTTCCTCTCCTCGTTCACTCATAAATTCTTCTTTAAATCATGAGGATTCAAAGTCCTCTTCCCATAACATTTTTAATGAAGAAATCCAGTTTAATAATATCAACCAAACTGTTGATAATTGGACACTTCCCCAAATTGACCACAAAACTCTTTTTCAAAAGAATAAGAAATGGTTTTTCGAGTGATTACATAATCAAGACTGTTGAAGAATCAATTCCTATTCATCCGAAAAAGAAGAATTTTTTCTTCTTTCCCCTAACTCCATTTCAAAACATAAAGAAAAGTACAATTTCATACATATTGGATGTGTTCAAATTGCGCTTAAACCACTTGTGCGTAAAGGGTTAAACATTTCGGTCTCGCTTGTCTCCGCGATAATCGTCACTATGTTTTTGAAGATTCCCTTCCTTGTTGCCGAATTTGGCCTCCATAATGGTCAGTTTATTTCAATTGTTATCCTACCCAAACTATTGATTTAAACGATAAAAATGTTCTTGAAGCCTTGAAGCTGAATCTTTCATTCAGTGGATTTTCAATGAAACCTGGATCTATTCCTGTCACCCTAATGTATAGGATTCAGTATAAGGTCTCTAATTCTTGACTTCTTCTCTTCTTCAACAACCCGAGATAATGGACAAACGATTGTTTTTCTTACCGATCCTACAAACACAAATATCACAATTCCTCGAACAATCCTTTGGAAGGATGTTCATCTCCCAGAAACTTGGGTTATGGAAAAAGCTGTACAAGCCACACCAAAACTCACTTCACACATAACCAGGATCACACAAACTCATTACGGCGCTCGTCCATCTTTCCTTCGACAGTCTAAAGGATCAAACTCCTCTTCTTACGGATCTATGTCTTCAAGATATGAAGATTTTAGATCACCCATCCCCAATCTCCCAAGGCTTTCCTTTGAAAGACCTACCCCTTCACCACCTCCGGTTATTCATTTACCACCTCCTCCTCAACCTCCTTCTCTGTTCCACCTCCTCAACCGAACAAGGTAAGTCTAATGTAACAATGCAAGGAATTGATAATTCTGGTACAATTTCTCATGCAAACTACCAAAAAGAGGATGATCTAGATTACGTAGCTTCTATGTCTTACACGGAATTAGGTGAGCCTCGATCTATTGGTGCTCTTGAGCATCATTTTGAAATTAATAAACAAAGTTTGCAAAAGGAATTCTACTCGGAACAAAATACTTTGCAAAGAAACGGTTTTTAGGACAATTCAAAGGATCTTTGCGAACACGAGATCCAAGAGATGTTTTACGGTTTCCTTGAAAAGCATGAAATCCATATTCCATTTTTTGATTGGTTCGAAGCCTACGCTTCACAACGGAAATAGAATATCCATTTCAACAATCTATAAATATGACCAAAAAAGAGTGGAAAATTTCGACAAACAAGTTATTTCTTCAAAACTTCCACCAAAAGGGTCATATCAAATTCTGGTCTTGTAGACGGTAAACAACATCTGTTTTGGCTTCTCCTTTCCAAATCGAACCTCACGAAGAGCCTCCTAACGCTAGAGATATTATAAATCTTATTGAACAAAATAACTATACAAATCAGTATCTTCAAATCCTTGGAGATCATGTTATTTCTTCTTCTTCTTCTTCTTCTTCTCAAACTACTTCTAAGGCCCCTCGCCTTTGTTTAAACCTTTCGACTTGATCCAAAAATTAAGCTAAGTTTACAAAGCAAAAATAACACGAGTATCGGAAACAAGCTAACCAACGTTTAAAGCAAGTTGATGATCCTAAAACCCCTTTTTCCGAACTACAACGTAAAGTTGTTCCGAAACTCCTTCGAATCATCTTCTTCAAATAAACCTCTTATGAATTTAGAAAAAATTTCGATTCGAGTCTCGATTTCCAAATCAATCATCAAAATTGGAAAAAACCTTCTTCCTCTGTTTTACCAAAATCTTCAAAGTTATATTATCCTAGGGCCAGTCCTTTGGATATCTTAAGCGAGGAAAGACATGATCAAACTTTTAAGTCTTTTAACTCAAACGACATCTATGAATGGAATATAGATGGTCGAGTGAGACTAATATTATTCAAATTTTTCAACAAATGACAATGGTAAGCACTTGCTTATCATACTTCAAAAGATTATTCAGATAATGAGATAACTACTCTTTTAGTCTCTCGGTTTTCTTGGACAATTAAAAGGTTGGTGGGATTATTATCTGTCTCTAGTGAAAAAACTAACATTTTTTCTTCTATTATGGCTGAATCGATGGAACCCCTATTCTTCATAACGATGAACCTATTCAGATTCGTAAATACTCTTATTTTTACACTTATTAAACATTTTATTGGTGATCCAGATATCTTGAAAGATCGCTCTTACGAACTTCTTTCTAACATCAAATGTCGGACACCATCGATTTTAGGTGGTATAAAGATACCTTCATGACTCGAGTTCTCACAAGAGATGATGCCAACCAGGGTTTTTGGAAAGAAAAATTTCTAGCTGGATTACCAAAATCTTTTGGTGATAAAGTTAGAGATAAGCTTCGAAATTTGAATAATGGCAACATTCCTTATGAAAGCCTGACGTATGGAGAACGATTTCCTATGTTCAGAAAACTGCTTTAAAAATCTGTCAAGATGATGGAATCAAACATCAGCTTGCCAAAGAAAAGGGTATTAACAAAAAAGAATTGGGATCCTTTTGTGAACAATTTGGTTTTCCTTCTTGTTCAAAACCTAGACAGAAGACTCATAAATCTTCTCAATTTCCAAACTCTTTTTCAAAAAACAAGTATTTTCGTTATTCAAAACGTCCTTATTATAAGAACGATTTTCAAAATCCCCACAATCATCTTCAAAATCCCCAAAAGAAATACAAACGAAATTTTCGTTCCAATTTTAGATCTAGACCTAAACAAAACAAGTTTACAAAAGACTTTCAAAATAGAGATAATGCTACTTGCTTCAAATGTGGTAAAGCTGGTCATTATGCCAAATCGTCGTGTGTCGAGAAAAATTAATGAAATCACTCTTGAAGAATCTCTTTGACCAAATCAATAATTTGCTTCTAGAAACAACTTCGGATCTGAAGATGATGAAAGCTCTTGTTCTTGAGATGACATAAACCAAATCCAAGATGATGAATTCAATTCAACATCTGATGATGATTTTCCTCAAATAAACGTCATCACGAAAGAGCAAGATCTGCTTCTTGATGTCATCACCAAACTTCCAGATTGTGACAAAGGTGAGTATCTTTCAAAACTCAAAGATATTCTTTCACAAACTCCATCTTCCTCTTCTTCTTCTACTCCCCATACTTCCAAACTTTTGGCTTTTCGAATAATTATGACCTAACCAAAACTATGGAAAGATTTAAACGAACTGTTAACCTGTTACTCTCCCCGATCTCAAAGCGAGGTTAATAACCTCAAAATTGAAATCCAAAATCTCAAAACTTCTCGTGATACTCATGAATCTGCAATTTTTCAAATCCAAGAATTTCTTTCCTCTTTCTGATTTCTCCAAAAGAGAATGTTGATCAAGTTTTAGAAAACGAAGATGAGGATGATAATTCTTTAGAAACACCAATTTTAGAAACACCATTTCTAAATGTAATTTCAAAATGTTTTACCCAAAAATTTTACATTAAAGTAAAAATTATTATCAAAGATCTTGTTTTTGAACAACTGTTTTGTTTGATCTTTGGAGCCCAGGCTAAGCGTATTTTAGAAGGCTTGGTTCCTACCAAATATTTTGAGAAAACAATTGAAAGATTTAGTTTTGTTACCACGGAACCAATATCATTCAATACAAACTTTCAAATGTTATTGTTCAAAATGAAAGTTGGCGGGTTAAAGTTCCATTCATTCTTATGAAACAAATGGGATCACCAATTATTCTTGGTGCACCTTTTGCTACCATATTAATGCCTTATGGAACTCAATCGATGGTATTACAAAACAACATTTGGGAAAAACAATTTTATTTCCTTTTTCTCAAAAACCAAAAATTAGAGAATTAAATCCCATCTTTCTCAAAGAAAACCAGATCAATTTTCTTAAGGGCCGAAATCCAATTCAAACGAATTGAGCAACTTGGCTCAAGCAACCTTTTGTCCAACAAAAGATCCACTCTTGTCTTGATAAAATTCATAAAAGCGGTTTGTCTTGATTTACCCAACGCTTTTTGGAATCGTAAGCAACATACGGTTGATCTTCCTTACGAACCAAACTTTTCGAGAAACATATTCCTACAAAAGCCGAGACCTATCCAAATGAGCCAAGAACTTCTTGAAACTTGTAAAAAAGAAATACAAGATCTTCTTGACAAAAAACTCATTAGAAAAAGCCGTAGTCCTTGGTCTTGCGCCGCTTTCTACGTTAACAAAAATGCTGAAATCGAACGTGGAACGCCTCGTACGGTCATTAATTACAAACCTCTTAACGAAGCTTTGCAATGGATTCGTTATCCAATCCCAAACAAGGCTGATTTACTAAAACATTTACATTACGTAAAAATCTTTTCTAAATTTGATATGAAATCGGATTTTGGCAGATCCAAATCTCTACGAAAAAGATAGGTATAAAACTGCTTTTCTTTGTTCCATTTGGTCAAGTATGAATGGAATGTTATGCCTTTTGGTTTAAAAAATGCCCCTTCGAATTTCAAAGGATTATGAACGAGATCTTTAATGATCAAGGTCAATATATTATCGTCTATATTGATGATGTTCTTATCTTTTCAAACTCATTGGAAGAACATTTTAAACATGTTTTAAAATTCATTCGAACTGAGAAATAAATGGTTTAGTGGTCTCCAAACCTAAAATCGGTCTCTTCCAATTAAAAGTACGCTTTTTGGGCCTTTGGATTTACCAAGGAACCATAACTCCAATTGAACGTGCAATTCGGTTTGCAAATAAATTTCCGATCAAATTTTGGATAAAAACCAACTCCAACGATTTTTGGGTTGTTTAAATTATGTAGCGAGTTTATTCCTCAACTTAGCAACTTTCTAAAACCTCTTCATCAAAGGCTAAACAAAAATCCTCCTCCTTGGTGACATCCACACTAATATTGTCAAACAAATCAAACAACGGGTTAAAGAACTTCCTTGTCTTAACCTTCCCATTCCTTCGACTTTCAAAATCGTCCAACCGACGCTTCGAATTAGGATATGGAGGTATCCTCAAACAACGATTTGACGATAAAGAACAAATTATTTCTTTTACGTCTAAACATTGGAATCTGCCACGAGTAATTATTCCACAATAAAAAAGGAAATTTTGGCTATTGTTTTGTGTGTTTCAAAATTTCAAGCTGATCTTCTAAATCAAAGGTTTTTAGTTCGCATTGATTGTAAATCGCAAAAGATGTTTTACAAAAAGATGTTAAAAACCTTGCATCAAAACAAATTTTTGCCCGTTGGCAAGCAATTTTGAGTGCTTTTGATTTTGATATTGAATTCATTGAAGGCACTTCCAATTCTCTTCCGATTTTCTTACCCGTGAGTTTCTACGGGGTAGTTCTTAGGTTGAGAGTCCTCTAAACCATAACCCTTTTTCCTTCTCCGAGAAAATGACCGAGAAAGAAAAAACCGGGTGACGAACAAAGAAATAAGCAACCCCTCCGGGAAGAGGATAATAAACAACGCATCTTTCAAGATGCTCAAAGTCCGATCTCTACGAAGAAGATCGAAGGAGATCATCAAACAACTCCTAAAAAGCAACAAGCTCCTCAAACTCAAGGATCTTTGCTACCAACCCCAGGATCGTCTTCCGGCCAATCAACTTTCCAAACACAAGAGTCACGATTGCGGACACGATCACAAACCAAATCAGGGTCTTCGACCCCTATAACCCAAATTGAGTCTTCAACCCAAAGACTCACCTCCACCAAACCCGACAAAAAAACGGTTGAATCATATGCTAAGAAACCTCCTACAAAAACTTGGGGGGAAGTATTAGTACAAAAAGATGATAAAACCCAAGCCCTTGAATTTGATAAAGCACTTGCTCTATCTATTCTTGCCTCTTCTTCACAGGCAATCAGTAAAAAGGAGTACGATTTAGCAAATGCTGAATTTAATCTCCAACTTGCCCAGAAAAAACCTCCTCAGGTTACTAAACAATTAGTAGTCTCTTCGGCTATTAACCCAATGGATACACCTTACATTCCCAAACCTGGATAAGGTCAAAAATATCCTACAAATTGAACCTGAGTTTTTCTTCCAAACCCCCAATCAGGTAGCTTTAAAAGTCTTCCCTTCGGGATTTCATTTTATTCCTACCAGTTTACAAAAAACAAGAGAATTCTATGAGTTAATACTAGTTGATTCTGAATCTATCGAGTTATCTCGAAAAGAAGATAAAGAAGGAACTTTTATTACTCATTCTACTCTCCAGATTTTGAAAGTTCTCACACCGTCCCAATGGGGACAAGATTTACATAAAAATGTCTCTTTCAAAATTGATTATGATCCTAGAGGATATAATTGCGGGATTATTGTGAGGCCTGGTATAATGTCTTTTATGATCAAAATAAAATTTTCAAACATACTTGGTTTCTTTATTTTAAGAAAAACACCAAGTATAACTTTCCTCAATGGTTTAAACAATGGTGGGATTTTTTCGGACCTATACCGAAATCCTCCCTTCATCATTCAAACAAAGCATTGTCTCTTTTTGAAACAAAATATAATCATAATGGAGATCCTTTTCCAATTGATCTTCATTACTTTTCCAAATTAAGCGTATCCTGGATTTTTTCTTGGCAATACGACTTTTCTCATAATGATAAAAAAGGTCTGTTTTACCATTCCTTCAACGATGCCTTTTGTCGGATGGTGGGCAAAATTTGACCAATCAAAGGTGAGCTCTAAAGCGTAGATCTCTGGTTCAAACAAAATCCTCGTCATCTTTGTGCAACGGATCAAAGCCGGTTTTTGAACCAAAAATCCCATGCACAAACCTTACTTGTACTTAGGAGATGAACAAGAATACTTTAAACAACTCTCTCTCCCCGCTTAAACAATTCCAACAGCGAGGAGCGTTGCAACCATAAATCAGGCTAGTACTTCAACAAGGAAATCCAGACCAAAGTGATGATGAAGATGAAGATTTTAAATGCGTCAATTTGGGCGAAGAATAACTTGCGGCGAGTTTTTTGACGGAAGATACCAAACCGTAACTTCCATGTATAAAAGCGTATAAAATCTTGATCTACATTATAGTATTAGGTGTTTTTCCTTTTGATGTAACACTAAACATTATAATTGCTAGATCACTGTAGTTAGTTACGGTATACACTGTAGCTAAATACATTATAAATCAACAGTACCGGTCATCAACCGGAACTGTTCAAATAGTGATCCGAATCTGTTTTAAAAGCTGAAGCCCTTTCAGTTTGTAGGCAGGTTCTGATCAGCGAACTATCTCTCTACCTTCTCTCTACCCATTCTCTCTGCCTTCTCTCATCCCTCTCTGCCTTCTCTCTACACTCTTTCCCTTCTCTCTCTCTTAAGCTTTCTTACGCATCGTTCTGTAAGTTTTTATGGTTTGAATAAACTTGTGTTTTCGTTATGTCTTTCGCATCTGCATATCTTCTTTACTCTTCTCTCTGTTTATGAACTAGATCGGCGTAGTTTACTACCGATCTCGCTTTAATTTCTTTCTTTCTCTTTAGCACGTTTACTTCCAGTTCTTTATTTATGTTTTGATTTCGTTATCGCTTTCTCTACTTCTCTGTTTTCCATTCTCCCTTTCCCCTCAGATCCTTCGGGGTCACTCCCCTAGATTTAATGATTGGATGAAGATATGAGAAATAATAAATGAGGATTGATTTAAGAATGATTTCGAATTTTAGTTTAAGAGATGAATGTGATCCATCATCTTAAATTATTATTCAATTAATCAAGATATGAATTAATTCATTATGATTTGGATTTTCCAATTCAAGTTTGGATTGGACCTTTCTTGTGAGCACTTAAATTATGGTTAGACTCTTATAAAGTACTGATTTTTTATGTGCCTTTTTTATGGACGTTTTTTGAAGAAAGAAAAGGAAATCAATGTGATCCATCATCTTAAATCAATCCAACAATCAAGATATGAATATGATTCATCATATTAAATTCAATCAATCAAGATGTGAATTTAATGTGACTTGGTTAACAAGTAGTGGACTTATTACCTAAAACCCCTTTTCTTAGTGTATAAGTTGAAAATTCCTAAGACAATTAGGACTAGGAATTTTTGGCCTACCAAGGCTATAAAAAGGGGAGGGTTGAACTTTTTTCCACACCCTTATGCTCTCTAAATTTATGTCTTTACCAAAGGTTTAGAGAGGAAAAGACACCATCCATAAAATGGTAAGGTTCCAACCTTGTTCATTCTATCTTTAACCTAATCCTAAGAAACCATCACCTTCTTGAAAAGATACAGACACAAGGAAACTAAAACTCAACTTTGTCTTCACCTAGCAAGCATCCAATGAGTGAGAGGTTTCAAGAGAATGAGTTCTCGTTGCAATCGGAGGATAGTCGTATGGATTAACGTTAGAGGACATCAACAACATTGAAGTCTTCGAGTTATCTAAGGTAATTCTGATCTCAATAATCGTTTCATCAAATTATCTTAAACCTTAATAGTTGTTTTAACGAGTAATCATGAAACTCATGAATATTATAAATTGTTATGAATTCTCATGAGTACCGTAAAGAGTTAACGGATTAATAATTAATAACTAATTAGCGTAATAAATTAAGGTTAATAATTCATGAGGACCGTAAGGAGTTACGTTACGGGTTTCCGCAACGATTAAACAAAATTTTTGTTTTCAACCTCATGAAACTTTGTATGAAAGTCATGTAACAAGAAAAATTAACCAACAGGTTCTCCATCCATATTAGATTGAGAACTATCGAACATAGAATCATTAGTCATAGCATCCTCAGCGGCTGCCAAATCATTATCAACCCTGTCAGCATCATCCTGATTACTCCCGAGTTTGTTTGCAAATGAGGTTCCTCCTTTTGTAAATGCCGAATCCGACCGCCCTAGCTTTGGCCATTGTTCCTTTGTATGATCTTCTGACTGTTGTTTCCCATTTTTAATCTTTTTGGAGCTTTTCGCTAACAGATCTTCCTCCTCTTTAGAAGAGGGAATGAACAAAGTTTGAGAACCAGAGAGAACAGGAGCCTTGGACATATTCAACCTAGGGGACAATCAACAAAAAAGTTGAGAACAGTTAATTGTTAGAATTTGTTGCCATTGGAATATATTTTGTTGAGAAAAATATATATTATAAATGTTTAAGCTTAATTCATATTGACTTGTATTTGTGGGCTGACTGGTTGAATTATATTGAATTATTTTAGGTGTTCAAAAGGGGATTGGGGGAGAAATGATGCACTTTCCTAAAAAAAAAAAAAAACCCCAAAAATATTTTGATTGATTTTAACAATTACTCTGGTCTAAAACAGTCCAACATTTAGACCGTTAATGGCCATTATCAATATAAAAAGTCCAACATTTAGACCAGTTATGGCCATAATCATTATATAAAGAAGGGTTTAATGTTTTTGTTTTTGGTGCAGAAATATTTTTTATGTTTACACTCACATAAAAGTGAGTCGGTCCTATTATAAAGAGAAGGGAGAGAAAATATTAATGTGTCACCTTTATGTGAGTGTGACAGAAAAAATATTTCTGCAGCAAAAACAAAACATTAAACTCAATGACATTTTATGCTATATATAATGTTGCAAATGGTTAAAAGATCATCCTTTTTAGATTGCACCAAGGAACAAACACTAAAAGGTGGCTGATGATTTTTTAAATCGATGTTACTAAAATGGTTCCGAATCTGGTCTAGAAGGCTATTTCTAAATTAAATGGTCTAAATCACCATTTATGCATTAGTGTGTGTGTGTATATATATATATCATAATAAACAGATATCTTATACAAATAATCATTTTATGTAGTAATAATAATAATAAATAATTATAATAAATATTTTATATTGGAATCCTTATATTGATTTTACGTGCAGAGAATAACTCATAATCATTTTATGAAATAAATAATCACAACTAATAAAAGGTCTCAATAGCCAAAAGTAAAGCTACTAAGCAATGATCTAATATCCATGACCATACCATCGATGCCTCCCTCGGACACCCATCCGCAGCTGCAAAATACCCACATACGACCTCTGGGGAAGCCAAAGTTGCAAATGATGACACCAGAATCAGCAATGAATGATTGCTGCATAATCACCAGCAATGCCCTCCAACTCCTCCATGAGCCAACGAAATATTCCCATTTGATACCCTTTAAATAAGATCAAAAGTTTAAACATAGAAAATATGAAGGAAAAAACACCTATGAAAAGCTACCCGTATCAACACTATTTTAATATGAATTAGTCTATAAATGAGATAGTCTAAAATATTATATTCCGAATAATTATTAAGAGAAATCTATTTTATGGACAACCGTTAAGAAATTATCTCAATAACTATATATTGTTTGTTTAAATGAATGACATGCAAAATTGATGACATAAAAAAATAATATTATAACTAAAGATTTTAAATTAAAAAAAAAAATGAAACAGGAAAAATGATACTTTCAGTCCTTAAAATTTTATTTAAAGTTCAATTGTTTTTGGCATGTTAAAATTATAATTGTATATTCTGAGTATTTTTTATATTTTATTGGTATAACATCATATATTATCTGAATGCATTTAATATTGACAGTTATTAAAGAAAGATAAAAGAATATGTGATAAAGTATTTGTTATATTTTATTGGTATAAACAAAGAAAGAAAGAGAGAGAGATAAAACAAATTTCAAAAGTCTATATAGAAAACGAGTTAAATGATAAAAAAAAATATTATATTGTTTTAAAAGTAGTTGCATTTTGAAATTATTGAAAAGAGTTTAGGGCTAAAAGTTTAAGCTAAAAAAAGTTTCAAAATTTTGTTGTTATAAATTCTTAGCTTTAAAGGTTTTTGAGGGAAAATTTCAGTTAGTTAGGACTCTAGCAAATTAATTTCAGTCATCCCGACCCCAAAACTTTCTAAAACTTCATTGTATCCATGGTCAAAATGAAATTAATTTTTGTAGGTAATAAGACAATGATGTCTTTATTTTATTTGTCTTGTAAATACTTATATTTGTCTTATAAATGGCCGAAATACTTTTAATTCTCTAGGTTCTTTTGAATCCCTTTATTTGTCTTGTAAATGCCCATATTTGTCTTGTGAATTTTCATAGTTGTCTTGTAAATGACTAAAATATTTTTAATTCCCTAAGTTCTTTTGAATTCCTTTATTTATCTTATAAATGTCCATATTTGTGTTATGAATTTTCATATTTTTTTATAAATGACCAAAATGTTCCTAAAGTTCTTTCGAAGCTCTTTATTTGTCTTATAAATATTTTTCTGCAAAAAATAAAAATAAAAGAATGGCATCATTGTCTTTTTACCTACAAAAATTAATTTTGTGGGTGCAGTGAAATTTTAAAGGTTGAGTGAAATTAATTTACTATGGAGGGGCTCACTCAAAGTCTCTCTCTCTCTCCTTTTTTTATACACCCGAAAGCTCAAAGACCATAAAAATTGAAGAAGGCATTGCGGGATTTACGATGCTATGAATGACATCAAGATCTAGGATCTAAACTCAAAGAGGACCCACCAAAGCCCTTTTCGCAAGAACATCTGCTACTCCATTTTGATCCTGTCCACGAGCTTGGTTTCCACTCGCTATTCTCGTTTCAACATCTCTTTGATCTCTAGTATCAGAGTACGATTAACATGTAGAGCCTTGGATGAGCAGTAATGCCTCATAAGAGTTAGAGCACATGATTACATCCCTGTTATTACTATCCCAATCCCTCTTAAGGCCCACCATCGCTGACTGGTGGTCACGCACATCAAGACGTAGCTAGAAACCTTCAACACATTCACCCTGGCTAATCTTCATCACGCCGCCACAAAGAGCAATCTCGGTGATATGGTAGTATGCACCGTCAACCTCCACAAGTATTTGGCTATTCTATTTGACATCGCTTTGGAGTTACTCAAAAGAAAACGACGAATATTCTTTTTATTTTGGCTAAAATCTTTAAAATTCTACTAAACTTTGAATTTTAGGTTACTTTCTCCAGACATTTTAAAGTTTAAATCTAATCTCATTGACGTTACAATTTTTATCACTAAATCCCTATCATTATTCTTGCCTTTAAGTTACTAATGGAAATTGTCACATTAAACTAATGAGAATATGATGTTATGTGATACATAACATCCTACATGCAGGGGTAGAATCAAGAATTGAAATTTGAAGGAGTGAAAATTACATAATAGAACCCAAATATTAATGAAATTATATTTCAGCCTTATAAAAATTTCAATACTGTTATTTTAGTCCCTTAATGAAGTTTTATTGAGAACTAAAGTGAAAAATTGAAAGTTTTATGAGATTGAAATATAATTTTCTAAAAATTTGGATCAAATTCTGTAATTTTAGGGGGCGTGAGGATACCCCTAGCCCCCCTCCTAGGTCTGTCCCTGCCTACATGGCATTTGTATAAATTAATAATTTTATAATAATATTTATTTTTAACATAAGGGTTGAAAAGTCATTTTATCATTGAAAAGAAAGAAAACCCTTGCCCCTTGTTAAAAATATATTATTATCATAAAATTATTTATTTATACGATGCCATGTAGAATGTTATGTAGGACGCCACTTCATCATCATTAATTTGATGTGACAGTTTTCATTAATAACTTGATGGCAAAATTAACATCATAGGGCTTTGTATAAAAAATTAAAACGTCAAGGAGGTTAAATTAAAACTTTAGTATGTATGTGAGGGGAGCTATATGCAATTCACTCAAAATTTATGAGAGTTTTATATATTTTAAGCCTTTTATTTTTAGGCAAAGGTACACATTTAGACCTTTAATCAATAATGCATTTGACAAAAAACGTTGGTATTGGAATTTTAAATGTCGAAAAATATATATTTTAAAATGTTAACATTTGCAGTTTTATTTCAAAATAATAATGATCGTAACAAAATATTATCATTTAAAACTAACGATGTTATATGGTTAAAGGACTAAAAACATGCTTTTAAAATTTAAGGGATCAAGCTGAAACATTGTGTATAGTTAGAGAACCAAATGTGTACTTTTCTTTACTTATATATTTTTTATATTTCCCCCTCGATGTAGTCTTACATAAAGCCTATAAATGGCAAACATGTGAAGTGGGATTTACGGAATCAAATACTAAGAAATGGCCTCTCACACCAAGTATTTTTTCCTCTTCGCTTCTGTTTTAGCTATCAGCATCTTGAAAAATGGAAGAGCCATTGAAGAAGAAACAGAAGCCATAGGAAACAAAGCATGGCTAACTGTTTCTCTCTCTTCTCTCTTGCCATCATCCACCTGCACACCTTTCACAGGTTCTATATATATATATATATATATTCATGCTCTCTTAATCTTACTGAGTCACAATGTTATTCATTGCTCATGAAAGCCTTGTTGGAGTTTTTATACTACCTCTAGTCTTTGATATATAAGATCTCATTCGTATCATTTTGTAGTGTAAATTACAAATATTAAAGAAATTAGTTATTTATAACAAATGTTTTGGTTTGTTTTCCTAAAACACTCCCTTTTATTAATGTTTTCATTGAAGAAAACCCCTTTGATATACACAATCAATAGGAATTCCATCTTGAAAAAATTGTGAATTTAATTTGAGAGATAAAGTGAATTGGGGTATTACATTTAGAACCAAAGGAAATCCTTCAACTAGCTCTTGTGTACATTTATGTTATGTTTGGATGGAGATAAAAGTGAGAGGAAAATAAGGGGAGGGGATATTAGGAAGGAAAAGTTCCAAAAATGGTAAAACAATTTACTATTTTTTGGAGTTTTCCTCCTAATTCCCCCCCCTAATTTTATCTCGACCCAAACATAGGGTTAGGATCGAGAGGAGTATGAATTAGTATGTTTTACACTTATGAGCAATAATTTCAATTTTTTAAATTTGTTATGTATATATTTGATATTTTTTGTCATTGGATTTATATTTATAAAATGGCTTTGAAACGTATTTAGCTATTAAAAACTACTCTAAGTAAAAGTCAATAATTGATCAATTGTATAGATCAATCAATATTACGTAATTTTTGATACAATTGATCTTAGGATTGAAGAAGAAATCAAGCCTAGAAGTGATACAAAGGCATGGGCCATGTTGTGAACAAAAGCATGGGAAAGCAAAATCTAAATCTCCAACACAAATTGATATCCTAAGTGAAGATCAAGCAAGGGTCAATTCAATTCACTCCAAGCTCTTCAAAAGCTTTAGCCATGGAAACAAAAAGCAGCCGGATTCTACAATCTTACCAGTGAGGTCCGGCCTGCCGGTTAACACCGGTGACTACATTGTCACCGTTAGTTTTGGTAGCCCTAAAAGGGACTTGTCACTTGTTTTTGATACTGGAAGTGATCTCACTTGGATTCAGTGCAAGCCATGTCTTATCAAGTGTTACGTCCAACTTGAACCAATCTTTGATCCCTCTGAGTCCACAACTTATTCTAGTATCTATAATTGCCCTTCTTCTGAGTGCAGTCAGATTTTTTCTACAGCAAGTAAGTTAACTAATGCTTAGTTATTTTTTCCTTTCATGAAATAATTAAGCTATGCATATTCACACTCAATGTTATATAAAAAGGGGGAGTTAAAAAATTGATTTTAGTAATTTTTTAATCAAAGTTTTGGACAGCTGTTATTTTACATATTGACAATTATGAAACATTGCTGATACAAGACCATTGTGTATTTTTTTACCCTAGATAAACTGTATTCATTGTTCTGAATTTTCAACAAAACCACATTTGTTTTGCCAGAACAAAGCCACATACACTTACAGACCATTGCATGTGCGTGTGTTATGCACTATTATTTTATTCTTATTTATATAGAGTTAAATTGTCAATCTTCATTTTGGTTTAGCTACCATCATTCTTTTGTTTGAAAAGTTATTATATTTAATTTTTATTCATTTTAAATTAACCTTATTTGATTAGTCCATCTTTTTGCAAAATATACATAAGTGTAAATACTAGTAATTGTTAAACATATTTAATTTTTATTCATTTTAAATTAACCTTATTTCACCACTTTTATTAATTGTTATAAATACTAGTAAGAGTAAAATCACAACTTACATAACCATGCTTATACAAACTGTTTTTTTTTTTTTTTAACAATTTATGCAAATTTTTAACTCTATTGATTAGGGTAGAAAATTAATATATATGTTTATCATAACAATGTGATAGGGTGATACACATGCATGCATACATACATACTACATTCATAACACAGGATATTTAAATTATTTTAAAAACAGTAATATTTAAAATATAATATACTAATAAATATGAATATAAAAAGTAATAAAAATAGTGTCAAATTGTTTATTAATATTTATTGAGATAACCTTTATTTTTTACCTTCTCTTTTTCTCCTATGTCCAGGATATCAAGAATGTGCTAATTCTACCGGAACATGCATATATTATATTAAATATGGTGATACTTCTTCCTCCGTCGGCGTTCTCAGCAGAGAGAGGCTCACCATCGGCGGTGCCGGTGACACCTTTGACAACTTCTTGTTTGGTTGTGGCCAAAACAACCAAGGGATTCTGTTTGGTGCCGCCGGCGGTATACTTGGCCTCGGCCGCGGCCCGATATCCTTCGTCCAACAAACAGCCGATACTTATAACAAAGTCTTCACCTATTGTCTCCCCTCCACCCCTAGCTCCCTCGGCCACCTCACCTTCGGCAGCGATGGAGTTCCCAACGATGTCCAATACACACCAATCTTCACCATCGCTGGGCTTCCCGGGTTCTATGGCATCAATATCACCGGAATCATCGTCGGCGAAGCAGAACTTCCATCCGTTAATTCTACATTGTTGTCGACCGAAGCGATCATTGATTCTGGCACCGTCATCACGAGGCTTCCACCGTCGGTTTATAGCAGCCTGAGATCAGAGTTCCGACAAAAGATGTGGATGTATCCAATGACTAGCGAGATCTCGATATTGGATACATGTTACGATTTGAGTGAGCATGATTCAGTGAATATTCCAAAGATGAGCTTGGTGTTTGATGGCGGGGTTAAGCTAGACTTGGGTGAGAATGGGATCATTTATGATGAGAGTGAGAATATAATGTGTTTGGCTTTTGCTCCGAACATGAGTGATGAGGATGTGCTTATTCTGGGTAATATTCAGCAGAGGACGGTAGAGGTGGTATATGATCTTAATGCTGAAAGGCTTGGATTTGGGCCTCTTGGTGGTTGCGATTGAAACAATCTCCATTAGTATAAGACCTAATTAGAGCATCTTATAAAGTGAGTAATGATAAAGTAATGATTGCTAGTGTGGGCAAATTATGTAATGCTGCGCATAGAGAGATTCTACTATTTTTAAGTTTAAATAAAATATTTTAAGCATTTTCCTTAAAATATGTATATACATGGTAAATCTGTAAATTAAATCTCAAAAAAAAAAAGAGGTTGCATCTAGCACTATAATCTGATGTGCTTCATTCGTTTAAAAATTAAAGATTAAAATAGTGCTTCAATACATTTGTAGCTTATAGTAGCTTCTCATGATGTTATCAAAAGCTAAATCAGTTTCTTAGAAAAAACATTGACAATTTAGGAAAAACATGTTATATTTATTATAATTACTTAACTAAATTTTCTTAATTTTATTGAATTAGTTAAATAGTTCTGAACTTCTGATATTAAGGACCAAGAGAATAGCTATTAATGGCCCATTTAATCTGGTACTCAAAAAATTGATTTTGATAAAATAGGAAATGGATATAGAGATCAAGATGATGTGAAAATGAATATAGGTATGGGATTTAAAAGTGTGTTTGATATGCTCATAGAATTAGACATCATATTGTTATTTGAAAAGACCAAATGCCGTTGTAAATAAAAAAATAAAAGCTCTCCCCTAAGCTACAAACAACACCACCAATGAAATTCAGAACCACCATAATCCCATAAATCATTTTACAAATCATATTCAAAAAAGAACAATTTAGATACATTCAAGAAGTAAGTATAAATTAGATGCTTTGAATTTTCTTTATAATCTCATTTAATGTTTTACTAGATGTTTTAAAAAACACCTAGTTTGAAAAATAGGTTGGCTTTATCGATGGTGTAACTTATGGTTGATTTTTTATGTTGATATGTTGATGATAACAGATAAGATATCTACAAAGAGGAGATAAGAAATGTGAAGGAAAATCAATGTACATGTGAATCCAACGAAGTATTCAACCCTCACAAAATAGAGTTGTAATTTGGATTATATATATGTTACACATCAAGATACACAACAAGGGAAGAGAGGGGTTTTGAGGAAATTAAAGAATAACAATTAACTTCGACACCAAGAGTTATGCCTCTTCTGCACACACAACCGACTCCCCTCATCCTTCTTCTCTGTATAAAATAACATCCATAACATAGCTTTTTATTATTTTAAACAAAATGAGAGATCACAACGAGGAAGGGAAAGGGAGAAGAGAGAGAAAGAGAGGGGAGAGGCGGGTTCAAAAAAAAAAAAAAAAAAAAAAAAAAAAAAAAACTCTAAGAGAAGGCAAATACAATTCTTTATTCAATATATCATTTACATGCATGCAAAACAAATGAGTTGAGATGCTATTTATAGCCCTTAACCTAACACTGAGATTAAGAGAGAACACTCTTGGAATGTAAAATTAAATGCAAATGACAATTAATCATAAAAGCTAACAATCAATCAAAATTAAAAGGGAGAATAACACTAAGGTCTCAAGGAATATATAAAATATCAAAAAATTAAAGTCCCAACCAAAAATCACATATCAAAAAAGTCCCTAGAGACTTTTTTGATATTAGTTGTATTGACAACATGAAGTGCTATATTCATGACAAGAAGTGCTATATTGACAACAAAATTTTAAAACCTGACTATTCACAACAGAAAAAGCTAGATTCACAACATGAAGTGCTATATTCACGACAAAATTTAAACACATGAATTTGTTTTAAACTCAAGTCTCTAAGGGTACAAAGGTCATTCACAACAGAAAAAGCTATATTGATAACAGTAAGTGCTATATTCACAACAAAATTTTAAAACCTGGAGCCATTTTGAAACTCAAGTCAATATAGCACTTCCTATTGTGAATATAGTTTTTTCTGTTGTGAATGCCTCTGTACGTTTAGGGACCTGAGTTTGAAACAAAATCCAGGTGTTTAAATTTTGTTGTAAATATAGTACTTAGCTTCCTGTTGTGAGTATAACTTTTTTCTGTTGTGAATGACCAGACTTTTAAATTTTGTTTTAATATATCACTTTCTGTTGTGAATATAGCACTTCCTGTTAAATACAAAATACAACTATATATATATATATATATATAAAAAGTCCCTAGTGTCACACCCCTTTCGGTACACCGACATTCGTCGAGATAAATGCACAAACTTTAATAAACATACCGGTTCCAAGATAGTAATACGATTACAAAGTTTGGTTACATAACCGCAAACCATAATAAGTTCATACAAATATTACAAACTTTCATAACAGTCAAAATACACAACATAAAAAAAATAAACGGCAGATCTTGGCTCGGCCCAGCACCATCAATTACCGGTATTCACTGCCTTACCACGTGAGCCACGTCCACTATTTTGTTCCCGTCCTGAACTTAGTGGAATATCTGGGATTCAACCGAATCCCAGTAGTAACGTTAATCACTCACATAAAATGCATGCACAGTACATGGTAGATAACCAGTTGCAATAAATTTAATATTCAAATAAATTCAAAATTGCAGTTCAACCATATTCAAGAACCTACCAGTTCATTCGCACAGCACTGGATATTCAAATGGGTATTTACCCTTCTTTCCATAAATACAACTATTCCCTTACTGGACTACCACCCCCGGCCTCAACCGTGATGGCATCCAGGGTTACCCCACATTCTAGGGCACTACCTCCCGGCCTCAACCGGCGATAAGGTTAAGTATTCACAATTCACATATCACAATGGTACATATATGCATATATAAAGACACACAGAGTATGTGAGAGAAAGTTACTACCTGAACTCCAATTAGCTAAAAATAATTCTCCGGTGCTTGAACCACTTGGAAACCAATTCCTAAAATAATATCATCAAAATATTATTTTCCCTTATTCTATAAAGTACTAAAATTAATTACCATTTTATTCTATTCTCCAAAATATTCAAAAGGGTTCTTATCATCATTTAGGATCCTTATGACCCAAAATTGATAATTTATCCAACTTAAACCTTTATTGTATCAATTTTCGGATTAACTCCTTTTCTATTCGAATTTTCACGATTTTCGAAAATTGATAATTAAATGCACAAAAGTCCAATTGATGTGCTTCCAAAACTCAATATTGTCATGGAAAAATAGTCTCATAAGTCCAGAGAATCTGAATCATTCCCAATTTTAATATTTCACAATACTGTTCAGGTTTCACTTCCAAAAACGTAGGTCATCTTATAAAATTAATTCATCCTTGTACAGAGCTCTAAAAAGTACATATTATATATCAAAATAAAGCTTAAGGTGTCTAATTCAAATCTGGAAAATTTCATAATTTATAGACATCATTAACTTGATCGAAAATGGTGTACAAGTCGACTGTCTTCCAAACCGTTAAAACTAACGGTTTTGACAACTTGTACAATTTATTCCCTTAGGTACTAAAAATCATTTCTAACCTTATTCTCACTCAAATTTTCGTGGCAAACCCTTTGGAAACCTTAAAATCTTCAAAATCCTTATATATTCACCACTTTTAAATCAACCCAAAATATTACATAAATCACGTAAAGCAACATTTTAATGCAACTTTACCAATTCTAAGACTTTATGAACCAAATTGTCTTCTAACTCATTTTCTAGTCCATTTTAGAAATTTGAGCAATATATCCCCATAGGATTTTATGCTTTCAAAAACTAAAGAAACAATGGATAAACCATATTCCAAATTATCCATGATAAAATAACACAAGACAAGTTAAAGCCTTTACTTACTTGTCTTGATCCTTTGGGCTTTAGCAACTTCTTCTTCCTTATTGCCTCTTAAAAATTTTGAACTTCACTCTCAAAATACGATAAGCAAGCATTTCACACTTGAAACTCTCACACTCTCTCACTCTCGGCCTCTTCGCTATGTTTCTATTTCGTAAAGACGGAACTGATAAATAAGAGAGGTTTGCAGTGTATATATTGATCTGATGTGAGTGCGCTTTCTCGATGTTTATTTCGGATGATTGATGAGTATGAGCTGTCCCAAAATAATGCACCACTTTTCCACAATTATGTTTCTCTCGTAAATCAATAGGAGATCACCCGTGAATGTTCATTTGAGAAAGTGGGAGACAATATAGCATATCATGTTGTCCGGAAGAGAAAAATGAGGAATGAGTGTATTGTCGCCTTGCTCTTCTTTCATTCACGGGATAAAGAATAATTAAGAGTTAGTGTGAGTTGTATCTATAATTGAGAAAAAGTGACACCTATACATATGTGTCTTGCGGAAGTGAAAGGGAAAATAGAAAGAAAAGTATGGTAGAGTGTGTGTCGGCATAGCTTAATAACATAAGATAAAATAATTGAAAAGTAATGTGAAATGAAGAAAGAAAATGCATAAAAGTCAAAAGTTAAAATGGAGTGTAGTGTATGAGTGGACATTGCTTGACATAAAGGGAAAATCTTCTTGTCTCGTATGTAATGTTTAAACGGGATATTACACCTAGGGGCTTTTAAATTTGGTTGTGAATATAACACTTCATGTTGTGAATCTAACTTTTTTTGTTGTGAATGAACTCTGTACGCTTAGGGACTTGAGTTTGAAACACAATCCAGGTGTCTCAATTTTGTTGTGGATATAGCACTTCTTGTTGTGAATTTTGTTTTTTGTTGTTGTTGTGAATGACTAGGTTTTTAAATTTTGTTGTCAATATAGCACTTCCTATTGTGAATATAGCACTTCCTGTTGTCATTACAACTAATATTAAAACAGTCCCTAGGGACTTTTTTTATATTTTGTATGTTCATTGGGACTTGATGTTGGACTTTCTGGATCAACTGGGAATTGGTAAACATGAATTTGAGAGAAAATAACCTCTATTACTCACAAGAATAGATTACAAAACTCATATAAAAAAAAATTCTCAAACAAGGATCACTCTCTAGGATCACTCTTGTTCTCACTCTTCTTGGTGATGAACACTGATTTTCAGATGCTTTACAAATGAGGTATCCACCTCTATTTATAGTATGAGTTTTGGGGTAGGTGAGGTGTGAACAAGGGTGGTTGGTGGAGGCCGCTTCAACAATGGTGGTGGTTGGTGGAGGTGCTTCAACAATGGTGGGCCGGAATATTCAAAAACCTTACTGGTGGAAGTCTTCAATTCTCCCCCTCCAGCCATATCTGAAGAAAAACATTCCAGCTATGTTTTTGCATAACTCTAGCTTCTCTCGAGTCACCACCTTCGTCATCATGTCTGCAGGATTCTCCTTCGTATGGATCTTTACTAGTCTCAACAGTTGTCGATCCATTACCTCGCGTATCCAATGATAGCGAATATCAATATGTTTTGTACGGGAATGGTACATAGAGTTCTTGCTCAAATCTAGAGCACTCTGACTGTCACAATGTACCTTATACTCCTTTTGCTTGATTCCAAACTCTTGGAGATAACGCTTTAGCCACAACATCTCTTTTCCAGCTTCAGCGGCAGCAATGTATTCAGCTTCTGTTGTGGACAAAGCAACGCACTTCTGTAGTCGTGACTGCCATGAAATAGCTCCCCCTGCAAAAGTATAAATGAATCCTGAAGTAGATTTTCTACTATCAAGATCTCCGGCCATATCTCGCATCTCAGTATAGCCTTCCAAGATTGGATCAGCTCCCCATAACAAAGACATAATTTCAATGTACCCTTAAGGTATCGAGAATCCACTTTACCGCCTCCCAATGCTCTTTCCCGGGGTTGGAGAGAAAACGACTCACCTTTCCACAGCTGCGTGAGCAATATCGGGCCTCGTACACACCATAGCATACATCAAACTTCCGATTGCTGAAGAATATGGTACAGACGACATCTCCCCAATCTCTTCCTTGGATGAGGGACACGATCTCTTGCTCAACTTGAAATGGTTGGCCAATGGAATGCTAACTGGTTTGGCATTGTTCATATTGAACCGTTCAAGTACTCGTTCAATATACTTCTCCTGAGATAGCCATAACCTCCGTTTTTCCTGTCTCGGGTGATTTGCATTCCCAATATCTCTGTTGATTTGGTCCTAAGTCTTTCATGTCAAAAGACTTAGAAAGTTCCTTCTTCGTTGGCCGATCTTCGTTGCGTCTTTCCCTACGATCGAATATCATCTACATATAGTAGAAGAGCAACGAAATTTCCATCGAAAACTTCGAATGTAGACACACTCATCTCGCAGTTTTCTTGTACCCTTGACTCACCATGCACGAGTCAAATTTCTTGTACCACCATTTGTCCAGGTGCACGCCCGAGACCGTACAAGCTTTTCTTGACTTACAAACGAGGTTATCCGAAACCTCAAAACCTTCGGGCCTCCATGTAGATTTCTTCTTCTAAATCTCCATGAAGAAAAGCTGTCTTCACATCCATTTGTTCAAGCTCTAAGTTCATACTTGCGACCAATCCAAGTATGACTCTAATTGAAGTCATCTTGACTCTTTGGTGAAAAAATCTCATCAAAGTCGATCCCCTTCTTCGCCGGAATCCTTTGACTACCAACCGTGCTTTGTATTTCACCACTTTTCCACTTGCCATCTTTCTTGACTTGAACACCCATTTATTTTTCGGTGCCTTCTTCCCTCGTGGAAGTTCTACGATCTCATAAGTTTGATTTTTCTGCGAGAGATTCCATCTCGTCTTGCATTGCGAGCAACCACTTGTTCTTTGTCCTTATGAGATACTGCTTCATGGAAACTCTCGGTTCTCCATCCTCGTAAGTAGAAGGTATTCGGATTGGATATCTTCTCGACGGAATCGACCTCGTTCGGATCTACGAACTTACGGAGCAATTTGAGGAAATCCACCATCATCTTGGCCTTGTGATGGTTCGGAACGTCGGCGGTTGGGGTTGTGGCTCCCCTTGCTCAAGACCGTCATCTTCCTCATTGTCTTCTACTTCGGCATTTCTTTCGGCACTATATCATCATTTCTCACGAATGATTCCGATGTTGCCTCCGGCACCGAAGAGCAACATTTGTCTTCCGAGATATTGTGGGCTTTTCAATATCTTCTATTGTCCGGCTTTCATGGAACACCACGTCCCTACTTCGATTACCCTTTTTCCTTAGGATCCCATAATCCGTATCCAAACTCTTCATTTCCATAGCCTATGAATATGCATGGAGTGGTCCTTGCATCCGGCTTAAGCCGAGCTCTTTGGATACATGTGCGTACGCTAAACACCCAAATACTCTCAAGTGGGAGTATGATGGATCCTTTCCGGACCAAAGTTTCTCGGGAACTTCAAAATCCAATGGTACGATGGAGATCGGTTGATCAAGTAACAAGCGGCTCGATCGCTTCTCCCGAATGGCTTTGGCGGCTTAGCCATGCGGCATGCTCCGAACACGTTCCATAATTGTTCGGTTCATTCTTTCAGCTATACCGTTGTGTTGAGGGGTGCGTGGGACCGTCTTCTCATGTCGAATGCCATATGATCTCGCAATAGGCATTGAACCGCCCGGAGGAGTATTCACCTCCATTGTCGGATCGAAGACACTTCAACTTCTCTCCTGTCTCACGTTCTACCATGACATGGAACAGTTTGAAGTAATCAAATACCTGGTCCTTCGTCCGCAAAGATACACCCACACCTTTCGAGAAGCATCATCGATGAACGTCAGAAAGTATCGGTTGCCGCCGAGTGATTCAACCTCCAAGGGACCGCAAACATCAGAGTGTACCAGACTGAGCAACTCTGATCTTCTCGTTGAAGAGGAATTAAACGAGACTCTATGCTGCTTACCAAACAAACAATGATTGCAAGGATCTAGTACAGCGTCCTTGTCTACATTGATAAGCTCCTTCTTTACTAGGGTAGACAACCCTTTCTCACTCATGTGGCCGAGTCTCGGTGCCACAGATTTTGTGACGCCTCCTTTTCTGCAACGTTGAGGCTGTCAGTGCATATCTTCACATGAGTCTTGTATAGCGTGCCACAAATATGTCCTCGAGCGACTATCATAGCGCCTTTTGACAACTTCCACGTGCCTTTCGAAGTGACTATCATAGCCCCGTTTGTCAAGAACTATTTCGACAATAGATTCAGCCGAAGGTCTGGCACATGGCGGACATCCTTCAAAGTGATTGTGCTCCCGAAACTTGTCTTTATCTGAACATCACCAATTCCGACAATCCCTGCGAAACTGGAATTTCCCATTTTCACAGCTCCAAAGTCACCGGCTTTGTATGTTGTGAAGTATTCCTTGTATGGAGTCACGTGGTAGACGCAAAGATCTACCACCCATTCCGTGTCTTCTCGTGAGACGTGAAGGCATGTCTCATCTTGGGTTGAACAATAAGCTACATCACCGAGAGATAGTAACTAATGTTTCTCCACCCTTGTTCTTCGAGCCGCGAACCGCCGGGTCTTGCTCCTTTTTCCATTTGTAGCGTTCTTCTTCATATGTCCTTCTAATCCACAATGATGGCGGTTATAAGATGGTTTTCTACCATCAATGGACCTGCCCCCGCTCTTGCTTCGCCTCTCGATTTGTTATTACTCTTCTTTTGTTGCCTCCCCATTCCGTGACAAGGGCATGGGTCCGATCCGTGCCCATGTCCTTTCTCCTTGCTTTTCACCGAATAGGGCATCCTTGACCATTGACATGGTAAGTTTGCCATTTGGGCTGATTCTTTGAGTGACACGACCAGCGTTTCCCAACTATCGGGAAGGGAACCGAGTAGTAGCAACGCCTGAACTTCATCGCCAAGTGGCATCTCTACGTACGACAACCGGTTGACCAAGCTCGGAACTCATTCGGTATGCTCGGCAAGCGAAGTTCCACTTTTAAGCTTCATGTTGACTAAACGCCTCATCACCGTAGCTTTATTCCGAGCGGTCTTGGCCTGGTACATATCCTCCAACTTTTCCGCAGGGCATATGCGTCTGTTTCTTGTGCAACATGGTGGAAGACACTATGATCAATCCATTGACGGATTTGACCAATAGTTTTTCGATTTGATTTCTTCCACTCTAACTCCTCGGGATCGGGATTTTTACCCATCAATTCTATGGGATCAAACAAATCTTTACAGCCGAGGAGATCTTCCATCCGAGGTCTCCACGGCGTGTAATTTGTGGCGATAGAAGCGTAATCATTGCTCCGAAAGATGATGTTGAACTTGAGTGTTATTTCCCTAAATTAAAATGAAATATCCCCTAATATAATAATGTTAAATATATGAAATATTCAAAAATCCTAATTAATCATTATTCCATGCATATCCCATCGTTCTCCCCCTTTAAGAACTTGACTTCTAGGGAGTCAAAAAGAAGGCACAAATCTGAGGAGGGGAGAATGAGATTCAATATGGTGCTTTGATCCGAAAATCCTTTCTAGCAAGTGAGACAGCGAAAGAGAATCCAATGGTAGGTAGCTTGATGGCAATGAATATCCAAAAAACCTTTCCAAAAGTGTGATAGCGGAAGAGAGAACCACATGAAGCATGTGCAACTCGTGAAAAAAATTAATGTGGCAATCCGATCTAAAAATCCTCTCCAACATGTGAGATAACCATTGAGGGACTGAGTATCTGGATCATGGGAAGCATCAGGTTAACCTTTCCAATGAACATGATACTGTTGGAGTGGTCTATTCATTGTCTCTAGTATACTCCCAAACGGTGTTGGTTAATTCATAGTCCATAGGACTGACATCCATGTATATTAAGTGTTATTGGTCAAAATCTTGTTCATAGTCCAAATGACCACTAGATACAATGGTTATACTCATATGTGTAACTTTGCTAATGATTCTTCTTTTGACATGTGGGGAATTCTTGTAAATAATGTGTTTGGGTGTGTTAAAGGAAGAGTACGTCCCTCATTTTATGTGATTGTGGGTCCAAGTAATGACAAGTGATCTTGTGCAAGTAAAATGGTTAGATGAGGAGCAAGCTTGTTTGCACTACAATAGGCCATTGGAAATACAGTTGAAATCCAACAATTCCCCCATCTCTCTCTTATGTAAGTTAAACATGGTATTGGTCACTCTTTATTGGAAATATCTATCTAATTAATATGCCATCTTAATCACTATTATGAGTCTTCAATGCTCGACCCCACCAACTTTAATCATTTAAAATAATCATTAGGTGAGTTAATGACAACTTAAATAAACCCCCCCTTTCTTGTGTTTATGAGTGTCATAATGTGCATTACCCGATGTGTTAATTGTCATATATTAAATGTGTTTATGTACCCAATGATGTCAAGATCAGTGGCTAGGGAGATGAAAATAGGCTTGGTTATGTTAGGCTTGGGCCAAAAAGATTTTAGATTGTAACAAGGGAGTAAAGCCTGAGTTTGAGTCTAAGCTTATACAAGTTTTTTTAAGACTTAAACTTGAACTTTTGAGGGATTTAGCTTGGCTTAAAACATTTTTTTCATATGTCAAGCCTCGAAGATTGTAAGTAGTCTTTGGGGGTACTAAAGGCTATATAAATATAGGCTTTTCATAAACTTCAAAGCTATGTATTTACAAGTTGTGGGCATTAAATTAAATATGCTTTTAGCTTTATTTTTTTAATCTAAAATTTCAATCTCCAAACAATGATCAAATGGAATACAACAATAGGGTACAACGCAGCAATATAACATTTGCCAACTCCGCATAAATAATAAATAATAGAAATAGTTATATTGAAGAAAAATACAAACAAATAAAATTAAATCAAAGGAAATGTATACTTGATTTAACTCAAAAAAAAAAAAAAAAACCATAATGTAGTGTGTCCATTGGATTTTATTCATGTACCTTTTTTTTTTGCTCAAAGATTTTATTCATGTACCTCAGATAATAGAATAGCACAACCCATCCTCAAATTGCCAATTAATATTCAATTTGAATTGAATAGCTCAAAACAAAACGGAAAAGACGTGAAATAGCTCCCTGAGCAGAGAAAATAGCATTACATATTGGGCCTGTTTGGAGTAGCTTATTTTTCAGCGTTGGTGTGTAAAAAATTTAGTGGCTTTTAAGCCAACAACTCAGTGAGAAAAAAGCCCAATTTTTCCTGTTTGGATTGCCCATTGCGTTGGCTGAACTTTAAGTCAAAAAAGCTCAAAAAACCAGTTAAGAAAAAAGCTCTAGAATCCAGCTTTTTCCAAAATGCTCTCAGCTTTTTGACGTGGGCCCCGCTACTTCTACCACCATCAATCCAAACACAAATCATTATCTATAACTTGGCTTTTTTCCTACCGAGTTTTTTTTAAAGTCAGATAGCTTTTAAGCTACTGCTCATATCGCCCACCCAAACAGGCCCATTAGAGGTTGAAGAGGAGATGAGAGGGATGACTGTGTTTTTTTAGCGACTAGGCAAAGAATAATATGATCTAACGAGATGGAATTAACTAATAAAATATCAAACCTAGTAAATCTCAAATTAAAATAAGTAATACGTATATTAGAAAAAATATTAAATAGTACAGGTCTACAGGTTTATAGTTAGGCTTAAAAAAATAACATGGCCTATTTAAGCAAGTAGGCTCTCTTTAACAAACAGACCAAGATTTAATAGGCCCAAATCAATCCAAGCGTAGGCCCTTGATAGCGGCATAACCTATTTCTACCCCTATCCATGGCCTATAAAAAGGCATGAGACTGAAGTTCATAGCAACATAGTTTTGAGATTTTGGGAAACTCTCTTCCTTCCTTTAGGTTTCGCCTTACTGAGTTCTATTACCTTATGTAGTCCTATTCACCCTAACTTTTGTAGAAAATGTAGTTTGTTTAATTTTAGGGAGTGTCACAACTTCTTTTGTTAGTAGTTATGGAATAGCTCACAAGGATAGTGTCTCGAACTACACCTTTTATTGCTTTTTCAGGTGTTGCCAGCATGATCAAGAAAGTCTTACTTTTTTAAACTGAACATGATTGAAAAAGATGTAAGAAGGTAGGGCTTTTTAGGCTGATTTGGTCTAGGAAATCTTCTTTTTAGATTGCTCATGGTAACATCTACATAAAAAGTATGACTTTTTATATAAGCCATGTTTATAACTGGTCTAAAAAGTCTATGTTTTAGACCGAGTGTTACCTACACTGGTCTAAGTTTCCTCTTTTGTTTTATAATTTCTTCTGATATCTCCTCTTTCACTGCTACAAATTTGTTTATATCTAACGGTTTTCAACCGTTAAATATTTGAGTGCTAAATATTTATATTTAATAGCTGTTAACCATTACATATAGGCAAAATATATTTCATGGTTGTTCAAATAAAGCCGTTATTTATAGGACATTGTATTTAACTATATAATGAATGTTAAATATATCAATCTATATTCAACGGTGGTTTGTTAGTGTCAATGGTTTCACCCAAAATGGGGAGTAAATTAGGTAATATTAAAAATTTAAAACAATTGCAATTAAAACTTAATCGAAAGATAAAAGTTGGAGAAATTTCACCAAAGTGTACACCGGAGTTTATATTGGTTTGCTCTTAATCTCTTGACCTATGTCCAGTCCGTTGAACACCTCTGAGATTTTCACTATACTTCCAAGATTTGATGGGTTCTTGGCACTACAATACAAAGAGAGTTCCTTAACAGGACTCTCACTCCCCTTTACAATCTCATTCAAGGTCCCACTGCCTTGAGATTTTCTTTACAAGAGTATTGAGTAAGGTTGAAAAATCTCTCTCAAAGAATTGATAAATAAACATTGAAGAACAATGATAATATTAGATAATAACATAGCACTTAATATACAGATTGTTTATTGTTATCTTTGTTAATGCTCTTTCTTAAATGCTTTGGTATTTATAGGTAGATCGTCGTTAATGACCCGTTGTGAGCATTCAAATTTTTCCGTTAGAGAAGGTAGCCGTTGATGAAATTGAATTCTTCTGTTGGGTATGAATCTCTCGATTTATAAACTTCATCCGAAGTTGGAGAAAATCTAGAAGATGAGAACACCCTTCAAGTTACTAGATCTAGAGAATAGATACTTCATTGCTTCATTTGATACAAATGAAGATTTGGAATATGTTCTCTTGGAGGGGCCATAGATGGTGGCAGATCATAATGTTCTGGTTCAATGATGGAGATCGAATTTTAAACCCTGGATGGCGGATTCTCAACGTAAGATTGTAATGTGTGTACAGGTACAAACTATATCGATGTAATTTTATAACTATGAATATCTTTGGAGGATGGGTGCAATGATTGGTTGTATGCTTAAGGTTGACCCGACTACTTTGATGGGCTCCTGAGGTTGTTTTGCTCGAGTTTGTGTCGAGCTTGACTTGAAAATTCAGCTGACTTCCTACTATTAATTTTTTTGGTCGTACCCTCTTTCTAGAGTACGAAGGATTACACCTAGTGTGCTTCCACTGTGGCATTTTCAACTATCATTAGGATTGTTGCCCACTGCTTGGACAAGGGGTTGAAAAGAAGGATCAACTATTTGATAAGGAGAATAAAGTAGCCTTTGGCTCTCTAGATCAGGTTCAAGTAGAGAAGGAGATTAGTACTTTGTTTGAGAAGTTGGCTCCATCCACTAAATCTAATAAAAGAACCAAAGAGGTTAGTCGAGATGAAAGTTAGCTAAATCTGGCGAAATCAGAATCTTAACCACCGAGAACCCTGTATGGGCTCCAAATGCTAATCAAACGACTGATTTGGAGGCACGGTAATGTCTCCAAAAATCAAGGAATGAGGGCGCAATATTCGACATGAATATAAAGGTTCAAAATAGGAAATTATCCGAGCAAGGAAGGGCATGATTCACTTAGTTCGAATGAAGTTGATAAAAAGGAAACTCTCATAGCAATAAAGGGAATTAGGTCAGACATTAATTATCTGATGATAGGGCGGATATTCAACCAGTACAAAATGTGATGACAGAGGGTCGACATAAGCTTTGAAGCTTGCGCCCGAGGTGTTCAACGTAACGTTGGGATTCAGAATTGCCACCTACTCCAAACCATTGTTGAAGGCGTCCTTTGCCCCACTTTTCAAGTTGACTATATCGGCATGGGCGGCCTTGAGGGTTTCCTCTAGAATTTTCAGCCTTGTCTCTGCCTCCCTGTGCATCTCTGTCATCCTGTTCAAGGCATTCACATCCCTCTGATGATTTTGTTGCTCTTCAAAGAGCTCCAATTTAGTATTCCGGAGATCTTCATGGCTTAACGTCAGTTCTTCATCGACCCTCTCTTTCTCCGCCTTGGATGTTTGAAGCCCTTCAAGGGATTTTTTCACCTCTTCGCGAGCTTGGTATCTCTTTGTGGCAACAAGCCTCAACTTGTGATCCAAGTTGACACATTTATCTTTCAGATATGTCACGGCTTGGGCCAATCTGGAAGCCTTTAGAGCAAAGTGTTCAATGTTTTCAAGCTCATTGGTGTAACATCCCAAATTTTGGAATTAAGATATAGAAATATTATAGGAGAATTAATTGTGAAATTGGGCCAAAATAGTGTTGAACTATTATTTGAGATTTTAAAACATATTTTCCAAATCATCAAGAGAAAAATAGTTGGAGAATAACTATTGGCTTATATAAATTTTAAGATCAACATTTGTGGTCTAAAGTAGCTAATTGAGGAAGAAGTATCTTATATGAAATTAAGGATTTATTTTCAACACTTATTTGATATTTGCAACTTAGTATAGAAAAATACTAGGGTACAAATAAAAGCCTTGTAGAGGTCAAATGAGATTATTTTGGAGTGGGACCCACACGTTTTATTACACCACCACCGCACCGTCAGGAAGTTTATTTTGAAAAATTATTATTATATTATTATATTATTATATTTTACTATTTACTATTTGATTATATTATATTATATTATATTATTATTAAATTTTTATAAGAAAGGCTACGGAGAATGAGAAGGAAGGGATGAAAGGAAAGAAAAGTTGGTGGCCCCACACAGTTTGAAATTGGGAAAAGGAGGTGCTGTCCATTTGTTTTCAAATTGTGCAGAAGGTGCCCATCTTTGACATATGAACGATCAGTGAATAAATAAATGGGGCACCGATTCTCGCGTGATGCAAATAGTGGGGGGTAATTCAGTATAAATACCCCCTACCCCTACACCAATCACACACACATACCATACATACACACAACACACACACTCGTACTCTGTCTCTGTCTCAGAAAGGGTGAGAGAAGAGAG
The DNA here is from genome assembly GCA_019022615.1 of Acacia melanoxylon. Taxonomy (NCBI): domain Eukaryota; kingdom Viridiplantae; phylum Streptophyta; class Magnoliopsida; order Fabales; family Fabaceae; genus Acacia; species Acacia melanoxylon. The sequence continues at coordinate 2,485,208 of JAFJYJ010000002.1, forward strand.
AGAAAGATAGTAAAGTGATAATTATTTGGGAGCCTCGTAGTAGCAATTTGGTGATTATTTAGGAGTTAAAGGGGGCCAGGTAACTCTGAATATTCTTTCTTATACTTGTGGATTATGTATGATTATAAATGTTTATTTATCTATTATTATTATTTTCTTTGACTAAAATATATGTATGAAGTATTTTATGATTTATATGGTTTTAAGATCTGGTATGGGAACTTTGGATTTATAGATTTATCTCATTAAATGGTACTATTTACACGTATAATTTTGATTTACTATCACGTATACATATTGTATTTACTATTTACGTATACATACTGTATTTTACTATTCACTTATACATACGAATTTACTATTCATCATTTACGTATACATACCGTATTTTACTATTCACTTATACATACGAATTTACTATTCATAATTTACGTATACATACCATATTTTACTATTCACTATTCATTTATACATAAATTACTATTCATCATTTACATATACATACTGTATTTAACTATTCACTATTCACTTATACATACTAATTTACTATTCACTATGCTCTTATACATACTAATTTATTATTTATCATTTACGTATATATACCATATTTTACTATTCATTATTCACATATACGCATAGTAATTTACTATTCACAAATACATACAATGATACTGTTTTATTATCAAATCTATGATTTTACAAGCTGCATATGAAGAAATGGTTTAAAGTGATTTATTTTTGAATGAATGCATTTATCATGGCGGATGTGATTGTGATGGGTTGGAGTTAGGAGGAATTGATATGATATGTTTTTATGCCACCGCTCGGTGCACAGTGGTTGGTACTTTTCAAGGCCCCTTCTTCCATGTTTTCCTTTGGCCGAGATTGCATTGGAGTTGTGGGATATGTGACACCTCCTTAGTTGTTTTTGTTAAGGAGGGGAGCCATAGTCCATACTTAAGCTCTATACCTTTGGCCGGGTGTATCTTAAGTTTTGGTGAGCTTGGAACAATTCAGTCATATGAATGTGTTTCGGTTGGACTATGTGTTAGCCTATGGCTCCAATCAGCGGTATAAGGTTGGTAGAGGATATAAGGGAGGTCGCATATCGCATGCATGATGTATTTTAGTATAAAGATTGACCAAATGGTAAATATTTTGTAACACCTATTTATGAGGATTTATGGAAAATATTATGGAAAATATATATATATATATATATATATATATATATACATACATACGGTATGATATATTATAGCATAAGAGTTGACTAGAAGGTAAATATTTTTGTAAGGACTATTTATGGGAATTTATGGAAAGTATAATCATTTATATAAATATTATTGTATAGTTCAATTATTATCGAAATAATAAATATTTTTATAAAGACGTTTTATGAGAATTTTTGGAAATATATATATATATATATAAATACTTTTGTGAGAATTTTTGGAAAAAATATAAATGTGTATATAAATGTGAAAGTACAAATTTATACAAAATAAATATATTTTACCTCATGTTTTTATCATATGTGATTTGCTTGTATATGGAGGAATTATTCAGTAGTTACTGAGAAGTGGAATCTCACCCCATATTAACATTTTCAGGTAAAACTTTTCTAGTAGGAAGCAAGGGAAGGTACCTATAGAGTAAGCATGAAGGCTCTTTACACTCCTATAGGTTATGTTATGTTATTTTATTTGCCACAACCATAAGACTTCTGCAAATTTTGAAACTATGATAAATTATTTTGGATTCAATTTGGTCCTGTATAAATGGATTTTTACCCTTTGGCCATATTGTAAATATGTATTTATTTGTTAAATATCCTTGTCAAAGATATTTTAAATATTCTGGCCAAGTTTTCGAGTGTTGATTTTGATGTGTTACAATTGGCCTCGTCGTTAGTTGTACGCTTGGCCTCAAAGAAGTTCGTCGTAGGATGGATACTAATCTGGAGGTTCCTTCTCACCTCGTTTTTCCAAAGAAAGGACCAAGATAATACGTTTAGGGGAGGCGGAGGAGGATTTTGGTTGGCCGGTTGATCCGGGATGGGAGCGATAGGAATTGTTAATGGAGGAGAATTTAGAATAGGTCCGTGGGCAGTAGAAGCAGAGGCATCGGTCTTGCTCTTTGAAGTTTTGGATTTTTTAGGTTGGGCTTGTTGCTTACCCTTCTCGGCTTTAGGAGCGGCTCGCTTTTTCTTTGGGCCGGGATCCGCAATGGCCTCATCATGAAGCACCACGTTTAGGTAAGGAGGTTGTTTCCCCATAGCTTGACCTGCAAAACAAAAAGCAAAGGATCAGTTATTCGGTTAGCAGAAATCAAGGAACATGCAATGCAACAAAGTTAAAAACACCCATACTCGTAGCAGGTCGGCTGAGTCCACAAGGCCAATTTCCTTGCTAATAATCTCTAGAAGGTTTATTGCTTCCTCCTCGGCATCAGAAAGGTTGTTCAATGATGGATTAAAGGCTCTAGGGGAGAGGCCATGATGACCTTTAGACCAGTACAAAGGGGGAATCTCTCTTCCACTTCCTCAGAGTCAAGAGTTTGAAGGGACCAAGGCAGTTGCCCGGGCTCGACAATAACCTTAAAGAAGGCGTGTTTGAAGGCTTTAAATGAGTCGGTAAAAGGCTTGAAAATTTTGCGATCACGGACACTTTGTAGGGAGGTCCAGCTAAATCTTAAGGGTTTTCGTTTGGCAAAATGCAATTCTAATGAGGAAAAGAAATGGCAGAAAAATGGAATAGTGTGGGTTATATCTTGGTCTTTATAGAAGTTTTCGAAGGCAATGGCAAAGGCCCAGCCATTAGGATGAAGTTGTGTGGGAGCAAGATATAGATGGTTGAGGAGGCAGATTTGGAAGTTAGTGAATGGAAACCGCAGGCCAAGCCGGATAATGATATCTCGGTAAAAGAAAAAGAAATGGGGATCGCTATCCTTCGCTCGGCAGGAGGTGACTGAATCATCTCCCTGAGGCAGGCGTACGGTATATCCCTCTTCATCCCAAACGCTGAGATTAGGGATGTCCTCCGCAATCATCATACTCTTAATACGTAGCATGACATTGCTAACTATTGGCGGACCCGGCATGTTTAGAACTTGGGAAGAATCGGAAGAACCGACTCTCCCGTTATGGATTGCTCAGTATGGTGTGAAGACGAACCCATCTAAACCTATAAAAAGAAAAAGGGCAAAAGTCAAAAACTAGGAGTATACCTGACACAACAGAGCTGTCTTGGCAAAAATCAAAAGGTGCCGGGCCGGGATGACTCAAATTGACAAAAGCCAGAATGGCTTGAGAAGTAAGATTATGCCGGTAGGTGACCAGAACCAAGTTGGCCTCCCTCTCACGACCATCTTTAACAAGATCAATGCTTGCGTAACAACACTCATTGCAAGGTGTTGGGCCCTAAACTTGAGAAGTCGGGATAGGAGTACTTTGACCTAGGTTTGAACTTGAGGACAGATGGGAAGAAGACCCTGGGGCGATAATGTTTGCGTTGGGTCGTAGGTGGTGGTGTTCGGACACTTATCCTACTCCTACTTCCCCTGGGTTTACCAAACAAGTCTTCTTTTTTTGATTCCTCAGGGTGAGGTATAGACCAGAACCATAATTTCTTTTTGTTAGAGAGTTTTTTAATTACTTCTCTATCTTCTTCAGGGATTGGCCTACTGTACATATCTAAAGGAAAGTCAGGGTTATGATCCATTAAGGTTGGGAAGAGAGAAAGGGTGTTGGAGGTTGAAGGTAAGTTACAGTACTGGTGGTTTTAAACCCAGGAAACTCAAAAACCTACTCAGAAAACCCAGGAAACCTCGAAAATCTACCTAGAAAGCCAGAAGAGTGATTTTCTGACGAATACAGTCGAAGAAATAGGGGGATGATAGACAAAGTAAAGTGGCAATAAAAGAGGCAAAAGAGGTAGTGAAGGTACCTGGTTGAAGAAAGTTCAAAGAAGGCTAAGAGAGCTTTTGCGAAAGGAGAGTGTTGTGGTAGTGTGAAATGTTCTCTGTGAAGCCAAAGAAGCTTTTGAGTGTAAAGTGGTAAGAAGAAGAAGAAGGCGGGAATATATAGATGTTGCGGACTTGAAGAGTCAGGGATAGCAAAGTCAATATACGTAGAGAATTAGGTTTAAAACCCTAAAAAGTGCAATGATGACTGATGCGAAATGATGTGAGCATTAAATGCGCACGAAAACTAAAGACGGCTAGTGTGGCCACTAAGTGCGAAGTGGCGGCTATACGCTACAACGCGGGAAAGCGAACAGCTGTCAAACTCAATAAAGAGTCAAGCCTGTTCGTATGCCGAAACGCTTACATGATACCCCGGATTGGGGGCAACATGTGGCAAGAGTTTGTAAAGCCGGCAAGCCGAGTTAAAAATGCAAATATAACCCGGTCATCATGAAAGCAAATGTTTGATTGTGGAAAACCAACCCGGCATGCATGCCAGGGGGAAAAATAAAGCAAATTCGGATCCAAAGGATCTCGGAGAACAGCTGGATGGAAACAAACTCGGATACACAAAATTCGGGTTAAGCGACCAGCTAATCTCGGCAACTCAGAGACCTGAGCTACCGAGCTTGGGGGCAACTATTATGGACTCATATAATGGGCCTAGCTGATATGCGGCTCAGTAAGAGCACTTTATGGTCGAATCCCTTCATAATCAGGTAAAACGTTAATTACCCTATAATCATGGAAAGTACAGGTAGTGGAGCAGGGAACGCGGCACACAAAGCCAAGGACTGAAACCCTAGAGTTAATCTCTATAAATAGGAGATTACCCACAAGGTGCACACTCTCGATTCATCTATTCTAATATTTAGTCTCACTGTGCACACACCCCACTCCTTTTGGCCATTGCCATATACGTGTTGCACAATGATCATCAGACACTCTTTGATATCTTCCTCATAGGTATCATTGAGTAATCCTCTTCTCTTCGGTGTTTAATTGATAGACATCTTGGAGGAGTCATTCGATCCTATGTAAATCATCCACTAGTCCATAGAGGTTAGATATTTGTGTTATACACTACAGAACATTCTTGATGTTTCTTTGAGTATGGTTTTACTGTTTTTTGAGTTTTCAGAGAGATTGATGTAAGCAACTACATTACTATAGGGTTCTTTCCGTTTTTTTTTTTTATTTAAAAAAAACCTCCTTTCTTTCTTTCTATACCAGACGAAAGCAACAACATACTCAAGAAAGTTAGAGCTCTAATACCATGTAAGATTAGAGAGAAAACATATTCTAAATTGCTTATCTATTCATGTACAAGAATATTGTATATATATAAGAAAGGAGAGCCTCATAATACTTAAGAAGGAAAAAGAAACCCTAGAGCTTTGATACCATGTAAGACCAAGGGCGGACCTAGTCATATGAGAAGGGGCAAGTGCCCCCTTGAATTTGATCCGAGTTTATATATATATATATATATATATATATATATATATATATATATTTAAATATATATATATATATATATAAGAAATTAATATAAAGAAAATAAAATTACAACGGGAAAAGTAATTCAGGTAATTAGTGCCCACATTTGATAATAAGGCAATTAAAATACATATGTACTTAAACTTATTGAGTGTCTAGTCCTTGGTAATAAGGCAATTATAATGGAATTCCAAAAAATAAGGCTTAGAAGGATAACATTATAATTATTTTTATTGTAATATACTTTTGTTATTAAAATATATATACTTGAATTTATTGAGTGTCTACCCTTCATCATTGTAATTTATGTAGGATTTTTTTGCATTTCTAACAAGACTTAACATTACTTATCTAAATGACATGTTTATAAAATAACTTCTTCTTTTATTACATAATTAGTATTCACTTGATTTCATAAATATTTTTTTGATATTCTTTTCTTTTCTTATTTATATTTTTTTGTTTTTTAATGCATTTAAAATTTTCCTGAAAAAAAGCCGCCCCGAACCCCCGGATCCCCCACCACTAGTGCCCACCCTTAACTATTTATGTAAGACTAGAGACTAGAGAGAAAATATATTATGAATTGCTTATCTATTCATATACAAGAGTGGTGTATATATAAAAGAAAGGCGAGCCTCAATAATAATTACATGATATTTGTATTTCCTAACACAAGCAATTATAGTTGTTCTACTTGTTTAATCAACTTGGTAGGATATATTATATTGACAAATCTGATAAGGATTCAAATTGACTATTTTATTTTTAATTATTGTGGTAAATTGGTGGGTTGAATAAAATAGAAAAATGTTATGTTCTAACTTTAGTGTCTCTTATTAAACTTAGTTCATTGTTTGGATTAGATATAAAGATTTCATGATTAGTATTTAATTATCAACCTAATAACAATTAAAGGCCGATAGATATGATTAGGATTCCTCCTCCTTTATCCTTTGTTTTGCTTTTTTGCTCTTAAAATTGAAAAAGAATTTATTCGAAGCAGAAACCTATAAAGAGGACGTTTAATTGGTGGATTGAATGATACAACAAAAAACTCCTCTATTGTTCCGTTTCATTTACTTTAAGAATCTTTGGCTCCAAAAAAAAAACTTTAAGAAGCAGGTAGAGTGTAGACCAAGAAAATTAAGAGGTTATTCTCCTTTCTTACTCATTAATCCCAAGATGATTCCTCTTTTTTTTTTTTTAAATTTTATTAACAGGGAACAAAAATGATAAACTGAGAATTGCAGGGCTGGAGAGAAGAATAATATATACTCAGTAAAAGAAGAGTATTATTAGTCACATTCATGTACAAGTTTATAGACATTCATTCATGAGGGAAAATTGAATTCGAGTGTCCAAGGTTATCCTAAATATTTTGTGTTACTAGTTATTGAAGATGTTGAGAAGGGACACTCTGTTTCTGATAAGTTCCCTTGAAAGACATGCAGCTCCTACTTCTAGATCTTCAATACACATCTCCAAATTTTCCTGAAGATTGTCTGTGGATGATTTTTTTTTTTGACTGATAAGAGACCTCAAAGCCAAATCCACCTTCTCATATTCATTTGTAACTATTTCTGGAGACACACAAGCCACTCTCTTTGGCTGGATCAACTTGGAAATTGCAGACCATCTGCTTTGTTTTGATGGTCCCTTCGGATCAGTGATGAAACACAATAAAGATTCTGATGTGCTCACAGTGACTATTTCTGCTTCTTTCAACATACTAAGCATGCTATCTTCTTTGGTTTCAGAAGAAACCATGAGCTCATTTCTTATTCCTTTGATATTTCCTATGGCTTTTTGAATTGCTTTCTTCACTTTCTTCCTGGAGGCCAAATAATTTGCAGACCCAGCTGTGAATAACACAGATTCAGCTCCTCTTCTTCTAACGGCTGAACGAACTTCATACTCAGACTCCTTTGACTGCAAAAGACAATCGTTAGCAGTACAACAGATATCCAAGAGCGTTAGAGACCCATCTAAAAGTTCATCAACCCATTTTTGGCCGCAATCTTGTGTTAAGACTTGTTTGGTGGTAGACAATTGAAGAAACTTGTCACAAGAGTCCTGTAAATCCTGCAGGCCACTGAGTTTGTGGCTTAAAGAGGATGAAGAAGAAGATGCAGAACCAGAAGACTTCAATATGTTCAAGTGCTCTTCAAATTGTGATACAATGGGGTGAGGTGCGGTGGGAAAGCTGTTAGAGCGTACATGAAGAGAGATCTTTGGGTTTGATTCAATGGCTGCCATATTTTCTTTTGCTTAAAAAATAGAAGGCTTGGAAATGGGAAATGAAACTCTTTCTATCTAAGCTTGTGGGTTTCGACTGTATGCATCTTGTTCTTGTATAGGCAAAGAATAGCGGGAGACAAGAAGAATATTTTTCTTTCCACATGAGGGCATGAAATAGTATCATATTAACATGATCCTTTGGTCTTCCATTACATGGTTTGCTCAGTGCTTCCCTCATAGCAAACTTGCCAACTCATTCATTTAGTTTTTGGGTTGGAATCAGTAAGAATGCATGTGCTGCAGATTCAAATTCCTTGGCAATGTCTCCTCTATCTCAACTAAAACTGTGTGTTCCAACAAGGCATATAATTGGAGTGAGCATTATAGATGGATCTTTTGTCTGTGGGTGGGGTCGTTTCTATCATTAAATTATCTGTATTCAAAGAACTTGAATGTGTAGAAAGGCCAACTACTATGATTTTGAAAAAAAGTAATCTCTCCATCTTTAAAGATTATGGTCATATATGGATGGCGTCATGGCGATATTTATGGATGTTCCCCAGTTCAGTGTCCTTTAATTAAAATAGATGGTCATAAATAGAAAGCGGGCACTGATGTATTTGCAGTACTAGGAGGGAACATAGGCATTATAATAAGATGATAAAGAAACAAAAAAATAAATAAAACTCATAAAAGAGTGTATATTACTGAAAATGAACAAGTTCCGTTTTGTTTATTACGTTGCTAGTAAGAAGAGAGACAGATTATCACATGCCAACATGTTCGCCCATCTATTCATCTTATGGGTCTACTAAAAAAAAAATCGAGTGGAGAATTGAGGAAAGAGGGAAAATGAACAAGCACTATAAAGAGCAATGAAAACATCAAACTTCATGTGACAGATGCCATGAGATAGAAGAGAGATTGCAAGCTGTTTCTAATGGGTGTAAGTGTAACTGCTTTTGCTCTTTGCCCAGATTCAAAGATGCTTCAGACTTTCAAGAACTATTTGATTTCTCTGCTTTGGGTTCTAATAATCATCCGCTTGTTGATTTAAGCTTAGTAATTTGTAGTAGTGGAGAAAATCAAAGAGTTTTCAGTCCTTGTAAGATTTGAATCTCATCCTTATTCCCTTTTATATAATCAGGAAGGTGGCTTTAATCTGGCGAAGTAATTTCTTCTGCAAACTCACTATGTTTTTTTTGGTGAATTTGCCATTCTACATAGTTCATGACTCCCACTGCATTTCTTCAACATAGGAAGTGATCCCAGTATGTAAACATAGGTATTGGATGACTAAAAGAACATTGCTGGAGAACAAAAGTTTATAAAATTCTATAGAAAGGGTTCAAAACAAATATACAAGAAGATAAAGGAGGAATCTTTAACTAGATAAAGCTGGTGTAGAAGGTGAATAAGTGGATTTTAAGGCCTAAAGTTTACAGAAGGAGATATCATGAGTTCAGAAACCACATAAACACTCACACGCATATATGTCAGAACAGGACCAGGAGGCTCATTACAATTGAAAATGAGTTTAGAATGCCAAAAAGCTTATTATGATAATGAAATGTTGATCCCACGCTCGAAGGGATAATAGTGTTGAAACATCTCTGATATTAATCAAGTTGCCATTGTACAAGGGTTCTGCAAGATAAATATTATAATTATCGTACTGGAATGGAGTTCTTGTTTGTTCATTCTATATGATGCAAGTGAGGGATCATTCTGGAAAATTGCATAGAGCCAATGATGTGCATAAAGCAGTAGACTGCACAGAGTTAACAAACAGGTAAAGTATAACCGGTACAATGATTGAATGAAGTTCATCCATGCTTTTTTTTTTATTGCAATAGGAAATCTTTTGCAATACTAGAGATATCCAAGAGCCTCAAAGACATATCAAGTTGTTCATCAGCAGACTTGTCGCCGTATTTTGTTCAAAGGTTTTCTGGGCCATTGGCACTTGGAGCATCTTATCAGTACTCAGTCAACAAAATCCTACAAACCACGGAAAAGCTTAGAGAAGAATAAGCTGATTCAGAAGTCTTTAATATGTTAAGATGCTCCTCAAATAGAGATACAAGAGGTTGAGCTGCAGAAGGTAAGCTATTGCAGCGAATATGAAGAGAGTTCTTTGTGTTCAAAACTTTGAGATTTAATTGTCAGCAATCTTCTCTATACATAGCAAACAAATAGAGAGACAAGAAGCATATATTCCTCTTCAAATGTCACAAAGTCGGAATCCGGTGAGACTACCTTAACTTGTTTTGGAGAACTAGGAACATGGGAAGGGATCATCAAAACAATGGACTTATGCTGTAGTTTACATTGAGATATAGAACTCACCAGAGGGAATTATAGATAGCATGCATGTCCAGCCCCTAACATGTAAACTACTCTAGATTCTTCTAGACATAAGAGAATGGCGTTACATCCTTTAATTACAAAAGGAGATGCAGGTTTAACAGTAATATACATACTTTCATTTGAAAGAGAATTACACTTGATTTAGTGAATCAATCACTAATTAAGATAGAAACCAATTACATGATTTTCATAATGGTTCGTCTATCATAGCTATGGAAATTGTGATTAATACACTGAAAGTTTTCAAATTATAACAATTTCACCTCGACAGTTATCTAAGTTAAGTTTACTCCTTAGTTGGCTAAATATGCTTATTTGGATAGTCCATTTGTCATCCACTTTTTTTTTCCAAGTTAGATTTATAAATAAGGATTTTATTTTATTTTATTTAAAAAAGCATCCTATCTAAATGACTGGAGAAAATAAAAGAGGTGAAAACATCTTGTACATTGAAGAAAAAATCGAAGAGGTACCTTTTTATCTCAACATCGCCAGGGTAAGGTGACAAATGGTTACCAATAGCCTTGTACTCGGCAATCTTTCTTAGTGTGTCTTGAATCTGGTAATTGAATTTTTTTTCGTCATTACTCTATAGTGAACATGAACTCCTCCTCTTCCATTTATAGCTTCTTTTGCAATGTCAGTCATGATGCCAACATAGCATATTGGGTCAACTAAGAGTTAAACTTAACCTTTATGAAGGTCAATACATTACTATGATTTAAAAACTTATAGAGCAATACTAAACACAAAATTTCTTAGTCAACATTGCTCTTGAGTGAAAAAACCTTCAGCCCAAATTTGTACTTTAACAAAAGTGACGTGAATGACACGTGGACCTGCCAACTCAGCATATTAGGTCGACAAATAGTCAAATTGAACCTAAATAACAATCGGGCGAAATTGTTATAATTTGGAAACTTTCAGGATGACATTGCTCCAAAAAAACTTCCGGGGCAAAATTAAGAGTTCTTGACAACCTCCAAGACAAAAATGGACTTTAACCCTTTCTTTAAATAAGAAAATAATAAAGATTATTGACCATACTTTCCACAATATTGCTCCAACTTAACATGCTAGTTATGAGTCTTTCAAACGATCGTTTTTGGTAAAAAAAATTTCCGCCCCAACTCTTGTTTTTCTACTACTAATTTTGCAGTGAGATTTGAAATTAATACTAAAACAAATCTGATATACTACATAGGAAGTATTTGAGGAAGAAGGACAAAAACAAATCTGATATATTCACTGGCAAAATTGTTTAGTTACATTCATGAACAAGTAAGGAACTCTCATATCAAAATCAGTAATTGGTGGGGATGTAGAGAAGAGAAGAGAAACTCTTGTTCTAATGAATTGCCTTTGAAGCTGCTCAATGCCTCCCTCTAAATTTTCCATGTGATTCAGAATATCCTCAACTAACCACTTTGAGGTTCGTGAGTGTTATGACCCTCCTCTAAACAGGAATATAATAGGACTAAACAACATAAATAAATAACAATAGGGTGAGAAAACACTTTGACACGTATAATACTACTAGAAGGAAAACATATTACATTCAGGAATGAAACACTAATCGGTTACACATACACACATCAGGGAAATCGATAGCAGCCACAGATTATTACACTAGGAATAACGGGGAACAAAAGATACAATACGCAACAAACAGACACTAGAAAATTCTTGGTACACAAATTTCATGGCATGTAACATGTGAATGTTGCAAGTGATCTATACCCAAATCAAATACAACACAAAGAAAATAAATGAAAGAAGAATAAATAATAAATAAATAAAAAGTTACCGTGGGAGACTATATCTGAGATGAAAACTTAGGACTTATGTACCTTGTGAAAGTTTCACTATTTGCATTTTAACTTTTTGCCAAAAAAGGGAAACAACGGCAACAAAAGAGGTATGATTGTTTGCTTTTAGCTATGAGGTTTTAAGTAAGTCAACTGAAATAAGTCAGAAATATTAATACTGTCTCATAAACAGGAACACTATAGCTAAGAATTTCTTTTCTTACCCCTTCACGCTTGCAATAATCTTATCCGTATTCTATTTATACTACACCATGCAAGGGTGACATTTCATGGCTTTCTTTGTTTAATGTACAAATTAAATTGCCCCCTGCCTCCACGTGTTGCCAAATAATTTTTAGCATTAATTTTAGGCGTGTTTTGCAAAACTCTGTGAAGTTGATCCATTAGTTGCCCATTGACTTATAAACAAAGCCAACAGACTGCACATTGTACGACGCAGTTATAGCATACTAAAATATTTGAACCAATTACTCTTGCATGTGATGACCATAAAATTTTATGTGGATGCTTTGATTCCATTTGATTTGAAATCAGTGATTGAAATTCCATGTGTTTCGGGAAGAACTAGATAGTATCTTTACAGGTTGACCAAGAAAATTAACCAGTGGTCATTATGTTTTTCATTGAAGGAAACAAAAATGGAGAATTAATATTTGCAAGGTTGGAAAGAAAAAAGATGATAAAAAAGCAATAAAGTAATCACATTCATGTACAAGTATGTATGAGACCCTTATGGGGGAAAATTGAATTTGAGTGTCCAAAGTTATCCTAAATATTCTGTGTAATTAATTGTTGAAGATGTTGAGAAAGGAAACTCTGTTTCTGATAAGTTTTCTTGAAAGACATTCAACTCCTATTTCTAGATCTTCAATGCACATCTCCAAAATTTCCAAATCTCCTTGAACACTGTCTGTGGATGGATGCTTTTTTTGACTGATGAGAGACTTCAACGCTGCATCTACCTTCTCAAATTCATTTCTGACGGTTTCATGAGAGTCACAAGGTACTTTTTTTGGCTGCATCAACTTGGAAATTGCAGACCATCTGCTTTGTTTTGATCGTCCCTTTGGATCGGAGATGAAACACAACAAAGATTCTAATGTGCTCACAGTGACTGATTCTGCTTCTTTCAACATGCTAAGTATGTCCTTTTCTCTGGCTGCAGAAGAAACTATGAGGTCATTTCTTATTCCTTTGATATCTCTTAAGGCAATTTGAATTGCTTTCTTCACATTCTTCCAAGAAGCCAAATAATTTGCAGCCCCAGCTGTGAATATTGCAGCTTCAGCTCCTCTTCTTCTCAGGGCTGACCGAACTTCGTACATGGACTCCTTTGACTGCGCAAGACAATCTTTAGCAATAGTACAGATATCCAAGATCCTAAGAGATCCATCTAATAGTTCATCAATCCATTTTTGGGTGCAATCTTATGCTAAGACTTGTTCGGTGGTTGACAATTGAACCAACTTGTCACAAGAGTCCTTTAAATCCTGGAGGCCACTGAGTTTGTGGCTTAAAGAGGATGAAGAAGAAGAGGCAGAATCAGCAGGCTTTAATATGCTCAGGTGCTCCTCAAATTGTAATACAATGGGGTGAGGAGCCGTCGGAAAGCTATTGGAGCGTACATGCTGAGAGACCTTGGAGTTTGATTTAAAGGCTGCCATTTTCTTTTTCTTACAAAATAGAAGGCTTAGAAATGAGAAATGTAACTTCTTGTAAACCGGTGAGTTTCAGCTGTATGCATCTTGTTATTATATAGCCAAAGAATAGAGGGAGACCAGAAGATTATTTTTCTTTGTGCTTCCATTGCATTGTTTTCTCAGTGTTTCCCTCACAACAAACTCACCAACTCATTCATCAGTTTTTGGGGTGGGAATCACAAGAATCCATGTGCTGCAGATTCAAAGTCTTTGGCAATGTCCTCTCTATCTCAACTAAAACTCTGTTCCAGCATGGCATGGCATTGGAGTGAGCATCTTATATGGATCTTTTGTCTGTGGGAGGGCTTGTATTTTATCATTAAATTATCTCTGTTCAAAGAACTTGAATGTGTACCAGTGGCACCAACTATGGTTTAAAAATAAAAAGGAATCTCTTCATCTTTGAAGATTATGGTCATATATGGATGGCGATGTTTATGCAGGTTTGTTGATGTAGTGTCCTTTAATTAAAATAGATGGTCATAAACAGGAAGCTGGAACTGATGTATTTGCAGCGCTAGGATGGAACATAGTCATTATAATAAAATGATAAAGAAATAGAAAAATAAAACTCATAAAAGTGTGTAAATTACTGAAAATGGAGGACAAGTTCCAGTATTGTTTATTATGTTGCTAGTTTGAAGAGAGACCAATTATCACATGTCAACATGATTTTGTTGAAGTTATTCTGTCCAACTGTTCATCTTATATGTCTATTTATAAAACAATAGTTGAGAAAGAGAAGAGAAGGGGGGATACAAAAGCACTATGAAGATCATGGCTTGCCTTTGACCTTCACGTATTCATGTTTCTGAATTCTGGTGGCATGCAGAAAGGACTGTAAAGTGCATCTGCTATTGGTTTTTGTACAGATTCTGAGGTACTTAGACCCTTTGAAGAACCGTTTTTTGCTTCTCTGCTATGGCTTCTAATGATTCACTATCGTTTGAATTTTAATAATTTATGATGGTGGAGAAGAATAGAGAGTCATAGTACTCTTAAGATTTGGATTTTATCATTATCCCTGTTGCAATGTGAATTGAGTATTGATTATATAATAAAATTTGTTCATTTGCTCATAGCTAGCTTAAACTTAATGTTTTTTGTTTTTTTTGTAAATAGAGTTATAAAGGTATTTAATATATTTAGATGTCTTCCTATTCTGATGAGTTCTTCTAAATCATTTGTATTATCAGCAGACTCATATTGTTTATTGTATGTTTTTATTAAGTGTCTTCTTGTATTTCTAATTAGTGTTCTATCTGCTTCAAGTATTATAATGGTGTTTCCTTTGTCATCAGTTAAATATTCTATTGTTCTAATTCGTCCTTCAGTATCTTCGAAATCTATTTGATCTATTTGCATATTTCTTCTTTTATTCATTATTCCGTTTGTTTAATGTTTATGCAGAACTTAACGTATCTAATTTTGTTTTAAAGTATTTTATCATTGTATCCATTAGATCCAGTTCTTTTTCATTTCTTATTAGTTCGTCTAAATCTCTTATTTGTCCTCTGTTTTCATTTTGCTGATTATATGTTATGGTAAGACTTTTTAGGACTTTTCTTATTAAAGATTACCCGTAGATTTTTTATTTTATTTTTTTATTTAAAAAATATGTGTGTTTTAACTTATAAGATATTTTTTATAAAAATTTAGGGTGTTTTTCCCCTCATAATACCCCTAACAAATAAATTAGAAAAGTGTTAATATGATCCTTCATTCATTAATTTTAATTTTATTTTGGTTTTAGTCATTTAAACTTCAAACTATATGTTTTGGTCTATCAAAAGATAAAATGGACCATAAAATTATTAAATTATAAGGATTAGTGATTTAAATGGAATTGTTCTGGTGTGAAACCAGATGTGGCTAGCCCTAATGGACTAGCCTGTTTGATATTGGTTGATTTGGAGCGGACTTGACCTAGGCGCGATGCCCAGGGTCTACGTACCCTGTAGAGGAATCAAAGTCCACGTAGTTCGAGGACACACCTTGACGTTTAACCAAAGGGGTGGTGTGTATGCTCCATTCAGAGTGTTCTCTGCACCTTAGGGTTTGACCTCTGTATTTATAGAGTGTACCTCAGGTGGGATAGTATGGGTCTCGTAATCCCCGGCCCTAGTATCATAACGGTCGAATCTATCTTTAAATAAGATAGATCTCCCTTGATTATATATGAGATAAGATATCCCTTTATTATAGGTAGATCTTAATATGTGATATATTTCACTGTTGGGCCGTCTAGGTATTGGGCCTAATGTAGGTCCGTAACATATGCCCCCCAGCCCGGTAGTTCAGGCTTCTGAGCTGCCGGGATGTACTTTGCCCCCAAGCAGGTTATCCCAGGTAGGTTGTCGTGAACCTTACCCTCTTGCCTATCTACCGCATATTACCGGGTTGGGTCATTCTGACCCTGGAGACCGAAGTCATTTACTCCCAGATCCGAGGTAATGTCTAAAAAATCCGAGGTAGTAGTCTGCTACTCAAAGATCTGAGGTAGTGTCTCGAAGATCCGAGGTACTATCAGGGAACTTGCTTGGTTTCAAGGCCGGGGTTCCCGCTGTGATTGCCATCATCTTGATGAATTCGGATTCCTTCGTATTCTGCTGCCGATTTGCCCGTTTAGGCGATACTTTCTTCCCAAGGCGAGATAAATTTGTTTTTCTCTCGTTCTTTGTTTTCGCTTGCCTCGGTCTCGGTTGATGGTGAGCCCTCATGGGGTTTCAGAGTTGATTAAGAGCCTATTTGGATCCTCTTAATTTTAGTTTAAAATCTACTTTTAAGCTAAAGTTAAAAAAAAAAGCTTTTAAAAAGAGCTAAAAGCTTTTTGGTGATCATATAAATTTTTTAGCTTAAAAGTTACTCAAAAAATGAAATTGAAAATAAACTGTTTGACAAAATTTTTGTCATAAACACTTTTTCTATTAAAAATTATCATAAAAGGTATACTATAATAGGGTGGTGGCAATAGCGTGGTGACGGTGGCGCGATAAGCGGTAGCGGTGATAGTGTTCGATCAAGAGATTGCAGGTTCTCTTTTCTTTTTTAAAAAAAGAGCTTATAAAAAAGCTTATATGAGGAGCTTATTTTTAAGCTTTTTTTTCTTCATTATAAATAAAGCTCTTATAATTATCAGAGTTTTTGTAAAATCTTGTTTGGCCTAACTTATACTTATACGTAAAAGATAAGCTAAAAATAAGCTAGGTCAAACAGGCACTAAGATAGAAAATTGATCAATATAGGTTTATAATTTTCAAAATTGAAAAGTATAAAAACTAGAGAAAAATAAATTTAAATACCACTTTAACTTCTAAAACCTAAAAAAGACCATTAAAACTTACTAATGATAAGGAAGAATAGGGCAAGAATATGGGTTTTTCATGTTTTGAGTTAAAGACCAAAATATCTTTTTTCACATATATTTTTAATACCTAGTGATTTTGTCAATACCATTACAATTTTTCACATATATTTTACAATTTTTAGTACTATGACTAGAGAGTCATAGTACTATTAAGATTTGGATTTCATCATTATTCTTGTTGCAATGTGAATTGAGTATTGATTATATAATAAAATTTGTTCATTTGCTCATAGCTAGCTTAAACTTAATGTTTTTAGTTTTTTGTTGTTGTTGTAAATAGTCGTATAAAGGTATTTAATATATTTAGATGTCTTCCTATTCTGATGAGTTCTTCTAAATCATTTGTATTATCAGCAGACTCATATTGTTTATTGTATGTTTTTATTAAGTGTCTTCTTGTATTTCTAATTAGTGTTCTATCTGCTTCAAGTATTATAATGGTGTTTCCTTTGTCATCAGTTAAATATTCTATTGTTCTAATTCGTCCTTCAGCATCTTCGAATTCTATTTGATCTATTTGCATATTTCTTCTTTTATTCATTATTCCGTTTGTTTAATGTTTATCCAGAACTTAACGTATCTAATTTTGTTTGGGTTAAGGTGTAAAAATACATGTGCTTTATCCTGAAAGCGCCTAGTAGTAAGTGTTTTTTTAGATGTAAAAGTGTACACGTGGTTATAAATTAGGTGCAAAAATACCGTTTGACTGTTAAATTTGACTTTGATCGCTAAGTTAGACTTTTTTTTTTGCTGATTGGATGATGACTGGACGCTGGTGTGGACAATCATCCTCTTCTCTCATTCAAACCCTACAATTTTCATTCTTCCTCAATGCCCAGATCACATTCAATCCTTCCCATATAAACCCTTCCAATATCCCACAAATCCTATAATTCTTAGAAGCTAAAACCCTAATTCATCGATCCAAAAAAATCATCATGCCATCCATTTCCCTAAATTCAGCCTCATTTCTCGCAATTCCGGATTCGAATTCAAGGCCGAACCTGGGTCATCGGAAAACCAACGTCGTCGTGTTTGCTTGGAGGAGCGAGGCAGCGAATCAGAATTTTGGTGAGAGTATGGTGGGCGGGAACATGATCGTTCTGAGGAAGAGAATCTACGAGATGAAAATGATCGAGAAGAACTACGAGCCACCGGCGGATTGGATGGACTGGGAAAAGCGATACTACACAAGTTATGATTCCATGATTTGTGACGCACTCGGAGTGTTGCAGACTCAGTTGATGAACACGAGGCCGAGCTTGGCCCTTGGTTTGGTATGATTGCCTTGCTTGCATTGAGTGTGTCTACTTCATCGGCTTTTCTCTTGTACCATTTGGTGGGAATTTGTGAGCAGATTTTGGGAGGGATTCGTTTTTCATGGTATGATAGAAGTGAATCAATTAATTGATTATTTGGAATTAAGGAAAACACTTGTGTGTATATAGTGAAAAAAGAATTTCAGTTTGTTGTTTTATGCTTGGATTGACCTGATCTGGGGTTTTTTTTTTGTACCCAGAATCTATGGAAGTTTGTGATCTATACAGTATATAGAGTATCCATTGTTGTGATTGATCAGGAAATGTTCATTAAAAAAGAAGTAATAAAGGAAGAAAAGAACAGGGGAAGTTGATATCATACGAGATTCTGAATTTTTGATTGATATAGAAAGGAACAGAGCAACTCAGAGAGATGTTGCCTTCCCTAGATTCTGAATTTGTGGATTTTAATTGAGCTTTTTGTTCAGAATATTTGCAATTTGAAATCTGGTTTTGAATCTTTTAATCGCTGGACCACCTTCGCTTCCCTCTCTCTAGATTATAGACATCGTCGCTTTCCAACTACAAAATCACTCCGTTAACCACTTTCATTTACCCCCTCATCGTCGACAATGGCTTCCCGTCTCCATCGCGCCTTCTCTTCCTTCAACCAAAGTCGAACCCTAAGCTCCAATTGAAGTCTTCATCTGGCTAGGTTTGATGGATTTTTATTAGTTTTATGTTAACAAGTTAATTAATAAAATAAAACTTTTTCCCTTTGATGACAGATTTTTCCCTTTGATCTGGGCATTGAGGAAGAATGAAAATTATAGGGTTTGAATGAGAGAAGAGGATTTGGGCAAAAAAAAAAAATGAGAGAAGAGGATGATTGTCCACGTAAGCGACCAGTCATCATCCAATTAACAAAAAAAAAAAGTCCAACTTAGGGCCCGTTTGGGATAACGGCGGTAGAAGTGTGCTTTTTTTTCGATGTCTTTTCTTGTTGGAATTTTTTTTACGATAACTTTTTTTGATGTGATTTGTGTTTGGAATAACGGTGGCCAGTAAGAACTTTTTTCTTGATGGACACTTGTTTGGATAACTTTTTAAAAGATACTCCTCCCATAGGTCTAATTAAAAGAAATAGTTGACTTTTTTTGGAGGGATTAAAGAAATTTAATTAAATTACTTTAGAGTATTTTTATTTTTATTTTTTTCTTCAAACTATTTAGTTTGACTAATAAACTAATATATAATCAAATAATATACAACATATGAAATGATTAAGTAAACTTTATTTAGCTTCCTTAATCTCTAAAAAAAAAGTCAACTATTTCTTATAATTGTGACCGGGAGGTAGTAGATGAGATGAAAAATGATGAAAAAGCGATAAATCATATATATATATATTTACGTATTGTATAAAATGTGATAATTTGGATAAAAAATTAAAAATAAATATAAATTTAAAACATATTTGTATATTCATAGCCAATGAAAAAAAAATAGAAGGGCACAAGAAAAACCTCGCTGGTGCCGTTCAAAAAGCACCATTATGATGATGATTGAACTACAGTAGAAAACTAGAAATAGAAGGCACGAGGAGAGAGAAGGCAACAAATGGCTGTGGCTTTTTTTGATGGGATTAAAAGCAACGAACTCTTGCTTCATAAAAAATACCACATCAAACCTGATGCCCATCAGTCTTTATTGCCATGCCAAACACCCATTTAATGGGCTTTCCACATCACTAAGCGTTCACTGCACTTTTTCCAGCGTTCACAGCTATACCAAACGGGCCATTAACAGTCAAAGTTAAACTTAACGGTCAAACGGTATCTTTGCACCTAATTTATAACCACGTGTTCACTTTTGTATCTAAAAAAGATTACTACCTTGGTATAAAGATAGCGTATGTATATTTTTACACCTTAACTCAACAATTACAAACTATAGGTATTTTTTGTTTGGAGCACCGCGCCACAATTCATGCCTTTTTCAGTGACACACGCACTCTCTCTCTCTCGCCCTTCATCTTGATGTAAAACGGCGTCGTTTTGTGACAGCCGACCGCTGCAGATGGCTTTAGAAAAGGAGAGAAGCCTGATCCGTGAGGTGAGATGTGAAGCAACAGTGAAGCTGGATCCTTCTACAGCTGATCCTTGGAAGTTGGAAGACGACTCTCAGTCTCTCGCCTCAGTCTAAACGTTTCAGCGCCGTGCGGGCGTTCAAACTCTTTTCCGACGGTAGGGCAACTCACGCGCTCTCGTCTCTCAGAATTCAATCTCTTCCACCCTGACATTTACATATCATAAAACGGTGTCGTTTAGCAATATCGATGGCCTCTACAATCGCAGCAGATATCAAAAGCCCTAGACATTACCGTTCAACTGAATTTCTCCGTCCTTCTGCCACCGGCAACGCGACCGATGACTTCGCCCCCTTCAGCCGGCGACTGGGACCACCATTAAGGAGGACACCAACCATTCCATCGATTCGTCAGTTCTTCTTCTTCCTCCTTCCTCGTTCTTCATCATTCTACCAGTAACGGGTACAGTTCTTATCTCCTTCCCCTGCATAGTTTGTTTTCATTTTTCAATATGCAATTGCCCTATTATGTATACTCTCTACAATGCAATGTGACCAAAAACAAACTCTCTACTATTCAACTCACTATCTCTTACTTGTTCTGATCACGACATAGCACACTACTGTTGGTTGATTGAATCTTTACTCTGGGGCATTGCTGCTTGATTTAAATTAGTTTGGTAAACATTGAGAATCCTATCTATCATTGAAGAACTAGTCTTTAACTTCTGAGTGAGAGTTGATGGATTGAGAGTGGACTGTTATTTATATGTCCTATGGTCATCCTTTATATATTTTTACCAACTCATTCACTTAGTATTTCTTTTCAGGGGTTGTGGCATTTTATTGTGACTAGAGAAGCCAACTTTTTATCAAGTGTAAAGTCACAAGTTTGAGACTTTCTTTTGAAAAAATTGTTGACAATTTTGAGACTTCCATAAAAACATGCTAACAATTGTGTGACCCTTGACTAATTTATGTTTTATAAATTTGAATGTTTTGGAGTATCATTATTGTTAAAATGATAACTATTGCAAAGTTAGGTGGTTAGGAAAACTTGCTCACTTGTATACACCCATATACTCATGTGCGTCCACACTGAACTATAGCTATATTTGTAGCAACCCCTATAATCTTAAATTCATACGGACTCGAATGAACCTGAGTAGGAGGGGTACATGCAAATCCTCAACATATTGGTATGGAATTGCTACATGGTTTCTAGACAATAGTAAACTCTCAATCCTTTTACTCTTACTCTTAATTTACAGACAGACCCCAGATTTTATAGGCTTGTCAACAATTATAAAACCATTTTAAATTAGTAAGCTATGCTAATTAGTATTGTTGGTGATGTTTACACTTTGAAGTATGGTTATTGGTTAGACTGTGATCTGATATTGAGCTCCAACTGGATGAAGAAGCATATGGTGAGTGCTAGATAAAGAGTTAGTTGGTATTGATTGGTTCAGTATATTGTAAAGCAACTTGTAACATTCTGATATTATATTTTGTCAAATGCAGTTTGTTCAAAAGGCTATTTTTCTATAAAACTGGGGATTTATGTTAAATTTGGATTACCACTGTTAGCTGATCAGCATAATCAATTAAATTTGATGGCCTTGGGGAAAATATTGATGGGATTTTTTCACAAAGTATTTCCACCGACAGTAATACAAATTCTAAAAGAATCTAATATACCAAATCTCCAAAGGAATGTAATTAATCTTGAAACAAACTGAGCCCAAGTCTTGACCTTCTTCTGCTGTTTGCAGGAAATATAGATGTTGGGAAAAGCAAGGAAAGTTTCAGGGTGTGGAGAAACTGTAGCAGCAAATTATGCTTTTGGTCCAGCTGAAGATGATATAATAATAAAGCATAGGCTTCTCACACGTACAACAACCACAAGGGGTGATCCTCCATTGAAGAAGCTTCAGAAAAAATTCACAAACTATGTCTCTGAGATTGAAAAGGAAGAAGATAACTATAATGAATGTGAAAAGCTAGCCAAAGCTTTCTTGCAGGAATTAGCCACATTTGAGATTCCACTTCTAAAGAGTAAAGCAATTGTTGAGGCCAATATTAGAGAGAAGGAAAATTTTAATGAGCTGAAAGATGAAATAAATAGGCAAATTCTGCAAGCACAGGCTGACATTGAAGACCTTAAGAAACAACTTGAAGAGAGTAAGATTGAGAGGCAGCACAAGGAGGAATGTGAAGCCATTAGGAAACTGATTGCTCTGCAGCCACCGAGATCAGAGACACAGAAGCTTATAAATGAGTTAGAGAAAGAAATTATGGCATTAGATGCAGAGAATACAGCTGGTTCTAGATTGTTGGAGCTTCGGAAGAAACAATTTGCTCTTCTGTTGCATGTGGTATGTGAAAGCCTGCACATGTTATGCTTGTGTGGTTGTTGTGTTCCTTTTCTTAGTACCTAGTATTTTTTTTGGTATTGATCGTTGTGTTCTATGTTCAAGAAAACATAATTAGTTGGTGCTTAATCATATCCTGATTTTTTTGTTGACTCGGTTTATCTTCTAAGATTACCATGACTAGTTTAAGATTATTGCATTTATTTGAGCAGCACTACCTTTCCGACTCTGTTAAATTGTCTTGCATCTCATGTCTCCTAATCAAACTTCTTTTCCTGGAAAAGAGTGGTGTCATTCATATTTAATTTTTTAAAAGATTGAATAAATAGTGAGAGCAATGTTGACAATACTGGGCATTCCCCTAAGAAGTTCGCTAATTAAGAAAGTCGCTGCTGATGTATCTCTTGTGATATGTTTATTGCCTTGCAGGTGGATGAGTTGCAGAACACAATAGAGGAAGAGCAGAAGAATCTTATGGAGGAGATGAGAGCAGCACCTGAAGAGCTCAAGAATGGGATAGAAGATTCAGAAGCTATGGCTGTTGACTAGCAAGTCAATTTCATATTGGTCCTGCCGTTGTAAGATTAGTTATTCTTCAAACCTTTGATATCATCCTAAAGGGTTTGTGAAACTTATGGCAATTAGGCATGAAACTTCATTTCTATGATAGTTGAGTTTATCTATATATGCTTATGGAAGGCTAAATTTATGAAACATGAAGAAGCAATGTACTAGTACTATCCTTGTGATGGGTTATGATGAAAGCTAATCTGTTGCGTTTTGTTATCTTCGTTTTTGTTTTGGAGTGATAAATAGTCTCAGTATTTTATTTTTTATTTTTTATTTTTACAATAAGAGTACTAGTACCATGAGTTCAACTTTAGATATTTTCAATTTCAGAGGATCCATATTCCTAATTTAACATGGAGTTTGAGAAAGCAAGTTGTGCCATTCACAAGTGGTGAATCATGCTAATTGCTGTAGATTATAAACAGATGCATGGATTTTACTAGAGTTAATAAAAGGAGAGCCAAAATCGAAATTGATTTGTTGTGTCAATTACTTCAAGTCTCTGATTTGCACAATTAGACATGGACCTGATTGAGTTCCATGATTCTGCTATCTACTTATCTTGTTTATGTTGCACATTGGTATAGGATTATCCCTCTTTTGATACCACAAAATAATAACAATAATAAATGTTACCTCTGAAACTACAAACTAGTGTATACATTTAAATCAGGAGTAGTAAAATATGAATGAAACTAGATGTTAAGGGTGGTTTTTTAGCCCAAAACTAATATCTGGTTGGGAAGAGTTCAAACTTCAAAGAATCAGCATGATCTTTCTCTGCTTTTCTTCTTTTTTATTCCAACTATTTGGATCAAATCGTTGTGATTCCAATTTATTGAGTTAAAGGTGCAAAACGCCTAGCTATTTGTATAGGAGTAATGTTATTCTAGAAGTTTTAAAACTTAGTAATGTAGCTCTGGAGTTAACAAATTACAAATAAATTATGTAATTATATTATATGTTACATGATCTCTTTGAAATACTTATGTATATCATTAGATTATATACCCAATGTATAAGTCAAATAAATTAATTTGAAAAAAAAAGGATAGATATAAATAATTTAAAGTAATTTATCTAATTTCCTTAAAATCTTTAAATTAGTCGACTAACACTTATATTATAACCGAAGGTATTATATAGATTACCTATTGAACAATATAGATTACCTATTGAACAATGAACAAACGCTTGCATTTACTATAACATGTAAACGACCACCACTGGAAGGGTCGAATTGGTCCAAACACAACGAAACAAAATATATATATTTTAGCTAGCTTTTTCTTTTATTTATAATATGTAATCATTCATTATTCATTTAGTCACATTCTTGGAAATTTTGAATGCATTAGTTTAATCGTAGGTCACAATCTCCCCTCATTTATTCACTTGATTGATTCAACTTCTCCAAAAATTAATAATATCTTCCCCTTAGGCCAGTTTGTTTCCTAATACAAATGATTGTCAAATCCGTCCCAATTCACATACCAAAGCAAACACTTTGATATATTATAACCGAGGTATTATATAGATTACCTATTGAACAATGAACAAACGCTTGCATTTACTACAACGTGTAAACGGCCCCACTGGAAGGGTCGAATTGGTCCAAACACAACAAAACAAAAAATATATATTTTAGCTAGCTTTTTCTTTTATTTATAATATGTAATCATTTATTATTCATTTAGTTACATTCTTGGAAATTTTGAATGCATTAGTTTAACCGTAGGTCACAATCTCCCCTTATTTATTCACTTGATTGATTCAACTTCTCCAAAAATTAATAATATCTTCCCCTTAGGCCAATTTGTTTCCTAATATAAATGATTGTCAAATCCGTCCCAATTCACATATCAAAGCAAACGCTTTGATATATTATAACCGAAGGTATTATATAGATTACCCTAAGCCTAAATACAAGAACAATGAACAAACGCTTGCATTTACTACAACGTGTAAACGGTCCCATTGGAAGGGTCGAATTGGTCCAAACACAACGAAACAATATATATATATATATTTTAGCTAGCCTTTTCTTTTATTTATAATATGTAATCATTTATTATTCATTTAGTCACATTCTTGGAAATTTTGAATGCATTAGTTTAACCGTAGGTCGCAATCTCCCCTCATTTATTCACTTGATTGATCCAACTTCTCCAAAAATTAATAATATCTTCCCCTTAGGCCAGTTTGTTTCCTAATACAAATGATTGTCAAATCCGTCCCAATTCACATATCAAAGCAAACGCTTTGATATATTATAACCGAAGGTATTATATAGATTACCTATTGAACAATGAACAAACGCTTGCATTTACTACAACGTGTAAACGGCCCCATTGGAAGGGTCGAATTGGTCCAAACACAACGAAACAAAAAAAAAATATTTTAGCTAGCCTTTTCTTTTATTTATAATATGTAATCATTTATTATTCATTTAGTCACATTCTTGGAAATTTTGAATGCATTAGTTTAACCGTAGGTCGCAATCTCTATTCACTTGATTGATCTAACTTCTCCAAAAATTAATAATATCTTCCCCTTAGGCCAGTTTGTTTCCTAATACAAATGATTGTCAAATCCGTCCCAATTCACATATCAAAGCAAACACTTTGATATATTATAACCGAAGGTATTATATAGATTACCTACTGAACAATGAACAAACGCTTGCATTTACTACAACGTGTAAACGGCCCCCTTTGGAAGGGTCGAATTGGTCCAAACACAACGAAACAAAAAATATATATTTTAGCTAGCTTTTTCTTTTATTTATAATATGTAATCATTTATTATTCATTTAGTCACATTCTTGGAAATTTTGAATGCATTAGTTTAACCATAGGTCGCAATCTCCCTTCATTTATTCACTTGATTGATGCAACTTCTCCAAAAATTAATAATATCTTCCCCTTAGGCCAGTTTGTTTCCTAATACAAATGATTGTCAAATCTGTCCCAATTCACATACCAAAGCAAACGCTTTGATATATTATAACCGAAGGTATTATATAGATTACCTATTGAACAATGAACAAACACTTGCATTTACTACAACGTGTAAACGGCCCCACTGGAAGGGTCGAATTGGTCCAAACACAACGAAACAAAAAATATATATTTTAGCTAGCTTTTTCTTTTATTTATAATATGTAATAATTTATTATTCATTTAGTCACATTCTTGGAAATTTTGAATGCATTAGTTTAACCGTAGGTTGCAATCTCCCCTCATTTATTCACTTGATTGATCAAACTTCTCCAAAAATTAATAATATCTTCCCCTTAGGCCAGTTTGTTTCCTAATACAAATGATTGTCAAATCTGTCCCAATTCACATATCAAAGCAAACGCTTTGATACAAATTACCTATTGAACAATGAACAAACGCTTGCATTTACTACAACTTGTAAACGGCCCCACTGGAAGGGTCGAATTTGTCCAAACACAACGAAACAAAAAATATATATTTTAGCTAGCTTTTTCTTTTAGGGAAAATTCCATTTAAATACCAACTGAATTTGCAAAACCCCCAGAAATCCTCCGAATTTGTAAAAAGACTCAGAGGTGATTAGGACTTTTGTGGGTTATGCAATTTCGTGGGAAAAGATCACACTGCCCTCTCTTCATTCTCATTAACATTTACCCAATCCGACACTTCATTCCTTCTTCATTCTCATTAACACCTCTGAATTCTCTCTTCGCCTAACGTCGTCACTGCCTTCTAAACCTCCGCCGTCGTCGTCTCCGTCGTTGCCGCTGTCGCTGCCATCGCCGTGTACGCTGCGCTCGCCACCGCCGTCAGGTATCTTCCGCATCTCATTAGTTTTGAGCCCTAATTCATCGTTTGTGGTTTTGCTGTGGTGTGTTTTCTCCGGCATCGTGATTTTGATTTGTAGAATCCAGAAGCTTACTTTTTTTGGATAGGAGCTTTGAAGTCCCATTGTTATATGAATCTCCTTCATGTATGAATTCTTGACTTAGAATCCCAAAACTTGTTATCTTTGTTATCTGTTGTGTGTGTGAGAGAGACTCGCATAACCTATTTGTTATCCTCCTTCAAGTTTTTTATTTACAATTTCCGAAATGTAGCCTTTTGGCATGTTGACACCGGGCTTTTTTTTCCCTTCTAGAGGTGGAAGGGGTGCCTTGGTCCTTTGGGTAGCCTTTTGTTTATTCTCCTGTTAGCAAATTTATTTTGATTCTTTGTTTGGTATTAAGCCAGTGCAGCACTGTGCAAGTGATTTCCCCCTTGCTTGTTGACTATACTATCTCCCTGATCAACGCTACCGTCACCATTCTAGTGCTATTTTTTTTTAATCAAAATATATGCTTTCCTCTGTGACTTCTTGAATGATGGAAAGACGGTTACTAATGAATTTCTAAGTTGAAAAGGAAAGGCAATTTTGAGATAAGCAATTTGAGGTGATGCAGGGGGTTAGTCAGCTTATGGCATGAAAATAGATCTCATTAGTCATGTGGTTGATGACGTACTTTGCCTTTGGAATGCAGAACATCATTTTCATAATTGACAAACATTTTTGTGTTGGATTCTTTTGTAAATTTTCTTTTTTATATTATATGTGAATGTGATTAGTTTTCCTTGTGATTCTTTACATGTCCTTTCAAAGTAGTGATTATATTTTTTTTTCCTTGAAATATGAAAGAGTGCGAATGTGTCAAAAAGAGTCCCAAATTACTTAAGATTAGAAATGTTGTATGAAATATATTATGACCCGTTTGGCACGCTGGAATTGGATAGATAGAACTAGAATTAAAATGCATGATAATTGTTTGTTTGGTTTGCATGACTTTATTTCCATGTTGAAATCATTTACATCAAAATGGATTGGATAGAGTTCCATGCTAAGACCCATGGAAGGTAGAGTGGTGTTTTATTTGGAAGAGTGTAATGTTTGAAAGTATCAATAAGATTATTAATAATTTAATTGAAGGGTTTTATTTCTGAAAGTGGAGCTTAATCACCAAGAGGGGGGTGAATTGGGGATTTTAAAAATTCTTTCAGAAGTGCTCTGTTTTTCGAACACAAAAACGGAAGCGAGAACAAAGGATAGAGAAGAATAGCAAGACACAAGAGATTTATACTTGGTTCGGTCCAATATCTTGACCTACGTCCGGTCCCAGACACACTGGGATTTCACTATCACGATTGATTACACACTCTGTACTCAAGAGTAATTCTCTCACTAGAACTTACTCCCCCTTACAAGTTGCAATCAATGAACCCAATCACCATGTCCCCTGACTTGTGATTCCTTATAATAAATGATTTACAATTGAGAAACTCTCTCTAAGAGTGGATAATGATAAACATTGAAGCTTAATGTATCAACAGATACTTTACACAAGAAAACTCAAGAGTAGTTGGAAACTTTAAATGATTTTTGTTTTCTGCAGTCTTAGTTGTTGAGAAGAATTAAATGCTACTCTATTTATACTAAGAGAGCATTAAATGACCATTGCCAACTCCATTATATCCGTTGGTAGGCTAATCTAGCTGTTGGAGGCACTTTTGATGTCTTCTCTCTGTAATCTTGATTTAATTCCTTTTGCCCAGGGGATTAGTGTTGACTTTCCTTGTAATAGATCCGTTGGAAGAGCAAGTACTGCTTAGGGAAAACAGACATTAATCCTTTTGCAGATGTGTAGAGAATGTGGGCTCAAAAGGATGCAAGCTTTTAGACTTGCATTTAATGTTCTGACATGCTTTTTGCTTTAGATCAAATCTCCATTTAATGTTCTTTAAACAATCTGAAACTCACAAACAAGCTCATTAAACATAGTTAAGTATAGTAATGAATGTAAAGGAGAAGCATTGAGATCAAACAAGAAGATTTCAAAAATTCGTCAGAATTGATTTTCAAACTCTGCAACCAATACTCGAGTATGTTCCTCAATACTCGAGTATGTCACTGTGTACTAATATGAATACTTGAGTATGCATGTCCATACTCGAGTATTCTTCTTCCAGAGAGGCAATTCTGGTTTTGAGCTTTGGACCATTTCTTTGAATAAGAGCAATACTCGAGTATTCAAATCCAATACTCGAGTTTTGAACCTTTTATGTGAAAATGAGTTTAAGTCCAAAACCTCAATACTTGAGTATTCAATTCTTTACTTGAGTTTTCAAATCATTTGAAAAGGATGAACCTCTCTGTATGCCCAATACTCGAGTTTTAAACTCAATACTCGAGTATGCAAATTATTAGAAAAACTTTGTGAAATCTTTTCCAAGTCAATACTTGAGTATTAAAGCAATACTTGAGTGTTCAAGAAATTTGAAAAATAGCAAAGCTTTCTGTATGGCCAATACTTGAGTATCCAAATCAATACTCGAATATTCAGATATTTTCAAAAACTTTGAGAAGACTGCCAAATCAATACTTGAGTTTCCATTTCAATACTTGAGTATTCATATCCATGTGTAAAGTTTGAAAGCTTTCTGTTAACCCAATACTCGAGTATTCAAACTCATACTCGAGTATTCACATGTTGGAATACTTAGGTGACTCTATGTATGATCAATACTTGAGTATTCAACTGGATACTTGAGTATTCATAAACATGTGTAAATTTTGAAAACTTTCTTTTAGTCCAATACTCGAGTATTCAAACCCATACTCGAGTATTCACATGTTGGAATACTTTGGTGACTCTCTGTATGATCAATACTTGAGTATCCAAATGGATACTTGAGTATTGAAAGTTTTGTTTTATATTGAAAGAGTCTCTGTATGGTCAATACTCGAGTATTCAAGCCAATACTCGAGTTTTGGCTCATAGTGAAAAACTTGGAGTGCTCTCTGTGAGTTCAATACTTGAGTATTCATAGGAATACTCGAGTATTGCTTAGTTTAATGAAAATGAGCTATTCTCTGTCAAGTCAATACTCGAGTATTGAAACCAATACTCGAGTTTGCCTTTGACAGTAAGTTTTTCGACTTAACAAGACAAACTTTAAATTGTGTTTACAATTTTCAGTTATCATCAAAACACATAGAGAACTAACAATTTCAAGTCATGAGTCATCAATAGTAGTGATGGCAGACTTAAGGTCTTGGATTCATTTCTTGGTGCCTTCATAGTTCCCTTCACTTTTCACTCCCCTTTCTTGTGTCATTTAGACTGTGGTGTTGGGAATTTGTTTTTCAAGTCTAGTTCATTAGAAAGTTACCTACATTGTTTTTGAAGCTTCTGAATAATTCATCTGTATACTTTATGGTTCATTTCTCCCCTCTGGTTTGTTACTTGATTGTTGGAAGAACATAATGCTTTATTGTGTTGTTGCAAGGCTGGTCCAAAGTTTAAATGTAATATTTTTCTGGTTTACACAAGTTCATGTTGTTGGAAATTATGCCCTAGGGGCAAGTCATTCTCTATTTAGTTATCATTTCATTTGCATGTTTATAGTGATAGCTGATCCTTGGATATATCTTATAGATTATCCTAAATGTCCTGTCGGTCATCTACGCGGGAGCGAAGATGAAATAAGACCAGTATGACTTTGATGAGTATGGAGATACGAGTCAAAGTCATAGGCACTTGTAAGAGTACAAGGTGCTGGACCAACCCACTATGAGAAAGCTGCATGGATTTTGTCATAAGCTTATCTCATGTATAACGGCGTCACAACGCCCTATGACATGAGATCATCATGGATTCCTACATGATGAGTCGCTGGTCTTTGACCTAGTCAAAAGTCACCTTTGATCGGGTGATGATAAAGGCTATGATCGGGATCCGTGGTTTTCATGCAGAGGAATGTGAATGGTCAAGATGGAATTTGTCCCTCACATTTGTAGAGAGATAATACTGGGCCCCTCGATGAGTGAGTCTCAGAAATGTATGGCCATACTACGATAAAAAGGAGTTTCCATTTCAATTATTAGACTACTCGAGAATCGAGAAAGTAATGGTCAAGAACAGGAAGTTGACATTATCCATGCCTCATCCTTGACCAAATTATCGCATGACAAAAGGGACGTGACATGGTTGTACAATAGGTTGCATCGTATCATCGATCCCCATATGAATTGGGTAGTCGCAATGTCTTACTAGAGGTCGCTTGCGACTTGTGGGCTGGTATAGTATTGGCCCACTGCCAATCTCATGTGGGCCTGCAGGGTCACACACAAGAATAGTCCAACACGAGTATTAGTGTCCAGATTCATTGAATCTTAGATATGTCTAAGATTTAATGAATGCAACGTTTAATCTAGGAAGGATATATATATATATATATATATATATATAATTTGAAATTAAATGTTATTTGTTTTGTATTTAATTTATTTGATAAATTAAATACCTAAAATGAATAGAGATATAATATCTCACATTTAATTTTCGAAGAGAGATATTATATCTTAGATTTAATTTAATTGAGATACAAAGTATCTCGAGATTTAATTAAATAGATATATATCATATCTTAGATTTAATTTATAATGATAAATTAAATCACAAGGCTTTTAATTCGGATTAAATGAATAGATTAGATTAGATCTGTTGAATGATTTAATTGATATATTACTTAATCCAAATTCGAATTCAACAATTAATTAAGATTAATTTTGAATATTTTAATACGGCTCATTAGGGTTTTAGAAACTCTATAAAAGGATGATCTAGTCGTATTAACAAGCTAAAAAAAACGAATTGAGACAAGCCGCAAAAGGAAATCCTAGAGAGAAAACGTGAGACATAAAGAGAAGGTACTAGCATGCTGCCGTACGTGTTGGAGAGCTGTTCGGTGTGGATACCGGTAGAGGGAGGAGACTCGAAAAGGCTGCTCCTGGATGATTGAGAAGGTAGCCCACGTGATCAAATCGAATGTAAGAAATGCTCAGAATTTCGCATAGATATGATTCAGACTCTTTAACCTTGATTTAAACGCGGTTGAGCGATCCTCTCTTTGGGATTCGTAAAAGTTGTATAATTCCGCTGCGTGTACGGATCCCAACACATGTGGCTTCACTTATGGTTTTTGTAATACCCGGGTAATTATTTATCGGAATATTATATTTCGATAAATAATACCTATTGAAAATAGGTGAATATGTGGTTTCAAATAATAAGTAATAATTATCTTATTTCCTAAGGTAATTTCTATTGAAATTAGGGTGAATAAAGAGCTAAAAATCCCTAAATGCAATTGTGGGCCATAAAATACCCCGAAAATATTATGATAAATCCTAAGAGGCAATGAAATATTTATTAAAAATTGGAGAATATGTTGTCTCTAATTTAGGTAATTTTTGGGATTAATTTCCTTGGAAAATATTGAGGCAAGATTTAATATTATTTTGGGGATCATAATTGACCCCATGATTTTTAATATTTTACATGGGATATAAAATACCAATGTAAGTAAAATAATTGTGAGATAATGATTTATCCTAATTAACAAAATTATCAAAAATTAGTAAGTGGCTAACTGGTAATTAATGGGATAATTAAGGTATAAAGTAAATGAATTAAAAATAATTTAAATAATTATTTTTAATTGGAGAAATTCAAAATTATTAAATAAATAAAAAATAAAAAAAATAAAATATTAATAAAATATTTTATGCTTAGAAAAATAAATAAAAAAAAAGAAAAAAAAATATCATGATATTTTTGTAAAATTGTATTATTATATGATATAGTGAATAGTAATGGAATAAATAGGAAACGGATCCTATCTAGAGAACCAGGAATAGGAATTCCAAAGTCAAGGTAAAATATTGATAAGTGAGTTTTTACCTTCAAGTGACCTCTTCCGGAAGTTAATTCCAAGGTCAAGTAAGCGCATTTGCCTAATAAGACGAAATAGGGAAAAATGCAGATATTCACATTTTGGATTTGAAGAAAATAAATTATAAGTCAACATCCGGAGATGAGTTTATAATTATATGGACATATTTGGAATCAGTGAATTATTATCCAGAGATTGATGATTCCGAAAGCGATTTCCGACACCGGACGTGTTCGGACACGTTTTTCGAGAAAACTTCAACTGGACTGTTGGAACCCTGTAAGGGACCGAAATCTAAGTTAAATTAGATATTATTGATGAGGAAAAGAAGATCTTCAAAGTTATGAATCCAGAATTTTGAGATTTCTCCGAAGAGACGCGAAACGGAGACCGAACAGGGAAAATCTGTCGAACCGGCCATAAAGCAAGTTGACTCACCATTTTTGGACCAATTGTTTGCTGCCAAATCAGCCTTGAATGTCGACCAACATGCTGCATGGTTAAGAATTAACCACCATTTAGCCTTTATTTTACTTGGTTATAAGGTAAGAGAAAATTACAAGATTTGGAATATGGAAATTACCAAAGTGGCACAATTTTTGCCTATATAAAGGCATGAGCACCTTCATCATTTTTCACACCAAAAATCTGCCTCTTAGAGAGAAGTTAGAGAGAGAAGCTCGGAGAAAGTCGAGCAAAGTCGGGTAAGTTCTTGTCCTTAGTCTTTAGTTTCGGTAGTTCTTTCGGTAGATATAGTAGGAATGCTAGATTTATCTTTAAATTTTCAAGATAGTCTAGAAATCATATTTAGGGGTAAATATGATACATATTTCGAAAATGTGATGAGGGAAAAGATCTGTCAAAATTCGGAGAGATAGAGCGAAAACAATAAGCTCCGCGAAATTCCGCCGATTAGGGGTTCGGGGGCAAAATGGTAATTTGTACATAAAATGCCCGTTATAGTGCTAGAAGTTGATAAATGTTATCCTTATAGGATATCTCGAGATAATCGGGCCATTTGTTGTACCGCTGTCGTACCGCTGTTTCACCCGCTGTCAAAAATTACCGTTTTCCGTAAAACATACCGTAGTCGACAACGAAGGTACGTTCGCGTACTGTAACACTAACTCTGATGGTTATCGTATGCATATATGTATTTTCCTCTGTCATGCTGTATTTTCGCTGTTGTGCCTTAACCTTACATCCGATCGTATTGTTATTGCCGTCCATATCCGATTATGTCCAATGTTCGTTGTGCCTTAACCTTACATCCGATTTGTATTGTTATTGCCGTGCATATCCGATCATGTACATTTCTCCTTGTGCCTTAACCTTACGTCCGATTGTATTGTTATTGCCATGCATATCGATTATGTATTACTTTGATGTAAGTGTCGTCAAAATTCCATGAATATCGTAGTACTTATATGATGTATGTAAACATGAGGTTAACCGTTACCTGGGGTCCGGTGCATTGGACCTCAGCTCTTAACATAGCGTCAGGTTCAGGAGGACCAAGGACCGAGGAGAAAGGCAAGCAGGCCGCATAGAGATCCGGCTGAAAATCTCTTCTGTTGACACGGTATGGCTGTTGCCAGGGAGACACTTTTGTTGTTATTCACTATAAAAACTCTTGGTCATTGTACCGTTTTTGTAATCAGCCAGACTTACGTCATTTATAAATATATGTATCAGTTACTCAATCGCTCCGATGCTCTACTCTGATGATATATGATGAATTTTTTTTTTTACTACTTTTGAAAATGGGATGTTACAGTTTTAGTCCTATCTATTACTTTTTGGTGAGTCTATGCTTATTAGTCCTTCTGAATTTTTCTAGTTAAAAGTCTTAATGTATCATTGTTTTTTTGCACAATCTCTTGTTTTCAGGTTTAGCAAAGCAAAAGTGTAGCACAATGTCCACTAAAAATGCATACTTTATGTTTCGCAAGGAGTTTATGGAAGAGAATAAAGTTGCTGCCTTTACTGACATGAATAGGGAGTCCACAAAAGCGTGGAGGGCTTTGAGTGTCGATGAAAGGAGCGAATACATTGATAGAGCCAAAGTAGGAAGGCTCGAGAAGAAGAAGGGCAGCTCCACCTCCGCTTTTCCATCACGATGCTCGTTGAACAAATTTTTGAAGCTTGTAGCATTTGTGAACTCCGATGAAACATTAGAAAGAATGGTCCAGCAATTAGGGTTTGGACAGTTCCTTGAAATTCAAAGTAAGAGACTTCCAAGGGAAATGTTAGTCCCTATAATGAGAGCTTATGATCCCCCAACCAATCAACTTCGAATAAGGGGGAAGACACTTGAAATACAAGCAACAAATGTGGCTCAGCTACTTGGGGTGCCACATAGTGGGGACGAGGTACCAATGAAAGTGGCTGACACAAATCCAAGATTTCAGCAACTTAGAAAAGACTATGGTAAAATGAAGTATGACGACATACTACACGTCATAACTTTAGGGGAGTCGGGTCAACAGTTTGAGTTGTTATTTATGATGCACATGTTGGGGACTTTTCTTGCTCCAACGTCAAGCACAACTCCTAGTTGGCACTTGCTGAAGGTATTAACGTCGACCATGAAAGGATTTGGCCACTTCGACTGGGCCACATATATTGCCAATGACCTCCGAAGAGAGCTCTCTGAATATGTGAATGCGATAAGAGGAAACAATGATTGCAACTCCTATGTCGGGGGTGCATATATATGTTATTGGCAAGCGTTATGATTGTGATTTGTGTTAACATTATTTTCACATAACATTTAAATGTTTAACCTTGTCGTTGTAGTTATTGCTCGGAGAGCGGTTCCCATTGGGAAAGGCAGTTGATCACAAAGGAAAGAGTCCAATCCAGTTCTGGAAAAAAGAGAAGGTGAAGGAGATGATTGAGAAAGAGAACAAGAGCGACATAGGGATGTT
This sequence comes from Acacia melanoxylon, assembly GCA_019022615.1. NCBI lineage: Eukaryota > Viridiplantae > Streptophyta > Magnoliopsida > Fabales > Fabaceae > Acacia > Acacia melanoxylon. Next base: position 2,521,173 of record JAFJYJ010000002.1, read on the forward strand.
GTATACCACGAAGGCCGGTAAAGACAAGGCTAAGAAGCACACTGCAGAAACGAATTTTGCGGCCTCTTTAGACCCCGTAAGTGCTTCCTCATGTGACGTTTAATTCATGATTGGCTATTATGGTAATGACCTGTGATAAATTGTGTCTTATTTAGGTTTTAAAGGATTTGCATGGCACGTTGATGGGTATAATCAACGATAGCCACAAAAGGCTTGTTGCTGTTGTCGAATATGAGTTGTAAAAGGCACAAGACAACATTGGAAGGCAGCGAAGCAGGAAGACGGTGGAGCTAATGATGATAGTGATGATGCTGATGATAAGGACCAAGAAGGTGATGGTCATGATGATGGCGACGATGGTTATGAGGATGACGCATCTGTCGGAACGCCAATCAACATTGACGATCACATTGATGATGACGAAGTGGAACAATCAATTGTTCCCTCCACTTTCAACAGGAGGATGCACCACGGAGGTCACAGAGGCCGAATAAGCCCAAAAAACATGTGGCCTTGGACTTTGACGAAGCCATTAAAGCGGCCTAGGAAGGCAAAAGAACAAAGGGAATTATTCTTTGACCTTATCTCTGGATCTTGCACAGAAGAAGAGGGTGATGAGTAAGTCATAAAAAAGTTAATTTCATTGAGTATTCATTATTAAAAGTCGTTCTGTCTGGACTAGTTTATGTCTGTTGACATTGTTTCTCCTTTACAGGATTCTCATAATAATAGACAATGAAGACATAACCTGGGAGCAATTACAAACATTAGGCCGGAGGAACAGATTAAGTAACCGCGTAGGTACTAGAAAATCTAACATAACAATACAGCGTGTTGAACCCCGCTTATCAAAGTGTTCACATATGTAGGTTATGTCTATCGTATGTAAAACATTGATGCGAGATATGCAAAACCAGGGCGAAGTGAGGAGACACATTTTCAGTACTAATCATATGGTAAGTCTGCATTTATGGACCTTGATAATTTATTTCCCATTGATATACGTATATTTGACTTCATTATTTGTTGATGGTGCAACATTTATTGGCCACAAAGCCCTCGGGATGGAAAGTGTCTCAGTGGAAAGACCAACTATTGCCTAAATATATAGGTTACAATATTGGTGACTGTGATTTGATCATGGGACCGGTATTGGTTGACGGGCATTGGTTTTGCACTGCCATTGATCCAGGCACAAAGAATTTTTATGTCCTGGATTCAATGAAGACAATCGTAGCCATGAGCTAGAATGAATCTGGTAAAAAGAAGAAAACTGCATGTGTAAATCCCCAGGCAACGGCGATTAAACAAATTGTATGTTACATGTTATATTGTTGTAGTTACGATTGAGTAGAGTGAACACCTATGTAATGCATGTGTGTTATTTACAGAGGGATCGTTTTGAAGAGATAATTGCACTTGTGAAACCAAGTGATAGAGCCAAGATGCGAAGAACAAAAATTAGTTGGCCACCCGTTCCACAACAACCAAATTTGTGAGTTTCATTTTTTGATAGATAGTAAAAAATTATTAGTTGATGTATATTTGTTAATTTGTGTGTTTCTGTGTTCTGTAGGCAAGACTGTGGCGTTCATGTGTTGATCTGGTTGCACAATTGAAAACCCAACAAAATTATGCAATATGGTGAGGATGAGCTGAATGAGTATAAGTGCAACCTCATGTGGTGGCTGGTCAACCATGATTTGAATGAGGTCATAGATGTTGCATTGGGACTATTAACTTGTCCAGCAACCAAGAGGAAGAGAAGGAAGACATGATCATTATTGTTAAATTGTTATTTTTTCAAGTATTTGGACACTTTTGTTACTTACGATTGAACCCAATTTGGATGTGCTGTATGTTTGTAAATCAGGGATTAACACAAAATCATTTGTTTTGTGGTCGTATTTTGAATTGCCAAGGTGCCATTTTTTACTCTTTCAAACGCTATTTACTATTCCACAAACGCCATTTACCATTCCAGAAACACCAATTACCATTGTTTTCCCAGGGTGCCATTTTTCTCTATTTTATGTATGTTGTGGATAACAAAAAAAATAACACTTTAACCATTCCGCAAATGCTATTTACCATTTCACAAATGCCATTTACCATTCCAGAAACGCCATTTACCATTGTTTTCCCAGGGTGCCATTTTTTACTCTTTCACGTATGTTGTGGGTAACAAAAAAAAATTGACACTTTAACCATTCCGCAAACGATATTTACCATTCCAGAAACGCCAATTACCATTGTTTTCCCAGGGTGCCATTTTTTACTCTTTCATGTATGTTCTGGATAAGGAAACAAAAAGACACTTTAACCATTCCGCAAACGATATTTACCATTCTACAAACGCCATTTACCATTCCAGAAACGCCAATTACCATTGTTTTCCCATGGTGCCATTTTTTACTCTTTCATGTATGTTTTGGATAACAAAAAAAAAAGACACTTTAACCATTCCACAAACGATATTTACCATTCCACAAACGCCATTTACCATTCCAGAAACGTCATTTACCATTGTTTTCCCAGGGTGCCATTTTTTACTCTTTCATGTATGTTTTGGATAACAAAAAAAAAAGACACTTTAACCATTCCGCAAACGATATTTACCATTCCACAAACGCCATTTACCATTCCAGAAATGCCAATTACCATTTTTTCCCAGGGTGCCATTTTTTACTCTTTCATGTATGTTTTGGATAAGAAAAAAATGACACTTTAACCATTCCGCAAAACTATATTTACCATTCCACAAACACCATTTACCATTCTAGAAACGCCAATTACCATTGTTTTCCCAGGGTGCCATTTTTTACTCTTTCATGTATGTTATGGATAAGAAAAAAAATGACACTTTCACCATTCCACAAATGTCATTTACCATTCCAGAAATGCCAATTACCATTGTTTTCCCAGGGTGCCATTTTTCTCTCTTTCATGTATGTTGTGGATAACAAAAAAAATGACACTTTAACCATTCCACAAACGCTATTTACCATTCCACAAACACCATTTACCATTCCAAAAACGCCAATTACCATTGTTTTCCTAGGGTGCCATTTTTCTCTCTTTCATGTATGTTGTGGATAACAACAAAAATGACACTTTAACCATTCCACAAACGCTATTTACCATTCCACAAATGCCATTTACCATTCCAGAAACGCCAATTACCATTGTCATAGTCTCCACTAACAGATAGTCATTTTGGTATTGATAAGTACACAATTACAAAAAGTTATAATGGGATGACAACATGTACAAAATAAAGTAAAATGACAAGTAAACATTACGATCCACATTGACGTAATGTTTACGGGTCATTCCCACGCAAGAACATATTCTATGCCATTTACACCAATTACATATTGAGTGATCCTATAAGTATTATAGCCCTTCTAGCCAAAAATATGTGAAGGGATCCAAGTCATTGTATATATACCAAAAGATGACTTGTCAAATATTTACCCCATGACCCCAACCGATCAACAAGTTAAGTTGGGTTTGGATTTTTGCAGGTTCTTCTTGTGTGTCCTTCTTCGTGGTAGGAGCTGTAATGGTAAATCTTCTTGTTGCAAAATTGTGACTCTATTCTTTCAACTCTTGGCCTTCCAGGTGGACGACTAGTCTTGGGAGGTGCCAGGAACACTTGACTTCCTATGTCATATAGGCGGAAGTCATTTGGATTTGGCATGTCTATTGTGACAACAGGAATCATGGTTCGACTATAGATCTTTCTTTGGGCTGTTAACGTAAGACATTCATCAACATAACTGTACACATTACCATGAACACCCTTGATGGCTGCACAAGCATGGGGACAAGGAATACCTGACATTTTCCATGCTTTACATGTGCACTCGCGCAAGTTCAACTCAACCTTTAGCACCCCACTTGCTGTACGAACCTGCACCCTTGCTCCTCCATATATTTGAACATCCATGTATTCAGCCCGTGCCACATTTTCCAACACTTGTTGTTCGATTCAGGCCAACACCATTTTTCCACTTACTCATTGCCATGCTTGCTGCATACATCTTCTTTGCAACTTTCTCACGGTGCTTATGTATAAGCTGGGCAACATTATGATGTCTCTCCTTTACCATCCAAGCATTGAAGGACTCAACAAGGTTTGTGGTAATTTTATCCCACAGTTTAAATAGGAACTTGCTCATGGCCCATTTGTCAATATCACCATGATGGATCAGCCACTCAAATGCTTCCTGATTGAAAAGCCTCATTTGTTTCATCGCAGATTCGAAGTCACAATCAAGTCTCACATATGCAATTGCATCAAGTAATTGAAGTGCGGTTTGCCTTTGTTGCTCACAAATCTTCCTCTTTCCTCTATTCAATTTAATCATTTGGGCGCTAAAGTTCTCCTTAATGTGCTATAGCAGTATGCATGTCTCTCTCGACCAAAACTCGCGGACAAAGCAGCTATAATTGCATTGTGTCGGTCTGACACAATTGTAATCTGTAACCCTCCAAGTGTCCTCCTCACCATTTCAAGGAACCATGTCCAGTCCTGAATTGTCTCTCCATGGACAATAGCAAGGGCAAATGGCAACAACTCATTGTCTGCATCGAAGGTAGAAGCTGACAGCAGAGTCCCCTTATATGGTCCACTTAAGTAGCTTCCATCAATGTACAAAACAGGTCTGGCACCAGCAATGAACCCCTCTATACAACAACCATACGCTATAAATACACGCTCAAAGATGTTGCTCCTACTAGCGACCCATTCAGCCACAGTCTTGTCATCAGTTTCCTTCAACCTATCACATATCTATGGTATTAACATGTATGTCTGTTCAGGTCTACTGTGAATTTCCTCCATGGCCTTCTCCTTTGCACGATAGGCTTGCTTATATGTCAAGTGCACACCGTAATCTCTTGCCAAACTCTTCCTTATATCAGTCGGACGCTTGTCTGTGTGATTTCTAACCTCTTCAATAATAATTGTACTTGTCAAGGCAGCACTTCGAGAATGTGTCACCTCAAGATTATCTTGTGTTGTATGATCATGGTCTTCGGTGTATCTTGTCACACGTAAGAAATTATTGCTCTTCCCAATCGCCCTTGCAGTTATCCTCCATGGACAATCTTCAACTTTACATTTAACATACACACAGTCCCTTGAATTCTTCACATATGTGTACTCAAATTTGTGGGCAATACTAAACTTGTGCAACACCTTCTTGAACTCATTCGAATTTGCAAATGTTTGATTCACTCCTATGAACAAGTCCTTCCACTTCTTAGAGTTCATCTCTGGCATCGGTGTTGGTGCGCTCTGCCTTGCACATGGAAGGCTCAAAAGAGGTATGCCATTGCACTCATTGTTTACATAATCATCACTCGCTCCGTATGACACTGGCTCCTCAATGTAAGCCATTTGCTCTATATGATCCACGAATTGATGAACCCTACATAGATAATGACAACTTTTATCAAGATATTACGAACAACCCTATATGAGATTATTACTGTTGTAACTAAACTAACTACGACATACCTTTCTTGATCATCCATCTCCCTTGCTGCAGTATCACTACCTTTACATCCTACATACACATGTGCACTTCTTTCATTATTACTAAACAGATTTTCCATTTCATAATCATCAACCATGTCTACTAAAATCTTTTCATCAAAGCTTAAAGTGTATTTAATGTCACACCCATTACCATCTAAACCAAACCATTGTCCTATCATTACCCTCAATTCTTCAACTTTCATCCCCTCCTTTATCGATTTTACCCTCACACTCCCACCATTATATTTAACTTCACCTTCACCATTTGCTACAAACTCCCCCCAACATGGAAAAAACAAATTAGTGACTTTGAAGAAGGTGTTGCCACCATATTTGTTGTTATCTTGCATTCCAACCTGCAACAAACAACGAATATTTCATCACAATGTTAGACCATATATTTCATAAGTAAAAAAATGTAGTTATAGTAATTACAAGGAATATAATTACTACTTCCTCCAATATTAATGGTTTTCACAAAGTCTGTAATGATTTTCCGGATTTTACAATGGTAATTACAAATTCTTCAATGGTAATTACAAGTTCAAGAATGACATTTACCAAACATCATACCAATTAATGACAATTATAATAAATATGCTGTAAAGAAGAGAAGGAGAATTGTATTTTCATATTTTGGATAACATGTGTAGAATTCATATACACCTAGAAAGAGATTATACTCCTATGGGTATAATCTTAAACGGCAATATTGCAAGTCTAAATGAGAGTTAATTGTTAAAGTAAAGCTAATGGTCATCTTTGCGTGAGGTAATGATCAATGCTAGTTAATTGTTAAACTAAAGACTATGGTTATGGCAGTATGTATCATTCTAGATATTAGGAATCATTAGGAACTATTGTTATTATCATTGGATAATGATTATTAGCAAAAACCCATATAAAGAGTTATGCAGCAATTAGGCATATGGAGACAAAGAAGTGATAAAAAAGGTTCCAACAGTGAATGCAAAAACCCAAATGTAGAGAAATGCAAGAAAATGTGTTCCAGAAGGAGCAAATAATTACAATGAATGCACAGAGTTTAATTAATTTTAGTTGGTGCGTTGAGTTGAATGTTGGATGCAGCAACCTTAATTATTGTACGTATCCAACTTATGATGCACTGTAAGCAAAAAAGATGCTTCACTTCTGTTTTTTTTTTTAAAATAAATAAAAATCAACAAATGCCTCTCACCTCTTCATTTGATACCCAAGAGACAGAGGAGTGGCTCATATAATTCATGACCATTAATCACTTTTTTAGTAATAATTTTGGGAACAGTACCGAAGCATAAAAATGGAGGGAGAAAGCAAATGACTCCACTTTAACAATTTAAAACCCAGTTTTCATGATGTCAAACTTAAATTCATTCACACTGACATAATTTGATATTGGAGCTCTGTCATAAATTATTGCAAACTAAAAAATCAAAGGGAAGTTAATAAATTGGGAACAGAGAGCCAAACGTGCCTCTTGTTTGTCCTTGAACGGCGGTGGGTGGGCGGTCCACGGAGGCGCGTATAGACGACGCACGCGAGCTTCGGCTGTGGGGGTCACTTTTCTAGTCTACCTGCGACCCAAAATTTTACTGCCTATAAATTTGCATAACCTATCTCCTGACATATTAAGGGCAAGGGTAGTGTGGTCTTTTCCCATGAAATTGCATAACCAACAAAAGTCCTAATCACCTCTGAGTCTTTTTACAAATTCAGAGGACTTCTGGGGGTTTTGTAAATTCAGTTGGTATTTAAATGGAATTTTCCCTTTCTTTTATTTATAATATGTAATCATTTATTATTCATTTAGTCACATTCTTGGAAATTTTGAATGCATTAGTTTAACCGTGGGTCGCAATCTCCCCTCATTTATTCACTTGATTGATCCAACTTCTCCAAAAATTAATAATATCTTCCCCTTAGGCCGGTTTGTTTCCTAATACAAATGATTGTCAAATCCATCCCAATTCACATATCAAAGCAAATCAATCTCATATCACTTTCTGAATAATTTCATATAAATTGATTGCCAAGTGAATCAAAGTTGAAGTTATAATAAAGCCTTAGAATAAATTTGCTTCACTCTAATAAGGATAATAACACAAGTTCGAAGAGGTGAAAACTCTTAATTTACACTATAAGCCTCGAAAGGGATTATATTATACCCTTGATCAAATATATATACAAAAAAAAAAAGGAAAGAATAAGCCTACTTTGTTATCACTTCATCCTTTGTTGATGTTATTGTGTCTCAATTTCATCTTGTTAAATACAAACTAAAAAATGAATTGACATACCGGGTTCGGATCCGGTTTGGGGACTTAGGTCAGGCTACTGATTCTCTCATAGACGTTAGATTACTAGAACTTTAATTAAAGTGACACAGCAGATGCATCACAAGAGAAACTAAAGCAAGGAATTTTTGAAATCAGGGAATCCTCACTTCCAATTTCATTTATTCCTTCAAGCAAATAAACAAGACACGATACACTTCGTTTTTATTCTTTTGGATTAAAAGTCACAACAATACATTTTCTTCAATAGATGATGGTCTCGTACGGTTTATTTGACTACTCTTTCTGTTTTTATCTGTGTTGTTCCTAGTTACAAGTCTTGTTATTACAAGAAGTCACGGTTTATTTGACTACCCTTTCTGTTTTTATTTGTGTTGTTTCTATTTACAAGTCTTGTTATTACAACAAGTCACGATTTATTTGACTACCCTTTCTGTTTTTATCTGTGTTGTTCCTAGTTACAAGTCTTATTAATAGTCACAACAAGTCACGATATTTTTTTTTTTTTTTTTTAAAAATAAAATAAATATATCTGTGTTGTTCCTAGTTAACAAGTCTTGTTATTACAAAGTTCTGAATCTAATTAAAACATTTTTACTAAAGCACCTCTTATAAAGAATCAAAACTAAATTTCGTGTACTTTCTAACGATGACATTCAATTGATGAAAGAACTGAAAAAGGGGAAAAAAAAAGAAAAAACAGCAACAAGTAAATTTCAGTATTTTCTTGTATGTGTATTTAGAATAAATGAGACTTATAATTAGGTAGAATATTTGATTATATTGGAGAGCTTTCTTTTTTCTTTTGTTTTTAACCACTTTCATACTGTGAACATAAAAGAAACGTTTACTCTTCCAGTGGTAAACGTAGGACCTAGTTACCGGTTGTAGTAATTATTAACTTGAGAGATGACCATCCCTCTTTAATGTTGAGAAGCCAATAAGGTTCCATTCTCATAGCCAGATTGATCCTAGTATAAAAGTAAAAAATGGCTTTGCTTTTATTTTGTTTGTTTGTTTATGTTTTTTTAATTTCATGGAAGTTTTGCATGCATTAATATAACAGTCAATACGTGCCAAATTTGTTACCTGAATCAACTGCAAGATGACCTTATATTCTCTAATCCCCATAGACTGTGTTTCCCATTCAAATAATTCTTAGAACAGAATTGAAAGCAGTCCTTTCTCGCTTTTATATCATAGCAAAGCAATCTGACATATGGCTTCATCATCTTCCGCTAACTCATCTTCTCAATCTCAAAAGAAATATGATGTTTTTATTAGCTTTAGAGGAGAGGACACCCGCTTCAATTTCACCAGCCATCTTCATGATGCTCTTCGAAGAAACCAATTGGACACATACATCGACTACAGGCTCGAAAAAGGAGACGAGGTATGGCCATCTCTTGAGAGAGCTATTGAAGATTCAACTCTGTTCCTTGTGATCTTCTCAGAAAACTATGCATCTTCCACGTGGTGCTTGAAGGAGCTTACAAAAATATTTGACTGCTCCAAAAATCAAGATCACTTCGTTATTCCAGTGTTCTATAGGGTAGATCCTTCACATGTGAGGAAGCAGTCTGGGAGTTACCAGAAAGCATTTGAAGAACATGAGAACAAAGGCATCAACAAGCACCAATTGCAAATCTGGAGAGAGGCTCTCACTCATGCTGCAAATTTAGCGGGTTGGAGTTGTAGCTTGGATAGGTACTACTTGCTAATGATCTTTCTCTTATCTTGTTCTTCTATGCATGGGGATCAATTTATTAAATCAATCTTTGAGCTTCTAATGGAAGTTTATAATCATTAACCGGTTTATATTAGTTCTATCAACATTACTGTTATGATATTTTCATCAAATAAAATCCCAGTCTCACTTTACTCATAACGATGCATTCATAGTCAAAAAACGAAGTTGAAATTTTATATATCTAGTTAAGTCATCTAATACAAGTAATATTCTCAAGAAAATTATTTATGCAAATTTTAAAAATTGGCAAATCTTCAAAGCCGCATGTCATTAGGAATAGTTCAAAATTTGATTAGATAATTAATGTGGATTTAAACTTGGTGCGCCTTTACTTTTCAATGGTATGCAGGAATGAAGCAGAGCTGATTAAAGAAATAATGAACTGTGTTGTAACAAAGTTGGGCCCTAAGTATCAAAGTGAAGATTATCTAAAAGGTTTGGTTGGAATTCATAAAAGAATGGCATATGTAGAATTTTTGTTGGACAATGGTTCAAACAATGTCCAATTTATTGCCATTTGGGGCATGGGTGGTATAGGCAAAACAACTCTTGCAAAAGCATTGTTTCACAAATTGCATTTTGATTATGAAGGGTTTTGCTTTTTGGCTAATGTAAGGGAAGAATCAAAGAAATATGGAATAGATTCTTTGAGGGAAAAACTTATTTTGAAATTATTACGAGATAGGGAATCTACAATTGGCATGCTTGATGCAATATATTCTTTTGCCATGAGTAGACTTGGTCGGAAAAAAAATCTCATTGTTCTTGATGACGTTGATGATGTTGAGCAATTAAAAATTTTAGCCAAAAGACATGAGTTTGGATCAGGCAGTAAAATTTTGATAACAACTAGAGATAAACAAGTGCTTGGTAATGAAGTAGATGATATATATGTGCTTGAGGGTTTGAATGATGAAGAAGCTTTTGATCTGTTCTCCATCAATGCCTTTAGAAATGACCATGTTGACCCAATGATAAGAGAGCTAGCAGTACAAGTGACACAATATGCAAGTGCAAATCCATTGGCCCTAAAAGTTTTAGGTTCCTTGTTGCATGACAAAAATCAAGTAGCATGGGAAAGCCAATTGGACAAGCTTCAAAAATTACCTTGTCCAAAAATTAATGATATCCTCAAAATGAGTTTGGAAGGACTTGATTATGAGGAGAAAAATATTTTCTTGGATATTGCACTTTTTCTCAGTTCTTCTTTTGTGGAGGATGTAATAAAATTGTTAGATGCATGTGGATATTCAACCATTATCGGATTGAAAACTCTTGAAGATAAAGCACTTCTTGATACTCATGATGGAAGAATACATATGCACCATCTGATAAAAGAAATGACTCGACAAACTGTTCGTGAAGAATCATTAAATGATCCCAAAAGGCGCAGTCGGTTATGGAATTCTAATGAAATTTCTGAAATATTAAAGAAAAACATAGTAAGAGTGAAATTTCAATGTATATTTTTTTTATCCAGGAAAGTTATTGAATTCCATTTTCCATTTCATCATCATCTGTTTGTTTCTTTGTTTGCTTGCCAGGGAAGTGAAACCATTGAAGGCATAACTTTGAACCTTTCAGAAGTTGAAGATATGTGCTTAAGTCCTCAAGCCTTTTGTTCAATGCCCAATCTAAAGTTCCTTGATTTTCATAGAAATGGCAGTGTTGATGAGGTTGGGAACAAGTTACAATTTCCCTGTGGCATAGAGTTTTTTCCAAATAAGCTCAGACTATTGCGTTGGCAGGAATTCCCTTTAAAGTCCTTGCCAGAAACATTCAAGGCTGAACATCTTGTTGAAATGATAATGCCCGACAGCAATTAGACAAAATTTTGGGATGGGGTGCAGGTAATTAAATTTTATAGTTTTTTACATAGAAAATATTATTTATACACTTTCTGGATAATAATCTTACGTATATAGTCTCATCATCAATCTGTCCCATAAATGTAATGTTATATCTATTGTTCTTTAATATAAAATCTCTTTTAATGAAACATTGATAATCACCTATTATAAAAATGCCATTGTCTATGACTGTTACACTAATTAAGCTCCATCACCTTATTTATGGAGATTGTTGAATAAGTGTAATTTTGGAAAGTTGTAATTTTTATTGACAATATCTAATTTTCTCATAACAATAATTAATAAGGCCTTATAAAAAGGACCATAAGGGTGTAACTTTATTTTTGTTTTGGAATCTTATCATGAATTTTTTTTTTTTTTACAGAACCTCGTGAATTTAAGCAAAATTGTTCTTGATAGATCAAATGACTTGATTGAGCTCCCAGATTTTTCCAAAGCCATACATCTTGCAGAAGTTTATCTCAATGATTGCTTCAAATTGCTAAGTGTTCACCCGTCTATTTTATCTCTCCATAACCTTCGTAGCTTAAATCTATATCGCTGTAAAGCCCTTACCAGCCTTACAAGCAATACGCACCTCAAATCACTTATTGATCTCGACCTGAATGGATGCTCAAGACTGAACAAATTTTCAGTGACCTCAGAACATTGTGAGTTTAGATTGGATCTTTCAAGAACACCCATCAATGATGAGTTGTGCTCCTCAAGTGGGTGTCTCAGCAAACTTGCTTCATTGTATCTAAACGAATGTGAAAGTGTGAAAAGTCTTCCATACAAATTGATTGACCTACGAAACCTTCGATGTCTTCATGCGGATCGTTGTAATAAGTTAGTACCAAATCTACGTTCCATATTTGATGAAGTGCGTGCTTTGGAAGTTCTACATTTGGATAATTGCAGTGAGTTATTTGAACTGCCTGACAATATTAGCTTATTGTCGTCATTACGTCAGTTACATCTCAAAGGGACTAATATAGAGACTTTGCCTTTAAGCATCAAACATCTTTCAAGCCTGCAATATCTTTACTTGGATGGATGCAAAAGGCTTCGGTCTCTACCAGAACTCCCTCCCTCTATCTCTTATATGACCACTGTGAGCTGCCTATCCCTTGGGACCTTAGATTTTCTTTTAACTAATGAAGGTGAAGAAGTAAAACATATATATGATGATTATGGACGTAGACAGCTTGCTTTCTTTGATTTCTTGAATTGCATGAAGTTGGATCAACAATCAATCAAAGCTGCTGTGGCCAAAGTGGTACTTGGGATTCATAAAGGCATTTATGGCCCTGTTTACATGAAATATCCGGGAAAAATAGTTCCAAAGTGGTTCATGTATAGGAGTACACATAATGTTGTAACTATAGATCTCAGTTCGATTCCACAACCTTGGGATGGAAGTTTCATTTTCTGTGTCGTCCTTTCTAAGTCAACACCGGGCACATACATTTCTGCGATATGGTTTATTGATGGTGATGAATATACTTGCCCAGATAAATTTTCGTTTGATACGCGTGAGTTCAAATTGTCAGATCATGTTATTCTTTGGAATGAACGAAATTCTTTTGGAGAAGTACAGAGGAAAATTGCAGAAAATAAAAGAGATTTTCAAACATACACTAATCATCCATTGCTTGAAATTGCATTCAGAGTGGGCATTTTAAAGGTTCCGTATGAGGGGGCTCCTCATAAGGAAACTGGAAAGATCAAAGAGTGTGCGGTCTGCCCAACATCTGCCCTTGAATATCAAAATTACATTAAGCAAATTCAATTACCATTGCAACCACATCCTAAATCTATTGCAATGGAAGTGGCCTCTCGAAAGCGCAAATATCACAGCTTACTACGATGAGTTTTAAGAAGTGATTCCGAGTTTTAAAGCTCTCAAGTTCAGTGATCTACCCCCTTCAACTTCAACTTGATGCACGACTCCCATCCACCTCAAAAACTCAAAAAGGTATATACTCTAATTTTATCGGTGCTGTACTTTTGCTTGGTTTGTTGGTAGTGGAAAAAATTTATAACCTAAAACTTCATAAGTGTACAGATTGTATCAAGTAATAAGTAATAAAGTAATGAGAAAGTATAATTCCCTTAAGAACTTGGTACCAACAAGACCATTAAGTAATGATTTTACTCAAATTAAATTCAAGTTAAAATAAGTTAAAATAAAAATAAAACAAACTAAAATACCACAATATAATTATCAAAACAGCAATTGTAACCCATAATCATCAATCCATTATTAACTTCATAAACATTGTTTTCATTAATTTAATTAGTCTTGATGTCAATTTTATTAATATCGAGTATAAATAACTATAAGTGTCGGGCAGTTTACTCACAACTCTATCATAAATATAAATTGTGATGTCTAACATAATTACTCTAAAGGTAAAATAACTCAAATACACTCTCCAACAATTATATAGGGTCATTAGGTATATGTCTAATGTTACACACCTATCGGTGTCGCCCTCTCGGGTGGTGGGTAGTGTGGTCTTTTAGTTTAATTTAATTTTAATTTTATTTCTCAGGTTAATTATGTCATACATCAGAGTTTAAGAAGCAGAGCACGCACCGGTTTGGACAAGGTATGTAATACCCTAAAATTCTTATTTATCATAAATACTATATTTTGATAAATAATACATATTAAATACAAAGGTGAATATTTGTCTCAAGAAATTATAATCTATTGATTATATTTTCATTCAAATTCCACTTTGGAATTAATTAACGAATGATTAATTATGAGACATTATTTTGGTGCTATTTAATATGATATAAATAGCACATAAAAAGGTAATTAATTTATAACCAAAAGAAGGAATGTAATATCCCAAATCTTTGGATTTGGAAATAAGAAATATTTTATGGGAATTTATTATGAAAATTTGGCCTAAATAGTTTTAAAGCTATTTTTGGATTTTGAGGCCTATTTTCCCAATAATTCAAGGAAAAATAGTTAGAGGATACTTTTTGGTCTAGAAATTTTAGAACCAATATTTTATGACCTAGAGAGTTAATTATGGAAGAAAATTCTTATATGGAATTAAGGATTTTATTTTCCAATACTTATTTAATATTTGTAAATAAATATTAAATGGTAGTTGGATATTGGTAGATATGTATAAGTTGGTATGAATGTTTGGTGTAAGAGTGTTTGGTGTGAGTGTTTGGTGTAAGAGTGTTTGGTTTGAGTGTTTGGTTTGAGGGTTTGGTTTGAGTGTTTGGTTAAGGAAGAAATGTAGTTGAAATAGTCTTGAATTTTTGCTATAAATAGAAGGCTCTTCTCTTCATATTCTTCACACCAAAATCAGCTCAAAGCATCTGATTTTAAGATTAGAGAGTGAGTAGAGTGAAGTTCTTGGAGCAAGGAAGAAGTAGTAGCAAGGTTCTTCAAGGGTAAGTTCTCTAGTTCTTGAGTTCTAGTTTTAAATTCATAGATAGAAGTTGCTTTGATCTTAAATATGCTAGAGTAATTTTATTTTCATGTTTTTATGGTTAGAAATGGTTTTATTTCGAAAAAATGATGGAAAAGGTTATATAGCAGAATTTTTGGAAGCTAATCATAAAGTAGCGAAACTCCTGGCGAAATTTTATCGGTAAGCAATTTTTGAAGTCGGGGTAAAAACGTCAGTATTTTATATTGAAGATGAATTTCTAAAATTCTGAGAAAATTCATGGTTAAAGTAGACATATAGACCTTTTCAAATATACCAAGAGTGAATTAGTTCGAGTTCTGTGCTAAAAGATAAAAATGTCCACAGTTGGGCTACGTTTTCTGGAAATTTTCTGGGCAGAAGATGAACACGTGAAAACTGGGAACTATTCATAAAATCTGGGCAAGAATCAATATTTTTCCACAAAATTAGACATCCTAAGGATTCCGGGGAATTTTACGGATCCTCGTTTTGAGTTTTCTAGAATTACTTATGAATTTTCAAAGTTAGAAGTAAATCTGGCCATAATGCTGAAAGTAGCGTTTTTATTAAATAAAATGTAATGGCAAAATGGTAATAACAAATCCACCAAGGGTAGAAAGGTAAATTAACCTTTTGGATATTATTCTAAGCAATATGGTAATATGTTAGGATATCCGAGGATTCCGGAGTCGATTTGAAGGACGGGCATATTACTATTCATAGTGTCGTATTTATGAATAGTACCGTATACATAAATAGTAAATTACTATTCACACGGAAGGAAGGTACGTTCGCGTACAGTAACTTTAACTCTGATATGTCTTGTATGCTTATATGTGATAGATGATTTCATAGAGTCATGGACAAGACTTGGTCTTGGGTCGCACCGTGGTTAAGACTCTGTCTTGAATCACTGTTTATATACATTCAGCTTGATACGGGTTATAGTCTTGATAATGCCGTGAGATTGTTTTCCTAGCGCTGAGGACACGAGTGTACATCGTGGCACAGGTGGTGCAGACTATACAACTATACATGGATTTGTATAGATAACTTTACATGTCTTTGTGTGCTATGTCTTGTTGTTGTGTTGACATTACATTTGTGTGCTATGTATTGGTTAATCTTTGAAATGTAATGAATATCCGTCATACATATCTTTGTTATACTTTTCATATGAGGTTAAGCTGTTACCTAAGATTCAATTTGTTTTGAATCTTAGACTTGACTAGAGGTTCAGGAAAGGAACCAGGATTTATGAAGATGTTGTGAATGGAGCCATGAGAAGGAGCATTAATGGACGGAGCCGTGAGGAGGCACCGGTCAAAGGAAATGCAGGAAGAAAGTCAACAGAACCTACCTTACAGCATGAATCTAATAAAGTTACTTCACATCATTTGGTGCTTAAACTAGAAGGGTCGTCTATGTGGTTCAGTCAATCAGTCACCCTAGCACGGTGAGACTTCCACTAGACCTACCCGGCTGGCCAAATGAGATGATTTAACGAGTTAGGTTCTATGCCCCAAGTCTACTCAAGGCTTGGTCAAGAGGGTATAGTTACATGTAAGAATTGTAATTATAAAGTTTTGTATTCTTGTATCACATGAACAATCCTTCGGGAAATTTATAATATATCGGTATACGTCGGCATCGGCATATGTCCGAGTATTTTTATATCGCCTACTCAATTGTTCAAATTTTTAGTACATGCTCTCCGTTTCCGCAAAACGCTAAGCTGTAGCACCTCAAAACTCTGATAAATTTTTATAAAACCACGTGTCACCGGCACGATTTATGTTACGGAATTTGGGGTGTTACAATTTTGGTATCAGAGCTAGTTTCACAAAGCTAGTCTCAAGAGCATTGTATGAACAACAAAAACAATAGTGCGATATAATACTCGGTTTTGTGATACAATAAAACAAATACCCTAAGGAATGGTTAGAGTTTCGAAAAACTCTAAGACTTCGATATGGAAATCGGAGTCCGAATGAAATTCCGAAACGAAAGCAATAATTGAACTTAGTTGACGATACTACCTAAGTCTTCCCTTAGATAGTAACCTATTGTTTAGGTTTGTTTGTAAAACACGGTGACTTCTGTTAAAAGTCTTCCGGTATGAATGGTAACTTATACTTGGAAAATGTTTGAGTGTCATGTTGGAATCGAGTAGAAATTTCGGAAAATTGTCTACTCAAAAATTTAAAAGTTCAATCGAATATAGGTTCTAAGAATAAGTCGAATAACCAGTTTAAATAGATAAAGATAAGTTTGGCGGGAAAGTTTGAAAATCCCTATGAATCTTAGAATAGAAACATTAGCAAGAAGACTAAGAATAAAAGACTATATGATTTCAAGTAAGAAGAGCAACAATCGGAACAACCCCATTACAAAGACGAATCATCTCTTGATGACGTTTGTAAATTTCTTCTTGCGTAATTTCTCTTGAGCTAGGATCTTGATGAGGTAATGCCTTTCTCGGTGCAAAAAGCAACTCGCCTCATAAGTTTTGAAAGCCTTCGTGAGGCCAATCTATTAACCCTTCCTTGCGACATATTCTTTTTATCGTACCTATACTCAAATTTATCTGTTGACTCGTTTCTTCAAGGGTCAAATGGAAGAAATTACAAAAATCTTTCGAGTCAATGCTTCGCTTCCGTGGTGTTGCTCAAGTCTTGCCCTATAAAATTCACCGGTTTATATAAATCATCTTCAACCGCAGGTTCTTTTCCTTTAGAAGATTTATCTTCCACGTTGATTGAACTACCAAAGAATTCATTATGAGACTCGGTCCATTCTAAACCAACACATAGAGCCTCATAATATGATGATAATGGATCGGCACTAAGACATACCCCCGATGCATTTTGTTTTATGCAATATTGTGTCGAAAATCTTTGATTTCCTCCGTATTCTTCTTACCGAGATCATACATTTGAAGGTTGGAAGAATCTTTTTGTACATTTTGGTGATGTACAAGTATGACATATCATGCCAATCCTTCCATGAACTTCAAGCCTCGATGATGAAGACCATTGGTATGAATAATTTCACGTAGAACATGGCAACAACCACATGAAAAAGGGTTAGTGATTTTAGCTAGAGTGGAAAAAGGGTAGTGGTTTCTTCTAGGCGGGAGCGGGGGTTTCTTGGAGAAGAAGGTTTAGTAGACTCCATAAGTTCGGCCATGTTACGACATCTTTTGACCGGTCGCCTTGATGGATCTACTTCGAGATACTTCTTGGTTTGGAGTCGAACCTTGAACCCTTGGGGATGGATGAAGTACATTAGCTTGGAAGAGAAGTAGGAACATGAAGCATTGAGGTAGAAGGAGGAACGTACACCTCTAGGGGATTGTAAGAAAGTAATGACGAATATGAAAATGGTGCATTACTAGATAAGTCAGCTAATATGTTAGGCTGATTATCACAGAATATAGCTTCGAGAAACGAAGGGCTATTTGAATCGAAACAGAGGAATGTAGTTGCTTGGACTCGCCATGTTTGAAGTAGTAAGAAGAAAGATTTGAACGAAGGAAAATGTAAGATAGTAAATGGTATTTTGAAAGGTTGAGAATGCATGAGAATGATACTCGTATCATCCTCGATTTATAACGAGAGCAAATCTTTGTGAAAATTTTGAAATTTAGTAGCGCCAAATTCAAATTCAAATTCAAATTGTCAGTTCATAACTGTATGGATTTTTAATTAAGCAAAGAATCCGTAGTGTTGCTCCCTAATGCATCCTAGTAACTACTAGTCTTACACCGTTTGGACGTTTGTACGTCGTATGGTAATTGATTGATGGCCGTGTCTCCGGAAATTTGAGTTGGAGAGTGTGCCACTAATTCGTGATGACAGTTGGTTAATGAGATGCGATGGATCTCTCGTAGTTAAGTGTATTCGGGTGAGAGTAATCTCGAAATGGATTACTTATGGAGTTGGCCACGCATCAACGTCTTACCAAAAGATATTACATGTGGATCCTTCTATTTTAATTTTAGATGAGGGACACAGATCAAGAATGACAATATTAACATAGTTAGTCCCTTATCAAAGTGAAAACTCCTCAAAAAGTTGTGTTGTTTAGAACGTTATATCAAAATCATGTCAAAGAGGTGTTTAACATTTTAAACATTGTGTGTCCAAATTCTCTCTATTCACAGACATCTCACCAGGTGCATTAATAAGTAGAGTACATGTACCAAGTATGTAGCATTTCTGTGTATTGATCGAGAATACTTTGCAGAAGGACCATGACTTCAAAAGGAAGTGGTCTTCATTCAAAATTAGTAAGATGACAAGTCAGGTACTTCATTACTACAAAAGGGATAGAATTGGAACTTCATAAAACTGTTGAATTTTATGAGGATAGGTTTGTATATGATCTAACATGAAATAATGTTTAGGTCAAAATGTGATCAAGATTGCTTATAGATTTAGTACATGAAACTATAATTGTGTGAACCTTGTAATTCATACTACATTGTTTACAATGTTTTGTATGATTGATGGTTACCTTTGAGGTAACAAAATAATGTGTAAACTTTGTCTCGTGACATTGGGAATTAAGATAGTGGAATATGAGACTATCAAGGGTAAATACCGATAAGATTTGAGTTCTCGTTATAATAATACTTTAATTGAGAAATTATTAACTCGAAGTTAACGCTTACTTATGGAACGTTTTGATTGGAGAGGGCTACCTACGGGGAGTTCGATCGAGGAGGTTTTACCTACAAAGGATCTTGACGGAGAAGCCGACCAATCGAAATGACTGTGTGAAGCACCGAGTAAAGTGCCGAGAGCGAGCCACCGTGATGATGAGCCGTAAGGTGCAACCGCCATGACAACGAACCATAAAGTAGAGCTATCAGTGTATCGATTCTCAAGGTAAGTACATTATAATGAGTCTCACATTTAATAGGTTCCCTAGAGAAAAAGATTTTCGTAATCAAGTATATCACTAAGAGGTGCTCTAGTGTTGTATGACCTTCTAAGGTTAGTTGTCCGGTTCCCGAGAACGTTTAAAAAATTGAATTTTGAACTTGCCAATACACCGCTATATTTTCGGAGGTGATTTTCGAACTAGTGAATTTTGAAATTGAGTTTTCGAATGAAATATTTCCAACGTAATTTGATACCACGGTGATGGTTATTTTGAAATGATGTTGTCTTATAAAAAAGGGTTAGTTTAAACCCGAGTTTGAAAGCGAGTTTTCAACGTGTTGTGGTAAAATTAGTACAGAACTCGGAAGTACAAAGTTAAGCCGTTGTAGATATACACGGTTTCTTGGGTCTTGCGAGATGTTTTAAAGTGTTTGAAATCGCCGGCCTTTGATAAGTGATCTTTTGAACAAAGAGTTTTTGAGGAGTTTTGCTTGAGAGAATGAAAATCGCACCAAAGATCGAACGCACTCAATCCATAACATTTCGCCAAGGGCGTATGTTTTGTCTAGCGTAACCCGAGGGTTGCTACTTTGTGTGCCGGTGTGGACACCGGGTCTCTTATGGGAGGGCGGAGGTTCTCCCACATTGTTTGACTCTTGTTGATACGAGAGGCCGGATTTGGGGATTGGGATAGTGCGCTCATTTGTACCAAGTGGTTGAAGTGGTGGCATGAGCTCTCAAATGTTAAGAAATTTTATAAAATGAATTTTATCCTCAAAGATATGTGTCGGTAGTAAAAGTTTTTGAAAATAATCCCAAAGTGAATGTGTTTTCACAAATTTATGTTGGCGCGATTAAGTTTGAAAATGATAGCACTATTACTTTTTGGTATAGTGCAGATTATGAAATGTCATCGAGACCACGGAAAATTTTCAATGTTTGAAAATTTGAAAATGAGACAACATAATGGTTTTTGGGTAGCGACGATTTGTCAATGCTATTGTGTTGAAAAGCGGTGTAGTTGGAAAATTTGGAACAGAAACTATTAGAAAGGTCTAGAACACGAACTAGTTAAGCCAAATAGTAGTTGTTAGCTATGGTGCTAAGTAAGTGAAAGTAGTCTCGAAAGCTTGAATGAGAAAGACTCGAGATGAAATAGACTAGCGGATGCTCGAGGCAATAAGACCCGGTGTGCAAGTGTGCACGGGCGGTGTCCCTAGGCCATAAGACCGTAATGGATAAGCACTGTGTGAAATGCATATTGTCATGGTGACTTTAGACTATTATGTCTACGTACCTTTAAAGTCTAGTAAAACATTCATTGTACAGGTAAAGGTTGAAATGCTTAAGGCCTAAGGATGATTTCCTAGGTAATAAAGCTAGAATCTCCGAGTGTTGTGGTAATTGATTGAGCCGGAAGGCCAATTTGTGTTAAGGTTTCGAGAGGCTAAAAGAGTCGTGAGAGGCCTCGCATAACCAAGACCGAGAGAATGGATCGGTGGATCCGTGTTTTGATACTATACCTGGGTGCAATTCGAATGAAATTAGAGTACGTGCTAATAAACATGTATAGAAAGGAATAGACTAGAAGTCTAAATAATCTTTCAAGATTTTACGATCAAATTTCGAGGGCGAAATTTAATTTAACTGAGGGGAGAAATGTAATACCCTAAAATTCTTATTTATCATAAATACTATATTTTGATAAATAATACATATTAAATACAAAGGTGAATATTTGTCTCAAGAAATTATAATCTATTGATTATATTTTCATTCAAATTCCACTTTGGAATTAATTAACGAATGATTAATTATGAGACATTATTTTGGTGCTATTTAATATGATATAAATAGCACATAAAAAGGTAATTAATTTATAACCAAAAGAAGGAATGTAATATCCCAAATCTTTGGATTTGGAAATAAGAAATATTTTATGGGAATTTATTATGAAAATTTGGCCTAAATAGTTTTAAAGCTATTTTCTGGATTTTGAGGCCTATTTTCCCAATAATTCAAGGAAAAATAGTTAGAGGATACTTTTTGGTCTAGAAATTTTAGAACCAATATTTTATGACCTAGAGAGTTAATTATGGAAGAAAATTCTTATATGGAATTAAGGATTTTATTTTCCAATACTTATTTAATATTTGTAAATAAATATTAAATGGTAGTTGGATATTGGTAGATATGTATAAGTTGGTATGAATGTTTGGTGTAAGAGTGTTTGGTGTGAGTGTTTGGTGTAAGAGTGTTTGGTTTGAGTGTTTGGTTTGAGGGTTTGGTTTGAGTGTTTGGTTAAGGAAGAAATGTAGTTGAAATAGTCTTGAATTTTTGCTATAAATAGAAGGCTCTTCTCTTCATATTCTTCACACCAAAATCAGCTCAAAGCATCTGATTTTAAGATTAGAGAGTGAGTAGAGTGAAGTTCTTGGAGCAAGGAAGAAGTAGTAGCAAGGTTTCTTCAAGGGTAAGTTCTCTAGTTCTTGAGTTCTAGTTTTAAATTCATAGATAGAAGTTGCTTTGATCTTAAATATGCTAGAGTAATTTTATTTTCATGTTTTTATGGTTAGAAATGGTTTTATTTCGAAAAAATGATGGAAAAGGTTATATAGCAGAATTTTTGGAAGCTAATCATAAAGTAGCGAAACTGGCGAAATTTTATCGGTAAGCAATTTTTGAAGTCGGGGTAAAAACGTCAGTATTTTATATTGAAGATGAATTTCTAAAATTCTGAGAAAATTCATGGTTAAAGTAGACATATAGACCTTTTCAAATATACCAAGAGTGAATTAGTTCGAGTTCTGTGCTAAAAGATAAAAATGTCCACGGTTGGGCTACGTTTTCTGGAAATTTTCTGGGCAGAAGATGAACACGTGAAAACTGGGAACTATTCATAAAATCTGGGCAAGAATCAATATTTTTCCACAAAATTAGACATCCTAAGGATTCCGGGGAATTTTACGGATCCTCGTTTTGAGTTTTCTAGAATTACTTATGAATTTTCAAAGTTAGAAGTAAATCTGGCCATAATGCTGAAAGTAGCGTTTTTATTAAATAAAATGTAATGGCAAAATGGTAATAACAAATCCACCAAGGGTAGAAAGGTAAATTAACCTTTTGGATATTATTCTAAGCAATATGGTAATATGTTAGGATATCCGAGGATTCCGGAGTCAGATTTGAAGGACGGGCATATTACTATTCATAGTGTCGTATTTATGAATAGTACAGTATACATAAATAGTAAATTACTATTCACACGGAAGGAAGGTACGTTCGCGTACAGTAACTTTAACTCGATATGTCTTGTATGCTTATATGTGATAGATGATTTCATAGAGTCATGGACAAGACTTGGTCTTGGGTCGCACCGTGGTTAAGACTCGTCTTGAATCACCGTTTATATACATTCAAACTTGATACGGGTTATAGTCTTGATAATGCCGTGAGATTGTTTTCCTAGCGCCGAGGACACGAGTGTACATCGTGGCACAGTGGTGCAGACTATACAACTATACATGGATTTGTATAGATAACTTTACATGTCTTGTGTGCTATGTCTTGTTGTTGTGTTGACATTACATCTCGCGTGTGCTATGTATTGGTTAATCTTTGAAATGTAATGAATATCCGTCATACATATACTTTGTTATACTTTTCATATGAGGTTAATCTGTTACCTAAGATTCAATTTGTTTTGAATCTTAGACTTGACTAGAGGTTCGGGGAAAGGAACCGGGATTTATGAAGATGTTGTGAATGGAGCCATGAGAAGGAGCATTAATGGACGGAGCCGTGAGGAGGCACCGGTCAAAGGAAATGCAGGAAGAAAGTCAACAGAACCTACCTTACAGCATGAATCTAATAAAGTTACTTCACATCATTTGGTGCTTAAACTAGAAGGGTCGTCTATGTGGTTCAGTCAATCAGTCACCCTAGCACGGTGAGACTTCCACTAGACCTACCCAGCCTGGCCAAATGAGATGATTTAACGAGTTAGGTTCTATGCCCCAAGTCTACTCAAGGCTTGTTTGAAGAGGTATAGTTACATGTAAGAATTGTAATTATAAAGTTTTGTATTCTTTGTATCACATGAACAATCCTTCGGGAAATTTATAATATATCGTATACGTCGGCATCAGCATATGTCCGAGTATTTTTATATCGCCTACTCAATTGTTCAAATTTTTAGTACATGCTCTCCGTTTCCGCAAAACGCTAAGCCGTAGCACCTCAAAACTCGATAAATTTTTATAAAACCACGTGTCACCGGCACGATTTATGTTACGGAATTTGGGGTGTTACAAGGTATACTGATAAAATAAAAATGTAGAAACGTAATTATTTCCTCGGAGGGATTCATATACATTTATTTGGATAATGGTACCCAGACAGGCCAAAATAATATACTATAGTTATCCATAAATAAATATCCAAAAGCAAATCACCTACAACCACCACCACACTAGCCCTGCTCCGGAGCCTTACCTTTGTCTCCCTTCTCCAATTTAAATGAACTGCCAGAGGGCTTAAAAGGACTGAGATTCAAAATTTGAATCCCAGAATAACCGTTAACCTCATATAAAATATATAAATAATGCATGTAGAAAAACCATAAATAAACAAACATCACATAACATTCAGTATCAAGGCACACAACCAAATCCGGAACTAGTAGTCCTAATAGCACACAACACAAACCACCAGCACAGCACACAGCAAAGCCCTTAATGCACACAACATGTTCCAATTCCATAGCGCTTGGAAATAAATGATAACCAAATGTATGCAATATACATGGTAAAACATACATACACAAGTCACACAGATTAAATAAGGATTAAGGTTACTACCTGGCAGTCGACTACAACTAAAAATAACCTTCCCGGTGCAAAATACCACAATTAGCCCAAAAAGAATAAAATATAATTATAATTAAATCCACCTCAATAAATATTCCCTTTGATAATTTAAAATAAACCCAATCCATGTGTCCATGTTCACTAGATTCCTTTTCTTATTAAGAAATTTAATATGGGCTTAAATTCCTCTTATTTTTGTCTAAATTCTGAAATTTCTAGAAATAAAGGCTCAACTTCAAAATTTCATAATTAACTATAGAAAAATCCTTTTGGGGTTTTTCAAAATCTCAAGTGACCCTTATTATGTCTATTTTTAACCAAAAATACTCATTTAGGCCAGACCAAGTCGAAAATTCATCCATAGCCCAAAACACCTCCGCTGTCCGAAATAATTCCCAGTTTTCAGGGGCTATTTTAAAACATTTATTTGTATTAGCAAAAAATTCATAAAAATATGTGCTACCTATCAATTTAATACTTGGGATGTCTAATTTATCCCTGTAAAATTGTATAATTTCCCAACTCCATTTAATTAGTCAAAAATCATGAAGAAGGCGACTGACTTCTCAATAATTTCACCAAACAGCCAACCAATGTTTTTCAAGCTTTCATCTAGGGTTCCAAAATTTTGATTCAAGTTCACCCTTATATAAAATCTTATTTTAATTACTTTAAAACCCTCAAAATCACCCAAATCAATTTATATCTACATGAAAAACCAGCTGCACGAAAATTATTTTTAAATCAACAAAATGTCAACTTTCATTCTAACTTCATATCTTCCATATACTAGGTTTGTTCTACCATTTTAAGCCATGAACTTTAACTTTAAACCTTAAATCACACTTTTCACTAGCCATTCAACCCAAGAATATATTTCTACTCAAGTCACTAGTCATTAGCAACCTTTAACAACCAAAAGAGATCATTAAAAAGGTTCAAATTAAAGGTGGCTTACTTGTCTTTGAGTTTTAGTCACCTTGAATCCTTGCCTTCTTGACCACCACAACCTCTTGACCTTCACCACAAGACACCAAGAAAAATGTTGCTATAGTGACTTCACTACTTTAGAAAAGGTAGAAGAGAGTAAATTATGGTTCCAAAGTTTTAAAGCTTAACTTATCTTCAACATTTTCTTCCTACTTGCTCTTTCTTTTGCTCCCTTCTATGGAAACTCTTTGAACACCCTCTTCCCTTTCTCCAAACCGTGCCAATCCCAAATGGAAGAGGAATGAGTTATTTTCAAAGTATTAAAGCAATCCTACTTGTCCTCCAAGCTACTTTCTCTTTTTTGATTTTTTTTTTCTAGCTCCAAATCACATCACATCATGTCTTGTTAATTTACTTTTTCTTCTTCTCTTCCTTCCCTTCTTGTACGAGACATGGCCAATAAGGAGGGGAAAATATTTTGTTTTTATTTTACTTAAATGTTATGTCCTTAGTCATAATTCTTCTAGGCTTTCTAGGTTAATATAGGTACTTGCCTCCATTATTTTTTCTTCTTTCTTTTTTCTTTGCCATATTTTGAAATTTAAGGAGAAAAAGAAGATTACAAGTCTTTTCCATATCTAACCCAATGTCCTTTGGTACTTGCCCCAAAAGTAGCCATCATTCTCCTATAGGTACTAGGTAAATGACTTGTTACCATAAGTACACATTTTTTCAAGAGCAAAATTTTTGTTCCCTCCATCCCTTCAATTTCGAATTGGGCCTCCTTTTTGGGACTTCAAAAATTATTCTTCCCACTTAACCCAATAGCCCATAATCCTTGGTTAAGTCCATGACAACTTCTTGGTCATTTTTGTAATTTTATGCTCTTTTCTCTATTTCTTCCATTATGCATTTTGCCTAATGTAAAAAGGAAAATATAATATGTTTTGACTTCCATTATCATTTCTTTCTTAGGATTGTCTCTAACCATAATCATTTAATTACACACAAACAAGTAATTTCACATCCTCATCTTATTCTGATTATTTTATTCAAATTTATTATCAACACATAACTTCATAAAAATTCATGTATGCACATAACTTCACATTAATGCACATGAAAAATGGGGAAGCTACATCTATTCTAATAGTAAATTAAATCATAATATAATCTCATATTACTTAATCTCATAGCCTAATTAAAATCCCTAATTAAAACTCTTCGTCAAAGTAAATCCTAATACTCAAATTCATATTCAATATTCAATGATACTCAGTCACTAAATAGATAAAGCTAAAGATTACTCATCCTCTCGTCATCGAAAACCACTAAATAGATAAAGTTTGGTGCAAAAAGATTAAGTAATCAAAATTAATATTGATTATAATTCTCCTCTTCAAATTTTTTTTTTTTAAAAAAAAAAAATTCTCTAATCCACTTTTGGATGTAAGATCATTTAGCTCCTCTATATTGCACAACAAACTTATTAAACATAACTAAAGAAAAACAGCAACAAGTTAATGATCCAAAATCTCAAGGGGGAAAAAAAAAAGGATAGCATTGATTCAAATTAATTATTTTCTTTCCCTATCTAACGACCCACTAACCTTTCCCAGTCTCTCTCATCCTGTCGTCATCCTGAAAACCGACAGGGAAGTGGGAACACCCTCTCCCCAATGGACAATAATATTCCCACAACCAAACCAAATACACTTTATATAAGGCTTAAACAGCCTAATAAAAAAATAGTGTCACTTGAAAGATTTAGATTTTTATTGTCGTATTCGTATCGATTTGGCTTAATTAAAAGTGAAAATGAAGGGCCGGCCGGCCGGAAAAAGAATCAACATAAGCATCTGTTATTCGGGCTTATAATGGTATTCTCACAAAGACGAAAAACGGTGATTAGACTGTGATCTGATATTGAGCTCCAATTGCATGAAGAAGCATATGGTGAATGCTAGATAAAGAGTTAGTTGATGTTGATTAGTTCAGTGTATTGTAAAGCAACTTGTAACATTCTGATATTATATTTTGTCAAATGCAGTTTGCTTAAAAGATCATTTTTCTATACATATGAAGAGTTTTGTTAAATTTGGAACACCACTGTTAGCTTATCAGCATAATCAATGAGATTTGATGGCCTCGGGGAAAATATTGATTGGAATTTTTTCACAATGTATTTCCACGGATAGTAATACAAATTCTAAAAGAATCTAATATACCAAGTCTCCAAAGGAATGTAATTAATCTTGAAACAAACTGAGCCCAAGTCTTGACCTTCTTCTGCTGTTTGCAGGAAATACAGATGTTGGGAAAAGTGAGGAAAGTTTCAGGGCGTGAAGAAGCTATAGCAGCAAATTATGCTTTTGGTCCAGCTGAAGATGATATATTAATAAAGCATAGGCTTCTCACACGTACAACAACCGCAAGGGGTGATCCTCTTTTGGTATTGACTGTTGTGTACTATGTTCCAGTGAAATAATTGGTAGGTGCTTAGTCATATCCTGATTTTTTGTTAACTCAGTTTATTTTCTAAGATTTCCATGACAAGTTTAAGATTCATTCTTTTATTTGAGCAGCAATACCTTTACGTTAAATTATCTTGCATCTCATGTCTCCTAATAAAACTTCATTTCCTATAAAATAGTGCCAACTTTGATATTTACTTCTTTTTATAAAAGAAATTTGAATCAACAGTGAGAGTGATGTTGATAATACTGGGCATTCCCCCAAGAAGTTTGCTAAATAAGAAAGTCGCTGCTGATGCTGATGTATGTCTTCTGATGCTTTATTGCCCTGCAGGTGGATGAGTTGCAGAACACAATAGAGGAAGAGCAGAAGAATCATATGGAGGAGATGAGAGCAGCACCTGAAGAGCTCAAGAATGGTATAGAAGATTCAGAAGCCATGGCTGTTGACTAGCAAAGTAGCAAGTCAATTTCATATTGTAAGATTAGTTACTCTTCAAACCTTTGATATCATCAGAAAGGGTTTGTGAAACTTATGGCAGTTAGGCATGAACCTTCATTTCTGTGATAGTTGAGTTTATCTATATATGCTTATGCAAGGCTAAATTTATAAAACATGAAGAAGCAATGTACTTGCTAGTACTATCCTTGTGATGGGTTATGATGAAAGCTAATTGGCTGCATTTTGTTATCCTTGTTTTTGTTTTGGAGTAATAGATTTTTTTTTTAAAAAAAAGTACTAGTACCATGAGTTCAATTTCAGAGGATCCATGTTCCTGATTTCCCCCTTCATGTATCAAATAATTTGTCGATGATGATAAAATAGCATAAATATTCATTTCAAATTTTCAATTATAACTGGATCTTAAACTCATCTCATTTTATATTAGAGTTTGAGAAAGTAAGTTGTGATATTCACAACTGGTGAACCATGCTAATTGCTATAAATTGTATACACAGATGCATTGATTTTACTATAGTTTTTTTTTAAAAAAAAAAAAAACAGAGCCAAAATAGAAATTTATTTGCGAATATGAGGCTTCCTTATCTTGGTGAAAATACTTAAATTAGTTGTGTCAATTGCTTAATTATTTGTAAAAAGGTTGGCTCATAACTATAAGATTGTGGGTTCAATCTATCGATGTAAGGATCTTATTGGTAGGTAATACGCTTTTGAATTCATAAACTTGCCCTAACTTGGTGAGTCATTGACTCATCTCACCTAAACATTGCTGTAACAAAAAAAAAAAAAAAAATCTTCACTTTGAAACTTTCAAAAGAATTGAGGTTTCTAACTTGTACAGTTATACATGGACATGATTGAGTCCCTTAATTTTGCTATCTACCTATTTTGTCTATGTTATACGATAAAACTTGTTTGGAAAATTGTTTCCAATAAATAAAAAAAAAAAATTCTTAAAATTTAAGGGCTAGTTTGTTTCTATTTTTTGTTTTCAAAACATTTTTATAAAATTGCTTTTAAAAACAAGTTTTAAAACAAAAAAATCTATTTAGATAGTTGTTTTTGAAGTGATGTGGCGGCGGTAGTTGCCAATGATTGCATGGTGATGGTCAACACCAGTAATGTGGTGTCAATAATGGACGAGTGGCATGCTTAAAAAATAACAAATAGAAAAAAAAGGAAAAAAAAAAAACCTAAAAACTTGGAAAAGACCAAAGTTTCTAGGAACTTTGAAATTAAAACAAAAGTATAATCTCTCAGCCATGCTGGTTGATGGTCTCACAATTGATTTTAATCAAAATATAAGTGTTTGGTTGATGGTCTCCTAAGATTTAATTAAAAGAATTGTGTTTGGATAAAATTTAAATAAACCATAATTTTATCCTTCAAAATTTTTTTTTAGTATTCAAATACATCCTTAGAAATAGTGCAGTGTTCCCCAAAAGAAGTAAATTAGTGACGTTGGTTGACTGTTGTCCAAACACATCTTGTTGTGAGGTATGGGTAAAAACGTAGAATTGCTTATTTGACTTGATGTTAGAAAAACATATTTATAAGTTGAGATTAAACTCCTCACACATACTTACCTTATAAATCTTAAATTACATTGAAAAAAAAAACAGGTTCTACCACTAACTTAAACAGGTACTAAATTGACACCGGAGCTTCCTCTGCTAGGGGAAGTGGTGGGGTAAAAAATAAAATAAAAACCAAGGATATATGGATTATTTGATAACATATGTAAATTTCAGTTCGGTATCGTGATCTAAATTGGCATTAGTGATATTGAGGAAATGAATTGGGCTTTTAAAGTATTTTATTACTTGAAAGTTTCTTGTAATGAAAAGCCTAAATCAAATTAGAGAAACTAATTATATGCTTTTTTGTTGCAGTCCATTCAGAAATTAGGAGCTTTGTTATCCATTGATTACCCACGAGAATTTTCACAAACAAACATGTTATAAAAACAACAAAATATTTAAATAAACTCATAGTTGCTAAATTTCAAACTAGTTGTTGGTCCCAAAAGGATGATTAGGATTCCACGCTAATTGCCTATGAGACATTTTTTTTATTAATAACATTGGGATTAAATAATTAAAAATACACTTTTTAAAAATTAAGGGACTAAAATAAAACATTATATAAAGTTAAAAGATTAAATATGCACTTTTGCTTTTAATCATTTTAATAGGCTAAGGTATAAATTTGTCTCTGAAGTATTTGCAAATGATCAATGTTACCCTAGAAATTTTTTTGTTCTCAAAACGTAACAATGTTATTGTTATGAATTCATATATTGGGCCTAGTTGTTATGCGGTCCAACAAAAACACTTTATGGCAGAATCCCTCCATAATCAGTAAAAACGCTAATTGCCCCATAATCCCGGCTATAACCATGGAAAGTACAGGTAGTGGAGCAGGCACGAGAGGCTGGAGGCACATAGGGTCCAAAGACCGAAACCCTAGAGGTAATCTCTATAAACAGGAGATAAAACTCACAGGTGCGCATTCTCTATTCATCCTACTTATTATTTAGTCTCACGTACACACACACCCGGTGGCGGAGTTTTTAATCTAAAGTTTGTGGGTGCATAATTAGTGGTGGGATTCGGGGGCGAATTTTTTTTTTTTAAAGGAGGATAAAAGGCAACCCACTCCTTTGTAAAGTTTAGGACAAGAAATAGGGTTCGATCGAAAAGTATTTCCAAGGAAATCAATTTAAACAGAACAATATACTCTAATCCCATGTCATACAGATACCCAGATGTTACAAAATTAAATTCCAAAGCAACATGCAAGGAAAAATTATTATGGTTTGTTATATGTGATAGGATATTAAAAAATCAAATATAAAGAACCAAAGAACGTTGTTATCAGATAGTTACACTTTTCTAGCACATACTTTTATGGTCCAGATGTAAAGGAAAAGAATGCAAATTGCGGTAGCAGAACAAAAATCTCCAATTCCAATTCAATTTGAAGGCTAAATTACCGCACCAATTTCTCATTATCCTTTCCTCCTTCTCTTAAATTTTCAAGTGTTTGCAGCATTTTGAAAGTCTTTTGTTAAAATCTCACCTACAACTCTTTAAGCTATTCTGCACAGATAGCAAATGCAGTAACATTGATGTTTGAAAACCAAAGTCAATGGCATTATTGCATGTGTTTATAGCCTTCTCAATGTGCTTTTTCTCCACCATTGCTATGATTGATACAAAAGCCAATCCCCAAGCTAGCTCATTATCGAGCAAAAAAAAATATCAACTGCTAAGCCTCACAAATTTTTCTCTACACTGATTCACCCTCACTCTGTTCCATAAAGAAAAGCACAATGCGCTTAATGTAATACAACATGTAAAAAGAACATAAATTATGCAGAATACCAAGGAAAAAAGAGAGATGTTATAGTTAAGCAAAGAAAATAAATTATGACTGTTTAAGCTACAGCTCGTTTTGGTCCCAAAATGAAAATATAAAATCATTAAAGGACTATTCTTCTAACACCCAGCCATGGTAGTGGCTTGACGAATGACAAACATTAAAAAGCTATAATCTAAATCCCTTATGCATAGGAAGGAAAATACCACATAAACTGATGCGCTCACACAAAACAGAGAAGGAAAAAAAGAAAGCAGCAGAGGGACCTTGAGTTGGAGGAAGGTCGCCGGAGTTGGATGAAGAGACGAGGGGACGAGATCGACAAAGGTGCACAGAGGAAGAAATTTTATGTTTGCACTTTAGGTCACAACTCAGCTTTAGCCCCAATTTCGTTTTTTTACATTTATTAAAAAAAAAAAACCAAAATTTTATGTCAGCACTTGAGGTCATGGGACCCACTGTGGCTCCGCCACTGCACACACCCCACTCTTTTTTTTAACACCATATTTCACAGAAGACAACGATCCATTAATACTCTTCGATATCTTTCTCATAGATATCTAGGAGCAATCATCCTCTCTTTGATATTTGCTTAATAGACATCTTGGAGAGATTATTACCCGATCCTATATAAATCACCAATTAGCCCATCGAGGACATTTGTGTTCTTACAACAGAATAGTTACCCCATATTTAACAACTCAAATGTTTGACCTTTACTTAATCCTATATTACAGTGGCTTGTCAACGTAAAATCTTCCTTACTTTCTGTATGAGCCACGTGGCTGGGAGGTCCATGTGGCAAATGTTTTTTTTTTCTTCACTTTCTCAGTTTCTCCTTCTACCTACAGAGCATCGCCCCCCTTCTCTTTGCTAGAGCAAACAAAAACGATGGTAGAAATTCACACCACATATCCCAGATCTATATCTCTAAAAGCCTGAATCCAGGCAAATGACCTTTAAGTAAGCCCAGAATTTGAGGATTAGAGGTGGCGACAAAGGCTATCTGTGATTCATGACCCAACGACCAACGCCGTCGAAAGTGGTTCACCGACTAATATCGTAGACAATGAGAGCACCGATAGAGGTGACAGCATGGAAGCGCTCTTGGCCGGCAATGCCCCAAATTTAATCCTTGACTTCCTTGGTAAGTAGTAACCCTAATGAATTTTTTATCAGAAGAAATAAAATGATGTATTGAGAATTATGACGAGAAGTCCGGAAAAGAGAAAAGAGGATCATATCCTCATATTTTTATTTTCATATCCTTTATTAATCCTTTCTGGGCCTTGATCGAAAAGAAAAGAGAAAAGTTAAAATAATAATATGATTTTTTTATATTGATTGGATAAATATGATTTAAAATTTATGAGGCATCGTAAGAAAAACTCAACTATCTAATTCCAAAAACTTGTGAACCTGAGTTCTGAGTTTCATTGGGTTTTGTTATGTTCTCATGTTTTCTTCCCCTGTGTTTTTTCTATCAAAATTCAATGTTGATAAACTATCAATTATCAAATTTAGAATAAGGGGAGGGAGAGGAGTCCACTAGATATTTTGTGATTAGATTTTATTTTTATTTTTTAATTTATCAAATGGTTGCCACATCAACAACCCAATCAGCATAAATTAATTAAATTTAATAGTTTAACTTAACATTTGTCAACTTAAGAGAGATATTGCTAAGTTTTTAGACTTTTAGAGTGACATTGAGAACATTTTTTTTTTTTAGGGTAACATTACTCATTTGGAAATACTTCCGGGACATAAGCCTAACTTAATTTATAAGAGGGTAAATTAAAATATTTGGAAACACAAACGAACAAAAATTTTAGAAATTTTGAAATAAAAATAAAAAGTCATAATCTCTCAATGCTATTGGTGGTTGGTTTTGTAATTAATATAGGGATAATTAATCTGTAGGTCCTTATAGTTTAAGCCTATTTTCAATTAGGTCCTATAGTTTTTCCCACCTTTTTATTAGGACCTTATACTTTCACATGTGGTTTAACAAGTTATTGTACTTTTTTTATTAGGTCTTTATTATTTCATCGGATGTGTAATTAGGTCCTTGAATGTTTTTTGAATTTTAATTTATTAATTTAATTGAACGTTAAATAAATGAATAATATTTAAATATAATTTTTTTGTTTACAATAGGGACTGATCATTCAAGATCAGGAAGTACCAAAGCAAAATCTCGCCCGGCCAATACCCTCTGCATCCTCGAGGAGGAGGCGTTGTAGGTCAGTCGCTACTTCTAAGGTGTGGTGTCCCATCGCCGTCGTTGAGCATATGTAGCGGAAAATCTGCACACTGATTACCCTCCCGATAGGTATGAGTAACAGTTACTACCCACTCCTGGGCCAAAAGGCGTTGAATCTGCCTAATCAAACTCATATTCGCATTAGCGTGTCCTTCCTCCCTAAGAATTAGGCTCAATGCAACCATACAATCTATTTGGACTTCCACCTGTCTAAAACCTTTATCCCATGCCATTTGAAGTCCATCCATTAGGGCCCACAACTCCGCCTGGAGAGAGGTACAGATACCAATGTGTCGGTAACATCTAGCTATCCATCGTCCCTCATGATCACGAAGTAGACTTCCGCTCCAAAGCAAGCCTAGAATCATTCTTTCTCGCCCATCACGGTTCGCTCGAGAGATGCCATTACACGATGGTTTACGCCATTTAATAACCCTCTCTGTTTTCCTCGATTTGTCCCTCGTGCGAGCAAACCAATTCCGTTGCTTGTTTATTGAAGTCCACCAGAAACATCAACTCTCGAGCTAGCTGAACTGGTTGAAGATGAGCATTCTGAAATACAGCCTTATTACTTGCTTCCCAAAGTTTCCAGCATGTCATGCCAAAGACATTGGCCCAATATTTAAATATAATTTAATAACAAATGTTAGTTAAAAATTATATAATTATAAAAATAATTAATATAGTTAACTTGTAATTCTTAATTAATTTTAACATTTTAGAAAAAAATTATTATTATAATTCAAATTTCATAATTATAAAAATAAATAAAAAATTATAGGGGCGTAATTAAAAATTGGTTTAAACTATAATGACCTACAGATTAATTATCTTATTAAGTTAATTAAAATAAGAGCGTTTGGATAAAATTTCAAGAAAGCACGATTTTGCGCTCGAAATTTACTTAACTTGTAAACTCTACTTTCTACTGGTGCATCGGTGGCTTGAATTGCGTCAAAGAGCAATAGCTCTTCTTGTGTGTGTTCTTGCACAAATATATGCTAATGAGATTTGTCCTAAAAAAAATAAGTTATAGTTTGAGTGGCAAGGGGGGTGCGTGATGAATGAGTAGAATATGTAGTTTTTTTTTTTTTTTTTTTTTTTTGAACAATAATATGTAGAATATGTAGTTTGAGACATTTAGACTTGAAAGTTTTATATTCTTTTAAATGAGAAAAAAAAAATGCAACAAGCCCAAAATGTTGTGTCAACTGCATAATATAATTATGTTGCATGCCATGGTGGGTGTCTGTAATTCATTGATCTATGGAGAACTGTATACGTATTTGGCTTTGACAGTCAAACATTGTAAAAGTTTTCAACCGTGATGATTGCTGCTGCATATTATAATTGCATTACAATATGTGATTAGAAAAGTATAGTCTGATCATGCATTCATGGTTCATCTGTCTCAGGAAATTGTGGAGGGCGGATACTACGTTATCAATTGGTTGCAATCCATCGTTACCACCGGACGTATTCAAGGTTTTCAAAATGTACGTAATCGTTTTTCAATGATGATATTTTTGTTGTTGTACTTGAGTTGGTAATTATTTCATTCACTTCATTGGTTTATCTTATACCTTGTTTTCCAATTTGCAGTTTTTGGGTACTGCGGATCCATACTCGCAGGATGACATCGATTCGGTTCGAGACATGTTGGCTAGACATCTTCTTCAACACATATAGGTATATATAAAGTTTACTTCGCATTTTTTGGTGGATCGGGTGATCAATCTGTTTTATGTAAATCTTTTGATAGACGAATGCTTCTTGAGATTCTTCTAGAACTGTGGTGGTGACATTTATATTGCATGTCTATTAAGAAAAAAAAAGTTGCATAATTGTAGCCTAGTTAGTAGCTGTAATGGTTATACTTGGAGTGACCAAGCTGGATTCAACTTGTTTTGGACCATGATATTGGAGTACATATCTTTGGATTTTCATTGTTGCTGCATCTAATTTCACATTAAGGTTATGTATGATTTTGTTGAAGAAAATGATTTGGTGTCTTGGTGGTTAGAAGTTGCGAGTATATGGGAATTTAATTAGGTTCCAAATTTTAGTGTCAGAATGTTTTTCATTTATTGAGGCCTCAAGTAGTGAGCATAATTAGTATGGTTATAAGATGGCTTAAATATCTGTAATTTAGTTTATCTTCAAGTGGAAAAGGACATATGATCAATGATGTATCTGCCTTTTCTGTTAGAAACGGCTATCACCCAAGAGGGGGGTGAATTGGGTGTCTGATAAAACTTTCAAAAACTTTGAAAATCTTTTCGCAACTTACTGAAATTAGTTCGAATGACAGAATTAGTTTATAAAGCAATAGTCAATCATTCAAACATATATCTTTGGAAATGTAAGAGTTTAGGGAAGAGAATATGCAAACCGTGATTTATCTTGGTTCGGCCCTTCCTTGACCTACATCCGGTCCCAAGCTCCACTTGAGATTTTCAATCCGCTATCTCCTTGTTTAACCGGGCACAAGAGAAAAGCCTTTACACCCTCACAAGTTTAGTTGGACACTTGTGCTGCCTTTACAATCTCTTACCGAGATACTCCCCTTACACCTTTGTAAGGATACAATTACACACTCACGTAAACGAAGGATGATCCTCTCACTCTTGGACTCACTCCCCCTTACAAGTTGTAACTATACACCCACTCTCAAAGGTTCCACAATCTTGAGATTTGATCACTAAACATATAATCAAATAAGTGTTTGGACTCTCTCACAGAGTAGATGAATAATAATCATTGAAGTACATAATCGATCATCTCACTCTATATTGTAAACTATATAAATATTGAGAAACAGAGTGTATGAACTATCGACAGTGAAGTAGTAAAATCATTTCGTTGGCTTTGTCGATTCATTCATCTATTGTCGTCACCCCTTCTGGTTTGAAGACTTTGCAATTTATATGTTATTATGTTTCGACCGTTGCGAGCATTCGATCGTTGGAGATCAGTTGGAAGTAGCCGTTGAAGCTTTTGTTGTTTTTTGCCCGTTGAGCTCTAATCCAACTTTAATCATAAAATGGTTAACTTCGTTAATGCTCCGTCTTGAATGTTGTATTTATGGTCGTAGGAGAAGCTTGAAGATTAATCGTTGTGACTCATGAATATAGCCGTTAGACATATGAAGTTTCGTTTCGGCTAAGCATTTAATGCTTCTCTGACACACAAATTGTTTTATGCCAATTTGTTGTTAATCTATAATAAAATCATCTGAAACTCATTAGCAAACTGATTAAAAGCAATTAAGAATAGTAATGAGTAATGATATGTAGAAATGAAATCACACACGATGATTTAAGATTTATGAAGACGGTGATTCTGAAAACATGATGATCATGCTCGAGCATGAATAAGTAGTGTGATCGGTCATGCTATGAGAAAGTGTATTTTCAAGGAACGAGATCACCCAGTGCTCGAGCATGAAACCAAGCTTGCTCGGGCAAGCTTCTTCTGAAACTTAATCATCATCGTCGTTGCTCGGGCAAGTTGCAAGGGTATGCTCGGGCAAGAGTCAGACTGAGGCAAGGAAGACTTGTTTTATCGTCTCTGCTCGAGCAAGCCTTTTCTCTTGCTCGAGCATGGTGCTCGAGTATGATAATTTTTATGCTTGGGCAAGCTTTTCCTTATGCAGTGAAAAATGCTTCTACACGTTGTTGCTCGAGCAGGTAGAGGTTCATGCTTGAGCAAGTATTTCGCTGATGCTCGAGCAAGAGACAAAGTCTGCTCGGGCAAGCTATTCTGAAGATTGATCTCTTTTGTCAATGCTTGGGTAAGGTATAGGTGTATGCTCAGGCAAGCTTCTTTGAAGACTTTCGGAATTGAGTCTTATCGACGTTGCTCGAGCAAGCCAAATCCCATGCTCGAGCAAGCTCATTACCAATGCTTGAGCAAGCTCCAATTTCATGCTCGGGCAAGCCTTTTCTCTTGCTCGGGCATTGTGCTCGAGCATGCTCAATTCCCTGCTCGGGCAAGCCTCTTTAACTTGCAAATTCCATGTTTAGCTCGATGATGATGCTTGGGCATTCATGGTCAATTTACTTATGTTCATAGAGCTCTTTTAGTCTTCTTTCCAATACAAGAAGAATCAGCTCTAAACTCGTTCTATTTCGTCCAATATCATTAGATCAATGAATGTTGTTCTTAACCAGCGTTTTTTGTAACATTCTGAACAGACTGTCGAATTTTGAAGGTCATATCTCCTAGTTTGAACTCTATTTTGGTTGGTTCAAGTCTTGATAGAAATCCTTTTGAGTCTACCTTCATATGCCATAGATTTCAACTCAATTGGATTTGTCGTTTGTGAGATATGCTCAAAATACCAAAGCTTGTTCTGGATTGTGACGTTGATTTCAGTTCCAACTTGTACAATTCATATCTCCTTGATATGAACTCTTTTGTACTTGAATTTTATATCAAAATGACGCATTGGGAGTCTAGTTTCATATGCCATTAGTTTCACGTCAATCCGATTCCTTGTTTGGGAGATATCGTCGAATTACCAGAGGTCGCTAGCTAAAACGCGAAACAGAGCTAAGCGAGTCTTTGAAAAATCGACCTTGCTCGAGCAAGCATTGTTTTTGCTCGAGCAAAGAGCGGGATTTGAGCAAAAATGCACCATGCTCGAGCATGAATTCTTTTGTGCTCGAGCAAGACACTGTGCAGGCAGAAAAACATCCTGAAATTACATAAATGCCCTCCAACAAATCAGTATTCATCCGGGAGCTTGAACTTGCTTGTTTTAACTCCGAATTGAGTCGTTCCAACTTCTATTTGATCACAGAGACTTGAATATTGATATTCTCATGATATTTAACAAGTTCTTCTTTCTTCAAACTCCATTCTTGATCATTCTCTATAATTTAATTTGGACTAACCTATAATAAACAAAGTAGTTAGTCAATGTATATGATATAAACTTTTTGCTCTAGATAATGGCATCAATATAAGACATTATCAAAACTAAGCATAACTAACATTTTCAAATGTCATTGTTTTTAAACTACATATCTTGTTCTTGTACTAGTCTTCATATGACGTATCTTGGTTTTTGCTGTGGCAAGATTATGTTATTGTGTTATTGAAGAATGGCAGGCACAAAGAGCAAGCAAAGAATGAATTGAATGTTTTCCTGGTAGGATATATTATGTTATTGTGTTGGTGATTCTTTACTATTGTTGTTAGTTTGTATCTGTTTTGTGTTATTGTGGGTATTTGTTTGCTACTTTTGTTAGTTTGTGTCTTTGCAAGTTTGCCTGTGTATATTACTGATTCATGTATATATATAGCGTTTGTCTATTCTTCTTTTTCGGGAAAAATTAAAATATGTAGCATATTTTTTTTAAAAAAAAAAAAACTCAACAAAGGCGTCCTGATTATATAATCAGGATGCCTTTGTTCAATTTTAGCCTTAATGTAAATTCAGGTCGCCTTATTAAGGCATCCTCATCTTATATCAGGTCGCCTTAATAAAGCGACCTGATATAAATTCAGTCGCCTTATTAAGACGACACGATTTAATTCAGTCGCCAAAATCCACAATTTCAACTACCCCCTCCGAGACGTCCCTCGATAAATGGACGTTAATTGGGTCTTATTTAGGTCATTTTTTAGCTTTTTTGTAGTAGTGCTTGTTGGTATAGGTTTGAGTGTATGTTTACTTTTGTCATCTCTCCCTCCTTTGCTTCTCCTCCCACCCCTCCTCCAGGCATGGAATTTCTTCTTCAGTTGTATATAATTCCAGAAAATGTCTGATATACATCCCGCTCTTGAATTGCATATTTGAATGCCAACATGAAACTGGAGTCGGAACTTATTCTGTAATTGGTTTTGATTGGGCTTCTGGCTTTTCACTGATCTTATATGTGCCAATAGAACTACTATAACTCAAATTTTTGTTTGTTTTTGCAGTGCCCATTCATCCTTTGATATCTGACTTTTGCTTTTCCTTCCAACATTGATATTTCTTCTATGTTCTCTTGAGCTTCTCGTACTTGATGTTTAAAACTTCACTAGTTACAAAAATTTCTGCTCCATTATATCGTTCAACACCAAGTAGTTTTAAATTTCAGGGAAAATCTTTATTTTCCTTTCGAGTCCAGATTCCATAAGTTATAGTATTAAATTGTGTATTCTTATGTATTGCATTTATCTTATCAAGCTAAACCTAAAGCAGCTCTTTGGAGAAATACTCCTCTTCCAAATTTTGAGAAGATGATTATACTTTACGGAGTAGACAGAGCTAATGGAGATGAGGGAAACAATGCTGGAATGGAGGAAGAGGCATTGATCAACAACAGAGGTCACTGAAATTGTGAATGATATTAATAACTTAATTTCACAAAGTGGCTGCTCATAAACAATGTTGATATGTTTGTTAAGGTTGATGGTCAAGGTAACTCACCCGGACAAGGAGCATCACCCGAAGAAGTTCATTCACCCCATCCTAATAGAGTTTGCAATAAGAAATTAAAGAGGGCACCTAGAGAGCATGAAAATAATTTTAAGGAATGGAAAGGGATAATGTCTGCAATGGTTGCATCACTTCATAGAGGAAATGAAGCAATTATACAAGGAAATTTGGTTCTACTAAGAGCTTGCAACGACAAGAGGGAAATGCCCCAATTGTCTGGTAAAGAACTTTGAAATATGCTTGAAGAATGTGGTTATGATGTTGGAAAAATATATGCCAGATATTTATTGCTTTCTTATGAATGATGATGTAAAGCTTAGGACTGTAGTTCAATCGATCTCCACCCTCAATCAGCAAGTGATAATGACAATGTTTTATGGTTCTCAATAGATGGTCTCTTGACTATTTATTATAAGGACTTTTGAATATTTTGGTAAATGCTAAAAAAAAATGGCTTTTGAGTATAATTGATACTCCCTCCGGTCCTAATTATAAGAACTATTTAGTAGAATTTGGAGAATTAAGGAGATAAGTTAAATTAGTTAATTATAATTATTTTTTGAAAATATCCCTGCTTAAAATTGAAAAATTACATCAAGACAATATAAGCGAGGATGATACAATCGAAGTAAGCTTGTGAAATAACCAACCAATGCCCCTATTACGTACACTATTACGGCAATATAATTAGTTAATACCCTAGATATTTTTCTATCAAGAGAATATCTATTTAATTGGGCATAATACAAATGCAAGTTTATTTTTTTGTGGTTGGAAAAAGGATAATGAAATTAATGTTTTATTAGGTTATTTTAGGGAAAAAAATTAATCACTTTGGATGGATAGTTACAAAAAAATATTTTTAAAGGAATATTAAAATTATTTTATTCAAAAGTAAAAAATAAAGTAGAATTTCTCACTTGATAGAATATAAGCGTGTTGTTAAATTAATTATTGTAGAGGAAGTATTAGTAAAGGTGGTATGGGAAAAATATGACAAAAATTGCTCAAAATTATTTTATAAAAAAAAACAATATAATTGAGGTGTATATGACATTAATGAGTTGCAAACATTATTTACTTTATAGAATATATGTGTATTATTAAATTATTATTGTCTTTAATTATTATTGAGAAAATATCAATAGGGGTATTTTAGGAAAAAATTTGACAAAAGTTAAAATTTGGTCTTATAATTATAAGCAAAACCAACTTTAAAATGTGTTCATATAATTAAGACTGGAGGGAGCAACTTTTTATATGCTTTGTCATATGCTCTACATATGGTATTTGAGCGTTTATTGATGATGACTTGTTAGTAAGAACACTATCTGTTTAGGTACAAAATATTACCATCACTTTGTCCCCAACAAAAAATGTCCGACTGCTATATCTACCTATGGTATCTTTGATCAAAAAAATATCTACATTCGGTATTTGAGCTTCTTCTTCTTTTCCTTTTTTTGCTTTAGACGGGCTGTGAAAGATAGCCTTGCTGATTCCAATGGACCAAGCTCGGAAATCTAGATTGAATCAAAAATTCTTACAGGTTTGTGTTTACTCTTCTATCATCATCAGAACAAATTGGCTTGTTTTTTTCCCATGATGGATAAACCAAGAGTTAAAGTCTATGAACAAAATGAATATGAACCGCGTACATAGAGATGGAACTTTAATTTAAATGTCCACAATGTCCAGAATTTAGCAAAAAAAAAAAAAAAAGAACAATTTTGCTAATGCCATCCAAAATAATAATAAATCAATCGGCAACGTTAAGCCTTTTGGTTCAAACATAAAATTTGTTAATTTGATTTTTGAAAATATATTATATCAATAAGTGATAAAAAATATATTATTTTATAAGTTTTTATGTACATATTAACAATATGTTGAGGTGGGAGTGAATTTTCATAAATTATGCAATTTCAATTAATGCGTAAACTAATTTAAATAATTTATATAAGTAAAAAAATATAAACGGGTAAACTGATAAATTAGTTATCATCTCCCCTCTCATCCCCTCTTGCACCAAACAAATGATGATTAAACATCCCTCTCCTTTATTTCTCTCTAACCAAACTAAATAAAGTAACCCGGCCCCTATCATTTCCTTCTTTCTTCTCCCCTCAAATCAAACAGGCCTTTATAGATAGGATTGAGACATGTTTTAATCACAAGCTCTACAAGTTTCAAAAGCATGCACATACACGTATATGTGTGTATAAAATTAAATAAGGCATGAAATGTGTGTGAGTCAAGTAATAAAGCATGAAATGTGTGAGTCAAGTTGAGAATACAGACATAAATTTAGGTTCATTTACAAATACCAGGGAATAAATTATTTGAAGTTATAATTTTTTAAAAAAAAAACTGAAATATATGCATGTTAAAATTGATTATGAATTCAAAATTATGATTATCTTATACGCTTAATTATAGAATAAAAATCCTGGTTGTCTCATAATTGCTATTGCCTACTTTTCAATTATACTTTCCTCAAAACTACCCAAACACCCTATTCTTAAATCAAATTTATAAATTAATTTTATAAACTTTGTTTTACACGTTAACCGAAATGCGCCTGAGGCATACGGGTGTTACATATGTAAAACATGATTGATGGTCTCAGTTGATTTTAATCAGAATGTGTCTTTGGTCGTTGTTGTCTTATAATTGATTTTAATCAAAGCAACTCGTTTACCATTCTCTATTTATGCTTCCTTTCATTGCAATTATAATAAGTTACCATATATGAAGGTGAAGAAGAAGGTCAATGCCTTCACTAATGATAGTACTAGAAAATTGCTTTATGTGAAGAATATTATGTTTTAAGTTATCAATTTTGCAATATTGAGTTGCATTATTTAAATATTGGATGTTAAAAATTTAATATTTAGTGTTATGGGAATCTCATTTGAATAAGCTTTAATCAATTAGATTATATATTAAAAAGTCAGTTTCTGCCCTTCAAAAAATTCAAATCTGACAAAAAATAGGAAGTCAGATATTGTTCCAGCTTCAAGTTCACTTTTAATGCTGAATATTTCAAAGTAGAGGTGAG
This sequence comes from Acacia melanoxylon, assembly GCA_019022615.1. Classification (NCBI taxonomy): domain Eukaryota; kingdom Viridiplantae; phylum Streptophyta; class Magnoliopsida; order Fabales; family Fabaceae; genus Acacia; species Acacia melanoxylon. Next base: position 2,564,829 of record JAFJYJ010000002.1, read on the forward strand.
GTAAAATCATACTTTTATTTTCGCCAAAATTACGTACTAACTATTCCTATGAGCCCAATTATCTCACAATCTGTTGTCGCCTAACAAAACAGACACAGCCACCTGTGCGCATGATCAATCAACACGAGCTTCCTCATAAGGCTCATCAAAAGGTCACATAAACCATAACAACATACCCAGTATACACGTATCTCCCATATCACACTAAGAAAAACTTCTGGGCAAAAATTTAAGAGTTTTTTACAACCTCTAGAGCAAAAATGAACTTTAACCCTTAAATAAGAAAATATTAAAGATTATTGACCATAGTTTCCACAATATTGCTTCAACTTAACGTGCTAGTTATGAGTCTTTCAAACGATCGTTTTTGGTAAAAAAAAATTCTGCCCCTACTCTTGTTTTTCTGAATCACATGGATTTTTTGTTGTTGTTGTTGTATATATTCACTGGCAAAATTGTTTAGTTACATTCGTGAACAAGTAAGGAACTCTCATATCAAAATCAGTAATTGGTGGGGATGTAGAGAAGAGAAGAGAAACTCTTGTTCTAATGAATTGCCTTTGAAGCTGCTCAATGCCTCCCTCTAAATTTTCCATGTGATTCAGAAAATCCTCAACTAACCACTTTAAGGTTTGTGAGTGTTATGACCCTCCTCTAAACAAGGATATAATAGGACTAAACAACATAAATAAATAACAACAGGGTGAGAAAACACTTTGAGACGTATAATACTACTAGAAGGAAAACATATTACATTCAGGAATGAAACACTAATCGGTTACATATACACACATCAGGAAAATCGATAGCAGCTACAAATTACTACACTAGGGATAACGAGGAACAAAAGATACAATACGCAACACACAGACACTAGAAATTCTTGGTACACAAATCTCATGGCATGTAACATGTGAATGTTGCAAGTGATCTATACCCAAATCAAGTACAGCACAAAGAAAATAAATGAAAGAAGAATAAATAATAAATAAATAAAAAGTTACCGTGGGAGACTTTATCTGAGATGAAAACTTAGGACCTATGTACCTTGTGAAAGTTTCACTATTTGCATTTTAACTTTTTGCCAAAAAAGGGAAACAGCGGCAACAAAAGAGGTATGATTGTTTGCTTTTAGCTATGACGTTTTAAGTAAGTCAACTGAAATAAGTCAGAAATATTAATACTGTCTCATAAACAGGAACACTATAGCTAAGAATTTCTTTTCTTCCCCCTTCACGCTTGCAATAATCTTATCCGTATTCTATTTATACTACACCATGCAAGGGTGAAATTTCATGGCTTTCTTTGTTTAATGTACAAATTAAATTGCCCCCTGCCTCCACGTGTTGCCAAATAATTTTTAGCATTATTTTTAGGCGTGTTTTGCAAAACTCTGTGAAGTTGATCCATTAGTTGCCCATTGACTTATAAACAAAGCCAACAGACTGCACATTGTACGACGCAGTTATAGCATACTACAATATTTGAACCAATTACTCTTGCATGTGATGACCATAAAATTTTATGTGGATGCTTTGATTCCATTTGATTTGAAATCAGTGATTGAAATTCCATATGTTTCGGGAAGAACTAGATAGTATCTTTACAGGTTGACCAAGAAAATTAACCAGTGGTCATTATGTTTTTCCTTAAAGGAAACAAAAATGGAGAATTAATATTTGCAAGGTTGGAAAGAAAAAATATGATAAAAAATCAATAAAGTAATCACATTCATGTACAAGTATGTATGAGACACTCATGGGGGAAAATTGAATTTGAGTGTCCAAAGTTATCCTAAATATTCTGTGTAACTAATTGTTGAAGATGTTGAGAAGGGAAACTCTGTTTTTGATAAGTTTCCTTGAAAGGCATTCAACTCCTATTTCTAGATCTTCAATGCACATCAAATTTTCCAAATCTCCTTAAACACTGTTTGTGGATGAATGCTTTTTTTTTTTACTGATGAGAGACTTCAAAGCTGAATCCACCTTCTCAAATTCATTTGTGAGTGTTTCATGCGAGTCACAAACTACTTTTTTTGACTGCATCAACTTGGAGCCTTAGGTTGAGATTGATTGGGATTTCCGCAAAATTTTGAGAATCATTTTCAAAAATATTTTCAGAATTTTCAATAGAGGCAGGAGTAGTTTTTGAAAAGAATTGATTTTTGTAAATAGATTCCTCATCATCATCCAAAGAATCGTCAGATTTAGATTCACAGAACACAACATGAATTGACTCTTCTACTAAATGAGTACGCTTATTGAAAATCCTATATGCCTTACTCCTATTAGAGTAACCAAGAAATATATCTTCGTCAGATTTGGGATCAAACTTACTCAAATTGTCCTTAACATTATTATGGACGAAGCATTTGCAACCAAAGATGTGCAGGTGTGCCAGGTTTGGTTTCCTTCCTTTGTAAAGCTCATATGGAGTTTTGTTGAGCTTCTTTCGGAGATAGGCTTGGTTTGAAATATAGCTGGCCATGCTCATTGCATCTGCCCAAAAGACTTGAGATGTCTTATTCTCGTTCAGCATTGCACAAGCTATTTCGGTGAGTATTCGGTTCTTTCTTTCAACTACACCATTCTGTTGTGGTGTCCTTGGAGCCGAGAAATTGTTATCAATGCCGTAAGCATCACAGAATTCTCCAAAGGCTTGATTCTCAAACTCACCTCCATGATTGGTTAGAATAGCTGAAATGCAAACACCTTTCTCGTTTTGCACCTTCTTAGCAAACATAGCAAACAGATCAAATGTTTCATCTTTTGAAGATAAAAAGATAGTCCATGTAAATCGAGAGAAATCGTCAACAATGACTAGAGTATACAAATTGCCACCAAGACTCTTAACTCTTGCCGGTCCAACTAAATCCATATGAAGTAGTTGAAGAGGTCGATTGGTCGAGATTTCAAACTTATTTTTAAAGAAAGATTTAGTTTGTTTACCTCTTTGACATGAATCAAAGATCATATCATTTTTAAATCGAAGTTTTGGTAAACCAATAACTAAATCTTTTCTTAACAACTTATCCAGTTGAAACATGTTCACATAAGCCAGACGCTTATGCCACAACCAACTTTCATCTAAGTTGCTAACAAAACATTTTTCATAGTTAACTTTAGGTAAATCTAAGGTATAACAATTGCCTTCTCTAGGAGCTTTGAATAATACTTTAAGATTACCTTTATCAATTGGGAGATCACCTTTGTTGACAGTGAGACATTCTTCAGAATCAAAGATGATCCAATTGTTCTTATCAGCACTTTGACTTACACTCAGGAAGTTGTGACAGAGACCTTCCACAAGATATACATATTTGATCTGAGGTCCCTCCTTTGCACCAATCTCGCCAATTCCATCGATCTTCCCAGATTGGTTACCTCCAAAAGTCACTTTACCACCATATTTTGTTCTCATTGCAGTAAATTTGGTTTGATTCCCCGTCATATGTCTAGAGCACCCACTGTCAATGTACCACTTGTTGGTTCTTGATGCTCTCATACAAACCTACAAATCAGAAAAGATTAAGTTTTAGGTACCTATTTTTTCTTGGGTCCTTTGGGGTTAGTTCAGACCTTAGGAACATAGGTTCCCTTAGGTATCCACTAATAGTTGCCAACATGTTTATCTCTTCTATCTTTCTTATGAAAATAATATGAGGTACTGTGTCCCTTTCGGTTACAGTAATTACAATGAGCAAATAGATTTGAAGTGTGAACTGATTTCTGAAAATAGTTCAAATAAGATTTTCCACCAGTCTTCTTTTTGCCTTTCTTTTTGTCAAAAACAGGATTGTATCCTATGCCTGATCGATAATTTGTAAACCTTTGAGCTTTCAAAATAACATTGAGCATTTCACCACCTTTAGTGAATTCCTCAAGTGTTTTCGTAAGGTAGGAGTTTTTCTTTTCAAGATCTGGGCACTTTTTGCAAATTGAATTTTCACAAGATGGAGGATAATCTTTCTTTTCAAGTAATTTGATTTTCCTCTTAGAAGAAAAAAAATTATTTTGCAAGCTTTTCAAATTCAGAATGTAGCTCATTATACTTAGAAAGTACTTCATCATAAGAGGGTTCAGAATCATATACCTCTTCGTCGTTTTCTTGTTGCTCTACTTCTGCAACTAGGCAAACATTAGCAACTTCTTCTTCTTCCTTATTCTCTTCTTCGTCTAAGGAGTTGTCTCCCCATATGGAAAACACATAGGCTTTCTTTTTTAAATGATTGAATTTCTTCTTATTCTTCTCCTTTTCTTTGTCTTTCAGCTGAGGACATTCTTATTTGTAATGTCCGACTTTTCACACTCGTAACAGATGACTTGATCTTTATCCTTGAATTCACGTTTGTTACTTGAGCCTCCTTTCTGGAATCTATTTCTGAAGCCTTGGTCCTTCTTATAAAACTTCTTGAATCTTCGCACGAACAAGCTCATTTCGTCTTCGTCATCATCATCTTCTTCGTCTTTGGGTTCCTTCTCTTTCACAGCATTGAGAGCTATACCTTTGCTTTTATTGGTATTGATTTCATCCAAGCCCTTCTTGAATTTGAGTTTGCTTTCATATTCAGATAGGCTTGCGAATAGAGCAGCAACTGAAGTCATTGATTTGCCACGGGCCTTTTCGATTGATGTGACCTGGGCTTCCCAATCTTTAGTCAAGATATTGAGAATTTTTTTAACTTGAGGACCTTGCTCATATATTTTACTCAGAGTAGCTAGTTGGTTGATCAAATGAGTATAACAAAGTTGAAATTTAGAAATGGACTCTCCAATCTTCATTCGAAGAAGATCATATTCGGTCGTTAGAGTATTGATACGATTCTGTTAGCTCCTAATGTTTTTTATGATAACAAGAATCCAAGTTTTGAAAGATGTGTTAAATGTGATCTTATATGTGTTCAAGCAATTCTCGAGAATAGCTCCAAGATTCTCAAGAATGCCCGTTTAACAGTCACCGCAAAGCTTTCTCTGATCAAGCAATTCTCGAGAATGGTTATTGGATTCTCGAGAATGGTTCTCGAGAATGCACCAGCAACCCTCGAGAATGATCAGGTCTGAATCAGAATTAGAAGAAAGTTACACTGTGTCTCTCGAGTGATTCTCGAGAATTGATAATCAATTTTCGAGAATTGTTCTCGAGAATCAGCAAATGGTTCTCGAGAATGGTCGACAGCTTCTTTTGATGCATTCTGTTTCTCGAGTGATTCTCGAGAATCAGAAAGGATTCTCGAGAATGAACGTCTGCTTGCGTTCTGAGTTATCTGTGTCTCGAGTGATTCTCGAGAATTGGGAACCAATTCTCGAGAATGGTTAATGATCGAAGGTCATGCATCTGCAGATTAATACCATGAGTGATTCTCGAGTATGATCATATTAATTCTCGAGAATGTCCAACACGGTATGGTTTATCAGCAAGCATGAATCATCTATAACCTCATTCAATTGATCTAGTTAATTGATTATATCTTCCAATACATCATTTAAAATTAACTGTGATATCATTAAACATCTTCCTGAATACTTTTCAGCTACATAATCAAGTTTCGAGTTTGGACGAAGAACTTCGAGAATGCCCAGGCGTCCTTCATATATATAGCATTCTGTTCCTTGATTTCCCGAGAATCTTAATCATAATTCTCGAGTACCAGCGAGACTCAACTTGTGCATTAACTCTCTTGGTCAACTATTCTCGAGAATGATATGAATAATTCTCGAGAATGACTACTGTCATTGAACATGACTACTGTCATTGAACATCTCGCTGACGTGATCTACAAATATTTGATTATAAGTGCGTTGTTTATCATTACTGATTTATATCTCTTCTAACCATGTTTAATCAGTTTGCTAGTACTTTTCAGGGATGATCAAAGTGTTTTTAATCTTCAAAATCCCATAAAGCAATTTTGTGTCAGAAGCATTTAATGCGAACCAGAGACGAAGCACGAAAATAGAATATGGATATCTGAGCCTCTGCAAAGTAATTCAAATATTTCCAATCAATATTCTACTCAAGTCTCAACGGACAAATCGAACAAAGAATATCAACAGAGCATATTCACTAACCTCGGAATACTACGAAGAAACAGAGCAAAGAACATATTTATGACTCTCAACGGCTCTCTTCCAACAGCATTAATGGCGAACTCTATAAATACCAGAAGTATTCAATTTCACCAACTACCGAAACGCTGAGCAATTAATTCGAGTTAATACTATTTCCTGTTTCAACTGTTTCATCCATTTTCTCTTCAGTGTTTAATACATTATCTGCTCGTGAGGAGTTTATAAACATTTATTTCATTATTATTTGAATCTTAAGGTTAAGGAACCTTAAGAGAGGGTGTATCAATTACAACTTGTAAGGGGGAGTAGAGTCTGTAAGTGAGAGGATCATCCTTCGTTTACAGAGTGTGTAATTGTTCTTGAAAGATAGTGGAATCCCAGGTGTTCTGGGGACTGGACGTAGGTCAGAGATTTTGGACCGAACCAGTATAAACCGTCCTGTGTCTATTTCACTTCTCTGCTTCATTTCTCTGTTTCTGTTTTTTACTTGTCTTCTGTGGGTTTGCAAAAGAATTTTGAGATCACCTATTCACCCCCCCTCTAGGTGATATTCTACCTTCAGATTCTCATTTATGCCAGAGGTTCCTTCATAAGCTATCTCCAATGTTTTCCACATTTCTTTCACAGTTGACAAATTGCATATTTGAAAGTACTCTTGTTGACTAAAAGCACTTTGTAACATCAAAACAGCTATGCTGTTAAGTATTATCTGTCATTCTCATCAAATTCTTCTTCTAACTTAGGAACAGCGATTCCGCCTTCAATCCTTGTAGGAACGTAATCTCCAATCTCTATTACTTGCCAGAGACCATACTCAGTTGCTAGCACAAACACTTTGAATTTTGCTTTCCAAAATGAATAGTGCTCGCCATTGGATCCAGGTGGTCGATTGATTGAGGCACCGTTAGACAATATTCCTTCCATAATCTATCTCGGGATGTTAAGCCCAACAGAGAAACCTGACTCTGATACCAAATGAAGATGAAATATCACCTAGAGGGGGGTGAATAGGTGATTATAAAAAATGTTTCACTAAAGCTTAAGAGCATAAAATAGAGACAGAGAGAAGAGCAATGAACACAAGAGATTATACTAGTTCGGTCCAACTCTTTGACCCATGTTCAGTCCCCAAAAACACTCTAGGAGTTCCACTATCTTTCAAACACAAATACAATTTCACACTTTGTACTCGAGATGATCCTTTCACACTAGGACCCACTCCCCTTACAAGTTGTAATCGTACACCCACACTTAAGGTTCCACAACCTTAAAATTTAACAACTAAACAAATAATCAAGTAGTGTTTAACTCCTCATTGAGTAAATAAATGATAAGCATTGAAGTACACATAAATATTCGAAGATATTAAGCGAAGTTAATGAAACAGTATATTGCAATAATTTTGAATTGAATGCATAGCGTTTCGGGTAGTTGGCGAATTCAATGCTTCTGGTATTTATAGATGTTGCAATTAATGATTGTTGGTGAAGCTTAAATACTAACCGTTGTGACTCTTGAATATAGCCGTTAGACAGATGAAGCTTGGTTAACACTTTCACCGTTAATGATCTAGGTAAGATTGTACTGTCACAACAGCCTTTCATTCCTTCTATTTTGCCCGTTGTGAAATAGCATTTATTGCGAGATAGGAATAGCAGGAATGTCTTTCGAATGTTTAGAGGAATGGTTGTTGAGATTGTGTCTCAATATGGTAACTTTATTTAGTGCGTTCTGACACAAACTGCTTTACAACAATTTGTTGTTAATCTGAGGTTTAATCATCTGAAACTCATTTAGCAAATTGATTAAAAGCAATTAGAAATAGTAATGAGTGATGATTTGAAGAAATGAAATCATAATTAGTTGATTTAGATTTCCAGAGACGGTGATTTGAAAAACAGAGTAGTTTTGACTCGAGTTAAAAAGAACACGCCTAGAGGCATATTGACTGGAGGCTTTTTAATTGACTCGAGGTAAGAATAAACTGGTTGAAAAACATGTTGAAAAGATTTTGCCTTGAGTCAAAACAAGATGCCTAGAGTCACGGTGCCTAGAGGCATGTAGGACTTGACTAGAGGTGTGAAAAAGTAAGCACAGATGGAGGTTAAAAGAGTTTTAACTGGAGTCATGAAACCGATGCCTGGAGGCATATTACTTGGAGGTAATTAGAGACTAACTCAAGGCATGTTGGCTGAGATGATATTTTTGAAACAGAGAGCCATATGCCTGGAGTTAAAAGAGATGCCTAGAGTCACGATGCCTTGAGGCAAAAATAAACTGACTCAAGGCACATTCTCTGAGAAGAAAGATTTGAAACATTTAAGTGAGGTGACTCGAGGTAAAATCGATTTGACTAGAGGCAACTTGTCTCAAAGCTTATTGACTTCAAGTCAAAACATATTTGCCTCGAGGTAGCGAAAAGAAAATATTTGAAATTGAAGCATATAACTCGAGGCACATATTATTTGACTAGAGGCAAATTGAAACTTCAAAATTTTATCGAAAATCAAGGATAAATTACATTATAATTGTTATCATCAAAACATTTTTTTTTTTTTAAAAAAAAAAAAAACATGAGAACTAACAATTATGTCCATACCTTCTGTTCTTGAGAGATCCTTATTGACTGTTTCTGGTTCTTCATTAGCTTCATAGATGTGTCTTCTACTATTTCTTAGACAGTCGTTTCTTTTGCACAACCAGTGCCTTCTCTTCTTGCTCAGCCTCAGCCTTCCTATCATCCTATGGTCACATGCTCCAAGATAGGTATCTTTAAACTCAAGCATCCATTTGTAAGAGTAGTTACCTTTGATTCCTCTCAAGTACCGAGAACAGTTACAGTAGAACTCTCCATTCTTTCTTGGAGGACAACCATGTTAATTGAAATACAATGCTCTTATTTGAAACAACACTTGGGTTCTTGTGCTTCCTGCTGCCACTCAACATGTTGTTGGTAATAAATGGGTGTTTAAGAATAAATATAATCTTGATGGCTCTCATCGTCTCATTGCTAAAGGTTATCTTCAAGAACTAGTCATTGATTTTGGTGATGCCTTTAGGGCTAGTTTGGTTTGAGGGAGGGGGAGGGAGGGAGAGGGGGATGGGGAGATCTTTTACCCCTTCTTTACCAAAAAGCCCATAGAAACTTTTCAATATTCTAAAAATATACTCTCAACAAAAAAGAATATTCCCTTCATTAATGGCAATTTGGTCAATTCCCTACTTTCCACCCCCTTCCCTCCCACTCCCTCCCCTCAAACCAAACACACCCTAGTCTAGTTGCTAAGATGACTACTGTAAGAATTATTCTTACTCTTGCTTCCTGTTTTAAGTGGGAAGTCTGACAGCAGGTAGATACCAATGATGCTTTCTTTAATGGTTTTCTCATTGAAACTATGTTTATGAAGCAACTAGAGGGTTTCCTTGATATACGATATCCTCATTATGTCTGTAAATTGACCAAGGCTTTGTATGGTCTTAAACAAGCACCTCGAGCCTTGTATGATCACCTTCGCTCTACTCTTTTATCATGGAAGTTTTACCATTGCAAATCTAATTCGTCCTTGTTCTTTTATCAAGATAGCACTCAGATTTTGCTTGTTTTGGTATATGTTGATGACATTTTTGTCAGTGGCAGTTTTGAGCATTACTTAGTTTACCTCAAAGTTAAATGCTCTGTTTGCTTTAAAAGATCTCGGTGATGTTCATTATTTTCTTTGGCTTTGAGATTTCTCAAGAATATCGTGGCTTTCTAATTTCTCAGTCCAAGTATGTTACTGATCTTCTCTTTAAATATGGAATGTTGCATTGCTCTCCATGTCTTACACCTATGGTTACAGGACGAGCTTTTGGCACTTAATGACAGTGCACCTCTTGACAATCCTCAACAATACCGTAGCTTTGTTGGTGCTCTACAATATCTTGTCAACTCCAAACCTGATATCAACTTGTGTTAGCAAATTAAGTCAGTTTCTTGGCTTTCCTACTGTTCTTCATTAGTTGGTTGTTAAATGGTTACTTCACTATCTCAAGGGTACACTTTCCTACAGTGTATTGCTCAAACCATCTCTTCCTTTGCAACTCTTTGCTTACTCTGATGCTGATTGGGCTTCTTGCTCTGATGACCACTGCTCCACTAGTGGTTACTTTGTTTTCCTTGGTGATTCCCTTATATCTTAGTCTTCCAAGAAGCAATCTATTGTCTCTTGCTCCTATGCTGAATCTGAATATAGAGGTTTGTCTAACACTGCTGCTGAACTCTCTTGGGTGTGTTTTCTTCTTCATGAGATCTATTTCTCTCTTCCATCTGCTTCGGTCATAAGGTGTGACAATATCAGTGTCGCTGCTCTTACCTCTAATCCAGTTTTACATGCTCGCACCAAGCATATTGAAATTGATGCCCATTTTGTTCGTGATCAAGTTCTTTCTCCACAACTTCGGATTCAATATGTTCCCTCTGATGACCAGCTAGCATATTGCCTCACTAAACCTCTTGATACATCTCAGTTTTTTCGATTAAGGGACAAACTCGGGCTTGCTGTCTCACCACCTCATTTAAAGGGGGATGATAGTGTACACATTAGCAAAGCCAAACATGAGAAGTCCAAGCCCACTAACTCTGTTAGATAGTTTAGCATTTAGTTTTTCTAACTAAATTCATTTATGCTAACTAGTTATTGTTGTATCAGCTGTACGGCTGTCTTACGCTTTCCTTACTGTAATAGACTTCTATCAGTGTAATAGCTACAATATATATAATATACATATGCCTCAGTGTAAAGTAACTTGACTGAGAGCATTTTTCCTCAGCTTAACTCTTCTCAAATTCCTTCTTTGCTATGCTTCGGGGCAAAAAGTGAGTCATTAAAAAATGCGCACCTTTTTCTTGAATAATGTCAACCATAATTGCTCTAGTCAATTGAGTGAGCTGTTGGGATTCACTCAGACTGCTGACCTTGACAAGTACTTGGGCGTACCTCTTCATTACCAACTGGTAAGTAAAGAAACTTACCAGTATGTAGTTGAAAAGGTGAAGCAACATTTGTTTAATTGGAAGGCTAATAGTATTTCCTTCGTTGGACGGCACACTCTTGTGTCTTCGGTTGTGGCTGTAATACCATCTTACCCAATGCAAACTGCCCTACTACCATTCGCTACTTGTGAGGAAGTAGAGAGTACAACAAGAAGATTCCTATGGGGTTCTACGAAGGAAAAGAAGAAGGTGCATTTGATGTCGTGGGAGAATGTATGCAAGGAGAAGAAGAGGGAAGGTCTGGGTTTATGGCACATGAGTGGCAAAAACCAGGCCCTTATTTTGAAGGCTGGCTAGGGGCTTGTCAAGAAGAAAGATGAACTGGGGGCCTATGTGGTTCGGAGTAAATACAAGTATGGCTCCGATGTGATTATGATAATTGTGAAGTCTCGGTCAGGTTTGAGGTTATGAATGGCATTAAGTGAAAATGGGAGAATTTAGAAAAAGGGTTCGAGCATGTAAGCACACTAGAAGGAAAGGTGACGGTCAGATTGAAATTTGAATCTCACAGCTTGTACTCAGATAAGTCTGCATATCGGCTTGTCTGGCCTGACGATACCCCCGGGACCCAGTCTAGAACAAGAAGTGGAAGCTATGTTAGAATTCAAACTCGATCCACCGCCAGATTAGAAGGAGAAAGAATGTTGCAGAAGCTGCATACTGTAAACTTAGCAATTAAGGAAAGATGCACAAATGAATATTAAAATACAAAGAAAGAATAAATATATTGCTAATGAGTTGTCATCCATCTGTAACACAAGAAAACAAACCCAATTTCTATATGAAGTCAACATGTGCGGCTACATAAAAGAGAACGAAGGAAGGATGTGGAAAAGACAAGTATGATGGCTGAATAGGCTGGAAAAATATGGAATATCCTGAAGACTACTAGATGCAACGAAGAAGCAAAGTGTCGGCATAAAGAAATAATATTTTATTTATATTAGGCGGTTTAGAAAATCTATATATATGTGTGTTGAGTGTGTATCATATGTATCCGAGAGAGAAATGAAATAGAATGAGATAAAGAGAAATAGAGAGATTTGTGATAGTGTGCTGAAGCACTATGTTAGAGAAAAGTGAGAGAATTATCTTGTGAGAAAAATATAAGATAGTTTGTGATGGATTTAAAAAAATAGTGTATGAGATAAATACATTTGTATATTTTTATTTGGATTTTTCTTATAATAAATTATTGTTCTTCATCTGTTTATACCTCCAATTTCCTAATAAGTGGGACCAAATCAATTTTTTCCCAACAAGCTAAAGGTCCCACAACGATGCAAGACTTGCCTATAGTTTTACATAATCGGCTTCTCACAAATGGCTCTAGTGTATATCGTGGAATGGCATCTGATGCTAGATGTTCGGAGTGTAATCATAAGAATGATGAGGACATATTACATGTACTCTGAGATTGTCCAAGGGTTAAAGAATTCTGGTTCACCGTAATTCATGATAGATTTAGAGCTCAGTTTTCAGCCATGGATTATGGGAGTGGTGCAAGTTAAATATGATCAAAAGTATGGGCACGACGAATGATGGCTCTTAGGCAGACTTCTTTGATGTGATTTGTTGGTTGTTATGGCAGGGAAGAAATGAACAGGTCTTTGAGAACATAATACCTCAAATGCATTCTCCATGATCTCGTTCTAGAGCTATTCTACGTACCATGTAGAGGAGCCCTTGCATGTGGAATCGAATGAACCCCGACGATGAGGGTGCCCAGGTGCCATCGCTGCCAGCATAGTCGAGTTGTTTTGTGAACAGAGCGTTTGGAGGGGAGGAAGGAAGAGCAGGTTGTAGGGGTGTTCTTTACGACAAGAATGGCCAATTCTAGGAAGCTTTCATCATGAGGCTTGAGCAAGGGGAAGAGCTGTGGGCATGTCTAATGGGGTTGAAGAGAGCTCGGGACCTTGGAGTTCGGTAGCTGTTCTTATTGAGTGACTGCTTGGAAGTGTGCAAGCTCATCTCCGATAGACGTAATGAGGGGCACCATTATCGCTATGGGATTAAGGAAATTAGAAGCATGTTAAGACATAACTGGCAAGGGGAGGTGAGACATACTTCGAGAAACCTGAATGTGGAGGCATACCATTTAGCTAAACGGGCCCTCAGTATGTCGCCAGGTTTTTATCTAGTCACCGCTCTGGCTGATGTTGGCTGGGAAGCTGGGGAAATCACGTGACCCAGCCTTGTGTAATCGGTAGTTTTTGTTTGTCTCTTTAGTTTTGCTTGGTCTACTTTTTAATGTATCGGGAAAAAAAAAATTAAAACTAAAATATATAAAATTATATATGCAAATATTATATATAAAAATAAAAAATAATAATAATACATAATTACTATAATCAGTATATTATATATAAATAATAACGTTGTAAATAAATAAAATTAAAAATAATTTTAAATAAATAACTAATATATAAAAATACAAATACTCTAAATACAAATATAAATTAAAACATACTCTATAAATATTTTTTTTCCAAAATTTTGAATAAACCATATACTAATTATAACTAAATATTTACATAATACAAGAAAATTTAAAAAGTATTTAATAATATACTAAATTTTAGACACACATATATATTAAAGGTGAATTACTGTGAAGTCCCAAGAAAGAAAATTAATTACCAAGAGTCCCAATAATAAGTGAGGTATTGTCATTTGTAATATTCTGAATTTTGAGCCTAGAGACTTGAGGATAAGTCTATAGTATGTAGATAACTAACCCTAATTCGGGAAGTGAGACATCTATTTAATCCACAATAGCCAATAATTTTGCCAACAAGGAGTAGTACAGTTGGTTAAGGTATCGGCTTTCACCCCAAAAGAGACGAGATTTGATACCCACTAGTCAATGTGATAGCCTCATTTGTGGGCGATCTTTAAGTGCTTCTGCAAGCGCTGTTTGAGCCTGGAGGCGTGCCCTAGCCTTGATGGCTTACCAATGTCTACCCCCACCTAAGCTTTTATACATATAAAAAAAAAATAGCCAATAATTTCGGCCAAAAAAAGGAAGGAAATGAGGACAAATGGGATTTTCATTAATGACTAAGTTTAATGGTCAAAATTGCTATCAATTACCTATTTTTGCCTATCTTGTTGCCACATGTCATACTTGGCCAATAAGTTGGAATTATAAATATCATATGAACATGTGCAATTGGTCGACAAGTGTGACATAGAAGCCTCCTAAACAAGCCCTAATTTTTGGCCAACTGGGCAAGAGATAAGGGAGTATGACAATTGATTTTTAGCACATGCAAAGTAAGAAAAGAGAAAGAGAGATAGAAAGAGGGGGGGAGTAAGTTGGCCAAGATCTTGATGGGGCCATGTGCTTGCTCTCCAAGTAGTTTCAAGATGCTCTAATCTCCTCTTTCAATCACTCAAAGTTGACTAAACCCAAGAGAGCACCAAGGAAGAGCAACCGAAAGGAATAGAGAAGAGGAAAAGGAAGAAAAACGAAGTGAAGAAGGTGAGTATTGATCTCAAAGTGCTTCATCTCTTCGAATCTTCTTCTCATGACAATTCCCTAACCCTAATAAGCTCTTGGTATGGTGATTTATGGTGGTGAATCGAAACCCTAGTATTCAGGAAGGGAGGAAATTTGCAAGAAAACACAAGAAAAGCTAAGGTCAGAGGTGTTTCTATCTCTAGTGATGTTGTTTTTGGTCTTGTTGATGATTGTAAAGCCTTCTTGAATTCTTGTCATTTTGGAAGCATGAATTACTAAGGGGGGGTGCTGCAAAATGAATAAAGAATTATTAAAGCATGATCAAGGCCCAAATTTAAGCTAGGAGGTAATTAGAGGCTAATTCATAAAGTGTATAGAAATAAACTTGAAAAATCAACTTTGTTTTCCCATAGCCCTAATTTCGGCCAGAAGAGGACATCCATAAGGAATGTGATTTTTTTTTTCCATTTTGATGTTTTCAGTATATTTAAAATGGAAAATTGTGTAGGGTAAAGATTAGGAAGTGATTTTGGAAGAATTGGCTATGAAACTTACCAAATTTAAAGTATACATGACAAGATTTAATTTGATGCATCATAAGGATAATTTGGATCTGTACATGTTGAGATATGAATATTTGAAGTTAGTCATTGAATCTAGAATGCATTTCTAGACAGTATATAATTATTATTGAAATTGGAATAGTATGCATGTGTCTGACTGTGGGAGACATATTTCTTTGAAAATAGACTCAATAATGATTACATAGCCTTTGGAATCCCCTTAATTGGACATGTGTACAATAAGTTATGAATTTTCAAAATTAGTTGAAAATTATAGTAGTTTTTGGTCAAGGTGCGAAAATGAGAAAAACAATGGCCAATGGTGTTAGTTCTCTATATGTTTTGATGATAACTAACTATTAGTTCTCTATATGTTTTAATGATAACTGACAATTGTAAACAAGATGGGAAGTTTTCTTTTGGTGAGGTGAAAAACTTACTGTCAAAGGAAAACTCAAGTTTTGGTTCAAAACTCGAGTTTTGATCTTCCTGAGAAAATTCTGAAATAAGCAAAACCGCCGGTTTTCAGAGTAAACTCCAGTTTTCATCATACAGAGACTTCTCAATATTTTCTGGAAAAAACAAAACTCCAATTTTCATTGAAAACTCGAGTTTTGGTCATACAGAGAGTCTCCAAAATTTTAAGATTGTGAAAACTCTAGTTTTGGTACAAAACCGCCGTTTTCGATTTGGCATGAGTTTTCCAAGTTTTACTAAGATTTGTGAAAACTCGAGTTTTGGTTCAAAACTCGAGTTTTGACTTGGCCGAGAACTCTCAAAGTTTACACAGTTTTGAAAACCACCAGTTTTGGAGAAAACCTCCAGTTTTGACTTAACACGGTTTTTTCTCAAAGTTTTCATGATTAAATGAAAACTCGAGTTTTTCCCTGGCAGAGAGCATTCATGTTTTACCCAGATTTAAAACCGCTAGTTTTCATGAAAACCTCTAGTTTTGATTTGGCCCAGTTTTCTCTAAGTTTTTATACTTAAATGAAAACTCGAGTTTTGGTTTTGGAAACTCGAGTTTTGGCCAACCCGAGAGCTTTGCTCTTTTTCAGTGATTTAAAAACCGCCAGTTTTGGAAGAAAACTCAAGTTTTGATGTTTTGGACTAAAAACGATGTTTCATGATAAAAGTCCAAAACTCGAGTTTTGATAAACAAAACTCGAGTTTTCATAGCAGAGTTTGAAATTCAAATCTGACGAATTTGTGAAACCTTCTTGTTTGATCTTAATACTACCTACTATCATTCTTTAATATTCCTAGCTATGTTTAACCACTTTGTTAGTGAGTTTCAGATGTTTTAAAGGATATTAAATGAAGGTTAAAAGCAAAAGCAAAAAGTATCGTCAGCACATTAAATGCAAAACCCAGAAAGCTTGCATACTTTTGGGTAATCTTTCTGTACACGCCTGCGAAGGATTAATGTATGTTTTCCACATTCAGTAGCTGCTATTCCAACGGACTAATATTCAAGAAGTCAACTTTGAACTTCTATACAACTGGATTAAGCAAAGAATAGAGAGAGAAGAAGACCTAAGCACATCCTAATCCTTCCTGAATGTTTCCAACGGTTACATTAGGAATTACAACGGTCATTTAATGCACTCTTAGTTTAAATAGAGCTGCATTCAATTCTTCTCAACAACCAATCTGATGAAAAACGAACTTCATTCAAGTCTAACACTTATTCTTTCAGTTTTCACTTGCAAAGTATCTGCTGATACATTAAGCTTCAGTGTTCATCATTATTCACTCTTAGAGAGAGTTTCCTAATTGTAAATCATTTATTGTAAAGAATCACAAGTCAAGGGACTTGGTGATTGGATTCATTGATTGCAACTTGTAAGGGGGAGTAAGTTCTAGTGAGAGAATTACTCTTGAGTACAGAGTGTGTAATCAATTGTGATAGTGAAAAATCCCGAGAACTGGGACGGACGTAGGTCAAGAGGTTGGACCGAACCAAGTATAAATTCTTGTGTCTTGCTCTTCTTCTCCATACTCTATGTTCACCTCTGTTTTTATTGTTCAAAACAGAGCACTTCAAAAAAAGATTTTAAAATCCCCAATTCACCCCCCTCTTGGTGATTTAGCTCCGCTTTCACTAACAATTGTAAACAAAATGTGATCAATGATTCAAGTCAAAAATACTTTAACTTTATCAAACTTGAATCAGTCACTTGCTGTCAAATTGACTTGAGTTTCAAGTTCTAAAACTCGAGTCAAGTCTTTTGAAAGCCTTACCAGAATATGCTTGAACTATTATTAACTCGAACTTGTCATTGGTTGACTCGAGTCATAAGCTCTTGTGAAATATTTTATGAAACATTATTGACTCGAACTTATACTCTTTACCTTGAGCTAAGTTTTGAACTTAAACTTATTTTCAAAATACAATAGTTGTGACTCAAGCCAGTGTTCCCTAACTCGAGCTTGGGTTTGAAAGTTATATTCAAAATGTATTTTGATAACTCGGGCCATCACTTAATGACTCAAGTTGTAATACCGGATTTTAGCAAATCTGGAATTCTTGAGATAAGAGAAATTAATGAATATTTTGATGAAGCAAATTCATGAGTTTAAAACTATTATATAAAATTGTTATAATTGTCGGGTAAATTTTCGAAAAAGTTATAGAAAAATCAGATGAACAAAATGACGAAAAATGCAATAATGGTGATAAAAATAGTCTAAAAACATTATGATAAATACTGAAAGATCATGAAAGATTATGAAAAAAATTATGGGAGTATTATCTTTAATTATAAGAATTTAATAAATTATTTCAGAGGAAATAACATGAAGAAATGTTTAAAAAGCATTCCATGACCATAAAGTAACTTTATGGTGTAAACATTTTTAATATTTTACATAGGATATAAAATGACGATGTCAAGTATGAAGTTTTTAAGATAATAATATACTGTAAATTATAAAATTATCAACCATTGGTAAGAGAATGATTAGATAATTACTATCTAATTGATTCAAGTAAAACAAGAGAAATATAGAAAGTTAAGTTTATCCTTAATTAAGAGATTAATTTGGTAATTAGCATAAAATATACTTACTAATTATGATAAAAAGGATTAAGGAAAAAAATTGGTAAAGATAAATGTATGAAGAAATCTAATCCTAAAAAGATCACTAAACGAAGAATTTAGGCCTAATTAAGCCTTAACGAAAAGGGGGTAAACAGAATTTTTGGTAAAAAAATATTATATTTTTAAAAAAATGGAAAAAATTATGAAAAAATAATTAAAACTGAATTTTAAAATGAAGGGGCCGAAATTCTTGGTATTTTTAATTAAAATGAATTGTTTAAATAATTAAAATGATAATTAGAATAAATAATAATATAATGCGGTGAGTCGGCTTATAAAGGAGGCCAGGGGAAAAGTCGAAATAAATTCTATAGGTAAACCAGAAGTAAAAGTCTTTTCATACTGATCAAATTAAGAACAAGTAAATTTTTACACGAAGAAAGAATTTACCAGACGTTGATTTCCGCAACCGAAAACCCTAATTCCTAATAAGACGGAAAGCTGATCAGATAGAGTAGAGCCAGATAAGCAAAGTGAGAACCTATAGAAACAATTACGTGTTTTCAAACACGGGATTAAGTTAGACAACAACTGAACATTTTACGATTCTGCGAATTATTGTCCGAAGTTGGTTCTATCGGAAGCGATTTCAGAATCGGACGCGTTTGTCGAATATCTTCCGACGCACCGGAGAATACTTGGATATGATCAAAAAGAGGATCAAAATAGATAATATGAAAGAGGATGAAAAGATCTTCAAAGTTACACGCCCGGATTTTTGAGTTTCTGAGAAATCGCGCGAAACGAACACAGATCGGGAACTTTATCGGTACCGGCTCCAGATGTCACCATCTGGGTGACATCATCCTTTGAATTTTGGGGACCAAGAGGTCGGCCTTGACCATGGATGGCCAAGATTGCTTTGTCCTCAAAAATGCGATCCAACGGCCGGAATCCGATCTGAAGACTTTTGTGTTAATTCCCACCTTGTCCCTCCCTTCTTCTATAAATAGAAAGCACCTCTCCTCTCATTCTTCACACCAAAATTCGAAACCTAGAGAGAGGTTCTAGAGAGAGAAGCTGCGGAAAAATTTCGCCTTGCTCCGAGTAAGTTCTTCCGTCCTTAGCTTTTAGTTTCCGTAGTTCTTTCGGTAGTTTTAGTAGAACCGTTGTTTTGATCTAGGAAGTTTAGAATATATTCCTATACTTTTTTTAAGCCTCATTGCATTGAAATATGCCCGACGAGGTAAAAACCTAGTGGGGATAATTTTGAAATGGAATAAGGTCAAAGTAACGAAGTTCGCGAAATTCCGCCAAATAGGGGTAGTAGGGGCAAAATGGTCTTTTTCACCTAAAATGCCCGTTATGCTACCAAATATTCATAAGTGTGTTATTATTCTGATTAGAATACTTCGACGTCGAACATTTGTCGAAATTCCATCGTTCCGCTGTTTGCCGATGTTTCACTGTTTTACGTACGTCCGTCAAAAAGTACCGTTTTTAGCCGGAAGAGCCGGATATCTGCAACTAAGGTACGGACACGTACTGTAACCCTAACTCTATGCTGCTTATATACTTTTGCGTTATAGATACGTTCATAGGCGAGGTTACGTGAGAATCGTCGGAGATACTTGACTTTACCCCGGATTATAGTATTGGTAATGCCGTTTGAGTTATTCCTAGCGCGAGGACACGTTAGTGGCGTGGCAATCGGATATGTGCAGAACTAGTCGAGAGAGACTTTACATACTGCTTTGTGCTTATGTTCGTCCATGTTATTGATCATACATCCAATGTCCGCTTTTGTGATGATATGCCGTATTGAAATGAATATCTCGTTGTACGTATCTTTGTTTTATTTGAGTATAAGGTTAACCGTTACCTGAGATCCATATGTGGAATGGATCTCAGCTATAGCATCAGGGTCTGGAGGACCGATGTTTGGCGACCGAGGCTAGCAGCTGGAATAGGCCAAGACGTGTCTACATTATCTATCATTTTCTTTAGTTTCTTTAACTTTTGAGAATTATGGATGACTGTAATCCGATACATTTACACTATGGTCCATATTTTGAATGTAATGTAAATTACTTACTCACTCCAATGCTCTACTCTGATTACTCTGCTTGAAATATTTGGAAACGTTTTTAAAAAAAAAAATCCGCGGTTTTCAAATGGGATGTTACACAAGTTATGTCGATGCTCAAATCATTTTCAAAAGCTATCTCGATAACCTGTTGTGAAAATGGTGCTTAACTCGAGTTAACTAAGATTAACTCAAGGTGATCATTGTAGACTCGAGCTTTGTTCATGCAGAGACATCTTCACTTTAACTTCAAACTTATTTTTCAAAGAAGATGAACTTTTGACTCGAGCTTAGAATGGTTGACTCGAGCCATTGCCTCGAGTTTTCTTGAAACTTAACTTGAGCTAAGTTATCTGTGTTTACAATCACCGTATCCGTAAATTTTAAATCTTCAAGTATGATTTGCTTACTTCATATCATCACTCAATATTGTTCCTAACTATCTTTAATCATTTTATTAATGAGTTTCAGATGATTAGATAAATGATTAAATGTAGATTAATCTAAAAGTGCCGATTACGTCAGCTTCATTAAATCCGTTCCCAGAAAAATGAAGGACCATTTTGAGCAATCACTCTTTGAACATTTCGAAGGCATTTATGGTTTGTTTCCTTAACTGAATGCCAGATCATCCAACGGGAAGAACAGAAGGAATGTCATTAAGGAGAATGATGACGCTCATTGCAGAATCAACGCCTGAGACCAACGGATGAACTTCAAGTCTAACGACTATATTGATTACTCTCAATGGTGCATTGAAGGCTTCCAATGGTCATTTAATTCCTTCACAAAATATAAGCTGAAGCATTCAATTCATTTCAACCACCAGAAACACAAACGCTCAAACGATCAATACACATTTACTGTTTCATTCATTTTGTGTAATATCTTCGAATATTTATAATCTTTAGTGTTTATTAATATGCTCTTTTAGAGAGTTTATTTCTAAATCAATATTTTGGTAAGAATCTCATAGTAGTGGGACTTTGAGATTGAGATATTTGATTACAACTTGTAAGGGGGAGTGAATCCTTGTGAGAAGATTACTTTCGAGTACATAATGTGTAATCAGTTGAAGTGATAGTGAAAATCCCAGAGGGTTTGGGGAATGAACGTAGGTCAAGAGTTGAGACTGAACCAGTATAAATCTCTCATGTCAATCTTTCCTCTCTCTCGTTTAAGCTCTATTTTAGTGAGTAAGTTTCAAGGTAATTGAAAAGAATTTTTTAAAATCACCCAATTCACTCCCCTCTTGGTATCCTTCAAATGGTAACCTAACTTTCAAGGGTTGGAATGAGCTCTTGAAGTTAGTAGAGACCCTATAGCTTCATATTAGGCATAGTGAGATGATATTAGAGATAATCAATCCTAATACTTTAGGAATGTTAAGAGTTTGAATAAGTAATACTCTGTTGTTCGTAAATGTGTATCTATAGGATTCAATATTTACCCAGGATGACTAAAGGATTTGGAGTCGATTCGAGAATTGGTAAAGTGTCCAGGTAGTAACTCTACTCTCACATATTATATATGATTGTATATGCTTGTCTGAACCATGTTTGTGAAAGTTCCGCCTGTAAAGGCTAGCACCACTTGTGTGCCGATTGGCTAGAAGAACCGTCCATGGGGTATCTTCCCAGTGGATAAGTGTAGGGCCTAATGGACTGGTAGTCCTTGGGCAGCAAACCTATTTGCATTCAGATGACTTGGGTTGTTGCCCAGTACTGTGGTTTGGATTATGTGATCTTGCTTGTAGTTGATGTTGCATATGATATGAGATTTGTGATTTCTGAATGTAGTTAATGTTGTTGTGTATTGTACTGTTTGTTGTTAACTTTCATGTACTGTTTATACATTCTATGTGAGACTAACTATTACTCTGGGATTCGTTTGAATCTCATCCTTTGTTATTACTTGTAAAATGTACAGTGTATTGGATTGAGGTAGAATTAGAACCTCGTGAATAATGCTATTGTTGTGAGAATATTACTCGAATGTTTCGAACATTAGACTAAGAAATTGTGAAATATGATCCTAGTATGTACAATGGGTAATGCTGATAAAATATGATTTCTTAGCTCAATTGATGTTGAGGTTCTAAGAGTTGAATTAAATATTTGACAATTGTTGCTTTGAGAATAGTTGAGGATAGTACTTAAATGTTATGAGAATATAATAAAGGCTATGAATTATGAGGAATCTAGCATGTTTATTGGGTATGGTCAAGGTTTTTAAATTAGGTTGATGAACCTAAGAATAGGTTGGGCATCCAAAAGGTTGCTACTAACTGAACTGTGACCTAAGAATCCAACTTGATAGTTGAGTGATTCTTTAGGCATTTGAATCGACCTAAACGAATTGTGGTACTAGAGTACATATTGATTTGAATAAATTATGGTACTAGAATATGGTACCAATTGAATTGAATGAATTAAGGCACTAGAATTTGGTACAAATATGTATGAGGTATCTGGAGGTTGCTAACTGCTAATCTAGCATGGAGAAAGATCTTAATCTCAGAATATTCCCTTAGAAAGAATGATTTTGGGTTTCTTCTTTAATGGAACCAAGTGGTAGCTAGAATCGGTAGCCACAAGTTGTGGTCTCATGATCGGGATCGATAACCGTAGATATGCTAGTGGCTAATAGATTCCCTGAAAGATGTGGGTCGAATACCTTATAGGGGAAGTTGAATTTGTGCCTATGCTTGGAGCTGAATTAGTATAGAAAATCTATATGGAATGACCCCATATGAGGTTTATGTGATGCGATGTATCGCCATGGGGTGCTCCAGCGCTATGTGTGTTTATTATTGAGTATATTTGTGTTATGAATATAAGGTGAGTAGTGAGACCTATTAGGCCGGTATCTCCTGAGGTCGTTAGACTTTATATGCATTTAATGAGAAGCCCTAAGTCTTATAAGACTAGTGTGTCCCTAGGCTGGCAGAAGCCCAAGATTATTAGACCATGAATACTGGGCAATATCCCGAAGAGATTGTGAAGCCTAAGAATTTTGGGCATTGTCCTAGAATGGTTGAAAGCTTGAAATAGAATAGACTGTGTATCCTGTGGATGGCTTGAGTAGCAAGAGTTAGAGCCTGAAATGTGTTTTAATTGATGACCTTTTATAGCAATTGTCTAGTTTCTAGGTATGTTTGAAACTTGAATTTTGAACTTGCTAATGCACCTACTGTATTTGTGAATTTTCTAAACTAAATATTTTAATAAAATGTTTTCAACAAAATTTGAGACCAGTTGCAGTGGTTACTTCTAAACTATGTTGTTTCATAGATGGGGTCCTGGTGGAACCCAGAACTGGAACTAAATTTGAATTTTGTTGTGGTGGAAGCAGTACGGAATTGGAAGAGGCCAGAAATTGTTGTAGAAATACTTAGTTTGTTGGATCTTGTCAGATATATTCAGAATGTTTTGAACTGCTTGCCATTTATAAAATCTCATTTAAACTGAGAATTGAAAGAAAGAATTATTTTGATAAGTTTATGAGAGGTTGGAACCCGCACCAGTATTGAATCACTCCCAATCCGAGAAAATTTCTCCTTGCTAAGGGTCGTTACCTTAAGTGAGTGACCCTTGTGACATGGCGTCCTTGGGGAAAGCTTGGAGGTGGGCGAATGTGAAAGAAAGAAAGGATCGAGATATGTCCTGGTGAAATAGGACAGAATGATGGTGTGTTCCTCTCAACCGTTGAATCTTGTGAAATGAATTATCTCACTCATAAATTTGAGCTGGCAGTGAATGTATTTTCTTGAATTTGAGCCGGTAGTGAATGTGTTTTCTTAAACTTGAGCTGGCAGGATTATGTTTTCTTTTTTAAAAAAAAATGTGAGAGTATTATTTTTATAGTGCAATCATGAAAACGTACTGCGACCACAGAAATTTTGCATATGTGAAAATCAGAAAGTGGAATGAAACAACATAGAAGAATTGAAAAGTGGTAACATAATTGTCGTCGCTACTATGTTGAATTGAAAAGCGGTACAATTGGTAATCGTGATAAACCAGGAATAGAAACCGATATAATGGTCTAGAAATATGAATCGGTTAAGCCAAATAATATTTGCTAGCTGCAGTGCTAACCAAGAGGAAAGTAGTTTGAGAGCTTGAATTGAAGAATCTCATACATGGGATAGGCGAGCAGAGGCTCGAGGCGGTAAAACCGGTTGCGCAAGTTTGCATAGGGCGGTGTCCCTAGGCTGTAAGACCTGTGTGCCTAGCACTGCGTCTGTTGCCTAGCGTGGTGACTTTGGTCTATTCCCTGAGGTAAAAATGTTCAAATTTTGAGGATGAAATTTATTGAACAGAGGGAGAATTGTATTATCCTGAATTTTGGGCCTATAGACTTGAGGATAAGCCTGTAGTAGGCATATGACTAAGTCCAATTTGGGAAGTAAGACATCTATTTAATCCACAATAGCCAATAATTTTGGCCAAAAGAGGAAGGAAATGAGGCCAAATGGGATTTTCATTAATGACTATGTTGAATGGTCAAAATTACTATCAATTACCTCTTCTTGCCTATCTTGTTGCCACATGTCATACTTGGCCAATAAGTTGGAATTACTAAAGATCATATGAACATGTGCAATTGGTCAACAAGTGTAACATACAAGCCTCCTAAACAAGCCCAATTTTTGGCCAAGTGGGAAAGAAAGAGAGGGAATGCAAGTGACATTTAATTTTTAGCACATGCAAAATAATAATAATAATAATAAAAGAGACAAAGAGGGAGTAAGTCGGCTAAGAGCATGGTGGGGCCCATGTGCTTGCTCTCCAAGTAGTTTCAAGATACTCTAATCTCCTCTTTGAATCACTAAAATTCGGCTAAACCCAAGAGAACCCCAAGGAAGAGCAACCGAAAGGAATAGAAAAGAGGAAGAGGAAGCAAAACCGAGTGAAGAAGGTGAGTATTGATCTCAAGCTCTTCATCTCTTCAAATCCTCTTCTTATGACAATTCCCTAACCATAATAAGCTCTTGGTATGGTGATTTATGATGGTGAACCGAAACCCTAGTGTTCAAGAAGGGAGGAAATTTGCAAGAAAACACAAGAAATGCTAAGGTAAGAAGTGTTTCCATCTCTATTGATGTAGTTTTTGGTCTTGTTGGTGATTGTAAAGCCTTCTTCTTGAATTCTTGTTATTTTGGAAACATGAATGACTAAGGGGAGGTGCTACCCAAATGAATAAACAATGGTTATAGCATGACTTTAAGCTAAGAGGTTATTAAGGGCTAATTCATGAAGTATATGGAAAGAAACTTGGAAAATTAGCTTTGTTTTCCCTTAGCCCTAATTTTGGCTAGAACAGGAAATGCATAAACAATGGGATTTTGTCCTTTTTGATGTTTTCAATGTGTTTAAAATGAAAAATTGTGTAGGGTAAAGGTTAGGAAGCGATGTTGGAAGAATTGGGATCGAATTGGACAACAAACCCTAAGCTGTCAGTTTTGATTCCCTACGTGGCGGTTTAATTGTGAGATCTTTTTGGCTAAGTAAATGGTATCCAATGGCTATGAAACTTACCAAATTTAAATTACACATGACAAGCTTTAATTTGATGGGACATATGGATAATTTGGATCCGTACACTTTTTTTTTTTGGCCCAAGGATCCGTACACGTTGAGATATGCATTTTTGTAGTTATTCAATGAATTTGGAATGCATTTCTTGACAGTATGTAATTATTGTTGAAACTAGAACAATATGCATGTGTCTGACTGTAAGAGAAATTTTTATTTGAAAATAAACTCAATGATGATTACATAACCTTTGGAATCACCCTAATTGGACATGGGTACAATGAATTATGAATTTTCAAAGTTAGTTGAAAATTTTGGCACTTTTTGGTCAAGATGCGAAAATTGAGAAAAACAAAAGTCAATGATAAGTAACTTAACTTTCAAGGGTTTGAATGAGCTCTTAGTATTAGTATAGGCCCTATAGCTTCATATTAGGCATAGTGAGATTAGGCATAGTGAGATGATATTAAAGATAACCAATCCTAATACTTTAGGAATGTTAAGAGTTTGAATAAGTAATAATATGCCATTCATAAATGTGTATTTATAGGATTGGGTATTTGCTCGAGATGACTAAAGGATTTTCAGCCGATTCAAGAATTGGTAAAGTGTCCAGGTAGTAACTCTACTCTCACATATTATGTATGACTATATATAATTGTTTGAACCTTGTTTGTGAAAGTCCCGCCTGTAAAGGCCAGCACAACTCGTTAGCTGATTGGCTAGAAGAACCGTCCATGGGGTATCTTCCTGGTGGCTAGGTGTAGGTCCTAATGAACCGATAGTCTTTGGGAGGCGATCCTAGTTGCATTCAGACAAGTTGGGTGTTGCCTAGTCGAATGCCCAGTACTATGGTTTGGATTATGTGATCTTGCTTGTAGTTGATGTTGCATATGATCTGTGATTTGTGATTTCAAAATGTTGTTAATGTTTTTGTAGATTGTACTGTTTGTGGTTAACTATCATGTACTGTTTATACATTCTATGTGAGATTAACTGTTACTTTAGGATTTGTTTGAATCCCAACCCTTGTTATTACTTGTAAAATATATAGTGTACTGGACGCGACTCCCAAGGCAAGGCGGCGGATACCAACAAAGGAAGTTTCCAGATTAGGCCAAGAGCCGTGTCGACTTTCGAAATTTTGTAATTGTATAATGTTATTTTGTAAAATGTACAAACCATGTGAGTATTCCAATTATATAATCAAGAACTTTTATCAGTGTACTATACTTTTTATGTTTGCTCATTGTGCTTTGCGATAATACCACTCTGGTTCTATTTATAAGTATCATTTTCAAGAGAGTAAAAGTGGACTTATAAATAATACCAAAGTAATACTTTATTAATTGTTAGTAAACTTAAAAGGTGTGACATCATTTCTTATACTGAAATTTGTTATTACATGCTTTTCAGTATTCATTGAACTTCTTACCAATCAAACCCTTCCCTTAATTGGGACCGCATATCAATTCCCTTACATTAAATTATAATATAAATACTATAGATTAATATATTATATTTGTTTTTAAGGCAGCCGGTCGATAGTGACATTGCGTAAGGGTAACGACCAGCCGGCGGTGGACACACGGCAGCAGTGGGAGTTACTACGTGGTGGCTTTTGAGCGTTCAACGTGAACCTTTTTTTTTTGGAAAAATAAATTACTGACGAAATTAAAATTCTGCTAGTAAACCCATCAGTCACAGAAAAATTAGTGACGAAACAAATTTCGTTCAAAATCCCGGCGTCACAAATTCTGCGGCAGAATTGTACTTCTGTTAGTATTGAATTACTTTCGTTTTTTTAGTGTGGAGAGATGAATTGAAGTTTGTCAAAGATTATTGAAATAAAGATTACTTTTTTCAAGCAAATAGTTGGGAATAAGTTGATCCATGGAATTTCTTGTAAAACTAATGTTTTATTAAACAAGTCAGTTAAGTTAGTCAATATAATATATATTTTCTAAAACACCTTAGTCATCTTCCTTATTTCTCAATTTCTTTTTCTCCTTGATTATTGTTGAGTGAGTATCAATAAGGTTAAATTATAAAAATATTGATAAATATGAAAAATATGTCTTATATTTAATATCAAGATCAATTTTACAAATATGCCATATATTTAAGACTTGAAGGGGTACAATTGATTTTTAAAAAATAAAAATAAAACTAACACAAAGTTTTATGGTTTTTATGTCAATGGTTAACTAATCCATGTCATTTTGTTGGGAGTAAAAGCGTATCAAGGTTTGATAATTTTTTCTTGAAAAACAATGTAACTTTTATCAGAAATCAAACCCGAATTTAAAATGAACATTCTTTTTCAAGTGAACCTGTATCTTTTGTGAGTGTATTATTGGGTAATATTTCTAGTCTTTGATATATGATCATATTTATATTTATAGTATAAATTACATTACAAACAAGATCATATATCATGAACTAGAGGTAATATCAAATATGACAACTTCTCTTACTTGGAAATCAAATCTTGCTTCGCCACATCTGAAGGGACTCATGCCTTCTGCTAGATCTGATCCTATCGGTAAAAAATGGATATTTAGTGTCTGTTTGGATTAGTGGTAAAAGTTGCTTTTCCAACTTGATTTATGGTATATGAGGTAAGTTTGTAAGAAGAGTTTTGTCTCAACTTGCATAAACGTACTTTTCTAACGACAACTCAAACAAGTCAAGTTGGTTATAATTTTGCTTATGAGACAATTATTTTTTGCATGTTGATGATATCTATTCATGTGATATTGGGTCTGTTTGGGTTGGCGGTAGAAGCGGTGGCTTAAAAGCTATCTGACTTTAAAAAAACTTGGTATGAAAAAAATCAGGTTATAGATAATGATTAGTGTTTGGATTGGTGGTGGTAGAAGTGGCGGGGCCCACGTCAAAAAGCTAAGAGATTTTTGGAAAAAGCTAGATTCTAGAGTTTTTTCATTAACGGTTTTTTGAGCTTTTTTGACTTAAAGTTCAGTGAACTTGACGCGCAACCCAAACACGTCACGTTGAGCTTTTTTTCCAAAGTCCATTAACTCAACCGCAAAGACTCACAACGTTCTCCTAACGCTGACACCAGATTATGCTACCAGATTATCTGCACATTGCACGGTCTCCAGCCTAAAATAAATAATTAACTTCATATCGGGCCATAATGCTCATAGGATCCGATTTATTTCTTGTTTTGAAACCATTTATTTGAAGTTGATTATAACATCTTCAGAGTGTAAGGACTATTTATTTGACATTTTGAAATCATAAGGACTAATTTATTACCAATTAAAACGCAAGGAAAAAAATACAAATTAAGTAAAACTTTGATGATTAAAAGGTTTTGTCTTCCCTACAATTAATTTCCAGCTTTTGTATAATAGAACTCCTTATAAAAGGAAAAATTCTAAATAAATACCATTTGAATTTGTAAAAACCCCAGAAGTCCGTCGAATTTGTAAAAAGACAGAAAAGTACCAAGGACCTATGAGGGATATGCAAATTCGGGTGAAATTACCATTTTACCCTTAATTTTAAATAAATTTAAAAAATAAAAATACCCTCGCCGGCCGGCCGCCACCGGCGAGGGGGTGGGGGGTTTTTTTTTAAAAAAAATTATATTAATTGAAGTGTTGGGGGTGGGGTTCGAACCCCTCACCCCCAACACCATGGGATCAAGTGGTCCACCAGTTGGGCCACTTGGTTCCTTTAATATACGTTAACAAATATATATATTCTTCTTAACATTTTTTTAATGGTATTTACCATTCCACAAATGAAAATTATCATTTCACAAATGAGAATTACCACTTTTTTTACAGGGTTCCCTTTTTTTACTCTTTGATGCATGTTTTATAAAACCAAAAAAATTGCACTATTACCATTCCACAAACGAAAATTACAATTCCACAAATGAGAATTTACCATTCCATAAATGAGAATTACCACTTTTTCTACAGGGTTCCCTTTTTTTTACTCTTTGATGCATGTTTTATAAAACCAAAAAAATTACACTATTATCATTCCACAAACGAATATTACCATTCCACAAATGAGAATTACCACTTTTTCTACAGGGTTCCCTTTTTTTACTCTTTGATGCATGTTTTATAAAACAAAAAAAATTGCACTATTACCATTCCACAAACGAAAATTATCATTCCTCAAATGAGAATTTACCATTCCACAAATGAGAATTACCATTTTTTCTACAGGGTTCCCTTTTTTACAAAACATGCATCAAAGAGTAAAAAAAAGGAACCCTATAGAAAAAGTGGTAATTCTCATTTGTTTGTAAATAGTAAATGGTAATATTCATTTGTGGAATGATAATAGTGCAATTTTTTTGGTTTTATAAAACATGCATCAGAGAGTAAAAAAAAAAAAAAAAAGGAACCCTGTAGAAAAAGTGGTAATTCTCATTTGTGGAATGGTAATTTTCGTTTGTGGAATGATAATAGTGCAATTTTTTTTGGTTTTATAAAACATGCATCAAAGAGTAAATAAAAAAAAAAAAAAAAAAAAAAAAAAAAAAACCCCGTAGAAAAAGTGGTAATTCTCATTTGTGGAATGGTAAATTCTCATTTGTGGAATGGTAAATTCTCATTTGTGGAATGGTAATAGCGCAATTTTTTTTGGTTTTATAAAACATGCATCAAAGAGTAAAAAAAGGGAACCATGTAGAAAAAGTGGTAATTCTCATTTGTGGAATGGTAATTTTCGTTTGTGGAATGGTAAATACCAATGAAAAAATTGAAAAAATATATATATATATATATATATATATATATTATGTTAACGTATATATATATATATATATATTAAAGGAACTAAGTGGCCCAACTGGTGGACCACTTGGTCCCATGAACACTTCAATTAATATAATTTTTTTCAAAAAAAAAAACAAAACCCAACCCACTCCCAAAAAAAACCCCCCACCCCCTCGCCGGTGGCGGCGGCCCTCAGTATTTTTATTTTTTAAATTTATTTAAAACTAAGGGCAAAAGGGTAATTTCACCCGAATTTGCATATCCCTCATAGGTCCTTAGTAAGTCTTTTTATAAATTCGACAGACTTCTGGGGGTTTTGCAAATTGCAATGATATTTATTTGGAATTTTTCCCCTATAAAAAGTATACCAATATCAATTTTGCTCCCAAAAAAAAAAAAAAAAAAAAAAAAAAAAAAAAAAAAAAAAAAAAAAAAAAAACTTGTCCAAAGATCAAGTTACAGTGGTGTTTGCTGCTAATGAGAATTGAAGAATGAGATGCATAAATTAGGTTACTCACGCCCGCGCGCACACACAGTATATAGCCATTAAGGATAAAATTAGGTAATAAAAATGATAATAGAGGATGGATATCATCGAAAATTCAAACAATTAATTTATTCTAATATGTTTAAAAATTGAATTTAATACTTTTTTTTTACAATTTAACATGATATTTTTTATTTAAATAAAGGATATTTTAAATTTAAAATATTTTTTCATTTTATTTTATTGCACGCCACTTGCCACGTATCATCAAGCTCCATTTGCCACTAAAGACAAGCATTTGGCAAGTCAGATTTGCACCAACAATATTATTATTTTTTATATTAAAATTTTACAAAACTCGATCCCTTTTACTAGATGACTTATCCAATGACTTTTTTTTTTATCCAATGTATCACTTTGACAATAATAAAGAAGGCACTACGTTGTTTGCATTCATGTTGAATAAAATGAACATTGGTGGTTTCACCTTCAACTTTAATGGGAAATTATTCAACATTATACGCCATCAGCATTAAGTCCACAATAAGTGCTTATAATTAGGTGCTAATACCTCTAATTAGAGGTATTAGCATATTTTTTAAATTTTTTTATATATTGTATTTATTTAGATTTAAATTATATGCGGCTTTTTGAGATGTTTTTTTACACCCAAGATCTCAAATTAATTAAATTACTGCGTTTTGTGTAACAAAAAGTATTATGAAAATTAATTAATTTGAGATACTTAAAAAAAACATTTCAAAAAAAGTAGATATAATTTAAATCTAAATAAATACAATATTTAAAAAAAAATTAAAAAAAAAAATATGCTAATACCTCTAATTAGAGGTATTAGCACCTAATGTAGACTCATCAGCATTAATGCACATTGGAGGTTTCACCTTCAACTTTCATGTAATCCTTCTCTAGTTTCACATTTTTTTAATGAGAAATGGTTGATACAGTGTTTGATTCTAATAATTTATCCACATTTTAATTTTGGTTTCAAACCATATGTTTTAATTCCTCAAAAGGATAAAATGATCCAGATTTTTATTAAAATATAGATACTAACGATTTAAACATAAAGAAACTTACGGTACCAAAAAACTGAACCAAAACTAAAATAAAGACAAACTATAAGGATCAAACATTGTATTGACCCAATAGAAAATATATAAAGATGAGTGTTTTATTTATAAAATAAGATTATAAGAAATGCGGGTTATAAACCGATAAATTGCTGAGAGATCTCAATCAAACACTAGATGAGAAAACCAGCTAACATGTCCGTAGGGCAAATAGAGTGGTTTTAATAGGGCGCACAGTCAAATAGACCAACTCTAATGAAAATCCTGAGTTCCACTCTACAGATTCATGTAACTCGCATGCTAGGGATCGGAAGTTTCAAGGAAACACAATTCAAACTATTCAACTTCATTCTTGCAATCACAGTATCCTAAATGGAACACAAACTTCAAGGAGCTTGAGCTTAGTAGAAGCACACTTGCTCAAGTGTATGATATGGAACAGAAGAAAAACAAGATGTCAATTACATTATACGAATAGAAAATGAAAATTCTAACCATGGTACCAAATTAACAATGAGGACTTTAATCAAGACTCTAAGGTTCCACCGTTGTCACCTGTTGCCACTCCCCATCCACGGCTTCCTTCCATAGTGTCACGCTGTTGTTGCCATCAGCAACAGCCAATATGTTTCCGGTCAATGACCATGAGACCCTCCAAACAGGGGTGTTGAAATCATTCAAAACCTTGCCTGCCCACTGGTCACCATCTCTTGCCACAGTCCATATAATGACTCTTCCATCTTGTGATGCACTAGCAATGGTGGACTTGGGAAGTCCCAAGTTAGGTGCCCATGCTACATCTCTAACCCAATCAGTATGCATTTGAAGAGCTGGGAAGCAGTCCATCTTCCAGTTCCCATTGTAGAGCTTCCATACCTTCACGGTATTGTCGCAACCTCCTGAACATAGCTTATGCACAGGGTCAAGCAAGCCAGAACCAACAAGGGCACCAGGTGCTGTGGAAGGGGCCCATGAAACAGAAGTGACACCAACCGGGTGGGCTTGGTCAATCCTCGAAGTGTCCCAGCCTCCATCAGCTCCTGCAGTGAAAACTGAGATATTCCCATCTGATGAACCACAAGCCAGGGAAAGACCCAACTCATGAGGAGCCCAAGCAACAGAATTCACAGATGACTTGTGGTCATCAAAGACATGAGCTTGTGTCCATTCATTTTGGTTACCCTCCTTCCATACAATGACACGCCCATCATAGCCACATGAAGCAAGTAGAGATCCAAATTTGGGGTGAGCCCACACTACTTGCCACACAGGTCCTTGATGACCAGTCAGAGTTGCTAGATGGTGAGAGGCTGTGTTGCTCACCCCAATTATCTTTATAGTTTGGTCAGATGAAGCTGTAGCCAGCCGCTTGCCATAGTAATCCATTGCCACATCATGGACTGTGTCTTGATGACCCGTTTCAACCTTTTGGGAAGGCATATTTCTGCCAGCAACATACCAATAACTTCAACAGGAAGGCTCAAAATCCGTTTAGAAAATGAAACTAAACCTTCTATTTCTTCACTACAAAAGTTGTGAAATCCAACTTTCACTCAATAGAATAGAGGGTCTACCTATACAATCAGATAGTAATATCTAGACAGGTAGTAATATTGAATCATAGACACAAGAATCGTTGGGATCACCATGCATAAGAAAGAAAAAGTGATAATTTATCGTAAGTTTAGCTTCCAAGTACAACTGTAATAGACATATTCAGAAGTTTGCTTTTCACTCATGTCACTGTTCAAACATCATATAACCATTCGAAGAGGACAATAACAGCAGGAAACAAGTAAAAATAATAACAAGTAATAAAAACCCAAATTCCCACATTTCACCTATTATAAAAATTAAAATAGGGTAAAAACAAATCCGATCATCCAAATCCCTGAACCGCCTCCTCACCCCATAGCAAAATGACTCCGAACAAAAGCAGACCTCTTCGAGCATTTTTCAGTTATCAGTTCAAACTCAAATGAGAGGCAATCGATGTCCTTCACCAATTCACCGCGAAATAAATTGTCCATTTACCAAACACACCATGTGCCGAAAGGCGTTCAATCGAGAACCCAGAAAATCAAATAACCGAAAAAAAGAAGAATGCAAAAACTCCAACTAATAAAATAAAATAATATGCAAATAAACCAATAAGCATGAAATGGAGACAAAATCTGAATATCAAGTTTAAAATTCAACAGATCGAGTGGGCCAAGGAAGCACCTATGAGGTAGGGGAGAGAGGGCGCGTCACGAAGCGGCCAGAGCTACCGTCGAAGGTGAAGGTAACAGTCGGCGATCAGTGAAGAGAATAGAGAAGAGGGAAGATTGTAAATGAGAGGAAACGAGATAGATCTAGCTTCTGAATCGTGGATCCAGATCGAGCGAAGGCACGAGGTTCGGCAAGGGTGACACTACTATTCACAAACGACTTGTCGTTTCGTTTCGTTTGCGCCATTATCCGACTTTCATGGGCTTTTAGCCCAAGCATATTAACCCATAACTGAAAACCCAAACTCTAAATATAAAACGTATATTATTAAAAAAAAAAAATTAGGGAAAAAAGGCAGAAAAATATTGTCAAAATTGGTAAAAGATAAATAAGTAAGTTGAATTTTAATAATTTTAAAGGGAATGGTTGAAAATTTGAAATACTTTAAAATTTGATAAATTATCTAACTACCCTTAGTTTTTTCTAATAAAAAATCCTCAGCCCCTCTCGCATCGGTGACCCCTAGCTACAATCGTCACTAGAGCTCCGGTGACTTTTTAGCTACCAGCCACCAGATCTCCAACGTCCGATCACTAGAGCTTTTGCGGTCTCATATATATATATATATATATATATATATATATATATATATATAAATTTCTTAAGTAAAAGTCGTCAATATGGTTACTTGAGTTAATAATATATATACTAAAGTCATAAATAAAGAAGACGGGAGCTCAGGCGGTCTCATATATATTTTAAAATTTTTCAAGCAAAAGTTGTCAATATGGATACTTGAGTTGTTAATATTCATACTAAAGTAATAAATAAAGTCGATTAGAGCTCCTTTTTTTTTTTTGAATTTCTCAAGTAAAAACCACCAATGAGTTGTTAATATGAAACTAAAGCCGTAAAAAATTATATGAGATCTCCAAAACTCCGGTTGACCCTATGTACGACTTTAATATGCATATAACGACTTTTGCTTGAGAATTCAAAAAAAAAAACCATGATATTGCCAAAACTCTAATCGACCCTGTTTACGAGTTTACTATCATATATAATACAATACTATTCCACCAAGCCATCAACTACAAAACGGCTCAAAAGTGGCTCCTCTCACATAAAAAACTGTTCACAAGAAATTGAGGCTGACAAATTTTTGAGATTATTTTACTGCGTTATCAGGCTCCTACCAAAGCTGGGAGAATAGTAAAAGTGATATTTTGCTGAATCATCCTTGGTCATTGTCAAACCTCTACTTTCGTTCGAAAAAAACTCTTGTCTACACTAAGCTCTTATGAAATATGTATTTCACACCAGTTGGTCATTCCCATCTCAACTCGATCAACCACCGTAATACCTCCTTCGTATCCCATTGCTAATCCATTTCAACCTCATACACAAAATGCCTTCGAGACGCTATGGTAGGCCTATCTTCCGGCCATCGGAGAGTCTTGACCTAATTTGCAGGATTATCTGGCAAGTTATAAGAGGTAAGTATGATGTACTTATGTTTTGTTAAGTCTACTCCTGGTTAAGTAACAATATGAAGGTCCCATTTTTTAGGGGCAAGATTAGGAAAGTTTGTAATGATCCAGCACTTGCTAGACATGTCAGATGTTGCCAAGTTTGGTGGTTATTATCTACTGTTGTTGGACAGGCCAGACCTGATTTTAGAGATCCTCATGCACCGAAGGAGAAGTAGTCTCATCACTGTAAGTGCTCATTAGAAGTAGAAAAATAGATCACTCGTGTAACCAATCGAGTGATGTGATAAATTCTAGCTAAACCATCATGATGATTTTTTTGGTGAAATAGTTTTACAAAAGAAAATTACTCAAGTAACCACTCAAGTGATATGGACAATGTAAGAACCGGCTGAACCCAAGAGAGGGGTGAATTGGGTAAATGATAAAAACTTAGGACCTTTGAAAATCTTTTTGCAATTCGGTAAAATCAGTTTGTATGACAGTAAAGAGTTATAAAGCTATAGACAGTCATTCAAACATATATGGTGGAAATATAGGAGATTAAGGAAGAGAATATGCAACCGAGATTTATCTTGGTTCGGCCCAATCCTTGACCTACGTCCGGTCCCAAGCTCCACTTGAGATTTTCAATCCACTATCCTCTTGTTTAATCCGGGCACAAGAGAAGCCTTTACAAACCCATAAGTTCACCCAGGCACTTGTGAAAGCCAAATCTCTCACCGAGATACTCCCCCTTACTCAATGTAAGGTTACAATCTGTTTTCCTCTCAAGATCACCCAATCTTGAGTAACTCTCAGATAAACAGATAGAATGTTTATAATGAATCTTCTCTCTCAAAAGTGAATAAGATAAACATTGAAGTGCATTACAAATAATTTCACTCTCTCTATGATGAACTAT
Source organism: Acacia melanoxylon (assembly GCA_019022615.1). Classification (NCBI taxonomy): domain Eukaryota; kingdom Viridiplantae; phylum Streptophyta; class Magnoliopsida; order Fabales; family Fabaceae; genus Acacia; species Acacia melanoxylon. The sequence continues at coordinate 2,601,577 of JAFJYJ010000002.1, forward strand.
GTAAGCATTGAAAAACAAAGTGTGTATGAGATAAACTTTGGATTCAGAATTTGGGCATTTTGACAGTGCAAGCTCTTACCATTGTTTTTCTCCATCTTGAATGTGTCTCTACTTATAGATGAAGATCATCTGAACGTTGAGAATATGACCGCTGTGAATAGTAGCCGTTAGAGATCAGTTGAAACTAGTCGTTAGAACTTTGTTTTCTGAATCAACTATGACATCAGCATTTACTTTACCCTTGATCTTTAGTTTAACTACCTTTGATCATCTGAAACATGTACACAAATGATATAAATAATGTTAAGAAGTATTATAAATCATTTGGGTAATCATCTGGATGTTCTTGATAAGAAACGAGATTTTCGACCCGGTGATTTTCTGAAGCAAAAATGTAAACTTGAGTTTGCATTTGAAAACTCAAGTTTTGAGGTTGTTGCATTACTCCAAGTTCCTCTCTGTCTGATCGAAACTCGAGTTTTGGTCTCACAAACTCAAGTTTGGAAGATGCTTAATTTAACTTTCGTTGCTCTCTGTCTGATGGAAACTCGAGTTTCCAACTTAATGACTCGAGAGCAAACTCGAGTTTGATATTTACAAACTTGAGTTTGCAAGTTGTTCTGCCCTTGACTTGATATAGCTCCAAATTTTGAAAACCACTTATCCCCATATAGCTCTTTGAGTCTTCTTTCCAATGCAAAAAGAATCAGTTCCAAACTCATTGTATTCTAACTGTTATGATCCGATGAATGAAGGTTGTTCTTGATCAACGTTTTTGCAACATCCTAAACTGACTGTCAACTTTAGAAGGACATATCTCCCTGTTATGAACTCCATTTTGATTGGTTCAAGTCTTGATAGAAATTATTTTGAGTCTACTTTCATATTCCACCAATTTCAGCTCAATTGAATTTTTAGTTTGTGAGATACACTCAAAACATTGAAGCTTGGTCTGATGTATAGCGTGAATTTCACCGTCAACTTCCAAAATTCATATATTATTTATATGAACTCCTTTAGGCTTGAATTTTATCTCAAAATTATGTATTTGAAGTCTATTTTCATATTCCACTGGTTTCACTTCAATCGAATCTCCGGTTTGAGAGATATCATCAAATTACCATATCTCGCCCAAGCTGAACGTGAAACAGAGTAGAACAGAGTTGCTGATCAGTGCTGCAAACTCAAGTTTGTACTTGGAAACTCGAGTTTTCCTAGTCCAGAGATGCTGAAGACACTACAAACTCGAGTTTTGAGTCCTAAACTCGAGTTTGGAGTTCTTAACTCGAATTTTCTCATATCATAGGAAACTCGAGTTTTCTCATCCTGAAGCTGATTTTTGCTGACTGTAATTCTTAATTGAGCCATTCCAACTTCCATATGATCTTGGAGACTTCTAGCATCAATATAAGAACTTTAATAATGATATTCTCATTCCATTCAGCAAGTTCTTCCTTCTTTAATCTCCCATCTTGATCATTCTTGATAATCCAACTCATTCTTTCTTTCTTCTCTTCTCTTGATCAATCCCAAAATACTTTGATAACTTCTTGCTTCCTTGACATTCTCTCCTTCTTGATTAATCTCTATAATTCAACTTGAATTAATCTACATTAAATATAATAGTTAGTCAACGTAGGAGATAAATATATTATGTAAACTTTTTGCTCTTAATAATGACATCTATATTAGACATCATTAAAACTAATCATATCTAACAAACAAAAATTCATAACCTCCAAATCACCATAGTGAATCATCTAATGATCAGTGTTGCAAAAAATTTCAAAGGGAAAACCACTCGAGTAACGTTCGAAGCTCACTCGAGTGACCACTCGAATGATGTGTTAAATCTCATCACTAGCACACCACTCAAGTGATTTGTTCCAGTGATGCTGCTCTGAAATATTTTGAAGAAAGTGTCACTCAAGTTATGACTTGAGATCACTTGAGTGATGAGACAAAGATCATCATTAGTACAAACACTGAATTGATCCTTGTTGTTTTCTGAAATTTGAAACATTTTCTAGTATAAAATCACTTGAGTGACCACTCAAATGATGTGCTAAAACAACATCTCTAGCAAAACATTCCAAGTGATATGTTCTTTTTTTAAAATTTAAAAATCAAAAATCAAAAGAAGAAATATCACTCGAGTGAACACTCAAATGACGCTATAATTCTTCATCACTAGAAAATCACTCAAGTGATGTAAAGATAGTGATTCCATTTTGTGCATCACTAGAACATCACTCCAATGCTTTGTAGGATTTTCAAATTGCCAAGAGAAGATCACTTAAGCAATGATTTCCCAGAAAATAGAGTATCGGTTTGAATAATTGGAATGCTTGTGTAATTTTTTCTTCTTGCTTCTAATAACTCCAACTCTTCATTATAATAGTACTTAAGTGTTTTCCAAGTGCTCAAACAAGGCTTAACACAGATTGGAAAAAACACTTTTATATCGGAAGCATTAAATGCGAATGACATTCAAACAATGAACATTCTTTTTGCTCCAACGGCTACTTTTTTAAACACAAAGAAGGCTCAGAGACTTCAATAAATATAATGAAGGCCAAGAACACTCCAACAAATACATTCAATAAGACAATGGTCATTAATTCACTCTACCTATAGCATTGAAGATGAAGCAACAATCTTCTGTGAAAAACTTACTGATACATTCATAGCTAAATCTTAAGCTATTAAATTCAAATCTGTACTTTAGTGATCATATATATATATATATATATATATATATATATATATATATATTTACTCTTGTTAGAGACATTTATCGATTCATTTACATTTGAGAGACTCAAGATTGTAGAATCTCAAGTGGGAATTAAATTGCAAAGTGTAAGAGGAGCGATTGTTCTTTGAAATATAACTAGCTTGTACTAAGGCACCAAGAGCCCTACGAATCTTGGAGAATAGTGGAAATCTCATAAGGCTTCTGAGGATTAGACATAGATTAAGTGGTTTAGACCGAACTAGTATAAATATCGTGTGTTTATCTTTGGTGACATTCCTTCAACTTTATTCTATTTCTTTAAAGTTTAGATTAAATCTTGAGCTTTTTAATTATCACCTAATTCCCCTCATCTTGGGGGAAAGTTTTATTCTAACAATTTGTGTTGTCCCATTAATGTATATTTGAGATGGTGTAACTTTTGTTAAGAACTTAGTAATTCATTTTGTTTTGATGCATTAATATTCATATGCACACTATGTTAATCTTCATTGCCTAAGTATTGAGTGAATATATATATATATGTAAGATGTGGGAAATAATGTTGCGCGGGGAGGAATTGCTCGGTCATATTAACAACTCAACTATATAAATATTGACTACTTTTATTTGAGATATTAAAACTCAACTATCTAAATATTGACTACTTTTATTTGAGATATTATAAAAAAAAATATAAGACCATCGAGCTCCGATTGATTCTATTTACGACTTTAGTACCTATATTAACAGCTCTAGTATTCATATTAATGACTTTTGCTTGAGAAATTCAAAAAAAAAAAAAAAAAAAAAAAAAAAAAAAAAAAAAAAAAAAAAGACAAAGACAAAGACTGCTGGAGCTCTAATTGATCATATGTACGACTTTAGTATTTATATTAATAACTTAAGTATCTATATTAGCAAATTTTGCTTGAAAAATTCAAAAAACACACACACACGTATGAGAGTGATGGAGCTCCAGCAGCCGGTCACCGGAAATTTTACCAAAGCTTCAGTGACGACCACCGGATCCGGAGCTCTGGCAGCTGGTGGCTAGCAAAAGGGTTGAGGATTTTTTATTGAAAAAAACCTAAGGGTAGTTAGGTGATTTCTCAAATTTTGCAATATTTCAAAATTCCAAATCAATCCCTTTGTAATTATTGAAATTCATCATACTTATTTGTCTTTTACCAATTTTAATAGTATTTTCGTGTCTTTTCCCAAAAAAAAAAACTTGTAAAACGTAAAAAAATTAAATAAATAAAATAAAGTCTCTCATTTAAGGGAAACCAGACCATGTGAATAGGTCAGCAAGACATGGCTTGATTAGGTTTAATTACAAAGATTAAATATTCTATAAAGGTATGAGTTCGGATCGTCCCAGTGAAGCAAAAATTTTAAATCATCATCAAGCATATCATAATAAGCGTTACTTGGGTTATGAAATATCACAATAAACTTCTATTTATTTTAAGAAATACACTTAAATGGGGGAAAAAAAGTTAAGAATATGTGTTCAAATGACAAAACTCAAGTCAGGTTGGTTATATCCAGTGAAGTTCTCTAACTATATTTGTTATTTTGCTATGGTTAGTTATTACAATGTATATGTGTACATACAAATTCACTTAGGGATACTTGCAAATTCTGTATTAACTCTTATAATGTAAATTAGTATTTATAAAGGGTTTAATGTTTCTGCTTTCGCTGATTTTTTTTTTTTTTACCACATTCACATAAAAGTAAGTGGGTTCCATTAATATTTTCGCTCTCTCCTCTTTTTATTGGGACCCACACACTTTTATGTGAATATTAAAAAAATTTTCAAAGAAAAGCGTTAAACATTGCCCATTTATAAATTTTCATTTGAACACATATTAGTTCATTGTTGTTAGTTGTTGGAATACTTATGTGCACTTATAAATTCACCCATAAGCTTAACAAAATGGGTATAAACAACTTGACTTAATTTTTGCCCATAAATTAATAATGTAATAATAAACATTGTGTATATATGCGTGGGTATGTGTGTAATTTTAATATCCTTAAAGCAATTAGTCCATATCTGAGACTTTTAAGACCATGTGCTAAGATCAACATATTTTTTCTTATTTAAATTTGATGTCACTATATTTGGGCTTTCGAACAATCATATGACAGAAACATTTGTAACATAGCGGCGTGAATCAGACGTATTAATACCTAAACGAAAATGACCATAGTACAAATTGTGTCTACCACTGAAAATTGCAGTCATTCAGCTATTTCAAAGTCAGGGATAGAACAATAACGTGTATTAAATACAACATGCTCACAGCAACGGTCTCATGGTGGCTACTGTAACAGTCAAACTTTCTGGGATTAACTTGATAGAATATTTTAAGGCTGGGAGCTTCATCTGTCAGCTAGCCAACATTTGAAGGATGCTGCTCTCAAGGACGGTCAACCAGGACTTCAAGATATTTTGATTGATTTCTACTTTCTAGACCCTGTTTCTTTTAGCAGTTGCATATTACTCCCTCCCAGTCCAAATATAAGTAGTCTTTTATATGGAAATTTTTATCCAAAATATTAGAGGATGACAGAATAATTAAATGATTATTTTCCACTTTCATCCCTTGTAGAAACAAGGAGAAGAGAGATGACATACAATAAATGGACATTTGAAAATCTCATTCTTTAACAAGTGTAAAATAGGTAAATTTTATCATTTTGAGACACATTCTTTGATTCGTGTTGACAACCTCTTAAGATTTTGGACTGGAGGGAGTACCAACAGTATTTTAACAAATCCATTCCGGTTGGCACAGGGTGGATCTCAGAATCCATAGAACCAAAAACAAGCAACTACGAATTTAGAGGCAGGTTCTCATAATACCATTAAAAACCATAGATAGATCACAATGGTAGAACATGTGGAAATACTTCAAAATCTGACTAGTGTAAGAGTTTACTTTTTCAAGGGAACTGGGTGAGAACACAACCAAAGAAAGTACATCATAATTAAGCAGCAGCCGTGGCACTGCTTAAAGCACAATTTATTTGGCGGAATTAGACCGATAACTCAGTCCGGGAGATGAGAATCCCGTCGGTATCCGCATAAAGCCATTCGCCGTCACAGATCCTGGTCCCAGCAATAGTAATAGGAACATGCTTTTCCCCCATGCCTTTCTTGTTGGCTTTCATGGGGTGTGAGGCAAGAGCTCGCACCCCGATATCACAACCATTAATCTCATCCACATCTCTTATACATCCATTCACAACTATACCTGCCCATCCATTGTTTTGTGCTTGTACTACAGGGTTGCCACCCAAAATTGCACACCTCAAACTCCCACCCCCATCCACAACAAGAACTCTACCATTACCTTTTTCTTCAAGGAATTCGCGAACCAACACGTTGTCTTCAAATACCCTCAGGGTAACTATAGGTCCAGAAAACACCTGTCGACGACCATAAATCTGAAATAGTGGCTGAAGAGCACGAAGCTCCCCACTCAAAATTAATTGAGGATTTGCATCACATACTTCAGCAGTTGTCACCAAGGCCATCTACTCCCCTACACTATTATAACCTGTGCATATATAACAAAAGAACAACTGTCAAGTTTATGCTTGATTTGCACGCTTGTGAATATATTCTATAGGGATGTGATGTTAGCTTTCATATGATTTACACCCAACAAAGGTCAGAGCGGTGCTGGTATTTCTGATGTAAAACTCTCACACTCACACAACAGCAATTGCAAACAGAATAGGATCAAGGGAAAAGATAGAAACAGAGGTGAAACAGAGAAGAGGAGAGGGAGAAACAGAACAGAATAGTGGGGGAAGAGAGACAGACGAGGGGAAACAGAAATGGAGGGGGAAGAATCAGAAAGAAAGAACTTGGGGGAGGCCAGTTGAACATCATAAGCCGCAAAATATTCATTCATCGAAGTTGTTCTACATATGTTGCTTCACTTCCTATTTATAGAGCAAGGTTACTGCAACTTGCTAATATAATATTAAAAAGCAAAAGGCAGATTCAACGTTTCCTTAGCTAGAAGGAAACTTACATGTAAAAGAAACTTAAAAAACATTCCTAGAATAATATCTGCCCTATTTTCTATCAATTCCCATATTCCATCAATTTCTCTATTACACAACCTGATAATAAAAGTGAACTGATGTATTCCAAAAAGAAAAAGATAAATAAAATACACTTGCACTGAAAAATAGGTTCAGAAATTACTTTTCAATGTGATCTCTCTGCTAAACAGTCACAAGAAGTGGGACAATGATTCCTTCTTCAGGCAAATCTTGCTCCACTACTAAAAAAATTAGAATGAAAGTAGAAACGTTAAGAATTCAAGCTTCAACAGTCACAAAATGATGTAGAGCTTCAAAATTATGCCTTTTGAATTCATCCAAATAACTAAATAAACACAAGTTAAACTATTATTACTGATTTCATAAGTAGAGTTTCTGAAGCCCAACGAGAAGTCATATTCGATTAACTGTCACAGAATGTGGGAAAATGCATACAAATTCACTCTGCTAAAAGAGTAAAACACAACAGAAGGCCAAAAATCATTTCCACAATTTTAAATCAAACTCCATAAGCCACTCCAGTTTTACTTCCCTCTCGCTCGCCACCAGAATATTCAATTAACGATCTCCACACTCCAGCCAAGCTTTAATTAGATAATTGAGACAAGAAAGTGCGAGGATCGAAAACATTCACAAAGACGTGATCTACGTAAGGAGATGAGGCAGGGCCTTTATTAAACTAGAAAGATTTCTTAAACAAAAAGATCCAAAACACTCGCAGAAGGATCAATTAATAATCATTGTCGATCGAATTTGAAAGTAATAATCTGGCAACAAAAGAAAAAGCATCACAATCCAACAGAACGGCAAAAATGGGGAAAAAAAAAAGTTAGCGAGACAGAGGAAAATAGCATAAACCTAGAGATTACGCAGCGAATAAGCAAAAGGGATTCGAGCAAAAAAAAAAAACAATAAGCAAAAGGGGCAAAATAAAAAAAGTAATTGGATCAATATATTCCAAATCACGAGATGAAATCCTTGAGGAGAAAGAGAAGCTGGACTTACCAGATGGGAGCACAGGATGGATAGATCTGGAGAAGGACTTCCCGTGTGAAGGCGGAGCAAGGAAAGTGGGAGCATATAGCTGTGCAGTTAAATAGTTTCTCTTTACCAGAGTGGATCTAGTGGCGCTCTCTCTTTTTCTTTTTCTTTTTCTTTTTTAATGCAAAATGAGAGGTCATGTTAAATTATAATTTATATATTTATAGATAATTTAAAAATGGAATATAAGCAACTCATAGATTTATGTCAGGAAGGAGTGACAATTAATTTTTTTTTTTCTTGTACACACGCCAGTTTTTTTTCTTGACCATTATAGATTTTGAGTACTTTTGCAAATTAACAACTGATACGTCTTAATCACATATTTGAGTTTTAAATGTAATTATTAATTTGTAACTGAAATTTTCATTTATAACTATCTGAATTGATATTTATAAATCATATTTTTTAAAAGGAAAAAACAATTCTCATGTTGTAGGAGAAGTGTATTAAGTAATAAATACATACACGTGAAATGGTAGGACCCACATATAAAATATATATATATAAATAATTAAGCATTATATATATATATGTGGGTCACACCATTTCATGTGTTTGTAGGAATCTTCTTCTTCTCATGCAACATGAGAAGTTTAAACCCTTTTTAAAAAATAAATACTCATATTATCACATAGAATAGATGGACTGGGAATACATTTCTCCCCTAACACGCATACCACGCCTAAACAAAGTTTAGTTTTATTGTATATATAAAAAAAAAAGTTTAGTTTTATTTTATTTCAAAGTTATAAAACTTAGATTAAGTTCAATATATCCATTATTATGATAACTAAATGATAAAGTTGGAAGAGAAAAATATATAAATAAATTTTATGTAAACGAAATCTTAATATATTGAAGTAGGGCTCAATATTTTATCTTTATCTTAAATTTTTGTTTATAGAACTCATTATTTTTCCACTAATTTTTTGAAATTAGTGAACAGGTGACTATTAGAAAAATAACTTGGAAGTTTTCAAATTGATAGTTTTGAAAAAATAAAAAGCATGAAAATATTTTGATGATTAGTTGGAAGTAGGTAATTGACTTGGGAGTTGCGAAAGGATAAGTATTAAAAAAGTCAAACGTTGTTGACCGTGGTTTTACTTCCAGGGTAGAAGAGATCACACCTACCAAAGACTCGGTAGTGCGGTGGTAATATTTGCGTCGTCACGCAGCTTTAGAATCGCGGTTCGCCTGTAGGCCCTAATTATTTGGTCCCCAATTCTAAAAAAAGAAGAGATCACACCTGATTATTAGTATAAATTATTGAGAGAGAGAAGTGAAAGATAAGTAACCTCATATAAGGAAATTAATCAGTAATTAATCTCCTAATTATTAGAGAAGTTTCAAAACGTAGCAATGTTTCCCTATTTTCTTTTAAAAAAGTAATGCTGACCGTCAACCATTAACTTTTTAACAGAAATGACCAAGATTGATACGTTTTAAATTTTCTGAGATGACATTGAAACAAAAAAAACTTTCAAGACAATATTGTTTTTCAGTGAAAACGTCTGAGATAAACTTGCTACTTAACCCAAGAAGATCACACCTGTCTAATTAGTAATCAGGTTGACTTTATAAATAAGAGGTGCCTCCTTCATTTGCCTCGACTATTAAGTTTTTTTTTTTTTTTTTTGACTCTATTCTTCTCTCTGCATTTCTCTTGCCTGGTGATCTGTGGTTTGACTTGATCCAACCTCTTAAGGTAGTTTTCTTCTCCCTCCTAATTTTCCTTCAATTATAAAATTGCAGAACTAACACAAATGAATGGGTGTAGTAGAGTCACAGATTCTAGACGATTGTGACCAGTTGCAAGTTGCTTGTTGTTTCTTGTTTTCTTTTAGTCAATGCGTCAACATTTTTTAATGAAAAAAAAATCAGTGAATAAAATAATTATACTCATTTAAAAAATCTGCACGCTGGACAAAATATCAAAATCAAAAGTCCTTTTACTTTTGTTTCGTTGGTGCATATCTCTTTCAAAACGATCAAAAGTCAAAGTAAACTCGGTTTTGTTCATAGAAGAAAATGCTCCACTATAATACTATTGTTTTTTAGGGGGAAAAACAAATTATATGTGTGTATTAATGGTAAATTAAAAAACAAGGATAAAAGTGTAAATCTGCCTATAAATTTTTGGAGAGAAACTAAAATGAAAAAACAGAGATAATGATGAGAAACAAAAATAAATATGAAAATTCTACTTATAAATTTTTACCCATTGTATGTCAAATACCATAAACTTCTCTCACAAAAATAACATGGTCACACCTATCATCCTTGGACTCAACCAGTAAAGGGTCGGACACTTTCACCAAAAGGAGGGAGTTCGATCCTGGAATTGGTCAAGCCGAGGAGGTATCCAACTCCTGAGTCTTTGGGTTAACGCCGAGGGTAATAGATGGGCCGCCCGCTTAACATCAAGATATCAGGCACAGGAAGAAGGGAGATTTCGCCCTATCCTTGGATCGTAGGTGAACCCAACACATTTCCTAAAATTTTCATAAAAAAAAAAAGAAATAACATGATCGCTAAGGCAATTAATGTTAATCATTTAAAAAATATGTTAGTTAATAAAATGATATAAAAATACATTTTAAAATTTCTAAAATTGCGAAAAATATCACCATCCTTGAGTCAACTAATAACAGGTTTAACCAACAATCCCCGCACCTATTGCATGGTATTTTGACTCCTGACCACTACACAACACACTTAGTTAATAAAATAATTATATTCGCTTAAAAATCCCACATGTTAGACAAAATGTCAAAATTAAAATTACTTTTACTTTTGTATCGTTTGTGCCTAACTCTTTCAACGGTCAAAAATCAAAGTAAACCCTGTGTTTTTTTTCTCCAGAGAAAATTCTTAACTTTAATATTGTTTTTTTAGAAAAACACACACATATATAGTAAACAAATTACTCAATTTGGATCCTAAATATAATAAAAAGTTGACTTTTTTATAGAGATTGTGGAAGTTAATTAAATTATTTTAAAGTATTTTTTTAATCCAAACTAATTAATTTGACTAATAAAGTAATATACTACCTCCGGTCCTAATTATAGGAACATTTTTATAGTACAATTTGCACTACAAAAGTGTTTCTATAATTAAGACCGGAGGGAGTATAATTTAAGGATACACAACATATGATATAATTAAGTAGCTTATTTAACTTTATTATTTTCTTCAAAAAAAAAGTTAACTATATCTTAAATTTAAGTAAGCTATACTAAGTTGGACATGTGAGAGGCAAGATTGTTAAGTCTAGATGTCAACTTCATAGGTCGGATATTTCTTAATTAATTAAGGGTTAAAAGCGTCAAAGTATAATAAACTATTATTTCAAGAAAGCGTCAAAGACAATTAACTATTAAGTGGGCCACCCAAAGACAACAAACTTTTTAAAAGGAGTACCAAAGACAATCGTTAAAAAAAGTTAACGCAAGTTAGAAAAAGTTAACGTCAGTTATCCAATGAAATCAAAGACAACAAACTATTATTCCAAGAGCGCCGCGACAAAATTCTAAATTTTACTAAATTAAATAATTTTTTTTCAATTTATTATTCAAAACTACTTGTATAAATATCTAGGACAAAAATTACTCATTCTTCAATTTTGTCAAAATTATAATTTGCTAAAATAAACAAAAGTTTTTATTAAAAATATAATTATATGATTTAAATAAAACTCAATGTGTTTTATAGTTTATTATATATGTTAAAAAAATATATGATTTATTTTTATTTTAGAAGAAATTTATGTGATTTAAAAAATTCACTTAATGTTAATAAAATTTAAAAAATCTAAAAAATCTGTTGACAAAATTGAAGAATGAGTAATTTTTATCCATAGATATTTATACAAATAGTTTTGAATAATGACAATTGAGAAAAAATTATTTAATTTAGTAAAAACCCAAGGTGTTTTATAGTTTATTATATATGTTAAACAAAAAATATATATGATTTATTTTTTATTTTAGAAGAAATTTATGTGAGTTAAAAAAATTCATTTAATGTTAATAAAATTTAAAAAAATCTTAAAAATTTGTTGACAAAATCGAAAAATGAGTAATTTTTGTCCATAAATATTTATACAGGTAGTTTTGAATAATGACAATTGAGAAAAAAATAATTTAATTTAGTAAAATTTAGAATTTTGTCTTTTAGTACGCTTTCTTGGAATAATAGTTTGTTATGGCATTTCCTTAGATAAAAAGGACGTTAACTTTTTTAACGGCGTTAACTTTTTTAACGGCATTGTCTTTGGCGCTCCTTTTTAAAAGTTTGTTGTCTTTTACGCATCCCACTTAATAGTTAATTGTCTGACGCTTCCGAAATTTAATAGTTTGTTGTGTTGACGCTCATTAACTCATTAATTAATGATATTTAAAAGTGATCAAACACAAAAATTTAAAAATAAATGATTGGGTTTGGCAATTTCAATGTCCTCTATTAGGGTTTGGGATAATTTTGAGGACATGAAGGGTTTGAATATAAATGGGGGGTTTTCGATAGATTGGGGGTTTTCTACTTATTGAATATAATGGTTCATAGATTAAACCAATGGGGAAGGATTTTGACAAACCATTAGTCTCTTGGGGTGCAATCAGAGAATGAAGGTTTTTATTCTGTTCACATTAATCAGCAGCAAGCCAGTCTTCAATCTTCTCCTCATCGCTCTTTTTCGGGTCAGGTAAATCTATCATCTTCCAGTTCTTCTACTTCAGGAAATGCAGATTAAACATGGATGATATTATACGCCACATGCCACTTCATCGGATAATCACAGAATTCATTCTACAGGACTTAATTTTACTAATGATCCCTTGGTTGACACGCGGCAAGGAGGCAATGTGTCTTCTCCTAACCATGCTCACGATGATACAATTTTAATAGATCATCACACTGATAATCCCACTTCTGCAGAAGCATGAAGTTTTCCAACTAATATAGCTCTCTTGAATTTGATTTGCCTGACCAATCCCAACTCCTCATTCAGTTTATTCTAAACCACATGGAACTAGAAGGCATGCTTCGATTAAGTACGTTAGGGCTAGTCCACACCGAATGCCCAGCTTTTATGGAGGTGGACCCTATACGAGTTTGGCATATCATAGCCTAATGGAACCTCGACAGGGTCCCACTTTTGGGCTCATCATTTGGCTATTTTTTGGTACCCAGCTCCCTTGAGACCCATTGTTTTTTTGTCTCAGTTTATGATAATGGAGAACCCGCCCATAGACTCATTATTTAGTCTAGAGTTTGATGAGGATCTTAGGTTGTTAAATGGGCTCTTCTTGGCCCTTTCTCATTTTGGATTTAATCCTCCAAATTCTGGGTTGGGCAGAGAATCTCCACCAAGTGAAATGGCCTCGAATCAAACAATAATTGAATGCATGGATCTTTTAATTCGAGTTGCTTGGGCGATCCGATTACTTCCTACAACTTCAAAACCCATTCTTATTCTTGTGTTTTCCATAGCATTAATCAAGACCACCAAAGTGATGCTCCTCATATGAAGCCACATCAGGACAAGGAGCATGATCTAAGTGCTTCTATCATTCTCATGCATTCTCATTCTCAATCACGCAAACGTACTAGAACTGCAGAATCATCTTTGATCCAGAATTCTGAACAAAGACTGACGACACCTGCTGCTTCCTTCATTCCAGCCACTTTCTCCTCTCAACTGGGTTTTAGCAGAGCTTATGCCAAAAAAACTCCGCCTGGTAGCATGAAGCTTTTAACGTGGAAACAGTTCAACGTCTCAGGCATCTTTATTGTACATATTCCCCTGACTTTTCCCCCCTTAGTGAGACTTCAATGAATAAAAATAAATTATCGTCTAAACATCGTAGGTTTTCTTTTTCTAACTCTTTCTCTGTCGACCCGGTTGGCCGTAGTGGAGGGATGTTTTTGGGTATCGGTCACTCGGTTTCTTGTACTATTTTGGATGCCACATAAAATTGGATCCATACCTCGTACTGTTTCGGATAATTATGATATATATATATTACTTTTGTTTATGGTTTTCCTTCTTTTAAAGATAGACATGTTTTATGGCTTTGGTTGCGTTCTTTAATTTCATCAATATCTAAACCTTGGCTCATTATTGGAGGTTTAAATAAGATCTCTGGTATTCATGATAAACTTAGTGCTTCATCTTTTGTGGTAGTTGCAGATTGCTTTCGGGATCTAGTCAATGAATGCAATCTTCTGGAGATTCCAGCAAAAGGAGGATGGTATACATGGACTAACAACATAAAAGGATTAAATCGTGTTATGGAAAGGCTTGATAGAGCTCTTTGTAATCACCTTTGGCTTCAACATTTTGCGTCCTCGGTTCTTCAAACTTTCCCTATTGCTGCTTTCAATCACTTACCAATCATGCTTCAAACAAATTCCTCACCTTTAGGGCCAAAACCATTCAGGTTAAAAAAAAAAAAATTGGCTTTCCTTTCCTCAATGTCATAAAATTGTTGGACAATAATGGGCAAAGACATCTCATGGCTCTTGGGCATTCAGAAATAATTCCCGGTTAAAAAACATCAGGCAAGCACTTGTTCAATGGAATAGACTTTCAGTAGGTCAAATTTCCTCTAATATTACTAAATTGGAGAAGGAATTACATGTTTGGCATGGAAAAGGGGCACTCGCTGCTAAGGAAGAACAGGATCTATACTCCTTAAAAACATCCTTAGAATTCTGGTATAATTGTTAAGAAGTTTTGTGGGCTTAAAGAGCAAGGCAGAATTGGCTGCTCCATGGTGATAGGAATACGCACTATTTTCATGTTTATGCATCCACTAGGCGAATCAAGAAATTCATTGATCGAATCCAAGATTCTAATGGCCAATGGATTAAAAAGTACGAAGAAATCCATGTTGTAGCAGTGCAATACTTCAAGGACGTTTGTACTAATGCTAATGGGCCTATTTGAGTTAGCGGTAAAACGGTAGCTTAAAAGCTATTTGGCTTTTTACATAAGTGACTTTTTTCAAAATGAGGAGTGTTTGGATTATTATTTGAAAAAGTGAGTTGAGATGAAAAATGACTAAAAAGGGTATAAGTCTTATAAGATACTAAATATATTAATATTAGTTGTATATATTATAATAAATAAAGATAAAAATTTATATTTATATTTAAAAATGAAAAAAGGAATAATAAATGTATTTATTATTTAAAAATATATTTAAATTTAAATTTACATATATTAAAATTTTTTTTTTTTTGAAAGAGGTAGAATAAATATAGAAATTGTTAAAAAAAAAAAGGAAAAAAAAAATAAAATGGTGGTGGGCCCACACTGGGAGGAACATTGATTATTGGTGGTGGGCCCACGTCCAACAGCCTTCACGTGAAAAGGTTGACAACTCCAAAAACGCCAGCTAACGTAACACCAAAACGCTCCAATTCGGTGATTTAAGCTTAATGAGCATTTTTGGGAAAAGCTCATTAAACCTAATGCCAACCCAAACTGCCTGCGTTAGGCTTTTTTGTCACAGTTCTTTCTAATGGACCAAAACGCTGCAAATGGACATATAACGTGCAAACCAAACCGGCACAATAATTTTGAGGCCAACTTGGTGGAGCAAATGTTGAGTAATGTTAATTTACTTAAATTGTCTTCTCAACGTCTGGCTTGGATAATAGACCTTTATTATCTGAGGAAATTGAGACAGCAGTCTTTCAAATTAAGGCAGATAGTGCAACGGGGCCAGATGCCTTTCATGCAAGATTCTACCAAAAATTTTGGCCCCTTCTTCAGCAGGATATTACTGCAATGATATTTTAAGTTTTCTCTACAGGGTTTTTTCTTAAGGAGCTAAATCAGTCTTTTATCGTTCTACTTCTAAAATGCAACAGCCCGACCACTTTTAAGTATTTTTAGCCTATCAGTCTCTGCACTGTCATCTACAAATTAATTTCTAAAGTTCTATGCAATCTCCTCAAGATGATCTGATTACTCCGAATCAGAATACTTTCCTCAAAAGTAGATTGATCACTGATAATATTATTCTCGCCTCCAAATGCCTGGCCAAAATTCATGGTACTCGAAAATGCAAGGACGCCTGGTGTGCACTCAAATTAGACGTTGCAAAGGCTTATGATAAAGTTTCATGGCCTTTCTTACAAACAATTCTGTAGCACATGGGGTTTCTTCCTTGGATAATTCATCTAATCACGCAATGTGTCTCCACGGTATCCTATCAGGTGATGATTAATGGTTCTCTAGGGAAGTCGTTCATTCCATCTCGGGGCCTTAGACAAGGGGATCCCATATCCCCTTATCTCTTCTTGGTCCTCGCCAATGTATTATCATATATGATCCATCAAGCGGACAATTTACAATGGTCGAAAGGCATCTGTATTTGCCGGTATGTTGAACCTTTAACTCATCGCATGAATGCGGTTGACACTCTATTATTTTGTAAGGATTCCGAGGACGATTGCAGAATTATTAGAGCTATCCTGCGAAGATATGCTCAGATTTCTGGGCAGGAGATAAATTATCAAAAATCGAGTATTGTTTTTAGCCTATCGGTTCCATATCATCTTAAAAAGAAGTTAACGGACATATTTGGAGTTCGATTCCATTATCGTATGGGGAAGTATTTGGGGTACATATATTGATGACCCTAACTCTGAGAAAAGGAAGTATGAAGAGATCATAGAAAAACTTGATAAAAGGATGGCTGGTTGGAAATGCCATTTCTTCTCCCAAGCAGGTCGACTTGTCCTAATCAGGAATTATGTGTCTTCCTTGCTGGTATATCCTTTTTTCATGTATGAAGTTCTCCTTGCTGGTATTACCTGAATGGGAACCTGCTCTGTACTCCAAAGGATCAAGGGGGACTACAGTTGCTACAGCTAGAATGTTTTAATTCAGCACTACTAGCTAGCGAAGCACCAACGGAGAGTAATAGCTGAGTAGTCAAATTTGCTTAGTCATATAATGCTTTCAAAATATATTGACCCTGCTTGTCAATATCTCTTTAAACCAGCTTACAATAGTTCTAGCATATGGAAACAGATCAGTAAGGCAGGGACAGTGGTTTCTAACCATCTTACTTGGCAAGTTGGCGATGGGACCTCCATCAAGTTAAATAGTCAGCTTTGGTGGCCTGTGCATTAGTCGGGTCTGTCATATTCGTCTTTGCGAGTATCAAACTTTATACTACATCCACGTGGACGATGGAATTGGCAGCTTATCTCATCTCTTTACCCGATGCAGGTGGTGCAGCAGTTTGCTTTTCACCATGTTTATCTGTTGCAGGCTCGATATATAATTAAATGGTCTGGCAATCTATATGGTGTATATACAGTAAAGGATGGTTACCGTGTGTCAAAGGAAAATAGCACTCACAATACATGTATGATTAATAACACATGTCAATTGCTTTGAAAATCTTTTCTTCCCCCACGATTACAGTTGCTTATATGGAAGATTATAAAAGGAATACTACCCGCTTCCTGTCTATGGAAGCATAGGCATCTAACTACGGTGGAGGTATTTGTTTTTTGTGGCTTACCTAATGAGTCCTTAGATCATTTGTTTCTTTTTTGTCTATTTGCTAGAGCTTGTTGGTTTGGTAGTGCTTTAGGACTTCAGGTTGACTCTTCTAAGCTTACATCATTATTACAATGGAAAACCTAGTGGTTGCAGGCTCTATCGGATCATAGTAATTTTAATTCTCTTTTACCCTTCTATATTATACATAGTTTATGGTTTGCACGAAATAGTATTTGTCGTGCAGGGCAACAATTCTCTCCTGCTTAGGTAATACAGATGGCACAAACCCAGGTTAGTGAGTATGTTGCTTTATGTCCGAAGAACATTGATTCAAGCTCAAGATTGTTGCAGTCTTGCAGATAGACAGACGATGAGTGCACCACTTTTTGGTCACGACTCACGACAATTACAAGGATATAATAGACGTCACTGGAACGTAATGTTCAAAATCAAAATGGCTTGTCCACGAAAGCATCTCATCGTTATTTTTTTTTAAAAAAAAAAAAACATCTCTCATGAACTATTTATAAGAGTCTAGTATTTATAAGTAATTAACATCTCTCATGAACTATTTAAAGTAGAATTTAAACTGTATGTGTATGTGTATCTAATGTATGCTTTTATAATTGTTGAATTGTCTGCATCGTAATTGAAGCTTTTCAAGCACGCTTGACGCCATATGATAAATGGAATGACAATATGAAACTCTAGTGCAACTTATTTTTTTTCAAGCATGCTTGTAACTACATATTATTAGTGGCAAATGATGTAGTTGAATATTTTCAACCATTCAGGTAAAAAGCAATCATTTTCACCCATACTTGTATCATCCATTATCTCTAGTTTTTTTACATGAGTTATGCATTAGCACTAGGAAGAGATGGGATGGTTAAAAAGAAAAAGCAGTTTGGAGCTAGCTGACCATATTATGTAAAAAAGTAACATTTGTTTTTTTATTTTAGGCACAACTATCCTTTTATTGAAGGCAAATATATTTGAGGCATTAAATGTGGGCATATTTTTGGTGTGAGAGATGTAATTAACATCTCTCTTAGTTAATTATGTTGTGAGGCACTAACACCTACGGCTACCATTAAACCCAACCTCATCCACATTAATCAATATATTCAATGAACAAATTATCATGGGCTTTTTATTAGGGTTGGATTAGTGCGTCCAAGATGGACTTTACAAAGTCCAAAATCTTTTTTTTTTTTTTTGGTTTTTTGTACTATTATCATTCAGAATGATGGATGATGACCAACGGGGATTGACACAAGTGGTAAGCGGTTTGTGTCGCTTAAGCAAGATATCGAATTCGAGCCTTGTGAATGCATAAAAAGACCCGTTGGGAGACTCTCCCACCAAAACCAATGCGGGTCGGATCCGAATTAGTCATGGCGAAGCTTTGGATACGAGCAACAACAAAAAAAAAAAACAGAATAATGGATGATGCTAACAAAGTTAATTTTTGATCTGTGTTTTTTCAATACCGGAGAAAATGTGGGCGTTACAATTTTTTTAATGTTGATCTTTTTTTCTTATTCACATATTAACGGAAATGCTTTAGCGAGCATACCACTTTCTTTTGGCTATCCTATCTAATGGACATCCCATTAGATGGGATAATAAGTCCATTAAGAGAAAAAATAAAATTATTGGATGTTTGCTTACCTTCAATTTTAATGGACTTTAAAGGCGATGGGGTTTTTTTTTTTGAAGCCACTTCCCTAAAACACTTCTAATCACATTACTTTTCATCCCATCAATTGCACATGTGGGGCCCCTTTACAAAATGACATTGTTGCCCCAGTCAAACCGTTTCCAGGTTCTAGCCTTATTCTCATGAGGTTTTATTTTAAGTACTTTTTATTTACATATATTTGAAATTAAATATTAATATTGTACCAATTAAAATTTATAGGGACTTTTTTTTTAAGAAAATCAATTTAATTTTTTAATTATTTTTTCTTACTCTTTTATCTTTTTTTGGGCAATCTTAAAATTTTATATATCTTACATCTTCTTTTATTACAAGGTTATAACCCCATTTTTTTTTTTTAAATGCAACTTATAAAAATTTGCCCCTCCCCTCCCCTCTAAATCTGTCAAACCAAACAGCTCATGAATCCCAAAAGTTAGATTCATTCATTCATTTCAATTACACTTGTACACTTCAAAAATGTACGCAACAGGCATATATATATAGAAGTTATTATAGAATCATAGTAATTGTATTTATAAAATACTTGCAATATGATTTATTAAAAAAAAAATACTCCTATTTCATTAACAATGTCATAAAACTTAATAATATTTGAATTTTATCCTAAATTATCACATTTTATACAACATATGTGTGTGTGTGAATTTGATTCGTGCCCTTTTCAGTCATTTTCCATCTCATCTATCTTTTTAAAAGTTATGTCAAACAAGTTCCCATCACAAACAAAAGTCACTTTTGCTACTGTTATCTCAAACACAAATCACATCAAAAAAAGTCTATCAGAAAATAAGTCCATAAAAAACAAAAATCACTCCTACTAAAGCTATTCCAAACGGGCCCTTTTTTCATATCAGCAAGCACACTACTGCATAATAAGATGTAATGATATACTAGGGGGAAAAAAACTAAAAAACATGGTCTGTTTTTTTTTTTTTTTTTTAAAGCAAGTGAAATGGTTAATTGCAAATTATGTTTGTAATTATTTGTTGGATTAATAATATTATTGTTCCTTATAGTTTGATCCAACTTTAGTTTTAGTCTCTAAAGTTTATGAAAATAGTCTTGAGTTTAATAAATAATCCTTATATTTCAAAGTTTTTATTTTAGTAACTACACTCAAACTAGCTCCTTATGAAATTATAAGAACGGAAACTAAAATTTGATTAAACTAAGAGTAACAATAATATTAACCCTTTTTTTTTAATTGACAACTTTATTATGGAAAAGTCACAATTGCTCTCATAAAATTAGCGGAGCATTCATTCCCATGCATGATTGTTAAGGATTCCAGGCAACAGCAGTATTTCTTGGACTAACGGGGTTCTATCAACTCAAAAATAATCATTTTTAGGATTCTCCCCCCCCCCCCAAAAAAAAGATGAAGAATGTGATCTAAAACAAAAATTGGACGGTGAAGATGAAAGTGAAGGATATGCTCAACTTAAAAACAAAAGTAATTGTATGCTCCAAGCTGGCATCAAAGGATCATCTTGGTATAAACTGGATATTTACACCACCTTAACAAGACTAAAGGCAAACAGTTAAAGGCCATGGGCTATACAAGAGGAACATGTAGGAAATAGCCCTAGCAGAGCTCGGTTTCAAATTTAAGACTAATGCCCATGCTGAAAAGCTCCTGGCACAATAATTTTGCTCCATACGGCACACTGACCTTGACAATGTCATCAAGGGAGTCACAAAAGCGGCAGTAGGGACCCCTTATTTTTCGGCCGCCAGATACCGGCCGCATAATCACATTTGCAACATTTTTGCACTTCCGACAAATGTGCATCTGAGAGGAATCACTAAGAGTACAGAGGCGCTCATGCAGGTTGGCCGATGCACCATGAGCAATCAGGCAGTCACGCTCCATTTCCCCGAACTTGACACCACCGAAACGTTTCCTGTCTGCAACAGGCTGCCGGGTCAGAGGGTGAACGGGACCAGTGTTCCGGAATTTTATTTTGTCCTCAGACATGTGGTGTAGTCGCTGGTAGAAAGTAGGGCCCATAAATATAAGGGAACGGACCATCTCGCCGGTTCTCCCACTGTAGACTCTCTCATTTCCCCATCTTGAAAATCCAACACTGCCATTACTCAAAAACATTTAGTTACAACCAGGAAGATGAGCAAGAAAAAAAATATAATTTCTGAATTTTATGGAGCCAATAGCTAAAAGGCAAGCTAGACCATCTCAAAAATTTGAAGGAGACAAAATAGGCAAACAATTAGCAGAATCTTCATTACATCACAAAAATAAAGCCAAAGAAGAAGTCTCAGTATATAGGTCACTCTACAGAATACCCCATACAATATGCATTCATATAAAGCCCAACATATCATATGAAAATTTAACAATTTTAGTGACGTGTTCTGAAACTGTACCTGTGAAGCTGATCGGTGATGGCTTCAACAGAGACAGCAGAGAAAGGGGTGGCATGTTTCAATTTACCGCCACAAGCAATCCCCTTTCCTAAGGCAGCCTCTAGGAGTTGCCCAGGAGTTTGTCGTGAGGGAAATGCGTGTGGGTTTATAACAATATCAGGAACAATCCCTTGTATTGTAAAGGGAAAGTTCTCCTGAGACTCCAGAAATCCCAAGACACCCTTTTGTCCATGCATACTAGAGAATTTGTCCCCAAGAACCGGGCTCCGAACCTGCAATGACAACGAAGATGACAGAATTTTCTACCAATGACTTTCAGTTTTCATTATATGAAACTACATACTCAGATTATGAGTGTTTAAGTTTCCATCCTATGCAACACAAGTGTATGCACAGAATGCGCGATGTGGGCAGGTGTCTTTTCAAGTTACAATGGATTTGTTTTTACCTGTCTCAGAGAAACCACAGCAAAATTCTTCCCCTCATCATTTGATGACAACACTACTTTCTGAACATACCCTCTTTCACTGTGTTTCAGCTTTATACTATGATCAACCCCCGTATCTGAACATCGCCCGATAATAATATCACCACTCTGCAAGCTTGCCCCAACATATGGGAAGCCATCATCATCCAGGCTATCAACACGGCCTCTTGTGCTTTGTATCTTTCCAAAATTTATCATGTCCTCGGGTTTTCGCTTCTTTTCTGATGATTCCTTGTTGTCAATCTCGGACTTATAACTCCTGATGTGCTCAGATCTGAACATACCGCGCTGCAAAGAAGCAGCATTCATCACCAAGGAATCCTCTTGGTTGTATCCCAGATGCACGTTCACAGCCACAATAGCATTCTGCCCATTATAAAATTCAGCCTTAGGAAATACTACACGGTTCTCAGGATCCTCTGGTTTTCCCAGACAGTCTGAAGTCATAGTACGAAAGAGGGGCCTTTGGGGATAGTGAAGCTGATGGGATAATGTATCGACTCTGATGCTCGGGTTTGTTGTAGAGAAACCAATCGCTTGGGATGAGTGCTTCTGTGACTGATAGAGCACCCTCCGTGCGTGATCATGATTTGCAAAAGGGACAAGCGAACAGCTCAAACCCAATAAAAATGACATGTCCAATTCACAGTGGGTGTACCTCACAGAACTTTTAGCTTCCGCAAACAAGTATTCAACACCCCAAGCAGTAAAGCAGTCCTCTTCTTCTTCTGTTCCAATAAGCTCAACTACTCCTTCTTTTAGAAGAGACTGGAAAGAAGATTGCTCCCATTCAGATCTTTTAATCTTGCCTAAATTATCAACTACCAAAAGAGGACGCAAAATCCTTCCAGCATCCGAGTATATCCGCACCTCTTGTTGAGGTTGATCCTTTTTTATTTCCACCTAAAGGGAAAATGGAAGTCAATAATTTCAAAAGAAAAGAATAAAACTGAACCAAATAAAGATATTGCAAATGGTACTTCATTATCTCGATTGAAACTAGGATACCTAGAAAGAGGATAAAATAACTTGCCAAACAAAGTTATGACAAACCAAGAAAGGAACAATAAAATAACATCACTATTACAATGGAGCTCTTCAGTTCCATCATAGCAACAATTTAATGATCGATAAAAAAGAGAAGACCATCCAAAATACACAAATAAACAATCCAATCAAATGCACACCAAGTGTCGTGTCCAACCCAGTGTAACCACATGATGATGCTCAAACAAGAACAACAATAATAATCACCACATATACAGCACATAATTCCTAATGAAGGGCAAATAAATAACTTATTGCTTGCATGGCATAGAAAACCGACATAAAATGACAGATTATAAGCTAACCTCCGGAGGCAATTCATTTCCACGTCGTTTATATCGTAGCTCTGCCACAAATGAAGAGGAGTCAGTGCACACTCCAACCCAATCCCCATTTAGGAAGACTTTGTGCTTTCCACCCAATTTAGTAGAGGTACCATCAACCAGCTCTTCCATCCCACAATCAAATAGCTGAGGTAGTATGTTTTCCTTTGTTTTCGAACTAACCAGTCCAGTAACAGCTAAATTTTTCACAAGTCCACAATTTTCACCATCTGGAGTAGAGAGGAAACACACCTTACCCCAATGCGAAGGATGCCTGTAGTCACAATATTCAATTAAGATAAAATCAAAGAAATAGATATATCTCATGAACTACTCAAAACAGTATATCTATTGCATGTTTAACACCCTGATTAGATAATTTGAAGATAAAAACTCAACTCATTACAACATATTCAACTGGGTAAGCAGACAATCAAAGCTGCAAATAAAAACAAAGCACTTCCAAAGAATAGTTTATGTAGCCTGTACAGCAAAGGAAGTCATGGTCTAAACTCAAGCCTAATGAAGGAGACATTTGAATTACTAAAATTTCTCAATTATGAACTAACTTGTACTGGATCCATTTAATCAAAAGCTAATGATAATGCAGTAAAAATTGGAATTTGGAAGACAGTTTCTGAACTAACTTGTACTGGATCCATTTAATCAAAAGCTAATGATAATGCAGTAAAAATTGGAATTTGGAAGACAGTTTCGATTGTCAACATGAAGCTCAATATCCATCATCCAACACAGGCAGCACTTGCAAGTGCTAAACCAACACAAATTCACAATTATAAAGATGGGTGTGCAGTAATTTTTATAGTCCCAACCACAGGCCATGTTCGGGCATGAGTTTAGGTAATTAGATGTTATGAAGCATCATTTAATGTCGTAGACCACCTCAAGCATTTAGCAGACATCACAATCCTAAAGGGTTTAGGACTTCATTCACAAGCCTTCCCAAACCTTAATTTTCTAACAAAAATGTAACGAGTCTTCCCCAAACCATTCTTACAAGCTTAAAGTCTGATTTTACAAGCATCATTCCCAAAAAGTGGGTATAAAAGAATTAGGAATATCAAAACATATGATACAAATATAACTACTTATATTTCAGCATGACCACACCTGTTGGTGATGGACAAAATCAAACACCAAAAGGCCAAAGCCCCACCTATTGTGCAGTTCCCCAAAGGAAGGGGGAAAAAGGGAACAGAGAAACAGACCAAGTTTAAAGTAACTTACGGGTATCTAGCATCTCCAACCTTTCCAGTGTACTGAACCTGCTGCCTGGTTCTTCTCATTTCAGCCATGGTTTGCAATGGATTTGTTCGCCCAAGATTTCCTACCACACCAGATATCCTTTCAGTCCTTTTATAAGGATGCACCCACGCTCCAGTTGAGAATGCTCTTTGAAGACCATTTGTAATTATGGATGAATCAAGATAGTGCTCTATTGGACGAACATCACGATCCCCATAAAGATCTCTTTGCAAAACCTTTGCCAAACGCTTCCGAGCATGAGCAATATGCACTCTCAGCTCCCGGTCAAGCAATTCACCAGCCAAATCAAGCCGCTTGTTTCTGAAATCATCCCTGTTATCACATTTTCGGCGGCCAGTATAAGCGAGTAATAGACACTTGACCATATATGCAAGGAAGCGTGCCTTTCTATTCATGCCTCTAATGTTGGGAAAAGCATACACAGTCAGACACTCTTCAATAGATTCTGTAGGTGGAAATTGGCTGCGTTTTACAAGTCCTTCTATGTGACTACGGGCTACATTCTGTCGCCGAAAGCCTTCACAACTTTCATCAGCATCACGAATGGATGCAAAGAGAATATTTTGAACATTGGCTTCATCATGATCATAATCAATGAGCTCTATCGCCTCTCTGTCTGATGAGACGCCAAAGGCAAAAAATAGCACCCATAAAGGAATCTCAACTGACAAAAAATATACAGTAAGCACCTTCTCTCCACCTTTAATATCTTCAATTTGGGGATTCCCTACCAGCTTGATAACTAGCCTATTCCTCTTTGCCAGTGATCTGAATGAAATTGCCCATGGATTGTTTATAATCCAAAGCCTCTTGGGATAGATTTGCTCTTGTGCAATAAATGTCTGCAACAAATTTATATAAAATAAGTGCAATTGCGGTAACAAATAAAGTTATAGGAAAGACAATGTTAAAGACTAAAAATTAAAGCAAATGAATAGATAAGGAAACTGTAAAAGGAAACCAAATAAATTCTCCCATAGGAATGGATGAATGGAAGCTAATTTTACTACAAAGCACCAGCAATTGCTTTTAGCAGCCATGTCCATATTAAATATGCACCAATATTGGGTAGTGCTGATAAAGAAATTCAGGCACCGCCATGATGGGTTGACAAGTTTCAAACAGATAAAGATCCTTTGTGTTGAGTAAGCAGGACAGCATCTCAACCAGCCACCCAGTGACCCACATACACACAAACATGGAAGTTGGAACACTGTCTTCATGTGTTTTGCTTCCTTTAATTTTTTTTATCCCCTAAAAAAATGCTTCGCTTCTTGCACAGCTTAGGCAAGGATCTTTGAAATTTTTTTCAAACCACCTCAAAATGCATTAATGCAGAAATCAATATGAAACAGTTTCTCGTCATCATTCCTTAAATTCAAAATTGAATTTCTTCCCATCAATTTATTGTTATAGCAACCAATTGTAAACAGGACAAAATGTACATCATGAATTCAGCTAACCTTCTCTGCACCCTTGATCAGAAAGTACCCTCCAAGATCATGATCACAGTCCCCTTTGTCAGCTCCTTTCATCCAGCATATATCAGACTTCACCATGACAGGCAATCGCCCAACAGTTATTTCCCTGCTGTCCTCCATCACAGACTCTTTATCAACGTACTGTTCTTTCCCAGTCTTAAATTTGTCGCTTCTAACCAGTTTTTGGATATATACCTAAAATTTATACAGACACAACAAATATTTTGGTATATACTTTTCACAGAATTTCAAACTATCACAACATACACCAAAAAATTGCTCGTCTGGGAAGACATGGCATACAACCATAATTCATCAAATCATTCGCTCAGCTACAGAGAGTCACAAGAGCAACTTTCTCATTAAAGTTTAGCAAATCAAACCGAATAAGAAGCAACCGATTAAACAGCCATTTGAATCAAAGACACAAAAGGGAAAAGCCATAAGAAGAACATGACTCTCCTCTGATCTTATATACAACAATTTTATTCCAGCAGTAAGCTTCTAGAACAGATAGCAGCAGACATGAAAAGTAAAAAAAATTTTATCATCAACCAATAACCAGCAACCAGGATACCCCTCAACATAAGTTGAGCAGAAGCTTGCCGATAGAACATTGATAAGGAACCAAATGAAAGACTAATTGCTTTGGGGCAAAATAATGTCATTTATAAATTACCTGAACATGAACCTCCATTTTAATTTTTGATGAATACGTCATCCTCTGCAAGCGGGCATGCCTCGGAAGCATCTTGAACTCTTTCACATTTCCTTCACCGCCCCAGAATGTGGGCTGATCAAGGGTAACCTTCCCAAACCTAACTGAAGCATATCGCCAGTCTTTATCACCCTTCTTTGAGGGATCAAACCCGGGGTCAACATTGAGCTCCCCAAATGAATCAAAAGCATTCTGCAGACCATAGCTGATGAACTCGTTGTAGGAATTGATCTGGTGACTGATCAGCCCGTACTCATCAAAGAATAACGTTGTAGCCTTCTTACACAAACTCTCTAGGTTTTCTTTCCCCAGCTCGTTTATATTTGACAAGCCTTGATCGTCCTCCTCCATATAATCCACCGCGCCGGAATGCATTCCGCTACCCTTACTAGAACCTACATCGACGCCCATGACTCCCCTCTACACTATCAACCAAAATCCTTTACCTTGAAAATTTATCTCCAACGAAAACTAGTTCTTCTATCCACAGCGGATCGGAGAAAACTAGTTATATGACCTGCAGAAACGGACCAAGAAAAGTTCAATGCAGCATCTCATAGAGAAACTAAGGAACTATGAACGGAGACGCAGATAGAACAACCCTGGCCGAGCGACCAAAAAAAATGCAGCCGCAGCGTCGTCGTAGTTACGCTGTAGAGAGAGAACCCCCTCTTTGCGGTGGAGCGGTGAGCTTGCCCTTGAAGTTCTGCTGATGGCGACCTCTGGAACTCGCTCAGTACTCGAGGGGTGGGAACTCCCGCATAAGGACAGTGGCAGGCAGGGAGTACTGAAGAGTGAAGACCAAAAGAAATGGAAGTCCCAAGATATTAAATTAAATTAAATTAAATTATTTTGCAAATTTGAACCACTCTAAGCTTATACTTAGATAGAGAAAACAAAATAAGAAAAAAAAATAGGAGAATGAATATTAGGAAAAACTTTTAAAATGGCAAAAAAAATTACTATTTTTTAGAATTTTTATTTTAATATTTTTCTCTCTTTTAGTTTTCTCTTCATCCAAAACAGAGTTAAGTCTGTGACTTATTCCTAAACATAAATCAATGGTGCTATCTCACCCAGTAAAGAGAAGAACATAAGTTAGAATCAGCAAAAACTCTTTTATAAGACTCAAAAAGAATTATCCTCTTCATTAAATCTAAAAATAGAAAGAAAAAAGGTATAACAAAAAGTAGAGGGTTAATATAATAGTCAATCAACTTTGCTTTCATTTTAGCTTTGATCCCTCAAATTTTAAATTATAGATTTTAATCCCTTAAAGGGCAAAATGGTCCTTCGACTAAAAAAGAGGCATAATGATCCAAGTTTTTATTAAAGGAAAATACCTAAATCAAGTTTCTTATATGCATGTGTCATGTTTTTGAGTTATTATTATTTAACTACAAACTCATGTGAAAAAAAATAGGACACAATCATGTGTGATTAGAGAACTTGATGTAAGTATGCTTCTTTAATAAATTATATAAATAAATATTTTAAAATTTGATAGATTAAAATCAAAATAAAAACAAATTTGAAGGACCAAACTATTAACCTAAAAATAAACTTCTAATAACAATGTGTTGAGGAGTTTTAGTTTAGATGTAATGAAACAGAAAACATGGTCTATTTTCTAAGTTAGTGAAATAATAAATCTCCGGTCATTATTCTTCTACTTTTTTTGGCCAGGTAATTATCTTTTAAAATTGATAAATTCATTATAAAAAAATTCACATTTAATCTTATAAAATTAATAAACTTTAGATGGCTTAAAACTAAATTTATTACACATATATAATATTTTGTTGTTATATTATTGAAAATTGGCGGAAAAAAATATCAATGACGTAGAAAAGCTTTTTAATAAACAAAGGCTTATAAGTTCAAGTTTCATCTCAACTTTCAGGTAAAAAAACAAAGTTTCATCTCGACTTGTTATTTCACTACTAGAAAAAAGGCATATAAGACTGCCACATCTATATCTCTATAGATGGAGACGATTTAAAAACTATGACGAGTGGAAATTTTGTAAATATTGTTACAACTTTAGACTGGTCACTCATTAGTTAGGCCTAAATAATATTTTTTAGACCGGTTATATTTACGTCCGGACTTGATAGGAAGACAATTAGACATGTTGTCTTGCACCCAGTGTAGAAAGTGATTTCTAAACCGGTTGTATTTTCAACCACTCTAAATTAATTGTGCTTGTGAACCGGTTTCAACATGTTCGGTCTATAAAATTATAATTTAGACTTGCTATACATTTAACCGATTTAAAAATTGACGGAAGCTTAATATACCTTTCTCGCTTGAGACCTGGAAAAGTCATATTTTATTACATTTCTCTTTGTGACCTTCGCCTTCAATCTTACTTGTCTTCTAGTGCCATTTCAATCAATTGTAGTCCCCTTCAATATCTGAACTTCTACTTCAATCCCTGAACTTACCTAAATATTTTCGTAGTTTTATTCTACCACGAGCGTGGAAAGAGGAACTTCACTCTAGTTTCATTTTCGTAGTTTCCTGACCTAAATATCTTCGCTGTGGTCTTATTTGTGCTTTCAGGTATTTTCTAAAGTTTTTTTTTTAAAAAAAAAAATACTTTTCATTTGAATCATTTTTAAGATTTATACGAATTTTCATTTTGTTTCATTCGCATAGTAGGATGTCAAATATGGACCTTAGTTGGATAAATTGTAAATGGATAGGCACTGAGTATTGTAATGGGGTTAGGGAGTTGTTGGAATATGCTAAAATAAATTCTTTAGATACTGTTGTTTAGGGAGAGGTTTTTTTTTTGCCCTTGTTTGAAATTCTTAATGGTAAGCGACTGATTCCTATGGAAATATACACCCAGTTAATTTATGAGGGTTTTATGAAGAGTTATACAGTATGAGTATGACATGGTGAAGAAGTAGAAAGGCTGACTTAATCTCAACAGTTGGAAGAGGAATTTCATCATGACTATGATGCTATAGATACTGGTGAAAGGATGGAGGATATGATCTATGATGTTGGAGTAGGCGCCTTTGATGCAAGCAAGTGTGTATGGTGATTTGTACAGTAATGTTGAGAAGCCCTTATACCCAGGCTACCTACTATGATGCAAAGAAAATTTCGTGTCCCCTTGGCATAAGGTATGAAAGGATTCATGCATCCCCAACAATTTCATATTGTACCAAAAAGGTTATAAAGGGCTTGTCAAGTGTTCGATGTGTCACACATCAAGGTAAAAAATCAAAGAAATCTTCAGCGAAGGTGTTGTGGTACCTACCAATTGTACCAAGGCCGAAGTGACTATTTGCTAATGAAGAGGATGCAAAGAATTTGTTATGGCATGCAAACAACAAGATTTCATATGGAAAGATCAGACACCCAGTTGATACCATGCAATGAAATAAAATTGATGAATTATTTAATCAGTTCACCTAAGAGTAAGGGAACACAAGGC
Organism: Acacia melanoxylon; assembly: GCA_019022615.1. Classification (NCBI taxonomy): domain Eukaryota; kingdom Viridiplantae; phylum Streptophyta; class Magnoliopsida; order Fabales; family Fabaceae; genus Acacia; species Acacia melanoxylon. Next base: position 2,631,884 of record JAFJYJ010000002.1, read on the forward strand.
TTGCACTTAGTACGTACGTCACTAATCCTTATGGGATCCTGAGCAACATATATAGTTTGTGGCCTGTTTGTTGATGATTTACAACCTTTCTCCTTTCCTATGCATGAAATACAAGTACATGTTATTGTCTATGTTGATTTATGGACCGAAACAACCGGGGAATGACATAGATGTCTACCTAAGGCCCTTGAACGAAGACTTGAAAGAGTTGTGGGAGGAAGGTATGGATGTTTATGATGCTAATTGAAATGAGGTTTTCAACCTTAAAGCAATGATATTTTGCATTATTAATGACTTCCTTACATACAGAAACTTGTCAGGCTACAACGATAAGGGCCATAAAGCATGCCCAATTTGTGAGGAAGAGACATGCTACCATCAACTTCAACATGGAAGGAAGATTGTGTACCTTGGACAAAGGAGATTCCTTAGGCCGGGCCACCCATATCGCAGATTGGAGAAAATATTATTGCGGACCTCTAAATCTAAGTCATTTATTTAAGCACTTGAGTTGGGGCTTTTGTATCCGAAGGAATCACATATTGTTATACTTCTCAACTATTTATTTTTGTTTCTATCATTCGGTTCTTGATATCATCTCCACTTCAATTAACCTTGTTTTAGTTATTACCCTATCACTATGATCTTACTTGCTGAACATCTATATGGATATTCAGGTAGAGTATTATGTCGTTGATGAAAATCGCCAGCTTGACAAGTTCCCGATTGATTTCCTTATAAAGAACAAGGAAGGATTTGGTATAATTCGGTTTCTTTAGATTTATGACATATATTGCCTGACTTATTCACTTATATTGTTCATCATGCTTTTCGGCCCCTTAACGGTTCTTCCTTTTTTGAGGTTTTCTTGTCCAAGTGCCATTTATATACTGGTTCCTTCATAAAACAGTATATGTTAGCTAGAATGAAGTGACTAACATCTTGTGGAAGGTCCATATTGAAGTCAATCATTGGATATTCATCTCTCTTTGAAACCCCTGATTTTTTTTAAAAAAAAATCAGATTCTTTACACTAAGTGTTGAACCAGTTACTCCTGTGAAAACTTTAATTTAAGAATTTCAATTGCATGTCTGGTTGTTATTATATAACAAGAGTTTCTGCTTTACATTAGGGGATTAAGTAGTTAAAATGAAAAAGAAGTTAAAACTATCTTGTCAGTGCAAGACGGATCTTTTTGAATTTATTCATGATCAAACATTCTACGAAAGCTTGAGTCTTGGAGTGCACATAAAATCTCTCTCTGATGTAGAACTAGTAGCAAAGAATAGAGAAAAAGTATAAAGAGAATGAGGGAGATGTAGAGAGGGAGGGATAGTTGATAAGCCAAGAGAACGTTACTAATAATGAATAATGAATGAAAAGGCTATTTTTAAATACAAAAGCATAACCAAATTTAAAACAAAACCAATTAAATAAAGAGCACATTTTTAATTCTGAAATAACAAATGCATAAGGAAATAGGTTAGTTCTTGTATAGTGAAAGATGATTCCTTTCATAGATTTTCTTGGTGTCTGGGAAGGACTAGGGCTGTATTTGAGCCTTTTTTGGTTGAAGTCCATCATGTAGGATAAAAGAGTAATATGTTAGGGAAGATAGAGGGTGAGAGGTGAGAGAATTTAGATTCAAGTAGATAATTTATTATAGATAGTAAATTGATTTTCTTGGTGTCTGGGAAGGACTAGGGCTGTATTTGAGCTTTTTTTGGTTGAAGTCCATCATGTAGGATAAAAGAGTAATATGTTAGGGAAGATAGAGGGTGAGAGGTGAGAGAATTTAGATTCAAGTAGATAATTTATTATAGATAGTAAATTACTTAATTGTTGCAGGAACTTGGAAGTACTATAATCCCTTCTTTTTTTTTTTGTGAAGCTCATCCGATTCAAATTATGTCAGGATTAGAAACCTTAATGTATTTTTCAAGCAATCTAACTAGTTGAAATAGGAAGAATTACAATGCACTAATCACCAAGTAAACCCAATCTCAAATCAAACTTATCTATTTAGAGTTCATAATCAATATAATTATAATCAACTTAATGTTTTTACAGGAGCTTTGGTAAATTTGATGTGGCTAGTTCATAATCATTAGTTTTCAATTATCATTAGGATTTTATTATTTTGACTAGTGAAATCAATTTTAACATGTAAAACTGGAAAACAAACTTTATATCAAGTCCTAAATGTTTTTCACAGGATCGGAGCTTTGGTAAATTTGATGTGGCTAGTTTGATGCTTCAGTCTAATATGAGGCTTGACCGGTTCTGTTATATGAAAGTCAGGACTTTTGTTGACAGAAATACCTTTCATCTTTATTATCTTGATGTGGCCTGAGCCTAATGGGATGTAGTTTTTTAGCACTGTCTTACTAAATGTATGTCTATCTTCCGTTCTACTTACATTATATTCTTTCAGTTGTTATTAAATGGTTAAGTGATGTGAATACAAGGGAAGGATATTTCTTTGCTTTCCTTTTGACCTTAATGATTATGGAAACATCGATTACTTTCTCAACTTTTTTTAATTGTTTAGTTAATCTGATACTCAATTTAATGCATGAATGATCACTTTTATTTGTTTGTAGCTCTGTGATGTATATTTTTATCTTATCATGCAATTCTTGATTAAGGAATGAAGAATCGAAGAATGTTTTTGTAATCGTTCTGATGTAAAGGTTAGTTGACTCTTGATTATTATTTTTCTATGTTAAGTTGAAGTTTTCTTTTCTTTTATTGTTTATATTCTTTTGTTTTTTAATGCGTTTAAAACTTTCCTTAAAAAAAAAAATCGAGGGCGCTCCGAACCCCCAAATCTCACCACTAATTGTGCATCTACAAACCTAAAATCCTAGATCCGCCACTGGACATCACCCTCTCTTTCTCATCACACTTCAACAATGGCCTTTGATTTCTCAACAAAAAGAATAAAAAAGTCCTCATTCTCTATTCCAACTCAGATTTATAATTAAAAATAATTGAAACAATTGTAGACATCCATCAACAATGGCCTCCAATTCCTCCAAGGTTTTACTCCAAGCATTACATGTCAAAATCCATCCACAAATGGCAAGAGTCACCAGCTTATCAGAAGAGTAACCACACAATAACCTATCATAATGGCTCTGTTTGGATCGAGCGTTTTTGGAGCATTTGGACCCAAAAAGTCCATTAACGTTAACACTAACAAAAACGCTCATAAAAAGGTGTTTGGTGTAGCATTTTTGTTATTGGGCTTTTTTGCAAAACACCCATTAACAAAAAAGCTACCAGAAGCGTTTTGGGCGTTTGGGATAGCACAGACGTTGAGATCGTGGGACCATTCTTCTTTACTTTTTTTCTTTATTCTCCTTGCTTTTTTCTTTATTTGACAAAAAAGCTATCAGACTCATACTCACAGCCACATGCGGAACGAAGAATTTATTTTGTATACATATTATATAATAATAATAATAATAATAATAGATTCTTTATTCATTATTCTTTTATTTTCAAAAATTAATTAAAAACTTATATTTTAAGCGGAAAGATGCATGCCTCTTTTTATCTATTAATTTATTTATTTTTTACATAAATTTAAATTTTTATCATCAATTATCACAATATATACAAGTATACATACAAACATATATATATATATATATAATTCATGCCCCTTTTTAGTCATTTTTCATCTTAATTGGCTTTTCAACCACTAATCCAAACACATCTTCGTTTGGAAAAAAGTCACTTCTGCCAACGTCAATCCAAACACAAATCACATTTATAACTTTTTTTTTTCCTCTGAGAGCTTTTACAAAAGTCGGATAGGCTTTTTTAAGCCTACCATTTCTACCGCCAACCCAAACAGGCATAATATAATTTCTCTCTTTTTCTATAATTCCTAGTAATAATCCCACGGGAAAAATACAAGTAGAAGGCTGAAAACGTTTCCCAAATGGATTTCCAAGACACCCCAAGATTCAAAAGATGAAGTACGAGCAGGAGGACAAAAAGGAAATCATGAACAAGCCCTGCACTAATATATGCATTTCCATGGCAGCAATCAAGAATGACGGCAAGGACTGGCTTCACTGACGAAGGAGCCAAAAGTCGTGGCTTCGTTGAAAGGTTCGAGATCCAGAATATGAGCTTCAGTTTTGGCTACTACAAAGTGAGGGAAGCGCAGTGAGAATGACGGTGAGGGTGGGCTTCTTCATCTCCATGGTTGTGGGTAGGGGAGAGGGATCCGTGGCTATGGCTGGGGCTGGGGAATCGAAGGGACAAGGAAATAAGTTTTTCATCCAGAAAAATGTGAATGAAGAAGAGAGAAAGAGGGAGATGATGAGGTGTGATTCACTAGCATATTTGGCTATGGATGATGAGGTAGCATCCATATGAGATGCTTGATTGATTTAACAATTAAACTTAACGTTGGAGGATAGTAGGGCGAAATTGCTACATGTTGTATACTTTTCTGATGACATTGCTCATAAAAAAAAATTTGGAGCAAAAATGAACCTTATCCTTCTAAAATATGATAAAATTTTAACATTCTATCTTATTCATTTTGAGATGTTATCTAATTAAGTTTAATATATTTTCTTAAACAACCACCACCACCACTCACATATCAATTTCATGAGGATGCCGACGACTTCGCTCCCACCCCATGGATGAGGATTTACATATCCAGTTGGTGTTACAAGACACAAGAGTGATAGCACCTGAAACCATCCCATTCATCTTCATGGCTTTTACTTCTTCGTGGTTAGTAGGAATGGGAAATTTCAATCCCAAGGAGGACCTGAAAAAAAAATCGAACCATGTCAACCATATGGAGAGAAGCATAGTCAATGTCCCAAACGGTGTATAGACCACTAGGAGTCGACGACGGTAGCTGGAGGAGCAGGTGAAGTATTAGAAAGATGATATGCACAAATTTGTTAGGTTATGGCAGATAATTTGTCTCCATCCATCCAACCAAACATATTTATCAACCCCCCAAACAAGGCCTAAGGAACTGCATAAGTACTGGAGAAGATTTGCTGAGGACTCTTTCACTCCCAATCATAACATATTCAAATAGTTCAATATTAGAGTTTAGGTTGACCACATTAGAAGGAGGGCTATTTTAGTTTCTGAAAACAACTACTCTTTTTCCTATTTGAGTATAAAGTTATATTCTATTAACTCAAAAAGGAGATACAAAGGAAAAAACAAAAGTTTAACTTATCCTTCATCACCTACTGCCTAAAAGTCTAGATAGGTGGAGGATGATCAAGAATACAAAAATTGCCTAAAAGACTATGAGAGTACTTCGCTACTTTCTTTTTCTTTTGTTATACATGACTCTAGAATTTCTTAACATTTTTCATTAAGCAGCTTCTTCTTTTAATAGTTATATTCTTTCTAATTTAAATGGTAAGAGTTATTTGTTTCCATGGGAAGTTTATTCTTATGTTTTAATTAGGCAGTGTATAATAAGGATTTTTATTTTGATCTATAAAAGAAGTTTCTTTTACTAATTTTTATTTTCCTAAGAAATATATTATAATTTTTTATCAACAACAAATATTAATAATTTGTAATCTTATTGCACAAGGAAATATCACCAAAATACCATTACATTCGAATATGGCACACTTTTTAATCTTTTTAATATGCATTAAATTTAATAGAATTGTTATTTTTTTTCTAAGCATAAGTATCTTCTTATTGGAAGCAATCATGTTTGAGACAACATTGAAAAGGCGAATATCACCAAGAGAGAGGTGAATTGGGGATATTAAAATTTTCTTCTAAAAAATACTCTATTAACAGTTAATGAAACAGAGATGAACAAAGTAGAAATTTTCTTCTAAAAAATACTCTGTTAACAGTTAATGAAATAGAGATGAACAAAGTAGGATAGGGAGAGATTGAACACAAGCGATTTATACTGGTTTGGTCTAAATCCTTGACCTACGTCCAATCCCCAGACTCTCCGGGATTTCACTAACTCAAATGATTACACACTCTATAACTCTTGGAGTAATTCTCTCACTAGAACTTACTCCCCCTTACAAGTTGTAATCAAATGTCTCAATCCCAAAGTCCCAATACTTTGAGATTCTTACAATGATTGATAATCAATAATGAACTCTCTAAAAGAGCAGATGTATAAATACTGAAGATCAAAATATCCGAAGATATTGTTTGTAAGAGTAGAAATAATAAATGTTCAAGTTGCTAATTTAATGCGTAGAGTTTCGGTAGTTGAAGAATTGAATGCTTCTGGATTTTATAGATGGTTGCAATTAATGACCGTTGAAGAGAGATTAATGAGCCATTGAGAGTAATGAATATATCCGTTGAGTTTGATGTTGCTCCGTCTCTTCGTTTCTTCGTAAACTTTTGAAGTTAGCCGTTATTCTCCGTTGACATTCTTCATTCGATTTGTCCGTTGAGACTCAATTAGAATGTTGTTTGGGAATGGCCGGAATGCTTGATCATTACTCAGAAGTCCATTTTCCATTTTCATGCTTTGTCTTTGTTTCAGCATTTAATGCATCTGACGAGATTTGCTTTATGAGATTTTAATGTTTAAAACTTGTTAATCATGTCTGAAACTCATTAGCAAACTGATTAAGCTTGGTTAGGAATGGTTAGAATCAATAAGAAGAAGTATCCAGGTATAATCAATGATTTGCAGATTACGAAGACGAGGAATTCAAATATTGACATAGATGACTCGAGTCATATAGTGATGACTGGAGTTACTCTAACTCGAGTCACATACTATAATTGGAGTCATAGCTGTATGATTTAAACAGAGAAGAATTTTCAACTAGGCTAACTCGAGTTATTGCTCCAATATGTTCAAATAGAGAAGTTTCACAAATATGATGACTGGAGTTATGTAGGGTAACTCGAGTCATACTAGCAACAATTTCAGACAAAAAGGAATTTCAAATAGGTTGACTCGAGTCATATCAGTAAACTATATTAGTTGATCTTTCTGAGACTCTTCATAACTCGAGTTAAACATTAAATGACTCGAGTTATATCAGTTTTTAAAAATCGATATCGTGAATAAGCATTTGAAAACCGAAGTACAATCCATGACTTGAGTTGCTAAGTGACAACTCGAGTCATGTCCTTTGCAAAAATTAATTTTCTTAAAAACATGACTTGAGTCATATTTTGTTAACTTGAGTTACTAAATTCAAAAATCATTTTCAAGGACTCGAGATGTTTTGATTTGGAGTTAAAAACATTGTAACTTGAGTCAACAATCATTACAATTGTTAGACATCATCAAAACACATAGAGAACTAACAACTGTTGGGCACTAAATGTGGACACTTCTCTTAGTGGAGATTCGAACTTTAGTTCACCACATTATGAGGGATTACTCCCTTCCGCTAGACTCAACCCAAGTTGGTAGCATATTTTTTTTTTTTTTTTTATATGAAATTTTTAGGAAGGGGGGTTGGGCTCACGCGGTCTAACAAGGGCAGGGCGCTTGGAGCCTAATACACAGCATTGTTGCCGTTTCTTCGTAGACCCCTAGGATGCCTCCCCTAGCGCCTTGACCAACTCCAGGATCGAACCTCCTTCCTTTTGGTGAGAAAGTCCGACCCCTTCGCCAGTTGAACCCAAGGACGAGGGGTGGTAGCGAGTTGTTATCTTTATATGAAAGAAAGCACATTTATGAAAAGGTGGCCTTTTTGTCCCAAGGAAACAATTCTCAAAGAAAAAGCCCACTTGTTTCTCAAGAAAAATGGAAAACATGCTCAAAGTTGACCCATCTCCTTGTTGTTTGAAGAAACCCTCCACCTCAATTGGTTTTTTTTTTTGAAAAGCAAATATGAGATATTAACCAATTTTTCACTAAGATTTCAAATAGTAGTCCTAGATTCAAGTTGATTATGTTTTGCCTTTTCCTTGGAGAAAAACGATCAAATAATTCTCTATCATGGTCCTTGCAAACTGTATCATCCATGTAATATGCAAAGAGAAACACTAGATATTTGATATCTTTCTATTTGAATGAGATCTCAATTCTTGTGATGATTTTATTAGATATCTTACAACTATAATCCCTCTTTTTTTTATTTATTTATTTGAACGACCTCGAAAGCCAAAAGGATCTAGCAAAGCCTTACACTACTAGGCCAATTATGTGTTAGTGCAATAAATTATTGTTTTATTAGTTGATGTTATTTATTAGTTTATACCATTTTTTTTTTTAATCATTGATGATATCCTGAGCAGCCCATAGGAAAAGGCTAAGATTAAGAAAATAAACAATAAAAGAAGTACATCAATATGACTTGAAAAGCATTTGGTTCAACCCTATTGCATACTTTCAATAGTAATCATGATTATATTACTAAGATAAGAGTATTTGGTTGGTCCTTATCATAGTAATAGAATTTACCATGGTAATGATGATTACCAAAAAATTGGTAATTCCATTTATACCTCCCCGTATGAATACTCATTACCATCCAATTGCATGGTTGAAAAAGTTCAATTTACTCTTTAGTTTCATTTGTCATTATTCCACCCACCACTCCACATCACAATCGCCACCACTACTTCCTCCTCCTTCTCCATTGCCGCTAACGCTGCCCCGTCGTTGTCGCTAGCACCTCTACCATGACAACTTTTGCCACCGGTGTCGCTGTCGCCACCACCACTATCTCCTCCTCCATCGCCGCTATTGCCGCTCTATCATTGATGCCGCTGCCACCTCCACCACCGTCTTTGCCATCTCTACTATGATGATCGTTGTCACGCCATCGCCACCATTACCACTACCACTCCATCGCCACCCGGTATTGCCGCCACCTCTACCATGACTATTGTTGTCACCGCTACCGCTGCCACCGCCACCACCACCACCTCTTCCACTACTAATACCACCGCCCCCATCATCGCTATTGCTATCTCCACCTCCACCATCGCCACCACCTTTACCATGACAATGTCGCCACTACTATCACTGCCCGCCACTACCTCCTCCTCCACCGCCACCACACCTCTGTTACTGTTGCCTCCACCACAACCACTGCCATCAGATTATTCTCAACGAGGTAGCGTGATAGTTATGATAGAGTGGCCAGTGACTCTTAGCAATTGTTTCTGCAAAGATTATGTTAAGGCTAAAATAGACTTTGTGTTATATATTAATTTTAAATAATTATTACAAAAATAACTCATTGTACTTTGCTTAAAAATCAAACCAAACACTAGCCATGTAATTAATATTGCACTACCATTGCTTCACATTGTAGTGCATTGTAGGGTGCAATGGGATCGAAGCAAATGTGCTAGAACAATAGAATAATATGTTATAATCTATGATGATAGATGCTATAATTAATAGTTGATATTTTTTTAACAATAATACAAGTTGAGATTTATAGCCTTGTAAGAAAATATTACTTAACAGACATAGTATAAGTAATGAATAATAATTATATGGGTATAATTAGATATACAACTTTTTTCATTGATAAACTAATAAACATTTTACTCCTTCGGTCCTAATTTTGTCTTTTGTTTTTTTGGGTACAAACCTAATTATGTCGTTTGGTTCAACGCAAATGCAACTTAAAATTTTGCATGTGAGAGTTTAATAGCAATTGACTTCTTTTATTTGGTTGGGAACATATTTTTGTATATGATCAATTAATAAATCATTGTGGTGGCGTTTCTAAGGTGTTTTCTTATAATTACTTAAATTCACAGTTATGTATTTAACTAATACCTGTGTGTGGCTTAGCTCATTAAAATATTCAAAGTCACTGAATGATAGCAAACAGCTGAAATTGGGTTTTCCCTGTAATTAAAATCCACCCCTCAAAATATTTGGATAATATCAAGCACGAGGAGAAAGAGTTTAGATCTTTTAAACTATTTCCAAAAGAATTACTTTATTCACAATATAAGTTATTTAGGAGGCAATTAATAATTTTTTTTAATCAATTTTACTTTAATAGTTATTGTTTAAATATGACTCCATTCTTAATTGAAAACAAAGTTAATGAATTAATTACATTTTTTTTTCAAAATTAATTATTGTTTTTTTAGTTTTGATAAATGGTTCAATGCCTCTACTTTTTTTTTGGGGTACACAATTTTTTTCTGTCACACTCACATAAAAAATGAGTGGATCCTATTATAAAAAAAAGTTAAGTAGCAAATCTGTTAGAGAAGTATCGTCCAAGAACAATTTTGCCTTAAAAGTTTTGTTTAGCTCAATGCAACCCTTGAACTCTAAAAACGTAGCAATCTTACCTTTTCAGTTAAAAAACTAACGTTAACCGTTAAAAAAGTGACATCGTTAACTTTTAAATGAAAAATGACAATATTGCTACGTTTTTAGACTTACGGGCTACATTGAATCAAAAAGTACTTTCAAAGCAGATTTGTTATTTAACCCTATAAAGAAAAAAGAGTGAAAAATATTAACGGCGTCCACTCACGTCACGTGAGTGTAGCTTTTTCTGGATAAAAATTAAACCCTTTTGTTGCTCGACGGAGCAGAAGCTCGTTCCTCTGAAAAAAGCTACTCTGCCAGTGTGCTTTTACCGTTTCTCTTTACCATTTTCTCATCTTCAGGTCTTCACGTCTTGCCTTTCTATCTGCTGCTATTCCACTGTAGTTCTGTTGCCATGTTTGTCTATAGGGTTTTCTCCCGAATCTCCAGGAATGTTTGCCGGAGCTACAGGTTTCTCCCTGCATCGCAATCATCACAACATCTTCCTTCCCACGTTCTTCAATCCCCCGACACTGTAAGTTTCTAGAATCGGCCGAAATGCTGATCTTTGTACTTGTGTTTTTTAAGGTTTTCTTAGGGTTTTCGGATTACTGTAAATCTATGTTGCTGCTCTCTAATAAAGTCAGAGTGGTTCTAGCGATTTTTATTCCCTTGTTTTTTCATCTCCCAATGAGGTACGATGCTAGAATCCGGTGAAAAATATAATTACCTTTTGTCCAGAAGGGTTTTAGGGTGTACACAAAAAGTGATAATCTATTCTTAATTCCAAATTCAGATTTCAGTGTATGCTAAGATAATTTAGTGCCACTTTTGCGTTCCGTGTAGCCTGTACAATAATAACCGATTGCCCATTTTAAAAGTTCGTTCATTTTTCTTTGTGTGGAATTTAAATTCACAAATGATGGGTAGCAGACTTGCAAGTGCTATTGTATGGTAAAATATATGTTGATAGGCATCTTCATCTTCCTGCTTCCAGTTTTGTCTGTCTCCTCTGGTCAGAACAGTATTAAAATGTAACATCATACAAATAGTTTAGATTTTATATTTTAGTTTATATCTCTTCTTTACATTTCGGCTTGATATATTTGACTTTGGACCTAGTCAAATTGTTAGAAAGAAGCAGTATCAGTGAACTCTTCAATTTGACACATATGTACCGCTGCTCGTAGTTGAATGCAACAAATTGTTGCTGAGCTATTTATCTGAATACATCAGGTGTTCAAGTTCTACTTATTTAGCAAGTCCCCATTTTTAAGTGTTTTAAGAATTGTAATTTGTTATTGGTTTAATGAATGAAACTGCCTTTTATTCATGAAGAGTCAATAAGTCCCCAAATTTTTCTCTTTCTCTAGTTTTTCTACTGTTAGTGATTGTATAAAAATGCAATGGATAATTATTGGTGTCTGATGGAGACTTGCTAGTATGAGATACTATAAAAATGCGATGTATAATTATTGGTATCTGATGGAGACTTGCTAGTATGAGATACTAAGTCCTCTATTAAGTAGGATGGGATGTTCAATGGGGGTATTTAAGTGGGTTGGTTCTCCCTCCTCAACAGATAGCTTTTGGTGTAGGGCTCCCATCCACTTAGGTACCCATTAAAGTCATATTCTTCCTGATCCAAATCTTCTTGAAACATTCTTTATATTATAAATAACTGCCAATTACCAAATTCTCATTAAGTGCTCCACATGCTTTCTGATATTCCAGCTGATTCCAGTTCCAATCAACTTGTTCCATCTGACAATAAATGCATCCTCAACTCCAAGAGCTTTATTGTTTTCAACCTCTAACTCAACAAAAGCAAGTGAAGAAGCAACAGCTAGTGTTGGGACTGAAAGCTCTGGTCAGGCTGAAGCTACAAAACCGACCAATGGATCTGTTTTTATTTTAGAATCTGTCTCAATCTCTTAAATAAAAGAAGGGAGTTACTAAATGAGCTACTTTTTCATATTCAGGCTTAGGAAGTGAAGTGGATTTCTCCAGGGATGGAAGAGAGTTTGTTGTGGAGGTCTATATTCTTGACTTCTTGTTTTGCACTTAAAATGTCTTCCTTCAAAATATTTCCTCTTCAACTTTGTGCTTCGTGGTTCCAAATATGCTACAGAATTTTGCAAAGGGCTTGCTAGATGTAGTGGATGATCTGAGAAGGATATCATTTCTTGGAAATGACAAGTTTTCAAGCATTGATGCTTCTAAAGGATTAGATGGAGCAGTTGAACTCCTGAAAAAACTTCATGGGTGTCTTGAAGCGGCTGGGAAGAAAATTGATGAGGTAGCATATTTTGAATTTATTCTTTTTAAGTGCATGCTACATCTACATATAGCTCTAGCAATACTATGCATTACGTGTTGTACAATTTTGGATTTTGGATCCCCTTGCTGTGAGTGCTCTACATGCTATTGATAACTATGATCAAATATTCTTTGATATTTGTCATACATAAGGTAGGATTAATTTATCCAATCCTCTTATAGGATTGCACTTCAAGAAATTGCTAGATCCACAAAGTGATTATCAAGATAAGTTGATACCGTCTGGTGAAGAATCTAGTAAAGAAAATTAAGTCAATAGCCTCTGAAGAAATTGTTGCAACCTAGGTTCCTGTTTGGTTACCTGCAAGGAAACTGATGTGAACGAATGTTATTAAATATAATTATTAGTACCTATTTTTGTTGGTAAACACATGCACCAATTTTTAAATCTTTTAAATTAAGAAAAAACAATATTAAAGAATGTAATGCCCCTCAATGGATGGCAGCTGTATAGGATGGTGGGTAATGGTCGAGTCGTATGTAGGAGATGGTGGCCAGCAGCAGCAAACAGTGGCTGGTGGCTGTGGACAATGGTGATGATGGCAGAGGGTGGTGACTGGTGGTGGATGGTGATGGAGGATGAAGGAGAATGGTGAAGGACACTTCAGTTCTTTTTAGCAAGGATTACATTGATATAATAATTTTTGTCACAAAGCTGGATTTAAATAGGGGATTACACGATTAGATTTAATCAGACCTTATAATGTAAAACTGTTTACCATATAAAAAACGCAGTCAAATGCTGTTAGTGTGGTCATGCAAAAACTTTTACATTATGTTATCTCTTGATGCATGTTACCAAATGGGCCTTATGTTTTACTTTGTTTAATGGTTGAAAGTAGTATGCTTCTCAAATCCAGAGGTATAGTGAAAGTGCATAAACCTATAATGGTTTTGCTTACAGGTGATTAAAAAATGCGATGAATTCGATCCTGAACAAAAGCCTTGTGGTCCAGATAGAGATGGTGCTATACTCGAACTTGAAGTTAGTTCCCAACCTTCAGGCATTTGATGAAGAAAAGTTATTTAGTTTGCTCATATTGAAAGTGTGCTTTGATTCAGTTATTTGTTTCCGAAGGTAAATTTACCTGACTGTTGTGTTGCAGAATTTTGCAAAAGGTTTGGCAGATGCGGCTAATAATTTGGGAAGGGCTTCTTTGGTTGCAAAGGACAACTCTTCAAATATTGATGCATTTAAGAAGTCCAATGAAGCTTTACCCATCCTGAAAACACTTCTAGAAGCTGTTGAAATGACTGAGAAACTACTTGACGAGGTAGAATGTTCTACTATGTGTTGTGTCCGTGTAGTTCTGAGTCAAGGATGATATAGTATATGCTTCTTAATTATTGATACTTTGATGTAGCTCTTGATTGCTATGGTTCCTGACACTTTCTGTGTAGGCTTGTACGGTGGCTGAGCTATACATAGCTGTTGCTCATGCCCAGGCGTTATATGTAAACAAGCACCGATTACTTTAACTAGTTTTGCAAAGGCCATTGCTGAAGACCACCTAACCCATCTTTATAGACAATCAATATAGAATGATTAGTTCACTAACCATATGAGGAGGCATGAAAAGAGGGCAATGCAATCCTATCTTCTCCTGCTCTTGAATATGGCTGATGAAAAAATGTTAATCTCAGAGAGGAAGAGTTAGTTGATGAATTACTTAATGATGTTTGCATTTGGTGAAATAAAGGATTTTATTTTCATATCTTAGGATAAAGTTTAGACTGAAAAACATTGTTAGATATTGATGAATTTTGTGATTCAAGAACTTGTGATCTATGGATGATTATTATGTTATGATTTTTCTTTTCGAGTTTGATTATTTGCAAACAATTATCAATTATGTTTTCAATTAGAATGTGCCACATCTTCATGCAGCGTTGGTAATGCTACGCAATATAACCTTTATTTTTTGTTATAGCATTACACTTGCTAGATCCATAAAGTTCTTATTGAAATCAAATTATTAGCCTATGAAGAAATTTTTGCAACTTATGTTCTCCATCATTGAGTGATTAAGTTTTGTGCTTTCATTTATTGTGAAAGTACTTACACCTTTACTGCTTATGCTTTTAGGTATTTGAAAAAATTGGTTTGGAAAAATTTATTTCCAAGCAGGAGCCCTACAATCCAGATAGGCATGATGCCATCATCCAATTTCCAGTTAGTTCCCAGCCTCCAGGCACTATTATTGCTGTTCTGAAGGTAAATTCACGTAACATTTTGGTGAAACACCGTATAATTCAGCTTACTAATATTTTAATTTTTTCCTTGATTAATGTGTTCAATTTTGAAGATAAATTTACATAATTATTCTCTTCCATTTCTCCTTTGTGATTTCTTTTAATATTATGTTGCACTTAGCTAGAAGTTCCTTAGGTGTTTGCTATCCCATGTTTTTTTTGGTAAGAACATAACATGGACGGACACATTTAAAAGATCCATTCATTAGTTCTGACTTGTAAAGATCCATTTGTCACTAATTGACAAGAGGATTTGGCAACTATCACAAACACCTGCTCTATTATCATATGTCTTGCTCATTGATTCATTTAGTAGATTTTCAAAATGGGCTAAAAGATCTACGGTGTTTTTATTTGTAGGCTGGATATGTTCTTCATGGTCGTGTGTTTCGCCGAGCTGAAGTTGCCACAACCAGAGAAGTGACTGATCAGGATAGAGCTGAAGATGCCTTAACCCCAGGAATGAATGATGATGATTATGGTGCGTCTGATAAGGAGTCTGCATCTCGAGCACAAAGAACTGGATGATTGGGATCTCATTGTCTTCACTTTGAACTCTAGATGATTAAATAAGTATGTGAATATGCCAAGTACACATTTTTATTAAATTTCAGTAGGAGTATGGCTATATATTTTTTGTGAAAGGGCAAGAGTAACCAGTAACCACTTTTTTGTAAAACATATTTATTTTTGAATCTTTTAAATTTTGTTCCTCAAGGGCATCCTTACAGCTAGAGGATTGCATGCATCTATCGTTGCAAAATTTGATACCCAAGGATGAAGCTTACAAATTACTCCCTTCAGTTTTTTTTATAAGATACTATTATTGACTATATCTGGTTCTTTTTTATAAGATACTGTTTGGGGATATCTGAAAAGTTTCTTGTAAACTCCCTATTTTACACTCACTCAATCAGAAAAATTACTTATGCCACTATTACATGGAAATTTTTGGCTAGTGCTTAGAGCCGTTTATTTCTTCAGTACTCAAAAAAATTAATTAAGGATAAGTACTGAAAAAAGGGTAAGTATGGGTAAAGTGTGTATGTGCACCTATAAATTCACTAATAAACACTTGTAGATTTTTGTATAAACTGTTATATTATAAATTAGGATACTTGTTATTTTACTATTGTTAGTTACTAAAATTAGGATTTGTAAATTTTCATATAGGCATTTTTTCTCTCTTTCTATTGTTAGTTGTCAAAATTAGGATTTGTAAATTATCATATGGACACATGTAATTTTGCTATTTTTACTTGTTAACACGTGTATGTGCACTTTTTTGTCAAAAAAAAAAAATCGTGTATATCCACTTATAAATTCACCAATGACTTGACCTAATTGATAAAAGTAAATTGATCCAAGTTATATCCTATTTTTAACTATAAATACCCTTAATTGTATGTGGTTGAGAAGAGTTTTATTCATTATGATCATTAAATACTTTCACCTAACATTGCCGGTTGCTCATGCTCAATTTCCAGTATGTATTATTAATTTAAGTGAGGAATTTATATTTGACCACTTTGTTAAATTATTCATAGCTATTTATATAGACTCGAGTTTATCAGTA
Organism: Acacia melanoxylon; assembly: GCA_019022615.1. Taxonomy (NCBI): domain Eukaryota; kingdom Viridiplantae; phylum Streptophyta; class Magnoliopsida; order Fabales; family Fabaceae; genus Acacia; species Acacia melanoxylon. Next base: position 2,648,300 of record JAFJYJ010000002.1, read on the forward strand.
ATTGAGTGGGTCATTAAATTGAGTTATACAAGAGGGGCTGCAATAGATACTTAGAGAATGGAACACTGAATTATACTAATACACCAAGAAAAATTCAAATTTAATTAGAATGGAGAAGATAGGTAGTGTGACATTTTAATTTAATTAGAATGGTTGTAAAAAATTTGCTAAATATAATTTGAGATATTTGAAAATGTGAGGTATCTTAAATGGGGTGCCTAACATATGGAGGTACCTCATGAAACAATACTTCATTTTAAAACTGCAAAATTATTGCTGGCCTCATTTGAGAAAATACCAAGTAGTGATTTTAAATTAAGAAGGGGTTTTGTTATTTCCTACATAGAGCAAATTTTATGTATTATACTATTATGAAATTTTTTGTGTGGCTTAAAACAAGATTATGACAATGATATGAAAATTTAATCATTTATCTAGTGTAGAGATAGATATGTTTTAATTTTCATAATTTGTGGGTGTATATTTATAGTGGTATGAATATACATGATTATTGTGAGTATAGAATTTTTAATGTAGATTATGAAATATTGTTTATAATTTTCTGTTGCTTCAAGATTTGAGTTGAAAGTATGGGAGAATCAAATGTAATTGTAGGTGTTGAGATCACAAAGGAATAGTGACAATATATCATCTTGGGAAAAAATTTCAATTTGGTTTTATGATTATAATGATGGTTTTATGTGAATGCTTCTTATGATCATAAAACTGAATTGAAACATTTTTCAAGATGATATATTGTCACTATTCCTTTATGATCTCATAGGTGGCTGCTTTCTTAATGGTTGCACGAGACTAAGCACTCCATTTCTCTAGGGCAATGATGTTGGAGCTTCATAGGAGAGTTCAGCTCTTCCATCTTTCTAGTTCTTCCTTGTTAAATTTGATTCCTAGGTCTTAGGGTAATTTTATGATGTTGGATGTTTTGTTTTGATATATGCTTGTTGGTTGTAGCTAGTGAACTCTTGAATTTCATTTTAACATTGGACTATTATTAGCTTTAATCTTTGTGTATTTTCTAGGTTAGCGAATAATGCAAAAACATATATGAAATTTCTATAACAGTACAAAAATGTCACAGCCATTAAGTCAACCAATGTTAACGGTTTAAAAAGAAATTTTCACACATTATACAATGTTTTTGTTCCTAATGGTCTTATTTGCCACTGCAAGTCTTTTGCCAGACGCTATAGCTATACAAGCCTTGTTTTTTTCCTTTTCTTTTTTTAAAAAAGTTCTCTATCAATGAATATTATCAAAGATTTTTTTGGGCAAAGAAACCAAACAATACTACAGTGGATGAGGAGGCTAGGGGAGAGGTAGCATCAGCACCAAGGAAGTACAACCAATGTGTCATACACAAGATCCTGAAGTGGCAAACATGGCCTTCGGGAGTAAAAATGTACACACATATGGGGATTGTTTGTTAAACGGTTAATATTGGTTGATTTAACGATTGTGACATTTTTACACCATTTAAAAAACTTTTAAAGGTATTTTTGTATCATTTTTTTGCCTGACATATTTGATAAACAATCAATACTACTTGACTTAACAGTTATGACACTTCCATTTTAAAATTTCTATGTATATTTTTATACCAAGGTGAAGATTATGGTGCCAAGTGCCACACTGACACCTAGGAATTTTAAAAAAATATCAGAAAAAATTTAGTATGACTGTCATTCTGGAACTCGTATCACTAAAGCCTTGTTGTCAACATCGGGGTAATTGACCACTTACTGCGAGTTGATCTCAAAACCTAATCTCCACAATGGTCAAAAAATAAAAAAGTGGTTGCATCATGGTAACTGGCCACTGTTAAAAACTCTTGCTTTGTTCTCAAGAGTTTCAAAGTTGCCACTATTGTGATTATGATCACTCCTAAATTCTTGGGAGTGTGCCTAAGTTGTAATGTCTTTAGAAAGAGACTGCAAGTTTGGTAATATGAAAATGCAAGTTACAAGACTCAAGACCAAGTCTTAAACTTGTCATGAGTACTCTACTTTGAAACTTGCAAGAAGACGAAACATTCTGTTTTTCAATTCGTTCATAGAGCTATTTATTTGATCCCATACAATTTTTATAACACCTTTTATAAAAAAAAATATCAATCTTGAAAGAACTTGCGCAACTGGACATAGGCAAAATTGTTAGGTTTGAACTGGTCTAAACTCGTTATGTATTATTCTCTTCTCCCATCTCTTTTTAGCTTCCAATATTGTCTTCATTTGCTCTCTCAAGCAGAGTGCAATAAATGTAAGACTGGCACAAGGACGAGGGGATGATGGCAAGTGAGAAAGAAGACTTGGATTATGTTTGGATACATGTTTGGAATAAAAAGTGGGGGGAAAATAGGAGGAACGAATACGGAGGAAGGAATACTTCCCAAAATAGTAAAAAAATTATCATTTTAAAAAGTTTTCCCTCTTAATAGTCTTTCCCCTAATCTTTCTCCATCCAAACATAAAGTTAAGGTTACAAAAGAGAATGTCTATATTTCGTGTTCAAGAAGAAATATAGAAAAGAAAAGAAAAGAAAGCAATCTTATGGGCTAAACTCAAGCCAGAGTTTGAACTTTTTTCCGGGTTTACTAAGAACAAGCCCAAAAGACCTTTTACCTTAAAATCTCCCGATTTTCAAGGCTCAACCCTAAAAAAAAGGTTTAAACAGATAGCCTAATGGATTTGACACGTATTATCGATTTTACAAGATCCAACTATGGATGATCCTCATTCATCTTGTAGTAATTGCCCAACTATGTGAAAATAACGACAGATTAAGACACCATATGAACGCCCCTATTATAGAGAAGGGAAGTCACAGAACACAAAAGCTTAGGATTGGCCAAGAATTGTTCTATGAAGACGTTAAAAGGGCCATACAGAATATATCTCATTTACATATAGAGTACTGCAAGTTAACTGGAAACCTAAAAAGATTGTCCTAATTGTAACTACTCATTGAGCCACCCTGCTGAGTTATAGTGGGAATATGGATTGTGAGGATGCAAAAAACCCATCGAAGAACCTCCATATCCAGGTTGTGGTGGTGGGCCCCCATATCCAGGTTGTGGTGGTAGATATCCAGGTTGCAGCGGTAGGCCCCCATATCCAGGTTGCAGCGGTGGGTCTCTATATCCTAGTTGTGGCGGCACACGAAGATCCAAGTTTCTATCAATTATTGATGGTTCTGACCCTAAAGTCCTTGTCCTGACATGGTTTGACTCATCCAGGCGAGGTGCATATCGTTGCATAGTAGATGTATTTAGGTAAGATGACCTAGGGTCTGAACCAAGTTGACCATGGTTAGTTCCTATAGGGCCAAAAGCAGAATCACCACCAGATTGAAACCTACTTCTAATGTAATCTTGATCCTGAATCCCATACACATGAATTTGTTGCCTAACATCAGTTTCCCTCAAACTCTGTTCATCCCTGAAATGAGATCTATACTCGAAGCTCCTGGGGCTGCCTACCAGAGGGCTATTACGATGTTCCTCAAAATTCCTTGCTCTGTAATCAGAACGGGAACGAGCATAGCTTGACCGATTTCGATTTCGATTTCTAGTCCCGTGACTGGCTCTTTCACGCGCCTTGTGTGAGCGAGAGGTGGACTCATAATTCTCATTAGCACGATCATTGGCCTCACGTGAAGATACTGGCGTAGACAGATTATCAAGTTCCTCTGCCAGTCTGTCATTAGATACACTCTTTTGACTCTGTTGCATCACTTCGTCATAAGTATCATTTACTGCCTGTTTGTTGGTTGGTGAAACCACATCACATCCTCTACTGGCATTCCCTTCAGTTAGTTTCTTCAGTGAAGTCTTGTCTGAATTGGCTATGCTCTTGTCGGACTTGCTTATGCTATGCTCTTGTACCACATGATTCCCGTAGGCAAGATTACCATGAGACAAGTTTTCTTCCCGACCTTCGCTCCTTGAAGCCCGACCACCTTCAGGATCATTGTCTACCTTTGGAAGGTCATGACCCAGCATGATATTGTCGCCATGATCAACATCCATAATATGATCAGTAGGTGAAATTTCATCAAACTTCTTTCCTATAACTGGATCATCACGTTGGCGAGGAACATGACCATGCTCCTGGGCTATTGCCTTGTGTGGATCAGTCCAATCTTGACGGCTCCAAAGATACAGTACAGGTGGCCTCACGTTCCATTGATCCATTTGTCTGTCTTTAATATCAAGTGATCCAGGCAGATAAAATGACTGGAGGGAAAGTACAGAAAAGGGAATCAGACTACTTTCAGACCACGAAAGAACATTTATTTGAGAAAAATGTTCAAAAAATCACCACAGGAATTACTAAAAGAACTTGTTAATTTACCTTGCCAGATAGAAAGTTCTGATCCTCCCAAACAAGATCATAAGGAATTCGTTTATTATCTAGCCTACAAAAAGGGGGAAGAATGTGTGACAAACAGAACAAAAGGCTTGTTTCGTTCAGTATGGAAGCAAATACTATTTCTCTTCGCATGTTTATCGAGAAAGGGGGGATGGATTTTTTTTGGGGGGAGGGGTGGTTGGAAGACAAATACCTTTCTGTTTCTGGCGGAACAATTAGAATAAGGAGTTTTGGATGAAACTGAAGAGCCTTATTGATAAACATGTCAGCATCTTTTCCATTAACACCAAAGGGGGGATTGAGGCCCATAATCTGTTCAACCATAAATGGAAAATATAAAAAAATAAAAAGTAAATAAATAAAAGTAAATAACCCTTGTGAATTTACACACACAACCATGTGATGCAAGAACGCTCACCAATTTTGAACCCCTAGGCAGCTCCTTCCGTTTGACACTCATCCAATCCCTCATTTCAAAATGAAAATCATTCTGTTAAAAAACACAAAAACAATAGTGATCAAGAACTCAAAACAATCATATGAAAAACCCCAAGACCAATCCTAGTTTACGTCAGCATTCACCACAAACAAGGTATTATAACTATGAAACTTCAAATCATCAGCCCCACAAACTATCTAAAAGCATTATAGCTTCCAAAATTCAAATCAAACTACTAAACAACTTTAATTTGCTCACGAAATGATAAATGGATTTCACTTTGTGATAACAACATTCTTTTGGTATTCAAAAATGGCAATGTTAAGTTAATGATGGAAACTACCACGTCAAATTAATTATATATATTTCTTACATAAGGATGAATAACATTTTCTATCCTCCTCTCCTCTCTTCCTTCCAAGGTTCTGAAACCCGGACCGGTCACTAAACCGGAGTCAGACCGATATTACTTAAAAAATGTAAAAATATTCATAATTAAAATAGTTATGCATATCTCACTTCCCTACCAGCTCAAGCCCAACAAAAAAGCCCAAGCCTTTCTTCCTTAATATCATTTTCCATAATTTATTTTATATGGTGAAGTGAGGTGATGATTATTCGCCATTTCCCTCCTATTTCTCACATGTTTCTGATTATATCTCGCACTCCAAGTCTCCCAACTGGAAAGAGAGTGTTTATCATGATAAAAAGGTCAAAATGGGGAGTGAAAAAAGTAGGAAAGTACAATGATGAGATGTGTCACATATGGGGAGTGGAAAAAGTAGGAAAGCAGAGGACCGCCCTTTCATAGATCACAGTTCCCACTTCACACTAAGTCTGCAAGTCTCATCTTCATTAAGAACTCTCCCTCCATTCTCTCTCCTTAGCTGCCTCCTCATGTGCGAAAACCGAGAAAAAAGAAGCTCCAAATCTGAAAACGGTAAACAAGAACCTCCAAATCTAGAAACCGTGAGTCTTGCGAGAGTGACCATCAAAGACACACCAAATGATGGCCAAACAAGATCAATTAGATGTGATGACAAGATGAACAAGGTTTCAAGGATGGATGGAGGTGACTCTTCAGTCTTCAGATCTGTCTCTCTTTCTCCTCTTCTTCTTCTACATCTGGCTTTTTCCTTGGGCAACTTTCAGGCAAGGTGACTTTTTTTTTTTAAAAAAAAAAAACTCGTGACTCGGTCAACTCGGCTGATTTAGGCCGAGTTGACCCCGAGTCAACTCAGAACTCGGGGTCACCCCTTAACTCGAACCAGTTTTCCGGTCCGAACCGGCCGGTCCGGTCCAAGTTTCAAAACCATGCTTCCTTCCCTCTTCCCTTCATCTCTTTCTTTCCATTGCCCCTCTCCTCTTTCCCTTCTTGTCTCTCTCTTCCTTCTTCCCTTTCCCGTTTTATATCAAGTTGGTATGAAAGCTTAATTCCTACCTCCTTCCATGCACCTAACCTTTCTTTGTGATAGCCAAACACACCCTTCTCTTAAAAAAGACTCCACAACCAGCATTACCTCGTCCATTAAGCCATATTACAATGCCCTTTCAACACACGATCTCACCATTAGTCATTAGATATATCATAGAAAGCTCCCTAGATCCCATGGATTGCACCGCCAGAGACCAACACATGCTTTCTCACCTACCACTATTCCTCTAGGAGCATAAGCTTCACATTTGCATCACTACTAAAAGTTGTGAGTTGGCTTCCCGGCATTGGGAAAGCACACAACCACCACTGTAATAAGTGGTTCGAGCAACACAGCCGATTGCTAGAGTCTTGCCGCATATGGCAGCTGAACAAGCTATAACGCATCGGTAAAGCTCCTACCCATGAGATCCACGCACGTAGATGCACAATACACACCGATAAGCCCCCTACATTCCAGACAATGTTTTCAGCATTTTTGACCTCATTTCACACTATTTTCACTTGGATTTTGGGCACCCTAGACCTTCCCAAAGCCAAGAGCCATCACATAATCATAGGGGTGATTTTTCTAAATTTTTTTGCCTCCTTTTGTTATGCTTCATTGATATTTATTTGCAATTTTAGCTTCCTTGAAATTTTAGTTTTTAAAAAATAAAGAGGAAAAAAAAGGAGGGAAAAAAGGAGAAAAATAAGGGGGAGAGAAAGATAACCATGTCATAGTTGCAAATATGGTTATAAAGGATCCCTGTGTAGAAAGTGTTGAAACAAATATGGCATCCCATCCGAAATGTTTAGCATCGACAAGGTTATGAAAGCTTTGGATGGTATAAAGATGAGTATTGGTATGAGGTCAACTATAACTAACAATTAGAGTATAGAAGTTGTCGATATTAAAGATACCCTGATCATAGTCATGATGGTATGGTATGTAGCGTTATAAGAATGCATATCAATATGAATTATGGGTACGAAGAGCAATGACAAGGGGAGCATCTTTATTGTCCTGAACATACATTTGCTAACCAATATGAGTACAACTATTGTCAATACAAGTATGGTGACTATGAACAATAAGAGGAAGAATATAGAAATACTGAAAGATGTTGTGAAGCTGAAAAAGAACGTGATCATTTTTGCAAACATCTCAACGCTATAGAGGAACTTTAGAAGATGCATCATGAGAAGGATGAAAAATGCAAAAGAGTAGAAGCTAAACGCCATGACCGAGAATGCACTCGGATACAAGAGGACATAATGAGGACTTGCCAACAACTAAAAGAGTTGTTGGAAGATATTTTGCAATTATCTTCATTATCTTAGGATTTTCAGTTGTAAGCAATTTTGATGAATTGAATAAGAACTAGTATTTTTATGTCCACCTCCTCTCTTCTCTCTTTCTTCCCTCTCCCTTTCTCTCTCTTTCTCTCCTCTACCCCTCTCTTCTTTCCTTTCTCATCTCTATGTTCGCCTTCTTCCTTCCCCATTTTACATCATATTGTGTTGGTGGAACTCGCCATTGTAGGAGGTAAATCTCTATCATGGAAGGAAGGAGGAAGAATGGTTTGCTTATTGACAAAATTATGTGAAATGTTACAAGGATAATTTGCTCAGAGAATATTTGATCTTAAGACTCATTTTCCAAAACCAACCAAGGGGGATGTGGTAGAGTAATCCCATGTAGGATGGGATTTGGATCATGATTGGATTCCTCAATACCTCAAAGGAAATATGCAAACTTGGTATTGCCCAATCCTAATCCCAACCCCTCAATTCAACATGCCAAACAAGGCCTAAGATTCAAGTACTAACAAGGTTACGGGTTGTCATGTCCTCTTCTATTACAGCAAACTCAAGTAAGCACTAAGGCTTCATGGACAATTTTAGGCATTGAGATAGCATCTAAGGTAGCAACGAAGGAATAAGAAGTAGGGGACAAGTGGTCATAAGAAACAAAAAGATGGATTAAGAGAGGTGCAAGTGTGTACCTTTTCAACAGAAAATGGGCAAATCTATGTACATCTTCAGATAGTCTACAAATTCATCTGTATCTAAAAGTCACACCTAGTAAAGGGCTCTACTTCAAGAAAGGGTCCTTGACAAGGTAGAAATGTAGATGAACTTGAAGTCAACATAGAGGAACAAGTCAAGCTCTTTTATGACAACCATTTTACTTTTTTTTTCGCCTAGATATGACAACCATTTTACAATCAAGATAGGTAGAGAATCTTGTCCATCATGATAGGACAAAGCATGTGGAGATTAATTGCCGAAAGCAAGGATAGTTGAGATATTATATATCTACTAAGCTTCAAGTATCCGACCTACTCAAAAAGCGTCTTCCTAGTAAGGAATTTGAAACACTTGTTGGCAAGCAGAGCATGGTGAATATCTATAGCTCAATTTGAGGGGAAATGCTGAAAGTCACAAACCCAAAGCCCATGAAAAGTAGGCCCACTTTCTCTAGGGTTCTAATATGTTCCTTTTATCCTATTTAATTGATAGAATTTATATGTTATCCTTTATATAATCAGCTTTATTTATCTTATTCTTTTTAGAGAAAACTGGGTAGATTTAGATTTATTTATCTAGAGCTATAAAAGGCCAGCTTGTTGCCTTTGTACATGCGATGTTTTAACCATTAATAGTAACGGACTTAGAGAATCATTATTCTCAGGCAATTTCATCTAATAGCATTGAGATTTATACTGAATTGTAAGGACTATTGTCAAAATAAACTCCCTAATGTATATTCACCTTTGTTGGAAATAAATCGTAGTTTTTGTAAAAGCATTTCTTCCCAGTCTCTTCGAGTTTTCTCTTCATCAGGATGCTAAAATCATTTGCACCACAACAGAAGTCCACAATCTGAACACCAATAAATATTAATGAGATATTCGACAAGTAATAGTGAATTAAATACGCATATGCATTTTTAGAGTAAAAAAAAAAGAAGAGAATAAATTTATTTAAAGAATAAAAGAGACAAATAAAAGACAACTACTCCCTCCAATCCTATTTATAAACAACATTATCTCTCATGGGCTTGGTCCTATATATAAGCAACAATTTTGCTTTGTCTAAATATTTAACGCACTTTTTCGGTTTTACCCCCAATTAGTTGCATGTCTCTCACATCTCTTTTTCCCATTCATCCTCTCTTATCTTTTTTCCAACTCATTCTCTCTCACTCATCTTCATAAATAAGAATATGTTTAGAAAAAAATTATATCTCTTCGGTTTTTCCTCTTTCTCTATTCCTATCCCATAGGTATAGTGTTTACAATTACATCAATAGAGAACCCTTCCTTCTGTATGAATCCGATATATTACATTCTAATTCCTTCCTGATACTCCTAAGGAAAATCCCAAATTGGATCCAAAATTGACAGGTTAGTGTAAGCTTATCCATGCGGTTATGCACTCTTCGAATAGGAATCCATTCAACACTTATAACTAATATTAACCACCATTTTGTTTCGTGTGATTTGGGTAGTTTTTGCTTATAAAAAGGACAGGGGGAGTAGTAAATAAAACCACTGCCATGGAACTTTTTTTTAAAAAAATCTACATTTGTAATGAAATTCATGCAAACTTATAAGAAATGGCCATAAACTACATAAATTTATAAAAATAAAATATAAAATAGAACTACATTCTCACGCAATCGTCCCAAGATATCCAATAGACCAATTAGATTGAGAACAAAAATCACATATATTGTCAAACAAGCAGAGGATAGCTCCTCCTCAGAACACCCCCCCCCAAAAAAAAAAAAAACCTATAAAAAGGAACAAAAGGTCCAAAACCAAAAGGAAACAGTTGATCCACAGAAATTTCCTTCTACAACTCAGATTTTTTTTTTTTTGCTCAAATACAACTCAGAAATGAAGATACAGCATTATAATGTCAGGTCCTCTTGAAATTTAAAGTAAGTACCACACTAATCATTTCAGGAATCTAAAACCATTTTGGAAAAGGGAGAAACCACAAAGTAATGATTCAATAAAGAAAAAACTGATTATGGTTATACGCAAAAATAATGCAAATGTAGAAAGCTAAATAAGCATGCTGATACAAATATTTACCGTATCACCGTTTTTGACGTACCAATGGAGCCTATCAACAATCTGCACAAACAAAATGAAGCTTTAAGCAGTAACTAAAAGAAATAATTATGAATTATAAAATTTTAATGGATGCACTTGTGAGAATTCAAAATCTCTTATTTCTTAGAATCGAGTATGGTGTACAAGCAAGTATATAAGAAAATACAAGTGTGTATCACACATAATCGGTCTAAAATAAATGACACAAAATAGAATTATTCTAATCCCACGAAATCTAGGACATAACTCATGAATATAAACTACAAAAAGCTTGGTTAAATATTAGCCTCTTTGGCTTAGGGGTTGTTTGGTATGAAGGGAGGGAAAAAAATTGGGAAAATTACTATCAGATCCCAAGGTAAGAAGTTAATTACAAAAAAGTTCCATACCAAATTCCCCTAAACTTTTTTGTGATTAACTGCTGAATTCCCTTCACAATAAAGTCCTATTGTCAAAATCGTTTTTCATGTTGTCAAAATGGCTTTATTAGTTGTTAAAATGTCCCTATGAAAATCTTATTGTGAAAATGGCTTAGCATGTTGTCAAAAATTCTCCGAGTATTTCTTCCAGCGTGTAGAATTTTAGAAACCTAGACACTTTTTGCCAACATGAAAAGTCATTTTGACAACATAAGAAGCCATTTTTACAACGAGATTTTCATAGGGACATTTTAATAACTAATAAAGTCATTTTCACAACATGAAAACCATTTTGACAACAGAACTTTTTTGTGAGGGGAACTAGGTATGGGACGTTTTTGTGATTAATTCCGTATCTTGGACTCTTGGTACCTGATAGTGGTTTTCCCAAAAAAATTGAGTTGGATTTGAAAAAAAAAAAATAGAGAAGTGTGGTTAAAAGTTTTTTTTTTTTTTTTTTTTTTTGGAATTTGATTTTTAAAAATTAGAGAAGTGGGATTAAGAGTTTTTAATTAATTTGCCATACCTTTTTATCTAACATCTTCTCTTTATTAAAATTTTACAACCCCATTTCTCCAATTTTGATAATTCCAACTCAGAAATTTCCCTTGCCCTCCTCTCTTCTCCAAATCCCCTGTGCCAACCCTTAGAGAAAGGCCCAATACACTACCCAACACCTCCTTCAAGTTGGTGAATAGATGTCAAGCATTTCCAGCTTGCTGACTAACTCATGAAATCGTGTCTTGTCAAGTGGTTTGGTAGAAGATCAAGCCCTTGTTGATGAGATCTTGCATAAGTAAGATTGACAATGCATCCTTGAATTTTTTCCCTATGTATGGTCCTATCATGTTGAATAGGGTTATTCGCAGGATTGGCTACCATACCATGCTTGAATTGGAGTTTGTAGCTTCAACTTCAGTTCCTTGAGAAGTTATATCAACCATATTCCTTCACATATACCAAGGGCCAATGTCCTATACTCATTCAGCGCTCTACGCAAAACTATTGGCTTTTTTGTTTTTGTTTTTTTAAATTCTCCAAGTAACTAAATTTCACCACATAAAAGTGAAGTACCCTGTAGTAGACTTCCATTCATTTATGAACCAATCCTAATTTGCATCAACATTCCTTAGCCAAGATTCATCTTCAAGTATCATATACAGCTTCTATATATTCGTCTTGTAGGTTGCTTGAGAAATAACTCACTACACCAAGAAGGTATACAATGTCCGAACTTGTGTGGGTAAGATAGATAAACATCCCAACAAACTGCTGGTATCTTTCCTTGTTCATGTAAACACCATTCTTTTTAAAGTCCAAGTTTGTTGTTGTATCCAAAATAGTGCCTGGCAGACTTGCACCTGATCTAAGGTATACTCCCCTTATGAGACAGCTATATGCCATTTTTTTAATCTAGCCACTTAAATCCTAGGGAAATACCTTAGACTACCCAAGTACTTCATCTTAAAACTCATGTGCAAATGATTGCATTAGGCTTAGTATGCCTTCATCATCACCCATCACAATTATATCATATACAAAAACAAATAAGACTATCATTTTCCTGCCAACATAAAAAGGGCAGTGCAGTGCACAAGGCTCCCCACCAAGTAGGGTCTGGGGAAGGATAGATGTATGCAGCATACCCCCGCAAGCAGAGAGTCTATTTCACAAATAAGGTATGATCAGTCTCCATTGTGTAAAGTGTAAACCTAAATTTCATCACAAACCTGGTAAATCTCTCAAACCGTGCTCGAGGATATTGTTTCAGATCATACAAAGACTTATAAAGTCAACACATGTGACGCATTAGGTTTCCTCACACCTTCAGGAACGGCCATATATACTTCCTCTTTTATCTCACCATTGAGGAAAGCATTTTTAACATCAAGCTTATGCAATGACTAGTCTAAATTAGTTGCAATGGATAAGAGTACCTTAATAGGGGCAGCTACAAAACAAAATGTTTCTTCATATTCCATCCCTTGATTTTGAATGAACCCTCAAGCTACCAATCTGGCTTTGTACTTTTTTATAGGGTTATCAAACTTCTAAGGGATAAAGAGGCAAGTATTGAGATGACTAAGAATCCAGTCTATCATGAAAGAACATGGCGTGTGGAAATTGACCAACACTTTAACAAAGAAAAAGTGAGATTTGTCCTACATATGATCAACATATCAAAATGTAGATTTCAATATCATGACAAAGCCACTAGTCAATGTTCAATTTGAAGGACTTTGAAGCAAACTAGGAGCGTTAGACTTCAGCTCTCCAGCTTGAGAGGGTGCTAGAAAGCAAAAGCCTCAGCCGAGTACTCTCATACTTGACCTAGCTACAAGTGAACTCTATTGTCATTAAGATGATCAATTTCCTTTCTTATTTACCATGATTGTGCAGGAGTATATTTTGCAATCACTGTTTGATTTGATTGTAATTGGATTGCATTTGATTACCTATGGCATCAAAGACTCTGTATTATGTATTCTCCTTATCGAATAATACAATGGAGAAAAATATCGACTCTGTCATTCAATAAACCTATCAACCCACATTTACTTGGCTAGGATTCCTATTATTTGTATGTATATATTCCCCAATTAGGATGAATACCAAACCACACAAGAATTATTCCATATGTCATTGCCTTCTTTATGGTATTGAAGCACGTCAAAACAGAGATGGAATCAAACCCTCATCTTGAACATAATTCGGCCATAACGCCTGTACCTAGGGGATCCTCCGTTGCAAATGTGCCCCCATGGGTCATCTCTACTAGGCCTGACAATTCAACTATTTTGATCGTGCCAGAGAAACTTTCTAAAAAGAACTACTAGGAGTAGGCACAATTTGTGAAACTTGCGCTAGAAGCTTGAGGCAAACTAGGGTATATTTTTGAAGAGTCAACTACACTTCTATTGAACGTCAAGGTGCTAAAGGTAGGGAACTCCAAAATTTCTCTGGTCCCTTTGATGTTGATTAATGCAATGGTACCAGCAATTAAAAAAGATTATGTTCCTTTGCCACATGACAAGGGAGGCCATACGTGAAGCATATAGTGATGGTGAAAATTGTGGCAACTAAAACAGGGCACATGAAGTTTGAATCAGTATTATCTCGAGAAAGCTTCACTATAGCAAGATTAGAATCTGATCAATGTGGAAGATTGGCGTTGCCCTAAGGATACTGCTTAATAGAAGAAAAGGGTGGAGAAAAAGCATTTGTTTGAACTCCTTGCAAATCTTAATCGTATAATTGATGATGTTCGAGCATGAATCTAGAGTCTAGAATCCTTACCTTCTATTGATGAAGAATTTGCAATGCTAAGGAGAGAAGACTCAAGGTGAATGGTTATACTGAAAGAACATGTACCTCATACTAATATTTCTACGTCATTTAGCACTAGTTGTCTGTTCCACCAAACAATGAAATAATATCTAATTATATTTTATAATTATCAAGCATTTTGCCCTTTATCTAATTAGTATATGAGATAAGATCATTATTAATATCTATTTAGATTATAGGGTTTTCAATGCCTTGTATGTACTTTCTTATTAGTCGAACAAAACAAGCTGTGGCATCAATCACTCGGCCTTTCATCAAATAGAAATATGAACGCAAAGAAACAATAATTACAGGCAAATATTTGAAGTACATAAAATTGTTAAAGCAAAATTGAGTAGATTAAGTTGAATAGAAGCATAAGTACATACCCCTTCAAGTTTTTCCACTTTTGTAAAATGGCGACCATGGGATGTGTATCTATTACCATTCAAAACAGGTGCAAGATACACTCTCAATTTATCCTACAAAAGGTCACTTGATAAAGTTAGGACAAATTATTAGAACCAATGCCAATAAGCATCTTGTATAGCATGTAAAGGGAAACAAGGGAGAAAAATAACTATTGCAATTATTATTGACCACTTAAACAAGCATATGCAACAAGAACAACACATGCACGCACATACTCTTGCATGCGCACGTGCACAAACACACACGTGTGCACCCACATGTACATACATATAAAACATTTCCTTAGGAAAATAATAACAATCACATGTTAACAATAACTGTTTTGAGCATTCTTCAAATAATACCCATCTTGGCACAAATACACATAGTAGCAATCTGATTTTTTATCAAATGGGAAAAAAAGAAAGATAATGAGCAAGCAGCAGACCTCTCACCAAACCACTAGACAAGAAGCAATTTGATGAGTTAGTGTTAGTTAGCATATTGGCCTAATCCTAAACCCATTAGTTTATTAGTTGCACTGAATTCTAGGTTAAGTCCCAGAGATTCAATGGGACTAGTATTTTCTATTTTAATGCGGTTATTTTCAGCTGATTGTACTTGTTGAAAATCAGATCAATTCAGATTTGAGAATACCACAATTATCTCTCATTGATTATAATCCCTGATGAAATGCTTCACTGTTTAGGAAATAATCTCTTATTGTAATCTCTTTATTTACTCCTTTGATTACTCTATTCAACCTATATATTGTACCCTTCCTAGTTGAATAAGACATCATATTCGGAGAGAAATTTGTCTCTGATTTAAACATAGTATCAGAGCCTTTGAGCTCGACCTGGACTCAGAGAGAGAACAATGAGAGAGAGAGAGAGAGGTAGAGAGGGAGCAACGCCTAGGGTTTCGGCAGGAGAGCGACTGACGTCTCACCGCTACCACCACAAGGTCTGGAAAATGCTGATGGCAAACCCCCAGTGGTCCCACTCCAATCTAAGCCGCATGTGGGCCTCACGTGCCACCTCTTCCTCCACGCATGAGTTCATGAACCACCATTGTTGCCCACACTCTGCCATTATTCTTCATTTAGAACATGTACGTGATTTTCCTCCTCTTTTCAGATCTATTCCTCACATCCCAACAAATTCTGGAGTCATTCTAACAGCCCTTATGTCCGATAGTAGTGCTTCAACACAAGGTAGCACTATTTCTTCTTCATCTACCACTACTTGACACTCTAAAACCCTTGAGGTGACATCAGAATTTGCATCTCTTACAGAAAATCAAGGAAAGATTATTAATCATAAACTTAATGGGAAGAATTATCTTCAATGGTCCCAATGTGTACTAAGATATTTGCGTGGCAAGAGAAAGGAGAAGTATATTAATGGTGAAGCTCCTCAACCAGCCCCTAATGATCCCAATTTTGACAACTGGTTCACTGAAAATAATCAGGTAATGAGTTGGTTGTGCAACTCAATGACTCTGGACATTAGTGAAGGCTATCTTCCTGGGAACACTGCCAAAGAAATCTAGGATGCAGCCAGGAGAACCTACTCTTCTCTTGAGAACATTGCCTTGATTCATTTGAAAAGGCAACTTTGTGATTTAACAATGCAACTTTGGTGTAACAATAAGGCCGACTTTGAAATGGTCAAGAACCCAGTCTATCACGATAGGAAAAAAACATGTTGAGATTGCCAAACACTTCATTAAATAAAGGATTGAAGCAAGCATTATGAATTTGTCTCACATACGATCTGCAGATCAGATTGCAGGCATTATGATAAAGCCACTAGGTAGAACTAAGTTTGAAGGTTTTCACGGCAAGCTAGGAATGACTGACATCTACTTTCCAGCTTGAGGGAGAATGTTGGAAATCAAATCAATTCAGATATGACAATACCACAATAATCTCCCATTGACCGTAATCCTTGATTTAGTGCTTCACTGTTTAGGAAATAATCTCTGATTGTGATCTCTTCATTTACTCCTATGATTACTCTCTTCAGCCTATATATTGTACCCTTCCTAGTTGAATAAGACATCAGAAATTTGTCTCTGATTTAAACAGTACGGATTCACACATCCCTATTTTCCAATTTATTTCCCTGTACACAATACTCAATAGTTAATAAAAGAATGAGATTCTAAGTTCTCACATGGACAATGAGGAGCAAGTAAGGATTTGGTTAGTGTAAGGAGAGTTTCCAAGCCTCTCAAAAGTTGGGGTGTATTCTTTGTCCCTTTCTGTCTAGTTTACTATTTTGGTTTTTACCGGGTGGCTATATATGTGAGTTGTTGCTCATATTGATCTATTCATTTTATCAAGCTATATCTGTAGTAGGATATTTTTAGTTCCATTTTGTACTGGGTTCCATTTAGAAAGTAAAAATAAAAGTACAAATTATCTTGCCATAAAAAGTGTAAAAGACCAATCATAAATAGCTTCAGAACAAACAAACAAAAAAACAATCAAGGCAAATTATCTGAAAATAGCTAAGTACCCTCCATCTAAATAGCTGCTTCAATATATCAAGATCACAAACAGATGTTGCATCTTCAATACTTTTCCCTTCATCTAGCCTCCTTAGAGCTGTTCGAACAGCCTGCATATACAAGAGACACAAGCTAAATAAGAATTATTATAAGAAAAATGCCACCATGTTATAAGTATATATATAGTTAAGTACATCAACTGAACCCTCCAACTTCCCAGCAGTAATGGTCTTATCCACATAAGTGCGTAAGGAAGGTTGAGTAGATGTAAAGTTGAGCTTTTTTGATACATCATCCAAAGATATTGATGATGTAGCTTCTTTGAACAAATCCAACAATCTACACAAAGAGGAAAACATATATCACTCCAAAAAAACGAGGAAAATGTAGTAGTATCTTGATCATAAATACCACAGTGTGGCACCTCATGTTTCAAGCAAAGATCCAAGAGAATTCCACCATAATGTGAAAACTTCTAATTTCTAAAAATAATTAAAGGGTTAATGTAAAAATATGGCCCATAAGTTTTTCGCTCAAGCAATATAGCCCCGAAGTTTTTTTGGGTTTATGTTGACTTGGAAATGTTAAAATGGAGCAATGTTGCCTCTTACCATTGAAAATGTCAATGGCCAATGTCAATTTTTAACGATCAACATTAGTATTTTAACGGGGTAGGGCAACATTACTACATTTAGAAACTTTCGAGGTAACATTGAGCTAAAAAAACTTCCAAGGTAACATTGCTCCAGAGTGAAAACTTCTGAGACAAATTTACACCCCAACTCTAAATTAAAAAAGCAAAAGCCAGCAGTAGTAGCAGCAACAAGAAGGTCAGCCAATTCATAAGAGAACAAAACAATCACCTCCTCTCTGTATCAAAGTCTGGTCGAGGCAATGTACTATTCAGCTCTTTGTTGGTATGCTTGAAAGCGAGAGACTTATTAGCTCTATTAGCCTCATGGACCCCAAACTCAATTTTCTTAGAACTCTTGGTCATGGATGCATCACATTGTCTTTGGCCCAACAGAACTTGACTCTCCTTGCCATCGAGTATTTTCCTTTTCTCAGGGATTGACTTCTTTTTCTCATTCAAGTTCCTTCCTACTACATCATTTGATTTTCGTTTCCTTGAGACATTTGGTCCAGGAATGCTATATTCAAACTCTTTCTTTGAACTTGCTTTCTTAAAAGAGCCTTTCTCAATCAAACATGATCTATCTTGTGTTGAAGCCTTCGTCTCTTCCTCAAAGGAAGAACCAATTTCCTGAACAGCACGTTTAATCTTGGGGAATCGAACATGATCTCTTATTGGAGTTCCAAGTTCCTCATCAAGCTCATGTTTTCTGGTCCAATTAATAAAAGAAATAGGTAAAAAAACAAGGACCACAACATAGATAATAACAATAAACTGAAATTTTTTATGCTTACAAACAATATATAAGTATGCGCTTATTTGGTAATAGATCTGTCCAAGCCCTTTGTGGAAAACCCTCCTCATCGTCTTCAAAAGCAATCTCCCTGATAAAGGCAATTTCAACACAATCAACCAGATGCTTAATTATCAGAACCACAAAGTGCAAATTAAAAAACACATGCAAAAGTGAAAAGGAAAAATAACCTTGGCAAACATTTGCGATGATATGCTGTAGGACAACGCCTACAAACTGCAAATTGCAATTCATGTTTGTCCTTATTTTCTCTTTCCTTACAGATGTAACATGTATGAATAGGACAAATAAAACTTTCTCCATCAGCAATATTTTTCCCAAGTTCTTTTGCAACACAGCGTAGATGGTAAAAGTGGCCACAAGTTGCAACATCACACTTAAAAACCTAACAAAGAAATTTTAAGAAAACATTTAGTTCCACATAACGCATAGGGTACACATGAAACCTCCAATTTTTAACAAATTAAAGCAAAAGCATAGAAAAATTATTAAGCAGAACTCTGCCTTAAGGAATATGCCAACTCAGCAGGAAAATAATGAAGCTAGTACAGTGTCTTTCTAAACAAGGCACCAATAACATGGCAACAAATTTGGTGCTCCCAGGTGTTTGGTTGTGTTGTATTTGCTCACGAAAAAATGGCAACAAATTTGGTGCTCAAACTAACAAACGTATATTCTTTGGCTACTATTCTACTCAAAAAGGGTATAAAAGTTATTGTCCTTCTTCCAAGAAACTCATTGTCTCCCGGGATATTGTGTTTTTTTTAAGAAGAAGCATATTATCCCAAATTACCCATTCAGGGGGAGTATTCTGACATTGAATGGCTAAAAAACTCACCCTACACATTATCCTCACCGCAGCCTAACCTTGTAGCTACTCTTAACTCACTTGCTCCCACAGACCAGCCTAGTCTTACTCAACTCAATCATGAATCTGAGCCTATTCTGCCCTAACTTGAACACAATGAACAGGAAACAAATGTTGAGATCAATTCAAAGATAGAAGCTGAACAACAACAATAGGTAGCATCTAGCTCACAAGGTCAAGCTAAACTAGACACTGGTAGAACTATCTCTCCCATTCAAAGGAACGACCATGAATCCAATCCAGGATTAAATCCTAAAGAACTGGGTTGGCCTATAGCGTTTAGAAAAGGGGTAAGATCGTGTACTCAACATCAAATTCAATGATTTGTCTCATATAGTAATCTATCTGCAAAAATGCAAAGTTTTGTTGTAAGCAGTGCACAAATAACAATTCCAAAGTCCGAACACATTTCAACAAGCTATGGCTGATCCAAATTGGAAGTAAGCTGCAAAAAAAGAATTGAGGGCACTCAAGGAAAATAAAGCATGGGAGATTACAACTCTTCCTAAAAGAAAGAAATCAGTAGGATGCAGGTAGATCTTCACACCAAAATTCAATCCAAATAGTAGTATCAACAAATAAAAGGCGAGACTTGTTGCAAAAGGATATACCCAAACATATGGGATCAACTATCAGGAGACATTTGCTCCAATAGCCAAGTTCAATACCATCCAAGTACTATTATCAATTGCAGCGAACTTGGATTGGTCATTACACAAACTGGACGTGAAGAATGCATGTCTAAATGGACACTTGGAGAAAGAAGTATACATGGAGTTTTAGCTCCTAACAATTATGTGTGTAAACTCAGCAAGTCATTGTACAGTCTTCAGCAATCTCCCAGGGTAAGGTTTGGCAGTGAAAGGGCTTGGGTATACTCAAAGACGGGCTGATGATACGTTATTCATCAAACATGTTAATGGCAAAATAATATTGATTGTCTATGTTAATTACATAGTCATTACAGGAAATGAAGAAGAATCCATTGCTCAGCTAAAACAGGACTTGTCAACTGAATTCCAAATGAAAGACCTTGGACAAATGAGGTATTTCTTAGGCATGGAAGTGGCAAGAACCAAGAAGGGTATTAATGTATCTCAGCAAAAATATACACTAAACCTTTTACATGAAACGGGAATGTTGGGTACCCAACCAGATGGGACATCAATGGAAGGGGGATGCCACATAAAAATCAAGCCACAAGGTGTTTCAGTTAAATAAAAAAGATACAGAAGACTTGTGGGAAAATTAATATACTTAACCCACATACGTCTTGATATTAGCTATGCAGTTTGGAATAGGAAGACAATTTATACATCAGCCATAGGAAGAATACATGGAGGCTGCATACAAAATTTTGAGCTATCTGAAGCTTAATCCTGGAAGAGGAATATTCTTTAAGAAAGGTACTACCAGAAACATCGAAATCCACACTGATGCAGACCATGCAAAGGATAAAGACTAGGATGTCAACCTTAGGGTGTACATACGTGTGGGGGAATCTAGTTACATGGAGAAGGAACAAACAATGGTGTCAACAAGTAGTGCAGAAGCATAACTGAGAGCGGTTAACAAAGGAGCATGTGAAGGAATCTGAGTTATAAGATTACAAAAGGAGTTGGGGATTCAACATGAGGGACAAATACAACTCTGGTGTGACAAGGCCAGTATTGAAATGATCAAGAACCCAGTATATCATGATAGAACAAAGCATGTTGAGATAGACAGACACTTCATTAAAGAAAAAATTGAAACAAGCATTATGACTCTGTCTCACATAAGATCAGCAAACCAGATGGCAAATATCTTGACTAAACCACTAGGCAGAACAAAGTTTAAAGGATTTCGAGGCAAACTGGGAATGATAGACATGGAGAATGTTAAAATATTAAGAAATATATTAGGAGTTTGTAGAATATTTAGGATCCCTTGATTATAGGATTTGATTTCATATTTCCTAATCTAAACTGTAATCCCTGTTTTCCCTAAACAAATTTCCCTCTCATTACGCAATATATTGTACCTTCTTTTCATCTAAATAAATAGAGAGTGTTTTATGGCTTTGAATTTCAATACTTTTTACCAAAAAAGCTCAAACCTAAGCTGAATGAATCTTGAAGTTCACCAAAATCATGGAATGGGTGGTGCCATGATTGTAGTTTTTGACTCAACCTACACAACTATCTTTTTTACATGTTCCTCTATATCTTTACTTTTGTCTACTTTGTTTTCAACTTGAGTTGCCTATAGGGTTCTTCGAGTTTTCTGTGTGCAATGTCTTTCAACAAAAAAGGGTAATCTTGCAACGATCTCTGGTTAAGGTATATGCACAAGTTTTGTATAGTCTTGCCTTGGCTATCCCACCACTAAGTATGGCTCTGCGCTTTGTTTCCATATGCTTTTTTAGTAACTCTAGAGGTACCTTTTTTCCTTGTCGAGTTCTTAGTGGACGGCACATTCTTGCATTATAGGCAAAGGACATCTATCTTCACCAGTTCATCGACTGTGCCTTGTGGGTTGCAAGTCTGCCTATGTCTTTGTATTTCTATATGCGTAGTTACTACTGGTTGGGCCTTTTGGTTTGTCTCTTGAGTGTTCCCAAACAATCATTTTAGGCACTTAGGCCCAACTTTACTTCTATCATTTTACTAGCTTGTTTAATAAATTGACTTTTTATATCAAAAATATTTTAGGCATGACTTAGAAAACTTGTCCTTGGCATATGGCTGATGCTCATTTCT
The DNA here is from genome assembly GCA_019022615.1 of Acacia melanoxylon. NCBI lineage: Eukaryota > Viridiplantae > Streptophyta > Magnoliopsida > Fabales > Fabaceae > Acacia > Acacia melanoxylon. The sequence continues at coordinate 2,670,402 of JAFJYJ010000002.1, forward strand.
GTAGTAGTAATATGCCTCCAAGAGATCCAAAAGTGTTCCTTTAGTTCTATGTCAACTTAAGGTTTTGAGCTGCTAAAGTCAAAACATGTAAAAAAAATTCCATGAAATTCTACTATTTGAGGTGAACACTTTATTTCCATAGTCTTATGCTATTATCAATTCTAAATGGATAAAATTAATTCTAGAAGGTTTAAATCAACTCTAATTTAAAACAATATCCTTTACCTTTGTTCTAACGACATCAACCTTTCACTAATTAATAAACTCTGATTATTCATGAATCTTTGAATTAGGAATCATTAACACAAGGGGTCACAATAAACATCAAGAAAGTCATGCTTCATTCAAACAAACATCAGATCAAAAGACAATATATATGTAGCACAATATATGTAATATTAAGAATCAAATGCCAAATGACACTTAATAAGACATGAATAAATTAGTCATCAAATAAAGAGCAGTTCAAAATCTTGCATAGCTAATACCTCAGGACACGAGGATTTATTAGAGTTTCCTAACTTGCCACATACAAAGCATTGGTGCTGGTTATGTTCACAATTTCTGCATATAAAACTCTTGATCTCCTGCCAAATTCCAACCCAGACAAGCATAATATAGAAAGAACAGGGAAATAGGAAAGATATGTAATATAGAGATATAAAAAATGATAACAGACACATACATCAACTTCTTCCTGAGTATAACCAAGGGAGTCACAATCTGCACCATCAACTGAACCATCCTCCTCTGTTGCATGAAACGATCTCATGCATATTCCATCACAACTATATTTATATTTTGAAATTTCATTAAAAGAAGAAACTCAGATAGAATTCGATAAAAAAAGAGATAAACAAATTTGTATATTGTGCAAAGAAATGGATTAGTTTATTAAACAAAAATTCATACCACAACAATGTACCACCATTGTCACAAAGAACACAAACAGAATCAAACAAGTCATCTTCTTCTTCTGAGTCATCAGCAGCTTCATTAATTACATCATCAGCTTCATCACTGACATCATCATCTTCACCAGTGACATCATCGTCAACTATGAACTCTGGCTTTGCTAAATTATTAGCTTCCTGAAATCAATTGAGTATCAAATCTAGATTATTTAAAAACAGTACAAATGGAATTCGATAAAAAGTGTTGAAGGAAAAAATACAGAGAGGAATAAATAATTAGCATTAAACATACCTCATCAATCACTTTGACCCTTCCCGACTTCTCAAGAAGAATGAGTAAAAGCTGTCCAAAGCATGTAATTATCATTAAATTGTCATCTATATTACATTCCCAAAAAATTAATATGCTTCTGATATGTAAGGTGTAGAAAAAGAGTTAGCTAGTTAGTAGTTAGTAGTTAGGAGTTAGGTGGTTAGTTAGGCATGGTTGTTAGTTAGTTAAGAGGGTGTTACTGTTACTGTTCTGTTATAATTGTTATATCTGACTTGTGGCTTATATCTGTTATATGTGTCTAAGGCTATATATATATGGGCCTAGGCAAATTGTAAATCAGTTTTGTGCATTGTGAATGAAATAACAGGACAGCGGTTCTATCTTCCTCTCCCTCTCTTGTTTCTCTTCTCACTCCCTCTGTTTTCTGCCTCTTAACCTTCTGAATTCTTAGTTTCTCTATAACCTACATATCAGTGGTATCAAAGCGAGTCATCCTTGGCTCCCTTGCTATATAATCTCTGAATTTTTTGAGATAATTTCTGGTCCATTCTTCTACTTCGGGTCCAGTTTTTGTTTCAAGATTTACCCAGAAAAGACAAAAGAAAAGTCAAGACAGCCAAGAAACAAATACAAGAACAGTACCTATAGTCTCACCTCTGCCATATCAGAACCAGCGAAGCACTCCCACGTATCAGACTTGAAGTATCAACAATTATCAAAGTCAAGACAATTTAAACGGACATACACATCCGACTTCATCTTATCAGGCATCATCTAAATCTTCCTTGCTCACCAGTATCATCATCGCCCAGATTTCTTAGTTTCAGCTATATAGGTGCGAAACGTCAACTAGACATCCAAGAACGATTCTTGGCAAACCAGAACAGTACCTGTAACGTCGACCTAGCAACGTCTGACTCAGCGAAATAGTGCCACGTTTTGACTCGACTTGCAGCGTAACGAGTTCCTGCAATTAACATCTATTCCACAGCCAGTTTGACATCACTACGCGTCAGAACCCATTGAAGAAGTCGACGCCACCCCGGTCGGCACTTCAATTATCAACAATATAATCAGCACTCGACTACGTCTGAATTCCACGTATTGGGATGAGGTGTCGACATTTAAAGAACCAGGGAAATAGTCAAGAAAGGGTCAAGAATTGCCACGTACCAAAGTGGGCCATCGAGTTCGGTCACTACACACGACAAGAGTACCTTCGACGTGACTCACCGAAACCAAACTCAGCGCCGACACCACGTACCAGTTCGAAGCGTCCATGTATCAGGCTGGGTAATCGTTTTCGGCTTATCACAATCCAAGTCGACTTCGCATGATTAACAAGAAGTTCGATTCTTAACAGTGGTGGCATATCAACGTCATCGACTCGTTCTACCTAAATTGATCACTTCTGGTTTCTGGTTGTGTGATGGGGTGTCATCTGAAATTGTCAACGTCATGATTCTCGACCAAACCCATTGACGCATCCATGGCTGACGTTGAGGACACGCAAAATCGACTACAGGCAATAGAGGCGGCCATGGTTGACTCTGAGGAAACAAGGAATCGTTTTCAAGCAATGGAGGCCACCCTTCAGACCCTAGTTGCTCAAATGGCAGCAATGGTAACTGACCGAGAATCACGTCAGGGAGATGACGCCACGCAAAGACACCGATGGTCAAGACCGCAGGGGTCCTCAGAGAAACAGAGCAGGGCTGATGACTACACACCACCAACGAGACTTACCAAAATTGATTTTCCCAGGTTCCAGCGATATAATATACGTTTGGATTGATCAGTGCGAACGCTTCTTTGAAATCGATGGGACCTCATAAAAATGGAAGGTTCGAATGGCAAGTATGAATTTGGATGAAAAGGGATACATTTAGCATTTGGCATATATGGAAGAAGAACAGGGTCGGAATGTTTCTTGGTCTGAACACAAACGGGCGATCAGAGTTCGTTTCGGCTCACCATGTGTCTCTTCAATGGCCGACTTCAAGCGATTATACCAAACGGCTCATTGGACGATTACAAGGATGATTACAAGAAGGGCCAAGACTCTTACATCGAGGGTGTTTGTTGTTTGCCTTCCGACTTGTAGACCTTGAGCATTCCGAAGTTGAGTGTGATGGAGTTGGTGAGTTCTTTTCCAACTTCATCGTTGTCCGTTTCTACACTGTCAACAGCCGTTGTTTCAGATTGTGTTATTTCAGTGAGTCCTTTTCCATCATCGCCATCGCCGTTGTCCATTACCAATTCGTCGGCTTGTGCGATTTTGCAAATCCAGAAAGATGGCTGCATTTTGAAGAGGAGTGAAGACATTGTGTCGCAAGTTAGGGAGCTGCCATTTGGTGATAATGGGCATTTTGGAACAACTTCTTTTGGAGGTGTTTATGGTTTTATCGATGATTCTCACTACTCGAGAATGAGGGAATATGCAAAAATTACCTCTAATATTAATGGGTCTTCAATATTTGACTTTGCTAAAGGTTCGCAGGAATTCTTGTGCCACATAGACAAGTGAGTATAGGAAAAAGACACCTGTTAATGACACACATGCATCTTCTTTTTTCGAACAGTATTGTTCAGCTTATTTCAAGCACTATTTCTTGGTATAATGGCTTACAGCTGGCTAACACTTCCTTCAAGCCACAAGAGCATTTTGAAATGACGACATTACATGAGTGTATGGGCTTTGTCTTTCAAGAATTAGGCCCAAAGTTGTTGTTGTCATGGTTTTTACCCAACAGGCCTACAAGATCATTTTCTAATTGGACTTTTTTGGTTGTTTCTTCTGCGAGATGCTTGGTTCTAAGTTGGTTCAGGGGAGAACTTATTAAAATGCTTTATGGATCAGCATTACATCCATTATTTCTGTTTGGCTCAGACTTCAGCAAGGGAGTTGTGGCTGGTGCAGCAGTATTGAAAGCCACATGTGGGGGCAATATCTTCAAGTCACAGATTTTTGCTGTGATAAGAAATTTTCCAGATTCTATTTTTTTGCATCAATTCTGTATTTTTCGAAGTCCAGTTTTGTATTTTGTTGTTGTCATCCTTGAGGGCAAGGATGTTTTGGGGAGGGAATATTGATATGTAAGGTGTAGAAAAAGAGTTAAAAAGAGTTAGCTAGTTAGTAGTTAGGAGTTAGGTGGTTAGTTAGGCATGGTTGTTAGTTAGTTAGTTAAGAGGGTGTTACTGTTACTGTTCTGTTATGATTGTTATAGCCGTTGGGAATTATCTGACTTGTAGCTTATATCTGTTATATGTGTCTAAGGCTATACATATATGGGCCTAGGCAAATTGTAAATCAGTTTTGTGCATAGTGAATGAAATAACAGGACAGCAGTTCTGTCTTCTTCTCCCTCTCTTGTTTCTCTTCTCACTCCCTCTGTTTTCTGCCTCTTAACCCTCTGAATTCTTAGTTTCTCTATAACCTACCTATCAGCTTCTAACAATTAACAATTTTCTTAGTTTCTCTATAACCTACCTATCAGCATTTGATGATTTGGCTCAGCAAATGGCGTTCCTAATCAATAAAATTCAGAGTATTGACGCTGAAATTAAGGAGATAAAGCATAACAAGAAACCAGTGGAAGAACAAGAAGACAGAGGAATAGGAAGACATACCGTGGATTATGAAGAATTTGAGACGGACAATCCATAGTGGAATAAACCAATGCATAAAAGGCCATATACAAGGGTAGAATTTCCCAAGTTTGAAGGTGGAGATCCAAGAGGATGGATTATGAAGGCTGAAAAATATTTCCGGTATTATCAAACGCCGGAAGATGTCAAAATTGAAGTGGCAGCAATGAATTTGGAAGGCGATGCTTTGGATGTCTTCACTTGGGTTTCTTCATGTCGAACCATTCGCTTTAGGGATGAATAGATCAAGACTTTTCAAGATAATTTTGGTCCAACAAAGTTCCAAAATCCCAATATATTTTTATGTGATGTTAAGCAATCCGGAACAGTAGAAGAATATAGAAAGGAATTTATACGGCGCTCATCGAGGGTTCAAGGATGGCTTGAACACTGTTTATTAGCAATATTCATTCATGGCTTGAAGGAGGAATTGAAGGCGGACGTTAAAATTCAGAAACCCAGGACAGTTTACAAAGCGGCAAGTTTGGCTTTAGAATCTGAATCTAAATTACAAAGCCAACCAATGTTGCGTCCTCCTCAGAGCGCGTCGTATGACCGTAGTAACGAATGGAACAACCAACTTAATGAAAATAAATATATGACGCCACATCAACAATTTACTTCCAATTTTGCACCAAAGGAGAACTATCGCATGCAATATACTGCCAGTTATCAATTAGATCCTGCGCCAAATTAGGATCGGACGTTATCTCAGCTTTCGACAGGATTCACGAGACACTCGAAACCTTCGACTTACTCGGCAAATCAGAATCCCACGAATGTGGACCGACAATTTAGGAGGGAGAAAGGATTGTGTTACCATTGCGGAGAAAAATTTTCCCCCGGTCACCACTATACCTCATCGACGCTGAGAATCCTGGAAATTTCAGATGGTGCCGAGGACGATGGCTCTCAGGCGCTATGTCCGGTGGTTGATGAAAACAATTACGGAGAGTCCCCAATGGCAAAGATATCGTTACACGTGATTCTGGGCAGAGCATCAACTACCACAATGAAGGTGAAGGGAACGCTCTTTTCACAAAAAAATCTCATTTTAATTGATAGTGGGTCATCATACAATTTCATCTCCAACAAATTGGTGGCTAACCTGGGCATTCAAACTCAGCAATTACCACCTTTTGGAGTTCAGGTAGGGGACGGTGCAATGATAGCTTGCAGAAAAATCTGTAAGGATGTGGAAATTCAGGTGCAACAAGTAACCATCTGAGATGAATTGTTCCCTTTTAATCTTGGTGGAATCGATATGGTGTTGGGAATCAAATGGCTAGCCTCTTTAAATACTGTTGAAGCTAATTGACAGAAGCTGTTCATGGTGTTCTGGGTTGATGGCAAGCGATATAAGCTTCAAGGAATTACTCGACCACCGAAAGAATCTAGTTAGGAACCCTATGATGCGATTGCTACAAAATTTCCTCACTTTCGCTTTGAGGACAAGGCTCATTTTCAAGGGAGGGTAATGATATGATGCATTCATAACCTACATAACATGATAGGATACCAAGTAGTCCTCTTCTTGTATATTCAAGGAAGAGGCAGTTGGAAGTGGATAAGGCAGAATAGTTAAGTGGATAAGGCAGAGTAGTTTAGAGGTTATATTTTTATAAGTCAGTTTATTGTTATGAGTGTTTTATTGTAAGTCAGTTTATTAGGGAGTTTGAAGTAGTTGGTTTGACAGTTATGTTTTTATATATATGTCCCTGTATGTTGTAAACACTTTCATGCAGAAAATATATACAGTTTGTATTGTCTTATTTGGTCCAGAACTCCAGATTCTGGTTCTTGAATTGTCCTACTAGATCCTAATTCCCAGGATCTATCATAAAGCCTCACAAAAATTAGCATGGTGTCAAAACCTAACTTCCTAGATCCAAGGTCAGGAATTAGGATGGCTCTATCACACATAGAAGATCTACCAATAGGTATTAGAATGTCATGGAATAACCTACCTATTTGGTCAAGTAATACACTACCTATTATGGCACGAAATAATGATTAGGCCAAATATGGAGCTTTAGGAATGGGAACGTGAAGGTATGTAGATATTACAACTGCTTAAGGAACAAAAAGTTGTTCCTCAAACTCCTATTAAGGAGTTATGTGATGATATCACGACCAAAGGGATTTCCATGTCAAGGAAATGTGGTATATGATTGAGCAAAAAGACCCTCATACTGCTCTGTTTTTCCACGATAGCGAGGGAGTACATATATAGGCTTGGCTAGTGTATGTGTTTAGCCAAAATAGGAAATTCTAGGTTAAATATAATCTAATCTAAAACCTAAGATAAAATAATAAAGGATAAGACAAAATACTAGAAAAATAATAATAACAGCAATCCTATTAAACATTAAACTGAATAGAATAAATAATTATTTAGGCTTCCAACAATGATAAACATTTGATGCACTCTTCAAATCTCAATCACTCATATGACTCAAAACTCTCATTCCTAAACCATGAACATTTGCTGTATTGTTAAAATAAATTAAATAAATATTTGTGGCAATGAAGGTAGGATATGTGGTTTATGAATTTTAACTTCCTCCATTCCTTGTAACTCTACCCCAATTGCTGATTTTTTATTTATTCCATTTTTTTAACATGCATAATATGTTTATACACACAGCCTCTTGAAATTTCAGAGTCCTACATCCACTACCACAACCCAAGCATGTTTAGTCTTACATCCCAAGGCAAGTTCAAAAAGAAGAAATAAGGTTAAGCTTCTATCAAGCAGTAATTTTTTTAACTAGAAAGAAAAGCAAATGAATCTAATTTAAAATCATATTTACATAAGTGTTTCAAAATTGAGGAATGAGGAGGAGATCGAATTCTCATTTCATAGTTCAACACAAGATGGTAAATGACAAGGGAGAGTAAAACCTTGGACTTAGCTAAGGTGGCATTCCTTTTAACAGCTTCACGAATTAAAGGTAAGTGGTTCAACAAATCGTTTTGTGAAGGCCTAACTTCATAATAACTGCAATTATTCCATTGAAAAGGAATAAATTGTGAGTGCCCATCACCTGAACCTAACAGAAAAAGAACAAAGAAGTCCAAAGTCTGAAATATACCTCAAATCCTTATACAAGTAGCCTGACACAGATTTAGCAGATGTTTCAGGATTTTTCTGCACATGGTGTAGGAAGTGAATAGTGATTAAAATCGTCCTTATGGTATCTGCAAACCATTTCTTTGGCTTCTCAAGTTTGACCCATTGTCTTCCCTTTTTTGATAGCACTGATATCTCAGGTTTTACACCAGAAATATCAAACTTCCATGCAACGACTTGCATAAATACTTTCTGCAGCCCATTATCTGCAAAACCATCAAGGAACACTTGCCCACTTTCGCCATCTGTACCCTCCTCAGATTCACTCCATTGAATTGGCAATACAGAAAATGAAATAGGCAATTTCTCATCATCTTCAAAATGGTAATTTGACACAGATTGTGGATGAACTTCAGCCTCATCATCTGAAGACGCCATACCACAATTCAACCCCAAATTCTCTCTGCACGCATTAGCAAAATGCTAAACAAGTAACCTTTTTTGGCTGAAAAAAACAAGTAACCCTTTGTAAACACCAATATCTCCCTTTGAGAAGAGATAAACAAGAACCTACGTAATCCGCAACCATGGCAGTTCACAATCAATATAAAGCCCTCTCCGGAAATTAAAAGTCGTAAACGACGATAATTCAACATAACAGTCAACGGCATCGCTGTATGAAATGAAACATAAAATCGGGCCGAGGAACGAAAAACATTCATAAACTTATAATCATATAACCCTAAACTCGAACCATTTTAGGAGGAACGATAACGCGTGCAAGAACCGATAAAGCAATTAATATTTCTGAAGGGGACATAGAAGAGAAAACGCCAAAAGGGGATACGAAGTGGGGTTGTAGACTGTACCTTGTACTACAACCACAAAGCGAGACACCTTAACAGAACGCAGCCCTGCAGAAATTTGGCTACGTGTTTGATTCTTCTGAGAAGGAGAAATAGGGTTTTGGATCCTCACTGTTATTCAAGTCGAAGCAGACCTCCGTTGCCGGACGAAGGTATGGCAAGTGTGTTTAGACGAGAAATGTGAGGGGACGCCCTCCTCTTCAGTGGGGGAATTTTTTTTGGGGGGGGGGGAGAAATTCTTTCCAAATCTCTGATCAAATTACCTATTGTATTTTTTTCATTATTCTAAGGCCCCATTTGGAATGGAAGGAAAAGAATGAAATGGAAAGTAAAATATTTTGCTGTGATGTGTTTGGTTTGTATGGGAAAAGAAAATAGATTGATAAGAAAATTTTTATTTCGTTAAAAGAAAATAAGACAAAATATCATTTTGTCCCTAAAAAAATATTATTATAAACCACACAAAATCACACAATGCACAGTCGTCTTCTCACATGTGTTGGGCAAAATTGCAGATGATTATTAATTGAAATAAATAATCATCTTATTATTAATGAAATTAATAATAAAATATTCAAAACTCAAAGCTTTGGATATCGGATGGGCAACCAAAAATATATATTCAAAACTCATAAAAAAATTGACACTGAAAAATGAAATTTAAACGTTAAAACATAAGTGGTGGCACTGTTATAATTTTTTCCTTAATTTTAACTCTGTTTATTAAGAACAAACTTTAAATGTTGTTATACAACGACTGTTTTAATAAAAACAGTCGTTGTATCTTAGACACCATTTATTTTATTTTGAAACATCATTTAATTTAATTTTACGAAAAAATTAGTGCTACTTACTTTTAGAATAAAAGTCAAGATTATATGACCATTGTGATTTTATCCCATATTTATAGCTATTTCCTAATATGTAGCCTAAAATTTCGATAGTTAAGAGAAGAAATCGCCCCTATTTTTATTTAGTTAATTCCTAATAATTAAATTTAATAAATTTAAAAATATATCTATTATATATATGTAAATGGTTTTATCCCATATTTATAGCAATTTCTTAGTATGTAGACTAGAATTTCGATAGTTAAAAGAAGAAATCTAATCATATTCTTATTTATTTAGTTCTTAATTAAATTTAATAAATTAAAAAATATATCTCTTTTACATACCGTATTTTCATTTTGTTAGTTCCTAATTAAATTTAATAAATTAAACAATATATCTCTTATATATATATATATATATATCAATATTATTTAGTTCAAGCTTCCCTCATGCTATTTTATTTTATTTTTTATTTTGAGTTACAACGACTGGTTTTTTAAAACCAGTCGTTGAAACTCGAATTTTTTAAATATTTCAACTTCATGTGTGCATGTTGTGGATTTGTAGACATACAACGACTGTTATTTAAATTTCTAAAAAATTCAACGACTGTTTTTTTAAAAACGGACGTTAAAAGTGTGATCGTCTTCTCCGATTTTTTTCATAGAAAAATCTTCCTTCTCTCTTCCTCCTTACTTTGTTAAAGCTCCAATGGTCGGTCGTTGAATCGCTTCCATTTCTCTCACCTCCGATATGACAGATCTGCAGCACAGCGACAAAGAGGCCATCGTCGGTGGCTTCTTCTTCCTCCTTCCACAATGTTTTCCGGCGTCACTCTCTTCCTCTCCCCGTCGTCACTCTCTTCTCTCTCTACCATGTGATCAGGGCAAAATGGACTTTAGGTCATTTTTATAGCCGCTGGAAAATGGCTTCCCACCATTTTTTGTGGGAACCTATTTTCATTTAAACGTGGGAGAATGGGGCGCGACGGGAAAATATTTTCCAGGGAATATTTGATCCAAACGGCCGCCGCCCTTGGAAAATCCCAATTTTCTTTTTCCCTCCCCAATTTTCTTCGATCCAAAAGGGGGCCTAAGGAAAAATTCCATGTAAATACTTTTAAAATTATAAAATCCAAAATAAGTTATTCAAATATTACAAATCTCATATCACTCTAGGTATTAATATGAAATTTTTAAATGTTGTTGTATGTCCTTGTCCTTTTACTCCTTTCTACTATCTCGGTCTTCTTCGTTAATTATTTCATCTTCTTCCATATTTAGGACCTGTTTGAGATAATAGTAATAGAAGTGACTTTTGTTTCTGATGAACTTTTTCTAATAGATTTTTTTTTTCTGCTAGACTTTTCCTGATGTGATTTATGTTTGGGATAGCGATGACATAAGTGGCTTCAGACCTTAAGGCTATGTTTGGTTGGAGGTGAGGTGCCCCTCCTTAATGTGAAAAGTCAGATATCTTTCATGATGTGACATACTTCCAAAGTTAATGTATGGAAACGATGTAAAAAGCTATGTAATTTTTAAAATTTCCTATGGGTAATTTGGTCAAAAATTTCCATTTCCCTCCCCTAACCTCCCCTCAAACCAAACATAGCCTAAAGCTTGGTTGGTAGCTTCACAAAAAAAGTAGCTTTAAACCTTGAAACCCATCAAATAATGAAGCTATCTCAAATACCCAATTATCAAGATTTTACTTTCGCTAGGCTACTAATGGACTTTTTTTAGCTTCAGAAGCTATACCAAATAGTCCCGCCCTTAAGCTTCATATCCTTGTATCTCCACACCCTGCACAAAGGTCATTTTCTTCCTCTTCTAGACGTTACCCACCAGTCCACCCTCAAGGCCTACCCACCATCCCCCCCCAAAAAAAAAAAAAAAAAAAAAAAAAAAAAAAAGCTCCTGACCATCCCCCTCTTGTCTCTACTCACCCACCATCATACAGACCCTTCTTGTTCCTTTAATTTCCCTTCTCACCCCATTCTCCCTCTTGGTGTCAATCCTAGACCTAGTCCCCAACCCGCAAGTTTCTGAAAAGCCTGCATGTTTCTACTTTGATTTTGGTTTCCAACTCGCAAGTGCGAATCAGTCATGATGATCTTGTGTCATCTATTCTTTCAAAGGTAATTGAACATTTCACACATCTTGTGTTATTAATTTGCTCTAGTTTCACATTTTTAGCCTCGGAATTTCGAAAATGGAAGCAGAAACGGGTAAGAGAACAAGAATTTGGTCTAGTCTCTACAATATAAGCCAAAATGTTTCGTTTTTGGTTTTTACCCAAAAAGATGACTAATGGGTTAATTTATTTTGATGGAAATGGAAATAGATATGGATATAGAAATGGAAATGGAGTTTAAAAACGTGTTTGGCATGAGGATGGAAATCTAATATAATTTTTCATTAAAATATCTATTAAAAATGTGTAGTAATAATAATAATAATAATAATAATAAAACCCTTGAGTTTTAAAAAACCCCACCAAATGCAGAAGCAAAAAAGCCAAACAGACAGTATTGGCATTGAGGAATCAAATGGCAAGAAGGTAACCATGAACCAAGGAAGAACAAATAGCATAAGATCATATAATGATTAAAGCTACAATCAGACTAACCAAAAGCAAATAGACCCATGAAGAAATCTCAAACTCACAGCAAATGAAAACTACCCAAATGGAAAAAAAATCAACTCATCGTTACAGAAATTGCAAACCACGTACCACCTTTGAATGATTGATTAAAGACTACCTAAACTAAAAAAAGAAATTGCGAGATGCCATTGTTGAGAATTTCATATCAAAGGTAGGAAAAGAAGGCCAGATATCGAAGACAAAAATTGCATTTCATATCGTTGTCATAGACCTAGCTAGATTTGGAAGAATAGATACGAATCTTTGTCCTCGATGGTTTCATGGTGGGTGATAGATCTAGAAGAATAAGGTGGTTCGTCATTGATGATGGAGTCATGCAAAGTCGATAATGGAGGTTGTCATTGAAGGGTCGTTCATATTCGTCATATCGTCCACCGAGTTATCCCCCACCATCTTACTCGCACGACGTCTCATCCTCCTCCGTCAATTGCAGTTATCCCCTTAGCTTCTCGTTCATATTTATTTTGTGTTGGTAGATCCCATTGGTCTTTTTTTTTTTTTTTTTTTTTTTTATCAATATCGGGTGAAAATATTTCTTTCATTCTTGATGAAATTGGAGGGTGATCGGTGTCCATTACTATGGGATTGATTTTCCAAACCCAATGCTCACCGGAAGGTTCAGCAATGGCTTTAACACTATTGACCACAATGGTAAATTACTGAATTAGTGACTATTTTTAAAGAATGTGATGCGTTTAATTGCTTAGTTTTATTAGTTTCCTTGTCTCATTTGATTTTTTTCCCCCTTGCATTGTGAATCATAACGAAGCTCAACTATTCGGATATGTGGAAAGCCCACCACCATACTTGGCTCTACTATTTGATCATATGTGCTCTTTCAAGAAGGAATAGGAGGGGTAAATTTTGCGTCGTAAGGAATTGGAAAAATCTTCAGAAGTTATTGTTCTATTCATCTCTTGGAATATTATATTACAATCTTGGACTCTAATAGAACTATAGAAAATACTCGGTATTAGAAATCTTCATCTTCTTCAATATCTTCTTTAACTTCTAGATCATATTCGATAGGCTTCTTAGTAGTTCCCAATCTTATCATATTTATTAGAGGATAAAATTTGTATGGAGTTAATTCAGCGATAGTCGAATAACATCTAATAAATATTGTATACTAGATAACTATTCCAAAATAATGTTTTACTGCATCTTGGATAGACTTGAGTGATTCTAATATTTCTTCCATAATTGGCGAAGGATAAATGGTCTGAATTAATTCATAGCCATACAAAGTTTTTACAAGGCTTGGTGAGGTTCCTAGATATATGATGGTTTTATTGAAAGCATAATAAGAAACATATTTGATGCTAAGGATAAATTATTTAATTTGTGAATAAGAAGCTTACAGAATTTGTATTGTTATTGAGGTTGTAGATCTTTTTGGGTTTTTAAGACTTGTTCTTGGACTTGTTGAGTTATTATTATTTGTATTAATGGTACAATTCTTGGTTGGGCTGGGCTTTAAAATGTTTGTATTGCATAATCAGCTATAGATACATGTCTTGATATTGGTTCTCCAATTGCTTCCATTTTCTTTAACAATTCTTAAACCTGTGAATATATATTTGCAACAGAACTTGACAAACTCTGGATACTTGTATTTATTTAGCTACTTAGAAGACTCATATTCATCTCAAGAATATTGATATTTAATATTATTTGTTTTAGGCCAGCGATTCTTTGGAAGAATCATCGTTACTAGTCATTCTTTTACCTGTTTCCATTTGTTTAAATATTCAACAATTAGATTATTTTGCACTTTAATATACTTATTAATTATCATAATTATAATATGATAAATCACTCTGTCATTTAATCAACATTTGATTACTTAATTGATTTGATCTAATTCCTTTATCTAACCAATGTTTTGCTTGAGTATTACTAGTTCTTATTGTGAATCTTGTATTAACTATAAATAATTCAAATTTCCTACTACTTTTACTATTGCTAAAAGTTATTTCCAATTATGATTTCTCTTTCTTCTTTATCTTCGTGATATAATGTTACTCCCCATTAGTTTTCTAAAGCATATACATATATGATCTATTTTATATTATTATTTTTAGGAATAGTCAACTTAGGTAAATTTTGGCATAATTTGTTTGATTTACTATTCTGTAGGTTTTTTAATCGAATATCCATTTAGTCTTTTCTCCTGCTAATTTAAAATTTGCAGAAATAAAAAATAAAAAGGATTTACAATCCTTCTTAGGACTAGTGAATTAGTGAGTTGGCAAAAGGTCAAAGTTTGATGGGTAAGGAAGATGATACCGTAAGAATGACAAAACGTACATTTCTTCCAAAGCACCCTTCCGCCCGTCCATCATTGTTGTTTTCTTCTTCTTCGGCATCTAACCCCTCCAACCTTTATCTTCTTGTTTAGTGACCACTTGCAGGGTTAGAGCTGGTGAGATTGTTCACATATAATATTTTATTGAGATTTTCCCTTATTCCAATGTTACCTCTTTTAAATCTTAATTTAAAATCTTTACTTAGGTTTTTGCCTTTTTATGTTAGTTAATTTTGGGTTGTTGCATGATTTTTCATGCAACAGTTCATGAGATAGAAAAACAAAAATTTGTTTTTCAATGCGGAACCCGTAACTCCTTACGGTTCTCATAAGTTATTAATTGTTAGTTAATTTTGGGTTGTTGCATGATTTTTCATGCAATAGTTCATGAGATAGAAAAACAAAAATTTGTTTTTCAATGCGGAAGCCGTAACTCCTTACGGTTCTCATGAGTTATTAACTGTAACTCCTCAGATCAATGAGTTATTATTATTATTTTTCTTTTCTTAAACCCGTAATCCTTTACGGTACTCATGAGAATCCGTAACTCTTAATGGTGCTTATAAGAATTCGTAATTCTTTTACGGTGCTCATGAGTTATAACCCATAATTCTTTACGGTACTCATGAAAACCCGTAACTACTTACGATACTATTGAGTTTAAATTCTTAGATTCTAGATAGTCTTTCAAGTTAGATTCAAGAGTTACCATTATTTTAGGATCTACTCGTTATAACAACTATTGGGATTTATGATTAGCTTAGATCACTCGAAGACCTCAAAATATATGACGTCCTTTAATGTCGATCCACACAGCTGCCTCTTGATTGCAATGAGAACACCTTCTCCTTAACTCCTCCTTCTCTTTGGATGCTTGCTAGGCAATTGCAAGGCGAAAGCTTCAATTCTTTGGATCTTCTTTTCTCAAAACGGTGATGGTGTCTTGAGATTAGGTGAGGCGCAAGATTGACAGATTGGAGATGGCACCTCTTTCTCTTGAACAAGAATGCACCGCCTTTTTGAACAACCGTATGTGTGTGATTTCCTTTTTGAAAAATGTCCAAAATATGGCGATAAAAAATCAACCACTTAAGGCGCAAGATTGACAGATTGGAGATGGTGCCTCTTTCTCTTGAACAAGAATGCACCGCCTTTTTGAACAACCGTATGTGTGTGATTTCCTTTTTGAAAAATATCCAAAATATGGTGATAAAAAATCAGCCACTTAAATTAGGATTTAACCCTGATTCTAGTGCTTAAAAAAAAGGCTCAGTCCAACTAGAAAGGCTCAATCTCTATCCAATCTTTATTGGATCTTATCCAATATTTATAATATTTATTGGATCTTTATTAGATACCTATCCAATCTTTATTGGATCTTTATCTAATCTTTACTAGATATATATCCAATCTTTATTTGATCTTTATTGGATATTAAAGGATAATTCCCAATTATCCTTTATCACCCAACCTCTTGAATTTAAAATTTGAATTTAAATTAGTATTTTAAATTCAATAATTAAATTCCAAATTCAAATAGCCCAAGACCCCATTGGGCATTCTAAAATATTTGGGCCTATTTGTGGAAAAAACTAATTTATCACTAGTTATCCAAATATGGCGTCGTTTATGATTGGACTTGGAGTCCCACTCCAATCCAATTACACCTATAGTCTTGACAAAGCCCAATAACCATTATTGGCCCAAAGTTGTTAAATATAAAAATCAAGAACAACATTAATGTGTGACACATTAGGCCAAATTAGTCACTGACATAAATACATTTGGACCAATTAAACTCCTTTAATGGGCCCAATTTATCTAATGACCATATAAGCCACTAGCAATGCTCTGCGGTCTCAGAACTAATTGAGTTGATCCAGTGATCTACCTTTCTAATTTGGATACCGTGCCAACATCATCCCTCACATCATCATTCACATTTAGTTGAAAGCAGAGATAGAGTATCATCTCTCTTGATTGACTAAATGTAGTTAATTCATAGAACTAGGAATCTTCTTCCATTGACTTTAAGACGGATCATGACTCTTCATGATCACTTGCTGTGCATAGATTCTCGAGTCAATTAGAAGTCATCCAAGCTCTACCGATCTTATGAACGACTAATCCCTTATATGGGATTGTGAGTCCTTTCGGTATGTCCATCTATACGTATGTATTTGAGTTACACCCAAAAGTACACTGTTCTCCCCATTCTTAGGCAGATAGAATTGTATAGTCAAAATATAACTGTAGGATATAGTATTCGATGACACCCTTAAGTTTAGGACGAACTGCACTACCAAATGATGAGAGACTTTGAAAGTGGAGCTTAATCACCAAGAGGGGGTGAATTGGGGATTTTAAAATTCTTTTCTAAATGCTCTGTTTTTCGACACTAAAAACAGAGGTAAGTAGAGAATAGAGAAGAAGAGCAATACACAAGGAATTTATATTGGTTCGGTCCAACCTCTTGACCTACGTCCAGTCCCCAGACTCTCTGAGATTTTTCACTATCTCAATTGATTACACACTCTGTAACTCAAGAGTAATTCTCTCACTAGAACTTACTCCCCCTTACAAGTTGCAATCAATATCCCAATGTCCAAGTCCCCTGACTTGAGATTCTTACAATGAAATGATTCACAATAAATGAACTCTCTCTAAGAGTGGATAAATATAAACACTGAAGATCAATGTATCAAAAGATACTTTACAAGTGAAAACTGAAAGAGTAGTTGGTAAACTTGAATGCAATTCATTTTCAGCAGATGTGTTCGTTGAGAAGAATTGAATGCAACTCTATTTATACTAAGAGAGCATTAAATGACCGTTGCAATCTCCATTATAACCGTTGGTGCATTAATCTAGCTGTTGGAGTCACTTTGGTGTCTTCTCTCTCTACTCTTCAGTGAATTCCTTTTGTCCAGAGGATTAGTGTTGACTTTCCTTGTAATAGATCCGTTGGAAGAGCAGCTCGCTTAGGGAAAGCGAGACATTAATCCCTTTGCAACGTGTAGAGAATGATGGTACAAAAGGATGCAAGTTTTCGGGCTTTGCATTTAATGTTCGACATCACCTTTTGCTTTTGTTCAAATCTTCATTTAATATCTTCTAAACCTTCTAAAACTCACTAACAAATTGATTAAACATAGTTAAGAATAGTAGTGAATGTTGATAAGAAGTATTACAATTAAAAGAGAAGATTTCAGAAATTCGAGCAAGTTGATTTTCAAAATCGCGACGCAAACTTGAGTTTTGTTTATCAAAACTCAAGTTTTGGACTTTTATATTGAAACCATGTTTAAGTCCAAAAAAATCAAAACTGGAGTTTGGAGTTTCCAAAATGATAAAATGAGCAAAGCTCCCCAGTAAGCCTTAAACTCGAGTTTCCAAAACTAAACTCGAGTTTCCTCTTAAAATTGGAAACCTTTGAAAATCTTTCCCAAGTGAAAACTGGAGTTTTCGGATGTAAACTCGGAGTTTACAAAATTTATGCAAAGAGCAAAGCTCTCGGTTGCCCAAAACTCGAGTTTCCAAAACTAAACTCGAGTTTCCATTTAGGTATGAAAACTCAGAAATTTATCCCAAAGTCAAAACTGGAGTTTTCAAAAACTGAGTAAAAACTTGAAAACTCTTTGTCAAGCGCAAAGTCGAGTTTCCAAAGTAAAACTCGAGTTTTCTCACAATTTTGAAAAACTTAGAAAGCTTATGGCAAATTGAAAACTGGAGTTTCCATATCAAAACCGGAGTTTGCATAAGCCCAAAATGTTGGAGACACTCTGTATGACCAAAACTCGAGTTTCCATTTGAAAACTGGAGTTTTGTCTTTTTCAGAAAATGTTGAAGAGTCTCTGTATTATGCAAACTGGAGTTTTGTCTAGGTGTTAAAACTTGGATAGCTCTCTGTAAGTCCAAAACTCAAGTTTCTAAATGGAAACTGGAGTTTTGCTTAGTTCATTAAAATTGAGCTATTTTCTGTCAAGTCAAAACTCGAGTTTTGAAACCAAAACTCGAGTTTTGAAACCAAAACTTTCGAGTTTGCCTTTGACAAGTTTTTCAACTTACCAAAGACAAACTTCAACTTGTGTTTACAATTGTCAATTATCATAAAAAAAACACATAGAGAGCTAACATTCTCCCTCTTTTTGATGATGACAACACTTGTAAACCAAGATTTCAAGAGCTTGATAGATTGTGCATTTTGAAATGGATTCGCACTTTGAGTTTCAAAAGATTTAGTGCTTTTTGAAGAAAAATTGACAGTGAAAATTGAAATATCATATATAGGCAACAGAAGCAGATAGACAATTAGGCAAATCAACATTCTAAAAGCCATTCATTCATAATTTGCAAAATTACATCATTGAAAGTGTAAATGGAAATTAGAAGGTAGAAACTGACAAGTTCTTCTACACAACTCAAAAACACAACTCAAACTCTACACTTGTTTCTCTCCCCCTTTGTCATCTTCAAAGGAGGGTGGAGCTGAGATAATGGGTTCATGGAGAGAAGGTGAGAGATAGAGAAACTCAGTAGAGGGAGTCTGAGAGATATGGAGAATTTTTGTGGTAGGTGTAATGGGAGATGAGGTAAGGGGGACTTCTGTGGTAGGTGTGGAAGTAGGGATTGGAGAGGAAAGGATGCTGGGAGTGGATTGTTCAGGTGGAGAGGTAGGATCTTGAGGAGTAGTGAAGGTGAATGAAGGAGAAGAGGGAGGCTCTGGCTCAGGTTTGGGATTGTCATGAGGAGTAGAGGTACTAGGACCAGTAGAGGAGCCAAACACATAGGATGAGCCAATATTAAAATGCTTCAACACTTTGTCAAGCTTGTCACTCAGAAGCACATTGCTAACCATTAGTGTGGACAACTTGGCATCATGATCCACCATATGACCAGTAAGGTCCTCTACTTTCTCCTTGATAGTGTCAATTGTGTCCTTCATACCATCCTGGACATCTATATTCTCAAGATTGCCCCTTTGCACTTCAGCTACCAACTTGCCTATTTCAAACTCTAATCTGATAGACAGTGAGGCGATGGTAGCATCCACAATAGCTTTTATCCTTGCATCAAAATCAGAAGGTAGAGGAGCTGATTGGGCTTCATGACCCTGGGCCTGAGAAGCTCTGGATTTAGAGGGTGCCCTCGATTGGCCAGAACCCTCACCCTCAAAGGCAATCTTCATATAGTTCAACTGGGACTTGCCAAATACAGGAGGGGATTTGATTGAGTCAGGAGCTCCAAGAAACCAGATTTTATGATAAAAGAGGATGACTGAAACTAAGGAAGGAAATGGGATATGAGAAGGCCTGCGAGAGGCAAATTTGAATTTCACCATCTCCTGGAAGATCCAATGTCCAAGGTTCAAAGGCACCTTATTGAAAAGATCTGCAAACAGAGGGTAGTCTTTCTGTGCAAAATGAGTATAGTTGCCCCCTTTCTGAATGAAATTCCTGGAGTAGATGTACCAAAGTACTCTATGAATAGGTGGCATGGATACTGGTTTGAAAGACAAGGTGTGGAGCTCCCCTTCAGGAATTGGCTCATTGGGCCTGAGAATCTCAAAAATTTCTCTGTTACTAAACTGAATTTCAGGAATTGGAGGTGGATTAGTAGTTTTGAGAATGGTGTTTATGGTGGAAGCAGAGAAAGTGAATTTGATTCCTTTAACTGTGGTAGAGACTCTCTATTCAACTAACTCACCCTTAGAATCAAGAACATTGTCGTAAACCATATTAAAATAAAAGATCTTGACAATATTGGGAGTGTATGAAGCAGAGATAGATAGGAAAGATTCATACTCTTTCAACTAAGGGGATAGGTGTAAATTACACTCATATTTGAGTTTGCCTAAATCAACTGAGACAGAAGGACAAAATTCCTTATTAAGATAGGAGTCCTTGAATTTGGCAGCTAATTCATTTGAGAGAATAGTGGTAGAAGAGGCAAACCTTGTAGGAGGAGTGTGATGGTTGTAGATTTCCTCTATGGCATTGGAGATGACAGGAGGCTCTTCCTCTGATTGAGCATGTGAGTCCTTCGATGGTATATGTCCCTTCTCAGTGTCTTGGGACCCAGAAGTAGCTTTCGACTTCTTTGGTTTGGGAGGCTTAGAAGATTCACCAGCCTTCTTCTTGCCCTTTCCCTCAACTTGTTCTGGCTCACTTCACTTCTTTGATGGATTCGCAGAGGGTTCTTTGAATGAGACTCCTTTCTATTTAGGTTTAGGAGAAGGGGATTCAGGAATGTTCTTGCTAACCCCTCTGATTGTTCAATCGACGCCATAGTGGAAGCGTTTTGGGGTTGATTTCATCCTTCTGGGTCACGGAGGAGGAGGAGGAGACCAGGATTTGGAACCCTTATCGCCTGATTCTGCGCTATGAGTAGCTTGGGTAGATGATTTGGAGGCCATTTAGGGTCTCGAGGAGAAGGATTTGGTCGAGAGAGATGAGAGACAGAGGATTGAGAGAAGATGCTAGGGCAAAACTTGAGTTTTGAGTAGAGTGTAGACGAATAGGCACAGTAACACATATACATATAAACGCGCAAAACTCGAGTTTTCAATACAAAACTCGACTTTTCATAAACTCATACCTAGACTTCAAAGGTGTATATGTGAACCTTTGAACTTCCACGACTAAAACTCGAGTTTCCACTTACAAACTCGAGTTTTCTCCTCTCTTCATCTGTAGTTGCTCTCTGTCTGATGGAAACTCGAGTTTCCAACTTAATGAATCGAGTTTTCAATTTCTTCAAAAATAGGGATTCCTTTCTGACCCCGATAAACTCGAGTTTTGTTTTCAAAACTTGAGTTTTCCTCCCTTGACAGCAATCATTAGTATTTCAACATCCTGCATAAAACACAACTAGATACTTCGATGCTTAAGTTAGTAATTGATCATCAAAACCATAACTAACATTGGGTGAGAAATACTTACAACTCATTGGGATTTACCATTCCCAATTCTCTTCTTATGAAATTAAATTGTTCTTTGGCTAATGGTTTGGTGAAGATGTCAGCAAGTTGAAGATGAGTTGGGATGAACATGACTTTGACATCTTTCTTCTAAACATGATCCCTTATGAAGTGATCACTCACATCAATATGCTTGGCCCGAGTATGTTGCACTGGATTCTTAGCCAGGCTTATTGTGCTTGTGTTGTCACACAATATTGGGATCTCCTTCAGGTTGATTCCCAAGTCAGATAGTTGTTGCTTGAGCCAAAGGACTTGAGCACAACAGCTTGAGGCAACCACGTATTCAGCTTCAGTAGAGGATACAACCACCCTTGTTTGCTTCTTGCTGAACCAGGAGACAAGTGAGCCACCAAGAAATTCACATTGGCCACTTGTGCTCTTTCTATCCGTCTTATACCCAGCATGGTCTGAATCTGAATATGCCACCAAGTGTTCAGGTTGACCTTTGGGAAACCATAAACCAAGAGTCTTTGTGTCAGTAAGGTATCTGAAGATTCTCTTTACATTTTCAGCATGAGACTCCTTGGGAGCAGATTGGAACCTTGCACACATCCCCACACTGAATTGGATGTCAGGACTACTTGCTGTGAGGTAGAGCAATGATCCAATCATTCCTCTATATCTTGTGATATTGAAGTCTTTGCCCTCTTCATCAGCATCCAAGGCAGTGGTTGAGCTCATTGGAGAATCGGCTCCATTGCATTGATCCATCCCAAACTTCTTGACAGATCATTGAGATACTTGGTCTGAGATATGAAGATTTCATCTTTCCTTTGCTTGATTTGCAGACCAAGGAAATAGTTGAGTTCTCCCATCATGGACATCTCAAATTCTCCCTACATATTCTTAGCAAACTCTTCACACAAAGCATCATTAGAAGCACCAAATATAATGTCATCAACATATATTTGAACAATTAAGATTTCACTAAGCTTATTACTCTTTATGAAGAGAGTTGTATCTGCTTTTCCTTTAATAAATCCTTGATCAAGAAGGAATTTGCTTAATCGTTCATACCAAGCTCTACGAGCTTGCTTAAGACCATAAAGGGCCTTTTTGAGGCGATAAACATGATCTGGATGATGATCATTTAGAAAACCAGGAGGTTGCTCAACATAAACTTCCTCCTGAATAAAACCATTTAAAAACACACTCTTTACATCCATTTGATAGAGCTTTAATCCTTTGACACAAGCAAAGACTAAAAGAACTCTTATTGCTTCCAATCTTGCCACTGGAGCATAAGTTTCTTCATAATCAATTCCTTCTTCTTGATTATAGCCTTTAGCAACCAATCTTGCCTTGTTACGGACAATGATTGCTGATTCATCTCGTTTGTTCTTGAATACACATTTGGTGCCAATAACCGGATGGTCGTCAGGCCTAGGTACCAAATCCCAAACTTGGTTTCTATTAAATTGATGTAACTCCTCTTGCATTGCTATCACCCAATCATTGTCTGAAAGGGCTTCATCAATTTTAGAGGGTTCAATCTTTAATATAAAGGTAGAAAAAGTTACTTCATTCAAGGTACTATTTCGAGTTTTTACACCTTGTTTTACATCACCTATTACTTGGTCTAAAGGGTGATTCCTAATGAACCTCCAAGCTCTAGGCTGAGATTGATTGGGATTTTCTAAATTATTTTGAGGATCAGCCTCGAAAACATCTTCAGGATTTTCAATAGAGGCAGGAGTAGTTTTCGAAAAGAATTGATTTTTGAAAGTATTTCCCTCATCATCATCTAGGGACTTATCATCTTTGGATTCATAGAATACAACATGCATAGATTCTTCAACAATACGAGTACGAGTATTAAAGACTCTATAAGCTTTACTTATATTTGAATAACCCAAAAATATACCTTCATCCGCTTTGGGATCAAATTTTCCCAAATTGTCCTTACCATTATTATGGATGAAGCACTTACATCCGAAAACATGCAAATGAGCCAAGTTTGGCTTTCTTCCCTTGTCTGACTCATAGGGAGTTTTGCTCAACTTCTTAGGAGATATGACCGATTCGAGATGTAGCAAGCCGTACTCATTGCATCAGCCCAGAATACTTGGGAAGTATTGTTCTCATTCAGCATAGCTCTTGCCATCTCAGTGAGGACTCAATTCTTTCTTTCCACAACACCATTTTGTTGAGGAGTCCTTGAGGCTGAGAAGTTGCGATCAATTCCCATGTTGTCACAAAACTCTGCAAATGCATGATTCTCGAATTCTCCTCCATGATCAGTTCGAATTCCTGAAATAGAGAAACCTTTCTTGTTCTGGACCTTTTGGCAAAAACAACAAACTGATCAAATGTTTCATCTTTAGAGGTTAAGAATATAGTCCAAACAAATCTAGAGAAATCATCAACTATGACCAAGGTATAAAGATTGCCACCAAGGCTTTTTACTCCAACTGGTCCAACTAGATCCATATGAAGTAGTTGGAGAGGTCTATTAGTTGAAATTTCATTTTTAGATTTGAAAGACGATTTGGTTTGTTTCCCTTTTTGACAAGCATCACAAATCATGTCATTTTTAAAATGAAGTTTTGGAACACCAATTACCAAATCCTTTTTTAAGTAATCTATCAAGTTGGATCATGTTGACATGAGCTAATTGCTTGTGCCATAGCCAACTATCATCCAAGTTACTAACAAAACATTTTTCAGAAACAGAATCATTTCTAGAGAGATTAAGTGTATAACAATTTCCTTCTCTAGGAGCTCTAAATAAAGCTTTTGATTTTATGTTTTTCAAAGGGAGAATTCCTTACTGACAATCAAGCACTCCACAGAATCAAAGATAACTAAGTTACCTTTATCAGTGCTTTGGCTTACACTGAGGAGATTGTGACAAAGTCCCTCCACTAGGTAGACATCTTTGATTTGTGGTCTTCATTGTTTCCAATTTCACCAATGCCAAAGAATCTTTCCAGATTGATTTCCACCAAAGGTTACCTTGCCACCATCCTTGGGCTTGATTGAAGCAAATTTGGATTGATCACCCGTCATATGTCTAGAGCATCCACTATCAATATACCACTTGTTGGCCCTATGGTTGGCAGTGAGGCAATGGTCGAGGTCGGCAATATATTACTAGACCATTTGTTGCTGGAGGAGCAAGGTGGAGACTTGGTAATGCAAGACGGCCACCTGTTGTGCCAGACCATTTGAGCTGGAGTCTAGGTGAGATGACGAAGAAGGACCTACCAGAGAGGCGATCGGTTTGGCTTTAGCGGCATTACCCGAGGTCTTATGGCCGAACAATCGCTGAATTGTGGTCAGCAAAATAGAGGCCGAGACTTGCAAGAGTTCTTCCAAAGCGTCAAAAAGGACTCCTGCCCCCTGACAAAGCTCGATGATCAGGGCAGGGAACTAGAGGTTGCCCAAGGTCGTTTTCATTGCT
The DNA here is from genome assembly GCA_019022615.1 of Acacia melanoxylon. Classification (NCBI taxonomy): domain Eukaryota; kingdom Viridiplantae; phylum Streptophyta; class Magnoliopsida; order Fabales; family Fabaceae; genus Acacia; species Acacia melanoxylon. The sequence continues at coordinate 2,695,370 of JAFJYJ010000002.1, forward strand.
GCATAGAATTCATGGTAAATGATGGCATCGATATCAATTGTTTTCCCTTCAAGGATGAAATAGAGCAAGAAAGCCCTATCTCGGGAAATAGTCTGAGTGTGTAGAGTTAGAAGGTGGCGATAGCGGAGGAAATGGAACTAGACCCGTGCTTCTGGCAGGAGTTGAGCTACAACAAAAGTGAGCGAACGCTCCTCAATGTGTGCTATATGGTGTCGGGGAGACAGAGTCTAGTGATCACTTGCTCACGCAGCTTTGGCTCATCGGCCTGCATGAGTAAAGTGGAATATTAATCCTCAATGGCGTCCAACTCACATATGTCACGAGATAGTGATGAAGTAGGGAAAGCTGCCTGTGTAGTTCGTGCAGAACTTGCAAACATGCAGGATGACAGCCTCAACTGGTGCTTGGTAAAATTTCTCCCAATTCTGGTCCCAGATGATTTTCATTACAAAGGATGGGTACATGCTTTGGTCAAGGAGATCGGCGTCAAACCCTCATTCCAGGATGAGATTTGATCGCTTGAAAATGTAATTCGGGCTCTAGGAGTTAACTTTCAGAGGGGTGTTCCAGCCAGCAGGTGATGCCTTGTGGCACACATGCTTTGTACGAGACATGAAGTAAGCAAGGATACTGGTAGGGCTGAAGTGTGACGAAGTGAGTAGGGATAGAAATTTTGTAGGGTTGGAGAGAAAAGGTGGTGGCCAAGTGAAGAGAAGGGTCTAGATTTTATAGGGAAGGAATGATAAGGGAAAATTAGGGTTGAAAGAGGTGGGCAGTCGGTACTGTAGTGGGTAAGGTGATCAGGAGGTTGAGGGGTAGTAGTGGTCGTTGGGACGAGTGTTTGTCAGGAGGATTAGAAAAAGATATGTTTCTCATTTTGCACTTTCTTGGTAAATACAACAAATTGTTCAAATGTTTCATCGACTATTACCAAGATGTATAAATTGCCACTGAGGCTTTTACCCTTGCTGGTCCAACTAAATCCATATGGAGAAGTTGGAATGGTCGATCAGATATGATTTCATTCTTTGATTTGAAGGAGGATTTAGTTTGTTTACCCTTTTGATAAGCATCACAAATCAAATCATTTTTAAAAGTGAGTTTGGGTAAACCGATAACTAATTCCTTCTTAAGCAATTTATCCAGTTGGTGCATACTAACGTAAGCTAAATGTTTATGTCATAACAAACTTTCATCCATGTTGCTAACAAAACATTTTTCTGAAATACTACAAGGCATATTCATGGTATAACAATTATCTTCTCTTGATGCCTCTAAGAGAATCTCAATTGATCTTTATTTATTGAGAGATCCTCTTTGTTGACAATGAGACATTCTTCTGAATAAAAAATGATCTAGTTGCTTTTATCTGCACTTTGGCTAACACTGTGGAGGTTGTGACAGAGACCTTCTACATAATATGTATCTTTGATTTGAGGCCCGTCATTTTCTCCAATTTCACTGACTCCAGCAATCTTTCCTGACTGGTTTCCTCCAAATGTCACTTTGCCATCATCCTTTGGTCTCATTGCAACAAACTTGGATTGATATTCTGTCATGTGTCTAGAGCATCCATTGTCAATATACCGCTTACTGGTTTTTGGTGCTCTTAGACATACTTGTAATTTTATAGGCAGTCAAGTTTTAGGTACCCATTTTTTCTTGGGTCCTTTTTGGTTAGTTTGCACAGGAGAAGCAATATATGATCCTTTATGTACCAATTTATAAGTACCTACAGAGTCTATCCTTCCTTTCCTTCTTATGAAAGCATGAAGATGTATTATGCCCCTTTCAATTGCAATCGTTACAATGAGCAAAAGGATTAGAAGAGTGAACAAATTTTTGAAAGTAATTCATATATGATTTTTCTCCTATATTCTTTTTGCCCTTTTTCTTATCAAGTTTAGGACTATAACCTATTCCTGACTTGTTGTTTGTAAATCTTTGAGTTTTCAAAATGGTATTAAGCATCTTACTTCCTCTAGTGAATTTTTCAAGATTTTTGTTATGATAATTTCTTTTCTCTAAATCAGGACATTTTTCACAAACCCGAGAAGTATCTTGAACTTGTTGTTCAAGCAACTTGATTCTTTTTTTTGAAGCTATGGGTTCTTTCGCAATCTTTCTAAATTCAGAATGCAACTCGTTATACTCAAAAAGCAGTTCATCATAAGTTGGTTCGGAATGATATACCTCATCGCTTTCACGTTCTTCTTCACCTACAAGGCATATGTTTGCAACTTCTTCATCCGAGAAACTGTCTCCCAGATGAGAGACACGTACGCCTTCTTCTTGAAGTTGTTGTACTTTTTATTTTTCTTTTCTTTGTTCTTCAACTGCGGACATTCTGATTTAATATGTCCAAATTTCTCTCATTCATAGCAGATGATTTGAATTCATGTCTGCTGCTTTGTCCTCCTTTGTGAAATTTTCGGAACCTTTGGTCCTTTTTATAAAATCTTTTGAACCTTCAGACAAAGATGCCGAGTTCAACACAATCTTCATCTTCTTCTTTTGTTTCTTTGTCTTTCATGGCATTGAGGGCAACACCTTTGCCTATATTGTTGATTTTATCTAAGCCTTTCTTGAACTTCAGTTTTCCTTCATATTTAGATAGACTTTTGAATAGAGCAAGTACCGATCTAATTGATTTGCCTCGAGCTTTTTCAATGGCCGTGACTTTGGCTTCCCATTCTTTTGTGAGCGTTTAAAATTTTCCCCACCTAAGAATTTTGATCAAACGTCTTGCTCAAAGATGATAGTTGATTAATCAGATGGATGAAAGACAATTCAAATTCTATTATGGGTTCACCAGACTTCATACGGAGTAAGTCATATTTCATCATAAGAGTATTTATTCTATTCCCCTTTATGCCAACGGTTCCTTCATGAGCTATCTCCATAGCTTTCCATATTTCTTTTGCAATTGATAGGTTGCATATCCAAAAATATTCCTTTTGACTTAATGCACTTTGAATCATCGGGATAGTTTTACTGTTGAGTGTTATCCGCCTTCTGTCATTTTCATCAAACTCTATTGCAAGCTTTAGTACATGAATTTCGCCTTCTATTTTTGTTGGGACGTAATCTCCTTTCACAATTACTTGCCACAGACCATATTCAGTTGCCAACACAAACACTCTAAACTTTGCTTTCCAGAATGAGTAGTGTTTACCATTGAAGCCTAGTAGTCGGTTGATGGATGCACCATCGGGCAATATTCCTTCCATGGATCCTTCTTGGGATGTTAAGCCTGTAAAAGAAGACCTACACTCTGATACCAAATGTTAGTTACAGGAATCACCCAAGAGGGGGGTGAATTGTAAAAATTAAAACAAATTTAAGTGGTGATTAAATCTGGAAGGAAAGGTTAGAGAGATATCACCGAAGTGTGCACATAGATTTATGCTGGTTCAACCTTAATCACGTGGCCTACGTCCAATCCCTAAAGCTCCTCTAAGATTACCACGAACTTTCACAAAACGATTACAATAGGCGCTAAGTAATATCACTAGATTCACTCCCCCTTACAACTGTAATTGAACAACCACAATCAAGGTCCCACTACCTTAATATTTTACAACAATAAATTTAACAATTGAATGAATATTACTCTCTCACAGAGTGAATATATAATCACTGAAGATTGAATCTCAAAAGATATTAGAAAGAATTAATGAGCAATAACTTTTGCAATAAATGATATCTTCGTTGATTGTTGGCTTTGAATTGAATGCTTTTTGTTTTTATAGTTGAAGTCCATTAATGACCTTTGGTGAAGCTTCAAACTATCCATTGAGAGACTTCAAGCTTTCCGTTTAGACTTAGAGGTTTTCTGTTAGACACAAGTCAGAGACGTTGGAAGTTTTGAATATATGTCACTTTCGTTCTGTCGTAAACAATTTTCGCATGACATCTCTTTTGTTCCAACGTTGATTATGTAGAGTCACTTTTGCTTTCATTGGAATGGGTCACTGAACATATGATCATTTGTTTGCTCTAAATTAGTTTTCGTGTTCATGCTTTGTTTTTGCTTATGCAATAAATACTTCTGACATAGATTTGCTTTTTGAAGATTTTCTTGTAAACCTTCGTTTGATCATCTGAAACACACTAATAAACATGATTAAAAGCATTAAGAATAGTTGTGAGTGATAATCTGAAGTAACGGCATAATGATCATTGAGTTTGAATTTACAAAGACGATGATTATCTTTCAGAGGTAGCAAAACTCGAGTTTGTTAAACATGACTCGAGTTCTGGTTTACAAAACTTGAGTTTTGTTCTAAAAAAACTGTTACAAAATGGTTCGGTTTGAAAATAGACTTTTAAAAAGGGAACTCGAGTTTTGAAAGTCCAACTCTAATGAGGAACTCGAGTTGCTCAAATATAACTTGAATTTTAGTATTCTTGAAAGTTTGGCATAAATCATCAGTTCTTTGAAAAACATAAGAACTCGAGTTATCATTGTACAAACTCGAGTTACCAACTCGAGTTTCTTAAAGTAGAACTCAATTTTTCCAAACCATGCTTCGAGTAAACTTAAGATCAGAGAGGAGTTGAAGAAATACCTCAGAACTCAAGTTTTGTAAAATGAACTCGAGTTGATTGCTTGGAACTTGAGTTTTGTATAGACAAACTCAAGTTTTACCTTGTTTTATCCAGAATGATAGAGAGAACTTCAATCATTGGAGCACTTTTGAATGTTTGACTTTGAAACCATAACTTCAGTTTTTAAATTAAGAACTCGAGTTATCTATCTTCCTGATTCAAGACAGTTTTAATAACAGTTTGATAACTCGAGTTTGATAAACATAAACTCGAGTTGTCTTGAATCATTAAGTTCTCATTCTTGGCAAGTGGTTGTTATCATCAAAACTTAAAACCAAAAACTAACATTCTCCCCCTTTTTGACGATGACAAGACTTGTCAAAATTTTGAAAAGCAGTTTGATAAGATTGAGATCACTAAGGAAGAATACGTTAAGTAATCATATAAGGACCTTGACCATATAAGGAAAGATAGCTAGACCTAGAAAGGGTAGTCAGCACGAGAACAACATGACTCAAGGCTGAGAATCGGTTTAACACAGAAAGATCACAGCATGCGATGGAGCTTGAGAAGGCCAACTATGATAGAAGTTTTGTTGAACGGAAGAAGACGTAGAGGCGTTGCATGACAGACATCCCCTATATCGTTGAACCTTTTGATGATTCTTCTCTGTTCTAGTTTTTTCTTCTTTGTATTCATGGATCATATATCATTTATTTCAATTGTGTTCTTCTTGTCAGCCATGAACTAAACTCCGTTGGTTGAAGGAGGACGGATCCTTAAGTTGTAGTATGACCCCATATTATTAGTTTTTATTCAATAAATCCATTTGCTTAATTGTGATATTAGCATTGGTCTTGTTTGTTAATTGGCCGCTAATAGGCAAGAGTAGTGTCCTTAGCATACTGGAAATGAGTTAAGGTTAGACTTCTATTAAGTAGTGTATGCTAGGCAAGCTTGTGCAGAGCTTGATCTAAATTGTAAGCTACGAGAATAGGCTTACCTCACATAGCCAAAACACCTAAGTTAAATTAACGTTTTAAGCCTGAAAATCCGCATAGGAATATGGGAGAAGTAGAGTAAGGAGCATATTTACAGGATTGCGGAAGCTTCTATATAAACAAGTGGTGGGTTAACTGAATAACATTGCATTAGGTAGTTTGCTGTAGCATTGCGATAGAAGCAATATGAGGGATTAATGCAACTTAAGAGGAAGTATAAGCTCTGCCTATTTTAACTCTGATTATTCTCATCTGTATTCATGATTGTTTGTTATTTAAGTCTATTAGATTTATTAGTTCCATTCAACACTATTATTTTTATAATCACACAACTTTCAATCATTAATTGGCAACATAAATTTTTACTTCAATCTCTATGGGACGATACTCTACTATCTAATTTATTACTTGTTCGACTGGTTCACTTGCCATAAGAGGATTTCGACTAACAATATGAAAATAAAATTATGCGTCTGTTAGATGTTGTTATATACAGCCTATTCATATGGCTCATTAAATAGTGAAATTTATATGAGAATCCTTGAAAGATCTAAAATGCTAGGAGCATATACAAGAAAATCGTTCTATATATAAAATACTGTGCGAGTTTGAAAATAATTCAAGCATATATAATTGATTGAAAATATATTAAAAAATGAGTAATTTTATATTTTACTTGACTTGTAGATCGAGTTACCAAATGCATCAATAATTTCAAAATCCCATATTTTTGCCACGGTGAATTTTCTTATAAAGATATATTGAATTTAATAGTCCAGAAGTACCTTATATTTTATGAGAATATTTATGTATCATGCTAATATTGTATTTATTATGATTTTATTAATAAAAATTAGTTCTTCCAAGTACAGTAGATAACAAAAATGCAATTTGGTGCAATAATCCTATAAACATATTATATGTAATTATTTTGTTCAGAACAAACTGCACATGTGGATGCAAAATATTTTTTTTGGTGATTTTTAGAATAATTTTTCTTTATTGTTTCTATCATGAATAAGGTAAAGATAGAATATATTGATATTTTAACATATCCAAAAGATATGTTAGAGGACTATATTTTAGCAAAACTTTTGGTGACAATGGATCATTCATAGTTTGGCGGCTAAAAGAAAGATATGTTCAAAAAGACATTAGAAGTGATGTTGTATGTCATCAGAGGGAGTAAATACGATAATATCATCAAGGGGAGTAGAGGCCATACGGGGAATAAATATGATATTATCATCACAGGAAGTAGAGACCATGTTGTACCTTTTCCTTAACTAAGGTTTTATCCCACTGGGTTTCCTTGATAATGTTTTTAACGAGGCAGCTTCAATATGTATTGTGTACTATTTTCCTTCATTAGGTTTTTGTTCCAATGGGTTTTTCCTAGTAATATTTTAATGAGGCAAAATATTTGTTTTTGAACATCTAAGGGGGAGTGTTATAAACAATATGTGTGGATGTTCATAACTCCATGTATAGGATTTAATCTCATGGTAATTGACATTACACCATATAACTCCCAAATTGAGTGGCCTTTAGTACATATTTCCTATAACCTCCAATTGCACCATTATGTTGCTTGATTCCCTTCTTTATGTGCTTGTAACTCTTATGTAGTCTTCAATGTATGGAGGCCTATAAAATAGAAGAGATGCATAAGGTTTTGAGATCCAAATGAAACAAAGTGAATGAGAAAGGTCATTCTCTTCTCTTCTATTCTATTCTCTTGTTATTTTTTCTCTTCTTCTAATACTCTCTAGTCCTTTTATTTTCTCTAAATTTACAACACATAGTATTTTTTTCATTATTCAAAGGGAAAATCCCATGTAAATACTTTTTAGATTATAAAATCCTAAATAAGTTATTCAAATATCACAAATATCATATCACTCTAGTGGCATCAATATGAAATTTCAAAATGTTGTTGATTTACTTGTCAGTCCTTGTCCTTTTACTCGCCTTTACTGTCTCGGTCTTCCTCGTTAGAGATATGAATATATATTTGCAACAAAACTTGACAAGCTTTGGATACTCGTATTTACATAGCTGCTTAGAAGACTCATGTTCATCTCAAGAATATTGATATTTAATATTACTTGTTCTAGAGCTGGTAATTTTTTGGAACAATCATTGATATATCTCTTGATTAATAATTTAGGACTCTTTAGTTAATAAATAATGGCTTTTATACTTATTAGAGCTTTGGGCCTTTGATTATATTTTGGCCATTTTTAATAATAAAATTCAGTTTTACATTGCTTCACTATTTCTACCACAACTCTTGAACCAAACATCGGATTTACCTCATTCTTGATTCATATTTCAGATGATTCAAAGAGCTACAATTGTTATGAAGACATGAAGGGCAAATTCAGACAAGAGGGTGGTCAATTTTGGAGCCGAAGTCAGATGTATATTTCTGGATTTTTATTTGGGCTCGAATTTTGTAACTTAAGCCCATTTTTATTTCTTTTCCGTTTTGGGCCTGAACTGAATTATGGATTGGAGCCCCATTTCATTTTTATCATTTTAGATTAAGTTAGATGGCAGCCACAAACACTTTGTCATTCACGTTTTTACACATTTTTCGGTTTAAACATAGAAGTTTCATTTTCTCTGCAATGTTCTTCGCATTCTTTGTCTGTTCTTCATTTTTTCCAGCTACGCTTGGCTGAGCTTCTGTGATTAACCCAACATTGAGGATTCCATGATTCGTCCAGCGAGCTTGTGCTTAATCGGTAATTTTACTCGTTTCTGTTTTCATCTTATCGGATTTGATTTCTGGAAATAGTTCAGATATTAGATTTAATATTCGGGTTGGTTCATCCCAAGGACTGAGTTCGAACTAGGTTTTAGTGTTACTATGCGATCGCACATTGAGATGCCATTGTTCGGATAGATGCTAGGCGATCGTCTAGTCGAGGGATTTTCTGGACGAACGCAGAGATTTCGGTTTGTCCAGAACCAAACGTGAGTTCGTTCATATTTCGTTCAATGATGGAAGTTTCTGGAATCTGGATGTTGGGTTGATCAATTTTAATCGATTATTTTCATTTCGTTCTATTTGTTTATTTCATTTTTATTCGTTTGAACCAAAAACCCCATTTTTTTTTTTGTTTCGCTATTACTCGTCCATTGTGACCCATTGCGAATTTGTTGGAAAAACGACCCAGGTTCCCTATTATTGCAAATCTTTTATTGAATCTGGTCATTATTTTACTGTTTCTATATGCTTAAATAGTTAGCAACCTGATTATTCTGCCCTTTAATAAACTCAATATCATAATCATAATAAGATAAATCACTCTACCATTTAATCAACATTTTATTACTTAATTTATTTGATCTAATTCCCTTATCTAACCAATGTTTTACTGTAGTATAATCAGTTCTTATTATGAATATTGTATCAACTATAAATAATTCAAATTTTTCTACTACTTTTACTATTGCTAAAAATTCTTTCCAATTAGAATAATATTTACTCTGAGCTTCATTGAATTTTCCACTTGCATATTTGGTTATTATTTCTCTTTCTTCTTTATCTTCTTGATATAATGCTGCTCTCCAATAGTTTTCTGTAGGATCTATATGTATGATCCATTAGATATTGTTATTTGTAGGAATAGTCAGCTTAGGTAAATTTTGGCATAATTGTTTTATTTGATTTAATATTCTTTGGGTTTCTTTATCCCATATCTATTTAGTCTTTTCTTCTGTTAATTTAGACTTCCCAGAACTAAAAAATAAAAAGGATTTACAATCCTTCTTAGGGCTAGTAAATCAAGGAAGAAATTACATGTGTGTGTGAGTGTGTGTACATAAGTGTGTGTATGTATGTATGTATGTATGTATGTATGTATGTATGTATGTATGTATGTAGTTACATACATACATACACATGTACATATATACATACATATACAAACATATAAGTACATATACATATATATCTATACAAAAAACACACACACACACACACACACTATTTTGTTTCTGTTTTTAGGTCTAAGTCAATAAGAACAAGTGGTTCTGCCCATGTGTTGGGAAGACTTTGTAAAGATGAATTGATATTCCCTACTGACTTATACATTTTAAAGATGGAGGATGAATCTTCTAGCAGTAGATCCCCAATCATTTTAGAAAGACCTTTCATGAAAATAGCTAAGACTAAGATAGATGTGTGTTCTGGTACTCTTTCTATGGAGTTTTGTGATATTCTTGTGAATTTTAATATCTTTGATGCCATAAAACATCATAGGGAAGAGCATTCAGTTTTCTGCATTTATGTGATTGATGATGTGGTTGATGACGTTCTTACTGAATGTTATGTTGATTTTCCAGATTTTGCATCTATGAGTGACTCTGTTATTTGTAGTTGTTCTGATGATATGCCCTATTTACAGTAAGATTAATGATGAATTATATGGTAACTTTGATTCTAGTGTTGATTGTGATATTCATTCTGATGCTCATTCTGATTTTCACCCCTCGGACACTATTGATTTTAAATATACCCTACTTAACACTAATCATAATGATGGTTTTAATGATTTTATTGATTCTATTCATGATCTTGACATGACTCTTGTTAGTGGGGAAAGCTTTTATTTGAATGTGCATTTAAAGGGAAAGACCATATTGAGTCATGAGGTTTCACATGTGGAATTTGTCTTGTGTGATGACTTAAGCAACCATGGTGAGACCATTTTGAGTGATCACTTGAATTACTCTTTAGAGAGTTTGACTCTTACTGAGGAGAGTCATATTGATTTTGTGGGTTGCTTAAAATATCTGGAAGGGGAGACGCAAGTCAAGTCCCCTCATAGTCTGAATTTGTTAGACTTGGCTATCACCCAAGAGGGGGTGAATTGGGTGTCTGATAAAAACTTATCAGCCTTTGAAAATATTTTTGCAACTTACTGATAGTAGTTTGTATGACAATAATTATTTATAAAGCAATAAACAGTCATTCAAATATGTATGCTGGGAATATAAGAGATAAGGGAAGAGAATATGCAAACAGAGATTTATACTGGTTCAGCCAATCCTTGACCTACGTCTAGTCCCCAAGCTTCACTTGAGATTTTCAATCCACTATCTTCTTTCAACTTGATTACACTCTCTGTACTCGAAGTAATCCTCTCACTAGGATTCACTCCCCCTTACAAGCTGTAATCAATACACCCACTTGATTACACACTTTGAACTCGAAGTGATCCTCTCACTTTAGGATTCACTCCCCTTACAAGCTGTAATCAATACAATGGGTTTCCCACTCAAGATCACCCAATCTTGAGTATCACTCAAATAAAATGATAAGATGATTACAATGAATCTTCTCTCTCAGAAGTAAATGAATAAACACTGAAGTACAATACAAATCATTTTACTCTCTATGATGAACTACAAGCATTGAGAACAGAGAGTGTATGAGATAAATGTTGGATTTAGAATATCAGCATTTCGACAGTGCAAGCTCTTATCGTTATCTCTATTTTGAATGGTTCTCCTTTTATAGTCAATGAAGAACATTGAGAAATTCTTCCAGGTTTGAATATGACCGTTGTGAGCGTATATGACTGTTGGAACTATTTGACCGTTGGAGAAATATTACCGTTGAAGCTGACGTAATCATCTGCTTTTTGTAATCAGATGTTAATCCTTCGTTTGATCATTTGAAACTTGCTAACAACCATGATTAATAGCATTGAGAAGTATAGCAAGTTGAAATCAATTGATAAGAATCATTTCGAAATTCTCAGAGACGTTGTGGAATTGTGCTCTGCTGTCTGATAAGCTGATAAGCTATGTGCTCAAGTCCTTCATATAATCATCTGAAACTTATAAAAAAAATGATATAAATAATGTTAAGAAGTAGTATAAGTCCTTTTGGTATTCATCTGGATGTTGTTGATGAGAAACAAGATTTCTGACGGTGATTTTCTGAAGCAGAGAAATATTGGCTCGAGTCAAGTCTATCACTGGCTCGAGTCAACTCATCGTTCAAGGTACAGAGTAGTTTTGAAAATACTAACTAACTTGAGGCAACAAATACCTTGACTCGAGTCTGGTCTTGGACTCGAGGCAACAGAAAATGAGGCTCAAGTTAGTTCTTCACATTTATACTTTATCAGGTTGCTTTAGCTCAAGTCTTCACTTACTGGCTCAAGTCAAAAAGTCTTCTCCATTCTTCAAATTCTCGGGTTGGTCATTGACTCGAGGTGTGCTTGTTGGCTCGAGGTAAAAACCTCTCTCAAAATGTCTAACTCTCTGCCTTCACTTAGACTCGAGGTGGAACTTCTGGCTCGAGGCAAAATCCTCAATTCTTTGTTCTTTGACTTGAACTTGACTTGAGGAGGCGCTCATCAAGATTGGTTTCTTCCAAATTCTATGAAACACTTGTTGAGTCTAGATTCATATGGAGTTGGTTTCACTTCATTTGGTTGTGTATAGTGTGAGCCATATCCAGAAAATTGAGCCTATGCTGAAATGAATCCAGAATTTCGAGTGTCAACTTTCAAATGCCATAACTCCCTGGTATGAACTCCGTTTTGGATGGTTTAAATCTTTATGGAACTAATTTTGAGTCTACTTTCATATGCCACCGATTTCAGCTCAATTGGATTTGTAGTTTATGAGATATACTCAAAAATCGAAGCTTGGTCTGCTGTGTGGCGTGGATTGATGGTCCAACTTGTACAATTTATAGCTCCTTGATATGAACTCCTTTGGGCTTGAATTTTATATAAAAATGACTCATTGGGAGTCTAGTTTCATATGCCACTAGTTTCACCTCAATCCAATCTCTGGTTTGGGAGATATCATCGAATTACCAAACGTTGCCCGAGGTGAGCGTGAAACAGAGTTGCTGAAAGCACACTTGGCTCGAGTCAACTCGTTCCAGAGAGCGAAAATGGTTGAAAATCACTATTGGCTCGAGTCACAGAAGTGGTTGACTCGAGTTTTGACCCAGACTCGAGTCTATGAGTTTCTTGGCTCGAGTCAAACTGTACAAGGTGCTCAAAACACTGTAGAAACCATTTTAACTCGAGTCTAGACATCTTGGCTCGAGTTAATTCATCCTGAAGCTTGATTTTGCTTATTTTAACTCTGATTTGAGCCATTCCAACTTCCATATCATCTTGGAGAATTCTAGAGTTAATCTAAGAGCTTGTATAATGATTTTCTCATTCCATTAAGCAAGTTCTTCGTTCTTTCTTCTTCTCTTGATCATTCTCCATAACTTAACTCTCTTTTTTCTTCTCTTCTCTTGATCATTCTTCATAAACCAACTCTTTCTTTCTTCTCTTCTCTTCTTCCTTGATCATTTTCCACAACTCAATTCTTTCATTCTTCTCTTCTCTTGATCATTCCCAAAATCCTTTGATAGCCTCTTGCTTCCTTGATATTCTCTCCAAGTTCTTCTTTTTCTGTAACCTCGTATCTCCTTCTTGATTAATCTCTATAATTCAACTTTGACTAATCTACATTAAATACATAGTATTTAGTCAATGTAGAAGATAAATATAGTATACAAGTTTTTTGCTCTTAATAATGGCATCTATATAAGACATCATCAAAACTAATCATATCCAACATAATTATCATCCATGGCCTTGGCAGATCATTTAGGAGGAATTATCGGAGAGAAAGCTTGAGTTTAGGGCAAAGGGATGAGAGGATTTTAGAGATATTTAGGTTTAGACTCGAGGGAAGGGTGAAGTGAAGAGCAACAATTGAGTTTCAGTATACATAGAAAGCTATAAACTCAAGTTTCCACTTACTGACTCGAGTTACCTGCTCGAGTTTATCAGTACAAGATGTCAGTAGCGTAATGTAAAGTCAGTAATGGGTTGGTATGCCAACTCTATATAAAGCCTTGAAAGTGTTCATTGCAACACACACTGAGCTTTGAACTCTCTCACAACTCTCAAATCTCTTTTGTACTCACAAACTTTCTTAGCAATAAAAGTTTGAATTTCAATATTATAACTCTCGAGGAATTTTTCGAAGCTTTAATTTAGCCATATAAGGTATGAATTGATAGACTCAAGGGGTCAAATTAGGGAATAATATTATCATAATTGATTGTGATGATCATGTAAATGAGAATATTCATGGTTATATGTTCATTTAAGATTAATATTTTTTTTTGTAATCATATGATGACTAAAGGATAGAACTCAATTACGCCTCCTGTAGAAAATGAAGGCAGGCTATACTGGTATGGTCTGAAGGGGGAAGGTCTAAGTCGATAAGAGCAAGTGGTTCTGCCCATGTGTTAGGAAGATTCTGTAAAAGTTCTCCTGTATGCAATAGGATAGGAATCCTTCCATGACCCAGATCATATTCGGTCAACCCCTAGGGCTCTATCTGTAGTAGATCATATTATTATACCAAAATCTTCTCTAAATCTGAACACATAACCTGGCTATACTCTTTATAAATACATATTATTCCAATTTAATTGATTCCATACATGTTCTCCTTCTCCACCTAATATATATGGTGAAAATATGCATGATTCTATTTCTCTTTCATGCAATACATACGAACTTTTAGGTAATTTATTATATTATATTTCATAGATTCTAGGTTCTAGTTTTTTTAATTATATTCATTTTTACACAATTATGTGTGTGTGTGTGTGTGTGTGTGTGTGTGTGTTTCAGGTAATTTATTATATATCTTTCAGGTAATATATATATGGTGAAAATATGCATGATTCTATTTCTCTTTCATGCAATACATACGAACTTTCAGGTAATTTGTTATAATTTATTTCATAGATTCTAGGTTCTAGTTTTTTTTTTAATATTCATTTTTACACAACTATATATATATCTTAATTTGCTCTTTCTTCAATGAGTTGGCATAAGGTGAAAGTTTGATGGGTGAGGAAGATGGCATTGTGAGAATTGTCACACCCCTCCAATAAAACATCATACATCAGAGCATATTGCTCAATAAAGCATGTAAAAATAGTTTGGGCGTAGAATACTGATAAAAATACATATATCTTGATAACCCATAAGGAGTCACCCTTCAGGGTTAATAATATAGTCATCCCAAAATAATACCATTAATGTCTACAATCTCTATCCCGTTTAATAAAAATAACAAAACTAGAATCATAGGTAACTAAACTAACACTATCACACCACCAGTAGTCATCAACGGTGGTTATCCACAGCCTTGCCCCTAGAGCCATGATCACTAGTCTGCCCTTTTCCTAAACTTTTAGCAAGGTCTGAGATTCAAATTAAATCTCAAAGTAAGAATTAATCTCATGTACAATGTATGTGCAGCATATGATGGCCAACCACAATCATGAAAATAAACATTGCAGCATTTAAAGATCAAACAACATAGATCACGTGCAGCAACAAAATGCATACACAAAGTAATATGCAATGTTGACTATGAACGCAAGACATCGCAAGTCCCAAATCCACAGTGTTGGGAAAACAACTAGTAACCACCCATAACAATTGAATACATACCAAGCTTAGCGACCTAAGGACCTCCAGTCTACTAAGCCCTACAGCCTAAACGCATGTTCACAACACGGATCACAATCTTGGTACAAACATGCATATACAAATATACAGAGTATGTGAGATTAGAGTTACTACCTAGTTGATTAACTAGCTAACAACAAATTTCCATGTCTTTTAATGGCTCTGGGTAATCACCAATTCCTATAATTATACAATTGTAGACAATGTTTATTACTTAAGCAACCTCTTCATGTTTCTTAAGGTATTAGGATAAGTTACCTTTTATACCCAAACATAATAAAAGGGTTTAATTTATCATTTAAAATTCATTATATGCTCTGAATGGTAGGTGATTTACCATTGACCATAGCTTTCTCATTGTTGGACCTTAACTTGAAACTGCCAGAATTTTCAACAAACTTTGAAAATTCATAACTAATTGTACATGTGTCCAATTAAGGTGGTTCTAAAGGCTATGTCACCCTTGATGAGTCTATTTGAAAATAAAAATATCAAATACAGTCAGTCATACGCATACTAGTCCATTTTTAATTAAACAGTACCACTGCTCAGATTGACCTTCCAAATTCAACGGTCATTTTTCAAAATTCAAAACTCCATGTACACAACTCCAAAAATAGGCCTATGACCTATCATATTAAATCTTATAATGTCTACTTTATCTTTACAAAATTTCATAGCCATTGGACACCATTTACTTACTCAAAAACATGTTACAAGTTGACTACCTTGTAGGAATATAGCACTGGCAGTTTTGGGATGTTTCACAATTTAATCCTAATGCTTCCAAAATCACTATCCAACCATTATCCCACACAATTTTTCATTTACATTGGAAGCATCAAAATGGACAAAATCCCATTATTTTCTCATGCCCTATTCTGGCCGAAAATGAAACATGAAAGGACACAAGTGTTTTCTTCGAGTTTACTTCACATATACCATAATTTTAACTTTAGATTGCCTTCTAGCTTATTATTTTGGCCTTTAGCACTCTTTAACCCATTTTTAGACATTTAGTCAGAAACTCCCCTTAGGGTTCAAAGCTTCCAAATTTGGAAGAAAACCTGAAGAAATTGATCCATGATCAACAACATTAAAAGCAAATGCAAGTGAATTAGGAAAGGTACTTACTTGGCTTGTTCTTGCACACTTCCTCCTCCTTAGACCACTTAGGGTTTTTGGCTTTCACATGAAAATACCATGCAAGATGGCCTTTCAAGACTTGAAGTTTACATAAAAGATGAAGAAGAAAAGAGGGAGGTTAGGTCATGATAACTTACCTTGGTTCCTTGATCTTTCCTTCCTTCATTCTCTTCCTAGGTTTCGGCCAATACTTCCTCTTGGTGCTCTCTTGAGTGTTTGGGCGAATTCTTGCATGAAAAAGGGAGTATGGAGTGATTTATAATTGGTGGAGAACTAACCTAAAGGTCCCCCTTGTTGTCTTAACCAAAATGCCCTTACATTTTCTTTCTTTTCTTTCATTTCATTTTGCTTCACATGTGATCATATGACATGTGCTTCTTGAATTTTCTACTCCCTTCTTAACTTGGCCAAATGTGTGTGCGTAATTAGGCTTCATAAATGATCTTCACATGAGTCAAAATATGAAGAAAATCCACTCTCTCTCATTGCTCTTATCTTTGGCCGAAAATATCATAGGAAATGAAGCTTATAATTGGCACTTCTTGACTATTGATTTGTGTTCACACCTCTTCTCTTTTGGTCTTGTGTTTTGGACGAGTTTGGAGGCTTATAAATTACTCCTTACATGAGTCAAATTTATTAAATTCATCCTCCTTCTTTCCCATGTTTGGCTGGCCAAATTTGGCCCTTAGATAAGTGGCTTCTCAATTACACTTCTTTGACTCTTCGTTTGACTATTTGACTTATAGATATTTCATATGATTTCTTGCCTTTTCTCTTCCTTCTTGTGTAGGACGAAATTGAGGCTTATCTAAGAAGCCTATGACTCATCCTTCTTTCCTAATTGCATGCACATATGTCCCTTATCATCAAGTCAACATAACTCCCTAGCATGACAAATGGAATTCAAGATGCAAGAAGAAGTTATATCTTGTACTTTTAACATTTGGCATGTCATAAATATAAAATTCATATGACCTTCTTTCCTTATCTTGTTGGATGAATAACTTGACTCCATAGTCTTCCCTCTTTGCACACTTGGCAAAAATCCAAGGGCTTAAGTAAAAACTTGAAGCTTATTCTCTTGACTTCATGACACCTACTCTAATGCAATTTATTATTCTCTTCCCTTTGTCTTATCTCTTGGCCTAAGATGGCCTTAGAAAAAAGGAATCCCAAGTTGTCTTATATTTTCCTTTAGTACATCTCCATTTGACAAGTTAATGTTGTCAGTTATTGACCATGTTCCAATATGACAATCATCATATTCTCTCTTCCTCCTTTTGGTCAAAAATGGCATGAATAAAATGCCTTTTCATTTGCTCTTTATTTATCAATAGAATAGAGTCACATGGTCATGAACAATTTCGTACTTTTTGGCCAAATATGACACTTAGTACCAAGCAAAAATAACATCTTGGTTGACATTAAAGCTATGAAACATATTTATTTATTTATTTTAAAAAAAAATCCACATGTCTTTCTTTTCCTCCTTTTGGACAAAATTATAGTCCAAAATAATCAATGAAATATCAATTCCATGTCAACTATTATATTACAATATAGGGTGAAGGAGCAAATTGACCAACAAACTTTTACCTCAAGAGCGCCCAACACAAATAACTTTTAAGTGGACCAAAAATACCAAAAAACAAAATTTTAAAAAATGTGCAGTCAGAACAATGCCATTAGAAAAATATAAAGCATGCTATCTAAGGTACAAATTGGCCAACGAACTTTTATTCCAGGAGCGACCAACACAAAAAAAGTTGTACTCAGGAGCGCCCTGCACAAAATTCTAAATTTCACTAAATTAAATAAAAAATTTCTCAATTGTCATCATTCAAAACTACTTGTATAGATATATATGGACAAAAATTACTCATTCTTCAATTTTGTCAAAATTATAATTTGCTAAAATAAAAAAATATAATTAAAAATATAATTATATGATTTAAATAAAATTCAAGGTAGTTTATAATTTATTATATATGTTAAACAAAAAAATATGATTTATTTTTATTTTAGAAGAAATTTATGTGAGTTAAGAAATTCATTTAATGTTAATAAAATTTAAAAAATCTAAAAATAATAATAATCTATTTTATCCTGAAAGAAATGAAATGATTTTAATTTTAATTTTTATAAAAAGAGCTTAATGGATATCAACGTTGATACTTAATAATATAAATCCGCAACTTGATGATATATTTGTTAATTAAATGATCTATTGATTATATGAATATGGGACTTGTTGATTTTTTTTTTTTTTTTTTAAAAAAAAGGCTTGATTAAGGACAATTTAATAATTTGTGATTTTTTTGTTGCATTTGTGATTCTTTTTGTAGGATATAATAGATTTTTTAAATTTTATTAACATTAAATGAATTTTTTAACTCACATAAATTTCTTCTAAAATAAAAATAAATCATATAATTTTTTTGTTTGTTTAACATATATAATAAATTATAAAACACCTTGAGTTTTATTGAAATCATATAATTATATTTTTAATTAAAAAAATTGTTTATTTTAGAAAATTATAATTTTGACAAAATTGAAGAATGAATAATTTTTATCCATAGATATCTATACAAGTAGTTTTGAATAATGACAATTGAGAAAATTTTAGTTTAATTTAGAATTTTGTGCTAGACGCTTCTAAGTAAAACTTTTTTTTGTGTTGGCGCTTCTAGAGTAAAAGTTTCTTGGCCAATTTGTACTTTAGTGTTGCGCACTTTTTAAAAGTTTTTGTCTTTGGTTGCATATTTTAAAAAGTTTTTGGTATTATTGGTCCGAAGTTATCTTTTTCTAATAGTGTTGTACGGCCGTCCATCATTGTCAATTTCTTCTTCTTGACTACACTTTTTTAAAAGTTTTTTGTGCTGGTTGCACATTTTAAAAAGTTTTTTGGTATTATTAGTCCACTTAAAAGTTATTTGTCTTTGCGCTCACGCCACTAACGTGTCCTCGAGGTAAAAGTTCGTTGGCCAAATTGCTCCTTTAACCCTACAATATATTTAACGAGGAGGAAATAGGTCAAGAACTTTTCCCAAGTCCGACGTGCCCCCATGATATAAAAGTTTCTTGGCCAATTTGATCTTATCTAATCTTTTAGATAGCGTTTCAATTTACGGATTGAGTTATCTTTTTTTAGGTGATAGTGTTGATCATGCTCATGGTCTCGTTCCTTTCTTCTTCGTTGTTGATTTAATTCTTCGCTTCTTGTTGCGGGTTTTTTAAAAGTTTTGAATATTAGTGTCATCTTATTTGTACAAGTTGACCCTCAAGCGTTGAATATCTCGTATTTTAAAAGTCTTTTTTTTTTGGTATTATTGAACCAAGTGAAGGTGTATTTGATACGCAAACAAATAAAATGATTCTAATTGTTGGGTTAAGGCCATGTGCTGCCCAACCACGAAGTGAAATTTGTGCGAGGTGACTTCTTCGGTATCGAGTTTGGATGTCAGGGAAATCGAAGTTGTCTCCCAAAATTTAAGGTTTCGGAAAATCAAGCATTCGGAAAATCAAGCATTCGATTAAAATTTGACTATTCCATTCTACTAAATATATACATTGCTTCAAGAATTTTTGGTAAAGGGAAAATCATGTTATTACTATAATAACAAAACATTTCTTCCAAAGAACCCTTGTTGCTACGGTTGATCATCGTCCATCATTGTCATTTTCTTAGACGATTTGCACAATCATAGGAAATTAGCACCCGTATCAAACAATGCTTATGATTTCCGTTGATAACGCAATCTAACCGGGATGGTCCTCCAACCTTTGTCTTCTTGTTTAGCGACCTTTGCAGGGCTAGAGCTAGCGAGATTGTTCATAGAGAATATTTTATTAGGATTTTCCCTTATTCCAATGTTACCTTTCTTAAATCTTAATTTGAAATCTTCACCAACATTGGATTTTTCCCTTTCATCTTTTTATTTGAATAAATAGGGAAACTTCCTAGATCAAAACAATCTACTATAACTACCGAAAGAACTATGGAAACTAAAAGCTAAGGACAAAAGGACTTACTCGGAGCTAAAGAATTTTTGCAGAGCTTCTCACTCTAAGATTTCGGCCAAGGAAAGAGAAGAATGGTGTGAATTTTCAAGAAGAGGGGGGGGGTATTTATAGTGAAAATTCGGGACTTAATGGGAATGTTTTGCTTTGTTTCTGGACCGTTAGATCTAGGGTTTTTTGAGAAGAAGTCTTGGCCATCCAAGGTCTTGGCCGACATCCAAGAGGTCCAAAAGTCAAAGAATGAGTTGCCATCCAATCATGACTCTTGCTTTATGGCCTCCGCCCGATAAAGCTACTCCGATCGATGTCCGTTTCGCGCGATTTCATTTAAACTCAAAAATCTGGGCATGTAACTTTGAAGATATTTTCATCCTCTTCATATTATCTATTTTGATCCTCTTTTTGATCATATCCAGGTATTCTCCGTGCGTCGGAAGATATTCGGACAAACGCGTGGGTTACGAAAATCGCTTAGATAGAACCAACACGGACAATAATTATTTGAATCGTAAAACGTCCGGTTGTTGCCTAATTTAATCCGTGTTTGAAAACACGAAATTGTTTCTATAGGTTCTCACTTTGCCTATCTCGGCTCTACTCTATCTATCGATCAGCTTTTTCCGTCTTATTAGGAATTAGGGTTTTTCGGTTGGAAATCAACGCCTGGTAAATTCTTTCTTCGTGTAAAAATTTACTTGTTCTTAATTTGATCGATCTGAAAATACTTTTACCTCTGGTTTACCCGTAGAATTTATTTCGACTTTTCCCCTCGGGCCGCCTATGCCGACTCACCGCATTATATCATTATTTTATTCTAATTATCATTTTAATTATTTAAACAATTCATTTTAATTAAAAATACCAAGAATTTCGCCCCTTTATTTTAAAATTCAGTTTAAATTATTTTTTCATGATTTTTTCCATTTTTAAAAATATAATATTTTTTACCAAAAATTCATGTTTTACCCCTACCTTCGTTAAGGCTTAATCAGGCCTAAATTCTTTCGTTTAGTGGTCTTTTTAAGATTAGATTTCTTCATACATTTATCTTTACTAATTTTTTCCTTAATCCTTTTTATCATAATTAGTAAGTATATTTTATGCTAATTACCGACCTTAATATCTTAATTAAGGATTTTACCATAAACTTAACTTTCTATATTTCTCTTGTTTTTGAATCAATTAGCTAGTAATTATCTAATCATTCTCTTACCAATGGTTGATAATTTTATAATTTACAGTATATTATTATCTTACAAAATTTATCTTGACATTGTCATTTTATATCCTATGTAAAATATTAAAAATGTTTACACCATAAGGTTACTTTATGGTTCTCGGAATGCTTTTTAAACATTTCTTCATGTTATTTCCTACGAAACAATTTATTAAATTCTTATAATTAAATATAATACTCCCATAATTTTCTCATAATCTTTCATGATCTTTCAGTATTTATCATAATGTTTCTAGACCTGTTTTTATCACCATTATTGCATTTTTAGTCATTCGTTCATCGATTTTTACGTAACTTTTTCGACAATTTACTCGACAATTATAACATTTTTCTATAATAGTTTTAAACTCATGAATTTACTTCATCAAAATATTCATTAATTTCTCTTGTCTCAAGAATTCTAGATTTGCTAAAATCCGGGTATTACATAACCCTCCAACCTTTGTCTTCTTGTTCGGCGACCTTTGCAGGGCTAGAGCTAGGGCTAGAGCTAGCGAGATTGTTCATAGAGAATATTTTATTAGGATTTTCCCTTATTCCAATGTTACCTTTCTTAAATCTTAATTTGAAATCTTCACCAACATTGGATTTTTCCCTTTCATCTTTTTATTTGAATAAATACTTAATACCTTCATTACTTTTCAAATGGTGATACAATCCTAATTTCCTTTATTAACCTCCACCTCACCTTATAAGGTGGTTGTTGATCAAAGATACAAAAAGTAATATCCTAATTATGTGGCATCTTGGCTAAGTAACTAGCAAAAACAATGTTTCCTTTAAAGGTAAATATGACTTTAACCCAGCAATTCCTATGTAATAACAATATCAACTTATCATCATCAACTATATCCTAAAAGGGTGAGCAATATCACGCCCCTTGTAAGCAAACTAATAGCTCTGAATGAGTAAGTGTAAAGGGCAATGTCTTTATAGCTTATATCCCAACACAAGTACAGCCCATGTATGATACCTATAAGATTTGCTATAATAAAGGGTACATTGGTGAGTTTGCAACTAAAGCAACATTAGTTAAACAAGATTTTACCCAAGAGGGGAGTGAATTGGGTAAAATAAAAATTTAGAAAACTCAAATTTGATAATTAAGAGAGATGAGTTAGGATGATATCACCAAAGATAAAGGAGACAGATAATACTGAGATTTATACTGGTTTAGTCCCAACCACTTGACTTGCATTCAGATCTCAGAATGCCTCTAAAATTTCTACTATCTTCCTCTCCAAGATTCAAAAGGCTCCTAGCACCTCAATACAATTAATCTCACTCAATGAGATTTATCGCTTCCCTTACAACTTGTAAGATAAAACCCCCTATTCAAAATTTCATAGTCTTGAATAACTTATAATTGAGTTGAATATGTAAAGAACTATTTCTCTTTAGAGTAAATGATAAACACTAAAGCTTTATGAAAAACAGAGCATTAGAGACTTAGCACGTGAGAATTTAATGCACAACAAATGAAGTTCATTCAGTTGTTGTTCTATTTTCAATGCTTTTCTATTTATAGGAAGAGAGATTTAAATGATTGTTGAAGTTTGATTCTTCTTGTTACTCTACAAGGTGACCATATGAGCTTGCACTAAATTCTTTTGACACAAAAAGCAAATTTGATGTGTAATATAGCTGTTGAAGTTTAATTGATTAATCACCTATAAACTCATATTAAACTTGATTGAATGTGTTTAAGAATTATTAGACAAAGTTTAATCTTTCCTCGAATGAGTTTCAAAGAGTTTAGAAAAATCTAAGACAAAGATTAAAAACTGGAAGAAGCATGACTCGAGTCAAACTCTCAAGTTACAAAGGTGCTGGGTATCTTTTCACAAATGACTCCAACATAACTCGTAGGTTAGAAAGCTTGGTCATGTAGTTTGCACAAATCTTGCAAACTCAATTTTGATTACTTTTGAAATATGGAAGTGAATGTCTTGAGTTATGTAACGTGACTCGAGTTAAAGTGTTTCTTCTCATTTTCAAAAACTTGAACTTGTATGAAACTTGCAAGTTAGACTTGAAATATTTATCAAGAAAACCTGGTCATGACTTGAGTTATCTTGATGATTTTCAAAAGATGGTCAAGTTAACTAGTAGGTTTCAAACAAGTATAAATTAAGATAAAGCTTACTTAAGTGAATTTCAAAAATGACTCGAGGTGTGAAAAAATTACTGTTGATACTTGATAAACCATAATGAAACTTGCAAATTAGAATTTTGAAACATGAGCTATGACTCAAGTTGAGTTTTTGCGTTTTCCAAATCTGAACATGTGACTTAAGGGTTATAAATGAGTTATACTATAGAACTTCCTTGACTCAAGGTAATGAATATATGACTCAAGTTGTTCTCTAAAATTTTCTAACCAAGTTTCAGTGATATAAGAGACTTATAAGTGCTTATGCACATCAAGACAATACTTATAAGTGCTTATGCACATAAGTCAAGACAACACTTACAAGTGCTATTGGACTATGGTAGTAAGAGGATTGTATATCCGAATCTGCAGAGGGATGTTAATGCAAGTAAAAATATGAACTTTCTTTCAGTGGCTGAAGCTCAGAAATGTTTGAAAAAAGGGTGCCAAGGGTACATTGTGTTCTTCTCAGTGCAGACAGAAGTTGAAACTACACTTGAGAACATAGCTGTAGTGAATGAATTCCCTAAGGTATTTCTAGAAGACATTAGTGGATTGCTTTTGGAAAGGGAAGTAGAATTTTCCACTGAGATCATGAAATTAGATATCACTTAGGGAAAGCAAATATCATCGCAGATGCTTTGAGTAAAAAGACAATGCATGTATCATATATGATGGTACACAAATAGAAATTATTAGAAGAATTCTAATATTTGAATATGTCAAACTAAGTGTTCCTTAACATGAATGTACCAAGTGAAGTACTTCTTGATAGCTTCAGTATTAGTCAAGAAGAAAGTGATCTAAGAGTAAAAATTGAAGAAGTTCAAATGCAAGACGAATGAGCAAGGTCTTTCTAAGAAACGATCTCACAAGGTGAAACTCAAGATCATGATCTTTCACCAAGTGGGGTAGTTAGATACAAGAAGCGCATATATGTATCGTTAAAGACTGATTTGAGGCAAAAAAATCCTGGATGAGGCACATAAGAGTAAGTCTACTCTCCATTTAGGGGTGGTCAGGATGTATCAGAATTTGAAGTACAAATTTTGGTGGCCAGGACTGAAGAGTGACATGACCAAATACGTGGCTAAATGTCTTACCTGTTAGAAAGTGAAAATTGAACATCAATGACCGGTAGGACTTCTTCAAAGTATGGAAATTTTTGAATGGAAGTGGCAAAGCATTACATGGATCTAGTGGTGGGATTACTCAGAATTAGAAATTATGATGCAATTTGGGTAATTGTCAACCGTCTTACCAAGTCGGCCCATTTTATTCCCATCAGTGCAAGTTATTCTTTTGAGAAGTTGGTAGAAATCTACATGAGGGAGATAATTAGACTCCATGACACGCCGGAGAGTATTGTCTCAAACAAAGATCCTCATTTTATATTCCGGGTTTGGAAAGCTCTACATGTAGCTCTAGGTATGAAGTTGGGATTCAGTACGGCCTAACATCCCCAGACGAATGGACAGTCTGAAAGAACCATACAAATTCTACAAGATATGTTAAGGGCCCGTGTATTGGACTTTAAGGGAAATTAGGATCATTACCTTCTACTTGCTGAATTCGCTTATAACAATAGCTATCATGCAAGCATCCAGATGGCTCCGTATAAAGCACTATATGGGAGGAAGTGCCAATCACCTTTGTGTTAGACAGGATTGTCCGAGAGAAAGTTCTATGGGCCAGATCTAGTTGATCAAACCTTAGAGCAGATCAAGATTATTATGAAGAGGCTCCTAGCAGTACAGAGTAGACAGAAAGTCTTCACTAACAAAAGGAGGAGACCTCTAGAATTTGAAGTCGGAGATCATGTATTTCTAAAAGTAACTCTGGTCATTGGAATTGGTATAGCAATCAAGAGAAAGAAGCTTAGCCCTTACTACATTGGTTCATTTGAGATTCTTGCAAGACTTGGACAATTAGCATTTCAGATAGCCCTACCCCCAAATTTGAGCAGACTCCATGATGTATTTCATGTCTAACAGTTAAAGAAGTACCAACAAGACTCTGAACATGTTATTGAGTATGAAGATATTGACATACAAGATACATATGCGGTTGAGCTAGAGCGAATCATTGATCAACAGGAAAGATGGCTTAGACACCAAAGTATACCATTTGTGAAGGTAGTATGGAAGGGGCTATTCCCAAGGGAAACAACTTGGGAAGTAGAAGAAGACATGAAGAAACTTTATTCGGAGTTTATGCCTCAAGATGTGTAATAAATTTTGGGGATGAAATTTATTGTAGGGGGAGGAATTGTAATATCTCAAAATGTATACAAGGGCTAAATGTATTGAATAGACAGTGGAAATTCTGTAATGAACTTAGTCCCGATTAGTTAAGATAACTACCTAGTTTCTTCGCTTAAAGACATAAATGACCCAAGGCTTAATTTGGACATAAAAGAGAGGAAAATGTCATGGAAATAAGACTAATTGGTTGAGCAAAATGTGCTGGTATAGGTGTGCACATGACATTTTCAAGACAAACATGTATACCCTACGTTTTTAGAAAAGACACTGGTATATGGTGCCATGTGGAGGCCCACACATACACACTCACTAACCTGCGTCATTTGATGGGCCTTAGTATGTGTGCTGCAATCCTAAGTAAAACCTAAATAGAATTTTGAGTAAGCACCAATAAAGTAACTTTATTAAAGTAGCTTTAATAAAGTAGGTCATGATAGGTAAAAATGACACAACTTTTGTATTGGCTCCATAGGAATATGAAAAGTGTAATCTCATCATGACAAAGTACTAGATCACTTTTGTGTTGGCATCTCTAGAACACGCCTCCTAGCGCTTGAATCTGAGGAATCCACCAGTCTCCAGTTTGGTCAAGTACTTGAATTTTCAGCACACCGAACCCGAGAGTCAGGGGAATTCATCAAGCCCTATTTTTCTTGAGAAAGTGGCGCCTAATAAGAGAAAGAAAAATGGAAAGAAGATGCTTCAAGGACACTTGGCATCTTGAGATTTAATCAATTAGTCACATGTCAACACAAGAGTTAATTACATGAGATTAAATATCATTTAATTCTCCAAGACCCCTAATTCAGCCAGCTGAAAGAGGAAGAGCTAAATTGAGAAGAAAAAAATTCAAGGAAAAAAGGAAGAGGAGAGAAGGATGGTGGATAGTAAAAATCTCTAGAGTTCCGGAGCCAATTCCGACCTCACCATTTTCTTCCGATAATTCCTTCACAAACATTGTTCTACTCACTAAGAGCTGCATTTCTATGGTCTCAATTTTCTTAGTAGAGGTATTTTGTGCCATCTAGTTAGATAGAGTGCTGTCGGATTTCCGAATCAGTTGTAAAATCGTGATAAAGTGAGTCTTAGCTTCATTTTGAATCGATTGTCTTGAGGTGTTGCAAGTTTTGTGAATATCTTGGGGACACCCTAATGTTTCAGTCAAAAGGAATTTTTGGAGATTTATATTTTTTTAAAATCATGTATAAGATGATATATGATGATTAATTGTGGTGTTAAACTAATTAGTGGTAAAAAATGCAAACTTGGTTGTTGCTAATTTGGGTGTATGGTTCGGTCAAAACCAGAAAACATGGAGGGTGTGAGATTTTGGTATTTTTGATGTCAACAATAGATTCTACATGAAAACCGGCGTGAGAATAACCCTGGTTATAATCTTGAATGAATTGGAATGAAGAACCGAAAGTTGGAATTTTGTTATAATACTACCATATTTGAGTTTCTGGAGGTAGTCTATTTGTGACATATTTTTGACTACTCAAATGATATACAATGGCTAAGAAACTTTCCAGCTTTCAAGTAGACATGATAAGTTTTAAAATGATATATAATATGAGGCAAATGGATTAGTATATTAGAAGTTATGAATTTTTGAAGTTAGGCAATTAAAACTGGGACGATTTTGTGGCAGAAAGGATTTAATGGGAATTATGGATTTGTGTGAGTACAAGTGGAATTGGGAGGAATTTTTCCCTAAGATTATTAACTCACATAGCCTTTAGAATCACTATGGATATCTGTACATAAAGATATGATTTTTCAAAGTTGATTGAAAATTCTACCATTATTTGGCTTTTGTACGAAAATAAGAAAGTACGGGCAATTGGTAGTAAAGTTAACTTCCAAAGGTTAAGATAAGAACTTGGATTTAGTATAGGCCCCTTTAGCTATACTTGGGTTTAGTGCAATAACATTAAAGATAATCAACCATAATATCTTTAGATAATGAAGAATTTAGATAAGTAATAACTCGTTCGTCCGTGAATATGTAATTATAAGATTTGATTTCTACCCGAGAAGACCAAATGACTTGGAACCAGCTCAAGAATTGGAAAGACCACCAGGTAGTAACTTTTCTCTCACATACTATGTATATCTTTATATGCATGTGTGAACCATTTTGTTATTTGTATTGTGAAAATAAGATAGACAATCGGGCCTAGTAGGCCAGTAGATCCTTAGGCTGCGAACCCTATTTAACATTCAGATGAGAAAGGCAGAAACCTGTTGGTTATGATTAGTTTTGATGATGTCTTATATAGATGCCATCCTTGAGAGCAAAAAGGTTGCATACTACATTTATCTTTTACTTTGACTAATTCTCATATTTAATGTAGATGCTAAGTTAAATGATGAAGAATCATCAAGTTGGGAGATGGGAAAATGAAGAACTTGCTGAATGGAATGAAGACATCATTATCCAAGTTCTAAGATTGGTCCTAGAAGTTTCCACAATCAAATGGAAGTTTGAATGGATCAATTCAAAGTTAAAGTCGCAACTATGAGGTTTGGATGAGCAAACTCGAGCCTTCAAGTATTAAACTCAAGTTTACTACCTTGTCAAGTAATTTGCCTATCGATATGAGCAAACTCGAGCTTAGCACTCCAAACTCGAGTCTATAAGTGTCTTCAGCAGCTTTGGTGTTTCGGACTAGGCAAACTCGAGCTCATCAAGACAAACTCGAGCTTACGGCGGTGATCAACTCGTTTCACGTTCAAGACAAGCAACGCACGGTAATTTGATGATATCTTCCAAACCAAAGATCCGATTGAGGTGAAACCAGTGGCATATGAAACTAGACTCCCAATGCGTCATTTTTATATAAAATCCAAGCCCAAAGGAGTTCAGATCACGGAGATATAAATTGTGGAAGTTGACAGATAAATCCATGCCACACAGAAAACCAATCCTCCATGTTTTGCGTGTAACTCTCAATTTATAAATCCAATTGAGCTGAAGTCAGTGGAATTTGAAAGTAGACTCAAAGAGCTTTCCATCAAGAGTTGAACCAACCAAAACGAAGTTCAGACCAGGGAGATATGGCCCTCGAAAGTGGATGAAGTTGAAAGCTCGCTGAACAAAGTTCAAAATCAGCAAGGCCAAGTTTACAAGTAGCAAGCTCGAGCTTACAAGTAGCAAACTCGAGCTTACGGGTTACAGAGAGGAAATGCTGATTTTGAAGAAGTCCAAACTCGAGCTTGAAGTTACAAGCTCGAGCTCGAGAGTTCCGAGAGAAGAAATGAACTTATGGAAAAAGCCAAACTCGAGCCTATAAGTGACCAAACTCGAGTTTAGCTCGAATGACTGAGAGAGCAAGCAGTCCCGATAAACACCCAAACTCGAGTCTATAAGTCACAAGCTCGAGCTTGAGACTTCCAGAGGCAAAATTCCAAGTTCAAAGAAGACCAAACTCGAGCTTACCTATATAAACTCGAGCTTGGAACTCCAGAACAGATTTACACATCTGATTCAAGAAAAAATCACCATGACTGAATCATCATACCTCATCAAGAACATCTAGATGATTACTCAAATGATTTATACAACTTCTTAACATCATTTATATCATTTGTGTATAAGTTTCAGGTGATTAAAGTTTGAGATTACATCAAACTTGACAGAAACCAAAATCATCATAAGCTTGAAGATGAAGGTTTGCCGCAGCTTTTTCGAAACAACAAAGAAGGCGTAATTGAACGAGAAACTTGAAGAAACAAAGTTGAATGCTGAATATTAATGTTCTTCAATGGGTTCGAATGTTCAATGTCCTTGATATGCTTTAACTTCGACTTGAGAAGATTTGAATTTGCTTTAAAGTCAAATAAAGCAACTCCATGAGCCACTTGTATTATTTTATTATATCTTCTCAAACAAAGCAAATGGAAGACAGCCTGGAAAGAAGACTAACCATTCTTCAAGGCAGACAGCAAGGCACCCACCAACAAAAGCTGAACATCATGGGAGACATTCTTGAAGAGCCAAAATTCAAATATTCAAATCAGCAAATGTTCCCAACAGCTATATTCAATAGTTATGGTCATAATGCTAGATTTTCGAACCGATTCAAGTCTCAACGGATCTCGTAACGTTCACAAACTTCAACTAGCATAAATACCGAAGATTTGAAGACTCCACACAGAACACAGAGTACACAGAGTAGAAAAATGCAGAGACACAAGCTGACATCTTCAAGATGCTAATACTCTGATTTTCATATCATTTACTCTCTGTTCTTAATGTTTACATAGCTTATCATAGAGAGTGAGATGACTTGTAATTGTGCTTCGGTGCTTATCCATCTACTTCGAGAGAGAAGAGAGTTATTGTACACATCCTATCATTCTATCTGTGAGATACTCAAGATTGGGTAATCTTGAGTGGGAAACACATTGTGTTGATTACAGTTTGTAAGGGGAGTGAATCCTAGGGAGAGGATTACTTCGAGTACAGAGTGTGTGATCAAGCAAGTGTATTGATTACGGTTGTAAAGGG
Organism: Acacia melanoxylon; assembly: GCA_019022615.1. NCBI lineage: Eukaryota > Viridiplantae > Streptophyta > Magnoliopsida > Fabales > Fabaceae > Acacia > Acacia melanoxylon. Next base: position 2,725,796 of record JAFJYJ010000002.1, read on the forward strand.
GAGTGAATCATAGTGAGAGGATTACTCCAAGTATTTAACGTGTAATCAAGTTACAAGAAGATAGTGGATTGAAAATCTCAAGTGAAGCTTGGGGATTTGGATGTAGGTCAAGGATTGGGCCGAACCAAGATAAATCTGTTTGCATATTCTCTTCCCTTATCTCTTATATTTCAAAGATATATACCGAATATCTATACATGTTTGAATGACTGACTATTGCTTTATCAATCATTATTATTGTCATTCAAACTGCTTTCAATAAGTTGCGAAAAAATTTTCAAAGTTCATAAAATTTTAACAAACACCCAATTCACCCCCCCCTCTTGGGTGATAGCCTGGTTTTTCAAAACCCAATCGAATACCCAATGTTGTGGGAATGGACTAATGGGTCCTATGACTATAGTTGATACTGCATATCATATTTACCTCTAAATGTTGAATGTGTTGTATGTACGTTTGATGGTTGACTTGGTATGTTCAATGTATGCATTTTATGTGAGTAATTAATTGTTACTACTGGAATTTGTATGAATCTCAGCCCTTCCTACAAATTTAGGATGTGGTTAGCACAGTGGACATGGCTCCCAAGGCAAGGCGGTAGATACCGACAACTGAAGATTCTAGTCCTATTCAAGTATTGACGTTGGTTATCTGCAGTTTTGTAATAAAATTTTGGAATTTGTAAATATTATGTACAAACCCTATGAGGATTTCAGTTTTATATCAATATGTTTATGTTATTTCTGTTTGCCCGCTAAGTTGTGTGTTATTACTCTGATAAACGTCAAAATATTAAGGGTTTGACATCGCCGTTGCCACTACTTTCTCCTCCACCATTGTCGTTGTCATGACCTACCATTGCCACCGCCGCCATCACCACAATGTCGTTATTGTCGTCTCCACCACCATACCATCGCCATCGAACGATCCTTGGCTCAGCATGACAGTTATGATGAGGCAGCGCAATGGCTCTTTAACTATTTTATCTATAAAGATTATATTAAGGATAAGATAACTTCATGTGATATACTAATTTTAAATAAGAAAATAACTCATTCCACTTTACTTAAAAATCAAACCAAACACTGGCTCTTTAATTAATATTATATTGCATTGTATTACCATTACATCGCATTGTATTGCACTACAAGGTGCAATTGGATCGAACCAAACGGGCCCTTCTACTTTTAGTCAAAGTTTAAACTATAGATAAAACTATATTTTTTTTAAAAAAAAAATTGTCTAGTTGTAGATAAAACTATGATAAAAAAAAAACTGTCAAATTGATTATAGAATAGAGAAATATTTCTCAATATTTGTCTCTTCCTTTTTACCTTTGATTAATATGATTGTTGAAAAGAAAATTAATTGCATTTAAAAAGAAGAATGGTAGTACAAATATCTACTAAAGAGAGAAAATATGAAAAAGGACACTGTGGGAGTACATGCTCCATATGCAAGAATAATGGAGATATTTTAATAAATAAAAAAATTAAAACTAACTCCCTTCCTTTCTAAATCAAATAAAATACATCCCCTCCTTCTAACCAAACAAAATCGTATTCGTTTGCTATGCTGAAAATGTTGTGATGGAAAAGGAAATTTTGGATTTTTCATTGGCCACGGATGTTTGGATGCCCTATTTTTCGGGAACCCAAATTTGTGTGGGAAGAAATTCTCCCTTATACATAGGAAGGCAGCTTCCCACAGCTTTTGGCGGGAACCAACTTTCCGGCACGGTGAGAAGATAAACTTACCCTGTACTTGACTTCCCTGTGGCACCGTCACTTCACTATTTCATCTTCTTTTCCATTGCGTCGCCTGCATGGGATTGAACCATGAAACTCAAGTTTTCCTACCTATGTTTGGATGATTTTCAACCTATCAAACATGAATTTTTTTATCAAACCATTTTCCATTCAAATGCATACCAAACATGTCAATGGAAGGAAAATTTCATCCCTTCCTTTACATCATAACCAAGGTTTCCGTCCATTTCCCTCCACTGAAAAGAATTATTACACTATTCATTATTTTTTATAAAAAAAAATGGGGCGCTTCTGTTTTCCAATCCACCTGAACCGTGCAATTTTATTCCAATCCCCATTGCCTCTGTTAGTGTTCTATACTAATCTATGTTGTTAGAAGTTGCAAACAAAAACCTTAAGAGAGACCCAAAACCCCTACTGTTGATCTCGAAAAGGGGATTCTTAAAACAAATCCAAGAGGGTGTGGAGGACTTTGCACATGTCTGAACTGTGCTTATTTTCGTCTTCATGCTGCCAAGCAATCAAACATTTCCATTCTCAAGAAATCTGTTCTCAGATGCCGAAGAGGTTGCTCTAGACGTTATGAAGTAACTATCTCATCTAAGAAACACGTTAAAAAGGCTGACTGGTGGTTCTAATTCTCATATTGTTGAGGTTTTTCTCTTTTAACAATTACAGAGCTTTCATCAACAATAATGGAGGAACAGAGGTAACGGGGACTGGAAGGAAATGGATATGTAGCTGTATTGAAAAAAAGAAGCGCCCAATCTTTTTTATAATAGTGGAGAGGTTATGCTCCCCTCACTTAACAATCAAAATTAGCATTCTTTAAAAGTACAATTTGAAAACTTTTAGGCCAAACAAAAAACATCATAATACCCAACCACGGCAAATTTGCATCTTAACCCTAAATGACGTGGATGACATGTGAATTTATCAATTTTAACTACCGATCAAAATTAACTTGATAACAGATAGGGTGACATTATTACAGTCTGGAAACTTAAGGCAACATTGAACCTATTTTTTTTTTTCAGATACCCAACACTTTTGAGTGAAAACTTTAAGAGCAAATTAGCACATCATCTCTGGTTTTATCTCAAAACATATCTAAAACATGCAACCTGACAATGGAAAACAGTACTTAACAAAAAAACAAATGTTCACTGGATATTTTGTTGGCCTCGCAGGGTAAAAAGGTATTATTGCTGATAGAATGAATCATAAAATGCATACATTTACAGCACTGAGCAATAACTGAATAAAAACTCCCCAACTTTTGGATCATTACTTTACCCTCTATGCTCTCTCCGATCAATAAGCACCTTTATCACAAGAACAAGTTAGTTTTGTAAAGTTAGTTTTGTACAGATTATTCACATTTACTGTGTTCCTTTACATAACTTAAGACCATGAAGATATTCCTTGTGCTTTGCTTATATTTCTTTCCTCTCCACCAAAAAGATCTCACCTTGTATGATCTCTGGCCACGTGAAAGCCTAGCGAACAAACTAGGCTCATCTCCCACCTATGATCAATCTTATATCCTCTGAACCAATGTTCATATGAAGGAGAAGAGTGAAAAAGATAGAGAAGAGTGGTGAAACCCACCTTGGACAACGAGGTGAGGATCCTTTACAGATAAACTGTATTTCTTTCTCACTTTATTTCAACTTAAGTCACTTTAGGTGATCCTCTTCAGCCCCTTCATAATCAAGTTGTGAGGAAACTGATGTGTCAGAGGCAGCATCATCAATGCTTAAGTTGGAGATTTCGCCGCCAAGGGAGGAGATTTCATCTTCGCCGCAAACTGATGGGGCAGGTGACGCATCAGGAGTATTGTTGGTGATGGTGGAAGCCGGTGAAGGGAATGAGTCTGCATCTTCGCCTGACTGTTGCAGACTCCAGTACATTATACTGGCTGCAAGAGTGAGAATCATTTTCTGATTAATCTGCAATGAGATCAAGAAAAAATTACCAACTTTCATCAATAAATCAAGGTCATTGGAGGATATTAGGAAAGTAAACATTAAAAGATTTATAAAAAACAAACTTCTATTGGATGACAAAAGTAAATCACTTAAAAGGTTTTTCAAAGTTGTTACAATTTAATTACAATCTGAACTTTTAATTTTATGGGCAGGCAATAGAAACTTTGGGAAACACTAATAATTTTGGGAAATACATATGATAACTTCCATCCTTTATAGAAAGGAAGTGAGCACCATGTCACGGTCTCACCGTGACGAGTCCCACATCGGGTAGGATGAGGAAGGTTTCTAGGGCATATTTAATATGTGGTGGCCTCTGCTATCAGCTCGAGCTTTTGGCACGATGGTTAGCACCTCACAAGATTAAGCGTGCTCAGATAGGGGAAATCTCAGGATGGGTGACCTCCTAGGAAGTTACACATGCTGACGCACTTCGAGCATTACAACCAGCCCCAAAAAAATGAAGACAGACAAAGACATGGCTAGGCTCACTCGCATGACTCAGACCCAGAAAACCCATTCCCCCTTTTTGATGGAAAATTAGTACTACAGTATTTCTTTTGGTTTCATGCACCAAGTGATGCAAGGAATGACCTAAGAATTTCTCTGCACACACTTCCTAATATTTGAAAGATGTTGATAGAAGAAACAATCTGGCAGCAAACGTACCTCCATAATATCCTCAGGTAACAAAAAGATGGAACAACCTAGCTTTCGAGCCACACTGATTATGTAGGTAGCATTCAACTTCTTCTCATCATCTAAATTTCAACAATAAAAGTGTAACCCACAATCAAGATTCAAGGATATTATTGAAATAAACACGGTCCTATATTGTACACATAAAATGAGAAATGGCCAGCTTTGCAAGAAATCATACCACTTGCACCCTTAGTAACAAGATTCCAATTGACAACCCTGGGCTCTACAGCACTGAGAAGCTCAAGAAAAAAGATTCCACTTGACAAGCTCTTATCCTGTGACCAACAGCAACCCAGAATGGTCACAAATAAATTTCATATATCAGAGTTGAAGGACAAAATTGCTGAAAATTAGAAACAGAAATTATCCTTAAAACCTTAAAACTCTCTACGTGGGAAGTTCTCCCAGTGCTCTTCACTTTTCTGTTAGCCCATTTCAGGATATCAGCATCAGTGATCTCCCTTCCTTGGGAATGAGATCTCAAATTTTTCAGTAGTTGAAGCATAGTGAATCTCATCAATTGCCACAAGAAGGCTAGGAAAAAATATAAAAATACATGATTTTAGAGAATATGAAAATAACTGTATCCATGAGGCTTGAAATTCAACTGTAAAGCAATAGGATTTAATTCCTCATCATATGCTGAAATAATATCTTTTCATTATGTTCATTACTGTGCAATGAGCTATCTCATCTGACTGTGCAATGATCTATCTCATCTGATTTGTCTGGTGAGTAAATTTCGATAATCATTACTGGGCAAAATTAAAATAGGTACAACAGCACTCAAAAGGTAAGGATAATATCTATGGCTGTTCCATGAGCTGAATAAGTTCACAAGGTTTTGAATAGCCCATTAAAACTCTGTTACACTAAAATTTCAAGTTAGCATGCCAGAAAATAAACAGAACAATGATCTGTCAAGAAGGAACAGACACCTTCTATCTATCTCTGTGTCTATCTAAAAAAAACACACAAGGCCTCTCTCCTTCCCTCCATTTCCTTTTCCCCCCTCCAAATCTGTTGGAAGGATTCTTACACCAATGGACTCAGAACTTGAGACATTAAAAGAACGGGATGTCATAAAAGATTTAAATCACAGTAAGGTAAATATTGTCCACAAGTTCATCCATTTAATCAACTTTGAGAAGAAAGGATTACCAAGAATGAGCTTCTTATTTCCTTGCACTATGTCATTGCCAGCTATATTAACTAGCGAAAACCTCAGTTGTCTCCCAATTTTTATGACCTGATTGCAGTTCTCTACTTTTCTAAATGGCATCTTAATTGGAGGTCTTGTTGCATGTTTCCAGTTAACCGATCCAGGAGATATCCTGTCTAACACCTCCAGAAGTATCCATCTGTTTGTGAAAGGAAAAAAATGAAATAACTAAATGGATAAAAATGCATTTAAGAATTTAATGATATTATATACTTAATTTGGATAACCTATTCCTATGAATTTCCTAGCTTCCAAACAAGAAGTTAAATTCATCTTTTGTAAAGCAATAGTAATTGTAGGCCTCCATGGAATAAGCTGACAAAATAGATTCTACTAGGTGGCTGATTTCCATTAGATTCAGGGATATCATAAAATTAAATGATTTGATTTTGACTAAATATAGTTTAGAAGGAGAAATACATACCCATTTCTAACATCCTCAAATACATTATACATATAAGTCCCAATTCCAAGACTATTGATCCACAACCTGAAGCATCTTTCTTCTCTAGATGTTTGCACATCATCTGTCATCATCTCAGCATAAGATATCTTTTTATTGTCCGTAGATAAGCCACTCCTGCATGGTGTATGCCCCTAATTAACCATAACAATGGTGATAAAAGAAAGGGAAATAATTAAAACTGACACTGCTAAACCAAACTACAAATATTTGGGGTTCTTTAGGTCATTAATAGAAATTATGATAGTATAAAATGCTTGATCCCACATTGAATAGTACAGAATATTGTTATGGTATTTACAGAAGAAAGGAGAGAGAAAGAGGGGAGAGAGAGAGACAGAGAAACATAGAGAGCTTAGAGAGAGAATCAGAACTAAGCCATGCCATTTATTCACAATAGAGTCTGCCAGTAGTTTGATTACAATAGGTAGGGAATTACTTATCTATAGTCCCTTCTATCTTCCCTATCCCCTGACTGTCATATTAGACTAACCGACTCACTAACAACTAACTGATATAACTATCTTCTAACTACTCCTAATCTTATTAACATTCCATATCAGATATTCTATTGGGTATTAAAGGGGGTTGATTCTCTCACTTGAATAGTTAACTTTTGAGAATTTGTTATTAACCTCACTTGAGTCCTTATCAATAATGATATATCAAGAGAAGGCTGGCCAAAGGAAGGAGGACCATTTTGGAGGAGTTTCTTGGAATGTTCTGGCCTCCTGATATCCATAATCTTTTTTTCTTCTTCTTCTTGTTTCTTCTCAGTTGCCAGGGTGTTTTTGGAGCTGGGTTTTGGTGTGTATCAGTTAGGGAAATTTTTTGAGCAATATAAAACCTGAACATTTAATCCTCTCATTCATACTTTGGCTGCTTGGGTGGTGTGTGTGTGAGGACAGTAAGGAAGTCCCCTATAATATGCTTCTATGCTTTTGTTTCTCCATGCATACAAACAAAAACAGCATGTGCTTCAAGAGAACCAATCATGAAAATACTTGATTCTAGATGGATTACTCCATGTGTATAGCAGAACATGCCTGCAGCTTACCCTAACTTAACATTTTTTTAAACAATGAATTATGCGGTATATTTCAAACCTCTGATGAAATATTTGGGCCACAAAAGCAAGATTCAGATTTGAGGAACCTTCCACAATGTCCTTGGGTGTCAAGTATCTTTTGCAGCCCATTCTTTCTGCATGATCAAGCACCAGTTCTGCCCTTTGGATGGGATCCTTAGTATCCAAGGTGGATGGATTGCAATGTTCAGGAGCGAGGACATTAAGCAGATAAGCATAAGCTCTTCCATCCTGTAAATATAGAACCAGGGATAAAAGGAAAGTCAGTTGCTAATACCTTGATTCAATTTCAAATTATTAAAGTTAAGACCCCACAAGATATTATTGAATTTTAAGCCTATAAATATAAGAAATAATGGAAATGAAAATAGGATGGATGGACATGTAGGAATGATGGTGAATTTCTGCAAGAATAAACATAAGAAAATTCCGTATAATAAATAATCTCTTAAAATACCATATATACACATGTAATACAGATAAACGCTTCAACATTCAATCAAACACACACGTATCATTTATTAGTCAAATCAGTTTAAAATATAACCTTCAATGCCAAGGTTAATAGAGAAGTAGTCGTATACCTTCACATCAGAAGAGAAATTTCTAACAGTTTTATCATACCCTCCTCTCTGGAGATGAAAATTCATCCACTTTAGTAGGACCTTTTCAGGAGGCAAACTAAGAAGCTCTTCAACCTCCTGAGGCAAAAGGTAAAGCATATAAATCAGTTAGAAGAAACAGAAAATGTCATAATTAAACATGAGATGTTTTTATTGAATCCGAATTCCAATAAAACCTTAAACCAGAAAAGGAAAGAAAAGAAGAGTGCCTATATCATCATCACCTGGCTATCCTCCACCAATTCGACAAGCTGAGGAGTCTTCTTAAGGTTCAGATCTGCCAATAATTGGATCTGAAATTTCCAAAAGAGTGTGAGAGAGAGGATAAGAGGGAAATGATCAAGTAATCATTTTCTAAAGCCTATAAAATATAGGCCCTACAAAATTAACTCATTTTCATCTTATGGAAAAACTCAGATAAGTAAACTTAAAGCAAATGAATACTATATGAAACTAAAGTGTAAATACCTTTATGATCTGGGAAATCAGCCCTAAAACAAGATGGGGCTGCAATGCAAACAACCAAATACTAATGTTACTAACACTAGAAATTAAATGTTAAAAGGCTTCTTCACCAAAAAATAAAAATAAAAAAAAATCTAAGCATCAGAAAAATTCAATTCAATCATAACGGTAATTGAGAGCCAATCTGGCTAAGACTCACTCTTCCTTCAACAAGGTCCTGTGTGCCAATGTTAACTACAGTACAGCCTATAGCCTTGGAAGAATTGAGGCAGAGAGTATGGTTTTCATTCCTCTCCCAAAGATTAAGAACTTTTTTGGCATTGATTGCTCGCTCATCTATAGTCCCAGGAACAGCAACATTGATAAGTTTACTGCATCATGCATATTATATGTCAAAGTGAGTACATTCTAAAAGCTTTAAGTAAATAATATAATTCATAATCCAGCAAACCATGCTTATATACCACAGAAGTACTCCATCTTTTGCAAGATCAATTAAATCATTGGTAGCTGGGTCTAAAGGAAGATATTGACTCAGAAACGGGTCATCACCAAGGTAGATGTTTATATGAGCAACATAAGATGCCTTTTCTGATGCACTGATGGTGTGGAGAAGGGTGGTTGTGGTTGACTTAAGGAATGACGAAGAGTTCTTTGTAACCCCTTGTTTTGATGTAGCAAGGCTTTGCAAATTCAAATATACCTGCATAATAACAAATGCAATGAATTATAATTAACGTTATAGCAAGAAAACTCCTGCATTAATTAATAAAGTAACACAAGTGTAACCTACCACTGACTTACCCTTAAGAAAGATTCAAAATCAATCTCATCTCTCAAGTCAGGGCTGTTTTCACCCAATAGCCCCTCAATCTCCTTCTCAGTGTACATTTCTTTAAATGCTTTTAAATTGGCCATTACAGGTGGCAAATCTCCATAAATAACTTTGCCATTCTGATTTTTTAATGCCATAAACTACAGCACAAGAAAGAAAGGTTATATGTTTTTCACAAACAGAACCACGTAATGCATAATATTTAAATATGAAATTTAAAAGATCCAAATGACCGTATACGGAAGCAAAGAAATGAACTTACTTTTGAATTTAGGCTGCGAAGTTCAACCTGCGTAAACTGACTTTGAAGCCATTGATCGGAGACAACAACGCCCACAAAATTTGACATCTGCGTGTATTACCAGGGATACAAGTTGTACCCCAAACTAGAAAACTTATAGAGAAAATAAAAAAAATATTCGTGAAACGAAGAGTTTGTACTATCGAAAGACCTGATTCCAGATCCACTCATACACGTTCAGATTTAAATTTAAATACTCATAAAGAAAGATATAATAACAATGTAGAATCCATAGCCAAGCATGAAGCGATTTTGTTCTTGCAAGTCACCAGCCTGTCCAACGCAACCTAACACAGAGCACAAACAAAAGAAAAGCTGATTTAAGGAAAAAGAAAAGAACAAGGATAACTGATACACAAAGAAGGAAAAAAATAAAACAATACTGGAAGTTTGTCAGTTAGATTAGTTAGTTATAGACCAGACTCAATGTACAAGAAAACAAAAAAAAACCCGCAAAACATTCCCATCAACGATAGGAAACAAATGCTCGGTATCCGATAATTATCTTCCAACTAACATTCTTAACAATGCTGCGAAGAACACAATGAAACCTGAAAAAGTTGATTAACAACTAAGCAAAACTCAACATTGTACAAACATTTTTAGTTCAATGAAGAGCGTTCACAACGAATCTGTCAAACCAATAACAATAACACATACCGATAAAAATCCGAGATGCAAGCTCTCTGTTCAACCACCCATCATTAATTCAACCGTAAAACATTGAATGTAGGAACATGAAGAGACGGAAGAGAGAGAGGGGATCGAATTTCCTTCGTGGGAGAGCAAAGTGCGAGAGAAGAACGTCGTGGAAGCAATATTTTTTTGCTTGGGACCCAGCGCCGACTGTGACTGGGAGGAGATCGGTTTCTTCATATCACATCGATTTTTGTTACCCTTATCGAAACCGCGAGAGTACGTAAACTTTCCGTACTCGCCCTATTTTGCTTACAGCTCATCTCCTTTTGTGTACACCTTTTTGGTCTTTTCTGAAACCGATTTGTTATGATCTGCACTTCCTTTTCGGAGTCGTAGGTGAGGCATTTGATGAAAATGTACACGTGTCATTCGCAAAGGCAAAATATTCAGATTTTCTAACCAGATTTATAAAATTTACTATATTTATTTTATTTGCCAATAAAAGTTTCTATATTTATAAAGATTATAGAAGTGACAATATTTAGTTATTTACCAAGAGTGACCAGGACCGCATGTAGAATAAATATGAATTTCATAGTCGTACTGTTTGCCTAATATCAATGAGGGAGAATTAGAGATAAAGCCCTGGAATGATATTTATTGTGATTGATCTTAAAAAATTTAATCATTTAGAAAGTCTAAATACCGAAATATAATTTAAAAATACTTTACTACCCTTATCTCAACCTCCTACATTCTCTAAAAAATAAAATATTTAATTTAATATTTAGAAAACTTGAAAATGCTAAAATACTTCATAAATATATTTATGGGATAAAAGTACATATAAAGTCATACAGACGTAAAATTTTCTAACAAAATAATATCGCATAAGTAACATGTCTCATAAAATGTGGCTTGCTTGTGAAAAAAGAGATCATGACATTTTATAAGAGAAAAGAATCAAGGGTAAATCGGGATTAATAAAAAAATATTAAATGCCCTAGCAATCATGAGCTGAAATTAGCGACTGCATAAACACCTTCGCTTTTGCTCAAGATTTTAAGATGTTTTTTTACCGTTAAGCCAAATTGGCTAAAAGTCAATCTAAACATCTCAAATTTTCATAAAAGCACTTACAAACACCTTTCAACATATTAAACATAGTCAATTGTGGATCCTAACACACACATAATCGGTTGATTCTAAAACCAATTATCTTATCTATGAAATTTGGGTTAAGGTGTAATTTTACTATTAAAAAAAAAATTCCTTGAGGAACATCTAGTATAAATAAGTTTTGAAAAAGGTAAAAATACCAATAAACAATTTAAATGGTGTAAATTCACCAAAATTGGGACCACGGTCATTAAATTATAAGAAAACTTTTACCCTATGTTTGGATAAAGAAAAAATGAGGAGAAAAAAGGGGGAGGCAAACTAGGAATGAAAACTTCCTAAAATGGTAAAAATTTACAATTTTTTAGAGTTTTCCCCTATTATTCTTTCTTCTTTAATTTTCTCTCCTTCCAAACTTATTGTATTTGATGAAATTTAACAGTTTTGGTGAATTTGCACCATTTTAAATTATTTATTGGTATTTTTGTTCCTTCCCAAACTTATCTATCCTAGACGCTTTTTGAGAAAAACTTTGTTGATAAAATTGTTCGTCAGAGGTACATAGAAAAGTAAAACAATACAAAACAAGATTAAGAGAGGATACATACAAGACTTTTTAAAATTCAGGTTTGTCAACTTAGATTGCGCAAATATGGAACAACACCATCTTTGTTTCTTCCCAATAAATTTAAAAATAATAATTATTCAATATATTATTTGTTATATTTAAGTATTAATAGGAATTTCTGGAGAGAGAAATATTTAAAATATATATTAAGGATTATTTTACTTTATATAAACGTTATTTCATAAAATAATGACATTTGAAAATATTTTTTATATGTAAAACGCTAGATTAAAGTTTTGAAAATAATTATATTTATAGTGAAAGATTATATTTTATAATATAAAATCATAAAATTTTAAATTATTTAAAAATCTCGCACAATTTTTTTTTTTAGAGTAAATGAAAATGTCTTAAAGTAAAATTATTTATAAAAAAAAATCCATTAACTATCAAGCACGCATGGTTAGAGAAAATATATGAAATTTAGTTAGCAATATTATTACTTTAAAATTTATATTTTGGATAGTTTTAAATAATTGCAATTTTTAAGGATCCGCGTCAATAAATATCATTCTTTCTAGGTTGTTTATTCTAATTTTCTCTATAGATTAATCTAATAATAATTTAATGTTAGACGAAAATTTGTCAACATAATAATTGAAAAGACATGCTTAGCTTGAAGCAAAATAAAGTAGTAATAATTGAACCAAAAAGGTTTCATAGAGAATTTAGATTTTTTTTTTTGTTATTTGTTCTAACAATGCCTTAAAATGTTAATTATGCAATTTTAAAGTATAAATAAATTTCATTATTAGATATAAATATATGTACATGAACACACATATAATGATATTGGGTCAAATTTGAATATTATCCAATCTTTAGATTGAAGCACTCTTTGGAGGTACATCTTCCAAAAATATTTTATGCATTTACACATACTTCAGCTTTATATGTTTGTTGGTATCAAAAAAGGAGGGGATGGAGAGAAACGTATATGGTTTAGATGTGGGCCAATCCTCTAAACGCAATGAGTCGAACCACACTGAAGCTTAGGAAGGATTTAGCAAGGTCTTGAAACCTGAACCGGATCGGCCGGCTTAGACTAGAAAATGGCGAACCGGCCAGAAAAATGGTCCGAGTTAGGGGTAAAACTGGGGTCTCGAGTTGACTTGAAGTCAACTCGGTCTGAATCAGTCGAGTTGGCCAAGTTAGAGTCAAAAAGATTTTTTTAAAAAAAAATCCAATGAGAAGGATGGGAGAGTGTGGCGGTAGCCGGCGACGAGTTTCATACCTTCCGACGGTGAGAAAAGAGCGAATGGAGCAATGGGTGATGGAGAAAAATTTAAGAGTAGAAGACAGAGATCGCAATCTGAGTTCATCGAAGGTCAAATGTCAGAGCTTCTTTGGTCAAAAGATGGAAGATGGAGATCATGATCTGGGTTTATTGAAGGTCGGAGCTTCTTTGGTCGAAATACGAAAGACGAAGATTGCCTAAACGAGGGACGAGAGAGGGTCCAAGAATCCATTGTTGACGGTTTGAGGGAGGACTAGAGAAGACGAAGAGGAAGAGGAAGAGGAAGAGAAAGAGACTGTGAAACGACACCCATGTGAGAGAGAGAGAGAGAGAGAGATTGAAAAGTTGCAATATTATATCAAGATTTATTTTGCCCTATAAAGATGAGTAGATGCGTGGTAGATCTGAAAAATTAGGTCTACTGGGACAATTAATGTACAACTCTAGTCCTATTTATAAGTCTATTTTGATCAAATCTCACATACCAAATAGATGTAGGTATCTCAATGATTATGGAGCAAATTTCCAACTTTACCCTCATTTATGAATGAGTATTTTTCAACTTTCTTTTCTATCTTTTAAAATTTATTGTCAAATCTCTCTCATCTTTTTCTCTTTCCAACATGACCAACCAATTTAAAGGAAAAAAAAATATGATAACGTATCAACACCTCCTCACTCCCTTGTAAATCATATTGTGGCACCATTTGATTGTAAAAAATTCTAGAAAAAAGTGGCAGCTAAAGAAAATTTTAAAAAGTTACCCAAGCAAGAACCGAGTAGAGTTTATAAGGGATGAACCAAGAGGAAATATGAACAGGCAGTTTGAGAGGTAATCCAAATTCCACACTTTATATCATGAAAGATCAAACGCAAGTGTTGCTCGACTTAAACTTGTTTCCATGCTCAGAAGTTCAAACGGACGGGGCTATGAACTTAAACATTCACCTAAGTTCCCGGGAGGAAGATGCAGTATTTCTGGATGAAGCAAACATGCTCTGTTACTGTGAAGCAGTAACAGAGAAAACGAAATCATTCTTACCAAACTTGAACAAATAAGTGTTGTGCGATGATGACAATGATAATGGTATTCTCATGCCAATAACCCACGCTTGGTTGAAGCTCTATCCAATAGTAGTATCGAAAATCCATCCTTGGATTGTCACATTAGAAATGATCTGACTGCCTTCAGTGACCAAGATGAAAGACACATGAACACAATTGTGGAAGATGAATTCTTGTATAACAATGGTGTGGACGGAGACCTGGAGTTTGAGGAAGAACAGAACATAGGGATACAGGCAGGTGAAACTATATCAGACGACTTCAACCTTTTAGAAAGAGGTATGATACACCTGGAGTTTGAGGAAGAACAGAATAGAGGGGCACAACCAGGTGAAACTACATCAGCCGAATTCAACATTTTAGATAGAGGTATGATACACTCAATATTAAAGGGGGGAAAACACTAGAAGGCAAGTATGGCAATTATGTAATAATGCACCAAAGGACTCTTGAGTTTTGACTTGAGATACTTGTTCAAGTCACCTCAATCAACTACCACGTGAATTGCTCTTGAGGAATGGGATTAGTAGGGTCATTGAATAGGGTCCTAACAACAATAAAATTGAAAAAGAAAAGGGTTAAGGTGCGATTTGGCCAACAAACTATTGGCTCAGGAGCGTCCAGCACAATTAACTATTACCTGGACCATAAATACCAACAAACTATTTAAAATGTTAAAATGGCACAATTCTGTTAAAAACAAATTAACTCCGTTAAAACCCAATACTGTTCATCTGGACCTGCTCGTTTTCCCATCCATTGATTACAGCATCTTCTCTCTTGAACCTGTTATTGATCTTCGCATTCTACCACGCCGATATCTTAGCCTCCACCTCCTCCTTCTTCACCCTCAGCACCGACACTTCACCCTACCCGCTCCCGCCACCCGACCCTCTCGCCTCCACCGACGCACGGCCACACCTCCCCTCCTCGGAGATGGGATCGGATTCATCGGATTGTAATCAGGCACGATCGCCACCGGATTCGTCTCCTCCATCAAATCATCTTCTCCGATTCTCCCTAAATTATTATTGCCTCCTTCATTATCATGCACATCCATAGAGCTGCCATTGTTAGGATCAATACTAGACGTACACAGAGAGAACTAGAGCACTGAATTCCCTGCTCATACTGGTAAAATTCTCACTCGAAGCTCCTTTCGTGCTTGCCACTGACAGAGACGACGACTAGCGGCTGTGTGCCAAGGTTTCTCTGCGACGATCACAATTGGCAGTGCGTGGAGTTTGAGGTGGTGTTAAAGCGTGGATTTCTCTGATTTGCTCCTCATCTTGATCGTCCAAAGAGCACGGTGAACAGTATCGGGTTCCTCCTTTGTAGACTCTTCCAAATCCTCCTGAACCTAAGAGATTCTCCCTATGAAATTCATCAGTAGCCACGGTGAACAGTATCGGGTTCCTCCTTTAACGGAGTTAATTTGTTTTTAACGGAATTGTGTCATTTTAACATTTTAAATAGTTTGTTGGTATTTATGGTCTAGGTAATAGTTAATTGTGCTAGACGCTCCTGAGCCAATAGTTTGTTGGCCAAATCGCACCTTAACCCAAAAGAAAATCATCAATCCATTCATACCATGATATTTAGAAAGAAAGCATAAGTCAAGTTATTGCCAAAAACAATATTTTTTTGCTAGTAATTACCTTACTAGAAGAACAAAGAAGAAGAAAAAAGGAAAAAAAAAATTAGTCCCCCATGTTTACTGATATGAATCATCAGTCCTTCTGGAATAAAAAATCATCAATCCATAGTAGAAGGTCATACCGTGATATTTAGGAAGAAAACATAAGGAAAAAATATATTCTATTGTGGAATAAGAATAATTTAATATATGTACTACCTCAATTTCATAAAACAAAGCTAAAGGTAATATCGTACTATCCATTATAGATATATTATATTAGTTTGATTTGATTTTGTCATTCTCAACATTAAAAAATGATATCATGCAATCATGTATATAACCATAACATACTTTACATAGTTGAAGATATTACTATCATTTCAATGCAAGTGTTATTTTGTTTAAATGGAAACAAGAGAATATGAAGATGGAGCTTCAAACCAACCGCCAACAAAGCGAATAAAACTTTTAACAAATGAAGATAGGCGAATGATAAGTAATATCTTGGCCAACTCTAGCTCATCAAATGGGAAGGTAGAGCCGGGGACATTTGGCAAGGTGGCTTCAATGTTCTCAGTTTGCACAAAAATTGTTAAGGAATATGGTATAGAATGAAGGCAACAAATGAAGCATCACATAGGAAGACCGAAAATTGTGGACGGAAGATAGTTGAATTGGATGAGGAATGCTTATGTGAGGTCCCTATTCAACAACAAACCACACTTAGGTCTTTATCATTTGCAATACAGATAAATAAAACATCACTTATAAGATTGATGAAGGCCAACATCATACTGTGTCGCACCAATACAATCAAACCTTTTCTAAAAGATGAAAACATGATTTCTAGGTTGAAGTTTTGCTTATCTATGCTTGAAGATCATAGCATACCACATTGTGCTACCTTTAAATCAATACATAACATCATACATTTAGATGAAAAATGGTTTTACATGACCAAAATGAAGGACAAGATTACTTGGGAGCAATTGAGGAGGACCCACATAGGACATGTAAAAATAAGAACTACATTGAAAAAATAATGTTCTTAGTTGCATTGGCTAGACCAAGATTTGATGATGAAGGAAATGACACATTTTCTGAAAATATTGGTGCCTTCCATTTGGTAACTTATGAGCCAACAAAGAGAAGGAGTGTTAATAGAGATGCAAGTACTTTGGTAGCAAAGCCAATTTCTTCAATTAATAAAGAAGTTTGCATAAACTTTCTATGCAACAAGGTATTGCCTGCAATAAAAGCCAAATGGCCAAGTGATGTTGTAGGAGAAACAATTTTCATTCAACAAGATAATTCTCCATGCCACCTAAATGATAATGATGAAGAGTTTTACTGGGTTGTTTGTGAATGTGGACTTGACATTCACTTAATGTCTCAACCCCCAAACTCTCCAAACTTAAATGTGTTAGATCTTGGTTACTTTAATGCAATTGAAGCATTACAACACAAAGAATCACCCAAGAGTGTGGAAGAGCTCATTGTTGTTGTCACAAATTCTTATGAAAGGCTCTCCTCTTTCCAAACAAACAAAATATTCCTAATTGTGCAAGCAACTATGATGGAAATTATGAAGGCTAAAGGCTCAAATAAGTATAAACCCCCTCATTGGTCCTCACATATGGTACAAGGAGAAGGTGGCATGGATTCCCATATCAATTGGTGTGTGATGCATCCATAGTACAAGCAGTGTTGGCTTACTTTGTTAGTTCTCTATGTGTTTTGATGATAACCGACAATTGTAAACACAAGTTTAAGTTTATCCTTAGTAAGTTGAAAAACTTACTGTCAAAGGGAAACTCGAGTATTGGTAGCAATACTCGAGTATTGACTTGACAGAGAGTAGCTCTAGTTCATTTATCAAAGCAATACTCGAGTATTCCTTTGGATACTCAAGTATTGAACTTACAAGAGAGCACTCCAAGTTTTTCACTATGAGACAAACTCGAGTATTGGCTTGAATACTCGAGTATGGACCATACAGAGACTCTTTCAATAATAGGAAAATCTTTCAATACTCAAGTATCCATATGGATACTCAAGTATTGGTCATGCAGAGAGTCACCAAGGTATTTCAACATGTGAATACTCGAGTATGAGTTTGAATACTCGAGTATTGGCTTAAAAGAAAGTTTTCAAACTTTACACATGGATATGAATACTCAAGTATTGAAATGGAAACTCAAGTATTGACTTGGCAGAGACTTCTCAAAGTTTTAAAAATATCTGAATACTCGAGTATTGATTTGGAAACTCGAGTATTGGCCATACAGAAAGCTTTGCTATTCTCAAATGTTTTGAATACTCAAGTATTGACTTGGGAAAAGATTTCACAAAGGTTTTCAAATAATTTGCATACTCGAGTATTGAGTTCAAAACTCGAGTATTGGGCATACAGAGAGCTTTGCTCTTTTTCAAATGATTTGAAAACTTAAGTATTGAATTGAATACTCAAGTATTGAGATTTTGGACTTAAACTCATTTTCACATAAAAAGTTCAAAACTCGAGTATTGGATTTAAATACTCGAGTATTGGTCTTATTCAAAGAAATGGTCCAAAGCTCAAAACATGAAGTTCTTCTCTGGAAGAAGAATACTCGAGTATGGACATGTATACTCAAGTATTCATATTAGTGCATAGTGACAAACTCGAGTATTGAGGAACATACTCGAGTATTGGTCGTGGAGTTTGAAAATCAAGTCTAACGAATTTGTGAAATCTTCTCATTTGATCTCAATACCTCTCCTCTATATTCACTACTATTCTTAACTATGTTTGATGAGTTTGTTAGTGAATTTCAGATTGTTTAGATGACATTAAATGAAGGTTTGAACAAAAGCAAAAAAGCAATGTCAGAACATTAAATGCAAGTCCAGAAACTTGCTTCCTTTTGAGCCATCATTCTCTACACGTTTGCAAAAGGATTAATGTCTGTCTTCCCTAAGCAGTACTTGCTCTTCCAACGGATCTATTACAAGGAAAGTCAACACTAATCCTCTGGGCAAAAGGAATTAACTGAAGAGTAGAGAGAGAAGACACCAAAGTGCCTCCAACAGCTAGATTAACACTTCAACGGATATATGGAGTTAGCAACGGTCATTTAATGCTCTCTTAGTATAAATAGAGTAGCATTCAATTCTTCTCAACAACTAAGACAGCAGAAAACGAAAATCATTCAAGTTTCCAACTACTCTTGAGTTTTCTTGTGAAAAGTATCTGTTGATACATTAAGCTTCAGTGTTTATCATTATCTACTCTTAGAGAGAATTTCTTAATTGCGAATCATTTATTGTAAGGAATCATAAGTCAGGGGACTTGGTGATTGGGTTCATTGATTGCAACTTGTAAGGGAGAGTAAGTTCTAATGAGAGAATTACTCTTGAGTACGAGTGTGTAATCAATTGAGATGGTGAAAATCCTGAGAGTCGGGGATTTGGACGTAGGTCAAGAGATTGGACCGAACCAGTATAAATCCTTGTGTCTTGCTCTTCTACTCTCATCTTTGTTTTTAGTGTTAAAAAACAGAGCAAGTCGAAAAAGTTTTTTTTTTTTGAAATCCCCAATTCACCCCATCTTGGTGATTTAGCTCCACTTTCATACTTAGGAGAAATAGTTGATGGATGATAATGTATTGTGGGATTAAAGACTTTTTTTCTTACAACTTTTTGTATGACTATTGTTATATTAAGTGGTGTGGTTTAATTCTTTAAGTAATATTTCTAAAATACATGATATTACTAGAAGAAAACTCCAGTCAATATTAAAAATTTCGAAGAAGAAAAGCTCCTTAATTTCATTATATTTGCTATTAGAAAACAATCGCAACAACATCAACTAACCTAAAAACCAAATGACCTAAAATTGTTATACGTGTACACTAAATGATACTAATAACATCACCTGACCCAAATACCTAACATCCAAAAACCATAACCAACGTTACTTCATTGTAATACTAACATGGGTGTACACTCAATAAAAATCAAGAAAAGAAAGTTTCAACATTGACCTTATGAATCGCTTTATCTCTTCTTCTTTGCTATCCTTATCGCATTCTTCTTTCGGAAATTTGTTAAGGTTGATTTCGCAACCATCTCTCCTGAGCGACATGGTTTCACGAGAACCATCTACCATGCCTGTCATCATTGACTAAACTTCCTGTTGGAAATTATGCCTTAGGGGCAAATCATTGTACTTTAAACACAGTTGTTATTTAAAGTATTTCTCTTTTTTATTATTATATTATTTGCATGTTTATTATAATGAATGTATTCTTGGACGTATCATAAAGATTGTCCTAAATGTCCCTGGTCAGTCATCTATGCGGGAGCAAAGATGAAATAAGACCAATATGACTCTGATAATGTATGGAGATACGAATCAAAGTCATAGGCACTTGTAAGAGTACAAGGTGCTGGACCGACCCACTATGAGAAAGCTGCATAGATTAAGTCATAAACTTATCTCATGTATAAACACGTCACAATGCCCTTTGACCTGAGATCATCTTGGATTCCTATATGAGAGTCGCTGATCTTTGACATAGTCAACAGTCACCTTTGATTAGGTGATGAAAAAGGCTTCGATCAAGATTAGTGGTTCTCATGCAGAGGAATGTGAATGATCAAGATGAGATTTGTCTCTCACATTTGTAGAGAGATATTACTGAGCCCCTCGATGAGTGAGTCTGAGAAATGTATGGACATACTACGATGGAAAGGAGTTTCCACTTCAATTGTTAGACTACTCAAAAATCGAAAAAGTAATGGTCAAGAACATGAGGATGACATTATTCATGCTTCATCCTTGACCAAATATCGCGTGACAAAAGGGACGTGGCATGATTGTATGATAGGTTGTATCGTATCATCGATCATCATATGAGTTGGATAGTCACAATGTCTTGCTAAAGGCCGCTTGCAACTTGTGGGATGGTACATTATTAGCCCGCTGCCAATCTAATGTGGGCCTACAGGGTCGCATACAAGAATAGCCCAAGACGAGCACTAATATCTAGATTCATTGAATCTTAGATATGTCTAAGATTTAATGAATACAACATTTAATCTAAGATGAATATATATATATATATATAATATAATATATTATATAAAATTTCAATAATAATAATAATATTATTTATATAGATAATAATATTATTATATAGTATTTAATTTATTTGATAAATTAAATAACTAAACAAATATATATGTATCGTATCTTAGATTTAATTTTCGAATAGAGATATCGTATCTCGATTTAATTTGAATTGAGATATAGTATCTTAGATTTAATTAAATAGACAGATATCATATCTCAGATTTAATTTATAAAGATAAATTAAATCAAAGCATGCTTTTAATTCAGATTAAAATAAATAGATTAGATTAAATCTGATGGACAAATTTAATTAATATTATTTTAATCCAAATTCGAATTTCAATATTAATTAAGATTAATTTTGAATATTTTAATACGGCCCTTTAGGGTTTTAGAAACCCTATAAGATAATGATCAAGTCGTATTAAAATTTGACGAGCTGCGAAAGAGAAACCCTAGAGAAAGAAAAGAGACTACCGTCGGTGTTAGAGTTCTATTCGATGTGGATACCAGTAGAGGGAGTGGATTCGCTCAGTCGGCTCCTGTTGATCGAACAAGATGCACACGCATACGAAAGGTACGTTTCTGATTAATCTGATTTAAACGCCGTTGATAGGTCCTCCTATGAGATTCGTAATTTATTGGATAAATTTCCTTCCATTGCGTGTACGAATCCCAACACTTCCTCCTCCTCTAGTAGCTAGTTCAAATCAATCCGACGAACTTTCCCCTCTTCACGCTCAAGTGAATCTTCAACAACTAAATGAAATGGGTCACTGTTCATATCTTCACTACAATTCACTTGTTTCATGTCTTCTAATTTCGACAGATCAAAAGGCATATCGGAATCACCATCATCTATTGAATCCATCACAACCCAGCTATATAGTTCTTCTCTTGTAATGGACTCCTCCTTTCTTATCGAAAAATCCATGGAGAAGACAAGCAAAATTTGAGAATTAGCTTTCGAAAAAGTCATTCCAATAGGATGCATGCATGGGAAATGAAAAAGTTTTTTTTTGGGGGGGGAAGACAATGAAATAAATTAATGGATGAAAAGGTAGTGTGGTCATTGGAGGAGGAAAGAGATATGTTTCAGGAGCAAAGTCCACTCATTGGAGCATGAAAGAGACATGTTCGAAGAGTCAAGTAGTATTATTACCTATATGGAATAAATTATTAATTCATGGATTCAATTACTAGGGGGCAAAATTGTCATATTCTCATTTATTTGGTCAAAAATAACTTATAAATAGGACAACTTTTTTTGTTTGTCAAAAATAGACTTATAAATATGACCAAAATACAATCATGACTTTATTGACCAAACATTTCCTACCAATAATGTTTGGTCATATACGTGAATATTTTTGCACTCATTTATATATAAATATATCAATCAATTTGTTTAGGACAATTTCAAAAAACCCTTTTAAAAATTAATATAATATTGCACATACTCTTATGTTGTCCATTATCACATCACATCCTCTCATTTTTAAACCATAAAATATTTTTTATTATTAAAATATGAATATTTTATTACATATTTTAATTAAATTATTTTTAAATTAATACCGATCTGACCCACTGACCCTTGACTCAATATCCCCACCGGTTCATTGACCAGTCCAAGTTTTAGAACTTGGGGTTTATCCTACTAAAGCCTATACCTGAGTAGCATAACAAATGCACTACACAGAGAGAAAAAGAGAGGGGGAGAAAGATAACCAGGAACTCAATGATTGAGACAGGAATAACGGAGGGGCACTCCCTATTTATAGGGTCAACCTCGCTTGATCACGCATATGCATACCAAAGGCATTTTAACCTCCTAGTACTTGATTGTGGATTCCCAAGGTCCTTTGCCTTAACTTCCTTGGTCTAAAGAAATGAAACTTGAAGTAAATATGGAATCAAAGAGAAATGCAAGAGGACAAAGATAAAAACGAAGAGAACTTCAATAATGTTCATGAGAATTGCAGTGAGTTTTAGTACAACAAGTGTAAATAGAACAAATTAATCTTGATTCTAGATGTTCAAGATAGGTTTCCAATGTAGACCGTGTTTGGAGGAGTATTATCCTTGTTAAAGCATCAACCCCTTAGATAGGTTACTTGGCTACTCACTATTTGAATTCATATTACATGCCAATGGAAGTACCGGTTACTCCCCACTCCCGCCCCCCCAAAAAAAAGGTTAAGATCTAATTTTATCCTAGAAGTTATCACACACAAAAAATAAAAATGTTATCCTGAAAGATTTTTTAGTAGTAATGTCATCCTAAAAGTTCTCAAATCGTAACAATTTCACCTCGAGCCATTATCTATGTTAAGTTTGTTTGTTAGTTAACAAAAAGTGCTGAACTGATAGGTCCACATGCCATCCAATTCATTTTACGTAGGGTAAAACTTGGCTCCGAAAGTTTTCACTACGAAGCAATGTTGTCCTAGAAATTTTTTAGGTTTAATATTGCCTCCAAAAGTTTCCAAATCTTAGAAATGTCACCCTGATCATTGTAAAGGTTAAGTTTGACCGATAATTGATAAAATATGTTGAACTGATAGTGTAAATGACATTGAAGAATAAGAAGAAATTGCAAATGGAGGAGGATCTCAAGTTCACAAGAGAGTTATGAAGAAACAAATTCAATTACTAGATACAAGACACGCTGAGTAAGATTACCAAGAATAAGGCCACAGGAAGCCGTTCGTCGTCATATCCTTACTATATCGAGATAAGCATGTACCTCTTCAATTTTCTCCTCATCACACACTATGCTTTCACCGCTTTGATTTTCTCCAATCCTTCATACAGGATGCATTTTCAAAAAAAAAAATCTTATTTATAAATCTAACTTGAAAGAAAAAAGAAGTGGATAAGACATAGACTTGCCAAATAAGCATATTTAACCAACTGACTGGTAAACTTAACTTAGATAATAGCATGGGTGAAATTGCTATGATTTAGAAATTTCATGTTAACGTTGTTCTTGAGTGAAACCTTCTAGGGTAAATTGGCACTTAAACCCAAAACAAAAATGACTTGAATGACATATGGATTGTCAACTTAGCATATTTGGTTAACTAATGGTTAAACTTAACATGGATAATAGATGGGGGCAAAATTACTACAATTTAGAAACTTCTGAAGTCACATTGCTCATAAAAAAAAAAAAAAAAAAAAAATCGAGGCAACATTGTTTTTTTATGACAACTATCAGAACATAATTGGATCTTAACCCTTTTTTAATAAGCACATGCATCCTCCTATTAATGTTAATATTGTTCAAGGCATGATCAGATACTAAATGTGATTACATCTCCTAGGGGGAATCTGAATCTTAGTTTGTCACATTGTAAGGGACAAAACCCTTCCATTAGACTAACCCATGTTGGTGTGTTAATTAGTACTTATTATGCCTGCATGTTGCTTCATATAACATCCCAAATTTTAATTTTTATAGAGTAGACCAAGTTAAAATGATTTATAGAAGTGATTTGAAATGTTTAGGGTAATAATTAGTTTGGGGTTAAGCATGAATCCGAATTTTAATTGAGGTTTTGGATCACCAACGGGATTTGTAGGGGCTTGAGGTAATTTAATTGATGTAATATGTAGTTAATTAATAATTAAAAAGACAAACTTATCCCGAAGCAATACACACACATACACATTTTCATCAAATATCTAGAGGTTTTTTTTTTTTTTTCCTTTTCATTTTTCAAGTTATTTGTTGTAATAACGTGAAATTGAAAACATAAATAATAGTTTCATGAAAAGTAAGAGATTTTTTTAAAAAATTAAATTAAAAAATCTCCATGTGCGTGAAATTAAGTGGAAGTGTGTTTGAGTGAAGAAAAAACAATATAATATAGCTGAAAAATAAGCATGTATTATGGAATCGATATCAACTAAACAACGGGAAAATACCACAAAAAAAAAAAAAAAAACAGATGTCTCAAAATAAGTTGGAGCTTGTCGGTGGATGAATATGTTATCCTCAACTATTAGACTGGTCTTGATTTTCATCGTAAAATACTACAACCTCATGTCCTAAATATAAGATAGAGTTTATAGTATAGTTTATATTCTATATTTAATACCGAATAGTGGTGGAATCAGAAATTTTTTTTAGCTCGGGCCAAATATTGAACTACTCTACTTGATTCTTATTATAAGGGATCAACTAACAAGTGTATTTGGTCCTTTTTATAAGGCACTTGCTTGTTACCAAATAGCATTAAATATTTTTTTCATGTATACCCATAATTAAAAAGGTAGTGAGTGAGAGTAATAGTTAATTTTACTCTCTTTTTTCGAGAAAAAAAAGAGAGTAATAATTAATATGATATTAGAGTTTATTGTAATTAATAGGGATAATATTGAAAATTACTTAAATTTTAGGACAAATTTAATGACTTTAACTATTTTTATTGACTTGTGAGAATTGTTAGTTGGTGCCTTATAATAAGGACCAAAGAGAGTATTTACTAAGTAGTATCACATAACCTTGAAAATACAATAAATAATAACCAATAATTATAAATCAAAACAATATATAAGATGATATTAACCTTTTCGGTAGGTATCTCAAACAAGAATTTTTACTTTCCTCTCAGCCCAATGAATAATGAACCAAACATTATCCTTATAGAGAAGATAAAAAAAATTAGCTGGGGCCAAATTATTGGCCAAATAAAATATCATACAATAAATACATATATACACTAATAAATTTTATAAGATCAGCTGGGGCCAAGATCCCAACTGGCCGGGATTGATATCAAAGGAATAGTATTAATTAGTTCATAGTTTAGGAGGTAATCCAAAACGCAGGTGAGCGAAAAGAGGTTAGGGCACGTTGATTTAATTATTAATTAATTTTAAAATAATATAATAGTATGCGTAAAACAAAATGTCTAGCAAGTCATGGATCGGTTTGTCCGTATAGCTTTTTTTGACCTGAAGTTGTCTATATAGCTTGACTAACACAAAATAAATAGTTTCCGGGTATTCGAGTTTGGTTTACAGGATTGCAGGTCATATAATGAAATGTAATGCAATAATAATTATATAAATTTGTTTGGTTTTTATTAAAGAAATATGATGTATATGAATAAAAATGTTTGGTTAGATTGCATTGAAAATGAGAATATATGGGAATAATATAGTAAAAGACAAAATTGCCCCTATCTACATATATATGTATGATGTAAATGTTGTGTTCAAGGTTTTTTTTTTTCCTTTCCAATTTTGTACGGTGTACACGTTAGGTTCATAATAATTTTTTAATATTTAATAGTGGAAATATTATATAGTGTACATGTTGGGTTCATGGTAATTTTTTAATACTTAATGGTGAGAATATTATTTAATAGGATATTTTAATATTTTTAATGGTGAAAATAATTTTTAAATTTTTTTAGTGGGAGAATATTTTTTAATATTTTATATAATTAATTAATATTCTTAATATTTAATGATGGTAATTATTTAATATGTAACCGCATTTATAAGCGGGCACTTTGGTCAAATTAAAATGTTATAATAGCAATAATGTGTTTTTCACTTGATTATATGATGTCTGCATTTCTATTCATCGATCTAACAGTATGATCCTAATTACATTAAATGATACATTCAAGATTACAAAATGTAATCCTCTTTACATTACATAAGTCTAGGCTTTTTGACTATTTTGCCCCTAATTAAATAATTAATTACTGAAATGCCCATGTCTGGAAATATATCATCAATCTGCCCCTGTTTAGTCGATTACACCCCAATATGTAATCGACTAAACAGTGGTGGTTTTTTTAAAAAACAATCTGCCCATGATGTAATCGACTAAGCTACAGTGCTTAGTCGATTACATCGCGTCAGATAGGTTTTTTAAAACCCTCATTTGCGGCATAATAGAACCCTAATACTCGACTAACCTACCCAAACCTCTTCCACTCGCAATTTTTCCCCAAAATCTCCTTGAATCCGTTGGTGGGGTGAGAAGGGATCTTCAATCTAGTGACATTTGCGTTGATTTCGGTATGTACTCATCTTCAATCTGTCGTTTTTGCGTTTATGAGAACCCTCATTTGCGTTTTTGCGTTTTGTGCTTTCATTGGGTGGTTTTGTTGTGTATCTTTGATTGATTCGAGCATTTGATTCCTATTTAAGGATGAAAATGATAAATGTATATGGGAAAGTGAAAAGCATTACATTGGTTGATTTTATTTTATTTTTTGGTCGAATTTCAGTTGGTTTTTTGAATTTTTTTGTTGTTGATTGTGTTTGTTTGTGAAAATGATGAATGTTTGCTTGTTTATACTGATTAATGTTTGTTTATGTTGTTTAGATTTTAAGTTTTTCGAATAACTCATCTCCTTGAATGTTTGTTGTTTATGTTGATTGTGTTTGTTTGTGAAAATGATGAATGTATATGGGAAAGTGAAAATGATGAATGTTTCTTGTTTGTTGATGGTTTGTAATGTCCCTTTGTAGGTCTTTGTTGTTATCATGCGTCGTAGAGAAGCTCCCACTAACACCGGCAATGAGGGTGTGAGACGGACGAAGCAACAGGCGAACCGTGGGGCATCCTCCTCTAAGCCACAGCAGCATGAGCCCGTTGTTGATCTCCCTTTTGGTTATCTGGTTTATAATGATGCAAAACAACATGCACGATTCATGGCTTCTTTTGCTAGCAGACCCATTTACAAGCCGAAGTCATTAGATATGGCGTTCTTTTCGAATGAGGGATTTAGTATAGTGCCGTTGTTGGAGAGTTCCCATTTGAGAGGCTTAGCGGAGATGGTATGTCCCTACTCAGAGGTTATGGTGAGAGCTTTCTACCATAACCTCAGCTACATCAGCAATCATCGTACTTCTAATCAGAAGGAACAACAGCAAAGGCAATGGGCAGGACCTTCCCATCCCCATCCTATGAAGTCGCAATCAAAAGAGTACCTTTGTATTTTCCATACAAGTGGGTGCCATCAATTTGAAGTATGGGCTTACAGTATTTGAAGGCTTCAATGGTCTGGTGAAATGTCCAAAAAACCCTACGAAAGACGTGTTTGTCGCTATAAAAACGACGTTTGTCGAAACATTCATCAGTATCAAGCTTGAAAATAGAACCCACATTACACTGCGTCATGTATGTCAAGTTGTCAACCAATTGGGCAAGAATGCATATGATTCTTCCCAATCACCAAATAACTTCACAATGGTTTCATGTATGTTACATTATATCCATACAGACGCTGTATCCTCTCTTGTATCAGCACTGGTTTTAAAGCCAGATCTTCTCTTAACATACCTAGTGAAAACAAAGCAAATATTTGTTAGTTCTCATGTTTTTGATGTTTTGATGATAACAATTATAATGTAATTAATTCTTAATTTTCAATGAAAATTTGAAGTTTCTGATTTGCCTCTAGTTAAATAATTAATGCCTCGACTTATATGCTTCAATGGTTAAATGTTTTCACTTGCTACCTCGAGGTAAGAATGTTTTGACTCAAGGAATAAGTGTTGAAAAGGTTTTCCTCTAGGTAAATTTATTTTGCCTCGAGTTAATTGATCCTGTTTAAAATGATTTTAAACCCATGACGTGATTTTCCTTTAGTCACTTATTTTTTGACTCTAGGCATTTCTCAAAATACCTCCAGGCATCAATTCACTAATGGCAATGGCATTCTTGTTATTTTTGCTAAAACCACTTTTTGCCTCTAGTCACTTGATAAGTGCCCCAAGGCATGTGAGTGTTTTCATTTTCCTACGCATCAGACTATCTAAATGGTAAAATCGTAATTATGCTGAAAATCCAAAATCGTAATTATGCTAAAATCTACTTTTTGCCTCTAGTCAATTAGTGACTTGCCTCAAGGCATTCATGTTTGACTCAAGGCAAAACATTACTTCACCCATTATCTCGCTATCTTCGTTTTTGCCTCCAGTCACCTATTAGTTGCCTCTAGGCAACTTGATTCAAGGAACTCTATTATGCCTCTGGTCAAAGACTTTGCCTCTAGTCACTTATTATTTTCCTCAAGTCACATGACTCAAGGCAACACTTAAATGCATAAGTATTTTCGGCAACCTCTGTTTCACATTCAGCACAGGCAACGTCTGGTAATTTAATGATATCTCCTAAACCAGAGATCGGATTGAGGTGAAACTAATTTTGTTGGAAACTAGACTTCCAATGCGTCACTTTGAGATAAAATTAAAGCCAAAAGGAGGTCAGATGAAGAAGCTATGAATTTTTTAAGATGACAGTGAAATCAACGTCACATAACAGACCAAGCTTTGGTATTTTGGGTATATCTCACAAACTACACATCCAATTGAGCTGAAACCGGTGCCATTGGAAAATAGACTCAAATAAATTTTCAAAAACAGCAAGATCAAAAAAAAAAAGATCAATTGAAGGAGATATGATGTTTTGAAGTTGACAGTTAATTCAAAAGGTTGTAAAAACATTGGAATTATATTGCCTCGAGTTGAATCCATGTCTGCCTCGAGTCAAGCTCCCTCGCTAACATGTTTTTATACCTCGAGTCATCTTTGCTAAAGTTCATTTAGCTTAAACCATAAGTTTTCCTCGAGTCAAATTTTAATTACCTCCAGTCAGTTTGCCTCAGGGCAACTTCTTTTTAACTCGAGTCAAATCTTGTCTGTTTTTCAAATCACCGTCTCCGGAAATCTAAATTAATTGATTATGATTTCATTTATTCTAATCATTAATCTTTTACTATTCTTAAATGCTTTTAATCAATTTGCTAAATGAGTTCCAGATGATTAAAACTCGGATTAACAACAAATTGTTGTAAAGCAATTTGTGTGTCAGATGCATTAAATGCAGTTGCTATATCGAGACGGAATCACAGCAACCATTCCTCTGATCATCCAAAAGACATTCACAACGGGAAAAACAGAAGGAATGAAGAGAATGTCGTAACAGCACAAATCCACCTGGATAATTAAACGATGAAAGAGTCTACAAAACTTCACCTGTCTAACGGCTATATTCAAGAGTCACAATGGATTTCTTCAAGCTTCACCAACGGTCTTTAATTGCAACATCTATAAATACTAGAAGCATTGAATTTGCCAACTACTGAAATGTTGTGCATTCAATTATGCATTATTGCAATCAATTGTTTCGTTAGTTTCATTTAATATCTTCGGATATTTTTCTGTACTTCAGTGTTTATCATTTATCTACTCAGTGAGGAGTTTAAACACTATTTGATTATTTGTTTAGTTGAATCTTAAGGTTGTGGAACCTTAAGTGTGGGTGTACAATTACAACTTGTAAGGAGGAGTGAGTCCTAGTGAAAGGATCATCTCGAGTACAAAGTGTGTAATTGTGTATGTGGTTATTTGGTTACAACTTGTAAAGAGGAGTAAGTCCTAGTGAGAGGATTGCTCGAGAGTTATAGAGTGTGTGATCAAGTTTCGAGATAGTGAAATCCTAGAGTGTTTCTGGGGACTGGACGTAGGTCAAGAGTTGGACCGAACCAATATAATCTCTAGTGTTAATTGTTCTTCTCTCCTTCTCCGTTTAAGTGTTCTTGAGCAATTAGCGAAAGAATTTTATAATCACCTATTCACCCCCC
Organism: Acacia melanoxylon; assembly: GCA_019022615.1. Taxonomy (NCBI): domain Eukaryota; kingdom Viridiplantae; phylum Streptophyta; class Magnoliopsida; order Fabales; family Fabaceae; genus Acacia; species Acacia melanoxylon. The sequence continues at coordinate 2,756,317 of JAFJYJ010000002.1, forward strand.
TCTAGGTGGTATTCTATCTTCAATCCTAAATGTACTGTCAATAAACAAACCGAATGTAACTGCAAAAAAATACAAAACATACTGATAATGGTTGCACATATAACATCTGAATCCAGCTGTCTATGATCCCAGGCGAGACTTTGGTTCAGGCAGATGTGATCTTTACCCCACTTATAGACCACCCAACTATTTCCATTCTTGTGGACCATTGCCCTCATATACCAGGGACAACCGTCAGCATGGTTTCGACACCTCATCACAAACCTATGCTCATCACTTTTTTCAACTATGGTTGTACGATGGGACTTCATGCAATATAATTTCACAGCATGTTGCATTTCAGACTTAGAAGGAAACTGTTGATACAAATATAATGGATAACCTAAATGCCAACCACCTTGCCCGTCATCATCACCATACAACATCTCCATGTCATGATCACAGTGCGCCCAATTAATGAAGGAATAATGCGGGTTTTCGTTCCAAAATGGGTCAATCTCAGGCCCTACATGTGTCAAAATGTTTTTTTGTCAGAACCACTAAATAAAAATTACAATTACAAATACAAGTTTACTAACTTACCACTGCTAACTGGGTCAACACGAAGCGGTGGCATTGATGCGGTACTCGGGTTTACTGGGTTTGTGTGAGCATCAAAATCACCCTCCACATCAGTATCTGAGGTGTCACCTAGTGGAATAAACCTCTCAGATTCTCCCTCCTCATCGTTTTGTATATTCTCATCTTCCTTATCCTCCTCTTCCTCCGTCAATGTTATCTGACTTAAGACTTGTGAAGGTGCAGATAAATCGACAGGTCTGTCTTCTTGACCAAAATACTGTGGAGATCTTGTATACATGGGTACAAATGATGAATCACCAAATTTAAGCTCAACATATATCTCAATAAAATTTTGTGATTTCCGATTAGCAAATGCATCTATGACACACTCTACGTCTTCATCATCACATACATTGTTACTAATGTAGTATACACTATCCTTACCGACTATAGTCTCCACTTTGGTAATCAATTGATGAATGCAATGGCTGCCATGTAGCCCCAATTTTCAGTAAATTCTTTCTTTGAGCTCGTTGTACGTAGTGCCCCATTTGATTTTCATCATTTTCGTTTTTCCTTCAAATTGAACACCATCGGGACCTTCAAAATGCCTCCCACTATGGTAGATTACAGTAACGTGCGAGTTTGAACTTGAACTCATCCTTCACACCAGAATTTGGGAGCTGCAAAAGGGAGGGTTTGAGATTACAAACAAACAAAAAAGCTTCACAAAGTGAAACTACAATGATTACCCAACAAAAATACTTTCAATAAGGTGGGATGATATTAAACTTTGATGGGTTGCACTAAAACTGAGAAAAGAGAGAGCCGGGGGGGTACATTGTGATAAGGGTTCTGTTATGCCGCAAATGAGGGTTTTAAAAAACCTATCTGACGCGATGTAATCGATTAAGCACGTAGCTTAGTCGATTACATCACGGGAAAATTTTAAAAAATAAATAATAATAACTGCCATTGTTTAGTCGATTACATATCGGGGTGTAATCGACTAAATATGGGCAAATTGGTGATATGTTTCCAAACAGGGGCATTTCGGTAATTAATTATTTAATTAGGGGCAAAATGGTCAAAAAGCCCATAAATCTAACCAAATGTTGAGTCTATTATATCAAGATTATATGTAATCATTTCCCATGTAATCAAACCAAATAAGCTATAAACCAAACCGGCTATAAGTAATAGAGTATTTTATTGCTTAAGAATGGGGATATGATAAAATTACACCGTCCTTTGTAGACTAGAGTAAAAGGGAGACAAGCTATTGAAATAATAATTTTAAAGTTTTTTGTGATTTTATAAGAATTTATTTGCCATTTTAGAATCTTAACAAAATAACTTTTTTTTTTACTATCTTACAATTCATTGATATGAAACAAATCCTTAATACAAAGCTTAATTGACCTTTTTTAGATATTAAAGAAATTAAATAAGTTACTTAATCATATCATATGTCATATATCAATTTATAAGTCGAGATAAATTATTTTATAGAAAAACAATAAATATAAATATTTTTAATGTAACTTATTTATATTTTTTAATCTCTCCAAAACATCAACTGACTCTTATGTTTAGGACACATGGTAGTATTTCTTTGTAGTAACCCTATGTTTGGATAGAAGAAAAAAATGGAAGAAAAATATGAATGTGAGAATACTAAGAGAAAAAAAACTTTCAAAAATAGTAAAAAATAAAATAAAATTATTATTTGGAGTTTTTTTTTTTTTTTTTTTTTAGTAATCTTTCCTCCCAGTTTTCCTCTCATTTAGACATAGGATAAGTAATATAATATTTAGGAAATTCATATTAGTCAATACTTAAATGGCATAAAATATGTACTAATAGTTGGAAATGAAAATGATAACAAAGGTTGATACAGTAGGCAAGGTTTTACCTTATTTTAAATTCAAATCTCATTGCTAATGTTGTAATGTAAAGATTTTGTTGGTGGTGATCGATAATAAATGATTTTTCTTTTTTTTTTAAAAAATCTCACTAGAATTATCTCTTTTATGCTTCTCGTTCAAGTTTCAACTAACTATTAATTGTGTCAGGATCAAACCTTTGAATTTTAGTCGTCCATTTAATGGTATTTTGATGATCATAAAGACTTTTAAATTATTTCAATCAGATTTGACTAGTTACTGTAGCTAATCAGAAATTCATTTAATTGTAGGTTGTATCATTGAAAGAAAATGTAGGAGTTGGCTTCCATCCTCTTCTTCATCTCAATTATTGGATTGACATCTCAACCGTTGATTTAAATTTTTATAAAAATATATTTTGAAATATTTTATTAATATTTTTAAATAATTTAATTTTTTTTATTAATATTTTTATAAAAAGTTAAATATTTATAAAAGCGGTTGTTAAATAATGATGAGCCTAAAATTAGAGATTTTTTTGCCGTATTTTGAGGAATTTTCGTAAATATTTGGTTGAATATTGAAGATGCGTCCTAAATTTTAATTTAGGGACGCCAAAATTTCGTGACTTTTTTGTATTACTTTTTTTCCTACCTCGCTCCCACATCCCATCCCCGGATAAAGGAAGTGGATGTGAGCCAAATCCAAAAATTTAATGGTATTAAGATTCTCAAGGGATGAAGCAATCGAGGAAAGCAAATAAGGAAAATTATCGTTACATGACTAGAAAAAAAAAATCAATGCAACGCCATACAAAAGGAAATGTTTAGGACTCGTGGGCTCTGTCGACCTAAGCTTGAGCTTGCGGCAAGCTCGAGTTTGCCAAAGGTTTTTAAAACTTTGAAAGATTTTTGTCGTATTAAGCTTGAGTTTAAAACCTTAAACTTGAGTTTACTTTGAAGGAAAAAACTTGAAAACTTTCTCGCTCGGCGCAAGCTCGAGCTTGGTATCCAAGCTCGAGTTTACAACTTTGTAAACTCACAAACTCTACAAGAAATGATAAGCTCAAGTTTAAAGGATTTTGCGAGAGGTAAGCTCGAGCTTGTAATCGCAAGCTCGAGTTTACATATTTGTAAACTTAGTGAGAAAAGACTCTGGAAGACACTTAAAATATATCTTGAGTAACTTTGAAGCTCGAATTTCGAGCTTACCCATGAGTAAACTTTTGAAAACCTTCAAGCTCAAGTTTATGGACCAAGCTCAAGTTTAGAAAATGCAAAATAGCTTGGTTTGCTTTTTGGGCAAGCTCGAGTTTGGAGACCCAAGCTCGAGTTTGACGACGTAAATGTTTTTGCATTGCAAACAACATGTTTTACCAATTTTTAACAAAATCATTCTTTCATGTTTACAATTGTTATTAATCATCAAAACACATTGAGAACTAACATTCTCCCCTTTTGATGATGACAACACTTGTAAACATTTGTTTCTTTTCAAAAACAGATTTGAGCATTTGAGCATTGAGAAAGAGATTTTGGTAAAATGTTTGCAAACTTGAGGTTTTGAAATTTCAATTTGATAAACTCAGATTTAACAAAGTTAAACAATTCAGATCAAGTAGATATCGTGAGTTTAGCAAATTTGAAATTACAATTTAATTCTTAAACATATAAACATCATATCATTTTCAGCAAAGAAATAGCAAACAATGATATAACTGAAATGATCAATCCATTAAAGTAGAGTTTCAAAAGCAAATATACAAAATCAAAGTTAAAACTATAATGAAATGATCAAAAAACAAAAAGAAACATGAGCAAAACAAAAAGAAACATGAAAGTGCTCACGCTTCTCTTCACTTTTTCTTCTCCCCTTTGTTATCAAGAACAAGGGTGGAGCTACGGGGTAGAAGGGTTGTCCGGGTTGAGAGTGAGGCTCAGCCGATTGGTGAGAGTGTTTGCCTCGTGTTCAATGAAGGTCAGGTTCGGTGGGTGAGGTGTTCGGAGGTCGTTTTGGGCAAAGTAGAACTTGGGCCTGCTGAGGAAGATGCACCAAAACCAGAAGTAGACATGGATTGATTCTTCAGTATTTTGTCCATTTTGTCACTGAGACTCATCATAGTCACCAACAAAGTAGATATGCTGGCTGAATGATCTTCAATGTGACCACATAGGTTCTCAACTTGTTGATATTTCTTCTTGGCCTATATTAAAACCTTCCCGAGTATCCACCAAATTACTATGACCCCGATTAACTTCGAAAACCAATTTTCCCATTTCGCCCGATTCCTTAAAAATAGCTTTGTCAACTATTTCTTTGATCCTTGCATCCAAATCAAGGCATAGTAGGCCGAGGAGGAGGAGGAGGAGGAGCACTGCAGTGCTTCTTGTACTCCGGTGAGTGGCTCTTGATCCGGTTGGTCTAGACGAGGAGGGCCCTTGATTGGCCGTAGCCTTCATCCATATTAATTCTCATGAGATTCAAAATGTGCCTTCCAAACACTTCGAGGTTTTTCTAGTTTTTCTTTGGTAGGGATATACCAAATTTTCTCATGAAAAAGGATGATGTAGATAAAGCTTGCAAAAGGAATTCGGGATCGAAGCAAAACGAAATCGACCATTTCTTGAAAAATCTAGTACCCAATAGAGGTACTTGGTTAATGATAGAAGCAAAGACGGGATAATCCTTCTTTGCAAAACGGGTGAAACTTCCTCCTTTTTGCACAAGATTTCGGTGTAGATGAGATGGCTCGAATGTAGGGTTCATTGATCCAGTTCAAAATTGAGAATGTTTAACCCTCCGGAATAGGCTCATTGGGTCTTAGCAGTTCATAGATTTGCCTATCAAAAGATAGTTCAATGAAGCTACGGGTGGAGGATTGGAAAAATTTGCACTGAATTTAGATAGGAAAGGAAATGTGAATCTGCTTTTCCTCTAATAGATGTAGTGACCCTTTCCTCAACTAAATTTCCATCATTGTCCAGCAAGTTATTGTAAGACATGCCATGATAGAATACCTTGACAAGATGTGAAATTTGTAAGAAGCACTTATAGAAATCAGATTTTCAAATTGTTTCACCATGGAAAGAGATCCAAATTGCATTCTCTCTTAAGTGCGGCAAGGTCTACAGAGACGATGGGATGTAAAACTTTGGAACCAAATTTTTCTTTAAAATTAATAGCATTGTCTCCTTCCAAACGAATAGGATCACTAGAGAATCCTTCGGGTATAGTAGAGTGATTGTAAATATCATATAGTGCGGGGAGTTTCCTTGGATACCCGAGGTAGGATCCTCTTGTTGCTAAGACTCGAGGGAACTTGTGTGCTTGCTTGACCAGTCCCGGAGGTTGCCTTCTTGCTTCGTTTGGACTTGTAGGTTGCGATCGCCTCTCGGAATTTTGCTTTTCCCTTTGCCGGTTGCTTCTTCTCCGGGATTTGGTCGTTTCTTGGGAGCCTCTGGTTTGTCTCTAATTTCAATTCCTTTTGGTCTTGATGGAGGAGTCGAATGGGTTGTGTTACTCCGGGAATGTGGGTATCTATCCCAACATTAAATCTTTTAGGCAGCATTTTTGATCTACTAGGCGTTCGTGGTTTTGAGTGGATTGAGAATCGAGACATTGACGGAACGAGTGTTCTCTGGGGCCATTTTACTGGGCTTTGACGAAGAAGATGAGAGAATTTTGAGAGGAATAGGAGCAAGCTCGAGAGTTGAGTGAAGTGAAGAGGAACAGGTCGGGTTTACATATATAAAATGCGCGGCAAGCTCGAGTTTAGGAAGCTAAGCTCGAGTTTGCATAAACTTGTACTAACCTGGACTTCAAGAGTGTATGTGAAAGCTCTTGAAATTCCTCGCAAGCTCGAGTTTACTCACTTATAAGCTCGAGTTTGGGTTTCTCCAAAATTTCATTTTTCTCGACTCCCTCGAGCTCGAGCTTACATCGCTAAGCTCGAGTTTGCCTCTCTTGACAAAGAAACTTCAGAACATGTGAGAGTTGTTTAACATTATAAATGCCCCGCATAAAACACATCTAGATACTCCGATGCTTAAGTTAGTAAATTGTAATCATAAAACACATAACTAACATTCAAGTAGGAGCTACTTACAACTCATTGGGATTTACCATTCCCAATTCTCTTCTTATGAACACAAATTGTTCCTTTGCTAATGGCTTTGTGAAGATGTCGCAAGTTGGAGATGTGTTGGGATGAATATGACCTTGACATCTTTCTTTTGAACATGATCCCTTATGAAATGATGTCTCACATCAATATGCTTGGTTCGAGTATGTTGAATCTGGATTCTTGGCCAAGCTTATTGTGCTTGTGTTGTCACATAGAATGGGATCTCCTTTAAATTGATTCCAAGTCGAAACTTGTTGCTTAAGCCAAAGGACTTGAGCACAAAGAACTAGACGCAGCCACATATTCAAACCTTGAGAGGATACAAAGAACACTTGTTTGCTTCTTCGAACCATGAAACAAGTGAACCACCAAGAAATTCACATTGGCCACTTGTGCTTTTTCTATCGGCCTTATATCCAGCATGATCTGAATCTGAATATGCCACCAATTGTTCGAGTTGACCTTTGGGAAACCATAGACCAAGAGTCTTTGTGTCGGCAAGATATACGAATATTCTTTTCACATTCTCAAGATGTGACTCTTGGGAGCAGACATTGAAATCTTGCACACATCCCCACACCGAATTGGATGTCGACGCTTGTTGTGAGATAGAGTAATGATCCAATCATTCCTCTATACTTTGTGATGTTGAAGTCCTTGCCTTCTTCATCAAGATCAGCATCCAAGCGATGGTTGAACTCATTGGAGTATCGGCTCCATTGCATTCATTCATCCCAAACTTCTTTAAGAGATCATTGAGATACTTGGTCCTGGGAAATGAAAATTCCATCTTTCCTTTGTTTAATTTGCGACCAAGGAAATAGTTGAGTTCTCCCATCATGGACATCTCAAATTCTCCCCGCATGTTCTTAGCAAACTCTTCACATAAAGCATTGTTAGAAGCACCAAATATTATATCATCAACATATATTTGAACAATTAAAATTTCATTAAGTTTATTGTTCTTTATGAAGAGAGAGTTGTATCTGCTTTACCTCTGACAAATCCTTGATCAAGAAGGAATTTGCTTAATCGCTCATACCAAGCTCTAGGAGCTTGCTTAAGACCATATAGTGCTTTCTTGAGACGATAAACATGATCTGGATGATGATCATTTTGAAAACCAGGAGGTTGTTCAACATAAACTTCCTCTTGAATAAAACCATTTAAAAATGCAGATTTCACATCCATTTGATAAAGTTTGAATCCTTTAATACAAGCAAAAGCTAGAAGAACTCTTATAGCTTCCAATCTTGCTATCTTGGAGCATAAGTTTCTTCATAATCAATTCCTTCTTCTTGATTATAGCCTTTTGCAACTAGCCTTGCCTTGTTTCTAACAATTATGGCAGATTCATCACGTTTGTTTTTGAATACCCATTTAGTGCCAATGACTGGATGGTCTTTAGGCCTAGGTACCAAATCCCAAACTTGATTTCTTTCAAATTGATGTAACTCCTCTTGCATTGCTATAACCCAATCATTGTCTGAAAGGGCTTCATCAATCTTAGAGGGTTCAATTTTGAAATGAATGCGAGAAAATGTGACTTCATTCAAGGTGCTTTTTTTCCTGGTTCTAACTCCTTGATTAACATCACCTATCACTTGATCCAGGAGGATGACTCCTACTATATCTCCATGATTTGGGTTGGTGTTGATCGTGTGTTTTCACAAACATTTTCACAATGATTCTCAAATTCAGTTCCTTTTCCAAAGGTTTTTCAGAATTTGTTAAAGTAGGAAATGTTTGTAACCAGCATTGATTTGAAATAGGAGAAACATCATCATCATCATCCAAGGATTTGTCTAGATTGGTTTCTGAGAATACAACATGCATAGATTCTTCAACAATACGTGTTCTAGTGTTAAAGACTCTATAAGCTTTACTCCTATTTGAATAACCCAAAATATACCTTCATCCGACTTGGAATCGAACTTACCCAAGTTGTCCTTACCATTGTTGTGGATGAAACATTTGCATCCAAAGATGTGCAAATGAGCTATATTGGGTTTTCTTCCTTTGTACACTCATAGGGAGTTTTGTTCACCTTCTTTAGGAGATATGCTCGATTTGAAATATAGCATGCGTTGCTCATAGCATCACCCGAACACTTGAGAAGACCGATTTTCATTTAACATGGCCCTTGCCATCTCGAGTGAGGACTCTATTCTTTCTTTCAACAACTCCATTTTGTTGAGGAGTTCTTGGGCCGAGAAATTGTGATCAATGCCCATATTATCACGAATTCTCCAAAAGCATGATTTTCAAATTCTCCACCATGATGCATGCAATTCGCAATAGAGAATCCTTTTTCGTTTTGGACCTTCTTGGCAAATACAACAAATTGATCAAATGTTTCATCTTTTGAAGATAAAAATATGGTCCATGCAAATCTAGAGAAATCATCAACTATGACCAAAGTATAAAGATTGCCACCAAGGCTCTTTACTCTAGCCGGCCCAACTAAATCCATATGAAGTAGTTGAAGAGGTCTATTAGTTGAAATTTCATTTTTAGATTTGAAGGAAGACTTGGTTTGTTTACCCTTTTGACATGCATCACAGATCATGTCGTTTTTAAATTGTAATTTTGGTAAACCAATAACCAGATCCTTTCTCTCGTAACTTGTCAAGTTGAAACATATTAACATGAGCTAATCGTTTATGCCAAAGCCAACTTTCATCCAAGTTACCAACAAAGCAATTTTCGAAATGAGTTACTAGAGAGATTGAGAGTATAACAATTACCTTCTCTAGGAGCTCTAAATAAAGCTTTAGCTCTAATGTTGTCTAAAGAGAGAACATCTTTGTTCACAATTAAACATTCTTGAGAATCAAAGATAACTAAGTTACCTTTATCGTACTTTGACTCACACTAAGGAGGTTGTGACATAAGCCTTCCACAAGATAAACATCCTTGATTTGTGGTCCTTCGTTGTTTCCAACTTCTCCAATTCCAAAGAATCCTTCCGGATTGATTTCCACCAAATGTTACCTTGCCACCATCCTTAGGTTTAATTGTAGCAAATTTAGATTCATCTCCCGTCATATGTCTTGAGCATCCACTGTCAATGAACCATTTGTTGGATTTTGATGCTCTAAGACAAACCTGCATGATATAGAATATCAAGTCTTAGGTACCCATTTTTTCTTGGGTCCTTTTGGGTTAGTTTGTGTCTTAGGAATCTTATAGGATCCCTTAGGCACCCATTGATAATTACCTATAGGCTTGTTTCTTCTTTCCTTTTTATGAAAACAAGAAGAAGTTGCATGACCTTTACGATTGCAATAGTTGCAATGAGCAAAAGGATTAGAGGAGTGGACTGTTTTTCGAAAATAGTTCGAGATAAGATCTTTGTCCAACCTTCTTCTTCCCTTTTCGTTTATCGAATCAGTCTATAACCAATTCCCCGACTTATCATTTGTGAACCTTTGTTGTTTTAAAATAACATTGAGCATTTCACTACCTCTAGTGAATTTCTCAAGATTTTTTGTAAGATGCAAATTTCTTTTCTCTAAAATACAAAGCAATTGTCACAAACTTTTTCTCGAAATCTTTTCGCAATTCTTTTCTAAATGTTTTCACAAGGAGAAATGAAGAAAAAACAGTTTGAGCTTGTTCTTCCAACAATTTAATTTTCTTCTTTGAAGACAAAAGCTCTTTTGCAATTTTTCGAAATTCAATGAAAAGAGAATTATATTCAAATTGAAAGTTCATCATAGGATGAGTCGAATTGTTTACCTCTTCACTATCCGAATCCTCTTCTTGAGCTACAAGACAAATATTGGCTCTGTCTTCTTCTTGACTTCATCTTCATCGGATGAGCTATCGCCCCATATAGCTGAAACATAAGCTCTTCTTTTGAACTTATTGAATTTCTTATCTTTGTTCTTCGGCGTGGACATTCGACTTGATGTGACCAGGCTTCTCACATTCATAGCATATGATGGGTTTCTTTGTTTCGTGCTAGAGCTACTCTTGTGAAACTTTTCGTAGGCTTGGTCCTTTTTGTAGAATTTCTTGAACTTTCGGACCATCATGCCTAGCTCAAGCATCTTCATCTTCATCTTCATCATCTCGATTTTATCTCTTTGATGCAGTCTTGAGAGCAATTCCTTTATTCTTGCCATCAATCTCATCAAGCCCTTTTCTCGAATTTGATTTTTCCTTCATATTCGAAAGATCGCAAAAAGTCTTTATCAAGCCATTGATTCACCGCGAGCTTCTTCGATTGCGTTGACCTTAGCTTCCCATTCCTTCTTGAGGATGTTTAGTATTTTCCTCACTTGAACGGGTTGGTCATAGACTTTTCCCAATGCAGCAAGTTGGTTGATCGATGAGTGAATCTCGAGTTGGAATTCACTAATGGATTCTCCGGACTTCATACGAAATAAATCATATTCGAGTCATGAGAGTGTTTACTCGATTTTCCTTGATTCCATTTTGTCCCTTCATGGGCTATCTCAAGAGCATCCCACATAGCTTTAGCAGATGACAAAGTGCAGATTCGAAAATACTCTTTTTGGCTTAGAGCACTTTGCATGTGAATTGCTTTCATGTTGAGAGTGACTTGCTTTATGTCATTCTCATCATACGCTTCTTCTAGCTTAGGAGTTCGACACCATCTTCTCGTTGTTCTTGGTTCATAGTTTCCTCTCTCGAACACCTCCATAGGCCATACTCGGTTGCCATTACATAGACTCGAACTTGGCCTTCCGGAATGAGTAATGTTCTTCATTGAAACCGGAGGCTGTTAATGAAGCTCCATCGGGTAGAATTCCTTCCATTGGATCTTTGATCTAGGATGTTAATCCTTAATGTAGATAACCGGCTCGATACCAAATGAAAGTGAAGGAAATCACCAAGAGGGGGTGAATTGGGGATTTTAAAAAAATCTTTCGATCACCCACACACCGATGCTTAACCAAGGTAAATGGAGTTAGAGAAGAAGGGCTTGACATGTAAGATTTATCGGTTCGGTCTTAACTCTTGACCTACGTCCGGTCCCGGACCCTCCGGGTTTTTCTACTATCACTCAAATCGGATACACACTGTACTCGAAAGTTATCCTCTCTCTAGGATACACTCCCCTTACAAGTTGTAATCGATAACCCAACCTCAAAGTCCCACAACTTTGAGATTCTTACAAAGAATGATTTACGAGAAATGAACTCTCTCAAAGAGTGAATAAATATAAGCATCTTGAAGCACAATGTATCAAAGATACAAATGAGAAATATAAGCAGTGAAAGACTGATGTTCTTGTGTGCGTTTTCTGTGTATGTCTTCTCTACTTTCAGACTTCAAATCATCATGTATTTATACAGGTTTGAAGCTTGTGAACGTTGTAGATCCGTTGAGACTTGATCTAATTCGAAAATATAGTCTGTTGTGAGTGTGTCTCCATGAATCTAGTGTTGTGAACAAATCTGTTTGAATATGGTTGTTGCAGATTTGAATATTTGAAATTTGGCTCCTCAAGAATGTGTTCCCATGCTGTTATGTTTAGTGGAGGTAGTTGTATAATGTTGTCCAGTTTGTTTGGAGGCTAGCTTTCTTTCTTGGAGAATGGTTGTGTTGCTATCCAGGTTGTAACCCATTGCTTTTGGAGAAGAAGATATAATATAATATTGCAAGTTGTCAAGTTGTTTGTCTTAAAGTCTTCTTTAAAACAAACCTAGATCTTCCGTAATCTCATAAGCAAACCGGTTAAATCTGGTTAGGAAATATTGATATGAATCATATACAACCAATTCGCGAGAATCAAGTTAAAGCATAAATCAAATCGAACAAAATACACCCGAGATGCGTTCATCCGTTCTCAAGTTCCAAGCTCAAGTTTACTATACCAAGCTCGAGTTTGGTCTTCATTTAAAACTTGAGTTTTGCCTCGGAAGTCTCAAGCTCGAGCTTGTAAGAATGTAAGCTCGAGTTTAGCATTTGTCGGGAAACATGTTTGAAATCATTTTGAGAGCCAAAATGGAAAAACGCAAGCTTGAGCTTATTAGTGAGTAAGCTCGAGTTTGGCACTATTCATGTCAAAAATAATTTTAGTTCACAAAATGCAAGCTTGAGCTTAGAGGTGTAAACTTGAGTTTGCTAAGCTCAAAATATGACATTGCTCTCTGTCTGACCCAAGCTTGAGCTTGCAAGGGCAAGCTCGAGTTTGCCAAAGGTTTTTAAAAACTTTGAAAGATTTTTGTCAGACGCAAGCTTGAGTTTAAAACCTTAAACTTGAGTTTACTCTTTGAAGGAAAAACTTGAAAACTTTCTCGTGGTGCAAGCTCGAGCTTGGTATCCCAAGCTCGAGTTTACAACTTTTGTAAACTCACAAACTCTATAGTAAAATGATAAGCTCAAGTTTAAAGGATTTTGCAGAGGTAAGCTCGAGCTTGTAACGCAAGCTCGAGTTTACATATTTGTAAACTTAGTGAGAAAAGACTCGGAAGAGGCAAGCTTGAGCTTAAAACTAATAAGCTTGAGTTTGTAATTTGAGTAACTTGATAAAATCCTCAAACCTTCGTAAGCTCAAGCTTACAGTGCAAGCTCGAGCTTACTCGAATATGAGTAAACTTTTGAAAACCTTCAAGCTCAAGTTTATGGACCAAGCTCAAGTTTAGAAAATGCAAAATAGCTTGGTTTTTGTTTTCGTAAGGGGCAAGCTCGAGTTTGGAGACCCAAGCTCGAGTTTGGGAGTCGATGTAAATGTTTTTGCATTGCAAACAACATGTTTTACCAATTTTTAACAAAAATCATTCTTTCATGTTTACAATTGTTATTAATCATCAAAACACATTGAGAACTAACATTCACCTTGCCGCATTTAAGCTTCAAAAGAGATCATGCCTTTCGCCATTGCTCGTCGCTCGCCCTTCGCTAGTCTTCAGGTTCCAGATCTGCTGTTCTTCTTAGATCTGCATTTTTATATTTTTAGATATGCTTTGTTAGATATATTGTTCTACTATTTGCCGTAGATCTCATTGAGGAAGAAAAGTTTGATTTCTTGTTGAAAATGGTTCTGATTCGATTTATTTTTCATCTCATATAGACCGCATCGATTCGATTCTAAGTTCACCTCATGCTCTGTTCATTCATTGTTCTTCTTTGTTAGTGATTGAATTTCATAACTTGAAAGAATATTTAGGGAAAAATCCCTCCTCTCTTTTCAAGAGAATTTGCCTTGTATTGTGTATGCGTATTTGATTCTCGGGATCGTATCGATTCGATTTATTGTTAAACATTTACATTCTGAGAGTTTGCCTTGTATTATGATATGCATATTTGATTCTAGACTATATCTGATTCGATTTATTGTTTGGGGTTTTTTTTAAAAAAAAAAGGACATATGGCGTCCTAAATCATGGTTTAGGACTCCATAAATAGAGTATAGGCATCCTAAAATACTATTTTAGGACGCCTTAAACAGAACTTATGGCGTCCTAAAATAAAATTTAGGACGCCATAACTTCTAATTATGGCGTTCTTATTTTTTTGAGGACACCATATCTTCTACGTCCCCTGGAGAGACGTCCTTTAGAAAAAAGACGTAAATTGGGCTTAATTTAGGACGTTGTACATGTTTTTTGTAGTAGTGTTATAGCACTAAGGTAACCCTATGATGACAAGAAATTGTTGAAGATAATAAGAAGAAAATCACATCTCAGTGTTCAATATAATGGTCATAAATGTTTTGGGCCAAGGTAGGAGCCAAGACAAGAACAATGTAAGATACAGAATATGCGGATAAATTTCTTGACTCTCTTCCTTTGCGTATTCTTCCCTGTGGCTATGGTTATGAACTTATGATTGTGAAGTTTCTCCTTCTTAGCAAAGCTTGCTCATAATCTCATGAGAAATTATTGCATTCTTGATCAACCACCACCTCCCCCATTAAGAGAGGCGGTGCTTGAGGAGGGATAGTAGGTTAGTGTGTTTTATGTTTGTCCATTTCTAGCTATGTGACTCCTCCCTTATGTTTGTACAGTTTTCATGGGGGAAAAAAAGAAAGTTTCTCCTTCTTCCTTTTTTTTTGAGTGAAACTGAATGTATTAACTAAATATGTACAAAATTACAAGGAATGTCCATCTAGGCCATTTCTCCTTCTTCCTTTGATTTTGGGCCTGTTTGGGTTGGCGGTAGGAACGATGGCTTAAAAACTATCTGACTTTAAAAAAAAGCTCAGTAAGAAAAAAGTCAGGTTATAGATAATGATTTGTGTTTGGATTGATGGTGGTAGAAGTGGCAGGACCCACGTCAAAAAGCTGAGAGCATTATGGAAAAAGCTGGATTCTGAAGCTTTTTCCTTAACTGGCTTTTTGAGATTTTTTGACTTAAAGTTCAGCCAACGCAATGGGCAATCCAAACAGGAAAAATTTGGCTTTTTCTCACTGGGTCGTTGGCTTAAAAGCCACTGAAATTTTTACATACCAACGCTGAAAAATAAGCCACTCCAAACAGGCCCTTTGTAGTTTCCCCTCTTATTAGGGGCTGTTTGGTAGGGAAGGGAAAGTGATAGAAGAGAAAATTTGTTTAAGTTGGATTTAAAAAATTAGAAAAATTGGGTTAAAAGTTTTTTTTTATTCTTTTATCTTACAATTCATTACTACAAATTTGTTTATATTTGACGCTCCATACTTAACGGTTTTTAATGAAATAGGTAAATATGTAAAGGCAGAGTTTTGAGAAGGACATATGTAGCGATTTTTTAAAAAACAACCATTAAGTATATAACAAAATATTTAACAGTTTTATACTCCAACCATTATATATTAGTTTGTTTTTTTAAAAAAAAAAATAGGATCTATTATTTGACGGTTGTTTGTGAAAAACCGTCAAGTATAATATACTTAATGAGTTATTTATTAACAATTGTAAAATATACTATTTTAAAATCTCCTCTCATATCCATTTTCGTTTGACATTTGAAACTTACAAGTTACAGAACTCTCACTTCTAACACCTTTGACGACTCCATTTTAGTTCTTCCACCACCATTTCGCTCTCCTCCGTCGCTCCCTTGGTGGTTTTACTCCTTTTTCCTCTGCCATTCTCCTCCATAGCTCACCTTTGTCAGTCGTCACACTTGTAGGTTCGTGGGTAGGGGGCTTTGAGCTTGTCTCTTCTTGCTAAAGGTGAGTCCAATTCAGTTTCTCATACTAGTGGTTTTTGATCTCGTTTCTTGGAGATTTGGATAAAGAATATGTAAATTAATTTTAGTTCAGAACTTCTATTGGTATGGGTACATAAGCATAATTGGCATATTGTTGTTTTACAAACTTAGTAAGGCTCCAAATTTGCTTGCTTTGACTACTGAGCCATGCCTATTTAGTGAGGTGAATTCTTCCCGTCACTTAGGCTTTCACATCTCTCTTTGTTCTTAGTTTCCTCTGTTCGATTTAGTTCCCTGGTCTCTTAAACTAATAGCAATCTCGTTATTTCAGGTTCACAAAGGGCATCTTATAGTTAATGGGGTTGAAAGGAATGAAAAATTCATCCTTGAACCACCTTCTTATGACATGACACCAACAGTAAGTGTTTCCTTCTTATATGGTGGCTTTATTCTCCTCGCCCTCTTCTCAAATATGGTCCTTAAAACAAGTACACAAATGTAATACCCAATTCTTATGTGACCGTATTAGATATGGGGGGTGTAGATTACACTTTATAAGCTGCAAGAAATGATTGCTATGACAACTACAACAAATATTAGGAAAGAAAAAAGTGTGGATTTGTAGTTTCATGGGATTGAGTTGGTGGGGAGGGATCGGGAAGATTAAATATTTGATTCAATCCCTTCTTGAGAAGTTTAGGCTAAAGGGCTAGGGTATTAGATTGGGGGAGCCTTAATAGCAAATAATACACTGATGAACCATTTAATCTTAATATTATGTTGTTTTGCAACGTGTGCCAGAGAACTACGTTTTTGTGATGGGAGACAATTGTAACAACAGCTATGATTCGCATGTGTGGTAGGTGTTTTATATTCATAATTTCCCATATTCATCATTTTAAACATGCTCTGTTTCGCCCCAATATCTTGATGTTGTCCTGTGATGAATATAACATTATAACTTATACAAAGGGGCCCTTGCCGGCCCAAGAACATAATAGGCAGATCAATTTTTCGGTATTGGCCACCAAATAGGATTGGCAAGACATGACTTCTAAGAATAGCTGTCTCCGTTGAAAGTGACCAGGCACTAATTTAGCTTCGCAATCAAATTGCTTCACCCGTTTGAATTGTAAGATAATTTAGTCAATATTGTTGTCATTCCATTATTTGTTGATTATGTAAAAGGAATAGGACTTGTACTAGGGCAATTGTAATATTTTGTTTTTCCTATGTAAACTCTTATGATTGTTACAATTTATTTTTATGATATACAAATATTTTTATTTTCTAATTTTTCTTATATTTTTTTTAAAAATAAATTGAAATTTGCGAGGAAAGCCTTTTCTCTCGTAAATCCGGATTTTGCGAGGAAAAAGGTTTTCCCTCGCAAAATTCAAAATTTGCGAGGAAAAATGACATTTTTCCGTTGCAAAAGTGATTTGCGAGGGTCATTTTTTGTGACGGACCTTGATCCGTTGCAAATTCCGCCGCAAACCAGTTTTGCGACGGAAAATAGCTTTTTTGCGACGGAATTTTTCCGCCGCAAAAAACAGTTTTTTTTTGTAGTGTTTCTTTAAAACCTAGATCTGGAAATTCGTGGTAAAGACCAAGAAATAATTGGAATTTGGGAAATCTGAGATGACCATCATGTTCCTTATGAAATATTGTGTGGGAATATGATTTTTTTATAAATTTTTAAAGCTGTTTTTACACATAAAATAACGAGCTCAAAGAAAGAGTCAAAACTGCCAGTTTTTGGTATCTGGAGTCAATCAACTTCAAAGGCATGTTTGATTGAGTTAATGACCTTTAAAAATTATGAAAATATTTTAGGAGATAGAGGACATGCTTATATTTAAAATGGTGGGTATTTTGTATTTTTCTAAGCTCTGGTCAGAGAGAAATAAATTGTACAAAATGACCCTGAGTTTTGGAAACAAATCTGGACAGTCTGGACGTTTTTGGGAATTGTAAATGATTTACGTGTGATTAAATATTGAAACAAATATTTTTCAAAAACTATATTTAACAAGGAGTTCATAGGTTTTTGAACCACCTAAATTGGACATCTAGAACTCCAAATATGAAGTTTTAAAGTTGAGTCATGAATTCTGGAAGCTTAACTAGACAATTAAGAAAAACGAAAAACCTGGGAATTATTTGACAATTCCTGACCTTTGAAAGTATTTTTCTAAGAAATTGGACTTCTCTAGAAACACGTGAGAGTTGACAGCACATTAAAATGATTTTTTTTGCAATTAATTAAAAATAATTGAAGTTTCTTTGGACTTTTAAGGACAATCAAAGATAAAGGCTGAAAGTAACAAGTTCAAGTTACTTAATTAAACCATAATGAAATAAGAGTTAAAAAGGTAAACAAGCATTCATTATCCCTGGTTCTAATAGTATGGTTATATATTTAGGGCCAGAAGTTGCTGGACTTTTAAGGACAGTCAAAGATAAAGGCTGAAAGTAACAAGTTCAAGTTACTTAATTAAACCATAATGAAATAAGGGTTAAAAAGGTAAACAAGCATTCATTATCCCTGGTTCTAAAAGTATGGTTATATCTTTAGGGCCAGAAGGAGAAGGAAAGAACTTCAAGCAACCCTGACGGTTGACGAAAGGGAAACCCGAGTAAGGATAGTAGTCCTTAAAAGGTAGTGGGTTCACCTTACTTGCATGTATTTGATAGTATTGCTTGTATGTATATGTTTGATTGCTATACTTGCTTGCTATGTTTAACATACTTGAATGATTAAATCTCTGATTATGATTATGCTATGGCCATGAGTATGATGCAAGAAGCATTGAGCATGCAGAAATGTCATTACATTAACATGAGCTTGTGCAAGGAAAGTATATCATATATTAGCATTTATCTTACATGCATTGTATTGGTATTGTCTGCTACTAGGATTCTTTAGAATCTCACCCTCCACCACCAACCAATAGTCAGGTGAGCACAGGAGATAAGTGCTGCATATGGCTCAAGGAGGGAGTGTTGCTTGAAGACAGCCCAGCAGAGGGACATCTTGAAGAACCAAGGGGCGACAGTGATTAGTGTTTAGTTAGTTTTAATTTTCACTGTCTGTAAATGAGTGTAAAGGGGTATAAACCCTATTATATAATCAAAATTTAATTTCCGTTGTATCAGTATAACAAACTATTTCTGATTTTGCCACACTACTGCGTAAGATTAAGGTAAAGAATGCCAACACCCCGGTGGGTGTTACACACAAGGGGTAAAATGGGTATTTCCCTTTGTTCTGTAGTAGAACACAGATGTCCAGCCCTAGTGTGCTGGGAATGGTTTATCTTGGATCAAGGAGTCCTCCACTGATTGAGTCTCAGTGAAAGGTACTAGCTCGATAATATCTATGGTTGAGATATCGTCGAGAGAGCTCAGATCACAATGCAACACAGGTCGGGCGTTTCGCCCAAAAGGTGGTGTGTGTGCGGTGGATCGAATAATAAGTAATGGAAATAAGAGAGAGTCCGAGTGCACCTGGTGGGTAATCTCCTATTTATAGGGATTACCTAGGGTTTCACTCCCATGCAAATGTTTCCATCCTTCAGCCATTATGCACTTCCCACGTTCTCCAGGTCTCTGCTCCACTACATGTACGGTCCTGCACATATTAGGCACGATGGAGTAGTGGGGGACCATTTACCTGGTTCCCTATTTACCTGGGTAGATTAGGGGTTTTACCGTAGGCTCCCCATCGGGCCGGGAACCCGCCCGGCCCAATATATTTATCCATAACAGTTGCCCCCAAGCTCGGTATGGCAAGCTCCTGACGTGCCGAGATTAGCGCGTTGACTAGTCCGGTCATCATTTATCCGAGTTCGAGCTTTGTACGGATCCCTTAGGACTCCCTTCCTGCTCGTTCTGCCCCATCGCTCTCGTCATTGTGGACTCGTTCATGACCGAGCTCTTCTAGCGGATTTGGCCATCAGACATTTGCATGCCCCCGCCGCCTCCTCGTCTGTCTCCTGAGTCATAGGCTGCCTTCTCTTGGCGGGTTGGCTCATCATAGCCGTCTTTGTGGTTTTTATGATAACCGAGATTAACCTCGTTTCTTTATGACCCGGCTCTAGCCAGATCATGAGCTTCTCCCACGTGCGGCCCCCAATATTGGCTATTATAAAGGGTACGTAAGTATCAGACGGCGTTACTCAGGTGTGATTTGATCCTCCTAGGGATACAGATTCACTGCCTTTTTGGTAACAATCCTTATTGAATGTCGTGCGCATTGAATATATGCGCTTCTTCCCAATGTGACCCTTCCTGTCCCCAATATGTGCGTTTTCGAAGCATTTACTACCGCCGGCGCTTGCGTTTTTCCATAAAGAGGGCATTAATTGCCTCTGACGGTTGCGTTTAAGGCATTAAATAGTTATGCCGTTTGGACGAGCCTCTATATATAAGCCTATGCAGATTCATCCTTTGTGCTCCATTTACATGATAAAGTTTCATTCTGGACAGGCAGAATCACTAATGCCGGGGGGTCAAGTTCTAGCCCTGAAACGGTTGTTCTTATGAGTGGGCGAAAAGTAGGGAAGAAGGAGCGAATGTCGATCCTTATGCCAGCTGCGGTCTGTATCAGCAGCAAGTTTCGGGAGTATTTGCCCATCTTCATCCATAACCTCCAACAGTTGTCCGGATTTCCGGGAGTATTTGCCAATCTTCATGTTCCGGCGAAATATTTCCCCTTTGGGATCTCGACATGCTCCGTTGGACCTTCGCGGAGGCTCTTGTGTGGGTTGGCTTTGTGTGTGGAGCCGTCATGCCATGGGTATGCCATGGTTAGGGTTCCATGTGCCGGCGGTGGGCCAATAGGTCCTCCGTATCCAAACATCCTCAAGGGTCTGTGGCCATGCGCTTTGGAAGTTCTCTTTGGTGCAGAGAGTTCTTCATTTTCCATTTCGCCACTTGGCTACGAGTCTCTTGTTTCAAGATTTTGTGTTTCGTATACTTGTCAGTAGGGTTTAGTTTATTTCCATGTATGAATGTGATGTAAACCACTCACTTATCAATGGAAAATATTTTGTCTCTTGCTTTTTGTTCATCGCTCGCTCTTTGCTTTTGAAACTGGGTGCGTGGATCGTGAAGGCGCGGAATGAAATTAACCGCCTTCCATTCTCACAACACCATATGATATGGACTAAGTTAAAATTAACCGCCCTCAAGAACGGATTGATTTTAGAGCAAACCGCCCTCCAATTCGGGCTAAGTTAAAATTAACCGCCCTCCAGAACGGATTGATTCTCGAGCAAACCGCCCTCTAATCCGGGTTAAGTAAAATTAACCGCCTCCGTAACGGGGTTGATTCTCGAGCAAACCCCTCCGTAACGGATTGATTCTTGAGCAAACCGCCCTCCAATCCGGGCTAAGTTAAAATTAACCGCCCTCCAGAACGGATTGATTCTCGAGCAAACCGCCCTCCAATCCGGGCTAAGTTAAAATTAACCGCCCTCCAGAACGGATTGATTCTCGAGCAAACCGCCCTCCAATCCGGGCTAAGTTAAAATTAACCGCCCTCCGAACGGGGTTGATTCTCGAGCAACCGCCCTCCAATCCGGCTAAGTTAAAATTAACCGCCCTCCAGAACGGGGGTTGATTCTCGAGCAAACCGCCCTCCAATCCGGGCTAAGTTAAAATTAACCGCCCTCCAGAACGGATTGATTCTCGAGCAAACCGCCCTCCAATCCTTTAGTAGGGTCAAGTCCACGTGCCAACTTTTTTGACCTTTCTCTAGTATTCAAGAGTCATTTTTGCGGATTGGCTGCTATTACAGCCTTTGGTTTCTGTGCGCATTCAATGCTCACGCCGTTTCCCCCGAAACGTTTCTTGGCCCGCCGCTTGTCCTAGGGTTTCTAACTTCGTTAGCAGAAATGAACGGCGTTGCAACCCTTGGCGTTTCAAATTCCAAACGTCTATATATATTTCCTTTTCAAAAACTGCCAGTCTCACTCGATATTTTCGACTATTCTTCATCTTCAGGAGTTTACTTTGCATCCAAGCTAGCGTCTTTCGCCGTCAATCTTGTTGCATCTCTTCCTTTCACCAGGTATTACCGCTTGCCCTGTGACTGTTTGCTTTTTTATTTTGTTTTTGAGGCTCAATATCATGTATGCGGTTTTTTCTGAGCGCTTTTTCGTCTTTGTTGCGCTTCCGGGGTTTCGTCGTGCTTTTGGGTTTTTCGTATTTTCGGGCTCTGTTGGGTGGGTTCTTAGTTTCGCTCCCTTTTCTAGGTGTTCGAATGGCTCGAGCCTTTCCATACGTACGTAAAAACCGAAGTTCTTTGTCCAAAAAACTTCCTCTAGGCCCTGACAATGATCCTCCTTTATCAAAACTTTCTAGAAAACCCAGGAACTCTCCCAGGCCCGAGAAGGTTTCGTTATAGGAATTATCATTCATCGGAACCAAAGGACTGATTCATAATGATCTATCGGCTGTTCTTTCATTCAGTCCCATTGTAGTTCTAAATCCCCTACTCAGGATAACGCTTTTCAATGTGCCCTTCTCTGATCTTATTTTATTTTTTATATCTAGGTGCTCATGGCTTCCTCTCATCAAGCCAGTCAGTCCTCGAACGAAGAATCTAGCACTTCCGCCCCTTCCCCAATTTCTCCTGAGTTAACCCCGCCGTAAGCGCAAGGTCACTCAGTGAAGAATTCCCGACCCCAAAAGATCTTCTCCAACTCGGGATTGGGGACGGGATAGGGTATATCCTGCGGTTGCCCTAAAAATACGAATCGGTGGACTCCGGTCGCTCAGAGGAGAAGGGTTGTCACTTATTTTTTATCTACCGGGATGTTCTCACTCTTTTGGGGGTGAGGTTTCCCTTTACCGACTTTCAGATCGAGCTATTGAATCACTTGCACCTCGCCCCCTCCCAACTTCATCCCAACGGCTGGGCGTTCGCCGTCGCCTTTGAGAACTTGTGCGGGGAGAAGGATTTCGTTTGTAAGCGTAGCGTGCCGGTCTTTATGTCCTTCTTTTCTCCATTGGAGACCGGCATCCAAACTACCGAATCAACGAAGTGGTTTGGGTGGACAACTCTCCGAAGCATCCGCGATCGAAGACTCTTCCGGCCTTTTCGCGAGTCATGGAAAAATTTCAAATCCGCCTTTATCAAGGTCGAGGCCCTCCTTGGATGGGCTCCCTGGTTTGTGCGGAGGACCGACTCTGGGGAAACCGAGGAAAGGTTTCCCCTTTACTAGTCAATGCACCACCATACCTTGAGGCCCGACGATTACGTTCCGCAAGCTACGAGCTTTTCGGATGACGAGGAAGATACCCTTTTGAGACTTGTGGAATATGTGGGGTCTCTGGGGGATCCCCTGGATCCGACCAAGTACATTACCACGCCTTTAGTTAGGCGGAAGCCTACCGCGAGTATGACCTTATTGATACTTGGTTGATTTGCTTTTGTTTCCCTCCTATTGTTCTGATATCCTTTTTCTTTTGCAGGCCGAGCTATGGGTAGACCCAGGCAACTAAGTGTCTTCAAAAATCGCTCCCGGACCGCGAAAGAAGGTCCCGTTATCTCGGTTAATGACCCATTGGGTCCGGCCCCTGAAAGTGTTTCCCAAAAGTGGCTAGCCTTGTCAGATGCCGAAGGAAATATCGCTTGCAAGAAGGTCAAGGGCAAAGACGTTGTGGCGGGGCCACCAAATCCAAATGTGGGGGCCATCGAGACGCCGGTCACTGAGGGTTTGCCTGCTCCTCTCATGTCTTCCCCGGCGCCAACTACTACTTCTCGCCGAGACCTCGGTCCTGGGCAATCTTTCCATGAATAATCTTCCCGAGGGCGCCTTGTGGGGGCAGGGACTGAGCCAGGAGGTATTAGATGTAATGAGACCTCCTGCTTTCCTTCACGATGCATCTGGCCTGAATGAGCCTACCAAGAAGATGCTGAATCAAATGCAATTATAGGGTTACCGAGGTCTTTCCTTGATTCGCTCTTATGCCCTTGTGAAGATAAAATATGGGTTGGCGTATGCTCAGCTGGTTGCGCTGAAGAAAGAGAATGCTGCTCTGAAGCAAACCTCTGAGGTGGCTAAGATTGCCGAGGACAGGGATAGAGCCGTTGCCAACTTGTCAGCCCTTACGGCGGTGAATGTCCAACTTCAGCAGAACTTCACCTCCTTGCAAGCCGCTAAGGCCAAGCAGGAAGAAGAAACCAAGTCCTCTATCGCTAAGGAGAGGACCTTGGAAGAGGAACTGAAAACCTCTAGGTCCGACCTCAAAAAGGCGGAGGAGAAGCCGTTGAAGCGAGCCGGATGTCCGTCGTTTGGAAGATCTTCATGTAGACGGTCAAATGGCCGTAGATAAGGCTCGATCCGACGCCGAACATTATAAAGCCCCGTCGCGGCTAGGGAAAGTGAGCTTTCGGCCAAGGAGGTTGAACTAGGTCGAGCCAAGGCGGGGTTGACCGAGTATCGATGCGGCGTTTTTTCGTTTGACAACGTTGTTGCGCAAATTCGCGCCCTCAATCCCGGCCTCACCTCAACGGGCTGGTCTTAACTATGAATCATATGTCAACAAGAAAGGACAGCTGATTCCTCCTGGGGCCGAAGATGAAGAAGAAGGGGAGGAACCAGCCCCGCCCCCGTCTTCCTGAGCTCGTGGTAAATCTCGGCAAATTGGTGGTTTTATGACTTCCTGCTTTTTAGGCCGTCCTTTTGATGTCGCGGGAATGACCCGGTTTGTAAATATGACAGTACGTTTTGATTAATACAAGTGTTCCATTTTTTGAACTTCTGCTGAAATGGTGAACACATCTCCTGTTATTGTTGATCAAACGCATCATTGAAAACATGCTCGGTTTCTTGTCCATGAATTCTTTTGCATTTTGACCTCAACATGCTCATAGGATTGGGTTAAAATACCTCATACTCCTACATGTTCTAATTGGAACATGGTCTCTGGAGCCGGGCTAGAATGCCTCATACTCCTACATGTTCTAATTGGAACATGGTCTCTGGAGCCGGGCTAGAATGCCTCATACTCCTACATGTTCTAATCGGAACATGGTGGTCTCCGGGCTAGAATGCTTCATGTTTTAATTGGAACATGGTCTCCGGGCTAGAATGCCGTGTTCTAATTTGAACTCATACTCCTACATGTTCTAATCGGAACATGGTCTGAACATGGAGCCGGCTAGAATGCCTCATACTCCTACATGTTTTGGAACATGGTCCGGGAGTGCCTCATACTCCTACATGTTTTAATGCGCCTTATACTCCTCATGGCTTTGGCAATCGTAGTACAGTCAACATTGTTGAAAACGGGTTTCATGACCCGAAATTCATTGAAAAGTTTGCCTTAACAGCTATTAGTACATTACTTCCATAAGAAGGCATCAGATGAAGCGGAAAAGGAAACACGCTAGCTGTAATAGGTCTTGAGTTTATCAGCATTCCATGTCCGCTTTATGGGTTTCTCCTTTAGAGTTTCCAGCTTGTAGGCCCCTTTTCCACAATTTTTTGTAACTCGGTAGGGACCCTCCCAATTTGGTGCAAGTTTGCCTTGGTCGGCATTCTTGTTGCCTATGTCAGCTCGCCGAAGGACGAGATCACCTTTTGTAAATGCTAGCGGCACCACTTTCTGGTTGTATCTGTTAGCGAGAAGCTGCTTGGCGGCTAACTCTTGGCAATGTGCTTTCACCCTGACCTTGTCCACGAGATCCAATTCTACCGCGATTGATCGGTTGTTGTCCTCTTCTTCATGCAGGGCCTTAACCCTCCTCCAAGATGGCTCACCGATCTCAACGGGTATCATTGCTTCGCACCCATAGGTTAACCTAAATGGGGTCTCTTGTGTTGTTGATTGGATCGAGGTTCTGAGTCCCCAAAGGACCGAGTACAGCTCTTCCACCCAATTTGAATCACCGTCTTCAATCCGTCCAAGATAACCTTGTTAGCAGCCTCGGCTTGGCCGGTGGATTGTGGATGTTCGACAGATGCGAAATGGTGAATGATGTGGAGACCAAAGAACCATGTCTTGGAAACCCTTGTCGGTGAACCGGGTCCCATTATACGTGACAATTTCGTAGGGATTCCAAATCGAGATAAAATATTTCGATTGAAGAACTTTTGAATTCGTGCCGAGGTAATCGTCGCCAATGGTTCTGCCTCTATCCACTTGGTAAAGTAATCTACCGCCACGATAAGCCAACGCAATTGTCCTGGGGCCCTCTTGAATGGGCCAAGCAGATCCAATCCCCACTTATAGAACGGCCACGGAGCCGACATGCTAGTTAACTCCGATGGGTTGGTGCGTATGACCCTGGCATGTTTTTGACAGCTATTGCACTCTTGCACATGCTTCTTAGAATCCTTCGCCATAGATGGCCAGAAGTATCCAGCCCTTACCGCCTTTCTTGCTAATGCCCTGGCGCCCATATGGTGTCCGTTTATTCCTTCATGGATTTCGGACAGCACGTAGTCAGCCTTGGCCGAATCAAGACACTTCATTAGCGGGGAATGGAAGCCCTTCCGATATAATTCATCACCTATCATGGTGAATGATGACGACGTCCTTACTATTCTCCTGGCACTGTCGGTGTCTTCCGGGAGGATTCCCCTTTCAAGGTAATCGGCTATTGGTTTTCGCCAATCATTTGTTTCTGAGATTATCATCACGCAGCTTGGTTCTAACAGATTCTGCTGGACAATGGTGCGGTGATTGCCGGGGTTCTTAGTGCTTGCTAATTTTGACAACACATCGGCCCTAACATTCTCTCCCCGGGGGATATGTATTACTTCCACGTTATTAAATTCCGCCATCAACTGCTTAACTTTTCCCAGATATTTGACCATTAACGGGCCTTTAGCTTGGTACTTGCCCTCTATCTGGGATGCAACCAGCTGTGAGTCAGTAGATACGTGAACTCTTTTTGCCCCGCTTTCTTGCCTTGCCGTAATCCGGCTATAAGTGCTTCATATTCCGCTTGATTGTTTGATGTTGCAAATTCAAACCGAAGGAAAGCTCCCAAGAGACTCCTTCCGGGCTCTCGATGATTATTCCTGCCCCACTTCCTTTTTTATTCGATGAACCGTCAACGAACAACCTCCATGTTAAGTCATGTTTGTGATCGTCATTCATTTCCGAATTTTCAGACGGGGTTAGTTCCATCACAAAGTCGGCTAGAGCATGGGATTTGATCGCATGTCGCGCTTCATAGGTTATATCAAATTCAGACAACTCAATAGCCCAGCTAGCCATCCTCCCTGCCAAGTCCGGCTTATGCAGGATTTGCCGGATTGGTTGGTTTGTACGTACTACCACGGAATGACTCTGGAAGTATGGACGCAGTCGTCTTGCGGCCATGAGTAGGGCGAATGCCATCTTTTCCAGTTTCTGGTATCTCAACTCGGCCCCTTGCAGAGCTCGGCTTACAAAGTATCCGGAGTTTGATGACCTCTTCTCCTCATTCACCAATGTCGCGCTAACCGCCTCATCCCCAACAGCTAGGTATAGGATCAATCCCGCCCCGAGTTTCGGGCGAGATAGTACCGGCGGTGTTGCCAGGCATTGCTTGATTTTTGCAAAAGCTTCTTGACACTTTGCATTCCAATCTCCAGGTGTTTCTTTCTTCAGTAACTTAAAGAAAGGAAGAGAATTTTCGGTGACCTTGGTAAAAACACGGTCGAGCGGCTAGCCTTCCGTGAGCCGTTGAACTTCCTTCTTGTTCTTGGGGGGCTGCATATCCAAGATAGCGACATTTATCGGGGTTTGCCTCAATCCCTCTGTGGGTGAGTAAGAATCCCAGGAATTTTCCTGCTGGAACACCGAAAGCACACTTCGATTGATTGAGGCGCAAGCGATACTTCCTCAGCTTGTCGAAGGTTTGCTGAAGGTCTTGGATATGGTCTTTTGTCCGTGAAGATTTCACGATCATGTCGTCGATATAAACTTCGACGTTTTCCCCAATTGGTCTTTGAAAACCCTGTTCATCATCCTCTGGTAAGTGGCTCCCGCATTCTTCAAACCAAAAGGCATAACATTGTATGTAGTTGGCCTCTCCGTGATGAATGCCGTCTTTTCCGGTCATCGGCATGCATGGGGATTTGGTTGTACCCGAGTATGCATCCATGAAGGAAAGCAATTTGAAGCCAGATGAGCTATCTACTAGCTGGTCTATGCTTGGCATAGGAAAAGAATCCTTGGGGCAAACCTTGTTTAGGTCCTTATAATCGACGCATACCCGCCACTTGCCGTTAGGTTTTTTGACCATAACAACATTCGATAGCCAGGTGGTATACTGTACTTCACGTATGAAACCGGCTTCCAATAACTCATCTGTGTGCTTCTCCAAGGCCTGCTTCCTGTCTGTCCCGATCTTTCTCTTCCTTTGGGCAAATCGCCAAACTGTGGCAGCAAACTGCGGGGTCTACCCCGGGGATCTCAGATGGACGCCATGCAAAAATGTCTTTGTTGTCCTTCGGGCAGTCTCAAGTTCGCTCGGATTGATGGGGCTAGATGCTTGCCAATTTTGGTGTTTTGCCCGAGTTCGTTCCCAATGCAAAATCCTCCGGGTCTCTGTCTGGCTCCGTTCTTTTTATCTTGTCCTCCTTGCGCAAATCTAACTCAACGAGGTTGACCGACTTCCTCTTTTCATCTTCAGTGGGCACTCTAGCTCTCTTTTTCTGGGATGTTGGGTCAACTTTGTTCGCCTTGACCGTATCGAAATAGCACTGTCGGGAATCCTTCTGGTCGCCCTTGACCGTTACAATTTGGTTTTTTCTATTCACCAACTTTAGCCGTTGGTGTTTTGTGGACACCAAAGATATCCCGGTTGTGAATGGTAGGACGCCCGATATGATATTGTAAGATGAGGGGAAGTCGGCCACGATGAACCCGACACGCTCGACTTGAAAGCGCCTTTCGTTCCGAGCGTCAATTTTAGGTCGATATACCCTTTTGGGCATGTATCCGGCCATTGAAATCGGTTAAGGTTGTTCGGCAAGGCTTTAAATCTTCTGAGTCGAACCTCATTCTCTGAAATGCGTCCTATAGGATGATGTCTACAGCGCTCCCATTATCGATCAGGATTTTTCTTACGCAACAGTTGACCACGGTGCCCGTAATGACCAACGCATCTTGGTGTCCTGGGGGTACGTCTTTGAGATCCTCCTCAGTGAAACTCAGGACCGGGGTTTAGGTTTTTTGCGTCATTCTTGAAAGCGGGCGGTCCCCGATTGAGAGAACTTCCCTTAGATACTTCTTCCTTTGGCTCACCGAGTCACCCCCCTCCAAAACCTCCGCTGATTACGTTGCAATCATATTTGGGGTCAGGGAATTCATCGTCGCTGTTTGTGGATTTCTTTTTCTGCTCACACCTCTTCCTATCTGGTTGAGGTGGGCTTTTGCTTCTCCCGCCTCGTCTCTTATTATTTTGCCGTCCTTGTGTCGGATGACATCGGCGGAGTTTCCCCTCCCGGACAAACTTCTCAATGGCATCCCTGAGGTCCCAGCATTTTTCCGTAGTATGACCATGCTGATCATGGAAGTCACAGTATCGGGATTTATCTAGAGTGGCTTCCCTTCTTACTGGCCGGGGTCGCTCAACCTTCTTCATCTCGGTTGTTGAGACTTCACGCGCAATCTCGGCCTGGGATAATTTTAGGGGAGTGTATCTGTTGAATCTCCCTTCCGGCCTTTCTCCTTTCGACCTTACTCCCCCACTCTGGCCGCGAGATTCCAGCTTGCGACCGGCTTGCAGCTCTCTACTCTTAGGAGGTGGACTTTTGCCCCGCTCTTTTGCCACCTGACTCATCATGTCCATCTGTTCGAGATCGAGGTATGTCTTTGACCGATCTGTAAACTCGGTCAGAGTACTAGGTCGATTCTTCATTACCGATTTCTTTAACCGAGATGTGGAATTTAGACCGGCTATGACGTAGTGTAAGTGAACGTCTTCCTTTAGTCCGGGAACTTGAAGCGCTGTTTCCTTGAATCGGTCTAGGTACTTTTGTAGGCTTTCATTAGAGAATTGTTTGACCTGGTCCAACTGGAACTCGGTCTTCGGCTGTTTTCGGCTTGTAGCGAAATTAAGCAGGAACTTATACTCCATGGTTTTCATATCTGGAATAGAATCTAATGGCAAAGAGTGGAACCAGGTTTGGGCGGGTCCCTGAAGGGTTCCTGCAAACAATCGAGGAATTACATGCCCCACGATTCCCTTCACCCCAATTTCCATTTTGAAGTTATTAAGGTGAACTACCGGATCCTGACTCCCATTGTACTTTGGAAGCTCTCTAGAATCCAGTTTCCTGGGATAAGCTGTGGCAATGATTTCCTTTGAAAACTGGCGTAACAGGTCGTCTCCTTCATGTCCTGCCTTGCCCGCCATGTTTACATCGAATGACGGGTTGACCAACAAACGTCTTTCTTGCGACCGAGATGAGTCAGCTAGAGGGGGTCGGCGGGTCCGTCCATTGACTTCAGCAGTCGTCTCGCCATTAGTTCGGTTGGGCTTTCTAGTACCTCGAATGGGACCTTCTAGCACTCTTAACCGTTCCTTTAAAGCCAGGATCTCCTGGTGTTCTTCTTCGGTGATCTTACCCCGGTCATGAGCGACCGCGTCTTCCTCCTCCCCCTCCTTTTCGGTAAGGTCCTCCTCCTCACTGGTGTGAGTCGACGTCGAGTTCATTTCTCGGCTTGTACCAGCACCATCTCGCTTTGGCTGCTTCTCCTTTGGCCCTGCTCTCTCCTCCCATTCTTGTTGTAGCTTCCTTTGTTCTTTTTGTCGCCAAACGGCGTTTCGGAGATCTAGGTTCTCCTAGATGATTCGGGCATCTTCCTCTCTTTGGAGCCTCTGGCGAGTTTCCATATTCTCCATTCTTCGAATCAGTGAACCCAAAGTGCTATGCAACGCCCTGGAATCGGGGTGTACCTCTTGGAACTCGCGCGGAGGGGGAGGGATGTCCGGTTCTTCATGTTCCGCGCCTTGTCGGGCGGTCGGGACCAGGGTGAGGAGAGTGGGCTGTGTCCTCGGTTTCGCCCTCGGTTTCCACAGTTACATGGCCGTGGTTTGGAGCTACCGAGTCAGAGTATTGGATTACGTGCTCCTGCTGTGGACGTCGTTGAGGTTCTTCCGGCGGTTGGTCCTACCGAGTGGCTTGACTACGGCTTCTCGTGCTCGCGGCCATCCTCAGTGATCAGCAGTGGCTTTGTGGTTTTGGGAATCGAAGTTTACAGAGTCCCCATGGTTGGCGCCAATGTTCTGTAGTAGAACACAGATGTCCAGCCCTAGTGTGCTGGGAATGGTTTATCTTGGATCAAGGAGTCCTCCACTAATTGAGTCTCAGTGAAAGGTACTAGCTCGATAATATCTATGGTTGAGATATCGTCGAGAGAGCTCAGATCACAATGCAACACAGGTCGGGCGTTTCGCCCAGAGGGTGGTATGTGTGCAGTGTGACTGAATAATAAGTAATGGAAATAGAGAGAGTCCAGAGTGCACCTGGTGGGTAATCTCCTATTTATAGGGATTACCTAGTGTTTCACTCCCATGCAAATGTTTCCATCCTTCAGCCATTATGCACTTCCCACGTTCTCCAGGTCTCTGCTCCACTACATGTACGGTCCTGCACATATGAGGCACGATGGAGTAGTGGGGGACCATTTACTTGGTTCCCTATTTACCTGGGTAGATTAGGGGGTTTTACTGTGGGCTCCCTACTGGGCCGGGAACCTGCCTGGCCCAATATATTTGTCCATAACACCCTTTTTCTTCCCACAGTCACCTATCCATTTTTATCCTATTAGATATTTTATTTTCTCTCAATTTATGTTCCATTTCCATATCTACCAAACATGACACCCCTCTAAGTTTCCTCCCAATTTTCACATCCTTTCCATTTAATTCTCTTACTTTCCTTTCCTTCATCAAACTTTCCTCGTAGCATACGGGCTATAAGTACGCACATATGATCCTTATTATAAGTCACGATAGAGCTGGTAATACGGGTTTGAGCTAGTGGGCCAACTTGATAGCCTGAAAAAATTTGAATAGTCATGTTATAGAAAAAAAAAAGACAGTTTTGATGTGGGTCTTTTGGGCCTGAAGCCACATAGCCTAAACCCATGACAGGCTAGCCTACCAACCCGTAGGCTAGCTCGTATTTATTCATTTTTATTTTCTTAAACTCAAAACAAAAACAAAAACAAAAACACTCTCTCCCTAGCAAAGTGTTGATTGTGTTGAATGTTAATCACAAATTTAGAATTTTTGTTTAGTTTGTAATGTGTTGAATTGTAATATAGGTTTAATGTAATTTTGAGACTTTGAATTATAAGTATATATTTATGTAATTTATTTTTATAATTTAGGTTTGTGAAAAATATGTTTCATTTTATGTTAGGTAATAGTCTAATAGGAATTAGATAAATATCATTAAATTGTTTTAAAAATATGAAAAATCAATATACACAAATTTTTGTATAAAAAACAAAAGAAAAATGGGTTGGGCGGGCTAACCCATAACCCACTGGTTTAGGGTTGGATTGGCTAAATCCAAGCCTATTTTGATGTGGGTATTTTTAGACCTACCCATTAACTTGCATACAAGTTGGCCCACATTACTAGCTCTAAGTTACCAACTAAAGGTAATTTTTGGTTCTAAATATAAGATGTCAAATGCCGTGTTAATTACTTTTTTTTATTTACTTTACCCTTGTTATTAATTGAGGTTCAAAGTTAGAATAATTAACTTATAAATTAAAGAGGGGTAAAGTTGCCCCACATATGGTTACTAAATTAATCAAAAGATGGGCAAAGTTTAACAAAAAATTAATTTAGGATAAATACGATGAGTTAACGGTTATTTCTTAATTTACGAGAATGAGGACGGTTTGAATTATCATTTGAAAAACATGCTTATGCAAGCCAAAACAAAAGCTCTTTTACATACTTACCTCGTACACTGTAAATCACGCTAAAAAAAAATTAGTTTTTAGCGCTAATCCAAACAATCATTTAGTAATTGGTGTCTTATACTATCTCATGCAAGCCAAAGTAAGACGAAGGTCCTCTCACATACTTACATTGTACATTATAGATGACGGTAAAAAAATTAGTTTTACCACTAATCCAAACAAGCATTTAGTAATTGGTATTTTATACAATCTCCGTTCTTAAATATAAGTTTCAAATAACCGATTTCTGCTTATAATAAAAACAATTGAAAATAGTTAAGATTTTTTTAATTATGTCTTTATTTATAAAAATGATAAGTGAGAGAGACAATAAATATAATAAATACAGTCAAGATAAAGTTAAAAGAAACGTAATAAATATTTTCGCATAACTAAAATAAAACTTCCATTTTTCTACAAGCCTATAACAAATTTAAAGTTTAGGGACGAGGGAGTAACAAGGATTAGATGGAGCAACATACGGCAAAATAAAGAAAAAGAACATACTAGATTTAAAAGACACGTGGCGATGTATTATTGAACCTTCCGCTACCACTCAAGCATTTGCTGTGTCTCCAGATTTTCCGAAAAATTGGTCCTGTCATTATCTGTTTGAAGCGGAGACAATGAGAGAGAAAGAGAGAAGGCAGGAAGTGTAGAGAGAGAAAGAGAGAAGCTTGGGAGAGAGAGAGAGAGAGACAGAGACGAGGAAGGTGGGAGAGAAGAGAGAGAGACAGTGTCCGTTAATTTCAGTTAAAAAAGGGCAAAGGAGAAAAAAAAAATGGTTACCGACCAGGAAATATCGCAAGCCGTACAATCGCTCTTCAGGGATTCAAACCCTAGAAGAAGCTTCACCACCTTCAACGAGGTTGTCCAGGAGCTTCAGGCCAAGCTTGGCCACGACCTTACCCACAAGCTCGACTTCATCTCCGAGCAGATCAACATTTTGTTCGGATCTTACCCACCGCGCCCCCCGCCTCCGCCGCCGCAGCAGCGGCAGGCAAGCCTCTTGCTACAGCAACAGCATACTCAACTCTTACCACCCCTTCGAAGGACAACATCATCTTTGCTCGAAACCCTAATTTTCAGGCCGCTCCTCCTACTGTGGCAACTTCTGCATTCCAGAACTTCGCCTCTCATCCTGCAACGGTTAAACACGAGGCTGCCGCTGCCGATGGAACCGGTCGCGATCCTCCATCTAGTTTGGGCACTGAGGCCCCCAAGGAGAGGTAGGGTTGGTTCAGTTTCTTGTTTTGTTGCTCTTGGTGTATTCTGTAGAGTTTGGGGTAAATAGTATCATAGAAATGGGCAGTGTACTCTAGAGGGATTAGGTTTACTGGTTCTGCTTCAATAGTGGGCCTCAGAGTTAGCTCGTTGCTCGTCTGGGATAGGATCAGCTAATGTGTGGCGTATTTTAATTTTGAAGTCACATATTTTTCTTGTCTGCATCTTATCGTCTTTTACGAATCCGTGAGCCGCTGGATCTGTTTTAAAGAGTTAAGCCTGTGATCAAGTATGTAGTGAAGGCAATAGCTCTATTCTCAATTGCTTTTGAGCGTTTAATTATGTCAAAATTACAGCATAAAGTACTAGACTTTACTTGATGCCTATGATCGTAGTAAGTCGCTTGTGTGAAATGCATCCCAGTTGACTAACTGTTCTTGTCTCTTGGAGTATCATTGCATCTGTCTACTCTTTATCTAACACTTCTGGAAGATAATCAATGAAAATGAAACAAAGGATATCACATTTCAAATGCTGCTTTTGTCACTTATATTAGTTTTCCCTTTTCTTTGCTGAGTCTTGATTTTCTCAAATTGGCTTTTCCTTTGTTGAAGCATACTTCTGTAGCTGTCTGAACCCTCTGTTTTGTACTTGGAATATATTTTTAGAAGCACGTTTGAAGTTGGCAGATGCATACAAACTTTATTGCCACATGGTATTACTCTTTAGGATAAGGCACAATCCGCTCCACACACGAAATAATTTTCTGATCATTCCAAGTTTACAGATGATGGAAACCCTATTCTTATCTGTACATTGCTTATCAAAATTGTGTCTATTAACAAGAACTATCATGATCAAACATGACTTTGATTATTCACGGGCTTATAAGTAATGAGTTCTTTCTTCTTGTAGTACTCAAACTAAAGCAAAGAAAAGAGGTGGCCCAGGAGGTCTGAACAAACTTTGTGGCGTTTCCCCTGAACTGCAGGTTATTGTGGGCCAGCCAACGTTACCAAGGACTGAGGTTCATACTAATATTTTTGGAGTTCATCATTGACTTTGCTCATTTGTATATCTTCCTAGCAGGATTACTAATTTGTGACATTACTATGTTTAGATTGTGAAGCAACTTTGGGCTTACATACGGAAAAACAATCTGCAAGACCCTAGCAACAAAAGAAAAATTGTCTGCAATGATGAGCTGCGTGTGGTGTTTGAGACTGATTGTACTGACATGTTCAAGATGAATAAGCTGCTAGCTAAACACATCATCCCCCTGGAACCAACAAGTAGGTATCAAGATTATGGGTATATGTTCATGAATTGTGCTTTAGGTCACTGTTTGAATTATTCATTTTTTTTTTTTCACTTCCAGAACAGCCAGTTCGAAAGAAGCAGAAGGTTGATGTGGAGTCAGGAACACAAAGTGCTGAATCTGCTTCACTCTCTGTAATTATATCAGATACACTTGCTAACTTCTTTGGGACTGCTGGAAGGGAAATGCTTCAGTCAGAGGTTTTAAGACGTATTTGGGAGTACATAAAGGTCAATCAGCTAGAGGTGAGCATTATGATAATTGTTAATCAACTTGTAAATCTCCTAGCTAATGTAGACCTGTGAGCTCGAGAAAATACTTGACATCACCAAGATCCTTGATTTTGAAACAATCATCAAGAAAAAGTTTTAATACGATTAATCTCATCCAAATCGGTCCACCAACAATTATATCATCCGTAAATGAGTAAAACGATAAAGGAAGTGGGAGAATTCTTGATAAACAAAGAATGATCAGCTTGAGATTGTTGAAAACCACAAAAAAACAAGAGCTTTAGACAATTTGAAAAACCATTGTCTACTAGCTTGCTTAGACCATAAAGAGGACCTTTGTAATTTGCAAACCTTGTTTGGGAGAAGAAACAACTAATCCGAGGAGGAGGAAGCATATATACCTCTTCATCAAGATCACCGTAAGAATGCATTATTGACATCTAATTGTTTCAAATGCCAATTATGAAGCGCGGCGCGGAGCAAGTAATAATCTCACGGTAGTTAGTTTTAACATAGGGAAAATGTATCATTATAGTCAATACCTACCCTCGACACAGGTATATCCTTGAGCAAAAGGCGTCCTATATCGATTAAAGTACCATCCCGAGTTATATTTCTTAGCAAACCCACTTCTGACCAATCGGGCGCAATGGGAGGCAAATCGGTTATCACCCAAGTT
This sequence comes from Acacia melanoxylon, assembly GCA_019022615.1. Taxonomy (NCBI): domain Eukaryota; kingdom Viridiplantae; phylum Streptophyta; class Magnoliopsida; order Fabales; family Fabaceae; genus Acacia; species Acacia melanoxylon. Next base: position 2,792,388 of record JAFJYJ010000002.1, read on the forward strand.
TGATTTAGTTGCAAAGCATCAAGTTAGAAGCATTAATAGCATTTCTCCAACCCCTCATGTTTTAATGGCTTTAGAATATGACTTAGGAATATCATCGGTGATATGGAACAAACAAAATGGTGATATAAGGAGAAAAGCGATGATAAGAAAGAACTTTAGAAGGGTGATAAATACACGCCTCCAAAGAATGTTGGTATGGTGAAGCACATTGAAGAGTAGTATGATAATCATGCAAATAATTGGGTGGGTTATGTGGTCTAGTAGAGCGTAGCAGCAAAGGAGCGAAGGGAACTAACAAAGAGAACGAGAAACAGGAAACATCGAAGAAGAAGACACGAGAATCAAGGGAAAATCGGAAACATCAAGTGGCGGAAGAGCTTGAGGTAAAGGAATTGAATCGAGGCTTGTGCATAGAATGCGAGATTGCAAAAGGGGAAACAAGACTCATAAAAATGTACATGACGAAAAAATACGCGAGTATGGATATCTAAAGTGACAAAACCCTTAGTACCGGTCTTGTATCCAAGAAAAACACATTTATGCGCTCTTTTATCAAGTTTAGTTGTTTTTGGGAAAGAGTAGAAGCAAAGCAAAGGCACCCAAAAACCTTTAAGTGTGTAAAAATCGGGAGGTTTAGCAAACAATAATTCATAGGGACTCTTATTTCCCCAAAATTGGTGTAGGTAAGCGATTGATGAGGTATACGGCATGAGTAAAGGCATAAGACCAAAATACTTTGGGAACATGGGCTTGAAATAAAAACCTGGTAACATTAAGAATGTGTTGATGTTTTTACGTTCTGCCTAGGCTAATACACGTTAGGGAGTTTCAGTAAGAAGTTTGATGAATAATGCCATTTTGAGCAAAAAATCGAGACATTTGAAATTCAATGCCATTGCTCGGATCTAATGATTTGCACGGATGTATGAAATTGATGAAAACTAAGTTCACAAATGTTTTGATATAAGACCAGGTCTCGGTTGTTCCTAAGCAAATATATCCATGTATAGCAGGAATGATCATCAACGATGGTTAAAAAGTATTTATGACCATGTATAGAGGGTAAGTGGTAGGGACTAAATATCCATATGAACTAAACCAAAAATTTTATTTGAAGTACTATTGCTTACGGGGAAAGGCAACTTTCGTTGCTTGGCAAAATAGCGAACATCACGGCAAGTAAAAGAGGAATCGCAAGGAATAAATGGATGTTGTCTATGAAGTGAATACAAAGCATGTTGAGATAAATGTCCTAAGCGAAAATGCCAAAGGTCAAAAGGTATGGAATGCGAAGTGGTGGAAATACTACTAACTAAAGGAGAAGAACCCATATTTGCACAATTCATGATGTAGAGCCCTTTGACTTGACTAAACCAATCATCCTCACGAAAGAAATTTGGAGTCGGATGTGGCATTGCAATGTGCGAAAGGAGACAATACAAGACGAGAGATTTAGTAAGTTTAGGCAAATCAAATTGAAATGAAAATTCGGGACATATAATACATCTACGAATAACAAAAGTATTAGTAAATTGAACAATGCCACAATAGGAAGATAATACTAAGTACCATGCGGAAGATTTACGGAAATAGGTGATATACGCTTATAAGAGGCAAATAAGGAAATGTTGAAGCACACATGATCGGTAGCTCACCGAATCTATGATCCGAGTTAGAAAATGACGAAAAGCACAAGTTAAAGAAATACCATTGGTAGAAATTTTGTTGACGAGCGAGAGGCGAGTGGAAGTGTACGCGGAACAATGCCGGCAACCGTTTATATTGATACGGTGTGGCTGTATGAAGGATTAGCAGCTTTGAGAGGAGTCGGTAGAATCTTGGCGAGAATAGGCTCGGAGCGATACGGCATTCAAGTAAGGTCTGTCGCTGATTCATGCATTTTATTATTCCAGCTTTTCATCTCTCTAAACATATAAATTCTTTAGTGTATGTGTTTTTAATTGTTTTTTATTTGTTGTGTTCTTATATTTACTTTTGCAGCAGTGTCTTGCAAATATTCTATGTTGCATGTTCTCATTTATATTTCACTGAATATGGTTTAATCTTGAATGAGGCTTGGAATGTCGCTCATATGTGAACCTAACTATATTAGTTATTGTGTTCTTATATGTACTCAAGCTTTGAAACTTCTATATCATTGAGCAAAGATAAAATTAATGTTGACATTTGTTATCCAAATTTATGAATAGTTCTGTTACTAGCAGAGTCATTATTAATTTACCATGTTCTTATGTCCAGTCCTGTATTTTGGACAATTGGCGAGGAAAAAGTAACATTCAGGTCTGTAAACATGGTAGGAGAAGGATCATGGAAGAGTTTGATTCTCCTGAGATTTCTTGGGGGATTAGTTTTATAATGGAATAAGTTGCAAATTATTTGGGATGAGAATTGTTGGGAAACAACATATTGACTTAATCCTGCAATATATTCCTAGGATCCAATGAATCCTATGACAATAATATGTGATGCAAAGCTTCGGGAGATCTTTGGCTGTGAGAGCATTCCAGCATTGGGGATACCCGAAGTGTTGGGTCGTCATCATATATTCAGAAGATCATGAAGCTCATAAAATTCTATGGTTGGTAGCATTTTATACTCGTGTTTATGATCATTGCTGTTATAGCTACAGTTGTGTTATCTTTTCTCATCATTATCAAGCTTCGTGGGCTCATTATTTAAATTCAATCAAATGATTTCAGGTCCAAGCAGAAAATTCTATCCAAAGATTAATTGAGTGATATCTTTCTAATATGATGATTCTCTGGATCTGTTACAGTGTGTTCATATTTCAGGGCATTTGAACATGATTCAACTTATTACTTGTATTTAATGTGGTGTTAGCTTTAAAAATGCTTTGTAATTTGATTCTCATCGTTTTGAAGGTAACTAAAACTTAGTTACTTTGATGATCAGGAGTATAAATAGCTTGTCTTATATTCTCTTCTCATCACTATAATCACGAATTTAAAAAAATTGCTTTTTATAAGCTCTTCTTGGTTCTGGTTTTTGTGGTTTTTACGTGGCTTCCTCTGGGCTTACTAGTACAGTTGTGTAAAACTCTTTATTGTTTGTGCAAGATTTTAGAATAGATCTTCTTGTTTGAAATAGTAGTACACTAGTACATGCTTATTTACGAACATTCTATTATAGCCCGAGACATGTGAAGATTGAGGCAATGAGGGAATGGATGAATAATGTAAGAGAAGCAATTTACATAACTTGTAGATATTCGATTGTGATAGTACAAGGTTATTATGAGTGAGGAAGTGAATGACTTGTATTTTCCACTGGGATAAATAATATTCATACATGGAATTCTAATGAAATATTTGCTTTTGGTTGCAGAGTCACAAATTGTTTGCTGCTAATTCCAGTACAGTACTCACTGATTCTGGGAACATGTTGATATGGCTATGTAATTTGACTAGCTAGATTTTAGTTTTCTTATCTTAGGTTATGCTGCTTCTGGCTTTTCTAACTTGGCAGTTAGGTTAGAATTAAATGATTTATGGCACTTGCTGACACCTCTAAAATGCTTACTGTAGATGAGAAAATGATGTAAAGGGTGACCATATCTTCCTTTAAACATGACTGTGTTAATTATATGTTTATGTAATGAAGCTTGCCAGATAATTTGTATTTTTATTCCTTCATGTGTATTCTCTCGTTTTCTGCAGTTCTTTCCTTCCTTAAAATTGGTGGTTTATCTATGGGTTACAATTTATTTAATATCAATTTTTGAACTTGTACAATTTAAGCGCCAGTCAACTTATATTCTAAACTGGGGTGCCCATCCATATTTTTTTCGTAGTCCTATATTTTTCAGCTATTTTCCAATTAACGTTTAATGGCGTTAATCTAGGAACTTGTCCTTCTCTCTAGTGATAAGTTTTCTCTTTTTCCTATTATAATATATTGGCCGTATTTCGAAACCATGGATGTTTGTGGCCATAAGATTCATTCACTATATTTGGTAGTAATTCACTAAGGATAAAATAATTTGGTGAGCTTTTAAGTCTTTGCCGAGTATGTTTGAATTACTTTTAAAAAGTAGTTTTTACAATTTACGAATAAAGTATGTGAGAAGAGTTTTGAAAGGGAAAATCTATATGAGGCCCAAATAACAAAGAAAAACTTAAAAAAGGTTCAAAGATTTTGCAAATCTCAGAAAATGGCCAGGGCTTGTTTTGGTATAATTTCATTAAAACGTTAGTTGTTAACAGGGTTGATATAGTTGTTAACAGGTACTGATTTAGTTGTTAAGATATTATTGTTAATGGTACTGATTTAGTTGTTAATGAGATACCCGTTAACAATTATATCAGCCCTGTTAACAACTCACATTTTAATGAATTTATACCAGAAAAGGCCCTGCGGCATTTTATTTCAGAATCTTAAGGCCTTTTTTGGATTTTTTTTTTTTTTTTTTTTTTTTGGTTATTTGGGTCCCCATATGGATTTTCCCTTTTTGAAATCATTTCCATATACTCACTAAGGTATAAAAATATAGTGTTCTCATCCAAAAAGAAAAAGAAAAAAATCATGTGTAAACTTGTTCTTGGAAAATTGAATTATTTAGAACTATAGTAATTTACTAATAATAACGTTATATTTCTCATATAACGGCACAAAATTAATTCTCTACCGCTATATTAAAGGACTGAACTTAGGTTAAGTTCATTAGGTCAAATGTGTCCATGAGTCCAATAATATATTCTAACGTATCTATTGTTTCCCGAATTCACATTGGGTGTTTTTCTCTTAAGTGTTTCTTAAGTGCTTTTTCTTCTAATTAGAGGGATTAGACATTTTTTTTTTAATTTTTTTATATATTCTATTTATTGAGATTAGATTATATCTTTTGCATTGAATTTTTTTTTCCGTATCCAGTATCGCAGATTAATTAATTTCCAGGATATTGAGGTTACACGAAAAATATTTCTCAATACAGGACTGAAAATTACTTAATGTGAGATATTGAGTACCAAAAAAAAAAAAAAAAATCTGGATCAAGCATATAATATAATCTACTTAAATAGAATATATATATATATATATATATATATATATATATATATATATATATATATATATATTAAAAAAACCTAATCCCTCTAATTAGAGGGAAAAACACCTAAGAGAAAAGCACCTAATGTGAACCTTTTTTTATTTATAAAAATTTTTTAGGAAAGGGTTGGGCCACCCACGATCCAATTTAACAGAATTTTGGGCTAGTCCCTTGGAGAATACGGGGCTAGAGAATACACACGCCTCCACCTCCCCGTTACCACACGCTTCGCGTTGACTCTGGATCTAAAGCCTTGACCAACTTCAGGATCGAACCCCCTCCTTTTAGGTGAGAAAGTCCAACCCGTTCGGCAGTTGAATCCAAGGACGAGGGGTATATATATATAAAATTAAAAGATAGAACTAGCGTCATTGGTCAGGTTCAGTGGCGGAGCCACAGTGATGCATGTGTCTGCAAGTGCAGACATAAAAGTTTTAGAATAGATATATATTTGAAGGGACTTCTCATAAAGAAACACCAGTGGTGTAGTGGTAGTATATTTACCCTACCACTCTACAATCCCGGGTTCGATTCCCATTGGTGTATTATTCTTTTATTCGCATGTCATATATGTTGAAGACTCACTGTATTATTCTTTTCCTTTCTATTCCTTGCAATTCGGATGTCATATATATATGTTGAAGACTCACCAGTGGTTTAGTGCATTATTAATGTTGAAGACTCACCAGTGGTTTAGTGCATTATTCTTTTTTATTTTTTTTAGGGAAAAAATTACAACAAAATACTCACTATTTCCATTTTTATTTATTTTTAAAAATTATAAATTAAATACATTTATTATATATAATTTCACTCTTAAGTATAAATAAGTCCTAAAAGTAAAAATTAGGATATTACAAAAGTCGTTTGAGCTCATAGAGGTATCGCTTTGTAGACGTTTCAAACTCACCTGCATGATCTTAGAGAACTCTTGACACACTTATGTTGAACGTGATATGTTTGATAAGATTGATGATGAAAATATAATGCAATATTTTCAAGGACTGAAGAATCGAAGAATGCTTTTGTAATCGTTCTGTTGTAATAACTTAGTTGACTCTTGATTATTATTTTTCTATGTTAAGTTGAAGTTTTCTTTTCTTTTCTTATTTATATTCTTTTGTTTTTTTAATATATTTAAAACTTTCCATGAAAAAAAAAATCGGGGGCAGCGCCCCTGAACCCCCGAATACCCCCGCCCGATAATTGTGCAGACACAAATAAAAATTCCTGGCTCCGCCACTGGTCAGGTTGATACTTACGATTGGCCAATATCCTCTTTCCTTGTGTCCCCCTTCTCCACTTTGTGTTACTGTGTAAAACTCCATTCTTATCTAACTAGAAAAACATTAATTATCTAATAAGGAAATATTAAAAAACATAGATTTTTTTTCCTTATTATATCTATGTCTATTTATGTCAGCCTTTTTTATATTATCTTCTTTGGAAGAGGAAAATTTCTAAAATCCACATTTTTATTCAATGATTCTTGAATCACCTCAATCTATTTTCTTTTACCCCACTTGACAATAAAACACCTTCCTCCACGTCTCGACTCGAAAAGCCCATGTTCGAATGTATGGTCGGGAATAAAGAAAACATGGGAAACAGTGAAGGGAGGGCTTGTAATAGATCATGACCTGAATTCTGTCAGATGGAAGTGGGAAAGAAGTGGAGAATTCACGGTCAAATCGGTATATCAAGTACTATCAGGGGCTGTATAGGATTCGGGAAGAGACTGGGGTGGTGTTAGAAAGTTAGAGCACCACAAAGATGTAAGACTCTTTTTTGGTTGTTAGCGCGAGAGGGGCGGATCCAGAAATTTATGGAAGGGGGCACTATTGACGCGCGCCGGGGGGCGATTTTTTTTTTTCACTAAAATAATTCAACATGGAGCAGCCATATTAATTGGTCTCAAACATTAGTGCAACACTCATTTAATCATTTTCAAAAGCATAAGCATCTAGGGGGAACAAGGAAGAGAAAGCTAACATCTTTTGTTTGACCCAACCGGTGAGCTCTGTCCATCGCCTGCTGATCCCATGAGGGATTCGAATCGTTTCCATTTCTTTAGCACTCTTTGCAAGGCTCATAATAGGAAGTCTTTTACTCGGATCAAGAACATACAAATCCGGTGGACCTTCTACTGTTGGTTTGTTTTGACTTGAGGGAGTAGCACACTCATCAATAAATGAAGATTCCGATCGAGAACGTTTAGTTCCACTACCACTTGACTTTGTAGAAAAAGAACCTAAATATCTTTCCATCCTAAAAAATGGAAAATGACAAAAAATGAATCAATAAATAATATACCTACCAAACAAACATATTGAAAAACAAAAGTTACTTAATAGCAAAAACACCAGCAAGACAACACATTTGCAAATAAACAGGAAATAGTGATTGTGGGCAGAGACAACACATTTGCAAAAACACCAACAAGCAACATATTAAAATGACGTTGTTCATATTTTGTGTGTGTGTCAAGAATAAGAATGGAATCATCTTATAGACTAGATTGCTAGACAATGTGTTTGAATGAATCAATTGTAATCTAGTGATATGAAAATCAATATATACCATTCAAGATATGCATTCTTCAAGAACTATTGGTAAAAGTTGTAATCTAGTGATATGAAAGGCGAGCTTACCTTTATACTACTATTATGTTTCTTAGTTTTCCAACCTTTATACTAGTTAAACTAATCCATTTTGTACAATGGATTGTTCAGGAGAGGTTAAAGAAAGAACATGAAGAAAAAGAACACAAATAAAGGAAAAGGTTGTAGCTTACCTTATACAATTATAAGGCTTTTGGTTTTCCAACCTTTATTTTGGGAAAGTTAATCGAGTTTGTACAATAGATTGTTGTAGGAGAAGTTGAAGAAAGAACTTTAAGAAAACGGACACAAAGAAAGAAAAAAGTTGGTGCTCTGCTTTAAACTATTCTTATGGTTCTTTGTTATTTGACCTTTATTCTTGAGAAAGTGGTCCTTTTTGCACAATTGATTGTTGTAAGAGAGGTCGAAGAAATAACAAAAAGAAAAAGAACGTAATCTTGATAAGAACTCTGAATCCTTAAAACAACATATTCTTTTTCAGATATAAGTAAATATTATTGTATATTTAAGATTAAATCAGACTCGAAAACTTTTCTGAGCTTATGTTTTCTTTTTCTTGTTTTATATTCCTTGTAATTTACTTGTCTTCTGTTTCTCGACTCTTGTTCCATTTTCCCCCCAACCTAAATATGAAACTATGAAAGGACTATCCTCTAGGCATGTTCGCTAGTCCACATAATATCAAATGCATCTATCTTGATTCCGGAACAAATGCCTATTCTCTAATTTACTTTATTAGTTGAAATAGAAATTTCTCTTGTTCATTTTTCCTTTTATCTAATAAAAATAAGTATATCTCAGAAATATTGTTCCAGAATATGCTTAGATGTCTTGTTGATGTGGTTAATTTTGAAACATCTACTGGACTGCATATTTCATTGTCTCTACTTGTTAATGATTCTAGTTCAAGTGCAGTTTATATATGATGGATTCTAGTTCTAATATAGTTTTTAAGTGATGGCAAAGAAATCTCTAAAATTAAACAATATAAGCAACAAAAAACAGAGCAGAAGCACCATCTAGCACAGAAGCACCAACCTTCAATTTCAAGACGCATGACTAGAGGCGGACCGAACGGCGAACAACGAATAGCCCCTGCGCTGCGCACGACAAACGGAGAACAGTCCCTACGCACGATGAATGGCGAACATCCAACCAAAGTCGACGAGAGGACGAGAGGCGAAGAAGAACAAAAACTCTGACCTAACCCTGCATCTGCGTCTATCTCTGCGACTCTGTCCACGATTCCTTGCCTGATTCAACTTTGCAAAAGTAATATGATTTTAGCCCTAATTTTTTTTTAAAAAAAATAATAAAAATTGAACGACGTCGTTTGAGGGGGGGGGGAAGTGCCCCCTAGTCATACACCTCGGTCCGCCTCTGAGAGCGACAACGCCTGCTCAATAATGCTTGTCGGCGAAGGAGGGGTTGAACATTGGATGCGGAATGCCCTTTATGTGGGGCTGAAATGGAAGATACTATCCATGTGTTTTGGGATTGTTCGTACTCAAGAACTATATGAAGGAAGGTGGTTTTCCCAACACAGTGGCATCAGTTTTGTAATATGAATCTTTTTGATTGGGTATGGAGAAATATCAATGGTAAGGAAGAAACAAGTCGTGAGTTGGCATCCAGATTTACTATCTTGTGTTGGTGGCTATGGAGACGGAGGAATTTATATGTGTTTGAACAGAAATTTGTAACGAATGACACTATTCTAGCGAGTGCAATCACAATGGCAGAGTGCATGAATCTCACCAAGGAGTGTCTAGCAGGAACGATGATCCAGGGGGTTACTTTGGCTCCTAGTCGAAAGTCTTGGCGACCACCGGAAGAAGACTGGGTGAAGGTGAATGTGGATGGTGCTTTCTCAAGAGTATCTATGAGAAGCGCGAGTGGAGGTCTGATTCGAAATTCTGCTGGAAGATTTATAAAAGGCTTTATTCACTCTCTTGATGATGGGGATGCATTATCTGCGGAAATTTGGGCTTGCTTAATTGGTTTGAAAATGGCAAGGGCAATGGGCTATAGGAAAGTCTGGGTGGAAACGGATTCCATGGAGACTATGAACCTCATTTGGCATGGACACAGGAAGGTACACAGGGATTCTGGTCTTCTTGACAAAGTGAAAAGTTTGATGGAAATGGATTGGGAAATAAGGATCACTTATGCACCTCGATCGGCCAACTATGCAGCAGATTATCTAGCAAAGCAAGGGCTTGGAATAGGGCAGGGTCTTATTGAAGTGTATCAGCCTTTTGAGGCTCTAGTGGTACTTCTTTGTAAGGATTGTAATGGGTGTAATATTCCCATAGGGCATTAGCTGAGGTGTCTTCTACTTTATCAAAAAGAAAACAAAAAAACCTTCCTTATTTTTCCCCCCTCTTTTGTTCCGCCTTGAATCCCATGCAAGATTTTACACACACATATACACACTCACATGTAGCACACTCTTCCTTCACTTGTGCTCTCCTTAGAACACCTTTTTGTTCTAACTAATTTATATATTTCTTCTCTGTTTTGTCAACAAGTCTCACCCTACCTACAGGGACGGACATAGGCGGGGGGGCTAGGGGCCCGTCCCCCCTACAATTTTAAAAACATGATGTAATTTGATATGCACTTATCCGAGTTTATTTTGTTAGATATATATGGAGTTGGGGATATATTAAATGTTTTTTTTTAATTATTTAATTTGATATGTACTCATCTTTTTCCAAAATCACCTTCTGTTATTATATATAGTTTCAATTTTTTTATGATGCAATTTGATATGCATATCAAGAGATGTCATTTAATATATCCACAACCCCACCGAAATCGCTTTCATCTTCTTCCTCTCGCTTGCTTAGTCCTCCAATTTTTTCGATAGCTTATTACAAATTTTGAGAATCAATAAGGTACTCAAAATCACTTCTTTTCATTAAATTTCCTTCATGAAATTTATTATACATAATTTTATTTTTCTAATGATACTACTTTTATACTTATTAGATAATATTTTAAGGTTAGGATTTTGAGCAAGTTTTGAGTTTTGTTAAAAGATGGCTATGAGAATATAAATGATGACTAATAGTTAATCTTAATCGTTTACTTTTGTTATTAATAATATTTTTAAAATCATATTGGTCATGAAATAATTCATGCTCTTTGTCATGAAGACCAATTTCTTGATGATTCTTTGATTACATACATTGAAAAAGAAATTGTTTTGAGTTTTAGCAGAGATTCAATTATAGATGAGTTTAACAATATGAAAACACGTAGAGTAAGAGTCAAGTGAAGTAATCTTAATTTTTATAATACAATAGATTTCTTTCAATTTTTTATATATTAAGTTTGTATCGTATTTTAAGTATTTTTATTTAATTTAAAGCAACATATTTTATTTTCGCCGCCTGTAAGTAAAATTCCTAGTCCGCCACTTTCTACCTTGTAAACATTTCGGTCAATTGTAGTTTTTTTTTTTCCCTTTCCCTCCCTTTGCTTCTGATAGCCTATTTTGTTATATATTTATATGTATTTATAAAAAGAAAACATAATAAGAAATGACCATAAATAGAACATGTAGAAGGTAAAGTCAAATATTATAGTCGTATTATATTTTTCTCATTTATGAGATCATACAAAAGGTGGGGACGTACACCCAAAATACAACATATTGTTCATAATCAAACTAAAAAAAAAAAAAAAAAAAACTAAAGCACTTTATTCTATAATATTCCTAGGCAGTGCTTTTTAATAATCTATCAATTACTGGATCATCCGTCATGAAAAGGTCTACTCGGAGCGGTGTAAGAAGTCTAAGGGATGGTTCACATGTACATAACGCATAAATTCTTCAGGAGAAATGACAACCACATCATCAATAGAAACACAGTAATTTGCAAAAGGTGGCGGTGGGCTCGGATTGAAGGGCGAAGGATCAACAGGGTTTCGTGGTATGAACATGAATGTTACATATGACGTGGAGATCACCAACTCGAACCCATTCAGATGCTTCATTGACTGGCGTATGGGCATTATATGAAAATAAAATGTGAGCAATAACAATAAATATAATTATGAACTAATAACATCCATGATGCTTTTTAGGCAGAAAAATGTTTTCAGCCTTGTAATCAGATTTCACAAGAAGAAAAACCAGAAAAATAACCAAATTTCATTTGGTGAGAAAAATAGCATAGATCAAATGATTTCTTGAGCACTCATAAACACAAAAATGCTAAGGCGTTCCCTAGAGCAGATCCACAAATAATTACACAATACTAATGGGTGAACACAGAGATCTTCACCCAGTATAATATCAAGCACTTTTTCTCAAAAATCCAGAAATATCATTTCAAAACATATGAAAGAGATATGAACCGGAAATATTAGTTTTGAAACAATAAAATAGTAAGAATCAGAAAGTAGTAAATTTTATAGGGTGTTCTCTTTCTTATTACTTTCTTTAGTTTTCATATGGGTACTGATTTTTTTGAAAGTGAGAGATGCTGCTTTTATAGGCACTGTGTTTTTTTTTTTTTTTGATTGGGGACCAAACGGTCCCAGGCAGGGTCGAACCCTGGTACTGGCACACAGCCAGACACTAACACAAGGCCAGCTAACATGCCACTGCGCTACCAAGGCGCTGGCTAGGCACTGTGTTTTTAATGCTCATTGATGTGTCTGACTTCAACATGACTTAGCATTCTTATCTCCTCTTTATTTATTACTGTCTTATTTATTACTGTTATCACCCTTAATTGCTAACTATCCTCTTTCTCTATGAATTGCTACCTACTATCTTTCTCTTTCTTTCCTTGCTTTTCTTTTGCCATATAATTTTAGTCTAAAGTGCCCCCTTTCATTAAATATATCTATATATTATATATATATTTTTAAATACATTATATCTACTTTACCATAATAAAAATAATATTTATTTATTTTTTATCAGTATGAATAATAAAAATCATACTTATTTATTTATTTGAGGGTGTTACATACTGTCCTTCCACCATATTCAAAATCAACAAAATTTGCTCCGGCCACTAAAGTCAACAAAATCTACTTGATTTGTGGATAACGGATTTCAGAATTTAAAATTCATAATCAAAATTTCGAATTGGTGGAGATGCTTATGAAATCTGGCGAAGAGACTTTTAACCCCCAACCTTTCTACCGTTGCTTCTGGAGTTTGCTTACTCTGTCGCTGCCACCATTCCAAACAAAGAAGATGAGTCCAATGAGTTATCAACAGCCTCTTCTTTAGGTCTTCATTAGAGGATGACAAAATTGGTGGATTTTTGCTGTTGTGAACTTGCTTGAGAAGAAGAGGATGGTGATAAACGGTGAGAGGGGCTGCTCGCAGAAGAAGAATGCAGTAATGGACAGTAGGAAGGGTGCTTGTTGGAGAAGAAGAAGAAGACGCATTCACATTGCCTAGTTTAGAAACTAACAGAGGTTTAATGGGGTTTTGGGGGTTAAATGCTGATGGGCAACATAATACAAGTGGCATAATATTATTGGGCTCATGGTCATGGACATACTACTTGACCAAAGTTTAGTCCTTTATTTTATTATATCTTCAAAAATGTTTAATATACATATTACAACTAACAAGTTTTTAGTGGAGATTGTAAGCAACCTCACACATATAAGGAGAATAGTACAATTTTAAATTCTGAGAATCGTACTTAATGAAAGAGGGAAAAAAACCTTCATCCTCTCACTTTTGAAAGGGGAAACCTTTCATAAATTTTTATTTTATTTTTTAAAATAAAAAAATTGCCTATTATTGCACAAGGGGGAGCTTCATATTCCCATACATTGATTCTAGTTTTATTTTGTTAGTTCAAGCCTTTTACAAAGGAGGGAGAATTTGGTAATATTAAAATTTTAAACTTAAACACAAACTTAAAGAAGAGAGTAGAGTTAGAGAGATATCACCGAAGGTGGACATAAGAGATTTATACTGGTTCGATCTAATCCACTTGACCTACGTCTAGTCTTCATAAGCCTTTTTGAGTGTTCCATATCATTTCATAGGGTTCTTTGTGCCTCAATACACGTAAGTTCTTTTTCAAAGAACTCTCGCTCCCCTTACATTTTGCAATCAATGCCCTTTCAAGGTCCTACTACCTTAAGTAACTTAACCATAATAATTGTTTCAGTATAATCTCTCACAAAAGTAAATAAATGATCACTTAAGTACAAAAACACACAAAGAAGGAGCTTAAGACTTAATTATGAATGTAACAGTAAATGTGCACAGTGTGTTTGTTGCTTCATTTTCAATGCTCTTATATTTATAGTGTGAGAATAGTTGATGGCCGTTGCTCTTGAATTTAACTGTTGGAGTGTGAGGTCATTGCTTTTGTCCGTTGAGTGTGTCAGATTGTACCTTTTGTCTATTAAGTTAGCTATTGGAGACAAAGAGGATTTCAAGCGTTTGAAGCTTGGAACATTAAATGCTTCTGACAAGGACAAAAAGGCCTTAAAAATTATTTAATTGAAAAAGAGGTTGGTTTGCGGGAATTGCGTTGTTTTGGAAGACAAACTATAGTTGTTAACTACGATGAAGAAAAAGAACATGAATGTGCAGGTAGGAGGTAGGAGGTAGGAGGATGTGGCAAGCAAAGTTTACAGATAGTGAGCAATGCTTGAGATGGAGAGGGCGGGGGTCACTACAAAAAACAAAAAGGAATTAGTAACAAAATTACTGACAGAATTTCAATCGTCGCTAATCCGTCACTAATTCTATAAATAAAATTAGCGATGGAATTTAGTGACAGAATAACATTATGTTGCTAATCTGTCACAAATTCGTCACAAACGGATTAGAAACGGAAAAAATTCTATCATGAATTTTTGTCACTGACATATTGCTATCACAAAAAATTTTGTGATTGAATTAGCAACGAAATTTTTCCATCGATGATCTCTATCACTAACTTAATCATGACAAAAATTGGCGACAAAATCAATTCTGTCACTAAATTCCATCACTAATTTTATATCATAAAATATTTTTTGATGGAATATTCTCGTCCCTGATTTCCACTGCTAATTTTGTAAAAAACTATTTCGTGATTGAAGTTATTGACAGAAATTATCATCGAAAAATTTCAATTGCTAATCTGTCACTAATTTCCATTAAAAATTATTTTGTGACGAAGTTGTGACAAAAAATTCCGTCACTAATTGAATTTCGTTTCAATTTGGGTGCTAATTCCAAATTTCTTTTTTTAGCTTATAATCCTACAACCATTTATATAATAACATAATTAATAATATAATGATTTAAATATTTTTAATTACAAATAAATTGATGTCATTATGGGGTTGGTGTTAACTAGGTTATCATCATCATTGAGCACATCGTTAGACACTTATTGAGATAGAAAAACGAATTCTCACAAAACTTGTTTTATGTTTCATTAAACTCAAAATCTTTGTGCCTTGATTAAAAAAATAAAAATAAAATAAAAGTGTTAGATTCTACATTTTGATGATGGCTTTTTATGATAAAACATGATTAAGTTCTTTACTAATATATAGGAGAAACTTAGTTATTTGACATAATTAGATATCTAGAATTTGGATCAAATTACCTCTATATCCCATATTTATTATTGATTTTTTTAAGAAAACTTTTGTCAGCAATGGTGGAATCAAATAATTAACAAAGGACATATAGAAGGGAGCAAGTCTCAATTTTATTTTCATAATTTTCATTTATGTTTAAGAGATTTCATATACGCACAATGAACCACGATTTTTTGGGAATAGAAGTTCATGCACAATAAGCACGGACACGGACAAGCTTCTGGGAAATATGTAAACAGCAAAAGATAAACTCATAAGCAACAAATCTTTCCAATCATCCTTCCCCGGTGGGCTCAGATTCTGCTTCACCTTCTTCCTAAATTTCTTAAAACTGTTCAACAATTTCAGAAACCCTAATTTCCCTCCAATATCTCTTCTTTCTTCCCTTTCTGAGAAATCGATTAATTCACAGATCCTTCGCTTTGGAAGGATTGCAGAATCAAAATATTGGGGCTCTTACTGTTTCTGATTTTCATATTGGGTCCTGTTCTGGTTTGGGATGATCGAGAAGGCCAGGTTCCCGCTTGGTTTGGAAGCAATCAGACCATGATTTCGATAGTTTTGATCACAAAAAGGGGTTTGATCGTTACCAGGACAATGGAAGGGATAAGGGTTTGATGCGTAGGAGGGTTGAACTGGAAGATAGAGTAGTGCGGTCTCTGAAGATTTTAAGGGAGGTAAAATCACCAAAAATTGTATAAAAAATTCATACCCAACTTGAGGGTATTATTGTAAAAGAACCAACATTTAAATATCTTAGATTGGGTCACTGACCCAATTTAAGATTTGTTGAATTTACTAGCCTTATATAGGATTTTCCTATTTCAACCGTCTTTATATGAGATTCTCCCAAAGGAAAATTCAAGAAATAAATAAATATGAAAGGAAACAAAAATAAGAAAGAATTATATATATATACACACACTTGAATACTTTGTATAAACATAAGCACTATCACCTTCCAAAATTCATGTGAGAATCAGGATTTGAAAATCATAACAAGCTTTTCAATTATTATTATTCAATTTATTATTATTATTCAATTTTTGAGCGTTTTTTATTTTTTTAATAATAATTTAACTTTTTTTTATCAAATTTAAATTGAAATTTTTATATTCAATTATCACAGCATATACACCTAATATATATATATGTAGTATTCAATAAGATTCACGCCATTTTCAGTCATTTCTCATCTTAACTGACGTTTCAAATAATTATCTAAATAGAGTCTATTTGGAAAAAAGTCACTTATATCAACATCAATACAAATACAAATTACATTTACAATCTAACTTTTATCCTATCTTACGTTTGTAAAAGTCAGATTGAAAATAAGTCATTTATATCACCGCATTATTCCAAACGTGCCCATAAAGGCTACATAATCGAGTTTTTATATAAAATCTTCAAATTATCTGATTTGTTATTAGATTAGATTTTATAACAAGCATATTTTTTTTTTAATTAGAATTTTTTATAATTATATAATGATGTAATAACTTGGTTAAAAATATCTTTTCTTTAGAAAATATGGATTGAATTGATATGATATCCAACCCAAAAAATAATTCGATTTAATTATAACTCAAGACATAGAATAATTAAATTTAAAAAATAATCTGGGAAGGACCTCAAAATTGAGGGGTTGTTGGGTGCAATCAACACCCCCAATCTGAAAAGAAGAAGCTAGAGAGAGATTGTAGTGTGAGAGAAAGTTAAGATCGTTTTTGAGAGTTGGGAGGGCAAATTTTTGTAAGTTTTGTTTTTTGGACTGAAAATTTTTATAAATTGGATTTAAAAAAATTGGAAATGTGTGGAGATAAAAATGTAGGCAAAATTAATTAAACCTTTTTAACCTTCCTCCACTGCCCTCCTTTTCAAATCTCTTGTACCAAAAAGCTTAGAGGAAGACGGGAAATGAGAGAAAAGTCGTTGAAAGCTAATTAGTCATCACACGCACAAAGTTGGCCTTCTTTCATTGTCGTTAATAAAGATTGGAGATGGTGACATTGGTACAAAAAAAGCTTTTAAGACCGGATGAAAAACGCATCGTAAGACTGGATTTGCGACCGGTCTTGATACATGTGGTCTTAAAAGTCTGTCACTTTTAAGATCGGATGCGAGACTGGTCTTAAACAATTGTTTTTGAACTAGACTTTTAAAATATGAGGTCTTAAAAGTCGTACTTAATAGACCTGATAAATTTTTTGTTAGGTCTTAAAATCTGACTTTTAAGACTGGACGAATAAATATGTCGGTCGAAAAAGATCGACTTTAAAGACCAAACGTATTAAACAGTAGGTCTAAAAAGTTCAAATTTTAATACCGGATTAATAAATAACCCGGTCTTAAAAGTTTGACTTTTAAGACCGGATATTTAACACACCCAACCAGTCTTGAAGGTTTGAATTTTTAGACCTGCTGTGAGATATATTCGATCTTAAAAGTCAGACTTGTTAGACCGTTGACGTTATACATCCAGTTTTAAAATTCAGACTTTTTGGACCTCCTGTGTAATACTTCAGGTCTAAATTTTCTGTATTTTTTCCTGATCATACACATCCACCACCCAATCTAGCACCTAAAAGACAGTACTTTAAGCTACACCCTATGAACAATCCATTATAAATAACAAATTGAATTATTGCAAATGAATACAAATATTATTCATCATGAGTTATGTCTTTTTAATGAATATACTATCACAGTACAACATCTAAATGAATATATACAATAAGATCAGTTATGAATACAATGAGTTACAAAGACATCACCAAAATGAACATACATGCCCAATTCATCATGTCTTCATTAGATTCTCACCCAACAACGTAACTGTTGGGATCCGTACACGCAGCGGAAGGATTTCATCCATTTAAAAATCTTACGAATCCCATTAAGAGGATCTATCAACGGCGTTTAAATCGGGTTCGTTAGAAACCGTACCTATGCGAACTCGTGAGCGTCTAGAACGTCGTGTGTCTCGAACGTCGTGCGATCTTGAACGATCAAACAGGAGCCGACTCTATGAATCCACTCCCTCTACCGGTATCCACACGAATAGCCTCCAACATTGACGGCAGCGTGCTAGCGCCTTCAATATTTTCGCGTCTCTTCTTTTCTCTAGGTTTTTCACGGCTCGTCTAATTCATTCGTTCTCTTAATACGACTAGATCAATATCTCTTATAGAGTTTCTAAAACCCTAATGAGCCATATTAAAATATTTAAAATTAATCTAATTAATCTTGAAAGTCGAATTTGGATTAAAATAATATATTAATTAAATCTATCCAATAGATCTAATCTAATATATTTATTTAATACGAATTATAAGCCTCTGATTTAATTTATCTTTATAAATTAAATCTGAGATATGATATCTTTCTATTTAATTAAATTTAAGATACTATATCTCAATTTAATTAAATCGAGATGATCTTGTATATTTATCGAAAATTAAATCGAGTTACGATATCTCAATTTATTTTGGTTATTTAATTTATCAAATAAATTAAATACTATATAATAATATTATTATCTATAAATAATATCATTATTATTTTAAAATTTAATAATATATATATATATTCATCCTAGATTAAATGCTGAATTCATTAAATTTTAGACATATCTAAGATTCAATGAATCTGGACATTATTGCTCGTGTTGGGCTATTCTTGTGTGCGACCCTGCAGACCCACATGAGATTGGCAGCGACCAATATTGTACCAGCCCACAAGTCGCAAACGGCCTCTAGCAAGACATTGTGACTACCCAATTCATATGGGATCGATAATACGATACTACCTATCATACAACCATGTCACGTCCCTTTTGAAAATCCTGGCTATCACCCAAGAGGGGGGGTGAATTGGGTGTTTGATAAAACTTTTGAAACTTTAAAATTCTTTTCGCAACTTATTGAAGGCAGTTTGAATGACAATAATAATTGATAAAGCAATAGTCAATCATTCAAACATGTATGCATATTCAGATATATATATGCTTGAAATATAAGAGATAAGGGAAGAGAATATGCAAACCGAGACTTTTTCGACTACCTCTGTTTTTGAACACTAAAAATAGAGATGAACTAAGATGAGAGTAGAAGAGCAAGACACAAGGATTTATACTGGTTCGGCCCAATCCTTGACCTACGTCCAGTCCCCAAGCTTCACTTGAGATTTTCAATCCACTATCTTCTTTTAACACGATTACACGTTTTGTACTTGAAGTAATCCTCTCACTAGGATTCACTCCCCTTACAAACTGTAATCAATACACTTGCTTGATTACACACTCGTACTTGAAGTAATCCTCTTCCTAGGATTCACTCCCTTACAAGTTGTAATCAACACAATGTGTTTCCCACTCAAGATCACCCAATCTTGAGTAACTCTCAGATAGTATGGTAAGATGTATACAATAACTCTTCTCTCTCAGAAGTAGATGAATAAACACTGAAGTACAATTACAAGTCATCTCACTCTCTATGATAAGCTATGTAAACAGTAAGAACAAAGAGTAAATGATATGGAAATCAGAGTATTAGCATCTTGAGGATGTCAGCATGTGTCCCTGCATTTTTCTGCTCTGTGTACTATGTGTCTCGTATGGAGTCTTCAAATCTTCAGGTATTTATGCTAGTTGAAGCTTATGACCGTTATATATCCGTTCAGACTTGAACCCATTCGGACATATAGCTGTTGTGTGCATTTCTGAGGAATATAGCTGTTGGAAGCAGTTTTGGTGTCTTCTCTCACTAATCTTCATTTAATCCAGCTGTGCAGAAGTTCAGAGTTGACTTCTTGGTAATAAATCCGTTGGAATAGCAGCTATTGGATGTGGTAGGTAGACATTAATCCTTTGTAAGCGTGTGCAGAAGGATTACCCAAAAGTATACAACTTTCTGGGTTTTTCATTTAATGTTCTGACATCCCTTTTGCTTTAGCTTTAAACCTTCAATAAACATTCTCTAATTCATCTGAAACTCACTAAAAAAGTGGTTAAACATATCTAGGAACATTAGAGATTAATCATAGGACGTATTAAGATCAAACGAGAAGGTTTAAGGAATTCGCAGAATTCAAAATTCTGAGTACGCGCCGAAACCTCGAGGTTTGTTCATCAAACCTCGAGTTTTGGACTGTAGCAAGTGAAAGAGATTTAAGTCCAAAACATGAAACCTGGAGGTTTCTTCCTAATACTGGAGGTTTTTCAAAGTCACAAAAAGCGACACCCTTTTTGTTTGGCAAAAACTCGAGGTTCTATCAGAAACCTCAAGGTTTCACTTTGAATGTGAAACTTTGCAAAATCGCGCCAAGTGCAAACCCGGAGGTTTTCAAAAACAATGAGAAGTCGTTTTTGCTCTCGGATGTCAAAACTGGAGGTTTTGTATCAAAACTCGAGGTTTCTCTTAAATGTGAAAATTTTGAGTTTTTGCGTCAAAAACAAAACCTAGAGGTTTGAAGGTAAAACTAGAGGTTTTGTAAGTTTGAAAATCATAGATACTTTATGTCTGGACAAACCTCGAGGTTTGTCCCCAAAACTCGAGTTTTCTCTTATTTTTGGAAAACTTAGAGAAAACCTCATTTAGTTCAAAGCTGGAGGTTTCTCATGAACCTGGAGGTTTTGAAAAAACTGGCCAAAACATGAATTTTCTTAGGTAGGTTGAAACCTTGAGGTTTATTCACAAACCTCGAGTTTTTCATTTTCCAGAAAATTGATGAGAAGTCTCTGTATGACGAAACCCGAGGTTTCTCCGGAAACCTGGAGGTTTTTCGGAAACCGGAGTTTTGTTCGGTCCGAAACCCGGAGTCCTTCTCTGTAAGGCCAAACCTCGAGGTTTCTGTGCAAACCTTGAGTTTTGCTCTTACAGTGGGTTTTACACATTTGAGAGCAAGACTTTATGCTTTGTTTACAATTATTGGAGATCATCAAAACCCTTAGAGAACTAACACCTTTTGTCACGTGATAATTTGGTCAAGGATGAGGCATGGATAATGTCAACTTCCTGTTCTTGACCATTACTTTCTTGATTCTTGAGTAGTCTAACAATTGAAATGAAAACTTCTTTACATCGTAGTATGACCATACATTTCTCAGACTTACTCATCGAGGGGCCCAGTATTATCTCTCTACAAATGTGAGGGACAAATTCCATCTTGACCATTCACATTCCTCTGCATAAAAACCACTAATCCCTATCAAATCCTTTATCATCACCCGGTCATAAGTGACTTTTGACTAGGCCAAAGATCAGCGACTCATCATGTAGGAATCCATGATGATCTTAGGTCAACGGGCGTTGTGACGTGGTTATATTGAGATAAGCTTATGACTTAATCCATGCAGCTTTCTCATAGTGGGTCGATCCAGCACCTTGTACTCTTACAAGTGCCTATGACTTTGATTCGTATCTCCATACCTCATCAAAGTCATACTGGTCTTATTTCATCTTCGCTCCCGCGTAGATGACCGACCAGAGACATTTAGGATAATCTATAAGATATATCCAAGGATACAGTTATCACAATAAACATGCAAATGAAAATGATAACTAAATGGAGAATACTTTAAATAACATTAACGTTCAAAGCACAATGACTTGCCCCTAGGGCATAATTTCCAACATTAACATTCCTCTTTTATATAACATGCCCCTTTCGAATCTTGCCACAAAAAAAAAAAAAAAAATCTTCACAATCAATGACGTTGTTTAAGAACATAGGAAGAAATATATTTAAAACCTTAAAGTTTTCAAAGAATTCTACATATGAATATTACCTGATGAATTGTCTCTTTTATAAATGGATATCCTCCCATATCCCTTCATGATGATCATTTCTTATGTTGGGTTCATTTTCTGCTTCATCTTCTTCGTTCATTTATGGGAGACCCCTTGAAAAAGAAGTACTCTCAGGAAGACCTTAATTTTCCTCATCAATATTAATGAATCATTTTCCTTGGAGAGCTACAGACCACATCTTATTTTCCTGATCAGTGATATAGAACACTTGTTTCGCCTGGTTTACCATAATAAAAGGTTCCTATCTAAAACTGCTACTATTGATATCGACTAATATAAATCCTAGCCGATCGATTTGAACACCATTATTGACATCAACCCACTTGTATTGAAAATGAGAAATTTAATGTTAACATAGTCTACCTCCAAAATCTCTTCAATTTCCATAATAAGGCATGACTGCCAATTTAGGCTTCTTGTCTTTCAAATTGGAAAAGTGCATAGATTCATCCTTTAACATAACACCATGTTTTGGAAGATGCTCCTATCATCTAAGGACTTCGTGTAAAAGGTATAATCATTGATGACATATGAATTCCAAGTTATGACATCAACCTCAAGACCATGCGCTAACCACCTTATTGTATCAGAAACACATTCCTCTCCCTCAACCTTCTGTTTGAACCAGTTTGCAAAAGTTCTGTTATGCTTCATAATTAACCTTTGTTCAGTCATTCGACTATTTTGTTTCCTTACAGCTTCTTTATGTGCATCTATGCTGTCTTGAATTTCATCAACATAATTCAAGATGTATAAGTGGACTTGTAGCAATTTATCAGAATCCACACTCTTTACTGAAGCCCCTCATCTACCCCTTTCATCGTGCTGATGTTTAGGAGCCCAATATGTCTTACTTTGGCCAAATAATTTTGACAAAATTTCATGGCTTCTTCATAATCATATTTTTGAACAATTGATGCTTCTGACCAGTATTCTTCACATACTCTTTTAGGAATTTCATAGATCTTTCAATTAGGTACATCCATCGTAAATGGATAAGGCCACACAACTTTATCTCCCTCACTAGATGAACCATGATGTCAAAAAATATAGGATGAAAAAGCTTCTCAAGTTGGCACAATATAAGATATCATTCATTTTCCAATTCATCCAATTTTTCAATCTAAATTTTTTTACTATAAATCGCATTGAAAAAGAAGCAATGTCTAGTCAAAATGTGTTGAAGATCATATTCAACAATGCCTTGAATTGCTACCGGGAGTGGCTGTTGCATTAAGACATGACAATCATGAGACTTTTAGCCTACTAATTTCAAGTCTTTCATCGATACAAGCGTCTTAAAATTTGAAGAATACCCTGAGGGAACTTTTGTATAATGTAAATACTCGTAAAAAATTATTTTCTCATCCTTAGACAAAGTATAAGAAGCTGGGGAACAATAAGTTCTCTTACCATATGGCCTTGGATGTAAGTCTTCACGTATTTCCACTGCTTGCAAATCCAATCTTGCCTTCACACCATCCTTGGAACTACCTTGTATGTTGAGAAGTGTGCTAACAATACTAACACATACGTTTTTCTCCACATGCATGACATCAATACAATGTCTCACATCAAAATTGCGCCAATATGGAAGATCGAAGAATACATATATCTTTTTCCATATATTTGTTTCTTTTATACTCTTTGCAGTCTTACCAAAGATGACACTGATATTTCTCACATTTTCATAAACTTGCTCCCCAGTCAATGTCTCTGGAGTATCTTGATACTCTTGGCCACACACAAAAAGCTTTCTTTAATCGACGATATGGGTGGCCCGTCTAAGAAATCTCCTATGGCTAAGATAAGTCGTCTTTCTTCCATGTTGAAGTTGATGGTAACATGTGCCTTCTTCACAAACCGAACATGCTTTATGACCTTTTACACTATACCCTAACAAGTTACCGTATACTGGGAAGTCATTTATAGTACAAAATATCATAGCTCACATTTTAAAAACCTCCTTCTTAAAAGATTCGAAAACATCAACACCTTGTTCCCACAACTCCTTCAAGTCTTTGTTCAAGCACTCAAGGTAAACATCAATGTCATTTCCGGGTTGTTTTGGTCCCGAAATCAACATAGACAACATGATGTACTTTTTCATGCATAACATAAGAGATAAGTTGTAAATAACCAGGAGTACATGCCATGAACTATGTATGCTACTAAGGCTACCATAGGGATTCATGACATTTGTGCTAAGGGCAAGCCTAAGGTTCCTAGGTTCTTCGCCGAAGTTAGGAAATAATTTATTGATTTTCTTCCATTAAGAGGAATCAATCGGATGTCAAAGCTTTCTATCAAAAATTCTCTCATCTGCATGCCACCTTAAATTTTGCATCATTTTCATTAGCAAACAAGCACTTGAACCTTGATATGATTGGAAGATACCACAATACTTTTGCAGACCCCTTATTTGATTTGTACCTAGGGGTTTCACATACTGGACACTTCTGCTTTTCTTCAACCTCTCTTCTATACAATATGCAATCATTCGGGAATGAATGGATCTTTTTGTACTCCATCCCTAGTGGACAAAGCATTTCTTAGCATCATAGTATCGAAGCAGCAACACATTATCATCTAGAAGCATGTTCTTAAAAGCCTCAAGCATTTCTGAGAAACTCTTGTCCCTCCATCCATGTTGTCCTTTCAAACTTACCAATTTCAATACAACATTCAACAATTGGTATTTTTTACACCTAGGGTATAGCGGCGTCTCTGCATCACTGCACATATTACCATATGCATGTGATTGCTCAAAAGCCTCTTCTCCTACATCATGAATAATGTCATCTAACCGATCATCCATATCCGTGTCATTATCATCAAAGGAAACTTCCCCATGTTGAAATGCACTCGGCATTTTTTTACTATGCCATACCCATATTGTATAAGTCTTACAAAATCCTTCATAAATTAAATGTGTGTGTATAACTGCAGAACTTAGCCACCTCTCATTCAAACATTCTAAACAAAGGCAATAAAACTTTCCACTATCATCATCAGCATTTCTTTTAGCAAATTCTATAAATTCCCTCACCCCATTATCGTATTCAACACTCGTCCGTAAAGCATTTATCCAACTATGGTATATAGTATAATTCCTATAGACAGAAAGATGTAACATACATTATCGGACAAATTTGAAAATTACATAAATTAAGCCAACTCCAAATGCATATGCTTAATGTAGGTTATGTATTGAAAATAAATGCATGACGAGGAAAATAAATACATCGCATGAAAGTTTTGTGGGACTCACCTGTAGCATATAAAGTCAAATGTTTTTTCATAGTAATTCTTCTCCACAAACGTTGCTTTGGCAGACAACAAAAGTAACCTTAAAAACACTTGTTGTTCAGTTGGGTAGGTCTCAAATGCAAATGTAATCTTGAAAACACAATATTCATTAATAACAGAGGAACCCACAAGCACATTTCTTTGATTTAATTCAACCCATGAGAAAAACTAGAACGATAAGAAGAAAAATAAAAAAGTTATATCAAACCGAAACACCTCTAACGGCAGCTTGGTGTATCACTGTTAAACTAAGAAACCAGAAAGTGATAAGCTGACCAGTACTAGCTTGTTGAGAGAGAAACGCGAAGCAGTGATGAAGCAAAACACAAACACTAGAGAAAGAACATGAGTTATCACTTTTGGCAAGATAAGAAGAGAAGTTTAGAGAGTAAAATTTAATTTTGGGTGCGACAAAGACATTTTTTAGCTACTAGTTCTAATTGGCGGATATTATTAAGACCGGTTTCTTATAAAGTATCCGGTCCTAAAATTTTATATTTAATTTTTTCTATTCATTTATTTTTAAGATCACATTTTTATAATATATCAAGTCCTAAAAGTCTATATTTAATTTTATCTATTCATTTATTTTTAATACCGTATTTTTATAATATATTTAATCCTAAAAGTATTTATTTAATAATTTCTATTCATTTACTTTTAAGAGCATATTTTTGTAATTTATCCAGTCCTAATTAAACTCCGGTCTTAAAAGTAATTAGTTTTTTATTTAATTTTTTTCTTATGTTTTATACTCGCTACTACTAACATCCGGTCTTAAAATTTTTTGTTTAAGACCGGCTTCTAAATATTTGGTCTTAAAATTAATAGACTTTTTTATTTAAATTTTTTCTTATATTTTGGATCGGATACTATTTAAGTCCAGTTGTATGAGATTTCTCTAAAATGTAATTGATATTTCAATTTTTTTAAAAAAAATTTGTTAAGACCGATTGTTTTGAAAATCGGTCTAAATAATATATTTAAGACCCATGAATAAAAAATCCAGTCCAAGAAGTTCTTGATAAAACTGGCACCGGTTATACTTTTTAAGACCGGAGTGTCAATACTCCGATCTAAACGAGGTAGAGCCCTTTTTGTACTAGTGTAAGCAAAGTGACTGTGAGCAATGTGGTTCTAGTTGTTTGCTTTTTCCCACGAGTATGCTGACAAGATATCTCAAGGCAATATTCAATTCTGATAAGTGACACATAAGCATGGGAAGGACAAAATTATTAAAAGACCAGCTATAAAGATTAAAAAATTAGTTATGCCTTTTTATTAATTTTTTAAATCAGTAGAAATTACAATTAAAAATAAAAAATCACACAATCTTTTTGTAAATTTTGCGGATGATGAAAGATATTTCACCAATTTTGGTGTGTTGGAACAACAAATCCGCCTTTTGCATTACTTGTAAAACCTCCATGAACATGAAAGTACTTTCACCAATTTTTGTGTGGTGGAACAACAAATCCGCCTTTTGCATTGTTCTGACGGAGCTTTTGGGCGATTGCTAAAAATTACATGTTTGGTAGAAATTTTTTCTACAAGTCCTTTTAGGTATAATTTGACTTATCTAAAAAGCTCATAGATGGAGCTTTTGAAGAGGAGCTTATGAACACGGGGAGAGAACACAAAGCTTGGGAGAGCCGAACCACATCGATTCGCAACCATCACCTCCCTCCTTCACCGCCGTCGCACCTTGCCACCACACCACCACCTCTGTTCTTCCACGACCCAGTGAGACAAAGCACTGTGATCAGAGAAAGAGAGAATTCAAATATGAAGAGTGAAAGGGGGTCACGACACAGGTGCTTGGAGAACGGCGTGAGGAGCATCAGACACCACCTTTCACCTTCCTCTACTCTCACCTACGTCGTCCACTGGCGAAACGAAATAGACCTGAAGCTTCTTCTTCTTCGGACTGCACAAGCGCCGCAAAGCTCAGTGGTGAGCTTGGGTGAAACCGAGAGAGACAGTGGCGGAAAGTTTTTTTGGAGCAAGGGACCACCTTCATCGGCCTTCCTACTTTCCTCACTCCAACGCCTTCATTTGTCACCGCTAGCAACCTCCTCTGCGTAGACCGTGGCACTCTCTAATTTAGTGCTCAAATCTAGCCATAATTCTTCCTTAATTTAGTGCTAATTGGTTACTTAATTGGTATCCCTCTGTAGAGAACTTAATTGGTATCCCTCAATGTCTAGAATTTTTGAAAGTATTTAGCGAAATTGTAATGGCAAATTGCAGTTCCTAATTCTCTCTCAATCCTTTGTAGCAAGTGGTAATGGCAAGGGAGGAGTTTTGCTCTTCCATTTTATTAGGAGAAATTCTTAAACCAATCTTAATTTCATGGAAGCTGAAAATGAAAATATTAATGTAGATGAAGAGCCTTTCTAAACTAATAATATTGCGATATCTTCAATCTAAATGAATCAAATTCGTGACACAATTAGAAACCAAATTGTACAGGACCTGTGATCCAGTTACTTATGTAATATTATTTGATCAAATTATGTATTTTAGCATTGCTAAATTTTATAAATTAGCAATTTTCACTTTTTTTTTGTAATTTTGATTTTAATTTTCTCTTATAATTATTTCAAAAGTCACTTATGCTACTATCATTCTAAATAAGTTTCAATTTCACAAAAGCTATTTATGTTATCGTCAATTCAAACATAAATCATATTATCCAATCTAACTTTTTCATAAGTCAGATTGATTATAAGTTATTTTTCTAAACACACATTATGTTGACTCATCACTAACTTTAAGAACATGAGGGAGAGATGTGGAACCCCACTTTAGATTCGAAGACGGGCCCAAAGACTTCAGCCCATTTCCTTTGTTCACCCCATTTTCCAATTGGGCCTCCATCACTCAACTTGAAAATTGGGCTTAATATCTTCATTTTCTCTTGCCATAATATTACCCAAAAAGCATTTTAGGCTTTTTTTTTACTCGGTTTTCATTTTTGCAACATATTCAGCTTTCGTTAGAGATTCGGCCTTCACCCCAAAAGGGAATAGGTTTGACACCCGCCGGTCGATGTGAAGACCTCGTTGATTGAGAATCGTAAGACTTCCGTAATTCTTTTGGCTGAAGAAGGCGTGCGTTACGACGGGATAGCATCAATGCCTACCATCACCTAAACTTTTAATATATATATATATATATATATATATATATATATATATATATAGAGAGAGAGAGAGAGAGAGAGAGAGAAGAGAGAGAGAGAGAGAGATCCTTCCATATCTGTGTACAAAACAAGTGATTGCCCAATCATGTCAGAGACACTAGACGTGGTTAGTGCATAAATTTAAATTATAAATTTGTAAAAGTTCCCCTTTATCAATGAATACTCTTCCTTTTCATAAAAAATAAAATAAAAAATTCTTCCTATATTTAATATAAAATATGTTTAGGAAGTTGGTCTTGGTTCAAATATAAGACATAATTCTTATATTTGTAATTTTTTTTTTTCTAATTTTTTTTATTTATATTCTCTCAACAATAATCATGAAGGAGAGAGAATACAAGAATTGAAAAAGATGACTAAAATGTTTTATAAAATATATGTCATTCTAACTAACTTAATTAACTTCCTTAATCGAATTAAATTAGGTAAGTATGTTTTATAATAAGGTCCGAGGGAATAATTATTAAAAATAGTATTATATTAAAAAAATACAAAACAATATATTTTAAATTGAAATCATTGAAATTAAATCCATTAGCTTTCATAGTTTATTATTCAAAATAAAAATTTCTATACATGAAGTCGCTAAACACAATTAAATCCACCTTTTTTTTAATAAATTCAATAAATCAAATCAAATACTATATTAATATGAAATTAAATTTAAAATTAAAGTATGAAGCCACAAGTCTCTATCTTATAATAATTTTTTTATTATTATAATAAAAACTAACACCAGATCAACATTTGATAGTACAAACTAAGAATTAATTTTAACTGTAAAAAAATAAACTCATAAATTCATTAATTCATTAATTTATTGGGAAAATTTTAGTTATCCCTATTGGTAGCAAGTTAATTTGGTCAACTCCTAAAACTTTCCGAAACTTCACTATACCCTCATAGTCAAAATAAAATTAATTTTTGTGGGTGAAAAGACAATGATACCATTCGTTTTTTTTTTTTAGAAGAGCATTTACAAGACAAATAAGGACATTTACAAGATAAATAAATGATTTGAAAAACACAGGAAGTTAAAAATAGTTTGTTCATTTACAAAACAAATATGCAAGTTCACTTGACAAATATGAGTATTTACAAGATAAATTTGTTCCTGTGTTTTTCATAATAGTTTGTTCATTTATCATAATCATGATATGCGGCTATAGCTAGCATAATCCTGATAGATTTGATCATGGCAACAGGTGAAACTTTTTTCCTTAAAGTCAATTCCTTGCCTTTGATGAAAACCTTTCGCAACCAACCTAGCTTTATAGGTTTGAATGTTGCCATCTGCGTCAGTCTTCTTTTGAAGACCCATTTGCACCCAATAGGAACTATTCCCTCAGGTAGTGGAGCTAAGGTCCATACCTTGTTATGATCCACCAAATCTATCTCGGATTCCATGGCTTGAAGCCATTCTGAGGAGTCAACATATCCTTGACTGTCTCAGTGTAGGAAGTAGGCTCGTCATCTTCAACGGTTTGTTGATTCTCAAACACAAAAATGTACCTTTCAGGTTGATGACTAACCCTAGAGTCCTACGGGGCTGGGTGTTTACAACCTATACTTGAGGCATTGCCTGACCAACAGACTCAAGTTCTGTTATCTGTTCTTGTAGGTCTTGAATTTCTTCAAGTTTTACCTTACTCCCGCTAACTACTTGAGAGAGTAGATCCTCTTCAAGAAATGTAGCATTCTTGGATACAAACACTTTGTAGTCCTCAAGGTAGTAAAAGTAATATCCTTTAGGATAGCCTACAAATAAGCACAATGTACTTCTTGCCCCTAACTTATCCGGTGTTTGGGTCTTGACATAGGCTAGACATCCCCACATCTTGAGGTAGGTCAAGTTGGGCTTCTAGCCCCTCCATATCTCATACGGAGTAGTCTGAACAGATTTCAACGGAACCCTAGGGCAAATCCCCGAAACGATTTTGGAAGCTTCGTACTGCTCATCACTGACCGTACCATGTCAAGCAAGGTTTGGTTCCTCCTCTCAGACACACCATTTTGATGTGGTATGTATGAAGCCATCAACTGTGATAGAACCTCTTTCTCTCTTAGATAATCCTGAAACTCCTGACTATGATATTCACCACCTCGATCAGATCAAAGTGTCTTAATCATCTTGCCAAATTGTTTCTCTACTTCATTCCTAAACTCTTTGAACTTTTCAAAGGCTTCAGATTTATGTCTCATAAGACACACATATCCGAATCTGAACTTATCATCGATAAGGTGTCTTTGAAGTAGGAGTATCCTCCTCTAGCTCGAGTAGACATGGGCCCACAAACATCTGAATGAATGAGTTCTAACAACTCATTGGCTATGTGACTCACGAGCTTCTCAAGCTTGGTCTTCGTCATCTTACTAGCCAAACAAGATTCACAAGGCCCATAGGATTTGAAATCCATGGAATCTAGACAATCATCATTATGGAGTCTAGACAATCTTGTCTCATTAATGTGTCCCAATCTACAGTGCTAAGGATAAGATCGATTGTCCAACCTTTGTTTCTTAACTTGAATATTAAGAAGTTCACTATTCCTAGGATTCTTTAGCACCAAAGGTAGAAACATCATCATGCTTCTTTCCCATGAGGCTTGTAAGGTTTAATGGGCAGTTCCTCTTCCAATGTCCTTCCTTTTGACAATGGAAGCATACATGAGTGCATTTAGATATCTCCTTGTCCTTGCCCTTCTTCTTTTGGGGTTAGCTTTGGGCTCGAGTTTGTTTGTCGCCACAAACTTTCCCTTGCCCTTAGCTTTGGAAGACCCACTAATAAGAAGAGCTTGGGTTCTGTTTTTCTTACAGCACCTTCTACAGTGGTCAGTAGACTCAAGAGCTCAAGGAGTGTTGATTCTACTTTATTCATATAATAATTGACCACGAAGCCATTATATGGTTGTGGCAAGGACTGCAAGACCAAGTCAATACTTAGCTTATGGTCTATGATAAAGCCCAGAGAAGCAAGCTTCTCTATAAGCCCAATCATCTTGAATATGTGCGGTCCAACCGACACGACCTCAACCATCTTACAGCCAAACAACTCCTTGGAGGTCTTAAAACGCTCAGCCCTCTCTTACTTGTCATAAAGCTCTTGCAGGTGCAAGATAGTAGAGGGAGCATCCATATGCTCATGATGTCGTTAGAGTTCCGTAGACATTGACACACGCAGTATGAAGACTGCATGCTCATTGTCTACTAGGTGTTGTTTATGGGCTTCCAATTCAAACTGATCAAACCCATCTTGCCCTTCAGTAAGGGCAACAGGAACTGGAGAATCTAAAACATATGCTATTTTCTCAGAGCGTACAACTATTTTTACATTCTGATATCGGTCCTTAAAGTTAGGTCCAACTATCTTATTAGTATCCAGAATAAAGCAAAATTAAAGTTTTCGGTCATGACTCATATGTTGAAAAGCAAAAACAAAATAAGACTTATAAGTATTTCATTAACCATATACAAAGACTTTTGAAACGTATGTGGCCCTCCCACTATCTTCTCTAGAATCAATGACCCTCAGATATTGATTTTAGGGTTATCCTTCATAAGGATATCCATAGTGGGCTAAGAGAACGACTGGAATCATTTGTTTCCGGCTGAGCCCGCAAAACTTACTTATCCAGTGGGTTGATTAACAACATCTCCATGTCTTCTCTTAGATCATCAGGTTGACAACACCTTGTCACTTAGTGTCACATCACTATGTAACAACCTGGCATCTTTACCCTAAATATATAGACCCGGCTGAGCCCGCAAACTATACATCTAGTCTAGCACAAACCATCATCCTAAGTGTCATACACTTCGAATGACACTGTCATACACTGCGAGATAAATAGGTCCTAGCTGAACTAGAGAGAGCTACCATTCGTAGGATTCTTAGGCACCACCGATGATGGGAGGTAAACAAACGCGCTAGATAATTTACCCTAAATGCATAGACCCGGCTGAGCTTGTAGGCTATACATCTAGTCCAGTAAAACCATCATCTTAAGTGTCATACACTTTGAATGGCACCGTTACCCGACGAAACAGTAGGTCTTAGCTGAGCTAGAGAGCACTACCATGTCGAAGGGTCCTAAGCACCATCGATGATAGGAGGTAAACTCGCTAGATAATTTTGTGAGGGTTCTTTTCGGTCTCATCATAAATTACTAACTAATAAATTAACTAACATTTAGTCAATGTCTAAGCTAGAATTGATTTTATCTTGCATGCATAAATTAGACATACATACAAAACAACTATCACATAGTTTAATTTTAAACGGCTTGTATTTATCATTCATGCTAGTCGTGTGGTGATCGCGTTTACTATTATCATGCATACTAGTCGTACTAATTCTATGCAAAATCATAATAATAACAATTCATGTATTTTTTGGATTATCATGGTGCCTTCCGATTATTAATCCAAAACATCTCCATGTCTTGGATTATCAAATCTTCAAATTTGCTCCATTCTTTCATCATGGTCGATTGATCTCTTGGTAAACTCTTCTTGTACTTATCCACGATCTAAAATTTTACATTCTTATTCCAATTACAATTTTTCTACGCAATATTTAAATTGGGACAAAACAATCTCATTTACCAAAAATAAGAAAATAAAATAAAATTTAAATGGGGACAAAACAATCCCATTTACCAAAAGAAATAAAATTTAAATCATACATTCGAGGCACCATGACCATCCCTTTCTTGTACCTACAAAAGGTTAGAAAAACACATGCACATATATTTTTCAAATCCTAATTTATTATTGAATCGAATTCAATAATATTACCCCATGTGTTTTCGGTAATGAGCCCAGCTCTGATACCACTTGTTGGTTAGTTTTGCCTATTTCATAACTTTCATGCAAAGGTTCAAGAGGTTGAAAACAAAAATTTTGCTCAATCGTTGCGGAAACTCGTAACTCCTTACGATCCTCATGAATTATTAACCTTAACTCATTATATTAATTAGTTAATAATTATTAATCCGTAACTCTTTACAGCGCCCATGAGAATTCATAACAATTTATAATATTCATGAACTTTGGAATTACTCGTTAAAACAACTATTGAGGATTAGGATAACTTGATAACACGACTATTAGATATTAGGATTACCTTAGATCACTTGAAGACCTCAATGTTGTTGATGTCCTCTAACGTTGATCCACATGGCTACCCCCGATTGCAATGAGAACTCCTTCTCTTGAAACCTCTCACTCCTTGAATGCTTGCTAGGCGAAGACAATGTTGATGTTTGGTTTCCTTGTGTTTTCCTTTTTTCAAGAAGGTGATGGTTTCTTGGAATTAGGTTATGGATAGGATGAACAAGGTTGGAACCTTACCCTTTTATGGATGATGTTTTTTCCTCTCAAAACCTTTGGTAAAGACCGAAATTTAGAGAGCATAAAGATTCTTGTTTTTCTCCTAGAAAAACGTGCTTGAGGAAGGCACACCAAAAATCAGTACTTTATAAGAGTCAAATCCTAATTTAAGTGCTTGCAAGAAAGGCCCAATTCAAGCTTGAATTGGAAAATTCAATTCACAATGAATTAAATTCATATCTTGATTGATTGATTGAATTTAAGATGATGAATCACATTCATATCTTGATTGATTGAATCGATCATTTAAGATGATAGATCACATTTATTTCCTTTTTCCTTAAAAAAAAGTCCATAAAAAGGGCACATAAAAAAGTAGCACTTTATAAGAGTCTAATCCTAATTTAAGTGCTCACAAGAAAGACCCAATCCAAACTTGAATTGGAAAATCCAAATCATAATGAATTAAATTCATATTTTGAATATTAAATAATAATTTAAGATGATGAATCACATTCATCTCTTAAACTAAAATTCAAAAAGCATTTTAAATCAATCCACATTTATTATTTCTCCTATCTTCATCCAATCATTATTGGATATTTTATATATATATATATATATATATATTAGATAATTCAGAATTATCTTTTATAACCTAAATTTTTTGAATTAAAATTCAAATCTCCTCATTGGGCTTGGAGTCCCACTCCAACCCAATTACACATTTACTCTTGATAAAACCCAATAACAATTATTGGTCCAAGTTTTCTAATTTTAAACAATCGGGAATAACCTTTGTGTGTGACCCATTAGGCCCAATTAGTCACTGACGTAAATAAACTTGGACCAATTAAAAACCCCTTTAACGAGTCCAATTTATTTAATGACCTCATAAGACACTAGCAATGCTCTGCGGCCCCAGAACTAATTGAGTTGATCAAGTGATCTACCTTTCATATTTAAATATCGTGCAGGCATCACCCCTCACATCGTCATTCACATTTAGTCGAAAGCAAAGATAGATTATCATCTCTCTTAATTGACTAAATGTAACTATTTCACAGAACTAGGAATCTTCTTATATTAACTTTGTAACAGATCATGACTCTTCATGATCACTTGATGTGCGCACAGTATCCCAAGTTAATTAGAAGCTATCCAAGTTCTACCGGTCTTGTGAATGACTAATCCCTTGTAGGGGACTTTGAGTCCTCTCAGCATGTCCATCTTACACCCAAGAGTACACTGTTCTCCCCATTTTTAGGTGGATAGAGTTGTATAGTCAAAGTATAACCTTAGGACATAGTGTTCGATGACATTCTTAAGTCCAGGACGATCCATACTACCAAACGATGAGAGACTTTACATATCCAACGATACTCTCTACAATGAATCTTTGTGGAGTCTCTCGGCGGGTCTGTTCGGTACTATCTGTTCTCTAACAGATCTACCCACGACATCAGCTAAGGCATCTCCATGCCTGTATTCCATGAGGTCCCTACCTTGTATCTCTATACAAGTAGATGATGTCGTACTAGTCTTATTGAGATCATCAATGCCCTTTCTTAGTGATTTAAGACTAGAAACAAGTTTTAGGTAATAGATATACAGTGTTCTCGAGTCCTCATGATTATGATCTCTATCATTGATCTTCGAGATTAACACATATTCTATTCCTAGGGCTTTTATCTCACATATTTACTTTAAAATAAAGGTGAGACATAAATATGATAAAGATAAAATATGCTCATTTATTAATAATAAAATACTACAACGTAGAAAAAAAAGTGTTGATCTATCCTTACAGATTGTCTCTAGGACACCTAAATACTAACAGTCCTACCTTCTATGAGATGAATTATGGTATAATACATCATTTCACTAAGCTATAGGCATGATTCCTTTCAAGGTTGTTTATGGTAGGGATCCCCCTCCTCTGCTTCGTGGCACTTCTTTGGAAGACACTCTGTTTGATATTCATCGCCAATTGGAGAACTGTGATGAATTATTATAGGTTTTAAAGATGAACTTATTGAAGGCACAACAAAGAATGAAAATTCAGGTGGATAAAAAGCGGATTGATCTGGAATTTAATGTTGACGATTGGGTTTTAGTCCAGTTGCAACCTTATCGACAACACTCTGTGCAACTTTGCAAATATCAGAAACTTGGGACTTTGCCAATACGTGCCACGACCAGAAACGGGCCAAAATCCCTTATAGGCCCAATTGAAGTGGCCCATCCCTTAAAAACTGTTTCACAGTCCTTGCGTGGCTATACTACCCGTTATGCTTAGAAGGTTCACCTAGAGCTATAGACACATCTTTGATGTGTTCTAACCATATGTTTCATTCTTTGGGCCAAAAAAAGTAAAAAAAGAAAAAGAAAAAAAGAAAAAAAGAAAAAACCCTTATATTTCATTCAACAATAAGAAAATTTGCAAAATTTTAAACTTATTTGGCTAGGTATTTTAAAACTTTAAAAAGAAATCGGGCTTTCTGAGTTAACTTATAGTCAAACTTGTTTTTTTTCCTGAGCTTTTAAATTCAAGCTCGAAAGCTCTTTTCTTGCCCTTCCATTTTGTCCGCTTGATTTTTCAAACCCAATCCTATGAAAAATATGAAGAAAAAAAACGTAGCCTAAATCTCTCTCTAACCGTGCCATTTTTCCTTAATGTGGTTTTCTGTATTTAAATGTGAGGACTATTATTTTTCTATTTTTATTCAATTAACATAACATAACATATATATATATATATATATATATATATATATCCACCACATTTTCGCTTTTACTTCCATAAAAAAAAAAAAAAAACCTTCCAAGATACCTGTTCTGGTATAAAACACAGATGTCTAGCATGGTGGGCTAATAAGTTGATATTGGATCGATGGCTTTACCTAAGTATTTATGAGGTAGATAATCAGGAAAGCTTGGGATCACTGTACACAGACTAGGCTTTCGCCAAAGGGGTGGTGTGTGTGCACAGTGTGACAGTATGTAAATAGTTTAGAGTTAGAACGTGTGTACCTTAAGGTTTGACCTCTGTATTTATAGAGTGTACCTTAGGTTGATACTTATGGGCCCTGTGATTCGTGGCCCTATTATGATAACTACTAGATCTAGATTTAGATCTTCCTGGATTATAGATAAGATAAGATCCATTTTTTTTGGTTGCCCACCCGGTTCACCGGGGCTTCACCCCGACTAATCCGGATCCGACTCACGTCGCGCACCTAGCTTTGGTGGGAGAGTCTCCCAGTGGAGGTTTTTTGCATTCACAAGGCTCGAACCCGAGACCTTGCTTAAGCGACACAAGCCGCTTACCACTTGTGCCAACCCCCATCCCCCTTTATTATAGGTAGATCCTGATATGCGGTATATTTTTTGCTGGGCCATCCTGCTATTGGGCCTGAGTTCCGCAACAATACCTAACCGCGGCGTAAATCAATGTCATATATATTGGATTAAGACATGAGTTCAGCTCAAAGACCCATTTTGGCTTTGTTATCTTACTCACCATGCTACTACTTAAATTTGAAAGATACAGTTGATAAATACATTATATTTAGAATTAAAATAAATCCCGTGATTAGTTCCTTATTGGTTGTTGGTTAAATTTGAAAGATACAGTTGATAGATACAGCTCAACGACGCCTTCGATCTGTTCAACTGTGTCGTTATTATTGGTTGTTGCCGTCGATCTTTGCGACAGTCGGCATCTCGCCGTCTTTTCTTTCATCCCGTCATCTTATCTCTGATGTGTTTGGTTTGGCTCTCTTTGTTCTGACTTCTGAGTTTTTGTGGGTTCTATTTTTTATTTTTTTTAATAACTTGAAGGTATAAACGGGGAACCCATAACCGGTTGAAACCCGCCTGTGTTTGCCATGTACCCGTTTATGACGGGTTAAACGGGTTTTACTACTGGTACGGGCTACCCTGTACCCGTGTAAAATAAATGGGCGGGACACGGGGCAGCCCCGCCTGCCCGTTGCTCAGCCCTACGTGGCTGTACTACCTGTTATGCTTAGAAGGTTCGCGTAGAGCCGTAGACACATCTTTGATGTGTTCTTACCTTATGTTTCATTCTTTGGGGAAAAAAAGAAAAAAGAAAAACCCTTATGTTTCATTCAACAATAAGAAAATTTGAAAATTTAAAACTTATTTGGCTAGGTATTTTAAAACTTTAAAAAGAAATCGGGCTTTCTGAGTTAACTTATAGTCAAACTTGTTTTTTTCCCTGAGCTTTTAAATTCAAGCTCGAAAGCTCTTTTCTTGCCCTTCCATTTTGTCCCTTGATTTTTCAAACCCAATCCTATGAAAAATATGGAAAAAAAGAAAGAATGTAGCCTGACTCTTTCTCTAACCGTGTCATTTTTTCTTAGGGAAATACACTTCTCATATTGTAGGAGAAGTGTATCCTCATGTCATAGATACAAAAAGATGTGGGATCATTTCCGTGCTTGAGTTTTTTTTTTTTTTTTTTTTTTTTTTAAAAAAAAAGATGTGGGTTCCACCATTTCATGTGTGTGTAGAAATCTTCTTCTTCTCATGCAACATGAGAAGTGTAAACCCCTTTTTCTTAATGTGGTTTTCTGTATTTAAATATGAGGACTATTATTTTTCTATTTTTATTCAATTAACATAACATATATATATATATATATATATATATATATATATATATATATCCACCACATTTTCGCTTTTACTTCCATAATAATAAAAAAAAAACCTTCCAAGATACCTAACCGCGGCATAAATCAATGTCATATATATTGGATTAAGACATGAGTTCAGCTCAAAGACCCATTTTGGCTTTGCTATCTTACTCACCATGCTACTACTTAAATTTGAAAGATACAGTTGATAAATACATTATATTTAGAATTAAAATAAATCCCGTGATTAGCTCCTTAATTTAATAGCGGAGGAGTATGATTTACAAGTGAGGGGACCAGCTCACGGAACCTTCCTCGTGAGCTTCCAGAAGCAAGATTCACATGGCACAAGTGAGTTCATTTGAGTATGAAACCAATGCTGAATTGTTGAACATTAAAACAAATTAAAATATCCAAGAAGTAAAGTAAAATACAAGCAGACACTACAAATTTTTTTCAATTTTGGCACAAACATCT
This sequence comes from Acacia melanoxylon, assembly GCA_019022615.1. Classification (NCBI taxonomy): domain Eukaryota; kingdom Viridiplantae; phylum Streptophyta; class Magnoliopsida; order Fabales; family Fabaceae; genus Acacia; species Acacia melanoxylon. The sequence goes on from JAFJYJ010000002.1 coordinate 2,831,489, forward strand.
TTTGAAAGAAACACCCCACTTGACGCTTTCTTGATGAAAAGCAGCTTTGAATTCCCCAAAGGCGGAAATTGAAGCCAAGTGGGGCGGCTTGCGTGTTGTACGAGAGAATTGAAACATAAATTACCTTCAATAATCAATTATTGAATGTGATGGTTTATAGGCTCAAGGTCCAGATTTGCCAACGAACTATTATCCGAGGAGCGTCTGGCACAAAAAACAATTGAAGGGACTTAATTGACCAACGAACTATTAAAAAGTGGAAAAAAAAAAAAAAAAAACACACACACACACACACACACAATTTTGAGCAGATTCGCCAACGAACTATTACCCCGTCACTGTCTTGGTGTCTCCGTCTTCCATTGACTGTCACAGTGTTAGTGACGTCGATGTTTCCAAAGCTTCCATTGTTGCTGAGTGTTCCGCTCACCCTCTTGAATTCATCCAAGAGTCCAATTACGTTTTCGGCCAAGACGCGCCTTGCACTGGGTTGCGTGCCTCCGATGCCACAAGCAAGAACCGCCGCCAAAATGTCCGCTCGCATGGGTCCCATCTCTGTTGGTGTTTGCCTTATCTAATAAGAAGGCTTAACCACTCTTTTCTCCAAATTCATCGCCACCGCCCCACGCCAAATGCTTCATATTTTAACGTAATAGTGATAGTTTTTTTTTTTAATAGTTCTTTGGTATTTTTTTTTCACTTTTTAATAGTTCGTTGGCCAATTTGGTCCCTTCAATTGTTTTTTGTGTCAGACGCTCTTCGAGTAATAGTTTGTTGGCAAATCTACACCTTAACCCTTGTTTATAATAAACGATATATTATATATGTATATACTAATTAATTTTATTGTGATATAGAGTACAAAAATCATATCAAATAAAAGTGATATTATGATTACAAATGTATTAAAATCTAGTTTTATCAATTCTATCGTATAGAAACTCAAATCGGCAACTCGATGATCCTGTCATTTGGTTAGTTTAGGTAGTCAATTAATCTGTGTGTAGGAGTAACCCGTTGTATTTTAGTAACTATGTTTTTGTTAGATTATGTGTGTGGTTGATACATGAATATTCTATTTACTTGTGAATTAATGTAGTTTTTTAATTCAAATATTGTTTTTTATGGCTATATATAAATATATTTTTTAATAAAATTATATTATTTTAATCACGACCTGTTTGGCCTAATTTCAGTACCTTACACCATAATCAATAAATATATAGTCATGATTCATGTATTCATTACATTAGAGTTGTTAATGTGGGACGTGTCACTCTAAAAGGCTAGCTCTTGACAAGCTTAAACTTAAAAGGGCTATGCTTAAAAAGCTTACCTACCTAAAATTTGATTTTTTATTTTATTTTATTTTTATTTTATTTAAGCTAGCAATCAAACTGCAGGGTTAAGGTCGGCCCCGCTGTCTTTAAGGTCATTTCAAGTTTTCTATTTTAAAATATCTAAAAATAAAACAATAAATTTTATAAAATTGCTAATTCAAATTGTAAGTATTAGTAAAATAAAGTGTTTAAACTTATAAAACTAAACCAAATCAAATAATTGCTATCAACACATATATCAATAAACTATTGTCATAACTTTAAAAGAACTATATAACTAAATAATCAAACAAATTATAGACAAAAAATTAATGAAAAACAAAAGGAAAGAACTTTTCTTCAACTCGTTAAAGGAAAAAAAAAACTATTTTAATTACTAATTAGCACACAATTTTAAATAAGAATTAATTTATGCTCATTCTAAAATCTGAATCAAAGAGTGATCCGATAGAGATGGATGGGAAATTATAAGAGACAAAACCTTGATATTGATGTTCAATTTAGACTTCTCAAATATTCATAATCAATTTTCCCTCTTTTATTACTCAAGTATAAACTTCTATAGATATTTTTCCTCCCTTACTTCTTTCCAAATTCTCAATAGTAAAATAATTAAAATATTTTTCTTCCCATCTTACATCAATAAATCCTATTTTATTGAAAAAGTTTATTTATGGGCTTTAATTGGCGGGCCATCGACTCTAAAGGGTTGACCCTTTTATTTGCAAGTTTAAACGGGTTAGCTCTTTTAAACTTAATTTCTCTTTACAACCTGTAAAATACAAACTCAAACCTTTACTTAAGTGGAATTAAATGAGCTAGCCCGATCGACTTGATTTATTTTGACATATCTACATTAAACCATTAATAAAAGATTTGAAATCACAACTTCACAGATTTAAAAAAACTTAAGAAAGACTCAAGCTAATTAAGCTATAATAGCATGACATTTATAAATTATATTTAGATATAATTTATAAAAATTTACGTCTGTTATGAATATACTAATTATGTGGATGTCCATTGACTCTTAATCCTCAATATTATTTGTATACAGGATTTTGTTCATACTGGAAGACTTGTTCACATATACGTATTTTACTATTCACGTATATGACTACTATTCATGTGGGGCCCACACCACTTTCTCACAATCTCCAGAAGCTGCAGGCTGCGCAGAAGATGTTGAATAATTATGATTTTTGGGGAAAATTACAAGGTAATGACCCGGTGGAATAATTACACTTAAGGACCCATTTTCCTTCTATAAATAGACGTCTCCTGTAAACATTCAGAACACACTTGAATGAAGAACTTCTCTCCTCTCTCTCTCTCTAGAATCTCTCTACTCTTATTCTTCTTTATTTACCTTAGATCTTTTTAGTTTTATAACACATTATCAGCACGAGAGCTCTAAGAGAGGAATGATTTTCTCATCTTCTTCTAGATGTTCATTATATCAATCTGGGATAATCTTAACCACTATATGGAATTATTGATATACTTTTACCGATTGTTTTGAACATCGTGTTCCATGGTTAAAGATTGGAGATTATTTACTATTCATTTTTTATCCAATTATTTTACATAATATTTTATGCTTATGAACAATATATATATTGTTGTTACCTCCTATATGGATGATTCTACTTTCAAAGTTTAATTTTATTGCTAACATTTTATTATTGTTTTAATTTGACTTCTACATGGATGGTTCTACCTCCTACATGAAAGTTTAGATTACTAACTTTAACATAACATTTATTTTAAGCATTTACTTTTATTATTTATTTGACTCCAACTTGGAAGTCTAGTTTTGTAGCATTTTATTGTTGCTAATTTTTAATATTATGTTATTCTATACAAATTATTTTATTAATATTATGGCCGGAAGCCATACACCACTGTTTTCCTATTCTAATATTATATGACCGAAGTCATATTATTTTAGTTTCTTAATTTTATGATTAGAAACCATATAAATTTAATTTCTCATTATGAGAACTAAAATGCCCGAAGCCATAAAATTTTAATTCTTATACTTATGTCGCTTATGTGTGCATATATCATTATTTTAATATATTTTATTATCTCTCGTATATATATATATTAATTCATATATATATATATATATATATATATATATATATATATATATATATATATATATATATATACATACATGTGTGTATTTATTTCATTCACCTTTTCTTCTAATTTTAATTCAATCATAATAATAAAATGTCACCAGAGCATTATTATTATTCTTTTGACTTTGGGTTCATATGTTTTTCACTGATGCTTTTTATGATGCATCAATCCATGGACATATTGTGTTATAATATTATATTGTTTTTACTGTATGTTGAAAAGAAAAGATGGAAGCTTTTGGATTCATTTGGCTCTTAAATTCAAACGAGTTTGGTGCGCTTCTTTCATTTCTATGTATGTATCTTGACTCTGTGATGGAGCAAATTTATGCAGAGTATTCAGCGGAGAATATCACATTTATTTTGAAGCCAAAATGAGACAAATTAGCCGAAGGTTATGAGACGACACAAATTGGCTTAGTCCTATGAGGAGACACAAATTTGCGAAGCAAAGTGATAATTTGGCACGAAGTCATGAGACAAATTAGAACAAATTAAAGGGATTATATAACCACAAGAAGATGGTTGTTCCACTAAAAGTTTATTATAAATCGGTGTATCTAATTTGCTCCTGCAGTAGCAATATTATGAAAAGAGGTCTTAAGAAATATTATGAATTAATTTTATTGACCTCAGGTAGTCAAACAAAAGGTTACAATAATTATGAATATTGTACTGGCTTAACTTCATTCCCAGAAGTGAATGAATTATGGTCATAGACATGTATGTAAATATGACTGAGTATTGTCATTATTATTGTGATCATAATTGATCTAAGTTCCCACCAGAAGTGGAGAAATTTTTGTTATAAATTACAAACAAACGAGATCCTTGTTTATGGAAAAAAAAATTGGCTGTTTATTATTTGCACAGTAACCATGCGGGGCCCACGTCAAATATTTCTTCCCCCCAGACGTGTTTTCACATGAAGAGTTGGAAAAATAAATTTCTGGTGGGCCCCACGTATTTAATCTGATTATTTTTACTATTTACGGGCACTATTTCATGAATAGTGTCGTATGGTACTATTCATAGATACGATACTATTCATGAATACGGTATTTTTATGAATACTTTTTATCCGTGCTAGGTGCTTCAAAACCAAAATTTTCATGGTAAAATTAGTATTTATTCCTTAATATTAAGGCCCTGAAGGCTTATGTTTCGAATATTGTATGATACATATTTTAATAGTTTTGGAAAAGTATTGTCCAGAAGACAATAAATTGCAGAGATTTATGTTATAATATGTATATAGGCTAATAGTCCTGCAAACTAATTAGCATATTTTGAGGAACTAATGTTTAGACTATATATCTATATGACAAAGATAAAATGCATTTTACTATAAAGTATATGTTTTATTATTAGCTTAGTTTCAATGATATTTTACGATGTTATAGAAGTAGATATCATCTATAAAATACATGTTATCGTAAACCAGTAAATTTACAAATAATAATGCAAATTGGAAGTTTGCAGTAAACTAGAAAGTTTAGATAATCAAGAGATTGGAATTGTAAACCGTAAGTTTACAAATGTAGCAAATCAAAAGGTTGCTAATACAAATCAATTTTTTACCAATGTAAACTAAAAGTTTACTACCAATGAAATATTCAAGAGGAAATGAGCTACGAGAGATTTATTGAAATTTGTTGTTATTATTATTTAAATTTATTATGATTACATATCATTAATTTATTGTCATAAAATTTTCTGCTAGAAAATTATCATATGTGTGACTCAAAATCTGTGTAATTCTAAGTTATTTTAACATGAACATCTTCACATGTGATAGACTGCATATATTTTATGCATATATAAATTAATTGAAGCATATTAGACTAGTGATGCAATATTATATGTTTATTCCTGAAGAATTAACATAAATTTTTCCTTTCAAAAATTTAAGATGCAATATTATATGTTTATTCTTGAAGAATTAACATAAATTTTTCCTTTCAAAGTTTAAAGAATTTGAATGTGATTTTGAAATACAAATATAAAGAAAGTATGTTTATATAACTCACACTTGAGGGGGAGATTGCTAGAAAAACAAGTGTGAGTTGTATGAGTACAGATGTGAGCTAATATTTGAAAAGTTATATAGTTCTCACATAAAGTTTGATCTCCCAAAATGCATGTCGTATTTTGATTAATATGTTATTGCAATTAAAAAAAAATTATGATTGTTTGAAATATATGTTACAGTAAACCAGAAATTTACTGATCCAAATAAATGTATTGTTGGCAAGACTTGTTTAATCATCCAAGTCATATAAGAACCAGAAGATTCTTCAATAACCAACATATTGTTCAAGAATAATTATGTGCTGCTTGTTCTCAAATAAAAATGACTATGTGAATATCATAGATCATGATTGGTAATGGATCTCTGGAAATATATCAAACAAATTTTATGGGCCTATTGCAACCAGAAGTTTGTAAGAACGCAACCTGAAGTTGCAATAATGTTTGAATAAATTAAGCGCGCTATTTCCAGATTATACGATCCAGAAATCATGAATTAAAGCATCTATAAAGAGCTGGATTAATGCTTATGAGAACATAATACTATGTTGGTATATTTGATATTATATATTGCAAAGCATTTATTTAAGCCAACAAAATTCTCCCCGTAAAATTGGCTTTTTGGTCGAGAGACAATTCCATCCGAAAAGTTTTTGAATGTACAATGCTTATAAATCAACTACAATGCATATAGATGAATATAGAAAGAAAGTTGGGATAAATATGTAAGGACCTCCTTCTTCTTGTTGTTTGTCTCTAAATGGAACAAAATGATGTTTCTAAAAGTAACAAATGGATTTTGGAAACTTACACTACATGATTAGTCAATTGTGATTTGACATTGTTTTCCCAATATGAGGGGGAGAAAATAGGCGGTTGGGTAAAGAGATTAAACTATAATGAATTATCATTAGCTCATTTTGATCCTCGTACAAAACAATGTGAACGGAAGTTCAAAAGATAATTCATTTATAGAATTTAGCTAATTGAATGCCGAAGCATTTATCGACCCAAAGAAAGTGACAAAGTCATATGTCTCAACTGCTAATGCTCCTATTGATGTCCCTGAAGGACAACCTATGATAAATGAATTGATATCACGCCTGAAGCGTAGTAGGTCCATCGGTTCCAAAGATATAAATCCTCGAAAGAGAAAAGGAGCTAAGAATATAGATGATCAAGTTGAGAATAATCAAGGAAAATTAGTAGCTCCGGAAGAGCCATCTCCGAAGAGATATTATCTCCGTAGAGATATCTCCGTAAGAGAATGTTCTAAGTCCCGGAAGAGACAAATGTACCGAAATGTATGAAAATAATGAGATCTCAATAAATTATGTTATGAATAGTATCCGATGGGACCGAAATGAAGTCAACGTTGACGACATCTTTGCTTATGATATAGCATATGATGTAATGAATAATGATGAGGATCATGAGCCACAATCCATTAGTGAGTGCCAACAGTGAAAGTATTGGCCCCTATGGAAAGGTGCCATTGATGCAGAATTAAAATATTGGCAAAGTCCATACAACTGATGATGTAAGGCCAGTGATGTAAAACTAGTTGGATACAAATAGGTTTTTGTACGAGAAGAAATGAAAAGGGTGAAATCACAAGATATAAGGTGTTGGTTATGATTAGTTTTGATGATGCCTTATATAGATGTCATTATTAAAAGCAAAAAGATTGAGTAATATAGTTATCTCCTACATTGACTAAGCTGTATTTAATGTAGATTAATCCAAGTTGAATTATAGAGATTAATCAAGAAGGAGATATTGAAGAAGATTATTCCAAGTTGAACTATAGAGATTGACCAAGAAAGGAGACGAAAGAAAGAAGCTCTTGCAATATAATTGGAATATCAGAATGTCAAGGAAGCAAGAAGTTATCAATGGATTTTGGAGGATAAGCAAGAAGAAGAGAAGAGACTAGAGAAAGATGTTATCAAAAGAACTTGCACAATATAATAGGAATATCAACATTCAAGTTCTTGTGATACTGGAAGTCTCTATGATAGCAGAAGTTGGAATGAAGCTTCATCACCTTATGGATATTGAAGAAGGTAGAAGCTGTAAAGAATGATGAGTCCAAGTCAAATGATGAAGAATGATCAAGTTGGGAGATGAAAGAAGGAAGAACTTGCTGAATGGAATGAAGATATCATTATTCAAGTTCTTATATTGATGCTAGAAGTCTCCAAGATCATATGGAAGTTGGAATGGCTCAATTCAAAGTGTTAAATCAAGCAAATGTGAGGTTCGGGATGAGAAACCTCGAGTTTAGAACACAAACCTCAAGGTTTGGAACTCAAAACTCAAGTTTAGATGAATCGGATCGAGAAACCTCGAGGTTTCCATCCAAACTCGAGTTTTCAAGTGCCTTCAGCATCTCTCGGCGTCTCTCGGACTAGCAAACCTCGAGGTTTCGGTCAAAACCTCGAGTTTCCGCCTATCGCCTCTTCAAACTCCACACTGTTTCACGTTCAGCATGGGCGACGTCTGGTAATTTGATGATATCTCCTAAACCAGAGATCGGATTGAGGTGAAATTGGTGGCATATGAAATTAGACTCACAGAGCTTTCCATCAAGAGTTAAACGGACCAAAACGGAGTTCATACCAGGGAGATATGGTCCCCGAAAGTTGACAGTTATTTCAAGAAAGCTGAACAAAGTCAAAACCTCGAGTGTTCAATGGAAACCTCGAGTTTTCATCGACGCAGAGCAACGAACTTCGAGTATCTTCAAACCTCGAGGTTTGGAACCAAAACCTCGAGTTTTGGTCGACAGAAAGCAACTGAGTATTGCAACCTCAAACCTCAAGTTTTGCAAATAAAACCTCGAGTTTTCATCTCGCCGGAAAATCGAGTTTCGAAAATCTTGATTCTTCCGATAAACATCAGATGATTACCCAAATGATTTATACTACTTCTTAACATCATTTATATCATTTGTGTATAAGTTTCAGGTGATTAAAGTTTGAGATTACATCAAACTTGACAGAAACCAAAATCTGTCATAAGCTTGAAGATGAACTTTGCTGCAGAATTTCAGAATCAGCAAAGAAGACAAAAATTCAATGAGGACACGAAATTGAATACTCAGCAGTAATGTTCTCTAATGGATTCGAATGTCCAATGTCTTTGATATGCTTTAACTTCGACTTGAGAAGATTTGAATTTTCTTTAAAGTCAAATAAAGCAACTCCATGAGCCACTTATATTATTTTATTATATCTTCTCAAACAAAGCAAATGGAAGACAGCCTGAAAAGAAGACCAACCATTCTTCAAGGCAGACAGCATGGCTCCCACCAACAAAAGCTGAACATCATGGGAGACATTCTTGAAGAGCCAAATATTCAAATATTCAAATCTGCAATTCTTCTCAACAGCTATATTACCAACAGCCATATTCTCAACAGCTATATTCTCCACGAATTCAAAGCACTCCAACAAGTCATTAAGCTTCAACCAAAGATAAATACCGAGAGCTTTGAAGTTACAAAAAAAATAGACAAGACGAAAGCAAAAACGCAGAGACACAAGCTTACATCTTCAACATGATTATACTGCGTTTTTCATAACATTTACTCTCTGTTCTCAATGCTTACATAGCTTATCATTGAGAGTGAAATAATGTGTATTGTACTTCAGTGTTTATTCATCTACTTCTGAGAGAGAAGAGTCATTGTAAACATCCTATCATTCTATCTGTGAGATACTCAAGATTGGGTGATCTTGAGTGGGAAACACATTGTATTGATTACAGCTTGTAAGGGGAGTGAATCCTAGGAAGAGGATTACTTCGAGTACAGAGTGTGTGATCAAGCAAGTGTATTGATTACAGTTTGTAAGGGGGAGTGAATCCTAGTGAGAGGATTACTTCAAGTACAGATCGTGTAATCAAGTTACAAGAAGATAGTGGATTGAAAATCTCAAGCGGAGCTTGGGGGACCGGACGTAGGTCAAGGATTGGGCCGAACCAAGATAAATCACCGTTTGCATATTCTCTTCCTTTAACTCTTACATTTCCGCATATAAGTTTGAATGACTCATTATTGCTTTATAAATTATTAATGTCATACAAACTACTTTCAGTAAATTGTCAAAAGATTTTCAAACTTCCAAAAGTTTTATCAAACACCCAATTCACCCCCCCTCTTGGGTGATAGCCACGTTTTTCATTTGGTATCAGAGCTAGGCTCTTGTTTAAAGGACTTAACCGTCTCAAGAGTTTCAATGGCTAATTTTGGGTGCTCTACATTTTCAAAAGGGTTTGATTTTACCATTCCACCGCTTTTCAAAGATATTGATTTTTGGTTTTGGAAAGCTAGAATGACTAGTTTTATCAAAGCAACTGATTTTTATATGTGGAATGTTTTTACAAATGCCTTTGATTTCAAACCAAGAAAGGATTGGACAGAAAAAGATATTAAGATGTTTTCATTGAACATTAGAGCAATGAACATATTATACAAAGTGCCTTAACTGAAAATGATTTTGAGAAAATCAAGTCTTGCTCTAGTGCTAAAGAAATTTGGGATACTCTTGATTTTATATATACCTCTAACAATTGTGTTGAAGTTGAAAGTGTTGAAAGTTCATCGAAATTACAAACGCACATTTATGGATGATGAACAAATGGAAGAAGGCGAAATCGAGAGAATGCTTTCATGATCCAAGTCAACACAAAAGAGCAAAGAGGAAGACAATTCCCAAGATGATCTCATGAACGATTATGATCAATCATTATCTAGAGATCAAGATGCACATGAGGTAAATAATTCCAATTCTTCTTGTGTAGATAAGAAAAACGTTTTTGAACAATCGCATAGAAGTGTTTTTCAACCATTTACTGATTCTATTTTGAAAAACAAACATATTTTCGAAAATGATGCTGGAAAATCATGTGGGAAGAAAGAATGTTCAAATGAAGCTTATTTGAATTTTTACTCTTATGACCAACACAATGCTTGCATAAAATCTCATGGTGTATATCATTCTATTATTTGCAATTATTGTGGAAAGTCCGGTCATATTTCTCATACATGCTATATTAGGAGAAATTCTAATGTGAGAAATAAATTTGTTTGGGTTCCTAAAGGACAAGCAATGTCCAATACTAACTCGTCAAGGACCCAAGTATAAGTGGGTACCAAAACGTCCATTTAGTGCCTTGTGTGTGCAGATTGATTCCATAAAGAATGGACATAAGATTACTGAGAAGATGAAGAAGAATCCAAGAGTTTCTCATGAGTCTAAAAGGAGATTCACAACAGTTAGGAGAACTCGTGGAGAAACCATTGCTAGAACTATAAGGTCTAACCATCAAAAGAAGCAATGGATACAAGCAAGAAGAGTATGTTCCACCTCAAGAACAAACTATCATGAAGTACCATTCAACTATCTTGAGGAAAACTTAAAGAGGAGAATCTCTCAAAGATCAAACAGAAGACTCTTGAAGTCTATATCCCTTCAGAGAGCTTTGCCAACACCCATGGGAAAACATATGAAGAACCAATGGGTAAGAAAAGTCAATCCTCCAAGTACCTAAGGCAAAGGTATACAATGGTAAAACCTCTTATGCTATTATTTGAATTATACATTGAGGTTTTATATATTGTAGTCTTAGGAATCAGCATTGCAAATCATATTTTTGGATTCTCACATCCTGATCTATATTTTGAAAGAGATTGCAATGTTCAATAAGCTTAATTCTTTATGCATATATGATGATTTGAAAAGAAATCACTTCTTTATGCATGAACTCATGATTAATTCATTGTGCTTTGCTGTTCTGAATTAATTATATTCATAAGAGCATGTGAATTGTGGTTCCTACAAGCTAACAATGATTGGATCCAAGTAATGTTGGATACCAAGAAAGGAAAAGATTTATATGGTTTTGTAGGGTCAAAGAAAGCCTCTCAAGAATGCAACATAGAGAAATGATGCAACTCTTGAGAAAGCTAGACAAGCTATGCTTAATGTTGATAGTGATTGTTAGAAAAGGAGTTATCTACATCAATCCATTTCAACCAAGCAAGCTTCTATGAGGACAAGAGGAATTACGGTGATATCTAATTCTTACCTCATACTATGATTATATGAAATTTATTTTTGTTTTGCCTTTGGTTAAGTTAAAAGGTTTTGAAATTTATTCAACTTCAATCAGCAACTTTACTGTCAAAGCAAAACTCCAGGTTTCCAGAGAAACCTCCAGGTTTCGTCATACAGAGACTTCTCAACTTTTTCTGAAAAAATAGAAAACTCGAGGTTTCTGTTAAAACCTCGAGGTTTGGACTTACAGAAAGTCTCTTAAGTTTTGAAAACTTGAAAACCTCCAGTTTTGTTGAAAACCTCCAGGTTTGAGTATAGCCGTTTTTCTCAAGATTGTGAAAACTCAAGGTTTGAGTACAAACCTCAAGGTTTGTCCAGGCAGAGAGGATATATGTTTTTCAAGTTTATAAAACCTTCATTTTTACTCTCAAACCTCCAGGTTTCTGTTTCGGCACATACTCAGAATTTCAAATTCTGCTAATTCCTAAAACCTTCTTGTTTGATCTTAATACTTCCTATCATCATTCACTAATATTCCTAACTATGTTTAATCAATTTGTTAGTGAATTTTTGATAATCAAACAAGTGAACTTGTGCATAACTTTGTTGATTTTATAATTTTGAAATGCACAAGTGTAAAATCTGTTTGGATTTCAACTCACATTGTTTTGAAAAAATGCATACAAATGTTTTGAAAACATATCCATACTTTGATTGCATTCAAATAATGTTTTCAAATTGGAAGTTAATATTGTATATTGAATGTTGAATATGCTTCAAATTTGTCAAGTTGAGTTTTTCCTATCATTCACATATTGACCTTTGGTATTCAATATGATGCTTGAACTCCTCATTCTTCATTCTCAATCAAGTTAGATCTTATATCTAACAAGTTGATTATCTATATGAGTTTCAAGCTTATCTCCAGAAAAGAATTCAATTTGTGAAAGTCTTATGCTTATTGGATAAACTCTTATTGGTCAAGTTACTCAAATATACTTTTATCTTCATCCATTTCGAGTAACTATATTTATATTCTTGCCTTGAATATTCATATACTTCAAGATTCTATTCTAAAAGGCAAGATCATCTCTAAGACAATAGCAAAGTCATTGTGCTCATATATTTTTGTTGTGCAAAGCATGTTTCGAAAATGCTTTACCTTTATGACTTTTGCTCTTGGGAAAATTCTTCTACATGTAAACTTCAATGTTCAACATGTTTTCTAAAACTCAAGCATACATCGATATATTCATTCAACCTATTGACTTCCAATATGTTTAAAATGAACATTGTTTTCAAGCATGTTTCAAAAATGAATCTTTTATTCATGAAAATTTTGATTATCATATTTTGAAAGAACATTCAAGATTTGAAACACTTTGCATATTTCATTAACATTCTTGAAAAATCTGAGCTGATTCATAAACTGTGAATTGATAAATGCTTATCTTTATGGATAAGGTTTTCTATGCTCTTTGATCAAACTTACATGCATTTTATCAATGACATCTTTTTCTGCATAAAGTATATTTACAAACCTGTCATTGAGAAATAACATTTTTGGTATCATTTAGTTATTACCCTTTTTGATTCATTGACTTGAACTTACTTGATTGGGTAAAACTATGTTTTTGTTCTTTGATTGTTATACTCTTTGCTCCAATTGTTAAATTATATAAGAGCTTAAGAGTTGTTATGTCTAATCTTGTATGGACTCAAGAATCATTGGGTACCAAAGAACATATATTGTTGCAGGAGTTGATCAAAATGTTCTGTTGTTGAATACAAAGAACATAGGCAAACAAAATAGACCATTTAGTGGCTATGTCGCAAGTTCCGTGACATCACTTAATTGAAATTCCATCACAAGCAATAGGCTTAGGCCAAGATGATAAGGAGCATATTAGCTTGATGAGAAGCTATGAGCGAGAAACTAATTTTGAGTTCTTATTCAAAGCTCATTTGGGATTTCGATTCTAAGATGAATTCAAAGCAATTGGTGGGTGTAAAGACTCATCCGCCGAAGCTCATCAATATCTCGGAGAGCCTCAATATTGATCACATCATCAGAAATTGGCTAGCCAGTGAGGCATCTATGGATTACAAAGTGATTATGACTCAAGTAATTACAATATTACTTGAGTGAGGTATTGTATTTTGAAATATTATGCATATGTCATAATCATGCTAGGCTAACTTGATTTCATTCATTCCATCTTATTTTATGAAGTTTAGCCTAAACAAACTCATTTTTAAAATGATCCTTATGCTTTAAAACTCTATTATCATCATAAAAGGCATAAGTGATTTCGCATACCAATTTCAAGTCCACCCATGTGAACTTGAAAGTTCTTATTTGTGAGATACCATGTTATGTCCATTGGAGTTAGATGAATTCCAGACCTCATAACACTTGGTATCACATCATTATTTGGTATCATTAAAGGGAGCTACAACTGTTTTAATCATGCATTCATTAAGGGGGAGCTTCACATTCATATGTGTTTGATATCTTAAAAGCTCATCTCCTTTATTTGAAGAACACCTTTTTAAGCATACTCATCTGCATTCACTATGTCTTATTAGTTTTGATGATGAGTTGATTTCATATTTAAAGATATCTTATATTTTCCTTTCATTATTTTTAAATATCATTTGGAAATGAATACTTCGATATTTGGTTGCACTAACAAATCTCTTTTGCAAAGAAAGTTTTCAATTTGTAGCAGAAGATTTTGTTATGTGTTACAACTTTCCTAAATGCACTACAAGGAGAAACTATTCAATTAAGGAAAGATGCTTTGGCAATCAATCATTGAAGTTGAGATATGCTCTACATAGATGATCTATGAAAAAAAGGATGGAAGTTGAGTACTGTCATAATCATTCAGATGAGATAACCCTCAAGAAGCTAGAACTTTCATCTTCACATCTCAAAGGATATTCATGATCTTTCTATTGAGCACACTTCAGATGATTTCATACAACAAAGCAAGCAAATGGACTTCATCGATCATTCATCATTTGCAGAACCTACATGAGCATTTCTAATCTCTATCTTTTTATATTCAGTAGAAATGTTGCACATGTTTGGTATCTATATGCTTTAAGTGTGAAAGATGTTTTGAAAACCTCTTCAAATTCTTTTAAATTTGTTTTCATAAAAACATTCCAAATTGCATCATATTTAGAATGAAAACAATTTCAAATCAAGGAGGGAAAATCAGTTCTTTGACTCCTTTTAACTGGTTTCATATTTGTCTCTCTAAGCATTTCTTCTTAAATTCAACTTTTTGCTAATGACAAATAAGGGAGAGAAATGACAAGAAAAATATGTTGGTTTTAATGGAATTTCATATTCATACATATTTTTCTTAAAGTATTTGCCATCATCAAAAAGGGGGAGAATGTTGGTTATGATTAGTTTTGATGATGCCTTATATAGATGTCATTATTAAAAGCAAAAAGATTGAGTAATATAGTTATCTCCTACATTGACTAACTGCTGTATTTAATGTAGATTAATCCAAGTTGAATTATAGAGATTAATCAAGAAGGAGATATTGAAGAAGATTATTCCAAGTTGAACTATAGAGATTGACCAAGAAAGGAGACGAAAGAAAGAAGCTCTTGCAATATAATTGGAATATCAGAATGTCAAGGAAGCAAGAAGTTATCAATGGATTTTGGAGGATAAGCAAGAAGAAGAGAAGAGACTAGAGAAAGATGTTATCAAAAGAACTTGCACAATATAATAGGAATATCAACATTCAAGTTCTTGTGATCTTTGGAAGTCTCTATGATAGCAGAAGTTGGAATGAAGCTTCATCACCTTATGGATATTGAAGAAGGTAGAAGTCGTAAAGAATGATGAGTCCAAGTCAAATGATGAAGAATGATCAAGTTGGGAGATGAAAGAAGGAAGAACTTGCTGAATGGAATGAAGATATCATTATTCAAGTTCTTATATTGATGCTAGAAGTCTCCAAGATCATATGGAAGTTGGAATGGCTCAATTCAGTGTTAAATCAAGCAAATGTGAGGTTCGGGATGAGAAACCTCGAGTTTAGAACACAAACCTCAAGGTTTGGAACTCAAAACTCAAGTTTAGATGAATCTGATCGAGAAACCTCGAGGTTTCCATCCAAACTCGAGTTTTCAAGTGCCTTCAGCATCTCTCGCGGTCTCCGGACTAGCAAACCTCGAGGTTTCAGTCAAAACCTCGAGTTTCCAGCCTATCGCCTCTTGCCTCCACACTTTGCTTCACGTTCAGCATGGGCGACGTCTGGTAATTTGATGATATCTCCTAAACCAGAGATCGGATTGAGGTGAAATTGGTGGCATATGAAATTAGACTCACAGAGCTTTCCATCAAGAGTTAAACGGACCAAAACGGAGTTCATACCAGGGAGATATGGTCCCGAAAGTTGACAGTTATTTCAAGAAAGCTGAACAAAGTCAAAACCTCGAGTGTTCAATGGAAACCTCGAGTTTTCATCAGACAGAGAGCAACGAACTTCTGAGTATCTTCAAACCTCGAGGTTTGGAACCAAAACCTCGAGTTTTGGTCAGACAGAAAGCAATCTGGAGTATTGCAACCTCAAACCTCAAGTTTTGCAAATAAAACCTCGAGTTTTCATCTCAGCTTCAGAAAATCAGAGTTTCGAAAATCTTGATTCTTCTGATAAACATCCAGATGATTACCCAAATGATTTATACTACTTCTTAACATCATTTATATCATTTGTGTATAAGTTTCAGGTGATTAAAGTTTGAGATTACATCAAACTTGATAGAAACCAAAATCTGTCATAAGCTTGAAGATGAACTTTGCTGCAGAATTTCAGAATCAGCAAAGAAGACAAAAATTCAATGAGGACACGAAATTGAATACTCAGCAGTAATGTTCTCTAATGGATTCGAATGTCCAATGTCTTTGATATGCTTTAACTTCAGACTTGAGAAGATTTGAATTTTCTTTAAAGTCAAATAAAGCAACTCCATGAGCCACTTATATTATTTTATTATATCTTCTCAAACAAAGCAAATGGAAGACAGCCTGGAAAGAAGACCAACCATTCTTCAAGGCGTGGCACAAAGCATGGCTCCCACCAACAAAAGCCGAACATCATGGGAGACATTCTTGAAGAGCCAAATATTCAAATATTCAAATCTGCAATTCTTCTCAATGCCTATATTACCAATGACCATATTCTCAACAGCTATATTCTCCACGAATTCAAAGCACTCCAACAGTCATTAAGCTTCAACCAGCATAAATACTGAGAGCTTTGAAGTTACAAAAAAATAGACAAGACAGAGCAAAAACGCAGAGACACAAGCTTACATCTTCAACATGATTATACTGCTTTTCATAACATTTACTCTCCGTTCTCAATGCTTACATAGCTTATCATTGAGAGTGAAATAATGTGTATTGTACTTCAGTGTTTATTCATCTACTTCCGAGAGAGAAGAGTCATTGTAAACATCCTATCATTCTATTCGTGAGATACTCAAGATTGGGTGATCTTGAGTGGGAAACACATTGTATTGATTACGGCTTGTAAGGGGAGTGAATCCTAGGAAGAGCATTACTTCGAGTACGAGTGTGTGTCAAGCAAGTGTATTGATTACGGTTTGTAAGGGGAGTGAATCCTAGTGAGAGGATTACTTCAAGTACAGATCGTGTAATCAAGTTACAAGAAGATAGTGGATTGAAAATCTCAAGCGGAGCTTGGGACCGGACGTAGGTCAAGGATTGGGCCGAACCAAGATAAATCACCGTTTGCATATTCTCTTCCTTTAACTCTTACATTTCCAAAGCATATAAGTTTGAATGACTCATTATCGCTTTATAAATTATTACTGTCATACAAACTACTTTCAGTAAATTGTCAAAAGATTTTCAAACTTCCAAAAGTTTTATCAAACACCCAATTCACCCCCCCTCTTGGGTGATAGCCACGTCTTTCATAAGGTACGTCATGTAGTTCAAGGTTTTAAACAAAGACCTGACATTGATTTTGAAGAAACATATGTTGATGCAAATACTTTTGTTATTTGATAAGCCTAGCAGTAAATGAAGTGCTTGGTCTGCATCTAGTGGATGTTGTAAATTGTAACTGTCTATTTGTATAATTCACTTGATAGTGATATTTATATGAAAAGTCCCTGAAGGACTCATGGTGCTAGAAGCACATGTCCCCGAAGGACTTAAGGTGCCGAAGCACATATCCCGAAAGACTTAATGTGCCGAAGCACAAATCCTCGAAAGATTCAAGATGTTAGAAGCATCGATTCAAGTTCTCAAGAACAATACTCAATTAAGTTAAATATGTCCCTTGGCCTGAAGCTATTAGGCGCATGTGGTATAATTGTTTCAAAGAATATCGATGAAAAGAAGGGTACAAAAATAATCCAATATACCCATGCATTTTTATGAAAAGATCCAGAAATGAATTTGTTATAATTGCCGTTTATGTTGATGATATCAACATCACTATAACTCCTGAAGAACTTCAAAAGACAATTAATTGTTGAAAAATTACTTGGTCCAGAAGTACCATATCTTAATACTATTGGAGTATTAATATATCATGCTTATTAGCAAGATACAATTCTTCTTCAACACAAAGACATTGGAAGCAATGTTGGCATCGAAAGAGCAAGATTGATATTGTCATCGGGGGAGTAAACTGATGTCATTAAGAGGGGAGTCGATACACGCCGTACTCTTTTTTTCCTTATCTAGGTTTTGTCCCTTTGGGTTTTCCTAGAAAGATTTTTAATGAGGCAGCATTGGAAAGTGTATCAATGAATGATGTACTCTTTTCTTTGGCTAGGTTTTTATCCCACTGGGTTTTTCCTAGTTAAAGTTTTTAACGAGGCACATTCATAAATGGACATCCAAGGGGGAGTGTTATGAATATACTAATTATGTGGATGTCCATTGACTCTTAAGCCTCAATATTATTTGTATACGGATTTACTGTTCATACGGAAGTACTGTTCACATATACGTATATGACTACTATTCATGTGGGGCCCACACCACTTTCTCACAATCTCCAGAAGCTGCAGGCTGCGTAGAAGATGTTGAATAATTATGATTTTTGGGGAAAATTACAGCTAATGACCCAGGTGGAATAATTACACTTAAGGACCCATTTTCCTTCTATAAATAGACGTCTCCTGTAAACATTTAGAACACACTTGAATGAAGAACTTCTCTCCTCTCTCTCTCTCTAGAATCTCTCTACTCTTATTCTTCTTTATTTACCTTATGATCTTTTTAGTTTTATAACAACGTCCTATTAATAAATATGAATATTGGGACTCAGATATAGACGAAATTGACTAGGAGACCACCCAACAACGGTAACACGCAACTAGGCCCTTTATACTATATATATATATATTCATTGAGGCTAATCTACTTGCTCTTCACAGACGCAGAAGTTTCTCTCTAGTTTCCTCATAATATATTATACCAAAAAATGCAAAGAAAGTTGAAAATTCTCCTATCCAAAATCCCCATTCAGTTCACCAACTCCAAAGCTTTCCTATATATAAATCTCACCACTTATTAATTGGCCATCACACAGAAGACTCACCACATAGAAAAAGCTAACAAGACCACAACATGGCAATGAAACTCATCATCAAGCTCTTTGTGGTGTTATTAGCAGCAATAATAATGTTGGGTAGTGGAGCCGAAGGTGTTGTGCTGTGCAACACAGACTCCACAAAGCTCAATTTGTGCCGTGCCGCTGTCACCGGAAGGAACCCACCGCCACCCACGCAGGCATGCTGTGCGGTGGTCCGGCATGCAAATATGCCGTGCCTCTGCAAATACAAGTCCGTGCTGCCTTCGCTTGGGATTGATCCAAAGAATGCCTTGGCCTTGCCCTCTAAGTGTGGCCTCAGATCACCCCAATGTCCAGGTACTCATCATTTCTAAACTTCAATTCAATATACATATGTGCGTATGTACTGGCTTGGTTGTTCTATAGAACAAACTAAAACGTTAGGTTTTATCTTATGGATTTGAAATTATAATAAGAAAACTTGGATTCTTAATCTTATATACTTAAGAAGCTTGTTTTCAATCGAATTAAGACACGTCTATTTTCTTATACATAATTAATATTCTAACTGTTGTTAATAATCGTATTTTAACTCTTTAAAAATTTTAAAATCGATTTATATTAATTCAATTGGAAATGAGAACATATATATAAGATTCAGAATAAAATATTCTAACCACCATTTTGTTTTATATTAATTATACAGACCTCCCCTATATTTTGAAAACATACACTTAAGTCCAAACCTGTTAACTCCGTTAAGAATATTCAAAAAATTATAAACATATATTTTTAATTACATTAAATTTTATTAAAAATGATATTTATTTCATAATTTACCCTTAATACTAAATCCAAAATTTTAATTGATAGCTTATAAATATTATACACTTTTAAGAACTTGAGTAAGTGTTTTCAATGTTTGTAGAAAAAATATGAAATTATTAGTTTAAATTACTTATATAATCTCTCAAACCTATAGTTATTACATTTGATAGAAATAATTGTGTTTGATATATATTTAGTCATTTAAGAAACTAAAAATAAATAAATTTCAATAAGTATTTTGAAAAATAAAAATTATAATTTTTTTCACACATGTTTAAATAATTCTAATGTTAAAGAGGGGCATTTTGATAAAACAAAAGTCTAAAAGTCTAATTTAAGTGTTAATTAACGGTTTGAGTGGATAAAAATAGAATATAAAAATATAAGAGATTTGTGTAACATACATTTTAATTTTATAAGGAAGGTCTATAAGTATGAGTTTTCAAAATAGAGGAAATATTTGTGTGATTAAGGCAAAATAGAGAGGTGGTTAAAATATTTTACTCTAAGATTAAATATTTAAGTCTTCATTATAATGCCATTTTCTTTATCTTTCTTCCCTCCCGGGGGGGAATATATATGTACGTGGACGGATAATATATTCTGAGAAAGAGTTAAAGGGGACAACAAAAAAGATGCTCATTTGCTATCTTAACTATATTCTTTTTGATATGTCCAATATCATGTGGTAGTTTTTAAAATCCCACCAATCATTGAACATATAGAAATATTATGGCTTTAAATATTATTGATTTAACAGGATCAAATTCGAATAATAAAATTAATTTTATATAAAAATTAGCTTTATCAACTATTTCCATTTTTAATTAATTAAATTTCTATTAGTTTTTTTTTTAATAGTGATTTTGGAAAGGGAGAATTATAATAAAGGACCTAAGAAAAATAATATTTATTAAGAAGGACCATAAAAATGGTAATTATTTTAAAGGACCAGAAATTAAAACATTAAAATAAAAAGACTAAATTGCCCTTAGCTAGATTTCTTATATTCTCTCTAACTAAATCAGAATCTAAAGTGATTGATTGATGGAGCATGACAAAAAAAGATCAATTCAATAATCTGGTTCTTTTTCGATTGCATAAACTTGAAACTAACTCTGCCTTTTCATATTAAGTTGCAGTTACCATTCCCATTTCGTCATTTCACCGACCTAAAAACCAAAATGCGGAAAAAGAGTACCAAATTAATTGTTTTCAAAAAATATATATCCATCCTAAGCAACTAATTAATTCACTCAAAATCCTTGACCTATGCTGCAACTTGGGTTTGGAAGTAGACGATCGAAAAGTGATGTTCTTCTCGCTAATATTTTCAAGTTTAATCTGATATGGAATATGAAAAGTCAGAGTTAGTTTCAAGTTTATGCAATCGAAAAAGAACGAGGTTATTTGAATTGGTCTTTATTTATGATTATCTATCACTCACTCTAAATTTTGTTTCAGTTAGAGAGAATATAGAAAATCTGATTAAAGGCAATTTAGTCTTTCCATTTTAATGTTTTAATTTCTAGTCATTCAAAATAATTACTATTTTTATGGTTCTTCTTAATAAATATTATGTTTCTTAGGTCCTTTATTATAATTTTCCCTTTTGGAAACGTGCCGTTGGTATGATTTAGTTTGGATTTTAGAGGATAATGATATATCATAATCCATCTGGTATTAGGGAAACCAACATGCATATTTTACATATAACTAGTTTAATTAATTTTTAATATCTAAAAATTAGTTACTTAACTCCTATGTTTAGGACCGAATAATAAGTATGTTAAATTAATTTAGTCTATTAAATTAGGACAAGTTAAAAGATAGATTGATACCTAACTAGCTAGGTAGTGTTTTTGTGACTCCATCTGGTTTCAATGTTGCAGGAAGGTGAAGCGAGATTCTTGAAGATCACGTTCATCACAAAATGTCTTTTTATTTTTATTGTTAGCTTTCATTTTCTTGTGTTTATTAGCACCGGATATTAAAGCTTTAAGGACAGAAAAATCTGCCATTAATTAAATAAATAATTTCTTGTATTTTCCTCTTGTTTTATAAGGTACAGAGTTATAACATGTACCTAATAAAATAATCTTTATGTGCCTGGAAGAGATTTATTTTTTGTGATTCTATTACGTTAAACCTTTCTATTTACGATTTATAAAATGGGAAGATTGTGATTTGAAGCGGTCTGGTTCAGTTGAAACATATTAAAATTAATTTAGTGCGTGTTTAATTTGGATTAGCGGTGGGAAAATAGATTTTAGGTAATATTAATTTATAAAATTAATTTTGCTAAATTATGATTTATGAAATTAATTTATAACAATTGATTAGTAGAGTTTGCTTTAAATAGCTTATCACTAAATCAAGGTTTTAGCTCAAAGTTAGGTTTAACATTAAGAGGAGTGATTCATGTGTTAACAAGAAAAATTAATTATTTCCTTACCGGTTTGGAAACATCCACATGTTGTCAAACTTGTGAGCATAAGTAAACTCATAGTAATGATATAAACTCGTATCGAGAATTTGTAAGAGTTTACTTTTACCATTAAATATGTATTAATAGTGTATAATTAAATAATTAAAATATAAAAATGACAATAATTTGATTTAAATATATTTTAAATCCAAGGGTTAAGGAGCGTCCAGCACAACAAACTATTAGCTCGGTGAACGCGTCCAAAGACAATTAACTATTAAGTAAGTGGCCCAAAGACAACAAACTTTTAAAAAGGAGCGCCTAAAGACAACACCGTTAACACAAAGTTAACGCCGTTAGCAAAAAGTTAACGCCAGTTATCTAAGGAGCGCTCAAAGACAACAAACTATTATTCCAAGAGCGCCAAAGACAAAATTCTAAATTTTATTAAATTAAATAATTTATTTCTCAATTGTCATTATTCAAAACTACTTGTATAAATATATATGGACAAAAATTACTCATTTTTCAATTTTGTCAACAATTTTTTTAGATTTTTTAAATTTTATTAACATTAAATGAATTTTTTAACTCACATAAATTTCTTCTAAAATAAAAATAAATCATTTTTTTTTTTTGTTTAACATATATAATAAACTATAAAACACCTTGGGTATTTACTAAATTAAATAATTTTTTTCTCAATTGTCATTATTCAAAACTATTTGTATAAATATCTATGGATAAAAATTACTCATTCTTTAATTTTGTACAACAAATGTTTTAGATTTTTTAAATTTTATTAACATTAAAAGAATTTGTTAACTCACATAAATTTCTTCTAAAATAAAAATAAATCATATATTTTTTTTAACATATATAATAAACTATAAAACACCTTGATTTTTATTTAAATCATATAATTATATTTTTAATCAAAACTTTTGTTTATTTTAGCAAATTATAATTTTGACAAAATTGAAGAATGAGTAATTTTTGTCCATAGATATTTATACAAGTAGTTTTGAATAATGACAATTGAGAAAAAAATTATTTAATTTAGTAAAATTTAGAATTTTGTCGAGCGCTCTTGGAATAATAGTTTGTTGTCACGGCGCTCCTTAGATAACGGACGTTAACTTTTTGCTAACGGCGTTAACTTTTTTTTTAACGGCATTGTGCTAGGCGCTCCTTTTTAAAAGTTTTCTTGTCTTTGGCGGTTTACTTAATAGTTAATTGTGCTGGACGCTCCTGAACTAATAGTTTGTTGTGTTGGACGCTCCTTAACCTTAAATCCAAATAACTGAAATTAAATCCATCAACATTTACAATTTATCATAGTTAACAAAAAAAATTCTATAAAATTTATATATAAAGCTGTTGGGCATATCAAATCGAAGAAGTTAACATAAGTTTAAGGGTATGTTAACACGATTTTGTAAGTTAGAAACTAAAAACGAAAAATTTGGTACATAAACTAACTCACAAGTTTACAATGGTGACGAGTTTATTAGTGACTCGACTTGATTTTATAAGATAGAAACGTAAAAATGGTAAACTCTAATAATTAATTCTCAAGTTTGACAACAATACCCACAAAATTATGAGATAAAATTGTTCTCACATATTTACTTGGTATCCCCACAAAATCACTTAGAATAAATAAAATAAGTTAATATCTTTGATTGTACTAATTAAGCTGTGGATTCGTAACGGACTAAAAATTTTCCAAAACAAGAGAAACAAAAGCTAGTATAGAGTAAAAAAGGAAAACACATAACTTATATAAGTTGCCTTATTTTATACTTATAGACCTTGTGACACCGCTCACCATCCTTCTTTTCCAAGTTTGCAGCTTCTGTTTTTCATTCTTCACCGCCTTTGTTTGTTCTTGCTGGTTTTTGAAGAGAAGATTGAAGAAGAAGACCAAGAAGAGAGAACAGAGAACAGAGGTAGAAGAAAGAGAAACAATTCAGAAAAGTGAGTTTTGATTTTGAAATATGCAAGATGTAAAGTGTCATTCTGTCTCGTGATATGTGAACGCAATGTGATATGTGCCTCTCTCTTTTTTTGGTCAAGATGATATGGGCCTTACTGCCTTTATTTCTCGTGAATCGTGATATGTGAGGAATGGAGAGCTTGATGTACTGAAAGTCTTGTACTGATGGTGCGTGATTTAGTCTTTAGGTCTATATTAATCTATAAGCTCCTTTCTGCTCCTTTCTTTTCAATTTTATTAAAATTTGTTCTTGGTTTGAATGCAGGGACTTGTGCGTTAAAATGTGGAATATTGACCCTTGAGTATTGTAAAGCAAAGGAGAAGAGTAGCAGACCACGTGCAGGAGTAAGTTTTCGTCCTTTTTTTTTTGGTCAAGAGTTTTCGTCCTTTCATTCACCTCTTTTCATTGCTTTTAATCATTGAATATTTTATTATTAAATTATTTTTACGAAGATCATGAGAAAGTTGAGAGCTTGCTTGTGAATTCTTTTTTTGTAAAAAAAAAAAAACAGTGAGATAGTAGAACTTTGTTTTATCATTATTATTGTCTAATATGATCCCTATAATAGTATTTAATTTATTAAACACGATCCTATATTAAAAAAAACTATGTCCTTGAGAGCTAATAAACTAAGATAAAACTTTTTTTTTTTTTTTTTTACCTTGAGATATTAGATGTCTTCTTTGGTTGCCTCTTTTTTCTCAATTTTAGAAGTTCTTCTTACTGTTTATTAATTAGGTAGTATCTTAAATTGAAGATGTCTTCAAGTGTAAAGGAAAATACTGGAAAAAAAGTTATTGCTGCAAGAAAAAATAATTTGGGTAATAGATCTGATATAGGATGGAAACATGAGATGAATGTTGATGAGAATGGCAAAAAAGTGAAGCGTAATTATTGTGAAAAAATTATCAATGGGGGTATTTATAGATTCAAACATCATCTAGCATGCACTAAAATAGGTGTTAAAGCTTGTGTCAATGTTCCTGAAGAAGTAAAAACCACAATACTGCAGTTTGTTTATCATGCAAAATGTGCTTCATCTAAAAGGAAAAAATTATGGGTTGATATTGGTGAATCGGTGATGAAGATGATCAAGGTGCATGTGCACAAGTTGAGTCTCAAAATTTAGAGAAAGGGTTGACGAATTTCTTGAGAAATACAAAAAACAACAGCAAAGGGGTAGGCAACACACAATCAACCATTAATCATATGTTTAAGAGAGATTTGAGAGAAGAGGCTTGTCAACAAATAGGTCAATTTTTTTATACAAATGCTATACCTTTTAATTGTATAAAAAATCCTGAATTTACAAAGATATGCGAAGTTATAGGAAGATTTGGTCAAAGATTTAAGCCTTCTTCTTATCATGAGATCAAAGAAAAGTATTTAAAACTTGGAATTAAAAAATACACATGCCTTGCTTGAGAACTTTAAGAATGAATGGACAACAACAGGTTGTTCCATAATATCTGATGGGTGGACTTATAGAAAAAGGTGTTCAATTTGCAATTTTCTAGTGAATAGTCCCAAAGGGACAATATTTTTGTATTAATTAGATACTTTTGAGATTTCTAAGACGACTGATAAAGTATTTGATATGCTTGACGAGGTTGTGGAGAAAGTAGGTGAAAAAAATGTGGTGCAGATAGTAACTGATAATGTTGCAAATTATAAAGCAGCTGGGCAAAAATTAATGGAAAAAATAAAATATTTGTATTGGACTTCATGTGCAGCCCATTGTAGTGACTTAATGTTGGAGGACTTTGACAAAAAAAATTATATTGCACAAGGAAACTATTAGCAGGGGTAGAAAAATCACAACATATATTTATGCAAGATCAATGCTTATTAGCCTTTTGAGAAAATATACGAATGGAAAAGATTTAATTAGGCCTGCTGCAACTCGATTTGCAACTGCATATATGACTTTGTCTTGTCTTAATGAGCATAGAGCACCCCTGGTAAGTTTGTTTAATCCTCAACATTGGAAGGATAGCAAATTTTCATCTACCAAAGATGGAAAAAAAAGTAGCAAAAAGTGTTATGGACAATAATTTGTGGAAGAATATTGTGACATGCCTTAAAGGTGCTGCCCCTCTTGTTAAAGTTCTTCGCTTAGTAGATTCAGAAGAGAAGGCAACTATGAGATTCATATATGAAGCCATGGAAAGTGCAAAGAAAAAGATCAAACAAAATTTTAATAATGTTAAAAAAAGGAAAGTATTAAATTAATTTTTTATACTTAATTTTATTATGCAAGTTTTTATGTTTTTTATAATTTGATTTTTTTTTTGGTGGAATGACCTTTTTTTAAAAAAAAAAATTCTGTGATTTGCGATAGTTATGAGCTTATATGGAATATAATTGATGAAAGGTGGGAAGCTCAACTATATAAGCCTTTACATGTAGCGGCATACTATCTCAATCCTCATTTCCATTATGACACTAATTTTAAGCCTCATTATATGATCAAACAAGGGTTATATGATTGTTTGATGAACTTAACAAAATTGAGTTTCAATTAACGACTTTCATAATAAAAGAGATATGTTTGGGCATGAAACTGCACAAGCATTAAGAAAAAAACTACCTCCAGCAAAATGGTGGAATTCTTATGGAGATGGAAGTCCAAAACTTAAAAGAATTGCAATTCGTATTCTTAGCTTATGTTGTAGCTCTTCTGGCTGTGAACATAATTGGAGTGTTTTTGAGATGGTAAGATTTTTATTTTTAAAAAAAAAACTCAAAGTAACTTTGCTTGAATGTTAGAATAATAATGACGTTCTTTTTTTTTTCAATTTTTTTTTTTAGATTCATACAAAAAAAGAAAGAAAGAAATCGTTTGTATAAGAAAAAGATGAATGATTTGACATTTGTCATGTGCAATTTGAAACTCACAAGGAAGTAAAAGAGTAGAGTTTTCAATTATGATTTTGATGATATATATTCTGATGATGAATGGATTACTGGAAGAAGGATAAATGAAGATGATGTGGAGGAAGAGGATGATGAGGTTCTTCAACCTCATGAAATTGATGAGAATATGGCTAATCCATTATTTGGTGTTGACCTTAATGTTGATTTTAACATTATATTAATAATGTTAGGGAAAATTATAATGATAATGATGACGCAGGTGATACAAATAATGGAGATTATAATGGTGATGGTGAAGAATTTGAAGACAATGGAAATAATGATAATCCAACATTTGATTATCTTTGTTAAATTTATAATTAGTTTTATTTAATTATGTTTAGTGACTTTATATTAGAACATGAATTTTGTATAAATTTTTATGTTAAGTATGATAAATTATGAATGTTAATGAATATAATTTCAGTTATTTAGATTTCAAATATATTTAAACCAAATTGTTGTCATTTTTAGTATTTAAATTATTTTATCATATAATTTTAATTGTTATTTATTAATATAGGTAAACTCTTACGAGTTTATGATACGAATTTACGTTTCCGAGTTCACGTCCCTCTCACAAGTTTGCTTAAACTGACGAGTTTAACAACCTGCATTGTGGCTCTTGAAAATTTCATTAATATAATATAGATGTGTTTTTCGCTTTCAGTATTTTTTGGTGCTAATTAATTAGACCATAACGCTAAAATTTTCACCAATGCAGATGTTGCTTTACCTCTTTCCCAATGAATAACGCGTTTCTATAAAAATTATATGCATCCTCTTGAAGTTATGAAGTGCCAGAAATAGACTATAATTGCTATAATTTTATATTTTATATTAAGTGCATGAATCTTTATGACTTGTGAAGAGTTAGATTTTAATGTATCTTTTACGTTTTACATGCGTCCAAATGTTATGATGTTAAATTTAATATTTAATATTCTATACTCATTTCACGCAAATTGGGACTCCAAGCTTTCCCTATAAATAACCACATTTATAGAAAGCACACAGACTGAAATTATTCTTACAAAAAAACACATTTATGGGTATCAAACTCAAAGCTTTAGCGCTGTGGCTGATATTAGCCCCAATGATGGGGGTGGCCATGTTCTGTGGTGGAGCCAAAGGTGAGGATGTATGCAACATGGACATAACAGAGTTCAAATCGTGCCGTGCAGCAATCACCGGGCAGGATCCACCGCTGCCGATCAAGGCATGTTGTGCAGTGCTTCAGCATGGGGATCTGCCGTGCCTCTGTAGTTTCAAGTTTATGATGCCTACACTTGGGCTTGATCCTAACAATGTTTTTGCCTTGCCCCCTAAGTGTGGTCTTCAAACACCTCAGTGTTAAGGATCATAATATTGTTGTCAAATTTACGAGTTGACTCTTTGAGTTTAGCGTTTTTACGTTTCTAACTTACAAAATCGATTAGAGTCACAGTTAAACTCATGATCATTGTAAACTCGTTAAACTTATGAGTTTAAATACCGAGTTTATTATTTTTATGTTTCCAACTTATAAAATCGTGTTTGCTCATTCTTGAACTCGTATTAACTTCTTTAATTTGATCATGTTTAGTGGATTTAAATATAAATTTTATAGAAATTTCTTTTTTAAATATGATAAATTATGAATGTTGATGGATTTAATTTCAATTATTTGGATTTAAAAAATATTTAAATCAATTTGTTGTTATTTTTATATTTTAATTATATATTATTAATATCTATTTAATGGTAAAAGTAAACTCTTACGAGTTTACGATTCGAGTTCATGATACGAGTTTATCTCACAGCCACGAATTTGTTTAAATTCAGGAGTTCGACAACCTTAGTTCACATTGTCTCTCACTCTCATTGAATTTCAATACATATGGATCATTTGATTAATTAACTTGTCATAACTCAAAGGATTGATTCGTACGTTTTGATACATATATATGTATAATTAGATAAAGTAGGGAATATGTTAATCCGGAAGTTTATTGATTCATTTACCTAGCTATAAAATTTATTGATTCAATCATGGACAAATTAGTCAGAATAATTAACAATAATTTATTATTAATTTTGTATCAAATTTAAAAACAATTTTATTTATCTTGATGGAGGTTTTGTCTAACAAAGGAAGCCCTTCAAGCACCGTTGGCTTTTTCTTTTTCTTTTTCACCAGACTTTCTTCGACTCCTGCTTTTCTTATGTGTGAGTTTCGAAATAAGTAGCTAGAGACGTGGCCACATCAGTGTATAATTGTGTGTAAGAGACTGTGTTTAACAACGATCACAGAGAAGCATTACAGTGTGCAGATATTTTGGCTAAATTAGCCCAGGAAGCGAATAATGAACTGTGTCTCATACAGACTTCTCTAGCTAGATCGTTGTTCAGATCAAATGTTAGCTGATTTGGGTTAAGATTGATTGATTTTGTCATTCCTATGTGTAATATGTAATGTCCTTGTGACAAACCCCCAAGAGGTAACTCTTGTCTTTGTTGTTCTAAAAAGTTTTGTTTTTCCTTCCGTCTTTTACATTGTTTTTTGTTTTTTTTTATTGCTATAAAAAGAATTGTCTACTCAAGGGCGGACCTAGGAATTTTACTGACTGGGGGCAAAAATGAAAAATGCTACATCATAAGTAAAAGTACTTGAAATATTATACAGACTTAATAAAAAAAAAAATTTGAAAGAAATCTATTACATAAATTAAGATTACCTTCACTTGACTCTTACTCTACGTGTTTTCATATTGTTGAACTATAATTGAATCTATACAGAAACTCAACACAATTTCTTTTTTCAATATATGTAAGTAAAGAATCATCAAGAAATTTGTTTTCCATTTTATTTCAAAGCCTATTCTTGATTATCTTCATAACAAAGAAAGGTCTTTCAGTAGTTGCTGTAAAAATTGGAAAAGTGAGCACAAGTCTAATCACTTTATCAATAAAGAGGGTAAATGATGGACTTTCCAGTTCTTACTAGTATTTGACATAATTCAAATGTAGTTGGTAAATTAACAAAATCTGGATGTTTAGGAATGTCAAGCTTAAAATGTTGTAACTGCATTTTTAAATGCAATTCTTCTTATTATGTAAAATCTCTAAAATAAAATTTATCAACAAATCTGCAAACAAAGGGTCAGCCAGTCAGAAAAGAAAGTAGCCAAAAACCCCACCTCTTTCTTATTGTAATAGCGACCCTCCGTATTTGTTTATATATACATGACCATTACTAGCTTCATGTTTATATCCATCACACTTGGGACTGTTTATGTTTTTTTTTAAAAAAAAAAAAAAAATTTGGGGGCGCCCTTGTGTCTACTGGAACCATGCCACCATTAGTTCTTAATTTAAAAGAGTTTCGATTGAACTCATTTAATTATTGATATTCTTACTAAAAAAAATTTCTAGTTCATTGATTTTTTTGGATAAAAGTATCAATTATATAAAATAAATAAAGTTATGCAACTAAAGATGGAAGGGTTAAGGTGCAAAAATAGACATGTGCTTTTGTCAGAGGAGCACCGAGTAGCAAGTGCTTTTTTTGGGTGCAAAAGTGCACACGTGGTTATAAATTAGGTGAAAAAATATCATTTGACCGTTAAGTTTGACTTTGATCACGTTAAGTTTGACTTTTTTTGCTGACTGGACGATGACGTGGCATTTCAAAGGTGCAAAAATACACATGCAAAAAAAAGCACTTGCTACTGGGCGCTCTTCTGACCAAAGCACATGTCTATTTTTGCATCTTTGAAAATGCCACGTCATCGCTCAGTCAGCAAAAAAAGTCAAATTTAACGGTCAAACGATATTTTTGCACCTAATTTGTAACCACGTGTGCACTTTTGCACCTAAAAAAAAGCACTTGCTACTGGGCGCTCCTCTGACAAAAGCACATGTACATTTTTACACCTTAACCCAAGATGGAATAGTAAACTTGAGAATGTGGCATTAATAAAACATCAGTTTGTTTAAAAGAGTAGTGAAACTTCGTTCATTGATGTTGAGAATAGTAATTCCTTTAGTAAATATAATAATTTTTCTTTTTGGAATAGTGGTCGACCCAACGTAATTAGTTGAACCAGTTAGTAATAGATATAGGGCAAACTTAATTATGCTCTCTTATATATTTCCAAATTATCTTTTTTCTTAAAATAATATATATATATATATATATTTTTCTTAAAATATATATATATATATATATATATATTGCAAATTACTATTAATTGAAATAATATAACCCATATTTTTATAATCATTGATGAGGATGCATAACATTATTAATGCATTTTATAGTGTTTTGTGACCACATCTTATATCATTGTGCAGGGAATTGAAGCAGTTGATGAAGCTAGCTTGTGCCCATTTACGAATGTCTTCTTATAATTAATTAGCCTGCAATATCATTGGAAAAACTTTTACGATGGAAGATTAATCTATCCTTAAATAAATAAATAATATTTTAATTATCTTAAATCACATTTCTCTCATCATGTATCTGATGTATATATTTCTTGTGTTTCATGGACTGATGGATG
This sequence comes from Acacia melanoxylon, assembly GCA_019022615.1. Taxonomy (NCBI): domain Eukaryota; kingdom Viridiplantae; phylum Streptophyta; class Magnoliopsida; order Fabales; family Fabaceae; genus Acacia; species Acacia melanoxylon. Next base: position 2,863,380 of record JAFJYJ010000002.1, read on the forward strand.
ATAAGTATATATTTTATAATTAAATAAGTATAGATTCTGAGATATATTGGATTGAATTTATTAATATTTTATACTTATTTAATTATGTTTTATATATTTATCTATCTTTTAATTAGATATAGGATAAAAGAATATTATAACAGAAAATCTATTGATATCCTATTTAATTGTACGGGAGATATTATGTGATCTAATAGAGGAGAAAATATAAGAAAGATAATAAGGGCAACAAATTAAATTGAAAATGATATAATATATTAATATATAATATAAGATACTATCAAATTGACCGAGATGAAAGAACGTACCTGCACGAAGAAAGAAAAGAAGACCTTATCTTTGGATTATAAGAGATTGAGCAGCGTGGACCCCACACGAACAAATTACCACGAGATGTTTAATTGTTGAAAGGATATTGTTGAGATATGATAGATATCTAATGGAAAAGCAGATCCGCACAGGCCCTACACCCAAACCCGGAGTTATATATAAAAGGGTTAAATGCCTAATTTGCCATGAAAGTTTTGATAAGGGGGCACTCAGCACCCGGAAGTTTTTTTGATATCAAATTTGCCTCGGAAGTATGAAAAAGGTAGCAAATTTGCCCCTCCGTTAATTTTGATCGTTAAGTTTGACTGAGTGTACACGTGACATGCCACCTCATCAACCCGAATAAGAGTTAAGTATCATTTTTGCCCCGGAAGTTTTCACTGAGAGCAAGTTTGCCCCGGAAGTTTACAAAAGTAGCAATTTTGCCATTCTTTCTCCCAATATTAAATTTGACTATTAAATCAGGCAAAGACCACACATTTCATGCCTTGAAAAGGTCGAACTTGGAGTCAGAGAAAGAGATCCTTGAGATGTTGAGCTCAAGGCGGTCAGACTTTGTGAAGCCGAACTAGTCAGTGGGACTGAAAAGTCTGTCGCAAAACCCAGAGGAAGCATAACTTATAATCTAAGTAAATGAAACGCAAAACGAGAAATGAATTGTTCCAAAAATTGGTTCAGTAAAACAAATCAATAGTGATAATATTTACGTTTGTATAGACTGATCATTTCCTTAGATCATAAGTAATGCTTCCTGTGACCAGTTCGGCTTCACAAATTCTGACCGCTTTGAGCTCAAGATCTCAAGGATCTCCTTCTCTGACTCCAAGTTCGACCTTTTCAAGGCATGACATGTGTGGTCTTTGACTGATTTAATAATCAAATTTAATATGTGGGAAAGAAGGGCAAAATTGATACGTTTTGTAAACTTTCGGGCAAAATTGCTCCTTAGTGAAAACTTCCGGGGCAAAAATGATACTTAACTCTTATTTGGTTGATGAGGTGAGATGCTACGTGTACACTCAGTTAAACTTAACGGTCAAAATTAACGAAGGGGCAAATTTGATACCTTTTTCATACTTCCGGGGCAAATTTGCTACCTTTTTATTACTTCCATGGTAAATTTGGTACCAAAAAAATTCCGGGTGCTGAATGCCCCCTTATCAAAACTTCCATGACAAATTAGGCAATTAACCCTATATAAAAAATCAAGAGACGCAGGAAGGCAGGCTGGATAGTAGCGGCGGAGTATGAGAGACGTTTTGGTTATCTTTATCATCTCCACGGAAGGACGAGAGGACTGTGGAGGCGGCGGAGAAGTTTTATTTCCTCTCTCTCTTTATTCTTTGAGCCTGAATTCTTGTCTTTTTATTATGGATTTTAATCTAGCCATGTTTGGCTAATTTCTTTTCAACCTAGAGAACCTATGAGCTTGTTTGGGTTCTAGATATTATTTCTACGGATTTATTTTTGGTTAATTTTATTTTCAGTTTATTTAATCTCATCTTTATTGTTATTACTTCTTAATTGGCCATCATTGAGCATGTTTTGGGATTTAGGGTTGAACTTGGAAGAGGGAATCCTAAATTGACCTTGGATTAAATAATGTGGAATTATGTTTTAATCTAATTTGCGTCTAGGATAGACATATACCTAGAAGCTTTGCATAATCAAATTAGAGTGAGCCCGATCTAAAACGCATCTTATTTAGTTGTGTGAGGCATTACATAATTAATTAAGGTAGGTATATAAATGGACCGAAAGGCATTTATATACATTAATACTCTAGATTAGCTGATTAAGTTAAGTTAAAATTAATTGAGTGGGGATAAAATCTAAAAAACCAATAAGGGATTAGTGACTCTATGTTGCTCGTTCGATTAGTGCGGTAGTTTATTTATTTTAATTTTAGTTTAATTTCTTTTATTAATTAAATTCAATATGATTTTCTCAACTTAAACGAAATTGTGAGATTAATGCTTGACTGAAGTTGTGGGTACTAAGTCCTCATGGAAACGATACTTTACTTACTCTTTATTACTTGATACGGCCCGTGCACTTGCGGAGTCTATAGGCTATAAAGTTTTGCCCTATCAATGGACTACCCCATATGTGGACCCAGCACCCGTAAGTTTTACCTTAATTTTGAATATTTTGATTTTGAAAGGTTTTGTAATTTTGTATATCATGGACTACCTATAATTATTAGTCCAGCCTTTTTTTTAAAAAAAAATCAATATTTTATTTACTTGACAATAAAACTGTTCTGGTGTAGAACACAGATGTCCAGCCCAGTAGGCTGGTGCTTTGATATTGGATCGAATGGCCCTACCCGAATATCTATGAGGCCGATATCCAGGAGAGTGAATGATCACCGTACACTAATACGAAGGCTCTTCGCCAAAGGGGATGAGGATAGTGTATAGTAGGGATGTGCACAATGATGCTGAATGTAAATAGGTCTAGGTTAGAATGTGTGCACCTTAGAATTCTACCATTGTATATATAGGGTAGGCCTTGGTATCGTAACTGCCGGATCTATCTTATCTCTTGATTATAGATATGATAGATCCTCCCTGATTGTAGGTACATCTAGATATATGATATGTTTCGTATTGGGCCGTCCAGGCGTTGGGCCGTTAGGCAGGACCGTAACAGTTGCCCCCCAACTCGGTAGTTCCAGCATTTGATCTGCCGGGATGCATCATGTCCCCCATACTTTCTGTTCGAGGTGTGATATCGAAGTAGGCTGGCCCCGTCGGCCTAGCCTGTTGGATTTTTGACTTGATAGGGCTTGACCTAGGAACGACGCCTAGGGCCTACGTACCCCGCAAAGGTATCAAAGCCCACGTAGTTCAAGATATCAATAATCCTTTAGCCACGTGGCGTTTGGTGACGGCTTAGGCTGGGTCACTACTAGCCTCGGCCACGGGAGTTGCGTTCTCCAGAATCCGAGGCCCGATCTCGGGATCCGAGCTCATACATGGAGGTTTGCCGAGTCCGCGGCAACGCTAGGATGTTTCTATTTTTGGAAAACTTATCCTAGGGACCAGGGTCTAAGGCAAGCCCAAGCGTTCTGGCCTACTTCTAGGTCAGAAACCTTCTGTATTCCCCATCATTGCCCCCAGACATGTGGCGCCCCTGGACTGGCGAGGGATTTCAACCGCCCTGCTATGCCACCTTCGATTTTCGTTCGCACTTAATGCGCTCCCAGTTATCGTACGTTACCCCCACTTTTGGGGGTGAATTTTCTTTTTTACCCCTGGCGCTTCGACTTACTTCGCTTGTAAGTGTGTTTTCCTTTCATATTTTGCCTTTCCCTCCATTTCTCAGACTTCACCTTCTTCATTTTTCCTCTGCTCGTATCTGCTCTGCATATTCTGCCCTTTCTTTGAACGATCAGTCTTGTGCCGCACTTTCAGACTTTTCACTTCTGAACATTGCTTCAGTTCTGTTTAAAATCAGGTATGCCTGAACGTTTTGTCCGCTGCTTTAACTGCATGTCCTTATTTATAGGGCGTTTTTCTGCATCTGCCTTTCACTTGTTACGCCGACGTGTCGTGGGTGGGTAGGATGAGTGATTTTCTGAATGATGTCTGTACCCAGAGTCATGTTTTTCTTGTTCATAAGTGCGTGTCTGAGTTCATGGGGGGTCTCCACCATGTTCCTTATTAGCCATTTTGTGCCTCTTTAGGTTGCTATCTCCGGTATCCATTGTTAGGGTTAATCGCTCCTCCTCGAGTCGTCCTTTAAACCCTGAAGAGGAGGAAGTACTACGTGCGCGTTATCCTCGAATTAGCCATTGGCTGCTCGACACTCCCCTCTCCGAAGAGCAAAGACTAGCCTCCTTTCTCCGTGGAGGATCGAGTAGGAGGACCATCGAATCCCCTCTACTTGCTGAAAGACGGAATATCACCAAGAGGGGGGGTGAATTGGGGATATAAAATTTTCTCGCGTAATTACTCTGTAAGCCGAATGCAAAACAGAGATGAACAGAGTAAGGGTAAGGAAGATTGAACACAATGAATTTATACGGTTGTCCAAATCCTTGACCTACGTCCAGTCCCGGACTCTCGGGATTTCACTAACTTCAAATGATTACACACTCGTAACTCTCGAAGCAATTCTCTCTCTAGAACTAGCTCCCCTTACAAGTTGTAATCAAATGTCCCAATCTCAAAGTCCCAATACTTTGAGATTCTTACAAGAAAGGATAATCAATGAACACTCTCTAAAAGAGCAGAATAATAATCACTGAAGCTTAATATTTCCGAAGATAATCTCTCTGTATATCGAAACAGTAAATGCTCTTAATTGCTAATTGAATGCACAACGTTTTTGGTAGGTGAAGACTTGAATGCTTTTCAATTTATAGGATGGCACACTGATGATCGTTGGAGAACATATCAGAGATGCCCGTTATGACTCATTGAGCTATCCGTTGTGAAACATAAATATTTCCGTTGCTTGGTCTTCGTAGAGTCGGAGGAATATTGAATATTCTTTGTTTTGACATTCCTTGTTGCTTTTGTCCGTTGAGATATAGAGGAATGTTATTTGGAAATTATTGAACTGCTTTCCAGGCTCAGATATCCATATTCCTCTTTCATGCTATGTGGTTGGTATGCAATAAATGCGTCTGATAGTAGTGATGCTTTTCTCAACAATTTGAATTACATTTGAATTAGCTTGATCTAAACTTCTGAAAAATTCACTTAGCAACCGGTAAATATAGATTAGAAATAAATACAAGAATGATATGAAGAATACAGATGATAATTTATGAGATCACAACTTTATAGAGATGATTTAAATCTTCAGAGCTTCGTCTGCCTCGAGGTAAGATTCTTGCAGCCTCGAGTTGATTAAATGGAATTAATCAAACTTTGTTATCCAGACGTAATATTACCTCGAGGTTCATAGTCAGCAAACTCGAGTCAGCTAACTCGAGGCACGATAATTGGAACCTCGAGGTTTGACATTTAAACAGAATATATCAATCCTTTATTAGACTCGAGGCAAGGAGAATTTTAACTCGAGGTTTCAGACTCGAGGTGTTAACTTGACAGACTCGGGGTAAAATCTTTGGAATGGATATTGTTTCAACATAGTCTGACTCGAGGTTCAATGATCACTGACTCGAGGCTTGTAACTCGAGGTGGGTTTTCTATAGACTCGAGTCGAATAGTGATTTTGATTTCTTCAGAGGCTGTGACTCGAGGCTAATGGTTCTTTAACTCGAGGTTTGAAACTCGAGGCACTCTAGCTCTGACTCGAGGCTATTGTCTTCTTTTAAATTCGTTTTTGCTTTTAAAAAAAACTGACTCGAGGTGGCTTAATGGTCTAACTCGAGGTGGCTAACTCGAGGCGACGATACTAACTCGAGGTTTTTCGACAAACAAACCATTTTGCGATATCAATCGAATTTGCAGAAACTATGTTTCTTTTCTTCTTTGTCCAATCTAGTTATCATCAAAAACATCTGAGAACTAACACTGGCTACTGCCAGGCCGCGAAATCCTGGTTCCCACTTTAGGCCTTTCCCTCAGGCTGAAAACGAGGTAGTATCGGCTCGGCCTATTAGTTTTTATGAAGGCCCCCCTCGTCCTAGGGTAGAATCCCTTTCGGACGGGTACCTCGGTCCTTGTTGGGACTGTATTGCTTCGAGTTCGTTCCATATTAGACGCGGCGAAGATTTCCGAGCAGACACCATTTTAGGCTCCTGTCGTCATAGGTCGTCCGCTGCGAGTAACTCTGGGATTTCGGGTCGTCCGAGTCCGCCTATTCTTCCCGTTCCACACCATAGCATGCATACGTCAGGTATTTCTGCACTTGCTGATCCTAGTATTGCTGTTTTTGTGTTATAGGTAAAATGGAGTCACCTTCTTCACAAATTAGTAGCCGATCCGACACCGGGGAGGCGGATTTCTCCGTTCCTTCTAAGTCTCTTATTAAGCGATTTCCCTGGATAACGTACGACGTACTCACCACTCGTTCCCTGGTGACTGCCACCAACCTTGATCGGATGAAGCTGGGGGAGCTGGAGGGTTGTTTCTTGAGTCCTCCTAACGCTGATGAACCCGTTTGCACTTCTAGGGCAGTAGGGTGTACCAATTTCTTCTTCTTTTATAAAGCCTATATGAATCGGCTCGGTATTCGCTTCCCGTTTACCGAGTTCCAAATATCCTGTTTGAACCATCTTCATCTGGCCCCCTCATAGCTTCATCCAAATGGGTGGGCCTACCTGGTGGCCTTTGAATGCTTATGCAGCTCTTTTTCGAACCCCATTCCTTGTACCACCACCTTATTTTTTTTATTTCTTTTGTCTTTTTACCCCTCGCTCTGGTAAGGAGGTCGAGAAGTTAAAGGGGCTTACTTCCCTCTGAGGCGATACTGATAGGAAGCTCTTAACCGCTTTCTCCGACTCCTTTAAGCATTTCAAGAACAACTTTTTTAAGGTAGTAGCCAAACCCGGGGAGCAGCCTTGGTTTCTGCAAGGGGCCTAGGGGAAAACGGTGGAATGGAGGTTCCCATTGTATTGGACGTACGATCATCACAAGCTAACCTCCACCTCATACCAGGTCGAATCTGACGATCTCCCCACCGAGGAGGTTCTATCGGTTGACCGACTGGTGTCTTATGTTACCACATACGGCACCAGGAGCGTGGCTTATTTTATTACCGGTCCTGGTTCCAAGCCGGGATACGTGATTTGTATGATCCCTTTATTTATTTTGGTTTTGTCTTTTATACCTTGCTATAGCCAATTTTGACCTTTTTCTTATCTTCTTTTTGCAGCTCAAGAGATGACCGGACTGCCCCCTATCTGTCCCACGTGAACCCTGGTGGGGGAGCTCCTCCGCGGCCGGAGTCGCGGAAATGTGTTGCTGCTGCACCCAGCCGGGGTCCTGAATCAACCGTGTCCCCGGCTCCGGTGACAAAAAGGACTCAGAGCTTGTCCCAAGCCTAGCGCGTCTATGCCTGGGAAATTGTGGAAATTGTGGCCGAGGAAGCTCAGTCTTCTATTCAATCTATCCCGGCTTCGCCATCTCCTGCTGTTCCTCCTCCCTCTAAGCTGCCATGCAGCTATGCCTGGGAGAAAGGGGTTACCGAAGAGCTCAGCGTCGCCTTTTTCCCGCCCTGCCGGTTCCTAGATACTGCACTCCCCTTGACTGAAAGCGACGAGAGTATGGTTCACTCTGTGCAGGATCATTGCTGAAAGGGGTTGGCTTGGCGCAATCAATGCTTCATCTCAAGCACCAAGTAGTAGGAATCTCTTCGGAAAAACGGTGCCTGGAGGCAGAAAGAGATCTGCTCGCGGAGAGAAAGAGGAAGCCGGAGAGGAGCTGAGCGCCGCCTGGGAATCGGCTGTGAAAACGTTGATGATTTGAGGTCTACAAAGGACGAACTGGCCAAGGCGAGATCTGAGCTCCTTACCGTGCAAACTGCTCATTCCGGATGCCTGGATGCGTTGAAGATGGTGCAGACGCAACGGGGGAACTTAGCCGAGGAGCTGGGTGGGACCAAGGCCGAGCTCGAGGATGCTAAGAAGGCCCTGGCTACCAATTCTAATACCGTGAAGAGGACCGCCAAGGATGCCTTTGACATGACCTTGGCCCAGATCCTCCACTGGAATCCGGACGTGACACTGGATCTTAGTAAATGCCATTATAAGGCGTACGTACACGAGGGCCAGTTCTTCCCGCCTCCCCCGTCTCCCCTAAGGCTTCGGTGTCATAGCTCGACGGTTTCGGTCTGGGCGGGGAAGGGTAGCAAGAGGTCTCACCCAACATCCCTTCTGCAGACGGTCCGGGTCCTGCAGAGCCGTCCACGGCTATCCCCTGAGAGGCTGAGGGGGGTTTTTATTGTTTTTCTTACTTTTGGGCGTCTGTGCCCTTTTGACTTTTTCTGGCATCTGTGCTGTTCTCGGGCGTCTGTGCCCTTCTGAGTTTGTAATCTTTCGGCGTCAGTGCCGATCATATACTTTCTTTTAACAATATTTGATTAATTTATCATTTTGTTGTTATATTGTTCTCCGACCGGTCCAGGGTCGTAATTCAGATCTGTATTTTCTTCCAGGCTCGTCACCCGAGAATCTATGGCGGGGTTTTCTTTGTTAACCGCGATGGGTTCATTTTTAACCTCACTACTGAGTTCCGGATCCGTTGTCCTGGTTCATCACCCAGATAAGGGAAAACTGTCACTTGTTCAGCTGTGGTGTCCGTAACACAACGTTTTTGACATTTTGACCTGATCAAAATCGGAATGACAGTTCATCTTCTTATCTGGGAGCGAGGGTTGACGCGTCAATTTTGTAAAGACCTATGCAGGCAACTTTACATTGCTCGTAACCAAGGCACGTTGGCCCTAGTGTTAGCCATCTAGATGGGTTCTCTTTTGAGATCGGGTATGGAGACCTCGGTGTAATATGACCGGGTGTAATGACCTCAGTGTCATATGACCGGGTGTAATGACCTCAGTGTAGAGCTTAAGCTATCATCAAGGCGCCTTTGTGAACATCCGCTAAGGAATTCACTATTAAAACCATAATCGGCTCCAAAGAGCTAATGATGTTTTATAAAGAAATCTTTAAATAATAAATGTAAATGACCGAAATTTAAATACTGAAATTAAGGTAAAAATCTCAAACATGACGTGTCTGAGGTGGTACGTGTGCCAAGCCGGGGTCTAGCTGTAGTAGATCCTTAGCTTGTCGGCGTTCCAGGTTCTCCTTATGGGCTTCCTTCCTAGGGTCTCAAGTATGTAAGCTCCATTGTCCAGCTTCTCTTTCACCTGATAGGGACCTTCCCAATTTGCAGCTAGCTTGCCATCTTTGGCGTTTTTATTTCCGATGTCTGCGCGTCGGAGTACCAGGTTGCCCCTGTTGAAAGAACGGGGTCAGACCTTCCTATTGTACTTTGCTGCAATGAGCTGTTTGGCGGCTAATTCTCTACAATGCGCTGCAATTCTCACCTCGTCAATCAGGTCCAGCTCTGTCCTTAAAGCGTCTTCATTGGCTTCTCCGCCATCTCCCAGAGCTTTAATCTTCCTCCATGACGGCTGTCCTATTTCGACTGGGATCATGGCCTCGAAGTCGTAAGTTAGCTGAAAAGGGGTTTCCTGAGTTGCGGTCTACACGCTGGTCCTATATCCCCATAGGACACTGTAGAGCTGTTCGACCCAGTTGGACTCTGCCTCTTGCATTCGCTTTTTCAAACCGTCGAGCACGATCTTGTTGGCTGCTTCGGCCTGGCCGTTTGATTGGGGATGTTCGATTGAGGCGAAGTGCTGTTGAACATCAAGGTCCGCCATCATGTCCCGGAAACCTTTATCGATAAACTGGGTACCGTTGTCCATGACTATCTCGGCTGGGATTTCGAAACGAGAGACGATATTGTGACGGACGAAACGTTGTATGCGGGCTGAGGTGATAGTTGTTAAGGGTTTGGCCTCAATCCATTTGGTTAAATAGTCTACCGCCACGATGAGCCATCTTAATTGCCCGGGGGCAGCTTTGAATGGCCCAAGGAGATCCATCCCCCATTTGTAGAAGGGCCATGGGGCCGTGATGCGCTTCATCTCCGCTGGTGGGGGCCAAATGATCTTGGCGTGTTTCGCGGCTATCACATCTCTTGACGGCCTCTTTTGCGTCCGCCAGCATGGTTGGCCAATAGTAGCCGGCACGCAGAGCTTTCCTGGCTAGAGCTTTGCCCCCCCATGTGGTGGGCGTTGACTCCTTTGTGTATCTCGACCAACACATATCTGGTCTCGGATGGACCTAGGCACCTCATCATCGGAGCAAACCTTTTCGATATAATTCGTCGTCAACTGTCGTGTAGACGGCGGCCTCTCGGATCAATTTCTTGACCTCGGTTGAGTCGGTTGGGAGAATCCCTCTCTCGAGATAATCCTGAATCGGTTTCCTCCAATCCGCTACTGACGAGATGGTCATGATGCAGCTTGGTTCCGTCAGGTTCTGCTAGATCATGGTTCGATGGTTTCCCGGGCCTTTAGTACTAGCAAGCTTGGAGAGGATGTCGGCTCTAATATTTTCTTCTCTTGGAATATGAGTGACGACCACCTCTTCAAAGCCAGGAGATTACTTCCTTTGTCTTATTAAGGTATTTGGCCAACAAAGGGCCTTTCGTCTGATAAGTGCCCTCAACCTGTGCTGTTACAAGCTGTGAGTCGGTGAAAACCCTTACTCTCTGCGCCTCGTGTTCTCTGGCCTGTAATAGTCCGGCAATTAGGGCTTCGTATTCAGCCTGGTTATTCGAGGTCAGGAATTTCAGCTGGAGGGAATGTTCAATGGTGATGCCTTCCGGGCTTTCGACTATGATTCCTGCTCCGCTGCCCCTTGTATTTGAGGAGCCATCTACATACACCTTCCACACCTTGTCTTGATCAGCTTCAGCCCTATCTGCCGGGGTGAGTTCTCTCACAAAATCTGCCAACGCTTGTCACTTGATCGCATGCCGGGCTTCATATGTGATGTCGAATTCCGACAACTCGATGGCCCAGCTGGTCATTCTTCCTGCTAGGTCCGGTTTGTGTAAAATCTGCCGGAGTGGCTGGCTTGTTCAAACTATGATTGGATGTCCCTGGAAGTAAGGCCGAAGTCTTCTTGCCGAGATAAGTAGGGCGAAAGCCAATTTTTCAAGCTTGTGGTATCATAGCTCCGAGCTCTGCAACGCCTTACTTACGAAGTAAATCGGTGTCTGATCGACGTCGGTTTCTCGTACTAGGGCCGCGCTGACTGCTTCTTCTCCAATTGATAGGTACAAGAATAAAGACTCACCTGGATCAGGCTTTGAGAGGACTGGTGGGGTCGCCAGACACAGTTTGATTTTTTCGAAAGCTGCCTCGTAGTCCGGGTTCCATCCTCCTTGCGTTTCCTTCTTTAGCAACCTGAAGAATGGGAGTGCGTTCTCAGCCGATCTCGGTAAAAACCTGGTGAGCGCGGCCAAGCGGCCAGTCAGTTGCTAGACTTCCTTCTTCGTTCTTGGAGCCTGCATGTCGAGCACTGCCTTGCATTTATCGGGATTGGCCTCGATTCCACGATTTGTCAGTATGAAGCCTAGGAATTTCCCGGCCGGGACTCCGAATGCACACTTGGCGGGATTCAGACGGATTTGAAATCTTCTTAACTTGTTAAACGTTTGCTCAAGGTCCCGGATATGGTCTTCTGGGTCCTTTGTTTTTAGGATCATATCATCAATGTAAATTTCCACGTTTAATCCGATTTGGTCAGCGAAAACCCTGTTCATCATCCGTTGGTATGTGGCTCCAGCGTTTTTCAAACCAAACGGCATGACGTTGTAACAATAGTTGGCCTTGTCAGTCATAAAAGTCGTCCTCTCTTGGTCGTCTGGGTGCATGGCAATTTGATTGTAACCGGAATAGGCGTCCATAAAAGATAGTAACTGAAAACCAGAGGAGTTGTCGACCAACTGGTCGATGTTTGGCATTGGGTAGGAATATTTTGGGCATACCTTGTTTAAATTGGTATAATCCGTGCATACCCTCCATTTCCCATTTGGCTTTTTTACCATGACCACGTTGGAGAGCCACGTAGTGTATTGTACTTCTCGGATGAAGCCGGCTGCTAACAGTTCTTGAACATGTTATTCCAAGGCCTTCTGTCTATCAGCTCCGATGTTTCTCTTCTTTTGCGCTATTGGTGTCAACCCGGGTCGAATAGCCAGTCTGTGGCAGCAGAAGGTCGGGTCTATCCCAGGTATCTCGGATGACGTCCATGCGAATACATCCTGGTTCTTTTTCAAGAACTCAATCAAACTGTTCTTCAAGTCCAGACTCAGTGCTCCCCCCACCTTCGTAGTTTGCGAAGGATTACCTCCGAGGATTAGTTCTTCCAACTCACCCTCTGGTTCCGGACGTGGGACCTTGGGCTCGTCTCTGAGGTCGAGCTCTATCATGCTTACTGGATGTCAGGGCTTATTGTTCCTTCCAGAGTCTGGGAGGCGTTCACCATTACAAATCTGGGGAGGAGATGATGGTCCCCCTTCTTTTTCTCAGACGGTCTCGAAGTAACATTGCCTGGACTCCTTCTGATCTCTGCTGATCACCACGACTTTGTTTTTCTTGTTTACCATCTTCAACTTCTGATGCTTTGTAGATACTAGCATGTCCCAGCCATGGATGGTCGGTCTTCCCAATATGATATTATAGGGGGAAGGGAAGTCGGCCACTATGAACCTTATCCGCTCTGATCTGAAAGCTTCCTTGGTCCCCAGTGTTAGTCTCAAGTCAATATACCCTTTGGGAGGCAAGTGTTCTCCATTAAATCCTATGGGGGTTGTTTTGCATGGTTTCAGATTTTCTACATCCATCTTCATCCTATTGAAGGCATCCCAGCTGATGATATCTGCCGAGCTCCCTGCATCAACGAAAATCCTTTTAACCCGGTACTGCGCCAGGGTTCCCGTGATAACCAAGCCATCCTGATGTCCCGGAACTACGTCCTTCAGCTCCTCATGAGTAAAGGCTAATGGTGGAGGCGTCGGTTTGGTAGGGTCGTCTTTGAACCTTGAGAGATCCCTTACAGAGATGACTTCTCTTAGGTATTTCTTACGCTGGCTCATGGTATCTCCACCCCCTCCGAATCCTCCACTAATGGCGTTGCAGTGGAACTGGGCCTCTGGGAACTCGTTGTCATTGCTGGTTGGCTTTCGTCTCTTCTCATCTTTCTTACGGTCCGAGGCCGGGCTTCTACTACAACCTTCTTGCTTACGCTTGTTATTTTTACGCCCTTGGGTTTTTATCAGATATTGGCATAATTTGCCATCTTTGATAAACTTCTGATGGCATCTCGGAGTTCGTAACACTGATCCGTGGTGTGCCCCGGTCCGTCGTGAAACACGCAAAATTTTGAATGGTCAGTCGTAGGTCGGCTTAGGTTAGGCCGGGGCTTGTCAGCCTTTTTCATCTCGGTATGGGCCACTTCCTTCTATATTTGGGACACAGAACGTTAAGAGGAGTGTATTTTTCATACCTTGCTTTCGCTTCAGGTCTTTCTCCTCGAGTTCTTCCATCTCGGTTTCGTGCGTGAGGCGGGGCCTCCTGCCTTCGTTTACCGGGCTGGTCCTTGTCGTCGGGTGACATGTTTCCATGCTTCTCAGTTCCAACAACATTGGCAGTCTCCATCTGCTCTACATCCAAGTACTGTTTTGCTCGAGTGTGAAATTCGGTGAGAGTGTAGACTCGGGTCTTAAAGATACTCTTAGCCAATCGAGATGAAGGATCCAAGCCGTCAATGATGCAGTGTATGTGGACGTCCTCCGGGAGTGAGCGCACCTGTAAAGCTACCTCCTTGAATCGGTCTAAGTATTTCTGGAGCGTCACACCCTTTTTCTGCTTGATTTTGCTCAACATGAACTGAGACTTCGGGTGCTTCTTGCTCGTCGCGAAATTTAATTCGAACTTGCACCCGAGGTCTTCAAAATTGTGCACCAAGTCGGTGGGCAAAGTATGGAACCACTTTTGCGCTGGTCCGGTTAACGTTGCTGCAAAGAGTCGTGAGATGACCGGGCCCTTAATCAGCCGAACGAACATGAGTAGCTCGAACGTGTCAAGTTGAGCTCGTGGGTCCTGAGTCCCATCGTATTTAGGGAGATGCGTCAAGTCCATATTCTTCGGATACGGCACGGTTGCAATTTCCTCAGAGAAAGGGCCTCCATTGAGGGTGGTTAGGTATTTCATCTTATACTCTCTGGGGGAGCCTTGACGCCTGGGTGTTCGCTCTTTATCTCGATCTTCATGTTTCGAGATGTGTTCCAGACGTAACTTTTTTGCACTAGGAGGTGGCTGAGCTCGTCCCGAACCTAGGGTCTTTCGTGTATCCCGATGTGACGACCTCGGTCCCTCGCTGTGAGATGAACTACTAGTACTCTGTGCTGTCCTTTCCTTTTGTTCCTGTGAATCTTCGCGGCCTTCTCTTTCAAATAGCGTCTCGAATTTCTTAAATCGTTCCTCCATCATCTGCTGTAGTACCCTAAGATCTTCCTGGCGCTGGAGGTTATTACCCTTTTCATTATTCTCCATTCGCTTTAGCATCGATTCTTGTGTTTGGTGGAGGAGGGCAAAATCTGGATTTGGGCTCGAGGTTTCTTTTTCCGCCATGTCATGCGTTTTGGGGACAATGGGAGGGGAGGACGCAACGTTCCCCTTCGGGATATCCTCGGGCTGCTTTGGAGCCTGATTAGCCCCGGCCTGGGGTGGATTTTCAGGCTGAGGGTTCCGACTGCTGCTTCTAGTGTTAGCCATCGGTGGTCACGGGGATCGAAATTTAACGTCCTCACGGTTGGCGCCACTGTTCTGGTGTAGAACACAGATGTCCAGCCCAATAGGCTGGTGCTTTGATATTAGATTGAATGGCCCTACCCGAATATCTATGAGGCCGATATCCAGGAGAGCGAATGATCACCGTACACTAATACGAAGGCTCTTTGCCAAAGGGGATGGGGATAGTGTATAGTGGGGATGTTCACAGTGATGCTGAATGTAAATAGGTCTAGGTTAAAACGTGTGCACCTTAGAATTCTACCCTTGTATATATAGGGTAGGCCTTGGTATTGTAACTGCCGGATCTATCTTATCTCTTGATTATAGATATGATAGATCCTCCCTGATTGTAGGTACATCTGGATATATGATATGTTTCGTATTGGGCCGTCCAGGCGTTGGGCCATTAGGCAGGACCGTAACAAAAACTATATAACATTTGTATCCTTGGATATTGGAATTACTCTCAAAAGCAAAATACCTGAGTCATTATGAAAACAACATGAGATTTTCATAAACTCCGGAGTAAACTTTAACTTAATCTAACTCATGTCTCTAAATTTTGACTTCATGCAACTCAATCTATGTAGGTCTAAACATTTAAAAATTTTGTCCCTATATTTTAATTATAAAATAAAATTATATATTTCATGAAGCTGAAGGATTTAAATTTTAATGGTTAAAATTATAAACTATATTTAAATGAATTAAAGTTTAGAAACCAACTTCTTCGTAGAATTAAGATTGGAGGGAAGGAAATTAATCTTTTTGTTCTTATAGTTTTGATTTAGTTGTAACTTTGTCCCTAACCATTAACTCGGTTCAATTCGTCCTTAAAATTTTGACTTGATTGTAACTTAATCATCAACTTTTGACATAATGAAACTCATTCCGTTTAGTTTTCTCCACCGTATAATACTAGTCCCTATTTTCTTAACAAATAAAATTATATATTCAATGAATCTTAGAGACTAAAATCTTAAATTGTTAAAACTATAAGGATGGAGTTGTACTGAGTTAAAAATTCCACTACAAAAAAAAAAAAAACTGTTTTTTGCGGCGGAAAAATTCCTCGCAAAACAGAAATTTTCCGTCGCAAAACCGATTTGCGGCGGAAACAAGCACTGCCGCATAAAAAACGCCCTCGCAAAACAATATTCCGTCGCAAAAATGCATTTTTCCCTCGCAAATTTCTGAATTTGCGAGGGAACACTTTTCCCTCGCATCCCTCGCAAAATCGTCAATTTTGTGAGGGAAAACTTTCCCTCGCAAAATCCTCATTTTTGCGAGGGAAGATGTTTCCCTCGCAAAATTGAGGAGTTTGCGAGGGAAATACTTTTCCTCGCAAATTCCAATTAATTTTAAAAAATATATAAAATAATCATAAAAAATAAAATAATTACATAAAAAAATATTAAAAATTAGAAAATAAAAAGACTTATATATCATAAAAATAAAGTGTAACAATGATACGAGTTTACATAGCAAAAACAAAATATTACAAATTATAATGTTTTGACCAAAATGAACTAAAAAAAAGTCTAAACAAAATATTAGAAAATTGTGACAAAATTGTTTGCTTTTTCTTTCTTGCATTGGTCATACTACAACATAAAGAGGTTATTTCACATGTATCCAAAGCAAAGGTGCAATGTCAAACAAAGCACACACATCTGGAGTAATGTCAAACAAGGCATGCAGAGATGAAAAGGAACCAAAAAATTTTATTTAAAAAAGAAAAGAAAAGAAAGAGGAACACTGCTCTGACCTGTGTAAATTTGATGAAAAGTTGATTGAACTCTTTGCCCTCATTATCATAATTGTAGAAGTCATACAAAGTATTGGAGTTGTAATCATCGATGCGAAGCTACAAAGCAAAAAGTAACCATATCTTGTAAAGCCAATTTGGGCCAAAAGATGAAACCCGATTTCGAGTAAATTAATTCGTTATGTAAAATCTGACTACAAACCAGGAGGACAGCTCCAAAAGTGCTTCCAATGATGAAAAGAAGCCCCCCAATTCCCTTGAGTGCAATAGCTCCCGCAACTAAGAATTTGATCTGCTCATGACATCAGTTATATATATTTTTAAAAATCTACTGAAATAAAGGAACTGAGCAATACGCATGCTGCATGAAAAACAGAGTATTTCTTCTAAAGCTACCAACTTGTGATTCACAGCATGCATATCATTAATAAAATGCCGTGTCGGTGTCGGTGCAACATAGATTAATATTGATGAAACTTGAAAGAAACTTAAAAGGTTTTATAGTTTCACTACTGCCAATTACATTCTGTCGGTTATCCTTTGAGATTCATGACCAGAAAACACACAATCACCAAGCTTCTTGAGAGCCAAAATCTGTAAGTAAAGGCATTAAAAAGTGCCAGTGACCCTTAAGTAAAGCCCAATGGAAATCCTTATATAAGTTAACACTTCATCCATTTGATATATTAAGCCCTGCTTTAGAAGGGAAGGAAAAAAAATTTAAAAACGTAGTTGAAATCATAAGCAGTCTCCAACTTCAGTCCAGGCTCTCCGGCTTATAACATAATAAATTAGCCCACATTCTTCTTTTTCTAACCATCAGCTTTCTATTGTCTATGTTTCATTGTGTTTTAATCATGTCCCTGAACTATGAGATAGTAAGAAAATGAAAGAGAGAGACTAACATCAATTTCTGGAAGTTGAAAGCCAGCATGAGAATGCACCTGATGTGTAAAAGCATCAAACTTTGGTCCGAGTGCCTTTTTTCGGGACCACCGTCTACCCCATATTCATTGAATCTACAAGGCCAGACCAAAGAAGAAACATTTAAAAAGAAAGTTCAATTAGTTTTGCAACATCCAAATTAAAATTAAATAATTTGTGTGCAATAACTAGGACTCTAGGACTCCAAGATTGACTTTGAATAGTTGGGATCAAAGATAGAACTAAAGAGCCATGGAGAAGTAGTACAAAGATACAATCAAGGCATCCGCCATCATGAAAAGTTAAGCGCCAAGTCCATTTCGTCGATACAAGCATGTAAAAAATGGTTTTTAATCCATGGCAAGCGGTTCCTATTCTATTTGGACCCTTGTGTCCCAACCAAACCCTACATGATCCTAAATCATAAATGCGGGTGCGGTGAAAACCCTAAATAACTTGATCATGTATCATTACAATGTAATAGGCACATTCCCATGGCTACTTGATTTAGTACTAAATTACTATGAAATAGAAAAGATCTCTTTTTATGTCTCGTTCTCACTTCCCAAAGACATCAAACGTATCACAAGAATAACGACCCAGGCCTCAAGAGACAAGGACATCCCATACGGACTAACTCATTTCTAGACAACGATATACAAGTGGGGGAAAAATCAAAACTTCAAGATAATTTCTTTAAGTGCAACCCCTTTAATGAATGATTAACGAATGGCACTGACTAACTCATTCCTTACATATGATGTCAAAAAGGCATATGAAAAGTTTCATCCAGCTTCGAAATTTACAGAAATTGGTCAGGCTTCAAGAACACATAGTATTCTCCAGGAAAATCAAAGTAAGAAACATAGATCTATCACGGCCTCTTACACTAAACAGATCGGATAAAGTTCAAAAGCGTAACGCAATGATTCGAGCAAAGCAACTACTAAAAATAATCAACGAAGAACTTACTAAAAACATCATAATTTTTATCTAAAAAACAAAAATACAGGAACATACGCTAACAATAAACAAAAATCTCAAGAAGGATGAAGAAGGAAAAGAAAGAAAAATGAGTCAACGGAACAAGTATACTAACTCTTGGTAAGCAGAGAGTATGAAAACGGAGGCGAAGAGGACTCTGCCAAGGAAGGAGGCGAAGGCCATAGTCGGCTTCCCAACTAGGGCAGCCACAAGCTGGAAGAAAAATTATTTGCACTTACCTGGAAAACTAGCGACGGTGGAGGCAAAGACTGAAAGGGGCAGCGGCGGAGACCGGCTCGGCGGCGGGGAACGAACAGAGCGACCACGGCTACGGCGAGCGCAGAGGGAGGAGAGGAAGAGGGAGGAGAGGAAGAGACGGTGCGTGTAAAATGAAAGAGGAAGGGGGATTATAAATGATTCTGCGACGAACATGGTTTCCCTTGCAAAATTAAGTCAATTTGCGAGGGAAAATGGGTTTCCCTCGCAAATTCGGATATTTTGCAAGGGAACTCTATTACCCTCGCAAAACTAAGGATATTTTACCATCATTTTGCAAGTGAAACAAATTTTTCCCGAAAAAATCGCCTTTTTTGCGAGGGAAACGAATTTCCCTCGCAAAAATCTCCTTTTCTAGTATTGTTCAAGGACCAAGTTTCAACTATGTTAAAACTATAGGGACTGGGTTATACCGACTTATAGTTTAAGGAATGAGTTATAATTGAATTAAAAGAATAATTTTCTCATAATTATTTACGGATCTAACCAATGAACTGTGGACTAATGCCAACCAGTATAACCACTGGTTCAGATTTTTAATGTCTTGCGAATTAATGGCCTCTATCTCATTCGGGAATAACAATATGAGACCAACTATATGTAGGATATTTATTTTGATTTCATTGTAAAACCAACAAATTTTCCAATTTCAATTCAGGATCTTTGATTCATATGAAGGATGTAACACTACTAATCACAATTTGACACTCCAATTTAAATAATTTGCAACTCATATTTTCATATTTAACATGAAAGTATTAAAACCTTGTCTCCCTCGTACTTTTAATATCTATAACCTTCCAAAAGTATTTTTACAAACAATTATTTGTTACTTATTTTCCTACACTAAAGGTTCTAAATTAAAAATTAAAAAATTATTAATTTAAAAAGAAAATTGAATTTATTACAAGTAGTATTAAACTCCTTGCTTGGACTTGGCAACGACTCATTTTTCTTAGTAAGAACTATTAACGAAATTTGGCTTCTTTTAAAAAAGGTACCTCTCCGATATTTAATATAAAACCTAATTTAAGAGTTGATATTAATTCTAACTCTAAGACTTAATTTAAACATTTTTCAATTTTTTTCCTAAATTAGCCTACTAATATTCCCTCAACGATATAAGTAGCAGTGAGATGGATGGAATTAATTAAGAAATCTGATCAAAATGTTTTAGAAAAAGACATATAATATAAGCTAATTTAACTAACTTTTTAAATCTGATCAAATTAGTTAATTAGGCTTTATATTGTCATTAAGGACCATATATATATATATATATATGTGTGTGTGTGTACGTATGTATTGGAACTCTCTCTTAGACCAGGATCCAAAATGGGGTATGTAAGATCTTAACGGCGGAAGTTGTCACCATCGCGTCTAATGTGTGTGGGGTTAATGCTTCAGCTCTCCTGCCCCTACTCGTTATCTTGTAGTCTAGTGTGTCTGGTTCTTTGTTTGAAAGTTCTAGTTAACTTCTATAGAATGGTCTATATTTCATTATTTTACAGTGCCCAAACATGACTAAGCTATCTTAATTAGTTATCCCACATGACTAAAAACTCAGTAGCCCTAAATTACTGTGTCCAGACATGATTTAGCTATCCAAACATAGTTCAATAACATAAAAATGTCCTCAATAGTTCATTAAACTAGATATTTAGATTATGAATAGTCAGATCACTCAATAATTCTAATAGGAAGCACAATGTCAGCAAGCGAAATGCACCAAAAAAACCAGAGCTTCGAACGAACCCATAAGTACCAACAATTTATCAAATCTTCTAGAAATAACAATTTAGAGTTCGAATTTGGACTTTACAATGAATAAAGGGTAGCAAGTACACACTTTAATGAACGCGCACGTTAAAAACAGAGCTTTGAACTCAAAATGAGCAATGAATGCCTTCACGAACAGCCTAGGACACAAAATGGAAGAGAACGGCCAATTCGACAACAACAAAGACCGAAATAATGGTGGTAATTCCAGAAAAGAGTGGTAGTTATCAGAGGTGTTCAGAGAGAGCGTGGAGGAATGATGAGAATTTTGAAATCGCGAATGAATAGAGGCCATATAGGTTCAATTATAAACAACTATAAAATATATAAGTTTCACGGTTGTTTAAAACTAATCATGAAATATTGTCAGGGCTGCTATGGGCCTTGAGCTTAACCTAGCCATAATTAAATTATTAATTAGGGTTTTTTAGTAGATGCCAAAAGATCATAAAATCTCGGTATAGTCAAATTTCAAAGTTTTGAATTATTTCCTTGATTCTAGCGGATGTAATCTAGGTGATTCTAGGGTTATCAACTATAGAGACATTAACCTATATGTAACATCCCGAATTTTGGGCATTTAGACTCGAGGATAAGCTTGTATCGGGAAGATGACTGAACCCAGTTCAGGAAATGTGATATTCCCAAATTCGGAGATTTAAATCTTAGAATGACTATAAGGGATTTTATTTTGGAATTAAACTGAAATTCCAAGCCAATAAAATAAAAAGGGAATAAAGCACAGAGAATTATACAAGTGTAAAACTAAGATAGTGCCAAGTGTCACAAGATAAAAAACAAATAAAACACAACCAAGAGGCATAAAAGGCCCTAGAATTTCCGCCAACACAAGAAAAAAAAAAAGGAAAGAAAGGTGTCTTCAAAATTCATGCATATGTGAGAGTTGAAAAGTCAACCAATTTATCTCAAGAAGCCATTTGGCAAAAGGGGAAGCAATGTGATCTTGGAGAGGGACACCTAAACACTTGCTTAAGTAATCAAAATGACATCACAATCTTTCCCAACAAGCCAAAAAATTCAAGAAGAGATAAGGGTCAAAAAGTTAAGTGCACTTGTCTTGGAAAATCTTGACCATTCATGTACAATAAGAAGAGTCTTGAACTATAGGATCATGACACTTGTCCAAAGCAATTTTTGTGTCCAAAAGAGGCCACAAATTTGGTCAAACAAGGAGGAAGAAGAAAAAGATGAAGTCTTGAATCAATTAACACGTGAATAAAGGTCAACAAGTCAAAGTGCTACATGTCAAGCCAGGAAGCAAGATGACAACTTAGGGGGACACCTAAGCACTTGCTAATGTCATTAGGATGACATTATTTTCTTGCCCAAGAAGCCATAATTTTCGGCCAAAGAAGGGAAGGGAAGAGAAAAAATAGAAAACTTAGTCCAGAAGCTAAAAGTACAAAGATATTTTTGTAAGGGCATTTTGGTCTTTTGACAAGAAAAGACCTTTAGGTAATTTTGCATCAAATATAAGACACTTCAAGACTCCCCATTGCATGCATTTTGACGATTCAAGGCAAGGAGAGAGAGAGAGAACTCAAGCAAAGAGGAAGAGAGAAGGAAGAGGAAATCCAAGCAAGCCAAAGTGAGTTCATGAGTTCTTATGACTTTTCTTCTCATCTTCTTGTGTAAGTTCATAACCCTAACAAATTACTTTTCTTTGGTGTCTTGGTGATGAGAAGGCTGAAAGTTGGAGGAAGGAAAAGAAGGGAAGAACTTGTCACAAACACAAAGATCAAGCCAAGTTGGTAAAGATCTAACCCTCCTTTGTGTTATTTGTGGCAAATAATTTTGGAAGATGATTTCTTCATATTTTCTTTGGATTTGGAGGCATGAAACCCTAAGGGGTTATGCTGCCCAAATTCTTAAAAAAGAGATCCAACAAGATCAAAGGCTTAAAACACAAAACACAAGACAAACCTAAGGCCAAAATCATGATTATATGTGAAGTTGGTAAAAGTTGTTTCCCTTGTACATAGGGCCATGTTTTGGCCTGAACCAAAACTCAAAGAAGCAAAATGATTTTTATGATTATGAGGTTATCAAAGTGTTCAAAACGAAAAATAGTTTGGGTTAAAGGTTTGAAATGATTTTTGTAAGCAAAAGATCAAAGTTGTACAAGTTGCAAAATCTGCCAGTTTTTTATTTTTCTAGAGGCAGTTGACTTGTGCGTGATTTTTGACCAATCAAATGAAGTCCAAAAATTATGAAACTTTTCAGAAATAAAGTAGACAGAAAGAGATTTATTTTGATAGGTAATACTACCTTCGGTCCTAATTATAAGACCTAGTTGACTTTTTTTGGAGAGATTAAGGAAGCTAAATAAGTTACTTAATCATTTCATATGTTGTGTATCCTTAGATTATATATTAGTTTATTAGTCAAACTAATTAGTTTGAAGAAAAAAATAAAAATAAAAATACTCTAAAGTAATTTAATTAGCTTCCTTAGTTTTTCCAAAAAAAAAAATCAATTAGGTCTTATAATTAGGACCGGAGGGAGTATGTACTTTTTTGAGTTCGTACAAAAAGATATGGATTTTACAAACTGACCCATGTTTCTGGAAGTACGATATGAACAATAGTGAAACTTTTGTATTCTGGGAATGATTCGAAAGTTTGTGACTGTTGGAGGTATTTTTCCATTGTAACACCCTCATTTTCATGCAACTAATATATTGGATTAATAAAGGAGATATATAAATTTTCATCAAGATTATAGTCAAGGATATTTATTTATTTGTTTTCCTTCAACATGAATAATTAATTAAAGGAAAAGAAAGATTTGGAATATATGAATTTTTACCAAGTAGTAGTCAGTTGTATTTATTTTTCCAACAAGATAAATTAATTATTGGAAAATAGTGTGGAATTATTTGAAAATGTGGTTAATAAATTTGGTTATAAATAAATTGAGATGGTAATGTCAAAGAAGGTAAAAATATATTTTTCTCTCATTATTTCTATAATTTTCGTCCAATAAAAGGAGGGGAAAATTTCTGATGAAAACATAGTGGAGTTTCAGTATAAGTCTAATTTGCCTTAGAAAAGTGGACATTGGATGGGACTTATATGACACAAAATCACCCAAAAATATTACATTTCTTTCTCATTCACATTTGCAAAGGAGAAGGGAATAGGTGATGTGCCATCATGTCATATATATGTCATGTTAAAATAAATGTTGAAGGGAGTATGTAAGGGATTTGGGGAAACACAATTTTCTTCCCAAAATACCCTCAAAATTTTGAAATTTAGGAGAGAGAGGGGAAATATAACACCATGTTATAGTACAATATAAGGACTTAAGAAGAGATGGAAGTGTACTAGAAGGTATATTTTTATTCCAAAAAGCCCTTCAATTTTCAAAATTAGAGAGGGAAGAAAGAGAAAATTTCAAATCTGAAGCAAAAGGGGGCAAGTTTTTAATCAATGAACAAAGAGGAGTATGTACTTAATGATAGGATAAAATCAAATCACTCATTCTCTCCCATCAGCTGATCTGCACGTCCCAAGAGAAGAGGGAGAAGTAAAGTAATAATAACCTGGGAAGCTAGGCTATCTTAAGTACATCTAGCCTAAGAAAATGTGAGGATAGGACATAACATACTTAATGTAAGGGAGAGGGAGTTGTGCATGCTAATCAAGGCAGTAGAAAAAAAAAATCTCTAATATTTCCTAAGCATCAGACGTGAGGGAGAGATCAGATGATATGAGAAGATTTTTTTTTTCAAACCTCCTAAGGACGCTGTTCTGGTGTAGAACACAAATGTCTAGCTTTAATGAGCTAGGGAATGTTAATATTGGATCAATGGGCTCCTCAAGGATGACAATGAGTTAAACACCCATGAGAAGATGATCGCTCAGTGATAACTATGAAGAAGATTATCACAGAGCGCTCTCAAATCACTATGCGACACAGGAGTGGCGATTCGCCTGAGGGTGGGGTGTGTGCACAGTGTGACTGAATGATAAATAATGGAATGGATAATGGATTGATCACACCTGGATGATTGATATTTTACCTGATTGAGGATGATCTTGTCATAAAGTGCCCTTACTGGGCCTAGATTCTGTCGGGCCCATTACATAGGTCCACAACAGTTGCCCCCAAGCTCGGTAGTTCAGGTTCCTGATTTGCTAAGGTTATTTTGTTGCCCAGTCCCGACCTCATGGGTCTGAGTTTTTTTCTGGCATCTTACCCGGATGCTCGCCGAGTTTCATGGAGCTCAAGGAAGTCCAAAGTTCTCTTGTCTCCTGCTAATTTGTCCGCGGGCACTTGATGACATAGTCTAACTTTTAGGCGAGTTGTTTGATATACTTTCCACATTTACTTTTGGTCCTCCTCCCGACTTGTATGCCATGAGCATATCCCAGGATCATTTGTCCAAGGTCATTTGCTCTTATGGTGCCCGGGATTACCTCGGATTATTCACATTCCAAGTTTACCATTCCTTGCCACGTGTTGCCCCCAATCTGGGGTATCATGTGAGCTTGCAGGCGTACGAGTAGGCGTGTTTGCCCCTGGAACAAAGTGTTTGTTCATTTGCCCACATTGCAGCGAATAACCGCCGTTTTTAAGATAATGGCCACGCGCCCTCAATAGCCGCCTTCGGTTACCGTGCGCAATAAATGCGAATGTCATTTCATATTCGTCATAATTATTTTTGAGGGTTTTTAGGCTTATCCTCCTCATATTCGACGTAACATTTCACGCATTTTTTGTTTCGACTTTGACCCTCTAACTTCTCGCCTCTATAAATTATTGCTCATTGCTCCTCTTTATTATTTTACTCCAGATTTTATCCGCCTTCTCCGAAAAAGTTCCTCAGTTCCCAGAGTCTTCTTGTTTCGGAGTCCTTGGATTATTCACATTCCAAGTTTACCATTCCTTGCCACGTGTTGCCCCCAATCTGGGGTATCATGTGAGCTTGCAGGCGTACGAGTAGGCGTGTTTGCCCCTGGAACAAAGTGTTTGTTCATTTGCCCCCATTGCAGCGAATAACCGCCGTTTTAAAGATAATGGCCACGCGCCCTCAATAGCCGCCTTCGGTTACCGTGCGCAATAAATGCCCATGTCATTTCATATTCTTCATAATTATTTTTAAGGGTTTTTAGGCTTATCCTCCTCATATTCGACGTAACCTTTCACGCATTTGTTGTTTCGACTTCGACCCTCTAACTTCTCGCCTCTATAAATTATTGCTCATTGCTCCTCTTTATCATTTTACTCCAGATTTTATCTACCTTCTCCGAAAAAGTTCCTCAGTTCCCAGAGTCCTCTTGTTTCGGAGTTCTTTGCCTCTTCCAATTTTCCTCTACCAAGTACCTTCAACGCTTCTCTGGTCTCTTTATTTTATTTGCATTGTGTGTTGAGTTCTTTTTGGTCCACCAGTTCTTCGCAAAATCTCCTTTTTAACAATCTGGGTATTATGGGTTTGTCGGTGTCACATTGTGAGTTTCGTTTTGAAATCATTCCCCATTGTTGTCTTCATTTTCTAAATGTGCATATGGTTACTAACTTACTGTGATGACCTCTGGATTTCCTCTCTGAACAAGAAGCGTTGATAACAAACATTGACATACTGGTATTTGGTCTGAGTTACGTCAATATCCATGCGTTTTTGTTCTTGTTTTGTGAAAAATCTTCACCTTTTCTGGGCTCTTCTGTTTTTTGGATTTCTGGGTTTTCTGGGTTTGCTTGTTTCCATTCTACAATTGTTTTCAATTTTCACGTTCTCATTCTCCTTGTTGGTTCGAATGGATTCAAATCCCAACGTACCCTTAGACATGTATGGTAGGCCCATCCTTGAGGGAGATAGGGAAATACTTGAGAATATATCTGGACCCACAAAATTTTGGCTTTGGGCAATTCTTCCTACTGAAGAAGAGAAGAAAGAAGCCTTACTTCGTACCTCCAGGGGAAGTGGGAGTAGGGAGGTTTCTCAGGTTCCATCATTAACCGCCTCTAAGCCTTCTATTACCACCACGTCTTCCCGAGTTTCAGAAGAAGGCCCTAATAGACCTACCCAGGATATGCCGACTTGGGGCCCTACGCCCTGTGAAGAATGTTGTTATAAGGCCATCGAGCTTGCTAGGTTTGACCATGATAGGGAGGCCGACTTGCTGTTGGATAAATGTCGGTGTAACATCATTCCTCCAACCAACTCGGCTAGTGTTCTTCCCCACCATTTCAACCTAGAATCTTTTGATATTTCCCAAGATGTCCCTGTTGTGTCTGGTATACTTTCTCTTTCTGACTTTTGCCCTGTTTCTCATTATAGGTATTAGATGGCTTCATCCTCACGCCATACAGATCAATCTATGACGGGAGAATCCGTGTATTCTTGTTCTTTCCAAACGCGCAGTAACACCGACCCCGTCATTAGTAGCATCGTGATACGCATGAAGAGTTCCATGACCGCGGGGGAGGTTGTGCGAGTAGTCCGGGGTGGTGAGGGGTATGACATACGTCTACCCCTAGTAGATGAATCGGTCGCCTCCTGTCAATCGAGTGATAGGGACCCCCACTTCTTCTTTTTTTTTACCGAGACATTATTACTCGACTCGGCCTACAATTCCCTTTCACCGACTTCCAAATGTGTCTTCTTCGTCACTTACACCTCGCCCCCTTTCAACTACATCCAAATGGCTGGGCTTTCGCCATTGCCTTTGAGAATTTTTGTAAAGCCAAAAACATTTTTTGCTCTGTCCCCGTGTTTTGTAGTTTCTTTGCTCCTTTGGAGACCAACGTCACCGAGGAGGGAGAACACACTTGGTTTGGGTGGACCTCCCTCCGAGCTGTCCATGGTCGCAAATTTCTTAAACCCTTTACCGATTCGTGGAAAGGGTTCAAAAACTCCTTTTTTAAGGTTGTTGCCAAACCCGGGCAAGTACCTTGGTTTCTCCAGTCCCTTCATCCCGAGGAAATTGAAGAACATTTTCCATTATATTGGTGCACCGGTCATCACAAGTTGTCATCCAAAGACTTCGTCCCCTCAGCCAATAGTCTTTCCGAGGCCGAGGATGAGGCCATTCTTGCTCTTACGAAGCTTGCTAGTAAGAAAGGTGAATTGGTGGACTCGACCGACTGTATCTCGGCCTCTTTAAACAAAAAAATGACCCACCCTTAGTATGGATGTGATTCTCTACTGTTGTGTACTATCTTGTTTTTCACTGCCCAGGTAATTGATCAATGTTTTTTATTTCTCAGGTCGGCTAATGGGGAAACGACCCATCTACCTTGATGTGACTTGCCGCAACGAGGAAACAACGGATGCGACCCTGGTAGGAGCCACAGTGGGCGACAAACGCATTGCGTCTGAACCGGCCCCGCAAGCCCCTGCCAAAAAGGTCAAGGTCACCATAAAAAAGGCTGCCGCTGTGCCAACTCGTGAGGCCACGCCGACGCCTTCTCCTCCCATTCTGGATTTTGAACCCCACACTGCTGAGCCTGAACCTGCTGCTGCCTACCAACTTATTCAGCTTCCTCGGTCCCATGTTTGGGAGCACAAGGTCACCAAAGGTCTCCGCCTGGGTCTTCGTCCTCCCGAGAATTATTTTGATGGGAAGCCACTGTCTAACCCCGAGATTAAGGAGCTTCGAGACATGGAGCATACGAGCTTGATGATTGCCGGGCTGTGCCAGCTTGTGGCCTACCTGAAAGAAAAACATGCCCTGGCTCAGGAGGAAGTGAAGAGAGCCGAGGCAGAGAGAGACAAAGATAATGGCCTGGCCATTCGGACTCTTTAGGACTTGCAGGGTGTCAAGGCGGAGAGGGAAAACTTGCGCGGTGAAGTGCAGGCGGTCAGGGTTGAGAGGGAAAGCCTCCTTCCGGAGCTTCAACAAGCTCGGGAAGGTCTGTAGAAGGCCGAGTCGGAGGTAGCTAGGAGGGAGAAGATTCATGAGAATGACATCGACTCAATGTGCAGGCACAAGGCTATAATTACCGAGTTGGAAGCGAAGGTAAAGAATTACAAAGAGGGCTTTGCTACTGCCCGCGCCGACGTCTCCAAGCTGAAAATTGGTGTCAAGGATGCCTTTGACAATGCTCTGGAGCAGGTCCAATTCTTGAACCTGGCCGTGATATTGAACCTTGAGGGGGCGAATTATAATGCTTATATTGAAGATGGAAACTTCATCCCTCCCCCTTCAGCGTCGCCGGCCCATATGCTCCTGAGCCCGAGGTTGTCCCAGAGGACAGAGGCGAGGTCAATCCTCCTAACTCGGCCAACCCTAACGTGGATTCTCCGTTGTTGAATTACACTAAGCATAGCCTCATATGCAGCTCTAGTTTCCTTCGTTTTAGATTGATAAACGTCTTCCTCCGTGGAATTCAGGACATTCTCTTATTGAAGCCTTCCCCCAATGTTACTTGTAAGCATGTCTTGGATGTAAAGGCACGATTTGCAACATCTTTTGTAACAGTTTAGAATTCCTGTACTCATATTATGTAAACAACTCTGACTTAATGAAAAGCATTTACTTTTCTCCTGTACCTCGATTTACCTAACCCGCGAGTTTTTGTCGGGTCAGACTTATCATTTACATCCGCTTTTCTTGTGAAGTTCTTCTAATCACCCATAGTGTTGTTTGACCGAGATATATTACGGAATACAGATGAACACATTACGTCTGACTTGATCAGGGTTGGCGAAACTATCATCCCTTAATCCGAGTTACGCTTGTCATAGGCCAAATTGTTAAGCTTAAGCGTTCTTCGTAAGCTTGATTCATTTTTTATCCACATATGCTAATGGAATTGGTGACACTTCCACTACAACATGATTTATGAAAATGGGTTTTTGCACCTCGGATTCATACTCGTTTAACTTTTTTTTTACATGATTTTATGAAAACTGGTTTATTTACCATGGATTCATACATGCGAATGATCTTAAGCGGTTCTACCGCCATGACCTGACTTGTGAAAACGGGTTTCGTACCTCAGATTCAACATGTTGAACTTTTACATGATTTATGAAAACTGATTTGTTCACCATGGATTCATACATGTGAATGAACTTTGAGCGGTCCGCCGCTGACATGATTTATGAAAACGGGTTTCGTACCTCGGATTCTACATGTTCAACTTTTACATGATTTATGAAAACTGGTTTGTTCACCATGGATTCATACATGCGTATTAATTTGGCGATATTTTTGTTTTGACATGATTGCTGAAAATGGGTTCCTAGACCCAAAATTCTTTATTCATTGATTCTAGCGGTAACGCCGCCATAGATGATTCCCGTAGGAATTTACAAACTTGTAGCCGGAATATCTGAAAAATAAACGAAACAAAGGAAATTTCTGAAAATAAGACAGACAAGGAATTTCACCACTTAAGACTCGTCCAAGGGAATTTCATAGCCCGAGGCCACGTCAGTCTTGGTGAATCTTGGCTTCAACTGTAGTAGGCTTTCAGCTTATCTACGTTCCATGTTCTTTTGACCGCCTTTTTCTTCAACGATTCCAGCATATAAGCTCCCTTGCCAAGCTTTTCTTTGATGCGATACGGTCCTTCCCAGTTTTCTGCAAGCTTTCCGTAACTGGCATTCTTGTTGCCTATGTCGGCTATCCGAAGGACAAGGTCACTTTTTTCAAACGATCGAGGTCGGATCTTCCTGTTGTATCGAGCTGCAATAAATTGTTTGGTTGCCATGTCTTGGCAGTGTGCGTTGATTTTGACTTCGTCAATTAGGTCCAACTCCATTATAATAGCCTTGATGTTCTCATGCTCCTCATGTAGAGCCTTAATTCTCCTCCATGAGGGCTCGCCGACTTCAACCGAAATCATCGCTTCGCATCCATAAGTTAGCCGAAAGGGGGTTTCCTCAGTGGATGTTTGAACGGTGGTCCGATGTCCCCATAAAACAGAGTATAAATGTTCCACCCAGCTAGATTTAGCCTCTTCCATCCGCTTTTTCAATCCATCAACAAGGACCTTATTGGCCGCTTTGGCCTGTCCGTTGGATTGCGGATGTTCCACGGATGCAAAATGATGTTTAATGCTGAAATTGGATACCATCTCTTGGAATCCTTTATCCGTGAACTGGGTTCCGTTGTCTGTGACTATCTCTGCCGGGATCCCAAACCTAGATATAATATTCCGTTGAAGAAACGTTTGCACTCGAGCCGAAGTAATCATCGCTAGCGGCTCTGCCTCAATCCATTTGGTGAAGTAGTCTATTGCTACTATCAACCATCGCAACTGCCCTGGCGTTGCCTTGAATGGTTCTAACAAATCCATGCCCCATTTAAAAAATGGCCATGGAGCCGAGAGTGATGTTAGCTCTGACGGGGGAGCCCGTATTACATTGGCGTGTTTTTAGCAGCTCTCGCATTTTTGCACATGGTCCTTGGCATCATTTGCCATTGTAGGCCAATAATAACCAGCTCGTACCGCTTTCCGGGCTAATGCCTTAGCGCCCATATACTGCCCGTTAATACCTTCGTGAATCTCGGCCAATACGTACTAGGCTTCTTCCGAGTTTAGGCCCTTTGACATGGGGGACTGTAAGCCCTTTCGAGTTTAGGCCTTTTGTTCATGAAATGGGTTTGATTAATAGATAAAAAGGATGAATAAGGGATTGAATTTAAGGCTTGAGGTTTAGGAAGAAAGGTTATTTTGATAGAAGAAAAATGGTTGTTGAAAATGGGAGTTTGTGTGTCTGTTAGAGCTGGGAATCAGGGCCGGCCCGTGAAGGGCTAAGGCCTAACATGGCTCGGGGTAAGAAAACATTTGTTTTTCAAATCCTGGCCCGAGAGCACCAGGGCCAGGGCCTGGAATTACTATTCCAAATTCTAACTATTTTTCCTCTGTTTTTAAAAGAAATATAATTAGTAAATTACAACAATTAAAGTTCTAATTTATCAAATAAATGTTGTCAACATTAATATCAAAACAACACGAATCATCCAACAAAGAAGCATAGTCACTAATTCATAATCAAAAGCAAATTATGTTCACAAATAACTCATAAAATATAAGAGGTATACCACTAAGCGACATTAGTACGATGACTATTATTGTCGTTATCTTTGCTACTATCATCAATTTCAATGACATTTGATTGTACTTTGTTTTGAGTAGGCTCTGGTTCATGAGTAAGAATATCATGAATTTCTTCTCCCGCATCATGAACACTTCCATAATTTTTATCTGCAACAAATAATAAACCAAATCATAAAATTAGAGTATAGTTATCATGTATTTATGTATTTGTACTTAAATGGATAAATAACTCTATAACAAATACAAAATACATATAAATTAGTAAATTACCATCATATATGAATCCATGCATCCACAAAATAATAATAATAATAATAATGATAATAATAAAAATAATAAAAAGGCCGGCCCTTTTTAAGCCCGAGGCCCTACAGGGCTTATTTCATTAAACTCCTCTAATTTTCAAGCCCGGCCCTTAAAGGGCCAGGGTTTAAAAGGGACGACCCGATGGGCTCGACCTGTTTTCCTGACTCTAGTGTCTGCCAACCTAAAGGACGTGAGAAAGCTGATTCTTTGTTGGGTTATAATGCTTTCAATGTGTTCAAATATGATATTAGTATAGGATTGAGAGTTTTTTTTGAAAAAAAAAAAATTGAAGAAGGCTTATATTTAGCCATCAAATAAATATTTCAAGAATGGTTACTTATATTCATAATTTGGTTATTTTAGGGTCACTTTGATTTTGTGCACCTAGAGAAAAATTATATTGATAATCTTGGTCAACTACCAGGTAGTAACCTTAATCCTCATATATCTTGTGTTGCTTTGTATGTTTGTTTTTCCATGATTGTGGACCTGTGTCTCTTGAAAAGGGACATGCGTTTGTGCGCATTCAGTGTGGTCTGGGTTCGGAGCCCGACTACTGTGTTTTCCTTGTGTTTTTATAGCGCTGTGGATTCGGGACTCGCTTTGTTGAATAGTCCTGCGTTTGTTTCTAGGACATGTAGTCCTTCCGTAGTTAACACGGTACACATGGTATGTTGCATTTGTGTTACTGCTAGTTTGTTATTGAATGTTGTTATCTGGTGTTTTCCTGATTATGGTTACATACATACACTGTTTATGAATTACATATGAGATTAATGGTTACTCTAGGATCCATTTATGTATCCCATATTTTTGTAGAGCTTTAGGAAGTACCTTCAGGACTATACCTGGTGAGAAGGGTAAGACTACTGAGATGGAGTAGTTGGAGATGGTGGAGGCGGAGAAAGATTATTTTGTTATTTATTTTGAAATTGAATAACTGTATATTATTTTGGCCCTTGGGCACCAGTAGATGACTGTATATCTAACCCTTCGGGGATTATATTTTGCTGCTTAATTTTAATTCTACCAGTATTGTTTAAAATCCAAATCTGGGAAATGCTATGTCGTGTTAATCTTTGATGTATGCTAACAAGTAGTAATTAGATGATATATGGTAATTATAAAAGGGAATCTCTCTATCCGCCACCCGAAAGGGCGAGGCTGGTAGGGGTGTAACATCCATTACAATATACATGACAAGGGTCATGTAGCTTTTGGAAAGCACATCATTTGGATTTTTGTGCATTTAATTATAATTGTTCAAAGTTGTTGGAAAATTCTGGACAGAAAAATGAATAATATGAAAATAAAGTATAATATAGTCAAGGATAAAAGACATATCCTCTATGGATTAAAAAGAGACTTAAGGGATAAGGAAAACCCTTTTAATATTTTAAAATGGTATTTAATATAATACCTTACCAAAATAAAGAGGAAATTAATATTTATAATGGTCTTACTTTAGGATATTAACGAAAGACCGAGTTTCTAATGCTAGGAAATTTGTAACTTTCGGAAGTTGAGGTTGGTAACTTGATCTTCTATTTCTTATGTGTTTGTAAACTTGTCTCTTATAATCATGATTGTGAATTTCGCCTTAGTCATGCGTTTGTTATATTTTTCTGGCTGTGAATTATTGTTTTATATGATAATGTTAAATGCTTGTTTTCCAACTGCTGAGGACTCATGTCCGTGGACATGCGTATTTAGCACCTGTATGTGCTTTCGCCATTAACGTTACATTTGTTGTGTGCTATGTAATCTGGTTGTGGTGCGTTTGCTGAATGATGTTTATTTCTCTACAATATATGGAATAATTGTCATGTATGATTTTCACTTTGAATATGAGATTAACCATTACCCTGGGATTCAACTGATCATTGAATCTCACATATACCTAAAAATTCAGGAAGAAGTTCTGGATTGGGAAGTAAGGCGGTGCAGCTGACGCCGTAGAAGAGAAGACCCCGAATTAAGGAAATTTTATATTCTGATATTTTGGATTGTAAATTTCTAACTTTAAATTGGGATAACTGTACAACTAACATCCTCCAAAGGGATCAATCCCGATTATTCCCGAATATGAAGTAGTATCATGCGTATATTCCTCCGGGGATTAAAATTAACCAGCATATGTTTGTGCATGATATAGACAAACATTTTGTCAAGGAAAAAGAAGATGAAGGAATCATCGAATTAGCATATGTCCCATCTAAATATCAAGTAGGAGGTATGTTCACCAAAGTGCTAGTAAGACCATAGTTTGAAGAATTCATAAGCAAGTTGGGAATGAAAGATATCTATTTGCTAGCTTGAGGGGGAGTGTAGGTGCTACTATGGGCCTTGGGCTTAACCTAGCCATAATTAAATTATTAATTAGAGTTTTTTAGTAGATGCCAAAAGATCCTAAAATCTCGTCATATTTAAATTTCATAGTTTTAAATTGTTTCCTTGATTCTAGTGGATATAATCTTGGTGATTCTAGGCCTATAATCTTGGTGATCCTAATAATGCGCATTGTTGTCAAAAATTAGTGTAAAAAAGTACGTTTTTACTAGGGTCTTACGTGCTAAAACGCAAATAAAAACTGTCATGTAGCCATGTTTAGCACGTATCAGTGTATCGCCCATGTTTTTTCAAAAAGGAAAAATCATTTTTGAGGTATTTGTAATTTACTTCAAATCCCTAGCAAATCCCATGAAACTACAATTTACTAGTTTAATTACAGAGAGCCATCGTTTCAAGTATTTTCATCCATAAAAGTCACCTAAATTAATCTTCGACTGAGCTCATTTGATAGAATGTAACTGACTGTGCATTGTATCTGGTGAAATGTCACCCATATTTTCCTTGTTTCTGACTCTGCATATTTTCATCATTTGATAGAATGTAACTGACTGTGCATTGTATCATTTCAAGCATTGTATAGATAAAGGGTAAAGGTGCAAAAATGCACATGTGCTTTGCCCTTAGGAGCGCCCAACACCAAATACTTTTTTTAAGGTGCAAAAATATACAAGTGGTTATAAAATAGGTGTAAAAATCACAATGGCTGTTAAATACAAAAAGTTGACCATTAGTTTGACCCAAAATTGGAAGCTGACTCACACACAAACAGGGAACCAATTTTTCCGTTTAGCCTTCAGACCGAAAATGAAGTCATGAACTCACAGATCTGCTTTGGCTTTCTCTCCTTTCTCCCCTTCTGATCGAATTCCTTATTGGTAAAGCATGAGGCAGATTGTGCTCCAGAAATTTCGAATTCTCATTGCTTACCAATCTCTGATTTCATATTTGACACAGAGAAGTCTCTGAATCTTCCCAAATTTTCAGATCCAAATCTCAGTGACGATGGATAAGTCTTGCACTTTGTGACAGAATATGTAACTAAAGAATATGGATGACAGCTGTGTTTTTATTTGAGTTGTAATATATATATTTAAGTTAGTGCTTTGGTTCAGATTATTAGTTACTTTGTTACTTTGTTGTAACTAATTTTACTTTAGTTCCCACTTGTAAATAGGGACTAGGAAATATTATAAATAGGTTGTATACTGTACAGTGACTTTACCTTTCTGAATATATTTTTCCTCAGTTTATATTTTCTCCAGCTTTCAATTCCCTTTTCTCTCTCTCGTTTCCTTCACCGATACTCACAATACCAGGCTCATCTTCCTGGTTTTCTCAGTTCGATCTCACCTGTCTTGAGATCGTTACACTTTGCTCGTTCACTTCGACAAGGGCACCCTAGCATTATCCAACGAGATCAAAGAAGCTCTCGAAGGAAACGATGTAGAAGCCAAGGTTGACGCGTTAAAGAAGGCTATCATGCTTTTGCTCAATGGCGAGACTATTCCCCAACTCTTCATCACCATCATCCGTTATGTGCTTCCTTCTGAAGACCACACTGTTAAGAAACTTCTCCTTCTCTATCTGGAGATCATTGAGAAAACTAATTTGAGGGGTAAGGTTCTTCTTGAGATGATTTTGATTTGCCAGAACCTTCGCAATAACCTGCAAATCCTAATGAGTATATTCGCGGGGTCACATTTCGATTCCTTTGTCGATTAAACGATTTTTCCTTAAGATACCCTGTTTTTGACTTCATCGTCTTCATCATCAGTAGCAACATCATCAATGGCGTCCCAGAACAGTAGTCTGGTATTTCAGGACTACTTTCTGAAGATGGTGGAGAAGTTGGGGACGAAGGGGTTCATGAAGGAACTGAGGAATGGGTTTAGGTTGCTGATGGATAGAGAAAAGGAGGTGATAACGTTCCAGAGCTTGAAGAAGAACTCTGCTTGTCCGGCAAATGAAGGTTTGATGAAAAACATAGGTTCACTGTTTGTGAGTGAGTTAGCTTCCACGTCAGCAATTTTTGGTCAAACTAACGGTCAACGTTTTGCATTTAACAGTCACTGTGACTTTTGCACCTATTTTATAACCACATGTGCATTTTTGCACCTTAAAAAAGCACTTGGTATTAGGTGCTCCTGAGGGCAAAGCACATGTGCATTTTTGCACCTTCACCCTATAGATAAATGTCACCCATATTTTCATCGTTTCTGTCCATCTTCATTTGTTTTTCTTCTGTGAGAAATCAGTTAATGTAATTGACTGTGCATTGTAGGCTCCAATTTGTATCTGGTATAAAGATTTGTTCCCTGTTTTTGGCCCCTTTCTTGTTAGCTCTTTAAAGTGATAACTCATTGTCTTGCTAAATTTAATTATAGTATAATATTGTGTGATGTCCAGGTTTTATGGATATCCTGGATATCAATTGAACATATTCTAAATAAGTGATATTATTCTGAAGTTGTTCATTAAATTTTCGGCAGTGATTTATGATATATATATATATATATATATATATCCTGACCTTAAGTAGTAAAAATTTTACGTTTCGTGTCGTTTCTATTATTTACATTTTTACCACTCCCTTCTGTGT
Source organism: Acacia melanoxylon (assembly GCA_019022615.1). NCBI lineage: Eukaryota > Viridiplantae > Streptophyta > Magnoliopsida > Fabales > Fabaceae > Acacia > Acacia melanoxylon. The sequence goes on from JAFJYJ010000002.1 coordinate 2,900,036, forward strand.
CTACGTAAAAACTCAATTTTGACAACATTGATTCTAGGGTTACCAACTAACATAGACACTAACCTATATGTACTGTCATTCATTACTTGAATAAGCAAGACTTTATGAGGAAAAGATTGTTCATATATTAAAATCATTTACTTCATTATTTTTCAAAATAAATCGTGAAGTAAATGAGAATATTTTAAAGATAAAAAATTAGTTATATTCCATGGTTTTTATTACGACCATTAAATATTTGTCCCAATTGTTTATGGGTTATCTTAACAACTGTGAAGTATTGCTTTACATGCACAATCTCCACCTCTTGATATTCCACGGTTTCCTCTTAACCGTAAAATATAGGACGCTATATATTAACAATTCTGTAATAGTGGTTGAACGAAACACATTGAAGATGATAAGAAGTTTGACAGCTAAGAGAAACAAAGAGATGTATGAATATTGTTCACTTGTTAGACCTAAAGCCTTTAACGTGAATTGAAGGAGTGTGAGAAACAATTTAATTTTGGCCAAGTTACTGTCAGAACACATATTTGGGAGTAGGCTGGACAACATGCGTCTTTGACTTAAGTAATTCAAAAAAGAGCTTATAAAAAGAATTGAAGGGAGTATGTACATAATACTATTCTTTATTCAATTATTAATTTCCCAAGTTTGACAGCAAAAATAATCGATTGGATCATGAGAACCGTCAAATGCAGACACTATTGTTTTGATGTCCAATCGGACTTTTAAGGGCAGTTTGGCATCACGTTATGTAGTGCTAAACTGATTTTTTCTGTAAAAAGCAACTTTGGGCCAACATATATTTGAGGTGACCTCTTTTATAATTATAAGGGTAAAGGAATAAATCTGCCCTGTAAGTAAGTAAGAAGGAGTAATCACTACAACAACAAAATTGACTTTCGGCGGTAACAAAAGTCGCCGTTGAAAGTCACAAAGTCGCCACAAAAAGTGTTTCAGCGGTGACAAAAAGTCACCGCTGAAATAGTTGTCGTTGATACTTTCGGCGACGACATTCTAAAGTCGCCGCCGAAAGTAGACAATTAGTGGCGACTTTCTGTTGCCGCTAAAACTTCATCAATAGCCACAAAAGTCGGTGTCACGGCTAAAAGTAGGGATTTGGCGGCGACTTTTTGTCGCCATTGATACTATTTTCGGCGGCGACCGAATTGTCGCCGTGGAATAGTGTATCAGTGGCGACTTTTTTTCGCCACTGATAGAGTTTTTAGCGGTGACAATTCTTTCGCCGCTGAAAATAGTATTAGTGGCGACAAAAAGTCTCTGCGGATAGTCGTTTCAGCGGCAACATTTGTCGCTGCCAAAAGTAACATTTTTTTTAAACATAAATTGATAAAATTAAAAACTGTACCGCTATTAAAACCTGTACCATATTGATTAAGATCAGAAGAAATTTGAAACTAACAATGATAGTAACATAAATGTTCAAAATTAACATCAAATATTTAAATTTTGTTTATCCATTTGAAGAAACATCAAACATAAAACTATGAAGACTAATCAGCTTGTGGGACAGAAAGGCTAGGAGTAGATGAAGTAGGAGCTGCTACTTGCCCCTGTTGCATTAAGACAGCTAGAATCCTTTGCTCCATTTGTTTCATCTTTCGATCAAATTGTGCACATTCTTCTGCGCGCTCTACTTCCATCCTTGCACGTTCTTTTGCGCGCTCTGCTTCCATCTTTGCACGCTCCTCCTGAATTTTTTTTATCAAACTCCTCAAGCAATTGGGTACGCACATTGTCCACAGCTGAATTATCATTGGATTGAGAGCGATCTCTCTTCCTCAATGGCTCTGCTCCATACCCTTTTCCTCTTACATACCCTGATCTTTCACCAAGAACACAATGCATACGTATATTTGCTCAGATTGTGCATCTGCCCACTCTAACTGTCCATCTGCCTTCTTCTTAGTGTGTTGGATCTGGTACAATTGGTCAGGGCCGGGGTGCAGGCTGTCCAGTAGTGGGGTTACTCTACAAAGCATAATATACAAATAGCTGTCGCCGCTGAAGGTTATACTTTCAGTGGCGACACTGTTTTGTCACCGCTGAAGGTTCTACTTTTAGTGGCGACAACAAAATGTCGCCGCCGAATCTATACTTTTAGTGGCGACATTTGATGTCGCCGCCAAATGTCGCCACTGAAAATCTTTTTTTTTTTTATAGTGAATGTTATCCTAGAAGTTTTTTTTTTTTTTTTTAATTAACAATGTTAAGTTTGACCATTAAATGGTTAATTTGTATGATCACTTATATGATTCATGTGTCACCTTCCCATTAGCTTTCAATAGAATCACTCATTATCCAAGTGCCAAAACGTAAAAAATGTTTACACAGTCAGCAACATCTTCTCTTTGTTCTCTCTATTGCCGGTAACCTCCCTTGCTCCCACCTACCATCATCACCTTCTCACTCATTAGCTTTCAATACAATTTTGTTTGGTGTTTGCTTGATGTCCCTCTGGTTTTAAATATAAAATAGAATTTACTTTTTTTTTAAGATATTAAGAAAGATAATTAAATTACTTTAAAATATTTATATTTACCATTTTTTGTTCAAACTATACTTATAAACCGATATATAATCTAATGATACATAACATATGATATGATTAAGTAATTTATTTAACTTCTTTAATCTCTCCAAAATAAAGTCAACTTTGTTTTATATTTAAGACCGGAGGGTACTTACCTTGTTATAAGGTTTTACTAGTTTTTATTTCAATGAGTGAGATGATGTGTATGGTTCAAGAAGCAAGTAAGAAACTCTAATAATGGAGGTTGAGTGATGAACATGAGGGGGAGGGACAATACTTTTTTCCACATGGAAAAAGGGTGATTTGGGTATTTTACGTTTTTATTTATTTATTTTTACTCTTAAATTTATTAAATAGCTGCCATGTCATCTCCAACTCGGCAAGCACATTAGCATAAATTGGTGAAATATAGGATTTAACTGTTAAACTTAATATTTGTTAACTCAACCGCAATATTGCTACTTTTGAGATTTCTAGGGCGACATTGAAAAAAAAAAAATCAGGGCAACATTATTCTTTCGTGTATACTTCAGGGTGGATTTGCACAAACCCTTTTTTATAAAGTACTTTTGTCTTAAAAGCTATTTTAAAGCTGAAGCAACTGATTCTGATTTTTTACTTTTTCCTGACATTATGCAACTGACTTTTTGACATATCAATAAAACAATTTTATATCAAACTACTTTTTTCATAAAATTCAATCAAACCATAAATCATATTAAACTAATTGACTAATTATGTTTTTACCCAAACTTCAATTTACAAAAGTCAGTTGGAATATAAAAGTTATATTTACAAACATTAATCCAAATAAGCCCTAAAACATCACTCCTTATTCCCAGATGTGATTTTCCCTTGATTTGTATGTATGGCTTGTTTGGTTTGATTGTATGAAAAGGAATTACATGTGGAATCCTGCCTTAAAAGCGGTTGATTCAAATGTTTGATTAAACTTATGTAATGTGAAGAAGATTTACATTTTGAAATGTTGATTCCCTTAAGTAGATGCGTTATAATCACATTGCTGGGACATATGGATAAGAATTACGACATGTGAGAATATGGATCGAAAAGAACTATCGTTTGTCCTTATCTCATCCATAGTTTTCCTCCACTTGTCCACCCATTCACAATTGCCGTCCACGAAAAAATATATTTTTATATTAATTTAATAAAAATAATATATTCAATTATTATATTCCTATATATTATACCAAACAAAATCAAGTAATCTCAATTACATATATTGCAAACAATACAATTCTATCAAATAAAATTATTTTTTTATCCTTTACTAATCCAGATTGGTCTGCGATAAAGGATAATTACCCTCCCAAAGCGAGTGGTATTCAATACAATACTGATTCTAAAGACGTTATCGCAACTCAATTCTAAACTCTTAAGGGCTTTTAATCTAACGTCATATTTCATTTGGACCATTTGTCTTTTTAAGTAGCTCATCTAATATCCCAGTGGCTACGGGGGGTTGGCTCATCATTCACTCCTCTTCCCATCTTCTTTCATTCAATAGTTAGATTGAAATCTCAACTGGTCAGCATTTAATCTTTTATAAAAATACTATTTTTCAATATTTTATTAATTTTTTAATTTTTTATTAATATTTTTATAAAAGATTAAATCGGATCGTTGAGGTTTCAATCCAACGATTAAGATAAAGAAAAGAATGTGAAGAGGATGGTAAGGAAAGTGGATGGGAGCCAAGTCTGTGACTACGGACCCTAGAATTGTTGAAATGGGGCCCATTAACTTGACTCGTTCTTCACGGTCTCAGACGTTTTCAGCACGGGACGTGATTGATGGGTTAAGTCAAAGTCATATTAAGAGTATTTCTGATTGGGGGGTCCAAAGGCGAAGACCATTGACCCATGCAAAGGTAGAGTCTTGGTCCCATCACACTTTTTATTTTTTAATATTATATGCAAGTACTTATTTACATATTTACAATTTTATTTTTAATATCACTCCATTTTATTTTAAACAGAAAGTATTTTATTTTATAATTTTACATCATCTGGTAAGAGATCCTCGCACTCCTCAAGGATTTGATTGTGAAACCTGTACTAGTTGTTCCTTATTTAGTGTCTTCGCAATAGTTTAGTTCTTTAATTTGCAGTAATTGTAAACATTTAGTTTTTAAGTAATATCATTTGTCTTTTATTTTTAAAAACATTTTTTCCTTGTTTTATTATTATAATAATTATTATTAATTTTTGGCTATCCTCCCGTCTCTCTGTGTGTGTATATATATTATTCTTCCCATTTTTATCCCCTTTATCCCTAGTTCTAAGATCTGTTTTGCTTTCATGTTTTAACAATTCACTTCATAATTAAAAAAATCAATTGAAATCATATGAACGTAATAAAAGGAAAAAAAAATTTAGGAACTTGGTTAAAAATGAAGTGAAACTTTAAGAACTTGATAAGAAAGATATAGGAACCTAATTAAAATTTATTTGAAATCATAAGGACTTACCGACTAATTTCGTGTGTGAATGCATATGTATTATTTCCGGGTTCGTCGTCCTTCACCATTTCCACATAAATAAGTAACCAGAACTCCAAGAACACCAATAACACCAATCACATATGGCGATCAAACTCAGATCCTTAGCGTTATGCCTTGTGGCAACAGGGATGTTGGTGATAGGGTTACTGGGCGGAGGAGTTGAAGGAGTTGTGCTATGCAACACCGACACCACAAAGCTGAGCTTGTGCCGTCCGGCGGTCACCGGGGCCCACCCGCCACCCCCAACGGAGGCGTGCTGTGCGGTTGGCCGGCATGCTGATCTGGCTTGCCTCTGCAAGTACAAGTCGGTGCTTCCTGCACTTGGGATTGACCCCAAGAAGGCTATCGCTTTGCCTGCTAAGTGTGGAGCCACCACTCCTCCCCAATGCAAAGGTAATATATAATCGTAAGGCATTCCTCGATTTGTTTTTTTTTTCTTATTATTAAGGATTTTATTATTCAAGAAAACTCAGGCTAATTTTATGGTATTAATTTTCATTTTAATTGCTTGATGCTTGATTTTCAATTTTTCATTATTTCCTTCTTGGACATGTTATATTCCGTTTTAAATTCCTCTTTTTCCCTATTTTTTAGCTTCCTCATTTGGGGCTAAATTTCTCGCTTGTTTTTAAAAAAGTTTTTTTTTTTCATTTAAAAAAATTAGGGAGAACCACTATGTAGTCTAACGGAATAAATGTGCGTAATCCCAGTAAAATTCAATGACAAGTGAATAATATGGATATATCAAATCTTATATTAGAGCTTATCATTGCAAGATACTTAATTATTGTAAAACTTTTTAATAGTTATATTTATTCTGAGACTTTACAGGTATTTTTTTCTGAAAAAAATTACCCGTTGTAGAGTAGTGTATGCTTTATGTATTGTGAGTTGTGACACATGCTTTTTTATTCTTGCAGGGAATTGAGGGCGTTCTAGTTCATATCCTGCTTCCTTACAATATAATATTTCTTAAATAAATTGATAGTACTCCTCCAATCCTTGATATAAAGTATATTTGGGGAGTTGATCTTATAATAAATAATTTTCATATGTATCATTGTTTTCTTAATTTGATACTACTGATGTATGTATGTATTGTATTGAGAAGATCTTGCAATATTATTGGCCATATAATAAATACAATAATACCAAAATAATTATTTGCTATCATTTTTATTTTTCCCACATATTTTCTCTGTATTGATAAAACTTGCAAATGAGTGTCGACTCGTCTTGTTACAACAGCAAATCTTACAGACAATTCATACACAGTTTATATGGAAAGTTTCCAGCTTTATTAATTATTATTATCTTTTAGAAGTTTTCAGCTTTATTTCTTAACGGTAAATTTAAAAAGAAAAAAGAAAGAAAGAAAAAGAATATTTGTCAGTTTAATTTAATTAGCTGCACGAATCAAGTACCAAATTACCAAATTTCCAAGGCAAAGTCATCTTCCATTCTCCTGTCCAATGTAGCCAAACGCCTCGTATTCTCCAATGCCTCATTTGAGTCATTTCTTCTTCTACACTTTCTCTCGCCCTCCGCCATCTGTCCCTCCTCCACCATAACCCAAACAGATCGTACCAAATGCCTGATCTTTCTTCTTCTTCTTTGATCTGCTGCTAAAAAGTGACAATTGCAACCCAAACAAATCTTTGTACCACTAGTAAAAGATTTCTTTTACAAATCGACGAAACCCTAACAAATCTCATCTCCTCATGTTCTTCATCTTTTTCAGCGAATCTGAGGTACCACCGTCGACGAACACCGACGAAACTCGTCGCCATGGATGGATCTACACCTTCATCGACATCACCGTCTATTCTCTCTCTCCATCTTTCTCTAAACGTTGACACCGGTGCTCCTCTCTTCAGTCGACTTTTTTTCAACACAACAAAATAAATAAATAAAAAGTGACTCGGTCAACTCGGAAACCTGGGTTTCCCCTTAACTTGGACCGGCTTTCCTTCCGGTTTGCCGGTTTCCGGTCCAGTCCAGATTCCAAAACATTGATTTTAGTGCATGTTAGATGATTTTTGAATCTATAAATACCCCCATTAACAATTTTTTCACAATAATTACACTTCACCTTTTTGCCATTTCCATCAATATTCATCTCATGTTTCCATGCTATATCAGATCTATTACCCGGATAATTTTTTCTTGCAGTAATAACTTTTTTTTTCAGTATTTTCCTTTGCACTTGAAGACATCTTTAATTTAATCTACTACCTAATTAATAAGCAATAAAAAGAAATTCTCTAATTAAGAAAAAAGAGGCAACAAAAAAAAACATCTAATATCTCAAGGTAAAAAAATAAATTTAGTCGAAATACCTTCACAGAGTATTGCAGGCGTCTGGTCAATTGCTTCATAATGCTCCAACACTTTAGCCTCACAAGTCAAACCTACACCAAATCAAAAATGATTTTTAATAAAAAAAGTTCAAAAAGAAGGGAACTTTGAAAGCTTCACCTCCACACCCGGATGGGTCATTTGGGTCGAATTTTTTTTTTTTTTTTTTTTAAAAAAAACATTCTCCTTCAATTTTTTAAATTTTATTTCTCCCTCAATTTTTTCCCTTTTTTTCACTTTTGTATGTAATATGAATTTGATTTGGATTCGTTTTTGGTTTTCCGAAGCTATTGTGGTTTTTACGTTTTCGGTTGACTCGCTTAGTGGATGTCAAATGTAGGTTGTAAAGAAGATTGTTAAGAATATCCGAATATGTCACAAGTATTGGAGTATATGATTATTTTGCCACCGATCCAAAATATTGAAATGATATATAGTATGTCAAATTTAGGTTGGTATAATAAGAAATTAATTATTTTCTAATTTTTTATATCTCACCGGTCTAGACCCAGGTTGACTCCGGGCTGACCCACTAACCCTTAACCCAGTACCCCGACCGGTTCAGTGACCGGTCCGGGTTTCAGAACCTTGCCAAATGTCCCACCGGATTTTTTTATTCTCTTTCTCTCTCTTCTTCTTCGTCCCTTCCTCTTCTTTATTTTTCTCTCTCTTTCTCTCTTCTTCTTCAATCCCTTCATCTCAAATCTCAATTTCAAGGAGAAACAGAGAATACAACAAATAGACTAGCAGAGTCACAAGCGGAGGCGCGAAGAAGAAAAACCAAAGGTGAATAATTCAAAGATGGTGGCAGCGGCAATGTTCCAAGATGAAACTAGGTACCTAAATAAGTAATATTTAGCTTCTTTTTAACTTTATATGTTTTTTATTCTTCCTTCCAGACGATTTTTAGCCTATCTCTACCCAGATCTAAAACTCACTTGACTCGATTTCAAATCGTTGAGTTTAACGAGTTTGACCGAGTTTGAGTCTAGAACAATTCTGTATCCGAGTTAACACGTTTTGCTGAGGTAAACCAGTTGAATTTGTCAAACCCCCAGAAGCCCACTGAATTTATTAAAGGACTGAGAAGGGACATGGGTCAATGAGGGATATAGAAATTGGGGTGAAAAGTCGACACTGCCCTTTGAAAAAAACAGATTATATCTCCTTCCTTGTTCAGTCATATGCAAACAAAAAACATATGAGGTGGCTTCGTGCAAAAAAAAAAAAACACAGTGGGTGGAGGAGGAAGTGAAAGTTGAGCTTTCGGAGGATCATATGCAAAGAAAGGGAAGGCAAGGAAAGATTAAAGGGTAAGTATCTTTCATTCTTCTATTGACGTTGATTGAAGGGGAGACCTAAAAAGGATGAGATAAAGCTCCAGGAAGTCATCAGACGGAATTTGAAGTAACTTAGATACTTACCCATAAAGCTTGTATGCAAAAAAATTTCAGGAAGTCCTCCTTTGCATTCAAGTTTACTAAACTTGTATGACTTAGAATTCCTGGAGGTGCTAGGCAACAAAATGGCTTCTCCAATAATCATTGTTGCTTTACATAAGTCCGACGACATTGATGTTGTGGGTTCGTTATTAATTTATTTGTTAGTGTTAGTTGGGGGAGGGAGTATAATGAAGAGGATATTGAGTTGCCATGACGTGATGTAAATGGATATTGGGGTTCTTTAGTACTGTAAATAGAAATGTTTTGTGGGCTTAATCAGGTATAGGCGTGTAGCCATGACGTGAATGTGGGATGATGATGTTAAGAAGGGATGTTAGCATATTTATTATAGTTGCTGTCATTAATAGTTATGGTGTTTGGTAAATGCCATTATTAAACTTGTAATTACCATTACAAAATTTGTGGAAACCATTAATATTGGAGGAAGTGGTCATTAATATATATAGGTGTGTGTGTGTGTGTGTGTGGGGTCTAACATTGTGATGAAATATTCATTTTTTGTTGTAGGTTAGAATGCAAGATGACATCGAATATGGCGGCAACACCTTCTTCCAAGTCATTAATTTGTTTTTTCCATATTTGGGTGAAGGGGGGGAGTTCGTAATGAATGGTGAATGTGAAGTTAAATATAATGGTGGGAGTGTGAGGGTAAAATCAATAAAGGAGGGAATGAAAGTTGAAGACTTGAGGGTAATGATAGGACAACGGTCTGGCAAAGATGGTCATGGGTTTACATTAAATACACTTTAAGCTTTAATGAAAAGATTTTAGTAGACATATATGATTGATGATTATGAAATGGAAAATTTGTATAATTATAATGAAAGAAGTGCACATGTGTATGTAGGATGTAAAGGTATTGATATTGTAGGAAGGGAAATGGATGATTAAGAAAGATATGTCACAGTTAGTTTGGTTAGAGAAGTAATAATAATGTCATATAGGGTTGTTAGTAATATGTTAATAAAACTTGTCATTATCTATGCAGAGTTCAACATATTGTGGGTCTTATAGAGCAAATGGCTTATATTGAGGAGCCGGTGTGTTATGGAGTTAGTGATGATTATGTAACAAATGAGTGCAGTGGAAGACCTTTTTTTAGCCTTCCGTGTGCAACTCAGAGTATACCAACATCTATGTCAGAGATGAACTCTAAGAAGTGGAAGGAGTTGTTCGTAGGAGTGAATCAAACATTTGCAAATGCATATGAGTTCAAGAAGGTGCTGCACAAGTTTAGTATTGCCTACAAATTTGAGTACACATATGTGAAGAATTCAAGGGAGTGTGTGTATGTTAAATGTAAGTTTGAAGATTGTCCATGAAGGATAACTGCAAGAACAATTGGGAAGAACAATAATTTTGTACGTGTGACAAGATACACCAATGACCATGATCATACAGCCCAAGAAAATCTTGAGGTGACACATGCTCGAAGTGCTGCCTTGACATCAGCAATTATTATTGAAGAGGTTAGAAATCACACAGAAAAGCGTCTGAATGATATAAGGAAGAGTTTGACAAGATACTACGGTGTATACTTGATATATAAGCAATCATATCAGGCAAAGGACAAGGCCATGGAGGAAATTCATGATAGACCTTAATAGACATATATGTTAATACCATGGATATGTGATAGGTTGAAGGAAATTGATGACAAGACTGTGGCTGAATGGGTGGCTAGTGGGAGCAACACCTTTGAGCGTGTATTTATAGGTAATGTTTGTTTATAGAGGGGTTCATTGCTGGTGCCAGACCTGTTCTGTACATTGATGGAATCCATTTAAGTGGATCATACAAGGGGACTTTGCTGTCAGCTTCTGCCTTTGATGTAGACAATGAATTGTTGTCGTTTTCCATTGCTATTGTCCATGGCGAGACAACTGAGGATTGGACATGGTTCCTTGAAATGGTGAAGAAGATACTAGGAGGATTACAGATAACAATTGTGTCTAATCGATGTTGTTTGAGGAGTTTTCGGGTCTAAGAGACATGCATACTACTATAGGCACATTAAGGAGAACTTTAGTTCTCAATTGATTAAGTTGGATAGAGGAAAGAGGACGATAAGTGGGCAAGGAAGGAAAACCAGACTTCAATTACTTGATGTAATTGCATATGCAAGACTTGACTGTGACTTCAAATCTGCAATAGAACAAATGAGGTTTTTCAATCAGCAAGCATATAAGTTGCTGATCAATCATGGTGATATTGACAGATAGGCCATGAGCAAGTTCCCATTTAAACTTTGGGATAAAATTACAACAAACCTTATTGAGTCCTTCAATGCCTGTATGGTAAAGGAGAGACACAATAATGTTGCCCAGCTTATACATGAGCATCGTGAAAAAGTTGCAAAGAAGATGTATGCAGTAAGCATGACAATGAGTAAGTGGAAAAATGGTGTTGGCGCGAACGTCAAACAACAAGTGCTGGAAAATGTGGCAAGGGCTGAATACATGGATGTTGAGATATATGGAGGAGGAAGGGTGCAGGTCCGTACAACAAGTGGGTCACTAAGGTTGAGCTATACTTACACGAGTCCACGTGTAAAGCATGGCAAATGTCAGGTATTCCTTGTCCTCATGTGTGTGCAGCCATCAAGGGAGTTCATGGTAATGTGTACAGTTATGTTGCTGAATGCCTTACGATAACATCCTAGAAAATAATTTATAGTCGAACCATGATTCCTGTTGTCACAATAGACATGCCAAATCTAAATGACTTTCACCTATATGATATAGGAAGGCAAATGTTCCGGGCACCTCCCAAGACTAGGCATCCACTGGGAAGGCCAAGAGTTGTAAGGAAAGAGTCACAGTTCTGCAACAAAAAAACTTTACCATTGTAGCTCATGCCATCAAGTAGGACACACAACAAGAACCTGCAAAAATTAAAACCCAACTTGCCGATTGTGTAGTCATGGGGTAAATATTTTGCTCTTTTGGTTTATATACAATGACTTGGATCCCTTCACATATTTTTGGCTAGAAAGGCTATAATACTTATAGGATAACTCGATGTATAATTAGTGTAAATGGCAAAGAATATGTTCTTACATGGGAATGACACGAAAAATATTACGTCAATGTGAAATCGGAATGTTCCCTTGTCATTTGACTCTATTTTGTACATGTTGTCATGCCATTACAACATTTTGTAAATGCCAATAGTGTACTTATCAATGCCACAATGACTTTTGTTATTAGAGACTCTGTAATTATAGTTACATTTATAGGAAGAATCATGGGGAAAAACCTAATGAAAGTAGTGATAATTACCATTATTGAACTTGTAAATACTATTAACGAATTGGTAATTCTCATTACGAGAATTGTTATAATTGACCTTTATTTGTTGTTTCATGAGAAACACAAGTGAAAAACTTGACGAAAGCGGTGGTAATTACCATTACTAAATTTGCAAATACCATTAACGAATTGGTAATTCCCGTTACGAGATTTGTTATAATTGACCTTTATTTGTTGTTTCATAAGAGACACAAGTGATAAACCTGACAAAAGCACTGGTAATTACCATGATTGAAATTGTAAATACAATTAACGAATTGGTAATTCTTGTTACGAGATTTGTTATAATTGACCCTTATTTGTTGTTTCATCACAGACACAAGTGATAAACCTGACGAAAGCACTGGTAATTACCTTTACTGAAATTTTAAATACCATTAACGAATTGGTAATTCCTCTTACAAGATTTGTTATAATTGACCCTTATTTGTTGTTTCATCACAGACACAAGTGATAACCTGACGAAAGCACTGGTAATTACCATTACTGAAATTGTAAATACCATTAACGAATTGGTAATTCCCGTTACGAGATTTGTTATAATTGACCCTTATTTATTGTTTCATCAGAGACACAAGTGATAAACCTGAAGAAAGCACTGGTAATTATCATTACCAAACTAGTAAATACCATTGAAGAATTGGTATTTCCCATTACAAAATTTGTTATAATTGACCTTTATTTGTTGTTTCATCAGAGACACAATTGATAAACCTGAATAACGCAATGGTAATTACCATTACAAAATTTGTTATAATTGACCCTTATTTGTTGTTTCATTAGAGACATAATTAATAAACCTAAAGAACGAACTGGTAATTACCATTATTGAACTAGTAAATACCATTGAAGAATTCGTAATTATCATTACAAGATTTGTTATAATTGACCTTTAGTTTTTGTTTCATCAGAGACACAAGTGGTAAACCTGAAGAACATACTGGTAATTACCATTAAGGAACTAGTAACTATCATTGAAGAATTGGTAATTCCCATTACAAAATTTGTTATAATTGACCAACATTAATGATGTTTCATGAGAGACACAAGTTGTAAATGAAAGTGGAGCAAATCACTAAGAGGGGGTGAATTGGGGATTTTAAAAATTCTTTTCTAGTTACTCTGTTTTCGAACACTAAAAGAAAGAGGTGCAGAGTATGGTAAGAAGAAGCAAGACACAAGGAATTTATACTGGTTCGGTGTAATCTCTTGACCTACGTCCAGTCCCGAGACTCTATGGGATTTTCACTATCTCAATTGATTTCACACTCTGTAACTCAAGAGTAATTCTCTCACTAGAACTTACTCCCTCTTACAAGTTGCAATAGATATCCCAATCTTCAAGTCCCCTGACTTGAGATTCTTACAATAAATGAACTCTCTCTAAGAGTGGATAAATATAATCACTAAAGTACAAATGTATAAAAAGATACTTTACACAAGAAAACTCAAGGAGTAGTTGGAAACTTGAATGATTTTCGTTTTCTACAGATTGGTTGTTGAAAAGAATTGAATGTAGCTCTATTTATACCAAGAGAGCATTAAATGACCGTTGTAATCTTCAATGTGACTGTTGCCAATATTAAGGAATGATTAGGTTAAGCTTTGGTTTTCTTCTCTCTCTACTCTTTGGTTAATCCAGTTGCACAAAAGTTTATGGTTGACTTCTTGAATATTAATCCGTTGGAAGAACAACTACTGGATGAGGAAAGGAAACATTAATCCTTTTGCAACGTGTGTAGAATGAATGTTCAAAAGGATGCAAGTTTTCTGGACTTTGCATTTAATGTGCTGACGTCACTTTTTGCTTTTGTTTAAATCTTCATTTAATATCCTCTAAATCATCTGAAACTCACTAACAAACTGATTAAACATAGTTAGGAATAGTAATGAGTGATGATAAGAAGTATTGAGATCAAACATGAAGATTTCACAAATTCGTGCAATTTGATTTTCAAACACAGCAACACAAACTCGAGTTTGTTCTCACAAACTGGAGTTTGCAGAAGGCCAAACTCGAGTTTCCTTCTTCCAGAGAAGAATGTCGCAAGTTGAGTTTTGAAGCACATTTTGAAATATTGAGCAAACTTGAGTTTGTTAATGACTAACTTGAGTTTTGGACTTTTATAGTGAAAACATGTTTAAGTCCATAAGCTTAAAACAGGAGTTTCCAAATGTAAACTTGAGTTTTCAAATTACTGAAATGAGCAAAGCTCTCTGTAAGGCACAAACTTGAGTTTCCAAAATCAAACTCGAGTTTCCTTTTAAAAATGGTAATCTTTGAAAATCTTTGCCAAGTGAAAACTGGAGTTTCCAAAACAAACTAGAGTTTTTTCATAGTGAATAAAACATGATAACTTTTTGTCAAGCACAGACTCGAGTTTACAAATATAAACTCGAGTTTCCTCAAGACTTTGGAAAACTTAGAAAAAGCTTGGCCAAGTGCAAACTGGAGTTTGCTTGGGATGAAAAATATTTAGACACTCTGCCAGGCCCAAACTCGAGTTTGGTCAAATTCACAAAACTTGAAAAAACTCTTTGTTTGGTGCAAACTAGAGTTTCCATATGAAACATGGAGTTTGCTTAAGTTCAAAACTTTGGGAGCTCTCTGTATGACCAAAACTCGAGTTTTCTCATAAGAGAAAACTTTTACAAACTTTCTGGTAGTTGAAAAATGGAGTTTGTAAATCAAAACTGGAGTTTTGTATTCTTTAGGAAATATTGAAGTGTCTCTGTATGGTACAAACTCGAGTTTGCCTTAGTATGAAGAACTTGAGTGCTCTCTGTGTCTTGCAAACTTGAGTTTGCCTAAGCCAACTGGAGTTTTCTTTAGTTTATAAATTTGAGCTACTCTCTATCAAGTCCAAACTCGATTTTTGCTTCTAAAACTCGAGTTTGCCTTTGACAATAAGCTTTTCAACTTACCAAAGACAAACTTCAACTTGTGTTTACAATTGTCAGTTATCATCAAAACACATAAAGAATTAACAGTAAACCTGATGAAAGCAGTGGTAATTACCATTATGGAACTAGTAACTATCATTAAGAATTGGTAATTCTCATTACAAGATTTGTTATAATTGACCCTTGTTTGTTGTTTCATCAGACACAAGTGGTAAACTTGAAAAATGCTCAGGTAATTACCATTAGGGAATTAGTAACTACCATTGCAAAATTGATAATTCCAATTACAAGATATGTTATAATTGACCAACATTAATGATGTTTCATGAGAGACACAAGTGGTAAACTTGATGAAAGCACTGGTAATTACTATTACTGAACTTGTAAGGGTTAAGGTGCAGATTTGCCAACGAACTATTACCTGAAAAGCGTCTGGCACAAAAAACAATTGAAGGGACCAAATTGGCCAACAAACTATTAAAAAGTGAAAAAATATCAAAGAACTATTAAAAAACAACAACTATCACTATTGCGTTAAAATATGAGGCACTGGCGTAGGACGGTGGCGGAAACGTTAGAGAAAAGAACGGTTAAGCCTTCTTGTTGGATAAGGCAAACACCAACAGAGATGGGACCCATGCGAGCAGGTGTTGTGGCAGTGGCGGTATCTGCTTGTGGCATCGGAGGCACGCAACCAGGGTGCAAGGTGCATGCCGATCGAAAGCTATGGACTGCTAGATGAGTTCAAGTGGGTGAGTGGAACACCCAGGAACAATGGAAACTTTGGAGACGCCGACGTCGCCGACACTGTGACAGTTAATGGAAGACGGAGACACCAAGACAGTGACGGGGTAATAGTTCGTTGGCAAATTTGCTCAAAATTTTGTTTTTTTTTTCACTTTTTAATAGTTCGTTGGCCAATTTGTTCCCTTCAATTGTTTTTTGTGCCAGACGCTCCTCGGGTAATAGTTCGTTGGCAAATCTGCACCTTAACCCAACTTGTAAATACTATTAACGAATTGGTAATTCCCATTACGGAATTTGTTATAAATCATTTACTTTTTGTTAATACCATATCCTTTATTGACAATAACATTCATGATTTACAAACATCATGCACAACAAAAATGAATACTATCCATCCATTTATGGAGAGCACCGGATATGTACACATATTAGCAACAATCCTAAGTGCTTAATGATAAAATAATTTACATAATGAGCCTTTAATAATAATGATAATGTCTTTGTTCTTTTCCTATGGGTCGCTTGCGTATGAAGGAGTCCTAATGCATCATCCTTAGTCTTATTCAATTCATGGTTGGCAAGCCACTATATGAGGTTGCACATATACTTGAGCAACTCATCATCCCTGTACTGCATACTTGCACCAGGAGTCCAATTGTACAACCAAATCATGACTTGGACACCACAATGTCGCTTAAAGAACGCTGAAACACACAAGTTAACAAATATACGACAACCCAACATTAATGATGTTGCCACAGAATGACACTCACAAATTGGGTTGTTGTGGAATGGGTGCCCAAATAATATATATTTTTGGCCTCTTGCCTAAATGATTTGGTTTGACAAGATCCATGATCTCTTCAAACTGATCCCTCTGCAAACAACACACATGCATTCAATATCCAGATACTTGACGTAATCATAACTAAAACTTCAAAGTCTGTAACTTACAATTTTATTTATGGATGTTGCTTGGGGATTTGCAAATGCATTTTTCTTCTTTCGGCTTTCATTCTTTCTTATATACACCTTTGTCTTTAGTGAATCCAAGACATAAAAATTCATCATCCTTGGTTCAAGGGCCATACAAAACTAGTGATCACCAACCAACATTGGTCCCATTATCAAATCACAATCAGCAATGCTGTAAACTAGTTGTTCAGGTAGTAGTAGGTGTTTCCATTCAAAAAATTTCCATCCCAACGGTTTACTGGCCAATAAGGTCTACATAATTAACAAATTTAAAGTCATGTATATGTATGTCAATGAGAAATAAATTATTAAGGTTCATAAATGCAAACTAACCATTAAATCTGTGTCGAAAATGTGCCGCCTCACTTGGCCTTGGTTCTTCATATCTATTATCAACTTCTTAATTACATACAAGAGACATCATCTGCATGTGTAAACACTTCGATAAGCGGGGTTCAAAACAACTTATAAAAATTTGAGCTTTTTTAGTACCTACCCAATTGCTTAATTTGTTCATTCGGCCAAGTGTTGTAGTTGATCCCAAGTTATGTCTTCATTATCTATTTCTATTACTTTCCTGTAAAAAAGAAACAATGTCATCATGCATTAACTAATTTAGACAAAACAATATAATTTTGACTATTGCTTGAAAGTAACTTTTTTGATGACTTACTGTTGAAGCTCATCCTTTCTGCAAGTTTCGGAGATAATGTCAAAGAACATGTGCTTCTCTTCTGTTGCCTTCCTTCGGTGCTTCAATGACTTTGTTAAAGTCCAAGGGGACATGTTTTTTGGCTTTTTTGGCCTCTGTGACCTCCTTGGTGCATCTTGTTGTTCAACAAGGTGTGAACCAATGGATTGTTGACCTTCGTTGGTCCTTCCTTCTGCGGTAGGACTTTCCCCATGAAATTCGAAAATGGTGATCGACGTTCCCACAACTGCCTCATCCTCATTGTTAGATATGATTAGTTTTGATGATGTCTTATATAGATGTCATTCTTAAAAGCAAAAAGGTTGCATACTACATTTACATTATACTTTGACTAATTCTTATGTTGAATGTAGATGCAAAGTTTAAAAATGGAGATTGATCAAGAAAGAAGAACTTGCACTATATGTGACACTGGAAATCTCTATGATCAAACAGAAGTTGGAATGAAACTTCATCATATTTGAGCTACAGTGGAGTATACATGAATAGTGTTGATACGGAAAGTCGACACATTAAATTCTGAAACAAGTTCAGCATAGGCTCGTCTTTATGGATATACAAGAGAAGATATTGAGGAACTAGCAAAGAATAATGAGTACAAGTTGAATGACAAAGAATGATCAAGAGAAGAGAAGAAAGAAAGAATTGAATTGTGGAAAATGATCGAGAGAAGAAGAGAAGAGAAGAGAAGAAAAGAAGAATTAAATGATGAAGAATGATCAAGTTGGGAGATGGAAAAAGGAAGAACTTGCTGAATGGAATGAAGATATCATTATTCAAGTTCTTGTATTGATGCTAGAAGCCTCCAAGATCATATGGAAGTTGGAATGGCTCAATTAGGAGTTAAAGACAGCAAAAATCAGCTTCAGGATGAGAAAACTCGAGTAAAGAACTCAATACTCGAGTTTAGGAGTCAAAACTCGAGAATGTTCATCAATACTCGAGTATTGAAGTGTCTTCAGCATCTCTGGCCTCTCTGGACTAGGAATACACGAGTATCCAAGTCAATACTCGAGTATGCAGCGGTGATCAGCTCTGTTTCACGTTCAGCATGGGCGACGTCTGGTAATTCGATGATATCTCCTAAACTAGAGATCGGATTGAAGTGAAATCAGTGGCATATGAAACTAGACTCCAAATGCGTCATTTGGATATAAAATTCAAGCCCAAAGGAGTTTATATGAGAGAGTTATGAATTGTGGAAGTTGACAGATAAATCCACGCCACACAACAAACCAAGCTTCAATGTTTTGAGTGTAACTCACAAACTACAAATCCGATTGAGCCGAAATCAGTGGAATATGAAATTAGACTCACAGAACTTCTATCAAAATTTGAACGAACCAAAACATAGTTCATACCAGGGAGATATGACCCTCGAAAGTTGACGGTTAGTTCAACAAAGGTCAATACTCGAGTATGTAAGTTCAATACTCGAGTTTCCATCAGACAGAGAGCAGCGAATGTTAGAGCATTTTCCAATACTCGAGTTTCCATCTCAATACTCGAGTATTGATTAGACAGAGAGGAACCTGGAGTTACGCAACAACCTCAATACTCGAGTTTTCAAATGAATACTCGAGTATTCGTCGCGGGTTTAGAAAACGAAGTTCTAACGACTAGTTTCCATCTGAGTCTAACGGCTATATTTCTTCATCTAACGGTCATATATTGATCTCTATCTATAAAAGAAGACAGATTCAAGACAGAAGAAGCAAGACACAAGCCTACAACTTCAAAATGCTCATACTCAGATCTTCATCTTATTTACTCGTTTTTCAAATGATTACATAGTTTATCTTAGAGAGTGAGATGATTTGTATTGTGCTTCAGTGTTTATTCATTCTCTTTTGAGAGAGAAGATTTATTGTAAACATCCTTCCATAGTATCTGAGAATTACTCAAGATTGGGTGATCTTGAGTGGGAAACCCATTGTATTGATTACAACTTGTAAGGGGAGTGAATCCTAGTAAGAGGGTTACTTCGAGTGCAGAGTGTGTAATCAAGTGGGTGTATTGACACCTTGTAAGGGGGAGTGAATCCTAGTGAGAGGATTACTTCGAGTACAAAGTGTGTAATCAAGCAAGTGTATTGATTACAGTTTGTAAGGGGAAGTGAATCCTAGTGAGAGGATTACTTCAAGTACAAAACGTGTAATCAAGTTACAAGAAGATAGTGGATTGAAAATCTCAGCGAGCTTGGGACCGGACGTAGATCAAGGATTGGACCGAACCAAGTATAAATCTCGGTTTGCATATTCTCTTCCCTTAACTCTTACATTTCCAGTATATAAGTTTGAATGACTGATTATCGCTTTATAAATTATTACTGTCATACAAACTACTTTCAGTAAATTGCGAAAAGATTTTCAAACTTCCAAAAGTTTTATCATACACCCAATTCACCCCCCTCTTGGGTGATAGCCAGGTCTTTCACTCATAACCAACTTTGCCATCACCACCACCACCACCACCACCACCACCACCATCATCACCATCATTATCTCCTTCACTGACTTGCTGCTTTCGCTGCCTATCAATGTTTACTTGTGCCTTTCGTAGCTCCTCTTCCACAACAACAACATCCCTTTTGTGGTTGTCATTGATTATACCCATCAACTTTGCATACAAGTCCTTCAAAACCTAAATATCACACAATTTACCAATGATCATTAACATAATTGTAAACCATGAATTCAATGTCATTACTAGAAGTACTTATTGGGTCTAAAGAAGCCACAACATTCCTTTTCAAACTATCCTTCTCAACCTCGTCTTCACCCCCTTTGTGGTATAGAAAATTTTGATGTCATTCTTCCTCTCTTTGTCAATAATCTCTTTCACCTTGTCTTTGGTTACTAAATTGGAGTCTTTGATTCATGTTGAACTGGCTTTGACAATGGGAACCGTTCGTCGAAATATACTTGCAATGACAAGGCTAAATGTTTAAAACTTATGACTAAAAAAAGTATGAACACAAAACAGCTCAAAATACATACCAACAACATGTAAAGACACCCTCCGACATAGGAGTTGCAATCATTATTCGCTCTTATCAAGTTCACATTATCACCGAGCTCTTTTTGGAGGTCATTGGCAATGTATGTGGCCCAATCAAAGTGAGAGAATCCTTTAATGGTCAACTGCAAAACCTTGAGCAACTTGTCACTAGGAGTAGTGGTTGGTGTTGGAGCGAGAAAAGTACCCAGCAAGTGCAACATAAATAACAACTCAAACTTGTCACCCTCCTCCCCTGAAGTTATGACTTTCAGTATGTCATTATAGTTCATTTTACTGTACTCTTTTCTAAGTTGCTCATATAATGGATCTGTATCACTCACATCCAATTTTATCTCCTCCCCACTATGTGGGACCCCAAGCAAGTCAGGCATATCTTTTCCTTCTATTTTATGTGTCTTCCCCCTATTTTGAATTGATTGGTTAGGGGATCATATGCTCTCATTATAGCAACTAACATTTCCCGCAATAGTCTCATATATTGGATATCAAGCAAAAGTTCAAAGCCTAACCATTGCACCTTAGCTTTTAAGTCTGCGGATGAGTTCACATATGCTGCCAGGTTAGAAAATTTCTTCAAAGAGCACTGTGAGGGAAAATCAACTATAGAGGTGCCCTTCTTCTTCTCCGGTCTTCCTTGTTTGGCCCTACTATTGTATAATTTATTCTCCTCCACAGTCACACCCCTCCAAGTCTTTATTGACTCCCTCACCATGTCATTCAAATCGGAAAATTCCTTCCCTTTTTGAAACTTGCTGCGAAACAAAATGTACCCCTTAGTTCTCTATATGTTTTGATGATAACTGACATTTATAAATTAAAGAGGTTATTATTGATTCAAGTCAATAGACTCTAAGCTTTGAAAATATCTTGGTTCAATAACATGACAAATCCACTGTACTGATATGACTCGAGTCAGAGCTATGTAACCTGAGTCATACTACTCTGTGTTGAAACCAACAAGCCTTTTTGAACTAAAGTAACTCGAGTTATGTATTTGCAACTCGATTTATCTCTTTGGAAAAACAATTTGCAAAAAGCTTGCAACTCGAGTTAATCATTAAATAACCCGAGTTATTACTTGTCCTTATGCTTTCTCAACTCCAAGCCCAGTGGCAGCTTTTTGATTTATCTGATATGACTTGAGTAATATGATGTGTAACTCGAGTCATATGAGTTACAGAGAGTTCCAAAGTTATTTATAAAGAAAAGTAACTCGAGTTAAGTCCATACAACTCGAGTCACCCTATTACAAAGACAATTCACTGATTTGAAATTATAACTGTGACTTGAGTCAATTTTACACGACGCGAGTCAAGTAACTCGAGTTAGTCTTGAATGACTCGAGTTATATATATCAGTCTTTTGAATCTTCATTCTCGTAATCTGCAATTCATTGATTATGCTTTGGGTACTTCATATTATTGATTCTTACTATTTCTAACAAAGTTTAATCAGTTTGCTAATGAGTTTCAGACTTGATTAACAAGTTTTAATCTTCAAATTATCATAAAGCAAATCTGTGTCAGACGCATTAAATGCTTAAGCAGAGATAAAGCATGAAAATGGAATTTTCCCTCTGAGCAATGATAAAGCATTCCGACCATTTCCAGTCAACATTCTAATTGAGTCTCAACGGACAAATTGAATGAAGAATGTCAACGGAGAATAACAGCTAACATCAGAAGAATACGAAGAGACAGAGTAATGTTCAAACTCAACGGTTATATTCATTACTCTCAATGGCTCATTAATCTCTCTTCCACGGTCATTAAATGAAATCAACTATAAAAGCCAGAAGCATTCAATTCATCAACCACCAAAACTCTGCGCATTCAATTAGCGACACAAGCATTTACTGTTTCTACTCAGCTAGATAATATCTTCGGATATTTAAACCTTCAGTGTTTATACATCTACACTTTTAGAGAGTTCATTATTGTTTATCAATTTTTGTAAGAATCTCAAAGTTTTGGGACTTTGGGATTGCGATATTTGATTACAACTTGTAAGGGAGAGTAAGTTCTAGTGAGAGAATTACTCTGAGAGTTACAGA
Organism: Acacia melanoxylon; assembly: GCA_019022615.1. Lineage (NCBI taxonomy): Eukaryota > Viridiplantae > Streptophyta > Magnoliopsida > Fabales > Fabaceae > Acacia > Acacia melanoxylon. The sequence goes on from JAFJYJ010000002.1 coordinate 2,922,667, forward strand.
GTGTGTAATCATTTGAGTTAGTGAAATCCCGGAGAGTCTAGAGACTGAACATAGGTCAAGGATTTAGACCGAACCAGTATAAATCTAGTGTGTTCAATCTTTCTCTTCCCTACTCTGTTCATCTCTGTTTCGTTAGCAACTAACAGAGTATTTTGGAAGAAAATTTTAATCACCCAATTCACCATCCTCTTGGTGATATTCCATCTTTCATTTTTTAGATGTCATTTTGTTGGATGCACTAGGTATCATCTTGAAAACCCAACAAGCTGAAATAAGAAATTGGAATCATGCTTGATGGTATTCATGCAAATTTTATATACTAAGCCAGCCAGCCCACGCCTAAAGAACAAACAAATTGACGTCTCCTCATAATTTTTAAAGGACAAAAATTGTTTATTATGCATTGATTTGTTTCTTTAAATCCTTAAGCTTAGGCTTAGTATCATGTTTAAGTCATTTTGAAGTTTAAGCCACAAAAGGTTCTGCCCTATGTATTGATAAAGCATTAACATTCACCTTGGATTTTGAAAAAAAAAAAAGAAAAAAAAAAGAGTTGTGACAAGGACCATAAAAATCAAAGAAATTCCTTTATCAAGCCACAACTCTCCATATGAAGTTTGTTGAGATTATTGTTTTGAAAAACAAAATCTTGAACACATCGAAGAATACAAAATCCTAATAAACCTGTCAGTACTTAACATTATTCCTTCTCTGAACATTGTCTTCAAAGCTTAAATGTTCATAAAGGAATGCATTTCAACAAAACCAGTACTATAATTTCAAAACTGAATATATAGGTAAACTATACTTCCCAAACTCCATCTTTTAGTATTAATTAAAGCTATATCCAAGAAAAGCATAACATAAACTCGTCTCCTTCATAATATAACAACTAAACAATTCATGAAGACTCATTTATCTAAAGTGGACTCCATAACTTCATATTTCAGCTTATTTTGAATCATGGTCGCCCTTATATTCTCACCTACACCCACTGGAACGTAGGGGAAAAATAAATCTAACACCACCCCACCAAACATACATATGGACAGCAAGGAAAAAAAAATAGGGCACCTTCAATCTACACACACACAGCAGCTACGCAAGTTTAAGAGAAATATTGAGTGTTTTCGATTATATACATATCCATTGCAATACATAATCAAATCGAGGAGCAGAAGTAGTTCAAGAGAAACCCCAACATCACACACTAAAAACAACAAAGAAGATAGCAATGATAACCTGAGAAGAAGATTCGAACCCTAATTTCATATTATTATTCTTCAAATCACATAATGCTAAGCGAATCTAAAATATGTAGTAAGAAATAAATGTTCAAAATCTTATCGTCAAAGAGAAGTCGATCCATAAACTAATTAAGACGATGACCGGCAACAATAACCCAGAAGACAACAATCGATGAAGACAAGCTAAGTAGATGATGACTGGCAACAATGACAGAAGTATAATGTGACTCCCGAGTGAGTGGGAGAACGATTACTGGCCAGTGAGATTTCATGCCCAACTCGTTGATTGATGCCGTGGAGATGAAGAGGAAGAACGGGCAATTTCGAATGAGCGATGAAGATGAAGAACCCGTGCCTACTAGCCGGCTGGAGCAATTTCCGTCCCAACTTGCTAATTCACTGGGTCACAATGAAGATGATGAACGCACGCTAAGGTAGTCGAATGAGCAAATGAATTTCGAATGAGAATGAAGTCGCCTCCCTCCTTTCAGTGTCTTCATAACCTAAGTTACTTAAGGCAAGGCAGTGTTGAATTTTCACCCCAATTTGTATATCCCTCATTCACCCATGTCCCTTCTCAGCGCTTTAACAAATTCAGTGGGCTTAGCAAATTCAACTGGTATTTAAATAAAATTTTCCCTATAAAATAAGGTGGCCAGAGCACTAATCATTATTTATAAATAATCTAACATTTTTATTGATTTTATTATACATTGATATTAATATATGTTATTGTTGACATGACATTATTCTGACCTAACCAATTATGTTTAGCAGAAACCAATGCATTAGATTCAATGGTGTCATGCTTGGTAAGATCAACAAATATATTTTAAGATAAACGGAAAGAGAAATGGAGGGGAGAAAAGATCCCACACATTCCAAATTTGAGAGAAGCTAAGTCATAATTCTTTTGAATTGTTTGATAAGTGAATTATTTATATTTTTAATCAGGAAAACAAGCCATTATTAATATTTGACAGAAGTCTCAATTAAGCGAATTATTTACAATATAATTAAGCCTTGTAAATTTACAAGAATATTCTCAAATCTTTTTGGACTTGATTATAATTAATGTTCGTTTGTGAAATGATTACCCTTCCACAACTAAAGTTGACTGACACTGACTGGGCCATAAGCCATATAATTTTATTTATTTTGAAGATAAAAAGCCATAAGCCATAAGCCATATAATTTTATTTATCTTAAATATAAAATGACAAAAGCCATATAACTTTTATCCTCTATATTATTAAATTGCCAGAAGCCATATAATTTTTATTTACTATTTTGACATTATATAGTCGAAAGCTATATAACTTTTAATTTTTTTTCTTATCTTATTAAAAGGCCAGAAGCCATAATTTTGATTTTAAAATTAGATGGGCTGAGGCCATAATTTAATTTTTGTTTAGATTATATGGCCATATAACTTTAATTTCTCAACTTGAGATTAATTGGCTTAAACTTATGAGTACTAAATGGCCAGAAGCCATAAAGTTTAAATTTTGTTGTAAAATTTTACTTTATGAGTTATTTCTTGTCTTCATGAATTTCCTGTTATTATTGTTTTGTATTATTATATTGCGATTTTACATTTCATATTTTAAGAATTTCTTTTATTGCATTAGTCTAAACTATGTTAAATTTTGCAAAATTTGAATTCGTGGCTCTTGTTATTACAAGAAAGAACTATTTATCTTGCTTGATCCATGATTTTTCTATGCCACCATTTGCATGAAGGTCTCAAAACTGAATATATGACCACAAAAGACCCATTTATTCTTTGTAACAATTTTAAAGAAATGTATGATCACCAGAAGATGGTTTTCCTTACAAAGGCTCATTGTCAATGAATACATCCAATTTGCTCTAGCAGTAGCAATACCGTAAGCAAAGTTTAAGAAATATGTTGAATTATTCTTTCCTCCATGTGGCTAAACAAAACAATAAGCTTTTACTAAAAAAATATGAATCAGGTCTAACAGGCTTGACAACATTCCCAGAAGTGAATGTAGTGATGAATGGATTTAATTGTGGCTATGGATGTGGAGGTAGACGTGGCTACAGACGTAAGTGTAGCCATGGTCATAATCATGGTGGTTCAAATTCTCATATGAAGTGGGGAAATATTAATTAAAATAAATAATGTTGATAAGGTTGGTCATTCTGAGTATGGTGACACTACTACAAAAGGAACTTTTAACATCCGTTTTTAAGACCCTTGGACGATTATTTTCAAGGGATAGTGTATGTAAATGTCGTTGAAAGTTTTAAAATAGATTTCTATTTTTAAATTGTGGCTAAAAGTTATTTTTAACGATTGTTTTTAAAAAGCAGCCGTTGTAAGAACATACAATGTCAATTTTATATAAAACCGTCATTATAATCAACTTACAACGGCTATTTTTTAAAAATAGTCGTTGTAAGTCACTTTGTAGTAGTGTAAGCTATATCTGTGATATAATTTCTTAACGTCTATTTTTTTTTTAAATAGACGTTAATTTGGGACGTTAAATCCTTAATTTGTAGTAGTGTGACATGAATACTACCCATTTGTATGTTGCTAATTTCTTTACATAAATTATCTTGATCTATGGGTAAAGGTGCAAAAATGCACATGTGATTTGTCCTCAGGAGTGTCTGACACCAAATGCTTTTCGGAGGTGCAAAAATATACATGAACTCTTAAAATGGATGCAAAAATAAAATAACCGTTAAATCTAACTTAACACCATTACTTTTTGTGGGGGGCTGTACTATTTTCATGAAAAAACTAAAATGCCTCTAATTAAAAAAAAAAAAAAAAAAAAAAAAAAAAAAAGAACTGGAATAGGTTGCTTTTCAGTATGGAAGAGAGAGAAAGAGATTGAATTGAAGGAACAATGGGGGACAGTGGTTGGCGACGAAGCCAAGCAAGAGCGACAAGGTGTTGGACGCCGATGAACAAGAGAGAATCACCAAGCTATTCTAGATCGGAGCAAACCCAAGCGTTTGCCACAATACCTCTGTGTTTCTTTAATTTCCTTTTTTTTCCAAATTTATCAAACTATCTCTCACGGTTGTTTCATCAAATCCCCAGGCTGTGATCTCTGATTATCCACCCAAGGATACGACGGACGAGTTTGTGGAGACTTAGTACTACAAAGAGCTATCCTCTATAGATAAACAACACCACATTGTTCGTCATCTTTCTAATTTTAGATCTGATTAAGTATTTTTTTTTTTAAAAAAAAAAAACCTATTGAATCAATTATGGGTTTTGTTCTGTGTTTTTTTTTTGGAACAGATAGGAAGTGGGTTTATAAGGGTTGAGAGTGTGGAAGGTGATGATCTTAATTTTTAGAACTCCCAAATTAGGTATCTGTGTTTCAAATATTGGGGAAGAAGAAATATTCAAGTTAGGTTAGCGCTTTTCCCAGACCTGGAGATTTGTGAGTTCATCCTCTGCAAAGTCCTATTCCAGGTGGGGAAGGAAGACGAGCATATCTTTACTTATAAGTAGTCTTCCACTTTCTTCCAGGAAAAGGACGAACTCGCTGGGCACCAAAATAGAATAAAGGCCTTGTTCTTATCAATTGTTGGATGATTGATTATTATTAGTATTATTAATAAAGACCTTGTTCCTGAGCTTAGCACTAAAATAGGGCAGATCCATTTTTTTTTTGAATTACGGCCATTTTGGTATTTCCATGAAAATAGCATGGGACCCACCACAAAAAGTAATGGTGTTAAGCTAAATTTAACGGTCATGTTATTTTTGTACCCATTTTGAAAGTTTATAGGTATTTTTGCACTTCCGAAAAGCATTCGATGTTGGACGTTCCTGAGGGTAAAGTACATGCATTTTTTTACCTTTACCCTCTATTTAACTAATATGCTTTAGTGCATTTAAAGTTGCTACTATCATGCGTATTTTCTTTTTTGATTATATTTTCCTTCATTTCCATGTTTCTTGAAAAGAAGAATGAATCTTTTTGACATCAATCCTAAAGATTTATGTCTCTTTGATAGTGCAACAACCCACATACTCAGAAATGCTAAATATTTTTCTTCCTTGATAATGTAAGAAGCCAATGTTCATACTATATTCAGAAGTATAAATCTGATTCAAGGCTCATAAAAGCTAATATATTGTTTCTTGAAGAAACTCATGCTATTGTAAACCAAAAGTTTTCAAATAATTATGCAAACCAAAAGTTTGTCAATGTAAACCATAAGTTTACTAATGAATTTAAGGCTTGGCTTGACCGGTTAGGCCACCTCGATTCAATCCTGGTGAGAAAAAGAATTGAGAATTCATGTGATCATACCCTGAAGTGTAAACAAATACAACAATCATATGTTTTCTCATGTGCTACATATTCCAAGGGAAAGTTAATTATTTGGCCATCACCAAGCAAAATAGAAAGTGAGTCTCTCACCTTTCCATTTAAGTACTATATGGTTTCAAATGATGCATCAAATAAATGGTCACATATTTGCTTATTATCTTCTTACAACTTAGAGTTTGCGAGATTTCTTTCTCAATTGATTAGATTAAGAGTACAAACCTGATGAACTTACTTTACAAGCTTTTAATGAATATTGTATGTCCCTAGGAATTGATAATGAACATCTTATAGCTCATGTTCATATGTAAAATGGACTTGCAAAATCATTGGTTAAAAAGTTGCAAATAATTGCAAGACCTTTACTTATGAGATCTAATCTCCCAATTACTTCTTGGGGTCATACCATTTTTCATGCAACAATGTTAATACACATTAGGGCAACAAGTTACTTAAAAGGTTTCTCCTTTTCAAATAGTTTTTGGTCAAGAACCTAATATTTCTCATCTCAAAATTTTCGGGTGTGTAGTGTATGTGCCTCTAGTACCACTACAACACACCAAAATGGGTCGTTGTAAATAGGTCAACAAGTTATTACGAATGTTACACATAACAACAGTCTTATAATGTGTACATAGGTTGTTGTAAAGCAATATGCAAAGAAAAGGAGAATTATATTTGACTGCATTAAGAACAACGGTCGTGGTTATCATATCAATTACTATGACTATTACTCATAAAAATAGTCTTTGAAAATTGGTTGTTGTACATGATATTTTTTTAGAAAAAATAGAATTTTAGACGATGGATATAAGCAGACGGTTGTTTTTGTATGTCGTTGTAAAGTGAATTATAACGACTTCGTTAAAACGAATCTTCTATGTTTAACGTTTCTACGATACAAAAGTTTACGACACCATGAAAACAATCGTTAAAGTGTCCTAAAAACAGCCACTAAATTTACCTTTTGTTGTGGTAATAGTGGTTGAACGAAACACATTAAAGATGATAAGAAGTTTGATGGCCAAGAGAAACAAAGAGATGTATGAATATTTTTCACTTGTTAGACCAAAAGCCTTTAACGTGAATTGAAGGAGTGTGAGAAACAATTTAATTTTAGTCAAGTTACTGTCTACACATATTTGGGAGTAGGCTGGACGACATGCGTCTTTAACAAGTAATTAAAAAAAGAGCTTATAAAAAGAACTTAAGGGAGTATCTACATAATACTATTATTTATTCAATTATTACATTTCCCAAGTTTGACAGCAAAAATAATCTATTGGATCATGAGAATCGTAAAATGCTGACACTGTTGTTTGATGTCCAATTGGAATTTTAAGGCAGTTTGGCATCACGTTATGTGGTGCCAAATTGATTTTTTATGTAAAAAGCAACTTTGGGCCAACATGTATTTGGGATGACCTTTCTGTTAAATGGTTTGTATGACTTATATGATCCATGTGTCACCTCCCCATTAGCTTTCAATAAAATGACTCATTATCCAGGAGACAAAACTGTAAAAAAGTATACACACTCAACAGCATCTTCTCCTTGTTCTCTCTATTGCCGGTAACCTTCCTTACTCCTACCTACGACCACCTCACTCATTGGCAGCCACTGCAAAATCAAGCAGCTCTAGTTAAACCCATATGAAACGAAGGTGCTCTCTTCACCTTCCTGTATGATAACTTTGCCCTCTCCATCATGAGCTCTCTCTCTCTCTCTACTCTCTAACTTGATAGCCTCCATCTCCCTTGCGGACCCAGGAATTTTAATGACAAGGGACAAAAATAAAAAAATATTGTATCATGAATAAAAACACTTTAAATACAATACAGACCTAATATACAAAAAAATTAAAAAAAAAAACCTATTACAAAAATTAAGATCACTTCACTTGACTCTCTACGTGTTTTCACATTGTTAAACTCATCTATAATTGAATCTATACTAAAACTCAAAACAATTTCTTTATCAATTTATGTAATCAAATAATTATCAAGAAATTGATCTTACATTCTATTTTGAAGCTTATTCTTGATTATTATCTTCATAGCAGAGAAATATATTTCACTAGTTGCTGTATAAAATAGAAGAGTGAGTGCAAATCTAATCATTCTATCAATAAGAGGATAAATGATGGACTTTCCAATTCTTGCTAGCCCTTGACATATTTCAAATGTAGTTGATAAATTAATCAAATATGAATGTTTAGGAATGTCAAGCTCAAAATGTTAGAACTTCATCTTCAAATGCATTTTTTCCTGTTTTGTGAAATCTCTAGAATAAAATTTATTAACAAGTTTACAAATATCATCACTATTAAATAACTTATACTTGTTTCTTGGATCTAAAATCATGCTCAAAGCAAGTAATTCAACAGTATTATTATTAGACTTGCTATTTAATTCTAACAATTGATAATCAATTGTAGCACAAAAAATATTTACCCTATAAAATTTTTTAATAAAAAAATCACCTTGTTCATTTCGAACAGGACCTCTCATTCCAATATATTTTACACTCATATCTAGAATGTTAATGTCATGTTTTATACAAAATTCTGGAACATATACCAAGAAAGCATCACAACTTGTTTCTCTTAATTTTTGAAATAACCTTTTTGTAGTTGAAATCAGATGTAAAGCATTTAAAATATCTTGAAACTCTTGTTACAAAGTTTGACAAAGGATTTCAGTAATACTCATCATTCCACAGTGCGCGGGGATTGAATTAAAACGGGGGAAGGGCTTTAATGTGCTGACGTGTTTCTTTCTTTCTTTTTAATGTACAAGACTCTCTCATCTCTTTCCCACTATTTATTTGGTGGGCTCCCCCGGAATCACTTTACCTGAGAGCTCTTCTCTCCTGGACCATCCAGATCTGATCTAGATGGTTTAAATCTTTTTTTTTTTTTTACTTTATATTTTTTCAAAACAAAATTTTATTTTAATAGGTAGAAAATTTAAAATAAAGATAATCTCTCAACTAAGATTTGTTCAAAAAAACAATTTTTTATTTAAAAAGAAGCAATTAAAAAAATCGATCTAGACTACCAGATCAGATAAGTAGATAGTACACCGAAAGTGGATCCGGACTCCCCCACTCTCATATATATATTTTCTTTAAATTTTAGGGGGTGGACCCACCGGTTCCGCCCTACGATGGTGAAGTAAGGCGGTGGAAGGTGGATGGTGTGAGGCAGGATGGTGAAGGTGACAGAGGAGGAACGACAACGCTTCAGTAGTTCGAAGTGTGCCAACCTGATTGTTATTTTGGTTCATTATCATATCTCAGTCCACCCCTACTCTCTGTCAATATCTCTCTCGCACTTCAGATCAAAGGAAAAAGAGAAGAGGAATGCTTCTCCCAATTTGGATCCAATTTTTCCCAAGTAGTCTTACATATCTTTGATGATAGAATCAAGATAGCATTTTCATTTTGATTGGATGTATATGCTTTTGTCTGTGGAATTTGTGTCATCATCTCCTTCTTCTTTCTTCTCTACAGATCTGGGTTCGAGGGAGCACCACAAGTGGCGGCAGCCTCTTTGAACTAACAACTAATGGCCTCTTTCGACAAAGCACCACCAATGTTGACTCATATAGACTTAGTGTGCAACATCCTTTGTTCTCTCCACCTTCCTCTTCTTCACTCTTACCAGTGACGATGTTCTCCTCTTGATGGCAAACCAGATATGAGTTGAGGTCGATTGTTGATTTTGTCTAGATTTTGTTTGATCTGGTGGGTTGCCTTTTGATCAGATTATTTTGTCCAAATTTGCGATGATTGCTTGGTGTTTGCTAGAGACAAATATGGATTTTCATTTCAATGGAGGTTGCTTGGTGTTTACTTGATGTAACTCTAATCCTAAATATAAGATGAAGCTATTTTTTTAAAGATATTAAGAAAGCTAATTAAATTACTTTAAAATATTTATGTTTATCATTTTTTTTCTTCAAACTATTTTGTCTAACTTATAAATTGATATATAATCTAATGATACGCAACATATGATATAATTAAGTAACTTTTTTAACTTTTTTCATCTCTCTCTTAAAAAAAGTTAACTTTATCTTATATTTAAGACCGGAAGGTTGGAGAGTTGTTGCCTTGTTATATGATTTTACTAGTTTTTTAATTCAATGAGTGAGATTATGTGTATGGTTCAAGAAGCAAGTAAGAAGCACAGATAATGGAGGTTGAGTGATGAATATGAGGGGGAGGGACATTTTTTTTCCCTCATGAAACAAGGGTAATTTAGGTATTTTGTGTTTTTCTTTTATTTTTACTCTTAAATTTATTAAATAGCTGCCACATCATCTCCAAACTCGGCAAGTGTATTAGCATAAATTGGTGAAATATAGGATTTAACGGTTAAACTTAACATTTGTTAACTCAAGGGCGACATTGTTACTTTTGAGATTTTCAAGGAGACATCAAAAAAAAAAAAAAAAAAACCCTTTTAGAGCAACATTGCTCTTTCGTATTTACTTCTATGGTAGATTTGTGCCTTAACCCTTTTTATAAAATGTTTATGCCCTAAAAGCCACTTTAAAGCTGAAGCAACTTATTCTGATTTTTTGCTTTCAAATTTTTGGTTTTTCCTTATGATTAGACATTATGCAACTGACTTTTTGACATATCAATCAAACAATTTTATATCAAACAAACTTTTTCATAAAAGTCAATCAAACCATAAATTACATTAAGCTAGTTGACTAATTTTTACCCCAACTTCAATTTACCAAAGTCAGTTGGAATATAAAAGTTATATTTACAAACATTAATCCAAATAAACCCTCAAGCATCACTCCTTATTCCCAGATGTAGTTTTCTCTTAATTTGTATGGCTTGTTTGGTTTGATTGTATGAAAGGGAATTACATGTGTAATCCTGCCAAAAATGGTTGATTGATTCAAATGTTTAATTGGACTTATGTAATGTGAAGAAGATTTATATTTTTAAATGTTGATTCCCTTAAGTCAGCGGTGGACCTACGTAGGCGTAGGTGCACGCACGTGCGTACATAAATTTTCAAGTTTTTTTTTTAATATATATATATATATATATATAAAATAATATAAATAAATTAAAAAAACTGTGCATACCTATATGTTTTTGGAACATTAACTGTGTAAAAATGTATAATCTTGCTTTTAAGATGGTTGGGAAGAGAAAAGATATTGTTTATCCACTGGTCTATTTGTTGATAAAGTTGGGTGACTCGTTTCTACCGTAGTAAGAATCAATTTAGTGTTAAGCGGGTTTTTAAGCAATGATTTTGTTACGAGATAAGTTGCTTGATCGGATAAGTGATGATTGGTTTAACTCACGCATACTAACTTATGTTGAATGTGATATATTTGATACGATTGATGATTAATATATAATGCAATATTTTCAAGGAATGAAGAATCGAAGAATGCTTTTGTAATCGTTTTGATGTAAATGTTAGTTGACTCTTGATTATTATTTTTCTATGTTAAGTTATTTTTTTTTTCTTTTATCATTTATATTATTTTGTTTTTTAATGCGTTTAAAATTTTACTTAAAAAAAATATCGGAGGCGCTGCCCTCGAACCTCTGAATCCCACTACTAATTATACACCCATAAACTTAAAATCTTGGGTCCGTAGTCACATTGCTGGGACATATGGATAAGAATTACAACATGTGAGAATATGGATCGAAAAGCACTATCGTTTGTCCTTACCTCCTCCATAGTTTTCCTCCACTTGTCCACCCATTCACAATTGCCGTCCACGAAAAAAAATATATATATATCACTTTAATAAATAATATAAATAATATATTTAATATTATATTCCCATATATTATACCAAACAAAATCAAGTAATCTCAAATTCTCAATTACATAAATTGCAAACAATATAGATGAAGCAGGGTTGGACGAATTTGTCTTTTTCAAGTAGCTCATCTAAAATACCACTCGTCTTTGGATTCAACTGGTGAAGGGGTCAGACTTTCTCACCTAAAGGGAGGGGGTTCGATCCTAGAGTTGGTCAAGACGTTGGGGAAGATCCTGGGTGCCGGAAGCGGTGGAAACGCGGGAAGAGGTGAAGGCGTGTGTCTTCTCTAACCCATTATATCCCGTAGACGGGGTTAAGTGCTGTCTTTGATCACAAAAGGTGAGTTCAACCCTTTCCTAAAATTTTATTATAAAAAAAAAAAAAAAAAAAGTAGCTCATCTAAAATTCCAGTGGCTACAGACCTTTGAATTATTGAAAGGAGACCCATTTGCTTAACTTGTTCTTCACGGTCTCAGATGTTTTGACCACAGGGCGTGATTGATGGGTCAACTCATATTTTTTCTTATAGGAGGGGTCTAAAGGCGAAGACCATTGACCCATTCAAAGGTAGAGTCAAGAGGGGGACTTGGTCCCATAAATTTTTTTATTTTTCATATTTATAATTTTATATTTAATATCACTCCATTTTATTTTAAACAGAACACATTTTATTTTATACTTTTACTTTTACATCACCTAGTAAGAGATACTCACACTCCTCAAGGATTTCATTGTGAAACCTTTACAAGTTGTTCGTGTAAGCAAATCTTTTTTTCTCATTATCTTTCATGAGCCTAAGTCATTGATTGGAAGCAGAGAAAAAAGTTAAAATAGTATTATGTCATTTTAGATTGATTGACATACATGATTTAGAAATTATGAGAGAAGATAAAAAAAATGATGATAAAAGAAACCAAACCCGTTGTTCCTTATTTAATGTTTTCGCAATATTTTAGTTCTTTAATTTGCATTAGTTGTAAATATTTAGTTTTTAAGTAATATCATTTTTTTTTCTTTTATAAATGTATGTATGTATATATATATATATATATATATATATATTCTTCCATTTTTTATCCTTTATCCCTAGTTTTAAGATCTATTTTGCTTTCATGTTTCAATAATTCACTTCAAATTAAAAATCAATTGAAATTATATGAACGTGATAAAAGGGAAAAAAAAAATTAGGAACTTGGTTAAAAATTAAGTAAAACTATAAGAATTGATAAGAAAAATATAGGAACCTAATTAAAAATTATTGTTTTGGACAAAATTAAAATTTATTTCAAATTGTAAGGACTTACCAACTAATTTCGTGTGTGTATGCATTTATTTATTTGTTGATAAAGTGTGTGTAACAGTGTAAGCATTTATTATCGCCGTGTCCGTCCTTCCTCATTTCCGCATAAATAAATAACCAGAACTCCAAGAACACCAATAACACTAATCACATGGCGATCAAACTCAGATCCTTAGCGTTATGCCTTGTGGCAGCAGCGATGTTGGTGATAGGGTTACTGGGCGGAGGAGTTGAAGGAGTTGTGCTATGCAACACCGACACCACAAAGCTGAGCTTGTGCCGTCCGGCGGTCACCGGGGCCCACCCGCCACCCCCGACGGAGGCGTGCTGTGCGGTTGGCCGGCATGCTGATCTGGCTTGCCTCTGCAAGTACAAGTCGGTGCTTCCTGCACTTGGGATTGACCCCAAGAAGGCTATCGCTATGATTGCCAAGTGTGGAATCAGCACTCCTCCGCAATGCAAAGGTAATAAATAATCGTAACAACATGGCATTCCTCGGTTTGTTTTTCCTTACTATTAAGGATTTTATTATTCATGAAAACTCAGGCTAATTTTATGGTATTAATTTTCATTTTAATTGCTTGATGCTTGATTTTCAATTTTTCATTATTTCCTTCTTGGACATGTTATATTCCTTTTTAAATTCCTCTTTTTCCCTTTTTTTTTCTTCCTCATTTGGGGCTAAATATCTCTTTTATTTTTTTTAAAGTTTATTTTTTCATTTAAAAAATGTAGGGAGAACCACTATGTAGTGTAACAGAATAAATATACGTAATACCATAAAAATTCTAATAACAAGTGAACAATATGGATATATCGTATCTTATATTAGAGCTTATCATTGCATGATACTTAATTATTGTAAATTTTTTTAATAGTTATATTTATTCTGAGACTTTACAGGTATTTTTCTTAAAAAAATTACCCGTTGTAGAGCAGTGTATGCTTTATGTATTGTGAGTTGTGACACATGCTTTTTTATTCTTGCAGGGAATTGAGGGCGTTCTAGTTCATATCGTGCTTCCTTACAATATTTCTTAAATAAATTGATAGTACTCCTCCAATCTTTGATATAAAACATATTTGGAGAGTTGATCTTGATCCTTAATATAAGACATAGTTTTCTTAATTTAATGGCTAAAGTGTACTTTTTGTCCTTTAAGTTTACATGAAGTATACTTTTAGTCTCTTAACTTTATAAAGTATATTTTTAGTCCTATAATTCTAATACCGTTAATTTTGTTAACGGAAAATGCAATCTCAAGTGATAACGGTATAAACTTAAGTGATGACTGTGTAATTAAATGCTATTAAACTAAAATTTAATATATGGGTAAATTGAAGAATATATAGAATTTGTGCAATTAAATGTTATTAGTCATCATTTAGTTTGCTGTGTCAGCGTTTTCTGTTAGCAACTTTAACAGTGTTAGAATTATAGGACCAAAAGTATACTTTATAAAGTTAAGGGATAAAAAGTATGCCTTATATAAAACTTAAATGACTAAAAGTATACTTTAGCCTAATTTAATACTATTGATGTATGTATGTATTGTATTGAGAAGATCTTGGCATATTATTGGTCATATAATAAATACAATAATATCAAAATAATTATTTGCTATCATTTTTATTTTTTCCACATATTTTCTGTGTATTGATAAAACCTGCAAATGAGTGTCGACTCGTCTTGTTACAACAACAAATCTTACAGAGAATTCATACGCAGTTTATATGGAAAGTTTTCAGCTTTATTAATTGTTATTATTATCTTTTAGAAGTTTTCAGCTTTATTTCTTAACGGTAATTTTTTTTTTTTAAAAAAAAAGAATTGTCAGTCAAATCTTACAGACAATTTTTATTAGATGCACGAATCAAGTACCAAATGACCATCCAATTAAGGTATACATTCCAATGCTTCAAGTTAATCGAGTATGTGACTCTAATCCAATTATTTCAAATTCTACGTCCAGCCTAATTTGACGTAATTTAATTTGCTAACATATATCCCACCAAGCACCAAGTATAAAATAGGGAAAATTTCATTTAAATACCAGTTGAATTTGCTAAACTCCTAGAAGCCTATTGAATTTGTTAAAGGACTAAGAAGGGACATAGGTCAATGAGGGATATACAAATTGAGGTGAAAATTTGACACTGTTGTTTGAAAAAAAAATAGATTATATCTCCTTCCTTGTTCAGTCATACACAAACAAAAAACAGAGGAGGTGGCTTCGAGCTAAAAAAAAAACACAGTGGGTGGAGGAGGAAGTAAAAGGTGAGCTTTTGGAGGATCACACGCAAAGAAAGGAAGCCAAGGGAAAGATTAAAGGGTAAGTATCTTTCATTCTTCCATTGACGTTGATTGAAGGGGAGATCTAAAAGAAAAATGAGATAAAGCTCCAGGAAGTCGTCCGAAGGAATTTTAAGTAAGTTAGATATTTACCTATAAAGCTTGTATGCAAAAAAATTCCAGGAAGTCTAACTTCGCATACAAGTTTACTAAGCTTGTGTGACTTAGAATTCCTGGAGCTGTTAGGCAACAAAATGGTTTCTCCAATAATCATTGTTGCTTTATGTAAGTCTGACGGCATTGACGTTATGAGTTCGTTATTAATTGATTTGTTAGTGTTAGTTGGTAGAGGGAGTATAATGAAGAGGATATTGAGTTGTCATGACGTGATGTAAATGGATATTGGGATTCTTTAATACTATAAATGGAAATATTTTGTGGGCTTGATCAGGTGTAGGTGTGTAGCCATAACGTGAATCTGGGATGACGATGTTGAAAAGGCATGTCATCATATTTATTATAGTTGTTGTCATTAACAGTTTGATGTTTGGTAAACGCCATTACTAAACTTGTAATTACCACTACTATATTTGTAATTACCATTACAAATTTTTTGAAAATCATTACGGAATTTGTGAAAACCATTAATATTGGAGGAAATAATCATTATTGAACTTCTAATTACCATTACTATATTTTTCACTTACACCAAAATTTAAAAACTTGGTCATTTACAACAGAAAAAAAATAGATTTACAACAGGAAGTGTTATATTTACAACAAAATTTAAAAACCTATATTTTGTTAATTACTATATTTGTAATTACCATTACAAAATTTTTGAAAATCATTACGGAATTTGTGAAAACCATTAATATTGGAGGAAATAATCATTATTGAACTTCTAATTACCATTACTATATTTTTCACTTACACCAAAATTTTAAAACTTGGTCATTTACAACAGAAAAAACTAGATTTACAACAGGAAGTGTTATATTTACAACAAAATTTAAAAACCTATATTTTGTTCAAACTCAGGTCCCTAAGCGTACAGAGGTCATTCACACTAGAAAAAGCTATATTGGTAATAGGAAGTGCTATATTGACAACAAAATATAAAAACTTGGAGCCATTTTGAAACTCAAGTCAATATAGCATTTCCTGTTGTGAATATATATATATATATATATTTTTGTGTGAATGGTGTAACATCCCAAATTTTGGGATTTTAAAGTTTGAATAATATATGGAGATTAATTATGAAATTTTGGCTTAAAATAATTATGAGAATAATTTAGGCCTAAAAATTTATAGAAACGATATTTTATGGCCATGAGAAATTAATTAATAAAGAAAATCCTTATACGGAACTAAGGATTTAATTTTAATAATTATCCAATACTTATAAATTTGAGTCTTGAAGAGGATCAAGTGGTATAATTTTTAAAGTGGCCCAACCACCTAAAATCCATATATTCATTTGGCCCATCTGTTCATTTTCAACACCTACAATTTATTAATCTCAGTCCATGTGGATATCATATACCCAACCTACTATTCTTTTAGCCCAAACCAAATAACTATCAAAACCATGCACAGTGCCCTATTTCTCTAATATCCATTTAACCACTCCATTTGGCCAAACACGTGATAGCCATGGCATTGCACAGCAAAACCAATTATTCACTGAACAGACTACAGCCCATTATGCTTATTATCCATATCAGTTTCGGCAAGCACCTCTAATAGATGAAATCCATGTTCCTGAAATAATCATTGTCTCATTTGGCCAATTAAAATCAAATTTCTACCATAATCCCACAATATACGACCCTGCTGCACACGCAAGATCCACAATGCCATGCTCTTCCAGCGGCTCATATGTTCGAACACTTTACGACAGTAGACTTTCCATACCTCTCGAGCTCCAACCACGCCTATACTCATTGGTCTATGCTCTCTTCCTCGGACTGGACCCTTAGTATATTATATAAATGATATTCCTTGGCTTTCATTCATTAGCATTACTTCAACCAGAACTTAGTCCCAAAGTGAGACAGAGAAGGACGAGGAAGGAGAGAGTGGAAGTTTCAGCTGGGCGAGCTCTGTTTTAAAGCTAAAGAAATAGAGTGAGACCAATAGGAGGTGGTGATTGGAATTGAGAGAAGCATTTAGAGTAGATTAAATCCAAGCCTTTCTCACGTAAGTCTTTGCTTGCTAGTCAGTATGTATATATATATATATATATGAACGCTATATAGAAAGAGAAGGAAAACCTTACTGTACGTTGAATGGTGTATATATATATATATGATTGGAAACCAAAAGTTTTGCTGTGTATTGCTAATATACTGATAAAACGCTGCACATGGTGATGTTAAAAAAAATGGTCTTATGCATTTGCTTATTGTCATATACATATACAAGTATATGAAATATATGGCTGTCATATATATAAGTATCTATATATATAGATTCGTTATCATCTACCTCATAACTCGACCCTGACCCTGGGAAACTCCCTTAACCTGTCCATCTCCCACTCTCATCTACCTCATACCTTGACCTCAGCAAACTCCCTTAACCCGTCCATCTCCCACTCTCATCTAACTCATACCTCGACCCCGGCAAACTCCCTTAACCCATCCCCACCTTAGCCCATTCACTTTATCTCGACCCCGGCAAACTCCCTTAACCTATCCCCACCTTCCCATTTTTATCCTTTATCCCTAGTTCTAAGATCTATTTTACTTTAATGTTTTAATATTCACTTCATAATTAAAACTCAATTGAAATTATATGAACGTAATAAAAGGACAAAATTTTAGGAACTTGCACTAGTGCAAAAATGGGTTTTAAGATTGGACAAAAGAGGCATCGTAAGACCGGACCCGCGACCGGTCTTGTTCCAGCCGGTATTAAAAGTCCACATTTAAGACCGGACTCGAACCGGTCTTAAAAAAACTCTTTTAGACCGGACATTTAAAACATTATGTCTTAAAAGTCATACTAAATAAAGCTGAAATATTTTTTATTCAGTCCTAAAACTCAACTTTTAAGACTGGACAAAAACTCGGCCGCTCTTAAAAGATCGAATTTTAAGAGGACAAAAATAAATCTGGTCCGAAAAATAGCGGCTCCTAAGACTCGACGACTAATTATACGCGGTCTTAAAAGACTGACTTTCAAGAATGGATGGTAAATACATCCGGTCTTAAAAATTGAATTTTTAGACCGGACGTATAAATATAACGGTCTTAAAAGACCAACTTTTAAGATCGGTTTAATATCAAATATATACACATGACCTTTAATATCGGACATATAAATACATCCGGTCTTAACAGTTGAACATTTAAGACTGGTGTATTTATTTCCGGTCTAAATTTTCCCGAATTTTTTCCCTGTTCTGATATGTTCTTCTTGATCATATATATACACAAATCCACCACCCAATCCAGCACATAAAAGTCGATACTTTAAGCTACAAGCTATGAACAATTATGAATAAATTGAATTGGGAAAAAAAAATAAAAATATTACTCACCATGAGTTATGTGGCTTCTTAATTAATGATTATACTATGACTACAACACCTAAATTAATTTATACAAAAGATAACTTACTTACAAATTAAATACAATAAGTTACGAACACAACATACATGCCCAATATAATATTCACCATGCCTTCATCTGATTCCCACCCAACAACGTAACATCCTCTTTTATAACATGCCCCTTTGGATCGGATCCTGCCACAAAAATAAAACAAGAACAAACTTCATAGTCAGTGATATTGTTTAAGAACATAGAATGAACATAATATAGTTAAAACCTTAAAGTTTTCAAAAAATTCTGCATATGAATATTACCTTATGAATTGACTCTTTTATAAAGTGATATCCTCCCATATCCCTTCTTGATGATCATTTCTTATGCCGGGTTCATTATCCGCTTCATCTTCTTCGTTCATGTTCGGTAGACCCCTTGAAAAAGGAGTACTCTTAGGAAGACCATAATTTGAATGACTTTCCTCATCAATATCAATGACCCTTTTTCCTTGGAGAGCTACATACCACATTTTATTTTCTTGATCGGTGATATAGAACACTTGTTTCGCCTGGTCTACCATAATAAAAGGTTCATCTCCAAAACTTCTACCATTGACATCGACTAATGTAAATCCTAGCCAATCGATCTGAACACCATTATTGACATTAACCCACTTGCATTTGAAAATGAAAAATCTAATTTTAACATAGTCCACCTCCCAAATCTCTTCAATAACCCCATAATATGGCATGACCGCCAATAAAGGCCTCTTGTCTTTCGAACCGGAGAAGTGCATAGATTCAGCCTCTAACATAACACCACCTTTCGGACGGTGCTCTATCATCTAGGGACTTCGTGTAAAATATATAACCATTGATCACATACGAATTCCAACTTATGACATCAACCTCAGGACCACTTGCTAACCATTTGATTGTATCAAAAACACATTCCTCTCCCTCGACCTTTTGTTTGAACCAGTTTGCAAAAGTTCTATTATGCTCCCTAATCAACCTTTGTTCAGTCATTCGATGATTTTCTTTCCTTACAACTTTTTTTATGTACAGCTTTGCTGGCTTGAACTTCATCAACATTATTCAAGATGTATAAGTGGACTTGTGACAATTCATCAGGATCCACACTCTTTATTGAAGCCCCTCGTCTACCCCTTTCAGCATGCTGACGTTTTGGAAGCACAATATGTCTTACTTTGGCCAAATAATTTTGACAAAATTCCATGGCTTCTTCAGAAACATATTTCTGAACAATTGATGCTTCTTGTTGGTATGTGTTCTTCACGTACCTTTTTAGGAATTTCATAGATCTTTCAATTGGGTACATCCACCGTAAATGGATAGGGCTGCACAACTTTATCTCCCTCACTATATGCACAATTAGATGAACCATGATGTCAAAAAAGGTAGGAAGAAAAAGCTTCTTAAGGTGGCACAAGATAAGATATCCTTCATTCTCCAATTCATCCAACTTTTCAATCTCAAAAACTTTACTACAAACCGAATTGAAGAAGACACAAAGTCTAGTCAAAACAACCCGAAGATCATATTCGGGGATGCCTCGAATAGCTACTGGGATTAGCTGTTGCATCAAGACATGACAATCATGAGACTTTTGGCCTACTAATTTCAAGTCCTTCATCGATACAAGCCTCTTAAAATTTGAAGAATACCCCGAGGGAACTTTTGTGCCATGTAAACACTCACAAAAACTTTGTTTCTCATCCTTAGACAAAGTATGAGAAGCCGGGGGACAATAAGTTCTCTTCCCGTATGGCCTTGGATGTAAGTCTTCGCGTGTTCCCATTACTTGGAAATCCAATCTTGCCTATATCCTTGGAACTACATTGTATGTTGAGAAGCATGCCAACAATACTATTACATACGTTTTTCTCCATGTGCATGACATCAATACAGTGTCTCACATCAAGATTGCGCCAATATGGAAGATCAAAGAATACAAATCTCTTTTTCCATATATTTGTTTCTTTTCTACTCTTTGAAGTCTTACCGAAGATGACACTGATATTTTTCACCTTTTCATAAACTTGCTCCCCAGTCAATGCCACTGGAGCATCTTCATACTCTTGGCCACCAAAAAAGGCTTTCTTTAATCGACGATATGGGTGGCCCCGTCTAAGAAATCTCCTATGTCAAAGATAAACCGTCTTTCTTCCATGTTGAAGTTGATGGTAGCGTGTGCCTTCTTCACAAATCGGACATGCTTTATGGCCTTTTACACTATACCCTGACAAGTTCCCATATGCTGGGAAGTCGTTTATAGTACAAAATATCATGGGTCGCAATTTAAACACATCCTTCTTGAAAGAGTAAAAAACATCGACACCTTTTTCTCAAAACTCCTTCAAGTCTTCGATCAAGGGCTGAAGGTAAACATCAATGTCATTTCTGGGTTGTTTTGGTCCCGAAATCAACATAGACAGCATGATGTACTTTCGTTTCATGCATAACATAGGAGATAAGTTGTAAATAATAAGGAGCACAAGCCATGAACTATGTATGCTACTAAGGCTTCCATATGGATTCATGCCATCCGTGCTAAGGGCAAGCCTAAGGTTCCTAGGTTCTTCACCAAAGTTCGGAAATAAATGATCGATTTTCTTCCATTGAGAAGAATCGGCCGGATGTTGAAGCTTTCCATCAGAAATCCTCTCATCTGCATGCCACCTCAATTTTTTTGCATCATTTTCATTCGCAAACAACCGCTTGAATCTTGGTATGATTGGAAGATACCACAACACTTTTGCAGGCCCCTTATTTGACTTGTACCTTGGGGTTTCACATATCGGACAATTCTGCTTCTCTTCAAACTCTTTTCTATACAATACGCAATCATTCGGGCATGCATGGATCTTTTTGTACTCCATCCCTAGTGGACAAAGTATTTTCTTAGCATCATAGTATCGATGCGGCAACACATTATCATCTGGAAGCATGTCCTTAAAAGCCTCAAGCATTTCAGAAAAACTCTTGTCGCTCCATCCATGATGTGCCTTCAAGCTTACCAATTTCAATACGGCGTTCAACAATTGGTATTTTTTACACCAGGGTATAGCGGGGTCTCGCATCACCGCACATATTACCATATGCATGTGATTGATGAAAAGCCTCTTCTCCTACATCACGAATAATGTCATCTATGCGATCATCCATATCCTTGTCATTATCATCAAAGGCCACTTCCCCATGTTGAGACCCACTTGGTATTTTTTCACCATGCCATACCCATACTGTATAAGTCTTA
Source organism: Acacia melanoxylon (assembly GCA_019022615.1). Taxonomy (NCBI): domain Eukaryota; kingdom Viridiplantae; phylum Streptophyta; class Magnoliopsida; order Fabales; family Fabaceae; genus Acacia; species Acacia melanoxylon. The sequence goes on from JAFJYJ010000002.1 coordinate 2,944,490, forward strand.
CAAAATCCTTCACAAATTAAATGTGTGTGTAAAACATCAGGACTTAGTCGCCTTTCATTCAAACATTTTACACAAGGGCAATAAACTTCCCACTATCATGGGCATTTTGTTTAGCAAATTCTATAAAGTCCCTCACCCCATTCTGATATTCAACACTCGTTCGTAAAACAGTTATCCAATTGTGATCCATAGTAGAATTTCTATAGATGGAAAGATTTAACATACATAATCCGAAAAAATTGACACTAGCATATAAAATAAGGCAACACCAAATGCATATTTATACTCAATGTCGGTTATGTCTTTTTTTTATTACAGAGAAACTTACCCATTAAATGCATAACGAAGAATTACTTTTGGTCATAAATGTATCACAGTGAATCCAAGAAGCAAAATAAATGCATGACGAGGAAATTAAATGCATCACATGAAGGTCTTGTGGACTCACCTGTAGCATATAAATTCAAATGCATTTGTTGAGTCTTTCTTCTCCCGCCACGAACGTTGATGTTGCAGACAGCAAGAGTAACCTCAAAACATTTGTTGGTCAGTTGGGTAGGTCTAAAGTGCAAATATAATCTTCAAAATACAATATTCATTAACAACCAGAGAAACCCACAAGAACATTTCATCGATTTCGTTCAACCCAGAAAATCATAAAGTTATATAACCGAAACACCTCTTACAGCTTGGTCTATAGACGTTTAGCTAAGGAACCAGAAAGTGATTGTCTAGAGAGCAACGCGAAGCAGCGACAAAGCAACACACAAACACCGGAGACAGTAACCCGAGTAATCACTTTCGGCGCGACAAGAGAAGTTCGAGAGAGGAAATTTAATATTCCGCACGACGAGACATGTTTTAGTATTTTCTATTTTATTAAGATCGGTTAATTATAAAGTAGCCGGTCCTAAATATATAATTAAATTTTTAAGACCGGAGGTTTAAAAAACTCCGGTCCTAATTTTTTATTATTCATTTAATTTTAAGGCGAAGTTTTATTAAACATTCGGTCCTAAAAGTCCTCATTTTTTTTAAATAAAAAGAGGATTGACTTTGTCGAGCGCAACAACAACTGAATGAATAAAAATTAAAGGAAAACTGGAGAATATGAACAAAAAAAAGACACAAGCTTAGTTCTTAATGCTTCATACATTACTTGAGAATATGCACGTACACAAGAAAAAATACAAAAGAAAAACAAGTAGAAAATTATCAAAAACAAGAATCTGACTAAACATCCTAAAGCTTATTATCCTCCAAAGCCTTGGCGATATCGGCGTGAGCAGCATTAACTTCCTGCCGGAGATCAGCAAGTTCATGTCTTATTCGCATCAGCGCATCATTAGAGGAAAGAGGAGAGGGGTCAGCGGTAGGTGCGCTGGGGCCAACTGGTTGGAGAGGGGGAGGAGGAACCTCTTCATGGTCTGAAGGCTGGAGGGGGGTGCGACAATCTCTTCATTATCCGAAATAACAATGGGTCCAACGACCTGAGACTCTTTTGTCACAATAGAACGCACTCTCGTTGGACGAGGCGCACCATATAACGATCTACGAAAGGCACGAGCATCAGGAGTAAGAGCACCCCTACGAGCGGTTCCCTTGTATCTAACCATGGTTTGAGCAGTTGGGGCAGAGAGCCACGTAGTGTGGAGTTATGAGATTGTGAGGAGTTACTAAGGACAGAGATGTATGAGGAGTTTATATACTTTAAGAGCCACGTAGTGTGGAGTTACAAGGTATGAGGAGTTTAATAAGGACAGAGAGGTATGAGGAGTTAATAAATATGCGGTCTAAAATTCTATTATTTAATTTTTTTAATTCAATTGATTTTAAGACCGACCTTTTATAATATATCCGGTCTTAACGAGTCTATTATTTATTTTTTTCAATCAATTCAATTACTTTTAAGACCGACCTTTTATCTTGTATCCGATCCTAGAATTCATTTATTTTTTTCAATTCATTTTTTTAAAGTAAGAATTTTTTTCTTAAAAAATATTAGTTTTAAGAACGGATCTTTTACAATATCCGGTATTAAAGGTTCATTCTTTTCAAATTACTCAGATAGTAGAGTCGTATCCTTACACTCTGTTCAAATGAATGATTCAAAGTCTCTTCGACTTCCAGATAAACTTCCCAAATAGGCGTCTCCTCGTATTCTGAGGAACTATGCATCTCCTCGTTATTGTTTCCGACGTTTCACATTGTTCAGGAAGGGTTCTCTATTTAAACCCGATGTTACTTTACTTCCTTCACATTCTTCTCCATCACTTCTACAACCTTCACCGTAATGGCTGCTCCACCACCACCAGGTCCTCCTTTTCCTCTTAATCCCCTTCCACCTCCGTACCCTCCGAACCCGTCATTCTACCAGATGATGCAACACCTCTTGGCCCGCGTCGATCATATAGACCGACGCTTGGACCAACTGTTTCAGGTCTATCATGCCGTCAACAACAAGCTGACCACGGTACTCGACGCCCAAGACGTTGAGTACGATCCTTCAGATGACGATGTCTCCGACGACTCCCTCCCCTCCGACAACGATGGGGAGGAGTAGATGTTTTTTTTTTTCAGCTGCATTGCCCCCTAACGGGCAAAGCATTAAAAAATATAATAAATAAATTTATTATTGATTTTATATTCGATCGCCTTGTCCTTTTCATTATCTCTGTTTTCTTTCTTCGACAAAAAGGAAACAAACAAAACATTGTCCTCGTGTAAATCAACATTAAAAATTTGCAGAATAAAATTAAGAACATACAAAAAAAATAAAAAAAGATCGTTTACCTTATTCGAATAAAAACAAACAAAGTGACTATTCTTCTCAAGGTTGGATCGTCGTTGTCATCGGTTTTACCTCGCCCTGATTTGAATATTTTCAGTGTCCTTTTCATTATCTTCCTTCTTTTTCCGACAAAAAGAAAATAGACAAAGAAAAGGGAAACCGATAATGCTGCTCAACATCAGGAGAGGTAACATCGACGACAACGAGGGACCTAGCTTGAGCAGAACGCCAGAACCTCAGTTGTCTTGAACCCTAATAATTTGTTTGAAAAATGAGTCAACATTTCCGTTTAAGGAAAACTATTAAGATCAGACGTTTAACAAATACACGGTCCTAAAGGTTAAGCCATATTTTTTAAAAATTGATTTTTAAGACTGAACTTTTAGGAGCGGACAAATATCAAATATACGGTCCTAAAAGTCTCGCCATAGACTTTTAGGAGCGGATAGTTAACAAATTTACGGTCCTAAAAGTCTGGCCATATTTTTAGAATTAAACGTAGACTTTTAGGATCGGATATTTAAATAATATGCGGTTCTAAAAGTCTAGCCATATTTTTTGAATTAAACGTAGACTTTTAAGACCGGATGTTTAAATAATATACGGTCCTAAAAGTCTAGCCATAGTTTTTAGAAATAAACGAAGACTTTTAGGACCTGATGTTTAATAAATATGCGGTCCTAAAGGTCTCACCATATTTTTAAAATAAACGATTACTTTTAAGACCGTACTTTTAACAAATATACGGTCCTAAAAGTCTTTTTTATGAACGAGGACTTTTAGGACCGGATCTTTAAAAAATATGCGGTCATAAAAGTCGCGAATACTTTTTCAGAGTCTCTTATTGCTCATTTACAACATCCTGTACCTCAAATTTCAAGCACTAAATAGCTAGAATGAATGAACGAATTCTTCGAAAAAATAAACAAATTTATTATTATTATTATTATTTTTGCCCAAAAAGATCAATTTTATTAATATAAAAAATAGTAGCTACAATCACCAATAGCCGAAGCCAAGTAAAAGCACTCAAAAAATACCTACAGTTACAACCTATCTTACAGCTTACCAATCAAGAATTATAGCCAAACAAAACAATTACTATATCAGTATCACAGTAACCTATACCAGAATAAAGCAAACCATTATCGTAGACTATACAAAAAAAGCAAATGTACAACTAAAAATACCAGCTATTACTAACAAACGAATACATGACAGCAATATGTGATTAACCGATGCCTTTCCTATCTACCACAGCAGGCCCGTGAATTGAGTTAGTGCCAGAGGGTGTAGCGTCCTTTTCTAGTAACTTGCTTAAAGAAGATGGAGCTAAATCCAGCCAATGTGACTGGTGCATCTCCTTTGCTGCCTCAGTTGCTAATCTATCAGCAACTTGATTGCCTTGCCTTGCAACCAAATACAAGGATACATCCTTCAATGAACCCAGTAGCCCCGCGACATCCTCCAGCATGTCCCTGCACTGCCACTCGCCACCTGCCAAATTCTCTTTTTCCAATATTCTAAACAAACATTCGCAGTCAGTTTCAATTATTATCTTGTAACTAGCAAAAAAATTCCGGTGAGTTAAAGCCTCCTTTACTGCAAGGCAATCCACCATAAGTGGAGAAGAAGCTCTCACTGCTCTAGCTATCCCACCTGCAAACAAGCCATTGGAATTCCTGCAAATCACTCCAATGCCGGCTTCTTCAGTTTCCCCCCTAAACGAGCCATCTACATTTATTTTAACTGAACCAGGCAGTGGAGGTACCTAGCATATCTTCCTATCCACCCCAGCCTTATACACTCTTGCAGATGTTGATTCAGATGTACTCTTAGAGCTCCAAAATTCATCCACCTGCCCATTCACCACCCGGACAACTTCATTAGCATCTAGTACTTCACCCCTAAACACCCAATTGCATCGCTTCTTCCAAATCCACTAGCAAGTCGTAGCAAACAGCGATTTTCCATATTCATCCAGAGTTTGTTTGCCATATAACAGGTCGCACAACCATTTTTCACATCTCTTCATGGACCATCTACTAAACTTAAGGCCCAAGGGGCTACAAAACCATACATGTTTTGTCCAAGGGCACAAAAATAACAAGTGCTCTAGCGTTTCCTTTTCAGATTGACAAATGGGACAGGCAGGACTTACTGAGCATTTACGCCTTAATAACGCCTCTCGAGTTGCTATAGCCCTTGCTCCTAGCCTCCAAAGGAAGTGTTGAATTTGGGAGGGGGACTATGACCCTCCAAATTCCTTTCCATATAGTTTTAGAGACTGCGAAAGACGTACCTGGGTCCTTGGGGTGTATGACATCACTACCACTCCTTGCTACAGCGTAGCCTGATTTTACTGTGTATCCTCCATCCTTGTTAGCTAGCCAAATCACACGATCAGCATTCCCATTAACAGGAATCGGAGTGTTTCGAATCACGTCCACCTCCATTGCGGTGAGATATGGAATAACGGGGCTGAGGTCCCACTTCCCATTAACAATAAGGGTCTGTACTTTGTGTAGATCATCTCCCAAAGTTCCCTCCCTCTCCTGAAGTTTGTGTCCTGCCAGCCCCTGAATCCACGGATCCTTCCAAAAGAAAATTGACTTACCGCAACCCACTTTCCAGAAGAATTCTTTGAGAAGCAGATCTCTCCCTTCTAATAAGCTAGACCAGCCCCACGATGTGTGTTTCCTTTTTTTTGCTCTCATGAAGCTTTCTTTAGGAAAATAAATTCCCTTCAAAGTTTGGCACCAAGGATCATTCGGCTGATTCAGAAGTCTCCAAGCTGTTTTAGCTAGGAGTGCTTTGTTGAAACAGAGAAGGTCCCTAAACCTCATACCTCCAACTTCCTTTCTCATAGTCATAAGTTTCCAGCTTTTCCAGTGAATGACACCCTCGTCTCCTTGCTGTCCCCACCAAAAATTAGAAATCAGTCTATCTATTTCCACACAAGATTTCTTCGGAAAAAGGAAACAAGCCATAGGGTAAGTGGGAATAGCATTAGCAACTGCCTTTATAAGAACTTCTCTACTAGCAAAAGTAAATAATTTCTGATGCCAACCTTGGAGCTTCAATCCAATTTTATCACGCACAAATGCCAGTGCAGCCGCCTTAGAACGCCCCCAAATAGTTGGTAGACCCAAGTATTTTCCAGCCTGATCTGTATATGGTATTCCCCAGCTTGCAGAGACCCTTTCTTTGATGTGAGAAGGAGTATTTGGTGAAAAGAAGATACTCGATTTCTCAATATTTATTAACTGGCCCGAGGCGTTGCAGTATACTTCAAGAATCTTTTTAACCACATTGCAGGGCAGCATATCAGCTTTCAGGAACAGCATGGCGTCATCCGCAAAGAAGCAGTGGGATAGAGTCGGTGCTTTGCGAGCAAGCTTAATACCTGATAAGTCTTTTCTGTTGACATGAAAACGGAGTGTAATACCCGGATTTTAGCAAATATGGAATTCTTGAGATAAGAGAAATTAATGAATATTTTGATGAAGCAAATGAAGAACCGGCTATCACCCAAGAGGGGGGGTGAATTGGGTGTCTGATAAAATTTAAGAAAACTGAAAATCTTTTCGCAAATTACTGAAAGTAGTTCGAATGACAGAATTAGTTTATAAAGCAATAACCAGTCATTCAAACATGTATCTTTGGAAATGTAAGAGTTTAGGGAAGAGAATATGCAACCGAGAATTATCTTGGTTCGGCCTAATCCTTGACCTACGTCCAGTCCCCAAGCTCCACTTGAGATTTTCAATCCACTATCTCCTTGTTTAACCGGGCACAAGAGAAAGCCTTTACAACCTCACAAGTTTAGCCGGGCACTTGTGCAGCCTTTACAATCTCCTTCCGAGATATCCTCTTACGCACTGTAAGAATACAATTACCGACTCTGTAAACGAAGGATGATCCTCTCACTCTTGGACTCACTCCCCCTTACAAGTTGTAATTGTACACCCACTCTCAAAGGTTCCACAACCTTGAGATTTGATCACTAAACGAGATAATCAAATAAATGTTTGGACTCTCTCACGAGTAGATGAACAATAATCACCGAAGTACATAATCTATCATCTCACTCTCTACTGTAAACTATATAAACATTGAGAAACAGAGAGTGTAAACTATCGACAGTGAAGTAATAAAATCATTTCGTTGGCTTTGTCGACTCATTCATCAATCGTCGTCACCTCTTCCGATTTGAAGACTTCACAATTTATAGGTATTTGTGTTTCGACCGTTGCGAGCATTCGACCGTTGAGGATTTGTTGGAAGTATCCGTTGAAGCTTTGTTGCTTTTTGCCCGTTGAGCTCTAATCCAACTTTAATCATAAAGTGTTTATCATTGATTTCGTTAATGCTCCGTCTTGAGTGTTGTATTAATAGTCGTTGAGAAGATTCAAGCTTTTCGTGAGAATGCTCAAACTATCCGTTAGACTCAGAAGCTTTCCTCTATTTTCTGACGTAGCATTTAATGCTTCTGACACACAAATTGCTTTATGCCAATTTGTTGTTAATCCATGATCTAATCATCTGAAACTCATTAGCAAATGGATTAAAAGCATTTGATAATCGCAATAAGTAAGAATAAGAAGAAATAAAAGTTCATTTGATGATTCATGATTCTTGGCGGACGGTGATTTGAAAACGAGACGACATTGCTCGAGCAAGATCATATGTGTGCTCGGGCAAGCCTTACTTGGATCGATCGAAAGCACTTCAGATTTGCGATGCTCGGGCAAGATAATTTGCTTGCTCGGGCATGTGCTCAGCATGGGTGAAATCATGCTCGGGCATGCTTCTTTACAAAGGCTTGATAGTGCTCGCCGATGTTGCTCGAGCATGGTGAAATTCTTGCTCGAGCAAGACATAGACAGAGGCGAAGAAATGAGAACGTTTCGTTGTTGCTTGAGCAAGGCGAAAGCATGCTTGCGGAGAAATAAAGATTTGCTGATGTTGCTCGAGCATGCTTTCATGTTTGCTCGGGCAAACTCAAGGCGAAGTGATTCCAAGTAGAAAGGCGGTGGTTGCTCGGGCATCATTTTTCCTTTGCTCGAGCATATGCTCGGCAAGCCTTCTTTCCTACTCGGGCAAGCTCTTCGATTTGCCGAGTTTTGCTTCGTCTCAATGTTGCTCGGGCATGATAAGAACCTTGCTCGGGCAATGTCTTACTTTTGGATGTTTTCGGAGGTTGCTCGGGCAAGTTGCTTGTGCTTCATCTCAACTTTCCTCGAACCCGTCGTTGCTCGAGCAAGCTTATAACCTTGCTCGGGCAAGGTCATACTTTCTCGGCTTTTTCAAAGGATGCTCGGGCAAGTTTTCCTATACTTTCGTTGCTGGGCATTCATGATCAATACACCTCAGAAAGATCTTTAAATATATCTTCCATTTCAATAAGAATCAACTCCAAACTAGTTTTATTTCGTCCATTAACATCGATGAGTGGAGGTTGATCTTATCCGCGTTTTTCCGAATCCAGAACAGACTATCAACTTAAACACATCATAACTCTTTGAATTAATCTTAGTTTTCTGTGTTCTTGATGTTTTTGAAAATTTATTTGAGTCTAGTTTCCAATGGCACAAATTTCACCTCAATTGGATTTGTATATTGTGAGATACACTCAAATTACCGAAGGTTGGTCTGGACTGTGACGTTGATATTTATTCTGACTTACGAAAATCATAGCTCTCTCATATTGACTCCTTTGGACTTGATATTTTTTCAAAAGTACGTGTTGGATGTCTAGTTTAATATGCCGCTGGTTTCATGTCAATCCGATTCCTAGTTTGAGAGATATCATCAAATTACCAGAGGTCGAAACAAAGCTGAACAGAGTATCTTTGAAGAAGAATCTTGCTCGGGCAAGCTTCTTCTTTGCTCGGGCAAGAGCGGATTTTGGGCTGAAAATTCACCTTGCTCGGGCAGACCTTTGTTGTTGCTCGAGCATGCCTTCAGAAACTCAATATGCTCGGGCAAGGAGTGATAGAAATAGCTGAAATTACATAAATGCCCCCAAACAAACCAATATTCATCCGAAGCTTGAACTTGTTTGTTTTAACTCCGAATTGAGTCGTTCCAACTTCGTTTGATCACGGAGACTTGTATATTGATGTTCAAGAGCGGAAATTACATAAATGCCCTCCAACAAACCAGTATTCATCCGGAAGCTTGAACTTGCTTGTTTTAACTCCGAATTGAGTCGTTCCAACTTCTATTTGATCACGAGACTTGAATATTGATATTCTCATGATATTTAACAAGTTCTTCTTTCTTCAAACTCCATTCTTGATCATTCTATATAATTTAATTTGGACTAACCTATAATACACAAAGTAGTTAGTCAATGTATATGATATAAACTTTTTGCTCTAGATAATGACATCAATATAAGACATCATCAAAACTAAGCATAACTAACAGCAAATTCATGAGTTTAAAACTATTATAGAAAATTGTTATAATTGTCGAGTAAATTGTCGAAAAATTTACAGAAAAATCAGATGAACAGAATGACTAAAAATGCAATAATGGTGATAAAAATAGTCTAAAAACATTATGATAAAAATGCGAAAGATCATGAAAGATTATGAGAAAATTATGGGAGTATTATCTTTAATTATAAGAATTTAATAAATTGTTTCGGAGGAAATAACATGAAGAAATGTTTAAAAAGCATTCGAGAACCATAAAGTAACTTTATGGTGTAAACATTTTTAATATTTTACATAGGATATAAAATGACAATGTCAAGATAAAGTTTGTAAGATAATAATATACGTAAATTATAAAATTATCAACCGTTGGTGTAACATCCCATTTGAAAACGGCGGAATAATTTTTTTTTAAAAACGTTTCCAAATATTTCACGCAGAGTAGTCAGAGTAGAGCATTGGAGCGAGTAAGTAATTTACATTACATTCAAAATATGGACCATAGTGTAAATGTATTGGATTACGGTCATCCGGAATTCTCAAAAGTTAAAGGAACTTAAAGAAAACGGAAAATAACGTAGACACGTCTTGGCCTACTCCATTGCTTGCCTCGATCTCCATGCATCGGTCCTCTTGACCTCGATGCTACAGTGAGATCCATTCCACATATGGATCTCGGGTAACAGTTAACCTTATGCTCAAATAAAACAAGTATACGTACAAATGAGATATTCATTTCAATACAAAGATATCATCACAAAAGCAAACAGCGGATGTATGATCAATAACATGGACGGAGAACATAAGCACAAAGCAAAGTAGGTAAAGTCTCTCTCGACTAGTTCTGCACATATCCAAGTGCCACGCCACAACGTGTCCTCGCGCTAGGAATAACTCAAACGGCATTACCAATACTATAATCCGTGGGTAAAGTCGTAAGTATCTCGACGATTCTCAACGTAACCTCGTCTATGAACGTATCTTTAACGTAAAAGTATATGAGCAGCATAGAGTTAGGGTTACAAGTACGCGTCCGTACCTTAGTTGCAGATATCCGGCTCTTAGGCTAAAAACGATACTTTTTGACGCCGTACGTAAAAAATGAACAAATGGCGGCTCAACAAATAAACAAACGGCGGAACGATGGAATTTCGACGACGGTTCGACGTCGAAGTATTCTAATCAGAATAATAACACACTTATGAATATTTGGCAGCATATCGGGCATTTTAGGTGAAAAAGACCATTTTGCCCTTACTACCCCTAATTGGCGGAATTTCGCGTAACTTCGTTACTTTGACCGTATTCCATTTCAAAATTATCCCCACTATGTTTTTACCTCGTCGGGCATCTTTCAATGCAATGAGGCATAAAAACAAGCATAGGAATATATTCTCGAAACTTCCTAGATCAAAACAACGGTTCTACTATAACTACCGAAAGAACTACGGAAACTAAAAACTAAGGACGAAGAACTTACTCGGAGCTAAGGCACAATTTTTTCCAGAGCTTCTCTCTCTAGAACCTCTCTCTAGGATCTGAATTTTGGTGTGAAGAATGAGAGCAAGAGAGCTTGCTATTTATAGAGAAAAATAGGGACAAGGTGGGAATTTCCAAAAAGTCTTGAGAAATGATTCGGCCGTTGGATCTAGGGTTTTGTAAGATGGAATCTTGGCCATCCATGGTCTTGGTCGACATCTAGGGCCCAAAAAGTCAAAGAATGAGTTGTCATCCAATGATGACTCTTGCTTTATGGCCTCCGGTCCGATAAAGCTACCCGATCGGTGTCCGTTTCGCGCGATTTCACAGAAACTCAAAAATCCGGGTATGTAACTTTGAAGATCTTTTCATCCTCTCTCATATTATCTATTTTGATCCTCTTTTTGATCATATCTAGGTATTCTCCGGTGCGTCGAAAGATATTCGGACAAACGCGTCCGATTCTTTAAATCACTTCCGATAGAACCAACTTCCGGACAATAATTCGCCGAATCGTAAAACGTCCGGTTGTTGTCTAACTTAATCCTGTGTTTGAAAATACGCAATTGTTTCTATAGGTTCTCACTTTGCCTATCGACTCTACTCTATCGATCGCTTTTCGTCTTATTTGAAATTAGGGTTTTCGGTTGCGGAAACAACGTACGATAAATTCTTTCTTCGTGTAAAAATTCACTTGTTCTTAATTTGATCAGTCGAAAAGAATTTTACCTCCGGTTTACCTGTAGAATTTATTTCCAACTTTTCCCTCGGTCGCCTATAAGCCGACTCACCGCATTATATTATTATTTTATTCTAATTATCATTTTAATTATTTAAACAATTCTTTTTAATTAAAAATACCAATAATTTCGTCCCCTTAATTTTAAAATTCAGCTTTATTTATTGTTCTATAATTTTTTCCATTTTTTAAAAATATAATATTTTTTACCAAAAATTCCCGTTTTACCCCTGCCTTCGTTAGGGCTTAATCAGACCTAATTTCTTCGTTTAGTGATCTTTTTAGGATCAGGTTTCTTCATATATTTATCTTTACTAATTTACAGTATATTGTTATCTTACAAACTTTTATACTGATATTGTCATTTTATATCCTATGTAAAATATTAAAAATGTTTTCCCCATCAAGTTACTTTATGGTTCGAAATGCTTTTTAAACTTTTCTTCATGGTATTTCCTCCGAAATAATTTATTAAATTCTCATAATTAGGGATAACACTTCCATATTTTTCTCATAATTTTTCATGATCTTTCAGTATTTATCATAATATTTTTAGACCTTTTTTATCACCATTATATCATTTTTAATCATTCGTTCATGATTTTCCGGAACTTTTTTGACAATTTACTCTATAATTATAACAATTTTCTATAACAGTTTTATGTCATGAATTTACTTTATTAAAATATTCATTAATTTTCCTTTATCTCGGAATTCCGCATTTGCTAAAATCGGGTATTACGGTTGGTAAGAGAATGATTAGATAATTACTAGCTAATTGATTCGTAAAACAAGAGAAATATAGAAAGTTAAGTTTATGGTAAAATCCTTAATTAAGAGATTAAGGCTGGTAATTAGCATCAAATATACTTACTAATTATGATAAAAAGGATTAAGGAAAAAATTAGTAAAGATAAATGTATGAAGAAATCTAATCCTAAAAAGATCACTAAACGAAGAATTTAGGCCTGATTAAGCCTTAACGAAGGCAGGGGTAAAACATGAATTTTTGGTAAAAAATATTATATTTTTTAAAAATGGAAAAAATTATGAAAAAAATAATTAAAACTGAATTTTAAAAATGAAATAAATTCTTGGTATTTTTAATTAAAATGAATTGTTAAATAATTAAAATGGTAATTAGAATAAAATAATAATATAATGCGGTGAGTCGGCTTATAGGCGAGGCTAGGGGAAAAGTTAGAAATAAATTCTACAGTAAACGAGGAGGTAAAAGTCTTTTCAGACGATCAAATTAAGAACAAGTAAATTTTTACACGGAGAAAGAATTTACCAGACGTTGATTTCCGCAACCGAAAAACCCTAATTCCTAATAAGACGGAAAGCTGATCGATAGAGTAGCCAGATAGGCAAAGTAAGAACCTATAGAAACAATTTCGTGTTTCCAAACACGGGATTAAGTTAGGCAACAACGGACGTTTTACGATTCCGAATTATTGTCCGGAAGTTGGTTCTATCGAAAGCGATTTCCGTAACCGGACGCGTTTGTCCGAATATCTTCCGACGCACCGGAGAATACCTGGATATGATCAAAAAGAGGATCAAAATAGATAATATGAAAGAGGATGAAAAGATCTTCAAAGTTACATGCCCGGATTTTTGTGAGTTTCGACAAGATCACGCGAATCGGGTACCGATCGGGGAGACGATCGGGAGTCGGCTAGGGTGACATCATCAATGATGATGTCACAAGGGGAGATGTCGACCAAGTCATCCAAGGGCCAAGGGAGTGCCACGTGGCAAAGTGCGATCCGACACGAAATCCGATCTGGAAACAAATTTGGAAATTCCCACCTTGTCCCTATTTTTTCCTATAAATAGCAAGCTCTCTTGCTCTTCATTTCCATCCCAAAATCCAAAACCTAGAGAGAGGTTCTAGAGAGAAGCTCGGAAAAATTGTGAGCAAAAGTCCGAGTAAGTTCTTATGTCCTTAGCTTTTAGTTTCCGTAGTTCTTTCGGTAGTTATAGTAGAACCGTTGTTTTGATCTAGGAAGTTTGAATATATTCCTATACTTGTTTTTAAGCCTCATTGCATTGAAAGATGCGACGAGGTAAAACCTAGTGGGGATAATTTTGAAATGGAATAAGGTCAAAGTAACGAAGTTCGCGAAATTCCGCCAAATAGGGGTAGTAGGGGCAAAATGGTCTTTTTCACCTAAAATGCCCGTTATGCTTCCAAATATTCATAAGTGTGTTATTATTCGATTAGAATACTTCCGACGTCGAACCACCGTCGAAATTCCATCGTTCCGTGTTTGCCGTTGTTTTACGTACGGCCGTAGTCAAAAAAGTACCGTTTTTAGCCTAAGAGCGGATATCCGCAACTAAGGTACGGACGCGTCTTTGTAACCTTAACTCTATGCTGCTTATATACTTTTGCGTTATAGATACGTTCATAGGCGAGGTTCTCCGTTGAGAATCGTCGGATATACTTACTGCCTTTACCCACGGATTATAGTATTGGTAATGCCGTTTGAGTTATTCCTAGCGCTGAGGACACGTTAGTGGCGTGGCACTGGATATGTGAAGAACTAGTCAAGAGAGAGACTTTACATACTGCTTTGTGCTTATGTTCGGTCCATGTTATTGATCATACATCTGCTGTTTGCTTTTGTGATGATATGCTGTATTGAAATGAATATCTCGTGCGTACGATATACGTTTTATTTGAGCATAAGGTTAATTACCCGAGATCCATATGTGGAATGGATCTCACCGTAGCATCGTGCGGAGGACCGATGTTTGGCGATCGAGGCAAGCGGTACCGGAGTAGGCCAAGACGTGTCTACATCATCTATCGTTTTCTTTAGTTTCTTTAACTTTTGAGAATTACGGATGATCGTAATCCGATACATTTACACTATGGTCCATATTTTGAATGTAATGTAAATTACTTACTCGCTCCAATGCTCTACTCGATTACTCTGCTTGAAATATTTGGAAACGTTTTTTTGTTAAAAAAAATTCTGCCGTTTTCAAATGGGATGTTACACAGAGCATTAGGGAGAGCACTTCAGAAGCGATAATAAACATATAGGGTGACAGTGGGTCTCCCTGCCTTACCACTCTTTCAGGTTGGAAAGTATCCCTATTGTGGCCATCCACCTTCAACGTAAGCGTCGTTGATGAAATACACTCCATAATCCATCCAATCCAGACAACAGAGAAACCCATCTTCAGCATCACTTCCGCCAAGAAATCCCACTCAATACGGTCATAAGCCTTGTTCATATCTATTTTTAAAGCTAGCTCCCATTTGTTCCCAGTCTTTTTATGCTTCAGATAGTGAAAGGCTTCATGAGTCAGGATAATATTGTCTTGGATCATGCGTCCCGCAATGAATGCCCTTTGATTAGGAGAGATGATTCTATCCATTAGACCCTGCATCCTGTTAGTCAGTAATTTTGAAATTATCTTATATACAACATTGCACAGGCCAATGGGTCTAAATTGATGAACACCCTTTGCTTTCTCTACCATCGGGATCAGAACCAGATTGGTGAGATTAATTTCTTTAAGTCCATACTTTCCAGCAAAAAAACCTTTCACCATATCACAAATCTCCTTACTCACTTCCTTCCACGCCGATTGAAAGAATATTGCCGAGTAGCCATCCGGACCCGGTGCCTTAGTGGCCCCTAGTTGGAAGACAACCTCTTCAATCTCAATGTCAGTTATCATCCTCGTTAACTTGGCATTATCTTCTGCATTAACCACCGTTGTAACATAGGACAGCGCCTGATCCAAAGGTCTATTCCCCATCGATCTGAAAAGATTCCTGTAAAAGGCACTAAATGATTTATTGATTGCAGCTCTGTCTTCCAACCAGCATCCGCTGTCAGTTTTTAATCTCAGGATTTTATTCGGCAACCTTCTTTGTATTACACTGCTGTGAAAGAATTTTGTATTTCTGTCCCCACATTGCGTATGTATATTTACAAATGAATTTAGGACTTAATTAGGTCATACAGATATTCACAAAACACATTGCGTATGTGCTCCACTTCATCATCAGGAAAGGGAGCAGGACTGACAAACCTCTGTAACATCAAAGACATAAACTGAATTAACTTGTGTGCATATTTCATATGTAACATTAAGCCAGAAACTGAATTTAGCCATAATATGTAACATCAAATACATTTACCTTTGCAGTTAATTTAGTCGTTCTTTCCGTGATAATATCATATATTTGTTTCATGACGTACATGCCACATAAGTTGGACCCCGTTGGTTGCCGACGGGTCTAAAACGAACAAGAAATATATATATAAGAGCTAGCATATATAGCTTACTGACCAAGTTCACAAGGCAGTGTGCCAGTGTCCAAATATGTACTAACCTGTGGTTTGAACCATTTAGGATAAGTGGCCTGAGACCCACGCCTTTTGTTTACCTCGATTTAGAAGGTCCTCATGGCACTGTCATCAAAATCAAAAATTTATCAATAATGTTCACTGAAAATTCACAGTAGAGATTTCATACAAGAGAATCAAAATGACATGCTTACTCGTTGACAGTCTGCGTTAATGTAGGCCTTGGATCATTGTGAGTGGAGCATAAGAAGATAACTTTATGATCCTCCATGCACATGAGGACCAACTGCCAGTGGCGGTTGAAAACTCACAGCTTGATAAAGTACTAAAGTGATATATGTAGCAGAATTAAGTGAATTACAGACAAGAATTGTGATATGTACCCGTGGTAGTATGGAAACACATACACCTTTCTTCTCACTTCACACACCCTCTTTGATATGTATTGTTGTCTCAATTCCAAGGGTGTTGTACTTGCACAGACTGGGCACAAGAATCCAAAATCATTGATTATGCCCTGTTCAACCAATTCTTGATGCATTAACCTACAATAATGACATCGATTAGGGAATTAGTATATATGTATGTGTGTCTAAACGATGCATTTAATGATCACTGGAAGGGATGCAACTTGACGAGGGGATGGAACTTGAGGAGGAGGGGATGAAGCTTCAGGAGGAGTAGAGACATGTACAAGCTTCACTGGCCAAGAGATGAAGGTTCCCTTGACATCACTCACAAGCTTCAGTTGATCAGTTGGGAGAGGGAGAGGTGCATCAATGATCACCTTTTCAACTGACACTCTGACTTCATCATCAGCCATTTGTTGGTGGTGTATAGTTAATCCCAAGTTGTGGACGGATGTCCCTTTTGCAACTAATCGTCTATGAGTATCACGATCCTCCACATACGAGTCACAAGGTTGCTCGATCGTCCAACAATGCAGCTCCCCCTAGTGCTCTCACGCATAGGTACATGTGAATGTGTGACGGGAACACCGGTCTCTCGGACAAGAGCTCAAAAGCAGCCTCATCCGATTCATTTCCTCCTTCATCCGGCTCATCCGGGATTGAAACATTGCTTATTTAGCCGCTTCCTCACTTAATTTGGCCGGCGTACTTCCATCTCCTCCCGGCTAACCATACTTTGTTTATGGCGTTTGGATTTACCAAAGTATTGCTTTAGGCCTACCCGTCCTCCAATCCCCCTTACACGCCTCGGGTGATCCGGTTTTCCAGTCACAACGGTTAGAACATCATTCCTCTCGTCCGACACAAAAGATCCCTCTGCTTCTTTCTTTTTAAGATCTTCCTGTAAGATACAGATAACGAGAAGCTTAGTAATGAAACATATTTAGTAACTAAAAAATAACAATAACGATACTTACAATTGTTTCAGCAACTACACGAGTTTGTTCACTCGTGTAGGCGCCGCTTGGCTTTTGACGAATTTGCAACCACAACTCCTCGCGACGTATTGGAGATGGCTGATCAACTATCGCAGAAGGATTGGATTCGGCTTCATCTTCCAATCTCTTCCGCTTGGCCACCATCAATTCTTTTTCGGCCATTTCATATCCGCCGCGAGAAGCCCTATGCGGGCAATCATTCTTTCTCCCTATCTCCTGTGCTTGTTCCCTTCTTTTCTGTGAATCAGAATTGAAAACAAACTATTAATTATGAATTCCAGCCATCTCACTAACAGAAATTAGAGAACTTCTGCTTCATATGAACGTCAAACATTAGTCAAATTCACTTCATCAAGTTTCAACATTTTATTTAAGAAAGATGTAGAATTGTAGAAGAAATTGGGAGAAACAGAGGAAAGGGAGTTGCAGAAATAATGCTGCCAACTCATTCAATTCATTCATTCATCATAACTGGTTCCTACACATATTAGACTAACCTCTTACATATAGTTAGAGGCTTGACTCTTAAGGCCCAATAACAGCTTGCACCGAAACCATTACACAATTAACATACTAACTAACTAACAAAGAATGTCTAACCACTACCTACTATAACAGAACTAAGACTATAATAATGGCTTGACTCTTATGCCATTATTATTTCCCTAATTACCTTCTTAATATTTTACCTTTTCGGGGTTTACATATCGACTTGCATAGACAAAGGCGGGAAATGTATACTTCTATTCACACACCAAACCATTTAACTAACGGGATTAGATGAACACAATAACATTCACATATCCGCACGGGTTAATAAGCAAACAAAACTAAATATAAACTCACCGAGGCTAATGGTACGTGGGCGAGGAAAGAGGTAATGCAACGGGGTTTCGCAATGTGAACAGAGGTTCTTCAGTGAGAGTAACAAAAGCTTTCGCGCGAAGAAATGTATATTTGGCGGTTCATTTTTAAGACCGGATAAACAAAGAGACGGTCTTAATAATTAATATTCAAGACCGGTCATATTAAAGTCTGGTCTTAAAAGTAATTAATTTTTTATCCACACTCTTTTTCTATATTTTATACCGGCCGCATTTTATGTCCGGTCTTAAAAGAAATACTTTTAAGACTGACTTTTAAATATGTTCGGTCTTAAAACTTTATTACCTTTATATTTAAATTTTTCCTTATTATTTTGGACCGTAGAAAATATTAGTCCGGCTGTGTGAGATTTCTCCATAAAGTAATTGATATTTGAATTTTTTTTAATAACATTTTTAAGACCGGTTTTTTTTAATGGGTCTACATAATATATTTAAGACCTATGAAAAAATGATCCGGTATAAAGTTCTTTATATTTACAAAACCGCCAATTTGATCATACCTTTAAGACCAAGGCGTCGATAGTTGATCTAAATGAGGCGGTCTTAAAACCCCTTTTTGCACTAGTGTTGGTTAAAAGTTAAGTAAAACTACATGAACTTGATATGAAAAATATAGGAACCTAATTAACAATTACCACTCTGGTCCTATTTATAAGTTCATTTTAATTAAATCACGCATACCAATGAGAGATAGTTAGCTCAATGATTATGAAGGTAAATTTTCAACTTTGCATTTATTTATGAATGTGTATCTTTCAATTTTTTTTTCTCTATTTTTATTGGTATAATTAATATGGAAAAAATTGTTACAATCTCACTTATTACCCTAAAAGGGGATTTATAAAGAGAAACAATTTTTTTGGTCAAAAGAAACTTAAACGAAGTGTGGTAATTGAAATAATAAAGACACACCCACTAATTTCGTGTGTGTTCCGTCCTTCACCATTCCCACATAAATAAATAGACAGAACTCCAAGAACACCAATAACACCAATCACATGGCGATCAAACTTGGATCCTTAGGGTATGTTTGGTTTGAGGGAAATGGAGGGAAGGGAAGGGGAGGGGAGAGAAAAAAAATGAGGGGAGGAGAAAATTGTATTAAAATTTAGTGTAGTGGGGCCACCAAATTTTTCTCCCCATTACATTTTTTCTCTCCCCTTCCCTCCCACTCCCTCAAACCATGCACACCCTTAGCGTTATGCCTTGTGGCAGCAGCGATGTTGGTGATAGGGTTACTGGGTGGAGGAGTTAAAGGAGTTGTGCTATGCAACACCGACACCACAAAACTGAGCTTGTGCCGTCCCGCGGCCACCGGGCCCCACCCGCCACCCCCAACGCAGTGGCGGAATAGGGGGCTACGGGTGGCTTGCCTCCCTAAAATTACAGAATTTGACCCAAAATTTTAGAAAATTATGTTTTGCCTCATAAATATTTTAATATTTTCACTTTAGTCCCTATTAAAAAGTCTCATGGAAGGACTTCCATGAAAATATTGAAATATTTATGAGGCTAAAACATAATTTCCTAAAATTCTGGGTCAAATTCTGTAATTTTCGTCCCCTAATTTCAAATACTGACTTCACTAGATTCTATTTTATAATTTTCGCCCCCCTAATATCAAATCCTGGCTCCACCCCTACCCGACAGACGCGTGCTGTGCGGTTGCCTGGCATGCTGATCTGGCTTGTCTTTGCAAGTACAAGTCGGTGCTTCCTGCACTTGGGATTGACCCCAAGAAGGTTATCGCTTTGTTTCCTAAGTGTGGAGCCACCACTCCTCTCCAATGCAGAGGTAATATATAATCGTAACAACATAACATTCCTCGATTTGTTTTCGTTCTTACTAAGATTTTATTATTCATGAAAACTCAGGCTAATTTTATAATATTCATTTTCATTTTAATTGCTTGATACTTGATTTTCAATTTTTCATTATTTCCTTCTTGGACATGTTATATTCCCTTTCAAATTCCGCTTTTTCCCTATTTGTTTGCTACCTCATTTGGGGATAAATTTCTCGTTTTCTTTTTGTTTATTTTGAAGTTTTTTTGTTTCATTTTAAAAAATTAGGGAGAACCACTATGTAGTCTAATGGAATAAATATACGTAATCCTAGAAAGATTCTAATTACAAGTGAACAATAAGGATACATCGGATCTTATATTAGAGCTTATCATTGCATTACACTTAATTATTGTGAAACTTTTTAATAGTTATATTTATTCTTTAAGACTTTAAAGTGATTTTTTTTTCCCCGAAAAAAATTACCCGTTATGTGGTGTAGTGTATGCTTCATGTTCATGTATTGTGAGTTGTGACTTGTGACACATCCTTTTTTATTCTGGTAAGGAATTGAGGGCGTTCTAGCTCATATCGTGCTTCCTTACAATATTTCTTAAATACATTGGTTGTACTCCTCCGATCATTAATATAAAATATATTTATGGAGTTGATTTTGGTCATTAATATAAGATATAATTGTTATATTTCATTAATATTTTTCTAATTTAATTTGTTGATCCTTCAACCATAATCAAAAGTTAAAATAGAGAATGATGAGAATTAAGGAAAATAATCATAATATTTTAGAAAATACATATTATATTAATTAACTTAACTAATTTTTTTAATCTAATCAAATTAGGTAAAAATATTTTATATTAAAAATTGGAGGAGTATATTATTATTCGCATCTTTTCTCTTATATGTGGGGAAGACATCTGATGTATGTATGTATTGTATTGCGAAGATCTTGGCATATTATTGGCCATATAATAAATACAATAGTATTCAAATAATTATTTGTCCATTAGCATAACTCGTTCTTCTCGGTTTCAGACGTTTTCAGCACGGGACGTGATTGATTGGTCAAGTCATATTATTTCTCATCAGAGGGGTCCAAAGGCGAAGACCATTGACCCATTCAAAGTTAGAGTCAAGAGGCGGACTTAGTCAAATAATTTTTTTATTTTTTTTTAACATCATATGTAAGTACTTGTTTTCATATTTATAATTTTATTTTTAAATATGAAAACAGTACTTACATATATATGATACTTTTACATCACCTGGTAAGTGATCCTCGTACTCCTCAAGGATTTCATTGTGAACCCTTTAATAGTTGTTCCTTATTTAGTGTTTTCGCAATATTTGCAAATATTTCGTTTTTAAGTAATATTATTTTGTCTTTGATAAAAAAACACATTGTTTTGTTTTAACTTCCTTAATATGAGATATGATATTGTCACTATCGATTTTATGTATTACCAAGATTCTTATCACTTTTTCACCGTTTGATCGTAATCTCATCTACCTTTATCATTTCCTCTCCTATGAGATTATGATCTAACGGTGAAAAAGTGGAAAGTGATTTCAGAATGGCATAAAATGATGCGACAATATCCTATCCCTCTTTAATATTATCGTTATTATTGATTTGTGGCTATCCTCCTGGCTATCCTTCACAATTCCCACAGAAAAAAAATAGAGAGAACTCCAAGAACACCAGTAACACCAATCACATGGCCATCAAACTCAGATCCTTAGCGATATGCCTTTTTGCAGCAGCGATGTGGGTGATAGGGTTACTGGGCGGAGGAGTTGTGCTATGCAACACCGTCACCACAAAGCTGAGCTTGTGCCGTCCGGCGGTCACCGGGGCCCACCCGCCACCCCCAACGGAGGCGTATTGTGCGGTTGGCCGGCATGCTGATCTGGCTTTCCTCTGCAAATACAAGTCAGTGCTTCCTGCACTTGGGATTGACCCCAAGAAGGCTATCGCTCTGCCTGCTAAGTGTGGAATCACTAGAACCAGGAAATCAGGCCGGCCCATTTAAGTCATGGCCCGTCAAGGGCCGGGCTTAAAAAATAAACGAGATATTTGAAATTAACCCTGGAGGCTCGGCCCCGGGCCTCGGCTTAAACGAGCTGGCCTGGAGGGCCTCGGGCCGGCCCCGTAGGCCCTTTTCACCGTATTTTTTTTTCCATTTTAAATTTATTAATTTATATATATATATTGTATTTGTTATAGAGTTATTTATCCATTTAACTACAAATACATAATAACTATACTCTAATTTTATGATTTGGTTTATTACTTGTTGCAAATAAAGATTATGGATGTGTTTATGATGCAGGAGAAGAAATTCATGATATTCACTACAAAAAAGCAGCGGAATTGCCACGGAATTACCCACGGAATTGATTCCGTGGGTAATTTGGGACGCATTTGCCACGGAAATTCCGTGGTAAAATTCACGTAACGAATTTTCCACGGAAAGGCGTGGCCAATCATCGACGAAAGACTTCCGAGTCACATTCCGTCGTTTTGGCTTATTGGAGACAGAAAATTCACACAGATATGATTTGTGGCTCCGCTTTTTGTGGGTAAAATCACAGCGCAGAAGAAATCACACGGCCAAGTCATTCGATCCATTTGGAGAAAACCCTGGAGCTAGCTAACGGGATAAACTTGGAGCCCTAGCTAGCTAACTGAGTCCGACGATAGTCCAGTCGCGGTGGATTCCGACGATCGTTGCTCCTTTGCTCATCTTCCTGAAGTAAGCATTAATGGGAGATTCGTCTGCTCAAGCTATCTAATCCTGAAACTCGCCGGATCTTGGGTCGATTTGCATCATCTCTGGTGATTTCTTCTTTCGATATGTTTTTTTTTTTTTGCTGGAGATTTGTGTTATGTGATTTGTTTTTATTCTGCGATTCATGCCTTTCAATCCTAGTGATTTTGCTCCGGAGATTCATCCTGACTCTCTCGCTCTCTCTAGTTCTCCTTCGATTCTCTTCCACTCCTTCTCCGGCGACGGTTGCCTTCCCATGGCTTCCCGTAGACCTTATAGTTTTTCCGATCTCAGTTTTTCCCCTCCCCCTTTTATTTTTTCCCCTACCTCTTTTCCTTTTCCCTCCCTTTCCGTAGACCTAACAATGCTCATTCAAATGGACTAAGCTGTTTGAATTCATTCTGTTCTCCATACTGTTTCCTCCTCATTTTATGGCCTTTAATTGTAGGTTTTTGACTCAGGTGAAATGAGCGTGGCTTTTTCTTTCTCTCGGTTTGTCTAGGTGAAAGATTGTAATTCTAGTTAGATGGCATTTTGCTGCTGGTTGCAGCCGGGAAAACAAACGGCTTCAGTAAATATAATCTCAAAAATTGTAATTCCACAGAACATGTTTTATGTTTTCGGCTTGTTGATTAAGTTAAAACATATAATATTTTAATGAATATAATTTTATTCCTTGTGTTTGTTACAGTTTTATATCTATTATATAATAAATAAATCGAAGCAACTGATTGGATAGCCATATATGAGTAGCTTTAAATGATCTCTCTGCCCTTTTACTTGTATTGCATTTTTTTCAACATGAATCCCATGAATTTCTGTTATGTTTCTTCATGTGCAGGATGCTCATCATTCTTTTATTGATGATTGTGAAATCTTAGTTGATTTTAACAGACAGCAACTGATGCCTGGGTGGATTCCTAGAAGGTTAGGTCAGTTGAAGTAATGCATACTGTAAGCTTTATTCCTTCTACAGTACCGCTGATCAATCTGATCAATTTCTTTTCTCTGCTGCAGGTGGTGGTCTTGGCGGTAAGAAGGAATCTGGACAACTTCGCTTTGGTGGAAGGGAAAGGCCATTTCGAGCTCCTCTGTACATTTCGGTTCTCCTTATGTGCAAACTTTTTTGTTCTATATTTTGTAAAACTGTTTCTCCACGTATAGTATGCATTGAATTGAATATTTCAAGCTGTTATTTATAAAACGCATTTTTAGTAATCAGTTTTCTCCCCCCTTTCCAAAAAGTAACTCGGTAGATGATAACATCATACTTAAGTTGTAATGACACTTGCAGGGATCAAATGGTGATATGATGAACTTTTAAGTCTTATTTTATTCAATGAAGCAATAATTTTCAACTGTTAATTAAGAATATTCGATCTCAATCTAAAATGTTTGATTTGTGTATTGTTAAGTCTTTGAGGGCATCACTTTATGTTTGTTTGAGATGTTTAAACTTATCCATATACATTTTGGAAATATGCATTTACAATTTGTGATCATGTATTTAAACTTACTTGATCCATGAACTTTTTACTGAAGCTGTTTGTTTTCCCCTTCTCGCACTTACCTGTTCTTCTTGCTTTTCAGGACCTTATTTAGGAGCAGCCTGTAATCATAGCATATTACATCCAGGATTGTAGTATAACATTTTGAACTGGAGAGATTATATTGATCCGCTGCTTGCTAATTAGTAGAGGTAAAATACAAATGAGGATTATATAATGAAACTTCTTTATCAAGGGAACCTTAATTGTCTTTTTGAAATTACTTTCAAGGGGGCCTTGATCATTATTTTGAGAGAAAAAAGTTTCACATAAATAAATATGAAGGAATATATTGTATTTTCATATTTTTTTTATAAAATCACAAAGAAGAAAATAATTATTATTGCTTAATTGGTAATAATAATAACTAGCTTGTATTGACCTGATCTGTGAATAGCACAAAAAACCACAACTGTGATAACTTAGTGATATTTCTTGATCTGTGATTGATCTTTGAAGTTTCTCTTTAGACAAGTATTACCTAAAATTCAATTCTATTATATTCTATTTGAGTCACGGTTGCCATTGTGCATTTCTTGTTGTCATAAACTTGAACTATAGCTGTTTGGAAAGTTGCTAAATTATTTTTTGTCTTTTTTTGTCTTTGTGATAACAATAACTAGTTGCAATTATATTACTTGACTTGACTAAGTTATTTTGAAGGTTTGAGACTAATTACACATATAGATTTAGTTTTAAGTTTTTGGATAGACCATGTAACCATGAACTTTGGTGAGTGCCTTGCAAAGTAATGATTGTAATGCGCTTTTGATTTAAAAAGTTGATTTATAAATGAAAATTTTATGGTTGTGATCTTCATGAAGTAATATGGAGTAGTTATTATATCAACTAGGAAAAAAAAAGTACAAAAAAAACAGAGAGAGTTCCTACTTGGTCATAATTTTGTGTGAGATACTTTTTTTAAAAACTTTATTGTTGTATATATACGAATTTTGTCTTCACTCAAGCATATGATAGTTTGGCCTTAGTTTTGCTAGAAATGATGCTTTGATGTTTAAATTGTTCAAGATTTAAAAACAAAATTGAATTCCTGTTGCATTAATTGATTGTTACATTATAATCTTATACCTCTAGATCGCTTCATTGAGATTGATTGAGAATCAAAATCCTAGGATTTTTCTGCAAATCATTGCTTTTTTTGTTAAATTCATGTTTGAGATAGTTTTAAATTTTGATGCTTCTAATTGGTTAATCATAGATATAGCCAGCTTTCCTTCAAATAGCTTGAACCTAAAATAGAGTTCATGTTTCATAGAATGGAAGTCCCAGAACATCGAAGATGGATGTATAATAGAATTAATCCGAGTACTAAATGGGTGACAATAGAGTTCGAGCAAGGTGTTGATAGGTTTCTTGCATATGTATATCAATCACCTTATTCTCAAAAATGGGGAGAGCTTAGGTGTCCATGTGTGAAATGTAAAAGTAGGTATTATCTACCTTTTGATGGGGTGAAGGTGAACCTTTATAGTAAGGGTTTCATGCCGGACTATTATGTATGGACTAGTCATGGTGAAAGACGAGTAGAAAATCATCTGTCTATGTCTCCAATAGCAGGTGACCTACATGCCTCACATGGAGCACTTGGAAACCATCTAAGTCAATATGAGATGATGGTGATGGATGCAGCTAGGCCGAGTTTTAGGGATAACTATGATGAAGGTGTTCACGAGATGCCAAATACTAATGCAAGACAATTTTATGACATCTTACGTGCCGCACAACAACCGTTGTGGGAAGGTTGTGAAGAATCTCAGCTTTCAACAACGTTGCAGTTATTAAGTATTAAGGCATCAACTAACATGTCTCAGCATGCCTTTAATTCAGTATCCCAACTCATGGCAAGGACACAACCTAAAGACACCTTAATGCTTCCAGACTTGTACCAAACGAAGAAGTTTGTGTCGAAGCTATGTCTAGATTACAAAAAGATTGATTGTTGTGTGAATGGGTGTATGTTGTATAATAAAGACGATGCTGATGCCACCCAATGTAAGTTTTGTTGTGAGGATAGATATTCTTCTAACAATTATCATGCAAGAAAAAAGAAAGTTGCAAGGAAGCAATTGTTTTTCTTACCTCTCATTCCAAGGTTGCAAAAATTATATGCTTCTGAAAAAATGGCAAAGGAAATGAAATGGCACAATGAGAATCGGTGAGGTCCCAATCTTCTCTCTCACCCGTCTGATGGTGAAGCATGGAAAGTTTTTGATAAAACATATCCGGACTTTGCATATGATCCAAGAAATGTGAGGCTTGGATTGTGTGCGAGATGGATTTACGCCATTTGGGCAACGGGAGGCAATATTCTTGTTGACCAGTGATAGTTACTCCTTATAATCTACCACCCGAGATATGCATGACAAGGGAATATATGTTCTTGACGTTGATCATCCCTGGTCCTAATAATCCAAAAGGAAAAATAGATGTATATTTGCAACCATTGATAGATGAACTAAAGTTATTGTGGGGTGAAGGGGTGTCAACATATGATGCCTCTTTGGGACAAAACTTTCCTATGCATGCTGCACTAATGTGGACCATCAACGACTTTCCAGCTTATGGTATGTTGTCTGGTTGGATGACAATGGGGAGACTGTCTTGTCCTATATGTATGGAGAAGTCAAAAGCGTTCCAATTGAAACATGGGCGAAAAACATGTTTCTTTGATTGTCATCGACAATTCCTTCCCATTGACCACAAATTCCGGAATAATAAAACATCTTTCTTCAAGAATAGAATCGACTTATCAGTGCCTCCGCCCCGGTTAAGCGGAGAAGCACTTTGGCAAAGAGTTAAATATCTGCCAAAGGTCTTTGAGTATGGAAAAATGTTTCCAATTGAAGGGTATCACGACACTCATCATTGGACAAAACAAAGCATTTTTTGGGAGTTGCCTTATTGGAAAACTAATCTCATTCGACATAATCTTGATGTCATGCACATTGAGAAAAATGTCTTTGAAAATTTGTTTCATACTGTGATGGACACAAAGGGGAAAACGAAAGATAATGCACAAGATCGAATGGACGTGAAAGAGTGTTGTCGACGAAAAGCTGACAAACTTGTTGAAATAAGAGGGAGAATGGTGAAACCGGTCGCAAAGTATACGTTGAATGTAGAACACAAATGACATATTTGTCAATGGGTGAAGAACTTGAAACTCCCGGATGGATATGCATCTAATCTATCCCGATGTGTGAACATGAAGGAAGCAAAGTTGTATGGAATGAAGAGTCATGATTGCCATGTGTTCATGCAACGCTTGCTTCCTATTGCCTTTGCGACCTTGCTTGAAAATGTCTTCAATCCTATAGTTGAGCTTAGTCAATTCTTTACACATATGTGTTCAACAACACTGATGAGCGATCGACTGGATCAGTTAGAGAAAAATATTGTTGTCACACTGTGCAAATTGGAGAAAATCTTTCCCCCAGGCTTCTTTGACTCAATGGAGCATTTGCCCATTCACCTTCCTTATGAAGCAAAGGTTGGAGGGCCCGTACAATATAGATGGATGTATCCATTTGAAAGGTATTAAATATTTTTTATGTCAGTGCATAATAAATATAAGACAATAGCATTAAATACTCTGACAATGGACTTGTCTATATGTAGGTTCCTCTATACCTTGAAACAAAAGGTAGGGAACAAAGCTCGGGTTGAAGCATCTATATGTAAAGCTTATATTGCTAAAGAGACTTCCATGTTTTGCTCGCACTACTTTGAGCCAGGTGTTCCACCAAGAATAACAAGACCTATTAGAAATGACAATGGCGGAGAACCAGATTTGCCAACAATTTCAATTTTTAATCATCAAGGAAGACCTTCTGGGGGGTGTAAATCTTGGTTCTTGGGGGATGAAGACATGAAAGTTGCGACCACATT
This sequence comes from Acacia melanoxylon, assembly GCA_019022615.1. Classification (NCBI taxonomy): domain Eukaryota; kingdom Viridiplantae; phylum Streptophyta; class Magnoliopsida; order Fabales; family Fabaceae; genus Acacia; species Acacia melanoxylon. Next base: position 2,972,609 of record JAFJYJ010000002.1, read on the forward strand.
CATTCTAATGAATTGTAATGAGATCCAACCATATATGAAGTAAGTGATGTTACATTGTCATAGATTAAAACTTATGTCAAATATATGCATGGTTAACACATAACTTGCTATGTAGTTTGTTCGTTCAGACATCAAAGGAAGATAACCCTCGAATTACTGGGCATGAGATAGAAGCTCAAATCAATGATAGATTTGCATCATGGTTTAAAGATCATGTAAGTAGTAAATCTTATGAATAAATTACCTATGACAAACCTTATTTAACACGATTGTTATTGATGTCACTTAGGTTGAAAATCCAACCAACAATATTGAGGATTCATTTTTACATGACATTGCTTGGGGACCAAAGAGAAGAGTGAGAACATGGTCTAGGTACTTTGTCAATGGGTACAAGTTTCATATAGCCAAAGTTTCCCTTAATAAATCAACCAACAATAGTGGTGTATGCATCAAGGGGACTGACTATGCACAAGCAGAATATGACTTCTATGGCATTGTACAAGAGATTGTTGAACTTGAATATACGGGCGTCCCTGTAAAGGGAGCAATGTTGTTTAAATGTGACTGGTTTGATCCAACGCCAAACCGTGGTACCAAGGTTCATCCGCATTACAAGATTGTTGAAGTCCATGCATCACGGAGGTATAATAAGTACGACCCATTTATTTTGGCCCAACAAGCAATGCAGGTATACTACACGCCTTATCCTTGTTGCCGTCAAAAGGAAAATTGGTTATCTGTTATTAAGATTAAGGCTCGTAGCATAATTGACATTCCTGTATCTGAACCAATTGTGGGGCCATTTCAAGTGGATGAACTTGAGGTCATACTCCCAATAACTGTGCATGAGGATGAACTCACTCTGCCAATACTTGACACTCCTACATCTGAAATTCGCTATGCCAGCAGATAACATGGAGTATGAAGATAATGAAGACCAAGAAGAAGAAGTTGAAGAAGAAGATGATGATGATGAAGAAGAAGAAGTTGAGGAAGAAGATGATGAAGAAGAAGAAGACGATGGAGAAGAAGATACAGATGATGAGGGCGAAGCTATTTATGTGGATGAAGACGATGATGAAGATGGAGACGAAGACGAAAATATATAAAGTATTAGGGTTATGTCATTTTGCTGTTATTAAGTTCTTGAGTGACTTTGATTGCATTAACTTTTAATTGATTCAGTTTTTTAATCATTCACGTTTGTCATGATTTATTCATTCCTTATTACTAACTGAGCTCTCACAATGAATATGTAGATGTTTTCCCATGGCTCAAAGCATAATAGCGGCAAATTGAGTACTTCACAATCTTTGATTCCTCAGCGACATCCTAACTTGTCTATTCCTCATGTGACAACTACTTCTGGTCCATCTATTCCTATTCCTAAGGTAGTTAGACCATCTTTATCATTTGTACCATCACCTCAATTGCATGATATAGCTACCCGATCCTCTTTACCACCTCAAATGCATGGATCAGTTGTGAGACCCGCAATATCCCCTCAATTCTTAGATCATGGAATAGACTCTTCACCCTCATTATCACCTAGCCCTTCACCATCTCAAGTCCCACCTCCTGAAATTCCATCTCCCGGAATAGAATCGTCACACCCCCTTACTCCACAGGGCACTAGATGGTCGAACATGGATATATCCTGAGTCAACAACGTAAGTCGTTAGCAAGATTGATCTATTTTCTATCATAAAGCAATATATCATAAAACATTTCTAACATTTAAAATGGTATTTTTACAATTATTACTAGGTTCACTCCTGCTATTTGTACTGTTCGGCAAATCCTTCCTCTTATTCAAGCAAAATTTGACTATCCATGTTATAGTTGGAAAGTTACTCCTGAGAGTTATAAGCAAATGTGGTTTGAAAGCTGGGCGGTATATCTAATCTATTATATTTGTATTATATTTAATTGTTTCCTCATGATGTTTTTTAATTTTTTCACTTTTTTATTTCTCAATTATGCATAGAAAATATAAATGGTGCCCCAATATGAAGATGATGTGAAGAGAATTTGGAATACAAAATGCCAAGAAATCTTTAGAGGAACAATGAAGAGAATCAGAAATGACTTTATTCAGAAGCAAATTAGGCCCAAGTGGATTCCTCACGAAGTGATGAATGAGTTAGAGAGAGTATGGACATCGTTAGAATATTTGAGAATTTGTGAGGTAGGAAAGGCCAATCGAGCGTCTAGTAAGGGTGGGACTCAACATAAAGGGGGGAGCATTCCTATTTCTGAGCATAAAAGGAGGATGGTTAGATTTTATTCTCAATTTATTCAAGGCTTCATATAATACATCTTTAAATACCTACAGGCTGAACATTTGGGAAGGGAGCCTTCAGTGTTTGAAGTATTCAAAAAGACGCATTATAGTGAGAAAACTGGAGAATTTGTGGACGACTGTGCGGCTGCAACTCATGTAAGCATATGTTTCATTTAGACATTTTTTTTTTAAAAAAGTAACTTGCGAGCTTGTAGTGATTTGAAAGAGTGATGATTGCTACAAATCTTGTTTGTTGTGAGTTTTATTTTCTAACTACTTGAAAGCTGGAATATTTGGTATTGTTCTTGCGGGTTTGGCTCACCTTTGATGATATTTTTTGTAAATGTTTTGACCAAATGTTGAAGCAATAAAATTGTTGCTAATGATAAAGTCAAAAACCTTAAAAATAATGTTGCTGATGAGCTTAAGGATTCTTGTCCTGTTTGAGTTTCTCAATTATTAAATATCAACTTTTGAGGAGGAGATCGAAACATAATCAATTGGTTGCATTCTTTCTTTTGGAACTTCCCATTACTTGAGAGACTCTCATCGTGACTACACCTAACGAGAATTGACACTTAATTTATTGGCTTTTATTCTCTTGTTATGTGCCTCTATGCAGGTTTACTTGTCATTGTTGCGTATTTGTAACTTTCTTTTCTATTTATGGAATTTTTTTTATGTTAATTACTTTTACTCCTCTTTGCATGCGCCAAATCGTTTAATCTTCTTCTGCTAAAAATCCTTGTTTTCTTCACATACTTCGTTTATTAGGTGAGTTAGGTATCAAACTAAACATTGATGATGAGCCTCCCATTTTTATGAATATGACTCATATCATTTTATCACCCCCTATCTACTTTCATCATGTTATTTCATGTCAAATGAACTATTATTATTAGTCCTAATTTGTATGTTGGAATCATGGATTTCTTGAATGTTGTATATTCTTGGTCATTTGAGCTTCTGTGGTACTTTGGTTCTTATTATGTAAAGATATTTTTATTGAAAAGATGGAAATGATATTTAACAATGGTTTCTATAGCATGTACTTCATGTGGGTAAAATGGTTTGTAATTTCTTTTTGTGATGTGCTCGCTATTTATTTTATCACGTTTTAAATCCTTGACCTATAGTTATAAGGGGTTGCTACCGTTCCTATATTAAAATGTATCTTATGTCTCTTTCCAAAAAAGAAAAGGCAAAAAATATCTTACTTAAGGACTATTGTATATGTTATGGATTGGAGCAGGAAGACTTCTAATGTATATGTTAGTGCTGAAAGTTATGGTTTGTATTTAAAAAAATTTATAAATTGGCACACCATTGAGATTTTGTTAATAAACTTAAATTATAAACTCCGGTGAGATTAGCTAGATACTTGAAAGTTGTATGGTTGATGATTTTTGAATTATGCTTGTTATGTGTCTAGATAGCAAGATGCACATAAGGTGTTTGATGGAATGAGTAAAAAGGAAGAAGCAGGAAGTGTAATAAATTATCTGTGTATATGTATTAATGTTTTAAAATTATTTGGTAAGAGATTTAGATGGTAGAAGGTGTGATGAAATTATTTGATAATTCTTGCACACAAGCTATTTAGATTGATGTATTGATTTGTGATAATTGATTGTAAATTGATGTGCTCCATACTTTCTTTTGTAATATGTTTTTTTAAAAAATTACTAGTTAAAATAATTAAATAAATACTTTGTTATAGGATTTCCTGTTCCCATCATTTTTTAATTTGTAATTAGTCTTCCTGTTCTTGAATATCTTATGTCTCTTTCCAATTCATTGAGTTATTGTTCTTCCAAAATTTTCTTCCTTAACATCTTGATATATAAAATATTCCAGTTGGTACTTCTTAGTAATAACTATTAAACAAACTTGTCTCTGTGTGCCAATTTATCATGATTGAAAATCTTTGTTTACATTGATCTATTCATTATCTTTGGTTGCCTTGCTTGAGTTTCATTTAGAGTCCAATAGAAAACTAGATTGATGGTTGGCTGGTTGCTATAAGATCATCATAATTTATATGGATCTGTAGTCTCATACGTTTCTAGTTATGTAGTTCTTTATTGTTTCTGAAATGGTTCACCCTTCTTTATCAGTTTTTCAATCTATTTTTTTTTGGTACTTATTTTATGTACTGTTTGCAGGATGAATTTTTGAGACGAAAGGCATCAATCACTTCTAAGGGAGGCAGTGTCCAATCTAATGAAGATGAACTCAATTTATGGTTAGAAGTTATTGGTGGTAAGAACAAGAAAGGCCGAATCTATGGCCTTGGATCTGAAACTCAACATGTTGTCTCTTCTACCTCAACTCCTTCCATCAATTCTTCAGGGGATTTTAACGTTCAACAAATGCAAACGAAGATGACACATATGTCAGAAAATTATGAACACCTAAAACAAGAGAATGCACAACTTAAACAAGCAACCGATTTAATTATGTCAGCATTGCAAGGACTGGGGATTCAATTACCCACTTTATCTAACCTTGCCAATCAAGGTGCTCCTCTCGCCAATGCAATCGAAGATGCGAGAATGAACGTTAACAATTTTCATTGTTTATGATACTCGTGACTGAGAACATGTATTTTCCCTCTTTTAAGTCTTTTAGTACTTTGAACTTGTGTGGCATTTATCTCTCGTTTAATATATTAGTTATTTGGAATTTGTTGATTTCTCTAGCTATATATGTACAAGCTAATTTTCTAATTTAAGCACTGCAAAATTGTTAACAAAAATGGTTAAAATCAAAAGGTGAACAGAAGGAAGTAATTATGTGGAAGTTCGAAACTTCTCACGGAAACTTCCGTAGGAAAATTTCCCATGCAAATTTCCGTGGGTAATTTCCCAGGAATTTTCCGTGGCAAATCTTACCACCGAGTTTTCCATGGCAAATTTCCGTGGGAAATTTCCCATGGAATTTTCCGTGGCAAATTCCATGGGAAAGTTCCCACGGAAAAAAATTCCGTCGGTAATTTGCTTTGTCACGGTTTTTTCTAGGACGGATTGTATTCCGTGGGAAATCCGTGGCAAATTGAATTAGCCACGGAATTCGGTGGGAAATTTCCGTGGCAAAGTAAATTACCCACAGAATTCCATGGCAAAATTCCGTGGGTAATGCGGTGTTTTTTGTAGTGATTCTTACTCATGAGCCAGAGGCTACTACTAAAAGTGAAGAATAATCAAATGTCGTTGAAATTGATGATAGTGACGAAGATGACAACAATAATAGTCATCGTACTAATATCGCTTAGTGATATGCTTTTTATGTTTTATGTAAGTTGTAATACCCGGATTTTAGCAACTGAATTTCGAGATAAAGGAAAATTAATGAATATTTTAATGAAGTAAATTCATGAGATAAAACTGTTATAGAAAATTGTTATAATTATAGAGTAAATTGTCAAAAAAGTTACAGAACATCTCGATGAAAAGTAATGACTAAAAATGATATAATGGTGATAAAAACAGGTCTAAAACTATTATGATAAATACCGAAAGATCATGAAAAATTATGAGAAAAATATGGAAGTGTTATCCCTAATTATGAGAATTTAATAAATTATTTCAGAGGAAATAACATGAAGAAAAGTTTAAAAAGCATTTCGAACCATAAAGTAACTTGATGGGGTAAACATTTTTAATATTTTACATAGGATATAAAATGACAATATCAAGATAGAAGTTTGTAAGATAACAATATACCTGTAAATTAGTAAAGATAAATATATGAAGAAACCTGATCCTAAAAAGATCACTAAACGAAGAAATTAGGTCGATTAAGCCCTAACGAAGGCGATGGGTAAAATGGGAATTTTTAGTAAAAAATATTATATTTTTTAAAAAATGGAAAAAATTATAGAAAAATAAATAAATCTGAATTTTTAAAAGAGGGGGCCGAAATTCTTAGTATTTTTAATTAAAAAGAATTGTTTAAATAATTAAAATGGTAATTAGAATAAAATAATAATATAATGCGGTGAGTCGGCTTATAAAGGCACCGAGGGAAAAGTTAGAAATAAATTCTACAGTAAACCAGAGGTAAAAGTATTTTCAGACTGAACAAATTAAGAACAAGTGAAATTTTACATGAAGAAAGAATTTACTGTGCGTTGTTTCCGCAACCAAAAACCCTAATTTCAAATAAGACGAAAAGTTGATCGATAGAGTAGAGCCGATAGGCAAAGTGAGAACTTATAGAAACAATTGCGTCTTTTTAAACACGAGATTAAGTTAGGAAACAATCGGACGTTTTACGATTGGTGAATTGTTGTCCGTAAGTTGGTTTTATCGGAAGCGATTTCAGAATCGGACGCGTTTGTCCGAATATCTTCCGACGCACCGAAGAATACCTGGATATGATCAAAAAGAGGATCCAAATAGATAATATGAAAGAGGATGGAAAGATCTTCAAAGTTACACGCCGGATTTTTGAGTTTCGCGAAATCGCGCGAAACGGACACCGATCGGGTAGCTTTATCGGCCGGAGGCCATAAAGCAAGAGCCATCATGGATGACAAATCATCCATTGACTTTAGGGCTCTTAGATTTCGATCTTGACCATGGATGGCCAAGAGTGTTTTGTCCTCAAAAATGCGATCCAACTAGGAATCCGATCGAAGACTTTTGTGGAAATTCCCACCTTGTCCCTATTTTTCCCTATAAATAGCAAGCTCTCTTGCTCTCATTCTTCACACCAAATCCGAATCCTAGAGAGAGGTTCTAGAGAGAGAAGCTCGGAAAAATTCTCGCCTTAGCTCCGAGTAAGTTCTTCCGTCCTTAGTTTTTAGTTTCCGTAGTTCTTTCGGTAGTTATAGTAGAACCGTTGTTTTGATCTAGGAAGTTTCGAATATATTCCTATACTTGTTTTTATGCCTCATTGCATTGAAAGATGCCCGACGAGGTAAAAACATAGTGGGGATAATTTTGAAATGGAATACGGTCAAAGTAACGAAGTTCGCGAAATTCCGCCAATTAGGGGTAGTAAGGGCAAAATGGTCTTTTTCACCTAAAATGCCCGTTATGCTGCCAAATATTCATTAGTGTGTTATTATTCGATTAGAATACTTCGACGTCGAACCGCGTCGAAATTCCATCGTTCCGCCGTTTGTCAAGTTTCATTTGTTTTACGTACGGCGTCAAAAGTACCGTTTTTAGCCTAAGAGCCGGATATCCGCAACTAAGGTACGGACGCGTACTATAATCCTAACTCTATGCTGCTCATATACTTTTGCGTTATGGATACGTTGATAGACTGAGGTTCTGTTGAGAATCGTCAGAGATACTTACAGCTTTACCCACGGATTATAGTATTGGTAATGCCGTTTGAGTTATTCCTAGCGCTGAGGACACGTTAGTGGCGTGGCAATCGGATATGTGCGAACTAGTCGAGAGAGAGACTTTACATACGCTTTGTGCTTATGTTCTCGTCCATGTTATTGATCATACATCTCGACCGTTTGCTTTTGTGATGATATGCCGTATTGAAATGAATATCCGTTGTACGTATACCGTTTTTATTTGAGCGTAAGGCTAACCGTTACCTGAGATCCATATGTGGAATGGATCTCAGCTGTAGCATCAGGGTCTGGAGGACCGATGTTTGGCGATCGAGGCTAGCAGCTGGAGTAGGCCAAGACATGTTTACATTATCTATCGTTTCCTTTAGTTTCTTTAAAGAATTTCGGATAACCGTAATCCAATACTCTTACACTATGGTCCATATTTTTGAATGTAATGTAAATTACTTACTCGCTCCAATGCTCTACTCTGATTACACTGCTTGAAATATTTGGAAACGTTTTTTTTAAAAAAATATTCCGCCGTTTTCAAATGGGATGTTACATAAGTTATTTGTGAACATAGTTTACTTTTGATTATGAATTAGTGATTGTACTTATTTATGAGATGATTCGTGTTGTAATTTACTAATTATATTTCTTTCTTTTTTTAAAAAAAAAAAGCGGAGGAAAAATAGTTGAAATTTGGAATAGTAATTTTCGGGCCTTGGCCCTGGTGCTCTTGGGCCGGGCTTTGAAAAACATATGTTTTTCTTACCTCAGGCCCTGAAAGGCCGACCCTGTTAGGCCCTGGTCCTTCACGGGCCAGCCTTGATTCCCAACTCTAGGTATCACCACTCCTCCCCAATGCAAAGGTAATATATCATCGTAAGTCGTAACAACATGGCATTCCTCGATTTATTTTTTCTTATTACTAAGGATTTTATTATTCATGAAAACTCAGGCTAATTTTATGGTATTAATATTCATTTCAATTGCTTGTTTTTCAATTTTTCATTATTTCCTTCTTGGACATGTTATATTCCTTTTTTAAATTCCCCCTTTTCCCTATATTTTAGCTTCCTCATTTGGGGCTAAATTTCTCATTTTTTTGTTTTGTTTTTGTTTTGGTTAAGTTTTCCTTTTCATTTAAAAAAAATTAGGGAGAACCACTATGTAGTCTAACAGAATAAATATACATAATCCCAGAAAAATTCTAATAACAAGTGAACAATATGAATATATTGTATCTTATATTAGAGCTTATCATTGGCATGATACTTAATTATTGTGAAACTTTTTAATGGTTATATTTATTCTTTGAGACTTTACAGGTATTTTTTCTGAAAAAAATTACCCGTTGTAGAGTAGTGTATGCTTTATGTATTGTGAGTTGTGACACATGCTTTTTTATTCTTGCAGGGAATTGAGGGCGTTCTAGAACATATTGTTCTTCCTTACAATATTTATTAAATAAATTGATAGTACTCATCCAATTCTTGATATAAAGAATATTTAGGGAGTTGATTTTAACCTTTAATATAAGAAATCGTTTTTATATCTATAATTATTTTCTTAATTTGATACTATTGATGTATATATGTATACATTGTATTGAGAAGATCTTGGCATATTATATTGGCCATATAATAAATACAATAATACCAAAATAATTATTTGCTATCATTTTTATTTTTTTCCACATATTTTCTGTGTATTGATTTAACTTGCAAATGAGTGTCGACTCGTCCTGTTACAACGGCAAATCTTACAGACAATTCATACACAGTTTATATGGAAAGTTTTCAGCTTTATTAATTATTATTATCTTTTAGAAGTTTTCAGCTTTTTTTCTTAACGGTAAATTAGGAAGAAAAATAATAATTGTCAGTTACATTTAATTAGCTGCGCGAATCAAGTACCAAATTACAATAAAATTGTAAAATAATTAGTTATCGACAGCAAATATTTAAGATCCTTTAATTAAGGTATACATTCCAATGCTTCAAGTTAATCGAGTATGTGAGTCAGAGTCAGTGACTCTAATCCAATTCTTTCAAATTCTACGTCCAGCCTAATTTGACGTAATTTAATTTGCTAACATGTATCCCACCGGCCAAGCATGCACCAAGTATAAAATAAGGTGACCAGAGTACTATTCATTATTTATAAATAATCCAACATTTTTATTGATTTTATTATATACTGATATTAATATATTAGTATATGTTAATGTTGACAAGACATTATTCTGACCTAACCAATTATGTTTAGCAGAAACCAATGCATTAGATTCAATGGTGTCATGCGCTTAGTAAGACCAAACCAATATATTTTAAGATAAATGGAAAGAGAAATGGAGGGGATAAAACATGCATCCCACACATTCCAATTATTTGAGAGAAGCTAAGTCATAATTCTTTAGAATTGTTTGATAAGTGAATTATTTAGATTTTTAATCAGGAAAACAAGCCATTATTAATATTTGACAGAAGTCTCAGTTAAGCGACTTATTTACAATTAAGCCTTGTAAATTTGTAAGGATATTCTCATATCTTTTTCGATTTCATTATAATTAATGTTCCTTTGTGAAGTGATTACCCCTCCACAACTAAAGTTGACTGACATTAGGAACCGGCTTACACCTTGCGTCCGCACGGACAAGCTCCTCACCGTCGATCTTCGATGTGACGCCTAGATTTTATTTTTTTAATTTTTTTTATATATGAAAAAATCATTTTTTGAAGAAATGTTAGTTGAGAGATTAACTTTATTTTAGATTCTCTACCCATTAAAATTATTATTTTTTATTAAAAATTAAAAAGTAAAAAAAAATGAAATATGAGCCGTCGATCTTCGGATCGATGGCCGGAGCTCGTCCGTACGGATGAGTTCCCCCTGCTCGTCCAAAGGACGAGCAGGTAAACCGGTTCCCTGACATTATTGGGCCTTGCGATTGTTGATGCGCAATTGACTAGATGCTAGCAACTATTGTAGATCAGGGATCGATCGTAGACCGATAAAAAAATAATTAATTTTATAAGCTTTAATATATATTATTAATACCTTTAGATTTACAAAATCAATTTTAATTTGTTAAGAATATAATTTATGTGGATGTTCATATTTCTCATTATTTCATATTCTTCATAGTTTCTTATTCTCACACATTAAGTCTTATGATTATAAAATCACATTAACTGTAGATTAGAGAGTTATGCCTATAAATAGAAGACATATGTTATGTATTTTATATAATACTAAATAATGAATGAGAATTACTTTTTCTTGTTTCCTACTCATTCTTCCTTTCTTCTCATCTTTCCCTTTATTTTATAACACGTTATCAATATGAAAACTTCAATGAATGTATGATCTTCTCATCATTTACTTGATGATTTAATCTACCTTATTTTACCGTATTTTGTTTGATCTATCTTGGATAATCTTAGCCCTTATATAGAATTAAGAAGACCTTTTTACTAATTGTTTTAAATATTGGGTTCTATGGCTTAGATTGAAGATTGTTATTGTTTTTCTTTCTTACTTTTAATCTTCTTTATGAGTTCTTCTATATTATTAATATTTTTATTTTAGCATGGCTAAAAGTCATATACCTCTAATTCTATATTTTGAAATTATATGGCCAAAAGCCATATTGCTTTAATTTTCTATTCTAAAATTATATGATCAAAAGTCATATCGCTTTAATTTCCTATTCTGAAATTATATAACTAGAAATAATATTGCTTTGATTTCTTATTATACGGCCGAAATCATATTCCTTTTATTCCTATTTTGCGATTATATGACTAGAAGTCATATCACTTTGATTTTTTATTTTGATGTAATATGACTAGAAGTCATATACATTTGATTCCTATTTTGATATCATATGGCTAGAAGATATAGTTATTTGATTTCCTATCATATGGGAGAAGCCATATACCGTACATTTTCATCTTATATCCTATTATATGGTTAGAAGTCATATAACTTTTCTTTTAAATTTCTATCTTATTGTATGTTTGGAAGCCATACATAAATTTTATTTATCCTGAAGATTAAATGCCAAAAGCCATATAAACTTATTTATCTTGAAGATAAAATGCTAGAAGCCATATAATCTAATCTATATTGAAGATAAAAGGCCGAAGCCATATAATTTTATTTATCCTGAACATAAAATGTCATAAGTCATAATTTTATTTATCTTAAATAAAAAAAGGCTAGAAGCCATATAACTTTCTCCTCTATATTATTAAATTGCCGAAGCGATATAATTTTTATTTCGTATTTTGAGATCATATAGTCAAAAGCTATATAACTTTTTTTTTTTAATCTTATTAAAAGGCCAGAAGCCATATTTGATTTTTAGATTAAGTGGCCCGAAGATATAATTTTATTTATTTTTAGATTAAATGGCCATAAGCCATTTAACTTTAATTTCTCACATTGAGATTAACGGCTTGAAGCCAACTCTAAATGGCTCGAAGCCATAAAGTTTTAATTTTGTTGTAAAATTTTACTTTATGAATTATTTCTTGCCTTTACAAATTTCTTGTTATTATCTTTGTATTATTACATTGCATTTTGACATTTCATATTTTAAGAATTTCCTTTTATTGCATTAGTCTCGAACTATGTCAAATCCTACGAAATTTGAATTTGTGGCTCTTGTTATTACCATAAAGAACTATTTATCTTGTTTGATCCATGATTTTTCTATGCCCCCATTTGCATGAAGGTCTCAAAACTGAATATATGACCATAAAAGACCCATTTCTTCTTTATAACAATTTTAAAGAAATGTATTACCCCCAGAAAATTGTTATCCTTATAAAGGCTCATTATGAATGAATGCATCGAATTTGCTCTTGCAGAACCAATACCATAAACAAAGTTTAATAAATATGTTGAATTATTCTTGCCTCCAAGTGGCCAAACAAAACAATAAGCTTTTGTTTAAAAATCATGAATCATATCCAATAGGCTCGACGACATTCCCAAAAGTGAATGTAGTGATGCATGAATCTAATTGTGGCTATGGTCGTGGACGTAGATATGGCTACAACCATAAGTGTAGCCGGGGTCATAATTGTGACGCCCGTCCTAAATACGCCTTTATTTATCAGAGTTTAAGCATACAGGCATTGAAATAATTTGGACGACTTAATTGCGGAATAAAAACTTTCTTAAAATAACTTAGTTTGAAAACGTTAGGATACATTTTTTTTCGCGATTCGAATCTACCCCATAGGGAATCTTAATACATTAATCCAAGAATAGGCAAATGATAAACGTTAATTACAGTCCAACTACTTATATTATCAAAAAATATCCCTTCTATTGTATCCCTTATAGCTGCATCTTTCCTCTTGAACCCAATCCACTACCTGTTTCTTTCATACGGTCTGGAGTTCAAATGAATGAACCTCAGGGGTAACAGTTAATCTCATATGCAAGTATGAAATATAAATCATAGCACAAAGACATGTACAAGCATAGAATAATTCACAGTAAATAATGTTGGTTCTCAAAAGTTTTGATGGTAACAAGACTTCATTATTTAAATCTTTTGTTAAAAGGGATTTGTGTTTTTGAATCAGAAAATGTTAAGTTAATTACTCAAGCAAGGTGTTCTTGGTTATTCAAATAATTGTCCCGTATAAATTGACACCTTTCGAAAGTCTCGCTGAAAAACTATCTCGGTATTACTTTCGTACGTTACTCAAGTAATGAGCACTCCTTTTGCAAGTAATTTAATTACTTTCTATGGTTACTTGAGTAAGGTTCTTTAGTTTCGCAAGTAATTATTTTATTCAACATTACTTTCTGGAGTTACTCGAGTAATACCTTTTCATTTTCAAGTAATATGGACCTAATCGTGTTTTACTCAAAATTACTTTTGAAATTACTCGAGTAATGAAGTTTTTCTCCGCAAGTAATTTTATTACTTTCAAGTGTTACTTGAGTAAGACTTAATAGCTCAGCAAGTAATCTCAAGTCAATCGCTTTCTCCCTGAAATTATTCGACATTACTTGCGTGGTTACTCAAGTAAGCTTTTTCTTCTTTTCAAGTAATTGCATTACTTTCTGACATTACTTGCGTAAGGTTTGCAAGTAATCAAGTAACGTTATTTCCTTCGACATTACTTTCGAAAGCTACTTGAGTAATACTTTCAAACTTTGCAAGTAATGTTGTTCTTCTCTGCAGAGTCTTATTATCTTTGATATTACTTTCAAATTACTTGAGTAAGCTTTGCAAGTAATTTCATGAAAATGATTCTAACGCCTCTGTTTCTTGAACAACTGGATATTACTCAAGTAAATCCTTTAAGCTACCTACGTAAGTCATTGCAAATTCCGTAAAACCATCGGTATGTGCTTAAACTCGCTCTAATCATTATGGGTAATCTTTTAACTACTCTTAATCACTCTCAAACTTATTTATATCATATCTAAACATCTTTTTGAGTGGATTTCAGTTGATTAACCTTTGTTTAATGTGAGTTTAGCTGAAAAGCATTACAACATGTCAAAAGCATTTATTGCGCCGAAAAAGCAAAACACGCAAACAAAATTAAAGCGTGTAGTAGACGAAGACATTCCAATGTTTCGACTCATCTTTCGCACAAATAGGCGAAGGCATTTAATGAAGCAACGGTCGAAGTCTCTCAACGGCTATCACATTCAATTCTCGCCAACTACCCATCTACCGAAGCTTTGTGCAATTAATTCGACTCAAACGGTCATCAAGCTTCAACGGTATAAATAGGCGAAGAGCTGAATTCATCAAGATTTAACAACATAGACACGCATGAGTATTCAAAGTGTTCAAATTCTATTTCGTTTATATCTTCGGATATCATTGAGCTTCAGTGTTTATTATTCATCTACTCGTGAGAGAGATTTATCATTTGTTTTATATTTGTTCAAATCTCAAGATAGAGGTATCTTGAGTGGGTGTACGATTACAACTTGTAAGGGGAGTGAGTCCTAGGGAGAAAGGATCATCATGAGTTACGAGTGTGTAATTGTATTTGTGAGTTAGTGAAAATCCCGAGTGTCCGGGGAATTTGGACGTAGGTCAAGGAGTTGGACCGAACCAAGATAATTCCTCCGTGTCATTTCTCTTTACTTCTTTTCGCTTTCATCGTTTATCCGGCGAAAGAATTTTGAGATCACCTATTCACCCCCTCTAGGTGATATTCCACCTTTATTTGGTATCAGAGCAAAGGTTTCTCAGTTGGGCTTAACATCCCGAGATAGATCATAGAAGGAATATTACCTGACGGTGCTTCAGTCAATCGTCCTCCTGGCTTCAACGGAGAACATTACTCCTTTTGGAAAGCCAAATTTAGAGTCTTTGTTATGGCTACTGAATTTGGTTTATGGGATGTATTCGAGGAAGGTGATTATAAACCATCTGTCACCAAATATGGAGTTCAAACTCCTAAGCAAAAGAAAGATTACGATGAGAATGACAGGAGACTTGCCACTCTCAACAGGAAAGCCATTCTAATGCTTCAAAGTGCTCTTAGTCATCAAGAGTTTTTTTCGAATTAGCAATCTGACAAATGCAAAGGACATGTGGAAAGCCTTGGAGATTGCATATGAAGGAACCTTTGGAATTAAGGAGAATCGCATCAACACGCTGACAACCGAGTATGATCTCCTACGTATGAAGACCGGAGAATCCATAGGAGAATTTCAACTTCGCTTTACTCATATGATAAATCAATTGTCAGCTTTGGGTAAAACATACGAGCAAAATTCTCAAGTCAGGAAAATCCTCAACGTCTTGACCAAAGATTGGGAAGCCAAGGTCACAATGTGACACCCGTCTTAAGTGTGCCTTTCTTTATCAGAGTTTAAACACACAGGCATCGAAGTAGTTTGGACGACTTAATTGCGGAATAAAACTTTCTAAAAATAACATAGTTTGAAAACATGAGGAGAAGCTTTTCGCGATTCGAATCTATCCCATAGAGGGATCTTATTACATTAATCCAAAAATAGACAAATGATAAACGATAAATATTCAGTTCGTCCGTTCAAGACTTTCCAAATAGTTCCTTCCGTAACCCCATGCCTACATCTTTCCTTTTGATCCCGATCCACTACCTGTCTCTTTCATGCGATCCGGAGTTCAAATGAATGAACCCCGGGGGTAACAGTTAATCTCATATGCAGGTATGAAATGTAAATCACAAGTATAACACATGTATATGCATAGAATAATTCATAGTAACAAAACACACCGTAATCGCGTTAACGGCCAAGGACGCATGACCCTTCGGGACACGCAGCCTTCGTGTTAGGACACGCAGCCCTATGAGACCGCAGCCTCAAAATCCATAGCTAGGAAATAAACATATAAATCATCTAACAAACATAACCATTCATACAAGAAATACATACATACAAGGCTAACAAGATAATGCTTACCCACCTCAAGCTTGAATTCTTAATTGGTCCGAAAGTGTTGGGATCAGCAGAGGTGTCAAGGTATGCCTATAAACGTTTATCATTGTCATTAGTCACTTCTTGTGTCGCACAGCATCTAACTAAACAAATTATTTATAGAGGGTTAAAACTAGATTAATCCCTAACATTCCGCGTAATTTCCTTACGTTTAGACTTGACCTTAAATTCTCAAAATTTCCATTAATCTTTGAAAATTCATAACTAATTCTCTAGATCTCCGATTGGGATGATTCAAATTTCTATAAGTCTAGTATAAGGGAAAAAAAGTCTTCAAATCAAATAATGGCTGTATAGTTCCCAGGAATTTGCAAAGTAGACGTTACTTAAATCCGGAACAAGATTTTCCAGGTTTTCTGACCAAACTTTGAAAAATGATAGCTCTCATTCCACACGTCCGATTTAGGTTTTCTTTGGCTTTTTGGAAAGCTTGAGATGTATACTTTTTACTGTAAAAGTTTCAAGCAAAAACACAAAGGTTTGCTATTTTGAAATCAAGCCCGAAAATCACTGTTCACCAAAAGTGCAGAAAACTTTTCAGATTTTGGCTAAACTTTGGAAAATCATATCTCCCTTTGTACAAATCCGTTTTAGCTGTTCTTTGGCTTTTTGGAAAGCTTGAGATGTATACTACATACTGTGAAAATGTCAAGGAGAAACTCAAATGTTTGCTTGGTCCGAAATGCAACGTCATAATGTTGCTCCAGGATCATACCGAAAAGTTTTCAGATTTTTAACTCAACTTTCAAAAATCATAACTGGAGTTGTAGACCTCCGTTTTGGGTGATCCAAAGCTTGTTTTAAAGATCATGATGTGTACTAAACATCCACAGAATTTAAAATTAAAAAAAAAGGTCATTTACCCTAAGTTTTACTTACCCAAAGATTTATGCTTCAGCTTCAAAAATTCAGTTTCCAGAAAATAACAGCTTATTTTCTTCCAACGTGGTGCTTTCGGTCTCCGTCCCCGTCACTACCTCTGATTGTATCACACGTCTCTTCTCTCTATTTCTTGTCTTTCGGTGTCGAGCTCCCATCCTATAACTCGACTTTCTCTGCGTCTTGGAAGAATGGAATGACGTCCGAATAGGTGAGAGAAGTGGATGAAGTGGGTATGTTAAAGTGTGATGATAGTTTGGCCAAATGAGTGGTGAATGAATATTGACTGAATATGTAGAGAATGTGGGCTGTCAGAAGTAGGTGGGTGCGTGATAATTGGCAAACAATTAAAATAGAAGTAGTGGAGATTTCTCAAAGAACAAAGTAATTGAAGTGGAATATGAATCATGATATCTTTAAGAATATGCTATTATATTCTTATCATGTTTGTCAAATAGAATAATGACAATGCATGTGGCAGCGTGTGGGAAGAATGGAAAAGCATTGTGAAAAATAATATAATGGAGGACAATTGGAATCTAATGAATTGTCCATTCTATTAAAAGTGAGCTTATGCAATTCATGCATGAGGTGTATACGTGTGTTGGCGAAAATAAAGAAGAAATGGGTGCTATGGTCTCTAATGCGCTGGAGTAAAGAAATGGAACTTGTGGAATATAATAAAGTATTGCATCATGTGCTTTGCTGGCCGAGTGATGATGCATAAGTGTTTAGTCCATTGTGTCACAACCAGTGTTGTTAAAACGTAGAGTCTACGTTGAAACGGTAAGGGTGAACAAAAACGTAAACACGGAAAACGTAAACGAAACGTAAGAGTTTACTACGTACTAAAAAATAAAAATCCAATATATATAAAAAATCCAACATATAGATTAATTATTTTTATTGTAGATGCTTGAAAAGATTAGATCAAATTTGAAATGGAAGTTTGAGCTTAAGTTGTAAAATATTCAGTTTAGTCCCTTTTCAAAAAAATTAAAAATTTCAATTAGGTCCCTATGTAAAGCCGTGCGTTTTGGCAAAGTAGGTTTCTTCCTGATTCAACTTATGCAGCCGACATTGGCCAAAAAAAAAAAAAAAAACTTATGCAGCCGACACATTGAATAAAAGGAACCAGGGGCGCCGCGAATCAGAACTTCGGACCTTCATACCTTCTTCATCTTTCATCCTTGATCATCGCCTTCATCAACCTCAATTCCATCCACCTCTAACCTCGCCGGCGACCTTCGCTTCTTTCACCATTCTTTCCGTCGCCGGCGAGTTCCAACCCCAGCGATGAACGATCAGAGAAGAAGATTTCAGAAAAAATTTCAAAAAATTTCAGAACGTTTAACTCGGTCGTTTCTACCGTTTCGACCGAGTCAGAACGACGTTTCCACCGTTTCAGTGCAAAAGCCGTCTCAACCTCCGTTCTAACTCGTTTGTCGCCGGAAAAACGTAAAAACGGACGTTTCAACGTTTTGAAACGCCGTTTTAACAACACTGGTCACAACAATAATAAAGAAAATGAGAGGGACATGAGTACATGCATGAGGGAAAAAAAAAGTGAAACATATGGGTTGGCCGAACATGCTGTAATGGAAAGTGGTTCAAATGAGGAAGATGTGGAGCATGTGGTGTTGTCTAATTTTTTTTATATTTAATATGCATAACACTCTTGCTCCAATGTCAGATGCATATTCACTCTCATACTCATCCAACCGAAAGTGAATTAGTGATGAAAGAATAATTAGAATATGGCGTGAAAATGGGTTGGCTACATGGTAGTTGAGGAAGCTGAAATGTCCACCGAAAAATGGGATGTTACAATACTCCTTACTGAATTTATTCTTTTCCCAACATAAAATAAGGGAAAAATAAACTTAAGCCAAAATCCATAATTTAATCTCCAGAAAATATTCTAAATCTCAAATCCCAAAATTTGGGATGTTACACACAACAATCGAAGAAGCCCGTGGAGAATCAATGCAGTCAGTTGCTGCTCTATTTTGGAAGCCTATCTGAATATGAAAGTAAACTGAAATTCAAGAAGGGCTTGGATGAAATTAACAATGGTAGAAACAAAGGTGTTGCTCTGAATGCTGTGAAGGAGAAGGAACCTAATGAGGAAGATGAGGATGATGATGAAATGGCTATGTTTGTTCGGAGATTCAAAAGTTCTACAAGAGGAATCAAGGGTTCAAATGCATTCCGAAAGGAACCTCTAGCAACCGACAAGACCTCAAAGACAAAGAACAAATCATTTGCTACGAGTGTGAGAAGCTGGGGCACATCAAATCTGAATGTCCTCAATTGAAGGATAAAGAAAAGGATAAGAAGAAAAGATTCAATCAATTCAAGAAGAAAGTCTACGTATCTGCCATATGGGGAGATAGCTCTTCAGATGAGGAAGAAGTAGCAAATGTCTGTCTAGTTGCTAAAGAACAGGCTGAAGATGACAATGAGGTAAGTGACTCTGAACCTACATATGATGAACTACTTTTTGAATATAATGAATTGTATACGGAGTTTAGAAAAATTACTAGAGAACTTATTTCCTCAAGGAAGAAAATCAAATTACTTGAAGAACAAGTTGAAAATGCTTCTCCATCTTGCGAAAAACCTCCTTGTGAAAAATGCCCTGATCTCGAAAAGAAAAACATCAAACTTACGAAAACTCTTGAAAAATTCACAAAAGGAAGTGAAATGCTCAATGTGATTTTAAAAGCACAAAGATTTACAAACGATCGTTCGTGTATTGGTTACAATCCTATCTTTGATAAAAAGAAAGGGAAAAAGAAAACTCGGGGAAAAATCTTATTGAATTATTTTCAAAAGTCTGTTCATTCTTCAAATCCTTTTGCTCATTGTAACTACGTAACCGAAAGGGACATAGTACTTCATCTTGTTTTCATAAGAAAGAAAGACGAGATAAACCCGTTGGTAATTATCAATGGGTACCTAAGGGAGCCTATGTTCCTAAGGCCCGAACTAACCCCAAAGGACGCAAGAAAAGATGGGTACCTAAAACTTAATCTCTTCGATTTGTAGGTTTGTCACGAGAGCATCAAGAACCAACAAGTGGTATATTGACAAAGTGGGTGCTCCAGACACATGACGGGGATCAAACCAAATTCGTTGCAATAAGATCAAAAGATGGTGGTAAAGTTACCTTTGGAGGAAACCAACTGGAAAGATCTCGGAATTGGAGAGATTGGTGCAAAGGATGGACCTCGGATCAAAGATGTATATCTTGTGGAAGGACTCTGTCATAACCTCCCGAGCGTAAGTCAAAGTGCGACAAGAACAACTGGATTATCTTTGATTCGGAAGAATGTCTCATTGTCAACAAAAATGATCTCCCAATCGATAAAGGTAAACTTAAGGTATTATTCAAAGCTCCTCGTGAAGGAAATTGTTATACTTTAGATTTACCTAAAATTAATTCTGAAAAATGCTTTGTTAGCAACATAGACAAGAGTTGGCTGTGGCATAAGCGTCTGGGTCATGTAAACATGTTACAACTAGATAAATTGTTGAGAAAATATTTAGTTTTTGGTTTACCTAAATTACGTTTTAAAAATAACATAATTGGTGATGCTTGTCAAAAAGGTAAACAAACTAAATCATCTTTCAAAAATAAGTTTGAAATCTCGACTAGTAGACCTCTTCAACTACTTCACATGGACCTAGTTGGACCTGCAAGAGTCAAGAGTCTCGGTGGCAATCTTTATACTCTAGTAATTGTCGATGATTTCTCTCGTTTTACATGGACTATTTTTCTATCTTCCAAGGATGAGACATTTGATCTATTTGTCGTGTTTGCCAAGAAAGTGCAAAACGAGAAAGGTGTTTGCATTTCAGGTATACGGACTGATCATGGAGGAGAATTTGAGAATCATGCTTTCGAAGAATTTTGTGATGCTCATGGTATTGACCACAACTTCTCAGCTCCGAGGACGCCACAACAAAATGGTGTGGTTGAAAGGAAGAATCGAGTGCTCACCGAAATAGCCTGTGCAATGCTGAATGAAAAAAAGACTTCACAAGTCTTCTAGGCAGACGCAATGAGTACGGCCTACTATGTCTCAAACCGAGCCTATCTCCGTAAAAAGTTCAACAAGACTTCATACGAGCTGTATAAAGGAAGGAAACCGAATTTGGCTCATCTACACATCTTTGGGTGCAAATGCTTCGTCAACAACAATGGTAAGGATAACTTGGGAAAGTTTGATTCCAAGTCCGATGAAGGTATATTTCTTGGATACTCTAATAGGAGTAAGTGTTAGTTCTCAATGTGTTTTGATGATTAATAACAATTGTAAACATGAAAGAATGATTTTTATTAGAAATTGGTAAAACATGTTGTTTGCAATTCAAAAACATTTTGTTACTCCAAACTCGAGCTTGGGTCTCCAAACTCGAGCTTGCCCTTACGTAAAGCAAACCAAGCTATTTTGCATTTTCTAAACTTGAGCTTGGTCCATAAACTTGAGCTTGAAGGTTTTCAAAAGTTTACTCACATTCTGAGTAAGCTCGAGCTTGCACCTGTAAGCTTGAGCTTACGAAGGTTTGAGGATTTTATCAAGTTACTCAAATTGCAAACTCAAGCTTATTAGTTTTAAGCTCAAGCTTGCCCCTTCCAGAGACTTTTCTCACTAAGTTTACAAATATGTAAACTCGAGCTTGCGTTACAAGCTCGAGCTTACCTCTGCGTAATCCTTTAAACTTGAGCTTATCATTTTACTGTAGAGTTTGTGAGTTTACAAAAGTTGTAAACTCGAGCTTGGCATACCAAGCTCGAGCTTGCACCAGGCAGAAAGTTTTTCAAGTTTTTTTCCTTCAAAGAGTAAACTCAAGTTTAAGGTTGTAAACTCAAGCTTGCGTCTGACAAAAATCTTTCTAAGTTTTTAAAACCATTGCCAAACTCGAGCTTGCCCTTGCAAGCTCAAGCTTGGGTCGACAGAGCAATGTCATATTTTGAGCTTAGCAAACTCAAGTTTACACCTCTAAGCTCAAGCTTGCATTTTGTGAACTAAAATTATTTTTGACATGAATAGTGCCAAACTCGAGCTTACTCACTAATAAGCTCAAGCTTGCGTTTTTCCACTTTGGCTCTCAAAATGAATTCAAAGATATTTCCCCGACAAATGCTAAACTCGAGCTTACTCATTTACAAGCTCGAGCTTGAGACTTCCGAGGCAAAACTCAAGTTTTAAATGAAGACCAAACTCGAGCTTGGTATAGCAAACTCGAGCTTGGAACTTGAAAATGATGAACGCATCCGGGTGTATTTTGTTCAGTTTGATTTATGCTTTAACTTGATTCTGCGAATTGGTTGAATATGATTTATATGATTCATATCAATATTTCCTAACCAGATTTAACCAAGTTTGCTTATGAGATTACGAGAAGATCTAGGTTTGTTTTAAAGAAGACTTTAAGACAAACAACTTGACAACTTGCAATATTATATTATTCTCCAAAAGCAATGGGTTACAACCTGGATAGCAACACAACCATTCTCCAAGAAAGAAAGCTAGCCTCCAAACAAGTGGACAACATTATACAACCGCTCCACTAAACATAACACATGGGAACACATTCATGAGGAGCCAAATTTCAAATATTCAAATCTGCAACAACCATATTCAAACAGATTTGTTTACAACAACTAGATTCATGGAGACACACTCACAACAGCTATATTTTCGAATCAGATCAAGTCTCAACGGATCTACAACGTTCAAAAGCTTCAAACCCGTATAAATACATGAGGATTTGAAGTCCGAAAGCGCACAAGAAATACACAAAAAACGCATACAAAGTTCTGAGTTTTTTACTGCTTATATTTCTCATTTGTATCTTTGATACATTGTGCTGATCTTTATTCACTCTTTGAGAGAGTTCATTTCTGTAAATCATTCTTTGTAAGAATCTCAAAGTTGTGGGACTTTGAGGTTGGGTTATCAGATTACAACTTGTAAGGGGGAGTGTATCCTAGAGAGAGGATAACTTTCGAGTACAGAGTGTGTATCTGATTTGAGTGATAGTAGAAAAACCCAGAGAGTTTGGGGACTGGACGTAGGTCAAGAGTTAAGACCGAACCAGTATAAATCTTCTGTGTCAAGCTCTTCCTCTTTAACTCCATTTACCTTGGTTAAGCATCTGTTGTGTGGGTGATCTGAAAAGAATTTTTAAAATCCCCAATTCACACCCCCCTCTTGGTGATTTCCTTCACTTTCAGTAAGGCCTATAGAATTTTTAATAAACGCACTCAGTTAGTAGAAGAGTCAATCCATGTTGTATTTTGTGAATCCAAGTTTGACGAACCTCTGGATAATGATGAGGAACCTATTTATAAAAATCAATTCTTTTCAAAAACTACTCCTGCCTCTCTTGAAAAATATGAAGATGTTTTTGAAAGTTACTCACAAAACTCTTACGAAAATCCTGATAAATCTCAACCTAAAGCTTGGAAGTTCATTAGGAATCATCCTTTGGACCAAGTAATAGGGGATATACATCAAGGTGTAAAGACCAGACAAAGTATCTTGAATGAGGTTACATTTTCTGCCTTCATATCTGAGATTGAGCCCTCTAAAATTGACGAAGCCCTATCAGACAATGATTGGGTGATAGCAATACAAGAGGAACTACATCAATTTGATAGAAATCAAGTTTGGGATTTGGTACCTAGGCCTAAAGACCATCCGGTCATTGGCACTAAATGGGTATTCAAGAACAAACTTGATGAATCAGCAATCATAGTCCGTAACAAGGCTAGATTGGTTGCCAAAGGCTATAATCAGGAAGAAGGAATTGATTATGAGGAAACGTATGCTCTAGTAGCTAGATTGGAAGCAATACGTGTACTCTTAGCCTTTGCGTGTATCAAAGGATTTAAACTCTATCAAATGGATGTTAAAAGTGCTTTTCTAAATGGTTTTATTCAGGAAGAAGTTTATGTTGAACAACCTCCTGGTTTTGAAAATGATCATTATCCAGATCATGTTTACCGTCTCAAAAAGGCTTTATATGGTCTTAAACAAGCTCCTAGAGCTTGGTATGAGCGATTGAGTAAATTTCTTTTAGATCAAGAATTTGTTAGAGGAAAAGCAGACACAACACTCTTCATTAAAACTAATAAGCTTAATGAAATATTAATTGTACAAATATATGTGGACGACATAATATTCGGTGCTACTAATGATTCTATACGTGAGGAATTTTCCAAGAAAATGCGGGTGAATTCGAGATGTCTATGATGGGCGAATTGAACTACTTCCTCGGCTTGCAAATCAAAACGGCGGAAGGATGATATTTTCATCTCTCAAACAAAGTATCTCCGCGATTTGCTCAAGAAGTTTGGAATGGAACATTGCAATGGAGCCGACACTCCAATGAGCTCAACTCGCTTCTCCTCGGATGCGGATGAAGAAAAAGGCAAGGACTTCAACATAACCAAGTATAGAGGGATGATTGGATCATTGCTGTACTTGACGCAAGTAGACACGATATTCAATTTAGTGTGGGAATGTGTGCGAGATTCCAATCGGCTCCTAAAGAATCACATGCCGAGCATGTTAAGAGAATCTTTCGGTATCTCTCTCGACACAAAGGAGCTTGGACTTTGGTTCCCAAAAGGCCAACAAGAATTTTTGGTAGCATACTCGACTCGGATCATGCCGGATACAAAACTGACAGAAAAAGTACTAGTGGACAATGTGAGTTTCTCGGAGGTTCACTCGTATCGTGGTTCAGCAAGAAACAAACTACTGTGGCTATATCCTCCACTGAAGCTGAACATGTTGCTGCCTCTAGTTGTTGTGCCCAAGTCCTTTGGCTAAAGCAACAATTATCTGACTTGGGAGTCCATCTGAAAGAAATTCCAATCCTTTGTGACAACACAAGCACAATCAGCTTGGCGAAAAATCTGGTTCAACATACAAGAACCAAGCACATTGATGTGAGACATCATTTTATTAGAGATCATGTGCAAAAGAAAGATGTTAAAGTGATGTTCATACCTACACATTTGCAACTTGCGGATATTTTCACGAAGCCATTAGCCAAAAGAACAATTCATGTTTATCATAAGAGAATTGGGAATGGTCAATCCCAATGAGTTATTTTGCAGGATGCTCTGTTCGTGCTTCCAAAAACAGAGGTAAATAGAGGCATATCTCAAATAAAGTAATTTATTTCGCTACTCAAGTAATACTGCACTTCAAATAGTCAATTAGTATATCTCAAATTACATTACTCGAGTAGTTATTTTCGTCACCCGAGTAGGTTTCGTAAAAAGCGTCCTTTTGATGGTCGATCAAGAATTACTCGAGTAACGTCATTGAATTATTTTTTAAGACAAAGATGCTGAATTAATAAAACAA
The DNA here is from genome assembly GCA_019022615.1 of Acacia melanoxylon. Classification (NCBI taxonomy): domain Eukaryota; kingdom Viridiplantae; phylum Streptophyta; class Magnoliopsida; order Fabales; family Fabaceae; genus Acacia; species Acacia melanoxylon. The sequence goes on from JAFJYJ010000002.1 coordinate 2,997,954, forward strand.
AGAATCATCTATTTTTGTTTTGTGCTTTCGCATGCTTTATTAAAGTGATTCAAAGAATTGTCTTGTGGGAACCATTGTTTCGTGTCGTTTTAACCAAAGATTATATCCTTCGTGCTTAAGTTTGCCAATTTGTTGAGTTGATTTAATATATAATTCATCAATAGTATCTTCTACTTTATTTTAATAAACACCTTTTTGACTTCACAATATTGCTGCACCTTATTCTTTCTACGTGGGTGGTTTGCAATATATTGAATTCATTTAATAAACAAATCATCACAGACCTTTCTTGACTTTGGAATCAATCTTCATGTGACTACAATATCAAAGTTGCTTCTTTTGTCAATGAATACTATTCAATCTTTGCATAAATGTTTTGTCTTTGCGTCATTATTATTATTATTTTAAAAAACTGCACTATTTTCTTTAACATTCTTTTTTAATAAACATAAATATTTTAAAAATATATATATATTTTTTTTGCGTGCATTTAATGATCTTCAAAAAAAAATTTGTTAGTTGTGTTTTCATCTCATCAATTTGGCAATCAAAAATTTGATTCACTTATTGTGCGTTTTCTCGATGTGATATGCCCCCATTAATTTGATCCAATATATTAAAAAAATCAATTAATGATCTAATTGATTTCATTGTGCAGCACTTTTATTGCTATTTTATTGTGCTCTTGTGAGATTTTTTTTTGGGGACAAATTATTGCTGTGCTTGGTTTGTGTGGATCATTGATTTAAAAGTCAAACTTTGCATCATTTATTCAATAATGTGGGCCATGGTTGTTTTTAATTGATGCTTCATCCTACTATTTCGTTTTGCAATAAATCAATTCATGATCTGTGTGCGTTATTTCTGAAAGCTACTCGAGCAATTAATTGTTTTACCCGAGTACTTGTCGGTTTCATTCATTTGAAAAGGCTGTACACGTCTGCTATTTTAAATTCAACAAGCTTTTACGTTATCATGTGTTGACTTGAAAAGCCTTGTTTTAGCCGAAATTTTACTATGCTTTATCTTCCATTAATTGCTCATTGACGTCTGGTTTCTTAATTGGAAAGCATCATCTTCGTTTCACACTATTCCTCCTCCCTCCTCTTTGAGTGATGACAAAGGGGGAGAGAAAGTAATTTGGTATCTGTTAGTACTAAAACTTGTCTTTTGTATTGAAGTTATATACAGTACTAACGCTTTAGCTATGAATGCAAACATGTTATTATCTCGACTCATGTTTCTCTTTGCATTCTTTGCGCTATAATCGATTTCTTGGATTCGAAACTTTTCAAAATTTGTTTAAAAAATTATCAAGTGTTGTCATCATCAAAAAGGGGGAGAATGTTGGTTTTCAAAAGTTTTGATGATAACAAGACTTCATTATTTAAATCTTTTGTTAAAAGAGATTTGTGTTTTTGAATCAGAAAATGTTAAGTTAATTACTCAAGCAAGGTGTTCTTGGTTATTCAAATAATTGTCCCGTATAAATTGACACCTTTCGAAAGTCTCATTTGAAAAACTATTTGGTATTACTTTCGGACGTTACTCAAGTAATGAGCACTCCTTTTGCAAGTAATTTAATTACTTTCTATGGTTACTTGAGTAAGGTTCTTTAGTTTCGCAAGTAATTATTTTATTCAACATTACTTTCTGGAGTTACTCGAGTAATACATTTTCATTTGCAAGTAATATGGACCTAATCGTGTTTTACTCAAAATTACTTTCGAAATTACTCGAGTAATGAAGTTTTTCTCCGCAAGTAATTTTATTACTTTCAAGTGTTACTTGAGTAAGACTTAATAGCTCGGCAAGTAATCTCAAGTCAATCGCTTTCTCCCCGAAATTATTCGACATTACTTGCGTGGTTACTCAAGTAAGCTTTTTCTTCTTTGCAAGTAATTGCATTACTTTCGACATTACTTGCATAAGGTTTGCAAGTAATCTAGTAACGTTATTTCCTTCGACATTACTTTCGAAAGCTACTTGAGTAATACTTTCAAACTTCGCAAGTAATGTTGTTCTTCTCTGCAGAGTCTTATTATCTTTGATATTACTTTCAAATTACTTGAGTAAGCTTTGCAAGTAATTTCATGAAAATGATTCTAACGCCTCTGTTTCTTGAACAACTGGATATTACTCAAGTAAATCCTTTAAGCTACCTACGTAAGTCATTGCAAATTCCAGAAACCATCGGTATGTGCTTAAACTCTGCTCTAATCATTATGGGTAATCTTTTAACTACTCTTAATCACTCTCAAACTTATTTATATCATATCTAAACATCGTTTTGAGTGGATTTCAGTTGATTAACCTTTGTTTAATGTGAGTTTAGCCGAAAAGCATTACAACATGTCAAAAGCATTTATTGCGCTGAAAAAGCAAAACACGCAAACAAAATTAAAGCGTGTAGCAGACGAAGACATTCCAGCTGTTCTGACTCATCTTCTGCACAAATAGACGAAGGCATTTAATGAAGCAACGGTCGAAGTCTCTCAACGGCTATCACATTCAATTCTGCCAACTACCCATCTACCGAAGCTTTGTGCAATTAATTCGACTCAAACGGTCATCAAGCTTCAACTGGTATAAATAGGCGAAGAGCTGAATTCATCAGTACGAACAACATAGACACAGACAGAGTATTCAAAGTGTTCAAATTCTATTCTGTTTATATCTTCGGATATCATTGAGCTTCAGTGTTTATTATTCATCTACTCTGTGAGAGAGATTTATCATTTGTTTTATATTTGTTCAAATCTCAAGATAGAGGTATCTTGAGTGTGGGTGTACGATTACAACTTGTAAGGGGGAGTGAGTCCTAGGGAGAAAGGATCATCATGAGTTACAGAGTGTGTAATTGTATTTGTGAGTTAGTGAAAATCCCAGAGTGTCTGGGGACTGGACGTAGGTCAAGGAGTTGGACCGAACCAATATAATTCCTCTGTGTCATTTCTCTTTACTTCTTTTACTACTTTCATCGTTTATCCGGCGAAAGAATTTTTGAGATCACTTATTCACCCCCCCTCTAGGTGATATTCCACCTTCAAATAAGTCGCACCGTAACCGCAGTTATCGACCAAGGACCGCAGCCCTTTAGGACACGTAGCCCTATGAGACGCACAGCCTCAATCCATAGCTAGCAACCATGATCAGTCATACATGAATACATACATACAAGCTAATAAGATAACAGTTACCCACCTCAAGCTTGAATCCTTAACTTTGTTTGAAGATGTTGGGATCAGAAGAGGTGTCAAAGTATGACTATAAACGTTTATCATTGTCATTAGTCACTTCTTGCGTCGTAAAGCAACTAACTACGCGAATTATTTTAGAAGATTAAAAGTGGTTATCAACCCCTAAAATTATAAAACTATTTTTAATAAATAATAATATTATTTATTATTATTTATTCACCTCCTAATAATAATAATATTTATTTACTATTATTATTATTATTAGTTTCTTTGTAATTATTTCTCTGGGTTGAGGGGTTCTGGGATAGGGATGCTGGGATGGGGTGTTGGGATCCGGGATAGAACCGAGATCCGAGGTAGTATTGCTAGGATGGGGTGTTGAGGTCTGAGGTAGTGTTGCTAGGATAGGGTGCCGAGGTCCAAGGTAGTGTTGCTGGGATGGGGTGTTGAGGTCTGGGGTAGTGTTGCTGGGATGGGGTGTTGTAGTGTTGCTGGGATGGGGTGCTAAGCTCCGGGGTAGTGTTGTTGGGATGGGGTGCTGAGTGCAAAATGTATGGTGGGGGTCTGGAGAAGGATGGCACCGCTGACCTTGCGTGTGCAGAAGGTGAGTTAATGCCGCTGGTGAAGTATGGCTAATAGCTGATTTTCTGACTATATTCGGCGCCTTTTACGTGTTCAGACCAAAGTGTGTAACGAAGAAAGAGAAAATTGATTTAATGAATATTGCTTCTCATTGTTGTGTTTTAGTGCAAGTCAAATGGGTTGGTTTAATTTAATAATGAAGAAAAATTGCATGTTGGGTGTTATTGCCAAAATTATCTCTTGCAACTATTTCCTTTATTTTATTTTCTAATTATTTCAAGGAAATTAATTTAAATTTTCCAAATAATTATTCTCATAATTATTTTAAACCAAAAGTTCATAATTAATCTCCATATATTATTCAAACTTTAAAATCCCAAAATTTGGGATGTTACATTTCTCTCCCCGTTAATTTAAACTGCATCCCTGAAATTTGCTACATATTTTGTAAACTGAGTCATAAATTCTGGGTACTTCTTGTAATACCCAAATTTTTTTAAATATAATATTTTGATAAATAATACCTATTAAAAATAGGAGAGTATGTTGTCTCTAAATTGTGTGATTTATTTATTATAATTCTTGGGAAATTTTTCCTTGAATTTTAATAAGCCAAAGTTTAATTTTCTAATTTTCATTTAGGGATCATAAAATACCTTATAATTTTCATATTACAACATAGTTTATATTTAATCATAAAGAGCCATAAAATGTTATGGAAATACCTAAACCAATTAAAGAAAATTAACAACAATTAATGGACAATTAAGTTTACATTAATTAAAATAATTAGATTAATTTTCATAATTAATTTAGTGGCAATTAAAGAGCATCAATTAGGGATATTCTAACTTGATTAAAAATCAAGGACCAATAGGAATTTAATTTTAGCATAAAATGTATTGCTAAGTATCATAATCAATCTAGGAACCAATCACACAATAACAATATACCTAATAACATCTAAAGCACTACACTAAGGAGGCTAATTAGGATTGAATAATTATTCCCTAAAGTCTATTGTGGGGGACGAATTGCACAATAATGAGAGAAGAAAAGATTAAACAATAATATAAGATAGAAGCATATGTGATATAAGATAAAAATCTTCAATAGTAAGTAGGAGTTTTCTACATAAATAAAGGGTCAAGATTAGGTTTCATAAAGTTAAATCTAATGGTTCAATTTAATCATGTAATTAATCCTAAATCCATGTGATAATTAATGGACCAATGGGAGGCTTTGAATATATGATATTAGAGACAAATGAAAAACAAAATCAAGAGCCAATGAAGAGAGGGGAGGCACAGTTTTGGCTTGTGGAAGAAGAAGAGGGAATTGGTTAATATAAACATACACACACATGGGATAATTGCATTGAATAAATGGAAGAGGATAAGGGGAGTATTTTCTGAAGCTTGATTTTAATGGTTTTTTCTCTGGAATATATGGAGTTTTTTTCTTCTTAAAAGTATTTTCTGAAATTGGTTTTTCCTATTTAGTATTAAAAATACAGGCCATAGGCCTAGCCAGGCCTGTATACAGGCCAGGCTCAGGCTGAAAAAAAGCCTGTAACAGGCCACAGGCCAGGCTCAGGCCACCTTGATGTAAAACAGGCCTGGTCTGTTAAGGGTTAGGCCTGACCTGGCCTGATTCCATCCCTAGGCATAAGCCACCACTCTGCCGTATTGCATCAGGACACATTCCAATCCATGCTTACTAGCATCGCTATAGACAACATATGTCTCACTTGGATTTGGGATAATCAACATTGGTGTTGTAGTCAATCTCTCCCTCAGTTCTTTGAAACTACCCTCACAACACTCATCCCAAACAAATGATTGGTTCTTTCGCGTCAGCTTCGTTAATTGCAAGGCAAGCCTGGAGAAATCCTTTATGAATCTGCGGTAATATCCTGCTAGACCCAAGAAACTCTGTATTTCAGTTACCATCTCTAGTCTCTTCCAGTCTAGTACTGCTTCTACTTTACCAGGATCAACAGCGACCCCATCTTGTAACATCACATGGCCCAGAAATTTAACTTCTGAAAGCCAAAAATCACACTTGCTCAACTTAGCGTAGAGTTGCTTCCCTTTCAATACATTAAGTACTTGCCGCAGATGGTGCTCATGTTCCTCCTTATTCTTGGAGTAGATCAAAATATCATCAATGAAGACTACTACAAACCAATCCAGATACTCACGAAAGATTCGATTCATACAGTCCATAAACACTGTAGGTGCATTAGTCAAACCAAAGGGCATCACCATAAACTCATAGTGCCCATATCTGGTTCTGAAGACTGTCTTCGGAACATCCTCAATTCTTACACGCAATTGATGATATCCTGAGTGCAGATCAATCTTCGAGAAAACACAAGAACAAGATAATTGATCTAATAGATCATCAATTCTAGGAAACGAATATTTGTTTTTGATTGTCACCTTGTTCGACTCCCGTAATCAATGCAGGGTCGAAGACTCCCATCCTTCTTCTTCACAAACAGCACTGGAGCTCCCCAAGGTGACACACTAGGTTGGACAAATTCTTTCTCCAGTAACTCTTCGATTTGCTTCTTCAATTTTTCCATTTCACTTGGTGCCATTCCGTAGGGTGCTTTAGATATGGGTCCCGTGCCAGACATCAACTCAATAGTAAACTCGACTTCCCTTACAAGTGGTAATCCACTAATATCTTCTGTGAATATTTCAGGGAACTCGTTTACTACTGGTATATTTGACAATGATGGTTCAGTCTCTGCCTGTACTGAGAAGAATACCATGTACCCTAGGCAACCTTAATTCATATATTTCTTTGCTTCTTGGGCAGTGAGAAGATTCAAACTGTTTGCTGCAATATCTGATGTTGACTGTGAGTACAGGATTTGCTTGTTACTGTAGTCGATCAGAGCATTGTTGGCCGTCAACCAATTCAATCTCAGTATGACATCAATATCAATCAACAGTAAACAAATTAGATCTAATGTGGACTCATGTCTGTTTACAATCAATACACAATTCAATCATGCATCAGATACTACAGACTTAACACCAAGCGGTGTATTTACAATCAAATCATATGGTAATCTATCAGTGTTCATCCCTAGCCTTTTTACACAATCATAAGCAATGAAAGAATGGCTAGCACCCGAATCAAATAATGCTTGCAAAGATTTACCATTTAATAAGATCGTACCTTAGATTATGTCAGGAGACTTTCTGGCCTCTTCTGGGGTTAGTACAAAGACCCTTCCTGTATTTTGCGGCCTCTTCTCCCCGGCATTCTGTGGGCGTTAAAACTTGAGTGTCTTGGTTGGTTACACTTGAAGTAGATTAGCTTCCCATCACATCTCGCCCCCGGGTGGCTTTTCCCGCACTTCTCATAAGATCGGGGTGCTGGTGGTCTTGAATCGTCCTGCTCGAAGTGATTGGGCTTCTTGTTCCCGCCCTTGTAACTAGACCAGTTCCCTTTTCTCTTCTGATTATTCATAAAATTCCCACGGCTATTCCCACTGTGAGCCATCTGTCTTAGTCGCATGCAGTTCCTTTAGGTTACATTCGATTGTCCAACATTCTTCCTCAGCTTGGTGGAATATAAGAAATTGTCAGGAGATTAGTCTATCTCTCATCTCAAATTTCAGTCCCTTGATGAGCATATCTGCCTTCCATCCCTCATCTTCATTCTTCTTTAGGTAGGAGGAGTAGCGGGACATATTGATGAACCTTGATAGATACTTGTCAAAAGACTTTCTCGGTTTCTGTTTGATGGTTATGAACTCATGCTCCATCTCTACTTGGACTGAGTGAGGAAAGTATTTCTCATTGAACTTCTCTTGGAACAGCTCCTAAGTAATTGGTATATATTGAGTGCACAGATCCTTGGCTATGCTCTTCCACCACTGGTCTACATCACCTTCCAACTAATATATGGCCAATTGTGCCTTTTGCTCTCTAGGGCACTCCATGACATCGAAGATTTTCTCCAATTTGAGTAGCCAATTCTCAGCAGCTTTCGCATTGTGCTCACCAGTAAATGATGGCAGTCTGTGCTTGCAGAACTGGAGAGTCCAAAACTGGGATTCTCCAATAGCCCTCTATCGTTGTGGTCGGGTAGGAGGTGGAGCCTCTACTCGTGGAGGGTTAACTTCTTGTTCTTCCTCATCTTCTGCCTTTACCCTATGAGCTAATCATGCCTCTGCAACCTCAGTAAGCTGCCTTTCTTCAGTTCGCTCAGTCCTCAACATGAATACCTCTTTTCTGAGCTCTCTCAATGCATCTCTATGTTTATCCAGTACTTGTTGTACGGGATCCTGGGCTGGGGTACTTGTTGATTGGGCCTTCCCTTGCCTTGGCCTCTACCTCGGCCTCGAACCCGGCCTCTACCTCTGCCCCTTCCACGTGTAGGTGGATTTGCTTCTTGTTGGGGCCCTTGCTTAGGAACTGGCCTCCGTCTGGCTCTTGTGTTGATCATTGTACTAGTTGAGTACTTTATGTCAAAAAGAAATTTATTGTTAATAACAAAGGTATAATGATCATTCTTGATATTCATATGCATTTAAAACATATATCATACTTGTTACTAACATTCCATAATCTTGTCAAAACATGAAGTACTTGCTATTACAAAATGCCTTTCTTTAATATAACTTCCCTAGGACTTTAGGGAAAGTTGAGGCAAGCCGACTACAAATACTATGTTGGTTTTCTTCTTTCACCTAAGCCTCATCTACATATGAGCTGTTACGTACTCATCCATGTACTCTATGAAGGATTCAAAGTCAGCAAACTCATACTTCTCAAAGATTTCCTCTACCTTATCACACCAAGCTTCGGAAGGGGGAAAGTGGAACATGGTTGCACTCATCCAAGTGTCAAGGTCATAGTCCCCATGACCATGCCTTTTCTTGTTGGCATAGAGGTTGTCGACCTTTTCCAGGTATGTCCGGTATAGGATCTCTTGGTCGGTTATGTCCACATAAGTCTGCATAAAAAGCTCATTAATATGATTAAACAGACATGTATCTAATAGGTGATATGTGAAGGTTTGCTGGCTTTAGAAGGTTCAGCCTCAATGTCCTCTTCAATGAATGATCTGTGAGTACAACAGCCTTTCGTTTCTGGTGCAACTTTATGGGCTCAAGTAGGGGTACTTGCTTCCTAGCGGTTCGTGCTCTCAATGATCCTCCGTGCATACGGTAGAATTCGTGAGGTACGTCAGGGGGTAATTCTCCCTCATAAATTCTCCTCACCCTGTTTCCAAAATACCTAAGTTTTGTCAAATCCTTTTCAAACTTTGTCCAAATCAACACTCGATACCAAACTGTGACGCGCATCCTAATTACGCCTTTATTTATTAGAGTTTAAGCACACAAGCATCAAAATAATTTGGATGACTTAATTGCGAAATAAAAAATTTCTTAAAATAACTTAGTTTGAAAACGTGAGGATAAATTTTTTTCGCGATTCGAATCTACCCCATAGGGAATCTTAATACATTAATCCAAGAATAGGCAAATGATAAATGTTAATTACAGTCCAACTACTTATATTATCACAAAATATCATTTCTATTGTATCCCTTATAGCTGTGTCTTTCCTCTTGAACCCGATCCACTACCTGTTTCTTTCATGCGGTCTAGAGTTCAAATGAATGAACCCCATGGGTAACAGTTAATCTCATATGCAAGTATGAAATATAAATCATAGCACAACACATGTACAAGCATAGAATAATTTACAGTAAATAAGTCGCATCGTAACCACAGTTATCGGCTAAGGACCACAGCCCTTTAGGACATGCAGCCTCAATCCATAGCTAGGATACACACTTGCAAATTATCTAGCAACCATGATCAGTCATACATGAATGCATACATACAAGCTAATAAGATAACAGTTACCCACCTCAAGCTTGAATCCTTAACTTTGTTCGAAGATGCTGGGATCAAAAGAGGTGTCAAAGTATGCTTATAAACGTTTATCATTGTCATTAGTCACTTCTTGCGTCACAAAGCAACTAATTACGCGAATTATTTTAGAGGATTAAAAGTGGTTATCAACCCCTAAAATAATAATACCATTTTTAATAAATAATAATAATATTTATTATTATTTATTTATCTATTTTATTATTTATTCACCTCCTAATAATAATAATATTTATTTACTATTATTATTATTATTATTATTATTATTTTCTTAGTAATTATTTCTCCGGGTTGAGGGGTTCTAGGTTGGGGGTTGAAGGATTCTGGGATAGGGATGTTGGGATGGGGTGTTGGGATCTAGGATAGGGTGCTGAGATCCGAGGTAGTATTGTTGAGATGGGGTTCTGAGGTCCGAGGTAGTGTTGCTGGGATGGGGGTGCCGAGGTCCGAGGTAGTGTTTTGGATGGGGTGCTAAGTTCAAAATGTATGGTGGGGTTTGGAGAAGCATGGCACCGTTGACCTTGTGTGTGAAGAAGGTGAGTTAATCTCGCTGGTGAAGTATGGCTAATAGTTGATTTGCTGACTGTATTTGGCGCCTTTTATGTGTTCAGACCAAAGTGTGTAATGAAGAAAGAGAAAACTGATTTAATGAATATTGCTTCTCTTCTTTGCGTTTTGGTGCAAGTCAAATGAGTTGGTTTAATTGAATAATGAAGAAAAATTGCATGTTGGGTGTTATTGCTAAAATTATCTCTTGCAACTATTTCCTTTATTTTATTTTCTAATTATTTCAAGGAAATTAATTCTAAATTTTCCAAATAATTATTCTCATAATTATTTTAAACCAAAAGTTTATAATTAATCTCCATATATTATTCAAACTTTAAAATCTCAAATCTGGGATGTTACAATAATTATGGTGGTTCAAATTCCCACATGAAGTGGGTAAAGATTAAAATAAATCATGTTGATAAGACTGGTCATTCTGAGGGAAAATATCAGTGAGGTCCCAAAGAAGAGATAAAATATCAAAAAAGTCTCAACCCCAAATCCCCTATCATTCGATATTAATTACGGAATTTTAATATCAAAAAAGTCATATTGTCAAAATGGCTTTTCATGTTGTTAAAATGGTTTTTCTTGTTATTAAAATTTCCCTATGAAAATATTGTTGTCAAAATGACTTTTCTGTTGCCAAAAATTTTCTAGGTTTCTAAAATTCTACACGCGGGAGGAAAAACTCAAAAAAAATTTCACAACAGGAAAAGTTATTTTGACAACATGAAAAGTCATTTTGATAACAATATTTTCATAGGGAAATTTTTAAAACAAGAAAAGTCATTTTAACAACATGAAAAACTATTTTGACAACAAGACTTTTTTGATATTGAAATTCCATAATTAATATCAAAAGATTGAGATTTAGGGTTGAGACTTTTTTGATATTTTTTTTCTTCCTTGGAACCTCACTGATATTTTCCCTCATTCCGAGTATGGTGATTTAGGGTTGAGACTTTTTTTATATGCATGGATTCACTTTACAAGGATATGTTAGAAATTGAGCCTATTAAACACTGGATCGTTGTTGACTTCAATTAATTGTGTAATTTGTTTCTTATGCATGTTTTGATTATTTTTTATTTCTTGGCGCATTCATATATTATTTGAGGATTTAGGTTCCATTTTTATCCTATAGACTCACAAATCCTGAAAACATATTATTAGGATCTGTACATTTAATTATTTGCTTATGTGGGGATCTATCTTTGCTTATTTTGATCTTTGCTAATGTGTATTTGATTAAACTTAAACTTATGTGAAAAATGTTGTAGCAGTGTGTGTGTGTGTATATATATATATGCCCGAATTGTAGCAGCTATATAGGTGATTGTTTTTCACAACTATTTATCTTGAAGAAGACTGGTGAGAGAGACATGTGTTAATTACTATACATGAAGATAATCACTCTACATCACCACTACAAAAAATAGATTTAACGATGCCAAATTAACATCCATTTGTTTGATACTAGACGTTAAAAAAAGAGGCGGTGACATTTTTAAAATTTTGTCTCAAAATTCGACGACTGGTTTAAAAACCTAGTCCTTAAAAGAACATGTCAATGACTGTTTACCAAAATAAGTTGTTTTAGCTTAAGCCCAAGAAGGGAAAAATAATAATTTTTATTTATTTACAACAACTAGTTTTATTAAAACAGTAGTGGATACTGTTTTACTTTGTGATACCACGACTGTGTATTTAACAACATTTGTAGAAAATTTCATGTCTTGTTGCAGATAGATTGAGCCTTTGCCAAGTATATACCTAAACGTTAAGGGTTCGAGTCTCACTAACCTTATATAATATTTTTCTTACAATGACTGATATAGACAACTGTTATATTTATAACAGTCATGGTACATTAACAACTACCTTGTAGCAAAGTTCATAATAATGTCATGACTGCTACCTTTTCATTATTAATGTGTATGCCTTTCCACCCCTCCCTTTTTCTACACCCACAATGACTATTGCCGTCATCACTCTGGCCCTTGCTGCCCTCACCATTCCCATCACCATTTATACCGCCCCTTCTCCCACTCTATTCTCCCTCATTCTTGTCATACATCCTTGACTTCCTCCCTCCGCCATGCCACGCTTCAAGCAAACTGTAAGGCGCGGCTGTCGCCCCTCAACTTCCTTACCCCTGACCCATCCATTGGACTCAATCTCCTCCTCTGCTCCCTGCACTTACTTATCCCACCCTAATCGAATGGCATTCCAGACTGCCCCTTGGTTTCCCTAATCATTTATGTAATACCCGCATATTTATTTAACTGAAATATTACAGTTTGGTAAATAAATTGGCTATTTCTAATAAGTGAAATTATTGTTGCAAGACTTGTGTTATTATAGTCTATTTTTCTAGGATGAGTTCTGTGGGAAATTAGAGAATTTAAGGGCCAAAGTGCCAAATGACCGAGAATACCCCTGGTATGCAAAATGACTTAGGAAAATTGTGAAAAATCATAATAGGCAATGAAATAATTATTTGAGTTAGGAGAGTATATTATCTCTAATTGTGATAATTTGATAAATTATGAGCTTGGAGAAATTGAATAAGAATGCTCAAAAAGTATTGTAATGACCATAATACCCTCTCAAATTCTAGAATAATGCAGAAAACATGGAAACAGAAATGTCAGTACTAGAATTATGAGGTAATGAGGCATTCTAATTAAGAAAATTATCAACTAGTGATAATATAGTAGTTAAGTAATTTATGGCTAATTACTTAAGCATAAGTAAAGGAAATTCATAAGTAATTTTGTAAAACCCTAAAATTAGTGGTTTTTGGCTTAAAATTAGTAAGAACATATTTAGTAATTAATTGGAGAATTTTGTAAAAAATAAGTGAGTTTAGGTATTTTTAAGCCTAAATACAAGAATGGACCAATTAGGTAATTTTGTGAAATTTTTGGAAAAATTGGAATAAATAAATAATTAAAAAAAATAAAAATAAAAATAAAAATAAAAATAAAAAGGGTCCAGCCGAAAATTGGAAAAAAAAATAGAGATAGGAACAAATTTTAAATATCATGATATTTTTGTAAAATTGTATTATTATATAATATAATTAAATATAGTGAATAGTAATGGAACAAATAGGAAACGGATCCTATCTAGAGAACCAGGAATAGGAATTCCAAAGTCAAGGTAAAATATGGATCGTGAGTTTTTACCTTCAAGTGACCTCTTAGGAAGTTAATTCCGAGGCTCGGTAGCGCATTTGCCTAATAAGACGAAATAGGGAAAAAATGAGATAGTCACATTTTGGATTTGAAGAAAATAAATTATAACTCAACATCCGGAGATGAGTTTATAATTATATGGACATATTTGGAATCAGTGAATTTTTGTCCAGAAGTTGATGATTCCGAAAACGATTTTCGTAACCGGACGCGCCCGGACACGTTTTTCGAGAAAACTTCAACTGGGCTGTTGGAACCCTGTAAGGGACCGAAATCTAAGTTAAATTAGATATTATTGATGAGGAAGAGAAGATCTTCAAAGTTATGAATTCAGAATTTTGAGATTTTCCGAGACTACGCGAAACGGACACCGTCGGGGAAATTCTATCGGGAATAGGGCATAAAGTGAGCTTGAGTCACCATTCTTGGACCAATTGCTTGCTGCCACATCACCCCCCTATGTCGACCAAGAGCTTCCCATGGACAAGAATTAACCACCAATTAGTCTTGATTTTACATGGTTATAAGGTAGGGAAAAATTACAAGATTTGGAATGTGGAAATTACCAAAGTGGCACAAATTTTGCCTATATAAAGGCATGAGCACCTCTTGGATTTTCACATCCATTCTCAAGCTAGAAACCAAATCTAGAGGGAGAAAGAAGAGAGAGAAGCTCGGAAAAAATTGTGAAGAAGTCTTGAACGGGTAAGTTCTTCCGTCTTAACTTTTAAGTTCTAGTCTTTAGTTCAGTAGTTGGTAGAAATGTTAGTTAGATTTAGTAAGTAGGGAATGAGATTCCTACTATTGTTTTTAAGCCTCATTGCATTGAAAGATGCCTAACGAGTTAAAAACTTGGTAGGGATTGAGTTCCTGAAAAGTGAAAGTTAGAGTAGCGAAGTGCTGGCGAAATTCCGCCAAATTAGGGGAAGAAGGGCAAAATGGTAATTTTTCACCTAAAATGCCTGTTATGCTGCCAAATGTTTATAAGTGTGTTATTATTCTGATTAGAATACTTCTGACGTCGAACCGCTGTCGAAATTCCATCTTGCCGCCATTTGTTTTACGTTCCGTCAAAAAGTACCGTTTTTAGCCTAGGAAGACCTGGGATATCTCGCAACTAAGGTACGGACGCGTCCGTAACCCTAACTCTATGCTGCTCATATACTTTTGCGTTATAGATACGTTCATAGACCGAGGTTATTGAGAATCGTCGAGATACTTACTGACTTCACCCACGGATTATAGTATTGGTAACCGTTTGAGTTATTCCTAGCGCCGAGGACACGTTGTGGCGTGGCACTTTGGATATGTGCAGAACTAGTCGAGAGAGACTTTACATACCGCTTTGTGCTTATGTTCGTCCATGTTATTGATCATACATCTCATTTCGTTTGCTTTTGTGATGATATCTTTGTATTGAAATGAATATACGTATGTACGTATCTTTGTTTTATTTGAGCATAAGGTTAACCGTTACCCGAGATCCATATGTGGAATGGATCTCGTTGTAGCATCAGGGTCTGGAGGACCAATCTTAGGCGATCGAGGCAAGCAACCGAAGTAGGCCGGGACGTGTCTACATTGTTTATCGTTTCCTTTAGCTCCTTTAGTTTCTTTAAAGAATTCTGGATAACTGTAATCCAATACAATTACACTATGGTCCATATTTTGAATGTAATGTAAATTACTTACTCGCTCCAATGCTCTACTCTGACTACTCTGCTTGAAATATTTGGAAACGTTTTTTAAAAAAAAATATTCCGCCGTTTTCAAATGGGATGTTACAATTCTCCATCTAATCTTTGAATTTACATTAAATATATGAATTAGTCAACGTAGGAGATAGGTATATTATATAAACTTTTTGCTCTTAATATTTGGCATCATTAAAACTAATCATATCCAACATTCTCCCCCTTTTTGATATTGACAAATATTTTAAGAAAAATATATATGAGTATGAAAACATATTAAGTGCAATATATTTTTCTTGTCATTCTTTTTATTGATCTTCTTCTTGATCATTCTCCATCTAATCTTTGAATCTGTATTAAATATAGGAGTTAGCCAACGTAGAAGATAGATATATTATACAAAAGTTTTGCTCTTAATATTTGGCATCTATATTTGACATTTTCAAATCTAATTATATCCAACATTCTCCCTCTTTTTGATGATGACAAATCCTTTAAGAAAAATATGTATGAGTGTGAAAACATATTAGGTGCAACATATTTTTCTTGTCATTCTCTCTCTCTAGTTGACATAAGCAAAAGGTGAAGTATAAAGAAGAAATGCTTGTGGAGAGATAGGTGTGAATTTTTTTTAGAAATTTTCCTCCCTTAAAAATATGTTAAGAGTATACTAAGCCAACAAAGAACATAATTATAATGTTTTCCAATTAATTCATATTACTGAATAAAAGGGATAACAAATAAATGATACCAAGAATGTAGATTCTCAATAACAATTTATAAATATATTCTATGTAGAAAATATGTCATTGATATGAACCTCGTAAATCAAATCAAGTTTGTCAAAAATGATAATGAATTATGAAATTGAGATTTTTGAGTGCATGAAAACTCATTTTTGAAACATGCTCAAAATCATTGCTCACTCCAAAAATGGCGGAAATCAACATATTAAAGAATATATTAGAATGCTTCAGCTTTGGAGAACTTGTCGAACATTGAAGTTAACATGTTGAAGAATTTCCCAAAAGAAAAAGTCATAAGGATAAAGCATTAGCAAAACATGCTTAGTACAATAGAAATATATGAGCACGATGACTTTGATATTGACAAAAAGATAATCTTGCCTCTTAGAATTTAGTCTTGAAATATATGAACATTCAAGGCAAGAATGAACATATGGCTATAGTTACTCAAAATATGGATGAAGACAATTGTTGATGTATTTGAGTAACAAAGTGAGTACTAGGATCATAGATGATGAAGCACATACTCATTAGTCCAAATGACAAGAGTTCCAGAATATTATCCTAGTGAGTTATTCTACTATATTGGTTAATTTATTTCAATGCATTAATGAACATTCTTAATACTTGGAATAACTTGGCTAACTAAGAATTTATGCATTATGTTGGTTATGATTAGTTTTGATGATGTCTTATATACATGTCATTGGTAAGAGCAAAAAGCTTGCATACTACATTTATATTCTACTTTGACTAATTCTTATATTTAATGTAGATGTGAAGTTTAATGATGGAGAATGATCAAGAAAAGAGAAGAAAGAAAGGAAGAACTTGTTTAATGGAATGAGAAAATCATTATACAAGTTCCTAGATTGATTCTACAAGTCTCCATGATTAAATAGAAGTTGGAACGGCTCAATTCGGAGTTAAAACAAGCAAGTTCAAGCTTCTGGATGAATATTGGTTTGTTGGAGGGCATTTAAGTAATTTCAGCTTTCTTACTCTCTTGAATGAGTGTCTTGCTCGAGCAAATTGAGTTTCTGAAGTCATGCTCGAGCAACAACAAAGTTCTTGCCCGAGCAAGGTGGAATTTCTCCCAAAATCGCTAAAAATCCGTTCTTGCCCGAGCAAGAAAGAAGGCCTTGCTCGAGCAAGGTCGTGGCATCGCATACATACTGTTTAGCTACATTTCGGCGATCTTGATGAATTCGACAATATCTTCCAAACCAGGAATCGGATTGACATGAAACCAGTGACATATGAAAGAACACATCCAACACATACTTTTGAAAAAATATCAAGTCCAAAGGAGTCCAGATGAGAGAGATATGATTTTCGAAAGTTGGAACAACAATTAACGTCACAGTCCAGACCAACCTTCGGTAATTTGAGTGTATCTCACAAACGGAAAATCCAAATGAGCTGAAATTGGTGCCATTGGAAACTAGACTCAAATACCTTTTCATAAACATCAAGAAATAAGAAAACAAAGATTCATTGAAGGAGATATGATGTTTTGAAGTTGGTAGTCTGTTCTGGATTCTGCAAAAACGCTGGTTAAGAAGAAGCTCCATTCATCTCGATGTTAATGGACGAACTACAACTAGCTTGGAGCTGATTCTTATTGAAATGGAAAGAATATTTGAAGAGCCTTCTGAAATGGAATGATTTTATAATCTTGGATTTATGCCGAGAATCGAATGCAAAGATGATTCAACAATCATGCTCGAGCAAGAAATATTTCTTGCCCGAGCATCATCGAGCGAAGCAAAAGATAGTCATCAATGAATCATGCCCGAAGCAAAGTATTCTAGCATGCCCGAGCAATCTAGAGGCAGAAGCAAAAGAAGGTCATTCGAGAACCTTGCCCGAGCAAGAAGTATTTCTTGCCCGAGCAACATCGAGGCGAGAAGCAAAACTCAAGCAAATCGAAGTCTTGCCCGAAAGCAAAGAAGGCTTGCTCGAGCATCATGCTCGAGCAAAGGCAAAACGTTGCCCCGAGCAGCATCTTTCATTCTCAAGTTATCGCTTCTGTCTACGCCTTGCTCGAGCAAACCTGGACTCATGCTCGAGCAACATCACCAAAATTCAGTCTCTCCGCAAGCATGCTTTCTGGGTTGCCTCAAGCAACAGTGTTGTGGTCTCATCTCTTCGCCTCTGTTTGAAGCTTGCCCGAGCAAGCTTTGATTCATGCTCGAGCAACATCGCCAAAACACACTTTCTCCGCGAGCATACTTTCTGGGTTGCCTCAATCAATGTGTTGTGCTCTCTCTACTCCGCTCTCGTCGTACCTTGCCCGAGCAAGAATTTCACCATGCTCGAGCAACATCGGCGAGCACTTCCAAGCTTTTGTAAAGGAGCTTGCCCGAGCATGATTATGTTCATGCTCGAGCACCATGCCCGAGCAAGAGAAAAGTCTTGCCCGAGCAAGTGTGTGACTGAACCCATTTCGCTCTCTGTCTCAGCGTTGCCCGAGCACGATATCTTCCATGCTCAAGCATCTACGATTATTGACAGATTGAAGTGTCAGATATGAATATGCTGCAACAATACTTGAGTATGAGATATAGGATACTCAAGTATGAATATTAAGTTTTGATTCCGAAAGTATTCAGGAAGTATTCAAGATTGAATACTCATCTATGATCAAGTATCTAAGCATCTGGTATATCTGAAGCACCTGGATACTCGAGCATATATCAGCAAACATATCAGCAAGCACATGTCTTCTGCAACATCAATCGAATGATTTGATTAATTGATTATACTTTCCAAAACATCATTCAATATTATTTGTATTATGATTAATCATCTCTCTGAGTCAGTTTCAGATGATCAATTATCGTTTGAATCTTGATGAGCCGTGAAGCACCGAAACCGACGGAGACACGAGCGACAAGATGAACGATGCCCATAACGTCAAAAGCATCTGAATATTATTTAAGTCATCCTCCGACCGGGACCACACGAATGACAACGTAAAGAGACTCCACTAAGCAAACATTCAAACGTGGATAAGCGGAAAGGCGCGGATGCTTAAACATCTTCAACGGGCAAATTCAAATACCCAACGGACATATTCAAATACTCAACGGACATATTCAAATCCTTCAACGGTCCTCAATCTTCAACCAGTATAAATACTCGAAGGTTTGAATTCTTCAAGAGCAGAGCACGTACGCATACACGACAAAGCATTCAAAGTGATCCATTTATAGTCTCAGTATATATCTTTAGATATTGCGAGCTTGGTGTTTATAATTTATCTACTCTGTGAGAGAGTCTTATCATTTGTTTTACAATTCATTCAAATTTCAAGATAGAGGTATCTTGAGTGTGGGTGTATCAATTACAACTTGTAAGGGGGAGTGAGTCCGAGAGTGAAAGGATCATCCTTCGTTTACAGAGTGTGTAATTGTGTCCACGGTTATTTGGTTACAACTTGTAAAGAGGAGTAAGTCCTAGTGAGAGGATTACTTGAGAGTTCTGAGTCCGTAATCAAGTTTGGAGATAGTGAAATCCCGAGTGTTTCGGGATTTCGGACGTAGGTCAAGAGTTGGACCGAACCAGTATAATCTCTTGTGTTCATTGTTCTTCGCTCTATCTCTGTTTTAAGTGTTCTTGAGCAATTAGCGAAAGAATTTCATAATCACCTATTCACCCCCCCTCTAGGTGATATTCCACCCTTCACATTAAACATAACATTTTCACAAATTGAATTCTTTTATAGGAGATAAACTTGAAACTCATAGATGATCAACTTGTTAGATATGAGGTCCAACTAGTTAGAGAATGAGACTAAAGAGTTCAAGCATCACATTAAATACCAAAGATCAACATGTGAATGATAGGGAGAACTATAATGGACAGATTTGAAGCATATTTGACATTTTGTATACAAAAATATTAACTTCTAATTTTGAAACATTTGAATGCAATCAAAGCACGAATATTTTTCAAAACATGTGTATGGATTTTTATTAAAACGAGGTGAATTGAAATCCAAACAAATTTTAGAATTGTGCATTACAAAAATATAAACTTAGAAAGTTATGCACAAATTCACTTACAGTCTATTTAGCAATCTGAAAATATTTTGGAAACCATAAATGATTGATTGAAAATGGAATGCAATAATGGATAAGTATTCATTACCAGATTATGTAATTCATTTAAGTGCAAGATAGGTGATAATTGAATATTTTATACACTTCTTTTTATCTCTTGATTAATAATTTAGGACTTTTTAGTTAATAAATAATGGCTTTTATACTTATTTGGGCTTTGGGCCTTTGATTATATTTTAGCCATTTTTATTAATAAAATTCCAGTTTTACATTGCTTCACTAATCTTACCATAACTCTTGAACCAGACATCGGATTTGCCTCATTTTTGTTTCATATTTCATATGATTCAGAGAGCTACAATTGTTATGAAGACATGAAGGGCAAATTCGGACAAGAAGACGGTCGATTTTGAAGCCAAAGTCAGATGTTTTATTTGGGCTCGAATTTGTGACTAAAGCCCATTCTCGTGTTATTTTTGTTTTGGGCCTGGATTATTGATTGGAGCCCCATTTCGTTTTCCAATTTAGGTTAAGTAAGGCAGCAGCCACAAACACATTCATTCACGTTTTTATTCTGTTTGGTGGATCAAAATAGAGTTTTTCAGATTCTCTGAAATGTTCTTCGTGTTCTTCGCGTTCTTAAATCATTCTTCGATTTTCCCAGCCATGTTCGGCTAAACCTTACGTGGTTAACCCAACGTTGAGGATTCCATGATTCGTCGGCAGAACTCGTACTTAATCGGTAACTTTACTCGTTTGTTTTCATCTTATCGGATCCGATTTCGGAAATAGTTCGAATATTAGATTTAATATTCGGTTTGGTTCATCCCAAGGACCGAGTTCGAACTAGGTTAGAGTGTTGTTGTGCGATTGCACGGTGAGACGCCATGTGTTCGGACAGATTCTAGACGATCGTCTAGTTGAGGGATTTACGACGAACGCGAGAGATTTCGGTTCGTCTAGAGCCAAACGCGAGTTCGTTTATATTTCGTTCAATGAAGGAAGTTTCGGAATCTAAACGTTGGGTTGATCGTTTTAATCTATTTCAATCTCGTTTTTATCTATTTCTGCATATTTCATATCTGTTTCAGTTTAATTTCGTTTTAATCTGTTTCAAATCAAAAACCCTCAATTTTATTGTTGTTCTGTTTTGCTGTTGCTGATTTAAACCCACTGCAAATTCCTTGAGAGAAACGACCCAGGTTACATTATACTGCAAATCTTTTCTAATCTGGTTATTTTGGGAGATGACGGCAAATCTCTGTCAAAATATGGCGCCCTTTCGGGGAATTTGCATCGGTTTTGTTAAGCAACGGTAGTTTTTGGTGGTTCGGGTGGTGGATGAGAAAATATTTTTGACCAGATCACTCAAACCAGGTCTTATTCATAAGGAATTGGGCATTTTAAACAAGAATCACTCTCCTTGGGAGTGAGGTCTGCCCTATTTTCCCCAAATTCCAACGTTTAGACCACGTTTTCACTGTTTTAAGTTTCTATTTTGTGATTTCTACTAGGTCATTTTTTCTGGAGTATCTCCGAATGACCTGAAATTTTTACAGGCGATAGAAAATGGCCAAAAACCTTGGGCACACCAGAAATCTTTGATTTCTCGTGTGGTATGCTTTCAGATTTCCCAAATTCCATCGTTTTGACCACTTTTTCATTTTTTGAAGTTTTTTCATTTCATTTTTGGGTTCCCCGATGGTCTAGGAGTTGCCCGCCCTGTCCAAGTCCCATAAATTTTAAAAATCATTTGATGCTTGTTTTGGACTTGTTTTGGTCAAATTCCAACATAGGTTTTTGTGTCTTTGTGTCATCTTAGTGGCATTTTGTGTTTCTACCACTTTTAGTGGCATTTTCGTAATTCTGATTTTCGCAAATTCCCGCCTTGTGTTTCGTTTTTATGCCGCATGAGTACTAGGAGTACTATTGATCCGAAGACTTGTTGCCACTTGATCCGAAATTGAAAGAACAATTCTCACTGCTAGAGGAATTGTTAGGCTTAGTCGTGGGATTGATCGAATTAGACATTGAACTTGAGTCGAGTCCGATTGTGTCCATTTCGTTGATCTTGACTACGATAGTACTTCGCTAGTCTTGTTGTTTTCCGATTCTAGTAGCAATTTTGCTAACTCGGACATTATGGCGAGAAGAGCAAGTAGCTCGTCCCACTTTGAAAGAATTAGCTACCCCGATGTGGGCAATCGAATTTGTGTATTCAATATCCCGAACTTGCTTTGCTAACTTTGAATTAAAATCTGGTCTTATCCATTTGTTGCCCAAGTTTCATGGTCTTGCGGTGAATGTCCTCACGGCGCATCTCAAGGAGTTCCATGTGGTATGCAAAGACGATGAAACCTCAAGCAATTGATGAGGACCACATTAAGCCGAGAGCTTTTCCATTTTCCCTAGATGGGCGTGGCTAAGGATTGGCTATACAATTTGCAACCGACATCCGTTGGGAGTTGGAATGATATGCAGAAGTTATTCCTAGTGAGGTTCTTTCCTTCCTCAAAAGCCATTGCTATTCATAAGGAGATCACTAGTGTTAAACAAATCAATGGGGAGACCATGTATGAGTATTGGGAGAGGTTCAAGCGGTTGTGTGCAAGCCGTCCACACCACCGCATTTCGACCAACTCCCGATTACATATTTCTATTCGGTTTGTTACCGATGGATAAAAGTTTCGTGGATGCGTCCAGTGGTGGGGCCTTAGATAGCAAGACACCTGAAGATGCCCGAGAGCTGATATCTACTATGGCTGCCAATTCTCAGCAATTTGGCACTAGGGCCAATGGTACTCCTGTTTACCATATTCAAACACCTCCAGTCCAGTACGATTCTCAGAGATTGGAGAATAGACTTGATGATCTGACTTCCCTTGTGAGGCAGTTAGCGGTGACCCAGACAAAGACAATCTTCCCTCCTCGATTGGGTACTCCCGTGGGTTTTGTTCGACCCTTATCATTCTATCGACTCTTGTCCTACCTTGCATGATCCTACTTCTCAAGACCGCTCAAGAGGCCGCAGTGGGTGTTTTTCCGGGAAAGCCACAATACCAAAGTAGAATAATGCCTTCTCCAATACCTACAATCCCGGTTGGAGAAATCACCCCAATTTCCGTTGGAACCAGAATCGAAACCCGAGTAACCAATATCGCGGGACTGGGAATTACCCAGAGACAAGACATGCCGTAAAATTTCCAACAACACTCGCACCTCCTTTGCCACGCACCACCTCCTCGACCCGGCCATATGTGCACCTCCACAAAGGATAATAAAGAGCTAGTACCGAAGTAGTAGTGGTTCTTCACTAGAGGATATGATGAAGCAATTTGTCACGCCTAATATGCAGTTTCAACAAAAAACTCGACACTTCCATTCGACTTTGCAAACACAAATTGGGCAGTTGGCAACATCATGAACCAGCTTCAACCTCGGGGATCCAACACTCTCCCTTCACAAACAATTCCTAATCCTAAAGGAATGTGAGTGCTATCTCCCTTCGATCCGGCATGCAATTAGAGGAACATAAACCATTTGCAGATGTCCCTTCCACATGGAGAGAGAGTCGAAAATGTGAAGATTGACTCTAAAAATAAAAAGGCAATCCAGCAAGGTGAAGAGGAAGACATTCCCATTCCTCTTCCTTTCCCTGAGAGCGTTAAACCCAAGAAGTTGGCGAAAAAGCACAAGAGAAGGATATACTTGAGACGTTCGGAAGAGTAGAGATCAACATTCCTCTCTTAGATGCGATCAAACAAATTCCTAAATATGCCAAGTTTCGAAAGAGTTATGTACCAACAAGAGGCGAAGGAAATGAACGAGTGAGTTTGAACCGAGAATGTATCGGCACTCATCCGACCTACCATGCCTCGCAAGTGCAAAGATCCGGGGACGTTTTCTATCCCTTGCCTTATTGGTAATTATAAATTTGATGATTGCATGCTAGATTTAGGTGCTTCTATAAATGTCATGCCCGCATCTATTTATAGATCTCTTGGTCTTGGTCCCTTGCGTCAACCGGGTGTTATTGTTCAATTAGCTAACAGGAGTAATGCCCATCCTTCGGTTTAGTTGAAGATGTATTAGTCAAAGTTAATGAATTGATATTCCCCGCTGATTTTTACATCTTAGATATGCGGGATGAGTCTTCTAGTAGTAGGTCACCAATCATTCTAGGGAGGCCTTTCATGAAAACAACTAGGACGAAGATAGATGTGTATTCGGTACTCTTTCCATGGAGTTTGGTGATATTTACGTAAATTTTAATATCTTTGATGCCATGAGACATCCTAGGGAAGAGCATTCTATTTTACGTATTGATGTGATTGATGATCTTTGTGGATGATGTTCTTGCCGATTGGTGTCTTGATTATCCCGATTTTTCATCCGAGAGTGATTACGCCATTTGTGCATGTGTTGATAATGAATGGTGCTCTGTTTGTACTCATTTGGTTAATGCTGCATTATTTGGTGATTCGACTTCTTGGGTGATTATTCCGCATTGCTTGTGGATTCCGATATTGATTCGAGTTTGAGCTTCATCCCGATCCCGATGTGCATCCCGATTTTGAATTTGATGAACTTAACTCGATTTTGATGAGCTGAATTCCGATCTTAACATTGAGCGTGTAGACATAGTTCTTCCGCTTCTTTGAATGTGGTTTCGTGCATTTCCAGTGTGATGACATCAGAGTTGTTGCAACAACCACCCAAGCTTCTCCCATCTACTGAGCAACCACCCAAACTTGAGTTGAAATCACTTCCAGATCACCTGAAATATGCATTTCTGGAGGCGGATGAACAGTTGCCAGTCATTGTGGCAAATAACCTTAGGCCTGATCAAGAAGAGAAGCTGCTAAGCTTATTGAGGGCGAACAAGAAAGCCATTGGGTGGACATTAGCTGACATAGTTGGCATCAGCCCTTCCATGTGCATGCATCGAATTCTGTTGGAAGAGGACTCTAAGCCGGTGAGGTAACCCCAGAGACGCCTTAATCCCCTTATCCTTGATGTGGTGAAGAAGGAGGTCACTAAGCTTCTACAAGCTAGTATCATCTATCCCATTTCTGATAGCCAGTGGGTTAGCCCGGTCCAGGTGGTTCCCACGAAGTCCGGTGTCACCTTTGTGGTGGCCAATCGAAGAATGAGCTCATTCCTACTCGAGTTCGGAATAGTTGGAGAGTTTGCATTGACTATAGGAGACTCAACCAAGCCACTCGCAAGGATCATTACCCTTTACCTTTCATTGATCGGATGTTAGAGCGATTGGTGGAAAGTCTCATTACCGCTTCCCGGATGGCTACTCCGGATACTTCCAGGATCCATATTGCTCCGAGGATCGGAGAAGATGACCTTCACATGCCCCTTTGGAACATATGCCTATCGAAGGATGCCTTTTGGCCTCCGCAACGCACCCGGTACTTTTCGCGTTGTATGGTGAGTATTTTCTCCGAGTTTCTAGAGGATTTGCATGGAGGTCTTTATGGATGATTTCACTTTGTATATGGGTCTGATTTTGATGCATGCTTAGCTAATCTATCTAGAGTTTTGCATAGTGCATTGAGTCTAATCTTGTCTTGAATTATGAAAAGTGTCACTTTATGGTTGAGTCGGGTATAGTCTTGGGACACATAGTGTCTAGGAAAGGATTGAGGTAGACCCGCTAAGATAGATGTGATTCTTTGCTTTGCCTTACCCCGCATCCGTGCGGGAAGTTCGTTCTTTTCTTGGTCATGCGGGTTTCTATCGGCGTTTCATTAGGGATTTCGAAGACGCCCGACCCTTGTCCAACCTTCGCATAAGGACACCGACTTTGTATTTGATGATGCTTGCAAGGCGGCCTTCGATCATTTGAAGCGTTGCTCGACTACAACCCTGTGATCCGGCCCACGATTGGTGCATTCCCTTTGAGTGATGTGTGATGCTTCCAACTATGCGGTTGGTGCTATCTTGGCACAACGGGTCGATAGGGCATCTCATGTGATTGCATATGCCTCCAAGACTTTGGATCCCGCCCAATCTAATTATACCACTACCGAGAAGAGTTGTTGGCTATTGTATTTGCTTTTGATAAGTTTAGGTCATATCTCGCTAGCTAGTAGAGTAATTGTTTTTCCGACATCTTACGCCGCTCTAAAATTTCTTTTGAAAAAAGGCAGATGCTAAGCCACGACTCATCCGGTGGATGCTATTGCTCCAAGAGTTTGATGTTGAGATTCGAGATGACGGAAGCGGAGCACAAAACTGGGTAGCTGACCACTGAGTCGTATCACCCATTCTTCCTCTCACCCCTCTTCTATTCGGGATGATTTTCCCGATGAACGGCTTCTCACCCTACAAGGTAAGCTTCCATGGTATCTTGATTTGGTTAACTACTTGGTAGGCGGTGTTTTGCTCCGAAGATTCTACTAGGGCCCAAACCTTTAAATTAAAGAGTGAGTCTAAATACTATGTTTGAGATGACCCTTATCTCGTGGGAAATTTTGTAGTGACCAAGTAGTTCGGAGATGTGTGCACGATCATGAGTTTCACTCTATATTGCATTTTGCTCATGCTTCGTCTGTGGTGGTCACTTTGGACCCCAAAGAAATGCTAGGAAAGTGTTAGATTGTGGATTGTTTTGGCCTTCCTTGTTTCATGATTCCCATCCGTTTTGTAAGTCATGTGATAACCTGTCGAGAGAAGGAGTATTTCTCGTAGGCATGAGATGCCCCAAAACCCTATTTTGTTTTGTGAGATCTTTGATGTTTGTGGTATTGATTTTATGGGTCCATTTCGCTTATATGGTTATACTTACATCCCGCTAGCCGTTGATTATGTCTCGAAATGGGTTGAGGCGAAAGCCACTCGGACTAATGATTCTTTACGTGGTGGTGGATTTTGTTAGGTCTAACATTTTCTACGCAGTGTTTGGCATTCCTAGAGCCATTATCGGTGATCGGGGCTCCCATTTTTGCAACCGAAGCATGGGTGCCTTGTTACGCAAGTATGGAGTGCTTCACAAGGTCTCCACAAGATACCATCCTCGGACCAATGGTCAAGCTGAAGTCTCAAATAGAGAGATTAAGCAAATCCTTCGTAAGACCGTTAACTCCGGAAAGATTGGAGTAAGCGATTAGAGGATGCTTTGTGGGCATATCGCACCGCCTACAAGACTCCGATTGGGATGTCTCCTTTGTAAGGCATGTCATCTTCCGGTTGAGTTGGAACATCAAGCCTATTGGGCCATTAAGCAGTGTAACATGGATTTGGCTAAGTCCGGCATGGAACGGAAGCGGTTGCAAGAGTTGGATGAACTTAGATTGGATGCCTATGAGAGTTCGCGTTTGTACAAGGAAAAGACTAAGGCATTCCATGATAAGCATATTCCGAGGAAAGAATTTTCGTGGGGGCGAAAGTTCTTCCGTTTAACTCCGTATGAAGTTTATGCACGGTAAGCTTCGATCTAAATGGGATGGCCCTTTTGAGATCACTAACATATTTCCATTTGGTCTTTGTTGAGCTATGTGATCCACCCACGGGGAGAACCTTTAAGGTCAATGGGCATCGCCTCAAGCAATTCCATGAGGGATCCTAAAGAACGGCTGAGGAAGCGAGCGAGATTATCCTCATTGATGCCACTTATCCTCCTTAAACCCTCGGGGAGTATTCTTCTTTCCTCTCCCTCTTTCTCTTTTATTTGTTTTCATATTTGCAATTTGCTTTTCGAAAATAAATACGGTCATCTTTCTATGATTGCTATATATTATGAACTAGGACATTTTGGTTTTAATGGATCATTCTGTTTGGTCCGTGATTCTTGACTCTTCGATTACATATCTTGGTAGTTGATTTGATGTTGTTGATTGCCTAAGTTGGTACCGACCTTGTGAGGTTTTGGGCGCTTGAATGGAATTCATCTTTTCCCATTCTTTCTTTCATGTGTGCATCTGCTCGATTTGTGTTCTCTAGAACTTGCTCCTTTTCTTGTTGAAACTACATTTTTCACTTACATGCTTAAATATGATAGAAGCTTGTTTTCTTTCTTTTATTTTCCCCACTTTGGCCAAATAGCTTTCCCTTGCATTATGTTTCCTTTGCTAGCCCATTTGTGCCTTTTCGACTCATTCTTTTCTAAGCCACATTACAAGCCTAAGCGTAAAACCATTTTATTCCGCACCTTGGAGATTTATTGAGCATTGGTTTCACCTTGGTTTTGTGTTTAAGTGTGGGGGTTGCTCAGAGTGCAACAGTTTCGGTGTGGGGGAGATGTTTGGTTTTGTCATTGTGATTTTGTATATAGTTTCAAAAAAAAAAGAGAAAGAAAGAAAGAAAGAAAGAAAAGAAAAGCAGAAAAAGAAAAAAAAAAGAGTAAAATAAAAGTATTTTGTATATATAGAGAATTGGGTTAATCAATGCTCTTTTTAATTTCTTGGGTGCTTAGCCTCTCATTCCATATTATTACCTACCTTCACCCTAACCCCATTACAACCTTTAATAATAAGCTCTCTTGATTTGTGCATGCATGTGTTATAAGTAGTAGAGACGTAGAAATTGAGCAAGCTTATGGTAGAACAATTTTCTTGAGTAGAATTTGAGCGATACACTTATTTACCTTAAACACTTGAGAGATTGATTGATTGAGCGCATCATTTGAGAGACCATCATTTGTGATTAGCATCATTGATTGAGATTACCGAGGAATTGTAATTTGCGATGAAGGGATTTTGGGTCTTGATTGATTGGTTCTAATGAAGCTCGTGTCCCTTGTTCAATTTCGCATTGTTAGCAATTTGTAGAAAAGAAGAGTTTCTCCTTTACGTATTTTTCTTTGAATTTTGCTCGGGAGTGCAAAAAGATAAGTGTGGGGAATTTGATAATTGAATATTTTATACACTTCTTTTTATCTCTTGATTAATAATTTAAGACTTTTTAGTTAATAAATAATGGCTTTTATACTTATTTGGGCTTTGGGCCTTTGATTATATTTTAGCCATTTTTATTAATAAAATTCCAGTTTTACATTGCTTCACTAATCTTACCATAACTCTTGAACCAGACATCGGATTTGCCTCATTTTTGTTTCATATTTCATATGATTCAGAGAGCTACAATTGTTATGAAGACATGAAGGGCAAATTCGGACAAGAAGACGGTCGATTTTGAAGCCAAAGTCAGATGTTTTATTTGGGCTCAAATTTGTGACTAAAGCCCATTTACGTGTTATTTTCCTGTTTTGGGCCTGGATTATTGATTGGAGCCCCATTTCGTTTTCCAATTTAGGTTAAGTAAGGCAGCAGCCACAAACACATTCATTCACGTTTTTATTCCGTTTGGTGGATCAAAATAGAGTTTTCGATTCTCTCGAAATGTTCTTCGTGTTCTTCGCGTTCTTCGTCTCTGTTCTTCGATTTTCCCGGCCATGTTCGGCTAAACCTTCGTGGTTAACCCAACGTTGAGGATTCCATGATTCGTCCAGAGAACTCGTACTTAATCGGTAACTTTACTCGTTTCGTTTTCATCTTATCGGATCCGATTTCGGAAATAGTTCGAATATTAGATTTAATATTCGGTTTGGTTCATCCCAAGGACCGAGTTCGAACTAGGTTAGAGTGTTCTTTGTGCGATTGCACGGTGAGACGCATTGTTCGGACATGATTCTAGACGATCATCTAGTTGAGGGATTTCTCGGACGAACGAGAGATTTCGGTTCGTCGAGCCAAACGCGAGTTCGTTTATATTTCGTTCAATGAAGGAAGTTTCTGGAATCTAAACGTTGGGTTGATCGTTTTAATCTATTTCAATCTCGTTTTTATCTGTTTCTGCATATTTCATATCTGTTTCAGTTTAATTTCGTTTTAATCTGTTTCAAATCAAAAAACCCCCAATTTTATTGTTGTTCTGTTTTGCTGTTGCTGATTTAAACCCACTGCAAATTCCTTGAGAGAAACGACCCAGGTTACATTATACTGCAAATCTTTTCTAATCTGGTTATTTTGGGAGATGACGGCAAATCTCTGTCAATAGGGTAAGAATTAGATTTCATCGTAATTCCTTTTGTCCAAATAAAGGTGGAATATCACCTAGAAGGGGTGATGAATAGGGGAATTCAAAATTTGTTTTGCTATTCGCCCGAAGAACACTAAAAACAGAGATAGAGATAAAGAGAATGAACACAAATAATTTATACTAGTTTGGTCTAACTCCTTGACCTACGTCTAGTCCCCAACACTTTGGGATTTTCACTAACTCTTTATCACAAATACAATTACACACTATGTACTCAAAGTAATCATTTCACACTCAAATCCACTCCCCCTTACATGTTGTAATCGTACACCCACACTCAAGGTCCCACTACCTTGAGATCTAAACAGATAATCACTTAATGAAATAAGTGTTTAAGCTCTCTCATAGAGTAGATAGAAAATAATCACTGATGTACACTGATATCCGAAGATATTAAATGAGACTAATGAAATAGTAAATTGTAATCACTTCGAATTGAATGCGCAAAATTTCGGTAGTTGGCAAATTCAATGCTTCGGTATTTATATTGGTTGCCATTTATGACCGTTGGAGAAGCTTAAAGTTTATCCATTGTGACTCTACAAAGTAGCCATTAGACAGATGAAGTTTGATATTCACTTTCACCATTAATGTTCCAGGTGAAATTGTGTTGTCTTGACATTCTTTCATTCCTTTTTTTTTCCCGTTGTGAAACAACATTTATTGCGTGAATGGAATAGCAGGAACTACTTTAGAATGATCAGAGGAATGGTTGCTAGTTTGAGTCTCAACTAGACAAGTGCATTAAATGCATTCTGACACACAAATTTATGTATGACAATTTGTTGTTAATCCTTAATATAATCATCTAAAACTCACTAACAAACTAATTAAAGATAGTTAGGAATAATAATGAGTGATGATATAAAGTAAAGAAATCACAATCAATGATTTTAGGTTTACGAAGACGGTGATTTCAAAACTAGTAAGATTAACTTCCAATTAAAATAATGTTGCCTTGAGTTAATGACTTGAGGTGAAAATATATTGATTGGAGTTAAGATCATGTTCTTTATAAAATTTGAATTCAGAACAATTTTCTTTGAAATATTGATTAGAGAAAGTTCACTTTCAACTTAACTTGCAACATTGACTGGAGGCAATTATTTCCATCGAGAGTTAAACACGCAAGTTGCAAATAATAAGACTTAACTTGAGTCAAGAAAAAGATGCCTGGACTCATTGACTGGAGGCTTTTATTAATTGACTCGAGGCAAGCTTATCTGGTTTGAAACAAATGATTCGAACGAAGATAACTCGAGGTAATAATGATTGACTTCAAGTTATTACCTTGAGTCAAAATAATATCAACTCGAGGCAAGATTGAACGCAAAACAAAGATTTGAAAACTTTCAAGCCAGTTAACTCGAGGTACTTCATAATTAACTGGAGTGGAAAATTTCATTTAAAAACTTTTCAAAAGATAACTCGAGGTAAATCATTTTTAACTCGAGGCAAATATTTTTCAAACTTATATCTTCAAGTTAAACTTCATCTAACTCAAGGCAATTGAAGTCAAAACATTTTGCCTTAAAAGAATGAAGCATACAACTCGAGGCAATCAATTTTTAAATGGAGGCAGTTGATTGATAGAAACTCCAAATCAACAAAAGGATTCAAGATGGATTTAAACATAGGATTTTCATTGAATCTTTAAAATTATTTCCATTATAATTGTTATCATCAAAACATCAAAATATAGAGAACTAACAATCCTTGCTTGATTAAAATGGATAGATGTAGATGTCTCCTTTTTTTACGTTTACTATCAACATCAAGCATAGCTTGCTTATCTTCCTCAAGAATTGAATTATTTCTCTATGTTGTACTCTTGAGAATCTTTTTTCTCATCCTACAAAACCATATATAATTCACTCTCTATGGTAAACTATATAAACATTGAGAAATAGAGAGGTATGAGATAAATGTTAGATTCAGAGTATTGGCATTTCGACAATGAAGCTGTAAGCTATTGTCATTATCTATGTCGTTGCATTGGATAGATTGTTCCGTTTTGAATTATTCTCTATTTATAGTCGATAGAGATCATATGACCGTTGAGAAAATTCTTGCATTGTGTTTCCTGCAACATGACTGTTGGAAGTAGCTACTGGAGTGCCGGTTCTTCCTCTCTATTTTGTCTACCATTTAACTTTGTTAAACGACCATTGTGAGTGTTCAAGATTTTCATTAGACTAATAATCTTCCCGTTAGAAACATATCAGAGTTCTTGGCAGATTTGAGAATATGTCGCTTTCGTATCGTTGTCAAAAATCTTCATACGACATACCTTTGTCTTCTGTTATTGACTAAGGTAGTGTCACTTTCGCTAGAGTGGGTGTCTAAAGCCATGGTCATTTGACCTGCTTTGAATTTGATTCCATGTAAGCTCTGTTTTCTGCAACTGTATTTAATGTCTCTAACTCAAATTTGGCTTTATGATAATTTGAGCATAATCTATCAACTAATCATTTGTGTGCTCAAGTAAGGATTACTCTTGCTCGAGTAACATGCTCAAGTAAGACTTCTGTGTGCTCGAGCAATGTCATAAGAAAATTAAAACAACAGTTATCAAATCATATATGCTTGATCAAGGGATAAAAGCTGTTAATGGACCAACATTTTTGCAACATCCTGAACTAACTATGAACTTCAAAAAATCATATCTCTTTTAGTTGATCTTTTTCTTGTGATCTTAATGTTTTTGGAAATTTATTTGAGTCTAGTTTCATATACCATTAGTTTCATCTCAATTGGATGTATATTGTGTGAGATACACCCAAAATATCAAAGCTGTGTCTATTATGTGACGTGAATTCATGTGGCAACTTCTAAACTTCATAGCTATTTCATATGAACTCCTTTGGGCTTGATTTTGGTGTCAAAATAACGCATTAGGAGTCTAGTTTTATATGAAATTGGTTTAACCTCAATCAGATATCTGGTTTGAGAGATATGGTCAAATTACTGAACCTCACTCATGTTGAACATAGAATAGAGTCGAACAAAGTGGTTGGAACACATCATGCTCAAGTAAATTAGTGGATGCTTGAGCATGATGCTTAAGTAATGCAATTCTGTTCTCGAGCACACACTGTAGCATAGACTAAATTGACATTTTAAAAATTTGTGGTATCAAACTGTCATTTCTAAAATTCGTGGTACTAAACTGTAATTTTTGAAATTTGAGCCCCAACCAATTTCTTTCTTCTTCTTCCTCTTAATCAATCCAAGTCAATAACTCTTTCTTGATCATTCTCCATCTAATCTTTGAATCAACGTTAAATATAGGAATTAGTCAACGTAAGAGATAGATATATTATATAAACCATTTGCTCTTAATATTTGGCATCTATATTTGATGTCATTAAAACTAGTCATATCCAACAAATAATTGAATGAGATATTGTTGATATTATTTGGTAGATGTAAGTTAAAGTTAAAAAAAAATGATGATCCTGCCCGTTGTAATTTTGGTTGAAAATAACATTTAAATTACTTTTAAAATAGAATGTGGGAGAGATTGAAGGCGATAACGTAGGTAGATGTAATTAAATTACTTTTGAAGGAGAGTACTTTTAAATTTATATTTTGGTTATTGGTCCTTCTGAATAGTTACAACTTTTACAGCCCTTTCCCAATAAATATCTAAGCTCTAGGCCCTTGGATCTAATTTTGCCTAAAGAGTAATTATGAAACCAGATGCTCATCTTATCCTGTGTAAATAAAAAGTGAACATTATAAAAATAAATAACAATTACACCAGTCAAGACTTAAACGACAGTTCACATTAACATGAATATAATTTAAAACAGGCAAAATAATTACTCCCTCTAACTTTTCTCACAAACCAATAAAAGTAGTTAAAGTCAATAAAGTTGTCATAGAATCTAAGTAATTTCCAATATTACCCCTACTAATTGCACTAAACTCTAATATTATATTAATTATTACTCTCACTCACTACCTTTATTAATTAGGGGCAAACATGAAAAAAATAATCATTGCTCATTGGGAACAAGCAAGTGCCTTATAAAAAGGACCAAATAAACTTGCTAGTTGGTGCCTTATAATAAGGACCAGAGGGAGTATATAATTAAAAAACTATTTGAATAAAGATTAAATAAATTAAACGTGATCATCAAGATGGGCTATTGAACAAGATGAAGATTAGAAATTTCAATTATTTTTTCATTCATAATACTTTTTATGCAGCTCGATCAAGGGCAATGTAATACCCGATTTTAGCAAATCTCGAATTCTTGAGATAAGAGAAATTAATGAATATTTTGATGAAGCAAATTCATGAGTTTAAAACTATTATAGAAAATTGCTATAATTGTCGAGTAAATTTTCAAAAAAGTTACGTAAAAATCGAGAAGAATATAATGACTAAAAATGCAATAATGGTGATAAAAACGAGTTTAAAAATATTATGATAAATATTTGAAAGATCATGAAAGATTATGAGAAAATTATGGGAGTATTATCTTTAATTATAAGAATTTAATAAATTATTTCATAGGAAATAACATGAAGAAATGTTTAAAAAGCATTCGAACCATAAAGTAACTTTATGGTGTAAACATTTTTAATATTTTACATAGGATATAAAATGACAATGTCAAAGATAAAGTTTGTAAGATAATAATATACTGTAAATTGTAAAATTATCAACCATTGGTAAGAGAATGATTAGATAATTGCTAGCTAATTGATTCAAAAACAAGAGAAATATATAAAGTTAAATTTATGGTAAAATCCTTAATTAAGAGATTAAGGTGGTAATTAGCATAAAATATACTTAACGACTATGATAAAAAGATTAAAAAAATTAGTAAAGATAAGTGTATGCAGAAATCTAATCCTAAAAAGATCACTAAACGAAGAATTTAGGCTGATTAAGCCTTAACTTGAAGGCGGGGTAAAACATGAATTTTGGTAAAAAATATTATATTTTTAAAAAATGGAAAAAATTATGAAAAAATAATTAAAACTGAATTTTAAAATGAAGGGGCGAAATTATTGGTATTTTAAATTAAAATGAATTGTTTAAATAATTAAAATGATAATTAGAATAAAATAATAATATAATGCGGTGAATTAACTTATAGCGGTAGAGGGAAAAGTTAGAAATAAATTCTACAGGTAAACCGAGAGGTAAAAGTCTTTTCGACTGATCAAATTAAGAACAAGTAAATTTTTACGAAGAAAGAATTTACCGGACGTTGATTCGCAACCGAAAACCCTAATTCCTAATAAGACGGAAAGGCGATCAGAGAGAGAGATCAGATAGGCAAAGTGAGAACCTATAGAAACAATTGCGTGTTTTCAAACGCGGGATTAAGTTAGGCAACAACCGGACGTTTACGATTTAGAGAATTGTTGTCGAGAAGTTGGTTATCGAAAGCGATTTTAAATGGACGCGTTTGTCCGAATATCTTCCGACGCATAGGAGAATACCTGGATATGATCAAAAGAGGATCCAAATAGATAATATGAAAGAGGATGAAAAGACCTTCAAAGTTACACGCCCGAATTTTTGAGTTTCGCGGAAATCGCGAAACGGACATCGATCGGGTAGCTTTATCGAGCGGAGGCCATAAAGCAAGAGCCATCATTGGATGACAACTCATCCTTTGACTTTTGGGGCCCCTTGATGTCGGCCTTGACCATGGATGGCCAAGATTGTTTTGTCCTCAAAAATGCGATCCAACTAGTAGGAATCCGATCTGAAGACTTTTGTGTTAATTCCACCTTGTCCTCCCTTCTTCTATAAATAGCAAGCACCTCTCCTCTCATTCTTCACACCAAAATTCGAAACCTAGAGAGAGGTTCTAGAGAGAGAAGCTCGCAAAAAGTCCCG
The DNA here is from genome assembly GCA_019022615.1 of Acacia melanoxylon. NCBI lineage: Eukaryota > Viridiplantae > Streptophyta > Magnoliopsida > Fabales > Fabaceae > Acacia > Acacia melanoxylon. The sequence continues at coordinate 3,033,840 of JAFJYJ010000002.1, forward strand.
CTTCTAGCTCCGAGTAAGTTCTTACGTCCTTAGCTTTTAGTTTTCGTAGTTCTTTCGGTAGTTATAGTAGAAGCTGTTATTTTGATCTAGGAAGTTTCAGAATATATTTCTATACTTGTTTTTAAGCCTCATTGCATTGAAAGATGCCTAACGAGGTAAAAACCTAGTGGGGATAATTTTGAAATGGAATAAGGTCAAAGTAACGAAGTTACGCGAAATTCCGCCAAATAGGGGTAGTAGGGGCAAAATGGTCTTTTTCATCTAAAATGCCCGTTATGCTGCCAAATATTCATAAGTGTGTTATTATTCTGATTAGAATACTTCCGACGTCGAACTATTGTCGAAATTCCATCGTTCCGTTGTTTGCTTTTGTTTCCCATTTGTTTTACGTACGGCCGTCAAAAGTACCATTTTTAGCCGGAAGAGCGGATATCGCAACTAAGGTACGGACGCGTACGTAACCCTAACTCTATGCTGCTTATATACTTTTGCGTTATAGATACGTTCATAGGCGAGGTTACGTTGAGAATCGTCGGAGATACTTACGGCTTACCCATGATTATAGTATTGGTAATGCCGTTTGAGTTATTCCTAGCGCGAGGACACGTTAGTGGCGTGGCACCGGATTTGTGCAGAACTAGTCGAGAGAGACTTTACATCTTGCTTTGTGCTTATGTTGTCCATGTTATTGATCATACATCTCGCTGTTTGCTTTTGTGATGATATCGTATTGAAATGAATATATGTTGTACGTATCTTTGTTTTATTTGAGCGTAAGGCTAACCGTTACTCGAGATCCATATGTGGAATGGATCTCGGTAGCTTGTATCGTGGTCGGAGGACCGATGTTTGGCGATCGAGGCGAGCATTTGGAGTAGGCCAAGACGTGTCTACATTATTTATCGTTTTCTTTAGTTTCTTAAACTTTTGAGAATTACGGATACCGTAATCCGATACATTTACACTATGGACCATATTTTGAATGTAATGTAAATTACTTACTCGCTCCAATGCTCTACTCTGATTACTCTACTTGAAATATTTGGAAACGTTTTTTAAAAAAAAATCTACCGTTTTCAAATGGGATGTTACAGGCAACATCACTACATAGATTAAAAACAAAAATTTCATAATTTCTGTAGAGTGATCTATATTTAGACTTCTGCTTTGGCTTTATTTTTGTGACGTTATGAAGATTCTGCAAATTGTTTGCCTATTATGTCTCTTCCAAATTTTTGAGATGGTCTAGCTTGCCTTTTAGCTATTCTTCACATTCATCTCCTTTGCCTTCAATGATGAGGAGGACGATTGGTTGAGTTGCTCCATCAAAATGCTACCTATCAGTCATATGCTACCGGGTCAGAGGATGAACAGGACCTGTGTTTCAAAATTTTATTTTGTCGTCAGAATGTGGTGTAGTCATTTGTAAAAAGTAGGGCCTATAAATATAAGGGAACAGACTATCTCGTGCGGGTTATCGAAAGTTTGAAAGAAGATAATAGAGGATTAGGGAGTCTACAGTGGGAGAACTGGCGAGATGGCTTGTTCCCTTATATTTATGGACCCTACTTTCTAATAACGACTACACCACATGTCTGAGGACGAAATAAAATTTTGGAACACATGTCCCATTCACCTTCTGACCCGGCAGCTTGTGGCATAGAAGCATTTCGGTAGAGCAACTCGACCAATCTTCCCTCTCATCGCCAGAGGCAAAGGAGGAAGAAAGGGAAGAACAGATGAATGTGAAGAAACTAAAGTAACGAGGAGCTCAAATACATCAAGGCAGATGAAGATTAATTAATTATATTTATTGAAGTGGCATCAAAATTCAAGGAGACGCATAGTTGGCAAGTTTAATTAGAAGCAGAAGAGACTCTGAAATATTGAACATAGAGTATAAAGAAACTATAGTATCTAAAAAAATATGTAACTTGTTTTATTAATGTAGTCGTTCAAACTTTTATATACCACAATTGTTTCATAAAAACATATCGTTTAATTTGTTTTATTAATAATACCAATATGTTCCTGACGTCAAGGATTCGATCCTCACAAACCTCATATAGTTATTATTTTTTTCTTACAATTTCTAATATAGATGACTATCATATATATTAACAGTCGTGTAACATTTCAACAAGGTGGTGCAAATTTGCATGAGCCTTTGTCAAGTATTCCTAAGGGTCGGGGGTTCAAAGCTCCATGACCTCATTTCATTCTTTTTCTTTCATTTCCAATGACTTAGAGGGACCACTGTGCAGTACTAAAAATGGTCACTAAATTTACGTTTTTGTAGTAGTGACAAGCATATATTATCTAGAAATTGAGGCTTTACACAATAGATCACTACTACAAAATCTCATATATTTGGCGCACCATACTTAAAAGATTTCATGAAACCGTTAAATATAAAGAGGTGAAGTTATGTGAAAGAAATATATAACGGTTACTTTAAACAATTGTTAAGTATACGAGAAAATATTTGACGGTTTTATAAGACATGTGTAATATATTAGTTTGGTTTTTTGTGAAAAAATTGAACCTTTTACATGACGGTTGTTAAATATGGGTCACGTATATATAACGGTTGGTTTATAATAATCATAAACTATTATATACTTAACGGTTTTTTAATTATAAATGTTAAGTATACTCATTTAAGAATGCCCTCCAAACCTATTTTTTGCTCACCATTTGAAAATTACAATTTACAAATAGCTTACTCCTAACACCTTCGGCAACTTGATTTTGACTTCTCGACCACCATTTCCTCTCCTCCGTCGCTCCCTTGGTGGTTTTACTCTATTCTCTTATGTCGATCTCCTCCATAGCTTTCCTTCGTCGTTCACCATTCGTGGGTTCTGGAGTTTTTTCTAGGTTCATGGGTGCTCCTACAAGTGGCGTCTGGGTTGGTTTCTACTTCTAGGGTTTGTAAGTTTGGTGTTTGAGCTCTTCCCTTCTTCCTAAAGGTAAGTTCAGTTTAGTTTCTCCTACTAGTTTTTTTTTTGGCTCATTTTTCCAATAATGATTTGAGTAAAGAGCATGTAAAGATTGTCTTTTGAGTGATTTTACATGTTCATAAGGTTTTATCACTAATTTTAAGTGTTTGTTGTTACTAAAATTGTTATTTGTTAGTATTGATTTGAGTAAAGAGCACGTAAAGATTGTTTTTTTTTGAGTTATTTTGTATGTGCATAAGGTTTTGCCACTAATTTTAATTGTTTGTTGTTACTAAAGTTGTTATGGATTAGTATTGATTTGAATAAAGTTTCTAGAATTATTGTTTCTCGAGTGATTTTGTTAAGTTATTATCATATTTTCCTCTACATACATAATATGCTCTAGAAGAGAGTGCAAATAAAGAATGGATGTCTGCCAATTGTCTATCGAAGGAGTACTGGGATGGGATGGGTAATTTCATAAGGTTTTGGGTTTACAATTGTACTAACAATCGCGATATGATTATTTGCCCTTACTTCAAGTGTGGCGTTGTGAAGCGTGTTGATCTAAACAATTGCAAGTCTTACTTAGTGATGTATGGAATTGATCATAGTTATACCTATTAAACAACACATGGGGAGACAAATGTGGGCAGCAGCACTAGTCGGCCAAATTTAGATAAGTGTGAATCACTTTACTTCGACACAAGTAGATTTAATGTCGATTGTCATCAAGATATGGACAATGCAATTGAACCAGAATTCAATGAATGCTCAAAAAAGTTTGAGAGGATGAAGAGCAATGCAGAGAAGCCTTTTTATGAGAATTGTACTGAGTTCACATTATTATTTACAGTGCTGAACTTCTACAACTCTCAAGCTTCAAAGAATTGCTTTTGCTTTTGAGAAGAATGCTACCACCGGGAAATGATATGCCAACCAAGACTCTTGATGCAAAACACGTGATGCATGCTACTAGCTTGAGTTATGAAAAGATACATACATGCCCCAACGATTGTATTTTGTCTAGAAAAGATATGAATTGTTAAATGAGTGTTCTCTGGGTTTTGCTTCATGATACCAAGCAAATGGGAAGACTCCAAAGAAGGCGTTATGGTATTTTTCAATTATACCTAGATTTAGATACTTTTATAGCAATGCTATTGATGCAAAAAAATTAAGGTGGCATTGTTAACCTCACAAAATTCATGTCATTTCAACACATTTTCCTGTAGTTTCTTGCACATTTTTTGTGTGTTCATACATATTTGGTGATACATGTGATAGGAAAATGTGCAAAATTAATACTTGGGTTGAAGTGATAGAATTTTTTATTTAAGTGTGAACATTTTGTCCCATTTTTATCAACTTTTGGTTTTTATAGATTTTCTTAATTTGATAGGTGATAATTTGAGCCAAATGTAGAGCCATTAGAAGCTTAAATCAATGCTAAAAAGTTGGAAAGGAGTTTAGGAAGTCAAGACATCGTGGCGAGATAAGAAAAGATGAGTAAAAAAGAATAGGAGTCTTTTGGCCTTAGCCACAAACAAGATAAAAGTTTTTGACCTCACCCAAAGATACAGGCAAAAAGCTCTTGGCCGTAGCCAATAGTGATTATTAAAAATGTGTTTTTATGACAACAGTTGAACTAGGCCTTTATATTTTTTCACCTTTAACTTTGGCCATCATTCTGGTTTTCTTCCTCTTTCTCTCTTATTTGTAGAAATAGCTACTATTTTACTATGTATTTGCTGCTTGTGCCTACTAATGAGTATCTAGACACTTTGCTCTAGGATTATTTTGAACCCTTGTATGGTTTAACCCTTGATTATTTTGAACCCTTGTGTGGTTTAACCCTTGATTATTTTGAACCCTTGTGTGGTTTAACCCTTATAGCATGCTTTAGCTTCCTACAGACTTCACAGAATGGAGTAAGTTTGACTTTGAGTATTATGAATTTACTGAAGAACCAAGAAACCTCTTCCCAGAATTGGCTACTGATGGGATGAACCCATATAGGATGCAGAGTAGTAATCATAATACATGGCCAGTTATGTTGTTCATATATAACCTCTTTCCATGGCCTCTTGATGAAATAAAAGTTTATGATGTTGTCAATTTTAATCTCAAAGCCAAGGCAACCGGGAATGACATTCATGTATACCTTGCCACTAATTGAAGACTTGAAGAATTTGTAGGACAAACGGAAGCATGTATATAATGCTCATAAGAAACAAACATTCAATATGAAGGTCATGATGTTGTTTGGCACAATCAATGACTTTCTTGCATATGGTAATTTTTGAGGATACAACATTAAAAGCCAACTTAGATGCTCGATTTGTGAAGAGTGTACACAGTCAATCATGTTGAAGCTTGGTATGAAGAATTCCTATATGGGACATTGTACATGGTTGCAAAAGGATCATCCATATCGACGTATGAGAAAATATTTCAATGGGGAATCAGATGAAAAGATGGCACCTAAACCTTTGACTAGTAATGAGGTTTTTGAAAGAAAAAAACTGAAACACAAAGACTGTAAATTTTGGAAGCCATTTGGGAAATATGTTGGGATAAGTGGGTGGAAGAAAATGTGAATTTCGAGATAAAGGAAAATTAATGAATATTTTAATTATTCATGAGATAAAATCTGTTATAATTATAGAGTAAAGTTTCCATATTGGATAAAAACAGGTTAAAAATATTATGATAAATTTTGAAAGATCATGAAAAATTATGAGAAAAATATGTAAGTGTTATCCCTAATTATGAGAATTTAATAAAGTTTCTTAACGAACAAATTGGAAGCCGGAATTTTTGGTAAAAAATATTATATTTTTAAAAATGGAAAAAATTATGGAAAAATATTATTAAAAGCTGATCATATTAGGAAAAGTGAGAACCTATAGAAACAATTTCTTTTTAAACACAGTTTCTTGATGTCATGCACATTGAGAAAAATGTTTGTAAAAGTCTTTTTGGAACGTTACTCCATATTCCAAGGAAGACAAAGGATGGCATAAATGTAAGACTACACATAATTGAGATGGGATTAAGAGAGAAATTAGTACCGTAATGTCGCTTGAGTTATTCCTAGCGCCGAGGACACGGAGGCGTGGAGGATATCACACATTCCTTCTTCATACCGTCTAAAGAAGGAAAAAAAATGTTGTTGTGAGTTTCTTATCGTTTTCTTTTGTTTCTTTAAAGTCGGATAGTTATTTGGAAACGTTTTAAAAAAAAAAAAAAAGTAAGTGCTCAAATGGGATGTTACAAAAGAGGGTTACTCATCAAGGAAACATTATCAACCTTGTAAGTCAATTGAAGGACTAAGGGAGAAATTAGTACCAAGAGGAAATGTCTTAAATCTTAAAGAAGGAAAAAAATTGCCATGAGTTACTTGCGATGGAAATTTTCATTCTAGTAGCAATGAAGGACGAGGTATTTTACTTGATAAGATGCAAGCTACGATCATGTAACATCCTAAATTTTGGGACAAGGAGTTTAGAAATAAGATTGAGATAAGAAAGCCGCAGAGCTAGTTGGAGACAAAAGTCTTCAGTTTATCATGAGGAAAAGCTTAAGATAATTATCAAAAATTCTTTTGAACCTTAAAAAATCAGAAAAAAAATATTATGAAATATTATTTTGAGGATCTATAAATATTATGAGAGGATTAATTACAAAAAGAAAAAAAAAATTGGCCTAAATAGTTTTAAAGCTATTTTCTGGAATTTTTGGCCTAGAAATTTTAGAGCCAAATCAACATCTTGGATTTTTGGGAAATCACTCGAGTGATCCATGATCACTTCCAAGTGATATGAGAGTGATGTGAAAATCACTCGATTGATCGATGATCACTTGCAGTGATTTTGAAAATCACTCCAATGTTCCATGATCACTTCTGCTGATTTGGAAAATCATTCTAGTAATCCAGAATTACTTGTGATGATTCGAGAAATCATTTGAATGATCTATGATCACTTGCAGGGCACTTGCAAGAGATCTGAAAGTGCTGAAAAACTTAGAGTAAAGATCACTCGAGTGATGTTGTTCACAGATTTTTCAAATCACTAACTTGGATTTTTCGATATTCTTGTGAATTCAATTAAACCTTAATTATATTGCTTCTAATCATCTTGAATCATTACTAATCAAGTGTATATGAAGATTATAGATGATTAAACTTGGATTATAACTCACCAGTCAAAAAGCAACTTTATATCAGAAGCTTCAACAACTACTTCAAACGGACATCCAACGTTCATATTCTAAGATACTCAACGAAAGAATGTGCTCAATGGTCAAAAGTTCTTCGTCAACTATAAAAGGAGAGACATTCAACTTTACTTTATTTCTCTCACGAATCTCTTGAATGATTTGCTATCACTTTTATAGTCACTCAAGTTACTTTGCAAGTGATCCCTCTTTGTTTATCTATGTTTTTCGGCATGGGTACAGAGAATCCTTGAAAAAGAAATACATACATACTCTTTGGTACTCAATTTTTCTTGAGTCCACACAAGATTAGACATGAAAAATCTTATGCTCTTATATAATTTAACCATATGATATTTGAGCAAAGAGTAGAACAATCAAAGATCAAAACTATAATTTTACCCAATCAAATAAATTCAAACCAATGAATCAAATAGGGTAACAGCTAAATGATTCCAAGAAAGTTATTTCTCAATGACAATTTGGAAATACACTTTAGAGTAAATACCCTTTTGGATCCCTGGGAAAAAAACACGGACCCCATTTTGGTCCCTCACACAAAGAAATACCCTTTTAGTCTCTAAAAAGGACGAATAAGGGTCGATTGGTAAACATTTTGGTCCCTCACAAATTTCCAAAAAGTCCTTTTTAGTCCATAAAAAAGTCCCATTTTAAAATGGGGTCCGTGTTTTTTGTCGGGGACCCAAAAGGGTATTTACTCTACACTTTAAGTAGAAAAGATGTCATTGATGCAATGCATGTAAGTTTGGTCAAAAAGCATAGAAAATTTTATCTGTAAAGATAAGCATTTATCAACTCACAGTGCATGAATGAGATCAGATTTTTCAAGAATGATAATGAAATATGCAAATAGTTTCAAATCTCAAATATTCTTTCAAACATTGATGATGTATTTTAAAAAAATTGTATGAAAGATTCATTTTTGAAATATGTTTAAAATCGATGCTCGATTTAAACATGGTCGAAGTCAATATATCAGAATGCTTCAGTTTTGGAGAACATGTCGAACATTGAAGTTAATGAAAGACCTGGCTATCACCCAAGAGGGGGGGTGAATTGGGTGTTTGATAAAAGTTTAGGAACTTTGAAATTCTTTTCGCAACTTATTGAAAGCAGTTTGAATGACAATAATAATTGATAAAGCAACACTCAATCATTCAAACATGTATGGACATTCGAGATATATATATGCTGGAAATATAAGAGATAAGGGAAGAGAATATGCAAACTGATTTATCTTTGGTTCGGCCCAATCCTTGACCTACGTCGGTCCCAAGCTCCGCTTGAGATTTTCAATCCACTATCTTCTTTCAACTTGATTACACAAACTGTACTTGAAGTAATCCTCTCACTAGGATTTACTCCCCCTTACAAACTGTAATCAATACACTTGCTTGATCACACACTCGTACTCGAAGTAATCCTCTCCCTAGGATTCACTCCCTTACAAGTTGTAATCAACACAATGTGTTTCCCACTCAAGATCACCCAATCTTGAGTATCTCACGAGATAGAATGATAGGATGTGTACAATAACTCTCTTCTCTCTCGAGAAGTAGATGGATAAGCACTTTGAAGCACAATTACAAGTCATCTCACTCTCTATGATAAGCTATGTAAACATTAAGAACGAGAGAGTAAATGATATGAACATCGGAGTATTAGCATCTTGAAGATGTCGGCTTGTGTCTCTGCGTTTTTCGCTTTCGTGTACTCACGTGTTCTCGTATGGAGTCTTCAAATCTTCAGGTATTTATCCTAGCTGAAGCTTAATGACTGTTGGAGTGCTTTGAATTCGTGGAGAATATAGCTGTTGAGAATATGGTTGTTGGGAATATAGCTGTTGAGATATAGCTGTTGAGAACAATTGCAGATTTGAATATTTGAATATTTGGCTCTTCAAGAATGTCTCCCATGATGTTCAGCTTTTGTTGGTGGGAGCCTTCACCGCCTCGCCTTGAAGAATGGTTGGTCTTCTTTCCAGTTTGTCTTCCATTTGCTTTGTTTGAGAAGATATAATAAAATAATACAAGTGGCTCATGGAGTTGCTTTATTTGACTTTAAAGCAAATTCAAATCTTCTCAAGTATGAAGTTAAAGCATATCAAAGACATTGGACATTCGAATCCATTAGAGAACATTATTGCTTTGAGTATTCAATTTCGTTTCCTCATTGAATTATGTCTTCTTTCTTTGTTTTCGAAAAATTAAAGCAACCTTCATCTTCAAGCTTATACAGATTTTGGTTTCGTCAAGTTTGATGTAATCTCAAACTTTAATCACCTGAAACTTATACACAAATGATATAAATGATGTTAAGAAGTAGTATAAGTCATTTGAGTAATTATCTGGATGTTGTTGATGAGAAACAATATTTCAATCATGGTGATTGTTCTTGAAACAGATGCGTAAATCTGTTCTGGTGTTCCAAGCTCGAGTTTACATAGGTAAGCTCGAGTTTGGTCTTCTTTTGAACTTGGATTTTTGCCTCTGGAAGTCTCAAGCTCGAGCTTATAACTTATAGACTCGAGTTTGGGTGTTTATCGGGGCCTGTTTGCACTCTGTCTGAGCTAAACTCGAGTTTGGTCACTTATAGGCTCGAGTTTGGCTTTTTCCCAAAGTTCATTTCTTCTCTGGAACTCTCGAGCTCGAGCTTGTAACTTCAAGCTCGAGTTTGGACTTCTTCAAAATCAGCATTTCCTCTACGAACCCGTAAGCTCGAGTTTGCTACTTGTAAGCTCGAGCTTGCTATTTGTAAACTTGACTGGGCCGATTTTGGACTTTGTTCAAATGAGCTTGCAACTTTGTCCACTTTCGAGGGCCATATCTCCCTGGTCTGAATTCCGTTTTGGTTGGTTCAACTCTTGATGGAAATCTATTGGAGTCTACTTTCCAATGCCACTAATTTCAGCTCCATTGGATTTGTAGATTGTGAGTTACACGCAAAACATGGAGGCTTGGTTTTCAGTGTGGCGTGGATTTCTATTTCAACTTCCACAATTCATAACTCCGTTATCTAAACTCCTTTGGTGGAGTCTAGTTTCATATGCCACTGGTTTCACCTCAATCGGATCTCCGGTTTGGAAGATATCATCAAATTACCAGACGTTGCCCGTGCGAACGTGAAACGTAGTTGATCACCGTAAACTCGAGTTTGGAGTGCTAAGCTCGAGTTTGCCTAGTCCGAAACACCAAAGCTCTTTGAAGAAACTTATAGACTCGAGTTTGGAGTGCTAAGCTCGAGTTTTCTCATATCGATAGGCAAATTACTTGACAAGGTAGTAAACTCGAGTTTAATACTTGAAGGCTCGAGTTTGCTCATCCGTAACCTCATATTTACCGACTTTAACTCGAATTGAGCCAATCCAACTTCCATATGATCTTGGAGGCTTCTAGCATCAATATAAGAACTTGGATAATGATGTCTTCATTCCATTCAGCAAGTTCTTCATTTTTCCATCTCTCAACTTGATCATTCTTCATCATTTAACTTAGGCTCATCATTCTCTGCAACTTCTACCTTCTTCAATATCCAGAAGGCTGATCATATTCTCGAACTTCTTCCGAATATCTTGTGTTGGCTTTCGTATCGCATTATTCATGTGTAGTCCATTGTAGCTCAAATATGATGAAACTTCATTCCAACTTCTGTTTGATCATGGAGATTTCCAATAACACATATAGTGCAAGTTCTTCTTTCTTGAGTCTCATTTCTTGATCATTCTTCATTATTAAACTTTACATCTACATTAAATATAAGAATTAGTCAAAGTAGAAGATCAATGTAGTATGCAACCTTTTTGCTCTCAAGAATGACATCTATATAAGACATCATCAAAACTAATCATAACCAACATTCTCCCCTTTTTGATGATGGCAAATACTATAAGAAAAATATGTATGAATATGAAAATATATTAGATGCTCATATTTTTCTTGCCATTCTCTCCCCCTTATTTGTCATTAGCAAAAAGTTGAAGTAAAGAAAGAATGCTTAGAGGGACAAATATCAAACCAGATTAGAAGTGTCAAAGAACTGATTTTCTCTCCTCGATTTGAAAGTGTTTTCATTCTAAATATGATGCAATTTGGAATGTTTTTATGAAAACAAATTTGAAAGAATTTGGAGAGGTTTTCAAGAAGTCTTTCACAAAATCAAACATTTAGATATCAACCATATGCAACATTTCTCTTTTGAATATAAAAAGATAGAGATTAGAAATGCTCATGTTGGTTGTTTTTTGCGATTGATGATCTATATGTGAAATCCATTTGCTAGCTTTGAGATCCGTGATGTGCTCGAATAGCCTTATAGCCTTGGAGATGTGAGATGAAACTAAAATACGGCTTCTTAAGTTGTATCTTATCCGAATGAATATGATCAGTAGTTCGGCTCCCATCCCTTTCCTCAACTTCAATGATTGATCGCCAAAGCATCTTTCCTTAATTGAATAGTTTCTCCTTGTAGTGCATTAAGGAAAGTTGTAACACATAACAAAGTCTTCTCGCTACAAATTGAAAAACTTTCTTTGCAAAAGAGATTTGTTAGTGCAACTAAATATCAAAGTATTCCTTTCCAAAGGAAAATATAAGATATTTTTAAATATGAAATTAACTCATCATCAAAACTAATAGACGATAGTGAATACAGATGAGTATGCTTAAAAGGGTTTTCTTCAAATAAAGGAGATAAGCTTTTAAAGTATAAAACACATATGAATGTGAAGCTCCCCTTAATGAATGCATGATTTAAAACAAGTGTAGCACCCTTTAATGATACCAAATAATGATGTGATACCAAGTGTTATGAGGTCCGGGGATTCATCTAACTCTAATGACATAACATGGTATCTTAGAATTAAGAACTTTCAAGTTCACATGAGTGGACTTGAAATTGGTATAAAGAAATCACTTATGATTTTTATGATGATAAAAATGTTTAAATCATAAGGATCATTTTAGAAATAAGTGTGCTCGGGCTATGATGAATGAAATAAAATGAAATCAATGAAATCAAGTTAGCCTAGCATGATTATGATATATGCATGTTACAATACCTCACTCAAGTAATATCGTAATTACTTGAGTCATAATCATCTGAAATCCATAGATGGATCGGCTAGCCATTATCGATGATGTAATCAATGCGAGGCTCTCCCGATTTGAATGAGCTTCAAGAAGATGAGATTATAACCACCAACTGCTCTTAATGTATCTTAGAAGCAGAAATCCCAAATGAGCTTTGTAGGGGATCTCAAAATTAGTTTACGCTTTCATAGCTTATCATCAAGCTAGCATGCTCCTTATCATCTTGGTCCAAGCCTCTTGCTAGTGATGGGATGTCATTCAAGTGATATCACAAAATTTGCGAGACATAGCCCGAAATGGTCTATTTCGTTTGCCTATGTTCTTTGTATTCAACAACAGAACAATTTGGTCAACTCCGCAAAAATATATGTTCTTTGGTACCCAATGATTCTTGAGTCCACAACTGATTAGACATGACAACTCTTAAGCTCATATAATTTAACAATATGATATTGGAGCAAAGAGTATAACAATCAAAGATCAAAAACATAGTTTTACCCAATCAAGTAAGTTCAAGCCAATGAATCAAAAAGGGTAATAACTAAATGATACCAAAAGTGTTATTTCTCAATGACAATTTGTAAATACACTTTATGCAGAAAAGATGTCATTGACAAAATACATGTAGGTTTGATCAAAGAGCATAGAAAATCGTATCCATAAAGATAAGCATTTATCAATTCACGGTTTATGAATGAGCTCGAGATTTTTCAAGAATGATAATGAAATATGCAAAGTGTTTCAAATCTTGAATGTTCTTTCAAAATATGATAATGCATTATGAAATTAAAATTTTCATGAATGAAAGATTCATATTTGAAACATGCTTGAAAACAATGTTTATTTTAAACATGGTGGAAGTCAACATGTTAAAGAATAGATCAGAATGCTTCAAGATTAAGAGAACATGTGAAACATTGAAGTTTACATGTAGAAGAGTTTTCCCAAGAGCAAAAGTCATAATGGTAAAGCATTTTGAAACATGCTTTGCACAACGAGAAATATATGAGCACAATGACTTTGCTATTGTCTAAGAGATGATCTTGCCTTTTAGAATAGAGTCTTGAAGTATATGAATATTCAAGGCAATAATATAAATATAGTTACTCAGAAATGGATGAAGATAAATGTATATTTGAGTAACTTGACCAATAAGAGTTTATCCAATAAGCATAAGACTTTTACAAATTGAATTCTTTTCTGGAGATAAGCTTGAAACTCATATAGATAATCAACTTGTTAGATATAAGATCTATCTTGATTGAGAATGAAGAATGAGGAGTTCAAGCATCATATTCAATACCAAAGGTCAATATGTGAATGATAGGAAAAACTCAACTGAAGAAATTTGAAGCATATCCAACATTCAGCATACAATATTAACTTCCAGTTTTGAAACATCACTTAAATGCATTCAAAGTATGGATATTTTTCAAAACATATGTATGTATTTTCACAAAACAGTGTGAATTGAAATCCAAACAAATTTTACACTTGTGCATTTCAAAAATATAAAATCAAAAAGTTATGCACATATTCACTTGTTTGATCATCAAAAATTCACTAACAAATTGATTAAACACCGTTAGGAATATTAGTGATTGATGATATGGAGTATATAGATCATACAGGAAGTTTTTGAAATTTGAGGAAGATGATTTCAAAAACATGGTTGACACAAACTTGAGTTTGGAAAGACAAACTTGAGTTTGGAAAGTTTACTCAGATACCAAGCTCGAGTTTCCATCTCTAAGCTCGAGTTTAGAGCTTTGTCGGGAAACTATCGTGAAATCATTTTGAGAGCCAAAATGGAAAACGCAAGCTTGAGCTTATTAGTGAGTAAGCTCGAGTTTGGCACTATTCATGTCAAAAATAATTTTAGTTCACAAAATGCAAGCTTGAGCTTAGAGGTGTAAACTTGAGTTTGCTAAACTCGAGAAAAATGACATTGCTCTCTCGACCCAAGCTTGAGCTTGCAGGGGCAAGCTCGAGTTTGTCACAAATGTTAACATCTTTGAGAAGTTTCTGTCAGACGCAAGCTTGAGTTTACAACACCAAACTTGAGTTTACTCTTTGAAGGAAAAACTTTAAAACATGCTTTTTGATGCAAGCTCGAGTTTGGGATGCCAAGCTCGAGTTTACAACTTTTGTAAACTCACAAACTCTACAAGAAATGATAAGCTCAAGTTTAGAAAATACAAAATAGCTTGGTTTACTTTCTTCAGAAGGGGCAAGCTCGAGTTTGCATAGCCAAGCTCGAGTTTGGCTTGCGACAATAAAATTGCGATTGAAATTGAATCGGTTTCAAAACATTTTAACTTAACCAAAGACAAACCAAAAATGAACTCCATATAATCATAGTATGAGGTAAGAATTAGATATCACCGTAATTCCTCTTGTCCTCATAGAAGCTTGCTAGGTTGAGATGAATTGTTGTAGATAACTCATTTTTCAGCAATCACCATCAACATCAAGCTTAGCTTGTTCACTTTCTCAAGACTTGGATCATTTCTCTATGTTACATTCTTGAGAAGCTCTCTCTGATCCTACAAAACCTTATAAATCTTTTTCTTTCTTGGTATCCAACCTTACTTGGATCCAATCATCATTAGCTTGTAGGGACCAAAATCAAATTCACATGCTTTTATGAATATAGTCAATTCGAACGGTAAAGCACAATGAATTAATCATGAGTTCATGCATAAAGAAGCGATTTCTTTTCAAATCATCATATATGCTCCGAGAATTAAGCTTATTGATCATTGCAATCTCTTTCAAAATATAAATCGGGATGTGAGAACCCAAAAATATGATTTGCAATGCTGATTCCTAAGACTACAAGATATAAAACCTCAATGAATATTTCAAATGATAGCATAGGAGGATTTATATTTGCATACCTTAGCCTTAGGTACTTGAAGGATTGCATTCGCTCACCCAATGTATCATTCGTTGATACTTTGTCATTTTGAATTTAGTCTTGGGATCAAGCAACGCTTTCTCATATGATGCAGAACGCAAGAATCTTTTCCTTGGAGCATGAGAGATCCTTCTTTTCTTATTCTCCTCAAGATAGTTGAATGGAACTTCATGGTAGTTCATTCTTGAGGCGAATGTATTCTTCTTGCTTGTATCCATTGCTTCTTATGATTTGACCTTGTAGTTCCAGCAATGGCTTTTCCATAAGTTCTCCTAAGCGATGTGAGTTTCCTTTTAGGTTCATGAGAAACTCTTGGATTCTTCTTCATCTTCTCGGTACCACTTATGTCCATTGATTTTCAAATTGTCCTTGCACATTTAAATTACTAGATGGACATTTTGGTACCCACTTATACTTGGGTCCTTGACTGTTAGTATTGGACCTTGATTGTCCTTTAGGAACCCAAACAAATTTATTTCTCACAAGTAGAATTTCTCCTAATATAACATGTGTAAGAAATATGTCCAGATTTACCACAATAATTGCAAATAATAGAATGATGCTTATTGTGAACATTTTTGCAAGAATTGTGCTGGTGATGAGAGTAAGACTTCAAATAATCTTTATTTGAGCATTCATTCTTCCCATATGATTTTCCAGCAACATTTTCAAAAATATGTTTGTTTTTCAAAATAGAATCAGTAAATGGTTGAAAAACACTTTTAAGCGATTGTTCAAAAACGTTTTTCTTATCTACACAAGAAGTATTGGAATTGTTTACCTCATGTTCATCTAGAGCTCCAGATAGTGATTGATCACAAATGTCAATGAGCTCATCTTGGGAATCCTTTTTCTCTTGTTCTTTTGTGTTGATTTGAATCAAGAAAGCTTTCCGATTTCGCCTTCTTCCATTTGTTCATCATCCATAAATGTGCGGTTTGTAATTTCGATGAACTTTCAACACTTTCAACTTCAACACAATTGTTAGAAGTATATATAAAATCAAGAGTATCCCAAATTTCTTTAGCACTAGAGCAAGACTTGATTTTCTCAAAATCATTTTCAGTTAAGGCTTTGTATAATATGTTCATTGCTCTAATGTTCAATGAAAACATCTTGAAGTCTTTTTCTGTCCAATCCTTTCTTGGTTTGAAATCAAAAGCATTTGTAAAAACATTCCACATATAAAAATCAGTTGCTTTGATAAAACTAGTCATTCTAGCTTTCCAAAACCAAAAACTAATATCTTTGAAAAGCGGTGGAATGGTAAAATCAAACCCTGCGAAAACGTAGAGCACCCAAAATTAGCCATTGAAACTCTTGAGACGGTTAAGTCCTTTAAACAAGAGCCTAGCTACGATACCAAATGAAAGACACTGGCTATCACCCGAGAGGGGGTGAATTGGGTGTTTGATAAAAGTTTAGGAACTTTGAAATTCTTTTCGCAACTTATTGAAAGCGAGTTTGAATGACAATAATAATTGATAAAGCAACACTCAATCATTCAAACATGTATGGACATTCAGATATATATATGCGGAAATATAAGAGATAAGGGAAGAGAATATGCAAACTGATTTATCTTGGTTCGGCCCAATCCTTGACCTACGTCCGGTCCCAAGCTCCGCTTGAGATTTTCAATCCACTATCTTCTTTCAACTTGATTACACAATCTGTACTTGAAGTAATCCTCTCACTAGGATTTACTCCCCTTACAAAGCTGTAATCAATACACTTGCTTGATCACACACTCTGTACTCGAAGTAATCCTCTCCCTAGGATTCACTCCCTTACAAGTTGTAATCAACACAATGTGTTTCCCACTCAAGATCACCCAATCTTGAGTATCTCACGAATAGAATGATAGGATGTGTACAATAACTCTTCTCTCTCGGAAGTAGATGGATAAGCATTGAAGCACAATTACAAGTCATCTCACTCTCTATGATAAGCTATGTAAACATTAAGAACAGAGAGTAAATGATATGAACATCGAGTATTAGCATCTTGAAGATGTCGGCTTTGTGTCTGCGTTTTTCTCGCTTCCGTGTACTCTGTGTTCGTATGGAGTCTTCAAATCTTCAGGTATTTATGCTAGTTGAAGCTTAATGACTGTTGGAGTGCTTTGAATTCGTGGAGAATATAGCTGTTGAGAATATGGCTGTTGGGAATATAGCTGTTGAGATATAGCTGTTGAGAACAATTGCAGATTTGAATATTTGAATATTTGGCTCTTCAAGAATGTCTCCCATGATGTTCAGCTTTTGTTGGTGGGAGCCTTTATGCGCTCTTGAAGAATGGTTGGTCTTCTTTCCAGTGTCTTCCATTTGCTTTGTTTGAGAAGATATAATAAAATAATACAAGTGGCTCATGGAGTTGCTTTATTTGACTTTAAAGCAAATTCAAATCTTCTCAAGTATGAAGTTAAAGCATATCAAAGACATTGGACATTCGAATCCATTAGAGAACATTACTGCTGAGTATTCAATTTCGTTTCCTCATTGAATTATGTCTTCTTTTTTTGTTTCGAAAAATTGCAGCAACCTTCATCTTCAAGCTTATAATGATTTTGGTTTTGTCAAGTTTGATGTAATCTCAAACTTTAATCACCTGAAACTTATACACAAATGATATAAATGATGTTAAGAAGTAGTATAAGTCATTTGAGTAATTATCTGGATGTTGTTGATGAGAAACAATATTTCAATCATGGTGATTGTTCTTGAAACAGATGCGTAAATCTGTTTGCGGTGTTCCAAGCTCGAGTTTACATAGGTAAGCTCGAGTTTGGTCTTCTTTGAACTTGGATTTTTGCCTCGGAAGTCTCAAGCTCGAGCTTATAACTTATAGACTCGAGTTTGGGTGTTTATCGGGCTGTTTGCACTCCGTGCGAGCTAAACTCGAGTTTGGTCACTTATAGGCTCGAGTTTGGCTTTTTCCCAAAGTTCATTTCTTCTCCGGAACTCTCGAGCTCGAGCTTGTAACTTCAAGCTCGAGTTTGGACTTCTTCAAAATCAGCATTTCCTCTCGTAACCCGTAAGCTCGAGTTTGCTACTTGTAAGCTCGAGCTTGCTATTTGTAAACTTGACTGGCTGATTTTGGACTTTGTTCAAATGAGCTTGCAACTTTGTCCACTTTCGAGGGCCATATCTCCCTGGTCTGAATTCCGTTTTGGTTGGTTCAACTCTTGATGGAAATCGATTGGAGTCTACTTTCCAATGCCACTAATTTCAGCTCCATTGGATTTGTAGATTGTGAGTTACACGCAAAACATGGAGGCTTGGTTTTCGGTGTGGCGTGGATTTCTATTTCAACTTCCACAATTCATAACTCCGTTATCTAAACTCCTTTGGGCTTGGATTTTATATCAAAATGACGAATTGGGAGTCTAGTTTCATATGCCACTGGTTTCACCTCAATCGGATCTCTGGTTTGGAAGATATCATCAAATTACCAGACGTTGCCCGTGCTTAACGTGAAACAGAGTTGATCACCGCTGTAAACTCGAGTTTGGAGTGCTAAGCTCTAGTTTGCCTAGTCCAGAAACACCAAAGCTCTGAAGAAACTTATAGACTCGAGTTTGGAGTGCTAAGCTCGAGTTTTCTCATATCGATAGGCAAATTACTTCACAAGGTAGTAAACTCGAGTTTAATACTTGAAGGCTCGAGTTTGCTCATCCGGAACCTCATATTTACCGACTTTAACTCGAATTGAGCCAATCCAACTTCCATATGATCTTGGAGGCTTCTAGCATCAATATAAGAACTTGGATAATGATGTCTTCATTCCATTCAGCAAGTTCTTCATTTTTCCATCTCTCAACTTGATCATTCTTCATCATTTAACTTAGGCTCATCATTCTCTGCAACTTCTACCTTCTTCAATATCCAGAAGGCTGATCATATTCTGAACTTCTTCCAGAATATCTTGTGTTGGCTTTCTGTATCAGCATTATTCATGTGTAGTCCATTGTAGCTCAAATATGATGAAACTTCATTCCAACTTCTGTTTGATCATGGAGACTTCCAATAACACATATAGTGCAAGTTCTTCTTTCTTGAGTCTCATTTCTTGATCATTCTTCATTATTAAACTTTGCATCTACATTAAATATAAGAATTAGTCAAAGTAGAAGATCAATGTAGTATGCAACCTTTTTGCTCTCAAGAATGACATCTATATAAGACATCATCAAAACTAATCATAACCAACAGTTAACATGTAGAAGAATTTTCCCAAAAGCAAAGATCATAAGGATAAAGCATTAGCAATACATGCTTAGCACAATAGAGATATATATGCATAATGGCTTTGCTATTGGCCAAGAGATAATCTTTCCTCTTAAAATAGAATCTAGAAATATATAAACATTCAAGGCAAAAATTTGAATACAGTTACTCAAAAGAATGGATGAAGACAATGTTGATGTATTTGAGTAACAAAATGACTACTAGGATTCATGGATGATGAAGCACATACTCATTAGTCCAAATGACTAGAGTTCCAGAATGTCATCCTAGGAAGTTATTCCACTAATGATTAATGCATTAATATTCAATGCACTAATGAACATTTATAAATATTGGAATAACTCAGCCAACTAAGAAATTATGCTTAAAGCATAACAGATTCACAAATTGAATTCTTTTCTTGAAGATAGACTTGAAACTCATATATGAGATCAACTTGTTAAACATGAGGTCTAACTAGTCAGAGAATACAGAATGAGGAGTTCAAGTATCATATTAAATACCAAAGATCAATATGTGAATGACGGGGAAAACTCAACTGGACAAATTTGAAGCATATTTGACATTCAACATTCACAAAGTTGACTTCCGATTTTGAAATTCCATTTGAATGCAATCAAAGCATGAATATTTTTCAAAAGCATTTTTATACATTTTTTTACAAAACCGAGTGAGTTGAAATCCAAACAAAGTTTAGAATTGTGCATTTCAAAAACATAAACTTAGAAGGTTATGCACAAATTCATTTATGGTTCATTTAGCAATCTGAAAACATTTTGAAAACCCTAAATGATTGATTGCTAATGGAATGCAATAATGGACAAGTATTCATTACCCAAATATGAATATATAATCACAGTATGGGGTAAAAATTAGATATCACCGTAATTCCTCTTGCCATTATAGTATCTTGCTTGGTTGAGATGGATTGATGTAGATAGCTCCTTTTCCGACAGTCACCATCAACATCAACCATTGCTTCATTGGCTTCCTCAAGAGTTGAATTGTTTCTCTATATGGTTGCATTCTTGAGAAGCTTTTTCTCATTCTACAAAACCGTATAAATTTTTTCTTTCTTGGTATCCAACCTTACTTGGATCCAATCATCGTTACCTTGTAGGAATCAAAATAAAATTCACATGCTCTTATGAATATAATCAATTCAAAACAACAAAGCATAGTGAATTAATCATGACTTTATGTATAAAATAGATACGTTCTTTTCAAATCATTATGTATGCATAAAGAATTAAATTATTGAACATTGCAATCCCTTTATAAATTTATAAAGTGAATTTTTAAGGGATGTGAAAAATCAGTTTCAAACTAGTTTGCAATGCTCATTCCTAAGGATACAAAATATAAAACCTCAATATATAATTCAAATAATAGTGTAGGAGGTTTCACCATTGTATACCTTTGCCTTAGGTACTTGGAGGATTGACTTTGCTTACCCACTGATTCTTCATATATTTTCTTACAGGTGTCAACAAAGCTTTCTCAGAAGATGTAGACTTCAAGAGTCTTCTGTTTGATATCTTAGAGATTCTTATTTTCTTGTTCTCCTCAAGATAGTTGAACGATACTCTATGGTAGTTTGTTCTTGAGGTGGAACATACTCTTCTTGCTTGTATCCGTTGCTTCTTTTGATGTTTTGACCTTGTAGTTCTAGCAATGGTTTCTCCACGAGTTCTCCTAACTGATGTGAATCTTCTTTTCGGTTTATGAGAAACTCTTGGACTCTTCTTCTCTGTACCTTTATGTCCATTCTTTTTGGAATCAATATGCACACACAAGGTACTAGATGGACAGTTTGGTACCCACTTATACTTGGGTCCTTGACGGTTAGTATTGGACCTTGCTTGTCCTTTAGGAACCCAAACAAATTTATTTCTCACATTAGAATTTCTCCTAATATAGCATGTATGAAAAATATGGCCAAATTTTCCACAATAATTGCAAACAATACGATGATGCTTTTTATAAACAATTTTGCAAGGATTGTGCTGGTCAAGTGGATGCAATGTCAAATGACACATATTTGTATATTCTTCCTTCCGACATAATTTTCCAGCATGGTTGAAAACATTTTTGTTTTTCAAGATAGAATCAGTAATTGGTTGAAAAACAGTTTTATGCAATTGTTTAAAGGGTTAAGGTGCAAAAATAGACATGTGCTTATCTCCGAGGAGCACCCAGTAGCAAATACTTTTTTTTAGGTGCAAAAGTGACTATGTGGTTACAAATTAGGTGCAAAAATAGTGTTTGACCGTTAAGTTTGACTTTTTTTGCTGACTGGACGATAACGTGGCATTTCAAATATTTTTTTCAGTATCCTTTTAGTATCGGTCAATACCTGAAATATTTTTTCAAGATCCTAAAATAATTTTTCAAAATTATGAAATATTTTTTTGTACCAATCGGTATCCGAAAATACTTTTTAGTACCGGTCGACCACGAAATATTTTTTTCGTATCCTTTTAGTACCCGGTCAATACCTGAAATATTTTTTTAAGATTATAAAATTATTTTTTCACCTTTGAAATGCCACGTCATCGTCCGATCAAGCAAAAAAGTCAAACTTAACGGTCAAACGCTATTTTTGCACCTTATTTGTAACCACATAGTCACTTTTGCACCTAAAAAAAGCATTTGCTACTGGGCACTCCTCGGAGAAAATCACATGTCTATTTTTGCACCTTAACCCTTGTTTAAAATCATTTTTCTTAAACAAACAAGAAGAATTGAACTTTTTGCCTTAACAACATCTTGAGCTTCAGATAATGATTCACCATATTTGTGCATGATGAGCTCTTCTTGGGAATCCTTATTCTCCTGTTCTTTTGTGTTGACTGGATCATGGAAGTGTTCAAAGATTTCTCCTTCTTCATCCTCAACTTCCAATTGTTCATCAATCGTGGACATACAACTTATAGTTTCAGATGAATAGCCAACACTATAAACTTCAACGTATTGGTTAGAAGCATATATAGAATCAAGAGTATCCCAGATATCTTTAGCACTAGAGCAACATTTGATTTTCACAAAATCATTTTCAGTTAAAGCACTATACAAAATTTTCATTGCTCTAATGTTTAACAAAAACGTTTTCTTTTCTTTTTCTGTCCAATCCTTTCTCGGTTTGAAATCAAAGACATTTATAAAAACATTCCACATATCAAACTCAAATGTTTTAATAAAACTAGTCATTCTAGCTTTCCAAAACCAAAAATCAATATCTTTGAAAAACGGCGGAACAGTATAGTTGAAACCTTCCGAAAACGAACAACACCCAAAGTCAGTCATTTAAACTTTTGAGACGATTAAGTCCTTTAAACAAGAGCCCCGCTCTGATACCAAATGTTAGACCTGGTTGTTACCCAAGAGGGGGGTGAATTGGGTGTCTGATAAAACTTTAGGAACTTTTAAAATCTTTTCGCAACTTATTGAAAGTAGTTTATATGACAGTAATGATTTATAAAGCAATAAACAATCATTCAAATATGTATGCTGGGAATATAAGAGATAAGGGAAGATAATATGCAAACTGAGATTTATATTGGTTCTACCAATCCTTGACCTACGTCCAGTCCCCAAGCTTCACTTGAGATTTTCAATCCACTATCTTCTTTTAACTTGATTACACGCTCTGTACTCGAAGTATTCCTCTTACTAGGATTCACTCCCCCTTACAAGTTGTAATCAATACACCCACTTGATTACACACTCTGTACTCGAAGTAATCCTTTCACTAGGATTCACTCCTCTTACAAGCTGTAATCAATACAATGGGTTTCCCACACAAGATCACTCAATCTTGAGAAACTCTCGGATAGAATGTTTACAGATAAATCTTCTCTCTCAGAAGTGAATGTATAAACACTAAAGTACAATAATCGATCATCTCACTCTCTACTCTAAACTATATAAACATTGAGAAACAGAGTGTATGAGATAAATGTTGGATTCAGAATATCAGCGTGCAAGCTCGTATCTCTGTTTTTCCATTTTGAATCCTTCTCCTTTTATAGTTAAAGGAGAGCATTCGACCGTTGAGTAATTCTTCCCGTTCAAGATACGATCGTTGAATTTCCGTTGGAATTAGCCGTTGAGTCTCTTGAAAATGCCCGTTGAGAGATAGCATTTAATGCGCGAGCATAATAACAAAGAATGCTTTACATTGATCAAAGATGTGGTTACCGAGGATATCACTGGTTTTGACAACTGCATTTAATGCTCCTCTGACACACAAATTTCTTTAAGTCAATTTGTTGTTAATCCAAGATAAAATCATCTGAAACTCATTAACAAACTGATCAAAAGCAATTAGGATTAGTAATGAGTAACGTAAAGAAGCAATAAGATTAAACACAGTGATTTATAGTTTACGCAAACAGTGATTTGAAAACAGGGGTGATCATGCTTGAGCAAGAATAATAGTATGCTCGGGCATCAGTTGGAAAAACACTTTGAAAGATTTTGAGATCACCCAATGCTCGAGCAAGAATCTCAGCTTGCTCGGGCAAGCTTCTTTGGGAGCAGTTAAAGAAAATGGTTTTTATCGCTGATGCTCGAGCAAGATACGCTTCATGCTCGGGCATCATTTACCAGTGCTCGAGCAACACTGAACCTATGCTCGAGCAAGGGGAAATCAGAGGCGAAGACAGTCAGATGCAATGCTTATGCTCGACCAAGCTTTGTCCTCTACTCAAGCATGGTGATCGATCATGACATATTCATGCTCGGCCAGGAGTCATCCAAAGGCTAATAATGAAGAATAAATAGACGCTGCTCGAGCATCCTTTTACCTCTGCTCGAGCATGGTGCTCGAGCAAGCCTTCTTCACTGCTCGGGCATGACTCTTTAATTTGAAAATCCTCGCCTTTGTCTCGATGATGCTCATGTAAGACTTTAACGTGCTCGAGTACACTTCTATCTTTGAGGCTTCTGATCATACATGAATAAGCAATATACTCTCCAATACAAAGCTCAACTTCCAGAATGAAGAGACTTTCATAAAACAAGAGTATTTGAATCCCGGTGTCGACTTGATTACTGCTGGCATGGACTGTCAAGCTTATGTCAAGGATGGGAAACTAATACCCCCTGGGCAAGATGACGATAAAGATGAAGAGGCTCATGTTGTTTGAATTACACTAAGCATAACTTCATATGCAGCTCTTGCTTCCTTTGTTTTTGGTTGGTAAACGCCTTCCTCGGTGGAGTTCAAGACATTTCCTTCTTGAATCTTGTTGTTTGATTTTGTGCAAGATTTCTCCGAGGTTACAACTCGGTTTCAAACATCTTTGTACACTTTTAACATTCCTGCATCAACATCATGTAAATAGATCCAACTTAATGAAAAATATTTACATTTGCGCATATTGAGCATTTACTATTTGCTTGTCAAACCCAAATATCATCTTAATTAGAATTTCACATTTTATCACGCATGATGCAGTAGACTTTTATTCCCAATTTCTTTGTATGGATTTTCGCCGAACTATCACAGCGTCTTCCAGCATGGTTGCTTAAAACTTAATCTGGTAGTAAAATCAACATGTCATATATTCAAAATTTAGAATATTCTGACTTGATCAGGGTCTACATGACGATTAATTCCACTATCCCAGAAAAACAATTTAAATACAACTCGGCTGTAACGACTTTATTCCAATAAGGAGCTTCAAATAGACTTGGCGGTATAACTGTCGCAGTATGATTTTTGAAAACAGGTATCTTTACCATGGATTCAATCATGAAAATAGACTTGGCGCATAGCCGTCGCAAATGATTCTCCTTGGAATCTTAAATAGGCTTGGCGGCATTACCGTCGCAACATGATTTATGAAAGCAGGTTTATTTACCACAGATTCATACATGTAAATAGACTTGGCGGCTTTGCCGTCACAACATGATTTATGAAAACAGGTTTATTTACCACGGATTGATACATGTAAATAGACTTGGCAGCTTTGTCGTCGCAACATGATTTATGAAAACATGTTTATTTACCACGGATTCATACATGTAAATAGACTTGGCGGCTTTGCCGTCGCAACATGATTTATGAAAACAGGTTTACTTACCACGGATTCATACATGTAAATAGATTTGGCGGCTTTGCCATCGCAACATTGAAAGACGGAATATCACCAAGAGGGGGTGAATTGGGGATATTAAATTTTCTTCTAAAAAAACTTTGTTAACAGTTAATGAAACAGAGATGAATAGAGTAGGATAGGGAGAGATTGAATACAAGTAATTTATATTGGTTCGGTCTAAATCCTCGACCTACGTCCAGTCCCGAGACTCTTCAAGATTTCACTAACTTAAATGATTACACACTCTGTAACTCTTGGAGTAATTCTCTCACTAGAACTTACTCCCCCTTACAAGTTGTAATCAAATAACTCAATCTCTAAGTCCCACGACTTGAGATTCTTACAATGAATGATTTCAATAAATGATACTCTCTCTAAGAGTGGATAATGATAATCACTGAAGTACAAATATCCAAAGATATTGTCTCTAAGAGTAGAAACAAAGTAAATGCTTAAATCACTAATTGAATGCGCAGAGTTTTTTGTTGGGAGATTGAATGCTCCTGGCTTTTATAGTTGATAGCATTTAATGACCGTTGAGGAAAGATTAATGAGCCGTTGTGAGTAATGAATATATCCGTTGAGTTTTAACGTTGCTCTGTCTCTTCTTATTCTCCCGAGGTTAGCTATTATTCTCCTATGACATTCTTCATTCGATTTGTCCGTTGAGACTCAGGTAGAATGTTGATTGGGAATGGCCGGAATGCTTTTCGCTTGCTCAGAACTTCATTTTCCATTTTCATGCTTCGATTGTGCGTAAGCATTTAATGCGTCTGACACAATATTGCTTTATGGCAATTTGAAGTTTAAAACTTGTTAATCATGTCTGAAACTCATTAGCAAACAAATTAAACTTGGTTAGGAATAATAAGAGTCAATTATATGAAGTACCCAAAACATAACCAAGAAATTCCAGATTACGAAGACGAGGGAATTCAAATCCTGATACAGGTAACTCGAGTTACACAGAGATGACTCGGGTTATAGTTCAGATGCTTAAAGACAGAGAAGAATTTTCAAATAAGATGACTCGAGTTATCCCAAGATGACTCGAGTTATAATAGCAAATTTTCATACAGAGAGCTAAGTGAAATAGGATGACTCGAGTAGTTAAGGATGACTCGAGTCATATCAACATTTTATATCAGTTAGAGTTCTCTGTCTCACGCATGACTCGAGTTATGGACAAAATGACTCGAGTCATATCAGTTTGTGAAAAAGCTGATATCGCGATGAATCATTTGAAAAACTGAAGTACAATCCACAACTCGAGTTGTTAAGTGATAACTCGAGTTATGTCCTTAGTAAAAACTGATTTTCTTAAAAACATGACTTGAGTCATATTATGTTAACTTGAGTTACTAAGTTCCAAAATCATTTTTCAAGGACTCTGAGATGTTGTGACTGAAGTAAAAGTATTGTAACTTGAGTTACATTTACACTAAGTTATTTTGACTTAAATCAACAATCATCTCTTAAGATTACAATTGTTGGACATCATCAAAACACATTGAGATCTAACAAACATGATTTATGAAAACATGTTTATTTACCATGGATTCATACATGTAAATAGACTTGGCGGCTTTGCCGTCGCATATGATTTCTGAAAATGGGTTCCTTGACCCAGAATTCATTCATTCAAATAGGCTTGGCGGCATTGCCATCGCAGATGGTTTCCCATAGGAATTTACATAGATGGGGTCCCATAGGAATTTACATTGATCACGACAATGTGCGCCTCTTTCATAGAGCTCGGGCTTTAACTGTAGTATGCCTTCAACTTATCCGCATTCCATGTTCTTTTGATTGCCTTTTTCTTCAGCGTCTCAAGCTTATAAGCTCCTTTGCCAAGATTTTCAGTTACTTGGTACGGGCCCTCCCAATTTATAACAAGTTTCTCGTTACTAGCATTTTTATTACCTATGTCGGCTCTCCGGAGGACCAGATCACCTTTCTCAAATGTCCAAGGTTTCACCTTCTTGTTGTACTGGGTTGCAATAAGTTGTTTTGCGGCCATATCTTGGCAATGCGCCGTGACTCTGACTTCATCGACTAAGTCCAACTCTACTGCAATTGCTTCATTATTCTCATCATCCTCATGTAGAGCCTTAATTCTCCTCTATGAAGGTTCGCCGATTTTGATCGGTATCATCGTTTCGCATCCATATGTCAGCCTAAAGGGGTTTCCCCAGTTGCTGTTTGAACGCTGGTCCAGTAACCCCATAGAACGAAATACAGTTTCTATACCCAATTTGACTTTGCCTCCTCCATCCTCTTTTTCAATCCTTCTACAATGACCTTATTCACCGGTCCAACTTGTCCATTGGATTGTGGATGTTCCATGGAAGTAACGTGTTGTTTGATACAGAAGTCAGATGCCATCTTTTGGAATCCCTTGTCAATGAATTGGGTTCCGTTATCCATGACTATTTCAGCCGGGATCCCAAAACGAGATATAATGTTCCTTTGGAGGAACTTTTGCACCCGCGAGGTAATTGTCAACAATAGTTCATCCTCTATCCACTTTGTAAAGTAATCAATGGCCATTATAAGCCATCGTAGCTGTCCAGGGGCCGCCTTGAATGGACCTAGTAAATCCATGCCCCATTTGAAGAATGGCCACGAAGCAGAGATAGATGTGAGCTCTGATGGGGGAGATCGTATCATCTTGGCATGCTTCTGACAGCTATCACATTTCCGGACATGGTCCTTAGCGTCTGCTGCCATTGTTGGCCAAAAGTGGCCGGCTCGCACAGCCTTTTTGGCTAACGCCTTGGCGCCCATATGATGTTCGTTGATTCCTTCATGGGTCTCGGCCAAGACATACTCGGCTTCTTCCGAATTAAGGCATTTTGACATTGGAGAATGTAGACCTTTGCGATATAACTGATCATCTATCATCGCATATGAAAGCCCAGTTTCTTGTTCAATTGAGTTACCGCTTTCAAGATTCGCTATTGGTTTTTCAATTGAGTTGAAATTCTTGAGATAAGAGAAATTAATGGATATTTTGATGAAGCAAATTCATGAGTTAAAATTATTATAGAAAATTGTTATAATTGTCGAGTAAAGAAAATCAGAAAAATCATATGAATTTAATAAATTATTTCAAAGGAAATAACATGAAGAAATGTTTAAAAAGCATTCGAGAACCATAAAGTAACTTTATGGTGTAAACATTTTTAATATTTTACATAGGATATAAAATGACAAAGACAAAGTATAAAGTTTGTAAGATAATAATATGCTGTAAATTATAAAATTATCAGTCATTGGTAAGAGAATGATTAGATAATTACTAGCTAATTGATTGATAAAACAAGAGAAATATAGAAAGTTAAATTTATGGTAAAATCATTAATTAAGAGATTAAGACCGGTAATTAGCATAAAAGATACTTACCGATTATGATAAAAAGATTAAGAAAAATTAGTAAAGATAAATGTATGAAGAAATCTAATCCTAAAAAGATCACTAAACGAAGAATTTAGGAAACGATTAAGCCTTAAAAGGCGAAGGGTAAAACATGAATTTTTGGTAAAAAAATATTATATTTTTAAAAAATGGAAAAAATTATGAAAAAATAATTAAAACTGAATTTTAAAATGAGGGGGCGAAATTATTGGTATTTTTAATTAAAATGAATTGTTTAAATAATTAAAATGATAATTAGAATAAAATAATAATATAATGCGGTGAGTCGGCATATAGGCAGGCCCGAGGGAAAAGTTAGAAATAAATTCTACAGGTAAAACAGAGGTAAAATTCTTTTCGACTGATCAAATTAAGAACAAGTGAATTTTACACGAAGAAAGAATTTACCGGACGTTAATTCCGCAACCAAAAACCCTAATTCCTAATAAGACGGAAAGGCGATCGGGATAAAGTAGAGCCGGATAGGCAAAGTGAGAACCTATAGAAACAATTGCGTGTTTTCAAACACGGGATTAAGTTAGGCAACAACTGGACGTTTTACGATTCAGCGAATTATTGTCCAGAAGTTGGTTCTATCGAAAGCGATTTCCGTAACCGGATGAGTTTGTCCGAATATCTTCCGACGCACCGGAGAATACCTGGATATGATCAAAAAGAGGATCAAAATAGATAATATGAAAGAGGATGAAAAGATCTTCAAAGTTACACGCCCGGATTTTTGAGTTTCTGCAAAATCGCGCGAAACGGACACCGATCGGGTAGCTTTATCGGGCCGGAGGCCATAAAGCAAGAGTCATCATTGGATGACAACTCATTCTTTGAATTTTTGGGCCTTAGATGTCGACCAAGACCTTGAATGGTCAAGATTCCATCTTACAAAACCCTAGATCTAACGATTCAAAAACAAAGCAGAAAATTCCCGATACGTCCTGAATTTCTTCTATAAATAGCACCCTCATCTTCTTCATTTCTCACACCATTATTCTCTCTTCCTTGGCCGAAATTCTAGAGAGAGAAGCTCTGCAAAAATTCTGCCTAGCTCCGAGTAAGTTCTTCTGTCCTTAGTTTTTAGTTTCCGTAGTTCTTTCGGTAGTTATAGTAGAACTATTGTTTTGATCTAGGAAGTTTCATAATATATTCCTATACTTGTTTTTAAGCCTCATTGCATTGAAAGATTCCTGACGAGGTAAAAACATAGTGAGGATAATTTTGAAATGGAATAAGGTCAAAGTAACGAAGTTCTGGCGAAATTCCGCCAAATAGGGGTAGTAGGGGCAAAATGGTCTTTTTCACCTAAAATGCCTGTTATGCTGCCAAATATTCATAAGTGTGTTATTATTCTGATTAGAATACTTCGACGTCGAACCGCTGTCGAAATTCCATCGTTCGTTTGCATTTTGTTTGTTGAGCCATTGTTTCGTTGTTTTACATACGCCGTCAAAAGTACCGTTTTTAGCCGGAAGAGCCGGATATCTCGCAACTAAGGTACGGACGCGTCATCGTAACCCTAACTCTATGCTGCTTATATATTTTTGCGTTATAGATACGTTCATAGACCGAGGTTCCGTTGAGAATCGTCGAGATACTTACTGACTTTACCCACGGGTTATAGTATTGGTAATGCCGTTTGAGTTATTCCTAGCGCCGAGGACACGTTAGTGGCTTGGCACCGGATATGTGCAGAACTAGTCGAGAGAGACTTTACATACGCTTTGTGCTTATGTTCGTCCATGTTATTTATCATACATCTCGTTATCCGCTTTGTGATGATATCTTTGTATTGAAATGAATATCATTATACGTATCTTGTTTTATTTAAGCATAAGGTTAACCGTTACGAGATCCATATGTGGAATGGATCTCAGCTGTAGCATCAGGGTCTGGAGGACCAATGTTTGGCGATCGAGGCTAGCAGCTGGAGTAGGCCAAGACGTGTCTACATTATCTATCGTTTTCTTTAGTTTCTTAAACTTTTGAGAATTCTGGATGATTGTAATCCGATACATTTACACTATGGTCCATATTTTGAATGTAATGTAAATTACTTACTCGCTCCAATGCTCTACTCTGATTACTCTACTTGAAATATTTGGAAACGTTTAAAAACAAATCCGCCGTTTTCAAATGGGATGTTACATTCTCCAATCGCCAATGTCTGAGATTATCATAACACAACTCGGCTCTGATAAACTTTGTTGAATCATAGTTCGGTGATTACCCGGCCTTTTGGTACTTGCTAGTTTGGACAAAATATTAGCCCTGGCATTGTCTCTTCTTGGGATATGCACAACCGTTACCCCCTCAAAGCTTGCCATGATTCTTTAACCTTTCCCAAGTATTTAACTAGCAAAGGGCCTTTATCCTAGTAAGTCCCCTCTATCTAGGATTCCATGAGTTAGAAATCAGTAGAAACGTGCACTCTCTTTGCTCCATTTTCTTTAGCCTGCAGCAAGCCAGCAATAAGAGCCTCGTACTCGGCTTGATTGTTTGAAGTGGGGAAGTTGAGCTAGAGAGAATGTTCCATCGACACTCCCTCTGGACTCTCCACAATGATTCCAGCTCCACTTCCCTTGGGATTTTATGAGCCATCTACAAATACCATCCATACCTCTGCATCCCCCATTATTCCTGCACATGATGGGGTTAACTCCATTAGGAAATCTGCCAATGCTTGTGACTTGATGGCGTGTCAAGCTTCATAGGTAATGTCAAATTCTGACAATTCTATCACCCAGCTAATCATCCTGCCCGCTAGGTCCGGCTTGTGAAGCACTTGCCAAATTGGCTTATTAGTCCTCACGACAATCGAATGACCGTGGAAGTAAAGGTAGAGTCACCTAGCCGTGGTAAGTAAGGCAAAAGCCATCTTCTCAAGTTTTGGTATCTTAGTTCTGAGCCCTATAGAGCTCGGCTTACAAAGTATACCGACATCTAACCTTCATTTGACTCTCGAACCAACACAGCGCTCATCGCCTCTTCCCCTACTGATAAATACAGGATCAAACTTTCCCCTAGCTCTGATCTGGATAAAATCGGTGGGTCACCAAACACTACTTTATTTTAGTGAATGCCACATTGCACTTCAAGTTCCACCCGCCTTGGGTTTCCTTCTTCAATAGCTTGAAAATAGGCAATGAATTCTTGGACGACTTGGGTAAGAACCTTGTTAAGGTAGTCAATCTCCTAGTCAACTGTTGTACTTCTTTCTTATTCCTGGGTGGCTTCATATCTAACACCGCTTGACATTTGTCCGGGTTAGCCTCAATACCTCGGTTTGTCAACAGAAAACCCAAGAATTTGTCGGACGGGACTCCAAATGCACATTTAGCCGAGTTTAGGCGAATCCGATGAGCTCGCAGCTTATCAAACGTCTACGGCAAATCATGAACATGTCTCTCCAGCTCCGCCGACTTGATAATCATGTCATCAATGTACACTTCAACATTCTTCCCAAGCTGGTCCTCAAATACCTTGTTCATCATTCTTTAGTAAGTTGCCTCGGTGTTTTTAGGACCAAACGGCATCACGTTGTAGTAATAATTCACCTTCTCCGTGATGAAGGCCATCTTCTCTTGATCCTCTGGATGCATGGCAATTTGAGTATACCCCGAATATGCATCCATGAAAGAGAGGAGTTGAAATCCAGAAGAATATTCCACCAATTGGTCTATGCTAGGCATTGGAAATGCATCTTTAGGACATACCTTATTTAAATCTTTGTAGTCCGTGCAGACCCTCCACTTGCCATTTGGTTTCTTGACCATGACGACATTGGATAGCCATGTGGTGTATTGCACTTCTCGGATAAATCCGGCTTCCAGCTATTCTTCTACATGTTTCTCCAGGCCTACCCCTCGATCCGAGCCGTGCTTTCTCTTTTTCTGAGCCACTGGAGTTGATCCCAGATGTATTTCCAATCTGTGGCAGCAAAACTCAGGATCTATCCCGGGTATCTCGGATGGTTTTCATGCAAACGCGTCCTTGTTTTTCCTCAAGAAGTCTTCCAGCTCTGCAGGAACCTCAGGGTCGAGTGCCTTGCCAACTTTGGTGGTTTGTCCGGACTCAATGCCCAGGACAAAGTCTTCCATTTCTCCATTTGGTTCAGCCCTCGTGATTTTATCTTCCTCTCGCAAGTCCAACTCTACCAAATGGATAGATTTTTTTAGAGATTTAGCTTTCCCTTTTCTCGAACTTTCTGCTTTAGGAGTCCGAATTGGGGGAGACAGATCATCCTTACTCTCCCTAACAGTCTCGAAATAGCACTGTCGAGATTCTTTCTGGTCACCCTTTACGCTGACGACTTCATTTTTACTGCTGATTAGCTTCAACTTCTGATGCTTGGAGGACACTAGCATATCCCAGTTATGTATGGTCGGTCAGCCCAAGATGATATTGTATGAAGAGGGGAAGTCGGCTACCACGAGTCAGACCCGCTCCGACTTAAACGCCTCCTTGGTCCCCAATGTTAACTTGAGGTTAATGTATCCTTTGGGATGTGTATCTTACCCATTGAAAGCCGTCAACATCGTCTTGATGGCTTCAAATCCTGGGGGTCAAGCTTCATCCTTTTGAAAGCGTCCCATAACAAGATGTCAATAGCACTTTCGTTATCGACAAAGATCTTCTTAACTTGGAAGTTTACTACTGTTCTTATGATCACCAAACCAACATTCGTATTTAGCCTCTGGGAACTCATCATTACTGTCCTCGGCTTTCTTCTTCTGATCACGTCTTTTCTTCTCCGAGGGCGGGCTCTTGCTCCGACCCCCTTGGTGCTTGTTGCTCTGGCATCCTTGCGTCTGGATCACGTAACGACGGAGTTTTCCCTCCCGGATGAATTTTTCAACTGCATCTCTCAAATCCCAGCATTGTTCCGTGGTATGACCATGTTGGTCATGGAACTCGCAATACCAACATTTCTCCAAGTTGGCCTTTGTTGGAGTGGCCGGGGTCGCTCGACTTTCTTCATCTCGGTCATGGATACCTCCTTCTAGATTTGGGCTTGTTATCTGCGCCATGTCTACGAGAGCCTTCCATATACCCGTCATATTGCTCTTTTCCCTTGAGAGGTGGACTCTTAGTCTTCTCTTTCGTTACTCGACTTACAATTTCCATCTGCTCCAGCTCTAGGTACTGCTTAGGTCGATCTTGGAAATCAGCCAAAGTGTTAACACATCGTTTCATAATTGATTTCTTCAACCGAGATGAACTATCCAAGCCGGCTATGGCACAATGTAGATGCACGTCCTCCTTTAACCCTGGTACTTGCAGGGCTGTATCCTTGAAACACTCCAAATACTTTTGCAATGTTTCCTCAAATGATTGCTTCACCTGGCCGAGTTGGAATTCGATTTTTGGCTGTTTTCTGCTAGTAGCAAAATTCAGCAGAAACTTCTTCTCCAGGCTCTCCATATCTTGGATAGAATTTAACGGCAGGGAGTTAAACCAAATCTATGTAGCTCCTCGTAAAGTCCCCGAAAATATAAGAGGTATAACGGGCCTTATAAACCCCTTCACCATGATCTCCATTTTAAAATTACTGACATGAACTTGCAGGTCTTGACTCCCGTCGTACTTCGACAAGTCCCTTGAGTCTAAACCTTTTGGATAAATGGTGGTCATGATCTCGTCTAAAAAAGGACTCAGGATTTTACCTCTGTCATGTCCTCCTGTATGTGTCTCGGGTACGCTTTGTGACGGAGGCGTTGCCCCCTCCTTTTTGAGATCTTAGTTCTCAGACGGTTGCTTTCCTTTCGCATGCGCCAAGTCCGAGATTCTAGCGTGGTCTTGCTCAGTATTACTAACTCGTGGGTCGCCAGTGTCAGCTTGAGTAGCAGTTGTGTTGCTAAATCGGCTGGGACCACTTGCATCTCGGCCAACATTTCGAGCTAGGTTCTCGAGTAACCTCAAACTCTCCTTCAGCAATTATATTCTTCTAGCCTCTCCTCCAAGGACCTGAACTCGGTCATAGCCAACCAAATTCTCCACCTGATTCACATGTGGTTCTTCAATGTCGGTATGGGCGAAGGTTGAGACAATAACCCGACTTGGGCCAGCATCATCTCGACCTGCATTCCGGACTGGATTCTCCCTTTGTCCGAAATGCTCTTCTAGTAATGCTTGTTTTCTTCGCTGCTCTTCTTGCCGCCAAATGGCATTACGGCGGTCCATACCCTCTTGGATAAGTTAGATATCTTCTTCTCTTTGAAGTTGTTGACGCGTCTCCATATTCTCCATTTGTTGAAGTAACGAACCCAACGTGTTTTGCAACATCCGAATATCGGGATTCTGGATTTGAAATTCCATAGGAGGGCCCTGCGGTAGAACTGGTGGATGAGCCTGCTGAGCAACCATGGTCCGGGGAACGGGAGAGTTTGTTGTATCCGTTGTCTCGTCCTCGGCATCCACGATAACACAATTTGGATCCGGCGCAACCGAATCTTCAAACTGAATGGTTTGCTCACGACACTGTGGCTGTGGTTGTCCCTTTGGCAACTGATCCTGCTGAGTTGCCTGACTGTGACTTCTAGTGCTTGCGGCCATTTTCAGTGGTTGTTTGTAGTTTTTTGTGGTTTGGGAATCGAAGTTTATGGTTCCCCACGGTCGCGCCAATGTTCTGGTGTAAAACACATATGTCTAGCCTCAATGGGCTAGTAATGATTTATATTAGATCAAATGGATTCCCAAGATATCTATTGGTTAAACACCGAGGAGAAGAAGATTACTCTATGATACCTATAAGGAAGATATCAAAGAATGTTTGATGATCACTGTGCTACACAGGTATGGCGTTTCGCTAGAGGGGTGGGGTGTGTGCATAGTGAGACTGAATAATAAGTAATTGAATAAGGAATGAAGAGAATGCACCTGGTGGGTATCCTCCTATTTATAGAGATCACCTAGGGTTTCAGTCCACTGGTTGTGCGTCCGCTCCTCAGGCAACATGCGCCTCCACGATTTGCAAATGCCTGCTCCACTACCTGTACTATCCAGGATTATAGGCATGATCATTGGGTGATTAGCGTTTTACCTGATTAAGGAGGGATCTTGTCATAAAGTGCCTTTTTGGGCCTTATATTTCTGACAAGCCCATTATATAGGTCCATAACAATATATATTTAATATCAAAACGTGTCCTAACGTGTCGAAATTTAGATTTTTTTAGGATTAACACGTTGGAGTGTTGAGTCGTGTCTTATCTCATGTCTTGTGTCGGTGTCAGTGCAACATAAATTCTCCCTCTTCTATATTGCTTCCCTTTCTCGACGCTTCTTCATATGGTTTGGTCGAACATTTTTTTGTCTTCAGATAGTGCAGGGAGGAAGGTTGGGCCATCAACCTTATGGAGGTTTGATAAAATTTAAGGGAAAATTATTTCTCCAGTCATTGGAGATAAGTTATCTCCAGTGACCCATAAAACTACGTTGTTTTGAATTAGTGAAGGGTATATTTATAATTTTAGGTGAATTAATGAAGAGTGTAAAATTACGGAAACACCCTTTATTAATCGAAAACGACGTAGTTTTGGGGGTCACTGGAGATAACTTATCTCCAGTGACTAGAAAAATCTTTTACCCAAAATTTAATGACCTTAGTTAATTTTTATTATTGTAAAATTTTTTAATGGTATTTTTACCACTTCCAAAACTCATTTGTGCCTGGTGTTTTAAGGAAAAATTTTGTTAGTAAAATTACACTTTAACCCTATGTTCTAATAATGAATTAAGCTTCTAATTCCCTCATGTCAACTTGGGAACATGGCTGAAAGAGGATCCTTTCAGTTTCTTGTTTCTCTGTCTTCTCAATTTTCTTCTACTTTATCTATAGATTAAAAATTAGATAGTTTAGAATTAATAGTTTATATTATTGGTATTATTATTTATAAAAAAAATTCCTGTATTGTAGTTATTAATCGTGTATATCATATTTTAACTGTTTAAAATTATTTATATTTATAATGAAAATTTTAAAAAATATTAAACATATTTTTTATCTAACAGTGGTAGATATAAAATTATGTGAAGAAAAAAAAAAAAAGAGGAAAAGGAGGGAAGCTGGGACACAACACTGTTTTATTGACGATGATTGATGCGATGATGGAGGCCAAAAACAAAATCAGACATAGGTCTCTTCTAATAAATTTATTGACGAAAAAATCCCATAAATGTAAGAAATGCGTCAAATCCATTTCTCGATCTTATCACGACAGTGCTTGTGAACCTACAATTGACTCCTTTGTCCACCAAGACCCCACTATTTTTTTCATTATTATTATTGCAAAGAAAGGAGAAACCCAATCATAAGTTAAATCATATAATTTAATTTAAATATATAAACATATTATTTAAAAATTCTAATATTTTAATAAAAAGATATTAATCTATTACCAAATAAAGCATATACCTAATGGATTGCTAATTTTTTTGTTTTAAACTTAAACCGACATTGATTTAGGTTCAGCAAAAGGGGGGAAAAAAGGACCCAACTTGATTCACGTATATTATACAAGGGGTTTAAACTTCTCATGTTGCATGAGAAGAAGATTATTCCTACACACACATAAAATGGTGAGACCCACACATATATATAATGCTAATTATATATATGTGTGGGTCCCACCATTTCATGTGTGTGACATGAGAATACATTTCTCCTACAACATGAGAAGTGTTTTTCCCATTATACAATGCGTTAAACTTGAAATATCATTTGGAATTGGATTAAAAGAAAAAAAAAATCATTTGGAAAGGTCAACTTAATTTTAAACTTCTTAAGTCCTGTTTGGTATATGGATTCGGTGGAAGGGAAAAGAAGATTAACAAGTTTCCTTGTTTAATATATTTTTTGTGTCAAATCTTCTCGGATCTCAAGTTCGCGGGCTCACGTTTGGCCCACCAATCTTCCCTTATATGTGGGAAGATTTTGGTGGGATCTCAAAATCCCACGTGAACAATAATACTTTTGGATATGTTTACCCTTCATAAAATATTTTTTCTATAATGCAAGAAAATAAGATTAAATTCAAATTGATGCGATAAGTTCAACTTAGGGTGAGAATATTTTAGTCAAATTCAAACTTGGCAGGAAATTATTTTAGACAAAATTTGAACTTAACGGGAGAATATTTTAGAAAAATTTGAACTTCATAAAAGGATTTTTTTTAATATATTTAAGCAAAAAAATTATTTATTTTTTTCATTTTGAATTAATTATTTTTGACAGTAAAATAGATATTTTATAATTCTTTACCAACTATTATCTTTTTTTTTTTTTTTTTACCAAACAAATCATCTTTTCCCAAGCTATCTTCCTTTATCCCTCTTTCTTTCCCTTTTTTAAGTTTATTTCTTGGGAAAATTAAAATAAAAGACCTAGAAAATAATATTTATTATAAAGGACCATACAAATAGTTATTGCTTAGAAGGACAAAAAATCACAATATAAATTTAAAATCACTAAATTGTCTCTAATCAAACTCCAATTTTATCTCTTGTATTTATAATTTAAAAATAATTAACATTAAAACTAAAAGATATTTTTGTTGATTTAAAATATATATATATATATATATTATAAAATTTAAGAATGTATAATTTTTTTCCATTGATATCTCATACCTATCCAAGTTTTGAAAATGAAAAAAAAAAATGAGAGAACTCGATCTTCTTTAATTTAGTGAAATTTATAATTTTATACTAGTTTTAAAAATAAAATGTAGAAGAGAATTTAGGAGGGAATGCAGATAATTTTATTAGGGTCATTTTAGTATTTTTAATTTTATATTTTCATATTTGGTTATTCTAAATAATTATAATTTTTATGGTCCTTCTCCATAAATATCTTTTCCCAGGTCCTTCATTCTAATTTTCTCTTATTTCTTTCTTCAAATCTTCTTCATACGGTCTTTGACGTGGGAACTTCCCCTTCGCCAGTCAGTTGACCATGATTGATTGATTGAGCAAGTCGGTTCATTGCGCACCGAAATATCAGTTGGAAAGGTCAAAACTCAAAGGTCTCTAATATCCCCCTCTCACTCATACTTATCTATATAGCCAGAAACTCCATCTCCAATAATCTAAACATTTTAAAATAACCTTCCTCAGGTTCAGGATATACCAATAATAAAACATGGCCATCAAACCTAGGTTCTTAGTTCAGTACCTTGTAGCAACTGCTATAATGGTGGTCATAGGATTACTAGGCGGAGGAGCTCAAGGGGTTGTGTTATGCAACACGGACACTACGAAGCTAAGCTTGTGTCGTCCGGCGGTCACTGGGCAGCACCCGCCACGGCCAACGGAGGCGTGTTGTGCAGTGCTCCGGCATACCGATCTGGCTTGCCTCTGCAAGTACAAGTCGGTGCTTCCTGCACTTGGGATTGACCCCAAGAAGGCCGTCTCTTTGCCGGCTCAGTGTGGTCTCTCCACTCCTCCACAGTGTAAAGGTAATCATTTATCAATTGTCTTTAATATATCACAAACTCTTAATTCAAAACTAGTTAGTTTTAGAATTAAGGTGAAAAACATATAAGTGTTTTTTTTTCTAGATTCGTCCAATATCAAGTGTTTTTATGAGAGGCAAGAGTGATTATAAGCTTGTAAAACAAGTGTAAATGTACCCATTAACAGTTAGTTTTCTGGAAAATATGAATCTGAAAAAATTAAAAAATAAATTTTCAAGTTCATATTGATATTGATTGATTTGAAGAGATGTTTTCGCCAATCATATAAACGCGTTTTTATATGATTAACTAATAACCCCTTAATTCTATATATTATATAGAAATAATCAAATTTAGTTAATTTAAAAGTTGCTTAAAAGTAATAAATGGGTAAAAATGACATTTTCAATTTCTTAAAAATATGCTGATTTATGCAGAAATGATAAAAGAGAGAGAATGCATAGGAAAAATAATCGTGTAAGATAAAATTAGTGCAGTTATATAACATGTAATTACTTAATGTAGGGAAAAAATGGAAAGAGTTGGTTGAAATTTAATAGATCTTTTAATTGTACATTATAAATAGAACTAAGATAACCAAAAATTGTTTCTTGGGGTATATGGAAAACGTATTTCCTTATACATTTAAGCTAGTAAAATGAAGAGAAGAAAGTCTATTCTCTTCATACATTTTTAATTTTTAATTATATATATAAGATTATTTTTTAGGTTAAGGGGCAAAAATGCCCTGAAAGCTTTTACCAATAGGTATTGAACACTTGGAAGTTTTCAAGGGAACAATTTTACCTCAGAATTTTCAAAAATGGGGTATTCTCGTCATGGTGTTAAACACCATTATGGTCAACTGTTAGTTTACTAACAAGTGTTTACAGCCACGAGGATGATTTAAAGATTACGAAAGATAATAAGAGAAACCTGATCCGAAAATAAGTGTATGCAATAACTTTTCTATCCATTTAATATCTCAACTATTGAATTATGTCTTAATATGTGAGATTTAATGTAATATGACAATATTATAATTGTAGATTTTCATTATATTTAATATTATAATACTCCTTCGGTCGTAAATATAGAACATAGTTTGTAGTTCAAATGTACTATAAATTGTCTTATATTTAGAACCAAATACAGTACTATTTAATATATATCATTAAATTTCAACTATTAAAACATAATCCAATATTGAGATATTAAGTTTAGAGAATGACTTCCATGAATGAGGGAGAAAGAGAGCGAGAGATGATGGGTTGTAATGATGAGGTGGAGAGTAGAGGATATATGTGGTTGCCATGTAAGCATTTGTTATTCAACTAAAAGTTGACGGTTATGGTTTTTAATGATAGGATGAGATTGCCCTGTGTTTGAAATTTTCGAGACAAAATTGTTCCCTCGAAAACTTTTAGATGTCCAATAGCCATTGGTGAAAACTTCCTAGAACATCTTTACCCTTTAACCCAATATTTTTAGGGGTACATTTCTATTTATATATAAGAGACACTAATGGATAATAAGATACTAATGGTTTGTACGAAATTTTAAGTATCATTTTTTCTTCTTAATTATTGGTTAGTCTCATTACATTAGTTATTCAACGACTCACCCACTTTCCTTAAATAAGTTCGTGTTGTAAATAAGTGGTGTTTTTTTTTTAATTGCGTTTAATCATTTTTAACTAACTTTTTTTATCCATGTGATTTAGTTAGAGAAACACATTTTTTGGCTGTTTTTGTATTGTGTCCCTGCATTGATTTCGTTAAAAAAAAAAATATATCTAAATTTCAGTTGGGCTAATTAAGTTTTAATGAGGGTAGCGAAATTTTCATGTTAAGCCCTCAATTATCACTCTTGATATTTTTGTGCCAAGAAAATCATTATTGATGATGACGTACACTTGGATTTATATTGGGGAAAATTTTATATAGGTCCCAAGGAACGAAAAAAATTACAAAAAAGTCCCTTGAAATCATCAAATTACGCTCAGGTCCCAAGGGACTTCTATGTAATTATTTGTATGGAGGTTTTTAAATGTTGTTGTTAATACACGATTTCGCATTGTTAATACATGCATTTTAATTGTAAATAAAG
The DNA here is from genome assembly GCA_019022615.1 of Acacia melanoxylon. Taxonomy (NCBI): domain Eukaryota; kingdom Viridiplantae; phylum Streptophyta; class Magnoliopsida; order Fabales; family Fabaceae; genus Acacia; species Acacia melanoxylon. The sequence goes on from JAFJYJ010000002.1 coordinate 3,075,373, forward strand.
GACGACTTGTAATTATTTGTATGGAAATAAAATCCGGGTTTTTAAAAGTTGTTGTAAATACATGCATTTTCTCGTTGTTAATATATGCATTTCATTTGTAAATGGTCGGGTATTTAAAAGTTGTTGTTAATCTATGCTTTTTTTGTAAATACGGGTGTTTAAATGTTGTTGTAAATATATACATTTCTGTTGTTAATATATCGATTTCCCGTCATTGTAAATGGTCGGAGTATTTAAAAGTTGTTGTTAATCTATGCATTTCTTGTTGTTAATATACGATTTCGCATTGTTAATACAAATAATTACGAAGTCTGGGACCCGAACAGCGTAATTTGATGATTTGAGGGACTTTATTGTAATTAATTCCCTTCCTGGGACCTGAGTGTAATTTTCCCTTTATATTGTTTCAGGGAATTGACGGTGTCATCTTATGCTCGTGACAAGCTTCGTCTTAATTTAGCAAGCCTTTTAGAAGTTTCATTACGTTTAAGAGTGATCTCTATATCATGAGAAGATTAGTCTCTAGCTATCGATCGGTTACCCGTTCATTAGAATAAAAAAAAAAGGTCTTTATTCGAAGGACTGAATAATATAATTTGCCCCTTAGAATAAAATACTTTAGTCATTTTACTTTCTTCCTATTTGTGGACAAGAAGTCTGATCTGACATAACTTGTCTCTTATGTAGTAAAAAATATGTTGCTTTTTTTTTTTTTTTTGCCAACATTATATTGCTATTTGATGTAATAAAAAGAGGTTGAACTCTTGATATGCTTATGATGTTTGCAAGATGAGATATTTGCCATGTCACATTGCGACTGATTTTTTTGTTCAAAATGTATTTCAAAATTGAAGCAACTTTTTTTTTCCTAACTTTTTTTTTTTGATTTTTTTTTTTTTCAAACTTAAATCTTTTGAAACATATTTTTTGATGGATCATTCAAGTGCATGTTTAATATAAAATAGATTAAACAAATCTATATATCAAACAAGCTTTTTTGTTTTTTATACATAAATTATCCAAACATAAATCACATTATATTAATTGGTTCAAATAGTTCAACACTTCTTCCCCTTAAACAAGTTACAAAGATTTGAATTCAAAAAAAACTGTGCATACCAAATAAATTGTTAGTCACGAGACAAACATCATCTGATTTAATCTAATTGATACAAATATTAGGTAAGACATGCCCCTACACATATAAGTCTATGTGAGACTTGTAAAAAAGCCAAGAGATGACGTGTCTATTTAGATTAACGGTGAAAGTTATTTTTTTAATGTGATTTACAGTTTACAAGGTAAGTATGTGAAAAAGTTTTATCACAACTTACGTAAACATAATTTTCTAATGCAACTCAAACAGGCACATCTCTAGTTGCTTCACTACATGAAACTTTATTTTAACTCCTACCAATCAACACCCAATATGGATAACCCTTTTTATTGTGCTCAAGCACAGTAAAAAAAGAAAAATTCATTCCAAGAAAATTAATTTTTTTTTTTTGGAAGAATCTTATAGTGTGTTTGGCATGAGGAAAGGGAAAAATTAAATGGGTTTGATTTTTTAAAAAAATGGAGAAGTAGGGTTAAAGTTTTTAATTAATTTTGTTCACTCTTTAATCTTATATATTCTCTTTATTAATTTTTTTTAGGGAAAATCTCATATAAAGACGGTTAAAATAGGAAAATCCTATAGAAGGCTGGTAAACTCAACAAATCATAAATTGGGTCAATGACCCAATCTAGGATATTTAAATATTGGTTATTTTCCAATAATACCCCTAGCCTATTATCTGTTATCTCTGATGAAGGCTGGGCAATGATTTTTCTTTTATAAAATGCCACATCACACTTAAAATTGCGGAGGAGGTGATTGATGGTGGGTACTGTTCATTGTCTTCTCCGTGGGTTGAGCCAGTTGGAAGGGAAATTTAAGGTTCTCAACCTAATAATGTCCAATGATTCTAATTAAGTCAAAACTTTTATTTTAGTACCAAAATACACTTTGGTAACTCAACGTAAATATATACATTCCTTCGCCTCCCTCCATGCTGAGTTGAGAATTGGGATTCCATTTAACTGATAATGAGGTGTCGTGACCAAGGTTTTAAAGGGCTTCTAAAAGAAACAAAATCTTGGAATAACCTATGGTCACGACGCCTCATTAAATGGGATTCTCCCAATTTTTTAACCTCACCAGTACTTATAAAGTTCACTTTTCTTGTAAATCTTATGAGATTCATGACTTTTGGTACTAAACAAAGTAAGAATTATAAAACTTAAACTGTCTTCAGTAAAATAGAACCATCTATTGGCAAAAAAAAAAAAAAAATTGAACCATCTATTTTATTTTTTTTATTTAAACAAGGGTACCCTTTTCAAAGTCTAGATTGTAAATAGTTTTCACAATAAATGTGTTTGCCAAGATTTGAATTTCAACCCTCTAAATTTGTTCCAATAACATTTTCATTAAGATCCATTACAAAGAGACTGCCATATAGTATTGATAGAGACCACTTGTCACTTGTTGGTCAATATAGTTTCATAAAAAATTAATCTGAGTTTATTGACTAATCCTTATATTTTTAAAGAGTTTTGGTTTTAGATTTTATACTTAAACTCAAATCAAATCTTTATAAAACTATAGAGATTAAAACTAATGATTTAAAACTACAGGAATCAAAATCAATATTCAATTAAACTGTGATAACCAACAATGATATTAACCCAACTTAAATCCACCAATTTCATGGGAGGTTCAATAACAATACAACGGAGAATAATAAATTACAGGAAAAGGGTGCCAGTCAATTCACTATGTGGTAGAGAATAGATATTGGGAAAACTCATATCTTGTGAGTAAAGTGTGATTTACTAAATTTTTCATCTGTTCTGTTTTGTTCTGAAAAGTGAAAATGAGAATTCAGAATAAAAGATTTTATACACAATTCATTCCACTTGGTCATATAAAGCAGAAAACTCATCCAGAATTTGCATAAGAGACAGAGTGAACACTTACCTATAATAACTATCAAAACAAGCACTTTTCTAAATGCTTCACATAATTGTCCCAATTCATATAAATACCATCCTTGACTCTATATGCACTCCTCTTGAGTACACAAAATAGTGGCACTGAAAAAAGCCTAATGGCAACTGGTAATCTTCAAAATTGAACTCAAATATATCACCATTAGTGTTCCTACCTCATTTTGCTAGCACCGTGACTAAGCAAGAGGGCCTCCAAATATAGGTCTCATGTAGGCATCATCAAACCTCCTCCAATAATGATGTATGGTGTATACAGGGCTTTCCATTAACATGGACAGACTTTCCTTTGCACGGCTGATGTTGGTTTCCGCCGACTCCTCAAAGGATAGCAACGGCAGATTCAAGTTCTCAACTGTAGGATCAGATTCCTGACGGATGATGTTCTTCCTCGTCGCGCTATGGGGAAGAAGATAACGGATGAGTGGTTTTGTGAGAAAGCCAAACACCTGTAATGAGTTTATTGTATCATCAAATCATCAAATTTCTAATGGTTAATAGCAGGGTTTATAATAAAAGCACAGAATTATTTTCAAGTCTTCACTTCGCTTGACGACTTATGATTGGGGTCAAAATACGCTATTATTTGCTGTGAACCTCCATTAACAAACGGAACACATTCCATGCTCATAAAAAAGTTAAGCATGAAGTAGTGTTGAAGTTTGAAGAATTATATAGATACAGAGGGAATAAGAATCTTTGAAATATTATTATGAATCCTTAGATGAAAGAGAATATATAGGGGGATTTATATAGGCAAACCTAGAATGTAATTTAATTTAATCAAATAAAAAATAACTAAGATATAATATCCTAATATATAATATCCAAATTAATCACAAGATATAATAAATATTAAATAATAAAATCAAACTTAATAATAAAATAATAATCAATCTAAATAATCTGAAATATCTCTAAAATATTATTTAACACCCTCCCTTAAGTTGGAAAGTAGATATCAATCATTTCCAACTTCCCTCGAAATCCATCAAACTTAACTCTGCCCAGTGGTTTTGTCATAACGTCTCCAATCTGGACTACAAATTGTATGTGGGATAGACTTAGGGTTGATCATAGACCACACCAGATCAAGCTTGTCCTCAACCCGAGGTCTGGTCAGGTACAGCACTAGCTTGAGCTCAGGCTGGACCAGTCGGTCCGGTGAACTATTTGGACTAGTCCAGGTAGTTCAAGACTTCTTTACCCCCCGGACCGGTTAGGGTTTGAGTGGGAATGCCTATACAAGAATGATAATTAACTACCCTAGATTATTTTTGCCTGGACCAGCCACATCATGCTTTTCCATTTAATATAACACTTGGATGGTATTAAATTTAGCTACTGGAGCAAATGTCTCCTGATAATCAATCGCATATGTCTGGGTATATCTCTTCACAACAAGTTTCGCCTTGTATTTGTTGATATTACCATCTAGAAAGAATTTCAGGGTGAAGATCCACTTGCATCATACTGGCTTCTTTCCTTCGGAAAAAGTTGTAATCTCCCACATTTTATTTTCTTTGAGTGCTCTCAACTCTTCTTCTATTGCTTGTTTCCAATTCGGATTAGCCATGTGGGATTTTCAACTGTGGATTGTTTACAACAAAGCTTTGCATTTTTGTAGACACGTTACCTTATTAAACGAACCGTTGAATTGGATGTTGAGTACAAGATCTTACCCATTTTCTCAATGCAATAGGCCAACACAACTCTTCAGAATTTAAACCCGGATTGGAGCCATGATCATTCCTTTGAATGGGAGAGATAGTTTTACCAGTTTTGGATTCCTCTTTAACTTGTTGCCTAGATTCTGGTTCTCGTCTTGTTTTGGCCTCCACCTCTGAATTGATCTCAACATTTGTTTCCAATTCATTCAGTGTAGGTTTAGGTTGAGGTAGAGTAGGCTCAGACTCACGATCATCAGGTTGGGTAGGATTGGGTTGGTTTGTAGGAGTAAATGAGTCAATGTTGACTAGGCTCAGGTGGTGGTGGTGGTGTGTTTTTAGAGACTTTGAAGTTAAATTCTTCCAAATTTAGCCATTCAATGTCATTATACTTCCCTAAATGGATAATTTGGGATAGTAAGCTTCTTCAGAAACAATGGTATCCCAAGAAATGGAAAGTTTCTTGGAAGTAGGACAATAGCATTTGCATCTTTTTTGAGTAGGGAAGTAGCAAAGGAATATGCATTTATCATCTCAAGTGGCAAATTTGTTGCCATCATTTTTGTGAACAAAGACAACACATCCAAACACCTTTAGGGTCAAGAATTGATTAGTGGGCAATTCAAAAAGTGTTTAACAAGTTTTTGGATTGAAGTGATGTAGTTGAGGAATTTGGATGACATTTGATTAATTAAATAAGCGGTTGTTAGTATTGCTTCACCCTAGAAGATGGTGGCAACATTTTGTTCCATTAACAACGTTCAGGTTACTTCCAATAGGTGACCTTTTTTAGCTTGGCCACTCTATTTCGTTTAGGGGTGTAAGGGTAGGAAGTTTGGTTATGAATTCCTTGCTGATCAAGAAATTCCTTAAAAGTTGCACTCATGAACTTCTTGGCATTATCACTTCGTAGCATTTTAATAGAAGTTTGAATTGGGTTTGTTTCCATACTAATCAAGAAAATCCTTAAAAGTTGCACTCATGCATTCCTTAGCATTATCACTTCGTAAGATTTTAATAGAAGTATTGAACTAGGTTCGTACAAAGGGATGGAAGCTTTGAAACACTTTGACTACTTTGTATTTTTCTTTTATTAAGTAAACTCATGATTTTAGTGTGAACAACTATGAAAGGAACAAACTATTTAGCATTAGTGAGGGTGTTATTCTTGTTGGACCCCAAATATCACTATGGATTAATGTGAATGGCTCAAAAGGTGTGTAGGGCTGTTTGGGATATGAGGATCGAGTTTGTTTTGCAAGTTGGCAAGTTTCACAATGAAAAGGGATAGAAATTTTATTAAACAAATATAGAAACACATTTCATATAATCAAAACTAGGGTAGCTTGAATGATAATGCCACAAAAATACATCATGGTTTTGAGAGTTGGAGCTAACTAGTTCCCTTCTTGCCTTTCATGCATCTTTATTATTCACATTTGATTCTTCAAGGTAGAACAATATCCATCCCATTCTCTAAAAGTCCTAATTGTCCTCCTCGATTTTAAATCCTAAAAAACCCAAAGATCATCATTAAAAATTACTTGGCATCTTCGACCTTTAGTCAACTTGCTTCTAGATATTAAATTACGGGGGAATGTAGGTACAAATAAGACATTGTGTATTTCCAAGTGATCAGAAAGTGTGACCATGCCAATTACCATCGTGAATACACCATTATCTACTTTGACTTTGAGTTGTTCATGACAAAATTTAAGGTTATTAAATAAAGCTTTGTTACCGGTTATGTGATCCGTAGCTCCTGAGTCAACAATCTAAGTATCTTCACTAGTCATCACAGCATTAAGAGCTATAATGGAATTACCTTATCACATCAGATTCACACTAGGCACTAACTGATGGAAAACTACTTGAGAGCACTTTGATTTCTATGAGGAAGAAGAAACAGTGCTGCTTTGAGTTTGAGAATCAGTTCCTAACACAAGAGTCATGGGATTAACTCTGGAATTTGTCAAATTATTGGGAAAAGTATTGAATAAATGAGGGAAAGTAGAAGAATCCATGTTCTTGGTGAAAAACGGCAGCAGCGTGTGGATTCAAGTTCTGATCGAACTCCCTGGCTTCGATACCATGTTGAAGTTTGAAGAAGTATATAGATGCATATGGAATAAGAACCTTTGAAATATTATTTTGAGGTTTGAATGAAAGAGAATACATATGGGACTTTATATAGACAAACCTAGAATCTAATTTAATCTAATTTCAAAATAACTAAGATATAATATTAAGAAATGATATCCTAGTATAATATCCATATATAATAAATATTAAATAATAAAATTAAACCTAATAATAAAATAAAAATCAATTTAAATAATCTGAAATATCTCTAAAATATTATCCAACAAGTGCTTTTCTTATACAATCCAGATTGATTTTGCATGGTACAGTTCATATTTTTCCCTTTTGTTTTAAACGAATTTTTTTATCCTAATAGGTACATAATTTAAAATAAATATAATCTTATAATTGGCACTTCTTAAAACAGTAAATTTATCATTGAAAAAATTGCAGTTCAAAAATTTAAATCTGAAATGTCCAAGAGATTTTGTACGGTCCAGATTTCACGAAAATGATGAGCCCTATGTGCCCATGCCTATTACGAGCACGGTTTGAAGATTCCCTTGTACACAGTTCAAGTCTACCTGGCTTTCATGTAAGGACTCATTAGAGCAGTTAAAAAATATAAATCCCAAAACTATTACACCCATTCAAGCTTAGTTTTAAACTTGAGTTAAAGCAGTCCATGATACTCCCTTTGATCCTTAATATAAGACATATTTAGGATTATAAATATAAGACATAATTTTTATATTTGTCAACATTCTCCTAATTTACTATATTGATGCTTTCTTAATAATAATCAAGGAGAGGAGAAGAAAAGGGAATCAAGGAAGATGATTAGGGTATTTTAAAAAGTGCATATTATATTAATAAACTTAACTAACTTCCTTAGTCTAATCAAATTAGGTAAATATTTCTTATGTTAACGACCGGAGAGAGTAGTTAAGAACAAAGGATAACTGAAATGAGGAGGAAGGCTCTTGCAAGATTATCAAAGCTTCTATATCAAGAAGAAGACATCATCTTTTTTGGCCAAAAGAAGAAGAAAGCATCTGAAGAATTAAATTATACCATGTTCTTATTCTAGGATTTCTGCTATCGCAATGAGATAAATATGCAAACTCACCAGCGTGCTGAAAAGCACAACAATGATGGTGTTGGTGATCATTGTTGCATTAACAGGATCAGATGTAACACCAGAATATGTGAACTGCACAAATCAATATATAATGGATGAATTCAGAAACCATTCCCCCGCTTCTGTTGCAGCTATTAAATTTTTTTTTTTGGGTTAATGTCTAGAAGATTTAATACATACTTGTTTGAAAGCCAGAGCAATGGAGACTGCCCCCCTCATAAGTCCAGCCCACCAAATGATTATCTGGAAGTTGTAGCAACATAAACATGCCAAAAATTTCAAGGAGTATTTTTTTCATCTTTGGATTGTAATTACGTCAAACATGAATGCCAACCTGATGCCTAAATGTGATTCTTGAGTCTCTATGCGCACGCCTATTTAAACAATTGGCAAAAGCAGAGAGAGGGAAAACAAAAGCAGCCCGCCCAAGTAATATCAGGAAGATTAAGCAACTGTAAATTCCCATCAAATTCCCAAAACTGCAATGAAGAAAGAACTTGAAAGAGTCCTCATTGTCAAGGTAAAATGCAGCAATTTATCTCACATGACATTGAAAAAAAATCTGGAAATAAAAAATTGAAGTTTATTTTGTTCAAGTTTCAACTGCAGATGTTGTAAACATCCAAGGACATACTCAACAATGAAGAAGGTGGTGAAACAACTAAACAATAACTTTTTGGACCTTTATGTACCATCTCAAATATAATTTCAAGTAACTGGAGAATGTTGAAGCTTGTATAGTTGTATAGATCTTATAATCACTGACCATTCACTCATCGTGAGCAGTAAATTATAGTTCACAACAGAATATAGGGGTCTTCACGAATGCACACGAAGTTTTTTCCCCCTTTAGAAAACAAAGGAAACAATACGTAGTTGATGGAAACTTCAGCATGCATGTTATTTATGAGTTTTTAAAGTTGGACCAAAATCTGTGCTACCAATCAAACCTAACCCGTGGATCATAATGCTAAATTTTAATTTATGGGCTTTATTGATGATTTGCCTAAACCATTATAACATTTGGTCTTTATAAGTTGCTCCCATTTGGGTTTTGTTCCCAATAGTTTTAAATCACGGGTTTTTGTCTTTTAAGTTTCTTTCTGTCATAAATGTTAGTCCTTGTAGTTTAATAAGGACCTTAACGGTGTTAAATATGATGATATGGCACTAACTTGTGATGTGGCTTGATGACAGGGCAAGCTGATTGTGATAAGCTGATTGTGATTTTATAGCTTAGATGGCTAAAAGATACATTCTTTTTTAAAAAACAGAATCAGCAGGGAGAACGCCCTCTTCCACTATTCATCATCATCTTCAGTGAGAGAGAGAGAGAGAGAGAGAGCTCTGTCAGCCCTCTATTTGCTACAATTGAGATTAGCTTCCGCGTAACAGAGGTGTGACGAACGCCATTGCCTATCATAAAAAAACTATCGAACCATTTAATGCAGAATTTTTGTTTTTGGTCGAAGAATTAATGCATGATATAAATGATAGTTAAAATACTCTCAACAAATTGAAAATAAGCTTATAATTACTGGAGAGAAGGCTGTATAGCAGCTATGGTATTCGCAGATGGTGACTGCACACGAAGTGTTCCTACTTTTTCATTGACGTCCCAACCCATTCTCTTCGCAACTTGATAACACTCTTCCAACAACACTCAAGCTTCTGACCTTCTCCTTCTTTGATTTCACCGGAAATTCGAAAGGATCTCACTGGCGAAGACTAGAGAACCAGGGTTGATTTAAGAGACCAAAAAGGTAGAATTAAACGAGATAAGAAGGTAAAAAGGAAAGGGAGAAAAGTTATGTGTCTTGGGTTCAGAGAATCAGGTTCTTTGTGAGATAAAACAAAATGCCAAAATGTTTACAAAGCAAAGAAAGAGAAAGCCAAAAGACGAGAGAGGAAATACGGAGAACAAAAAAGAAAATACAGCGAGAGAGAGGACGTGAAAGAGCTCCGTCATCACAGATTGCAACCACAAAATTTTATTGAAATCTTAGACAAGAACTCCGTCAACCCTCTCTTTGCTGCCTCATACATCGCAAAATGCACCGTTGTGAACGGCTCATTCATCACCATGGTTGTCCTCTGGTCTCTCAGCCTCGCATTCCAGTTGTTGAAGAAGATGACTCCCTCCAGTCTGGAACAGCCTCCTCACCTCGTGTTCTCCAGCATCTTCCAGTCCTCGTCAATTTGCGTGTCCGAAGCTCAGAACAGTGTCTCCTCTGGTCAGAGGTAGAAAACGATTAACAGTAGCAGTTGTCCCCCAACCAATGGCAGCCGCACTTCACTCCACGTTGTTGAAGAAGGTCAAAGACGATGAACTCAAGTAAAGAAAAGAGGCCCCCTCCAATTGCCTCCCATGGCGCTCTCTCCCTATGAAGATGACGATGAACAGTGGAAGATGACGTTCTCTCTCGGTGATTTTTTTTAATTTTTAATTTTTTTTCACTTAGCCACATAAGCTATATGAATCACATCCAGCTTGCCTAGTTATCTAGCCACATAAGCATACTCGCATGACACAAAGTTAGTAACGTGAGGAATCTCTTCATTTAACCTTGAGCCTACTCGATTTCCCTGGACCTTCTGCTTTCTTTAACTGATCTAAACTTCCTTATATTTTGGCCTGGCTTTTGCTTCCTCTTCAGGTGTAGGCCAGGTCCACTTTTCTAATGGCCTCATCAGCATACTGCCAATGTACTAAATTACTTGCATAATTTTGGACTCATCCCAGCATCGTATCGCCATGAAAAAAGACTTATGTCATAATCTGATAGAGAAGTAATATTTGAGTTATGTTGGGATGTTGCATTATGTAAGCAGTAAATGTCTGCAAGTAAGGTATCGCCCATGCTTTTGACCATTCACAATGTTACTAAAGAAGATCAATTATCTCTGGTAAACTTGATAAGATAAATTTATATAGATTTAAGGATAGGAATAGGACCTTAATTTGGTAATCCTCCACTTCTCCATGTCCAGAGCATCCATGCCCACATAAAGAAATATAAAGGTTTCTGCAATAAATGACATTGTCGCAAAGACATGCCTGGAGAAGATTGACCAAGTAAAAAATCCGAAACCCTGAATGTGGAAGTCATGAAATCAAGAAAGACGGATTAATCTATACCTGGTTGTGACTCTTGAAGTTTCATTCATATTATGCCAAGCATAATGTGACATTATTATTCCGCAGAAGAAAACGGTGAGGATTCCACTGAGTTCTAGAAGCTGCAGAGAAAATACAGTGAAGACGGAGCATTAAAAAATAACTTATTCAGCAGACAAATAGGATGTTTGTATAAGCTGACAAAAATAACTTTGACAAAAACCTTGTTAAGTGAAGCCCCAAAATAACCAATTACTAATATTATTATTTTTCTGAATCCAATTCACCAACTAATCTGGTTTACTGATAAACGCTAAGCATAAGATGAGCTAACTATGGGTTAAGTGAATCCATAACCAGATTAGTTCTATATCGGGAAAATGCATGAAATCCTATGTACCTCTGCCAACGTGTAGGATAGGTATGCCATTAAAATCATCAATGCAATTTCACGAACACTTGAATGTCTGCAGGCATATTTAGAGTCAGAATCAGGAAAACTATTTTTGAACTTTGGTATTACCAATTCAGACCATCTTTATGATTATCTCATCCAGTAGAGTTTTAAAAGAAGTTACTTGCCTACCAAAGCAGCAGACTTTCAGGACGAATGCTGTGATAAGTCCAGCCTGCAAGAACAAGTTTGTTTATTAAATGAAATGACAAGAAGAACAATAGGAAGAATTCAAGCGAAAACCGTGAAGCCATTTTCGAGGTAGAAACTTACAATGAATCCTAGAACAGTGCTTGTGGAGAACAGATACAAGAAATCTCCAATAACATGGAGTGCCCTACCATTAACTTTCGAAGCATTAAGCTTCTGCACCGCATTGAAGAGAACAACTGACGTCGCATCATTTACAACTCCTTCCCCAAAGACCAGGCTGTATAATAAAGGAGTTTCATCCTGATGGAGAACCTACCATGCATAGAGTGTGATAAATTAAAAAGCATGTAAATATGAGAAACAAAAGGAGAATAATTTAGCAATCTAACCAACCTGCAAGGTACAAACTGTATCTGTTGAAGAGAAAATCGTTCCTATAGCTGAATTAAAAGAAATATAATCACCATGCAAATCTAATATATTTTGACAATGTTAGATTAAGATCTACATTTCTATTTAACATCCAGAAGATACTAGAAACCTCACCAAGATAATCTTGAATAGTCAGACCAGTAAAGTTTAACTTGGGAAATAGCCACCAGCTGCCTAGGTAAAGGACCAAATGCAAAAACTAGATGATTTTCATTCATTGGTCAATAAGAGTTTAAGTTAAATCCATGCAAACTTCAAAAGGAAAATATTAGAGATAATGATCTACCAGATACAATAATAGATGCTGATATAAAAACACCGATCACCCCAAATAGCATGATAGTCAAGAAGTTGTGGAAGAACTGTTTCTTCTTGACCTGAAATCTGTCATAAAGATGTGACTCAGAACAGTAAAAGATTTTGTCACCAGTTGCTTCAAGACTTATGATCCAGCAAAAGACATAAGTTCTTACCCAGCATTGAATATAATGGGTGGCAGAAGATATATGAAGAACAGTTCTTCGTTGAATGTAAGGATGCGAGAACTCTTCCCCTTGGTGATGAACAAGAGTATCATTCCAGCAATACATCCCTACCCAAAGACAAGGTCAGTGGCATTAAATATGTCAAATCTCTTCCCAAGGCACTAAATATATGTATCAGTCAGATTAATTATCATTTTTTAGTCTCAAACCTGAATAAATTATCCGAACAGAGTAATGGCTTGTTTTGTGGGGAAAAAATCGATTGCACAATGGAATAAAAGATAGGAAAAATGCTGATGGAACTTGTTATTGTAAGCTAAATCGGGTAAAGAAACTATAAACATTGTCATTAAACGTCCTGAAAGTTTAACAATGTCATTTGATTAACCTAGAATGGTGTTCATGCTACAGAAACAGCATAACTTCACACTTTTGGCCAAACAAAGAAATTACACAATTTCTTTGTGTAATTAAAGTTTATCAGATTCCTTTAATACCGAAAAAATAAAGATTTTTAGGTAGCTATAAAGGGATCATGATTACCTTTAAGTGTCCATGTGGAGCCAAGTAAAATATAAACGGTGATGTCGAATAGGAAGCTTTCTTTACAAAGGCCCAAATCTCAAATAAAGGTTTAAAACAAAGGAAAAGCAAAAACAAAAGGTTGACACCCATCCTTCATTCTAACTGAAATCGTCTGCAGACTAGCTCTTCTCATTCACGCTACTCGTGGCAGGTGGAACGAATGGGGAGTAAAAGAAGTGATAATTAAAAGCAAATATTCGATTCATCTTTCCAAATATCCAAAGAATGTTACAAGAACTTGAATGTATGTCGTAAGCATTTGTCCTTCATAGTGTTCAATTCAAACTTACCAAAGGAAAAAAGGCCAAAAATTCCAACAATAGCACTGAGGAAATGAAATACTTGGCATACAGAAGATCATATTATTATACAATAAAGCGATAAATAATCAAAGGAGAGAAGCAAATGGGTGATTACAACTAGAATGGCGACAATGGATTCATTAACCCAACGGTTTTCTTCGAGCAAGTGACCGATGAGCAAGCAGAGGCACAGAACCGCCACGAAGAGCGAAATGGGTATCACCTGTGCCTGATCATGAGCCAAATTCTTCACAGCGTCCGGTAACCAATTCAGCAGCGCCATAATCATTCCTTTGCTCTCACACTCGTTCACCGCTCGTTGATGGAACTTCGAAATGTATCGTCCAGCCTAATTTTATTCTATTGTAATGAAGATACGTGTAAACTGCATTTCATCGATAATATAAGAATTTGTTTTGGGACGCCATCACCGATAAATCCTTAGTATAATACTCCCGGATATTTCCAAGATCCTCGGCCGTCTGTAGTTGATCTCCCATTATCAAATCCTAATCGTCTATTTTAATACCTTAAAATAAGTTTAAAATCCTGAAAAATTATTTTAGGATCTTAAAAAATATCCGAAGATATTTTTAGTCCAAACATTTTAAAAAATCTCTCTCCTGACATTGGATCAACTTTGACGTAGGATCAGCGGATCTTGAGGATGAGGAGGGGAGGATAATGAGGAAATCTCCTTCCCTTCCGGTCCTAATTACTACTACTTTCCGTCCTAAGAAACACTTTTGTTTTATAGTACGATTTGCAGTATAAAAATGTTACTATATTTAAGACTAAAGGGATTATAAGATAATATTTAAGAGTTAATTTTGGCCCTAATTATATAATAAACCTATATATTCTATTCTTATAACTCATTAATGATATATACACCTCACTCTGCTTTTTTTTTTTTGTCTTTTTAATAAAATGATTTTGAACAATTTTTGTCATATTTAATAATGACATTACTATTATATTAAATTACACTTTCAACCTTAAAAGAGTATATTGGAAGTTGTTGAGGAAATCAAGAATGCCTGTGAGAGTTTGGAGAAGTCGTGTTTGAAGTAGGAGAGTTTCGACAAAGAATAGAGAATCAAAGAATTGGATGTCATTTTAAATTTTAACTAAGGGTATTTTAGAAAAACAAATATAATTGACTAGTTTAACTACCATCATTAATCTTTCCAAAATTAAGTGAATATGTCCTATGATAAAGACCAGGAAGTATAATATTATTTACATAATTTGATTAGATTAATCAAAGAAGTAATTAAATTAATTAATATTAATATCATCTTGTATTTTAAATTAGTTAATTTAGTATATATTTTCTAAAATATCCTTATCATCTTTATTAATTCTCTCATCCTCTCTCCTTTTCTATTATTATTGAGAGAGCCTCAATAAAAGTAAATTAAGAAAATATTAACAAATAATAAAAAATGTTTCATACATTTAGAATGGTCAATTTTCTAAAAATATCCTATACTAAGAACCGGAGGGGTAATGTTTTAAATCCTTTTCCTTAAAATTTATTTTTTAAGTCAGTCGTTTTCATGTTTCTGTTTGTTTGTTCATGAAGAACGTATTTAATATGTGCTTATGATTTAAAATCTGTAATTAAATTTTCATAATTTTAATTTCATCTTTATTACTTTTTATCAATATTTTGTGATATATGTGATTTAATTGTAGTTTAGTTGTAACTATTACCAATTATATTCTCAAATTTCATTAATAAAATATAAATAATATTTCTGAAATTTTTACAATATATAAAGAAATTTGAAAATTATATAAAACTCAAATTACAAATTAGGTAAGCTAAAACGACGCACACATATTTAATGCAACATGATTCAACCTTCCAATTTTTATAAATTTAGTTTATATTTAAAATGTTAAATTATGTAATTTATTTTGTTCGTCATTTTGTTCATATCATGCGAGCAAAAAAAAAAAATTGTTCATATCATGTGCTTTAGCAAGTACCTACGGATCCAAGATATGTCATTTTGTGGTTTATGCATATGGTGTTGTGTTGTGATAAAGAACTGAGAAGCCACATGTCAAAGCAGGATCTCCTATATGACGCGTGTTGATGACGGCAAAGGTGACTACCACGTGTTCGCTCTTATTATAATACGAGTAGATTACATAAAACAAATTATCTGTTTGATTTTTAAATAGACGTCACATAAAAATTAGGAAAATTTTCATTGAAGGATTATAGGACAAAATTTATTTCATTCCATGACTAAAACATTAGGAATTTTCACTGCTTGACTAAGGATCAAAATGAAAAATATGTTTAGTAGGTAAAAAGACAATAATGCCCCTTACTTTATTTTCTTAAAAAAAATATAGTTGATCGTCGCTGGAGCTTTGGCAACCGGTCCACCTGGCAAAATCGTAGCCGGAGCGGTGCACGCCTTGCAGTTGGCCATGAAGCTCCGACGTCGACCAGCCGAAACTCTGACCACCAAAAATTAATGTGTTGTTCATATAAGAATTTCACTTGTTCATGAAGAGTAAAATGTTTGCAAATGTGACTTGTTCAATTTATGTTGTTTTATGTATAATCCACTTGTTGATGAAAAGCTAGATAGTTGCAAATGAGACTTGTTCATGATCTTGTCTTTTCTTGTTAACCTATTAATTTGTGTTGTTCATATGCCTATTTATAAGGAGTTTGACACTTGCAAATGAACAACATAAATTCAACAAGTCTCATATGCAAATGTGCAACTCTTTATAAACAAGTAGATTATACATATGAACAACACATAAATTGAATAAGTCGCATTTGCAAGTGTTCTACTCTTCATGAGCAAGTATACAACTCTTCATGAATAAATGAAATCATCCTATGAACAATAGATTAATATCTGGTGGTCAAAGCCCAATTGTTTGGCACAGGAGCTTTGAAGGCTGGTTGGCAGTGACTGCTCTAGCCTAGCGACGGCCAGTCCTTGGTTGTCAGTGTTAGTTTCCATGTTTTTGATGTTTTGATGATAACAATTATAATGTAATTAATTCTTAATTTTCAATGAAAATTTGTAATTTCATGTTGCCTCTAGTCAAATAATTAATTCCTCGAGTTATATGCTTCATTATCAAATGTTTTCTTTTTGCTACCTCAAGGTAAATATGTTTTGATTTGGAGTTAATAAGTGTTGAAAAGATTTACCTCTAGGTAAATTTATTTTGCCTCAAGTTATCTGTTTCAAATGTTTCAAATCTTGTCTTCGCGCCATGAGGTGCCTCGAGTCATTTATTTAAATGCCTCAAGGTAACTGGTTTATTGCTCAAATTATTTTTGGTCTCTACGAATGGTGTGCCTCAAGGCATTTTACAAATACCTCAAGTCATGATGACTCTAGGTATCCTCCAGAGACTCCTTCGCGATAAATTCTTCTTGCCTCTAGGCACTAAGTTAATTGCCTCAAGGCATGTGACTGAAGGCACTTACTTTATGACTCTAGGCATTTCTCTTTAACTCCAGGCATCATTTCTCTTTAACTCAAGGCAAATTATTTTTTTACCTATTATCATGATGATTTCATTTTTGCCTCTAGTCATTTAATAATTGCCTCAAGGCACATGACTCAAAGCATTAAATAAGTGACTCAAGGCAAACAGTCTTCTTCTAACTAGCGTCTCTTTTATAGTTGCCTCTAGTTAATCAAATCTTGCTTCTAGTCATATGCCTCTAGGCATGCCCTTTTTAACTAGAGTCATATTTATCTGATTTTGAAACTCACCATCTCCGAAAAACTAAATCAACTGATTATGATTTTATTTCTTCAAATCATTACTCATTGCTATTCCTAAATGCTTTTAATCAGTTTGCTAATGAGTTTCAGATAATTAAATCTCGGATTAACAACAAATTGTTGTAAAGCAATTTGTGTGTCAGAATGCATTAAATGCAGTTGCCATATCGAGACACAATCACAACAACTATTCCTCTGATCATTCGAAAGACATTCCTGCTATTTCTATCTCGCAATAAATGCTATTAACGGGCAAAACAGAAGGAATGAAAGAATGTGGTGACGGCATAAATCCTCCTGGATCATTAATGGCGTAAATATTAACCAAGCCTCATATATCTAACGGCTATATTCAAGAGTCACAACGATTAATCTTAAAGCTTCACCAACGGTCATTAATTGCAACAACTATAAATATCAGAAGCATTGAATTTGCCAACGACCGAAAACACTGTGCATTCAATTCGAAATTACTGCAATATACTGTTTCATTAACTTCGTTTAATATCTTTGGATATTTCTGTGTACTTCAGTGCTTATCATTTATTTACTCAGTGAGGAGTTAAACACTATTTGATTACCTTAGTTGTTAAATCTTAAGGTTATAGAACCTTGAGTGTGGGTGTACGATTGTAACTTGTAAGGGGGAGTGAATCCTAGAGTGAGAGGATTACCTCGAGTACAGAGTGTGTAATTGTATTTGTGTTTGAAAGATAGTGGAAATCTCAGAGAGTTTCTGGGGACTGGACATAGGTCAAGAGTTGGACCGAACCAGTATAATCTTCTTGTGTTCATTATTCTTCTCTCCTTCTTTGTTTAAGTGTTCTTGAGTATTTAGTGAAAGAATTTCATAATCACCTATTCACCTCCCCTCTAGGTGATATTCCACCTTTAGTCAGAGCTCTAACGACAATCAAACATTTTTTAAAAAACAAAAACAATAAAGCAAGGAGCATTATTGTCTTTTTACTTGTAAAACTTATTTTCATTTTGATCATTGGTCTTGCAGTGAAATCTCATAATGTTTTGGTCATTGACTAAAATAAATTTGGTCATGTCGTCCTTTATAAAATTCTTTTTAAAAATTATTTATAGGAGTATTAATCTTATAGTTATTAAAACTGGATCAACAAGTTTGAGCCGGAAACCGAACAACTAGTCGTCTAACCAGTCTGGTTTGGCTGGTTTGACTGGTTCAGTATGTTTTTATTTGATTTGTAATTTCATATTAATAACCCTAAAGTTCTAATTAGTCTAGCCTCGAGTTAGCTCTAATTTGACTCCAATTTATCCCATTAACCCTTAACCTACTACTTTAATTGGTTCAGTGGCCGGTTCGAGTTTGATAACCTTAATTAATCAATAGAGATGTCCCAAGGATTTGACAAATTGCTAATGCTTTTTATTGGGTTAATACCCCTGTACTATGTTGTTACATTCTCGTCAACGTTTTAGTGTGTGTTTGCACGACTCCAATCGTACGATTGGAGGCCTAATCATGTGATTGGGACGTGCCCAATCATGTTTGGTGATCCTGATTTCCAATCTGGCTTCTGATGTCTGATCGCACGATTATGAGAAGCCATATTTCAATGTTTTTTGCTTATGGAAAGCTCAATTGCAATGACAATGACAACAGAGATTGTCCAGAAGGAGAAGATGAGGACGATAAATATCGAGATCTGGAAACGAAGGAGGAAGCAAAGTGATTGCTATTGTGAATAAAAGAAGCTGAGGGAACCATAATTTGTCAAACAAAGAAAGTGAAAGAGAGGTATTCGTCTAGGAACTTGAATGGAGGTTTTCTCTAGAAATGAAATGACAAGGGAAAAAAGAACAGATAATGGAAAAGAAGGGGTTCACATTAGGTGCACATCTCTTATGTGCACCTTATGTGCTTGTCCCTCTTATAGAGGGATGAGCACATTTTTTTTTAAATATATATACTATTTATTTAGATTTAAATTATATGATGCTTTCTGGAATGTTTTTTGCACCCAGTATCTTCTATTAATTAGTTTTCAAGTCAAAGCATACGTAAATATTTATCCCGTAACACCCGTATCCTGTAAAGTAATTAATTTGAAATGCGAGTGCAAAAAACATTCAAAAAAGCCGCATATAACTTAAATCTAAATAAATACTATATATAAAAAAATTAAAAAAAAATGCCACATCCCTCTAATTAGAGGGATGTGCATGTAAGGAGCACATAGGGAGTCTTATCAAGCTTCTTCCAGAGGTATGCTCGATTTGAGATGTAACAAGCGATGCTCATGGCTTCAGCCCAAAACACTTGGGAGGTTTGGTTCTCGTTCAGCATTGCCCTTGCCATCTCGGTGAGGACACGATTCTTTTTTTCTACAACCTCATTTTGTTAGGGGTCCTCGGGGCTAAGAAGTTGTGATCAATTCCCATGTCATCACAAAATTCTCTGAAGGCATAATTCTCGAACTCACCACCATGATCGGTACGAATTCCTGCAATTGAGAAACCTTTCTCATTTTGGACCTTCTTGGCAAAAGTAACAAATTGATCAAATGTTTAATCTTTAGAAGATAAAAATATAGTCCATGCAAATCTAGAGAAATCATCAACTATAACTAAAGTATATAAATTGCTACCAAGACTTTTTACTCTTGGTCCACTAGATCCATATGAAGTAGTTGAAGTGGTCTATTAGTTGAAATTACACTTTTTGATTTGAAATACGATTTGGTTTGTTCACCCTTTTGACAATCATCACAAATCAAGTCATTTTTAAAACGAAGTTTTGGAAAACCAATGGACAAATCCTTTTTCAACAGCTTGTCAAGTTGGAATATGTTGACTTGAGCTAAACGCTTGTGCCATAGCCAACTTTCATCCAAGTTACCAATAAAGCAATTTTCAAAAATAGAGCTATTGCTAGGAAGATTGAGGGTATAACAATTACCTTCTCTAGGAGCCCTAAATAAGGCCCTGGACTTAATGTTGTCCAAGGATAGATCATCCCTGCTCATAATCAAGCATTCCTTAGAATTGAAGATAACCAAGTTGTCTTTATATGTTCTTTGGCTTACACTGAGGAGGTTGTGGCATAGACCTTCTACAAGGTAGACATCTTTCATTTGTAGTCCACTTCCAACTTCACCAATCCCAGCAATTATTCCAGATTGATTTCCACCGAATGTCACATTGCCACCATCCTTAGGCTTGATTGTAGCAAACTTGGATTGATCTCCCTTCATGTGTCTAGAGCATCCACTATCAATGTACCACTTTTTGGTTTTTGATGCTCTTAGACAAACCTGCAAAAAAACAAAAGATGAAGTCTTAGGTACCCATCTTTTCTTGGGTCTTTTTGGGTTAGTTTGTGTCTTAGGAACCTTATAGGATCCTTTAGGCACCCATTTATAATTACCTACAGGCTTACTCTTTCTTTTCTTTTTATGAAAATAGGAAGAAGTAGTATGGCCTTTACGATTGCAATAATTGCAATGTGCAAAAGGATTAGAAGAATGAATTGTTTTTCAAAAATAATTCATATAAGTCTTTTCTCCAAATTTCTTTTTGCCTTTCTTTTTATCAAAATCAGGTTTGTAACTAATTTCTGATTTGTCATTTGTAAACCTTTGCTGTTTCAAAATGACATTGAGCATTTCACTCCCTTGAGTGAATTTCTCAAATGTTTTGGTAAGATAAGCGTTTCTTTTATCTAAAACACAACAATTGTCACAAACTTTTTCGAACATTTTTCACAAATATTTTGAAACATCTTCACAAGTAGAAGTTGGAGAAGAGACATTTTGAACTTGTTCTTCAAGAGGTTTTCTTTCTTTTCAAAGAAAGAAGTTCTTTTGCCAATTTTTGAAATTCAGAATGGAGATAATTATATTCAGATAGTAATTCATCAAAAGATGGATCAAAATCGTTTATCTCTTCATTCTCTAACTCTTCTTCCCGAGTCACAAGACAAATATTGGCTTTTTCTTCTTCATTAGCGTCATCTTCATCATATGAACTATCTCCCATATAGTAGAGACATAGGCTTTCTTTTTGAACTTGTTGAATCTCTTCTTTTCTGTCTCTTTCTCTTTGTTATTCACTTGGGGATAGTCAAACTTGATGTGGCCAGGCTTCTCACATTCGTAGCATATTATTGTCTTCTTCAGCTCATTACTGGAGCTACCCTTGTGGAACTTCTGAATCCTTGATCCTTCTTGTAGAATCTCTTAAATATCTGGACCATCATCTCGACCTCTTCATCATCGTCTTCATCATCCTCATCTGATTGCTTGTCTTCCTTGACAATGTTAAGGGCAATTCCTTTATGCTTACTGCCAATATCATCAAGTCCTTTTCTGAACTTGAGTTTACCTTCATACTCGGACAAGCTACCAAAGAGAGCTGCCACCGATCTCATTAACTTTCAACGAGCCTCTTCGATTGCAGTGACTTTAGCTTCCCATTCCTTGCTAAGAATGTTCAAGATTTTTCTCACTTGAACAGGTTGATCATATTCTTTACCCAAAGCAGCAAGTTGATTGATCAAATGAGTGAATATGAGTTGGAATTCGCCAAAGGATTCCCCAGACTTCATACGAAGTAAATCGTATTCAGTCATCAGGGTATTTACACGATTCTCCTTGATTCCAGACGTTCCTTCTTGAGCAATCTCAAGAGCATCCCACGTAGATTTAGAAGATGGCAAAGTGCAAATACGGAAATACTCTTTTTGACTTAAAGCACTTTGAAGCATGAGGATTGCTTTGCTGTTGAGAGTGACTTGCCTTCTGTCATTCTCATCATATTCTTCTTCTAGCTTTGGAGTTCTAACGTCATCTTCAATTGAAGCTGGAACATAGTCTCCTCTCTCGAATACTCTCCATAGGCCATATTCGGTGGCCACTACGAAGACTCTGAACTTAGCCTTCCAGAAGGAGCAATGCTCACCATTGAAACCTGGTGGCCTGTTGGTCGAAGCTCCATCAGGTAATATTCCTTCCATTGGATCTTTAATCTAGGATGTTAATCCTCAAATAGATAACCAATGCTCTGATACCAAATGAAAGATAGAATATCACCTAAGAAGGGGGTGAATTGGGTGATTTAAAAACTTTTATCGAATACTCTGAAATACACTCCCTAAAATAGAACTAAACAAAGAGGTAGAGAGAAAGATTGGACACAAGAAATTTATACCGGTTCGGTCCAAATCCTTGACCTACGTCCAGTCCCCAGACACTCTGGGATTTCACTATCTCAGAACTTGATTACACACTCTATAACTCTCGAGTAATACTTTCACTAGGACTTACTCCCCCTGACAAGTTGTAATCAAATAAACCCAATCTCAAAGGTTCCACAAGCTAGAGATTCTTACAAGAATGAATAAGTTTAAAAACTCTCTAAAAGAGCTAATAGATAAACACTGAAGATTATAAACATTCGAAAATATTGTTTAAGAGTATGAAACAGTAATTGCTAGTGCTTTGAATTGAGTGCGCAGAGTTTCGGTAGTTGAAGAATTGAATGCTTCTGGCTTATATAGATGTCTTCATTAATGACCGTTGAAGTCCTTGAAAGAGCCGTTGTGAGTAATGAATATAGCTGTTGAAGAACGTTACTCAGACTCTTCAGATTCTCCAGGTGTTCGTCGCTATCCTTTGTTTGACATTCCTTATTCCATTTGTCCCTTGAGACTCAACAATGAATGTGGAATGGGAATGTCCGCAAGCTTTATGTTTGCTCAGAGAGTTATTTTCCAAATTGGTGCTTCGTCTCTGCTTTACATTAAATGCTCTGACACATAATTGCTTTATTGTAGTTTGGTGTTAATCCATATCAAAATCATTTGAAACTCATTAACAAACTAAATAAACATAGTTAGGAATAATAATGAGTGATGATATGAAGTAGGTAAATTAATCTTAGAGATTTAAGAAGTTCAGACACGATGATTTGTGAACAGAGATTAGATTGGCTCGAGTTAAGCTGATCTGGCTCGAGTCAAGAGATCATCTACTTTTAAAAAGAAGATCTGAAAAAACAAAAGATGAAGCATAGGCTCGAGTTAAATAAGGTCTGCTCGAGTTTAGGTCCAAACTCGAGTCACCGAATCTAGACTCGAGTTCATCTTCTTCTAAAAATATATCAGGGGAAAATATCAAAAGGACTCGAGAAACTTCAACTCCGTCTTTGAAGCTTGGCTCGAGTTTATGTCTAAACTCGAGTCATATAAAGTTGGCTCGAGTTAAGAACCATTTTCACAAAAGGTTGTCGAGAGGTTTTTCAAAATGGTTTGAAAACTTCTCCTAACTCGAGTCATTAAGTGATGGCTCTAGTTAACAAGATTTATTTGATTATAACGTTCAAATCACAGGATCGAGTTACAGATCACTAACTCGAGTCATTTAATCTTGTATTTTGAAAAGATTTTAAGTTCGCAAAGATTGACTGGAGTCATATGGCATTGGCTCAAGTTCAAATCAAAACTCGAGTTACCAAGACGTGGCTCGAGTCCAGAAATCATTCTGACCCAAGTCACACAAGGCTTGGCTCGAGTTTGATAACCCAAACTTGAGTCAATTTGACAGCAAATGAAACAATATGTTTTAATTCAATTTTGATTAAGTTAAAAACATTTTTGGCTTGAATTATAAACCATACTATGTTATAGTTGCGAGTTATCATCAAAACAACACAGAGAACTAACACATCTTTCTCTTTGGTGGAGAAGGTAAACTCATTGATGATGTAGCTTGTGTAAGATGTCACTTGATTGCTTGGACCGTATGCTAATAACTTTAATTTGTGATTGGAGGATGGGGAGGAGGAGGAGGTGGATGAGGAGGTGGAGGATGAAGCCAAGAGCTTTCTAGTTAATTCTTTTGCACTACTTTTCATCTTTGTGATTGAGAGAACAAAAAGAGGAGGACGATGAAGAAAACATAGGAAAAAAAATGAAAATGGGGAGTTTAAATAGACATTTAAAACTCCGGGAGGGACAGAAAAGAACCATCATTGCACTTTTGGAAGTTGAACAAGACGTAATGAAAGGGTACCCGGTTTCCTGATGATCATTGGGTAACGAGGAGGCACCCAAAGTTGATCACCTTGGGGAAGATGAAAGGTTTCAAAAGCTTTAATTTATATTTATTAAGTTAGAACAATTAATTATGTTGGTTTCTTGAAACCATGGTAAAAGAATACTTTACGGTTATTAATTAATAATCATGAAGTATGAAGTTGTGTTTTAACTTATTTTTCTAAATACTTTAAAAATGTAATAATGGTGTTCAGTCATCACCACCTCCACAATCATCCTCCTCTTCCTCATCTTCCTCTTCATCCTCTTCATTCTCAACATCGGAGAAAGAAGATGAAGGGTTTGATTGCAAGTCATATTCAACCTCATTGTGATAAAGTATGATGTTCAACTTTTTGTTCAACCTATTGGAGTATGTTGTGAGACGCCTTATGTGGTGGTCAAGGACGGACACAAGGGGGGCTAGGGGTGGCCCCCGCCCCCCCTAATTTTTTTTTAAAAAAAATTAACATCAGTGGTTTGGTTGCATATATATTGACCGATGAGATATACATTAGTCACAATAGCTGTTCGTTTGCTTTCATACATATTAAACAAAAATTAAAGAGTTGGGGCCCACACCTTGAATATATCCCCAACCTCACTTGTTTTGCACTTTTCGTAAATTGCCCGGTTTCTTCTTCCTCTCTCGACCCCATTTTTTTCAATAGCTTAGGGTAAATTTTGAGAATCAATAAGCTACTTAAAATCACTTTGTTTTATTAAATTTCCTTCATGAAATTTATTATACATGATTTTATTTTTCTAATGATACTACTTTTATCTTTGATTAGAGAATATTTTAGGGTTAATATTTTGCACAAATTTTGAGTTTTGTTAAAAGATGGCTATGAGAATATAGATGATAATTAATAGCTAATTTTGATCGGTTTACTTTTGTTATTAATAATATTTTTAATAATTTATACTCTTTGTAGGTGATTATTATAGAGAAGAGTGCTATGATTGATATAAGATTTTTTATTTTCGCCCCCGTCGGTAAAATTCCTGGTTCCATCCCTGGTGGTGGTCAACGCCTACCAACACTACATTAGAGCCTCCATTTTAGGAGGAGGCGGAGGAGCTCCATGGGATGTCAACATGATATAGAGAAGAATGAGACTGATAAACAAAAGTAGTATGAATCACAATGAATAAGTGAATTTAAATAGAAGAAGTCTAACAGATGATACAAAGAGTTATGACTTATGAAGGTCCGACTATGTTACGAAGGGTTATGACCAATGATCCGGTATTTGGGGAAGATAGATCGTTTGAAAGTATTACATGACAGTTGTTTATGAATATAGTTTTGTATTTGCTTTCACTGATATAAGAGGTTGGAAGTTGAATTGATTATAAGTGTTACATTTGGAAAGAACCGTCACTTTTGTCACTAAATAAATGAGAGTTATTACCTGCAACTATTATTTTGTGTTTTTGCAAATTCTGTCTTGCAATACATGACGGTGCGAATAATTAATCGTTATATATCTTTGTCGACCTCCGTCTCGACATACATGACGTTTATTAACTGTAATCGTTACGTTATAAATGCTCAAATCTATAGTAGTGTTTTATAAGTTATTGATTTTTATTATTTTGAGAAAAATTATTTTTTTATTGTAATATATTAAAATAATAACAACCCCATAGGACCCATGGAGCTTTTCCAGTATCAGATGAGGCCACCCTTGGAACTGTGAACTCAAGAAACGATTTAAAGAGGTCTATAAGAGTTTTCGACTCATGGGACCTATCTTCACTCAAGTTCAACGATTGTACTCTTTCTTGGGTTGTGGAAGGAGGTCACCGTCCCTGAACGAAGGAGGTAGCCTGTCGCTGAAGATGGACTCGGGGATGCCGTAACTCACTCCCCCGTCCCCGTTCGGCCGAGGGCACATTAGGAATACTGAAAACATTCATAGGCAAAATAGTCTGACCAGGATAAAATATTTCTCATAATCTCCAGATTCCCCCATTGGAGAGGAGGGGAGGGAAAATCTTAAATAAAATTTTCTTCCCTCCTAAAAATCTGTTTGGTTTAAGGTGAGGGGGAGGGATTGGGGAAGATGAGGGATTTCACTTCCTTCCCTTGTTTGGCACCATAAATTTTTTTGGGAGGGGAAGATTTTTTTTTTTTTTAGATTTTTGGGGGATTTGGAGGGTAGTAGCAATTTTTTTTTCTTGTTATGACTTCTTTATTTATGCTTATTTTTAAGGGTTAAGGTACAATTTTACACATAACGTTTAACCCAAAGAGCACCCAGCACCACAACGTTTTTTCAGGAACAAAAGTACACACAGGGTTACATTTTGGGGACAAATGTGCCACTAGACGTGAGTTGACCAAACGGTCAACGTCCGGATGGATGGAGTGCACGTATTGATGACGTGGACCGTGATTTGGACTGAAAAGAAGCCAAATAGGATGAAAAAAAGCTGACTAGGATTCAGAAGTAAATTTTTTTAAAAAAAACTAAAAGACAAAAAGAGAAAATTCCAACTCCATCGGGCTCATTCACACGCTGAAGGTCCACGATCAAATTGGGGAAAAGCACTAAACCCTAATATTCAACCACCGTCCTTCATCTTCTCCGACCACCGTCCTTCATCTTCTCCGACCACCGTCCTTCATCTTCTCCGACCACCGTCCTTCATCTTCTCCGACCACCGGTCTTCCCTCACAGCACGTTGCCTCCGTCGTCCGTAACCGACAATCATCTGATCGATTTGTGATTTGCGAGACGATTAGAGCGACCCCTTCTGATCGATGTTGGAGTGATTTTGCAGACGATTATAGCGACGGTGAGCTACAAATGCAAGGCTATGAATTTCTATACTTAAGTTATTATCTGTTCGCCTATCTCATTTCTTGTTTGTTGTTCTGAAATTTCTAGGTATGCTTCTTGTATGTAAGAACCTGTAAGCACAGTGGCGGTGTATGCTTCTTGTATTTGTTTTTCCTTTTCCACCGACCTCAAAGCTTTAATCTCATTGCTTGTATTGTTTTTCTTGTATTTTCTGTTCGGCTATCTCATTGATAGGGATTTTTTTTTCAATGGAAGGCATCTGTGATTTGTACTAAGCTCATAGGAGGAGTTTGCAATCGTGAAGGCCTTCGTATTTGCTTCCTACTCTCTCCACCGACCTCAAAGCTTTAAGCTTCACTGACTTCTTCAGTTCCCATCCTCTATTCATCTCTTGTGCTGTATCTGTCGTGAGGTTTGACTCATTGCCCTTTTTTCTCTTGAGCTCTTTCTCTATATTCATGTCTGAGTATTAGAATCGATTTGTCTCTGAAATGAATGCATGTTCCTCTTGATTTTATTGAAAGTTGATGCTGTTTGTAAAGTTGTGCTACTCGCACTTATTTTTGGGATTGATGGTTGTTTACTTGTTGTCTTTGGCAACTTTATTTATTCTGATATTGAGATGTGTTTGGTATTTGAACTGAATTCGTGTCCATTCTATGGGTCTATTGAGATGTACTCTATTCATGTGGGGGGACCAACTGTAAACTGAGATCAATGTGAATTAATGGTCCAACATCTTGAAGCTCAATTTTTTTTTCTTTCTTTCTTAAACAAAAATAATAATAATCGTTTCTGCAAAAGTAACCTGATTTACCAGACAACACACAAATCAGATCAAATCTTAAAATTCTTCTTGGAAAAATAAAAGTGTAATTCAGGGATTTTTATGCATCCTCACAACATTCTATCCCATGTGAGGGACAACAACTTGCTCATAGTCAATGAACAAGTTGTTTTGCAAATGAATGCGTAGGCTAAGTGACAAGCTCCCTATAAGTAGAAGGTCACGGTTCGGCCCGTGCCTTGTAATCTGAAGCCATTAATGTCCCCATAATTAAAAAAAAATGAAAATGTTTCTTTATAACATATGTATTAATCTTAGGTTCTAATAATCACTATATTTGCCTACATTGATTAGATCAGTGAAAAAGGAAAAAACCTCAGGTTCAGACGCATATTTGTTAAAGAAAGCTTTAAACCTGAAAATGCCGTTTCTTTTTTATACTTTAAAACTTCATTCATATCATTGTGCTTTGCATGTGCCTCACTCAGATCCTTAAAATTTGTTGTCTCTCACATGCCATGTAGTTGTTGTCTATATCTTTTTTTTTTTGTATTGAGTAAATTATTAACTGATCATTTATTCATTTTGTTCATTTGCATGTGTAGTGCCAATGACGTCGAAGGGCAAGGAGACAGTGGTAAATGAAGAAAGAAATGAACATAGGGGCAATGAAGACTACATAGTAAGAGGAAATGTGGAAGGGTTCATTGAAGAAACGGGACGGAGTGATGACTATGATGAAATTGAATACCTTGGTTCTGAGTACGATGTTCCAGAGGATGAGGAAGAGAGTGATGTGAATGTGTTTGATAAACCGAGCAATAGGTCTGATGATGATGATAGTGATGATGGCTCTTATATGGGGCAAAGTATTAGTTCAGATATGGAAGAAAGCCTGTATGATGAATCTGAAGTTGGGGAGTTTGATGTGGAGGATGAGAGTGATGGTAATGACGATGATGAGCCTCTTCAACAGCTTTGCGTCCTCCCTGAGGCTGAATCCTCGGGTACAATGCCATATTTTGCTGTTGGGATGACATTTCAAGATAAAATAGAGCTTAAACGGGCTGTAGATGAGTATGCTATCCGCCGTGGGGTTAACCTTAGGATTGTGCGTAGTGATAGGAAGACGTTTAGGGTCCTTTGTCAAGATGGCTGCCCTTTTACACTATACGCGTCTATACATGGGCAGAGTGTCGGGTGGCAAGTGAAGTCATTGGATAATGAACACATGTGTTCACGTGTGTTCGAAAATCTAAGAGCTTCTACAAAGTGGTTGGCACGGTATTTCAAGAATAAGGTGCAAGAAGACCCTAAATTCAAGTCGAAAGACATGAAGAAGGAGGTGCAAAGGGATCTAAAAGTCAATGTTAGTGTGGCTAAATGCAAGAGGGCCAAGAAAATCATAATGTGTGAAATGGAAGGGAGTTTTAGGGATGAGTTTGCAAAGTTAGAGTCATATTGTAACGAGCTGAAGTTGTCAAACCCTGGATCAGACGTGTGCGTGGAAGTGAGCAATGAGGGTTTGGAGCATGGACGAAGAATATTTAAGAGGATGTATGTATGCTTCAATGCCTCGAAGGTATCACTACCACTTAATCCCCTCTTTTTACTACCACAATGTTCTGTTTGTTGTATTGTTATAGTGCAAGTAGTTGATTCATTGTAGCATTTTTTTATATTACAGGTTGGGTGGAACGAAGGGTGTAGGCCACTGATTGGTGTGGATGGCACATTCCTGAAAGGAAAATGTAGAGGAATATTGTTGACGGCGGTGGGGGTTGATGGGAATGACTCATTGTTCCCGTTGGCGATTGGATTAGTTGACAAGGAAAATGCCCATCACTGGTCGTGGTTCCTTCAATGGCTGCAGAAATCTCTGAATTTAGGCGGTGGTGAGAATGTTACGCTCATGTCAGACATGCAAAAGGTAATAACCTTACTTACAATGTTTGCTGAGAATTTTTTAATTACCACTGGTTTTAATGGCTTTAATGGCTCTAATGGCTTCTTTAATATGATAGGGTCTTGTCAATGCCATTAGTGAGGTGCTTCCGGAGGCTGAACATAGATTTTGTGCCCGCCACATCTATGCCAATTGGAGCAAGAAATGGAGAGGCGACGAATTTAAGAAGAAGTTCTTCAGCTGTGCATGGAGTACGTACGTGGAGGATTTCAAAGACAATCTATCACGTTTGGGATCACTAAGCACAGAGGCAGCCACAGATGTAGTAACGTACAACGTCCAATGTTGGGTAAGGGCCTATTTTAGTTCAAGGTGCAAGTCTTGGGTCGTCGATAATAACATGAGTGAGTCCTTCAATGCGTGGATAGACGACTATAGGTATTTACCTGTCATTAGGATGATTGATGGGATTAGATTGAAAATGATGGGTAAGTGGGCTGATAGTGAGAGAAACGTGCATGGCTGGAAAACTGATTTCAGTCCCAAAAGTATGCAATTGTTTGAGTGCAATAGGTTCCTAGCTACTGATTGTATGGTCTGTTTTAATGGGGATGAGGGTTTTGAGGTTGTAGAGGGGCAAGATAGGCACATAGTTAATATTTCAAGAGGCATGTGTACTTGTAGGGCTTGGGATTTGACGGGAATACCTTGCCAACATGCCATATGTGCTATGTGTCATGCTAAGGTTGACCCGAAGACCCACATTTCACACTACTATCACAAGGACACATACATTGCAGCCTATCGAACAAAATTACAACCTGTTAGGGGTAGGAAATTCTGGGACACTCAGAATTTTGGACCATTGCAGCCTCCACTTGTCACCAATTTGCCTGGTCGGCCTCCCAAGAAAAGGACCAGAATTGATGAAGCTAATAGAAGGAGGAAGAAATCAAGATATGGCCACCATAGAACTGAGTCATCCGCATCTCATATGCCTCAACAAGGGGGAACTGAAAGGTTAAGTAGGCGTGGACAGACTCAAAAATGCTCCCGCTGCAAGAAACCTGGACACAACAAATCAAGTTGTAAGGAGGTAAGTGTTTAATGTATATATCTCTGTATTCAAATTTTTGAATTGTCTTCGTACTAATGCATCTTACAATGGCAGCTTCCACGTGGTCAGAAACAGCAAACAGCCCAAACAGAATCCATGTGTTGTTCCAGTCAACAGCCCCCTCAACCATCACAAGACACCCAGCCCCCTCAACCAACACAAGAAGAACACAACAACACTCAAAGTTTCCAACCAGCACCCTCCCATTCACGACCCTCTACAACAAGAAGGACCTCCACGAGGCATGCAAGAGGTGTTAGTGGGTTTGGGATCAGATATGACGAGACAACAGGGCGCAGTGTTTACAATGTAAGTCATCTCCACTTTTCACGCTTTGGTCTGTTTTTTTTGGCTCGTTCTTGCTTATAATGGATTTTGAACACTACTTCATATTGCAAATTGTGTCTGGAGTATTCATTGTTCTGCATTGGCAGCGAGTATGGGAGCTGAAAATTGATTTCTTTGTCTATTTGTTGCCTATTTGGTCTGTTTGTTCTGCATTGGCATTAAGTGCCCATTTGTTGCTATTTGGTCTCATTGGTCTGCATTGGCATTGGCATTGGCAGCGAGTAATCATTGTTCTGCATTGGCATTGAGTGCCTATTTGTTGCTGAAATTGTGCAGACCTTGCTGTCATTATTTTGCTGAATGAGTAATCATTTTGAGTGCCTATTTGGTTTTTTTTTTTGGCTCGTTCTTGCTTCTAATGGCTTTCGAACACTACTTCCTATTGCAAATTGTGTCTGGAGTAATCATTGTTTTGTACATAAGGTTAAACCTGAATTTAACTACTTCTGATCCTTGGTTGTGCAGCCTGGTCTTAACTCTGAGTTTGTTATCGAAAAGGGTACATCGCATGCCTATATGCGCCATAATGTTGACCCGCAAACCCAATTTCCAATTCCAAACGAAAGGGAAGTGAGGTTGTCTCGTGCATGCGACCCTAGCACGCCATCAAGTTTAAGATCCATTCAGTTTCAACCCGAATCACTCACGGTTGCTCCACCTTCTGACCTTCCATTTCAGCCGCGTGGTCTACAATGGAGAGGAGAACCATGTGTTACAACCTCACAGCTGTTATCACGTATTCGGACCAACAAGGATAAAGGAAAGGGGCCTGCTAATTAGGACTGTGTGTAAATGTATAAGGGCTTGGGTTTTTGTGCCTATTTTGTTTGTTAAACTGTATAGGCAAAGTATTTTGTAAAAGTATAAGGGCTTGGGTTTTTGTGCCTATTTTGTTTGTTAACCTGTATAGGCAAAGTATTTTGTAAATGTATAAGGGCTTGGGTTTTTGTGCCTATTTTAATATTGTTCCCTTGCATGCTAGACATGAGATACTTTTTCAGATAAGAAAGTAGGTAGACAATTACACATTATGGGGGAGATATATATAATTGCATTAACAATTTGTTGTTATTCCCTTTCATGCTACACATTTGGAGGCTACTATAATTGTTGTACTGCATTAACTTTTTGAGATTTTATTTTCAGAACATTAATATACAAAATGCTTGGTATATTAATCTTTTTGGGAGATGTCAACACCATAACAAGTAACAACCATCCTCTTGGATCTTCGTTTTATAAGCTTGTTCAAAGTAATTAATCATTTTGCTTCTTTTATTGCATATGCCATCGTTCAAGTCACCGAATTCTACCAATATCCGTTGGGACTAAATAATAAGGGATTTAACTTTTAACTACCATATCCTCAGATTTAACTTTTAACTACCATATCCTCAGTTCAAACTCCTAGATATATGATTGATGATTTTTTCTTTTTCTTTTTCTTTTTTTGTAAAGCCAACAGAGTACAAGAGAAGTGGATTGTTGTACATGTTTTGCAAAAGGAACCAAATATATTACAATTCCTGCACTTCACTTGTCCATACAGAGCAGTGAAACAAAATTTCTA
Organism: Acacia melanoxylon; assembly: GCA_019022615.1. NCBI lineage: Eukaryota > Viridiplantae > Streptophyta > Magnoliopsida > Fabales > Fabaceae > Acacia > Acacia melanoxylon. Next base: position 3,108,235 of record JAFJYJ010000002.1, read on the forward strand.
CATTAAAATGAACCGAATACATTTTTCTAAATACACTGACAACATATTAGCATGGACAAATAGTTTACATCATCGGAATTTTGTCTAAACCATAAACCTTACAAATACATTATCAAAAACAACATCCAACTCAGGCACAATGTTGCTAGTGCAAGTTTGAACTTCCATTGGACCTTGTTAACTGCACTTTCTTTCACTAAATGTTCACATTTCACACATGCATTCCCTTTTCGAAGTTGCTTGTTCTCCTCATATAGCTTGTCTATGTCATTGAGTAGATCTTTGATAACTTCATTTTCCCTTTCCCCAAACACACCATCATGCCATTGGAAATATCCACACCCACCATCCTATGAAATTGTTTAACCAACGGTTAGAAATGAACAAGCCACACAATTGAAAATCTTATCCGACATCTATCAAATATTACCTCATAATAATTACGGCACCCATAAAACCTCCTTCCGGGGTTTCCTTCTGACCATGACGTCCACCTGGGAGCCAACAAATTGTGATAGCAATATCGCACCGGACCTTCGTATTGTTCCTCGCGACTGGGTCTTCTCACAAAGACCACTTTTCTTCTTGCTTTCCTGTTTCGCCCTGTCGTTGATGTTGAAGATGATGCCATCCAGTAGCCTCTCGATTTCAATTCCCTCTGAGGTAAAAAATAAATAGAAAGGAAAAATATAGACAGAGATGCAGTAAAAAATTCATGCATGTGCAGTCAGGTATCATATTATTCAAACCAGACATGTTTTCTTTACTTAACTTCAGTATGCCCTTAATTGCCAATTCATTCTTTCTATAACTCAACTTTCATATTCATGTAAAAGTAGATTATAGCACTAAACAAAACACGCAATGAAGCATTTTCAAACCCAAAAAACAAAGTTCAGCTTTTACAATGTTTCAATTGATATCAAGTAGGGTCATTAAAATAGGAGGACCTATATTACACTCAGCTCTGCCCCACTAAAGCCCTACTATTGAGAAGATGCCTAAGTAATCCGCCAATTGATTCAAGCAAATCCTCCAAGCCACTGAAGAATAACAATTTAAACTCAAGCTTCTAATTTGGCGGACACAACTCAAGCCAAGTCATTTACCAGATAATGCATCACAAATTCCTTGAGAATTTTCTAAATTGATGATAATAGAAAGATATTAATAAACGTAATGCCAATACACAATAAGTCTAGCATTGCACAACAAAACAATCCAAAGCATGTAATAGCCGATTACAGACCAAAGCATTGTAAACTCTGGAATAGGAAACTTCATCATATAAAATAAAGTTGATTTATACCTTAAGTTGCAAAAACTCACGAACAGAGGACCCATGAAATTGGTGCTGGTAGACGATGCTGGTCAATCGACGGAGGCGAGGTACGGTGGTGGTGAGTGGCGCAGGATGAAAGACGATGAAGATAATCACATGTTCGTGCTCCTCTCGTCTCTCCTACTTCTCTTCGCGGCACTGAGTCTGGGATTTCAGTCTCCCTGCCTCCCCTTCTCTGTTCGGAAATAAAGGTGGTGGGGACGACGGTGAAGGACGGTGGTCGGGAAGACGGTGGTCGGGACGCCGGTGAAGGACGGTGGTCGAATATTAGGGTTTACACTTTTCCCCAATTTGTCGTGGAACCACCGTATGCGAAGATGATTTTTTTTTTAACAATGTATGAGAAGATGATTGGAAGCCCGATGGTTTTCTTTTAGTTTTTTTTTTTAAATTTACTTCTGAATCCTAGTCAGCTTTTTTCCATCCTATTTGGCTTCTTTTCAGTCCAAATCACGGTCCACGTCATCAATACTGTGCACTCCATCCATCTGGACGTTGACCGTTTGGTCAACTCACGTCTAGTGGCACATTTGTCCCCAAAATGTAACCATGTGTGTACTTTTGTTCCTGAAAAAACGTTGTGGTGCTGGGCGCTCTTTGGGTTAAACGTTATGTGTAAAATTGTACCTTAACCCTATTTTTAATAATCCCAAACTGCCTTCCCATCCCATGTTTTCTTCTTCATCGACAATGCTCTCACGGTCTCACCTTGCCCTCCCCCTCCAAACGCTGCTCTCACCTTCCCCACTCCCTCCACGCTGAGCTCACCGTCGCCGTCATCCACCACCCCATAGCTCGCCGTGGCCATCATCGCATGTTATTCTCCATTGATCGTGGTTGAACTCATTGCATCGTCTTCATGGTTCATTTTTTCACTTTCAGATTTCAGATTCTTGGTAAAGATCTCGATTTTCTGGATAACTCTTTTGCCCCCTTCCTTAACAATCTGCAGCTTTTGATCCTGATAAACATCAGGAAAGTTTTCTACTCCTCGGTTTCTCGTTGGTTAACTTTCTCAAAAACCATAAACAACATTTATATTTTCCTTCCCACAAGCCACAAGCAAGCCTATTATACGATCTGATGCCTTTTTTGGTTTTTTTTTTCTAGAGTTAATTTTGACGGATTGATTTTGGCACTGGTGGTTTGTTTTTGGTGAGGGAAGTGACGAGAAAGTAACAGAGATAAAGAAGCTGATTCCATAGCAGTGAGATTGGGGGCATGCCCAAGGAGGAGAATTTTTCAATATTGTTGATATTATTATTTTATTGATTATAATTTTACTATTGATAATTATTTTTGCAGAATAATATTTATAACTGTTATTATTGTATACATCTAAGTATATAATTTTTTAATCCATTTATTTAATTTTGATAATTATAAAATGATAGTATTTTATGAAATTTAAAAAAACATCTTAAATAAAAGAAGGGTAAAGTTGTCTGTTTAAAAAAAAAAAATTCCCCCTCTTAAACCAAACAAGATAACATTAAAATCTCTCACATTTTCTTTTATTTAATCAATCCAAACGAGGTAATATTAAAATCACTCCCTTCCCTCCATTAAAAATCACTCCATTCCCCTTATTCCACTTGAACCAAACAGGATTTCTTCTTGTGTATCTTCGCTGTTGACCAGATTGAATTAGAAACAAAGCATCTCTAAATTACCTTGTGTATCGTCTTTAGCTTTTGAGTTATATAATTTCCTAAGTGAAGCAAATTCTTAAATTACCTTGTTCTTTTTTAATCCAACCAATTTTAATTTAAAATTTACTAAGTGATAACTTGCCTCTTTTCTGAACGTAATCTGAATTTGAAGTCATTTAATGTATAGGCACTGTGGTCGTTGAAGAAAACGATATCATTCTGATGCTTCAAAAATTTGTTGGTTGATTGAGTCATCCGTGGTAAATTCCTTTCCTTTTACCTTGTCTCAGAGGACGACAATGGAGTCACGTCGTTGTCTCAGAGTTACTGCTCACCACTTTCGTCTGTTGATTAATTACTTAAAACTCCTTTCGGTAGTTAATATAAGATATATTTACCTAGTTTAATTATATTATAAAAATTAGTTTAGTTAGTTAATATAATATATATTTATAAAAACAATTCCTCTTTAATTTCTTCATTCATTATCCTTTTTAATTATTGTTGAGGAAGATCAATATATATATATAGATAAATTAGGAAAAGATTGATAAATATAAAAAATATTTCTCATATTAAGAACTAAGATCAACTTTCTAAATATGTCTTATACTAAAGACCAGATGGAGTATCATATAGACAAATTTATGCGTCTCTCCCACCATTTGATGTTTACTTCTACTCAGTTCAATATAAATTTGTATTTGGATGTTCATAGTTGCGCAGAAGCAAAAGCTTTTGAAAGGCGGTCTCAGTTTTATTTTTTAAAATAAAAAAATAAAAAATATCAAGGTTAAACAAAGTGTAGATAGTTTGGCTAGGGACATTTTGGTATTTTTAAATTTATATTTTAATATCTAATCCATTTAAATAATTATAACTTTTATGATCCTTTCCCATAAATATAATTTTCTATAATTCATTCTCTCTTATTTTCCCTTCAATTTATTACAAAAATTTAAATACTAAATCATCATCTACACGAATGATAACTTCATAAATTTTTAGGTAAAATTGATAACTTCCCGATAGAGCAATTCTAAAAATATGAAAGACCTAAAAACCCAATAGCTTCACATGTATTATATAATTTCCATGTATTTTATTTTTAACTTTCCCTAATTTCTTAACGATCCAAATAAACAAATTTTATATAGATAATTGTCTAATCTCTAATTTGTTTTTTTTTTTAAATAATCACCAAGCCTTAGTATATAATGGGTTTTGTATTTGAACCGTTATACATGTTATTGAATATATAATGTTTAGAAGCTTAAAGTATTTGCTCCGAGAATATATAACGCCTTCATACATAACCGTTCTGAATTATTATAATGTATTGACAAAAAAAAAACAGTTAAATATGGATTTTTGGTGTAGATGTATGATTTTATATGTATTAAAAAAATATATGCATGTAATTATTTTGGATTAGGCCCCATCTTTTCTCAAAAATGATGATGCAATGAATCCATAATCATCAATGGGCCCATTTAAAATGTATGTTGAAGCCCACATCTTTGTTTGCCCGGCCTACAAATAAGGATGCTTTTCTCAAATGTATGAATTTTTGGAGTTTAGGTTATCAAAAATTTATGGAGTTCAGCCACAATATTAAAATCTAACCCAAGTTACCCCTCGTTCTTGGGTTCAACTGGCGAAGGGGTCGGACTTCCTCACCTAAAGGGAGGGGGTTTGATCCCTGCGTTGGTCAAAGCGCTGAGGGAGGTATCCTAAAAATCTAGGAAGCAGTGGAAACGCTGGTAAAGATGGAGACATGTGTTTTCTCACAAGATGCAACTTATAATCATTGGGCCCAAGCGCCCCTGTCTTGGACTGTGGGTGAGCTCAACCCCTTTCCTAAAATTTATATAACAAAAAAAAAAAATTCTAACCCAAGTTAGCCAGTGAGACTGTTGAATCAACCTTTGGGTTTACATTCCATGCTCATCTAAAAATTGAGCATGTAGTGCTGTGCCCATCCAATCTTGGGGTGGGAACCATTTCTTTTAAAAAAAATATGTATTTTTATTTATTTGAATTAAATTGTATACTGCACTCTAGAATATTTTTTACACCAGTATCACAAATTAATTAGTTTCTAATCTTGCATTTAGAAATATTTTTCTTGTAACACCAGTATCATAAAATATTGTTTTAGTAGGATCTAATATCTGAAAAAAAAAATTTGACACCGGGTATCTTAAATTAATTAATTTTTATTGCATGTAGTATTTTTTTCAAAAAAAAAAAAGAATCCCCTTTTATTTTGGGATGAGCACTACATGCTTATCTTTTTTATGAGTCTTGGATGAGTCAGCTGATCAAACTAGTGAGCTAGTCTCCTAGTTAGTTTGGTCAAGAGTTTAGACATTTATACCCAATTGATTTTTTTTCCCTCTCTTCTTAGTGATCTTGAAACGATGCCGTTTTGAGCTAAAAATAATACTAGTGACTAGTTATTGCCCAAGGAATTGGTGCATAGAATCACTGCTTGCTTACCCCTTCTTGATGATGATGGAGAGTAGTGGGAGACGAGGAAGGTGGTGGTAACATAATAACATGTAGAAAATGTGGAGGGCTACTTCGGTAAAAACATGATTAACGCATTAGACATCCCTTAAACTCCCTCCGTCATAAGGATTTAAAATTTAATTAGGTTTCTGTTTGATTTAGTAATGCACGACTTGAGTACAGTGCTTTTTGTGTGTGGGTAAAACAGTGTACTTAATTTTAAAAGTATCGTTTAAGATTAAATCTTATACGGAGTATATATCATGGAAGGGGCCCATATATTTTTTTGCTCAGAAAGGGGTCCATATTCAATGCACAAAGCATCTTCTCTTTTCATCCTTTGATTTTTTATTTTTTAAAAAAGTGTCTTCTTTACATTGTTCCAATTTCATGTCTTTGGTTCAACTGGTAAAAGGTCGGACACTCTCACCAAATAGAGGGGGTTCGATTCTAGAGTTGGTCAAAGTGCTGGCGGAGGCATCTTAGCTCCTGGGTGTCTAGATAAACGTCTAAGGGTAATTGATGGCTTGTCCTGCCCAACATTGGTATCACCTAAGAGGAAGGGAGATTCCGCCACGCCCTTGGATTGTAGGTAAAGTTCAACCCATTTCCTAAAATTTTTATATAAAAAAAAATAAAATAAAAAATCATCAGGATGTTAATAGAAAAAGTTGGTAAAAAGTACTTGTTTAAAAATTTTATAGGCCAATAGAATATGGTGCAACTCATCCTCAAGTGGTCCAACTCTACTTCAGCTTTGTGTAACCCATCTTCAACTATAAATGTACAAAAGTTTTGTATTTTGTAAACTTTTGTATATGTATATTTAAAGATGGGTTACATAAAGTTGAAGTAGAGTTGTACAACGTTGAGGATGAGTTGCACCATATTCTTTTCCCTATAAAATTTTTAAACAAGTACTTTTTACCAACTTTTTCTATTAATTATTTCTTTATTAAAATTTGTAATTGAATATCTAATTTACAAAACATTTCATCAGACAGTATTTTAAATTTTATAAATATAATTAATTATATGTAATCTTAATGTTCTAATATCAGTTATTTATGGTTCTTAAATTGAAAAAGTACATATAATATAATAAAAATTACCTCCATATATAACAAAATATTGATAAAAATATAATGACAAGGAGTAAACTTAAAACTATTCAAAATATAATGATATAATTAAAATCTAAATAAAATTATAAGGCCCAGAAATATGTATTATTTCTTTGAGAAAAAAGTTAATTGATACTTCTGCTTCGGTGTAGAACACTAATATCCACCAAAGACCGGTACTTCGATATTGGATCGAAGTGGCTAGGCCGGAATATCTATGAGACAGATATCCCGGAAGCGGATAATCACGCACACAAGGCCTTTCGCCTAAGGGGAAGGGTAAGTGTTCGGTGGGGTTGTGTTGTGATACAAAAAGTAAGTAGGCTTGAGTTAGAACGTGTGCACCTGAGGGTTCGACCCCTGTATATATAGGGTATTCCGTGGTATCCTAACTGCTTGATCTATCATATCCCTTGATTATAGATAGGATAGATCGTTCCGTGATTGTAAGGGAATTAGAGATATCAGTTACATCTCTGTTGGACCGTCCTGGATTGGGCCGTGAGTCAGGTCCGTAACAGTTGCCCCCCAGCTCGGTAGTTCAAGGTTTTGAGCTGCCAGGGTGTACCTTGCTCCTCGGGTTGGTCTATTCCTTGCCCCTAAGCCAGGGTGTACTGCCAGGCTTCCTATCCGACTCCGGGTCCCGAGGTCGTTATCCGATTCCTGGACCCGAGGTCGTATCTCAAAGGTCTGCACTCCTGCCGACGACTTCATAGATCTGAGATAGCGCCAGATAGATCGCTTGTCTTCGAGGCTAAAACCCTTTCAACTTCGCCATCATAGCCTCCTGACACCTGGCCTCCGTGGATTGGAGAGGATCTGCAACCGTCGTCCCTAGCCGCCTCCGAATTTCGTGCGCATTTAATGCGCGTACTTCCCAGTATACGTCCCTCTGCTTTACCGGTGAATTATCTCTTTTACCCTTAATTCCCCGGAGCCCCTTCATATTTTTCTCCATTTCGTAGCTTTTAACCTCATTTCCCCTCTTTCTTCTTCATTTCATACATTCTGCTCTCTGGTTTTCTCTGACTCCTCTCCTTCTACGAAGAAGAAGTTCTCTGTTCCCTGCAACTTCCTTCATCATCTTACTCAATCCAACTTGGTAAGTCTTTATATTTCTTTCAACTTCCATATCTTTTTCCTTCATTTGTATTTTACCGTTTAGTTCTTGGTTTTACCCGTCCTTCATTTTGGTTTATGTGTCGTGATTTGGCCTTGGAGAGAGCTATCCTGTTTGAGTTTCGTTTGGGGTTTCTGGGTAGTTCCTAAGTGTTGGTTTTATTCGCACGTAGTCATAAGGCTTTTGCTCATGGGGGTTTCCACCATGTTCCTTATTGTCATTTTCTCGCTTTCTTCGGAAGTGTAATACCGGATTTTAGAAACGGAATTTCGAGATAAAGGAAAATTAATGAATATTTTAATAAAGTAAATTCATGACATAAAACTGTTATAGAAAATTGTTATAATTATAGAGTAAATTGTCAAAAAAGTTCCAGGAAAATCGATGAACGAGAATGATTAAAAATGATATAATGGTGATAAAAATAGTCTAAAAATATTATGATAAATATTTGAAAGATCATGAAAAATTATGAGAAAAATATGGAAGTGTTATCCCTAATTATGAGAATTTAATAAATTATTTCAGAGGAAATCACATGAAGAAAAGTTTAAAAAGCATTTGAGAACCATAAAGTAAACGATGAGGTAAACATTTTTAATATTTTACATAGGATATAAAATGACAATATCAAAGATAAAAGTTTGTAAGATAAAAATATACTGTAAATTAGTAAAGATAAATATATGAAGAAACCTGATCCCGAAAAGATCACTAAACAAAGAAATTAGGCCGATTAAGCCTTAACGAAGGCGGGGTAAAACGGGAATTTTTGGTAAAAAATATTATATTTTAAAAAAATGGAAAAAATTATAGAAAAATAAATAAATCTGAATTTTAAAATTAAGGGGCGAAATTATTGGTATTTTTAATTAAAAAGAATTGTTTAAATAATTAAAATGGTAATTAGAATAAAATAATAATATAATGCGGTGAGTCGCTTATAGGCGAACCGAGGGAAAAGTTGGAAATAAATTCTACAGGTAAACCAGAGGTAAAAGTCTTTTCGACTGATCAAATTAAGAACAAGTGAATTTTTACACGAAGAAAGAATTTATCGACGTTGTTTCCGCAACCGAAAACCCTAATTTCAAATAAGACGAAAAGCGATCGATAGAGTAGAGTCGATAGGCAAAGTGAGAACCTATAGAAACAATTGCGTATTTTCAAACACGGGATTAAGTTAGACAACAACTGGACGTTTTTACGATTTCGAATTATTGTCCGAAGTTGGTTCTATCGGAAGTGATTTAGAATAGGACGCGTTTGTCCGAATATCTTCCGACGCACCGGAGAATACCTGGATATGATCAAAAAGAGGATCAAAATAGATAATATGAAAGAGGATGAAAAGATCTTCAAAGTTACATGCCCGGATTTTTGAGTTTCGCGAAATCGCGCGAAACGGACACCGTCGGGTAGCTTTATCGGACCGGAGGCCATAAAGCAAGATGACAACTCATTCTTTGACTTTTTGGGCCCTAGATGTCGACCAAGACCATGGATGGCCAAGATTCCATCTTACAAAACCCTAGATCCAACGGCGCGGAATCATTTCGAAGACTTTTGGAAATTCCCACCTTGTCCCTATTTTTCTCTATAAATAGCAAGCTCTCTTGCTCTCATTCTTCACACCAAAATTCAGATCCTAGAGAGGTTCTAGAGAGAGAATCTCTGGAAAAAATTGTGCCTTAGCTCCGAGTAAGTTCTTCGTCCTTAGTTTTTAGTTTCCGTAGTTCTTTCGGTAGTTATAGTAGAACTGTTGTTTTGATCTAGGAAGTTTAGAATATATTCCTATGCTTGTTTTTATGCCTCATTGCATTGAAAGATGCGACGAGGTAAAAACATAGTGGGGATAATTTTGAAATGGAATACGGTCAAAGTAACGAAGTTCCGCGAAATTCCGCCAAATAGGGGTAGTAGGGGCAAAATGGTCTTTTTCACCTAAAATGCACGTTATGCGGCCAAATATTCATAAGTGTGTTGTTATTCTGATTAGAATACTTCGACGTCGAACCATTGTCGAAATTTCATCGTTCCGCCATTTGTTTGCCGCCGTTGAGCCGTTTATTTGTTTTTACGTACGGCACGTCAAAAGTACCGTTTTTAGCCGGAAGAGCCGGATATCTGCAACGAAGGTACGGACGCGTACGTAACCCTAACTCTATGCTGCTCATATACTTTTGCGTTATAGATACGTTCATAGGCGAGGTTCCGTTGAGAATCGTCGGAGATACTTACTGCCTTTACCCACGGATTATAGTATTGGTAATGCCGTTTGAGTTATTCCTAGCGCCGAGGACACGTTGTGGCGTGGCACTTTGGATATGTGCGAGAACTAGTCGAGAGAGACCTTACATACCGCTTTGTGCTTATGTTTCGTCCATGTTATTGATCATACATCTGCCGTTTGCTTTTGTGATGATATGCCGTATCGAAATGAATATCCGTTGTACGTATCTTGTTTTATTTGAGCATAAGGTTAACCGTTACCCGAGATCCATATGTGGAATGGATCTCGGCGTAGCATCGTGGTCAAGAGGACCGATGCATGGAGATCGAGGCAAGCAAATTTGGAGTAGGCCAAGACGTGTCTACGTTATTTTCCGTTTTCTTTAAGTTCCTTTAACTTTTGAGAATTACGGATGACCGTAATCCAATACATTTACACTATGGTCCATATTTTGAATGTAATGTAAATTACTTACTCGCTCCAATGCTCTACTCGACTACTCTGCGTGAAATATTTGGAAACGTTTTAAAAAAAAAAAAAAATATTCCGCCGTTTTCAAATGGGATGTTACATTTTTGGTATCGAGCGCGTAGTCCCGGCATTGATATGACTATGTTATTACGGACAAGATGGTAGGACGTTAAGGCTAGTCTATGTGGGTGTGGCCAATCGGTCGCCATAGAGTTGGTGAGGTCCCCATGATAGACACTTATCGGCCATTCTCGTTCGTTAACGGAGTTATGTTCAAATTAGCCTTTTTCAAAAACTTTGAGCACTTTTTGGAAAATGAGTATTGATATGACCTAGTGCAATGTGTAGAGATGAACAGAGACAACTTCGATTTCTCGGACATCCAAAACCTCGACAATGAAGAAGCCACCCTTGACGATTTTCATTTCGTGTTAGGAAGTAATACAGCCTTAACCCAACTATTAGAATCATTTTACTTGTTTGCAGAACAGTCTACAAACACTTCGAAAGAAAGGTATCGACCTTCCTTCACTTAGTTCAAAATTCTCAAAACCGAGAGGAATCCACATTCGCCCGGAGATCGGGTTAGATCCACTCTCTTACGTTTCCCCGTGACCCGTTTTTGGGCCGGACTCACTAACGAACCGCGGACGAAGGCCCTATTGAGACACTCGTATTTATCTTCGTTATCCGAAAAGCATAGTGCACCAAAGACATGTAGAAAGAGCGAGACGGTGTAAGAAAGTTGTGGAACCATAGATAGAGGCTATATAGTATTGTATTGCTTTAAAACTCTCTAAATGCCCCGAGAGATTGTGAGATATTCGTTAGAATAAAAAGGGATTGTAGAATTTTGTATAGTTTAGGATATGACCAACGTCGAGGTCAACTTGTACAAATAAGATACATTAATAATATATGTTGTTTTGTGTGCTTATTTCCGTACTAATTCCCTTATTCCTATCTCTTGTTATAAATAAAAAGGTATAAACCTAAAGAATGGCGAACCTAAGAAATAGGGGTCGTGGACGAGGCCAAACTAGAGGTAGAGGACGTGGTCGAGGCACATGACCTCAAAGAAGTCCAACACCCGAGCCCGAGAATAACCAACCCGAGCGATCGAGCCGCAAGAAGTAAAGCAAATGCCGCAAGAGCAAAGAGCTCTTATTAACGTACTTCCGGAGGAAAGACAAGCCGAAATCAAAGAAACGACACGATGAAGAGGCGGATGAGTTGGAGGGATCTCGATCACCTTCGCCGAATAGAGCTTTGGTAGTTCTACCGCAACGCAATAGAGAGGTGGAAACCATGCAACATTGGGTAACTCAATTCGTAAGTTGAAACCCCGGTTTTCCGCGGTAAGACCGATTCAGTGAAGACCGGGCCGATGAGGTTAGATAAGATCTTTGTGGTCTTAGACTGTCCCGAAGACCGCAAGGCCCGGTTGGCAATCTACAACTGGAAGGAGATGCCGACCGTTGGTGGAAGACCGTGGCAGTGACATTACGGGCACGCGTTTGCCCTGTGACTTGGGAGAAGTTCTTGGAAAAGTTTAACGAACAATATTTCCCTCCCTCGTTACAAGTAATAAAAGAGTCAGAATTCTTACATATTCGACAAAACCATGATGAGTCATTCGAGGATTACTTCGCGATTCACCAACCTATCTCGATACTCGTCATATCGAAGACCAACGACAACGAAAACCGGAAGGCGAGTCGATTGGTAGATGGTCGAGGTGAGAGATTTGGGAAAAGCTGGTGTCACAACAATTTCCGGATCTGATTCAAGCAGTTGAATCATGCCGTCTGGTCGAGCGTAATCTTAAGGAGCTCAGGAGGATCAGACATCTCAACAACAACAACAACAACAATGCAAACCGTGGCGGGTCAAGTCGTGGAGGTTCCTCGAAGAAGAGGATCGCGCTCCATGGAACAACTCCGAGGCGGAGGCAAGAAGCCGTTCCAACAAGGGCAACAAGGTTATCCCGGTCAAGCGGGGACCCAAACTTGCCCAAAGTGCGAAAGGACCATCCCGGATCCATTTGTGATGGGAAGCCGATCTGCTACAAGTGCCAAAAACACGGGCATATCAGCCGGGAACTGTCCGGAGATTGCGGCGGTGGCAAGACCGCGAACCAAGGCCGGGTTTTTTGCGCTGACGATCGATGCGGAGGCCGAGAGAGTCTCCGAGATGGTGCAAGGTATCTTGTTATTATCAACGGAAATCTACCGCAAGCATTGTTTGATACGGGTGCTAGTCATTCGTTTATTTCCTATGATTGTGCAAATCGTCTAGGAATGCATGCCTCTAGATTGTCTTATGATCGATAGTATCTACACCACTTGGCTTGAAATCCTTAGCTTCGATGCATGTATTAATTGTACCGTGAGCGTTGATGGACGAGTTTTGAAGTAGACCTTATCCGACCGCCACTTCATGGCATAGACGTCATACTCGGGTTGAATTGGCTAGCAACGAGCGGTGCGATGATCAAGCGCAGCGAAAAGAAGATAACGTTCTTCGATTCACCTAGCGAGAGATAAAGTTGATGTGAGCCTGAATTTTCTCTCCGCTACGGAGGCCGGTAGATGCATGAAGGAGGATGCCAAGCGTATATGATCTTTTCTCGGTTAAAGCCGGCGAGCTTTCACTTGAGAACATTCCCGTTGTAAACGAGTTTCTGACGTGTTCCGGGAGGATCTCACCGAGCTACCTCCTACGAGAGAAGTCGAGTTCACCATTGAATTGATGCTCGGTACGGGATCAATTTCAAAGGCGCCGTATCGTATGGCTCCAAATGAGATGCGGGGAGTTGAAGAAACAACTTGAAGAGCTATTACGAAGGGTTCATCCGACCAGGTGTATCACCGTGGGGAGCCCGGTCTTTGTTCGTAAAGAAGAAAGATGGAAGTTTCCGACTCGTATCGACTATCGTGAACTCAACAAAGTAACCGTCAAGAACAAATATCCACTTCCCGGATTGATGATCTTTTGGATCAATTATCCGGTTCCACCGTATTCTCAAAGATCGATTTACGTTCGGGATATCATCGATTTGCGAGTCAAAGACGATGATATTTCCAAGACGGCTTTGAGAACCATATATGGGCATTATGAATTCCTTGTGATGCCTTTCGGATTGACAAATGCACTGCGGTATTCATGGATTACATGAACCGTATCTTCCGACAACACTGGACCAATTTGTGGTGGTGTTCATTGACGATATACTCATCTATTCCAAAAGTAGAAAAGAGCATGAAGAACATCTGCACTTAGTATTAAACATACTGAGAGAGAAGCAGCTCTACGCAAAGTTGAGCAAATGCGAATTTTGGCTGGCGGAAGTGAGATTTCTGGGCCATGTGATATCTAGCGACGGAGTTGCTTGTTGACCCGAGCAAGGTGGAAGCGGTTCGGGATTTGGAAGAGGCCGAGACAGAGTGGGAGAGATACGTAGTTTTCTAGGTCCGGCGGGATATTACCGCAGATTTATACGGGATTTCTCGCGTCTTGCCCTACCATTGACAAAGCTTACAAGGAAGAATCAACCCTTTGTATGGGGAGACGATCGTGAGGAGAGCTTTCAAAGGCGAGGGAGAGGTTGACTACAAGGCGCGGTATTGATCATCCCAAATCGATGAGACATATGTTGTCTACGGTGATGCCGGTGGGCAAGGATTGGGTTGTGTCCTAATGCAATTGGGCGAGTGGTGGCTTATGCCTCTCGTCACCGTGAAGCCGCACGAGTCGAACTATCCTACACACGATTTGGAGCTTGCTGCCATCGTGTTCGCTTTGAAGATATGGAGGCATTACCTATACGGTGTGACCGTAGAACTATACTGTGACCACAAGAGCCTGAAGTATCTCTTTGATCAAAGGGAACTGAATATGAGGCAACGTCGTTGGATGGAATTGCTGAAAGACTACAACCTGGAGATCAAGTATCACCCAGGGAAAGCAAACGTTGTTGCAGATGCTCTAAGCTAGGAAGAAGGTGCAAGTATCATACATGATGATACAAGAGCAAAATTACTTGAAGATTTCGAGACTGAATCTTTCAAACCAAATCTCGCATGAATTTCAACGCACCAAGTGACGCCTACCTTGCAAATCTTTTTGTGAGTCAAGGGGAGTACGACTCGAGAGATGAAGTTGATGAAGCTCGAGAGACAAGATGATTGGGCAATCTCCATGCGGGAGAAGATCTTTCAAGGTGAAACCCAAGACCACGACCTTTCATCGAGTGGATTGGTCGGACACAAGTGGGCGCATTTACATACCGCCGTTGATGAAGCGAAGCGGAAGATCTGGATGAAGCTCATAAGAGTAAGTATACTCTACATCCGGGAATGGTCAAGATGTACCAAAACTTGAAGGCTGAAATTTGGTGGCCTGGAATGAAAAGAGACGTAACTCGATGCGTATTTGGGTGTCTAACTTGCCGTAAAGTAAAGATTGAGCACCGCGACCCCGGTCTTCTTCAAGGACTAGAACTGCCGGAGTGGAAATGGGAGAATGTGACCATGGATCTTGTGGTAGGTCTACCTAAGATCGGGCATCACGATACCATTTGGGTAATCGTCGGCCGATTAACCAAGTCGGCACATTTCATACCCATTAGCATCCACTACTCTCCGAACGATTGGCTGCAATCTACATCAAAGAGATCGTGAGACGCACGGAGTCCCTAAGAGTATTATCTCTGATCGGGATACTCGATTCCAATCCCGCTTTTGGCAAGCACTACATGAAGGAATGGGTACCAAGCTAAAGTTCAGTTCGGCTTATCACCCTCAAACCGACGGTCAATCAGAGAGGACGATACAGTCGCTGGAGGATATGCTGCGAGCATGTGCTCTGGATTTCAAAGGAAATTGGGACGAACACCTCTCACTAGCGGCAATCCGCGCGTATAACAATAGTTATCATTCAAGCATACAAATGGCTCCGTTCGAGGCTTTGTATGGGCGAAAGTGCCAATCGCCTTTATCTTTGGATGATGCGATCGAAAAGCGGTTGCTTGGACCGGATATGCTAAAAGAGACCTCCGAGCAAATCGCTCCGATAAAGAAGAGACTCATTGCCGCACACGAGACGGAAGAGCTATGCGAGATAAGAGGAGAAGACCGTTGAAGTTTGAAGTCGGAGACCATGTGTTTCGAAATTATCTCCGATGAACCGGTGTCGCGGAACAACCGAAGAGAAAGAAGCTTAGTCCGCGTTACGTTGGACCATTTGAAGTGTTAGCCGAGCGAGGACCGTTGCGTATCAACTAGCGTTACCCCGAACCCGAGTAATCTCCACGATGTTTTTCACGTGTCACGCCTGAAGAAATACCTACCAGACCGAGATCATGTCATAGAGTACGATGATGTTGAAGTACGGCATGATAACACCTTTGTAGTCGAGCCGAAGCAAATTCTCGAACACCAGGAGAAACGGCTTAGGACTAAAACTATACCGATAGTGAAGGTGGTGCGGAAGGGTTTGTCATCAAACGAGGCAACTTGGGAAACCGAGAGTGACATGAAGGAGAAGTACCCGAGTTTATGGCCCATAGTCTAGTTAGTGTAGATTAAATTTCGAGGGCGAAATTTTGTTTAAGGGAGAGAAATGTAATAATCCGGATTTTAGCAAACGGAATTTCGAGATAAAGGAAAATTAATGAATATTTTAATAAAGTAAATTCATGACATAAAACTGTTATAGAAAATTGTTATAATTATAGAGTAAATTGTCAAAAAAGTTCCGGGAAAATCATGAACAGAATGATTAAAAATGATATAATGGTGATAAAAATAGTCTAAAAATATTATGATAAATACTTTTGAAAGATCATGAAAAATTATGAGAAAAATATGGAAGTGTTATCCCTAATTATGAGAATTTAATAAATTATTTCAGAGGAAATCACATGAAGAAAAGTTTAAAAAGCATTTGAACCATAAAGTAACCACGATGAGGTAAACATTTTTAATATTTTACATAGGATATAAAATGACAATATCAAGTATAAAAGTTTGTAAGATAAAAATATACTGTAAATTAGTAAAGATAAATATATGAAGAAACCGATCCCGAAAAGATCACTAAACAAAGAAATTAGGCCCGATTAAGCCTTAACGAAGCGGGGGTAAAACGGGAATTTTTGGTAAAAAATATTATATTTTAAAAAATGGAAAAAATTATAGAAAAATAAATAAATCTGAATTTTAAAATTAAGGGGCGAAATTATTGGTATTTTTAATTAAAAAGAATTGTTTAAATAATTAAAATGGTAATTAGAATAAAATAATAATATAATGCGGTGAGTCGAACCTTTATAGGCGGGCCAGGGAAAAGTTGGAAATAAATTCTACAGGTAAACCGAGAGGTAAAAGTCTTTTCAGACTGATCAAATTAAGAACAAGTGAATTTTTACACGAAGAAAGAATTTATCGACGTTGTTTCGCAACCGAAAACCCTAATTTCAAATAAGACGAAAAGCGATCGAGATAGAGTAGAGTCGAGATAGGCAAAGTGAGAACCTATAGAAACAATTGCGTATTTTCAAACACAGGATTAAGTTAGACAACAACCGGACGTTTTACGATTAAACGAATTATTGTCCGGAAGTTGGTTCTATCGGAAGTGATTTCCAAATCGACGCGTTTGTCCGAATATCTTCCGACGCACCGGAGAATACCTGGATATGATCAAAAAGAGGATCAAAATAGATAATATGAAAGAGGATGAAAAGATCTTCAAAGTTACATGCCCGGATTTTTGAGTTTCGCGAAATCGCGCGAAACGGACACCGTCGGGTAGCTTTATCGGACGGAGGCCATAAAGCAAGATGACAACTCATTCTTTGACTTTTTGGGCCCTAGATGTCGACCAAGACCATGGATGGCCAAGATTCCATCTTACAAAACCCTAGATCCAACTACGGGAATCATTTTTGAAGACTTTTTGGAAATTCCCACCTTGTCCCTATTTTTCTCTATAAATAGCAAGCTCTCTTGCTCTCATTCTTCACACCAAAATTCAGATCCTAGAGAGAGGTTCTAGAGAGAGAATCTCTGGAAAAAATTGTGCCTTAGCTCCGAGTAAGTTCTTCTTGTCCTTAGTTTTTAGTTTCCGTAGTTCTTTCGGTAGTTATAGTAGATTTGTTGTTTTGATCTAGGAAGTTTCGAATATATTCCTATGCTTGTTTTTATGCCTCATTGCATTGAAAGATGCCCGACGAGGTAAAAACATAGTGGGGATAATTTTGAAATGGAATACGGTCAAAGTAACGAAGTTCGCGAAATTCCGCCAAATAGGGGTAGTAGGGGCAAAATGGTCTTTTTCACCTAAAATGCCCGTTATGCGGCCAAATATTCATAAGTGTGTTGTTATTCTGATTAGAATACTTCGACGTCGAACATTTTGTCGAAATTTCATCGTTCATTTGTTTGCGCCGTTGAGCATTGTTTATTTGTTTTTACGTACGTAGTCAAAAGTACCGTTTTTAGCCGGAAGAGCCGGATATCGCAACGAAGGTACGGACGCGTACTTTGTAACCCTAACTCTATGCTGCTCATATACTTTTGCGTTATAGATACGTTCATAGAGGCGAGGTTCCGTTGAGAATCGTCGGAGATACTTACTGACTTTACCCACGGATTATAGTATTGGTAATGCCGTTTGAGTTATTCCTAGCGCGAGGACACGTTGTGGCGTGGCACTTGGATATGTGCAGAACTAGTCGAGAGAGACCTTACATACTGCTTTGTGCTTATGTTACGTCCATGTTATTGATCATACATCCGCCGTTTGCTTTTGTGATGATATCTTTTGATCGAAATGAATATCTCGTTGTACGTATCTTGTTTTATTTGAGCATAAGGTTAACCGTTACTCGAGATCCATATGTGGAATGGATCTCACCTGTAGCATCGTGGTCAAGAGGACCGATGCATGGAGATCGAGGCAAGCGGTTTGGAGTAGGCCAAGACGTGTCTACGTTATTTTCCGTTTTCTTTAAGTTCCTTTAACTTTTGAGAATTCTCGGATGATCGTAATCCAATACATTTACACTATGGTCCATATTTTGAATGTAATGTAAATTACTTACTCGCTCCAATGCTCTACTCGACTACTTCCGCGTGAAATATTTGGAAACGTTTTAAAAAAAAAAAAAAATAATATTCCGCCGTTTTCAAATGGGATGTTACAGGAAGCATCTTCATCGTGCACGATATCCTCGAATGAGTCACTGGTTGCTTGGTACTCCTCTATCCGAGGAGCAAAGGCTAGCCTCCTCTTTAGGTGGGAGCTCGGGTAGGAGGCCTGTTGGAGTGTCTCACCCCCCTGCTCGCTCTTCAAGCGTAGGTTCCACTGTTATAGCTCTCCTCGAGAGTTGGGATAAGGCCGAGGTCGTGCCGGTACGACCTATCAATCTCTGCGAACCTCCTGTTCGCCTTAGGTCCAACCCCGTGTCGGAAGGGTACCTTGGCCCTTGTTGGGACTGTCTAGAGTCGAGCTTGTATTATATCGCCAATGGGGAAGATTCTAGGGCCGAGACCATTTTGGGATCCTGTCGTCATAGGTCGGGCCTTAATCCAACCTCAAGTTTTGAGGGTCATCTTCGTATGAGTCCACCCATTTCTTCTTCTCGACCGGCTATCCCGCCTCTGTCAGGTATTCCCATACTTTGCTGATCTTAGTATTTTTGTTTTGTGTTTATAGGTAAATGGAGTCGTCGTCTTCGCCGAGTAGTGCCTCATCCGACGCCGGGAGGTCGGACTCCTCCAATCCTCCCCAAGATCTGGTTGACCAATATCCTTGGGTGACGCGTGACGTATTGATGACCCACTCTTTGATGACCGCCAATGACATCCGCCAACTGAAGCTGGGGGCCTTGGAAGGTTGTCATTTAAGCCCCCTAAGTGAAGATGAGGCTATCTGCGTTTCGAGGGTGGAAGGCCTCACCAACTTCTTTTTCTTTTATAAAGCCTATTTGATCCGGCTTGGTATTCGCTTCCCATTTACCGAGTTCCAGATATCCTGCTTGAACCATCTCCACCTAGCCCCCTCACAACTTCACCCCAACGGGTGGGCCTATATAGTCACCTTCGAGCAGCTATGTCGGTCTTTCTCGGCCCCTATTCCTTGTACCACCACCTTATTCTTCTTCTTTTTCTGTCCTTTTACTCCACGCTCTGGTAAGGAACCAAAGAAGTTGAAGGGGCTCCCCTCTCTCCGGGGTGACCCAGACAAAAAACTCCTCACAGCCTTTTCTGATTCCTTCAAACACTTTAAAAACAGCTACTTCAAAGTGGTAGCAAAACCCACCAAACCCCTGGTTTTTGAAAGGGGTCGAGGCAAGCAAAGTGGAGTGGAGGTTCCCCTTTATTGGACCTTTGATCATCACAAGTTGACCTCCACTTCGTATCAAGTAGAATTTGACGACCTTCCTGCCGAGGAAGTCTTGTCTGTTGACCGCCTGGTGTCATATGTTACCACGTATGGTGCCAGAAGCGCGGCTTTCTTCATCACTGGTGCCGGCTCTAAGCCAGGATATGTAATTTGTATGAATTTTGTAGTTCTATCTTTAACATGTTTATATCCCGACTATAATTCCTTATTAACTTTCGAATTCTTGTTTTTGCAGCGCAGCCGATGGCGAAATTGCCCAGATATTTGTCGGTCGTGGCTCCTACCACTGGTGCCCCTACTAAGAAAGGTTCCCGCAAACGCCCTTCCTCAGAGGCTCGGAAAGGACAGTCCTCAGAGGTAACCCAAGCCGGTACAGCTAAGAAGGCAAAGGCCGCAGCCCCAGTTCGGACGTCTTCGTCCCCTAGAGCTGATCCTACTCTCCCCTCCGCTGCCCCTCCGGCCAAAGATAAAGAAGTTTCTCTGGCAACCTTGTCTCCTCCTCGGGGTCCTCCAATTCCTCCTCCCGTCCTGAAGATCAACCGAGGTCTGGCGTGGGAAAAAGGGCCTCAGACTGAGGAGCTCGAACTTGCCTTCTTACCGCCTCACCAATTTATGAATGCCTTACCTCTTGCTGACATTGACGAGGGGTTGGTTCATGATGTTCAAACACACCTCTATCAGGGTATTGGATTCGCCCAAGCGTTTCTGCATCTGAAAGGGAAGTATGTTAAGCAAT
This sequence comes from Acacia melanoxylon, assembly GCA_019022615.1. Lineage (NCBI taxonomy): Eukaryota > Viridiplantae > Streptophyta > Magnoliopsida > Fabales > Fabaceae > Acacia > Acacia melanoxylon. Next base: position 3,128,838 of record JAFJYJ010000002.1, read on the forward strand.
TCGCTGAGGCTCGCCAGCTGAGAAAAGAGAAGGATGAGGCCACTCAGTCTAGGAAAAGGGTCGAGGAGGAACTTGAGGTTGCGCAATCGAGTGCTGGGAAGGCAACCGAGGAACTTCTTCTTACCAAAGAAGCTTTCGAGAAGACTACCTCGGACTTTGCCGCTTTCAAAGAGGCTAATTCGAAGGGCATAGACGCCCTTAAAATCCTTCAAACTCAGTGGGCGGATCTATGCTCCGAGCTCGAACAGACCCGTGTTGCCCTTACCGAGGAGAAGAAGGCCCGTCTCAAATGTGAGGACATCCTGAAGGAGGCCGCCGCCAACTGCTTTAAGATGGCCTTGCTCAGATTTGCCATCTTAATCCAGGGATCGAGCTCAATACTGATGGGTACGACCATCGGGCATATGTGAAAGATGAAGTCCTTCATCCCCCTCCCTCTTCACCAGAGGACGAATCTGGCTCACTTGTTGAGGAGGACCAAGGGGAGGAAGAGGAAGAACAGGGTGGAGAAGAGGTACTCAACGTGGGGTCCCATAACGGTGGCAGAGAAGGAACCTCCAAATCTGTTCCCATTGCCGAGGTGGTCCCTTCAGAAGACACCGCCCCTCCGAGCTAACGCTGAAGATTTTTATATTGTTCTACCAGTGTCTCGTACCGGATTTACTTTGTACTTACTTTGTATTTCTGCTACTATTTATAAATATTGATCTCAACCTATCAATAGTTATTTTGCCAACTTTTGTACAAGTTATAGCTTTTTATGACTAGGTCGGGGTCTCATGTGCGCAGTATCTGCTAATTATATTCTTCTGATAGGTTGACTTTGGGCATAGGGGTAGGGGAGTATACCCAAGCTACCGAGATCCGGATTTTACTGTCCGAGATATTTGCCAGAATAAGGGCAAAATTTCATATGCATAAGCGTGGTGTAAGAACTCACATTTACACATGTCGGCCTGATCGGGACCTGCGTGACAATTCGCCTCCTTATTTAGGAGTATTTTTCGATGCATCTACTTTTAATAGAAATGGTGTTTTTACCCTTTCGCGACCAGGGCGTTGATTGCCCGAGTGTAATCCCTTATTTTGGGTTTCTCGTTCGACCGGGTTTAGCTACCTCGGTGTAATTTTTTGACCAATCCGTAATGCATAATTGGTGTCTCCTTTGGGAGGGTTTTATTAAAGAATCGGCTTGAAAGAAACACTGCTTCGAGTATTAATCAAAACAAAAAATCAAAATTGAAAACATCAAAACAACGAAATAAATAAATGAACTTAGATGCGTCCGTCGAACACATTTCGCAGGTTGGACCGAGGTCTAACTATAATAGATATTCAGCTTGTCGGCATTCCAAGTCCTTTTGACCGACTTCCTTCCCAGGGTTTCCAGTACGTATGCTCCCTTTTCAAGTTTTTCCTTTATGCGGTAAGGACCTTCCCAGTTCGCTGCTAGCTTGCCATCCCTGGCGTTCTTGTTGAAGGAGCACTAGGTTTCCCCTGTTGAAGGAGCGCGGTCTCACCTTTCGGTTGTACTTCACCGCGATGAGTTGCTTGGCGGTTAGGTCTCGGCAATGCGCCAGGATTCTTGCCTCGTCGATCAGGTCTAATTCCGTGATCAATGATTCACTGTTCGAGTCTTCACCTTCTCTGCGAGCTTTCATCCTCCAAGAGGGCTGGCCTATCTCAACCGGGATCATTGCCTCGCATCCATATGTTAAGCGAAAATGAGTTTCCTGAGTGGAGGTTTGTACGCTGGTCCTGTAGCCCCACAACACACTATAGAGTTGTTCGACCCAGGAAGATTTGGCGTCCTCCATACGCTTCCTTAATCCGTCAACAATAACTTTATTGGCAGCCTCGGCCTGTCCATTCGACTGTGGGTGTTCGACTGAAGCAAAGTGGTGAATGATGTCGAGGTCCGATATCATGGCCCGGAACCCTTTGTCGATGAATTGCGTTCCGTTATCAGTGACTATTTCGGCCGGGATCCCAAACCGAGAGACAATGTTGTGCCGAAAGAACCGTTGTATGCGGGCCGAGGTGATAGTTGATAATGGCTCGGCTTCAATCCACTTTGTAAAATAGTCGACTGCGACAATGAGAAACCTTAGCTGTCCGGGAGCTGTTTTGAAAGGTCCGAGAAGATCCATCCCCCATTTGTAGAAAGGCCAGGGGGCCCTGATGCCTTGCAATTTTGTTGGCGAGCGCCAAATAATCTTGGCATATTTCTGACAGCCATCACACCTTCTCACTGTTTCTATCGAGTCGGCCACCATGGTCGGCCAGAAGTAACCGGCGCGAAGAGCTTTTCGTGCTAGAGATTTTCCCCCCATATGCTGACGGTTAATGCCTTCGTGTATCTCGGCCGGGACGTATCGTGCCTCGCCGCATTCAAACATCGCATCATGGGAGAATGTAACCCTTTTCGATACAATTGATCATCCACCATAGTGTACATGGTGGCCTGCCGAATCAACTTTCTAGATTCTGTCGTGTCGACGGGTATGATCCATCTTTCTAAGTAATCCTCGATTGGTTTTCTCTAATCTGTGGCCGAAGATATGGTCATGATGCAACTCAGTTCGTCTAAATTTTGTTGTACCACGGTTCGGTAGTTTCCTGGACCTTTCGTGCTGGCTAGTTTAGATAATATTTCCGCCCTTGCATTCTCCTCCTGAGGGATGTGAGTGATTGTTACTTCTTCGAACTCGGTGATCATGTCCCTGGCTTTGTTCAAGTACTTTGCCAGTAGCGGGCCCTTTGCTTGGTAGGTGCCCTCTATCTGTGCCGCCACCAACTGGGAATCAGTTAGGACTTTTAATCTCTGTGCCCTGTGCTCCTTCGCCTGTTGGAGACCGGCCAACAATGCCTCGTATTTTGCCTGATTGTTCGAGGTCAGGAAATTGAGGTGAAGTGAGTATTCGACAGCGACTCCCTCTGGATTTTCAACTATTATTTCGGCTCCACTTCCCTTAGAATTTGACGAGCCCTCCACGTACACCTTCCATTCTTGACGGTCGACAACTTTCTCGGCTTGGATCGGGGTAAGTTCCCTTACGAAGTCTACTAGTGCTTGTGATTTGATCGAATGTCGGGCCTCGTAAGCAATGTCGAATTCGGATAATTCTATTGCCCAACTCGTCATCTGTCCAGCCAAATCTGGTTTGTGTAGTACCTGTTGGATTGGCTGGCTGGTTCGTACCACGACCTTGTGCCCTTGGAAATATGGGCGCAGGCGTCTTGCTGCCATTAGTAAAGCAAATGCTACCTTTTCCAGCTTCTGATATCTGAGTTCCGAGCTTTGCAATGCCTTGCTTACAAAATATATCGGTACTTGGCCGGCCTCGGATTCACGAACCAATGCGGCGCTTATAGCTTCTTCTCCTACTGATAAGTATAGGAAGACCATCTCTCCTGGGTCGGGCTTGGATAGGACCGGTGGGGTCGCCAAACACTGCTTGATTTTTCCAAATGCTGACTCACATTCTGGGTTCCATCCCCCCTTGCTTCCTTCTTTAGTAACTTAAAGAAAGGTAAGGCGTTCTCGGCCGACCTCGGCAAGAACCTTGTCAACGCCGCCAATCACCCGGTTAACTGCTGTACTTCCTTCTTATTTATTGGCGCCTTCATGTCTAGCACGGCCTTACACTTATCCGAGTTTGCTTCGTTTCCTCGGTTTGTCAGCATGAACCCGAGGAACTTCCCCGCCGGGACTCCGAATGCACATTTTACAGGATTTAAACGTATCCGGTGTTTTTGCAGTTTGTCTAACGTCTGTTCTAAGTCTTGGATATGGTCTCCCGGCCTCTTCGTCTTGACGATCATATCATCAACGTATACCTCCACGTTTCGACCGAGTTGGTCCTCGAAGACTTTGTTCATCATCCGCTGGTAGGTAGCCCCAGCATTCTTCAATCCGAAAGGCATCACATTAAAGCAATAATTGGCCCTCTCGGTTATGAAGGCCGTCTTTTCCTGATCCTCAGGATGCATCGCTATTTGCTTATACCCAGAGTAGGCATCCATGAAGGATAGTAGTTGAAATCCGGATGAGTTATCGACCAATTGGTCGATGCTGGGCATCGGGTAGGATTCTTTAGGACAGGCTCTGTTTAAATTGGTGTAATCCGTGCATACTCTCCACTTACCGTTAGGTTTCATCACCATAACCACGTTAGATAGCCATGTTGTGTATTGTATTTCCCGAATGAATCCAGCCTCCAACAGCTCCTTCACATGCTTTTCTAAGGCTTTCTGCCTGTCGGCACCCTGCTTTCGCTTCTTCTGTGATACCAGGGCGGATCCTAGTTTGATAGCTAACCTGTGACAGCAAAATCCGGGATCTATCCCGGGTACCTCCGAAGCTCTCCATGCAAATAAGTCTCGGTTCGCTTTTAGGAACGTGCTTAATCTTTCTTTAAGCTCCGGGGTCATCGCTCTTCCTATCTTCATGATTTGCGTCGGGTCTTCTCCCAGGATTAATTCTTCTAACTCGCCCTCTGGCTCGGGTCTCGGATTTTTGGGCTCCTCATCTCTTATATCCAACTCCACAACACTGACGGGTCGGCCTTGCCGTGTTCTTTTTCTCTCGTCTGAGGTCTTTTCATCTCTGTGAACCTGAGATGAAGATGCCTTCTCATTATCTTTTTCCCGCATCGTCTCGTAATAACATTATCGGGATTCTTTTTGGTCCCCGGTTACAATGATTACCTTGTTTTTGGAACTGATCATCTTCAATTTTTGATGCTTGGTAGATACGATCATGTCCCAGCTGTGGATGGTCGGTCGGCCTAATATCATATTGTATGGGGATGGGAAGTCGGCCACGATGAACCTTACCCTCTCAGCTTTAAACGCTTCTTTTGTTCCTAATGCCAGCCTTAGGTCGATGTACCCCTTTGGCGTAGACTGCTCTCCATTAAACCCAACGAGTGTTGTTTTGCATGGTATCAAGTCCTCTTCATCCAAATTCATCCTTTTGAAGGCGTCCCACATGATTATGTCCGTCGAGCTTCCTGCATCGACGAAAATCCTCTTCACAAGACAGTTCACCAGGATTCTAGTGACAACTAATCCGTCTTGGTGCCCCGGTACAACGTCCTTCAGGTCGTCTCTAGTGAAATATAGTGGTGGAGGTGTCGGTCGGTCTTGATCATTTTTGAACCTAGGAGCGTCTCTTACCGAAAGGACTTCCCTCAAGTATCTCCTTCTTTGGCTTGCCGTATCTCCGCCTCCGCCCATGCCTCCACTGATTACGTTGCACCTATGTTCCATGTCTATTTCTGGGAATTCCTCGTCCCCAGTAGACGGCTTTTGCCGAATTCCATCAATCTTCCGACTGAGTGGGGTCGGACTCGGACTCCGGTTACCTTGTTTCCTCTTGTTATTCTTCCGCCCTTGTGTCTTTATCAGGTACTGGCGTAATTTGCCCTCTTGGATGAATTTTTCGATGGCGTCTCTAAGTTCGTAACATTGATCCGTAGTATGCCCTAGTCCGTCATGGAAATCGCAGAATTTCGTTTGGTCCGTGTTGGACCGAAATCTTGTGGGCCGAGGTCTATCGACTCTCTTCATCTCGGTGGAGGCTACTTCTTTCCATAGCTGGGATCGTGAAACATTTAGGGGAGCGTACCTCTCATATCTCGGCTTCTTTTCCAATTTTTCACCTTTAGGCCGACTATCCCGGTTCTGATTATATGGATCTTCTCTACGACTACCCGGCTGATTCTTATGTCGAGGGGGTGTATTCCTTCGTTTATCATCTCCAATGGCGTTGGCTATCTCCATCTGCTCTACTTCTAAATACTGCTTCGCTCGAGTGTTAAACTCAACGAGGGTGTATACCCGGTTCTTAAAGATTGAATTTGCCAACCTGGACGAGGGATCCAAGCCATCAATGAGGCAATGTACGTGAACACTTTCTGGGAGGGACCGCACTTGCAGGGCGACCTCCTTAAATCTATCTAAGTACTTTTGCAGCGTCTCCCCTCGTCGTTGATTTATCTTACTCAGGGTGAACTGAGATTTGGGCTGCTTCCTGCTAGTCGCGAAATTCAACTCAAACTTTCTCCCGAGATCTTCAAAATCATATATAGACCTTACTGGAAAAGTATGGAGCCAAATCTGAGCAGGTCCGATCAGTGTGGCCGTGAAGAGCCGACTAATGACCGAGCCTTTGATTTGTCGTACAAACATGAGCAGTTCGAAAGCGTCGAGGTGCGACCGCGGATCCTGGGTGCCGTCATACTTTGGCAAGGATGTCAATTCAAATTTCTTTGGGTACGGGGAATTCTCAATTTCTTCCGAGAAAGGACTGTTGTTATGCCCCGCTATGTACTTTATGCGATATTCCCGGGGTGAGCCCTTCGGTCGGAGCGCCTTCTCTCTGTTTTCATTATCCGAGGTCCTTTCCAAGAAACGTTTCTTCCGAGCTGAGATATAGTCCCTGGGCTTATCAGGGTCAGGATCCATTTCCGGATAGGCTGTTTCTGCTTTGGATCGGGTATATCTTGATTGTTTGACTGGTGGGGGGCTGCCATTTTTTCGGGCCATCTTTCTTTGCCTCCCTTTCTTGGCGCCTCGGTCCTGCTTTTGAGGCGACGCCTCGGTTCGTTTGAAGTGGTCCTTCATGATCTGTTGCATTACTCTGAGGTCTTCTTGACGCTAGAGGTTGTTTCACTTCTCCATATTCTCCATTCGTTTCAAAATTGACTCCTGAGTCTTCTGTAATAGGAGGAGGTCTGGGTTTGGCGTATCCTCAGATTTTCCCCCCTTTGGAGGGGACGAGGCCGTGTCTGACAAATCCTTCCCTTCCTTTGTGGCATCAACGTCAGGGATGTCCTCAGACCGCGAAAGCCCTTGAGTCTGTTGTTGTTGACTCGTCTCAGCTTGGGATGGATTTCCACGGTGAGGGTTCCGACTGTTGCTTCTGGTGTTAGCCATTGTTGGTCACAGGGATCGAAACTTAACGTCCCCACAGTCGGCGCCAATGTTCCGGTGTAGAACACTAATATCCAGCCCGGGGTGGTACTTCGATATTGGATCGAAGTGGCTAGGCGGAATATCTATGAGACGAGATATCCCGGGAAGCGGATGATCACGCACACAAGGCCTTTCGCCTAAGGGGAAGGGGTAAGTGTTCATGGGGTTGAGAATTTGTGATACAAAAAGTAAGTAGGCTTGAGTTAGAACGTGTGCACGAGGGTTCGACCCTGTATATATAGGGTATTCCGTGGTATCCTTACTGCTTGATCTATCATATCCCTTGATTATAGATAGGATAGATCGTTCCGTGATTGTAGGGGAATCAGAGATATCTGTTACATCTCTGTTGGACTGTCCCGGATTGGGCCGTGCGTCAAGTCCGTAACACTTCCAATTGTTTTGATGTCATGCGGTAATATATTGTTTTGTAAATATAAATTGTAACAAATTAAAAATTGATTCAAAATCGACACATTTCTTTTTAAAAAAAAAAATATCAACAACAATAAACATTCTATTAGTTAACTTTTCTTGATTTGTTAAGCTGCGGAAAAATAAATTTAGGTGGTTCAAAAAATTTCAAAATCAATTTGAAAAAGTGAAGACTTTATCAACTGAAGGCATGGACGAGTCGTGAGAGTTTAAATTACTTCCACTTTTATAGACAAACACAAAATGATGATAGCAACTGCATAACCAATTTCAACCGAATTCTAGAAACAACTTTTTACTTTACTTTTTTTTTTTAATTAAATATCATTCAATATCTATTATTAGCAACTTTTTAGGATTTGAGTTAAGTTTGCTTAATAAGCATGTTTCAATGATAACAAAACTAAAGAAAAATGTTGTTTTGCATTATGATAGAAAACAATTTAATTAAAGGGAAGAGAAGGTTAGCACTTTAATTAAATTGAATTCTTTTTAATTCTTAGCATCGTATATAAATGAAATTATTTGTTTTTCAAAGATTTTTGTCGAAGGAAGTTTGCATAAATAATGTTTTGAATAGTTTGGAAACACTTCACAATGTTCTTAACTCACTTGCACTAAAAAAAAAACCGTCTTAGTAGCGATTAAAAAAACCTAGTCGTCATATTCTCCTTGGAGCTAATGCTCATTCTCATGCTTTCATGTTCTCCTTCGAACTGTTTGTAAAGGCATTTCAGTCATCCCAACGTGGCTTTTTGAAGGTTAAGCACGGTAGAGTTGTAAAACACCCCGTTTGACACAGTGTTTCCCTTACTGCACTTCTTGGACCCAACATGCTTTGAAAGTGAAGCACCATTGGGGCTGCTTCAGGAAAAAATCTCATTTGCACCGTGGGAAGAGAAGAAAAGCCTGTTTGGGGTACCCAACAAAATCTATGTTTTGTCGAAAAGCCCTCAAATACCCATCTTTTTTTTCGTATTATTCCGCATCAAATCAGGGTTTTGCGAAAAGTTTATTAAACACCCGTCCCTGAACACCCAATTTGACAAAAAAAAAAAAAAAAAAAAAAAAAAAAGAACAACCAAGAGGAAAAAGACAAAAATGTGGTCCCTTACTCATGTTATTTAGTAGTTTATGTCCTTTTTAGTAATTTCATATATAAAATTACTTTTTAAATAATCATTCAAAAAAGTTTCAATTTGGAAAAAAAAAAAAAAAATCACTATTGATAATTTAAACATAAATTATATTTACAATATGACTTTTATCATATCTTAAATTTACAAAAAAATTAAAGATTAAATCATTTTTGTCACCGCTAATCAAAACAAGCCGGAACTATCTACCACTCCATTCGAATTATTTCGCCACACACTCCCTGTCCACAGCCACATTTCATATACCATTCATCTTCTCCCCTCATTCCTGGCTTCCACAATCACTCACAAACCCACACATAAATTCCCCATCAATCATCATATGCCTATGACTTGGTCAAAGCTTGGAGAGAAGACAATTTCCATGGAATCTTGAATTATTTTGGGAGGAGTATGAAGAAGACTAAAGCCTAAGACTTGTACTTGAAAACTACAAGAAAGTGACTGTCTGTTTTATCAATTTATTTCAAAACTTGAGATTGTCTAGTTGTTTAATTAGACGCATTGTTAACTTTGTCACGCGTAGTTTTCACTCATTTTGTGTGGCTCATGGAATCACTTTATTTTCAATAAATTTTTGTGGAGTACCATGTCAAATCTTTACGAGCCAACTTGATTGTTTTCTTTTTGTGTGTGTGTTTTTTTTTGGGGGTCTCCTTTTGGTTTGAACTTAGAGACTTCGCTAGACTTGTTTTAAATGTGGGGCCCCAAAAGTTTTCTTGGCCACAAGAAAACAGGCCAGAGAGCTTTTTTTTCCTCCAAAAAACAACAAATAAAAATCGGACTACATGAGAATGACAATGCAGAAAACTGTTACTGAAAACAATTGGGTACCTTATTAGAGCTTAATTATCCACACATCTCAAGTGAGAAGAATGATCTTTTGTAAAATAAGAGGGACCAAAATAAAGTCAATAAAAAAACAAATAAATATAAATTTTGTTGATTTTTTAAAAAATCATCTTTCACTTTTCGCATAAAATTGCAATTTTCATGGTTATGTGTGTGTGTGTATATATATATATATACCTCCTCTCTCTCTCTCTCTCACTCTCTCACACACACACCATTTTTGCTTATTACAATGACTAAATCTTGTTAAGTTATTAAAAACTGTATTTTAATTTTTTAAACAATAAATATGAAAGATTGATTCAATTAAAGCCAAGAAGCATACATTTCAAATAAAGCACTACTATGAGTCCTACAATGAGAAGCCTAACAAGTATGGTGTGTTGTTTATTAGTTAGAGGGCTCTCACTTCTAATAGACTAGTCTTTTAGCATTTAGTTCTTCCTTTGGACTTATACTCATCACGTTGGTGTTTTCATTGAAATCTTGATATTCACGGAAAAAACTACTCACGAAGGGTTCTGACCGTGTGAGGCTGAGTGAAGTGTTGTGGTGTGGAGTTGCTAGAGATGTACCCTCTCAAAGGGGATGACAATGTTATGAGTCCCGCATTGGAAAACCTTTCAAATACGGTGTGGTTTATAAGTCAAGGTGTTATCCCTCCTAACGGATTAGTCTTTTAGGATTGAGCTCTTCCTTTTGATTTGTGCATGCTCTCACATTGGTGCTTTCGTCAAGAGCTCGATCTTCACGGAAAGGAATATACACATCTTATAAGGCTATTTTTCACTGGATTGAATCGGGTCACCTCAAATTAGACTGGGTTACTTAGGCCTTAGATTTTATGCACATCCATATAAATATATAAGGGTTAAATAGCTTAAATGCCTTGGAATTTTTCGTGTATAGGCATTGGGCATTTGGAAGTTTTTAAGGGAGAAAATATGCTCTAGAAGTGTCAAAAATAGGAAATTTTAACCATCCCTTAATCAACCTTAACGGTCAACATTTGTTGACCAAATATGTAAAAATGCTTACTTTTGTGGCATCCATCTCACCAGTTTTAGACCACGTCAATCGTCATAGTTTTTAGTAGGATTTTTTTATTAAAAAAAATAGAAGTTTTGTTTAGAAGTCAAATAAATTAATTTAAAAAAAATGATAAATATAAATATATTAGAATAATTTATTTAACTTCTTTAGTCTTCCAAATTAATCAACTTCCGGAACTAGTATTTTTTTAAAAAATATATATATATATATATATATATATGTCATTAAAATGTGAAACTTTTGAAGTACGCTCTGCCAAAAAAACATTATATCATTAAAATTTCTCTTACCATTGAAGGTTTTTCAAACATCTGGGCTTTGCAGTTAGGAGAGCGGCTACGGTCCACTGCCGCTCCCAACCTCTTCCATCCACTTCCTTAAAAGTGGTGTCTTTTTGGCTTCCGAGGGCACTCGCACCTTTTTTAAAAATATTTGGAAGTTTTTTTGTATCATTTTTTAAAAAAGTTTATAAAAAAAGGAGTAAATATGCTCCATAAGTTTTTTTTTGAGAAATTTACTTCATGATCTTAAAAAAATTAAGTTTACAAAGAGAGTAATGATCCAACGGTCAAGATCAACCGATCAAGCAAGATTCCTATGTTTGTAAACTTCCGGGGCAAAAATGATACCAAAAAAGCTGATCTTGAAAAATTATTTGAAGATCTTGAATGCCCCTTACCAATACTTCCATGACAAATTTGGTATTTAACCTTTTTTTTAGTATCAGTCGGTATCCTCAAATATATTTTTAGTAGCAGTCAGTACCCTAAACTAATTTTTCAAGATCATGAAATATTTTTTAATACCCAAAAGATCCTAAAATATCTTTCTAAAATATATAAATATATATATATATATATATATATATATTTTAAAAAAAGGGCAGAACTTCACTGTTTGAAGCCAAAAACGACACCACTTTTGGGGAAGTGGATGGAAGAGGTTGGGAGTGGCAATGGACTGTAGCCGCTCCCTTGCAGTTAGTGTGTCATCTATTGCTTTAAGACTATGGCTCGTCAGTTTTGTGATCTATATTGCTTCCTAATTTTGTTTAGCATTGTTTAATTAAGAGACTTGGTAAACTTTTACAATATCACGAGTCTAATAAATAGAAAAGTTGTAGTAGGAAGAGGAGAAGGAGATACACCGATTCAGACGCCATCGAAACTAGTGATGTACTCTATGATGGATGTTTTTTTTTGGGGGGGGAATTTTTTCGGTAGGGTTCTTCAGGAGTTTCACATTTTAATGACAGATAATTCTTTTTTTTAAAAAAAAAAAGAATATTACTTCTGGCCATTGATTAATTTGGGAGACTAAAGAAACTAAATAAATTACTTTAATGTATTTATATTTATAATGTTTTTCAAACTAATTTGCTTAACTTATAAACTAATATATAATTAATTGATTTATGCAGTTCTTTTAATCTCCCCAAATAACTCAACAAAGTCTTATAGCAAGGGCTGGAAACATTGTTGGGAGGATCTGATTTTTTTTTTTCAAAAAAAAAAAAAAATCATGCTAAAAAATCTGACAATTGACTTGGCGTAAAAAAGGTAAGGTGGATATCACATAGACATGTCACTTTAACATTTGGTCAACAAACATTGGTCATTAGAGGTAAAGCTGGTTGATAACTTCAACATAGAGAAGAAGAAGGAAGTCTTGTGAACCTCAGATTTTTTTGGTGGGAGAAGCTCTCCTTTGCCATTCTCGTCGTCGACCGACCTCTCCTCATCTTTTGGATGTTGATTCTTCTTTCTCCTCGTTGTTGTTCGTTTGCCACCCTTGCAAGAGAGCTGAACTAAAATTCCTTCTCTTCTCCTACTTGTCGTTACTGCTATGCATGAGTGCATAAGCGGATCTAGGTACAAGATTAGGGGGACAAGTGCCCACCTTTAAATTGGGGATTTTTTATTTTTTAATTAGTATATGTTTGAATGATTGTCCACCTTTAATATATTAAGACTGCACTTCATAATCAGATTAGGGATAAATGATTGAATGATTGTTTAGTGTCTTATATTAAAAAAGATGTATTTGATAAAGCATTGATAATAAGACAATTATAATGAAATTCTAAAAAATAAGGCTTAGAATGATGACATTGTAATTTTTTTTATCGTAATATACTTTTGTTATTAAAATATATGTACTTGAACTTATTGAAGTGTCATTCACCCTTCATTGTAATTTATGTATTTGCATTTCTAACAACATTTAGTCTTGCTTTTCTAAATGACAGGTTTGTAGAATAACTGTCTCTCTTATTACATCATCAGTATTCACTTGATTTTATGAATATATTTTTGATATTCTTTTCTTTTCTTGTTTATATTCTTTTGTTTTTTAATGCATATAAAAATTTTCAAAAAAAAAATTAGGGGGCAGCCCCCAATTCCCCCGCCACTAATGCCCCATTTCAATAATTTTATGGATCCGCCCCTGCATGAGTGGGTGAGTCCAAACGTCATGTGGCCCCCTTCCTCTCTCTCTTTTGTGCATAAGGGGAGTGGGGCGTGTTTAAGGGAATGCTATTCTTCTGCTCTATATGGAATGCCTTCATATTGAATATATGCAGATTGTTGCCTTTTTCTTTTTTGTTCTGTTGTGTGTGTGGATTGAGAAATTGTGGCTTTTCTTCTAATTGGTGCTTGATTTTAGATTTATTAAGATTTGGTGATTACATAGAATTGGAATTATTGCTGTTGGAATGCATGAAGTTTGGGGGCTCTGATTCTAAGAGGAATGTTCTTGGGGTTTGTCAAATTGAATGTGCATAAAGTGTTTGATAAAATGTTTGAAAGGAAATAAGTTTATTGTGGATGGGAAAGTTTACCCTGTATTTTTTGTTTCTAGAAGTGGGAGGGAATGATTTAGGTTCTGTTTTGTTTTGAAATTGACACAAGTCTTTTTAGGGTTTGGAAATTTGAATATTTTATGGGAAATTTGAATTGTGGAATTAAGAATAATATATATATATATATATATAAATTATAGGTAATTGGTTGATTTAATAGTTGGCCTTTGTCTTGTTGAATGAATAAATTGAGGAGGTATGGCTTTCACGTCTTGGGCCAATGGGACTAATTGAATTGGGCTAAAAGAATGATTAATATAGGAATATATATAAATCCTGATGTGTTTCGGTGGTGCTATGGCTAATATATATGGATATAAACTTGGTGTCTCAATTTAATAATAAGAGGGTGTGTGTTCAAAATTATCTCTTGCAAATTGGATAAATATTAAAAATCAAATCCTTAATTCCATTTAAGGATTTTCTTTCTCAATTAACTTTCTTTAGGCCTTAAAATATTATCTCTAAAAGTATTTATGCCAAAAAAAATTACTCCCAAATTATTTGTCCTTAATTTATGGAAAATATGCCTTAAATTCCACTAATTAATTCCATAATTATTTTAGGGCAAATTCCACAATTCAAATTTCCCATAAAATATTCAAATTTCCAAATCCCAAAATTCGGGATGTTACAAGTCTAGCTAACAAAAAGAATTTGAAAGCTTTTACAACTTGATAATGGTGTAGGGAAGGAGATTGATAAACATTAATCATTTTGCTTATTCTTATGTGAGTTCTTGGAGTGCATGTAAAGTGTTTGATGAAGTATTTGGGAGGCACTTATTGAATTGAATTGATGACAATTTTGTTTAGATTAAATGGTTGGGTATTGTATTCTCATCTAGAATTTTAATATAATAAATGGTCTTGAAAGGAAATTGAATGAGAAGAAAATTTGAATGAAAATCTAGTTATTAAAGAAAAGATTTTGTTAGACACGTAAAGGAATTTGGTCTTCCTTTGAGTGCAAATTTAAGAAAATATATGACAAGTAATAGTTTAAAGTTCATAGTCTTTGCATTATTATTTTTATATATTCCTTTTCATACATTCATTAAGGCATTGTTGTTTTAAATACTACTTTCTACTACTACAAAGAAGATTTCACTACTACAGAATCAAATATCTATAGCCGTTATCTATGATACATCAATACTGACACGACGTTTTCGATATATTACCGATACATGATGTCAATATGTTACTTCAAAAATACTAATATTTTGATACGTTCCGATATGTCTTAATATTAAATAATATTTTTAATGTTAAAAGTGTATTTCACATTAACAAGGCTATATACTACTAGAAAATGTCAAATTTGCGACGGAATTTGCGAGGAAACAAATTCCGTCGCAAATTTTGTCAAATTTGCGAGGGAAATAATTTTCCCTCGCAAAAGGTGATTTTTGCGAGGGAAAATTATTTCCGTCAAAATATGACCATTTTGCGAGGGAAATAGGGTTCCTCGCAAAATTGGGGAAATTTGGTGGAACTTTCCCCCCAATTTCCATCAATTTTGCGAGGGAACAAGGCTTCCTCGCAAAATGGTGATATTTTGTGAGGGAAAATATTTTCCCTCGCAAAAATGGTGCTTTTTGCGAAAGAAAAATTGTTCTCTCGCAAAATTGAGAAATTGGGGGAAAAATTCGCCAATTTTTCCCCCATTTTGCGAGGAAAAAATTTTCCTCGCAAATTGTGATTTTTGCGAGGAACAATTGTTCCTCGCAAAATATGACCATTTTGCGAGGGAAAACTAGTTCCTCGCAAAATTGCGAAATTGGGGAAAAAAATCCCCCATTTTGTGAGGGAACAAGGTTTCCCTCGCAAAATATTTCGATTTGCGAGGAAACACATTTTCCTCGCAAGGAAACCATTCCTCGCAAAATCATTTATAATCCCCTTCCTTCCTCTTTCATTTTACACGCACGGTCTCTTCCTCTCCTCCTCCGAGCTCACCTCCTCCTCTCTGCGCTCGTCGTCGCCGTGGTCACTCTGTCCGTTCCCACTGCGCCGCGAGCCGTTCTCCTCCGCTGCCCCTTTCAGTCTTTGCCTCCTGCCTCTTCTTTCTCCGTCCCTCTTCGGCTCGCCGTGTCTCCGTCGCTGCTCGTCCTCGCTAGGGCTCCGTTGATGCTCGTCCTCGCCAGGTCTTATTTGCCGTTCACGATTTGAACTGGTGCGATATAGTCTTGTCACTATTAAATACTTTCTAGGTCACTTTACCCTGTTTTGCTATTACATTCTTCTTCTTTAATCTTTAGTTTCAAAGTTTTAGCGATTGTTTTCCTCCAATGGCTCTTGAGTTTTTCTCTGGAAATTGTTTTCCTCGCCGGTCATTTAGTAAGTTTCATTCAGGGGCTCCAGGAAGGAGACGATTGGATAAGGGCGTTTTATCCAAATCAATTCGATTGCGTTTTCTGTTCGGCAAGAATCGTTCATCATCTTCTTCCTTTCAACGATTCAATGTCGTCAATTCACCTCACCTCTCAACACCCTCTTCCTTCACTGAGTTACTCTTCTTCTTCTTCTTCCATATTCTCTTTCAGCCCCACCAACATTTCTCTCCGGTTCCATACTAAAAGACGCTCGCAACTTCCCCGGCGACTCAATGTTGTCGCTATGGCTCCTCCTAAGCCCGGTGGCAAGGCCAAGAAAGGTGACCACTCTTTTCGTTACCCTAATTCACACACACTTGCTTCTTCCGGTGACAGTGATTTACGTGTTTCTCTTAGTGATTGGAATGATTAAGCTAGCTCTTGAAGCCGGGAAGGTCACGCGGCTCCTCCCGTTGGCCCCGTGACTGGGTTCTAAGGGTGTCAATATTATGGCCTTACGTAAGGATTATAATGCAAAGACTGCTGATAAGGCCGGTTATGTCATTCCTGTGGAAATCATTGTCTACGATGTGTGTTTATCTTCTTTCCTACCTTTGTTAAATTTTTTATTTTTATTTTTTTGGCTTTGGATTTTGCTATTTCGTTTAATTTCTTGTTTCTTCACGATTATACTGTATTTTCGCAGGATAAAAGCTTTACCTTCGTATTGAAGACACCACGACTTCGATTCGCTTCTTAAGGCGCGGGTATGTTGTTGTTTAATAATGCCCGTAAGCTGTTTGTTTGATGTTGTGTCTCTTGTTATAATTTATCTGTTGCTACGCTTTAGCCGCCACTTCTTTGAAATTTCAATGTCATCTTTGTCATATTGGGCTAGATACGGGTTGTTTTATTACCTTATATATGGAACAAGTACCTTACAAAGAAAGGCTTGGTTGAAGAAGTTTTATATTCGAGCTTGACCCTAGTAGTTTTTTGGATAATTAGACATTGTAGATCTTAGCTTTGTGGTATGGATTATATACTTGTTGGCCATTCTTCTTTGTCATATTATGGACATAGGTTATTGTAGGTAATTGAGTAGAAGGAGAAAATTATTGGTGGTTTTCTTTTCAACGGAACTGATGGATTAACAACTACTATGTATTAATACTAGTTCTGAATTTGAAGGGAGTGATTGGACTGATATGTGTTCATAATTTTAGCAGCTTCTTCTTGTACTAAATGTAGAACTTACAGCATATGTATAGAAATAGAACTATGTATTAATGTTCTTGAATCTAAAACTTTTTCTGTGGTTCCTTCTTTTTGTACTATAAGAATTTCTAGATTGCTTGCTAATATGATTATTCCTTAGGCTTGCCTTAATAGAACACAAGTTATACCAATTGAAGAACGAGTTAAGAAGGAGCCTCCTGCTGTGCTTCTACGGGATGCACTCATGAATGGTAAATGGTTGTGGTAAGTTAGAAGCTAGTTTGAGTTTCATTCTATAAGGATTTCTAACATTTTTTTTACCATTGCTGATTTTATGTGATAAAGTGACACCTTTTGAACCTCTTTTTTTTTTTTGCATATGCTTCTGGTATCCTGGACCTAACTCTTTTTAACTCGGAGGATTTATCGGGGTCCAGACTAATCCAGATCGAGCCGGGTTGGACCACAAAGGCGGAAAGCTCTACCACCAAGCACTTCTGCGTTCCCAGGGCTCGAACTTGAGACCTCTGGTTAAGCTAGAACAACCCCAACCGGTTGATCTAGGTGCTTGGTGGTACCTTTTGAACCTCTTTATGGTATCGGGTTAGCAATTATTTTAGAAAGGTTTCAATAGTTAACATATAGCTAAGCTGATGAGCTATGTCTAGTTGATGGGCTTTCTTTGTTAATTCAGATTATCTATTTAGTTTCTAATGTGAAAAGGGAAATGGATTAATATGGGGAAATTGGGTTGTATGCATTCTCTTTTTGTTTTTTCATTCCTTCTTTACTTAAGTGACACTTAACAAATTTACCAGTTGAGGATCCAATTTACTTAAGTAGAGTTACTTGAAACCATGGAATGTTTGTTTAGAGGAAATTGTTTGGTACAATTCCAGATATAAAAAAAAAAAAAGGAAGAGAAAGGAAACTATCTTGACATTTCTTTGAAATGAAATATCATAAATGAGGATCGGTGAGTGTATAAGCTATAATAGCTCATTTGGTATAGAGATGGAAAAGTGATTCTTCCATCCCCACATTTTTTCGTGATGTTTATTGTGTTGTTATTATTGTTACTCAACAATGTCCATCTCTTCTTAACAGTTGAGAAATTATAATTATGGTATGGAGGACAAAATAAACATTGTAAGAATGATATGATGATGAACAAAATTATTTCCATCACCATATCAAATGAGTGGTCATAGTTTAAGGTTACACTAATTCATTGAGATTTATTTCGATAATTTTCATTTCAATCTTCAATGATAAGAAATTTTTTCCTAACTTCCCTTTCATGTACATCTAGAATTACATTTCCTCCTTGTGCATTGGGATCGCTCATTCATCATTTTGTTTATTCTGGAGTAGAGCTTATTTACTTCTTCAAGGGCATTTCTTCTGGTTTAAGTATGTTATAAGATAAAATTGTTCATATGCTTTCTCTTTGGTACTTGGCCTAGAGTTTTTTTTTCCCCTTGGGAACCACTATATGCAAAGAGAGATTGGATAGCTTTTCCACACCAATTAGATAGTGACTTGCGTGATATTTTAAATTGTTGTGGTTTACTTGTAATTCAGAGTGTTTTTATTATTCCTTGCTGTTTCAATTTACTTGCTATGGTGGAAGGAATTATGCTGAACAGGTTTTTTGTCTTGTGTAAATTGTCAAATGCAGGGTAAATCTTCTAAACTTCAATATCAGCTTGATCAGGAAAAACCAGAAAATATTGCAAGAGATGTCGTAAACCATGCAAGTGAAGGTAAAAACTAAAAGCTGCGATATGCTTCTCATGGTTTTTAAATTACTTGTATATGTTGTTGCGAGTATAGATTGACAATGTTCCATTTTTCTTCATGGGGTTCTCTTTCATATGTTGCGAGCTAGTGCGTGTAAAAGACCCCCGCATCTCAATGATTATTTAACGGGACGAATACTTGGAAAAGGCAACCATAGGATAACTTAGAAGAATCAAGTATGTTTTGAAATTGAGAAGGCTAGACATAGAAAATCTATTCTTGGCATAGGAAACTCTAGTTTAGAGATATTTTAGTTTTAAGCTTTTTCGACTTCTATTCAATGATGTAATTTTCAACTTCTGTTTATTTTCTTTTTATATTATGGGCTCCTTATTAATAGCTCTACATAATGTATCTTTTAAACTTGTTGAAGATATCTGTCTATTTTGTTAGATGTTGATAACTTGGGTAACTCATTGTTGAAATGCTATAATAAAACTATGTTTAGATTTGTAATAGATTTGATTCTAATTTTTTTTTATGTAATTATTTTTTTTTTTGATTTTTTTTTTTAAAAAAATTAAATTAAATTTTGTAAGGGAAAACGCCTTTCCCTAAAAAAAAAAAAAAAAAAAAAAAAATCCGAGGGAAGACGTTTCCCTCGCAAAATTTTAAAGTTTTGCGAGGGAAAGGATTTTTTCCTTGCAAAATCTTGGATTTTGCGGGGAAAAATTTTCCCTCACAAATTTCTGAATTTGCGAGGGAAAAAGACATTTTTGCGACGGAAAATTGGTTTGCGAGGGCGATTTTTGCGACGGCACTTTTTTCGCCGCAAATCAATTTTGCGACGGAAAATGTCTGTTTTGCGAGGGAATTTTTCCGCCGCAAAAAACTGTTTTTTTTTTGTAGTGATATACGTTCCAATACTCAAATGAGGAATAAGTTTCAGCTAAAAAAAAACCAACAATTCTACTCCTAATACCTTATGAACTCTGAACCAAGTCGCTCAGTCACAAAGATAGTCACCGGCTCACAGATATGGGGATCACAGAGAGTGAGACATAGAACAGACAATCACAGAGGAGGAGGAGGAGGACGCTCACAGTCAATCTCACGAAGTTGAGGAAGAACCGCAGAACACCAACAGCGTTGAGTCGATTTGGGAAATGGGAGAGACGGAGGCGACGTCGATTTGGTAGTGGCGATCTGCAATTTCACCGAGTTGATTTTGGAGTAGGAGAGATCAAAGATGCTGTTGCATGTCGTCAATGGTTGATTAGGTAATTTTTTGTGGCCAAAAATATAATTCCTGATTCGCCCTTCAATTTTTGAAAAACTTACACAAATGCCATTTGACCCTTTGCCACGGCATTCATGTTTTCTGGTGTCATTTGCGTGTCCTTAAAGTTCAAGTATCCGATACATTTCTGTCTCGCAATTTAACATATTGGTGCATCATAGACGGTTATTAATGATCATATATAACTGATCTGAACCGTCGTATATGAGTGGGCTTTATATGCTTGGCATAGAAACATGACAATTCCGAACTATAATTTATTTGGGGCATACATAACGATTATGTATTAATAACTATAATGTACTATCTTTATCTTTATTATATATTGTTATTTTTTTTTTTTTTTAGTTTTATTATTAATATTTATAATTTAAAGCACAACATAATCATTGATAATAAAAACATAATAATATTAAATTAAAAACTATATTTATTGTATTCAAAATTCAATACGTTATACATAAAGATCATACAATTTAAAAAGAAATTAACTACATAAACACTCTCACAATAGAACATTATTTTATAATTTTTTTTGAATTCTACAAGAAAATCTATTAATAAAAAATTCAACAATATTCTCCAATACCCTTATTATAGATTGTCCACAAATCACGTTGGCTCTGAAAGTTCCCTTAAGTCCGTCACATATCCTTTAATTGCAAAAAGATCATATAATAAATATGAAAATAAGAATACACACACATGTATGTATGTATGTATGTATGTATGTATGTATGTATGTATGTATGTATGTATGTATGTATGCATGCATGCATACACACATATATATATTCAACAAACATGTTTTGGTTGGTGAAGTTTAGGAATATGAGATACTCAACTTTCAAATGCATCTTGATTTAAATGTTAAAAATTAGGAGAAAAATTTGTTAATGATTTTTAGTCAATATAATTGTAATCAGAATTATTAAAATAATAACAAAAAAATCAGCATTTTACCTCATCGTCTTTTTTGTCCTCTTTTGCTTTTTTCCAACAGCTATCATCAAAAAATAGATATCGTTTTTGGTTTGTGATTCTTCTTCTTAGATAATCCTGACCGGCAACCTTGAGCCTCAACTACTGAGCTCTTGTTATATAAAAAAATAAAGTAAAATAAAACCAAAAACATTAATTTTAATAAAATGAAAGCTTACACAAGAAAGAATTTCAAGAGGAAGGAGCTACGAGTGAAGAACCATGGTAATGGTGGAGGATGAAACCCACAATGACAGAGCGAAACCCATGAAAGAAGGAGTACGAGACCTAAGGGAAGCTCAAAAATATTTGAGAAGGAGTTGGAAGAATTGCACCAAATTTTATTGTATTTTTTCAAAATCCCAACTTCTTATATTAAAGAATATATAATGGTTATTTGTAAAGAACTGTCAAGTATTATCAAATAAAATTTTTAGACTCTCGCCTCCTTAAATATGATATTTTTCATAATCCCACCTTATATATGAAGGTTATCATTTTTAACCGTTAAAGTATTATTAAAGAATAAATAACAATTCTTTGGGAAGAACCATAAAGTATTGTAAAATTCTTTTTTTATATTGATTTTTTTGGGAAGAACCATAAAGAATAGTCGTTATGTTGATTTTTTTTCACTTATAAAAGGTTGGAAAACAAATTGTTTAAAAATGTGACATGACGGTTGTTTCTTAAAAACCGTCAATTTTGTCCATAAATATATAACGGTTAATAATTACAACTGATATATTTTTGTTTTTGTGAACTCTGTCTCTCAATACATGATAGTGCACATGTTTAACCGTTAAGTATATTAGCATTATATATTCTTGCACTAACTCTGCCTCGACATACATGACGGTTATTCATTGTAACCTCCATTGATTAGGCATACATGTGATCAGTTCATGAATGGAAAGGGTTGGTTTAAGCTGATACTCTCTCTAGTCCTTATTATAAGACATCAAATAGAAATTGTATTTGATTCTTGTTATAAGGCACTTGCTTGTTTTCAAAGCGCATTCATTAATTTTTTTTTTCATGTATGCCTATAATTAATAAGGGTAGTGGGTGAGAGTAATAATTAATATAAAATTAGAGTTTAGTGCAATTAGTAGAGGTAATATTGGAAGTTACTTAAATTTTAAGACAACTCTATTGACTTTAACTGTTTTTATTAGTTTGTGAGAATTGTTAGTTGGTGCCTTATAATAAAGATCAAAGCGAGTAAATGTTTGGGTACCATATGGGTTCTAGCACTTTGTGCCTGGTTCCTCAATTTTTTTTTTTAAAAAAAATGTTCACAACTTTATAAAAAATCATTTCTTTCAATTCATGAAAGTTTTCTCTAGTAAAATACACAAAAATATAAGTTTTATAAAACAATCAAAAACCAAATCTCCAACTTCATCTCAAAGACATTATATATACATATAAGCTTAATGGAAGAAATCAAATCAGGATTTCAATCAAAATATAAGATATTAAATTTACCATAGCTCTATTTTGTCTTTCAAGAACTTTAATCAACAAAATAGGTACTCATATAAGCATTGCACATCACTTATATGTATACTTGGAAAAACAAAGGGTTAGAGTTTAAGATTTAGGAAAAATGTTTTCATTATTTTTATCGATAAGAATTTCTTTATTCAAATTTTTATTTATGTTCAACTTATGATTATTTTACCGTTATGGTTGTGAAAAGTTTGAAAACATGATCTATACCTATGTCAATGATGACATTTTTTCTCATTTATATTATGTAATGCGTATCAACATACATGCATTAAGGCATATTTATATCAAGGATTTTATATAGTTAAATTATTGGAGTATATGGCTCACACATCATGAGAAAATTAATTATGATTTAGCATTTGTTCATGTACTCTTTGATTATTTCAATAATAAAGTTTTTCATGACAATTCATTTACTCCTCAAGCTATTTTTTATTTCAGATTGTAGAAATGAACGTAGTCATCTGTATTTGAGAGTGGATCACATTCTTATGGTTTGTCATTTTAATTGTTAAAGTAAAACTGATTTTTATGATACATTTAATTTATTCTTGTGTTGTAGATAAATTTTGCCCCACAAAATTGGGAAAAAAGAAGAAGTTCATTTCCGTATTTGTATATATTAGGATAAAAAAAAAAAGAGTCTCATACTTCATAAAAATTAATTAGTTGGATGATTTTTGCAAATACTTTCAAAAATCCAATGTTTAAGGGCTTGTCTGGAACAAGGGATTTGGAGAGGAAGGAAAATTTTTATGAGTTTGATTAAAAAAATTACAGAAGTTGGGTTATAAAATTTTAATAAAGAGAAGATGTGGAATAAAAGAGTAAGAAAAATTAATTAAAAACTCGAACCCCACTTCTCTACTTTTTTCAATAAATAATTTGACACCCAAAAGTTTTTCGTCTGGTCACTTTCCCTCCCTTCCCCTCCACTCGTACCAAACAGCCCCTCAAGAAATTTATGTTGAGTATTTATACTAAGGTTCCTGAATGAATAATATAGTGTATCATTATATTATATTAATGAAGTAAATCTTGACCGTGTAGATATAAAATAGTAATTTTAAAAGGCTTACGAAGTGAGGTCACCATACACTTCGTGCCGGTCACATTGAAGTATCTCTAGGTGTGATAACACCAATCATAATACTCAAAGCCTCATATCAGTTCAACCATTTGCTTAATTCCCGCCGACTAAACCTACAAGATAAGTTATACCCATATTACTGGTTGCTCAACAAGCTCATCGATTGTGTGGTATGGATCATCAAAAGACCATATTTGCACACTATTGAAGTCTGGGTTCTCCCTCATAGGATGTTACAACTCCTCATAGAACAAGTGGAGTGTGGTCCCTCGTAGAACTGGTGATACAAACTAACCCCTCATGAACAAATGGAGTGTCATAGCCCTCGTGGAACAAATGGGTACGACTGAGCTAGGGTAATCTCTCCAAACTAATGTAGGTTTGTTCTTGGGAGATTAAGCTTGTATAATATCATTGTGACCAAAGAAATTATTCACTCCATGAAAACCATGAAAGGGAAGCAATGATTTATGGCTATCAAAACAAATATGGAGAAGGCTTATGATCGTGTATGTTGGACTTTTGTTATAAAATGTCTCCACAAATCAATAATATCATTCATGTAGTAAAGCAATATATTTCGTCCACGTATATGCAATTACTATGAAATTGTAGCAAGTTTGATAAATTTTTTCCATCTCACGGTATTAGGCAAGGTGACCCCCTCTCTCACCTTATCTTTTTTGTGTTTGCTTATAGAAGTTTGCTCACATTATTCAAGAACAAGTTACTCTCAGGAAGTAGAGACCTATTCATCTTAATAAGGATGGGCCGCCAATACCTCATATGTTCTTTGCTGATCATTTGGTTATCTTTGTGGAGGCAAAACTGGATCCGGTACATGTGATAAATAAGTGTTTGCAGGATTTTTGCAAAGCCTCTGGACAAAAGGTGAATGCTATTAAAACTAGAGTCTTCTTCCCCCCTAATGTCAATCATAATGTAAAGTTCCAACTAATTTAGTATCTCGGTTTCACTATGGCGGCTAACCTAGGGAAGTATTTGGTAATCCTACTGCTTCATGAAAGAATTACAAAATCCACATATTAATTTGTAGTGGAAAAGGTTCAACAATGGCTTTCTAATTGGAAATGCCATTCACTTTCTCTTGCTGGCAGGAATATACTGCTCAAATATATTGTTATAGCGATCCCAAATCATGTCATGCAAACATCTCTTCTTCTTGTTGTATCGTATGAGTAGATTGGTAAGAGTGCATATGAATTTCTTTGGGGTCTACAACTGAAAAGCGAAAGCCACATCTATTATCCTAGGACTGAGTCTGTACCCCGAAGACTTAAGGGGGCCTTGGTTTGAGACACTCAAAATTGTAGAATCGAGCTTTTATGATGAAAATCGGTTGGGGATCAGTTTAAAACTGTGACACATTATGGACTAAAGTTGTGAGGAGTAAATACCATGTAGAGATTATTTGCCTCCAAGGATTGATATGGAACGAATGGGTTTTAGATTATGAAGTGGCATTAAAGCCAATTTGGGTCAATGTGAATAATGGTGTGGAAGTTGTTCATAGACAAGGGGAAGCTAGAGCTCATTGGAAGCAAGAACAAAGTAGGCAATTTATTGTCAAACCAACTTTCGACACACTTATTAATAACTTCGATCAGGGAATGAATAGTTGGCTCAAGGCTTGGAAACTTCAGGCCCCTCAAAGATGCAAAACACACTTAAGGTTAACCATGCATGATAGGCTCCTTACTAATACTGCATTGTGTCGCCATGGCCTTCATAATGACAAGTCCTGCAAAATCTGTACTTTTGAACTGGAAACCACATTACATGTTTCTAGGGATTGCATATGAGCTAGAGAAATATGTACGAACTTGGGCATTTTGGTGCCAAACACCAAATTTTGGGAGAGTAACCTTAATGATTGGTTGTCCATGAATATTACAGATACTTGGAACTCGGGATATGGAAGATGGAACATGATTTTTGTGTGGCTTGTTGGCTGTTATGAAGAAGAAGAAATGAATTCATTCACTAGAATGTTTCACCAAGAATTTGTGAAGGGCTTGCAGAAATCAAGGGTATTATTAAATGCATGGTATGAGCTAAAAATTTATACAATAAACCTCAAAAATCTATTTTGCGAGGTAGGGGAATATCACTAGCTGAGGACAATAGTGCCAAGGTTTTATATGGATGGAGCTTTCTCTTATGAGTCCCATGGGTAGTGTGGAAGAATTGTACGATAGGCTAGCAGGAATATTGTTGAATCATTCACTTGCTATGTCAATGGAAAGCTAGCTTATTGCCAAAGGGTTTACATAGAGCTTGGGAAGTAAGATTCAGAGAGGTACAACTTATAATAACAAACCTACATAAACTTTTAACTCTATGTGTGGATATATCTCAACCATGCATCAATTATAGATATATTCTCTTAAATTATATTTTTGTGTATATAACCCCCTCAAGTTTTAGTAATATGTCACTACTAGAAAAAAGCCTATAAGACCGCCACATCCAAACATCTTATAGGTGGAGATGGTTTGATGATTATTGACAATTATTATGTATTATGAAATTTCAAATTCTTTTTAAACCGGTCGCTAATACATCCAATTTAAAAATCCTTTTAGAAATCATCTTTTCTTTACAAACAGTCTTAAATGTTAAATGTTTTAGAGTTTCTTCAACTTCCAGAGTAAACTTTCCAATGTGTCTCTTTGAAATCTGAAGCCACATCAATAAATGTAATCTCTACTCGTCATATCTATTAATAAATGTAATCTTAAAATGTCTGGTTTAAATATCCTTTTAGAGACTATCTTTTCCTTACAACCAATCTTAAATGTTTTAGAGTTTCTTTAGCTTTCAAAGTAAACTTCCCAACTCGTCTCTTTGAAATTTGAAGCCACATCAATAAATTTAATATTCATCAGTCATGTCTTTTAATAAATTCGTAATACATCCATTTTAAACATCCTTTTATAGACTATCTTTTCTTTAGAACCGATCTTAAATGTTTTAGAGTTTCTTCAGCTTCCAAAGTAAACTTCCCAACACGTCTCTTCAAAATCTAAAGCCAATTCAATAAATGTAATCTCCGTCCATTAGGTCTATTAATAAATGTAATCTTAATTTAGAACGATTAAGATTTATACTTGGTCTCACTGTTCCATCATATATATGCAAGAAACCAATCACGCATGAAGAACATAAGTCTTCACGTCAATGTTCCATATAGATATGCATTGTCACTGAATGAACTATCTCTACTTGACTGATGAGAGCTATAGATATTGGCTGTCATAATTCAGATGTGTTGCTTCAACAACCAAGTTGAGATATTCATTTAATGACGAAGTATATCTATTTATTATTAAAATATATTTTTTAGTGGGCAAAAAATAAATATTTTTTAAATATTTAGATCGGATGTAAGGAGACCTGGTCCAAAAAGTTTGTCCTTGTACTTATACTCACATTTGCTATCAGACTTCATCTCTTGCCTCGCAGAGTCACGCCACCGCTCTTCCTTTCTTCATCGCCTCCGTCCGCTTTGCTCTATCTCTCTCTATATATATATATATGTGTGTGTGTGTGTGTGTGTGTGTGTGTGTGTGTGTGTGTCATCAGGGTGGATTGGTCTTCCTTTATGTCGAGACCACGTTATATGGTGGCATTACATATTCTTGATGCAGATAGATAACGGTTTTGAATCGTGATATATTCAATGACATATATAATGGTTCTAATATAACACCCATTATATATTGAGACTTTGTGAGGCATAATATGCGTCATGCGACATAATAAATAACGATCATACGTAAAAAACCGTTAGGTATTCTATAATGCTGACATAATACATAATGGTCTCAAGTAAACAAACATTATATATATAATTGACATACATAATGATTGTAAGTAAGAACTGTGAAGTTTTAAAATACATTAATGTTGTTATATAAGAACTATAATGTATCGATGTTAGACTCTTTATATAAGAGTTTCTGAGCTAGTTGGACTAAAATGTGTGTGATAGAACAGTACCTCCCACATAGAGTAGCCATGTAATTTGGGATGGAAAGCGATAATCAAAGTTTGGGATAAATTTCTTAGCAAAGTTGGGAAAAAGGTTAACAATAGGGTAGGAACCAAGTTCTGATTTGACCTTTGGCATTCCCAAGATCGACCCCTCATAACCTTTGTTCTGAATCCATCCTTAGTAAATGAAGATGAGACAGTGAGGGATCGGTTATTGATGAATGGAAGATGGGACACTAATAGATGGCAAGATGTTTTACCTCCTAAAATCATAACTACTATCTCCAAAATGCATCCCCTTCTAATAGCTTCCCAGACTGCTTCACTTGGAGAGCTGTGAAAGATGGTTGCTTATCTATTAAATCAGTGTGTCATTACCTTTTTGATCAAGGAGGATCAAACATTAACAACTTTTAGGTCCAGATGTAGAAATGGCAGTTACCTGAGAAAGTAAAATTTTTCATGTTGCAAGTTGGCTAAGAGAGACTTGTCACTAACTCTCTCAAAGCTAAAGGAGGTCTTACAAATGAGAGCTTTTGTCCTTTCTAGTGTAATAGTGAGGAAAGTGTAATTCACATAATCAGAGATTGTGAAAGAGCAAAAAACTTTTGAAACAAATTTTAAAGCCTAACTATTTTTCTTAGTATTTCACAAGTAATTTGTAGGTTTGGCTCAATTGAAATACCAACCACAATCATGGAAAAGGAAGATTTCAGAATTTCTCTTGGCCAAGAGTCTTTAGTCTGGGGTGCTGGATCCTTTGGACAACCAGATGTAAGTTCTTATTTCAAGGTGAAAGCATAGATACCAGGGAAATGCTACACTTGTGCAACTCTCTTCTCATGGAAAATACAGCTAATCAACACCTAACTCACTAGATTTTCTAACTTGACAAAATAGAGGAGAAGTGTTGAACCCCCTCCTGCAAATGCGATCCGCATTGATTGGATGGATTAGTGTGTCATCAACACCAAGTGGCTTGTGGGGGAATGATAAGAAATTCTCAAGGTCATTGGTTGATGGGGTTTTATAAATCCCTTGGCCTTCATACTCTTATTGAATCAGAAATCTACACTATCATGATAGGATTAAAAATCGGTCAACAAATGGATTTAAAGAGAATAATCCTTTATTCTAATTCTCTAGATGTCGTCAATATCCTTATGAGATATTGTTATATAGATCATCCCTTAAGAGTCATTATTGGGGAAACTAGAGATCTCCTTTTCCAAGACTGGAGTGTGGAGTTACATCATACTCCAAGAGAAAACATCTCATGTACTGTCTATATGGCCAAGGAAGACCATGATACTCTTTTTGATGCTGACATGGTTCTGATTCCAAACTCCAATTGTTCTCTCAATGACATTTCTTAGTGAGGAATGTGCATGATTAAAAACTGAAACTAGTGACATAAGAGATGGAGCAAAGTGTTTGATTGCAATATCGGAAGTGGAAGAGAACTTATTTGAGACTGTGGTTTAGCTCCAGATGGTGTAGGATTAGAAGAAGAAAGTGCTAAAGTTGGACCCTGAGGCGAAGTGTGAATTAGAAGCTGTAGGGGACAAAAATAAAGTATTAACATGTAATGTAGTGAATATGTAATAGATGAAGAAACATATTTATGGGAAAGTGAGTTGCATAAAATTTAACTTCTCTGGAAATATAAATTTTTCTATGACCTAGAAATTTGCATTCAGTAGTTTGATGAGAAAATTTGTGAGTATTACAAGGCCTTAACAAAGGGTAAATTGCATTGACAAAAGCATATCTAGTTAGTCAAGGACAAATTCAAATTCTCCTATGGCTTGTGTCCCCTATTTAAACTGTAATATCAAATCCAGCTTACAAGATTAAACCCAACAACCCTGTCAAACCTAGAAGGCACAAAAATATAGCAACAAAATACAAAAATGATGAAAAGGCTATTGAATCGCACTAATACTACAAATGAAACAAGTGCAAAAATTGATTACGGACTTTGAACACAAGCAAATAAGATGAATAAAAGAACTACTAAAGTATTTTTCTGAAACCACACACACCCCAAGCACAACAATACAGAGCTAAATCCACAAGAACATAACAAGTTTGCCAACTTTTGAGAGGTTGGCTTTCTCCTCTAAGACTTGACTGAAATTTTTTTCCTCCCCCTAACTCCTCATCATTTTTTCTTCTTCTTTTATATACTGAAGTCGACTACTTTTCTGTCTTATCTAGTCTTTAACCCTTGTGCTTTCTCTAGACCTCTGTCATGTCTCCATTGTGTATTTTGGTTGTAGCAGGGTGTTGGAACCCTTTACATTTATGAAGAATGAAATACTCGAATTTGATCTGCTGAGTTAAGGATCATATACACTTAAAACTAAGATATATTTGAGGACCTACTTTGACAATGGAATATGCTCAAATGATCCAGTTGTAGGAATTGTTCCGCACAAATCATTATTGGAGACAACCCTAGAGAGAGAAAGAGAATGTTATGATTGTTTACTTGTTTTAAAGCACATTGGGCCATTTTCTATCAAAGAATTGTGTCAAAATATAAAAAAAATTCAACTTACACTACTTTAAGGCTTGAAATAGCAATAAGCTCCCCAGGGATTGGGCCAGTCAATCTGTTGTCATAAAACCATCTACAAAGAAGATGATGATAAGAGAAATGCAATTTGCTATGTTTTGTATGGCACAAAACCATTTTTTATTGGATCCAAAGAAGAGTAGCCAGTAGGTATTAGATCATTGTGTCACCACCAAATAATTTAGTATAGTGTCAATGGTTATTGCAGTTGGTTATGTCATTATCTCCTATATGTTCAAGATGAGTTGTGAATAAATTTAAGTAGACTTACAAAAAGACAAGGCCCTTCAACTTCCCCAAAGAAGGAGGAATTGTCCCTGATATGTTGTTGTTATACAAGTCCAAGCTAATGAGACTCTTGAGGCTTCCAAGCTTCGAAGGAATAGTTCCTTGAATGTTGTTTTTGTACAGCTCATTGTAGCAACAATAAGCATATAGGTTGGAGTCAATAATCAACGATAATTATAAACCACTGTAATACACGACGATAACAAATATTTAGGCATTTCAAATACTTGGAGTCTATCAATACACAAAGATTAACCATGGATCAGAATCAACAGAAAACATACAAATACTGTAGATGTTCTAATTTCCCAAGTTCAGGTACCAAATGTTCAGATAGGTTCGAGTTACCAAGATCCCTGAAGAAAGCATCATAAATATGTTAGCATAAACTATGAGGAAGGAAAGCCAGAATGCTTTCAATCAATTCAGTAATTTGGACTACTCCATGAACATCAAGTGGTGAATTGATAGCAAAATTAATCATTCTCAGGAACACTCTAGCTCAACTCATAAACATATCTAGATATAGATTAAGTCCATAACTTACGAGATATTGTTGGAAAGTAAACACCTGTTGAGATTGTATAATATGCAGAAACTGAACAGGGGTATCACAAAGAACTACCAACAGCATGTCAATAAACATGACAAACTAAAGGCCTCTACAGACTTTAATCACAAACAGTAAGACAATCCCTCAGTTATCGAAAATAATAATCTAAATTAAGGATATCCACAAATTGACCACAAACATCTATTTGTAGAAGCGGTGATGAAATTCAAACCAACCATGTTTTCATTCAACCCAACAAAATCAAAAGATAAATAAAATGGAAGCTATGCAGAGCATAGGTAGTCAAGAATAGCAGCAGTACATATGATGTCCTTTTCTCCCTCTTCATGGAGCCTCCCCCTTGAGCCGATCCATGATAACAACGTGATTTTGAGATCAAATAACAATTAATGACAAAGCTCAACAAGAATAGAACTAATCCAATAAGCTTGAGTTTACATCAAGGTTATGAAACCCAGACCGGACCGGCAGGTTCGGACTGGAAACCGGGAACTAGTCGGAAAACCTGTACGAGTTAGAGGGAAAACCGGGTCCCGAGTTGACCCGGAGTCAACTCGGCTTAAACCGGCCGAGTTGGCCAAGTCAAAGTAAAACATATCGGTTTTTTATTTTTTTAAAAAAAATCGATGAATGAGACCCGGTTTAATGTCTTAAATATTTATTTTATTAATTTTTATAAAGTCTTATATTAATGACAATTGGACATGATTTTATATATAGAATCCTAGAGAGTTTAAACTAATCCTTACAAATTAAATTAACTTTCTTGGTCTCAAATGAGTTGGTAATTTTGAACATAAGTTAATCAACAAATGATAATTCATTCTAAAATATTAAAATAATTTTGAGAATAAATAAAATACTAAAATTTTAGTATATGAAACATAATTAATATAGCTTATTCGTATATGGAGCCACTTGGCTCTCAAATGATAATCAAATATCAACAAATGATATATATTTTTACCCAATTCTATTAGATTAATGAATTCTTACTATATGTATATTGAAGTGATAATAATTCACAAGCTCACACCGATAATAATTGGTCAAAAGAATCGCACCGAAAAAATGATTGATGTCATGGAAGCAAGCTCACACCATATATGAATTGTGCACCCCCACTAACCCTTTTGCGCACAATAGTAAACATTAAAATATAACTTCTGTTCACACAATATAAATTATTTTATTTGTTATTTTGTCGATTTTTATCTGGGATTCATATTAAAAAAATCTTGAATTCAATATAGTAAAAATATCGAGCACATAGATATTTTTTCAATAACTGGTATTTTTTAAGGTTTTAACTTTTAAATTTAAGGCTAAATTATATATATATATATATATAAACTCTCTGAATTTTGAGTCATGTAATAATGACTCCCTTAATATTTTAAACTCAATAATAAAGTACCCTAAATTTTTAATTTGTGCGGGTATTCCTCAATAATCAATTATATATCTCTTTAAACTTTATTCTTGGTACATACAACCCCACAAAATTTTGAATTATATGTATATAAACCCCGAACTTTAAATGATGTGCAAATAAATAATTAACAAAACTAATAATAATAGGGTTATCTATATAAATGTGAAGTTCAGGGAAGTGGTTGTATATAATTTTTTCCTAATTTAAATCTCAAAATATCGTTGAAAATTAGATTTTTTTAAATAATTAAAAAATAATCACCTTTTTTTTTTTTTTTAGAATGAAGTGCATGGAATAGCCAAGCGAGTGAAGTGCACGCTTTCATATCGGATTCTTTCTCTTGTGTTCGTTTGCATTTGTCATTGACTCTGTCTTTTTTGGATCATTTGGTCATACGCTCTTGAGTAAAAGACAAGGTAACATTGAATAGATTTTAATTTTTTTATTGTTTACGAAATAAATTGTACTTTATTAATTACTTTTAAATAGCTCTCATTGATATTTTATAGTCCTCTGTCCTTATTATAAAGATCAACTAACTTTTTCACAAATTAATAAAAATAGTTAAAGTCAATAAAGTTATCTTAGAATCTAAGTAATTTTCAATATTACTCATACTAATTCGCATTAAACTTTAATATTATATTAATTATTACTCTCACCCACTACCTTTATTAATTAGAGGCAGACATTGAAAAAAATAATCATTATTTATTGGTAACGCAAGTCTTTATAAAGGGCCGACCAAATAAACTCGCTTAATTGCAGACTCTTATAATAAAAGCAGGAGGGAGTATTATATACATTTTCATATTAATTTTTCCTAAAATATAGTAGGAATTGGAATTAGGATTGTTATTTGTTTCTGTTCATTGACTATTTAATATGTACTTTTTTTTTTTTTTTTAAAGTTACATATCTATTTGATGGTAAAAATTGTTATATATTGATTTATTTTCAAAATTATAAAAAATTGAATATCCCCAAATAACGGATAGAAAACTTTTCTGTGTAGATATTTAAAAACAACGTCCAATTTCTACTCGAATGTCTGACACCGAGCCTCGGCTTCAAGCCGATGTTCCAACTTGTTCCTCTATTATAGAGTACTCCTATAATTTTTTGTTAAAAAAAATTATTAAAATTACAAGTAATGAATAGTACTAGCTGACCTGTATGATAAAAGCCCGTATTAAATGAACACTACCCCACTTTCTTTAGGCAGAAAAGTTCAGTTAAAGGCTTTTTCTAATTAAACTAATTAATCATTCATCGCATTTAAAAGAAAAAATTGCATTATGGTTCGGATAAAACAAAATATAATAAAATGATTCATTGAAATTTTAAAATTATATTTAAATTTTGTGGGCATTTTTACAATAAATTCTAATTATCAGATGTCTATGGATTTGTCGTGTAACGACCCTAACATTTAATATAAATATGTGAGAGCGTGACCAAAAAAGAAAAGGTTCGTCGGAAGTTCTGCAACGAGTCAGCTAAAATGTGGAACTCACGCTCTCTCTCTCCTCTGCTCACTCTGTTTCTTCTTCTCTCGGTCTTAGCTCTGGTCTCTGCTCAGGGATCAAGCAGAGCCACATGGAAGACACTCAGCGGTATGTGCCTTGTTTTCTTGGAATTTGGTTCTGTTTTCGTCCCGATCACGATGTTCAGGGTGTTTTCTCTTGACTTCTTGGGTCATGCATGAAGAGTAGGTGTGATTGAGCTCGCCGCGTGTTTGTGCTTGCTCACTTTCATTATGGTTCTTGGTTTAGGAAGAATGATAGGTTTTTCTTAGCTGAATAAATATTACTTTCTTCCTGGCATGGTGAATGGGCGGGCCGATTAAGCAGTGTTGAGTTGAAATTAGTCAATACTTGGCTACCAAATGGAAGATCTTCGCATTTTTTGCTTGTAAACTTCGATGATTTTTGTTGGGGAAAGGAAATTTTGTGTGACTGGTCAGTTGAGATTTTGTACAGCAAATGAATTAAGTAGGCCTCTTTGCTGGCTGTACTGCTAACTAGAAGTTAATTGTTGCGTAAAGAAAGAATCGATGTTCCTTCAGTTGAGTGTGAAAATCATACTCGGAACCTTGAGCTGAAGAATAATGCTTAGGCGATGATTGCAATAATTTTTTTTTAAAAAAGTTATTCCCATAAGTCTACTTTTGATGTTGGTTTTACTGGGTTCAAGTTTTGTCAGAATGCATCTTTCATATATTAATAATACAAAGATTACGAGGGGGACGAAACTCGTAGTTTTGGAAGTTCGTTATTTATCAAAAGCGATTAGGAATTGCTTCCTGCATAGTTAATGAACTGTTCGTATTTTGCAACTTCAATTTATTGGACTATTTAGTGAAAGTGGAGAGGCATGGGCCTATCAAAGTCTCTTGTTTTATTCAATTTCTGATACCATGAAGCATTATGTTTGAAACGTCTGTACTTGTATGAACTATTCTCTTTTTCCATGATTTTATTTTGCCTTCTTTTATTTAAGGATGAATGAGGCTCAATCATCCGCTTGTTTTGCAGGAGAAGCACCATTAGTCATAGCACGTGGGGGATTTTCAGGGATGTTTCCTGATTCCAGCCTAGGTGCTTACAATTTGGCACTAATAACCAGCCTACCAAATGTCATTTCATGGTGTGACGTGCAATTAACAAAAGACAGCGCTGGGATTTGTCTTCCAGATGTCAAACTTGACAATGCTACTGACATTGCTGCCATTTATCAAAATAAGTCCACCACTTACTTAGTTAATGGTGTACCAAACCGTGGATATTTTTCAGTGGATTACATGACAAAGGATATATTTCAAGTTTCTTGTAAGTTTATACTTCTGTTAAATGTATCACTTAACCTTATATAATTCTTATATGGAGGATGTAAGAAAAATAACAAATTTAGGGAAGACTATTAGACAACAATTCTTATATTTGAAAACTATTCAAACTCTTTGATACCTGACATTATCTTAAGGAAGGAAACTGTCTTAAATTGTTTTTGGTTCTTCAATACGGGTATTTTGCCGTTAGCTTGCTAGTTATCTTGGTAATGCAGAAATAAGACATCAGATAAGCTAGGATTCAATGCCTAAAATACTGAAATACTGATTCGTACTGAACTGGAAGACACTGGGATTCAATGCCTTCTATTAATTAATGCAAGCAAGCCTACTACTACTATCCCACTAGGTGGGATTGTGTTAGGGACCAAGTAGAAACTCCAGAATAACACTGGATTAATAGATTAATAGGGAATGAGGCACGGTTACACAATCTGAAGGGAGTGATTACCCTCTCCAGCCAATCTGATAGGAGATCACAATACTCCTTACCAGCCAAGAAAGACTCAGGTCGTCCCTGGTTCCCTCTCCTATTACACTTCTCACAAAATATTCCCTGCCTCTCTCTTCCCTCCTACGTCTAATATAACCAAAAAGCCACTCTGCACAGTGCCCAAAAATTGTGCTGAGTGATACAAGACTAAATTAACAAAGCCACTTTATGCAGTAGCTGAGTATCCTAGGATTACATAGAAACAGCAAAGTCAAACCCTGAACCATTAAAGCATGTTGGTCCTTTGCTGGTGCTACTTTGTCTTCCTAAATTCCTAGCAGGGGTCAGGTAATTGAATAGGGTCCTTTCAGATTGACTACATGAATTATACGATGTCATTGTGCTCTATCAATAACCAAATCCTTGGATAGATTGTTAATCAAAAGATCTCACTATATAACTTTATTGAGTGTTCTTTTCGGTCTTCCACTACCCTTTTTAGAAGATTCCATACTGTTTGATTAACACTCCTCACCGGCACATCCAATAGCCTTTATGAACATATCTAAACTACATCAAACAATTTTCTACCATTTTTCTTCAATAGCTGCCATTCCCACTATTCTGTATATATGTTTATTATGAATCTTATTTTTTCTTATAGGACCACACATCTAACACAACATCCTCATCTTGGCTACCTCCACTTTATGCTCATTTTGTCCCTTTAAAGTCCAACATTCATTACCATATAACATTGTTGGTCTTATAGCAACAAGAATAAAACTTCCCTTCTACCTTATTAGGTACTTTCTAATAACAAATATTTATGGTAGCTTTTCTCCATTTTAAACCACCCAGCTTGAATTCTCTGTTTAACATCTTCATTAATTTCACCATCTATCTGGATGATTAATCCCAAATATCTAAACTTTGCCACTTGTGGAATGATTTGATCTTCCAATTTAACCTCTAAATTACTTCTAATTTGTTTCTTACCAAAATTGTAATGCATATATCCTGTCTTGTTTCTACTTAGGCAAAAGCCCTTCGACTCTAGGGTTCTTCACCATAACTCAAGTTTAGGGTTAATCTCTTCTCTTAACTCAACCCAAAGAACTATATCTTCAGCAAAAAGCAGGCATTTAGGGATTTCTTCTTTGATAAGCTTAGTTAGAACGTCTAAAACTAGGTTAAACAAATAAGGGCTCAAGGATGATCTTGATGGAGGCAAATCCTTATAGGAAAGTCTAGACGTTCTAGCACTAGTTGTTACCCCCTCATACATATTTTGTATGACTTTGATATATGTAACACATACACTTATCTTTTCCAAAACTCTCCAAAGTATGTCTCTTGGTGCACAGTTATATATGCTTTTTCCAAGTCAATGAAAACTATATGCAGGTCTCTTCCTTTGTCTCGCTACTTTTCCATTAACCCCCAAATGGAAAAGATTTATAATGTAATAACTATCTGAGCCTAGGCATTAGACCATATCTCAAAACACTGGGAATTTTTTCCTTCATTGGAATTTCAGCTTTTTGAAAGCCAAGTTACAGTTACTGTCTCATTCAGTTGGTCCTCTATTTTCTTTTCCTTCTATTGTTGTTGTTGTTGTTGTTATTTTTTTTTTAAAGGAAACTGGTTGTAAGCTTACCTTTGAAGTTTGAGTCATTACTGATTTTCCTACGAAGGCAACTCACTCATGCAGTTTTGGCAGAAGCATGAAAGTGGTCTTTATCTTAAATTACAACTATAACTAGCTATTGTTTCCAACTATAACCCAATCGGGTGTCATGTTATAATGGGGATGATATATTCTATGACTAGATTGGGAATAGAGTTTATGGATGCTGGTACATCAGAGTCATATTCTTACTCTCTTCTCATTACACTTAACGTGTGAGACTTGATCCATGACCTTTTATTATTGTTGGCGCCAAGTCAAGAGCCTTCCCTGTCAAGGGTAATGAGCAATTGCTATAAGAACACTACGGACAGTTAGAGGGTGAAATCTTGTTCACAGTATCAAATAATCAAGTGGCCACTTGCAAGCTTGTTTTCCACATCTTAATGAAAGACTATATCTTTTTCAATAAGTTGCTGACATACTGCATAGAGTTTCTAGAAATATCTTGGTTTGACTAATCAGTTGTGACTACTTATGGCTTGACTGTCTTGCTTATAAGTTTTGCAGCGTTTTTCTAAATGGTGATGCTTTGTTGTTACTGGACAGTGACTCAGGGAATCTATTCTCGAACTAACAAGTTTGATGGTAATTCATTTCCAATTTTTACTGTTGAGGAACTCAAAAAACAAGTTACCCCACCAATCTTGTGGTTGAAGATTCAGGTAAATGGAAGGCACATTTCTATTGTCATCGTTAAGTCTCTGTTTTTCCCTCAACATTAGTCTGTGTTTGTTTCTAAGTCAATTCTTGTTTGACTGCAGCATGACATGTTCTACTCGCAACACAATCTGAGTATGAGAACCTTTGTACTTTCTGTTACTAGAAAAGTAGCCGTCAAATATATCTCATCACCTGAGGTGAATTTCCTGAGAGGTATAGCGGCACACTTTAACCCAAATATAACTAAACTGGTCTTCAGATTTATGGGAAAGGATGACATGGAACCATCAACCAATCAGACTTATGGCACAATTCAAAAAAATCTTACATTTATCAAGACATTTGCTTCTGGAATTATGGTTCCCAAGAGTTACATATGGCCTTCAGATTCTAGTTCTTATCTACAG
Source organism: Acacia melanoxylon (assembly GCA_019022615.1). Classification (NCBI taxonomy): domain Eukaryota; kingdom Viridiplantae; phylum Streptophyta; class Magnoliopsida; order Fabales; family Fabaceae; genus Acacia; species Acacia melanoxylon. The sequence goes on from JAFJYJ010000002.1 coordinate 3,167,285, forward strand.
CCCCATACAACTTTGGTCTCAGATGCTCACAAAGCAGGACTGGAAGTTTTTGCATCAGATTTCACTAATGATGTTCCAGTTAGCTATAATTACAGTTATGATCCTCTTGCTGAGTACCTCCAGTTCATTGATAATGGTGACTTCTCTGTTGATGGTGTGCTGTCTGACTTTCCTATAACTCCATCTGAAGCTGTGGGTAAGTTACTTTTTCTTTAATGGTCAGAATGGCTTGTTATTAATCATAAGCATTTGCTTTATTATTATTATTAACAACAACAAAATCTTGTTGATGTTGGTTTTCTACTTAGTGTTATAATTCTACATGGAAATGGTGCTTATATGGTTAAAATGATCTGAAGTAAATTTTATTAACGTCTTGAACTTGCTCACAATATAGCGATGCCTTAAATATATGTCTCCCACATAATAAACATTCTTTCCCTACGGATATTTAGTCAGTAAGGAGCATATAAACGTTTGAATCCCGAAATTCCACCATGGGAATTAGTAGAAGGGTGGGTTAAAATAATCTCTAAATAACTGTGAATATTCATGAAAGTAAGTATCCCTTGCAAGCTTGTTAGCTTTCCAGATTGATTTTTTTTGGGTAAAAAAATCTATTTTGCATGCTCTAACATCTTATAAAAGTATATCATATACCTTACCAATTTTGACCTTATAATATGTGTGTTTTTTCTTTGCATTCAAGTATTTCCAAACTTTTGGTTGCTGATGGGAATGAGATTGTCTTGGAGGTATCTGATTCTCTTCTTAAATTGCAGGTTGCTTTGCTCACCTAAGTGCAAATGCTGCAAAAACAGGTGCATCACTGTTTTCTTTTTGCTTTAGGGCCTGTTTGCTTTGATGGGAGGGGAAAAGCCCCTAAGGAGGATATTGAACAAATTGTCATTAATGAGAAGAATATTCCTTTTGTTGAGAAAATATTTTTGGAATATTGAAAATTTTTCATGGGCTAGTAAAGATGAGAAAAAAAAAATCTCTCTCTTCCCTCGCTCTCCTCAAACCAAACAGGCCCTTATGGAATATGTATTCTCATTTGTTTTTGAGTATTTTCCAAATTCTTTCATTGTGTAATTCTGCAACAGTGTAGCTTGAGTCATCATTGACTTTTTTCTGTGTGTGTGTGTGTGTGTGTTTTTTTTTTTCAGTTAATATTTCGGTCATCTCAAAATTTGGGGCAAGTGGAGACTATCCTCCTTGTACTAACTTGGCGTACAACAAGGCCATATCAGATGGTGTGGATATTCTTGATTGTCCTGTTCAGCTGTCAAAAGATGGAATACCATTTTGCCTCAGCTCCATAGATCTCATAGAGAGCTCTACAGTTTCTCAATCAAGTTTCAGCAGACTGGCCACATCTATTCCTGAAATCAAGTCTGGCAGTGGCATATTTTCATTCAGTTTGACATCAGCTGATATTAGTTCCTTGACCCGTAAGTCAGAAAAAGTTCCATTTTAGTTATTCTAGTCCGAAGTCTGGCATTTTTCTCCAGCTTTTCCTTATAGGCATGATCTTCCCTCCCCCGACCCCCAAAAAGGAACTCATTCCTTTAGGTCATGGGGCCTCTCAGAAAGTGGTTTATAATTCAAATAAGCTAAACTTTATGTAATGTGAAAGATATCCACAACATAGAAAATCATGTATCAGGTGTAACTCGGAAAATGGCCTTTCTACGTAATTGGTTACATTAATGGGTGATATATTACACGGAATGATGTATATTTCTTTTGATCTGTTAATAATGCACTATATCCATCTTGAGATAAATTTTGGCCTTTTGCCATCACAAGTTCTTTTTCTCGTTTGTGCATTTTTCTGTCTGGTATGTATGACATTTGCTTTTTGATATAGGGCAGGAAAGTAAGTAAAATATTCCCAAAAGTTTTGACATTTGTGCTTTTGTGTTCTCTACTTTTTCTGCAGCCTCAATATTGAACCCATATGCAAAATACACATTCTTCAGGAATCCAAAACATAAGAACGATGGGCACTTTTTGACATTACAAGATTTCTTGTCCTTGGCAAAAAATCAGACTTCTCTGTCTGGTGTCTTGATCACTGTTGAGGTGAGTTCTGCCTTTCCTATGCTACTGTTGTCCATGATGCATTCCATTATAATCTGAATGTAATTGAAGAGTAAAAATTCTTGCTACATTTCAAAATGGAGAATTTGTGATTTGTTTTCCACGTATGATAATCACGGTCATGTACAAATTCAGACACATTATTTTTGTCACCTCCTCATTGATGTTACTCAATTTGTAATTGTCATCAGATTTGTACTGCCTGAAATTGTGATGATGGAGTTTTGAACTGATGACGTTTCTTTTATGCAATAATAATTTCTTTGTTATTCTTAATGCATTCATAAACTCAAGACTAAAGAAAATATAGTAGTGAAATTTCAAATTTAGTTTTTTAGCGATATTTGGCTGATTGCCCTGGAGATTTCAAATTTGGAGAACAAGAGCCAGAAATATTCATATATTTGTTGAGTTGCGAGCAAAAATAGGAATTTGAATTTTTCACATCTTAATTTTGTTATTAAAATAAATGTAATATTTCACTATTTAATGCTCCATTTGAACTTTGGCCTTACAACTCTCTTTGTTGAATCCAGCAATAATATAAGTTATTTACCTTGTTAAAAACCATATTCATGTGAGTTTTACTCACATTTCTTCTTAAATGATTCTGCACCTGAATATATTTCAAAGAGAAGAACTTGGGTGGTTTTTATTCACAAAGAGCTTTATTTCATGGTGATGAATGATGATTTTGTTCTTTGCTTGGGCTTTATTTCATTACCTTCAGGTGACAAATAATGATTTTTTTGCTTAACCTGCTAAGAAATGAAAACAACACATGTGCACCCACAATGTTTTTCCATTTTGTTTTATTTTTTTCTCTTTTAATTGACATTTCTGTTTTCACCATTATCAGCATGCAGCCTATCTTGTAGGGAAGGTTGGACTTAATGCAATTGATGTAGTCCTTACAGCTTTGAGCAAAGCTGGTTATGATAAGCGAGGGGCACCGAAAGTTATGATTCAGTCCTCTGATAGCTCTGTACTAAAAGAATTCAAGAGAAAATCTGAATATGAGATTGTCTATAACATTGTTAAGGACGTTAGTGATGCTGAAAAAGCAGCTGTTAAAGATATCAAAGGCTTTGCGAATTATGTTGTTGTTGATAAGGAATCTGTGTTTCCTGAGAACTCAGCCTTCCTGACTGGCTCTACCAATATTGTGCCAACGCTAAAAGCTTCTAACCTCACTGTCTTTACGTAGAAACATTTGAAACATTTGAGTTTGTATCACAGGCCTGGGATTTCTTCTCTGATGGAACTGTGGAGATCAACTCATTCGTTCAGGGAGCTGGTATTGATGGTGTCATCACAGGCTTCCCAAAGACAGCTGATATATACAGAAGTAAGTGCTATGGTTATATGTGTAGTTTTGCTTAAAGCAAGTTTACATAAAAAAAATTAGTGACTTCATGCAAAAAATTTGTCTCCTAATCCTAAAATTACTGATATTGTTTGGATAGCTTGTTTGATAATCGTTTTTTAATACGCAGCTTTTGTCATGTCAGTTCACTTGGCCTACTCTGCTCGTATAGCTGTAGATTTCATATAATACCTGGCATTTTGGTATTCAGCATTTCATATCATTTGATTTCTTGAACGTCATGGAATTAAGATACCAATGACATAGGATGCTAAGATATCTAAGATATTCATGTTTGGGATGGCAATTGATGAGATTTCATATTAAAAGGATTTTTTGATATCCATGTTTAATTGAAGATATTAGCCACTGTTGCTTCTTAGATTGCCAGATACACATTTTTCGACAAGGGAAAAATTATTGGCTGGGAAAAAATATGTAACCTGAATTCAATCCCAGGCATCTTTGCTATTTTAACTTCATCTTTATAATCGCATCAGAGCCTACCTCGAATGTGGGCTTCAAATTCAGTCTTGAGTTTTGTAGTAGGACCAAGAGATTGACTCCTTTTTAGTTGATGGCTGAATTATTTTGTTTTTGTTGGTGTATGATATTATTAAGTTTATCCATTTCAGTTACTAATATGCTTGTTTTTCATCCTTACTGTAGAGAATCGTTGTTTAGCAGCTAAAACTACACCTCCTTACATGCAACCTGTTAAACCTGGCGATCTTATACAACTTATTACCAAAGAATACCTGCCACCAACCCAGGCTCCTCTCCCACCCCAGACAGAATCCGAAGTATCGCAAGGACCTGTCCCTCCAATTTCAAACTCATCAGCTCCAGCCCCTTCCTCTGGAACAAGGACATCGCCCGGCAGCTCACAGGCAAAAGTCTGCATCTTTATGTCCACTTCTGCTGTGCAGATTCATCTCCGCCCGGAATCTTGAGTTATCTTGGGAGACAAAATTGTGTTCTTATTACATATAATGCCATGCGCACCAAGCAAGTGACTTTTGTATATGTATATTTGAAGATGGGTTACACAAAGTTGAAATAGAGTTGTACAACGTTGAGGATGAGCTGCACCATATTCTTTTGGCCTATAAAATTTTTAAACATAGTACTTTTTACCAACTTTTTCTATTAATTATGTCTTTATTAAAATTTGTAATTGAATCTCTAATTTACAAAACATTTCATTAGACAGCATTTCATTCAGTTATTTATGGTTCTTAAATAGACAAAGTACATATAATAAAATAGAAATTACCTCCATATATTTCAAAATTTTGACAAGTAGTAAACTTAAAATTATTCAAAATATAATGATATAATTAAAAGCTAAATAAAATACAATGACAAGTAGTTAATTTTTCTTGATTAGTTAAGCTGCGGAAAAATAAATTTAGGTGGTTCAAAAAGTTTCAAAATCAATTTGAAAAAGTAAAGACTTTATCAACTGAAGGCATGGACGAGTCGTGAGAGTTTAAATGACTTTTACTTTTATATAGCAAACACAAAGTGATGATAGCAACTGCATAACCAATTTCTAACCGAATTCTAGAAACAACTTTTTACTTTACTTTTCTTTTTAAATTAAAAATCATTCAATATCTATTGTTAGCAACTTTTTAGGTTTGAGTTAAGTTTGCTTAATAGGCATGTATGTGTTTCAATGATAACAAAACTAAAGAAAAATGTTGATTTTGCATTATGATAGAAAACAATTTAATTAAAGGGAAGAGAAGATTAGCACTTTAAATTTAATTCTTTTTAATTCTTAGCATCGTATATAAACGAAATTATTTGTTTTTCAAAGATTTTTGACGAAGGAAGTTTGCATAAACAATATTTTGAATAGTTTGGAAACACTTCACAATGTTCTTAACTCACTTGCACTAAAAAAAACCGTCTTAGTAGTGATTAAAAAAACCTAGTCCTCATATTCTCCTTGGAGCTAATGCTCATTCTCATGCTTTCTTGTTCTCCTCCGAGCCTGTTTGGAATGGCATTTTAGTCATCCCAACGTAGCTTTTTGAAGGTTAAGCATGGTATTTAGTAGTTTATGTCATTTTTAGTCATTTCATATATAAACTTACTTTTTAAATAATCATTCAAAAAAATTCAATTTGAAATTTAAAAAAAAAAATCACTTCTACTACCGTTAATTTAAACATATATTACATTTACAATATAAATTTTATCATATCTTAAGTTTCAAAAATCGATTAAAAAAAGTCACTTTTTTATACCGCTTAATCAAAACAGGCCGGATCCATCTACCATTCCATTCAAATTATTTCTCCACACACTCCCTATCCACAGCCACATTTCATATACCATTCATCTTCCTCTCATTCCTGGCTTCCACAATCACTCACTGACCCACACATAAATTCCCCATCAATCATCCTATGTCTGTGACTTGGTCAAAGCTTGGAGAGTGGACAATTTCCATGGAATATTGAGTTATCGAGGCAACTTGAGAGGAACATGAAGAAAACTAAAGCCTAAGACTTGTACTTGAAAACCACAAGAAAGCGACTTCCCTTTTTATCAATTTATTTCAAAATTTGAAATTGTCTAGTCGTTTAATTTGACGTATTGTTAACTTTCTCATGTATAGTTTTCACTCACTTGAAAACCACAAGAAAGTGACTTTCCTTTTTATCAATTTATTTCAAAATTTGAGATTGTCTAGTTGTTTAATTAGACATATTGTTCACTTTGTCACGAATAGTTTTCACTCATTTTGTGTGGCTCATGGAGTCACTTTATTTTCAGCAAATTTTTGTGAAGTACCTTGTCACATCTTTACGAGCCAACGTGATTGTTTTCCTTTTGTTCTTTTTTTTTTTGGTCTCCTTTTGGTTGGAACTTAGAAACTTCGCTAGACTTGTTTTCAATGTGGGGCCCCAAAAGTTTTCTTGGCCACAAGAAAACAAGCAAGAGAGCTTTTTTTCCCTCCAGAAAACAACAAATAAAAATCGGACTACTTGAGAATGACAATGTAGAAAACTGTTACCGAAAACAATTGCGTACCTTATTAGAGCTTAATTATCCACACATCTCAAGTGAGAAGAATGATCTTTTGTAAAATAAGAGGGACCAAAATAAATTCAATAAAAAATAAGTTATGTTATTTGTCAAAATAAATATAAATTTTGTTGATTTTTTAAAAAATCATCTTTCACTTTTCGCATAAAATTGCAATTTTCATGTTTGTGTGTATTTTTTATATATATTTATATATATATACACACACACATACCTCCTCTCTCTATCACACACACCATTTTTGGTTATTATAATGACTAAATCTTGTTAAGTTATTAAAAACTGTATTTTAAATCTTTAAACAATAAACATGAAAGATTGATTCAATTAAAGCCAAGAAGCATACATTTCAAATAAAGCACTACTATGAGTCCTGCAATGAGAAGCCTCACAAGTATGGTGTGTTGTTTATTAGTTAGAGGGATCTCACTTCTAATAGACTAGTCTTTTAGGATTTAGTTCTTCCTTTGGACTTATACTCATCATGTTGGTGTTTTCATTGAAACCCTGATATTCACGGAAAAAGCTACTCACAGAAGGTTCTAACCGCATGAGGTTGAGTGAAGTATTGTGGTGTGGAGCTGCTAGAGATGTACCCTCTCAAAGGAGGTGACAATGTTATGAGTCCCACATTGGAAAGCCTCTCAAATACGATGTGGTTTATAAGTCAAGGTGTTATCCCTCCTAATGGATTAGCCTTTTAGGATTGAGCTCTTCCTTTTGATTTGTGCATGCTCTCACATTGGTGCTTTCGTCAAGAGCTCGATGTTCACAGAAAGGAATATACACATCTTATAAGGCTATTTTTCACTAGACTAAATTGGGTCACCTCGGGTTAGACAGGTTACCTAGACCCCAAATTTTATGCACATCCATATAAATATATAAGGGTTAAATAGCTTAAATGCCTTGGAATTTTTCACGTTTGGGCATTGAGCATCTGGAAGTTTTTAAGAGAGCAAATATGCTCTAGAAGTGTCAAAAATAGGAAATTTTAACCCTCCGTTAATAGTCAACATTTGTTGACCAAATACGCAAAAGTATATGCTTATGTGGCATCCACCTCACCAATTTTAGACCAAGTCAATCGTCATATTTTTTAGTAGGATTTTTTATTAAAAAAAAATTAGAAGTTTTGTTTAGAAGTCAAGCAAATTAATTTCAAAAAAATGATAAATATAAATATATTAGAGTAATTTATTTAACTTCCTTAGTCTTCCAAATTAATAAACTTCTGGAACTGGTATTTTTTTAAAAAAATTATGTCATTAAAAATTAAAATGTGAAACTTTTGAACTACGCTGCCAATATATATATATATATATATATATCATTAAAATTTCTCTTACCATTGAAGGTTTTCAAACATCTGGGCTTTGCAGTTAGGGGAGTGGCTACGGTCCACTACCGCTCCCAACCTCTTCCATCCACTTCCCCAAGTGGCGTCGTTTTTGGCTTCAAACAGTGTAGCTCTACCCTTTTTTTATTATTATTTGAGGATACTATAGGGTACTAAAAATATACTTTATGATACTGACCGACCAGTACTAAAAAATACTTCATGATTTTGAAAAATTATTTGAGGATCTTGAAAAAATAATTCAAGGTACTGGCTGGTACTAAAAATATACTTAAGGATACTGACTCGTACTGAAAAAATACTTCATGATCTTAAAAAAATTATTTTAGGATCTTGAACAAAATATTTCAGAGTACTGACTGGTACTAAAAGGAAATTTCAGGATACTTACTTGTACTGAAAAAATACTTCATGATCTTGAGAAAATAATTTAGGATACTGACTGCTACTAAAAATATTTTTGAGGATACTGACTGTTACTAAAAAAATACTTCATGATCTTGAAAAATCATTTTAGGACCTTGAAAAAAATAACGATTCAGTACCCTGAAATATTTTTTCCAGATTCTAATATAATTTTTCAAGATCATGAAGTATTTTTTTAGTACCAGTCAGTATCCTCAAATATATTTTTCGGTAGGGTACTTCCGGAGTTTCACATTTTAATGACAGATAATTCTTTTTTTTAAAAAAAATTACTTCTGGCCATTGATTAATTTGGGAGACTAAAGAAACTAAATAAATTACTAAATTACTTTAATGTATTTATATTTATCATTTTTTTAAAACTAATTTACTTGACTTATAAACTAATATATAATTAATTGATTTATGTAGTTCTTTTAATCTCCCCAAATAACTCAACAAAGTCTTATAGCAAGGGCTGGAAACATTGTTGGGAGGATCTGATTTTTTTTTTTTTTTTTTTTTAAAAAAAAAATCATGCTAAAAATCTGACAAATGACTTGGCCAAAAAAAGGGTGAGATGGATATCACATAGACATGTCACTTTGACATTTGGTGATCATTAGAGCTAAAGCTGGTTGATAACTTCAACATAGAGAAGAAGAAGGAAGTCTTGTGAACCTCAGATTTTTTGGTGGGAGAAGCTCTCCTTTGCCATTCTCGTCGTCGACCGACCTCTCCTCATCTTTTGGATGTTGATTCTTCTTTCTCCTCGCTGCTGTCCGTTCGCCACCCTTGCAAGAGAGCTGAACTAAAATTCCTTCTCTTCTCCTACTTGTCGTCACTGCTATGCATGAGAACATAAGCGGATCTAGGTATAAGAGTGCCCACCCTTGAATTGGGGATTTTTTAAAAAATACAAATAAAAATAAAAATAAATACATGTTTGAATGATTGTCCACCCTTAATACATTAAGACTGCACTTCGTAATCGGATGGGGGATGAATGGTTGAATAACTGTTTTATGTCTTATATTGAAAAGATGTATTTGATAGCATTGATAATAAGGCAATTATGATGTAATTCCAAAAAATAAGGCCTAGAAGGATGACATTGTAATTAGTTTTATTGTAATATACTTTTATTATTAAAATATGTGTACTTGAACTTATTGAATGTTCACCCTTCATTGTAATTTATGTAGCTGCATTTCTAACCGCACTTAGCCTTGCTTTTCTAAATGACAAGTTTGTAAAATAATTGTCTCTCTTATTACCCATCGGTATTCACTTGATTTCATAAATATTTTTTTCTTTTCTTGTTTATATTCTTTTATTTTTTTAATGCATTTAAAACTTTCCTTTTAAAAAAAAATGGGGCACTGCCCCCAAACCCCCAAATCCCCCGCCACTAGTGCCCCCTTCAATAATTTTTTGGATCCGCCCTGCATGAGTGGGTGAGTCCAAACGTCATGTGGCCTCCTTGCTCCTCTCTCTCTTGTGCATAAGGGGAGTGGGGCGTGTTTAAGGGAATGCTATTCTTCTGCTGTATATGGAATGCCTTCATATTGAATATATGCAGTTGTTGCCTTTTTCTTTTTTGTTCTGTTGTGCATGTGGATTGAGAAATTGTGGCTTTTCTTCTAATTGGTGCTTGATTTTAGATTTATTAAGATTTGGTGGTTAAATAGAATTGGAATTACTGCTGTTGGAATGCATGAAGTTTGGGGGCTCTGATTCTAAGAGGAATGTTCTTGGGGTTTGTCACATTGAATGTGCATAGAGTGTTTGATAAAATGTTTGAAAGGAAATAGGTTTATTGTGGATGGGAAAGTTTACCCCGTATTTTTTATGGGAAAAGTGTTTCTCCGGTCACTGGAGATAAGCAAAAATTACTAATACACCCTTCATTAATCCAAAACGACGTAGTTTTGGGAGTCACTGAAGATAACTTATCTCTAGCAACTGGAGAAACATTTTTCCCATTTTTTATTTCAAGAAGTGGTAGGGAATGATTTAGGTTCTGTTTTGTTTTGAAATTAACACAAGTCTAGCTAACAAAAGGAATTTGAAAGTTTTTACAACTTGATAATGGTGTAGGGAAGAAGATTGATAAACATTAATCATTTTGCTTATTCTTATGAGTTATTGGAGTGCATGTAAAGTGGTCGATGAAATATTTGAGGGTTCATATTAGGTGCTTTTTCCTCTAATTAGAGGGATTAGGCATTTTTTTTTATATTCTATTTATTTAGATTAGATTATATGCTGGATCCTTTTTTTTTTTTTTTTTTTGCACCCAATATCTCACATTAATTAAATTTCAATGCTGTATTGAGAAATATTTTTCCTGTAACCCCAATATCTTGGAAATTAATTAATCTGAGATACTGGGTGCAAAAAAAAATCATGATGCAGCATATAATCTAATCTCATTAAATAGAATATATAAAAAAATTTAAAAAATAAAAAAATGTCTAATCCCTCTAATTAGAGAGAAAAACACCTAAGAAAAAGCACCCAATGTGAATTCAATATTTGAGAGGCACTTATTGAATTGAATTGATGACAATTTTGTTGAGATTAAATGGTTGGGTATTGTATTTTCATCTAGAATTTTAATAGAATAAATGGTCTTGATGAAAGGAAATTGAATGAGAAGAAAATTTAAATGAAAATCTAGTTATTAAAGAAAAGATTTTGTTAGACACGAAAAGGAATTTGGTCTTCCTTTTGAGTGCAAATTTAAGAAAACATATGACAAGTAACAGTTTATATTTCATAGTATTTGCATTATTTTTTTTTTTATTCCTTTTAATACATTCATTAAGGCATTGTTGTTTTAAATACTATTTTTTACTACTACAAAGAATATTTCACTACTACAGAATCATATATCTATAGCGGTTATTAATAACCATATATAATTGTTCTGAACTATCATATATGAGTGTGTTTTATATGCATGGCATAGAAACATAAGATTCCGAACTATAATTTATTTTGGGGCATATATAACGATTCTTTATTAATAACCGTAATGTATTATCTTTATTTTTTTATTATATATTGTTTTTTTTTTTGGTTTTACTATTAATATTTACTATGTAAGGCACAACATAATCATTGATAATAAAAAGATAATAATATTAAATTCAAAACTATATTTATTGTATTCAAAATTCAACACGTTATACATAAAGATCATACAATTTAAAAATAAATTAACTGCTTAAACACTCTCACAATAGATTTTATAATTTTTTGAATTCTACAAGAAAATCTATTAATAAAAAATTCTCCAATACCCTTATTGTAGATTGCCCACAGATCACATTGGCTCTCAATGTTCCCTTCAGTCCGTTACATATCCTTTAACTGCAAAAAGTTCATATAAATATGAAAATAAAAATATATGTACACACACGTACGTACATATGTATTTGGGTGTGTATTCAACAAACATGTTTTGGTTGCTGAAGTTTCAAACGCATCGTGATTTAAATGTTAAAAATTAGAAGAAAAATTTGTTAATAATTTTTAGTCAATATAATCTAGTGTAATCAAAATTATTTTCACTGCAATAAAATAAAAACAAAAAAAAAAATCAGCATTTTACATTGTTTTTTTTTTCTGTGCTCTTTACTTTTTTCCAACCACTATCGTTAGAAAATAGATATCGTTTTTGGTTTGTGATTCTTTGGATAATCCTAACCGGCAACCTTGAGCCTCAACTACTGAGCTATTGTTATATATATAAAAAAAAGTAAAATAAAACCAAAAACATTAATTTTAAAAAAATGAAAGCTTACACAGGAAAGAATCACGAGAGGAAGGAGCTATAGAGTGGAGAACCATGGTAGTGGTGGAGGATGAAACCCACAAGGATAGAGTGAAACCCATGAAAAAAAGAGTACAAGACCTAAGGGAAGCTCAAAAATATTTGAGGAGTTGGAAGAATTGCACCATTTTTTTTTTCAGAATCCAACTTCTTATATTAAAGAATATATAATGGTTATTTGTAAAGAATTGTCAAATAATTTTTTTCAGAATTTTGCCTCCTTATATTTGATATTTTTCATAATCCCACCTTATATATGAAGGTTATCATTTTTAACCATTAAAAGTATTATTAAAGAATAAATAACCGTTCTTTAGGAAGAACCATCAAGTATTGTCAAATACTTTTTTTTTCTTCAGAATCTCATCTCCTTATATTTGAAATTTTAAAAATCATGCATTCTTATATATATGACGGTTATCATTTTTAACTGTTAAATATCGGTTCTTCACAAAGAACCACCAAGTATTGTCAAATAATTTTTTTCAAAATCTTGTCTCCTTATATTTGATATTTTAAAAATCTTGCATTGTTATATATGACGGTTATTATTTTTTACCATTAAGTATTCTTAAAGAATAAACAACGGTTCTTTGTGAAGAACCGTAAAGTATTGTCAAATGATTTTATTTTATTTTTTCAGAATCCCGCCTTCTTATATATGATGATTATCTTTGTTAACCCTTAAGTATTTAGAAATCATACTTTACGGTTCCTTGTTGTATCCGTTATGTTGTTGTGTTCACTTATATAAAGTTGGAAAACAAATCGTTTGAAAGTGTGACATGGCGGATGTTTCTTAAAAACCATCAATTTTGTCGTAAATATATGACAATTAATAATTACAACAAATATATTTTGTTTTTGTAAACTCTGCCTTTCAATATATGATGGTGCGCATATTTAACCGTTAAGTATATTAGCATTATATATTCTTGCGCTAACTCTACCTCGACATACATGATGACTATTCATTGTAGCTGCCATTGATTAGGCATTATATATGTGCGATTCTATAGTGGTGTACATGTGAGCAGGTCATGAATGGAAAGGGTTGGTTAAAACCGATACTCTCTCTGATCCTTATTATATAAGACATCAATTAGCAATTATATTTGGTCCTTATTATAAGGCACTTGCTTGTTTCCAAAATGCATTTTTTTTTATGTATGCTCATAATTAATAAGGGTAGTGGGTGAGAGTAATAATTAATATAAAATTAGAGTTTAGTGCAATTAGTAAGGGGTAATATTGGAAGTTACTTAAAATTTAGGACAATTTTATTGACTTCAACTGTTTTTATTGTTTTATGAGAATTATTGGTTGGTGCCAGAGGAAGTAAATGTTTGGGTACCATATGGGTTCCAACACTTTGTGTCTAGTTCCTCTGATTAATATATAAATATGTTCACAACTTTATAAAAAAACCATTTCTTTCCATTCATGAAAGTTTTCTCTAGTAAAATACACAAAAATACAAGTTTTATAAAACAATCAAAAACCAAATCTCCAACTTCGTCTCAAAGACATTATATATACATATAAGCTTAATGGAAGAAATCAAATCAGGATTTCAATTAAAATATAAGATATTAAATTTACAATAGCTCTATTTTGTCTTTCAAGAACTTTAATCAATAAAATAGGTACTCATATAAGCATTGCACATCACTTATATGTACACTTGGAAAAACAAAGGGTTAGGGTTTAGATTTAGGAAAAATGTTTTCATTATTTTTCTATAAGAATTTCTTTATTCAAATTTTTATTTATGTTGAACTTATGATTATTTTACCAGTATGGTTGTGAAAAGTTTGAAAACATGATCTATACCTACGTCAATGATGACATTTTTTTTCTCATTTATATTATGTAATGCGTATCAACATACATGCATTAAGGCATATTTATCTCAAGGATTTTATATAGATAAATTATTGAAGTATATGACTCACACATCATGAGAAAATTAATTATGATTCAACATTTGTTTATGTACTCTTTGATTATTTCAATAATAAAGTTTTTCATGACAATTCATTTACTCCTCAAGCTATTTTTTATTTCAGATTGTAGAAATGAACCTAGTCATCTGTATTTGAGTGATGTGGATCACATTCTTATGGGATTGTCATTTTAATTGTTAGGGTAAAACTGATTTTTATGATAAATTTAATTTATTCTTGTGTTGTAGATAAATTTTGCCCCACAAAATTGAAAGAAAGAAAAAATCATTTCCTTATTTGTATATTTATGTATATATTAGGATAAAAAAAGAGTCTCATACTTCATAAAAATTAATTAGTTAGATTATTGTTGCAAATACTTTCAAAAAAATTAATGTCTAAGGGCCTGTCTGGTACAAGGGACATTGTGAGATTCAAAAAATATATTCAGTGACATATATAACGGTTTTAATATAACACTTGTTATATATTGAGACTTTGTGAGGCATAATATGCTTCATGCTAACATAATAAATAACGAGCATACGTACAAAACCGTTATATATTTTGTAATGCTAACATAATACATAATGGTCTCAAGTAAACAACCATTATATATATAATTGACATACATAACGATTGTAAGTAAGAACTGTGAAGTTTTAAAATACATTAATGTTATTATATACTAACTATAATGTATCGATATTAGACTCTTTATATGAGAGTTTTGAGCTAGTTGGACTAAAATGTGTATGATAGAACAATACCTTCCACATAGAGTAGCCATGTAATTTGGGATGGGTAAGGACATTCATGGCTTTGTGGCTATAATCAATGGCACTCCTGACCTATATCTATAACAATGTAACTGTTGGCCTATAACTTATGCTTTCTTCACAGGAATTAAGTCATAAAAACAATAAGAGGGTGAAAAAAATGAATATTACTACTATAATAACCCTTGTGCCCTTTATGGTAGGGATATTCATTCTTTTCCCCCAGCTATTGTATGCAGTCAAATCTCCTCCTTATTTATACAATTAGCGAATTAGAGAAGATCTTGAGGAAGTTCCTTTGGTCTCAAGAATAAGATGTGAAAAAAATGCATCTAATTTTTTAGGATAAAATTACTCACGCAAAGAAGCAGGGGGCTTGGCTTAACAAATCTTTGGCGCCAGAATAAAGCTTTTATTTTGAAGCTCTATTGGAGTCTCCTGACGAAGAAACAAACTTTGTGGGTTCAATGCCTATGGTCTAAGTATAATTGTGGTGACTTACATGTGCCTAATGTTTCCAGGAAGAAAAACTCCTCCTTTGCATGAAAAGTGATAGTCAAAGTTTGGGATAAATTTCTCAGCGGAGTTGGGAAAAAGATTAATAATAAGGCAGGAACCAAGTTTTGGTCTGACCTTTGGCTTTCCTTGGATCGACCCCCTCATAACCTTTGTTCTGAATCCATCCTTAGTAAATGAAGATGAGACAGTGAGGGATTGGTTATTGATGAATGGAAGATGGGATATTAATAGATGGCAAGGTGTTTTACCTTCTGAAATCATAAATACAATCTCCAAAATGTACTCCTTCTAATAGCTTCCCAGACTGCTTCACTTGGAGAGCTGCGAAAGATGGTTGCTTCTCTATTAAGTCAGTGTATCATTACCTTTCTGATCGAGGAGGAGCAAATATTAACAACTTTTGGGCCCAGATGTGGAAATGGCAGTTACATGAGAAAGTAAATTTTTTCATATGGCAAATTGGCCATGAGAGACTTGTCATTAACTCTCTTAGAGCCCGAAGAAGTCTTACAAATGAGAGCTTTTGTCCTTTCCAGTGTAATAGTGAGAAAAGTGTGATCACATAATTAGAGATTGTGAGAGAGCAAAAAACTTGTGGAAACAAATATTAAAGCCTAACTATTTTTCTTAGTTTTTCACAAGTAATTTGTAGGTTTGGCTCAATTGGAATACCGACCACAACCCTGGAAAAGGAAGATTTTAGAATTTCTCTTGGCTAAGAGTCTTTAGTCTGGGGTGCTGGATCCTTTGGACAACCAGATGTAAATTCTTATTTCAAGGTGAAAGCATAGATACCAGGGAGATGCTACACTTGTGCAACTATCTTCTCATGGAAAATATAACTAATCAACACCTAACTCACCAAATTTTTCAACTTGACAAGATAGAGGAGAAGTCTTGGACCCCCTCCTGCAAATGCGGTCCACATTGATGTGGATGGATCAGTGTGTCATCAACACCAAGCGGCTTGTGGGGGAGTGATAAGAAATTCTCAAGGTCATTGGTTGATGGGTTTTTATAAATCCCTTAGCCTTCATACTGTTATTGAAGCAAAAATCTACATTATCATGATAGGATTAAAAATCGGTCAGCAAATGGGTTTACAAAGAATAATCCTTTATTCTAATTCTCTAGATGTCGTCAATATCCTTATGAGAGACTGTTATACTGATCATCCCCTAAGAGACATTATTGGGGACACTAGAGATCTCTTTTTCTGAGACTGGAGTGTGGAGTTACATCATACTCCAAGAGAAAACATCTCATGTGCTGTCTATATGGCCAAGGAAGGCCATGATGCTCCTTTTGATGCTGACGTAATTATGATTCCAACAATTCCCAGAGGATGCCTTGATATGGTTTTGAAGGACCAATTGGCTTGTCACTACTAGTTTATTTTCTAGTTTGATATATTAAGGGCAAGATTTTTATAGTCTGATCCCTATCTCACATTTCAAGCTCCGGTTTACTTGTATTATTCAAAAAAAAAAAAGATACAAGTTATAGGTCAACGATTGCATTATTATAGATATAGGTTAGGAGTGTATTGATTCTAGCCACAAAGCCAGAAATGTCCTGATCTATCCCAAATTGTATGGCACATTGATGTGGGAGGTATTGTTCCATTAAATAGAGTCAAGTACAAATAGCTTAGAAACCCTCATATTGAAGAGTCTAGAACTGATCTCATATTATCGAATTTCAAAGCTTTAACTTAGTGTCACCTGGTCAATACAAAAATAGCCCTTGGGTTTCACAACTTTCTATAAAAGGATCGGGAACTTTGATAAGAGCAATGAGTTCTCCAAAAAGCTTGACATTTTTATATAATGAATTAGGATATGATTTTATTGATTAATCAAACGATAACATTCCATATCATTTTCGTTCTTGCATTTGTTAAAGTCAAAAACTACAAATGCACCAAACCAATTAGGCTCATTCTTGGGCAAATACTCCTACATAGTATCAATTTAGGTGGCTCCAAACAATTTAAATGTTGATCAAATCAATAAATTCCAGCACAACAACAACTGGTTCCTTTTCCAAAGAAAACGTTGATATATATTTTATGGCCTCAGTTGGTATAAAAGAGAAAGTCAATGATCGATGCTGCTGAAAGTGCATAAAAATAATGATCAGCTTCAAAGATGCAAATCCTAGGAAATGAGCAAATAACTAAATACTACATCTGATCCTAATTGTAAGACCTAGTTGATTTTTTTTGGAGAGATTAAGGAAGCTAAATAAGTTATTTAATCATTTCATATGTTGTGTTTTCTTAGATTATATATTAGTTTATTAGTCAATCTATTTAGTTTGAAGAAAAAAAATAAAAATAAAAATACTCTAAACTAATTTAATTAGCTTCCTTAATCTCTCCCAAAAAGTCAACTATGTCTTATAATTAGGACCGGAGGGAGTATGATTTAATCTTAACCACATTATGTCGGACTTGGTCAATATTTTTGTTTTATTAGTTTATTATGAGACAAGTTCAAAAAAAAAAAATTACCACAAAAAAATGTCAAAGTATTCTGATTAGCTTAACATAAATTAATAACAAGCTGTCCAGAAAAAATGATACAATAAAATAAAGCATTGACTAGATAGAAATATATTGCACACAATGCCGGATATATTATTTACGGATTTAAAGAGACTTTTCATATCGAGTTTTTTTTTTTCCAAAAAGAATTGTTTCTATATGAATTGATCATATACTCTTCCACGTGGTTTACTTGGTCAATGGTTTTGTTTTGGGGAGAATTAGGGATAAGGACCAGTAAACAAAATATTTATTAATAAGGATCTTAAAAATTATAATATTTTCAAGGACTGAAAATTAAAATATAAATTTTTAATTACAAAATTAACCTTCCCTACCTCATCTCAACTATTTGACAGTTAATTATCAAATTTGAAGATAATTTTTTGATTACAAAATTAACCTTCCCTACCTCATCTCAACTATTTGACGGTTAATTATCAAATTTAATGATATCTTCACACATGTTTTGATAAATATATATATACAACTCAATTTTGTATGAAATTCTTTCGTTTAGACATTATATTATTTTAAAAGTTACTTAAAGTTAAAATAGCCTCTAAAATCTACAAATAATTAGAAATATATTTCTTTCTTAATTTTGATTATTTTAAAAAACTTGACAAAATCACAAAAAAAAAATATTATTCTATATTTATTTTAAAATTATGTGATTTTATATATATATATATATATATATATATATATATATATATATATAAAGCCATTTCAATTTAACGACGCAATTGACTATGGAATATTAGTTTATAACTAACCATCAAATAGTTAAGAATGTATAGAGTTTGGTGAGGGTTAATTTTGTGATTGAAGATTTATATTTTAATTTTTGGTCATTCAAAGTAATTATAATTTTTAAGATCTTTATTAGTAAATATTTTTTTATCATGGTCCTTACCCTTAATTTTCCCTTTGTTTTTCTCTTGAGGCTATATTTGTATTCAAATGAATAGATGCCGCCAAAAAATGTCAATGTCTTCTTTTTGTAATAGAATAGTTTATTAACAAAATAAAAATCAAGCAAAATAAAAAAATTATTTATATAATGAGAGTAACTAAATTGTTTTGTACCTCGTTGATTCCACAACGAAAAATTGAAAAAAAAAAAAAGAGAGAGAGAAAGAAAATAGAAGATATTTAGACTTCAGCCTCTAATAAAAATTAAAAGAGTAAATACTTTTTTAGTCCCCAACAAATCTGGGGACTAAAATGAGACTTTTTTATGGACTAAAAAGGGCTTTTTGAAAATTTGTGAGGAACCAAAACGTTCACAAATTAATCTTTATTCATCCTTTTCAAGGACTAAAAGGACATTTCTTTGTGTGAGAGATCAAAATGGGGTTCGTGTTTTTTGTAGGGAACCAAAATGTATATACTCTAATTAAAATCATAGCCAAGTCCTTATGGGAGGTGGGAGGTGGGATGTGGTCGCCCACTTAGAATGCGCCCAATTCTGCGCGTTCGCTTACATCACGATGGGGAGACCAACCAGAATACGCCACATGGTCCATTGACAGATTGGGTGCAGCACGATGTGGGGCCCACTTGAGCTGTCGTCCGCACATTGGTCGGTCCCACCAGCCGGATCCTATCAGTGTTTCATTGAATTCCATGAATGAATTGGCTTGGCTTGTGATATAAGCTTTGAGCCGCGTTCTCATTCGTTGACCAATTCCCCTCAATCTGTGAAGGAAGTGAAAATAGAATCAATATTGCTTTAATTCCAAAAATTGATGTGCCTAAGACGTTTTGAGATTCCCAGCCCATTGGTTTATATAATATGATTTATAAATTGGTGACTAAAGTTTACCAAATCGTTTAAAATGGTGACGCTATAACATCAAATCAATACAACTTTGTACGACGCCGTTTGAATTCTGATAATGTTATTATATCTCAAGAAGTTATTCATTCTATGCATTGCATGAAGAGGAAAAATGGTTTTATGACATTAAAGATTGATTTAGAGAAGACGTATGATTATGTTCGGTGGGATTTTGTAATGCAATGTCTATATGAAATTGGGGTGTCTACACGGTTTATTGAGATTGTTAAATTTTGTTTGTTTATGATAGAAATGTAGGTTATATGGAACGGCTCTAGAGGATCTAGTTTTTAGCATGTTTTTAATATTAGATAGGGTGATCCTTTATCTTCTTATTTATTTGTTTTGGCGATAGAAAAATTGTCACATCTCATACAAAGTGAAGTAAAGATTGGTCATTAGCGTCCTCTCAGGTTAAAAAAAAATGGCATTGCAATTTTTTATTTTTTTTGCGGATGATTTAATTTTATTTGTTGAAACGAGTCTTGAACAAATAGGGTTACATAAGGCTTGCCTAGAAAATTTATGTTTTGGCTTCAGTACAGAAAGTGAATGCAGCGAAGTCAAGAATTTTTTTCTCTCATAATGTTAATCACACAAGACAAAAAGAGATTAGCGAGTTCTTAGGTTTTACGCCTACAACCGATCTGGGAAAATATTTGGGGGTTCGTAGATCATAAGAGAGTAAATAGAGACTCACTAATTGGAAGAGTAATTCTTTATCAATGGCAGCTAGGCATAGATTATTTTTTTCTTCCTTTTATTGCATTCATAAGGAACTGCAGTAGGAAATGAGTCATAAATATTTATTTTATTAATTTTTATAAAGTCTTATATTAATGACAATTGGACATGATTTTATACATAGAATCCTATAGAGTTTAAACCGAATCCTTACAAATTAATTTAACTTTCATGGTCTCAAATGAGTTGGTAATTTTGAACATAAGTTAATCAACAAATGATAATTTATTCTAAAATATTCCAAAAATATTAAAATAAATTTTAGAATAAAAAAATACTAAAATTTTAGTATATGAAACATAATTAATATAGGTTATACGTATATGGAGCCACTTGACTCTCAAATATAATGATAATCAAATATCACTATAATAAAACTTTTGACGCTACACCAAGTTAATAATTAAATGTTTGAATATTATTTTATAGAACTCAAGTTTTTAAAATTTGATATATATTTTTACCCAGTTCTATTAGATTAATGAATTCTTATTTTATATGTATATTGAAGTGATATTATTATGGGTTTAGGATTGGATTTAAGATGTTTGCATGTTTATTTATAAAGTTGATTTAATTATTTTTAAAAAGAAAAAAAAAACTAATTAAATTACTTTAGATTATTCATATTTATATTTTTTTTTCTTCAAACTAATTAGTTTGATAAGTAATTATTTACACGCCTACTCAAATGATAATCAAATATCACTATAATAAAACTTTTGACGCTACACCTAGTTAATAATTAAATGTTTGAATATTATATAATAGAACTCAAGTTTTTTAAATTTGATATAAATTTTTACCCAGTTCTATTATATTAATGAATTCTTACTATATGTATATTGAAGTGATAATAATTCAAAAGCCCACACAAAAAATAATTGGTCAAAAGAATCGCACCGAAAAAATGATTGATGTCATGGAAGCAAGCTCACACCATATATGAGTTGTGCACCCCCACTAACCCTTTTGCGCACGATAGTAAACATTAAAATATAAATTGTGTTCACACAATATAAATTGTGTTATTTTAGAAATTTTTATCTGGGATTCATGTTTAAAAATCTTGAATTCAATCTATTAAAAATATTTTATCATTTGGGATTCATATTAAAAAATCTTGAATTCAATCTAACTTAGTTTAAATTTAATATTTTATAAAAAAATTTTTTTTATATTTTTTAATCATTTAATATTTTATTAATATAAAAATAATTTTTTGAATAACTAGTACTCCGTATTTTTTAAGGTTTTAACTTTTAAATTTTTTTAAGGTTTTAACTTTTAAATTTAATAAATTATATATTAAAAAACTCTCTGAATTTTGAATCATGTAAAATGACTCCCTTAATATTTTAAACTCAATAATAAAGTGCCCTAAATTTTTTTTACGGGTAATCCTAAATTTTTAATCAATTATAATCTCTTTAAAATTTATTTTTGTGTACAAACAACCCCACAAATTTTAAATTATATGTATATAACCCCGGAAATTAAAATGATGTGCAAATAAATAATTAACAAAATTAATAATAATAAAGTTATCAATATAAATGTGAAGTTCAGGGAAGTTGTTGTATATAATTTTTTTTCCTAATTTAAATCTCAAAATATCGTTGAAAATTAGATTTTTTAATAATTAAAAAATAATCATCTTTTTTTTTTTTTAAAAATCATGGAATAGCCAAGCTAGTGAAGTGCACGCTTCCATGTCTGATTCTTTCTCTTGTGTTCTTTTGCATTGTCATTGACTATGTCTTTTGGATCATTTGGTCATACGCTCTTGACTAAAACAAAAGGTAACATTGAATAGATTTTAAATTTTTAATGTTTACGAAATAAATTGTACTTTATTAATTACTTTTAAATAGTTACAATTGTTATTTTATATTATATATATTTTCATATTAATTTTTCCTAATATATAATAGGAATTGGAATTAGGATTGTTATTTGTTACTGATCATTAACTATTTAATATGTACTTTATATTTTGGTTAAGTTATACTTAATAAGAGCTTTACGATCCTAATTATAAGTAAATGGTTTGATTTTGTTTACTCCAGATTAATCATTTAAATGCGAGGATTCTTAATCATTTTATATGTTACAGATCTTTAGATTTTATATTAGTTTATTAGTCAAACTAATGAAAACTTTGAAGAAAAAAATAAAAATAAAAATACTAAAGTGATTTAATTCCATTGTTTATAATTTCTCAAAAAAGCACACACTCACCTTATAATTATAATTCGCCATCTCCAGAAGAGTATATCTTTTCTAGGAAGAAACTTCGTAGTTATAGAAGAAGTGTTTTCCGATACTCGACTCTGTAGAGTATCAATGGTGGCCATTGATCCGACATTAACCATATATATATATATAACATTTATGTTTACATTATATATATTTAATATGTACTTTATATTTTGGTTAAGTTATATATCTTTTTAATTGGTAAAAAATGTTATATATTCATTTTTTTTTTGGTAAAAATTGTTATATATTCATTTATTTACAAAATTATAAAAAGTTGAATATCCCTAAATAACGGATAGAAAACTTTTCTATATAGATATTTAAGACAACGTCCAATTTCTACTCGAATGTCTGACGCCGAGCCTCGGCTTCAAGCCGATGTACCAACTTGTTCGTATAGTATAGAATATTATTTAAGAAAAAATAATCATTAATTAATTAATTAAAATTACATGTAATGAATAGTACTAGCTGACCTGTATGATAAAAGCGCGTATTAAATGAACACTACACTTTCTTTAGGCAGAAAAGTTTCAGTTAAAGGCTTTTTCTAATTAAATTAATTAATTAATCACTTTTAAAAAGAGAAAAGCATTTAGAAAATATGATAAAATCATTATTTAAAATTTAAAATTACATTTAAATCAATTGAGAGTTTTTTTAATAAATTCCAATTATCATACGTCCATGAACTTGTTAGTATAATAGATTTATCAACGAATTAAAATTTATTGTAAATTTTTATAAACACTTAAATATAATTTTAAGATTTTAAAGATGAGATACTTATTCAGCGAATTAGAATTTATTGTAAAAATTTGCATAAAATTTGAATATAATTTTAAGATTTTAAAAGGACATTTTATTTTATGTATTTTCCCTTTAAATACAAGTTTACCTATTTAAAATAGAAAACATATAATAGAACATTTAATATAAGTATGTGAAAGCCAGGAAAGCCAGCCTGAAAAGGTTCGTCTGTGTTCGTTCACAGCTTCTTCCCTCTCTCTCTATTTCTCTCTCTGTGGGCAAATCTCACGCGGAACCCGAGAACAACCCTCACCTCAAAGATTTTCTCCGGCAGAATTCGCCGGAAGTTCTGCAACGAGTCAGCTGCAATGTGGAGCTCACGCTCTCTCTCTCCTCTGCTCACTCTGTTTCTTCTTCACTCGGTCGTAGCTCTGGTCTCTGCTCAGGGATCTAGCAGAGCCACATGGAAGACACTAAGCGGTATGTGCCTTGTTTTACTTGAATTTTGGTTCTGTTTTCTTCCCGATCACGATGTTCAGGGTGTTTTTTCTTGACTTCTTGGGTCATGCATGAAGAGTAGGTGAGATTGAGCTCGCCGCGTGTTTTTGCTTGCTCACTTTTATTATGGTTCTTGGTTTAGGAAGAATGATAGGTTTTTCTTAGCTGAATAAGTATTACTTTCTTCCTGGTATGGTGAATGGGCGGGCTGATTAAGAAGTGTTGAGTAGAAATTAGTCAATACTTGACTACCAAATGGAAGATCTTCGCATTTTTTGCTTGTAAACTTCGATATTTTTGTTGGGGAAAGAAAATTTTGTGTGACTGATCAGTTGAGATTTTGTACAGCTAACGAATTAAGTAGGCCTCTTTGCTGGCTGTACTGCTAACTAGAAGTTAATTGTTGCGTAAAGAAAGAATCGATGTTCCTTCAGTTGAGTGTGAAAATCATACTCGGAACCTTGAGCTGAAGAATAATGCTTCAGCGATGATTGCAATAATTAAAAAAAAGTTATTCCCTACTTTTGATGTTGGTTTTACTGGGTTCAAGTTTTGTCAGAATGCATCTTTCATACATTACTAATACAAAGATCACCGGCGCCCCCCCGGGGGGGGTAGTTTTGGAAGTTCGTTATTTATCAAAAGCGATTAGGAATTGCTTCCTGCATAGTTAATGGACTGTTCGTATTTTGCAACTTCAATTTATTGCACTATTTAGTGAAAGTGGAGAGGCATGGGCCTACCAAAGTCTCTTGTTATATTCAATTTCTGATACCATGAGGCATTATGTTTGAAAACGTCTGTACTTGTATGAACTATTTCTCTTTTTCCATGATTTTATTTTGCCTTCTTTTATTTAAGGATGAATGAGGCTCAATCATCCGCTTGTTTTGCAGGAGATGCACCATTAGTCATAGCACGTGGGGGATTTTCAGGGATGTTTCCTGATTCCAGCCTAGGTGCTTACAATTTGGCACTAGTAACCAGCCTACCAAATGTCATTTCATGGTGTGACGTGCAATTAACAAAAGATAGCGCTGGGATTTGTCTTCCAGATGTCAAACTTGACAATGCTACTGACATTGCTGCCATTTATCAAAATAAGTCCACCACTTACTTAGTTAATGGTGTACCAAGCCGTGGATATTTTTCAGTGGATTACATGACAAAGGATATATCTAAAGTTTCTTGTAAGTTTAAACTTCTGTTAAATGTATTACTTAACCTTTTATAATTCTTATATGGAGGATGTAAGAAAAATAACAAATTTAGGAAAGACTATTAGACAACAATTCTTAGATTTGAAAACTATTCAAACTCTTTGATACTTGACATTATCTTAAGGAAGGAAACTGTCTTAAATTGTTTTTGGTTCTTCAATACGGGTATTTTGCCATTAGCTTGCTAGTTATCTTGGTAATGCAGAAATAAGACATCAGATAAGCTAGGATTCAATGCCTAAAATACTGAAATACTGATTCGTACTGAACTGGAAGACACTGGGATTTAATGCCTTCTGTTAATTAATGCAAGCAAGCCTACTACTACTATCCCACTAGGTGGGATTGACGACATGAATTATACGATGCCATTGTATTCTATCAATAACCAAATCCTTGGATAGATTGTTAATTAAAAGATCTCACTATATAACTTCATTGAGTGTTTTTTTCGGTCTTCCACTACCCTTTTCAGAGGACTCTATACTGCTTGATCAACACTCCTCACCGGCACATCCAATAGCCTTTATGAACATATCCAAACTACTTCAAACAATTTTCTACCATTTTTCTTCAATAGCTACCATTCCCACTATTCCGTATATATGTTTATTATGAATCTTATTTTTTCTTATAGGACCACACATCTAACACAGCATCCTCATCTTGGCTACCTCCACTTTATGCTCATTTTGTCCCTTTAAAGTCCAACATTCATTACCATATAACATTGTTGGTCTTATAGCAGCGCAATAAAACTTCCCTTCTACCTTATTAGGTACTTTCTAATAACAAATATTTATGGTAGCTTTTCTCCATTTTAAACCACCCAGCTTGAATTCTATGATTAACATCTTTATTAATTTCACCGTCTATCTGTATGATTGATCCCAAATATCTAACTTTGCCACTTGTGGAATGATTTGATCTTCCAATTTAACCTCTAAATTACTTCTAATTTGTTTCTTACCAAAATTGTAATGCATATATCCTGTCTTGTTTCTACTTAGGCAAAAGCCCTTCGACTCTAGGGTTCTTCACCATAACTCAAGTTTAGAGTTAATCTCTTCTCTTAACTCAACCCAAAGAACTATATCTCAGCAAAAAGCAGGCATTTAGGGATTTCTTCTTTGATAAGCTTAGTTAGAATGTCTAAAACTAGGTTAAACAAATAAGGGCTCAAAGATGATCTTGATGGAGG
Organism: Acacia melanoxylon; assembly: GCA_019022615.1. Classification (NCBI taxonomy): domain Eukaryota; kingdom Viridiplantae; phylum Streptophyta; class Magnoliopsida; order Fabales; family Fabaceae; genus Acacia; species Acacia melanoxylon. Next base: position 3,193,739 of record JAFJYJ010000002.1, read on the forward strand.
CTAATCCTTATAGGAAAGTCTAGACGTTCTAGCACTAGTTGTTACCCCCTCATACATATTTTGTATGACTTTGATATATGTAACACATACACTTATCTTTTCCAAAACTCTCCAAAGTATGTCTCTTGGTGCACAGTTATATGCTTTTTCCAAGTCAATGAAAACTATAAGCAGGTCTCTTCCTTTGTCTCGCTACTTTTCCATTAACCCCCCAAATGGAAAAGATTTATAATGTAATAACTATCTGAGCCTAGGCATTAGACCATATCTCAAAACACTGGGAATTTTTTCCTTCATTGGAATTTCAGCTTTTTGAAAGCCAGTTACTGTCTCATTCAGTTATTGTTGTTGTTCTTGTTATTATTTTTTTAAAGGAAACTGGTTGTATAGTAACCTTTGAAGTTTGAGTCATTACTGATTTTCCTACGAAGGCAACTCACTCGTGCAATTTTGGCAGAAGCACGAAAGTGATCTTTATCTTAAATTACAACTATAACTAGCTATTGTTTCCAACTATAACCCAATCGGGAGTTATGTTATAATGGGGATGATATATTCTATGACTAGAATGCAAATAGAGTACATCAGAGTCATATTCTTACTCTCTTCTCATTACACTTAACGTTTGAGACTTGATCCATGACCTTTTATTATTGTTGGCGCCAAGTCAAAACCCTTCCCTATCAAGGGTAATGAGCAATTGCTATAAGAACACTACGGACAGTTAGAGGGTGAAATCTTGTTCACAGTATCAAATAATCAAGTGGCCCTTGCAAGCTTGTTTTCCACATCTTAATGAAAGACTATGTCTTTTTCAATAAGTTGCTGACATACTGCATAGAGTTTCTAGAAATATCTTGGTTTGACTAATCAGTTGTGACTACTTATGGCTTGACTGTCTTGCTTATAAGTTTTGCAGCGTTTTTCTAAATGGTGATGCTTTGTTGTTACTGGACAGTGACTCAGGGAATCTATTCTCGAACTAACAAGTTTGATGGTAATTCATTTCCAATTTTTACTGTTGAGGAACTCAAAAAACAAGTTACCCCACCAATCTTGTGGTTGAACATTCAGGTAAACGGAAGGCACATTTCTATTGTCATCGTTAAGTCTCTGTTTTTCCCTCAACATTAGTCTGTGTTCGTTTCTAAGTCAATTCTTGTTTGCATTGATATACTGCAGCATGATATGTTCTACTCGCAACACAATCTGAGTATGAGAATCTTTGTACTTTCTGTTACTAGAAAAGTAGCCGTCAAATATATCTCATCACCTGAGGTGAATTTCCTGAGAAGTATAGCGGCACGCTTTAAGCCAAGTATAACTAAACTGGTCTTCAGATTTATGGGACAGGATGATATGGAACCATCAACCAATCAGACTTATGTCACAATTCAAAAAAATCTTACATTTATCAAGACATTTGCTTCTGGAATTATGGTTCCCAAGAGTTACATATGGCCTGCAGATTCTAATTCTTATCTACAACCACATACAACTTTGGTCTCAGATGCTCACAAAGCAGGACTGGAAGTTTTCGCATCAGATTTTACTAATGATGTTCCAGTTAGCTATAATTACAGTTATGATCCTCTTGCTGAGTACCTCCAGTTCATTGATAATGGTGACTTCTCTGTTGATGGTGTGCTGTCTGACTTTCCTTTAACTCCATCTGAAGCTGTGGGTAAGTTACGTTTTCTTTAATGGTCAGAATGCCTTGTTATTAATCATAAGCATTTGCTTTATTATTATTATTATTAGCAACAACAAAATCTTGTTGATGTTGGTTTTCTACTTAGTGTTATAATTCTACATGGAAATGGTGCTTATGTGGTTAAAATGATCTGAAGCAAATTTTATTAACGTCTTGAACTTGCTCACAATATAGCGTTGCCTTAAATATATGTCTCCCACATAATAAACATTCTTTCCCTACGGATATTTAGTCAGTAAGGAGCATATAAACGTTTGAATCCTGAAATTCCACCGTGGAAATTGGTAGAAGGGTGGGTTAAAATAATCTCTAAATAACTGTGAATATTCATGAAAGTAAGTATCCCTTGCAAGCTTGTTAGCTTTTCAGACTGGATTTTTTTTTTTTTTGGGTAAAAAAATCAATTTAACATGCTCTAACATCTTATAAAATTATCTTATATACCTTACCATTTGTGACCACATAATATATGTGTTTTTTCTTTGCATTCAAGTATTGCCAAACTTTTGGTTGCTGATGGGAATGAGATTGTCTTGGAGGTATCTGATTCTCTTCTTAAATTGCAGGTTGCTTTGCTCACCTAAGTGCAAATGCTGCAAAAACAGGTGCATCACTGTTTTCTTGTGCTTTATGGAATATGTATTCTCATTTGTTTTTGAGTATTTTCCAAATTCTTTCATTGTGTAATTCTGTAACAGTGTAGCTTGAGTCATCATTGACTTTTTTTTTTGTTTTTTTTTTTTTTTTTGTTTCAGTTAACATCTCGGTCATCTCAAAATTTGGGGCAAGTGGAGACTATCCTCCTTGTACTAACTTGGCGTACAACAAGGCCATATCAGATGGTGTGGATGTTCTTGATTGTCCTGTTCAGCTGTCAAAAGATGGAATACCATTTTGCCTCAGCTCCATAGATCTCATAGAGAGCTCTATGGTTGCTCAATCAAGTTTCAGCAGACTGGCCACATCTATTCCTGAAATCAAGTCTGGCAGTGGCATATTTTCATTCAGTTTGACATCAGCTGATATTAGTTCCTTGATCCGTAAGTCCGAAAAGGTTCCATATTAGTTATTCTAGTCCAAAGTCTGGCATTTATCTCCAGCTTTTCCTTATAGGCCTGATCTTCCCTCCCCAACCCCCCAAAAAAAACTCATTCCTTTAGGTCTTGGGGCCTCTCAGCAAGTGGTTTATAATTCAAATAAGCTAAACTTTATGTAATGTGAAAGATATCCACAACATAGAAAATCATGTATCATGTATAACTGGGAAAATGGCCTTTCTACGTAATTGGTTAGATTAATGGGTGATATATTACACGAAATTATGTATATTTCTTTTGATCTGTTAATGATGCACTATATCCATCTTGAGATAAATTTTGGCCTTTTGCCATCACAAGTTCTTTTTCTCGTTTGTGCATTTTTCTGTCTGGTATGTATGACATTTGCTTTTTGATATAGGCCAGGAAAGTAAGTAAAATATTCCCAAAAGTTTTGACATTTGTGCTTTTGTGTTCTCTACTTTTCCTGCAGCCTCTATATTGAACCCATATGCAAAATACACATTGTTCAGGAATCCAAACAATAAGAACGCTGGGAAGTTTTTGACATTACAAGATTTCTTGTCCTTGGCAAAAAATCAGACTTCTCTGTCTGGTGTCTTGATCACTGTTGAGGTGAGTTCTGCCTTTCCTATGCTACTGTTGTCCATGATGCATTCCATTATAATCTGAATGTAATTGAAGAGTAATAATTCTTGCTACATTTCAAAATGGAGAATTTGTGATTTGTTTTCCACATATGATAATCACGGTCATGTACAAATTCAGACAGATTATTTTTGTCACCTCATCATTGATGTTACTCAATTTGTAATTGTCATCAGATTTGTACTGCCTGAAATTGTGATGATGGAGTTTTGAACTGATGATGTTTCTTTCATGCAATAATAATTTCATTGTTATTCTTAATGCATTCATAAACTCATGGCTAAAGAAAATATAGTAGTGAAATTTCAAATTTAGTTTTTTAGCGATATTTGGTTGATTGCACTGGAGATTTCAAATTTGGAGAACAAGAGCCAGAAATATCCATATATTTGTTGAGTTGCGAGCAAAAATAGGAATTTGAATTTTTCATATCTTAATTTTGTTATTAAAATTTAAATTGAATGTAATATTTCACTATTTAATGCTCCACTTGTACTTTGGCCTTACAACTCTCTTTGTTGAATTCTACAATAATATAAGTTATTTACCTTGTTAAAAACCATATTCATGTGAGTTTTACTCACATTTCTTCTTAAATGATTCTGCACCTGAATATATTTCAAAGAGAAAAACTTGGGTGGTTTTTATTTACAAAGGGCTTTATTTCATGGTGATGAATGATGATTTTGTTCTTTGCTTGGGCTTTATTTCATTACCTTCAGGTGACAAATAATGATTTTTTTCTTAACCTGCTAAGAAATGAAAACAACACATGAGCACCCACAATGTTTTTCCATTTTGTTTTATTTTTTTCTCTTTTAATTGACATTTCTGTTTTCAACCCCCCCCCCCCCCCCAAAAAAAAAAAAAAAAAGAACTGACATTTCTGTGTTCCACTATTATCAGCATGCAGCCTATCTTTCAGGGAAGGTTGGACTTAATGCAATTGAAGCAGTCCTTACAGCTTTGAGCAAAGCTGGTTATGATACGCAAGGGGCACCAAAAGTTATGATTCAGTCCTCTGATAGCTCTGTACTAAAAGAATTCAAGAGTAAATCTAAATATGAGCTTGTCTATAACATTGTTGAGGACGTTGGTGATGCTGAAAAAGCAGCTGTTGAAGAGATCAAAGGCTTTGCGAATTCTGTTGTTGTTGATAAGAAATCTGTGTTTCCTGAGAACTCAGCCTTCCTGACTGGCTCTACCAATATTGTGCCAACGCTAAAAGCTTCTAACCTCGCTGTCTATGTAGAAACATTTGACAATGAGTTTGTATCACAGGCCTGGGATTTCTTCTCTGATGGAACTGTGGAGATCAACTCATTCGTTCAGGGAGCTGGTATTGATGGTGTCATCACAGGCTTCCCAAAGACAGCTAATAGATACAGAAGTAAGTGCTATGGTTATATGAGTAGTTTTGCTTAAAGTAAGTTTACATAAAAAAATTAGGGACTTCATGCAAAAGATTTGTCTCCTAATCCTGAAATTACTCATATTGTTTGGATTGCTTGTTTGATAGTCGTTTTTTAATACACAGCTTTTGTCATGCCAGTTCACTTGGCCTACTCTGCTAGTATAGCTGTAGATGTCATATAATACCTGGCATTTTGGTACATTAGCATTTCATATCATTTGATTTCTTTAACGTCATGGAATTACGATACCAATGACATACGATGCCAAGATATCTAAGATATTCATGTTTGGGATGGCAATTGATGAGATTTCGTATTGAAAGAATTTTTTGATATCCATGTTTAATTGCAGATATTAGCCACTGTTACTTCTTAGATTGCCAAATACACATTTTTTAGACAAGGGAAAAATTATTGGCTGGAAAAAAAAAATAGACAAGGGAAACAATTTGTAACCTGAATTCAATCCCAGGCATCTTTGATATTTTGACTTCATCTTTATAATCGCATCAGAGCCTACCTCGAATGTAGGCTTCAAATTCAGTCTTAAGTTTTGTAGTAGGACCAAGATATCGACTCCTTTTTAGTTGATGGCTTAATTTTTTTGTTTTTTTTGGTTTATGATATTATTAAGTTGATCCATTTCAGTTACTAATATGCTTGTTTTTTCATCCTTACTGTAGAGAATCCTTGTTTAGCAGCTAAAACTACACCTCCTTACATGCAACCTGTTAAACCTGGTGATCTTTTACAACTTGTTACCAAAGAATACCTGCCACCAACGCAGGCTCCTCTCCCACCCCTGACAGAACTCGAAGTATCGCAAGCACCTGTCCCTGCAGTTTCAAACTCATCAGCCCTGGCTCCAGCCCCTGTCTCTGGAGCAAGGACATCTCCGCCTGGCAGCTCACAGTCAAAGGTTAACGTCTGCTTCTTTTTGTCCACTTTTGCTGTGCTTGTATCTCTCCTTCTGCTCCTTTAAGTGTGTTGAGATCTCCCAACAGCATTAGAGAAAGCCCAAAAAGAAAAGAAGAGAGAGAAAAAAGGTTGTTCATGCTTGTTTTGGCTTTCTACTCTTTCCTGCATTGAGTAGTAGTAGCCTGAAGTTTTTCTGCTTCAGACTGCATTAACATTCTGAGTCATCTTTTTTCCTTAACATGAGTATATTCTTTCCCATAATTGTTGTAGCTAGTTGTGTTTATCCTCCCTCTTCTATGAACACAATTTGTGTATTCTCTTTAGATGAGCGTTTTGTATCATTTGTTTCAATGTAAGATACTTATTATTTATTTGTGTGAATTTGATATGATATAAACATGTGGAAGTTTTCCTTGGGGAGTCCATTGGCTTCATGTGTCAATAGAAGTAGACATTTTCTTTGTTTTTATTGGGGGTAAACGTAGACATTTTCTTATTATCAATGCTTGACTAGAAAACCTGAAAATCTTAAGACGGTTTCCTAGTAATTTTTAAATAATCTTATATTGTTAAATTTATTGGTATATCTGTTTGTTTTGTTGATTTTTTTTTTATCATAATCTTCTATTTTATTGCCTTTCAAGTTTCATACTTAGTTTCACTTGAACACAACTGATTTTATACTTAAGTTTAATTATTCTTGAAATTTCTGAGCAACATATATTGTGTAGCTTTCCTTTCATTAAATTCTTTTGTCCTGTTTTTTTTTTTTTTAGATGGAGACCACAATTCATTCAAATTTTAAGAGGAATAATGTTGGAACTCCACAATTTGATTAAGGGTTGTGCATACCAAAAATTTCGAAAAAAAAGGGGTTAAAGCGCAATATAATTCTACCTCGAAAGTTTTCTCTAAAGGGTTATGGGTGTCTGGAATTTTTTTTAAGACAAATGTCGTCCTGACAAACTAAAAAAAAAGTGCCATGTTGAGCCACCTGTTTTTCTTTACCAGAGCTCCTCCTGTTAAATAAGCTTAATCTTGATTATCTCATTTATTAATTAGACTGAACTTATACATGGCACTCCAATCTGGAGCTCAGGATACAAACTCGTTGTCACCTCCTTTTTGTGTATGTGTTTTTCGTTTTAATCACTTCCTCTCTGTCCCTCTCCAACTATAATAACTGGTGATATTGGGAAAAACCAAAAGGCATTGTAATTGCTTGAAAGCGACCACCAACCTCACCTCCCTCATCCATCATATCATCTCCTTCACCATGTGATTAGGCTCCCAGTCACTCCAATGGTGTACCGTTTCCTTGATTGAGAATCAGAAGTCGACAATCCGCCTCTATAATCCTTACAAGAACCTTCATATTTTTCCGCCTAATTTTTAGGATGAGATTTATATTTGGGAAAAAGAATAAAAAAAATACTACTTAAACTTTAAAATCTCAAATCAATCTTGTCGTTAATAAGAGTATAGGTATTAACTTAAGAAAGTATAAGATTGACAACACATTTTAATAGGAAATCACTTATTTAAGATTTTGAAGTTCAAGTTTTTTTTTTTCCTTTATATTTTATAGACGCATCTTATAGTTGATGACTTCCCATTTTTAATAGATTTCATATATTTGAATAGTAATCAATGTTAAATTAAAGGAATTATGAAATGTCAATTTTGATGTAAAAAATAGACGTGTTTAAATTTAAGAAAGAAAGAATAAACATTAATAATGGGAAGTTTTCAAATATATATAATGCACCAAAAAAATATAAAAAGATTCAGATTTATTATTATAATTATAACTATTATTTTCTTTTCATTTCATTGATAGGAATACTATTGTTTTGGAATTTTTGGGAGGAGGCAATATATACCTCTATATCTATGTGAGGCGTAGTGAAAAGATGTGTTATATATATATATATATATATATATATATATATATATATATATTGGGTAAGTGATGGCAACAGAAGAGCTTAGAATTTTAATGGAGGAAGATTAAAGTTTGGAGATGCAAATGATCTACAGCAGGGATAAAAATTTGGCATTGGATTTTTGTTTCTCCTTTCATTTCTCTTTTTTATTTTGTCATGTAGGATTAAGTTTTTGGATTTAATTTGCTTGTATGATAGATATATACCTACCAGCCCTACATAGTCTCATTAAGCTTGCACTTCAATTAATCCAATTAAGTACTTATTGACTAAGACATTAGGGATTAACATAGTTGGAGTGCCTTTTAGTATATCGAAAGACATTTTTAGATAATTAAGAGTTATAGACTAGCAAATATGACTTTAAATGCAATTAAGTGGAGAAATTAGACACTAACTTCCCGTTTGGTTCACGTAATCGAAGGGAATGTAATGATGATTACACAAATTTGTTTAGTTCCTATTAAGGAAAGATGATACATATGCATAAAAATGTTTGGTTGGATTACATCGAACATGAGAATATGTGGGAATAATATAACAAAAGACAAAATTTCCTACATAGTGTTCATGGTAATTTTTTCATTTTATGTTGTATGCACGTTCGATTCATAATAATTTTTTTAATATTTAATGGTAGAAATATTATGTAGTGTGTAGATTGGGTTAGTGCTAATTTTTTAATATTTAATGGTGGGAATATTATTTAATGAGATATTTTAATATTTTTAATAGTGGAATATATTTTTTAATTTTTTAATGGGGAATATTTTTTAAATTTCTATATTATTAATTAATTTTCTTAACGTTTAATTTTGATAATTATTTAATATTTAACTATGTTTTTGGGCGGGCAATTTGGTCGATTTAAAAAATTATAATAGCAATAATGTTATTTTCACTTGATTATAAGATTTCTATATCTTTATTAATAAGTCTTAGTAGTGTAACCTTCTTTACATTACATAAGCACAACCAAACATGTGAACTTTTTCCTTAGAGAGTCTATTAGAGAAATTAAGGTGAAATAAAATGAATAGTTAGTTGGTACGGCTTTAATCTATATAAAGAGTCTTAGCTACTATAGTTATGGGGAGAAATGTCCAAATTATATATATTTCCTATTTTATGTATTTCTTATTTTATAAAAAGGAAAGGAAAATAGGAAAGAAGGAAAAGTGTGACAGAATGGGGGAAAAAAAGTTTCCTAATTGTTTTTTATGAAAAGGAATATTCTCTCGGAGTTTCATAATTTGAGGTCCATATTGTATCTCACTTATTTTAGTAGAGAGATGACATATTAGGTTTTTGGTCAAAGAGACCCATTAGAGAAGCTAGGTAGGCCGTAGAGGTCTAAATATACAATCATGTGAGAGAAAAGAAGAGAGAAAGTGAAAAACATAGTTTTACAGGACAGTCTTAATAAATCAGCGTTTTAACATTCATTAACTGTTAGATCAAGCTGAAATTTGGTCATTAGGTTCAAAGTAGATAGTTTTCAACGATGGAATTCTCGATTTTAGGTCTAGTGTGAGAGATATTGTGTTTGTGGTGGGAGACATTTTTCTGGAATTTTTAGCTTTTCCATTCTCTATTTTAACCTTGTAGCTTTGGTTGTTTGACAAGGTGATTGCATTTGTTTGTTCACCTTGTTGAGACTCTCTTGTAACTTATTTTGACCATAATATATCATATTTTCATTGGTTTGGACAACCTTGGGTTTCTACCCTTAAATTGAAGAGTTTTCCACGTTAATAATTTTGCTGCGTTTGGTAATATTTAATTTTTACCATATATTTATTTATTTGTTTCCTCATAAATTCCTATAAGTGATGTGGAGATTTAAGATTCATAGGAAAATTCATTTCAGGTCTAAGGGACCAAAAAAATGTCAAGGAAAATTCAAATATAAAAAAGTCTCGTTATCAACTTCTTTTGTGAAATTAATAACTCTTATTTATGGGATTAACAACTTCATCCATGGGATTAACAACTCGTTAGGACTTTTCTTACATTTAAATTTCCTTTGGAACTTTTTTGATATTTTTTTGGTCCCTTAGAACCTAAAAGAAATTTTCCCAAAATTCACTGTGCCTCTTCCTAACATAAACGTAGTTAATTTTGACGGTTATCCATTTTATTAGACTGAAATGACAGGTGGCACTCCATTGTAGAGCAGGATTCCAACTAATGGTTACCTAAATGCCTGGAAACAACGGTATTTGTGATGGTGATACGGCGAGGCTAGTTTGGTTTGAGGGAGGGGGAGGGAGAGGGGTTATTCTTTTACATCCTCTTTACAAAAAAGCCCATGGAAACTTTTCAATATTACAAAAATATACTTTCAACTAAAAAGAATATTCCCTTAATTAATGGCAATTTGGTCAATTCACTACTTTCCACCCCTCCCCTCAAACCAAACACACCTTAAAAGTCACTTAATTGCCTGAAAGCCACCGCCAACCTCACTTCCCTCATCCACTGTTTTCTGTCATCTGCCTCACGATGTGGTTAGGCTTCAACCTCATCCTAATCGTGTGAAAGCCACTCCAACGGTGTTCCATTTCCTTGATTGAGAATCAGGATCTGATTCGCTAATCCCAATGTGCCTCTATAATCCTTACATGGACCCCGCTCAAATGCATATTTTTCTGCCAGATATTGACTAACTTTTAGAATTAAATTTATAGGCTCTTCTCATCGAGAACAGTTAAAGTGGATTTAAATTTGGTTACAGCATAAAATTTATATATTTTTCCATTTTCTCTATTCATTTGATGAATTAATGTACAGCTTGTGTCAATATACATTGAAGATCATGAGATTTTAATGCGAGAGTCCTTTGCTGTTATGACATATATACTCTTTTCCATCTTTAATATAAGAGTCATTGACATTTTCTTAGAAATGTTAAGAAAGTTAAATTAATTATATTAAAATATTTATATTTATTGTTTTTCTCTAAATTAACTTACATGACTTATAAACTTATATTTAATTTAATACGGAGTAATACACAAGATATGTTATGATTAAGTAATTTACTTCACATCCTTAATCTCTAAAAATTCAACTAATTTTTATACTAAAGACGTGATAATATTACTAAGTAGAAACCGAGTAAGAGGTGAGGTTGGTGATGGCAGGAGGGAGGGGGCCAGTGAGGTTTAACTGTTAAACAAATAAATATTAATGGTCAAAATTAGCATGATTTAATAGGTAGGGTAACGGGTTTTTAGATTTTCGTAGCAACATTGGTTGTTAAAGGCTTCCAAAAATCCACAATTCAACTTTTGGAGTAAAATTACAACTTGGCCTTTAAATTTTGGGAAAATTCTTCTTAGGTTCTAAAGGTCTTACAAAATTTTAAAAAAGTCCCTCAAAAAGGTCATATGTCAAAATAATCTCAAAGAACTTGATGAATAAATGAAAAAAATGAAATTATATTGATTCCCAGGATTAAAATTAAAAAAGGAATAGGAAAATCTCTCTATACGACACTCCTGAAATAAAAACAGATACCCCACCACAGTAGATTATAATTTTGCTATACTGGGGCGCTTCAAAACTTTTATCTTTTGGGTGGGTGTAGGTTCGATCCTGCTGCTTGCTCGTTGTAATTCAAGTAACTATAGTTTTGTAATTGAAAAAAAACTTTTATCCATTTTTGGGTGACAATAATTCAAATTACGCCAAGCTTCATATATCTACATACAGTCGCAGAGACTCCGATCGATCACATACGATAAGTTGCTTCTTTATCCGAAGCTTGAAGAAGCTCTCATCAATGTCGTTGCCATCACTTGATGGAGACTTCAATTTTACGGTAAAATCCCCGCTAAACCCCATCCCTTGCTTCTTTCCTTCTTTCCCTTCCCATTTCTATCTAACTCTTCCTTCTTCTCCTTTTTTCCCACAACAATCTCCTTATTCTCAGCCCCCTTCCACAATGGGGTGAGTCGCATTTTCCCCTTTCATCGTTCTCTGAGTTTCTGCTCTTTATATTGTTTGTGTTCTTTCGTTGTACATATGCATTTGTGCCCTTCTGATCCTTTGCTCCTACACTCTCGGCATTTTGTTTTTTGGTTTTTTTTAATTTGACGTTTTATGTTTATGTGTTGAGGTTTTTGATTTTATTTTTATTTTCTTTGTTAATCAATCTGACTTTCTCTCTAGGGAGTACACATTTGCGGATGCGGGGAATTTAGAGCATTGTGCTAACTGCTAAGTACTTGAACCAATCTCTTGTTACGTTTGGATTTCCTGCTTCTCTGGATCTTTTGGCCAATGACCCTGTGAGAATTGATCTTTGATTTTGCTTCTTTTTATTTGTTTAAATGGAAGAAAAAGAGATATTGTTTTTTTTTTGCTACTGCAAAGGTATCCCTAAAGCCGGAAGCCATGAGACTAATCCTTCGCCACTGGGTCGCCGACAAAGCGGTAAGAATTTGTGCACGGGATCTTTCCATTCACAAGAGTTGGGGATCGAACCCCCAACCACTTGCTTAAGGGACGAGATGCTGAGCCATCACGCCCACCCGTCGTGGTTAAGAGATATTGTTTTTAATATATCTGTTTGTCTGTGTTTGTTTTGGTAGGTTTCAATAGTGCGGACTTGCATTGCAATTGCTTATACTTCTTGCTTGAGCAGAGACAACGTGACATTGAATTTAGAGATTCTGCTCATGAACAAAGACAACGGTGAATATACTGTTGACTCAATCATCTGACTTATTTAAGTTCTTGACTAGAGTATCCGATCCCTGAATGCTTAGATTACATACAAGTTTCATGTATTAGTATATAGATTGAAAAACCTTTGTAGTTGGTTTTGCAGCCTTTCCTGGCTCTTTCTAATTTGAAAGGTATTTAGGGTATTTTATCTTTGTGATTTTTATTTGTAGGTATTTGTTTGCCTTAGATTTATTCAACATATACTGTTTTCCAATGATCTGTTTATGTATAAGAGTCAAGAAAGTGTTGGATGGCCACAATGAGACAGTGATGGCTGAACTAGTCACAGACTAGCATCGGTAGTTCAGAAGATCACTTAAGTGTCATGATTCATGAATATCTGATCTGGCATTTTTCTCCCTACTGTTTTTAATACCTATGTAAATTCTATCATTTCAGGAAGCTAAGAACAGAGCAGCTCTCAAGGCACAAATCGAGAAGCTACAACAAGAAAGAGATGAATTTCAGAAAATGGTTCTTGGTAATCAGGTTAGAAACTGGATCTCCATTATTTATTGCTCAATGTTTCTAGGCAACTAACCTTTGAAAATGGACAAATTTTGACGCTTGATATAATTGTTGGTTAATTTTGCCTATTACATGACTTTCATGTAAAATTTCATGAAGTTGAAAACAAAAATTTTGTTTAATCATTGCTGAAACTCGTAACTCCTTACGGTCCTCATGAATTATTAACCTTAACTCATTACGCTAATTAATTATTAATCCGTAACTCTTTACGATACTCATGAGAATTCATAACAATTTATAATATTTATGAGTTTTAGGATTACTCGTTAAAACAACTATTGAGGTTTAGGATAATTTGATAAAACGATTATTAGAGATTAAAATTACCTTAGATCACTCGAAGACTTCAAGGTTATTGATGTCCTCTAACGTTGATCTACATGGCTACCCCTCGATTGCAATGAGAACTCCTTCTCTTGAAACTTCCCACTCCTTGGATGCTTGCTAGGCGAAGACAATGTTGAGTTTTGGTTTCCTTGGGTTTTTATCTTTTCAAAAAGGTGGTGGTTTCTTAGAATTATGTTAAAGATAGGATGAATAAGGTTGGAACCTTATCCTTTCATGGATGATGCCTTTTCCTCTCTAAACCTTTGGTAAAGACCGAAATTTAAAGAGTATAAGGATGTCTAAAAAAAAACGTCCAACCCTCCCCTATTTATAGCCTTGGTGGGCCAAAAATTCCTAGTCCTAATTGCCTTAGGAATTTTCAGCTTATGCACTAAGAAAAAGGGTTTTTAGGTAATAAGTCCACTACTTGTCAATCAAGTCACATTAAAATCATATATTGATTGATTGATTAAATTTAATATGATGAATCATATTCATATCTTGATTGTTGGATTGATTTAAGAAGATGGATCACTTTTTTTTTTTTTTTTGTAAAAAAAAAGTCCATAAAAAGGGTACACAAAAAATCAACACTTTATAAGAGTCTAACCCTAATTTAAGTGCTCACAAGAAAAGTCCAATCAAATTTGAATTGGAAAATCCAAATCATAATGAATTAAATTCATATCTTGATTGATTGAATAATAATTTAAGATGATGGATCACATTCATCTCTTAAACTAAAATTCAAAATCATTTTTAAATCAATCCTTATTTATTATTTCTCCAATCTTCATCCAATCATTATTGGATCTTTATATATATATATTATAGATAATTCAGAATTATCTTTTATAACCTAACTTTTTGAATTTATAATTTAAATTTTAAACTTAAATTCAAAATTCGAATTCCAAATTCAACTTGGCCTAAGACACTGTTGGGTCTTCCAACATATTTGGGCCCTTTTGTGGAGAAAATGATTTTCCCACTGGGACAACATATATGACACCATTTTCTCCTCATTGGGCTTGGAGTCCCACTCCAACCCAAATACACCTTTACTTTTGATAAAGCTCAATAACAATTATTGTCTCAAGTTTGCTAATTTTAAACAATCGGGAATAACCTTTGTGTGTGACCTATTAGGCCCAATTAGTCATGACATAAATAAACTTGGACCAATTAAAATCCCCTTTAACGGGCCCAATTTATTTAATGACCTCATAAGACACTAGCAATGCTCTGCGGCCTCAGAATTAATTGAGTTGATCAAGTGATTTTCCTTTCATATTTGGATACCGTGCAGACATCATCCCTCACAGCGTCATTCACATTTAGTTGAGAGTAAAGATAAAGTATCATATCTCTTTAATTGACTAAATGTAGCTAATTCACAGAACTTGGAATCTTCTTATATTAACTTTATAACGAATCATGACCTTTTATGATCACTTACTGTGTGCACAATCTCCCGAGTTAATTAGAAGCTATCCAAGCTCTACAGTATTATGAATGACTAATCCCTTGTAGGGGATTGTGAGTCCTCTCAGCATGTCCATCTATACTCATGTATTTGAGTTACACCCAAGAGTACAATGTTCTCCCCATTTTCAGGTGGATAGAGTTGTACGGTCAAAGTATAACTCTAGGACATAGTGTTTGATGACATCCTTAAGTCCAAGACGATCCGCACTACCAAACGATGAGAGAGTTTACATATTCAATGATACTCTCTACAATGAATCTTTGTGGAGTCTCTCGGTGGGTCAGTTTGGTACTATCTGTTCTCCAACAGATTCACCCACGACATCAGCTAAGACATCTCCATGCCTGTATTCCATGAGGTCCCTACCTTATATCTCTATACAAGTAAACAATGTCGTACTAGTCTTATTGAGGTCATCAATGCCCTTTCTTGGTGATTCAAGACTAGGAACAAGTTTTAGGTAATAAATATACAGTGTTTTCGAGTCCTCATGATCATGATCTTTATCATTGATCATCGAGATTAACACATATTCTATTCCTAGGGCAAAAGCCTAGGAATAGAATTCAAACACATATTTACTTTAAAATAAAGGTGAGACGTAAATATGATAAAGATAAAATATGCTCATTTATTAATAATGAAATACTACAACGTAGAAAAAGGTGTTGATTTGTCCTTATGGATTGTCTCTAGGACACCTAAATACTAACAATAATTATGTCAATTATGCCAAAGCAAGTAAGAACTCAACAAATGCATGAGATGAAGAAAGAGGAAAAGGAATACATGAAATTACATGAGAGGTTAAACCAAGTATTGATGGAGAAGAAGAAGGAATCTAGGTTAGGCATGGAAATAAATAATTTACTTTAGGTATCAACTTTTTTCTGTGTATATATGCATACCTTTTTTCTATGTATTTGTATGATTATTTAGATGGAATATGTTATAATCTTGTGCTATGTTCCAATCTCTGCTTCTGTGATTTAGGCCATCGAAGATAAACACTATACCTTTATGAAATGAAGGTCAGCTTCTTATGGTGGCTAGTCACTCATCCTCATAACATCTATAGAGAAAAAGTATTGGAGACATTAGACAACAAACTTGTTGGGTAGATAGGCTGACTTGTTATGGGCAAAAATATAACATTCATAGTATTTAGGATACATGTTTAGTCTATCAATTGTTGTGTACACATGAATTTGTATCTATGACAAAGTTGTGAAGAATTTGTTTTTGTGGGAAGGTTCATTTGTATTGATGAGAATGACCTTCACAATTTGGTATTGTGTAAATGTTCTTATGACGGTTACTTGATATTTTAATGTCAATGACAAGAAGAATAATTTTTTTGCCTCTATGCTCTTTGTTAATGGTATGTCAAGAAGCAGAATAATGGAAAATAATCTGTTTGGTAAGCAACTGCTTTATTCTCCCACTTTTTAATGTTATGTTCTAGCTGCAATGTTTAATTATTTAGAAAAAGATCCGAACTTCTTGCCATCAAATAATCAAATTCATTTCAAATTTGATACTGAATCAATATCAACAACAGATCATATTCAAGAAAAACCCAACAATACATTGATCTGAACATAGAAAACTTGGGCAATTCACACACACAAGCATGCACCCTAGAATGATAAATAATAACATTCTCTACAAGGCATGGAAGAAACTCAGCAACTTTAGCCTTAGTAAATGATTATCCGCCATCCTTCAATGTGTCAGGTAGCTGTGAAAGAAAGTCAAGCACTTATGCATTTCAATTACAATGCAGTTATAAGACAAAAAAACATTAGGGAAATATATAGAAAAAACAAACCCGCACCTGCAATAAACATGTAATATTTGATTCTCAAAACTGCAATACAAACCAGCTAAGAAGTATAACCAAGTCCATCAGGGGGTATTCAAAACTCCATAAGTGACTTTTAACAACTGCATCAGTGGGTGTTAATAGGTCCATCAGTGAATTTTAACAATTGCATTAATGAGTGTTAACAAGTCCATCAATGACTTTTAACAACTGCATCACTGGGTGTTAACAAGTCCATGAGTGAGTGGGTGTTAACAAGCCCATCGTGATTTTTAACAACTACATCATTGGGTATTAACAAGTCCATCAACTACATCAGTGGGTGTTAAGAAGTCCATTAGTGACTTTTAACAATTGCATCAGTGGATGTTAACAAGTCCATCAGTGACTTTGAATAATTGCATTAGTGGGTATTAACAAGTCCATGAGTGAGTGTTAACAACTCCATCAATGACTTTTAACAACTGCATCAGTGGGTGTTAACAAGTCTATCAGTTGGTGTTAACAACTCCATCAGTGACTTTTAACAACTGCATTAGTGGGTGTTAACAACTCCATTAGTGGGTGTTAACAACTCCATCAGTGGGCGATAACAACTTCATCAGTGACTTTTAACTACTGCATCAGTGGGTGTTAACAACCCCATTAGAAGTTTTTGTTAAATCCATCAGTAGGTGTTAACAACTCAATTACTGTTATTTTGTCAACTACATAACCTGATTGGACAATAGTAACACAATTTAAATATATTAATATTTTTTTTCTAACAACATTTTTTTACAAGGTTATGTTATTACATAGACGGCATAATTTACAAAAGAATACTAATGGCCAAAAATGAAACTTGGATACAATTATGTATTATATTCAACATTCATTTATATCAACAAATGTAGGTATAAAGAGTTAATTACAACATCAACACTATCTTCAAAAAATCATATGGTTCTTTGCAACAAGACTTATACTTCTTGCTTTTCCACTTGATCATTCATTCTTGATAGTTTATTGTCCTTATTCTCATTTTCTTCAATGTACATATGACCATATTCTTTATTAAACCGTATTAAATGATCCACTCCATCATCGTCTACAAGATCCACAAATGTAGATGTATGCATACTAACTTTGAATTACTTTCTTTTCCAATTAAAAATGATATGATTCTTTACAACTCCTCATATGTTGTATCTTCCTTTATGCATTTTGTTCTTACCATACCACCAACATACTCACTTTCCTCTTCTCCACCATGTACAAAGTTTCCCCACATGAAAGAAACATAATAGATTCTTCCCTAAAGTACTAGTCATCTTTAATTACGATACACAACATAAAGTTAGTATTAACAAATTTAACAGTTATATTAACAACTACAACTGTAGGTATTAACAATTATCTCATTTCAGCATTTTTGCAACAAAAGAACTTTATCACATTCAACCATTTTCACTAAAAAAATAGTCATTTCCCTCTGTTTTCATGCCCAAAAACAGAACAACTTTTTATTAACCTTACCCATACAACATATAGTTTGTATTAACAACTTAAATAGTTATATTAACAACTACAATTGTAGGTATTAATAACTATCTTATTTTAGGGTTTTTGCAGTCAAAATACCTTCATCACATTCAACCATTTCTACTTTTTAAAAAAAAAACATTTCCCTTTGTTTTCATGCCTAAAAACATAGATCCATTTTACTGTAAAATTGAAGTCTCGTCAAGTGATGGCGATGACATTGATGAGAGGTTCTTCAAGCTTTGGATAAAGAAGCAATGTATCGTATGTGATCTATTGGAGTCTTTGAGACTGTAGGTAGATCTACGAAGCTTGGTGTAATTTGAATTATTGTCGCTGAAAAATGAATAAAAGTTTTGAAGTGGCCAGGTATGGCAAGTTTATAATTTGTGGTGGGGTATCCATTTCTATTTTAGGAATGTCCTATAGAGAGATTTTCCTTTTCCTCTTTAAATTGTAGGGCATCAATGTAATTTTATTTTTTTCATTAGGGTAAAGTGCAAAAATACACATGTATTTTACCCTGAGGAGCGCCCAACACTAAGTGCTTTTTTTGGGTGCAAAAATACACATGAACTTTCAAAATGAGGGCAAAAATACCATGACCATTAATTTCAATGACGTTTGACCGTGTAGTTTGACCAAATCGTTGACATGGCACCATCGAATTGAATTACTTTTGGACATTAGAATATGAAGATCTTTGCGTCTGGGTTTGAGACATAGAGTAGAGGAGGATGGGGATGACAGAGATTTTGCTGAGGGGGTGTATTTGCAAAATCATTTCATTCACTACGCCAAAGGATGCATGTTGATTGTCCGCCGTTTCTTCTACCTTCAAGGAGTGTGCAGATTTCGATGAGACTTGGGAGGCTTTTCTGCCGTTCGATTGCCAAGACCTGATCTCTCGATCCTCTACACCGAACCTGATCTCTCTTTCGACCAAGCAACACTACCTTTACCTCTCTGATCATCCCCTTCTTTTAGCCGATAAAACCATGGTAAGATTAGTTCACAATTTAACTTACTTTGCCTTTGTCTTGCTTGATCAAAACTTCTCTAAAATAAGGTATTTCTCTATATTATCTAAAATGCATTTTTGGTGCTTTTCTTCTCTGTACTTAGTGCTATTGATTGACAATCGATGTGGATTGGACAAAGTTTTTCCTTGGCAAAAGATAGTGGCAAGAAGTGTTACATGATAGGAGCAAAGGGGCTTTGCGTTATCTGGGGAGATACACCTCGCTACTGGAATTGGATTTGTATTCCACAATCCAGGTATGCTTTACTGTTTATGAATAAATGATGCTTTAAGAACATTATCAAATTCATGTCTTGTAATTAGTTATTTGTATAAAGTACCAATTCTTGTCAGTAAATTCGTCATCGTCGTCATCGGTTTTCTTCTTTCGCAGGATACTTCGACGAGGCTTGCCGCCAGTCGTGGCGAAAGGAGATGAAATGGAGAAGGTTGGTGATGGTGTTTACGAGCCATGATTGATTTCCTCTCGACGGCGAATGGCTTTAATCGAGAAGCGGATGAAAGGGAATCAAAGGAAAAGTAATTAAATTCGAAGCAGGAAGGAAGTGGTTGAATGTTGTGGGTTCCATGTTAGCAATTTGGTCAAACTACACAGTCAACGTCATTGAAATTAACGATCATGGTATTTTTGCCCTCATTTTGAAAGTTCATGTGCATTTTTGCACCCAAAAAAAGCATTTGATGTTGGACGATCCTCAGAATAAAATACATGTGTATTTTTGCACCTTTACCCTTTTCATTAATACCCTCAAATTCTTTGAGACTTTTTCGACATGTGACTTTTTTTTTTAAAATTTTGTTGGTCCTTTGGGACACGAGGGGATTTTGCCTTAAATTTGTATATCTCATCTTGAATTAATTGGGATTTTCCTCTAAAAAATTTAAACAAATTAAACAAGATAAATTTAGGAAAAGTATTTTTGTAAACAAAAAATATTTTTAAATGAAAGAAGAAGCTAAAGACATAACCCTAATTTCCATCGAATTGTTCTTATATATTTTTATAATAATTTATAAATGAATATTTTTAAATAAAATTATAGATTAAAAGCTTGGTTCGTTCCATTTTTTTTTTAAACCTTCATCTCAAATTTGTTGGTGCTTTAGAATCTTGATTTGTTTAAATAAAATGATTTATTATTACATAAACAAGTTGATTTACCCTTTGAAAATAATTACATGAGGCCTAAAAAAGTAATAATTATTTTTAATTATATTATTGAAATAAAAATTAATTAATTGAATACTAAAATGGATAGTGCGGGACAGGATTAATGTAACATATTGGTGATATGGATCAATTAAGGAATTGATTTAAATTAGGCTAAAGCATACATTTGGTCTTTCATGTTTGCCTCTGGTATCATTTTTGTCCCTTAAGTTTGTAAAGTACACGTTTGGTCCTTTAATATTAATACCATTAGTGTGACTTAATTAAAAATACTTACTCAACAATTTTAAGCGATGCTTGTGCAATTAAATGCTGATTAAGCATGCTTATATGTTAGTATTTTAATAAATTAATATTTTAAATACTATTAATTGAAAAATATTTAATCTTTCCGATAGAAAAAATATATATTGAATCTTCACAAATTGTGAAAAACCGTAAAACAATCTATGAAGATTAAATATTTTTTAATTAATAGAATTTAAAATATTAATTTATTAAAATATTAACAAATAAGCATGTTTGGTTAGCATTTAATTGCACAGACATTGCTTAAAATTATTGAGTCAATATTTTCCGTTAAGTCAGACTAACGGTGTTAATATTAAGGGACCAAACGTGCACTTTACAAACTTAAGGGACTAAAATGATACCGTAAATAAAACATGAAGGACCAAACGTATACTTTAGCCTTTAAATTATTACTACAAAACAATTAATCCTCCTATTTGGATATCATTGATTAATTTATCAATACTTTAATTTAATTGCAAGACTTGTAATGGGTTTAACTAAAGTGTTCGTCGGATGAAAACATGTTAGTCTTGGTTCACTAACATATGAGCACTATGAACAAAAGTCGTAATGAAATTAATAATTTTATCAATAGTGTTCACAAGATTTGTAATGGGTTTAATAAAGGTGTTCGTCACTTGAAAACATCTCAGTCTAGGTTCACCAACATTTGAAAACTATGAACAAAAGTCGTAATGAGATTAACAAATTCATCAATGATATTCACAACACTTGTAATGAGATTCACAAAAGCGTTTTCTGACAAAAAAACATTAACCAGTATATCCTCCAGCACGGTTGATTAAAAATTTAGAGTGTCTCGGCTTGATCAGAATCAGTATGACGGTTAACTCCACTATCCCAACATAATTCTGAAGCAACCCGGCCATCACGACCTTATAGTTGGAACATGACTTATAAAGACGGGTTTCATTACCACTGATTCACACATGTAAACGTATTAGGCGCCATTGCCGCTATAACATGATTTATGAAAACTGGTTTCTTTGCCATGGATTCATACATGTAAATGTATTAGGCGGCAATGCCGCTATAACATGATTTATGAAAACGGGTTTCATTACCATGGATTCACACATGTAAACGTATTAGGTGGCGTTGCCGCTATAACATGATTTATGAAAACTGGTTTCTTTACCATGGATTCATACATGTAAATGGAATAGGTGGCGTTGCCGCTATAACATAATTTATGAAAATGGGTTTCATTACCACGAATTCACACATGTAAACGTATTAGGCGGCATTGCCGCTATAACATGATTTATGAAAACTGGTGTCTTTACCATGGATTCATACATGTAAATGGAATAGGCGGCGTTGCCGCGAAAACATGATTTATGAAAACGGGTTTCATTAACACGGATTCACACATGTAAACGTATTAGGCGGCATTGCCGCTATAACATGATTTATGAAAACATGTTTCATTACCACGGATTCACACATGTAAATGGAATAGGCGGCCTTGTCGCTATAACATGATTTATGAAAACGATTTTCATTACCACGGATTCACACATGTAAATGGAATAGGTGGCCTTGCCGCTATAACATGATTTATGAAAACAAGTTTCTTTACCACGGATTCATACATGTAAATGGATTAGGCGGCATTGCCGCTATAACATGATTTATGAAAACATGTTTCTTTACCACAGATTCATACATGTAAACGGAATAGGTGGCATTGCCGCTATAACATGATTTATGAAAACAGGTTTCTTTACCTTGGATTCATACATGTAAATGGAATAGGCGACATTGCCGCTATAACATGATTTATGAAAACAAGTTTCTTTACCACGAATTCATACAAGTAAATGGGTTTGGCGGCATTGCCGCTATCACATGATTTATGAAAACAAGTTTCTTTACCACGAATTCATACATGTAAATGGATTTGGCGGCATGGCCATCGCAACATGATCTATGAAAACAAGTTTCTTTACCACGAATTCATACATGTAGATTAGGCAGCATGGCCGTTGCAACATGATCTATGAAAACATGTTTTTTTTACCACGAATTCATACATGTAAATGGATTAGGCGGCATGGTCGTCGCAACATGATCTATGAAAACAGGTTTCTTTACCACGAATTCATACATGTAAATGGATTAGGTGGCGTGGACGTCGCAACATGATTTATGAAAACATGTTTCTTTACCACGAATTCATACATGTAAATGGATTAGGTGGCATGGCCGTCGCAACATGATCTATGAAAACAGGTTTCTTTACCACGAATTCATACATGTAAATGGGTTTGGCGGCATTGCGTCGCAAATGGGTTCCGTAGGAATTTACACAAACTTGCACCAAGCATTGCCTCTTTCATGGAACTCGGCTTCTAAAAATGGCAGGCCTTCAGTTTATCCGTGCTCCATGTTCTCTTAACTGCCTTTTTCTTCAACGTCTTCAGCTTATAAGCTCCTTTGCTAGGCTTTTCAGTAACCCAGTATGGGCCTTCCCAGTCTGTGGCGAGTTTCTCGTCACTAGCATTTTGTTGCTTATATCGGCTTTCCGGAGGACCAGATCATCTACTCAAATATCTAGGGTCCCATCTCATTATTGTATCGGGTTGCAAGGAGCTGTTTTGTACCCATATCCCGAAAATGTGTCGTGACTCTGACTTCATCAATTAAGTGAAATTCTACAGCGATTTCTTTGCTATACTCTTCTTCATTTTGCAGGGCCCTGACCCTCCACCAAGATGATTCGCCGATCTCAAACAGGATCATGGCTTCGCATCCATATGTCAATTTAAGGGTCAGGCTTGCTCTTGTTCTAAGCCACTGGAATCGATCCCGGATGTATTGTTAATCTGTGGTAGGGAAAACTCGGGATCTATCCCGAGTATCCCGCATGGTTTCCCTGCTAACATATCCTCCTCCTTTTTTTTGAGTCTTCTAATTCTGTTTGAACTTCAGGGCCTATTGCCTTGCTGACTTTGGTAGGTCCAGTTCCACTAGATGGATGGACTTCCTTAAAGATTTAGCTTTTCCTTCGTTTGAGCTTTCTGCTTTAGGAGTCTGAGTTAGGGAGAATGAATCCTCTTTACTTTCCCTGACAGTCTCGACATAGCACTGCCGAGATTCCTTCTGGTCTCCCTTAATGGTGACAACTTTGTTCTTGTTGCTAACTAGCTTTAACTTCTAATGCTTGGAGGACACCAGCATATCCCAATTATGTATGGTCGGTCGCCCCAAGATGATATTGTATGAAGAGGGGAAGTCGGCTACCACAAATCTGACCCGTTCTGACTTAAACGCCGCCTTTCTCCCCAATGTTAGCTTGAGGTCAATGTACCCTTTAGGGCGTGTATCCTGCCCATTGAAGCCCGTCAAAGTTGTTTTCCAAGGCTTCAAATCCTCAGGGTTGAGTTTCATCCTTTTAAAGGCGTCCCATAAAAGGATGTCGACTGCGCTCCCATTATCAACAAAAATCTTCTTAACACGGCAGTTGACTATCGTACCGGTGATAACCAACCCGTCATGGTGGCTTGGCGCCATGTCCTCTAGGTCTTCTTTTTTAAAACAAAATACAGGAGGCTCCGGCTTTGTGGCATCTTTCTTGAACTTCGAACGGTCCCTGATGGAGAAGACCTCCCTCAAGTACTTCTTCCTTTGACGCACCGAGTCTCCTCCACCTCCAAAATCGCTGCTTATTACATTACAATAATACTTGGGGTTAGGGAACTCATCGTCACTGTCTTCCGCCTTTTTCTTCTGGTCCCTTCTCTTCTTCTCTGGGGGCAGACTCTTGCTCCGGCCCCCATTTTGACGCTTATTTTGTCGCCCTTGGGTTTGAATGACATATTTTCGGAGTTTTCCATCTCGGATAAACTTCTCAATTGCGTCTCTCAAATCCCAGTATTGCTCTGTGGTGTGACCATGTTGGTCATGGAACTCGCAATATCGAGACTTGTCCAAGGTGGCCTTATGTTGGAGTGGCCGGGGCCGTTCAACTTTCTTCATCTCGGTGATGGACACCTCCTTCCAAATTTGCACCTGAGATACCTTCAAAGGAGTATATCTTTCATATTTCTCTTCCACCCTTCTTCCTTTGGGCTTGTTTTCCGCGCCACATCTACGGGATTCTTGCTCGCACTGTCGTACTGCTCTTTGCCCTTGGGAGGTGGACTCTTAGCCTTCTCTTTTGTTGTCAGACTTGCCATCTCCATCTGCTCCAACTCTAGGTATTGCTTAGATCAATCTCAGAAATCCGCCAAAGTGTCAACACCACGCTTCATAATTGATTTCTTCAACAGGGATGAACTATCCAGACCGGCTATGGCACATTGCAGATGAACATCCTCCTTCGACCCTGGTACTTGCAGAGCTGTATCTTTGAAACGCTCCAAATACTTTTGCAATGTTTCTCCGGACGATGGCTTCACCTGGCCGAGTTGAAACTTGGTTTTGGGCTGTTTTCTGCTAGTAGCAAAATTTAGCAAAAAAATCTTTTCCAGGCTCTTCATATCTTGGATAGAATTTAGCGGCAGGGAGTTAAACCAAATCTGCGCGACTCCTCACAACGTCCCTGCAAATAGCCGAGGTATTATAGGCCCTACAAAACCCTTCACTATGATTTCCATCTTAAAATTACTGACATGAACTTGCGGGTCTTGGCTCCTTCGTACTTTGGCAAGTCCCTCAAATCTAAACCTTTTGGATAAGTGGCGATCATGATCTCGTCCGAAAAAGGACTCAGGATTTTGTCTCCATCATGCCCTCATGTCTGCGTCCCAGGCCTACTTTGCGACAGAGGCGTCGTTCCTTCCTTTATGAGATCTTGGCTCTCAGCTGGTTGTTTTCCTTTCGCATGCACCAAGTTTGAAATTCGAACGTGATCTTGTTCAGCATTACCAACTCAGGGAACACCATCGTCAGCTTGAGTAGCGGTTGTCATGCTGACTCGGCTGGGACCACTCGCATCCCGGTCAACATTTTGCGTTGGGTTCTCAAGCAACCTAATGCGTTCTTCCAACAATAGCATTCTTCGGGTCTCCTCTTCAGAAACCTGAGCTCGGCCCTGGCCAGCCGCGTTTTCTTCTACGTGATTCACACGTGGTACTTCATCATTTCTCGCGGTGGATATTGCTACATTGATCCGGCTGGGGCCAGCGGTATCCCGGTTCTCATCTCAGGCTAGGATACTAGCTCGACCAGGACCATTCGCGTCCCGACTTTCATTACATACCGGGTTCTCAATTCTCCCGAGACGCTCTTCAAATGATTGTTGCCAATATGCATTGCGACGGTCTAAATCCTCCTGCGTAAGTCAGATATCCTCTTTCCTCTGGAGCTCGTGATGCTACTCCATCTGCTCCATCCGCCTTAGGAGAGCCTCCAAAGCATTCCGCGTAAGTCGGACGTCGAGATCTACAATTGGGACTTGCGAAAGAGGATTCTGCTGTTGGACTAGCGGCTGGTCTTCCAAGATAACTCGGTTACGAGGAGCTGGAGAAGTTCCAGTATCAGCCTTTTCATCCTCAGTCTCTACGATAACATGGTTAGGACTTGGAGCAACCGAATCTTCAAACTGAATCATCTGTTCATGATGTTATTGCTGTGACTCTGGCAACTGGTCATGCTGAGTTACCTGACTACGACTTCTAGTGCTTGCGGCCATTTTCAATAGTTGTTTGTAGTTGTTTGTGGTTTGGGAATCAAAGTTTATGGATCCCCACGGTCGACGCCAATGTTCTGTTATAAGAACACAAGTGTCTAGCCTTAATGGACTAGTGAATGATTTATGTTGGATCAAGTGGATTCCCCAAGGTATCTATCGGTTAAACACCAATGAGAATGAGATTACCCAATGTTATCTATGAGGAAGATAACATAGAGTATTTGGTGATCATTGTGCTACACAGATGTGGCATTTCACCTGAGGGGTGTGGTGTATGCACAATGAGACTGAATGTAAGTAATTTAATAGAGAATGGAGAGAATGCACCTGGTGGGTATCCTTCTATTTATAGAGACCACCTAGGGTTTTAGTCCTCTGGCTGTGCATCTGCTCCCCAGGCAACTTGCACCTCCACGATCTGCAAATGTCTGCTCCACTACCTGTACTATCCAGGATTATAGGCATGATCATTGGGTAATTAGCGTTTTACCTTATTAAGGAGGGATCTGGTCATAAAGTGCCCTTATTGGGATGCATATCTGCCAGACCCATTATATGAGTCCATAAAAAATGTCCCTCTAAATTTTTTCCTTAGATTTAAATTTACTCAAACCCATCTATATCAAAGCAACCATCTCCTCCATAGACACAAGCATCTCGATCTCCATCGATACAAGCTCTCATCGAAATTTGACCAGTAAACTTCGGCAACACGGCAATGAAGGATGATTTATGGGAATCTAATTATGAACTTTTAAATTGCAATAAACAAATTAAAATTTAGGTAAAGTTGGGACAAATTTTGTAATTTAATTTATAAAAAATTGAAAGCTTCAACTTTTTCTAGGATTGTAAATGTGCAACTCATACAAAAAAGGCTTTGCATGATTATTTACATTCGAAGATCAGAAATCAAGAACAAGTGTGTCAAATAGTGGGTTAAGTCTACATTTATGTTTTCAAGTCTATATATTGTGAGTGTTAAAGAAAAATGGAGGACCTTGTGAGCCTTTTTACCCAAATCTGAGAGAGACGTTGGGAGAGGCAAGAATCGCCACCATGGTTGGTAGAGAATTATCGTCGCTGTTGTATCCTAAAATCTGATCCAATCTAATTAGATATAATAAAATTGAGGGTTAAAAAACTAAAATGCTCTATAAGTTTCCATAAATAGGCATTGGACACTAGGAAGTTTTTTAGGGGAAAGTTTGCTTCGGAAGTTTAAAAAATAGGTTAATATTGCCCTAACCTAATCATCTAAATATTTAACCATTAGTTGACTGATTATGCCAAGGTGACATGCCTATATGGCATTCATATCAGCTTTTTTTTTGTTTTTGTTTTTGTTAAAGGGCATTTTTGCCCTTGAAAGTTTTCATAGAAGAGTTGTGGGCACTAAAAAGTTTTTGAAAGGGCAATATAATGCCTCAAACGTTACAGATTTTTTGTTGATTTTTTCATACGCCACCATCAAGTACCTAACGATCAAATAAATTGAATAATCAACAAAAGTAAGGAACCTATAAATCAAAACATTCAAAACTCAAAGTCAAAAGATAAAAAAAAAATACTTAAATCCAGAAAAAAAAAACAGAAATTTTAGGTTAAGAAAATCAAAAGTTATAACGGAAGAAAATGGAGAACAAAGAATAAGAGAAAGGAGTCCACATTATGTGCCCAAAAGATATATGCTTCTTATGTGCTCATACCTCTATTAGAGGTATGAGCGTACATGTTTTTTTAAAATATATTTATTATATTTATTTAGATTTAAATTATATCTTTGCTTTACGAGATGTTTTTTGCATCCGTATTTCAAATTAATTAGTTTCCATTTAGTTTCCATGATCTTGGTGTTGAAGACAAATGTAGAACTGAAAATTAATTAATTTGAGATCTTTGGGTGTAAAAAACATCTCGTAAAGTAGCATATAATTTAAATATAAATAAATATAATATATATATATATATATAAATGTGCTTATACCTCTAATAGAGATATATTAAAGGTATGAGTACATAAGAAGCATATATCTTTTGGGCACATAATGTGGACTCGAAAGAAAGCCCCTCACTCTCTTCAAAATTTATTTGGTGAAGCACTCTCATTATAAAATTTTAATGCTTCACTCTCGATATTGTCCACTTGAGGTCGTCATCATCCATCATGGTTTTAAAACGCATCAAGAGGGGGAGGGAAACGAAAGACACTTTATAAGGGTCTAGATACCTCCTCCTCTCAACGCTTTTTAAAACCATGAGGGGTGATTAGGACCCCAAAGCGGACAATATCGAGAGCGAAGCGCCGAGATGTTACAATTGATATCAAAGCTAGGTTTAGGTCGATATAGGTCAATGTGCCAACGAAGATGCTGGGCCCAAGTGTGGGTAAAGTGTTTGACTATTTAGATATATTAGGTTAGAGAAATATTGCCTCGTTTTTTACATTTGCAGAAAGTTGCCTCCTCAAAAACTTCATGGTACCCAATGCCCATTTAGGGATGAGCATGGGTAGAGTTGGGCAGGGCGAGACTTTTGCCCGATGCCCAGCCCGAAGAATGAATGGGCTGCATTTTGCAGCCTGATGCCTAGCCTTGCCTGATAAAAGCCCTAATCATTTTTGGGCTGGGCTGGGCGGGCTTCCCCTACCCAAGTAGTGACGCCTTGACCTGCTCCATGAAGATTCTAGTTCATACTTTACAAAATTGCAAAGCTTTAAAGATACCTGAAGTATAATATAATATATTTAGACATATTAATATAATATATATTTTAAATAAAATAGTATATATAGAATAATATTTATTTAAATATATTTAATTTTCCGGACGGGGCCAAATAGGCAGGGCAGGACCCCCTGCCCGATGCTTAGCCCTACTTGGCCCGACCCAAAACTGCCCAAATTTTTTTCGAGCCAGTTTTTTAGGGCTGGGCAGGGCAATTTTTTACCGGGCTTGGGCGGGCGTACAGGGCATATGGGCACCATGCTCACCCCTATGCCCATTCATGGAAACTTCCAAGGTATTTTAGCCTTTAACAATAATATCTCAAATTTATATTTATAACATATATAGAATATATCAAATATCAATATAAAATATAATATCTCAACAGCTGTAATCAATGAATCATCATCCATTGTCATTGGGTTAGAGAATAGTCTATCATTAAATATTCATCCCCCTCTCTCATCTAGTGAGAGTTTCTCTCTAATCTGATGAGAGTTTCCTGTTCTCCTTCGGGGACCTATCTGGTCGGAGTTCTTCTTTCCAAACGACGACCATCCCCTTTTCTCTTCTTTATCTTCTTTCTTTCCTGTCCGTTGGTTGTCTTAGTTTATTTTCCTTTCTTGTTTGAGTGTTGCCTTCCTTTTCGGGGTGAGTGCCGGTCTTCCTGTGATTGCCGGAGGTATGGAGGTAGTGATGGTGCAGATGTGGGAGGGACTTTAGTCGGTAAAATTATCACGGGAAAGAACATGAATATTCCCACTATTTTCTCTATGATAAAGAAGGGTTGGCAGTTGGATAGAGCTGGAGATTCACGAGCTTGACCATAGTAAACTGGTGTTTCTTTTCCGGTTCTAGAATAAAAGAGATGTCCATCGTATTCTGAAAGGAAAACCTTGGTCAATATTGGGTTGTTTGTTAGTCTTACAAAGGTGGGAGGAGTTCATGGTTTTGGAGGATGTAAATTTTGAGGAGGCTCCCTTCTGGATTCAATTTCATGGCCTTCCTTTGGAAGCGTTTGATGAGGCTAATGCACAGACTCTTCGAGATGTGGTAGGCGAGACCGCCATGTACGAAAAACCTAAGCTTGATGGTCGGCTTGGGCGTGGCTTTATCAGAGTTCAATCAGTGATTAAGTTGAGCGAGCCCTTAATTCCGGGCTTCTGGGTTCCGAGAGGGAAGAAAGATCCAACGTGGATTTCTGTTAAGTATGAGCGTGTCCATCATTTTTGCTATCTTTGTTTAAAATAGGTCATGAAGGTAGGGGATGCAAAAACCCCTCAGTCAGCAAGAGTAATGTATCTGAGCAGCATGGCTTTGGAAGTTGGCTTGGAACGGCGGCTTTGCGGATTGCGGAGGAGGTTGTGGTGGTTCTCAAAGAAGGCTGGTGTGAAGGTAATTTTATGGAGAAGCAAGGTTTCGAAAATGAGGAGGCTTCGTCGGACTCTAGGGAGCCTCGCCGGAGCTGGTCGCCGAGGCCAATAATTCCGTTGAAGAGCAAGTTGAAGGCTAGGGTTGAGGGTTGTCAGGAGGTAGGAGGTTTTGGTGAGATTCCTTGCAATAATTTGTCAGAGTGCTGTCAGGTGAGGTCGGCGCCTATCACTTTTTCTGAACCTCTGAGCCTCCCTACTGGTCAACGATCCATTGTGGTTGAAGAAGTGAGTCCAAATGCAGGGGCCCATCTAGGGGTTACGGCCCATTGACGTGGTTAACACTGGTGGACCGATGCAGGAGTCTTTATCTTTCTTGGGCCTTGTATCTATTGAAAAGGGGAGCCCAACATCGTCTGAGCATACAGCTGAGTACAAAGTGGAATTTCCTGGAGAATTGGCCCCTGACCACTCATCTCGTCCTATTAATCCAGGGCTCTCGCCAATATCATCTATGGCCCTCTCTCAACAGGATCCACTTAAAAAGGCCTGGTGATAGCTTATTGAAAGTGGACTCAATTAAGAGGCAACGTAAGTTATTTTTTGATGATTCTCCAATGTTTATTAATTCTGCTTCGACAGGGAGTTCGGTTCAGCGAGGGCAGCGAAGGAATTTTAGGAACCTTAAGGCTCTGATTAGACGCCAATCTGCAGTGCACCAGTCAATTCCAGTGGATGATCTGATTAATCCGATTGAGATTGATTTCCCTCAGAGTTGGCTCAATGGTAAGGGCTCGTATGAAGCTCCTTCTTCTCCTTCGGATCAAAACGTCGGTGGCTGGATGGGATTAACCACCGATTCACCATGAATGCGTTGGCCTGGAACTGTCAAGGCTTAGGGGTTGCCTTGATAGTTAGGAATCTAAAGGAAGAGTGCTTCCAGAAAAAACCCCTAATTATGTTCTTAATGGAAACGAAACAGAAGGCTAAGTATGTGAGGAAAATTCGAAGACGTTGTGGGTTCCAAGAGGAATGGATAGTTGATCCAATAGGGCGAAGCGGCGGTCTAGCTTTGTGGTGGGCTGATTCTGTTACAGTTCTTTTCTCTTCATGTAATATCATTCATACACGTGTAGTCTCTAATGCGGTTGATTCCCCTGAATTCATCTCATTTGTGTATGGACCACCAATTGAAGAAGACCGGACACTGTGTTGGCAGGAAATTACTCGACTTAGTGGGAACATCAATGGGTCTTGGCTATGTATGGGAGACTTTAATGACATCCTATCCCAATCTGAAAAAAGTGGTGGATGCCCTAGAGCTTGGAGAAAAATTTTGTAGTTTAGACAATTTGTAGCGGGATGTGAGTTAAATGATTTGGGCTTTTATGGGGTTTGATTTACTTGGTGTAATAATAGAGATCCCCCTGACATTATTCATGAGCATATAGATCATGCATTGGGGAATTGGCAGTTACGGGAGCAGTTTCCTAATTTGCAAGTGCACAATGTTGAACCTATGGCATCAGATCATCATCTCCTCTACGTTCAATTTCTTCCTACCCCTCTTAGAAGAAAGCAAACTTTTAGATTTGATGCTGCTTGGACAATTCACCCTAACTTTCGTCAGGTGATTAAGGGCTGGTGGAATGTAACAGCTGGTTGTAATTCTCCTCTCATCTCTATTTTTGTGTGAAACCTCCTAAGGTGTAAGGATGGGCTTGTAAAATGAAGCAAAAAAGAATTCCCCAATAATTTGAAGTTAATTGCAGAAATTAAGAATCGTCTGTCATCCCTTACTGTGGAGGGTTTGAATAGTGGAAATATGACAGAAATAAGTGAAGTTAAAATGGCCATTGAGCGTTTGATGGAATTAGAAGAAATTTTTTGGCTCCAGAGATCTAGAGTGAGTTGGCTTTTGGCAGGGGACAAGAATACTCGGTTCTTTCATATGTCAACCATTAAGAGGAGACAGAGGAATAGTATCCTTAGACTTAAGGATGATGCAGGGATCTGGCTAGAGGATCGTAATGATATTGAAGGAAATATTACTTCCTTTTATCAGCAGCTGTTCTCTTCCTCGGGCTCGAGTGTCTCAGATTTTGTCTTGGGATTCGTTGACAGTAAAATTTCTGCTGAAATGAATCATCAACTTATCGCCTCTTACTAGGGAAGAAATCAAAGCGGCTGCTTTTAGTCTCGGTGGCTCCAAAGCTCCTGGTCCGGATGGTTTTTCAGGTACGTTCTATCATAGTTCTTGGCCAGAGATAGGGGATTCTATTTGTCTCTTGGTTGAGGAATTCTTTGCTGGTAATTCTGAACTAGATTTGATTAATGCAACTAATTTAACCCTGATTCCTAAGGTTGATAGGCCTGAACATGTTTCTCAATTCCGTCCTATAGGCTTATGTAATGTTTCTTACAAAATTATATCTAAGCTATTGGCTAATAGAATGAGTCCCTTTCTTGATGGTTGTATTTCACAAAATCAAAGTGCTTTTGTGCCGGGTAGATGTATCCAGGATAACATTATTATTACACATGAAGTATATCATTACTTGAGAAGGAAGAAGACTGGGGGCAAGCATGAATTTGCTTTGAAGATAGATATGTGTAAAGCGTATGACCGGGTAGAATGAGATTTTTTGGAATCGACTTTGTTGCGAGTTGGTTTTTGTGCTCCCTGGGTGGCCCTGATTATGAAATGTGTGAGGTCTGTAAAGATGAATATTTGTATTTCGGGTGACCTAGTTAGCTCTTTCTCCCCTACCAGAGGTTTGCGCCAGGGCGGCCCGCTCTCTCCATATCTATTCATTTTGGTGGAAGAGGTGCTCTCGAGTATGATTAGTAAAAATCAAGAGGCTATGTTGCTAGCTAGTATTAAACTGAGCACGAGTTGTCCGGTCCTTACCCACAGTTTTTTCGCGGATGATGCACTCTTTTATATGAATGCTTCCAGGGATAATTGGACCCACTTGGCCTATCTTCTGAGTCAGTACTGTTCTGCGTCTTGTCAGAGTATTAACTTAGACAAATCTAGTGTCTTTTTCTCGGCTAATACTCCGGATGAGGTGAGATCCTATGTTTGTAGTATTCTTGATATCCCGATTTCTGAGGATCCTGGCAAGTATTTAGGCATTCCAAGTATCTGGGGGAAAACTAAGCATCAAGCCCTTGCCTACATTAGAGAGCGGGTCATGAGTAAGTTGCAGAGTTGGGGTAATTCGTTCCTCTCCTTTGCTAGTCGTGAGGTAATGATAAAAGCAGTGATCCAAGCTATTCCTATTTATCCGATGAATTACTTTAAATTTACTCTTAAGACCTGTAAAGAAATTCATAGTCTTATTGCTAATTTTCGGTGGGATGGGAACGCATTTGGTTCCAAGACCCATTGGAAGGCTTGGAATTCTCTAACGTTAAGGAAGACTCAGGGTGGCATGGGATTCATGGATTTGATTATCATGAATGATGCATTATTAGCTAAGATGGCTTGGCGGCTTATGTTGAGGCCCTCAGATTTATGGGCTCAAGTTTTGAAGAGTGTATACTTTCCTCATAGTGAATTTCTTGATGTGGGGAAAGGGCATAAAGCTTCCTGGTGTTGGTCTAGCATTGTGGATGGGAGAGAATTCCTTAGGGCAAATTTGAGATGGGATTTGGGCTCTAGAAGAAATATTAGAATTTGGGGGGATAAGTGGGTTCCGGGAGTCTCTTTCCCAGAAAATCCCCTTGATTGTGATGACCCCTTTGTGATGACGGTAAAGTTAGCGACTTAATTGTTGATGGCTTTTGGAACCTTACCCCTATCTCTCATTTTCTCACGGATGAAGTGAAGTTTGCTATTCTTTCTATTCCTATTCCGAACAATGGGCTTGAGGATAAATTGATATTGACGTTTGCAAAGAAGGGTGAATATTTGGTGAAATTGGGATATCATAGTAAAAAAGAAAACGCTCTTACGAATGTCAATAGGGCTAGTTCTTCAATGGTTATACCTCCTTCTTGTTGGAACTCTGTGTGGAAGGTTAAGGTTACTCCTCGGGTTCAACAATTCATTTGGCGCATTCTCAATAGTGCTCTGGCCACTAATGCTGCAATGTTCAAAAGGAAACGCTCTCCAAGGCCATCCTGTCCGATCTGTGAGGAAGCTGAAGAGAGTATTGAGCATCTATTTTTTCAATGTGCATGGACCCGTTGTGCATGGTTTGGTAGTAGCTTAGGGGGTCATTTTGACTTCTCTACTGTTTCTCACTTTAATTCTTGGTGGCTACATGCTTTAGGCTCAAATGCTCTCAGCTCTTATGATCTTTCGTTAGTCTGCTGGCTATTATGGTTTCTATGGAAGCAAAGAAACGATTTTGTATTTAATCATATTGCTCATAATCCACTCGTTCTCGTGGGATCTACTAAATGTAATAATAATAATGAATTCTGGGGTAACTTGTATCACATTGGGGTTGAAAGGGAGAGTTTGGATAGCGTTCCTTCACCATGTGCTCGCTGGTCCCCCCTGTTTCTGGAGTGGTTAAAATTAATACCGATGAAGCCTTTTCTTCTAAAGGGGTTCCAGCTGCTATTGGTATTGTGTGTCGTGATTGCTATGGTTCCTTCCAGTGGGGGTATGTTGATAAGGTGAAGTCTATCTCAGCCTTTATGACTGAGGCTCTAGCGCTGAAAAGGGCCTTGTTGATAGCCATGGATTTAGGTCTGGATAAAGCTATTTTTGAATCTGATTGCCTACTATTGATTTCTTGTATTGATGCTAAATCTTCTGATTTATGTGAATGGAGGAGTAGGAGTGTAATTCATGATATTATTAGTCTTTTATCTGACAAGGTTGGGTTTCTCTTATCTTTTATTCCTCGTCGGGGTAATAGAGTTGCTGATTTAATTGCAGCAAATCCTTTTAAGGAGGTGTGCCCGATCGGGTGGGTTTTGCAGCCAACACCTTCTTTGTCGTCTCTTCTAACCTTGGATGCTCAGGAGGCTAATATCGTCGTGGAGGATGGTCCTTTTACTTGTTCTATAAATGAGGGGATGCAATTTATTTTGATACTCTTTGTCCCTTTCTAAAGTTCTGTTCCTTTCTTTATTAGGAGTTGTGTTGTTGTTTTCACACTAGTGCAAAAAAGGGTTTTAAGACCGCCTCATTTAGACCGGACCATCGACGCCCCGGTCTTAAAGGTATGACCGGTGGCATTTTTGTAAATATAATGAACTTCTTATATCGAATCATTTTTTTCATAGGTGTTAAATATATTATTCAGACCGTTAAAAAACAAACCGGTCTTTAAAATGTTATTAAAAAAATTCAAATATCAATTACTTTATGGAGAAATCTCACACAAATAGGACTAATATTTTACGCGGTCCAAAATAATAAGGAAAAATTTAAATATAAAGGTAATAAATTTTTAAGACCGAACATATTTAAAAGCCGGTCTTAAAAGTTATTCTTTTAAAACCGGACATAAAATGCGGCCGATATAAAATATAGAAAAAGAGTGTGGATAAAAAATTAATTACTTTTAAGATCGGACTTTAATATGACCGATCTTGAATATTAATTATTATGACTGTCTCTTTATTTATCCGGTCTTAAAAATGAACCGTCAAATAAACATTTCTTCGCGCGAAAGCTTTTGTTACTCTCACTGAAGAACCTCTGTTCACGTTGCGAAACCCTTCCTGTTGCATTACCTCTCTTCCTGTCTCGAAAATGAACGGTGAAAACAATTCTATTTGTGTTCTGGAAACGCCAGTTACTAGTGTGACTGGTGTAAGTCAGAACGAACCCTCTTCATCTCACAATGAGCCTCGTAACCGCCCTGCACGCCATGGTAGAAGAGGCACACGAATGATAGATGTAACCTTAAGTCGAACTTCTAGGTCAAGGCTGGAGATTCAGTTTGATGAAAAGTTGGAACCTTTCGGTCCCAATAAATGCAAATATACTAGTTTTGTTGGCTATCTAGTACGCAGCAAGGTTAGCATCTTGACAGATGAGTGGAAAAATGTGGACTTTGGCACAATAAAGGATCCTATTTGGGACACTATCCGGCTTACATACACTGTCCTTGACTGTCAGAAGTTGAAAGACAAGACATTGTCTTATTATGCTGATCAGTGGAGGAAGTTTAAGACGTTTCTAGCTAACAAGTATATTTTTGTCGAGGTTCAGCCTGAAGAAAATCCTTGGGACAAGTACACATTTATTTATGAACAAACTTGGCAACAATTTGTTCAAATTGCGGACCACTCGAAGCTCGGTGAGTTTATATTTAGTTTTGTTTGCCCTTTTGTTTGCTTATTAACTTTGTGCGGATATGTGAATGTTATTGTGTTCATCTAATCCTGTTAGTTAAATGGTTTGGTGTGTGAATAGAAGTATACATTTCTTGCCTTTGTCTATGCAAGTCTGATATGTAAACCCTGAAAAGATAAAATACTAAGAAGGTAATTAGGGAAATAATAATGACATAAGAGTCAAGCCATTATTATAGTCTTAGTTCTGTTATAGTAGGTAGTGGTTAGACATTGCTATTAGTTAGTTAGTATGTTAATTTTGTAATGGTTTCGGTGCAAGATGTTATTGGGCCTTAAGAGTCAAGCCTCTAATTATATATAAGAGGTTAGTCTAATATGTGTAGGAACCAGTTATGATGAATGAATGAATTGACTGAGTTGGCAGCATTTCTGCAACTCTCTTTCCTCTGTTTCTCCCAATTTCTTCTACAATTCTACATCTTTCTTAAATAAAATGTTGAAACTTGATGAAGTGAATTTGACTAATGTTTGACGTTCATATGAAGCAGAAGTTCTCTAATTTCTGTTAGTGACATGGCTGTAATTCATAATTAATAGTTTTTTTTTTCAATTCTGATTCACAGAAAAGAAGGGAACAAGCATAGGAGATAGGGAGAAAGAATGATTGCCCACATAGGGCTTCTCGCGGTGGATATGAAAAGGCCGAAAAAGAATTGATGGCAGCCAAGCAGAAGAGATTGGAAGATGAAGCTGAATCCAATCCTTCTACGATAGTTGATTAGCCATCTCCAATACATCGCGAGGAGTTGTGGTTGCAAATTCGGCAAAAGCCAAGCGGCGCCTACATGAGTGAACAAACTCGTGTAGTTGCTAAAAGAATTGTAAGCATCGTTATTGTTATTTTTTAGTTACTAAACATGTTTCATTACTAAGCTTCTCGTTATCTGTATCTTACAAGAAGATCTTAAAAAGAAAGAAGCAGAGGGATCTTTTGTGTCGGACGGGAGGAATGATGTTCTGACCGTTGCGACCAGAAAAGAGGATCACGCGGGGCGTGTAAGGGGGTTTGGATGACGAGTAGGCCTGAAGGAATACTTTGGTAAATCCAAACGCCACAAACAAAGTATGGTTACCCAGGAGGAGATGGAACAGACGCTGGCCAAATTAAGTGAGGAAGCAGCGGCTAAAGAAGCAATGTTTCAATCCCAGATGAGCCAGATGAAGGAGGAAATGAATCAGATGAGGCTGCTTTTGAGCTGTCGTCCAGAGACCAGTGTCCCCATCACACATTCACCTGCACCTATGCAGCAGAGCGCTAGGGGGAGCTGTATTGTTGGACAGTCAGAGCAACCTTGTGACCTGTATGTGGAGGATCATGATAATCATAGACGATTAGTTGCAAAAGGGACTGTCCACAACTTGGGATCAAGTGTACACCACCAACAAATGGTTGATGATGAAGTCAGAGTGTCAGTTGAAAAGGTGATCGTTGATGCACCTCTCCTTCTCCCAACTGATCAGCTGAAGCTTGTGAGTGATGTCAAGGGAACCTTCATCTCTTAGCCAGTGAAGCTTGTACATGTCTCTACTCCTCCTGAAGCTTCATCCCCTCCTCCTCAAGTTCCATCCCCTCGTCAAGCTACATCCCCTCCTCCTCAAGTTCCATCCCCTACTGCTAAGTTGACTGCCAAGGAAAAAATATCCGATTTGGGAAAAAAAGGATATTTTAAAGATAAATCGTGGTCTGTCAATGAAGTAGTAGGCGTCCCTCATCCTGAAGAGGTTTATGTTGACAACGAAGATGTAACGTCCCGCTGCTTCCTAAAGGAGCTTACTAATCCAATCCTTCAACGTTTATGTTTATGAAGTATCGATTCTATGAGTACATAATTTAAATGCATCGTTTAGACACACATACATATATACTAATTCCCTGATCGATGTCATTATTGTAGGTTAATGCATCAAGAATTGGTTGAACAGGGCAGAATCAATGATTTTGGATTCTTATGCCCAATCTATGCAAGTACAACACCCTATGTGTTGAGACAAGAATACATGTCAAAGAGGGTGTGTGAAGTGATAAGAAAGGTGTACGTGTTTCCATACTACCACGGGTACATATCACAATTCTTGTCTGCAATTCACTTAATTCTGCTACATATATCACTGAGTACTTTACTGTTGTGAATTTTCAGCCCCCACTGGCAGTTGGTCCTCATGTGCATGGAGGATCATAAAGTTATCTTCTTATGCTCCATTCACAGTGATCTAGGGTCTACGTTGATGCAGACCGTCAACGAGTAAGCATGTCATTTTGATTCTCTTGTCTAAAATCTCTACTGTGAATTTTCAGTGAACATTA
Organism: Acacia melanoxylon; assembly: GCA_019022615.1. NCBI lineage: Eukaryota > Viridiplantae > Streptophyta > Magnoliopsida > Fabales > Fabaceae > Acacia > Acacia melanoxylon. Next base: position 3,232,762 of record JAFJYJ010000002.1, read on the forward strand.
TTGATAAATTTGTGATTTTGATGATAGTGCCATGAGGACCTTCAAAATCGAGGTAAACAAAAGGCGTGGATCTCAAGCCACTTATCCTAAATGGCTCAAACCACATGTTAGTACATATCTGGACACTGTCATACTGCCTTGTGAACTTGGTCAGTAAGCTATATATGCTAGCTCTTATATATATTTCTTATTCGTTTTAGACCCGTCGGCAACCAACGGGGTCCAACTTATGTGGCATCTACGTCATGAAACACATATATGATATTATCATGAAAGGAACGACTAAATTAAGCGCAAAGGTAAATGTATTTGATGTTACATATTATGGTGGATTAGTTTACGGCTTAATGTTACATATGAAATATGCACGCAAGTTAATTCAATTTCGTCTTTGATGTTACGAGAGGTTTGCCGATCCCGCTCCCTTTCACGATGATGAAGTGGAGCACATACACAATGTGTTTTGTGAATATACGTATGACCTAATTAAGTCCTAAATTCATTTGTAAATATACATACGCAATGTGTAATTCAATAATAAATTTGTTTATTTTTTCGAAGAATTTGTTCATTCATTCTAATTATTTAGTGCTTGAAATTTGAGGTACAGGATGTTGTAAATGAGCAATAAGAGACTCTGAAAAGTATTCGCGACTTCTATGACCGCATATTTTTTAAAGATGCGGAAAAGTCTTTGTTCAGAAAAAAGACTTTTAGGACCGTATATTTGTTAAAAATACGGTCTTAAAAGTATTCGTTTATTTTAAAAATATGGCGAGACTTTGGGACCGCATATTTATTAAACATCTGATCTTAAAAGTCTTCGTTTATTTCTAAAAACTATGGCTAGACTTTTAGGACCGGATGTTTAAAAGTCTACGTTTAATTCAAAAAATATGGCTAGACTTTTAGAACCGCATATTATTTAAACTCCCGGTCCTAAAAGTCTACGTTTAATTCTAAAAATATGGCTAGACTTTTAGGACCGTAAATTTGTTAATTATCCGCTCCTAAATGTCTATGGCGAGACTTTTAGGACCGTATATTCGTTATTTGTCCTCTCCTAAAGTTCAGTCTTAAATATCGTTTTTTTTAAAAAATATGGCTTAACCTTTAGGACCGTGTATTTGTTAAACGTCCGATCTTAATAGTTTTCCTTTGAATAGAAATGTTGACTCGTTTTTCAGACAAATTATTAGGGTTCAAGACAACCAAGGTTCTGGCGTTCTGCTCAAGCTAGGACCCTCTTTATCGTCGATGTTACCTCTCCTGATGTTGAGCAGCATTATCAGTTTCCCTTTTCTTTGTCTCTTTTCTTTTTGTCGAAAAAAAGGAAGATAATGAAAAGGACACTGAAAATATTCAAATCAGGGCGAGGTAAAACCGATGACAACGACGGTCCAACCTTGAGAAGAATAGTCACTTTGTTTGTTTTTATTCGAATAAGGTAAACAATTTTTTTTTTTGTTTTTTTGTATGTTCTTAACTGTATTCTGCTAATTTTTAATGTTGATTTACACGAGGACAATGTTTTGTTTGTTTCCTTTTTGTCGGAGAAAGAAAAAAGATAATGAAAAGGACAATGCGATTGAATATGGAATCAACAATAAATTTATTTATTATATTTTTTTAATGTTGCCCCGTTAGGGGTAGCAGCAGCACAGGAAAAAAAACATAAAAACATCTACTCCTCCCCATCGTTGTTGGAGGGGAGGGAGTCGTCGGAGAGGTCGTCAACGTCGTCATCTGAAGGATGGTACTCAATGTCGTGGGCATCGAGTACCACGGTCATCTTGTTGTTGACGGTGTGATAGACTTGAAACAGTTGGCCCAAGCGTCGGTCTATATGATCGACGCGGGCCAGGAGGTGCTGCATCATCTGGTAGAATGACGGGCTTGGAGGCAGCAGATGAGGGTACGGAGGTGGAAGGGGATTAAGAGGAAAAGGAGGACCTGGTGGTGGTGGAGCAGCCATTACTGTGGAGGTTTCAGAAGTGATGGAGAAGAATGTGAAGGAAGTAAAGTAACATTGGGTTTAAATAGAAAACCCTTCCTGAACAATGTGAAACGCCAGGAAACAATAACAAGGAGACGCATAGTTCCTCGAATACGAGGAGACGCCTAGTTGGGAAGTTTATCTCGGAAGTCGAAGAGACTCGAATCATTCATTTGAACGAGTGTAAGGATACGGCTATGTTATCGAGTAATTTGAAAAGAATGAACCTTTAATACCGGATATTGTAAAAGATCCGTTCTTAAAACTAATATTTTTAAGAAAAAATTCTTACTTTTAAAAAAATTGAATTGAAAAAAATAAATGAATTCTAGGACCGGATACAAGATAAAAGGTCGGTCTTAAAAGTAATTGAATTGATTGAAAAAATAAATAATAGACTTTTAGGACCGGATATATTATAAAAAGTCGGTCTTAAAATCAATTGAATTGAAATAATAATAATAATAATAATAGAATTTTAGACCGCATATTTATTAACTCCTCATACCTCTCTGTCCTTATTAAACTCCTCATACCTCGTAACTCCACACTACGTGGCTCTTAAAGTATATAAACTCCTCATACCTCTCTGTCCTTATTAACTCCTCACAATCTTGTAACTCCACACTACGTGGCTCTCTGCCCCAATTGCTCAAACCATGGTTAGATACAAGAGAACCGCTCGTAGGGGTACTCTTACTCCTGATGCTCGTGCCTTCCGTAGATCGTTATACGGTGCGCCTCCTCCAGCGAGAGTGTGTTCTATTGTGACAGAAGAGTCTCGGGTCGGTGGACCCATTGTTATTTCGGATGATGAAGAGCTTGCCGCACCCCCCCTCCAGCCTTCGGACCATGAAGAGGTTCCTCGCTCCCCTCTCCAACCGGTTGGCCCCGGCGCGCCTCACTCGCCGACCCTCTCATCTTTTCTTTAATGATGCATTGCGGTTGATGCGAATAAGACAGGAACTTGCTGATCTCCGGCGGGAAGTTAATGCTGCTCACGCCGATATCGCCAAGGCTTTGGAGGATAATAAGCTTTAGGATGTTTAGTCAGATTCTTGTTTTTGATAATTTTCTGCTTGTTTTTCTTTTGTATTTATTCTTGTGTACATGCATATTCTCCAGTAATGTATGAAGCATTAAGAACTAAGCTTGTGTCTTTTTTTTTTTGTTCATATTCTCTAGTAATTAAAGAAGCTTATTCTCCAGTTTTTCTTTAATTTTTATTCATTCAGTTGCTGCAGCAATTTGCGCTCGCCAAAGCCAATCCTCTTTTTTTTTAAAAAAAAAATGAGGACTTTTAGGACCGGATTTTTTTATAAAACTCCGGTCTTAAAATTAAAATAAAAATAAAAATTTAGGACCGAGTCTTTTAAACCCCCGGTCTTAAAAATTTAATTATATATTTAGGACCGGCTACTTTATAACTAATCGGTCTTAATAAAATCCAAAATAATAAAACTTGTCTCTGTCGCGCGGAATATTAAATTTCCCTCTCTGAACTTCTCTTGTCGCGCTGAAAGTGATTAGTCAGATTCTGTCTCCAGTGTTTGTGTGTTGCTTCGTCATTGCTCTCTCTACAATCACTTTCTGGTTCCTTAGCTAAACGTCTATAGACCAAGCTGTAAGAGGTGTTTCGATTATATAACTTTATGATTTTCTGGGTTGAACAAAATCGATGACATGTTCTTGTGGGTTTCTCTATTGTTAATGAATATTGTATTTTGAAGATTATATTTGCACTTTAGACCTACCCAACTGACCAACAAATATTTTTAGGTTACTCTTGCTGTCTGCAACATCAACGTTCGTGGCGGGAGCAAGTTTGACTCAACAAACTCATTTGAATTTATATGCTATAGGTGAGTCCATAAGACCTTCATGCGATGCATTTAATTTCCTCGTCATGCATTTATTTTGCTTCTTGGATTCACTGTGATACATTTATGACCAAAAGTGATTCTTCGTTATGCATTTAATGGGCAAGTTTCTCCGTAATAAAAAAAGACATAACCGACATTGAGCATAAATATGCATTTGGTGTTGCCTTATTTTATATGCAAGTGTCAATTTTTTCGGATTATGTATGTTAAATCTTTCCATCTATAGGAATTCTACTATGGATCACAGTTGGATAACTGCGTTACAGACGAGTGTTGAATATCAGAATGGGGTGAGGGACTTTATAGAATTTGCTAAACAAAATGCCCATAATGATAGTGGGAAGTTTTATTGCTCTTGTGTAAAATGTTTGAATGAGACGCGACTAAGTCCTGAAGTTATACACACACATTTAATTTGTGAAGGATTTTGTAAGACTTATACAGTATGAATATAGCATGGTGAAAAAATACCAAGTGGGTCTCAACATGGGGATGTGGCCTTTGATGATAATGACACGGATATGGATGATCACATAAAGGACATTATTCGTGATGTAGGAGAAGAGACTTTTCATCAATCACATGCATATGGTAATATGTGCAGTGATGCAGAGACCCCGCTATACCCTGGGTGTAAAAAATACCAATTGTTGAACGCTGTATTGAAATTGGTAAGCTTGAAGGCACGTCATGGATGGAGCGACAAGAGTTTTTTACGAAAGGCTTGAGGCTTTTAAGGACATGCTTCCGGATGAGAATGTGTTGCCGCATCGATACTATGATGCTAAGAAAATACTTTGTCCACTGGGGATGGAGTACAAAAAGATCCATGCATGCCCAAATGATTGCGTATTGTATAGAAAAGAGTTTGAAGAGAAGCAGAATTGTCCGATATGTGAAACCCTAAGGTACAAGTCAAATAAGGGGGCTGCAAAAGTGTTGTGGTATCTCCCAATCATACCAAGGTTCAAGCGGTTGTTTGCCAATGAAAATGATGCAAAAAATCTGAGGTGGCATGCAGATGAGAGGATTTCTGATGGAAAGCTTCGACATCCGGCCGATTCTTCTCAATGGAAGAAAATCGATCATTTATTTCCGAACTTCGGCGAAGAACCTAGGAACCTTAGGCTTGCCCTTAGCACGGATGGCATGAATCCATATGGAAGCCTTAGCAGCAGATACATAGTTCATGGCCTGTGCTCCTTATTATTTACAACTTATCTCCTATATTATGCATGAAACGAAAGTACATCATGTCTATGTTGATTTCGAGTCCAAAACAACCTGGAAATGACATTGATGTTTACCTTGACCCTTGATCGAAGACTTGAAGGAGTTGTGGGAAGAAGGTGTCGATGTTTTTGACTCTTTCAAGAAGGAGGTGTTTAAATTGCGAGCCATGATATTTTGTACTATAAATGACTTCCCAGCATATGGGAACTTGTCAGGGTATAGAGTAAAAGGCCATAAAGCATGTCCGGTTTGTGAAGAAGGCACACGCTACCATCAACTTCAACATGGAAGAAAAATAATTTATCTTGGACATAGGAGATTTCTTAGATGGGGCCAACCATATCGTCAATTAAAGAAAGCCTTTTTTGGTGGCCATGAGTATGAAGATGCTCCGGTGGCATTGACTAGGGAGGAAGTTTATGAAAAGGTGAAAAATATCGCGTCATCTTCTTCGGTAAGGCGCAAAGAGTAGAAAAGAAACAAATATATGGAAAAAGATATGTGTATTCTTCGATCTTCCATATTGGCGCAATCTTGATTTGAGACACTGTATTGATGTTATGCATGTGGAGAAAAACGTATGTGATAGTATTGTTGGCACGCTTCTCAACATACAAGGTAGTTCCAAGGATGGTGTGAAGGCAAGATTGGATTTGCAAGTAATGGGAATACGTAAAGACTTGCATCCAAGGCCATACGGGAAGAGAACTTATTGTCCCCCGGCTTCTCATACTTTGTCTAAGGATGAGAAAAGAAGTTTTTGTGAGTGTTTACATGGCACAAAAGTTCCCTCGGGGTATTCTTCAAATTTTAAGAGGCTTGTATCGATGAAGGACTTGAAATTAGTAGGCCAAAAGTCTCTTGATTGTCATGTCTTAATGCAACAGCTACTCCCAGTAGCTATTTGAGGCATCCCCAAATATGATCTTCGGGTCGTTTTGACTAGACTTTGTGTCTTCTTCAATGCGGTTTGTAGTAAAGTTTTCGAGATTGAAAAGTTGGATGAATTGGAGAATGAAGGATATCTTATCTTGTGCCACCTTGAGAAGCTTTTTCTTCCTACATTTTTTGACATCATGGTTCATCTAATTGTTCATCTAGTGAGGAAGATAAAGTTGTGCGGCCCTATCTATTTACGGTGGATGTACCCAATTGAAAGATCTATGAAATTCCTAAAAGGATACGTGAAGAATGCATACGGCTAGAAGCATCAATTGTTCGAAATATGTTTTGAAGAAGCCATGGAATTTTGTCAAAATTATTTGGCCAAAGTAAGACATATTGGGCTTCCAAAACGTCAGCATGCTTTGAAGGGGGTAGACGAGGGGCTTCGGTAAAGAGTGTGGATCCTCATGAATTGTCACAAGTCCACTTATACATCTTGAATAATGTTGATGAAGTTCAAGCCAAAGATAGCTGCACATAAAGAAGCTGTAAGGAAAGAAAATCATCGAATGACTAAACAAAGGTTGATTAGGGAGCATAATAGAACTTTTGTAAACTGGTTCAAACAAAAGGTCGAGGGAGAGGAATGTGTTTATGATACAATCAAATGGTTAGCACGTGGTCCTGAGGTTGATTTCATAAGTTGGAATTCGTATGTGATCAATGGTTATACATTTTACACGAAGTCCCTAGATGATAGGAGCACCGTCCAAAACAGTGGTGTTATGTTAGAGGTTGAATTTATGCACTTCTCCAGTTCGAAAGACAAAAGGCCTTTATTGGCAGTCATGCCATATTATGGGGTTATTGAAGAGATTTGGGAGGTGGACTATGTTAAAATTAGATTTCTCATTTTCAAATGCAAGTGGGTTAATGTCAATAATGGTGTTCAAATCGATCAGCTAGGATTTACATTAGTTGATGTCAATGGTAGAAGTTTTGGAGATGAACCTTTTATTATGGCGAGACCGGGCGAAACAAGTGTTCTATATCACTGATCAAGAAAATAAAATGTGGTCTCGTAGCTCTCCAAGGAAAAAGGGTCATTGATATTGATGAGGAAAGTCATTCAAATTATGGTCTTCCGAGAGTACTCCTTTTTCAAGGGGTCTAGGACATGAACGAAGAAGATGAAGCGGATAATGAACCCGACATAAGAAATGATCATCAAGAAGGGATATGGGAGGATATCACTTTATAAAAGAGTCAATTCATAAGGTAATATTCATATGCAGAATTCTTTGAAAACTTTAAGGTTTTAACTATATTATATTCCTTCTATGTTCTTAAACAATGTCACTAACTATGAAGTTTGTTCTTGTTTTATTTTTGTGGTAGGATCCGATCCAAAGGGGCATGTTATAAAAGACGATGTTACGTTGTTGGGTGGGAATCAGATGAAGGCATGGTGAATATTATATTGGGCATGTATGTTGTATTTGTAACTTATTGTATTTGCATTGTAAGTAAGTTATCTTATTGTATAAATTAATTTAGGTGTTGTAGTCATAGTATAATCATTAATTAAGAAGCCACATAACTCATGGTGAATAATATTTGTATTCTTTTTCCCAATTCAATTTATTCATAATTGTTCGTAGCTTGTAGCTTAAAGTATCGACTTTTATGTCTTTGGATTGGGTGGTGGATTTGTGTATATATATATATGATCGGGAAGAACAAAACATGGAAAAAATTAGGAAAATTTAGACCAGGAAATAAATACGCCGGTCTTAAATGTTCAAGCTGTTAAGACCAGGATGTATTTATATGTCCGGTCTTAAAGGTCATAGGTACATATTTGATATTAAGCCGGTCTTAAAAGTTGGTCTTTTAAGACCGATGCATTTATACGTCCGGTCTAAAATTCAATTTTTAAGACCGGATGTATTTACTATTCAGTCTTGAAAGTCGGTCGTTTAAGACCGCGTATAATTAGTCGTCGAGGTCTTAGAAGCCGCTATTTTTCGGACCGGATTTATTTTTGTCCGGTTTTAAAATTCTGATCTTTTAAGAGCAGTAGGAGTTTTTGTTCGATCTTAAAAGTTGAGTTTTAAGACCGAACAAAAAATATTTCAGTTTTATTTAGTACGACTTTTAAGACCTAATGTTTTAAATGTCCGGTCTAAAAGAGTTTCTTTAAGACCGGTTCGTGTCCGATCTTAACTGTGGACTTTAAATTTAATACCGACTGGAACAAGACTGGTCGCGGGTCCGGTCTTACGATGCCTCTTTTGTCCGGTCTTAAAACCCTTTTTTGCACTAGTGTCAATATCCTATTTGTTTGTACTGTTGTATCTCTTTCTTCCCTGTTGTGCTTTGCAATTTGTAATGTTGTTAATTTGGTAATATATGCAATTCCACTTGAGCAAAAAAAGAAGAAGAAGAGAATATTCTATCAATCACTACTAAAAAGAAGGCCTTCAAGACCACCACCACATATAGACTTTTTATATGTGGAGACAGTTTTAAACTATGACTAATGGCATTTTGGTAAATATTAATACAACTTAACACCGGTCGCGCTTATGCGCGGTCTAAATAATATCTTTTAAACCGATTTGTAGATAAGCAAGCATTTGATTAAAGCTTAGTTACCAACTAAATTAGTAAAAATTAACTAATTAATCCACGATATTCATCTTTATTTCAAATTAAAATTAGAGGAGAAAAGAAGATGAAGAAATAACGAGAGGTTGTTTATTTGTTATGAGTAACTTAGAATTTCTTCTAGGAGCATGAACATCTGAAGGAATTGCAAGATGTGATTACTATTCCATTATAAACTAGATCTTATATTAAAGACGTACCGGTGGTAGTATTTGAATTTTGGGTTATTTTATGAAAAGTTTTATGACTTTTTTTTTGTTCGAGCAATGCAAGCCTTATTTGATTGAAGAGTTTTTGGTTATTCAAATCCGTTAGGTGAGATTAGTATTGTGTTTAAAGTTTCATGATAATTGGTTTGAGGTAATTTGAATAGGCATCATCTAGAATATTTTTTCATTTCCGGTCTTTCTACTAAAAGCTTGTGGTATAGATGCCTTAATATTAAATCACCCAACTTTACATGTACATTTTCTAAATTTAAGAGCTACTCACAAGATACTCTGACTTTGGGTAATAATAGTCATTCAAACTTGGTAAATTATATTATTAGCCTCTTGAATATCATTTGTAGAAAGCAAACTTTAGCCTTACATGAAGGAAAAAGGGATAGTCCAATAAGTTTGATTAAGGAGATCCAGCAGGTAGTTAATTTTGTTAGCCTTGCATTCTCTACTTCTGCTTCACTGGTTTGGCCTAGTTTTTTAAAAGCATACGGTAGAATCTTATCTATTAATAAATGATAGCTGGGACATTATATTCTACAAATATTAAAAAAGCTGGGAGACATTATTGTCATGAAATTATTTGACACCAGGGCTCTCCCATTAAAAAGTTTTTTGGCAGAATCAGATCATTCAAAGAAAAAGTTTTTAGTTCAAGTGTCTTGTGCTACTCTATTTTGGATTCGGAATTCTGGGTTACAACAACCAGATTGCAAGCAACAACTGGTCATCTATTGTGCCAACAAGTGTTTCATGCAAATTCATAAAGACTCCTCTCTCGGATTGACAATTACATGTCAAGAAATATTTGCTCTATTTTTTGACTTTTCGAGTATTACTTTTAGGACCATTTCTAAGTTGTTTTATTCCAATTTTGTACCTAACAATTTATGTTTTATGTCTATATGTAACTTTTAGAACTTGTTATTTCTTTTAATATCATTTTGTCTTTTTTTTTTTTATCAACAACAAGGTAATTTCAGCTTATTGGATAAGTTTCCTCATACGAAACTTCTGGTTAACAGTTGAATTGACAAATTGACCCTTCATGGACCTCAATATTGGACTTGGACCCTTTTAAAGTCTATGAAAGTATTGGAGGTGAAATACTGAAATTTCACCTTTAGTGTAATTGGTCTTTTGGCATATTGGGCTTTTATTTTCATTTTTTTGCGTGGTGTATCCGGTATCCGGGGCGAGGCCATCTTTCGGGCACATCAACGGTCCCAGATTAATCTGAATCGAGACCGGGTTTGGGGGAAGTCTCTACCACCCACGTCATTTGCATTCCCACGTCTCGAACTCAAGACCCGTGGTTAAGCTAAGACAGCCCCTTACCAGCTGACCTAAATGTTTGGTGGTATATTGGGCTTTTGTTTAGGCCCTCATACTTGACCTCTTGATTATGTTGGAACATTATGATATTATAGATTATATTTTGACCTTTTCGAAATCTTGATCACCGCGGATCGCCATATGGCTAGTAAGCACTTTGCCTGTAATGAAATGGGTTAGCGGTTAGCCCCTTATAATGTGTTGAATCAAAATTTAAATTTTTATTAAGAGAAATGTTCACATTTAATACTTAAAAGTGCCTCAAACAAAATTGCCTTCAATATTTGAATACTTGTGTCTAAGAAAATAAAGAAGCATCTTGCTTGGCCTTATAGCTTAGATGTTTGCAGAGATATTTAAAATTAAACAATAAATTGAAAAAAAAAAGTAAATGAGATATGTTTAAAAATATCTTTTCTTTTTTCATATTTGTATATATTTAAAATTAAATTGAAAGGAGTATGTATTTGGGAGAATGACGTATAAATATCGTATGAAATTCCAAAACTCTCAAAAGTCTATTAACATTTGTAAAGGACATAAAGGTAATGAACCAAATTGAGATTTTAAAATGTTGATGAATTTACCATTATGCCTTCTCTTCCTCTTTCTCTCTCCTCTCCCTCTCTTCCTCCTCCTCTTCCCGCCGCTATGGCAATGCTATGAGGCTCGCTAGCGACGGTGAACAGGTACTGTTCTTTTTCAGGAGTAATCTTCACTGAGGGAAGAGATTAGACACAAGACGTCGTTTAGAACCATACTGAGAGAAGGAAATGACACTATTCTAAGCTTCAGAGATGTGATAGAGTTGGTCTATGGGTGTCGTTTTCATTAATTATTTTAGAATAGAGGACACAAGTTTGGACAAAAAATGCGATGGATGGAGCAACTGCTGTTGATTGAACCATAGGACCTCTTTCATTTTGCGTTATATGCTTCATTTCTTCTTTCTTGTTCTCTTGATTTTCATATTGGTTCTGAATCTAAATCTTGTGGGTGCTGAATTTTATTTTGCTTTTGATGTTGAATTTTATTTTCATACACAAAACACATCCTGCTAATGGCCGAGTGGTAGTTGTCAATGACGAGGAAGAGAGGTGATGGTGAAGGAGAGATGAAAAAGATTATGAACAGTAACCCGCATATGAATAAAAGTCGTAATAGGATTAACAAGTTTATTAATGAGAATAACAAGTTCTTTAATGGGAATAACAAATATATTCATCAGGTTGTACACATGTCACTCTGCTAAAACCAAAATCTAAGAACGATTAACAAATCTCATAATGGGAATAACAAGTTCTTTAATGAGAATAATAAGGGTATTTGTCAAGTGCAAAACATGTGACTGTGACGAACGTCTTTGTTATTCTCATTATTGAACTTGTTAATATCATTAACGAACCTGTTATTCATATTACAATATTTATTAATTATGCTCAGAGTTTAGTTTCAGAAGAGTAACATGTATTTTGCACTTAACGAATACACTCGTTATTCCCATTATGAAATGTATTAATTTGCCTCAGATTTTGACTAATAGTGATGGCATGAATGGCGACGTGGAAGATAAAGTAACTATATTGAATTGCTGACTAAGAAATATGACTTGGAAAAAATAAAAAAGAAGGGTTAAAGTCCCATCACGAAGCTTCCAGGGGTTGTCTTCAACAACGTAGTTTGGGATTTTCCTGGTATGCCCATGTTGGAGTTGAACTAGTACTAGATTTCTTCAGTGTCCAAAACCCTTCCTGCGTCCATGACTTGGAAAGTTACATAGGTTGCCTCCGATGCCGGAAACCACCAGAGTTTTCTGGGAGGGAACTCAAAAGATTTGATAAGTTCTTGGGGCAGTGAAGTACTCCTTGGCTTGGTTCTTTTGTTATTGTAGTTAGTACTGGTACATAAATAACAACTACATTAACTAGAAGAGAATTAATATACAGATGAAGTGACTGTAAATTGAAGATACTGGTGGAGGGAAGAGAGTATATGTATAAATCTTTGTGAAAGATGAGTATTTTTGTCATAATCAATATGAAATTTATTTATTCATCAAGTGATTATGTAGATGGAAATTAAAGCAGACTTTTATGGTCATACAGCTAGTTTCTACTCATAATTTAACAGAACTTGTGGAAGAAGAAGGAGCACTTCGTCGCACCAGTTGGTGGCAAGCATTTAATTTGGAATGGTTTTCATGACCGACACATGAAGTGGTGTTTCAGATGGTTTTTCCCTTCTCCCGATTTCTCGATTCCCTGATTTCGTCTTCGTCTGAATCGAAGCAATGGAGATTTCCCGATTTCAAACAGAGGTAGGTGTCGGGTTAATGGAGTCTGTAACTCCCCCACCTGCCACGTCTTCCATGGTCAAGGAATGAGTAATGATCCAGCTGGCACAATTAAGGCAAACCAACTAAGGGACGCTTTCTGATTCTGACAGTGTGATACGAAAGTAGATATTATTGATGAATATATACAAAATAATCCTTATATTAGTAGATATTGCGATAAAAAAAGTAGATATTACATCTTGTAACTAGATATTACCTCCGATCCTAATTATAAAATTTAGTTGAATTTTTTGGAAAGATTAAGGAAACTAAATAAGTTCTTTAATTTTTATGTTATGTATCCTTAGATTTGTGTATCTTTAGGTTATATATTACTTTATTAGTTAAACTAATTAGTTTGAAAAAAATAAAAATACTCTAAACTAATTTAATTAGCTTCCTTAATCTCTCTAAAAAAGTCAACTAGGTCTTATAATTAGGACTAGAGGGAGTATAATATAGGTATGAAAATAACAAGTTCAAATTTATCTTTTTTAATGATCGAAAAATTAAAAATCTTCACACTTCAATTTTGTGTTTTTTCAAGAATTCAGGTTTATGAAGATAATTTGACCCAATTTCTAAATTTCACCCCACTCTATACAGCATGATAATGATTATTAAGTTTAATGAAAATTAGAATTTGAGTATTTCATATGGATTTTAGAATAATTTTCCCTTCTTCATTCTTGAAAGAGAAAGATTAGTGATATAAGGGTAAACATAACTTATCCATCTCATTATATTAAATTCCTAGTCCTTCCATTTATATATATTTGTGTGTGTGTGTTTGTGTTAGTAATATTATTTTTCATATATTTTAGTAGATGCCACATGTAATTTTGTTTTTCTTCCTTCAAATTATTAAATTTGAGTATAATCTATGTTTCTCGGTCAATATATTACGAGAAGGAGAAAACTTGCAACCAGTTACTTATATCCTGGTTATCCAGTTTATCAATAAAACAAGTGCCATTTTTACAGTATGAACACATCAGCATAAATGCCATTTCTCTCCATCTCTCGATCTCCGTTCACAATCTTCCAACTGCAAGCATAACACAAAACTTTAAACCCTGTTTGCCACTAAGCAACTGCAGTGATGATTGTGATGAGTGGATACAGCGGCCCATAACAGCGGCAACAACCATCAATACATAGGCAATGGAGACATTTGGTGGCCAAAGACGAAAGCTCGAAGTAACGACAATGCAATCAGCAAAGGAGGAAATATGCAGCGTGATTGGTTTGGTACACAATTTTCCTGTTCATATCTCACATCCTTGGTATTATTTGTTGGACGAAGGCCCTGTTTTATGGCGACCGCAATTGCTACCACCATCGATAGCTTCTGCACCAGTCAAAGACCCCAAGACCGAAGCGAATATGCTTTTCATTTTCTGCATAGAACATCTCAAGTCCTCCAACATAGCGACACCTCATATGCATCAAAATACTCATATCTTTTATAATCTCTTCGTGTTCCTCATATCTTCACTGCCACATATAACATCTCTTCATAATTGCCAACTCTGGCAACTCAGCGTCCACCTCACCTTCTTTAGTCAACAGTCTTTAAATAAACGGTCAACGTCTCCTACTTTAACAAACAAGACATTTTTGGGCCTTTTGTCAATGTTCATAGCTATTTCTACACCAACAAAAGTATATGGTACATGCTGGTACACATTTTAAAAAAGTTCATAGAAATTTTTTCCTTAACGTTATTTCTTAGGTGCTTGTATTTGATTTCCATTTCAATCAATTGTCTCTCACTAGCTTGAAAATTTAACGAGTGAGAATCCTAAAGCCAAACCCACTATCAGCACGTTTTGGGAGCCTCTAGTGATAACATTATGAGTATTTTGATGCATATGATATGTCACTATATTTTGAAAAATGTGATCCTTATATTTTCTTCCCCGTGAAAATAGATGTTTGAGGCTTCAGACAAAATTTGATTAAGTTGTTTTGATTTTTTTTTTAAAAAAAAAGCCAAACCCACCATAAGCATGTTATGGAATTCTGGAATTTTTGAAGCTCTATGTCTTCTTTTGGCTTGTAGTTGGAAAATCGTAAATGGAGATGAAGATATGGGGAGAGCAATGACGACGTTTATGCTTATGTTTTTAAAAGGTGTTTTCATATTGGTGAATTGGATAACCAAGATACAAGTAATTGGATGTAAGTTTGGTGGGAAAACGACATTCAAGAAGCTTGGAAATTTGTTAATTACACTTAACTATCTTAAATCTTAAATTGTAGAAATTTTAAAGAAAAACCAAGGTATTTTTATTTTTAAAGTAGTTATCCTTGAAAAGAATAATTATTAATATATATATATATATAATTGTGAAAAAATAAAAAATAGTTTGAACTTTTTTGGAGACTTAGAAAAACATTAAATAAAATGGTTTTTAAGTGATCCTTACAAAAAAAAAAATGTCTACTGAAAAAAAAAAAACAGAAGGTATGCACTTTTCAGGAAAAATAAAGAAAGAATTATTTGGAAATTTGGTTGAGGGAAAAAAAAACATATTTCATTAACAACCTTAGTATTTTTTATTTTAAGTATTAACTATTATATTAATATAATTTTGTTTTAAATTTCTCAAATATTAATGTTGGCTGTATTAATATTGTATCTAGCCATCACCATGCTATTGAAACTCTTTGGTCAAACTAATAAACAATGGACCAGTTTCCTAATTGATTTGGTTAAGAGTTTTGAATTGATCCACAAGGTTGGATTTTATTTTATTTTTTTCCTATTCTCATCATTTTGGGTTAAACGAAAAAGATATCAATTCTTTATATTTGTGATTTAATAACTCTATTTATTTAAATATTACCCCTTTGTGTGTGTGTGTATTACTCCCCTCCGGTCCTAATTATATGAGCAAATTTTGGAGTTGATTTTGGTCCTAATTATAAGAGCAAGTTTTAACTTTTGTCAATTTTTTCCTATAATACCCTTATCTATACTTTCTCAATAATAATTAAAGACAATAATAATTTAATAATATACTTATATATTTTATAAAGTAAATAATGTTTGCAACTCATTAATGTCATATACACCTGAATTATACTTTTTTTCTATAAAATAATTTTGAACAATTTTTGTCATATTTCTCCCATATTACCCCTACTAATACTTCTTCCACAATAATTAATTAAACAACACGTTTATATTATATTAAGTGAGATATTCTACTTTATTTTTTATTTTTAAATAAAATAATTTTCATATTCCTTTAAATAAATAACACAAACATAATTAAATTTATAATAAACTACATTATTTACACGGGCCATTTAAATTGGGTAGTTCAATTCAAAGTATTTGTTTTGGATAAACAATGTTTTTTCTGGGTGGCGGAGAGTATACACATACGCGGGGTTAACATTCAACAAGTGTTTCCTAAAGTTATTTTAAACGGCTAACATTCAACAAGTGTTTCCTAAAGTTATTTTAAAATTTAGGTAAGGGTATTTTAGGAAAACACATATAATTAACTAATTTAACTTCCCTCCTTAATCCTTCCAAATTTTGGTAATTTGCTCCTATAATTAGGACCGGAGGGAGTATATTGTAATATTTTTAATAACAATTAGAGTTGTTGGCAAAAAAATATAATGATTAGAGTTGATCTCAATTTAATCACATTTCAATTATTGAGCAATGAATCACTATATATCTTGCCTCAACTGGTTAAATTACCGGTCCAATCTTTTGCCCATTACGTAACGAAACATTTTCCTTATTATGTTCCTTTGGTTGTTGGAAACTTGGAAGCATCGTTGAAACTCCTTGGGATCATCAAAGAGGCTATTGAGTTTTGATTTTTGGAGCGACCGACCTTCAGAATTCGTCATTCCCGTGTCATTCTTACCTGTGCTCTTCAAAACTCGTCACTCCTATGTCATTCTTACAGGCTCTTTTTTTTTTCCCTAGGGGTTTTTCCAAAAAAAAAAAAAAACAGAGAGAGAGAGAGTAAAAATGCTTACGTATATGTACGTCTGCGCGTGTGCACAGATCTATTTGTATATGCACAAAAATAGTTATAGATCACCAGCCAACAAAGTTTTTATATCAGTGGGATTTAATTTGAACTCACAACCTTATAGTTATGAGTCAATCAATGACGGACCCACATTATGAGTTGGGGGACAAATGCCTCCCTTGAATTTGAGATTTTTTTTTTTTAAAAAAAATAATACATGTTTGAATGATTGCACAACCTTAATACATCAAGACTGCACTTTGTAATCAGATTGTGGATAAATGGTTGAATGATTGTTTAGTACTTTATATTGAAAAAGATGTTTTTGATAGCATTGATAATAAGACAATTATGATGGAATTCCAAAATAAAGCCTAAAAGAATGACATTGTAATTATTTTTATTGTAATATACTTTTGCTATTAAAATATATGTACTTGAACTTATTAAGTGCCTACCCTTTATTGTAATTTATGTAGCTACATTTGTAATAGCACTTAACTTTGCTTTTCTAAATAACAGGTTTGTAAAATAATTGCATCTCTTATTACATCATCGTATTCATTTGATTTTATGAATAATTTTTTGATATTCTTTTTTTTTTCTTTCTTATATTATTTTGTTTTTTTAATGCATTTAAAACTTTCTTTTAAAAAAAAAAATCGGTTTGCCCAGAACCCCGCCACTAGTGCTCCCCTTCAGTATTTTTCTGGATACACCCTTAAAGCCAACCCTTTTACCAACTAAACCAACCTTTGTTGGCTTTTTCGAAGAAATTAATGAAATTAAAGAAGTTACTTAATCATATTATATATTGTGTATGATTAAATTATATATCAGTTTATAAGTCAGATAAATTAATTTGGAGAAAAAACAATAAATACAAATACTTTAAAGTAATTTAATTAGCTTTCTTAATTTCTCTAAAAATTCAACGGGGTATTATATTTATGATCAGAGGTAGTACTCCCTTTGGTTCTATTTATAAGAGCCCGATAACCGATTATATGTTTTAAGAAAGTGGTTAAAATTATTTTAAAACAATAAGTGCTTATGAAATAAACCAATTTTTTAAAGTATTATCTTATTTATGAGGTGTAAGTAAGAAAGAGAAATAGAGTAAATATATGTATCATAAACATTTTAATTAATACAATTTATATAATTAATGAAGGCATAAATGAAAAAAAAATCATTAAATGTTCAAATAATTTTTGTCATGCTCTTATAAATAAGATAAAGATAATTTAAATTTTTGAATCTTATAAAAAGGACAAAAAAAAGTATATTTCAAGACAATTAAAATATTTAAAATGTTTCTTGTTAAAACGGGGAGTAAAACTGAAGAGATGAGAAAATGTAAGCGCCATGGCTGAAGTGGGGAGATTTCTCTAGCTTTTATTCATATGTACGCTGATGTACGATGAAACAGAATTCATAGCTGTTATTCAACACCAAGCTGACGCGTGGACGCCACTAACGGTTCAGATTACAATTGCCTGTACCCCACATCATCCGAACGTAATGCTGACGTACTCCCCCAAAATCTCACTCTTCCATGTGCGTTTTCATTTTAGTAATTTGGCCGCCAACTCCTTCGTGTTGACCTTCTCAACCAAAACAAAAAAAACAAAAAGCACTCGTCACCTTCCCTATATATACGTTCCAGTTTCTCTCTTTTCTCTCTCACATTTTCCTCATTCCACAAACAGTACGTTTACAATTTGGTTTGCTCAAAAGTTTCGAAACGTACCTGACGAAATGCCTGATCGAGAAATTTGCAGTTCAATGAAGGAACCTCGAGTTGTCGCGAGGAAATTCCTGGCCAGGCCTCAGCGTGAAGGCGTTGGCGCTGTTGTTAGAAGAAGCATCGGACGGTAATAAGGAAGAATCGCGAATAGTTTTGATTTGGAAGTAATTAATATTGATGACGTACACTTGAGGAATTCGAATTGAGCGTGCTGGTTTCTTTGTTTATATGTTTCAGGTTTGAGCTTAAGTACTTTGATCCTTTTCTGCTGTTGGATGAATTTTCAGGTGAGTGAATGAATATTAACCATGTAATTCTGGTTTTGCTTTCTGGAAAACGATCAGACATGACAAACTGTCTGTGAATATTACTCAGAGAATGATCTGACTGAATTGCTTCGTTTTCTATTTTTGATTTGCCTCCGTTACTGAGAAAGTGATTGTTCTTTAACTCTGCAGTTTCTGCTCCAGATGGCTTTCCTGATCATCCACATAGAGGTTTGCAATTTGGATCATCATTTTTCTTTATTCTTCAACTGCTGGTAATTAATCTGATGTTAACGACTCGATGCTGCTTCTTCGAAACAGGGTTTGAGACAGTCACATATATGTTGCAGGTAAAGAAAATCTGACTATTTCATTTGATTCTATTTTTCTGAGTGTTCAAACTGCTCACACGCTTTCTCTGATTTTCATTTGAAAAACGATACATTTCATACTTGTGTTGTAATCCTTGTTATAGTTAACTAGACCAATGACTCCCTTCAATTATTGCAGAGCATTAGTAAAAGACTTCACACGTATATAATTCAACAATAACAATAAAATAATAGGAGCTGTAGTAACTTTTGACTTATTAGTTATCCATTTATAGAGTATGTTAGAAGTTTCCCGGACACTTTAATCAAAGTCATTTTTTACTTTTATTATAGTATTACAGAATTAGTAAAAGACTAATGACTCCTTCTTATAGTTAACTAGACTAATGACTCCCTTCAAATATTGCAGAGCATTAGTAAAAGACTTCACACGTAATTCAACAATAACAATAAAATAATATTTCATCCGATTCTAAATATAAGATAAAGTTGAATTTTTTAATATATATTAAGGAAGTTAATTAAATTACTTTAAAATATTTATTTTTTTTTTCTCCAAACTATTTTACCTAACATATAAACTGATATATAATCTAATGATACACAACATATGATATGATTAAGTAGTTTATTTAGCTTTTTTAATCTCTAAAATAAAAAAGTCAACTTTATCTTATATTTTGAAGCGTAGAGTAGAAACTTTTGACTTTGTTATCAATTTATAGAGTATATTAGAAGTTTCCCATGCACTAGCTATAACAAAAAAAAAACTGGCTACATATGCATGTTCGGGAATCAAAGTCGTTTTTACATTGATTATAATATTACAGAATTCAAAACACAGGTCACTTTTAGAAGTGGTATCTCCAAAATAATATCACCAAAGTTTGCATAGTATTGTACGTTAAGTATGGTTTAAATATTAGAGTTGGTTGCTCCGGTACTTGTAATATAGGATAAAAAAAGTTAGTGTCTGACACCAGATGGCTCAAAGAGTTATTAAAAAAACATATTTGAAAAATAAGTATATAGAGTAGTAATTTTGGCTCGGGTATGTGATCAGGGAGCTATAACACATGAGGATTTTGAAGGGCGCAAAGGAACGATTGAAGCAGGTGACTTGCAGTGGATGACTGCAGGGAGAGGAATACTTCACTCAGAGATGCCTGCATCACAAGGAATTCAAAAGGGCCTTCAGCTTTGGATCAATCTTGCTTCCAATGATAAAATGTATGCACAAACTCTCTCTCTCTCTCTGTTTTTTAATTCAATAAAAAAAATGTGATAACTAGCTATAACCGAAGTCTTTTAGACAATAATAAGTCAAAGTCAGATTTATACTAGAGAAATACTCTCTCAAAATGTGATAACTAGCTATAACCGAAGTCTTTTAGACAATAATAAGTCAAAGTCAGATTTATACTAGAGAAATACTCTCTCTAGTCCTTTTTATAAGAGCCCAAAATTTGAATTGGTTTGATTCTTTTTATAAGAACTTGACAAAAAGTTGTTTCAACATTTAATGAGTTTATTTTTTTTTTTTTTTTTTTTTTTAATTTGTGCCCCTAATTAATTATATATATTGTAATAATTAAATGGTTGGTTATACTTATGTTTACTCTATTTCTATTTCTTACTTATCCCTTATAAATGAGGACATACTTAAAAAAATTATTTCAAGACACACTTATTATTCTTAATTAATTTTAACTGTTTTCTTAAACCCTGTAATTCAGTTATGAGCTTTTATAAATATGATCCGAGGGAGTACATTATAAACCAATTAAAGTCAAATTATGTGTTAACCTATGTTTAGCAAAAAAGTCAAACTATGTGTTAAGCACGCTTAATTGGTTTGATTTATTTATTTTGAAATTAAATATATTTCCATAAATTGTGTTGAAATTAATTACATAAATATTTACGTTTGAAATCAACGCAAATTGTTTGAGTCCCAACGCAAATTGTTTCTGAGTCCCAATATGTTCCTTCTATTATTGAAACACACACAGATCTCCCTTTATTTTTATAAACTTCTCACGTATTTTGCAATATATACACAATTGTTTTTATTGTAAATAAAAAAGAGATTAGTGAAATTTTTTAAACAATAATTAATTATGATTTTTATAATTTATTTTTTGTTTCAATCTTTATGTATGTTTTAAAAATAAGAGGTGTGGTATAATTTTTTTTTTTTTTTTTTTTTTTAAAAAAAGAGGGAGACTTGAGTAGTTGAGTAAAATTCAACGTAATTTCCTGTGATTTACATTTTATTTTTTAAGATAATATCTTTTTGTTAATTTTAAATATAAAGAAGAGATAGGTATAAGCTTAATCATATTAAAGAAATTTCAGTAAAATTTACTTATTTTTATTATTATAGATAAGTGTATTCTCTAATAATTTTTTTAATTAAAAAAAAATCAACCTAATACATTTTTTTGGGGATGAAAAGTGATCATCATTTCATCTAGAAAAAGTCCAAAAAATGACACAGCTTTACATAGGATTAGAGCATAACTCCTGGTGGGTCAACTTCATACACTTCAACTTTAAACTGTTTAGAAAAATTGCTCTCATGCTCACGAAGAGAGAGATCCATGTCCTATAATAATCTCTAATTTCTAAATTGAATAATAAGGCATAAATCTGACCTGTGTAACTTTTCAGAGGATTTGAACACAAAACCTGATTAAAAGACCACACAACGTAACTTCTAAACTTTAAAATGTCCTTTTAAGTTTAGTCAATCACTACCTCAGCTTGGCCCCACCATTACTTCAAATATATTTTGCATCATATATAGAAGACGATCACTATATTTATTTGCAGGGTTATTTAGATATAATGCTAGCCATTATCAAGACAAAAAGGATTTTTTTTTTTTTCAGTTTGGCTCTGTTTGGTTTGAAGAGAGAGGAGCTTCACTTCTTAATGTGAAAAATTAAATATGACCAAAAATTCGCATCATTTTTCGTACAAACATTTCAGATTATGTTAATATTCTACTTTTCATACTAAGAAGGAAATTCTCTCCCTTTTCCTTCCCACCCCTCAAATCAAACACAACCTTAGAGTGAAATTATGTGTTATTCAAAATTTTATTTTATTTTATTATTATAAAGAGATCTCACTTTCACAAATGACTTTATATTCGTGACTCTCGATCATGGGCCATTTCCTACTTTTGAATGGAACACTAAATTATGCAAGTGTGTGCATAACGGTATAAATGTCCACCATAAATAATATGTGCCTCTAGATCTCTTTCTCCCATATTCAATGGTGATGATGGAAACTTCCTCAATATCTGCATCATGTTGCCTATATAAATGCTAGTTTCAAAATTTGTCTGCTTTTGGGTGTCTCATGGCAGATGGAATAAATCTTTTTAACTAATTTGGATCCTAGTTCGAAGTGTACTGTTATGTTGGATGGAGTCATAATTAAAAAAGTGAGAGCTGGCATATATGAGATTCTTAGAAAAAAATCCCTTTAAAGTCTCAAAGGACTAAGAAAATGTCAAAACAGTCCCAAAGAAAATTCTGATATAAAAAAAATCACAAGGAGTTGTTAAAACTTATAGATAGAGTTGTTGATCCTCTACTAAAGGAGTTGTAAATGTGACCTTTTTGACATCTGAATTTTTTCTAGGATTTTTTTGGTCTTTTGGGACCTTAAAGTCTACTTTTTTCCTTAATAATCTCTTTTTGATAATAAAATGTATAAATCATGAATGAAAAGAGAATTCAAACTAACCTTCCCATCCACTGCTGTCTTCAAAGAGAAAGACATGGAAAACCTAATATTCTGAGAATAAACCATAACTTTTTATTGAATTTTGTTGACAAAAAATAGTATATCTAGACAAAGAAAATGGAAGCAGAAAGGTTTAGATAGACTAGCCTACAAAATATACATAATTGAAGAAAGTCATCAACAAACATGAGTATGTCAAAGATGGGTGTTTCAATAATTAGTTTCATCTATTCATATAATTAACCTACCAAAGAATCTCAACTGGAATCATTACTTACACTCCAAGAAACTGAAAAACTTCAAACTAACCTTGCTTGTAACTCTAAATCATTAGACCTGAGAAACTCTGTAAGCTAGCTGGCTTTGGTTTAATAATTAATGAATCTGCTGTTAACAGACACTACTGCTATTTTCAGGATTGAGCCAAGGTATCAAGAGATGTTAAGCAAGGACATAGCAGAAGTAGAGGAAGATGGAATCAAAGTAAAGGTTATAGCAGGAGAAGCCTTAGGAACAAAGTCTCCAATCCAAACAAGGACTCCAACAATGTACTTGGATTTCTCCCTCAAACCTGGGGCCCACTTGCAGCAACCTATTCCAAAGTCATGGAATGCTTTTGTCTATGTTTTGGAAGGAGAAGGTGTGTTTGGGAACATGAAATCTCAGCCTGTCTCTTCACACCATATTCTTCTTCTTGGTTCGGGAGATGGGCTTGAGGTATGGAACAAGTCTTGTAATAATAACAAGGTGCTTAGGTTTGTACTTGTTGGAGGCCAACCATTGGGTGAGCCAGTGGCTCAATTTGGACCCTTTGTGATGAACACTCAAGAAGAGATTGACCAAACCATTGATGATTTTGAGAATTGTGTCAATGGGTTTGAGAAAGCTAGACATTGGAAGTCTGAGGCTGCAATTACTCTGGATTTTTAATTTTAGTATTGGTTTTAGCTAGCTAGCCTGCAATTCATAGGTCATTGATTTGGAAAGGAATAAGTTATAATAATAAGGAAGAAATAATTTTTTCAGCTGCTCTTTCACAATGTAAATTCCATTTTATTACTTAGATGAAAAATTGCAGAAATACATTTTTGCCTCTAAATTCTAAAATTCTGAAATCTCAATGGTGTATTGCATCTATGAGGGGAGGGGAAGGAAATTTTTTTTTTGAGTTGAATTAAAAAAAAAAAAAGAAAATTGAGGTTAAAATTTTTTAATTAATTTTTTTTACTCTTTTATATTACATGTTCTCCTTATTAAATGCCACTTTTTCAATTGTTTTAAATCAAACTCAAAAATTTATTCTCCCCACCAAATCTCTCATACAAATACCCTCTTAAGCAATGTACAAGTGGAACTCTTCCAGGATGGGACAATGACGTGAAAGAAAGAATTTTGTCCTCTGCATGCGACTTGTGAAAGTCTTTTGGTAGGATAAGTATATAAAATAAATAAAATAAAATTTTTAATGGTGACACCAGTGTAAAAAGTATTTTTAAACACTGTAAAAAAGATGTTTTTGTACTTGTGAGACTAGTTGTTAAACTGACCGAAACATTGGTTTATGCTTTAATGATTGGAATGGTTGATCCTGTTAAAATCAAATTAAAATATTAAATTATATATGCTGGCAAATACCAGTGGGCACATATTCGAGAGAATTCTTTTTGCCAAATATTCGACAAAATCACATTTTGGTGAAAATAGTATAAATCAAATACATAAATTGATAAAAGAGTAACTCACATATAAAGACGGTTGAATTATCCAAGTTAAAATTTGGGTCACTAAACTTAATAAATTATATATAAGGTTATACATCACAATTAGTGATTTGAAATTTGGTTCAAATTAACTACATATCCCTTAATTATTAAAATAGCAAAATTGAAAATATAACCCTATTATTTGCTCTATTATTTTGAAAGACATTCCATCTATACCTCATGTGTCAGACCTTACAAAGAAGACGTCCAAAATCACTATATTTTCATATAACTATTTGGTCTTCTTGTCATGGTTAAGAAAAAGATCTGGTTGGAAGGACATTGTGTTAGAATCAGCTATCACCCAAGAGGGGGTGAATTGAGTGTAAGATAAAAACTTATGAACTTTGAAAAAAAATTCAACTCTTAATGAAGGTAATAAAATATGAAAATAATTATTTATAAATCAGCAATCAAATATTCAAATAAATATTTAAATAATATATCTTTGGAAATATAAGAGCTAAGGGAAGAAAATATGCAAACCGAGTTTTATACTTGGTTGCCCCAATCCTTGACCTACGTCCAGTCCTCAAACTCCACTTGAGATTTTCAATCCACTATGCTATTGTTTAATTCGGGCACAAGAGAAGCCTCTATAATCCCACAAGTCCGCCCAAGCACTTGTAAGCCGAATCTCTCTCTGAAATACTCTCTCTCACACACATTGTAAGGATACAATCTGTTTCTCACTCAAGATCACCCAATCTTGAGTAACTCTCATATAAAATGATTGACAATGAATCTTCTCTCTCAAAAGTGAATGTGATGAACACTGAAGTACATTACAAATAATCTCACTCTCTAAGGTAAATTATATAATTATTGAAATAATCGGAGTGTAAGTGATATAGACATTAGAGTATTAGCATTGTAAAGATGTAAGCTCTTGTCGTTTGTTACTCCGTCGCTCTATCTCTATTTATAGGCAATTAGGATTAAGCTGTTGTGAGCATACAAGAGTTGGAGAAATATAGCCGTTGATATTTTTGACCATTGTGAATGTTTATGACCGTTAGAAGCATTTGACCGTTGGAGAATATTACTGTTGAAGCATTTGACCGTTTTGCATCCTTTGGAGCTTTTGATCGTTGAGCATTCGTCCATTTGAGCATTGGTCCGTTGAGAAATATTACCGTTGATATTCAACTTCATTTCTTCAAGTACTCCACTACATTATGTCTTCTCTGTCATTCGTATATGTTTGAACCAAACTTCATCAAACGCTTCATTGTCAAAAACCACCTCGACTGATTTTGGCTTCTGTCGAGTTTGAACTTAATATGAGTTTTAATCACCTGAATACACAAATGATATAAATAAGGTTAAGAAGTAGTATAAGTCATTTTGGTATTCATCTGGATGTTCTTCATGAGAAACAAGATTTCCGGACACGGTGATTTTTGTAGACGATGAACAGTATTTTTGTGATACTTGATTCCGAACATAGCTCGAATTCCAAAGGCCATATCTCTTCAAATATAACTCCAAAACTAACAAATTATATATCCCCAGAAATTTTTTTAAGTCCTCTTTTCAATGCCAAAAGAATCAACTCAAAACTCCTTGTAATGTGATCGTTATGATCTGATGAATGGAAACTGTTCAGAATTCAAAGTATGAACGCCAGAATATTGAACATGAACTTTCGAAATTCATATCTTCTTTGTCATAACCTTTTTTGCTTGCTTCCAAATTCTTTGAAACACATGTTGAGTCTAGTTTCATATGGAACCAGTTTCACTTCATTTGGACATGTATCATGTGAGATATATCTAGAAAACCAAACCTATCTTGAAATGGTTCAGAATTTCCAGTGCCAATTTTCGAAGGCTATATCTCCCTGGTCTGAACTCTTTTGTGGTTGGTTCCAAATTTAGTGAAACTAATTTTGAGTCTATTTTCATATGCCACCAGTTTTAGCTCAATTGGATGGGTATTATATGAGATACACCCAAAACATCGAAGCTTGGTCTGTTGTGTGACGAGAACAACATTGTCAACTTCTAAAATTCATTTCTCTTTCATCTGAACTCATTTGGGCTTGAATTGGGTGTCCAAATGATGCATTGAGAGTCTAGTTTCATAAAAAAAAAAGTTCACCTCAATCGGATCTCTAGTTTAGGAGATATCATCGAATAACCAAAGCTTACTCTAGTAGAACGCTAAACAGAGGTGAACAGAGGCGCTGAAACACACTTCAACTCGAGTTTTTCGCTCAAAACTCAAGTTATTGACTATCAACTCAAGCTTCATTATTTTAACTCTGAATTGAGTCATTCCAGCTTCATTTGATCATAGAAACTCCCAATATCATATATAAGAACTTGAATATTGATATTCTCATTATATTGTGCAAGTTATTCTTTCTTTAATCTCTTCTCTTCTTCTTGATTCTTCCCCAAAATATTTTGATAACTTCTTACTTCTTTGACATTCTTTGCACGTTCTTCTTTCTTTAATCTCTTCTCTCCTTCTTAATTATTCTCTATGATTCAACTTGGACTAATCTACATTAATTGTAGCAGTTAGTTAATATAGGAGATAAATATAATATGTAAACTTTTTGCTCTCAATAATAACATCTATATTTGACATTATCAAAACAAATTATATCCAACACATTGTGCTTCTTGGTGCAACAAGATTTGCCACCACATTCATCACCCTTCATAGCATATATTTGCACCAACATGACTTACTGGCTTTGGTTATTGATGAGCATTTTTTGCAGCACAAGTTAGAAACCACTGAAGTTAGGAAAACTTTCAGTGCAATCGTTCTAAATAATCGGTTCTAGAACGATTGCTTTCAAATTGTGAGACTTGTGTCTCAATTAATCAGATTGTTGAGGATTGTTGATTCGGATGAGAAACTTTCAGTTCCTTATGTTTATGAAGGCATGTAGAGGGTTAAAAATGTAATCAATGGCATGTTTTAGAGGAAAAATGAATAATACACGCTTTACACAAATATTATCCAAAGTTGTTGGGATAAGCATATGCAAAATGAACTTCATGCAGCGACATATTTGTTGAATCATGCATTCTTGTATAATCCTAACTTTGTTAGAAAGCATCAATGTTTGGAAGATGTGATCGATTTTTTTAAGGCAAACTCACCTAACAATGTTGATTATTATGTTACAATGATAAAGCAAATTGATGTACCGTGAACATAAAGAATCTTTTGCTAAAGTTTCATGTGAAAAAAACAGCCCATAAACTAGTCACTTGTAAGCATATTAAATTTCATATTCAAAAGCACATATTGACATATTACTACATACCGAATGTCCTTTATTTTATTTTGTAGATGATTGGTGGTTGTACTATGGGGATTTAGTATTGGAATTGCAAAAAATTGATATATGTGTTATTTGTCAAACTTCTTCTTTTTCTAGCTGTGAAAGAAATTGAAGCTTATTTGAGCATATTCATACTAAAAGAAGAAATAGATTGAAGCATCAAATTACTTGATGACTTGTTTTTCACTAATTACAATCTAAGGTTAAAGTTTAGGTAAACTTCTTCTTCATGACTTTTGATTGCTTGTTTTATTTTTTTATTACATATAGACATGCATATAGTAATATACATTTGATTAATGTTACTAAGTCTAGTCCAATCCTAAATATAGGACATATTTGGTAGTGTAATTTACACTATAAACTATGTTTTATATTTAGGATCAAGAAATAGTATTCTATTATGTTGGCGTTATAGGAATCAATTGAAGAAGAAGAAAGATTATTATGATCTCATTGATTATGAATCAATTGATAAACTAGACTTTTGGGTGCTTGAAGAAGTTCCAACTCCTGCAACAAATCTTTAACTTGAACAAATGATGAGAGATTTTGGAGGTTTCTAACTATCTCTTCTATTATTTAAGAGTATATTCTTACACAAAAGAATATAACTATGTTTTTTGCATATGTATTAATAATTCTATTAATTTCATATATAGGTCATGATGATGTTATTACTGTGGTTCCATCTTTAAATGATGATCATGTTGCTTCTAGTGCCCTTACTATTCCTCATACAACTCCACCTCATGATGTCTCAATACCTAGATAGTTGAATAATGTTAATGATCATTACAATGATGATGATTAGTTTAGTGATTAAAGGTGGGAATATTTTGTTATCATGTAGGTGACACTACTACAAAAAAGCAAATTAACGTCCTGAATTAGAGGCAATTAACGCCCCTTTTCATAGGGATGTCTGAACATGGGTAGTTGTAAATTAAGTTTTTTGGCGTCCTATGTTTTATTCAGGACGCCTTATTTCCGCCATAGCATTAGTTAATTAAGGCGGGATTTTTGGCGTCCTGATTTTAATTCCAAGATGCCAAAAATTAATTTTGTGCGTCCTCTATGTATAATCAGGACGCCAAATATTGTATATAAGGCGTCCTAGACCTAAATTCAGGACGCCTTATATATATATATATATATATATATAAATACCACCTGCTACATATATTTCTTACTGGGCATTGAAATAATTACAAACAAAAAATTGAAACCATATAACAGCGATGATAGAACAAATTAAAATACAAAAAGCACTTCCTAGTTCCTAGCACTAAACAAATCCTCAAGTATAGGATCAATTTGAAAGGGGGAGGAGGGGGTTGAGCTGCCCAATCTATCAAGCACTTTCCCTGCATACATTATCCATATTGCATATGTAAGAAGACTCGGTAACCACATAAAGCAACTTGAGCTTAATGTATTTTCAAGTTTGATAAAATCCATTAATGGCACACTTTTCCATATTCAGGACATATACACTCTCTATGCACAACTAGAACTAGTGGAGATCACTCAAATTTACCAAACATACCAAATTATAACCCAACATCGGGTTTAAACCATCTCAAATCACCCAATTCTTCAAATAAGGGCTGCCACTCATAGCACCCAACAGTCTCACAAATAATCAAAATATCCAGATTTAAGATAAATGCATAAGAATCAATTTGAACTCACACTAATCAATGCTTGATGGAACCCAAAGTTTATCCCCAATAATCATGCAAATGGCCTTCCAATAATGAGTCCAAATAATACAACCAGAAAGGAAATCAGCAACATGATTATCCAGAAAGAAAAATAAGAGTTAGTTGAGAGATAGTTAGAAGGGAAAAAATATACAAATAAAAAACTTCTAGCAACAAATTTGCAGGCTATATTTTAAACTCTCAAATCTCACTTCTTCAAAAATCCAATAGTTTCAAGTTTTAACCATGCCAGAAGTGTAAAACATGTTACATTGCTACTACACATATCGTCAATTAATTGGAGGCATAAAGGCGGAAAAGGCAACACATGACGTACATATCTTTATGTTTTGAAGAAAATGTGCAGCCAAAGCGTTTCGAACTGTATCGATGTCTTCCTCCGAGCACGAATCCACACTATCAAAAAGCTATAAATTGGAAAACAAGGTATAAGTTAAACCAATGAAGTGAATGAAATAATTAACAACTCAAGTACAACAAAAATATTATCATTTGAGAATCACGGAGCAATTACGTACGTTTTGAAAACCTGTAGTACGTCCGTTCTTAACGATGGTATGCATATAATAGATAACGTAGTATTCGCACTTAGAGTTCCCTAGTTGTCGAGGGCACTATAAATCAATAGCAAATTGTTAAAACGAATAAAGGCAAATCGAAAGCTATGGTGTCAATGAAATAACTTGAATTCAAACTACTTACTTTTGGATAAGACCACTTCGATCCACCCTGCTCTTGTGCTCCAGAAATCGATCTAGCCGCCTTGAATGCACTATCATTAAAATGGAAATTAACGAGACATGAAAACAAATTATATAAATGAACAATCAATGATTTAGACGAAAATTTACTTACTTGGCAAACATGGATTTGATTTCATCGTTTGGCCTGCCACCTAAGGGATCTAACCAATAACATGCGTTCTTGGAGGGACAAACAACACACAGGGTCCAATGACCACTACAACATATACATTTTAATATTAAATTAAGATAAGAAAGGAATTTATTCTTAAAAATCTTAAATAGACAAAAATAAAATACGTACCCTTCAAGTATTGGGGCTAGATAACAAGGAAAATCATCCTTGGCAATTGTATAACCAACATAAAGCGTCCTTCTGGTTAACTTATTGCGAGTCTTCGTCGTGTTTATTGGACTTAAGAATCCATACAAACTTGTTCGGCCTTTCTGGACGCATATGTCATTGCAGACACTATGATCGAAATAAAATGATAAGCGTTATTGAGTATTGTAACATCCCAAGTATAATTTTTTTCATCGAGTAGAGCATCGGAGCAATTTGATACATTTATTCAAATTGCCGTAATAACGGTACATTGACCGAAAGTTTTCAAAATTAATAACACCCGAAGAAAGTCTTCGTCGGGAACGGCCGCTCGCCTTTCTCCTCGGTCCTCGGTTCTCCGAACCCGACGCTATGATAAGAGCGAGATCCAATTACAATTTGGATCTTAGGTAAGTTAACCTCATGCTTAAATACGACTACATATACACGATGAAAGCAATGTCCATAACGAGATGTATGATTAAAAATACATAACCACGTATGTAAGATAATAACCACGTATGTAACATAACCACGTATGATACAACAATAATAACCTCGTATGTGACATAACCACGTATGTGACATAACCGTGTATATAACATAACCACGTATGCTACAACAACAAACGAGAACACAACAAACATATATAATCATACAATAACCATCGAGTTAGTGTTACAAAGACGCGAACGTACATACCTAACAACACATATACGCATATAATAAGCATCGAGTTAGTGTTACGACGCGAACGTACCTTTTAAGCGGTGCAACGTAACTTTTACTTTACGGAAAAACGTGAAATTCGACAGCGGGAAAAACAGCGGTATGTCGGCGGCACAACAAAGCGGTTCGATTAGCTCGAGATATCCTATAAGGACAACGTTTATCAACATTTGGCATCATAACAGGCCATTTGGGCGAAAATTACTATTTTGCCCCTAGTACCCCTGTAATCGGCGGAATTTCGTGTTTGCTCTATCTCTCTGGAAATATATATCATATTTACCCCTAAATATGATATCTAGACTATCTTGAAAAATTAAAGATAAATCTAGCATTCCTACTATATCTACCGAAAGAATCTCTAACTTCTCTCTAAGGGGCAGATTTTTGGTGTGAAAAATGAAGAAGGTGCTCATGCCCTTATATAGGGAAAAATTGTGCCACTTTGGTAATTTCCATATTCCAAATCTTGTAATTTTCTCTTACCTTATAACCAAGTAAAATCAAAGCATAATGGTGTTTAATTCCTAGCCATGCAGCATGTTGGTCGACATTCAAGGCTGATTTGGCAGCAAACAATAGGTCCAAAATGGTGAGTCAACTTGCTTTTATGGCCTAGGTTCGGCTGCATTTTCCCTGTTCGTCTCCGTTTGCGCGTCTCTTCGGAGAAATCTCAAAATTCGGATTCATAACTTTGAAGATCTTCTCTTCCTCATCAATAATATCTAATTTAACTTAGATTTCGGTCCCTTACGGGGTTCAGTTGAAGTTTTCAATCGAAAACGTGTCCGAACACGTCCGGTGTCGGAAATCGCTTTCGGAATCATCAATCTCGATAATAATAAAATGTCCAAATAATTATAAACTCATCTCCAGATGTTGACTTATAATTTATTTTCTTCAAATCCAAAATGTGAATATCGCATTTTTCCCTATTTCGTCTTATTAGGCAAATGCGCTACCGACCTCGGAATTAATTTCCGGAAGAGGTCACTTGAAGGTAAAAACTCACTGATCAATATTTTACCTTGACTTTGGAATTCCTATTCCTGGTTCTCTAGATAGGATCCGTTTCCTATTTATTCCATTACTATTCACTATATTATATAATAATACAATTTTACAAAAATATCATGATATTTATTTATTTTTTTCTTTTATTTTTTATTTATTTTTCTAAGCATAAAATATTTTATTTATTTTTATTTTTTATTTATTTAATAATTTCGAATTTCTCCAATTAAAAATAATTATTTAAATTATTTTTAATTCATTTACTTTATACCTTAATTATCCCATTAATTACCGGATTAGCCACTTACTAATTTTTGATAATTTTCTTAATTAGGATAAATCATTATCTCACAATTATTTTACTTACATTGGTATTTTATATCCCATGTAAAATATTAAAAATCATGGGGTCAATTATGATCCCCAAAATAATATTAAATCTTGCCTCATTATTTTTTCAAGGGAAATTATCCCAAAAAATTCCTAAAATTAGAGACAACATACTTTCTAATTTTTAACAAATATTTAATTGCCTCCTGGGATTTATCATAATATTTTTAGGCCATTTAATGCCTCAAAAATACATTTTATGGATTTTAGCTCTTTATCTCTCCTAATTTCCATAGTAATTACCTTAGAAAATAAGATAATTATTACTTATTATTTGAAACCACATGTTCACCTATTTTCAATAGGTATTATCTATTGAAATATAATATTCCGAGATAAATAATTATCCGTTATTACAAGTATAGAAAACAAAAAAGATCAATGCAATAATTAAAGGGGAAAAAACTTACATTATCACAACTTCAAGAACGACTAAATCTAAATCCTCCATATGCATAAATTGTTGCAGATCTTTATTGTCAACTGTAAAGTCATATGTCTTTTCTCCGCCAACAATGCATGCACACATGTTGAAGGAGATATAGCTGATGTCCTTGTACATGTCTCGCAGTTGTGCTAAGTAGGGAAATTTGCCCACAACTTGTTCATTCTATGAAAACATAAACAAACATATTATGAGTGGGTTACCAATGAAAAGCAAGTTCTAGTAAAGTATTTCCTACCATTGGAGGTGTCGTCTTCGCCATCTGAATAAGATGATTCGGCTAAAGGATGAACGATCCTATGGCCCGGCCTAAATCGAGAACCTCGTCATTCAATCGGGATGTCTGTTTTTTCTTCCCCCTCTCGAACACATTTCACAGTCACCCTACGTAGGTCTTGTGGAATTTCAATATTATGGTGGGTGGTGTGATCTGTGTAAATAAGAGCATCGACAACAATACTCCGGTGTGGGACATCCAAATAGAGTGCAAGGTTGTCCTCCCTGTGGAGTGTGAGAAGGTTCGCCGAGATCAACATCCGAAGGGTTAAAACTCTCTTTACTGCTGGGGAAGGCCAGGGATCCACGTGTTGTATGTTTCGTATTGTCCCTCGAATCTACCATAGTTTTCACTTCAGATTGTACTTGTTGCATGATTTCGTCAAATAGTCCCGCCCAAATTTTGGCTACAAGCTGAGGACTAGGGTTGTTCTCGTCATAGACCCGTGAACGCCGTCCAAAATATTTTGAGGCAGTAACTCCCCTAGTCTCCCCTCGAATGTGATCAAGGTAATCTGGCTTCCCAATCGCCGTTGACAAAATGTCCATCCGTGAACCTGGCGTAAATGAACCTTGGGAACTCTGCTCCTCAAGTGCATCCTGTATCATAAGATGTTTCATAAATAACAACTAAACCCTATAATATGAAACAACTGAGGCTATTTAAAATGTCTAATTTAACTACTTATAATCTTTGAGGCAACCTCAGCAACATCTGTATTTATGTATTTGTCGCTCTTCATCCTCGCAACGTTCAGGGGACTGGAAAACAATGGAAGGATCGGATTGGGAAGCTTCCTTCATTCTCTCTAACTACTCTTCCATCATTCTCAGTTCAAGCTTTCTATACCTACCACGAGACATGCAATGCGGATACTTATTTCCCACTTGCCTCTCTTTGTTGGCTTGACTTATTTCCTGTGACACGAAAACAAATAAAACTAAGCCTAAGTTGTCAAGTAGATTCAAATAAAAGATATGATATTAAAGAAATTTTACAAGAAATTATGGATTTTGTCGTGACGCCACAAACTCCCTCCAGTCCTCAGGAGAAATATAAGAATATATCTAACATGGATCTTCGTTCCTCCTTTCCCCTCGAATAAACTTTTTAGTCAGCTTGTTCTTAAAGTCTTTCCAACGTAGACGGACTTCCCCCATCCAATGCTTGTGCATTGCCGTATTGTTTGGGACGTCGTACATACAACATCATTATTGCTAACCCACTTACATTTCAATAAAGCAACTTTGAACTTGTTGTAGCTCATCTACCATATTTCTTCAATAACTCCTATAATAGGCCATTAATGCTAATACCGGGTTTTTGTCTTTCGAACTCAAAAAGTGCATGGATTCAGCTTCAACCATCACCCCACTATTTTGCATAGAACTTCTGTCATCTTGGTCTTTTGTGTAGAAAGTATACCCGTTTATATCATAACCGCTCCAAGTGATGACCTGAAAAGAAGGCCCCCAGGCGAACCACTCAATTGTATCCGACACTCCGGTCTCATGTAATACCTTCTCCTCGAACCACTTTATGAATGTCTTCTTTTGCTCATTAGCTATCTACATGTCATTCTTCCTTGGATTCATATTCTTCAAACTCTTTTTGTGTTCATCAATGTATGGTTGAACTTCTTCCATATTATTCAAGATGTACAGGTGTGCTTGCAACACCTCTTCACGAGGCTTATTCTTCAGTTTGATTCATCGAGTTCCCTCGCTTATCCCCTCGTCATGTTGAGATTGTATCGTCATCCCTGATAGATAATCTTTGCAAAAGTCCATAGCCTCTTCAACTACATATCTTTCAACAATTGAGGCTTCCGGTCGATAAGAATTTTTAGAATACCCTTTTAAGATCTTCATATATCGCTCGAAAGGGTACATCCACCTTAGGTAAACTGGACCGCAAAACCTTACCTCCCTTACCAAGTGCACTATCAGGTGCACCATTATATCAAAAAATGCAGGAGGAAAATGCATCTCTAGTTGGGACAAAATAATATAACCCTCATTTTCCAATTCATCCAACTTTTCAATGTCAATGACTTTGTTACAGATAGCATTAAAGAAAATACTCAATTTTGTTATAGTGGTTCGCACTTCATCTTTCATAATGCCTCTAATAGCTACTGGTAATAGTTGTTGCATCAACACATGATAATCATGGGACTTCATTCCCACTAACTTCAAATCGTCCATTCAAACACACCTTCTCAAATTAGAAGAATATCCTTGTGGAACCTTAATGTCATATAGACACCCACACAAACTTTTTTTCTCCGCTTTTGATAGTGTATGAGCCGGCTCCATGTATACCCTCTTACCATCTTCTCTTACTTGTGGATGTAACCGTTCTCTTGTTCCCATATCAACCAGGTCTAGTCTCGCACTAATTTCATCCTTAGTCTTCCCTGGTATGTGCAAAAGAGTACTGACAAGGCTATCACAAACGTTTTTCTCCACATGCATAACATCAAGACTGTGTCTCACATCAAGACTACGCCAATATGGAAGATCAAAGAAAATTGATCTCTTCTTCCATATATTCTTCTCACCCGTAATCCTTTGCTGCTTACCTAATATGACATTGATATATTTCACCTGACTATAAACATCCTCTCCGGTTAATGCCTTTGAAGCCGTTCTATGCTCCGATAAGCCGTTAAAACGCTTTCTTAATTTACGATATGGGTGGAACCGATGAAGAAACCTCCTATGACCGAAGTAGACCGTTTTTTTCATGCTTTAGTTGATGGAAGTTTGTGTCCGCTTCACATATTGGACATGCTTTATGCCCCTTGACACTGTACCCTGACAAATTTTCATATGCGGGAACGTCGTTTATCGTGGTAAAAATCATTGCATGCAACTTGAAGGATTCCTTCTTATATGCATCAAATACATCTACGCCTTCCTCCCACAACTTCTTCAAATCCTCAACCAAAGGTGCCAAGTACACATCGATATTGTTCTCGGGCTGTTTTGGTCCAGAAATCATCATAGAAAGCATCACATACTTGCATTTCATACATAGCCAGGGAGGTAAGTTGTATATTACAAGGAGAACCGGCCATGCACTATGGGTGCTACTAAGAGTTCGATACGGATTGAAGCCATCTGTACAAAGCCCCAATCGAAGGTTTCTTGGCTCACTGCAAAATTGAGGGAACATTTCGTCTATTTTCCATCAGATATTCTCTCATCAGAATGCCATCTCAACTTCTTCGTCATTGATTCACTAGTAAAGAGAAGCTTAAACCGCGGTATTATTGGAAGATACTACAATGCCTTCAAAGGTTGCCTTTTTGTTGTCTGATCTCCAGAACCACCACCTTTCTTCACTTTGTATCGTGAAGTTTTACACTTCGGACAATTACTAAGGCCTTCATACTCATTTCTGTACAATATGCAGTCATTAGGGCAACTGTGTATCTTTTTATACTCCATACCCATCGTAGACAAGATTTTCTTGGCCTCATACATACGATTTGGAAGTACATTATCGTCTGGCAACATATCACACAACAATTCAAGTAGCAACGTGAAACTACTATCGGTCCACCCACAAGTTGCCTTTAAGTTGACCAAATGTAAGGTCCCAGTCAACCGTGTATACTTAATACACCCAGGGAACAAAGGTGTCTCTGCATCACTCTGCACGCTATCATATTCATGTGGTTGTGCAAAAGATTCGACCTCAACATCATGAATCATTCTCTCCATTCCATCATCATCTACCTCAACTTCATTTTCGTGGGACGCACTAGTAGTTACCTCCTCACCATGACATATCCACGTTGTGTATTGAAGGTTTATTCCATCACAAATTAGGTGATCCCTTATATCAGCAATATCCTGTCGAACCACATTTAAACAATTAACACATGGACAATAATACATCCCATTTTTTGTAGCAACATTCCTTCTAGCAAATTCAATAAACTCTTCCACCCCATTCTCATATTCGTCACTAGTTCTCAAAGCATTCATCCAACTATGACCCATTTTATTATCACCTAAGACAATTCCAACAACACTCAAGTTCATAACAATTTCAAGAACCACATGTTTTTTTCTCAATCTTGTAAAAAAAATCAGCAGCATTTCCCCTCAACAGTAAGACATCCCAAAATTTTAACAACAAACCATTTCAACTTAATTCAACAAAACTTACTAACTAAGGCAATTTAGAAAATATCAGCTATTAAATCCAATAATTTCATCAATACAAAATATAGCTAAGTTGTCTAAGTCATAAACTATAAATAATGGACTTCTAAGCATCATGATTCATACTACAAAGTTTACCTAGTTCAATGCATATCAACAAAAAAACAACAATATTTAACTATACTTACCTCAACTTTAAATTATGATGCTTGAAATTTATTTGCTCAATTCAACCTAAAGACAACAACAATAAAGACAACCTTAGAATTATTTAAACTAACATATGGGAGAGGGAATAATTGTATGACAAAAGGAACATGATTACAAAGAGTATTTCCCAAAGAAAATACAATTTGACTATATCAAATGCATTAAACACATCAAATCTCTTTTCTGCGAACTAAATTTATCAAAGTTATTCAATATGATATTTGCACTTGAAGAAGTCATTAATTACCCATGAGTTTAAATCTAACATAGTTCTATGACATTTGCACTTGAAGAAGTCATTAATTAACTGTAAGTTTAAATCATGAAAGCCGTAAGATAGCATATGGGGCATGGTAAAAGAAGGTTTTAGGGTTAATAGTACTTAGACTTATAAAAGAAGATCAAAGAAGTTGGTGAATTGATGATAAAAGAGAGTGAATAAAGTCAAAAGAAGGTTTTAGGGTCAATAGTACTTAGACTTGCATACGTAATTTGTAGTTCAATTTGACTTAATATGAAGAAATTAAATTTGCAAAACCCTAATGGCCTGTTTGGTTAGCTTTCAAATTATAAGTGGGCACCACATTTCACATATATTTGCTTAATGTTCCACAATACTTCACCAATTGTTAAATGAGTCAAGACACATATATGTTCATTTGATTTTTTGCTCCAACTGCCCACTTCCATGAATTTTCAATCAACAAATAATAGGAATTAAAAACCACCCAACAATGGAAGAAGACAAGTCCTACACACGAAAACAATGAAACACACTCCAATCCCATGTCTACCCTTCTTTTATGTAAGTTTGTCCCTTTGCTTAGCTCCTCAGATCTAAATGTTATCGGATGGGACCCACGCCCCCTATTAATCTCTAAAGTACTCTTCATCACGATCAAGATTTTTTAGGAGTTAATCATGTGCAGAATCAAGGCATATAATAGCTTATTAGTGGTCAACAGTGGGTTAACATTACAGTAATCGTCAATCAGAGATGCTTAATTCTGTGCGTGTTTTAATCAAAATCAGACAACTGTGTTTTTTTCCTAGGAAGATGAACCAAACTAAGGTAGCATTGCGGATTAAAGACAAATGACTATGCTAACTCATACATTCAGAACCAAAAACATCAAGTAGCATTACTAAAAGAAGCATTCTAAAACTCAATTCTCTAGCTCTCCTTAAGCCGCCCTAATTTCCTATTTGAAAACATACGGTCGAAGAACCATGAAAGCAAGGGGAGTACTGCTAGAGATTTTCGGAGACGGTGGGGGACGTGCCGGAAAGAGAGAACGAGAGCAAGACGGAGGAGATGGCGCACAATGTGAGAGGTGGGGGTGTCGGAGATGGTGGGGGCGTCGCCGAAAACAAAGAACTAGAACAACGGACGCCGCGAAGAGGAAGACGGAGGAGACGGCACACAATGTGAGAGGTAGGGGAGAGTGAGGGTGACTGTCGCGATTAGGGCTTGGGAAGAAGAAGACGGAGGAGACAGCGCACAATGTTTCTATAGGGGAGGGTGAGGGCGTGAATCTAGCGTGAGACGAAGGTTGAGGGAAGCAGAGGCTCAGCTGAGAAATTAAGAGTGTGGGAGGCAGGACGACGCGGGTGTGGAAAATGATTTATTTGGCAATATTGGCGTCCTGAAAAGTGATTCAGAACGCCAAAAAGTAATTAAGGCGTCCTGAACCACTATCAGGACGCCTTAAAATTTAATTAGGGCGTCCTGATATTTATTCAGGACGCCTTTAATTTTATTAAGGCGTCCTGAAGTTCTATCAGGACGCCTTAAAATTTAATTAGGGCGTCTTGATATTAATTCAGGACGCCAATAATTTTATTAAGGCGTCCTGAAACACTAACAGGACGCCACAAAATTAATTAAGGCATCCTGAACTTCTATCAGGATGCCAATAAAAAAAAATTATTCCTCAGACTTTAGCTGGCGCCAAAAAAATTTGCGAAATGGCGCCAAGGCGCTAAAACATTAATTTTTGGCGCAAAACATTTTAAATTAGGCGTCCTGAAATTAGTTTAGGACGCCTTAATTTATTTTAGACGTTCTAAAACTTATTTTAGGACGCCAAATTTGAGAATATCAGTATTTATTTTACAAGAATGCCGCTACATTCACTTTTAACTTCTTTTTTAAAAATAAGGACGTCTCTTAGGGAAGTAGTAACCCTTTTTTGCAGTAGTGCAAGAATATTTTGTTATCATATACTTATTTTTGATATTTTGCTATGATGAATATTTTGTGATTACTAATTATATATTCAAGTGTCATTATGTGGTATATGATATTGTGATGTCAATTTGTAAAAAAAAAAAAACTTGTAAAGAATATGTGATAAGTATTGGAATATATGATTATTTTGCTGGTGATTCAATATCTTGAAATGATATATAGTATTTCAAATTTTGGATGGTGTGATGAGAAATTAAATTATTTTTCAATTTTTTATACATTACCAATCTAGTCCCTGGGTTGACTCTGGTCTGATTCACTAACCTTTGAATATACCCGACCGGTTCAATGACTGGTCCGAATTTCAAAACCTTACTATTATGTGAATATGAGATGTTTTTTTAAAAAAAATTAATGAAGAATAAATAATTAGTTGAAACTCACATATTGAATTCAATAATTTTTTTAACATGTAATTCATTAATTACCTAGGATAATTTTCATAGTCAATAATCACCAGAGGATATGAGGTCTGAATATGAGCGCTGCCTTTAGCCGCCCATGGACATGGCCAGAGCCGCCATCAAGCCACAATGAAAATAATTTTTAAATCTTTTTTATTTATAATTTGAAAAATATATGGGAAGTTATAATAAAATTCATGAGAATTAAATAATACATGAGAAGTTATTCAGTTTGTTTAACTATTTCAAATTTTTAAAATTGCTGGAAATGTTATCAGGTTTACCTGAATATTTGTTATTTAAGTAATCATGTGTATTTAAAAATTTAATTATTAATTTAATATTTTAAGTTATGATAAGTTTTTAGTGGGAAAATACCTGAAAAAAAAAACTTTAAAAATACTAAAAGACATAAATGTGCTCCCAATATTCATTATACTTGAGAGGTGTGGGGGTTCAATTTGTCCTTTTTAAAAGAAAAAAGAAATGACAAAAATGCCTTTATATATATATACTATCTTCGGTCCTAATTATAGGAACACTTTTCTAGTGCAATTTGCACTACGAAAATGTTCCTATAATTAGGACCGGAGAGGGTATATATATATATATATATATATATATATTGATCGGGAAAAATAAAAAAATTGCAATCCATCATCTCCTCCCTCCTTCCATGTTCCCAGATCAATCTTTCTCTCTCTCCATCACATGTCTCACCTTCATTGAGAAGTGAATAAGAGATACAGGTTTGGAGATGAGCACTATGTGACCATCCTCCTGGAACGGTGAACCATAAGATTGCAACGACAACTCGGCGAGAACAAGAGAGGGTGACGTCATAAATCTCTCTCTTCATCCCCATATTCTCTTTCTTCATCTTCTGTTTCTTTGATTTTTTTTTTCCAGTGATTCTTTGAGGAGGGGAGACACATTTTTTTTTTAAAAAAAAAAAAAATTCCTACTGATAAATATGCTTTTATTTGTTGATTTGGTGGTATGATAAATCTTTTTTTTTTTTAGAATTGTTATTTTTGAACCCAAACTTGATAAAATCAAATATGAAGTTGGTATTATCAAATCTAGTTTAGGAATTAATCCATACTTGTTTCCTCATTTTCCTAAGTGTATAATTTGAAATGGTGAGTTGTGAATATCTTATGCCAAACTTGGTAAACTAAATCTGGAGTTGATAATCTTATATCAAGTTTAGGAATTAACCATGTTTGTTTTCTCATTTTTATAAGTGTTTTAATTTGAAATGGTGAGTTATGAATTTTATATCCGAACTTGATAAAATGAAATCCAAAGTTGGCAATATTATATCTAGTCTAGGAATTATGAAATTGCAACCACATGCCTTCTTCTCTATCTTTAAAACTTATAGAGGGATATTTTTGTCATTTTCTTTTGACTTAAAAAGGGACAAATCAGGGCCTCCTACCTCTTTGGTATTTTAAATATTGAGAGCACCTTTATGTCTTTTAGTATTTTTAAAGTTCCTTTTTAGGGATTTTCCCTTAAGTGCCTGTTTGGATAAGCAATGAGAGCTCAGATAAGCCCGATTGGAAAAAAAAAAAAAAATCTCAATTGTCCTGTTTGGGTAATTTTTTAAGAATCCTTATCAACTTTGATGAATTGTTATTT
Organism: Acacia melanoxylon; assembly: GCA_019022615.1. Lineage (NCBI taxonomy): Eukaryota > Viridiplantae > Streptophyta > Magnoliopsida > Fabales > Fabaceae > Acacia > Acacia melanoxylon. The sequence goes on from JAFJYJ010000002.1 coordinate 3,274,847, forward strand.
CACCCTCCAACCGCACGTTGAGCATAAGTGACAAGGTTTTGTTTATACGATTGGAAAATCTCGATTGAAACTTCACCAACAACAGTTTCTCCAATTTACCCTCTTGTCCCTTCTCCAAAATTCTCTCAAAATATTCTCTGCATATATCTTGCCTATTATTTCCACTATTCTGAAACCCGGACCAGAAACTGGCAAACTGGTCAGTAAACCGATCCGATCCGAGCATCAACATGGTTCGGTTTTTTTTTTTTTACGAAAAAAAATATCGATTTTTTTTTTTAAAAAAAAAACTTTAGAATTTCATATTAATTATTATGAAATTTTCAATTTCTCACCGGTTTGGCGGTTTAACTCCAATCGACCTACTTCGACCCTTGACCAAGTACTCCGCCTAGTTTAGTGGCTAGTGCGGGTTTTAGAACCTTGATTATTTCTCAACTAAAGTAGTTCAAATAATATTGTTTTAAATATTACTTAACATGAATTTTTAAATTATTTTAAATAATAAAAATTATAAAATAAAAATAATATTTAAATATTAATTTCATTTATTAAATTATATTTAATAATTATTACTCTATCCGGTCCTTATTACTCCCTCCTGGATCTTTATTATAAGGCATCAACTAACTTTTCTTACAAACCAATAAAAACAGTTAAAGTCAATAAAGTTGTCATAGAATCTAATAATTTCCAATATTATCCATACTAATTGCACTAAACTCTAAATATTATATTAATTATTACTCTCACCGACTACCTTTATTAATTAGGGGAAGACATAGAAAAAATAATCAATGCTCATTGGGAATAAACAAGTGTCTTATAAAAAGGACCAAATAAACTTGCTAGTTGGTGCCTTATAATAAGGACCAGAGGGAGTATAAGACTAAGATGACTTTTTTGGGGAAATTAAGGAAGCTAATTAAATTACTTTAGAGTATTTTTATTTTTTCTCCAAACTAATTAGTTTGACTAATAAACTAATATATATTCTAATGATACATAACATATGATATGATTAAGTAACTTATTTAGCTTCCTTAATCTCTCAAAAAAGTCAATCTAGTCTTATAATTATGACCGATGGTAGTATTAAATATTCAATTATCTTTTTTATTATATATAATCATGAAAATGTAAATTGCTTTATTAAAGAAATAAACTTGATTACATAATCTGGTGCAATCCTAACAAAATAATTAGCTATCATATTTATCAATTTATTTTTCTATTTAGAAATTAAATCACGTGATAATGATAGGTCATGTAATATGCTTCTCTGAAATATAGTTAACATGTATACTTTTTCTTTTAATTTCATTTTTTTCCGTTGAATATAACTTTATAAAATTTATACCCTTTTTAATAATTGCATATTCATAAGTGCTTTTAATAAATAAAATCCAAATATAATCACAATTGTTAAAGTCACTTGTAAAATAAAAAAATCCAAACACTAGACCAATGACACTTTTAACCAATGTCACTTAGGCAAATTATGATTGTCCATAACTAATTCAAACAATGTTATCAAACCCGGACCGGACTAAACCGGCGAACCAGCCATGAAACCGGTCTGAAAAAGCATAGAAACCGGGGTTAGAGATTTATTTATTTAAACGTTGAGTGAAGACGTTTACAGATAAAGAAAGGGAGAGATGGAGAGAGAAATGGAAAGATGAGGTCGAAGACTCTGAGCGTCGTCGGCTCCGGCGTCGAAGATGACTTGCAGAGATATGAGGAGAATAAAGGAGGAAGCTTGAAGCTTTCTTCGTCCTCTTGCACTTGCCTGACTTCAAGGAAGGAGCCATGGCTGAATTGTTGAAACGAGAGAGAGACGCAGAGTGGCAGAGAAAACGCTCAAGCATAGAGAAGAGAGAACCCTAAAATCTTCGGGAAGAACTGAAAGAGGACGTCTTTATTTTTGGCTTGGAATGGACATCTTTATTTGAACAAAAAAATGGACATCTTTTTATCCAATGGACAATACTCAATAGAGTGGTCATTCAATTTTATTCCCCAAGGATAATGATAATAATGACATGAAGGAATGAAAAGACCCTTCACTGAGTACTTTATTTTATTTAATGGACATGGAGCAGTTGTAAAAAAATTTAAACAGAGGATAATAACTATTATAGGAAATTATTTTCTTAATAATTTCATACTAATAAACCTAAAATCCTCACTATCCACCGGTTTGACCCTGGTTTGACTCCGGTCTGACCCACAACCCTTAACCCAGTACCCTGACCGATTCAGTCACCGGTCTGGTTTTAATAACCTTGAATCCAAACATGTACTTAAAACAAGTAAAAGTACTTAGGTCTCCAAATCTTACATTAATTAAGTAATGAAACCTTTATGAATTATTCTTTCCGGTCCTAATTATAGGATAAAATTTATAGTAGAAATTGAACTAATAAATACAGAAGGGAGCTAGCAATCAATAAAAATTAAAAGCATTTTGAATAGAGCTGGAGTGTTGGTTAGTCCAAAATGAACGCAGAGAATATTGGATTTGGCTTTCCTCCTATACCCCTTATCATCCTTTTCCCTTTTTTTCCTTTTTTTTACCATTGGATAAAGATCTCAACGGTCTAGATTTACCACCATTTGTTACCATCCTTTTTCCTCCTTTTCCCTTATAATAATATTTTTATCATATGGTAAATTTGAACCGTTGAGATCTTAATCCAATTGTAGAAAAAGGAAAAAGAAGGAAAATGATGGTAAGAGGTATAGGACTAAAGCCAAGTCCGTGAATATTCCAACGTGCCGCCAGCACGCCGTCCCGAACCTTCCCTGAATATTCTCTATCAACTCGACGGCAAAATAGGTCTGATCTCGCAAAGTACTCACTGGATCTCCCACACCCACCGTCGTCGACTCACTGTGTCAGTCACCTCCACCGTCATCACGGATTCGGAGGGGGAAATAAGTGATGAACAGAAGAATTAATACTCTGCTTCTTAAGATCCTCATCTTTCTCTTTTCCCTCAATTCGGTCACTATCTTCTTCTACTTTACCTCCCACTCTTCTAAACCTTTTTCGCTTCCCCACCCATTTTCGCCCGCGACTTCGCCGTCCCTTGTTGATAGGTAACCATGAATCCCACTTTACTTATACTTATACTCACACCCAAACCCACTTCTTAAAACCTTGGCCTATTCTTCCGCCTTACCTCCCTTGGTCTCAGTCCGCAACTACTGTACCCTTGCGCTCTTGCGAAGCCTATTTTGGTAATGGCTTTATGCGCCGCCTTGATCTCCTCTCTCCCAATGTCTCCGCCGGAAGAAGCGGTTGGTTTCGGTGTTAGTACATCGAGACTCTGCGGAGCTCGATATGTGAGGGAGGGAAGCTTCAGATGGTTCCAAAGAGAATTGTGATGTCGAGAGGAGGTGAGATGTTGCATGAGGTCATTGGGAGGACGGAGGAGGATGAACTTCCCGTGTTTCAAGAGGGAGCATTTGAGGTTGTGGGGACAGAAGGGATTGTTGATGGCGAGAAAAAGCTTGTGAGCCAAGATTTTTTGGATCGGTATGTGCCTGAGGGCGAGATTTTGAGGCATACAATGCGTGACTTGATTAGTTCTATTCAGGTCGTTGAAGGGAAGGAATTTGCATGCGGTGAGGTAATGAGGTTTATAGTGAAAATGGAAATTGTGTAATCTTTTGAATTCATGTTCGTTGGATTTTGTAGATTTTGATCACCTTGGCGTTTGTAGGAAATGGTTGCTCTATATCGTTCTTATTTCTAAGCTTATACCTGCTCCTATTTAGAAGTTCACTTTGACCAAAAAATTTGATCATATTTATAAGTCCAACCAAATAAATGAGATTGTAACAATTTTGCCCATATTAATGAGGATGAGAGAGATTGGCTAACCATGTTGGAAAGAGAAAAAGATGAGAGGGATTTAACAATAAATTTTAAAGGGTTAAGGAGCGAATTGGCCAACAAACTATTACCCCAAGAGCGCCGGCACAAACAACTATTAAGTGAACTTTAAATACCTACAAACTTTTTAAAAGGTGTAGCTAGCACAAAAACGTTAATCTATCATCAATGTCCGTTATTGGTGGCTAATCTGATCCAATGAGTCCATATTGGTGAGCAAATTATGGTTAATTGTATGGAAGGCCATATTGGTGGTCTCCATTCCGTCGTCGACGGTTTGTTGCCTGTGGAAAGGGATTATGATGAAGGCGACTCTCTTGTCCTCGGCGAGGTTGTCGATATCTTCGTGCATAGTGGAGGAAGGAGGTGCGGACGATGAGCATGGCGGATAATTCGTTCTGGACATTTGAAGGAAACAACCCTAATTTTCAGATTTCTTCCTCCCACAATATTTGGCTTCCGAAGCTCCGTGATTCGGCCTCCAATTCATTCCCTCAACATTTGAAAGAAGAAGCATAACATATTTGCACACAAACATCAGCAATTTTCCACCCGAACTCAAACGATTGATTTTATCGGATTTAGCCAGAAGAAGTAGAACATATCGAAAATTTATTTGCAAAGAAGAAGCATAACAGATTTGCACACAAACATCAACAATTTTCCACCCGAACTCAAACGATTGCTCCACACAAATGTAATAGCCAAAGAGGACTGGTGGGATTAAAAGAGAGATTTAGATGTACAGAATCCTAACCTTGAAGGCAAAAAATTTAGGTCTCCTACGAAGTCTAGCTCCAAAGAGTACAGTGAAGCAACGTCGCCGTTGGCTGAGACTCGATGGGCAAGAGGGAATCGGCTTCGGCTATAACCCTGGATTTCCCAAGTCATCCTCGCCAAGAAAAAAAGAAAATAAAAGCCCCGGCCACCAATTTTCTCTCACCTTTGGCACCGCTATCGCAGCTGGGAAGGACTCCTTCTTCTTCGTCAATCCCTCAATCACCGGCGACACGTGCTGTCTGTGATACCATCAAGATCGACCCAGCCTAGCCACCAAGCTCTCGGAGATTCTGATCCAACCTAATGGCTAATTCATATCGTGAGAAGGCAAACAGAGCATCCATTGGGACTAGAGCCACTCACAAAGAAGAAGGCAAAGAAAAAGCAATGTAACAGTCAACCATTTGCATTCCACTAATGGACGTTTACAATGAATTAACGGTTTTGTGCTGACTTCTCCTTTTAAAAAGTTTGTTGGTATTTAAGGTCCACTTAATAGTTGTTTGTGTTGGACGCTTTTGGGATAATAGTTTGTTGGTCAATTCGCTCCTTAACCCAATTTTAAAAGGTACTCATTCATAAATGAGAGGGTAAAGTTGGAAATTTGTTCCATAATCATTGAGATATCTACCTCTAAAAATGTGAGATTTGATCAAAATGAACTTATAAATAGGACTAGACTGGTAGATGCTAATATTCGCCTGCGTTTCTGATTCAGACTCGCCTTGAAAATATGGAACCATTATTAAGGTATCCGAGTTACCGAGTATGAATCCACCCAATTACGAACGTATAGAAGTATTGATGAAAAAAGTAAAAGAAAATTTCTTTGGTGAGTCCTGTACCTTATGGATATATAATGCGATGATGAATCAATATAATTGGTTACATTGCTATTATATTTGATTTTATTTCTGCATCGTTCAAGTCTGTTCAACTCTGTCCTGTACTTTCGTTCAAAATTTGGCATCTCATGGTTCCTTGTTATTGATATGCTTAAGTCTACTCTCATTATCGTTTTGGGTTCTCTTGCCTCTACTTGCATGCCTTTAATCGGACATGTGGTATTGACATGCGGTGGATTGAGGAGCCAACCCTTCTGGTGACGCGATTTGAGTATGCGAATCTTTTTCACACTGTAACGGACTGGTATAGTGCTTATGTTTCTTCAAGAGTCACCAGCCTACCCAATCGACCACATCTAGTGTTCGTAGATGGTCACTGTATGGAATGCATGATCAGTGATGCGCTATATGTTTTATGTCTTTCATGCTGCTCAGTGTGTGAACTGTTGCCTCTGAACAAAAAACAAGTAAATATGCAATGTGTGTCTTCAAGGGGGTTGGTTGGTTGGTTAGTCATTAGTAGTGTGTTCAGTAAGAAACTGAAAGGTTAGGGCTGGAACTGGAGAATTTTTAGGTTTAGAACTTGAAGAAACTTATTTGACTGGAGTATAGACAAGTGTAGAGATTGTTATGCTCATGACATGTGGTCTTTGTTTTTGCCCCGATCTTTCTATGAAAGTCAACTGTTGGACCAAGCAATGGTTTCCCATGGATTCATTACCTCAATGTCAAGCTTGAAGAAGAAAACTTGTGATGCATGACTTACCTATCTTTCTTGCAGTTGTTTAATAAACTATAAATCACCTATATAAGAATAACACGTGATGGCTCATTTATCGGATAACTGTGAGTATTGAAAAAGTCTATGGGTTAAACATATGATCTTTGGCTATCAATGCCCTTTGAGAAACTAGGAATTTTATGTGTCCGAATTTATTGGTTCATTATAGAGTGAAACACGACATTGTCTCTATTCACTCCTACAGAAAAAAAATTTATGCTTGGTCTCTTTAAATCCTTGGGCCAACTTGTTTGGCATGAGGTATTGAATTTTAAATGACTGGGAATGGGATTAGACATGGGATTGGGAGTGGAAATGAGTTTTACAATTATGTTTGGCCTGTCATGGGATTAAAAAAAAAAAGTAAGACTCAACACAATTGCCCTCATCTTCTTTGCGACTAAACTTAGCCATCAAATCCAAATCAGAGGATTTAATAGCATAATACATTTTACAGCTCAAAAAAAATCCAGATCAGAGGAAGATATCAAACCAACAATCAGAGCACAGGCAACATAAGCAGAAAATCTAGAACTGTAGTCGTGGCTTCTTTGACGCATCCTTCCTTCACTGGAATCTTCTCCGATGATAGAGGCTCCTGCTATGTATATATTTACAAGCTCATATGAGTGACATCACGTGCTTAATCTATCCCTTCTAGAGACAGAATGTTTTGTATGCACTAGTCCAATCCGTAGATATCAAGATAAATATGTCAATGCGTGTTCAATGTATCATTATGGACATAGCCCCGAAAAATTGGTGTTGTAAGGAAAATAAGCCTGGTATTTTGGAAATTAGGATGGTAACAACTAGTAGTATATATTGATGAATAATGGTGATTTGATGAGTTTCTCTACCCATCAAGAAATGATGCGATTGCAATCTGTGATGAATTTTTCAGTTTTTCCTGGTGGTTGAGAATAGTACTTTCTCCGGTCCTAATTATAAGAGCTAGTTGACTTTTTTTGGAAAGATTAAGGAAGCTAAATAAGTTACTTAATCATTTCATATATTGTGTTTTCTTAGATTATATATTAGTTTATTAGTCAAACTATTTAGTTTGAAGAAAAAAATAAAAATAAAAATACTCTAAGCTAATTTAATTAACTTCCTTAATCTCTCCAAAAAAGTCAACTAGCTCTTATAATTAGGACCGGAGGGAGTATATATTATTGCCTAGTAATTTTGGTTTCATATTAATGTTTTGAGCTTATCATCATAACTTCTTTAGCTATAGAAAAGTTTAGAACGGACTAGTTACTAATCTTAGATGATTAGTTTTGTTATTTCTTAAAAGCTTATTGAACATAATTCATATCACATTGTTTTTTGTATATTGGGATTATGTGTGAGAAATTCTTCTTGAACGAATGTGACTCAATTGTTCCTCTTTGCCAAATAAGAAATGGTCAGGCTAGTCATATGTGTAACTATTTTGATATATAAGGATGTATTGCATTCATTTGTTATCTTCCATGTGACCGGCCACAACAATCTCCCATGCAAAACGCATCCTGAAAGTGGCTAGCATTAGTAGTTTTCATTATATTGGAATCTTAACTTTCCTTTCAATTAATTGATTGGTGGAATTTAATGCAGGACTATTCCTTTTTAGTTTGTCAGCTATACACTGAGACACCTTTAGTTGCCATCCACATCCAACTTAAAATATTCATTTTCATGTTTGTTGATATTTCAATGACAACTCAATATTTGGTAATTTCAGTAAAAATTGAAATTCACCATTCATTTCACCTTTAGGATATTTGCAAACTCCACCAATTAAGAAATTAGCCCTTTTAACTTTCGACCTAAAACACTCAAAAGCTTCTTCTCATATAGAGTATCGTTTACTACAATACCTGTTCACACCATTCTCATTGCCATGAGGTGCACCTCCATCAGTTTTAGAAGCAGACCAGGTCGGATCTTTTTTTTGGTTGGAAAAAAGGTCCTTGTGTGGGGATGAAATGTCCTAATCCTATGTCTCAAAATTCTCTAGTGCTTAAGGATGTATTTTAGTTTCTCATTTCAAAAACTGGGGTTGTTTGCCAAAGCATTAAGATTGAAGTCATAGTTGTATTGTTTTTCCATACAAGGTTGAAACTTGCAGAAATTATTTATGCTTGTTTCCTAGCACTACATTTATTCCTGGAAACAGCCCTTCCGGTTGTGGAGGTAAAGTTGCGTATATTTATCCCTCTACAGATCCCACCTGGTGCGAGTCTTGTGCACTAGGTCACCCTATCGGATTGAAATAATTGTCTTCTTTTGCATTGATAATTGGTGCGGAAGCTGCTTTTTATTTTCAATGAATTAAAGTTGTGACTTTCAGGAATCATATATTTGCTTAAATTTCATTGCTATTCTTCCATTTAATTAATATCTGTGAAGAAACATATAGTTGCTTATCTTGTTGCAAATTGCAAAGTTCAAAGAATGTTGAAATACCTTATAAACCTGCCACTTTTTTTAATGCTGGAGAAAATTTTCAGACACCCCTAGAAGAGACATGGAAAGCATTGTTCTCGAGCCTCAGATATGCTAAAAACTTTACTGGTCTGGTATTTTTTCGCCACGCCATTCTGTTGCCTTTGGGATATGAAACAGCACTGTTTAAAGGTCTTACCGAAGATATTTATTGTAAGGGGGCATCTGCTCATGAGCTGTGGCAAAACCCTGATAATCTCAAGACAGCACGTCTATCAGAGTTTGGAGAAATGGTCAGAGTATCTTTTGGGTTACCCTTAAGGAAACACACAGCCAGGAAACCTCTCTCAGCTCATAATGTCCTTTTTGTTCGTCGCGAAGATTATTTATTTCATCCTCATCATGGTGGTAAAGTTGAATCAAGGCTAAGTAATGAGCCAGAAGTCTTTCAGTCCTTGAAGAGCTGGGCATCTAATTATGAAGGTTGCAAAATTAACTGTAGAGCGTTTAGGATCAGAATAATTGAGTCCGATAATTATTCTCATTACTTCGTGTAAAATATATAGGATACAATGAGAGCAATTTGTTGTAACAGATTGAGGACTTCTAGGGAATTCAAAAATTGAAAACTAGAATATGATCTAACTAACTCCTAAATTCTAGGATCTGATCTTGACTAATCTAATAATATTATTTACAAAATAATATAATTACCACACTCCCCCTCAAGTTGGATCATAGATACTCATCATGTCTAACTTGCATACAAAACCTTCAAATATGTCCTCGGGTAGACCTTTTGTGAGTATATCTGCAAGCTGTAATTTTGTAGGTATGTAGGAGAGACAAATGATTCCATCTTCAACCTTTTCCCTGATAAAGTGACAATCAACATCAACATGCTTAGTTCTACTGTGTTGTACTGGATTCAATGCCATACTTAAGGCTGCCTTATTATCACAGTAAAGTGTTAATGGAGATTCTATCTTGGTGTAGGTCTCATCAGCGACCCTTTTTATCCATATTCCTTCCTTGACTCCTTCAGATAGTGATCTTAATTTTGATTCTGCACTACTTGTGGATACCACTCGTTGCTTGTGACTCTGCCACGTTACTAGATTTCTCCACACAAACGTGCAATATCCTGAAGTAGACCTGCTGTTCTCTTGGTCTCCTGCCCTATCTGCATCTTTGTATATCTCAATAGTCCTCAGATTTGTTTTTTTGAAGAAGAGACCTCGGCCAGGAGTTCCTTTGAGGTATTTCAGGATTTTATATGCTGCATTCAAGTGTTTCTGCTTTGGCGAGTGCATATGTTGACTTGTAGTACTTACTGCAAAGGCGATGTCAGGCCGTGTGTGAGAAAGATAGGTAAGCTTTCCAACCAATCTCTGGTAGCGCCCTTTGTCTGCTGATTTTTCTTCCTCTTCTTGTTTCTTTTTTTCTGCCACCTCTTGTCCGGTTGTCGGATGTTCTACCTTTTTTTCTTCTTTTTACACTAATGGGAGTCTTGCTTGGTTTACACCCAAGCATGCCAGTTTCCTTTAGTAGATCAAGGACATACTTCCTTTGTGAAATGTGAATTCCTTCTTTTGACCTAGCCACTTCCATTCCGAGGAAGTATTTCAAGTTGCCAAGGTCTTTGACTTCAAACTCCTTGTTTAGCGCCAATTTGATTCTATTCATTTATTGAGGATTGTTCCCTGTAAGTATTATGTCATCCACATATACTATTAGGATAGTAATCATACCTTCATGGTTCATAGTGAACATAGTGTGATCAGAGAGGCATTGATTATATCCTTCAGTCTTTAGAACCTGTGAGAATCTGTCAAACCAAGCTCTAGGAGACTGCTTCAATCCGTAAATGGACTTGTTCAGCTTGTATACCTGTTTTCCATGACCATTCTTAAAACTAGGTGAAAGTGTCATATAAACTTCTTCTTTTAAGTCCCCATTTAGGAAGGCGTTTTTTATGTCTAGCTGTTGTAAAGGCCAGTCGAGATTAACAGCAATGGAAATAAGGATTCTGATTGTGTTTAGCTTTGCTACAGGGGCAAAAGTTTCATTGTAGTCCAAGCCATAAGTTTGTGTAAAACCCTTGGCAATTAGTCTGGCTTTGTACTTGTTCAAGGTACCATCAGCATTGTACTTGGGGGTAAATACCCACTTACACCCTACTACCTTTTTACCTTGGGGTAAGTTCGTGACATTCCAAGTTTGATTTTTCTCAAGAGCATTCATCTCATCCAATACAACATCTTTCCATTTAGGAGTTTCAAGTGCCTCATGTACATTTGTGGGAATCTGAACCTAATCAAGGTTAGTGACAAAATGACAGTATTTCTATGAGAGATTACCATATGACATGTAGTCTTGAATAGGATGTTGAGTATAGAAACATGTCTTCTTTCTCAATGCAATGGGCATGTTCAGGTCCTTGTTGGCGTCAGGAATCTCTCTTTGTTGGGAGAGTGGCTGAGCCTCAGGCATAATGGACTCTACCACCTTTTTGTTCCTTCTAGAGTAAACCTTGTCATATTGTTTGTCATATTTGTCTCCCCCTATTTGTGATGGCATTGTGAGTGAATCAGGTGTGGAGGATATGATCACAGGATGGGAAGGTGGTATAGGTTCAGGTATAGTAGGCTGAGAGTCACTCCAATTCTCCCCCTGACTCGAAGGTTGTGGATAGAAAGGTATGGCTTCAACAAATGTGACATCTCAACTGACAAAGATTTGTTGGGATTTGGGGTCATAACAACGATAACCTTTTTGGCAATTGGAATAGCCAAGAAAGATGCAAAGGATGGACCTAGGGTCAAACTTGGAAGGGGAATGGTGAATATGGACATAGACGGTACATCCAAAGACACGGAGAGGAAGAGAGTGATGAAGGTGTGAAATCACATGAGTCTCACGGAGTTTATCAAGAGGGGACATATGGGAAAGGACATGAGTAGGTAGTCTATTGATAAGGTGAGTGGCAGTAAGGGTTGCATCTCCCCAGAAATACTTGGGAACATTGCTAGTGTACATAAGAGCATGGGCAATGCCGACGATTTTTACGGTCGGCAATGCCATTTTGCTGAGGTGTGTTAGGACAACTACTTTTATGAATGATTCTGTGAGACTTTAGAAAGTGGCTGAAGGTATGATTGAAATATTCGGTGCCATTGTCAGAGGGTAGGACTTGAATGGTAGAATTAAATTGTGTTTGAACATAGTTGAAGAATTCAACAAAGATATTGAACACATCAGACTTTTCTTTTAGGAGGTATACCCAACACATGCGAGAGTGATCGTCTATGAAAGTGACGAAGTATTTCGAACATGTCCGGTTAGGTACTCTAGAGGGGCCCCATACATCACTATGGATGATGGAGAAGGGACGAGTAGAGTGATAGGCAATGGGAGGGAAGGTAGTACGATGGTGTTTTGCTAGTTCACACGTTTCAAAATGGAAATTGACATCTTTATTGAATGAAAATTGAGGAAACAATTTGTGTAAATACTAAAAACTAGGATGACCCATCCTTCTATGCCATAACATCAAATTATTATCTAAAGTAGAGGAGACATAGGTCTTTATTTGTGATGACAAAGCACTTGCAGAGGAATCATCAAGATTGTAAAGGCCGTCATGCTCCTTAGCTGTGTCATTCGTCTTCCTCGAGGAGAGATCCTGAAATATACAATGAGTGGCAAAAAAGTGAGCAGAACAGTTTGCAGGTTTTGTCAATTTGCTGATTGCAAGGATATTATATGCCAAATGAGGAACATGAAGAACAGAATCAAGTTTTAAGTCTCTCGTAAGAGGTATGGTACTAGTACCAGCAATGGAAGCACTAGAATTAGTGGCTGTGCGAATTCGATTATTACCAGCCAAAGGAGAATAGGAAGTAAAGTTTCTTGATTCTGAGGTCATATTATCAGAGGCGCCGGTGTCTACTATCCATTTTGGCAGAGAGGATGATGATATAAGAGTAAGATGATCATTACTTTGTTTGGCAATAGTGGCAACTGGTCCTTGAGAGGACTATAAATTTTTCAGCAAGCTGAGAAGTTGACTCATCTGTTTTGTATTAAGGGAAGGAGGCACGGATTCTGAAGGAGTATTTGCCTCAATGACTGTTTGATGAGCAGAAGGTGATCGTGGTTTGCGAGGTGTCCAATCAGATGGCTTACCATGGAGTTTCCAGCATTTGTCTTTGGTATGACCAATCTTCTTGCAATGATCACATGTTGGACGAGATTTGTTAGAACTAGAACCAGAACCAGAAGAGGGAATGTACTTACTGATTAAACTGGACGCATCTGGTCCTGAAGAGATAACCTTGAGAAGCATAGTTTGTCTTCGGGACTCTTCACGGTGGATCTCAGAATATACTTCTAGGAGAGGAGTAAGAGACAAATTACTCAATATCCTTGCTCGAGCATCATCAAATTCTGAGTTCAAGCCAGCGAGAAAAATCAGAATCCGATCAGTGTTGACATTCCAAAGGTGGCGAGTGGCACCAGTGGAAGAATCCCATTCAGTTTCAACCATTTGATCTTCTTCTTGCCAAAGAGAGACAAGTTCAAACCAGAATTCAGCAATGCATCTAGAGCCTTGAGATGACTTCCAGATGCGACGACGAAAATTAAACAGTTGGGATAAATCCTTGGCCTCGATATAAGAATCGCGAACAGCATCCCAAATATCCTTAGTAGTAGGAAGATACATGAAGCTTCGTTTAATCTGTGGAGTCATGACATTGATAAGCCAAGAGCAAACAAGAGAATTATCCTTAGGTTTGTAGTGGCTTGAGGTTAAAACTTCGTTTACGTCCATCGATAGCTTGACAAAACAGCCGTGCCTTGGTCATGATAATTGTGAAGATTCGTTTAATCTATTGGTTATCGAAAGAGTGGACAAGAGTTGAATTGTAAGCCAAGAGCATGTTGCCAAGAGAATTGGGTGTTCGTTAAAACTTTACGAACTTTGAAAATCTTTTCGCAACTTTGAAATCAATTCGTATGATGTGAAGTACTTTATAAAGAAATAGTCATTCATTCAATCAAACATATACGCTGGAAATATAAGAGTTTAGGGAAGAGAATATGCAAACCGTGATTTATCTTGGTTCGGCCCAATCCACGATGACCTACGTCCGGTCCCGTGCTCCTCCCGAGATTTCAATCCACTATCTCCCTCAAGCTTTAATCGGGTGCTTGAGAACCACTACAAACCCACAAGTTTAGCCGGGTACTTGTGTAGCCTTTACAAATCTCTTACCGAGATACTCCCCTTACCCACCGTAAGGATACAATCTTTGTAATGAATGATTACAAATAATCTTCTCTCTCAGAAGTGATAAGATGAACACTGAAGTGCATTACAAATAATCTCACTCTCTAATAAACTATATGATCACTGAGAAAACATAGAGAAATGAGATAAACGTCAGAAGGCATTTTGACTGAGAAGGAGATTTCGTTTGTGTTGATCGTTCGTTTTTTTTTCGTCACCCCTTCCGGTTTGAAGACTTCGCAATTTATAAGTATTTGTGTTTCGACCGTTGCGAGTATTCGACCGTTGAACTATTCTTTCAGTTTAGAATATGTCTGTTGGAAGTAGCTGTTAGAGCTTCTGACGTAATCATCTGCTTTTTGTAATCTATTGTTAATTCTTCATATAATCATCTGAAACTCATTAGCAAACTGATTAAAAGCAATTAGGAATAGTAATGAGTAATGATATATAGAAATCAAATCATATTCAGATGGATTAAGATTTACGGACACGGTGATTTTTGAGTTTATCAGAACCTTGCTCGAGCAAGACTCTGTATCTGCTTGGGCAACCATTGAGTAGCCATATTGAGAATTCAAAGGAATATGTTATGCTCGAGCAACCATCTACCCTTGCTCGGGCAGGCTTCTCTTGCTTAGCTTAGGAATCCTGACTTAATTCGCTCATGCTCAAGCATGGCAGATATCGTGCTCGGGCAACGCTGAGACAAAGAGCGAAATGGGTTCAGACACATGCTTGCTCGGGCAAGACTTTTCTCTTGCTTGGGCATGGTGCTCGAGCATGATAATTTTCATGCTCGGGCAAGCTTTTCCTTATGCAGTGAAAAATGCTTCTACTCGTTGTTGCTCGAGCAAACCAACGTTCTTGCTCGAGCAAGACACAGACAGAGGCGAGAACTTGAGATTGATAGATGCTACTCGAGCAACCTTTTGCCTCTGCTCGAGTATGGTGCTCGAGCAAGCCTTCTTCACTGCTCGGGCATGACTTTCTAACTTGTAATATTTTGCTTCTGTCTTGATGATGCTCGGGCAAGCTAAATCTCCTGCTCGAGCATGATTCTTCATCTCAGTGAATTTGTTGATTGTCACGTTGATGCTCGAGCATGCCACATTCTCTGCTTGAGCAAGGCTCTCCATCTTGCATTTCTTCGTTTTAAGTCTGATGATGCTCGGGCATCATAAATGGTCTGCTCGAGCATGGTGCTCGGGCAAGACTTCTTCTATGCTCGGGCAAGACTCTTCATAGTTGGAATTCTCACTTTTGTTTTGTTGATGCTCGGGCAAGACTAATTTGCTGCTCGAGCATGACTTTCCAAATTACAAATCTTCACTCTGAACTCGTTGATGCTTGGGCATCCCAATCACTTTGCTCAAGTAGGCTATCCTTGAGTGTCAGGCTGCTGCCTACCATGATCTTGTGCAAATATCATATTTTCAAGAAGTAAACTCATTGACAGTATAAGAAGCAATTTCCAGCGATAACGTCTTCAATACAGCTTCAATTTTGGCAAACCACCTATCCTCATATAGCTCTTCAAGTATTCTTTCCAATCCAAGAAGAATCAGCTCCAAACTCATTGTAGTTCATCCATTATCATTAGATGAATGAAAGTTTTTCTTAATCAGCGTTTTCTGCAACAACCCGAACAGACTTTCAGCTTCAAAACATCATATCTCATTCAATTGATTTTTTTTTTCATGGATTTGATGTTTTTGGAAAGGTATGTGAGTATAGTTTCAAATGGCACCATTTTCAACTCAATTGGATTTTTATATTGTGAGATAAACCCAAAATACCGAAGCTTGTTCTGGACTGTGACGTGAATTTCAGTTGCAACTTCTACAAATCATAGCTCTCTCATATGAACTCCTTTGGGCTTGAATTTTATACCAAAATGACGCATTGGTAGTCTAGTTTTATATGCCACTGGTTTCATGTCAATCTGATACCTGGTTTGGGAGATATCGTCACACGGAGGTCGCCTCGAAACCAATTGGTTATCGAAATGAGCGGAATTTGAGCAAAATTAGCTGGAAATGCACCTTGTCGAGCATAACTTTTGTTGTGCTCGAGCATGACACTGTGCATGCGGAAAAAAAGCTGAAATTACATAAATGCCCTCTAACAAACCAATATTCATCTAGAAGCTTGAACTTGCTTGTTTTAACTCTGAATTGAGCCGTTCCAACTTCTATTTGATCACAGAGACTTGAATATTGATATTCTCATGATATTTAACATGTTCTTATTTCTTTAAACTTCATTCTTGATCATTCTCTATAATTTAATTTGGACTAACCTATAATAAACGAAGTAGTTAGTCAATGTATATGATATAAACTTTTTGCTCTAGATAATGGCATCAATAAAAGACATCATCAAAACTAATCATAACTAACAATATGGAATATGCAAGTTAATCCAATGAAGGCGCAATGCAAGACAAAGTGAAGCACAGTAATAGTCCAAACCAAATGAACAATAATAGCCCAAAAATAATAATTGAGCGTGGGTATTTAGTAACTCAGGCTAAATGAATAGTAACAGGCCTAAATTTGAAGGCACAGATGGACTGAAGCATAATCGGATATTCAAATGCCAAAAGATGAAACCCGATAGCTCAGTGACAACACACTGAGATTGTGAACATAAGATGACGAGACAACATCGGAATTGACGGAGATGGTGTCGGACGAGTCTTGGAACCGCAGCGGAAAGGCGTTCTAGACTCTCAAGGTCCAGAGAGATGAACAACGTTGGGCGAGACGACTGAGGGACATCTGAGGATGAGTGTCGGATGAGAGAGATGAACGACATTGGGCGAGACGACTGAGGATGAGTGTCGGACAAACTCTGGAGTTGCAGTGGAGGGATGACCTAAATTCTGACTTGGGACGGAACCAAGATAGAAGACGAGTGAAAAAATAGTCTTGAAGATGAGACTGGGATGACAGTCGGAGAGGACTGTCAGATGAGGTGTGACGGTCGGACGGGTGCTGATGACGTTGCAGTGGGCAATCGTCTCAGACTTTGAAGGAGACGTCGCAGTGGGCAATCATCTCAGATTTTGAAGAAGACGTCACAGTGGGTGACGACTTGGATCGGACTCGAGGCTGAGGCTAAGGCTTTGGAGTACCCTACAGTGTTTGCTTTGATACCATGTAGTGTGTTTAGGATCAGAATAATTGAGTCCAATAATTCTTCTCATTACTTCGTGTAAAATATATAGGATATAATGAGAGCAATCTGTTGTAACAGATTGAGGACTTCTAGGGAATTCAAAAATTGAAAACTAGAATCTGATCTAACTAACTCCTAAATTCTGGGATCTTATCTTGACTAATCTAATAATATTATTTACAAAATAATATAATTACCACATTAACTTTGTGAATGGATTGCTTGCGCACATGTCTTTGAAGGAGCAGGTCCAAGCCATTCAAGATGCATCAGTTATCATCGGCGCTCATGGTGCCGGTCTAACTCACATTGTGTCTGCATCACCTAATACTATCATTTTGGAGATCATCAGCAGCCAATTCAGACGCCCGCACTTTCAATTGATCGCCCGGTGGAAGGGACTGGCGTATCATGCGATCAACCTTGATGGATCACATGCTAATCACGGGGTTGTTATCGATGAGTTAAGCAGCATAATGAAAAGCCTTGGTTGTTGATACTTGGTTTTTTATGCTGAAATTGTCAAGCTCTGAACCAAGGAAAGGTGGTTGAGAATTCAATTTGCATCACAGCTCGTGTTGCGTAATTTTTGACCCAAAATCACTAATTTTTAGTTGGAGCAGAATCTGCATAGCTGAAGATTTTCTAACTTACTGATCTGAAAAGGAACTATTTCTGATGCCACTTAACTGAGTTTTACTGGGTTAAGCGTATGCTTGAGGTCTCATTTTATCTTGTATATATATTGATTCTTCGGGTCTATATATACTGTACTTAGGGAGCGGATCTTCTCAGTATATTTTCTCTCCTAATCCCTCAGAATCTCTCCATCATAACCATCCATTTAATCTGAAAGCAGAAAATGCACCACGTAATTAGCATTCTCTCCTTCGCTTCTCTCTCCTCTTCCGACTTCTGACTCATATCTCTCCTTTGCTTCTCTCCGCTTTCATGTTTTGACTCCCAAGCGTTGTTAGTTCTCTATGTGTTTTGATGATAACTGACAATTGTAAACACAAATTAAAATGAGTTTTTGATAAGTTGAAAAACTTACTGTCAAGTGAATACTCGAGTATTGAGTTGACAGTGAATGATGCATTTTTCACAAAATGCTCAATACTCAAGTATTGGTTTCAATACTCAAGTATTGAGTCGACAGAGAATGGCTTGTTTCCACAAAGTCACACAATACTCAAGTATTGGTCTCAATACTCAAGTATTGGAGTCACAGAGCCTTCTAAGCTATAAGTCAATACCATATTGGTTTCAATACTCAAGTATTGAGCTTACAGAGAGCATTCCAAGTTTTTCACTATAAGTCAATACTCAAGTATTGGTTTCAATACTCAAGTATTGATCTTACAGAAACTCTTTCGCTGAAATACAAAATTACCAATACTCAAGTATCCATATGGATACTCAAGTATTGGTCATACAGAAAATCGTTAAAGTATTCAACATGTGAATACTCGAGTATTGGTTTGAATACTCGAGTATTGGGCAAAAAGAAAGTTTTCAAAGTTTTTCACATGTTTATCAATACTCAAGTATTGATATAAATACTCAAGTATTGGAATGGCAGAGACTTCACAAGTATTGAAAATAGTTCAATACTCGAGTATTGATATGATTACTCGAGTATTGACCAGACAGAAAGTTTCGCTATTTCCAAGTGATTTGAATACTCAAGTATTGAGGCGAATACTCAAGTATTGACTTGGAAAATATCTCACAAAGTTTTCAAATAGTTCAATACTCAAGTATTGGTTTGAATACTCGAGTATTGGCCATACTAAAGGTTTGCTATTTCCAAGTGATTTGAATACTCAAGTATTGATTTGAATACTCAAGTATTGACTTGGAAAAGTTTTCACAAAGTTTTCAAACGAGTTCAATACTCAAGTATTGAGTTGAATACTCGAGTATTGAGCATACAGAGAGCTTGGCTCTTTTTCAAATATTTTGAAAACTCAAGTATTGATTTGAATACTCAAGTATTGAAGTTTTGGACTTAAACTTATTTTCACATAAAAAGTTCAATACTCAAGTATTGGTTTCAATACTCGAGTATTGGTCCTACTCAAAGAAATTGTCCAAACGCTCAAAACATGTAGTGCCTTCTTCGGAAGACGAATACTCAAGTATTCATCTGAATACTCAAGTATTCACATTAGTGTAGTGCAATACTCAAGTATTGAAGAACTCACTCAAGTATTGGGCGCAAGTATTCAAAATTCAAATCATACGAATTTGTGATTTCTTCGTGTTTGATCTTAATGCTTTCTATTATCATTCTTATATATTCCCAGCTATATTTAACCACTTTGTTAGTGAGTTTCAGATGGATTAAAGAATGTTTAACGAAGGTTTAATACCAAAAGCAAAAAGTCAGTTTCGAACATTAAATGCTAAACCCGAAAGTTGCATACTTTTTGGGAAATCCTTCGCACACGCTTACAAAGGATTAATGCCTACCTACCACATTCAGCAGCTGCTACTCCAACGGATTTATTTACTAGAAGTCAACTCGAACTTCGCCAAGTCGGATTAAGTAAAGATTAGAGAGAGAAGAAGACCAAAATCGAACGTAACCTTGGTTAATGTCACCAACGGTTATATGAAGAATTACAACGGTCATTTAATGCCTTCTCGTATAAATAGAAGAGCATTTAATTCCTCTCAAGAACTAAGACCCCATAAAGTGAAAATCATTAAAGTTTCCATCTACTCTTGAGTCTTTCGTACTAAGTATCTGTTGATACATTCAATCTTCGTGTTTATCATTATCCACTCTTAGAGAGAGTTTACCACTTGAAAAACATTCATTGTAAAGAATCACAAGTCAATGGGACTTGGTGATTGGGTTCATTGATTACAACTTGTAAGGGGAGTAAGTTCTAGTGAGAGAATTACTCTTGAGTGCGAGTGTGTAATCAATTGTGATAGTGAAAATCCCGTAGAGTCCGGGGACCGGACGTAGGTCAAGAGATTGGACCTCAGATAATTCCTTGTGTCTTGCTATTCTTCTCTACTCCATAGGTCTTAGGCCGGAAGAATTTTTAAAAATCCCCAATTCACCCCCCTCTTGGTGATTAAGCTCCACTTTCAAGCGTCGGTTAACAAACCATACGTCTTGGCTAACGTCCTTCTCCTCCTCTTCACAGAGCAGGAGCCACCATAAGCGAAGCCTTATTCTGAATTCGGCCATGGACTGTCGCTGACTCCAAAAACAGAGCACTTTTCAATGGGTGTGGCCAAATTCATTCAAGTTAAGAAACTTACACTTGGGCGAACAAAAAATCCAAAAACATAGCACACTACTATGGAATAAGGAACCATCAAAATTTACAACTTTCTTAAAAGATTCTTTCAATGGCATATAGGCAAATATTGAAGTGTTCGTGGAAAATGTACCCATGGCGCCCACAATATGCTGTAAACAATATCTGCATAATACCATACTTAGTGAACAGTGAACACTCAGTAACCTATTCTTTTTGTCTATGCTATTGATCATAAGATGTACTAACTAGCATTGCTTTAGATGTAACTTGTAAGAAAAGAGAGATCGGAGCATACACTTAAGCAACCGACAAACAACAGCGCCAAAAGCATCTTTTCCTCTCCCAAAGCAGGCATATCCTCTTATTTTTAAATATTTAACAAGTTCACAACCTCTTCCATTTACTTCATGCTCATTCAAGGTTGATAGTTCTATTTGGCTGCACATGGCATGCTCGTTTCTTAGATTCAAGGCATGCGTCGAACATTCCGGTAAGATGACTCGCAACCTTCCAGATGATAATGGTCGAAGACTAATCAGAAGGTGAAGAAGAATATTGCTGCAATGGTTGTTAATGGTCCAAATGCAAGAAAAAAATATTGCTCATACAACAAAGTTTTTGTTCGCCCAAGTGTAAGGTTTTTAACTTGAATGAATTTGGCCACACCCATTGAAAAGTGCTCTATTTTTGGAGTCAGCGATAGTCCACGGCCGAATTCAGAATAAGGCTTCGCTTATGGTGGCTCTGTGAAGAGGAGGAGGAGGACGTTCGCCGAGACGTATGGTTTGTTAACCGACGCTTGGGAGTCGAAACACGGAAGAGGAGAGAGAAGCGAAGGAGAGAATGCTAATTACGTGGTGCATTTTCTGTTTTCAGATTAAATGGATGGTTATGATGAAGAGATTCTGAGGGATTAGGAGAGAAAATATACTGAGAAGATCCGCTCCCACTGTACTTACAATAGATTATTGCATGTACATTTTTTTGGATGGTGTATTTCCCCATTGCTTTGGATTCAGATAATCTGACACTCTGAGCAGAGGTAGGGTACAATTTGTACCCGGATACTGTGTTTTTCCCCCGACCCATTAGGTATGAGAAAATGAGCTTTATTCCTTGTTGATGTGAATCCATTTACTCTTTAGAAATGCTAAACAGAATAGGGATGAATATTGGCTGAATTTTTCAATTATTCAATATCAAACATTGTACTCCCTCTAGTCTATTATATATGACATATTTGAGAAATTGATTTTGATCTTAAATATAAGACATATTTTTCATATTTGTTAATCTTTTTCCAATTTACCTCTAATTAAGATGCTTTTTCAACAATAATCAAAGAGGAAAAAGAATGAAAAAATTAAGGAAGATAGTTAGAATATTTTTGAAAATACATGTTATATTAATTAACTTAACTAAGTTTATTAATCTAATTAAATTAAGTAAATATGTATTATATTAAGAACCGGAAGAAGTATTCCTCCCCGCCCCAAAAGAAAATGTTGTTCTATTTCATGATTGTAAGGATATAATAGTTATATATTTAATATGTGAACTCATGATATTTTGTTGTCTTGAACAATTGATTTAGAATGCCTTTAAATATAATAGAGAATGGTATATTTTTCCCTTTATTTTATTTCTTTTTTTAATCTATAGGGGTAGAAACTAATGCATGAGGTTACAAGCATGACTAATCATATAGCATCTTATATATTGAAGAGCTTTCATGCTATTAGGCTAAAAGACCATTTAATTTTCCCCTTTTATTTTAAATTAGCAACTCATTTGAAAAGTTTTGTTTTTTTGGGGGGAGGGGGGTTCAAAGCCGGACTGGATGGTCAGACCATTAACCGGTCACAATGGCGATTTGGATTTTGCCTTTAGGTCGTTTCAGCAATTAAACCGCTTTGGGCCGTAATTTACTGGTCATTGAGCTGGGACTTGGAACGGTTTTATAAGAACTGGATGAGCCAACATAAAAGGATTAGGAAAAAAAAAAACACACACACACACACACACAAAACATGTATGAAATATTTTACCGGTGTTTTTTTGACTCATTTTCACCCTTATAATTTTATTATAAATAAGTTAATCTCCCACCACATGTTTTGAAATCAAAATATTTCAACAGTACTCATTTTTTATATTTCATATGTCATAATATAATTATAATTTTAATAAATTTAATTTTGTTTAATTTCATTAGTGTCAACTAATATAATTCAAAATGTATTTTTGGTATTTAAATTTTATTCATAATAAGTGATATGTAATTAAAATATATTTTTTATTTCATCTTGTTATATATATGTGTGTGTGTGTTGTGACTTTGTTAACTTTTTTATTAAATTGGATTAAGGCCCCCCATCTGCTTAATGATGTAGTTACTTTTTCTTTCTGTTATGCTATAACTAGTACTTTGTAACATTTCTATTTTATTGTTAATATCTTTTTGCCTTATAATTAAAAAATATTAAATTGAATCAAGGATTAATTATATTTTAGTCATTATATATTTATATAATATTAATTTAATTTAATTATTATGTCATCACCTCGACCGGACGGCCCAACCAATCTGACTACTTGAACCATGATCCGTTGACGTCCAGTCGGACTTTTAAAATATATGAGGGAGGAACTCATTTGAAAGTTAACAACTCATAAAACAGATTGGTTGACCAGTTTTTCCGCTTTAGTTCTAATATAATTATGAATGAAAGCGAGTACAGTAGCAAAAGCAATATATTCCATAAGCCTTATAATGTTTTTAGTTTCAGGATCAATACTAAATAGAAAAGGGGAAAAAATTACTCCTATTGTGACATCCTAAAATTAGATTTAGGAAATTAAAAATATGATATGTGAAGAATCGTGCAAAAATGGCCTTAAGATTATTTTAAAATTAATTATTGAAATTTAAGGCATATTTTTCCATAAAATTAAGGATAAATAGTTAGAAATAAATTTAGGCCTAAATATTTTTAAGATATATGGCCTAAAGAGGACAAGATGAGAATTTCTATCAGTAGACTAAAATGTAAATGAATTTGGACAAAGTCAAGCTCAATTGATAAGTCAAAGGCCCACACATATATGTTCCCTCCCTTAGTTATTTTTGGCCCATACGCACAAACATTCAGCAGCCTAAATAAACATACCTTATTCTTCCATTTTCCATTCACCTCGGCCCATATGATTGTCAGCAATACATCTTCCCCTCTCTAAATTAAGGACACCTTGCACCCACTTTCCTCAAGCTTCCGCCACATATACTCTTCCATTCTCCATGTTGGTGACAGCTCAACACCCCACTTCCGTCTTCTTTTAATCACACGCACATATGCCTCTAATTCTTCATTTCAGCCATATTCTCCCTAAATATTCAGTTCTCATGCAGCCAGGAAGAGAGACCGAGAGCTAAGAGCGATTCTGAGCTGAGTGAGAGATAGCGTTCGAGAGAGAGAGAAGAGAAGGTCACCGGAGGAAGGAAGAAGAGGCCTGGAAGTTTACATGCAACCTTAGATTTCGTCTAAGGTAAGCTTCCTAAACCCATTACCACCTTCAGTCTGTCATAGCTCTTCTTTTTGGGTTAATGGAAAAACTGATCCTGGAGAGAGACGAGACTGAGATCGTGTTTGAGAGGGAGCGCTGGAGGAGAAGGAGATTAACACGCATGCAAGCTTGGGATCCTCACAAGGTAAGCTTTCTAAGAATTTCCAAAGGATTGGTTTTCTGCGATGAAGCTTGCATGCCACTTTTAGATTGATTTTTAGTCTCCTTTGGCTCTGCATGTGACTCTTTGAAACTCAAAACATGAAATATGAATATAAGGTGTCAATTCCTTCTCAAGATGGGTCAGAAGTTGAAATTGCAAATGTTGCTGTACATATCTGTGTATGGATCCGAAAATAGGGAATGGTTTTCATGTTGTTTGTAGGGGTTAAAAGTTGATTTTTTTTTCTCTGAAATGTTACATTTCAGGAGATAGTACACCCTTTAACCTTTAAAATGAGCTTTGAATCACCTAAAACAAAGATCTATAACTCCAATTATGATTTTTGGAAATTGAGCTATAAATCAAGAAAATTTCTGGTATGTTCTTGGGCAACAAGATGGCATTGCATTTTGGCCCCACTAAACAAAATCAAACAAATGTGAAATTTTTCAGATCAATAGTAGACTTATAGAGGTTTAATTTGATAAGTAATTCGTCGAAATCCGATAAGTATTGAAGGAGTTATGGTTTTTCAAAGATTGGTCAAAAAATCTGAAAATTTCTAGACATTGTTTATAATTTTGAGAATTTTTCTCAATCATAAATCAACTTGGTGACTTTAATTTATGAAAATATATTTATCAAGGTTTAAGTAGAAATTGGAATCACTCCATTTGGAGTTATATCGGTTGAGTTATGAATTTTCTAAATTCTCATAAAAGTTAAAGGCTTGAACTTTTGATAAGTTTTAGAATAGTCAAATAAGTTGTTAATTGTGTTTAACCTTTAAAGTAAAGGTTTCTTTGAATAAAATGAAAGGTTAAATGGCTGAGATGACATTTATTCCATAGTGAATAATATCTAATTAAATAAGTCTCAATTAATATACATCCATAGTCATAAGGATACGAAAGGATGAGTATTTTGGGATGGGTCTGAAGGAGCTAAATTTTGATTATGTTATTAAGATTTAAATGGTTAGTGACCCATCTCTATATGTAAATATTAATTATAGGGCCTGAGAATTGCCGTGCCTGAAGGACAAGCGTAGTGATAAGAATCTGATAGAAGGGGTTTTGTCGGTAAGACCTACAAGTAGTAACTATAATCTCACATTCTTTGCATTGCTCTATATATATATATATATATATATATACCATATTGTATGTCCCGTCTGTATGGGGTCAGCACCACTCGTGGCTCGATTGAGCGGAAGGGCCGGCCATGGGGCTAATTTCCCGGTGGCTAGGCGAGGCCTAGTGCATTAAGTTATTTTTGGTTTTCAAATTACCAAAATAAATTTCCTAGTGCTAAGGTATTTGAAATCATTTTATGATTTACTTGTATTACAAGCTACATTTGGTATGTAATACTTGTCGTTTGAATTTTGAATTGAATTTGAATGTTTTATATGTTGTGTGGACTACTCTGTTTGGTTGATTTACATATATTGCATATATTTGGAATTTGAGATGAACCTGTTACTCTGGGATTCATTCATTTGAATCTCAGAGCCTTCCTTAAATCCAGGACGTGGACAGTCTAGTAAGCGAGGAGAAAGAGACAAGGGCATAGAAATTGCTTGATTTTGAGAAGAAGGTGGTGAAGAGGATGTAGATGAAACATTTAGTTTCATTTTTTATGGATTTTTCTATTTCCTTATGACTTAGATATTATTTTGAGATAGCCGTATGTGGCTACTGAGATGTATATATTTAATTAGATACATATGATCACGTAGAAGTAGTTAAGATATATATTCATATATATGCTGAAAACGAAATATCACCTAGAGGGGGGTGAATAGGTGATTCCAAAAATTCTTTTTCTTAATTTTCACGGAGACACAAGAATAAAGGATAGAGATAAGGAAGAGAATTGAACAAGGGAGGATTTATACTGGTTCGGTCTCAATCCACTGACCTACGTCCAGTCCCCAGAACTCCTGGGTTTTTCACTATCTTTCAAATGTAATTACAGACTCTGTAAACGAAGGATGATCCCCTTACTTTCGGACTCCACTCCCCCTTACAAGTTGTAATTAATACACCCTCTCTTAAGGTTCCTTAACCTCAAGTACAACTCGAAAGAAATAAATAAGTGTTTGGAAACTCCTCACGAGTAGATAAAATGAACAACCGAAGAACACTCGAAATTAATGAAGTAGTTGAAACAAATGAATGAATCTTAAATCAAATTAATTGCTCAGCGTTTCGGTAGGTGTTCGAATTCAATACTATGGCTACTTATAGACAGCCAATTAATGTCCGTTGGTGAAGTTCTTCAAGTAGCCGTTGAGACTTATGAATGTTGCCGTTTAGACAGAAGAAATTATCGTCGTAGGTTGTTCGTCTGTCTTTCAATTTAATTCAACGAGTTGACATTCTCTTTCATTCTTTTTGCATAGCCGTTGTGAGATAGCATTTAATGTGCAATGAGAATGTCGAAGAAGCTTTACTTCGATCAGAACAATTTACCTCTGGTTTAGGCAACTTCATTTAATGCCTTGTCAGTCCAAAATGCTTTTTCAAAATCTCTTTGGTAACTTGTGTCTAATTAAGCTGAAACTTATCAACATGTATTTGGTTAAAAACATTTGATAGACTTAATAGGTAATAATCAGATGTGATAAACAAGAAGTAAAGATTTGAAGAATTACGCATACGGAGTTTTTCAAGAGAGGCTACTTTGCTTGGGCAAGATTATTGGCTTGCTCGAGCAAACCTCTTGAAATGAAGTTAAAAGTGTCTTCGCACTCATTTGATGCTCGGGCAAAGTATTTTTGCCTCTCCGAGCATGGTGCTCGAGCATGAATATAATCATGCTCGGGCAAGCTCCTTTACAAAAGCTTGGAAGTGCTCTGCTTCGATGTTGCTCGAGCATGGTGATAGTCTTGCTCGGGCAAGACATAGACAGAGGCGGAAAGATTAAAGCGCATCGTTGTTGCTTGAGGCAACGGAAAGCATGCTTGCGAGAAATACGAGTTATGGTGATGTTGCTCGAGCATGAACCCAGGCTTGCTCGGGCAAGCTTCTTGATCAACGTTGTCTCAGGTATGCTCGGCAAGTTTCTATTCTGCTTGGGCATGATGCTCGAGCAAGCAATTTTTAGTGTTCGGGCAAG
This sequence comes from Acacia melanoxylon, assembly GCA_019022615.1. Taxonomy (NCBI): domain Eukaryota; kingdom Viridiplantae; phylum Streptophyta; class Magnoliopsida; order Fabales; family Fabaceae; genus Acacia; species Acacia melanoxylon. Next base: position 3,302,200 of record JAFJYJ010000002.1, read on the forward strand.
GTTCCTTCAAGAGGAAGAAAGTACTTTAGATCAATGATGCTTGGGCAAGCTTTTTCGTTTGCTCGGGCAAGCATTTTCTTTGCTTGGGCAAGACTACTTAGTCTGATGATTTTTGCTTTTGTCTCGATGTTGCTCGGGGCGGACTTGTGGCCTTGCTCGGGCAAGCTCGTGCTTTACGACGCTTTCGGGTGTTGCTTGAGCAAACTTCTTTTGCTTTTGCCATGACGTTGCTCGGGCAGGATTATGACCTTGCTCGGGCAAGGTCATGCTTTCTGACGCTTTCTAACGTTGCTTGGGCATGATCACTTTGAGCTTCATTTTTCCTTCAGAGACCCCGATGTTGCTCGGGCAAGACTATGACCTTGCTCGGGCAAGGTCATGCTTTCAGATGCTTTTGAAGGTTGCTTCGGGCATGATTACGTTACCTTGCTTTTCTTTCTTTCTTGAAGTCCGATGTTGCTCGGGCAAGGTTCTATCTGTCTTTCGGGCATGATTACTAAGAATCTAATAATGCTTAATTCAATTTACTAGGAATTGTGATCATCAAAATATAGGAATTAACATTCTCCCCCTTTTTGATGATGACAATTCTTAGGACTAGATTTAAACATTATTGAATTAAGTAAAAGAAAATTATGCTTGATCTGAATTCTCATAATGAAGGAAAATATGAACTTCTCAAAATGAAATTACTGATAAACATTAATATATTGAGTTCAATGAGAAACAGAGCAATACCAAAGAAATATAATAATGTATCCTAAATCCTAACCAACTACTCTCCCCCTTTGTCATCGTCAAAATGGGGATCCCGATGTGGAGGAGTTGGAGGAACAACGGAAAAATCAACGGGGAACCTAGAGAGTGATGATCAAGCGAGGTAGAAGGCGCGAAGGGAGGACCAGCGGAACCAAATGGCTCGGCGAGATGGAACGGGAGAAGAAGACGGAGGAGTAGGGAAATCTCCGAGTGGGACCATCGGGGAGCAAAACATTCACAAAATTGTCTAAGGTATAGTCAAAGTAGCTAACCATCTTGTGCGTCCCATACTCTTGTCTAGATAAAGTCTGAATTTCCTTTTTGATTTCCTCCGCCGATCATAGATAATAGAGAAGCTTTTGTTCATTGACTCCTCCATCTCGTTCTTGAAGTCCCGTAAATCCGTATCCATGTGAAGTCTAATCGAGATCTCAACCCTATCATGTCTTCTTGGAAACTTTTGATCATTTTCCTTGTGAGATCCCGATAACCCATTAGTGATTGATATATAGGAGCAACAGCTTTTTGAACCGTGGCTTCGACAATGGTTTGAAGGCGACTGAGAGAAGGAGGGCGTTGTGGAAGAAGGTCCGGCTTTGGAGGACTCGGCTTCATCGGGAGGTTGGAAGGCAAATGGCTTAGAAACATCCGGTTGAGAGGAGGAGAGGTGCTTTGCCTTTGCTTTGAGATTGAGCTTTTGTGAATGATATTCTCAAACTTTTCATGTGCTCTTTCCCAAAATTTGGAGGGTACACCTCTTTGTCATCCGAGAGGTACCGGATATTTTTGACTTCTAAGATACGAGAAACTAAGGAAGGATAAGGAATTGTAGCCCGAAGTCGAACCTTAGCCTCGAGATAAATGTTATCATCTCCTCCAGAATCCATTTGCCTAAATCCCGTGGTTCCATAGCAATCGAGAAGCAAATCGCTCAAAGTCCTTCCTCACAAAATGTGTGAAGCTCGACCTTTCGAATAAGGCGACGTAGATATACCAGAGTACCCGTACTCATCCTTCATCATGGCCGGAGTAAGATTGATCTTCTTGCCTTCAAGTTGAACATCCGGAAATAGAATTTGATAGCATTCAACGGGGGAGAAAGTCGTGGAGGATCTTCGGTATGTCCACCACACCCAAAAGGACATTGAGATCATAAGCCGTGAGCTTTATTTCCTAATCTCGTACCTTAGTTATCAACACATCATCATCTCGATTTGTTGACCTTTGCTTGCATGTGCATATTGTGGTAGAACAGTCTCACAACTTCAGGAGAATATGGTTTATTTATACTCAGAAGAGGCATGAATTGAAGCAACCATTTCGTCAAGTCAAAATTAAATTTTTCTTTAAAGTGCCCCAAATCAACATACACAATTGGGCAAAATGGCCGTGATTCAAAATAATGATTAAACGTCTTGAAATCATCAACAAGAATATTTCCAAAGTGATCATATTAGGCAAAGGTTCGGTAGTTTACCATCCCGAGGTCGACTTGTTGAGGATTGCTCCTTTTTGTTTTTCGAACCTTCCAATTGGAATGAGAAGGAGACCTTCAACTTTTTGCTCGCAGAGACCCTTGTGATTTCGACTAAGAGATGGTTTGAGAGGTCGAGGTTGATCTTCTACCATTTTTGTCCAACTTCATCAAATGGACTGGTGATCCAACCGACTTAGGAGAGGGTGGAGATGGAGATCGGTCTCGTTTGGATTTTCCGAAGAGGTAGAGACCCGGTCTTCATTCTTGTCGTTGGTGATGTCGGAGCATCCACACTTCCCTTCGACTTCTCGGATACCTTCGTCTTGGTGGAAGATTTTGTTTGTGCCGAAGATTTGGAGAGGCTCTGTTTTGGAGGCTTGGAAGTAGCGACTTTAGGTAGGAAGTGTCTTGATTTCTTTGTAGGGAGGATTTGGACGGTGATTTATCACTCGTACAGCCATTTTGAAGAGGACACGGAAGATTTGAGGAAGATTGATCGAGGACGATGATGACGATGCCGACGATGAGAAGACCGAAAAAAAATGGAGGGAAATTTGAGAATGTGATCGGTCAAACACGTTGGGATTAATGGATTGAATAATTGAAACGGTTTGATTTGGAGTAACGATTCGAAAACGGAAGTAACGGAAGAGAAATTTGAAGGTGAGGGGATTAGGGTTTTGGACGGAGAATTTGGGGAAAAATTAATTTTCCGTTGAAATGAAACGTCGCTCCTTATTTGAAGTTCTGATGCCCGACTTTGCTCGAGCAAAGTTTCTAGTTTGCTCGGGCAAAGTCCTTGCTTGAGCAGACTTTTGTCTTGCTTGAGCAAGAATATGAAGGCCCAAAATTTTGGGCGAGGCCCGATCTTGCTCGAGCAAGGTTTCTAAGTTTGCTCGAGCAAACTTACTCTCTTGGCCCCCTTTTGTTTTTAACACGACTTTTGCTGGTTTGCTCGAGCAAGGTGTACTGATATGCTCGAGCAACGTTTTCTCAGATGACCTCTGTTTTTCTTCTTATGAACAGAGCATCCTGCAAAACATTAATAAAAACCTCCGATGCTAAAGTCGTATTTATAATTTAAAAAATAATAGAATTGAATCAACATTTTACTTACAATTCGTTGGGATTTACCATTCCCAATTCTCTTCTAATGAAATTGAATTGTTCTTTCGCTAAGGGTTTGGTAAAAATGTCGCTAAGCGAAGGTGAGTAGGAATGAACATCACTTTCACATCCTTCTTTTGCACGTGATCTACGATGAAGTGGTGTCTCACATCGATGTGCTTGGTTCTTGTATGCTGAACTGGATTTTTCGCCAGGCTGATCGTGCTAGTGTTATCACATAGGATTGGAATTTCTTTCAGATGAACTCCCAAGTCGGATAATTGTTGTTTTAACCACAAGACTTGTGCACAGCAGCTTGAAGCTGCAACATACTCGACTTGGTTGATGATCTTTCTACGGTGGTACATTTCTTGCCGAACCAAGATACGAGTGAGCCTCCGAAGAATTCACACTGTCCACTGGTGCTCTTTCTATCAGTCTTGTAGCCGGCATGATCAGCATCTGAGTATGCAACCAGGAACTCTTGTTGACCTTTTGGGAACCAGAGACCCAATTCCTTTGTGTCCGATAGATACCGAAAAAATTCTTTTTACGTGCTCAGCATGTGATTCTTTAGGAGCTGATTGGAATCTCGCGCACATTCCCACACTAAATTGTATATCCGGCCGACTAGCAGTTAAATAGAGAAGTGAGCCTATCATTCCTACGTACTTCGTTATGTTGAAGTCTTTTCCCTTTTCTTCATCAAAGACATCCAACGAGGTCTGTTGAGCTCATTGGTGTATCTGCGCACCATTACAATGCTCAATCCAAATTTCTTGAGCAAGTCCTGGAGATACTTTGTGCGAGAGATAAATATTCCATCCTTCCGTTGTTTTATTTGCAGTCCAAGAAAATAATTTAGCTCTCCCATCATTGACATTTCAAATTCTCGCATCTTCTTAGAGAATTTCTCACAAAGAGAATCATTAGTAGCTCCAAATATGATGTCGTCTACGTATATTTGCACAACTAAAATTTCATTAGCTTTATTAGTTTGAATAAATAATGTTGTATCTGCCTTTCCTCTAACAAAGCCTTGTTCTAAAAGAAATTTGCTTAATCGTTCATACCAAGCTCTAGGAGCTTGTTTGAGACCATACAAGGCTTTCTTAAGACGATAGACATGATCCGGATGATGTTCATTTTCAAAGCCGGGAGGTTGTTCAACATATACCTCCTCCCGTATAAAACCATTTAGGAAGGCACTTTTTACATCCATCGATAGAGTTTGAATCCTTTGATACACGCAAAGACTAAGAGTACACGTATTGCTTCCAATCTTGCTCTTTGGAGCAAACGTTTCCTCATAATCAATTCCTTCTTCCTAATTATAGCCTTTGGCGACCAATCTAGCCTTATTTCGGACTATAATTGCAGATTCATCTCGTTTGTTTTTAAATACCCATTTAGTGCCAATGACCGGATGGTCTTTAGGCACAGGTACCAAATCTCAAACTTGATTTCTATCAAGCGATGTAATTCCTCTTGCATTGCTATCACCCAATCATTATCTGAGAGGGCTTCATCAATCTTAGAGGGTTCTATGTGAGAGATGAAAGCAGAAAAGGTCACTTCATTTAAAGTGTTATTTCTTGTCCTTACTCCCTGATTAATATCACCTATAACTTGGTCCGGGGATGATTCGATGAACTTCCAGGCTCTAGGTTGAGATTGATCAGAATTTTCAAAATTGTTTTGAGGACAACTTTCGAAAATATTTTCGGGATTTTCAATAGAAGCGAGGGGTGGTTTTTGAAAAGAATTGATTTTTGAAATTGTTTTCTTCATCATCAAGATCATCTATCTTAGACTCGAGAATACAACATGAATTGACTCTTCAACGATGCGAGTGCGTTTATTAAAGATTCTATATGCTTTACTTCTACTTGAGTAACCAAGGAATATACCTTCATCGGATCGGGATCAAATTTTCCCAAATTATCCTTACCATTGTTATGTACATAACACTTGCATCCAAAGATGTGGAGATGAGCTAAATTTGGTTTCCTTCCCTTGTATAGCTCATATGGAGTCTTGTTGAGTTTCTTAGGAGATAGGCTGTTTGAAATGTAACTTGCGGTGCTCATAGCATCTCGGAAGACTTGTGATGTTTGATTTTCGTTCAGCATTGCGCGAGCCATCTCCGTTAGCACACGATTCTTTCTTTCAACCACACCATTTTGTTGTGGTGTTCTTGGAGCTGAGAAATTATGGTTGATCCCATGAGAATCACAGAACTCTCCAAAAGCTTGATTCTCAAATTCACCTCCATGATCATTCGGATTCTTTGTAATGCATATACCTTTCTCATTTTGCACCTTATTGGCAAATATAACAAACAGATCAAACGTTTCATCTTTAGAAGATAAAAATATGGTCCATGTATATCGTGAGAAATCATCGACAATGACTAGAGTATATAAATTGCCACGAGGCTCTTTACTCTTGCAGGTCCAACTAAATCCATATGAAGTAGTTGGAGGGTCGATTGGTCGAGATTTGAGGTTTGTTTTTAAAAGATGATTTGGTTTGTTTACCCTTTTGACAAGAATCACATATCATATTATTTTTAAAACGCAATTTGGGTAAACCAACAACTAAATCTTTTCTTACCAACTTGTCTAGTTGAAACATTTTTACATAAGCCAAACGCTTATGCCACGACCCAACTTTCATCCAAGTTACTAACAAAGCATTTTTCAAGTACTTTCTTTAGGTAAATCTAAGGTATAGCAATTACCCTCTCGGAAGCTTTAAATAATACCTTAAGTTTACCTTTATCAATCGAGGAGATCATCTTTGTTGACAATGAGGCATTCATCGAATCAAATATGATCCAATTATTCTTGTCAGCGCTTTGGCTCACACTCCGGAGATTGTGGCAGAGACCTTCAACAAGATACACATCTTTGATTAGAGGTCCATCCTTTGTACCAATTTCGCCAATTCCATTAATCTTTCCGGATTGGTCTCCTCCAAAAGTGACCTTGCCTCCATCCTTTGATTTCATTGCCACAAATTTGTCAGCGTCTCCGTCATGTGTCTTGAGCATCCACTATCAATATACCACTTGTTGATTCTTGACGCTCATAAACACACTGCACATCGAATAAAATTAAACCTTAGGTACCCATTTTCTTTTGGGTCCTTTGTGGTTAGTTAAGTCCCTTAGGAACATAGGTTCCCTTAGGCACCCACTTATAGTTGCCAACAGTGTCTATCTCTTCTATCCTTTTTGTGAAAGCATGATGAAGTGTTGTGACCTTTTCGATTACAATAACTACAATGAGCAAAGGGATTTGAGGAATGAATAGACTTTTGAAAATAGCTTAGATATGACTTTCCTCCTCTTTTCTTCCTTCCTTTCCTTTTATCAAAAACAGGATTATAACCAATGCCTGATCGATCATTTGTAAATTTTTGTGCTTTCAAAATAACGTTGAGCATTTCACTTCCCTTAGTGAATTTCTCAAGTGCTTTCATAAGAGATAAATTCTTTTTCTCCAAATCCAGGCAATCGTCACAAATTAGATTTTCACAAGAAAGATTTTCAACTTGTAGTTTGAGAGTCATATTCTCCCTTTTCAGGGTTATACATTCCTCAACTAGCTTTTCAAATTCAGTTTGTATTTCATTATATTCATCAAACAACTCATCATAGGTAGGCTGCGAATCATATACCTCTTTGTCGTGAACCGGCTGTTCTTCCTCTGCAACAAGACAAACATTTGCTATTTCTTTCTCTTCCTCACTTTCATCTTCTGAAGAGCTATCTCCCCAAATGCCTGATACATAAGCCTTCTTTTTGAAGTGATTGAATATTTTCTTCTTCTCTTTATCATTATCCTTCAACTGGGACATTCGACTTGTAATGCCCCGGCTCTCGCATTCGTAACGAGATAATTTGATCTTTATCTTTGAAATCCCTTCGTTATTCCGGAGCTGCCTTTCGAAATCTACTTGAACCCTTGACCTTGTCTCAGTAAAACTTTTTAAATTTTCTCACGAACAGCCCAATCTCATCATCATTATTTTCATCTTCCTCTTTGTCTACCTTCTCTTTTTCAGCATTTAGAGCAACACCTTTGCTCCGGGTAGGATTGACTTCTTCCAGTTCCTTTTTAAATTTCAGCTTGCTTTCGTATTCGGATAGACTCCCAAAAAGTGCAGCGACGAGACATCATTGATTCTCCACGGGTCTCCTCAATGGCTGTAACTTTAGCTTCCCAATCTTTTGTCAAGACATTGAGAATTTTCGACTTGAGGGCCTTGTTCATACGTCTTTCCCAAAGCCGAGAGTTGATTGACAAGATGAGTATAGCGAAGTTGAAACTCAGCAATAGTCTCTCCATTCTTCATCCGAAGAAGATCATATTCAGTGGTCAGCATGCTGATACGATTCTCTTTAGTGCCACTTTGGTTCCCTCATAAGCCACCTCCAGCTTTCCACATTTCCTTGCGGTTGTCAAATTGCTTATTCGAAAGTACTCCTTTTGACCGAGAGCACTTTTCAACATTAAAATGGCCTTGCTATTAAGAGTAATATTTCTCTTATCGTTTTCATCAAACTCTTCCTCGACTTTGGAACCGAGATGCCCCTTCGGTCTTGATAGGAATATAGTCTCCATTTTCAATGACTCGCGAGCCCATATTCGATGGCTAGCACGAACACTCGAATTTTGCTTTCGGAATGAATAATGTTCTCCGTTGAAGCCGGTGGACGATTGATAGATGCCCCATCAGGTAATATTCCTTCCATGATCTATCTCGGGATGTTAAGCCCAACTGAGCAACCTGGCTTTGATACCAAAATGAAAACAGAATATCACCTAGAGGGGGGGTGAATAGGTGATTCCAAAAATTCTTTTTCTTAATTTTCACGGAGACACAAGAATAAAGGATAGAGATAAGGAAGAGAATTGAACAAGGGAGGATTTATCGGGTTCGGTCTCAATCCAGCGACCTACGTCCGGTCCCGGAACTCCTGGGTTTTTCACTATCTTTCAAATGTAATTACAGACTCTGTAAACGAAGGATGATCCCCTTACTTTCGGACTCCACTCCCCCTTACAAGTTGTAATTAATACACCCTCTCTTAAGGTTCCTTAACCTCAAGTACAACTCACTGAAAGAAATAAATAAGTGTTTGGAAACTCCTCACGAGTAGATAAAATGAACACTGAAGAACACTCAGAAATTAATGAAGTAGTTGAAACAGCGAATGAATCTTAAATCAAATTAATTGCTCAGCGTTTCGGTAGGTGTTCGAATTCAATACTCTGGCTACTTATAGACAGCCAATTAATGTCCGTTGGTGAAGTTCTTCAAGTAGCCGTTGAGACTTATGAATGTTGCCGTTTAGACGAAGAAATTATCGTCGTAGGTTGTTGTTAAATGTCTTTCAATTTAATTCAACGAGTTGACATTCTCTTTCATTCTTTTTGCATAGCCGTTGTGAGATAGCATTTAATGTGCAATGAGAATGTCGAAGAAGCTTTACTTCGATCGAACAATTTACCTCCTGGTTTAGGCAACTTCATTTAATGCCTTGTCGGTCAAAATGCTTTTTCAAAATCTCTTGGTAACTTGTGTCTAATTAAGCTGAAACTTATCAACACACTTTGGTTAAAAACATTTGATAGACTTAATAGGTAATAATCAGATGTGATAAACAAGAAGTAAAGATTTGAAGAATTACGCATACGGAGTTTTAAGACGAGGCTACTTTGCTTGGGCAAGATTATTGGCTTGCTCGAGCAAACCTCTTGAAATGAAGTTAAAAGTGTCTTACGCTCGCGATGCTCGGGCAAAGTATTTTGCCTGCTCGAGCATGGTGCTCGAGCATGAATATAATCATGCTCGGGCAAGCTCCTTTACAAAAGCTTGGAAGTGCTATGCTTCGATGTTGCTCGAGCATGGTGATAGTCTTGCTCGGGCAAGACATAGACAGAGGCGGAAAGATTAAAGCGCATCGTTGCTTGAGGCAATGCGAAAGCATGCTTGCGTAAATACGAGTTATGGTGATGTTGCTCGAGCATGAACCCGGGCTTGCTCGGGCAAGCTTCTTGATCAACGTTGTCTCAGGTATGCTCGGGCAAGTTTCTATTCTGCTTGGGCATGATGCTCGAGCAAGCAATTTTTAGTGTTCGGGCAAGGTTCCTTCAAGAGGAAGAAAGTACTTTAGATCAATGATGCTTGGGCAAGCTTTTTCGTTTGCTCGGGCAACTTGCTCGGGCAAGCATTTTCTTTGCTTGGGCAAGACTACTTAGTCTGATGATTTTTGCTTCTGTCTCGATGTTGCTCGGGCAGACTTGTGGCCTTGCTCGGGCAAGCTCGTGCTTTCTGACGCTTTCGGGTGTTGCTTGAGCAAACTTCTTTTGCTTTTGCCATGACGTTGCTCGGGCAAGATTATGACCTTGCTCGGGCAAGGTCATGCTTTCTGACGCTTTCAGACGTTGCTTGGGCATGATCACTTTGAGCTTCATTTTTCCTTCAGAGACCGACGTTGCTCGGGCAAGACTATGACCTTGCTCGAGCAAGGTCATGCTTTCGAGATGCTTTTGAAGGTTGCTTCGGGCATGATTACGTTACCTTGCTTTTCTTTCTTTATCGAAGTCCGATGTTGCTCGGGCAAGGTTCTATCTGTGCTCGGGCATGATTACTAAGAATCTAATAATGCTTAATTCAATTTACTAGGAATTGTGATCATCAAAATATAGGAATTAACATATGCTGCTAACGATTTCTGCAGGGACGAGCATGTATGTAACAAGCCCAAATCATTATGAATGATTTAGTAGAGCACTAGATTATTAACTGGAGAAATAAGGAAATACTCTGATAAAACTTGATAAGATTTTATGTATGATGTGATTTTAATGATAAGTTTGAATCACTGATAAAATGTTTTCAAATGTTTAAAATGTTTTAGATAAGTCCATTCGAATTGTATTATTATTTTTAAATTTTTCTTTAAAGAAGGGCTTTCTTTGCAAGAACCAAACCTAACCTAGTGGTTTAAATTTTTGTTAAATATTACATCTTCACATGATAGGATTACATCTTCACATGATAGGTGAAGATGCCTCTCTGTTCTAGGCTCAGAACAGTGGGGTGTTACACCTATAATAAAAACCTTATAATGAAAATGTATATGTATGAGAAAATCTTTGAAAAAGATAGTTGAATTATTTAAATTTTAAATTAGATTATTAAATTTAATAAATTCTAAATCAGGTTATATGTTTAGAATTCAATTACTTACTCATCCTCATTGGTTTCCAACTCAATTAATAAATAGTCCTATGTGTAACATCATTCATCAATCTATATTACTCCTCCGGTCTTAATTATAGAAACACTTTTGTAGTATAATTTGTACTATAAAAGTGTTTCTATAATTAAGACCGGATATAAACTTTGTCCTATAATTAATATCGGAAAGAATACTATTTATCTTTTACAAAAATATGGATTCATTAATTACTCTTTCCCTCCCCACAACTTTTTCAAAAACCCTCTCTCTCTCTCTACCTGTTGTGCCACTTCTTCCATCTCTCCCCAACGAGGGTTCTGTCCAGAGGGCAATGCTGAAGGAATATTTTTGAAAGCAATATGAATATATTCATATTCATGAAAAGCAATAAAACATATTGTGTTTTTTCAATCAGTTCGAGTTGAATGTTGCGGGATATTTCGCAAGGAACAAGAATAATCGTACCAACATGAGAATATGTTATCAGTATAATGAAGTACTATAGCATATGCATTTGAGGGAAAATCGTATTAGGGCCCTTTTTGGCAAAAGAAACCCAAAAAGGGCCCTAAGACTCTGCAATTCCCAAAAAGGGCCCCAGGACCCTTTTTGGGATGTGAATGTTAAATGAAAAGACAAGAACACCCCTAACTAAAGCTGAAAAAGGAAGGCATTTCTGATTTCAAAACTCTCTCTCTCGCTCTCTCATCGCTCCGTCTCTCTCGACTGGTCTCTTTGCCTTCTCTGGTCTCTGACGCCAGCGTGTGGGAAAGGTGAAACGATCAGCCGCCATTGACCCTCTGAAGCTAAAAGTCTCGGTGTCGCCGACTGCTCTTAAGATTCTTCGTGCAAAACGTCTTCCCGGCATCCCTAGCATTGATGGCGTTGAGTCTCTCCAGCGAGAACTACAGAAGCTCTCCTTCTAAATCGCGTTCTCATTGTGCTTGTTGTCCAGACCACAACGATGCTCCCCGATTTGCAAATCTGAGGTTGCCATTTGAATGTTCATTTGAAAATCTGAGGTTTCAATTTGTGTTTGATGTTTCCATTTTTTTAAAAATCGATCTGTATATCAAATCTATGTTTGATTAATTGGTTTATCATGCTTTGATGGTTGTCTCCGGTTCTAGGGTGCTTCTTTGATATTTTTTTTCCTGCCGCTGAAGTGAGAAACTTTGTGTGCATCGTGTTTTTGTGTAATTTTCTGTGTCGTAGAAAGCGCGGATTCAGATTTGGCTTTTTGAGCAGAAAGATTTGTGAATTGAAGGCCGTATAATTGTAAGTGCGCTTTCATTAACGTGCTACTTCGCCTTAGCATTTCTTCTTTCTTCTTAGGATCACTTGGTTAATGTTTCTTTGTTATATGTACGTATCTCTGTTTTGAAGCTTTATTTGTCTGTCAGATTAGAAAGAACATAAAAACTTTTTTGTTTGCTGGAGTTTGATTGTTGTATCGAAATGAAAACTATACCACAGCTGAATCCAGATTTTGAGTTTGTTTTATCCTTTGCTTTACAACAGTAGACTGCTTCGTCTGGCAGATATTGCAAACAACAGAATGCGGGTGTTATTTTGATCATGTAGTTTTCTTGTTTTTCTACTATCTTAACCCTCTATTCAAACCCTTTAAACTATCTTGGAAGTTTCTGTGCGTTTGCCATGGTTTCTAAACTTCTTGTCTTTAGCTTGGAGATCAGTAGACATCTAGCACACATCCCAGTAATTTAATTTTTTTCTTAGAGCACAATAAGGTAGTGAGATTATTTATGTGTTCTATTGTTGCTGCAGCTGCTTGTGTAATTCAATTACTTTCAGAGAACAAATTCCCACAATTTTCACAATGTCCTGCTTTAGCATTTCATATTAGTTCTTTGACTGTCTAAACTTGTTTTTGGGTAGTTTCTTGGGCTAGCTAATTTTTCTGAATATTATAACTTTTTTCGTGTGTGCATGGAATGTGGATTTAAGAATACATGAATTGTTGCTCTATGAGACCGCTTTTGATTATGATAATCTTACCATGTTTAATTTTGGATGGGAATTGAAAAGATATGTGTGCAAAGTGCAAACACAGCTGCTTTTAGTAATGTGTATTTGAATTGTTCAATAATAGGAGAGAAATAATAGAAAATTGGATGGATGGATGATTGATATATAATGTTTCTAAACTGGAAGGTTTATATATGATCGATTAGCCTTTACTTTGGAAATTGCTTGGTTTGGAATGGTTCTGATGAGGGATTATTAATTCATGGATTTTGTTGGCAGATGCTGATAGATTGAAGGCTAGCATGAAGGTCAGCCACCCAACAACCAGCCATATTCTTCTGAGGAGTTTGAGGACGAGGATGGACATGACATAGAGGAGGGAGATGACATTAGGGGGATACTTTGTATTAGGACGAAAGTGTTAGGACACATATGTATTTATGACTCCTTTGTATTCATGAGGATGACATTAAAACTTCTTGTTATTTTGTAAATTGATTCTATTTTGATGTGGTCATGGAATGAGAACAAGAAATTTTAGCTTCTGTTTTGATGTGGTCATGGAATGAGAATTGCAAAATAATGGACAGGATTAACAACTTCAACAGGGGTTGCTAACAACAATATCAGAGGTCACTTACAACAATATCAGGGGTCGCTTACAACAATAACAGTACCTAATTACAACAATAACAGGGGTCACTTACAACAAAATCAGGGGTCACTTACAACAATATCAGGGGTCGCTTACAACAATAACAATACCTAATTACAACAATAACATGGGTCACTTACAACAAAATCAAGGGGTAATTACAACAAAATCGGGGTCACTTACAACAATAATAGGGGTCACTTACAACAATATCAGGGGTCACTTACAACAAAATCAGTACCTAATTACAACAATAACAGGGGTCACTTGCAACAAAATCAGGGGTCACATTACAAAGTTCCTACATATAGCTGTTACATCTTTAGATACAATACATACAACCAAATACATGTTACAAACAACAATGACTTTGCTACTTTAAACTTATTTTCCCCCTTCCTAAGTTCCCCATCATATAGTTCATGTCTGCGTTTAAGCTTTCTCAAGTCACTATGTATTACATCAAGCTCTTCGCTCACTCTTTGCCCATGCTCTGCTCTTCGAAGAAAGGAATTTTCATCATATAATTTGTCAATGTCGTTTAAAAGCTCCTTAATCACAGTATTTGCCCTTTCACCGAACTTGTTATCATGCCAAGCGAAGAATCCACACCCTCCATCCTGATGATTCAGAGAATTTTTTTACGCTCGATGCCCTGCCATCATGAAGACAACAATTTTTTATCAGCTCTTTATGTTGCACCAACTTAATTTCAATGTTCCAATTCGATGTTTTTCACAGAAAATGTTCCAATTTAATAGGTCGTGCATTGTTTACAAGACAGATCAAAACTTCACCAAAATGCTACAACCAACCAATATTTAAGAAAGATAAACACAGATACAATGAAAGTGCAAATTTCAGATTCCTTGAGATCAAGATTGATATAACTTGCAAGCAACCAAATAATTAAATTCCAACTCAAACAATAAATGGAGGATACCCACAATTGGAATTCATAATCTACTTGGAAATAATCAAACTCTCTAAGTCCTGGTTAATCAAACTAATTCCACATCATTCACACATTAGCAACAGCCCATCCAAAGTTCCAATTCGAAATTCAAATTGGTATAATCAAATAATACCCACCATCTCTTCCTCTTTGGACCGAAGCAAAATTTTTCTTCAATCAAAATTTTTCTTAAATTTGAAATTCAACAAAGACTGAATACCATAAGAAAGTCAAAATTTTACCAGGAAAACAAAGGGAGGAGCTGAGGGAGACAACCTCAGATGACGGTGGTGGCTTGGTACTGCAAATCTACGATGTGAAGGCGAAGCTTATGAGAAAGGAAGGAAGAGAGATGGTGGCATTGTGCTAGAGTGAAGTAGTCGTCAAAGGGAAGAAGAAAATGATGGAAGAGGGAGGGACTAACTGATGCTCGAATTAAGGTCTAGGGATTCTTGTTCATAACAACGTCATACAGACTTCTCCCCACGGGTCGCCGGGGTTGTTCGCCGGAGGAGGAGGAGGAAGAAGGCGGTGTTCTGGTAGGGGCAGGGACGGGAGAGGCGGAGCGAGCATGAACGGCGCGGGACATAATGAGAGCGGGGATGAGAGCGAGAACACCGAAGGAAGTCTTGGAAGAAGATATGGAGTGTGGGTCTCCCTCTCTGCAGAATGGTTTTTTGGTCATTTCCCTTAACATTCACATCCCAAAAAGGGGAATTGCAGAGTCTTAGGGCCCTTTTTGGGTTTCTTTTGCCAAAAAGGGCTCTGGTACGAATTTTCCCTACATTTGATGATCCACTTCTGAGTGAGAGATTACCGTGTGTTTTTGTAGGGGGCATAAGGGGAGCAAGGGAGTGTTTTTGGAAAAGTGCAAGGTGAGAGAGTAATCAATGAGCTCTTATTTTCATAAAATAAATAAATGAGTGACGTGACCCATATTCATTAACTGAGTTGGAATCAAATGATGTGTAATAACCTAAAGTTATTGAATTTTAAAATTTTATTTTAGGGATATAACTTAATTTAAAATTTGTTGAATTTAAGAACTCAATTTAAAATTTGAATAATTCGACCTTTTAAAAAAAATTATAATAAAAGACCTAAAAAAATAATATTTATTAAGAATGACCATAAAAATAGTAATTATTTTGAAAGACCAAAAATTAAAACATTAGAATAAAAAGACTAAATTACCCCTATATTATCTCAAAATCCTCATACCTATTACTACAACTAATAAACGCTATTACATCAACTAATATGAAGAAATGTTGATTCCCCTAAGACTTTAGTTTACACTCACAGTACTAATTATTTAAAATTAAACATTATCTGAAGAAAATAAATGAAAAAACAAATGGTAGAGCTCCTTTTCACCATAACTCTATCCGTAAGTGTTATTCTTCAATTGAAGCACATTCTCGTTGCTTTTTGACCATAATTAACTTCGTACGTACGCGCTCAATCTTCTGTTGCTCACCTTTCTTCATGATCAAGTTCTCATTTGAATGTACCACAAAATTAACTCACGTTGTTCAAAGCAATTCCCTCCTCCTGAGTGAGGGAGAGGTTTCTCTTCTCTTGTGAGAGTGCAGTTTTTCTCCTTCGTCAGAGCATCCATCTCGTCTAATCCAAGCGTTTTGCTCCGGCAGAGAGGAATCTCTACTCATCTATGTTCTCTTTTCGCCAATCCTTTCATCTACTTGACCTCCTCTTCTTCCTTTTTGTTTTCAATTTGGGGATTTCTTCATTTGGGGTTTTTGTTGTTTCTTGCTGATTTTTGTGTCCAGATGGAGATAACTATGAATGATCTGAAAGAATATGCGCTAGATTGGGATGAAGAAGAATCAAAGGCTGGACGTTATGGACTAGTCGGCAAGCTGGTTTCGAATCGGCCGATTAACCAAACTGCTTTCAGGAAATTGTTAGCCAAGAGTCGAAATGTGAGAGGCAGACTGGAAATTGGATTCTCAGAGGATAATGTCTATACATTCCAGTTTGAAGACAAGCAGGAGCAAGAGCATATTCTCCATGATAGTTTCTGTTTGTGATTATCCATCTTAAGATTGTCAATTTTTTTTTAAAAAAAAAAAAAAAAAAAAAAAAAAAAAAAAAAAAAAAAAAAAAAAAAAAAAAAAAAAAAAAAAATCATTGCAGAATCTGTTAAAAGAGAAGATATAGGAAACCTGATTAGGGATAATTTATTCTTTCTATTTTAATGTTTTATTTTTTGTCTTTTAAAATAAGTACTATTTTTATGGCCTTTCTTAATAAATATTATTTTTTTAAGTCCTTATTATAATTGTTCCTTATTTTTAAGAGATTTTCCAAAAAAAAAAAAATCCCCTAAAAGTTGCCTATTTGAAAGTATGACAGAGTTAGATTTTTTTATATATATTTGTTTTAATGATTTTTTCCTTTGGCAAAACTCAATGGGTTTTACTATTTAAACATCAATTTCAAAACTTTTATTTAGATTAGCAAAAGGAATACAAATTCCCTCCCTATTGATGAGTGATAAATAGATTATTAAATATTGAGGAAAAATGCATTTTCCATGAGTTCATTTTAAAATTTTGGCTAAATTATACTTTTTTATCCTTTAATTATATCTTAATTTTACTAGCAGTCATAACTTGAGTGAGTTTCAAATTTTTCCCTCAATATTTTCATAATTTTTACTTTAATCTCATTAAAAATGTTACTTTCATCTTTTTACAGCATGTTTGGACTGGCGTTTACAGAGCGTTGGCTGCAAAAAAGTTCAGTGGCATTTGAAAGAAATTCCAATGAGAAAAAAAGTCCAGTTGGAGGTGTTTCAGTTTACTTATTTTTCACTGGACTTTAACCAAAAAAAAAATAACTTATGTTTGAACACTAGCGCTAGAGTATTGGCAGAAAATTCCAACAGTGATGAAGATGAGATGTCCCTTTCACATTCTCTCTCCCTCGTGCCATAGTGTCATCTCTTCTTTACATTATCTTGTTTCGCACATTCCCATTTCTCTCCATTTTTTTGGTTTGTTCTTTTTGCCAACCATTTTTTGGTTATTTGATTAATATTATAATCCTTTCAAAGTTTTAGAGCATATTTGGTTTGAGGAAAGGGAGTGGAAGGGGTGCTTTTTCCTTAGTTTGGTTTAAATTTTAGGAGGGAGGGAAGGCCAAAAATTTGGGTGCACATTCCCTTCCCTCCATTTTTTTGGGATGCCTCAAATTGGGTTTTTTTTGGGGGGAGGTAAAGTTGTTTACCATTTTACCCTTAGATAATTTTTTAATGCACAAGTATTTTTTTTTTTTAGTACCAACCGCAGTATCTATCTGGTCCGCGTTCAAGTATTTTTAAGTACTCAATCGATCCCGAAATATTTTTTCAACATCCTAAAATAATTTTTCAAAATCATGAAGTACCCGTCATTATTTTTTTAAGACGGTTAGTATCATGAAGTATCTTTTTAGTACCCTAGATATTATTATTAATAATAAAAAAGGCACGATGTGTTGATTTGCATCAAAACACGCAGCTCAAAGGGAAGAAAACCGCAGTAGATGGGAATGAGAAGTGGACCTTAGCCAGATCCGTTGCTCTGCACGTTAGTGTTGGAGCATTGACAGAAAATTCCAGCAGTGTCGAAGATGAGTTGTACCTTCCACATTCTCTCTCCCTCATCTCGTGCCACTGTGTCATCTCTTCTTTGCATTATCTTGTGTTCCCACGTCCCCATTCCTCTCCATTTTTTTGGTTTTTTCTTTTCACCAACCATTTTTTGGTTATTTGATTAATATTATAATCATTTTCCAAGTTTTAGGGTGTATCTGGTATCAACATGTAAAAAACATATTTGGCTTATTTCTCACTAGGCTTTAACAAAAAGAGAGAGAGAGAAAAAAACTACTTCTGTCTAAACACTAGCGCTAGAGTGTTGGCAGAAAATTCCAGCAATGTCAAAGATGAGTTATCCCTTTCACATTCTCTCTCCCTCTTCTTGTGCCAATGTGTTATCTTTTCTTTGCATTATCTTGTGTTCCTACGTCCTCATTCCTCTCCATTTTTTTGGTTTTTTTCTTTTCGCCAACCATTTTTTGTTATTTGGTTAATATTATAATCCTTTCCAAGTTTTAGAGTGTATTTGGTATCAACTTGTAAAAAATATTTGTTTGCATTCTAATTTACATAAAATTTTATCTATTAAATATATTTAATTAAGGACTTTATTGTCTATTAATTTTTTAATAATATTTTAACTTTTTTTCAAATTTAATTTAAAATTTAAATGTTTATATTCTATGATTGCAATATGCACAACTAATACTAATATATGCCGTATTCAATAAGATTCATACCATTTTCAGTCATTTTTCATTTCAACTGATCTTCAAATAATAATCCAAACACGTTTCCGTTTGGAAAAAAAGCTACTTCTGTCATTGTCAACCCAAACACAAATCACATTTATAATATGTTCGCGTAAAAGTCAAATAGAAAATAAATCACTTCTCTTATCGTTAACCCAAACGAGCTCTTAATTTTGTTTGAGGTTTTATTTTCATTTTTACTTTATATTTCGTTCCAATTTAACTTTAAAATTTTACCTTCAGTTTACTCTTGTTTCACACACACACGTATATTGTATATATATATATATTTGATGATTTAATCATTATATTTCACAAATATTCAACCATATTTTTTTCTTTAATATTATCAAATTAAAGGCAGAAAACTATATTTAAGTCCTCAATAAAATAAATTATTATTTATGTTAGTGAAATATGCACAAAAATAAAAATTTGGGAGGGTGAAAGTTAATTATAATCAAATAAAATCAACAGATAAAATTAAAACTTAACTGTAAATTTAAGATATAAATTGCTACTAAATAAGGTTGAATTTAAATAAAGCCTAGGGAAGAAAATACAATTTCAGATAAAGTCAGCAAAGCATAGCTCCGTTTTTCAAACTCCACTACTACCCTGGAATTCCAGAACTCCATCCCATAATAGATCATTAGACATTGTGCGGTGAATCAAAACCTGATTGAATAGCTTCAAATCCAAAGGAATCGATACACGCGTCTTGCTGATGAACCCTGAAGGTACGTTCGGTAAGATTTCACATATTTTGGTCTTAAAATGGAACTAAATTCAGTTCTGCATTTGTTTTCCACCATGACCGATGTTTCTGATTTGCTGGTGGAATCATGTTGTCTCTGCTAAACTGGTGTTGTACGGTATTTTCTCATGAGGTGCATCTTATATGTTTGATGAAATGCCTTACATGATTTGCATTCCTAACCTAGCTTTCCTGTTTCCATTTGGGAATTCAACTGTGATGAGGATTGGAATTTTTCGCCGCAGAAGGTCAATTAAGTGACGAACTTTCGGATTCAGATCTAAATGACTCATTTTGAACAATTCGTTGTCTTCAGGTCTAAATTTCTTAGTGCGTGCGTGCGTGAACAGTCTTCTTAATTGAACAATCAAATTTTGTTCAAATTTATTCTCATTTTCCGAGGGAGAAAAGATAGAATATGAATTTCCAAGTGTTATTTCTTTCTATTGAATGGCTTATAAGGAACTACTTGGCTTGTTCAACTCTGCACAAGCTCAGAGCTGGCTCTTTGGTCCCACTTGATTTTTATTTTTTTGCTTGTAAAGCTGAACTGGAACCAGTTCCATATTTATGAATATCTGTAATGAGAAGTATTATTCAAAGTACTAGAGTAAAATACATTTTGTTTTAAGAACAGCATAGCATATGATTTTTGTTACCTAGAACGAGTCATTGAGTTAATTAGGAGGTTATCATAGATTTATACAAGTAGCCTAACTTATCAAAGAGCTTTGTATTATTCTGTCATAGTCAATACAAGTTTATGTCCACCACCATTTCTTTTGCCTTTTGAAAATCCTGATATAGCATGAAGAGATGTGAATAGCTTTGTTGTATTGGAGAAATAAATAGGAAAAAAACGAGTTATATTTACACTCTATCCTGTTGAAAATAGATTTGTGCTTCTAACTTATATCACTACATGTTTTTCTTTTCAGAAAATCCCCACTTGAGAAAACATATATGCTGATATCAGTATTGGGTTTAGCCAAAGTACATGAGTTTGAGTTGTGAGGCGATTGAGCATACGGTTTCAATTGGTAATTAGGCATGGCATGATGAATAATGATGTTTTATTGTGTTATAGGTAGCTAGATACATGCGTTTAAACAAACATGGTGCTATGCTTTCCCTCAACACCAAAGAAATTGGCAATGAGCATTGGCTGTTTCCTCTCTGCTGCTGCCATGTTGGCTTATGGGGTGCACCTTTCTTATGTCAATGTTGCACCCCAGCAAGCTCGAATTAAAGCTCGCAATGATTTTGTCAAAGAGGTTTTGAAGAAGAAGTATGGTTACATTCCACCACAACAAGCCCGAAGTATGGCTCGCAGTGATTTGCTCAAAGACACATTCAAAAGATCTGGTTTTAATAAATGAATCAGGTTCTGATATCTTTTGATCTGATTCTTGCTCATCCAGCAAAACCATCTTCCCTACCTTGGATAGTCGTAGTTGTGCTGAGATTGCCTATTTGGCTGTGTTTTAGAGTTCAAGTATTCAAGGCATGACTTCTTCTCTGTGACAGTATATCCTGAAGGAAGCAAGATTTTCTTGAGTTGATGGATATGCTCTACTGATCTTTGCTTTGTCCCTTGAGTTTTGTCTTTAAAATTTTCATCTTCAGTAGTAGTACAAGATTGTTGTTAAGATTCAAGCTATAATGATTATAGGTAGAGAGAGAGTACGTTAAAATTTTGAGTTTAAATTTATTCCATTGTGTTTGTTCCAAATAAAAAAAAAATCCAATGCAAAGTAAAACTTGACACAATTTAGGCAAACAAGTGAATTGGGCTGATAATTTCTGATATATATATATATCCATTATCTCAAAGAGAATACAAAAAGTACAAATCAAGAACTTAGCTCTCTTCATCAACGTCCACCACCTGATTAGCTAAAAGGTGGAGAGCTGCTGATTTTACCCCAACTAACAATTCTTTGAATTTTCATGCAGTGCCAAATATGTGAACCCGGTCACCAGTCTGGTCTGGGTGAGCGGGGAAACGAGGAGGAAAGTGATCTTGTCTAACTCGGGGTAACCCGGCTGCTTAGGGGTTGACCCTGGGCACTTGTTTAATTAAAAATTTGTTCAAAAAATGCATCAAGTGCAAGAACTCTAAGAAGAAAGATATTTACTAAAAAAAAAAAACAAGAAGAAGAAACTGTAGGAAAGGGAGAAGGATAATAGAAAAGGAAATGAACAAAATATATTGATAATATAAAAAAATATGCCTTTTTTCGGGTCTTTTTTATAAGATTCATATTTTAAATTGGTTTGATCATTTTTATATTGATCATGTATAAAAATATTACTCTAACATGTACTGTTCATGGGATGTTAGAAGGTACTTTTATATATTTTATTTGGAATATATCTTTTAATTATCATCAGTTGAACCCTAAGTTGGCATACGGTCCTTTGAATCACTGGCCGGTTCATCAACTGGTCCGATTTTTAATACTTAGATAAATACACTTCCTATCCAACTTGAATGTATGAACGTTCATCACGAGTCAAGATCAAACCCCTGAGATCCAAAATTTGCATTATGCATATACACGAGATTCATAAGAGCGTCCAAAATTATCAGCTTCATTCTCTGTAGACACTGAATCGGAATTTTCTTTCATTTTAAAGAATAACAGGAGATTGAATTCATGCGCTTCAGACTCATTTGAAGTTCACATGAATTTATAATATTTGTTTCCAGTCAAGTTTGATACGGATGTAAAATTATAAAATAATACCCTAATTAACTTAAAAAATGAGTTCTATATATTAAGAAATGATCCTTAAAACAAAAACTCATTGTTTTGGAGCAAATTGAATATTCCCATTTATAATAAACTTTTAGAAGAACAACCATCTTCTCATGGTCATACAATCCCATTAATTTGTTCTAAAGAACAAAAGAATTTATTAATGACAAATATTCAATTTTGAGAAGCATACAAAAATCATAAAATATTTTATCTTGATTGTTAATTATAAAATCATTTGTGGCTTCGGCCAATTTTTGAAGCCATTTTTTCTTCAAGAGAAATTAAATCAAAATACTTAGATAAATACACTTCCTATCCAACTTGAATGTGTGAACGTTCATCACGAATCAAGATCAAACCCCTGAGATCCAAAATTTGCATTATGCATATACACGAGATTCATAAGAGCGTCCAAAATTATCAGCTTCATTCTCTGTAGACAAAACTGAATCGGAATTTTCTTTCATTTTAAAGAATAACTTGAATTCATGCGCTTCAGACTCATTTGAAGTTCACTCCAGTCAAGTTTGATACGGATGAAATGAGTTCTATATATTAAGAAAGGGAGAAGAAAATATTTTAGCTTGATTGTTAATTATAAATCATTTGTGGGAAGCAACAATTATTCTAGAAACTTATATACACACAAAATGGATAATAAATATTTCCCAATTATATATTTGCCACTTCAATAATCATGTCACAGGTATAATCATCTGTTGATCTTTTTTTTTGGCCAGTAATTATCAGTTGATTTTGAACACTAGTATTTTATTGAATAAACATGCAACAATACTCCGTCACAATAAAAAGAACGTCAAATGCATTATATCTCAAACTTTTTTTTTTTGGTCAAACATTATATCTCAAACTAATAGTAATCAGAGTCATAGCTAAATCAACAACGAAACATGTCTATCTCAAACTCTTCCAAAAATGTAGAAACGCCAAAACTGATCCGAATTTATCTAATACAGAAAGTTGAACATAGAACTTTGATTAAAAAATAAAATGATAAATCTTAGGCGGTACCAGCACCCTTGCCCTTCTTCCTCTGAAGCTTCTTCATGTAGAATTCCAATTCTTTACCCTCCAAAATATATCTGACAGAAATCGTATCAAATCAGTTAAGCATATGAAAAATTGGTATAAACACAAAACCAGAACATGCAAAATTGAGTTTTAAACAAATAGTTCAGATGAAGCTACCAAAAAGGGTACTCCCTCCCTACAGTACTAAATATATGCCAGAATTGACTTTGTTTTTTTTTTTGAAGAGATTAGAAAGTTAAATAAGTTACTTAATCATATTATATGTTATATATCCTAATAGATTATATATTAGATTATAAGTTAGGCAAAATAGTTTGGAGAAAAAATGACAAATATAAATATTCTAAAGTAATTAATTAGCTTCCTTAATATCTTAAAAAAAAACCAACTTTGCCTTATATTTAGGATCGGAGGGAGTATAAAACAAATCAAAACTAAGATTTCCAATTCAGAATAAATGCCAGTCTTCATCTCCATTTATATCAAGATTTTCTACCGCTGTCATCAGAATATTTCGGACAAAAAAGACGCAACACCACAAATGCTGCAAAAAAATGGTCAACGTTGCAATATAATACCATATGCATATTCTATTATTGCAACAAAAAGTAAGTCCATATTGCCATATTGACCATAGTTTTGGTCGACCTTAAACTTGACAACAAGATGCCTCACTTTTTTTATCCCGGAGAAGCATCCATGGCCATTTACATGTGATTCTATACCACCCAACCAGAGCTTAGAAGAGAGTTCACAAAACTATACTTAGAACAACCTCATCTTTGAAATAGCCAAATGGCTGGGAAAAATAATTTGATATAGAGTGGCAAAAGGAGTGAATGTCACATACCCGTCAGAACGACCACATTGACCAGGACGAGAGGAGATGCAAGCCAATAGACGACCTCCTCCAAATTGTTCTTCAATATGAGAATCCAGTGTTCGATTCTGCTGACGCTTCTCGAGCTTTCTCAAAACATGTTTGCTCTTTTTCACTTCCTCGGTTGCAGCTTCACCTTCCTGTTAATTAAGAGACATGAAATTGATAAGAATACTTCAAGGCTACCTTGCTAAAACATGAAATCTTTAAAATAAATAATATAAACTATCGTGGGGCCTGAGCATTTGCATGTAAAATGTGATGAGCTGCACTGTTCATGGCTTGTAAATTGTGTGACATCCTACAATTTAAATATATATTGATTGATAAGTTTAATAACAATTACTTAATGATGATCACCTTTGCCAAATTGAAAAATAGTATCATATGTCATATAATACCCTCAATTCTGAGAAAAGACCGCGAACAAACAAAATAACACAAACAATAACTATATAAAATGTAGCATTTTTGTGCATGTAAACTTTACATATAATTAAAAACGGACCCCTATTTATAAACGTCTAAATAAATATACAAGACATGAACAGAAACATTAAGCATTAACATGCTGCACATTAATAAGTTGAGAAACAAAATTTAATGAGGCAGTCATAGTGAACTTAAGCATCATGTCTAGAGTAATATCCAGACAGAAGCAATAAAGAAACACATCCAATAGCCACTGTTTGGAAGTAACCCCCAAATATATCATAGCACATAATTTGGCTTGGAAACCATATCTTATACAAGAAGCAAATATGCATTACCAGCAGGTGAGTTGAAACATATAAGCTAAGAGATTGCATTACCTCTCCTTCCTTCTTGGCAGAAGTTGCAGTCTTCTTCTTGCGACCAATGTCAACACCGTAATGTTGGAGATACCACTGCTTGAAAGGTGCTGCATCTACCTGAACGATCGCACTCTTGACCAATGTCTGAGTACGAACCAGCTCATTATTAGATGCATTGTACACCACATCGAGAATTCTTGTTTTCCGGGTCACGGCTTCACTGCCCCATGAGTAATTTCCAGTATCAAGCCTCAAAGCACGCCATTTGACATTCCCACCTCGAACCCTAATCCTCCTCACTGTCTTGTTGCTTGACAGCTTAGTGTTTGCTGGTTGCCTCCCAAGCTCATACCTGTCAACAAAGGAATACCAGTCAAGAAAAATGCCATGTCACAAGATCAGGACTAAATACTGTATTACTAAAATATATAATATACTCAGTCTGAATTCTTCATCCAATCTGGATAAACATTTATTTTTTGACGTCATTTCTACCATCATGATGCCGTATGAACAATACGGGGAAAATTTCTCCATCCTTGTAATTTTCCCCATCTTTGGAGGCCTCTTGTTTAGCTTAAACTATAAACTACTTCAATTTCCATTAAATTCACAGGCACATAACTTCCCCTTACAACTAAACAAATAATCACTTACAGACACAACCACAAAAACAGATATTAGATTAGTTGAATATGATAGAACACACTTATAATATATATAACAGATTAAAGAATGAAAGGGAGCTCCACCAAAAAAAAAAAAAAACAAGGATGAAAAAGAGCACCCTCGTCGATTCAAGCAGATAAAACAAACAAATCAATTATATATCCTTTCCAAACAAAGTTGATTCTGGGACACTATAAATATTAACCAAAAAGGGGAAATAATTACTTTCTCTTCTTCCTCCAAGCCTTCTTCTTGCCTCCAGTGGCACGCCTTTTGTGCATGGAATCACGAGAGATACCTGTAAATTCATGGGAATCAGAATGCCATACTTCGAAAACATAGAGAAAGAACTAGAATACCGATAGAACATACCCATGGCTGCTGAAACACAGAAGAACTAGAGTAGGAGGGTTTCAAGCGGCAGCAAAGAGGGAGAAGACGATCGAGACGAAGCTAGGGTTAAAAGACTCAGGTGCTCTACGGGCTTAAAAGATCACTTCCTGAAAAGTCCATTGGAGGCCCATTTTAATATTTATATATTTTTTTTTGCATATGTCTTATTTAGAATTTAGAAATGCGAATATAACTTGATCCAACTGGACATTTTAGGCCTCATGGCCCAGAAACGAAGGCATTACGGCAAAACTTTGGGCTGAGCCTAAATCATGTATTTGGTCACAGATTAAGGCCCAATTCAAATAATAATAATAAGATTTTATACTGTTTTTTTTTTTAAAAAAAAAAAAAGATTTTATGCTGATATATTTATATAGTTATCTGGTATTAAAATTGGGTATTATCATCCCCAAAGGGAGATAATTTTCCTACAATTTTCCCCAATCTATAAAATTTCATATTGGTATTTAAAGAATCCGACTGCATCTATGGTCCAATGGGATTGGATTGTCACCTGAACTTGTCAATGTCAATGGCTAGGTTTGGGGAAAAATGTGGCACCCGTCCTAATTACGCCTTTATTTATCAGAGTTATAGCGCACAGGCATCGAAAGTGGTTTGGACGATTTAATTTAATCGGAATAAAAACTTTCTTAAAATAACTTGGTTTTGAAAACATGAGGATAATCTAACGCGATTTGAATCTATCCCAAAATGGGATGTTAATACAAGAATCCAAAATAAACGAGATGATAAACGATAAACTAAAGTCGGCTAATCATATTTCTCCGACAAGTTCCATCCGCTATAACCCTTACTTTCTACTTTTCCTCTTGATCCCGATCCACTAATTGCCTCTTTCATGATCTGGAGTTCAAATGAATGAACCCTGTGGGTAACATTAATATCATATGCAGGTATGAAATGTAAATAACAAGATAACACAGCGTATAAAGAATAATTCACAAAGAAACAAGTCGCACCGAATCATTAACCCGGCCATGACCGCCAAGGCCCAGCTTTAGGACACCCATGAGATCGAGACCGCCTCAAATCCATAGTTAGGAAAATAAACATGTAAATCATCTAAAAAACATGATCGAGTCATACATTAATACATACATACAAGCTAACAAGATAATGATTACCCACCTCGAACTTGAATCCTTAACTTGTCGAGGATGTGTTGGGATCAGTATAGGTGTCAAGATATACCTATAAATGTTTATCACTGTCATTAGTCGCTTTTACGTAAAGAAAGTAACTAACTACGCGAATTATGCATTAACCCCTAAAATTCCCTTAATTTCCTACTTTTAGACCTAACTTAATTCCTCGAATTTTCATTAAACTTTGAAAATTCATAATTAATTCTCTAAATCTCCGATTGGGGTGATCCAAATTTCTATTCAAAGTTCTATAAGTCTAGTATAAGGGACAAATGGTCATCAAAACAAATAATGGCTGTATAATTCCCAGAAATTTGCAAAGTAGACATTACTTAAATCTGGAACAAGATTTTCCAGGTTTTCTGACCAAACTTTGAAAAATGATACCTCTCATTCCACAAGTCCGATTTAGGTGTTCTTTGGCTTTTTGGAAAGCTTGAGATGTATACTCGTTACTGTAAAATTTTCAAGCAAAAACACAAAGGTTTTCTATTTTGAAATCATGCCCGAAAATCACTGTTCACCAAAAGTGCAGAAAACGTTTCAGATTTTGGCTAAACTTTGGAAAATCATATCTCCCTTTGTACAAATCCGTTTTAGCTGTTTTTTGGCTTTTTGGAAAGCTTGAGAGGTCTAATATGTCATAACAAAATCTCATGGAAAAACACAAATGTTTACTTGGTCCGAAATGCAACGTCATATGGTTGCTCCAGAATCATACCAGAAAGTTTCAGATTTTTAACTCAACTTCCAAAAATCATATCCGGAGTTGTAGACCTCCGTTTGGGGTGTTCTTTGGCTCGTTGGAAATTTTGAAATGTATCCTACATACTGTAAAATTTTCAAGTAAAAAAGGAAACATTTGCTATTTAAAAAGCAGACTCGAAAAGTACTGTTTTCTGCAAGTGCAGAAAACGTCTCAGATTTTGGTAGAACTTTGGAAAATCATATCTCTCAATCTACATGTCCGTTTTTTCTGGGTTTTGACTTGTTTTAAAGCTTATTGAGTCTACTATGCCCTGTAAAAATTTCATGGAAAAACACAGACATTTGACTATGAAACAGAAGCTCACAAGACCACTCTGTTTTGAGTCCGAAAAACAGAGCTGCTTCGTTTTCAGTTTTATTCTTCTTGACCAAACAGCAAAAACAGCACACTAAGGTCATGGAAACTAGAAGGAAAAAGTTCCAAGAACTCACCTTAGTCGTCCCTGAAGCTTGCATGCAGCGTGAGCACTGCTTCTATCCTTATTTTCCTTCTCCGATGCTTCCTCTCGTCCTCGGTTCTCTATCTCTATGTTCTGTGCGTTTCTGTTCCCTGCCCTTTTGTGAAGTCCGATGGGATGAACCAGAAATGGAGGAGTGTTTGGTACTCCCTTCTTCTTCCAGTAATCTCCCTCTCTTGGACTCACTCTCCGTCTCACACCCTCTACGATTCTTTATCTTTCTCTGCCTCTGTCTTGATGCTGCAAGAACGCAGCATGGTTTATAATGAGAGGGGGTAAGGTGCAGCAGCTGGCTCGAGAAGCATGTTGGTGCGTGGTGTGGGTGGGCTGCTCGAGAAGGATTCCGCAGGCGTGTGTGTGTTTCTATTTGGTTTGCTGGTTTTTTTTTTTGTTGCTGCTGAATAAAAATATGTCACGTGCTGTGGGCTAAAGAAGGAACGAAATGAGTTGCTTTAATTGCATTGGTTTGAGCTGGGGATGAATATGCATGGTCACGTATTGGGCTGGGGGAAAGAAGAATGAAAAAATGATATGGGCTTGATGAGTATTTTAATGTTCTCACGTGTTAGGCCAGGAGATCAAATGAGCTGGCTTACTGTAGAGGAACATGGATACATATATATATCCAATTTGCGTTTTGGGTTAGACCACTAAAAATTAACCCACTTAATTTTCTTCTAGACTCTTATTTATGATTCAAGACCATTACTTAATTAATTGTATTTTATGAAAAATAAATTAATCCATAACTTCATATAAGGATTTTCTTTTCCTAATTAATTCCTCTAGGCCAAAAATCCCAAACAATTAATTCAGGCCAAATTTTCTTAATGAAATTCCCTCACAATATTTCAAATTTCCAAATCCCAAAAATTTGGGATGTTACAAAAAACGTATTTTTGGTTGAGCTAGGTTCGGCCTAAGTTGAGCTCTTTTTTTATAGACCTAGACATTCACCATCCGTAGTTGTGACTAATTCCCTTGAACCGTAGACTTTTCAAAGGGGTTTTAGTATTGGTCATGAGACACTCTTCATACATACTGTCAGAAATCGAACCCCTGGCTAGATGCTTAAAGAACTCATAGAGTCGGGAAATCGGGTTGAGCTCGTCGGGCCGACCCGTTTAAGTCCTGGCCCTTCAAGGGCCGCACTTGAAAATTAGATGAGCTAAATGAAATTGGTCCTGCAAGTTGGCCTCAGAGGCCCGATTTTAAAAGGGCGGCCTACTCTTTAGGCCCTTTTAATTTAATTTTCTTTTTTAAAAAAAAAATACCTAGGCTACTTAGACTTGAGAGTTGAGAAGTGAGAACCTTAAAAATTTCAATCTTGGTCTCTCTTTCCTTTTTTTCTTCAGAAATCTTACTCACATTCATAGACTCACTCACAGATTTGAAGCACAATCAAATGTCTTTAAAATTGATGATAGTGGCGAAGAAGATAATAATGATAGTAATCGTACTAATGTTACTTAGTGGTATACTTCTTATGTTTTATGTAAGTTATTTGTGGACAATAGTTTGCTTTCGATTACGAATTAGTGATGTGTTTATTTGTTGGATGATTCGTGTTGTTTGGATATTAATGTTGACAACATTTATTTGATAAATTAGAACTTTAATTGTTGTAATTTACTAATTATATTTCTTTGAAAAAAAAAACAAAGGAAAACTAGTTAAAATTTAGAATAGTAACTTCCTACCGGTGCTCTCAAGTCGGACTTTAAAAAACAGATGTTTTTTTTATCTCGGGCCATGTAGGGCCGGCCCTGATTTCCAGCTCTAAGAACCCAGCTAAGTTGAACTGTTATTAAATTGGACAAGAATCAGAATGGTTTTCAAAAAATCAAGCAATCTTTTGGGCCTGACAAAACCATTTTAAAAAATTAACTATCTATGTATGTAAAAAAAAAAAAACTTAAATATATTTTCATATCTTTTATTTTTTGCCTGAGAATATTTTCATATCATTTTAAGTTAGTGTTATTTAATTTAAAACTTCAAATAATGTGGTGTTATTATGCCAAGCACCCTGTCTTTATTCCATATGCAAGAAATAAGGCATTTTGATTACAATAAAATCTTTCATAATTAAAAATTAATATACCACCCAATATCACCCTAACTTTTATCCCAATTAATGAACTTAATCATATTACTGCAATCTGTCAATAATTGAACAACACCACTTTTAAACATATAAATCCAAGTTTTAATACTTTGACCATGCAAATTGGTGGTTGGCAGTTTGAAGGACCAAAGTTATATGAGGGATATATACTAGGAAGAGCCATACCTCAAACTAGGTCACAACAACAGAATTCATATTTCTTACTTGGATGATAAACCAAGTCATGCTTACTTCATCACTATGTGCATTACAAAACTGCAATTGACAATTTGTGAAAGGCTGGTACCAACAGGGGAAGTAATAAGATCCACCAAAAGATTCCATTTTTTGATATGCAGAAGCAATAATTTAACAACAAATATCCTTGTTGCAATGCATGATTACCCTCAAATTACATGAAAAAATTGACAAGGCTGAAAGAAAGATAAACTAGTGTAAAAAAGAAAGGTACGCATCTTATTTACAAGAAGCGAGAAAAATAAGCATGAAACCCCCATCTCTCAATGAGATGCTGGAAAAGGTCCCTTGCTACGTTTCTTCAAAGACTCGTAGAAAAAGGAGAAGGCTCCTCTCATTTCATCTGGAAGTGGGAATTGAAGGGGCAGTGCAGACGGTGGAGAGTGTGTACTACTACTGTACTGCAATCTTGTTTTCCTGGAAAATGAGTGGGCCAGTGCTGGCTGTTGCTTGTTTAGCCCTTCAATGATGAACGAAAATGCCCCGAAAGTGAGGCAGCTCTGCAAGAGAGCTTGTGGTGCACCTGGAGAATCATAGAGGATAAGTAATTGCAAAAAACAAAAATACAAACAAAAGAAGGAATTCTCAACAGTACTTCACCCCGCAGTAAGCTAATCAAAAGTACCCTAAATATTTTTTCCTTGTACTGGACTCTCTAATCAACATCATCATGCCATATAAGCAACTTAACGGAGTTAGCACCACGTCAGCAAAATTAACACCGTCAAATGCAACTCAAAGTCCTTTTCAAACTTCAGAGTCTAACTGTTAACAACGGAATAAACTCGAGGACCAAAGCCATCAGTTTCAAACTTGAGGGATCAAAATCAAAATTGGGTGAAACTTAAGGGACTAAAAGTGCTATTAACCCTTTTTTTAATTATAGTAAATTTAAACACACAAACATGTCAATGCTAGGCTCCAAACTGTGATCCCTTGGTTCTTGGAAGCATAGAAAATGACAAAATATATATATATATATATATATATATATATATATATATATATATTGTGGAGGGATATTTGGCATGCCAGATCCCAAAAACAAGATCAGCAGGTCTTGTTTACTTGCTTCTTTTTGTGGTAGGGGGTGAACATACAGTTGGACAAGGCTATGAATAAGGATACGTCATCATTTAAAGAAGTAAAAAATTATACCCGGAAAACTTAGAGCAAGACCAGTGCAGCATCCAGCTACCCCAGCATTAATAACTGCCAATTTAAAGGGTGTAATATTAACAACAGAGAATGCTAAGAAAACAAAAAAGTGACACTTCACTGATTATATTTTTTTACCATCATCCTTTCCTCTAAGTCTTTTCAAGAGGCAAACAACCAAACTGTGTACTCCAGACAAAACTGCAAATGTCTAATGGGTAAAGACGAGAAATTGACTCAGTAAAAGAACAATAAATATATGATTTGAAGTTTGGACATAAGATGAATAGAAAGTATCATAACCAGGGAAAAGAGATACTAAGACCTCTGATATACCTTTGCATAAGATCCAGCTTCCACAAAAGAACCTTTAAATCCCTTCTTCTTGACCAATCCAGAACCTAAGTCATACCAAGTGCAAGCTTTTTCAGCCAGTTAACATAATTTGACACAGTATATTATCAAAAGTCATGTTTTTCAATCATAAATCCTCTGCCAACATATCCATAAGGTGAAGATGCATAGAAGCCCCTTGAATTTATGGCCATGTTAACTTTAAAACCCCATAACCTTTCAAAATTGTGCAACTTAACTTTCTTGTAATAATTCCATCCAAAACCCTAACTGAATCTTGCCATATAAGGATTAAGTGTTAACACTGGCAGGTATAATTGGGCACTGTTTCCTTCCATCAATGGCTTCTCAGTGTTTTAGACCCAGAACATATAAATTTTCGTGGTTTCAATTTTGAACAGATTGGAGTACATATCATTAAATGCTCATACCTTTCTCTGCTACTTCAATGGAAAATACCCTTCTTAAATTGAAATTACTACAGCAGAATACTCATGGGTGGAGCAAGGAATTTTAAATAACGGGGACCAATTACAAAGCAGCAGATATGGTAACAAAGAAAATTTATTCACCCAAAGTATGAAACAAATAATGATATATATAACTAATGTAATATAAATGTTTCAATGTATTTATATTCAATTTTCGAAATATATAATTAAAAAAATATTTATATTTTTTAAACTTCGCTCGCCAACGTCATGACATAAAGATCATTAACTATCATGGCTAAATTTCAGAAATCTCCTTCTTAGTAAATGCCATTGCTAAATTTGTGAGAAAATCATTGTTCATTTTGTCTTGAAAATTTGTTGAGAAAATATGACCCTAAATTTGAAAGGCATACTCACAAGCAAATGTCCTCAATATTAAAAGAGGTAACTTTTTCTAGAAGAGCACAACTTTGCATCCTAAAGATGCATTAAAGTCATTTAATGGTGAGGACATTTCCAATCATGTTAAGAAACTTTA
This sequence comes from Acacia melanoxylon, assembly GCA_019022615.1. Classification (NCBI taxonomy): domain Eukaryota; kingdom Viridiplantae; phylum Streptophyta; class Magnoliopsida; order Fabales; family Fabaceae; genus Acacia; species Acacia melanoxylon. The sequence goes on from JAFJYJ010000002.1 coordinate 3,335,314, forward strand.
CTCTTTAGATTTTTTTGACAAAAAAGATTTAATTTGAATATAAATTGCAATATTATGATCTTGATGTGGCCAAAGATCCAAATTTTTAAAATTTATCTACAATAGGTGAATTATGCCAATGGTTGTAGAAGTTAGGAAGTCTATTTCTTATCCTTTGTTTGACAAATTACTGCTTGTGTTGACTCTTCCCGTATCAACAGTAATCACTAAGCAATAAGCATGTTTTTTTTACCTTATGTAAAGTTTCCATATGTTTTTTAGGGTGGCCAAAATGCATAATACTATGATAATACTGAGAAATATTAAATCTTAGATATGTTTCCATTGGTTCCCCACTGGCTCCATCACTGAGCAGACTTTTAATAGATTTTTTTCCCCATTTGTGGCAGATTAGTCAGACTAAAAGCATTTTTTTCTGTTTACATGTTTCTGTTGCATTATTATGCTCATGTTTCCCTGTGGTCAAAATATCAACAACTTCATAAGGAATAAGAAATTACCGAATAATAACACATCTGATACACAAGTGACATACAGGGGTGAATTGGAAATTTAGAGAGGGAAAGAAAGGAAGAACAAAGAAGCTTAGGATATGCCTTAAAGAGGAGAGAGAAAGATAGATGACTATAGAAGATAGATCTGGTTGAGGAAAAGGTTATGCCATATCAGCTGGCCAAAGATGACATGCAAAATATTATCTATGTGGAATCTCAGTTAGGGTTTGGGATAGAATTGTTAACAGAAAGATTAAGTTGCACAATTTAAAAACTTTAGGGGTTGATTGTCAAATTATAGAGTTGAGGTAAGTAAATTGACCAATAGTAGTTTGAAGGGGACTCCATACACTTTTACCTAGTTCTAGCAGCATACATAGAGTAGAAACTATCAATCAATACTGAACACGTTTGTTCAATTCTGTAGCTAATTTGTCAGGACTTCAAAAACTGAATTTTGTCTCCAAACATAGGGTGAATAAAATTTAGAAAGGAGAAAAGAAGGGGTACTATTATCGAACAATCCCAGTAAAACTCAAGCAATTGGCTAAAGATAAGGGGGGAAAGGTAATAACATGCAGTTAAGGAGAGAATGGGAAATTTATGGAACACTCTGCATGCCTTGCTCCATTAGGCTACCACAATGCCTGTAAATGAAATCCTCCAATCACAGAGATAGCTAATACAGTGATAATAGGAAGAAAAAAATAAGAAATACAACGAAAAAGGCAAAAGACCAATGACTTGCCAAAAAAATCACAAGAACCAAGGATCTCATAACTCATGCAATTTCAATCACGGAATTAACCTTGTCCTCACACAAAATGCACATTGTACATCGAACATCAATGACTATTTTTCAAAAGAAATTTTCAGCAAGTGGTTTTCTGCACCAAACTACAAGCAGCCAGAAATTTTGGGTATCAGGATGAAACAACCTAAGAGGCTAGAAAACCTAGTGTATACTTCTTGGCATTTCATACAGGTCACCAAACATCTAGACAGGAAATTGATATGAAAATTCTAACCTCACGTGGCTAAAGAGTCTAAAGTCAGGATTATCACTGAATTCGACCAGTAGAGTTGATAAAGGAAAAGAGAAAAGGGAATTGCCCGAGTAAAATGTGCTTACCCCATTTCCTTAATCTCAAATACATTAAGCAAACTAGGACACTAAACAAATCCACAACAACTGAATCCAAGAATTTGTTCGCTGCCCCTAATCCAATTAGCGTCACACTCAAACAAATCAATAAAGAATCAGAAATTTAATCCACATATTGCCATTTTCCACATTCTCATGTTCCACCTGTTGGCCTCCAAGAAAAAAATAAGGTACCAAGAAGTTCCCGCAGTGTGAGATTACATAACACATAGAACCCAACCATGAGCAAGAAACCTCAGAATTAAGCAATGATAAGCAACAACTAAACGAGTAAGAGAGAGAGAGAGAGAGAGAGAGAACCATAGCCAAAGATGGATCCCATGAAGGCACCGGCAGCGGAGTCGCCAGCGAAGCGAAGAAGGCAAACAACCGGAGCACTGGGAGGTGCAGGAACTATAGCGTTTGATGAATTGGGCATAGAGTTAGAATCAGATTCAGTAGCCCGGTTAACGCTTGGAACATCATCGAATACACTATCGAAATCGATCTTCGAGGGATCCGGCGGCAACAACATCCTCACTTCGTTGGAAGTCACCACCAAATCCGAAGTCCGAACAGAGAGACACACGTCTCTTTTTGAGCTCATCGACTTCCACTTTGGTTAATATCTTCTCAAGCGATATCTCTTGCAAGCTGTCCAAACGACGCCGTCTCAACTTCAGTCCACGATTATGTGCTTAGAATTATATGCTTATTAGGTGCTTATACCTCTAATTAAATGTATGAGCATTTTTTTTATATATATTATATTATTTAGATTTAAATTATATCTTTGTTTTTTAATATGTTTTTTTGCGGTATCTCAAATTAATTAATTTCCAGGTTTCGCATTTTTGTCGTAACAAGGTATTATGAAAATTAATTAATTTAAGATACTTTGGTAGAAAAAACATCTCAGTTCGTATATAATTTAAATCTAAATAAATATAATATATATAAAAAATTAATTAAAGGTATAAGCATCTAATAAGCATATAATTCTAAGTAAATAAAGTGTACTCGTCTCAACTTGGATTGCCCATAATGTTACCGCCCAAAATCCATTTCTAGACCCAAAACCTTTTTATTGGACAAACCATATTTTTATAGAGAAAGTAAGACAGATCAATTAAGTAGACTAAAATGTACTTTTGACTTTATTTTCAATCCCTTAAATTTATAAAGTTTTTTTTTTAAACCTTAACACATAATACTGTTAATATTATAACAAAAAGAATACTGACTAAGCATAAGCAATTAAGTGGTGATTTAATTCTGTGTGAGGATTTTAATTCCCATTTTAAGTATTTCAAAATAATAAGATCATGTTTAGTTTGAGGGGAGGAGATGAGAGAGAAAGAGCCCTTAAGATATTGACCAAATTATCATTAGGTCAAAGTATGTTTTTAGTCTTTTAAGTTTTACATAAGATATACTTTTAGTCCCTTAACTTCATAAAATATACTTTTGGTCCTAAAATTCTAACACCGTTAATGTTGCTAACGGAAAATGCTGACGCAACGAATTCAAGTGATGACTAATAGCATTTAATTACAAAAATTTTATGTATTCTTTAATTTACCCATATTTTTAAATTTAAGCTTAAATAACATTTAATTACACAGTTATCACTTAAATTTACATCGTTATCACTTGTGTTTGTATTTTTTGTTAACAAAATTAACGTTTTTAGAATTATAGGACTAAAAGTATACTTTATAAAATTAAGAGACCAAAAGTATACTTCATGTAAATTAAAAGTATACTTTAGCCTTACAAGAAAAATATTTCTTTTTTTTGTTGAAATTTTCAGATAAAATTTTATAATTTAAATTTATTTATATATTTTTCTTATCTAAGATTATAATATATTGTTATAAAATATTAAATCACAATTATTGGAAGTTGATCTAATAGTGGGGAAAGTAAATGGAGAGGAAATAGAGAAGATCAATGGAGATATTCATCTCCTGCAAAAGAGAGAGGAAATGAAGTTTGGACAATGATGTGGCGTAATCATGGAATAATATATGGCATAATATTCCATGTGGTAGAGTAACTTAGCATACCATGGGTTTGTTAACGAATGAGTGACATTACCTTATTTTTTAAATTTCTGAGGTGACATTGTCCCCTAAAAACTTTCAGACATCCAAAGTTTCTTAGTGGAAACTTCTGAAGCATTTTTACCCTTTAACCCTTATTTTGCATTATATCACTACCAAAACTAAAAGGGAAAATCACTTTAGGGGCCCTTTAAAGAGGAGGAAAAAAAAAAAAAGCCCCCAAGATTCTGAAATCTTAGGGCCTTTTTTGGAATTTTCAGAATCTTACATGAGTTGTTAATGGGGCTGATATAGTTGTTAATGTGGCTGATTTAATTGTTAGAAAATTGTTGTTAATGAGGCTGATTTAGTTGTTAATGACCTACCCGTTAACAACTATATCAGCCCCGTTAACAACTCACGCAAGATTCTGAAAATCTCAGAAAAATTGTCAGATTCTGAGGGTCTTTTTTAGGATTTTTTTTTTCCCCAAAAAGGGCCCTGAAAATGATTTTCCCAAACCAAAAAAGAAAAAAATTGGGAGGGAGTTGCGACCAACTTAGGGCGAATAAATAAATTTTCTGCAACTGGATTTTGCAACTAAATTTCCTGTTTTTTTAAAAAAACTAACAAAGAGTTTTGCTGTAAATCTATCGCAAATTCGCTACATAGTGCATGTAAATAAAATAAATTAATGTAAACTTAGAGCACTTTTACAGTGTATTAAAATTCATGAAGTTTAGAAATTATCTCCTTAGAAATACTGGTTTGTGAATACATCTCCTTAGAGTAGAGTATGGATAAGTCTATCATAAATTTTTTGCCAAAGGATTTTGGGACTGAATTTGATGTTTTCTATCATAAATCCGTCACAATTTTTTGTCATAACTTTGCCACAATTTTTGTATGCAGTGTATATAAATAAATTATGTTGTGTGTGTATTACTAACTTTTATTATGAACTTCAGATTTTCTCTTCTCAGATATACTGATTTATGAATAATCTATATCTCCTCGAGACATTATCTATAAAATAGCCAACCTTGGTGAAGATTTGTGTTAGTGATGGAGATTCAATTACTCAATGAAATATACAATGAAACTAATGTGCTTAAAGTCTATATGTGAAGACTAACTAGTTTCTTAGTTATTTTAAGTTTTATTTATTTATTTTATTATTTCGATTTGTATAATTTTCAAATAATTTCTTTTTATTATCTATTAAATATCATTATTTTATTAAGGGTTAAGGTGCAAATTTACCAACGAACTATTACCCGAGGAGCGTCTGACACAAAAAACAATTGAAGGTACCAAATTGGCCAACGAACTATTAAAAAGTGAAAAAAAATACCAAATAACTATTAAAAAAACAACTATCATTATTACGTTAAAATATGAGGCATTGGCGTAGGACGGTGGCGGAGACGGGGAAAAAGAGCGGTTAAGCGCTTTTGTTGGATAAGGCAAACACCAACGAGAGATGAGACCATGCAAGCAAGCGCGATGCGATGGCGATTCTTCTTGTGGCATTGGAGGGACGTAACCAAGGTGCGGCGTGTCCGTCGAAAAGCGTAGTTTCGTTTGGATGAGTTCAAGAAGGTGAGTGGAACACCTAGCAACAATGGAAGCTTTAGAGATGCCGACGTCTCTGACACTGTGACAGTCAATGGAAGACGGAGACACCAAAACAGTGACGGGGTAATAGTTCGTTGGTGAATCTGCACAAAATTGTGTTTTTTTTCTTCACTTTTTAATAGTTCGTTGGCCAATTTGGTACCCTCAATTGTTTTTTATGCCAGACGCTCCTCAGGTAATAGTTCGTTGGCAAATCTGCACCTTAACCCTTTTATTAAAGCCATTGGATCTAGAGATGAGTTCCACTACGATTTTAGCTATTCCAATTTTCTATTGTTTTACTTTTTATCTTATAATTTACGTGTCAATTAGTCTAATTAATTATGTTTAAATAAATAGATAAGAAAATATGAATATAGGAATGAAGGTCGGTTTTGAATTGTGACCATGACCTTGTGTATTACTATTTATAGAATATGAGACCAATTACATAGTGACACATGTCCCTATGGGATTATTCTAGAATACAACAAATACAATGAATATAATAAAACAATACATCTTTATTTATTTCTAACTCCCTCCTTTAATCTGGACATCCTTCTTCATCTTCTTCTCCTTCTTACTTGTTCTTGCTGGCGGTTGTAGTGGCTGTGACATTTTTGCTGGTGTCACAGTGATTCCAAGCTTATCTCGGAGGAAGCAAAACCAAGGGTGATTCAGTGGCTTAGTTAAACAATCAGCAATCTGGAATTCGGTTGGAACGTGTTGAACCTTCAATGCTTTAGACAATACTTGATCTCTCACAAAGTGCACATCAATCTCAATGTGCTTAGTCCTAGCGTGATGAACCGGATTGGCAGTAAGGGTTGCTGTACTGGTGTTATCACACCATATAGTTGGTGTTCTTGGCAATCTCAAATTCAATTCAGTCAATAAAGATCGAATCCAGTTAAGCTCCGAGGCTGTATTTGATAGTGAACGATACTCTGATTCACAACTTGATCGAGAAACCACTAATTGTTTCTTAGAGGACCATGTGACGAAAGAGTTTCCCAGAAAGACACAATATATGCCAAATGACCGTCTATCATCTGGATAGGATGCCCAATCAGCATTAGAGTACGCTGCAATATCTAGAATACTAGAGGGTTTAACATGAATACCATGATGAACTGTACCTCTAAGATATCTCAAGACCCTTTTTACTGCCTTCCAGTGTTCTGTGGTTGGTTGCGACAAGAATCAACTTAATTTACCAACACTAAAACAAATATCAGGTCGTGTGTTACACAAATACTGCAAAGCACCTACAGCACTGCGATATTCAGAGGGATTATTTAGTAACTCACCAGAATAAGCTGAAAGAGATTTATGAGCAACCATGGGTGTTGCACAAGATGATGCATTGCTCATATGAAAACGGTCAAGCAGATCACAAATATATTTACTTAGTGTTAAATATAGATCGGTGGTGTCCCTATAGGCTTCAATTCCCAGAAAATAATGAAGGGAACCAAGATCCTTCAATGAGAAAATGCTATGTAACTTGGTAGTAAAACAAGCAAGACTGTAAGAGTTGCTACCAGTAACAAGGATATCGTCAACATAGATTAAAATCATCAAGACTTGGGTTTTATCAGAATAAAAAACAAAGAGATATCACTCTTAGAATTAGTAAAACCCCAAGAAAGAAGAACACTCCGAAGTCTATCAAACCAAGCTCTTGGTGCTTGTTTCAAACCATAGAGAGCTTTAGAAAGCTTACAGACATAATTTGGCCTGGAAGAGTCAATGAAACCTTCTGGTTGTTTAATGAAGACAAGTTCAGTCAAGAATCCATATGTTTTCCTCAAAGTGTATCAAATACCATATGTTTTTCAGAGGCACAACAATAGTCATGAACATTCAAAATGGCCATGAAAGTGCCAAAACACCCCCAACTTATAAAAAAATTATTTATCTAATTATTCAAATTCTATGCTATTGTTATAAACATAACGTGAAATTTTATACATCAATTTTAAATTAATAAGAAAATTACTATTATCTACTCACATACTCTTATTTATAAGTCACTTCTAACATGTTTTATTAGAACTAAGAAAAATCTTAAACTTCATTAATTCTATGTTTAAACTTAATAACTTTATAATTATTAATATACAATCAACCCTAATAAATGGATGTGATAATTTAGCAATTTGACGTGATAATGTATATTATGCTAGATGGAGTACATGCTATTGATTTCCTATTAAGTTTTTATTTGATTTTTCTAAATTTTCTTAAGAAATTAACTTACAATTAACACTCTTAATTTTATATTTCATTTTTTTAAAACAATATAAGCACATATAATATAAATTAAAGTCCACATGCCGTGCTATTCGATTATATGCTTATTACGTGCTATTCTTCAAAACACAGATAAAACTGAGCCATTGGATTTGTACAGTCTTGAATAATGAGAAGCGGGCTCTTTTCACTGAGCTTATTCATGGAAGCAGAGGATCTGTCATTTTCCCAACACGCCATTTCCGCTGAGCTTGTTAGGATGCTGCGGGAGAACCAGATTTGGCGAAGATATGGCTTTAGCTTCTCCTTTCTCTTCTCTGCAACACGCCATTTTCTCGCTCGAGAAATTTGGTTAATTTGTTAGGATGCTGCTCGGTTAATTTGCAGATCGGAGAACATCGCGCTTCCGTTCCTTCCTTATATTGTGTTCATTCTAGAATTCGGTTGTTCATTTTCAGGTTGATGTGAATAATTATGGACTCAATTGTTGGTCTGATGTGGGAATTGAATATATAGTTAATTAGCTGCTTCTTGCTTGATGTTGATAATGTACTATAACTTCAGTTAGAATTAAAAATTCTTATTTTTTGTAATTAATGGTTAATGCTTGTTTTAAGAAGGTTGTCGATCCATTTGAAGGGAGGCTGAAAAGTCAATTTTGAAAAAGTATCAGTAAGGGGTTCTTACCAAGTCTTCTTTTACAGAAAAAAAAATTGACCCAAAACAAGTTGCCTAAACGAATACTTCTATTCAGCAAAGACACAACAACAATATTATCATCACTGCAGTACCTTCTTACGTGAAGTTGACGATCCCTGCCTGCTTTCCAACAACCAATCACATTCAAGCCTGCTCCAGAGTCGAGGATCGCATCTGTCGGCGGCGTGATAGGCTTTTGGGAATATGCAATGTCTAAGATTTTCTATTCACCGATCAATTCGCTCCTCTCTCGTTATTCTAATTTCCGGTTTTCTGCGTTTCTTTGAGCTTCGGGAAGTAAGTTCGGAGAAAAGTTGCCCACGTGTCGACTTCTCATTATCCAAGATTGTACAAATCCAATGGCTCAGTTTTACCCACTAAACCAAACGGTGTGTTTTGAAGAATAGCACGTAATAAGCATATAATCAAGGGTTAAAGTGCGTCCAACACAACAAACTATTGGCTCAGGAACGTCCAACATAATTAACTATTAAGTGGACCAACCAACACAACAAACTTTTAAAAAGGAGCGCCCAGTACAACAAACTTTTTAAAAAGGTTTAAAGACAACTGTTAGCAAAAAGTTAACGTCCGTTATCTAAGGTGCGCCCAACACAACAAACTATTACTCCAAGGCGCGCGAAGACAAAATTCTAAATTTTAGTAAATTAAATAATTTTTTTCTCAATTGTCATTATTCAAAAACTACTTGTATAAATATCTATAGACAAAATTACTCATTCTTCAATTTTGTCAAAATTATAATTTGCTAAAATAAACAAAATTTTTCATTAAAAATATAATTATATGATTTAAATAAAACTGAAGGTGTTTTATAGTTTATTATATATGTTAAACAAAAAATATATATGATTTATTTTATTTTAGAAGAAATTTATGTGAGTTAAAAAATTCATTTAATATTAATAAAATTTTAAAAAACTATTATATCCTTAAAGAAATGAAATGAGCTTAATTTTTATTTTTATAAAAAGAGTTTAATGGATATCAACTTTGATACTTAATAATATAAATCCGGCAATTTGATGATATATTTGTTAATTAAATGATTTCTTGATTATATGAATATGAGACTTGTTGAAAAAAAGATAACTTAAGAGGCTTGAGCAAGGACAATTTAATAATAGGTTAAAGAGCAATTATAATGGGTTAAGGAGCAATTTGTCCTACGAAAGTCCTATATCCATATAAGCAATACATCATTTAATTAACAAATATATCATCAAGTTGCCGGATTTATATTATTAAGTATCAAAGTTGATATCCATTAAACTCTTTTTATAAAAATAAAAATTAAACTCATTTCATTTCTTTAAGGATATAATAGATTTTTTTAGACTTTTTAAATTTTATCAATATTAAATGAATTTTTTAACTCACATAAATTTTTTCTAAAATAAAAATAAATCATATTTTTTTTTGTTTAACATATATAATAAACTATAAAACACCTTGAGTTTTATTTAAATCATATAATTATATTTTTAATGAAAAATTTTGTTTATTTTAGAAAATTATAATTTTGACAAAATTGAAGAATGAGAAATTTTTGTCCATAGATATCTATATAAGTAGTTTTGAATAATGACAATTGAGAAAAAATTATTTAATTTAGTGAAATTTAGAATTTTGTGCTGGGCGCTTTTGGAGTAATAGTTTGTTGTGTTGGACGCATTTTAGATAACAGACGTTAACTTTTTTCTTGCAAGGTTAAGGCTGAAATTTCACTTTTTAAAAAAAAAAGCGCTCCTTTTTAAAATGTAATACCGGATAATTATTTATCGGAATATTATATTTTAGAAAAAAATACCTATTGGAAATATGTGAATATGTGGTCTCAAATAATAAGTTATAATTATCTTATTTTCTAAGGTAATTTCTATGGAATTTAGAGGAGATAAAGAGCTAAAATCCCTAAAATACATTTATGGGGCATAAAATGGCTTGAAAATATTATGATAAATCCCAAGAGGCAAGAAAATATTTGTTAAAAATTAGAAAGTATGTTGTCTCTAATTTTAGGAATTTATGGGAATATTTTCCTTGAAAAATAATGAGGCAAAATGTAATATTATTTTTGGAACCCTAAATGGCCCCATGATTTTTAATATTTTGCATGGAGCATAAAATACCAATGTCAGTGCAATAGTTGTGAGATAATAATTAATCCTAATTAAGAAAATTATCAACAATTAGTAAGTGACTAATTAAGTAATTAATGGCTAATTGTTTAAATTAAGATATAAAGTAAATTAATTAAGAAAATAAATAAATAAAAACAAAATAATAAGGGGGACGAAATTCAAGTGTAAAAGGGTTAGGATTTTGTTTGAAAATAATATCATGATATTTTGTAATTTAATAATAATATAAATGAGATATTTGTGGAAAAGGCCAACAGGATAAATGAGAATCCTATCTCAAAATAGGTGAACTAAGTATTCAACATCTAGACTTTTTATAAACAAGTATAATTTTATCCGGAGTGGGTTGTCTCGAAGTCATTTCGAAACCAACGGAGTAATTAAGAGACATGATGAAAAAGGAAAAGGCAGATAGTAGAAATGAGAACCAATGGAAAATAAATCCGTTGTGGAAAACCATGAACTAGGTTTCTTAGGTGGACATATTATAAACAGGTGAATTTTTGTCCGAAGTTGGTGCTATCGGAAGTCATTTAAAGTAACAGGTGGCGTTTATCCACAAATGTTCGACGGGCTACGGAATACCCTTAATGGGATCAAAAATTTAGTTAATCCAAGTATTTTAAAAGAGGAAGAATATACCTTGAGGCTATGTTCTTGAATTTTGAGATTGGTTAAGATTACGCGATTGGGGACACCGAACATGGAACTTTATCGGTACAAGATCAAAAAGCAAGAAGGTGACATCATGGTGATGTAGGAAACTTCTTCTAAAAGGAGGATCCAAGGGTCAAGAAGAAAACTTGCCACAAAAACAAGATCGAGCGGTTGAGATTCGATATGATAAAGCATGAATAGTGTCTCAACTTTGCCTATAAATAGAAGGCACTTCTCTTCATATTTCCACACCAAAATTTCAAATCTAGAGAGAGGTTAGAGAGAAGGAGGAGTCTAGAGAAAGTGTAGCGAAGCCCTGGGTAAGTTCTTCGGTTCCTAGTCTTAAGCTTTGGTGTTTTGTTCGGTAGTTATAGTAGGAATGTTGTTTTGATCTTTAATCTTCCAAGATATTGTAGATATCATGTTTTAGGGTTAAATATGATATATATTTCGAAAAATATGTTGGGGAAAGAGTTATTGAAAATTTTTGGAAGATTAGAGTCAAAGTAGCGAAGCTCTAGCGAAATTTCCGTGACGATTAGAGTCGGGACAAAATGGTAATTTGTACCTAAAATGCACGTTATGATGTTAGACTTTGATAAATATGATATTATCCTTATAGGATATCGTAATCACGTACATTTGTTGTCATTGTTTTACATCAAAAGTACCGTTTCCGTCAACGAAGGTACGTTCGCGTCTTGTAACACTAACTCGATGGTTATTGTATGCATATATGTATTTTCCTCCGTCATCTTTGTATTTCCTCTGTTGTGCCTTAACCTTACATATGGTTGTATTGTTATTGCCGTCCATATCCGATTATGTACAATGTCCGTTGTGCCTTAACCTTTTTAACCCAAAATTCAACAACAGGCAAAATATCAAAATACTGCACAATTAATTAAAAATAATATTAAAAAACTTTTTGGGGGCTTTTTAAGTTGCTGATGCTAATTTATATATCGGATGTTGTTTTTTTACAAATAAAAATAGTATTATGATATAAATATGTAGGTTACGTCGTTGGAAGCTCTATCAACTTCAGAAAAAACTAACACCATTTTTTCATTCAAAAGGTTAACTAAGAGTCTAAAACTGAACTATTTTTCTTTACTTTTTGCGTTTTCAAATTTATGAGGCAAGCAGCTAGGGACCACAAGCTCATATACTAAAGTTCTTTGCAGAACAATAACTCAATGGTATATAAAGTAGATATAGCTTCCATGAAAAACCAAAAGTTGCACACATCATACACAAGAAAAACGACAACAACAATTATTAAAGAATATCTAACAAAAGAAGAATATAATAGCTATAAAAAATACTTTTTGATCCAAGTAGGATCTGATGCCAGACTAGACCTTGACTATGCACAACCTCATTGCCATCTTAAAGAATTGCTGCTAATCAATCAAACCAAATTACCAAACAGGAAGCGATTAGTTGATTACAGATGCTCTTGATAGATTGCCCCAAATTCTACTCTCCATGACTGATCATCATCTGGATAGGGGATTGCATTTTGGTGTATGGCATCCGAATCCTCTCGGTATAGCGGCTTCAATGCAGATTCTGGTAATTTGCTATCTGCAAGGTACTGTTTCACGGTTACCGTCTCCATTTTGTGTTTTCTCTTGAGCTTCTCCATTTGCTTTCTTAACTTTCCATTCTCTTCTTGTACTTTCAAAAAATTATCCTGCATAGAAGAAATAAATATCAATTCAGAACGGTATAATAGTCAGCAGTCAATCTAAAGATTTGGTTTTAATAGAGTATTAACGACACTGTGCAGTCAATCTAAAGATTTGGTTTTAATAGAGAATTAACGACACTGTACTTGGTGGATATAATAATTGCTCTCTACTTTTTTTGGGAGGGGGAGAGTGACAGGTTGTTTCTTGTAACATAGGAGAAATCTAAATGAACGAGGTTCTGGACACCAATTATTATTAATTTTATCATCCAACATAGAAATACAAAATTAATTGAAAAAGGTCAAATAATTATGCTCCATCTGTCAATTGAGAAGGACAATAAAATGTTTGATTTAACTCCATGTCCCAGATTCTCTCTCTCCTCTTAATCCAAACAATGATTTTCAGCACAAGATAAGGACAATGGTCCTATACTATTTATTACTACTGTTACCTTTGCGACAAATGCAGCCCGCTTAGCTAAAATTGGGGACAAGCATAAATCAATGGTTTGATTTTTTTGACTAAAACTCTAAGAAATGTTTAAATCCTGTCTACTAAATCCAAAAATACTTATACTTGTGAAGTAGTTTTCAGCTTCAAGTTAGAGGCATCAACCATAATCTAAAGCTATAAATAATTAATAAACTCACTCAATTACCTCTGCAACAGATGCAGCTTGCTCAGCTTCTCGGAGTTTAACAAGTAGTTCTCCCGCTGCATGGACAGCTTCTGCAGTGTCTCTAAGCTGAATCTTAAGGTTCTTATTCTCCTTTTTCAAAAAGTCTCGTTCTCTTCTCTCTCCACCCTCAGGGCTGAAAGCTCAACAGCAAGAGATTTGGCAAAGCGAGCATGACCCTTTTTTCCTGCCTTTGCTGCCGCTTTCTTCACCTCTGCTATACCTTCCATTATAGCGTTGTGCTTTGCAACCAAGTCATTATATTTTTCCTGTAGATCAGCATAGTGTTCTACCATTCTTGCATGTCCAAGAACCGATCTTTTTAGTGCATCATCCAACTCTTCAGTGCACTTCTTCTCCAATTTCAGTTCCATATCCACCCTCTCTGCACGCTGACGGTAGGACTCAAGGTCAACTCTCAGTTCATCAGTTAAGCAAATCCACTCACTCTCCATTTCAGTCCATCTTTCCCTTTCTTTTTCTAGCCCATCCCCACCATTATCATGAGAAAGTTCACCACTTTTTCTCAGTTGTATGGATCTTGATATTAACGATGATCTCAGTTTGTCTGTTGACTTTTTGACTGGTGTATCACTACACAACTGCAGCTTGCTTCTTAGATTCTGAATTTCCTTAAGAAGTACTTCCTTCTCAGTAGCATCAAAAGAACTGTCTCTTCGATTTGATTCTTCCTGAACTTCTTTAACTTCACATTCGCTTACACTTTCTCCTTTGTATTTCTCAACCTGATCAAACCCAGATTGTTAATAATGCAAAATTTAAATCACAGACATAATTCAATGAAAGCTTAGATTCTTATTACCAATTGATTTAGTTGCTCAATTCTAATTGCTTGCTCCTTACAAACACCTTCAAGCTCCTTCTCCCTCTTGGCGGATTTATCCTTTTCAGTTTCCAAATTCTTTAAGAAAAAGAAAAAAATGAATTTCGTCAGATCTGTTCATAAAGGGAAACAATGCATAGTGAAAATCAAAACAATGGAACACATACCTTTGGATCATTATCTGTCAGCCCATTAGAAATTCCTGCTTCCTCAACTGTGTCAACAGATGATTTCAAACTATCTTGACCCTCGATGGAATCTTGATCAGATATTTTTCTCCGGCAAGATGGACAAAGTAAAGAGATAAATGCATTATCACTAGGTTTCTCCTGTATTGTTTTCATACTAGAATCAACCTTGTCACTTTCTGGACATGGTGTCAAGGTCAAGCGTTCAAATGAGAAGGAAGCTGAGGACTTGTTTAATGCTGAGTTCCTCTGGTGATAGTCAATTATTTGTAAGCCTCTCTGAAGGCTTGCTGCCAAGGATTCAGTAGGGCCTGCTAAAGTTTTGCTCGACCTTAAGGAGAATCGCCCAAGATCACCTTGTTCGGATGATTGGCCTAACACTTCATTGCTAAAACTGGAACTCTCATCTACCTTGTTCCAGCTTCCAAGACGACTTGATGAAACTGCCATGCTTTTCCTCTGAACGTTTTTTATTTTTGGAGACTCTGACAAAATTGGTTCATCAAGGATTGGAGATTGAGTTGCTCTTGACGTGTCAAGAATGCAAGCAAGTTTATCCGTTGATGCTAGATTTTTTAATGTTGTTTCAGAAATTGCTTCTTCTTTCTCAATTTCATCACCACTTGTCATGTCAGCCTCATCACTATTTTCCCTACAGAATAAAACTGGGCACAATCTTCACTGGCTGATAAGTCTTTAAAAGTTCCTTCACATGAACTATACAATTCATCAATTTGCTGCCGCAATTGCTTTATGTCATCCTCACCCACATTTACCTCTTCATTAGCATCATTATCCATGAGAGGTAAAAGTAAAGAGCGGTTTAAGCTAACTCTCAATTGATTCAAGCTTTCCCGCACATAAGGTCCCTGGAAGTACCCCTTTTTATCCTCTGTTGAGCCATAGGCATCAGCCTTGGCTCTAATAAGTTCTTCCTGCATTATTGAAAACACTGCACATTGTCAATCTCTCATTAATGTTGCCTTTTGATTCTTCAAAAACTATAATCTAGTGAGTCCTGGAGACAAAATTATACCTTCAGCTGTCGAATTTGATCACTCAAATCGTTAACTTCATCCTCCTTGATTTCATTGATAACTGGCTCATTTCTGATAGATCTTACTCTCTGTCCAAATCTGAGAGTCCGTAGTGTCTCCCCGTTACTCCTACGGCAAACCAGGACAAAAAGGTTAAATTAAGATATTATATGGAAATCGGTTCATAAAAAAGGATATTATATGGAAATACATACTTGCTGTGAGGGTAAATGGAGCAGATCACTGAGAGCTTAGCATTTCCGCCAAGCGATTCTTGTAGTAAACGAGTCAAACAAGATCTTCCACTTGGAATGTCTTCAGCCTTTCCAGACTGAGTTTCTTTAGCTAGAGCATCCACTACGCGCCTAAATCAATGTAATTAATCATTAGTCAATTATTACAAAGAAGTCTAAATGGAAGTAAATTGATGACAGCAAATAAGGCTAAGTACGCAAAAAGCAAAATATTAGTCATCTTAAGAGAAACATTGTGCAATTAAAAAAACAAAAAATTATGTACTGTTGTGCTCTTGTAACAAATGATTTCACATGATAAAACCCTTCAAAGTTCTAGTGAAAAGATATAAACTCAGGCTGCAGAAAATGTTTAAACATCGTAATATTAGCCAGAACGTCTTACCCAAGATGAGATAAGGACTTTTTTACATTCTTGCTTTCTCTAAGACTCTGTCTGCCTGCCTCATCACCTTTATTTTTATCCAGTCCAGCAAGATCTACAAGGCTAATTCTGCTTGTTTTTGAACTACTAAAACCGTTTAATGAGGCTCCCTACAACATTAGTTGACAAAAATCACCAAATCTTGCAATAAACTTACTAGTGAAAATAGCTAAAGCTTACATTCTTGCTTTCTCCAAGACTCTATACCTTGCACCAAGACTCAATGATAAAAGTAAAAATTATGTGTGATCTAGAACTCTTAGAATTTAAGCTTGTTGCTCCAACTTTTCTGCTTGAAAGGCCCTGTAGTATATGTAGAGAAGTCAACCTAACTGACAAGATATTCAGGATAAAAAATGAAGAAGTCATCAGAGGAACAAATGCTTACAATTGTTCTTACTTAAATAAACCAAATTTCAGTTTAAATCTACTTCTACTTTTTTAAAAAAAAAACAGGCAAAGAGATATCTAATTTTCAGCATCATTTACTTCAATGCTTTGCTACCTTAATAAGAATTTGTGTCACATCTTCATAGGTGGTGACATATTCCTCTGTCAGATTCTCAACATACAATGCATTCTTGGAGTCATCTTTCGTCTACAATAATTTGGACAAAGCCATAATAATAAGCACACAACAATGCAGAAGAGTAGTAGTATAAAAATAATATTTTAATGAAACCAATGAACCCATAAGCTACCTCAAGGTTCCGTTGGGCTGGGTCAAGTAAATCCCCAATTTGTTCGTTGTATATCTGTTTAAAGAACCAATAATAAAAGAATGAAGCATATTTCCGTAAGAGTAGGGAAAATCCTCTCACTGTCCCAAAGGTGATATCTTATAAAGAAATACAAACGTACCTCCAGGAAAGAGCAGCGACATTGATAGTTGAACTGTTTGCCTTCTGAGACATTTTGCTCCTATAAATAGTAACTAGAATTAGGACTCGGACAAAACACTCATGCCATTATAGAATGTTTAGAACTAAAAATTAAAATGAGGAATACATACTCTCTCAAGTTCCGAAAATAACATATGGAAGATACGAGGAACAATTCCCTGGTGACTACTGAGCGACGGCTCTTCAACCATGGCACTAGGAGGACCCCACATCGTGTAAGACTTTCCACTTCCAGACTAGTAAATTGTAAAATAAATAACAACAATAACAAGGTAAATTTCCATCCAACGTGAAACTGAATTCTACTAAAACATTTACAAATATGGAAATAATAAAAAATTACCTGACCATATGAAAGAAGCGTAGTGTTGTAACCAGCCAATGCATTCTTAACCAACGGAACTCCAATTGACTGAAAAACATCTTCCTGAACAAATTTCAGCAAATAGAATCACATTTCTTTATCGTTATACCCCAATATACTATAAGCTTCATAATTGAACTGACACAGGACGAAGTGATGGTGAACAGTATATTGTATAAAAATAATAATAGCAGCTAAGTCATTTATTGCACTTAAGTTTGGTAAATTATCAAAGTATAAAATACGAACCAGAAGGGCAAGGTCAAGTACTATACCTGCTTGGAGTTCCAATCAAAAATCGAATCAAAAGTGAATTGCCTTCC
Source organism: Acacia melanoxylon (assembly GCA_019022615.1). Taxonomy (NCBI): domain Eukaryota; kingdom Viridiplantae; phylum Streptophyta; class Magnoliopsida; order Fabales; family Fabaceae; genus Acacia; species Acacia melanoxylon. The sequence continues at coordinate 3,353,106 of JAFJYJ010000002.1, forward strand.
CCCTACACATAACATATCAGAAGAAACCTTCCTAAAGGTCTGATATCCCTCTTTTGAGTGGCTGTTAGCAGGTCTAATTCGTACAACAACCTAAACCAAAAAGAATGTATAATTTCACATGCTTATCTATAAACTGATCAAAGACCACGGATTTCAGTTAATTCATACCTTCACTGGTGGGTCCTGAGGCATCGGATGCTCAATTGAGACCTTGGATCCGGCGATTTCGTTCTGAGAAGTTGGGGTTTCGGACTGTAATCGCTTGGTTGTTGCAGGCAACGATTGGCCATCGTTCTTAATCTGGATGTTTGGATCGATAGGAGGAGTGTTTTCTGCGTTAGATTTGGGAAATATAGGGTTTGTGGAAGATTTTTGCTTCGAAGAGATTGATCTAGAGAGAAGGCTTCTGATCGATGAGGATGAAATGTTGCCCAAGAAACGAGAATCGGCAGTTCCTGTGCTAGTATTTTGCCTCATGATTTTTGCAGAACGAGAAAAAAAAGTGAACAGAAGAACACTAACAGAGAAAGAGTGAGAGAGAGATTTTGGATTCAACTGTTGAAGGAGGGTGAAGAAGAAGGAGAATGTGTCTTTACTCGAAGAGGATTCGACCGTTATAGATCTTCCAGTGTCATCTTCGGAATTTGAATGATGGTACTCCTTTTTAAAACAGTAGAATAGAATAAATAAAAGTAAAATAAAATAATCTTATTCTTTACCGGAAAATTTTATATATTTTTATATAAAATTTATATGTTCTTATTAAATTAAACTATGAGCATTATTTTCTTAGAAGGAATTATTTTTCTATCAAGAAGAGATATTTAAAGAATACAATCTATTAAATTAAATTCATAATTTTGAAACTATACTCTTTAAATTTATTTTGTTTTAAATTTCAGGACTTTTCATTTTTTTTATTAATATACTACATATTAAGTAGAACATATTTACTCGCCTGTTTGTTCGAGAAAAGGGAAAATCATGAAAACCAAAACCAAAAAAAAGAAAGAAAAAGCGCTGCTTTGAGGCCAGTTTGTTATTCGATGACGCTTTGGGGCAATTTAGTCAATATACGCCATCAATTCAAATGACTAGCCGTTGTCGCTTGTGTGAGATTTCTTCGTTGGATCACTTATTTATAATTTATTTATTACACATGGCATAAAGGTTGTAAAAGTCAAAGAGAAAGGAGGGCATTGACTACTTATTTTCTTCTTTCTCATCTATTTTTTCTGAATCATATTTCCAATACTCCACCCTTAGATTGTGAAATAAAAAGTTCATCTTTAATATTTTATAAAATTATTATTATAATATTTTAAAAATTTATTTATTTTTCTTTATTACAATTATAAATTATGCATATTAGATTTTAAGAGTTTAAATTTATTTATTTATTTTTATAGTAATAAGGGAAAATCCCTAACAAAGATGGTTGAATTATTCAAATTCTAAATTTAGTCATCAAACTCAATAAATTCTAAATTTGGTCATATATCCTAAAATAAGATTTTAGAATTCAATAATTTTGACTTACTATCCTTTATTTAATTTCAACCCAATAATAAGTACACTTATGTAGATCCTACTTGTCACTCATGAGTCCACATTATATGCACATAGTTTATGTGCTTTTTATATGCTCATAGTCATACCTCTAATAGAGGTATGAGCACACACACACACACACACACACACACACACACACACACACACACACACACACACACACACACACACACACACACACACACACACACACACACACACACACACACACACACACACACACACACACAAACTTTTTTTATATATTTTGTATATATTTAGATTTAAATTATTTGTTACTTTCCAACATATTTTTTGCATCCAAGTATCTTAAATTAATTAGTTTCCATGATACTGATACTAGTGTTACAAACAAATATTTTTGAATGCGAGTGCAAAAAACATGTCAAAATGAAAACTAATTAATTTGAAATGTTCATACCTCCAATAGAGGTATGAGCACATATAAAACAAAAACTATGTCATAAAAAGGACAACATATAATTTAAATTTAAAAATAAATACAATATAAAAAAAAATATGTTCCTACCTCTAATAGAAGTAGTTTTTTTAAGGAACAAATTTGCCTTAGAAGTTTTTTTTAGGAGCAAAGCACATATAAAGCACATAAACTATGTGCGTCAATCATTCATCTTTACTATTTTAAATTATTTTACAAAAATATGGACTTATTAATTACTCCCTCTCTTCTGCAACACTTGTCCAAAAACTCTCCCTCTCTCTCTGCCCTTCTTCCATCTCTCTCCTTGGGCCGAAACCTCTTCACTTTACTAGCTCTCCATTTCACCTCCACTAAAGAAAATCAACATTGTTTACTACAAAACAAAATCTACTTTGCTTATTTTTTCCAATCAAAGCTGAGCCATCGATTTCAGTTTTATTTTTGTTGCCATCTCTTTATTCCTTCATTGTTGGTGTTGCCCACCTATCTCTTCCTTAGTTGTCACCCAATGTCACACTTATCTCTCGTCCAAATCTTTATCTTCATTCCCTCTTCCTAGTTCCCACCACACTAGTCATCCTGAAATTCTCCTTTCCAAGAATCTACTTTTAACTTTAATCTTCTCAGCAAGAATTTGTTTTGAACTTTAATTATAGAATTTACTATCTATTTTAGGTGGGAAATGAACTTTGCACAATCATTTTTCATCCTAGCATTTAGGTATTTGAGGAAATTTTAACAAAACCAAAAGTTCGATTGAGAGAGGGGAGTTTTTGGAAAAGTGTTGGCGTGTTGTTGAGGGGGAGTAATTCATCAGACAATATTTTTGTAAAAAAATTAAAGTAATAAAAATAGATGAGTGACATGTAGGTTATGAAGAACCGGCTATCACCCAAGAGGGGGGTGAATTGGGTGTCTGATAAAACTTTGAAAATCTTTTCGCAAATTAGTTCGAATGACAGAATTAGTTTATAAAGCAATAATCAGTCATTCAAACATGTATGCTGGAAATGTAAGAGTTTAGGGAAGAGAATATGCAAACTGAGATTTATACGGTTCGGCCCAATCCTTGACCTACGTCCAGTCCCCAAGCTCCACTTGAGATTTTTAATCCACTATCTCCTTGTTTAACCGGGCACAAGAGAAAGCCTTTACAACCTCACAAGTTTGGTCGGGCACTTGTGTAGCCTTTACAATCTCTTACCGAGATATCCTCTTACGCACCGTAAGATTACAATTACCGACTACGTAAAAACGAAGGATGATCCTCTCACTCCCCCTTACAAATTGTAATTAATACACCCACACTTAAGGTTCCACAACCTTAAGATTTTTACAACTAAAAGAATTAATCGGTGTTTAAGAACTCCTCACTGAGTAGATGAATGCTAATCACTGAAGTACATAATCGATCATCTCACTCTCTACTGTAAACTATATAAACATTGAGAACAGAGTGTATGAGTTAAGCGTATATTCATAATGACGGCATTTCGGCAGTGCACGCTCGTGTCTCTTCTTTTTCATTTTGAATCCTTCTCCTTTTATAGTTGATGGAAGGCATTCGACCGTTGAGCAATTCTTCCCGTTTAGGATATGATCGTTGAGTGTCCGTTGGAAGTAGCCGTTAGACAGATGAATCACTCCGCCTCAGTTTCGTCCGTTTGAAAATCACAAATTGGAATTTGTGGAGAAACATTCTCTTACATTCCTTTTGTATATCCGTTGTCAAATAGCATTTAATGCGCAATGGGAATGTCGGAGAGGCTTTACTTCGATCAGAACAATTTAGCTTCGGTTTAGGTAACTTCATTTAATGCTTTGTCGGTCAAAAATTGCTTTATCCAAATCTCATTGGTAATTTGCGATTATACAATTTGAAACTCATCAACACACCGGTTAAAAGCATTTGGTAATCTCAATAAGTGATAATCCGAAGTAATAAGATAAACTTATGATTTCGTAAATTGTCCAGAAGCGAGTTTCAAAACAGGGGCAACTTTGCTCGGGCAATAACTCAGGCTTGCTCGAGCAAGCACTTTAGGATTTAGTTATAAAGACCTCATACTCGCTGATGCTCGGGCATGGATTTTCCTTGCTCGCCAATGATGCTCGGGCATGGTGTTTATGATGCTTGGGCAAGCTCTTCAAAATACTGGAAGTATTGTCTTCCAGACGATGTTGCTCGAGCAAGACTTCCTTCTTGCTCGGGCAAGGTTCATCGAGTTAAATTCAAGAAGACATCCAAAGGTTGCTTGGGCAAGCTTTTTCTCCTTGCTCGAGCATGTGCTCGAGCATGAAGATTTTCATGCTCTGGCAAGCTATTCCATGTGAGGAGAAATTGCTTCAAGTCGACGTTGCTCGAGCAAGCTCCCATTCTTGCTCGGGCAAACTCCGTGCGAGACGATTCCAAGTAGGAGGGGAGAGGTTGCTCGGGCAGGCTTTTTCCTTTGCTCGAGCATAAGCTTGGGCAAGCTATTTTCTTTGCTCGGGCAAGACCTTATGACTTGGATCTTTTGCTTTGTCTCACTCTTGCTCGGGCAAACCAAGAACCTTGCTCGGGCAAGGTATTGCTTTCTGGTGTTTTTGGAGGTTGCTCGGGCATATTGTTTGTGATTCAACTTGACTTTCCCTCGAGCCCGATGTTGCTCGAGCAAGCTTATAACCTTGCTCGGGCAAGGTCATACTTTCGGCTCTTTCAAAGGATGCTCGAGCAAGTTTTCCTATACTTTCGTTGCTGGGCATTCATGATCAAGACACCTCAGAAAGCTCTTTAAATATATCTTCCATTTCAATAAGAATCAACTCCAAACTAGTTTTATTTCGTCCATTGACATCGATGAGTGGATGTTGATCTTATCCGATGCGTTTTTGCGGAATCCAGAACAGACTATCAACTTAAAAACATCATAACGCTTTGAATTGATCTTTGTTTTCTGTGTTCTTGATGTTTTGGAAAAGGTATTTGAGTATAGTTTCCAATGGCACAAATTTCACCTCAATTGGATTTGTAGATTGTGAGATACACTCAAATTACCAAAGGTTGGTCTGGACTGTGACGTTGATATTTATGCTGACTTACGAAAATCATATCTCTCTCATATTGACTCTTTGGGACTTTATATTTTTTCAAAAGTACGTGTTGGATGTCTAGTTTAATATGCCGCTAGTTTCATGTCAATCGGATTCTTTGTTTGAGAGATATCATCGAATTACCGAGGTCGCTTTAAATTTGAGCAGTATCTTTGAAGAAGAACCTTGCTCGGGCAAGCTTCTTCTTTGCTCGGGCAAGAGCGGATTTTGGGCGATTTTGGGCTGAAAATTCACCTTGCTCGGGCAGACCTTTGTTGTTGCTCGAGCATGCCTTCGAAACTCAATATGCTCGGACAAAGAGTGATAGAAATAGCTGAAATTACATAAATGCCCCCAAACAAACCAATATTCATCCGAAGCTTGAACTTGCTTGTTTTAACTCCGAATTGAGTCGTTCCAACTTCCGTTTGATCACGGAGACTTGTATATTGATGTTCAAGAGCGGAAATTACATAAATACCCTCCAACAAACCAAAGTATTCATCCGGAAGCTTGAACTTGCTTGTTTTAACTCCGAATTGAGTCGTTCCAACTTCTATTTGATCACGAGACTTGAATATTGATATTCTCATGATATTTAACAAGTTCTTCTTTCTTCAAACTCCATTCTTGATCATTCTCTATAATTTAATTTGGACTAACCTATAATACACAAAGTAGTTAGTCAATGTCTATGATATAAACTTTTTGCTCTAGATAATGGCATCAATATAAGACATCATCAAAACTAAGCATAACTAACATTCTCCCCCTTTTTGATGATGACAAATACTTTAAGAAAAATATGGATGAATATGAAAATACATTAGATGCAACATATTTTTCTTTCCATTTCTCTCCCCCTTATTTGTCATTAGCAAAAAGTTGATGTGAAGAAGAAATGCTTCTAGAGAGCAAAGAAACCAGATTATGAAGCCAAATGATAGAGAATGAAAAACTGATTTTCTCTCCCGATGAAAGTATTTTGAAAAAAAAAAATTTATGAAAATTTGTTTGAAAACAATCTGGAGAGGTTTGTTAGAACATCTTTCTCAATTAAAGCACATGTGCAAAATTTAGCTGAATATAAAAAGATAGAGATTAGAAATGCTCATGTAGATTCTACAAATGATGGATGATCGATGAAGTCCATTTTCTTGCTGTATGCAATTTAGTTGAATCTCCGTGGCCTGAGATGAAGCAGTGGTAGACTCTCTTCCTTTATAGAACGTAGTTCAGCCTTCAACCATCAAGGCATCTTTTCATAATTTAATAGTTTCTCCTTGAAGTGCATTAAGAGATATCCATACGTAATGAAATCTCCGCTACAAATTGAGAACTTTCTTTGCAAGAGAGATTTGTGAGTGCAACCAAATATCAAAGTATCCCTTTCGATATGATATTTTCAAATAATGATAATGAAAGAAAAATATAAGATATTTTCAAATATGAAATTAACTCATCATCAAAACTAATAAAACATAGTGAGTACATATGAGCAAATGTAAAAAGGATTTTCTTCAAATAAAGGAGATGAGCTTGTAAGATATAGAACACATGTGAATGTGAAGCTCCCCCTTAATGAATGCATGACTAAAATATGAAGCTCCCTTTAATGATACCAAACAATAATGTGACACCTAATTGGTATGAAGAAATCTTTTATGCTTTTTATGATGACGAAAATGTTTGAAGCATAACGATCATTTTTAAAAATGAGTTTGTTCAAAGCTAAACTTCATCGATAAAATTAAATTAATAAAAACAAGTTAGCCTGGCATGATTATGCTATATGGATATTACAATACCTCACTCAAGTAATATCGTAATTACTTGAGTCATAATCCTCTATTATCCATTAATGTATCACTGGCTAGCCATTATCTGATGATGTGATCAATGCTGAAGATCTCCAGATTTGATGCATAAGGATGAGTTTCTGTGAAGTATGGGTTGATCAATTCATAGAGTTGTCTGATCTTGTCATTCACAGAAGGGATGAACTTCAATATCGTTTGTGGCAAGCTCAGTGTAGAATTGTTGAAGTTCCTTTCTCACATAGCTCGAGTGGTTACTCATGTGATGTCCATGACTCTGTAGTCATCACTTGTAGTTCACACGAGAGGACTTTGCATGCTTATCTTCCTCTATTTATCCTCCGATCAAGTATGTTATGTGAATACTTGATTTATAGATAATATTTGAACCTTTAGAGCATTGAGATTAAGTCTTCATCTTTCAAAAATTCGTCCATCAGCATGGCATGCTCGAGTAGACAAAAATGGATGCTCGAGCATTGTTCCTCATTTATCATTTTTCTTTCACATATCCCGTTGTTGCTCGAGTAGGTTTTCAAGCGTGCTCGAGCAGCGATCTATACTTTTTCATGAACCAAGAGGATAGCATCCGCTGTTGCTTGAGCATGGTGGGCGACGTGCTCGAGCAGGACTCTTCGACTTTGTTTCTTTGAGAGACTTTTCCCGTTATTGCTCGAGCAGAAAGAGGAGGTGTGCTCGAGTAGAGTTTTCTCTGTTAACCCCGTTTTTTCGTATCTCAACAAAGTATCCCGCATAAACAAATATATGCTTTTTGGTACTCAATTTTTCTTGAGTCCACACGGGATTAGACATAGTAACTCTTATGCTCTTATAATTTAACCATATAGTATTTGAGCAAAGAGAGAACAATCAAAGATCAAATGCACATTTTTACCCAATCAAATATACTCAAGCCAATGAATCACGAGAGGGTAACAATTATGTGATACCAAGAATGTTATTTCTCAATGACAATTTGAAAATAAACTTTAAGTAGAAAAGTATGTCATTGGTATGAATTTAGTAATCCATGGATGAGATTAAAATTTCAAAAATGATCATGAAACATGCAAATTGTTTCAAATCTTGAATGTTCTTTCAAACCATGATAATGCATTATGAAATCAAAGTTTTAATGAATGAAAGATTCATTTTTGAAACATGTTTAAAGTCGATGCTCACTATAAACATGGTGGAAGTCAATCAATTTAATGAATATGTCAGTATGCTTCAGTTTTAGAGAACATGTTGAGCATTGTAGTTAACATGTTAAAGAATTTTCTCAAAAGTAAAAGTCATGAAGGTAGAGCATCATCAAAACATGCTTAGCACAACAGAAATATATGAGCACAATGACTTTGCTATTGTCCAAGTGATAATCTTGCCTCTTAGAATTGAATTTAGAAACATATGAATGGTCAAGGCAAGAATATGAATATACATATATTGTTACTCAAGATATGGATGAAAACAAATGCTGATGAATTTGAGTAGTAAAGAGACTACTAGGAATTGTGGATGATGAAGCAAATACTCACTAGTCCAAATGACTCAAGACCAGAATATCATCCTAGTAGGTTATTCCACTAATGGTTAATGCATTAACATTCAATGCACTAATAAATATCCATAAAGCTTGGAATAACTTGACCAACTAAGAATTTATGTTTTAAGCATATCAGTTCCACAAAACTGAATTCTTTTCTTGAAGATAGGCTTGAAACTCATATATGATCAATTTGTTAGACTTGAGATCCAACTAGTTCGAGAAAGAAATTAAAGAGTTCAAGCAACACATTGAATTCCAAAGATCAACATGAAAGGCTCAACTGGACAAATTTGAAACATATCTGACATTCAAATTTATTAACTTCCAATTTTGAAACACTATTTGAATGCAATACAAGTATGAATATTTTACAAAACTTTTGTCTCGCATCTTCACAAAGCAAGAGTGAATTGACATCAAAAACAAATTTTGGAATTGTTCATCTCACAAAACATAAGCTCAGAAAGTTATGCACAAATTCATTTACGGTCCATTTAGCAATCCAAAAAAAAAAACATTTTGAAAAACCATAAACGATTGATTGCTAAAGGAGTGCAACAAGGGAAAAGTTTCTTTACCCAAATATGAATTTCATATAAGCACAAAAGTATAGGGTAAGGTTAAATATCACCGTAATTCCTCTTGTCCTTCTAGTATCTTGCTTGATTGAGATGGATTGATGTAGATAACTCCTTTTCCGACGTTCACCATCAACATTAACCATTGCTTCTTTGGCTTCCTCAAGAGTCGAATTGTTTCTCTATATAGTTGTTCTCTTGAGAGGCTTTTTCTTTGATCCTACAAAGACATATAAACATTTTTCTCCCATGGTATCCAACCGTGCTTGGATCCATTAATTGTTAAGCTTGTAGGAATCATAACATAATTCATATGCTCTTACGAGAATAATCAAATTAGAACAATTGAGTATAATGAATTAAACACGACTTTATGCATAAAGAGATGCTTTCTTTTTAAATTATCATATATGCATAAAGAGTTAAATCCTTGAACATTGCAATCTCTTTGAAAAATAAATCAGGATGTGAAAACCCAATTTTAAAACAGTTTGCAATGCTCATTCCTAAGGTTACAAAATATAAAACCTTAATGAATATTTCAGATGATAGCAAGGAAGGTTTTACCATTGTATACATTTGCCTTAGGTACTTGGAGGATTGGCTTTGCTTACCCATTGCCTCTTCCTATCACATTGTCTCTTCATATATCTTTCCATGGGTGTCTGCAAAGCTCTCTCAGAGGATATAGACTTCAAGAGTCTTCTCTTTTGTGCACGACAGATCCTTCTTTTCTTGTTCTCCTCAAGATAGTTGAATGGTACTCTATGGTACTCCATTCTTGAGACAGTAACACACTCCTCTTGCTTGTAACCATTGCTTCTTTTGATGTTTAGACCTTGTAGCTCCAACAATGGGTGTTCGAGAGTTCTCCTATTTGATATAGACGCTATGCTCCTTTTCATTGGTGCATGAGAAACTCTTGGCTTTTTGCTCAGCTTCTCTGTACCCTTATGTCCATTTATGTTCGGATCATCCTGCATATATAAAGAACCAGATGGACATTTTGGTACCCACTTATACTTGGGTCCTTGACTATTAGTAGTGGACCTTACTTGTCCTTTTGGAGCCCAAACATATTTGTTTCTTACATCAGAATTTTTCTTAATATAGCATGTGTAAGAAATATGGCAAGACTTTCCACAATAATTGCAAACAATAGAATGATGCTTATTATGAACTAATTTGCAAGAACTGTGCTGGTCAAAGGGATTCAATGCCAAAGGATCCATATTTGTATATCCTTTCTTCCCAAATAATTTTCCAGAAAGATTGAAAACATTTTTGCTTTTCAAAATAGAATCAGTGATTGGTTGGAAAACAATTTTATGTAGTTGTTCGAAATCATCTTTCTTAACTACACAAGGAGAATTGGAAATGTTTACCGGAACAACATCTTGAGCTTCAGATAAAGATTCATCGTAATCGTGTGTCATTAGCTCTTCTCGGGAATCCTCATTCTCTTGTTCTTTCGTGTTGATTTGGATCATAGAAGTGTTCTCTGATTTCACCTTCTTCATTCTCCACTTCCAAATGTTCATCAATTATGGATACGCAGCTTATAGTTTTAGATGAACTGTCAACACTTTCAACTTCAACATGTTTGTTAGAAGCATTCATAAAATCAAGAGTATCCAAAATTACTTTAGCACTAGAGCAAAACTTGATTTTCTCATAATCATTTTCGGTTAAAGCACTATATAAAATTTTCATTGCTCTAATGTTCAACGAAAACACTTTCTTTTAATTTTCAGTCCAATCCTTTCTTGGTTTGAAATCATAGACATTTATAAAAACATTCCACATATCAAAATCAAAACATTTTATAAACGATTTCATTCTAGCTTTCCAAAACCAAAAATCAACATCTTTGAAGAACGGTGGAATGGTATAATCGAAACCTTCTGAAAACGAACCCAAAATCAACCATTGACAACTCTTGAGACTGTTAAGTCCTTTAAACAAGAGCCTTGCTCTGATACCAAATGAAGAACCAGCTATCACCCAAGAGGGGGGTGAATTGGGTGTCTGATAAAACTTTGAAAATCTTTTCGCAAATTAGTTCGAATGACAGAATTAGTTTATAAAGCAATAATCAGTCATTCAAACATGTATTTTTGGAAATGTAAGAGTTTAGGGAAGAGAATATGCAACCGAGATTTATCGGTTCGGCCCAATCCTTGACCTACGTCCAGTCCCAAGCTCCACTTGAGATTTTTAATCCACTATCTCCTTGTTTAACCGGGCACAAGAGAAAGCCTTTACAACCTCACAAGTTTGGTCGGGCACTTGTGTAGCCTTTACAATCTCTTACCGAGATATCCTCTTACGCACTGTAAGATTACAATTACCGACTCTGTAAACGAAGGATGATCCTCTCACTCCCCCTTACAAATTGTAATTAATACACCCACACTTAAGGTTCCACAACCTTAAGATTTTTACAACTAAAAGAATTAATCGGTGTTTAAGAACTCCTCACTGAGTAGATGAATGCTAATCACCGAAGTACATAATCGATCATCTCACTCTCTACCGTAAACTATATAAACATTGAGAACAGAGTGTATGAGTTAAGCGTATATTCATAATGACGGCATTTCGGCGCAAAGTGCACGCTCGTGTCTCTTCTTTTTCATTTTGAATCCTTCTCCTTTTATAGTTGATGGAAGGCATTCGACCGTTGAGCAATTCTTCCCGTTTAGGATATGATCGTTGAGTGTCCGTTGGAAGTAGCCGTTAGACGAGATGAATCACTCCGCCTCAGTTTCGTCCGTTTGAAAATCACAGCTGGAATTTGTGGAGAAACATTCTCTTACATTCCTTTTGTATATCCGTTGTCAAATAGCATTTAATGCGCAATGGGAATGTCGGAGAGGCTTTACTTCGATCAGAACAATTTAGCTTCGGTTTAGGTAACTTCATTTAATGCTTTGTCAGTCAAAAATTGCTTTATCCAAATCTGCTAGTAATTTGCGATTATACAATTTGAAACTCATCAACACACTGGTTAAAAGCATTTGGTAATCTCAATAAGTGATAATCCGAAGTAATAAGATAAACTTATGATTTCGTAAATTGTCCAGAAGCGAGTTTCAAAACAGGGGCTACTTTGCTCGGGCAATAACTCAAGCTTGCTCGAGCAAGCACTTTAGGATTTAGTTATAAAGACCTCATACTAGCTGATGCTCGGGCATGGATTTTCCTTGCTCGCCAATGATGCTCGGGCATGGTGTTTATGATGCTTGGGCAAGCTCTTCAAAATCTCGGAAGTATTGTCTTCCAGACGATGTTGCTCGAGCAAGACTTCCTTCTTGCTCGGGCAAGGTTCGATCGAGAGTTAAATTCAAGAAGACATCCAAAGGTTGCTTGGGCAAGCTTTTTCTCCTTGCTCGAGCATGTGCTCGAGCATGAAGATTTTCATGCTCGGGCAAGCTATTCCATGTGAGGAGAAATTGCTTCAAGTCGACGTTGCTCGAGCAAGCTCCCATTCTTGCTCGGGCAAACTCCGTGCGAGACGATTCCAAGTAGACAGGCAGAGGTTGCTCGGGCAGGCTTTTTCCTTTGCTCGAGCATAAGCTTGGGCAAGCTATTTTCTTTGCTCGGGCAAGACCTTATGACTTGGATCTTTTGCTTTTGTCTCACTCTTGCTCGGGCAAACCAAGAACCTTGCTCGGGCAAGGTATTGCTTTTCGGGGTGTTTTTGGAGGTTGCTCGGGCATATTGCTTGTGATTCAACTTGACTTTCCTCTCGAGCCCGATGTTGCTCGAGCAAGCTTATAACCTTGCTCGGGCAAGGTCATACTTTCTGGCTCTTTCAAAGGATGCTCGGGCAAGTTTTCCTATACTTTCGTTGCTGGGCATTCATGATCAAGACACCTCAGAAAGCTCTTTAAATATATCTTCCATTCAATAAGAATCAACTCCAAACTAGTTTTATTTCGTCCATTGACATCAGATGAGTGGATGTTGATCTTATCCAGCGTTTTTGCAGAATCCAGAACAGACTATCAACTTAAAAACATCATAACTCTTTCCATTGATCTTTGTTTTCTGTGTTCTTGATGTTTTTGAAAATTCTTTTGAGTCTAGTTTCCAATGGCACAAATTTCACCTCAATTGGATTTGTATATTGTGAGATACACTCAAATTACCGAAGGTTGGTCTGGACTGTGACGTTGATATTTATGCTGACTTACGAAAATCATATATCTCTCATATTGACTCCTTTGGACTTTATATTTTGTCAAAAGTACGTGTTGGATGTCTAGTTTAATATGCCGCTAGTTTCATGTCAATCCGATTCTTGGTTTGAGAGATATCATCGAATTACCAAGAGGTCGCAGAAAAGAGCTGACAGTATCTTTGAAGAAGAACCTTGCTCGGGCAAGCTTCTTCTTTGCTCGGGCAAGAGCGGATTTTGGGCGATTTTGGGCTGAAAATTCACCTTGCTCGGGCAGACCTTTGTTGTTGCTCGAGCATGCCTTGAAACTCAATATGCTCGGACAAAGAGTGATAGAAATAGCTGAAATTACATAAATGCCCCCAAACAAACCAATATTCATCGAAGCTTGAACTTGCTTGTTTTAACTCCGAATTGAGTCGTTCCAACTTCTGTTTGATCACGGAGACTTGTATATTGATGTTCAAGAGCGGAAATTACATAAATACCCTCCAACAAACCAGTATTCATCGGAAGCTTGAACTTGCTTGTTTTAACTCCGAATTGAGTCGCTCCAACTTCTATTTGATCACGAGAGACTTGAATATTGATATTCTCATGATATTTAACAAGTTCTTCTTTCTTCAAACTCCATTCTTGATCATTCTCTATAATTTAATTTGGACTAACCTATAATACACAAAGTAGTTAGTCAATGTCTATGATATAAACTTTTTGCTCTAGATAATGGCATCAATATAAGACATCATCAAAACTAAGCATAACTAACGTAGAGTTATACATAAGAGTATGTATTACCGAGTTGAAATCAAATGAGGGGTAGTAAGGTAAAATTATTGGAAAATTCCACCTAAGTATCAAGTAAAAGAAAATACGACAGAATGGTCTCTTAAAATCTCAAATTTGTAGTGAAGTTCCATGAGACATTTTTGCAATATATTTTAAATGTGAAAGTCTAAAATAACCTTATTGATTAAGTAGAGAGATGAAACAAATAATTGTATATTTCTTAAGGGTATTTTAGACTTTTCAAATTTAGAATATATTGCAAAAATGCCTAATGGGATTTCTTGTAAATTTGAGATTTCAATGGACATTTCGCTATATCTTCTCTTGCTTGGGACTTTGATGCAATTTTTGCTAAAATTATTGAATTCAAAAATCATATTTTATGACATGTGACACAATTTAGAATTTTTTAAATTTAACAATTCAATTTAAATTTGATTAATTCAACCAAATTTTCCCTAGTAATAATTTTATAAAATATTAAATTTAATCCATTCTTTTTTTAATTTATAGGTAGATACAAGATTCTGAAAATAAAATGGGAAAGAGAAAAATGAGAGAAAGTCAACCTGTAGGACAAGGAAATTTTCACTTTAATAAGTAAAACCTACTTGTGTGATTTATTTAGGAGGGAAAAAAATTAAATAAAAGGGTTTGATCTAAGGTTATTAAACCTAAACCGGTCACTGAACCAGTCGGAGTGTTGGGTCAAGGGTCAATGGGTTCATCGGGGCTAACCTAGGGCCAAACCGGTAAGAAAGTGAAGATTTCAGGGTTATTAATAAGAATTTATAAAGAAAATAAAATAAAAACCGATTTGTTTTTTAAAAAGTGAACTGGGTTGATGTCTGAACCAGACCGATTTATCCACAAGTTCGCCGATTTCCTGGCCGAATAGGCCAATCTAGTTTGAGTTTAATAACATTGGTTTGATATGATATTTTGGTTGCATGTTACTACCTTACTGGTCCTAGTCCTAAGAGTGATGACCAATGATTCTTTTTGTTTTGTTTAAAAGGATAGATCCAGGTTTTGCCTTACGAGTGATAAGGGCAAAATTTAAATTCGTTTTAAACACATTACGTGCATACATTTTTTTAGTTTTTATTCAATAATATTTTTGAAGTAATTTTATTATATAAAAACATGATATCACATATAAACATTTGAAAAACATACCCTTAGTACATCATCATTCATTAGAGTATTTATACATAGCTCAGTTGGTAAGATAGAAATAACATGATATAGTGATACAGAGCTCTTTATTACATTATAGGAATACTCATAGGGCTTATACACACTACTTATAAGTTCTAAATAAAATTTCATTACAAAGGAATAGATAACTCACAGTAGCCTTTGGCTTAATCTGAAATCCTCATTCGCTGATATCATTATCTTGCCTTGGGAGCCACATCTAGTACTCTGTTCATTTCACAGATAATAACCAGAAATGAGATTCAAACGAATCTTAGAGTAACAGTTAATCTTACCTAAAATGCATGCACAGTACATGACAGGCAACCACAAACAATACATTAACGCATATTTAGCATTCAAAGATTCTCATATCACATGCAACACTGACTGCAAATAAAGATCACATGATCAATTACCACAAGCTGGGCATTCAACTGGGCATCAACCCATATCATCTGAATGCAACTAGGTTCATGACCTGAGGACCATTGGTCCACTAGGCCTTATTGCCTAGCCATCGGGAGGATACCCCATGGATGGTTCTTACAGCCAATCGACTCACGAGTGGTGTTGGCCCCTAACGAGGCAATATCACAACATGGTTCACACACGCATATAAAGTTATACATAGTATGTGAGAGAAGAGTTATTATCTGGTTGCTTTACCAATTTTCGAATCAACTCCAAACCCTCTGATCATCTCGGGCAAGTGTCAGGTCCTACAAATACATAGTTATGGACGACGGGTTAATACTTGAATCTGGACTCAGGATTTTTCATGGCTAAAATTAAAAGAAATTCATAACTCTCATTCTACACATCCAATTAATGTTTTTTTGGACCCATTGTAAAGCTGGACATGTGCACTATAATTTTGCCGAATATCACAGTCAAAGGGACTCATTTGTCCTGTTTTTTCCCTACATGAACATGAGACTCAAATCTAGAAAAACAAGTCTTTCCAGTTTGTCTTGGCCAACTTGAAAAATTTATAACTCACTATGTACCAATCTAATTGACCTAAATGACCCATCAAATTGAATTTTGTAAGGTCCACTATATGCTAACCAAATTTCACAAACAGATAGGGCCATTTGCTTGGTCAAAATCACATATGAAAATAGGTTCTCAAATATAGAAAACAGAGTTTTACAGATTTCCTTGCCTATATTTGAAAACTCATGACTTAATCTAAAAAAATCCAATTGAAGTGGTTCAAGATTCTAAATTACCCTTATTAAGTCCAGATTCAAGGGAAAAAAAATGCCCCTAGCCAACTGAAGGCAAAAGATTCCAAAAATCCTCAAACAACTAAACTGTCTAAAATTTGTCCCAGTTTCAATGCCATAATTTCAACAATTCATATTTTACAATATACTAACCTAAATGACACACATTATATATCCAATTAAAACTCATGATATCTACTACCATTATAGGAATTTTTAGGGTCATTGGACAACATTTGGTCAATCTAAAACATGACACAAATAGACTGCCTCTAGAAAACGAATTTTGGCAGCACTTACTATTTCAACTTCAATATTTGGGTTTTCAATCAAACCCTTCTATAATCATACCAACACCTTAATCCTACACAATTTTTCTCAAGGAATCCATTGGAGACCTCAAAAACAACAAAATCACAGCCCATTCTTATGCCCTGGTTAGACCAAAATAGGGGTTCTAGGGCCATAAATTCAGTTTTCTCTACCGATGCTTCCGAGATTGGTTTCTCACCTTTATCCCACACAAATTTTCATTCTAAACTCATTGGAAACATCAAAACTAAAAAAATAACACTATTTCATACTTAAATAGTGCAAACCAAAATTAAGGGAAACTCAACAACTCAGGAAAACCTTAAGATATTCGGCTCAAATCGGAGCTTATATGTAGTTCTATTCGATTCTATGACCAATTCTTGATTTTGGCAGCACCTCCACCTTGTAGACAGCACCAAACACCTTAGATCAAGAATCCAAAATCGTAGAAATGTTTCCCTCACTGAGAGGAACAACGTTAGAGAAGGTCTTGGGAGTTAGAATCGCTGAATCAAAGATGAAATTGGCTTCGATCACTTTCTCTTTCCTCTTGCTCTTTAATTTCTCCATCCCTCTCCATATTTCAGTCTCTCTCTCTCTCTTGTTCTAGATGAAATGGCCTAAGGTAATGGAAATAAAGAAATATCATAACACATGTGCAGTCTAGGACGTGCCACGTGTCCCTGACAAGCAAGTTAGAGGGAGAGCCTGCCAAATAAGTCAAAGGGAGAGGTGAGATGGCATCTTTTGAGCAAGCTAAAGGGGTGAGGTGGAACCTCCCTTGACTCCTGGGTCCGGTGTTTGAAAAAATCAAGTATGTGTCCATACCGGAGACATGTGAATTCCTTAGACTCAAGTGGCGCTTTTTGGTGCTGCCAATACAAAAGTAGCATTGTACTTTGTCATTAATGAGGTGACACGTGTCATGTTCTTATTGCAACAACTCAAAAATTGGTCATCATTAGTCATCATGACTTAGCTTATGAAAGCTATTTTAATAGAGCTACTATATCAATGCTTACTCGTGATTTTGCTCGGGTTTTACTCGGGGTTGTGGCACGCATACCGAGACCCGCCAAATGACACCATGTTAAACTTTGTGTGTGAGCCCCACATGGCACCACATACTAGCATCTTTTCCATGAAAACGCCAAGGCACATATGTTTGCCTTGGAAATGCCATATGCACACCTATACCGGCACATTTTGCTTAACCAATCGTGCCATACCTTACAACATAGCTAAGTGGCATCTTTCTACCAACCTAATGACACCATATATGCATTATGTGCCCTTTTGCATCGCCACTTAAATTTTACAGCCTATGCATACTAGGTCCTTTGCCCAGTATGACGAATCACATACTCCCCGAGAGCTATTCTGGCTCTCGACATTCTTAGGACTCTTCCCGAACTGGGATTACTCATCTGGATGATGTTACCTTATCCTCGAGTTTTTAGGCCCAAAATTTAGGATATTACACTTAGACTTTCCAGCTTTACGACAGATTCTAACAAGTTTTGGCTTGCTTTGGTAACCTATGATTTTAATCAATTTGATAATCAAGTTAACTTTTAAGGGTTAAGCTAATCCTTGGAGTTAATATGGCCCTTAAGTCTTATAAAGAGGTTGGATAAATAATAATCCGCCATTCGTAAATGTGTGTTTTTAAGACCTGATAATTGTTCAGGATGACCGAAGGATTGGGAGCCAATTCGAAGAATGGTAAAGCGTCCAGGTGGTAACTCTTCTCTTACATTCTATGTGTGGCCGTATATGTATGTGTGAACCATATTGTGTAATGTGATCATTGTTTGCATTCAATATTGTTAATGTTATGTGCTTTTTGAATGTTGGTTGGATCAATTTATGGTATCTTATCATGTACTGTGCATGCTGTTAGCTCTCAATGTTTTGATGATAACAGTTCTCAATGTTTTTGATGAAGTTCTTAGCTTGCTCGAGCAGCCCCAGGATCTTGCCCGAGCAACATCAGTTTATGGAACAGCAGAAGTAGTGAAAATCAGTTATGCTCGAGCAACCCCATGAAGCTTGTCCGAGCAACATCAAGGCAGAAGCAAATGAGAATCAGTTATTGATTCATGCCCGAGCAAAGCTTTCTAGCTTGCGGAGCAACCTTGAGGCGAAGCAAAGACGAACGTCATCGAGCAATGCCCGAGCAAAGAATTGTGACTTGCCCGAGCATCATCAATACAGAAGCGAAAGAAGGCCATTCAGAGAACCTTGCCTGAGCAAGGAGTATCACTTGCCCGAGCAACGTCGAGACAGAAGCAAAACTCAGCTAATCAGAAGGTCTTGCCCGAGCAGCAAAAAAGGCCTGCTCGAGCACCATGCTCGAGAAAAGGCATAACATTGCCCGAGCAACGTCCATCATTTCTCAAGTTCTCGCACGGGTTCCGAGTCTTGCCCAAGCAAGGAAAGTGGCTTGCTCGAGCAACATCGTGTGGCGGCTCTTCTCGGTTCATAAAGTAGAAACTTGCCGTGCATGAAATTTATCATGCTCGAGCACCATACCCAGCGCGAAGAGAATACTTGCCCGAGCATACCCTGAGACAACGGTTATCAAGAAGCTTGCCCTAGCAAGCTTTGCTTCATGCTCGAGCAACATGGCCAAAACACACCTTCTCCACAAGCATACTTTCAGGTTTGCCTCAAGCAACGTGTTGTGTTCTCTCTACTCCGCCTCTGCCTATGCCTTGCCCGAGCAAGTATTTAACCATGCTCGAGCATCATCGAAGGAGAGCACATCTACATCCACGCCTCTGTAAACAAGCCTGCCCGAGCATGATTTTATCCATGCTCGAGCATCATGCCCAAGCAAGCATATTATCTTGCCCGAGCATCAGCGAGCCAACCTGCATCTGAACTACTTCATACAAAGCGTGCTCGAGCACACATTTATTGTTGCTCGAGCAAGGTACCTGTTACTTAATTATCTTCTGCGCTATCTTCATACTCTCTGTGATAAATTATTCAATTCTATATGTTACACATTATTATTCTCAAATACCTTTAACCCATTTGATTAATGAGTTGCAGAAGATCTTCACATTGATTAACATCTTATTTGAGTTGTGAAGCACCGAGATTGTTTCGGACAGAGCCAACATCGAATCTGATTGCCCATAACCAAAAAGGCACAAAACAATATTTTAAGCTTATCTTCTCTGAAGACCACGAGAACGATGATCTATAAAGTAAGTCCACCATACGATATCCGATCATGGCGAGGTGCGGATACAACAAATGCTCAACGGACATATTCAAATTCTTCAACGGTCCTCAACTTCAATCAGTACAAATATCTGAAGATATGAATTGTTCAAACACACAAAGGAATACACACAGACGCAGAAAACCATTTTACAAAGAAACTACTTTCTGTGTATTCTAAAATATATTTAAGCTTCAGTGTTCATAGTTCAATTACTCTGTGAGAGAGCTTTACTATTTACTCTCAATCTTTCGAAATCTCAAGATAGTGGTATCTTAAGTGTGGGTGTACAATTACAACTTGTAAGGGGGAGTGAGTCCTAGAGAGAAAGGATCATCCTGAGTTACAGAGTGTGTAATTGCATTGGTAAGATAGTGAAAATCCCGAGCGTGCGGGGGATTTGGACGTAGGTTAAAGAGTTGGACCGAACCAGGATAATCTCTCTGTGTCATTTACCTTTTCATTCTTACTGCTTTCATTATTTATCTTCACAAAGCGAAAAGAATTATTAGATCACCTATTCACCCCCCTCTAGGTGATATTCCACCTTCACATGCATATTATGTAAAATTAACTGTTACCTTGAGATTCTTCGGGATCTTAGATCTTGTTACTATTGGTGAAATGAACAGTGTGTTGGACACGACTCCTAGGGAAAGGTAGTGGATGTCGGAAAATGTAAAATACATAATATCACTAAGAAGGGGGGAGGGGGTAAATTGGGTGATTTAAAAATCTTTTCGATTTCCTTTAGAATTCATACACCGAAACAGAGATTAACAAAGGGAGTAGGAGAAAGATGAACTCAAGAGATTTATACTGGTTCAGTCTTAACTCTTGACCTCAATCTAGTCCCTAGACTCTCTGAGAATTTCACTATCACTTTAACTGATTACACACTCTGTATTCAAAAGTAATCCTCTCATTAGATTTTATTTGCTTTTTTATGAAAATAAGAAGAAGTAGTATATGAAGAGAGGAATATCACCAAGAGGGGGGGTGAATTGGGGATTTAAAAATCATCTTCAAAACACTCAGAAACAGACGCGAGAACAGAGTATAACAGAGAGGGAGAGAAGAAGCTTAACACAAGATTTATACTGGTTCGGTCTCAACTCTTAACCTATGTCCAGTCCCCAGACACTCTGGGATTTTCACTATCTCTTCAATCGATTACACACTCTGTACTCAAAAGTTATCCTCTCACTAGGATACACTTCCCCTTACAAGTTGTAATCAAATATCACAATCTCAAAGTCCCAATACTTTGAGATTCTTACAAAGATTGATAATAAAAAATGAACTCTCTAAAAGAGCAGATAGATAAACACTGAAGATTACAAATATCAAAAGATATTGCTTAAGTGAGTGAAACAGTAAATGCTAAAGCTTCAAATTGAATGCGCAAAGTTTCGGTAGTTGGAGAATTCAATGCTTCTGGATTTATAGTTTCTTGCAATAATGACCGTTGAAGACAATTCAATGAGCCGTTGTGAATATAGCTATTGAAGGTGAAAGTCGAACATTACTCAGACTCTTCGGATTCTCCAGATGTTTGCCATCATTCTCTTTTGACATTCCTTATTCCGTTTGTCCGTTGAGACTTGGCAATAGATGAGGAATGGAAATGGCCAGAAGGCTTTATGTCTGGTCAGAGTATTGTTTTTCCCTTTTAGTGCTTCGTCTCTGCTAAGCATTAAATGCTCTTCTGACACAAATTTGCTTTAATGAAATTTGGTGTTAATCCATATCAAAATCATTTGAAACTCATTAACAAATTGATTAAACATAGTTAGGAATAATAATGAGTGATAATAAGAAGTATTCAAATCATAATCAAAGATTTAGAGTTTACGAACACGGAGATCTCATATTATCAGAAGACTAACTCAAGTCATATAATTCTGACTCGAGTCATGAACAATTGACTCGAGTCACAGATTCATCTTCCTTTAAAAAACGTTGAGAAAGCAGAGGAGATGATTTTGCAATAGAGTGACTCGAGTCATAAAAGACTTAACTCGAGTCAACATTTTCAAAACCACTTGTAAAGATATCTCTGTAACACAATGACTCGAGTCATACAAAACATAACTCGAGTCGCATCATTATCATAAAAACAGAGGTTATCGGGATTGGTCGTGAAAACAACTTGGAACAAACAATGACTTGAGTCATTAAGTGACTTAACTCGAGTCAAATTTGAACGTTAGAAAATTATTTGAAAAAGCTAAGTTTGAAATACATTCCCTTAACTCGGGTCACAAAGAGACTAACTCAAGTCATTAAATTCAAAAATTACTTTGGCTTAGATACAGAAGGCTTTGACTCGAGTCAGCAATGCATAGAGACTTACTCAGTTATTGAACCAAGTTATCTTTGACACAAAAACTCTTTGGCTTGAATCAATAACAATCTTTTGGATTTACAATTGTCAGTTATCATCAAAACACATAGAGAACTAATAATATGCCCTTTACGATTACAATAATTGCGGTAGGCAAAAGGATTAGAAGAATGAATTGATTTTTGAAAATAGTTCGGATAAGTCTTTTCTCCAAATTTCTTCTTTTCCTTCTTTTTTATCAAAATCAGGTTTGTAACTAATTCCTGATTTATCATTTCTAAACCTTTGTTATTTCAAAATGACATTGAGTATTTCACTCTCTTAAGTGAACTTTTCAAGTGTTTTAGTAAGATAAACGTTTCTTTTCTCTATAACACAAAAATTTTCTGAAATCTTTTCACAAACAGAAATTGGAGGAGAGATATTTTGAACTTTTTCTTCAAGAATTCTTATTTTTCTTTTGAAAGAAAGAAGTTCTTTAGCTAATTTTGAAATTATGAGTGAAGAGAATTATACTCAATGAATAATTCATCAAATGAGGGTTCAGTATCGTTTACCTCTTCACTCTCAGATTCTTCTTGAGCCACAAGACAAATATTGGCCCTTTCTTCTTCATCAGCTTCATCTTCATTAGATGAGCTGTCTCGCCATATGGCTGAGACATAAGTCTTCTTTTTGAACTTATTGAATTTCTTCTTATCATTTTCTTTGTTCTTCAGTTGGGGGCACTCAGACTTGATGTGGCTAGACTTTTCGCATTTGTAGTAGAAATAGGCTTCTTGGGCTCATTGCTGGAGCTACCTTTGTGAAACTTTCATAATCCTTGATCCTTCTTCTAGAATCTCTTGAATCTCCGGACCATCATCCCGACCTCTTCATCTTCGTCTTCATCATCATCATCTAATTCCTTGTCTTCTTTGATAGCCTTAAGGGCAATTCCCTTATGCTTACTGCCAATTTCATCAAGCCCTTTTCTGAACTTGATTTTTCCTTCATACTCAGACAAGCTTCCAAATAAAGCTGCCACTGATCCCATTGAATCTCCACGAGCCTCTTGAATTACAATGACTTTAGCTTCCCATTCCTTGCTGAGAATGTTCAGAATCTTCCTCACTTGGACTTGTTGATCATACTCTTTTCCCAAGGAAGCAAGTTGATTAATCAGATAAGTGAATCTGAGCTGAAATTCACCAATGGACTCTTCAGACTTCATACGAAGTAAATCGTATTCATTCATCAAGGTATTAACTCGATTTTCTTTAATTCCAGTAGTCCTTTCATGAGCAATCTCAAGCGAATTCCACATTTCTCTTGTAGAAGATAGAGTGCAAATCCGAAAATACTCTTTCTGACTTAGAGAACTTTGGAGCATTAGAATGGCCTTGCTATTGAGAGTGACTTTCCTTCTATCATTCTCATCGTATTCTTCTTCAAGCTTAGGAACTCGAACTCCATCTTCCACGGTAGATAGACTGTAGTCTCCTCTCTCAAACACATTCCGTAATCCAAACTCAATAGCCATTACAAAGACTCTGAATTTGGCTTTCTGGAATGAATGATGTTCTCCATTAAAGCCGAAAGGTCTGTTGATAGAAGCTCCATTTAGAAGTATTTCGTCCATATTGATTCTTCTTGGGTTGTTAACCCTTTAAGAGAAATTCTAGCTCTGATATCAAATGAAAGACATAATATCACCAAGAAGGGGTAAATTGGGTGATTTAAAAATATTTTTGATTTCCTCTAGAATTCACACACCGAAAAAGAGACTAACAGAGGGAGTAGGATAAAGATGAACACAAAAGATTTATACTGGTTCGGTTTTAACTCTTGACCTATGTCCAGTGCCCAGAGTCTCTGGGATTTTCACCATCTCTTTAACTGATTACACACTCTGTACTCGAAAGTAATCCTCTCAATAGGATTCACTCCCCTTACAAGTTGTAATCAAATAACACAATCTCAAAGTCCCACAACTCGAGATTCTTACAAAGATATTGATTTAGATATAAACTCTCTAAAAGAGCAGATTGATAAACACTGAAGATTTATATATCCGAAGATATTACACAGATATCCCACAACATTGAGAAACAGTAAATGTGTATTGATCATTTGAGCGTTTGTGTTTCGGTAGTTAGAACAAATTGAATGCTTAAGCTTATATTTGGTGAAGACAATTAATGACCGTTGGAAGCCTTCAATGCACTATTGAGAGTAATCAATAGCTGTTAGACTTGAAACACGTTCGTCACTCTCGTTGCTTGATTCATTCAATGATCGCCGACATTCTTTGTGTTCTTCCCGTTGGATGATCTGGCATTCAAATGAGGAAAGAAACCATTAATGCCTTTGGAATGTGCTGAGAATGATTAGCTAATTTCATGCTTTATTTTCTGGAGACACATTAAATGCCGGTGACATAATCATTTGCTTTTTGATTAATCTGCATTTGATAATTCATCTAATCATGTGAAGCTCATTAACAAACTGATTAAACATAGTTAGGAACAATAATGAGTGATGATATGAAGTAAGTAAATCATACTTGAAGATTTAAGATTTACAAACACGGTGATTGCAAAACAGAGATAGTTTGTGCTTGAGTTAAATTCAAGCAAACTCAAACAGATGACTTGAGTTAAGCATTCTAGACTCGAGTCATTATATCATCTTCTTTAAAAATAAGTTTGAAGTTTAAATGAAGATGTCTCTGTATGACTTAGGCTCGAGTTTAAAACGTTTAGCTCAAGTGCATGACTCGAGTTAATCAAAGTATGCTCGAGTCAAGTTCTTCTTTTACAAATGAACTTTGAGACACCATTTTGAAAGTGATTTGAAATCGCGTCAGCTCGAGTGATTAAGTGATGACTCGAGTTAACCAAGTTCATTTGAAAATAGATTTCAAAAACTATGCTCGAGTCAAGGGCCATAGGCTCGAGTTAGAGACTTCTAAATTTGAAAATAATTTAAGTCCAAAAAATATTACTTGAGTCAATATCATTTCTTAAAATATTTCACAAGAGCTTATGTGTAACACCCCAAGTTCCGTATCATAAATCGTGCCGGTGACACGTGGTTTTATAAAAATCGTCAGAGTTTGAGGTGCTACAACTTAGCGTGTTGCGGAAACGGAGAGCATGTACTAAAAATTTGAACGAGTAACTGATATAAAATACTCAGACATATGTTGATGCCTGACGTATACTGATATATTACAAATTTTCCGAAGGAATATTCATGTGATACATTAATACAAAACTTTGTATAATTACAACTCTTACATGTAACTATACCATCTTCAACCAAGCCTTAAGTAGACTTGAGGCATAGAACCTAACATAGTTAAATCAACCCATTTGGCCAGGCTGGGTAAAGTCTAGTGGGAGTCTCCCCGAATTCACGGCGACTGATTGACTGAACCACATAGACGTCCCTTTCTAGTTTAAGCACCAAATGGTTTGAAATAACCCTATTAGTTTCATGCCAGAAGGTAGACTCTGTTAGCCTTCTTCCTGCGTTTACTTTGACCGGTGCCTCCTCACGGCTCCGTCTATTGGCGTCTTTTTACGGCTCTATCTACCGGTGCCTTCTCTGATCCTTGATCCTTTCCTGAACTATTAGTTTAAGACTGAGGTCCAATGCCCATTTGACCTCAGGTAACGGTTAACCTCATGCTTATGTAAACAATATATGTTTGACAGATATTCATGACATTACAGCAATAATCAACACATAAGCACACAACAGATGTAAGATTAATATATTAATAGTACATATCACATGTAAAGTTATCTATACAATTCACATGTATAGTTATCTATGTTAACAGTACACATCACATGTAAAGTTATCTATACAATTCACATGTATAGTCGTCTATGTTAACAGTACACATCACATGTAAAGTTATCTATACAGTTCACATGTATAGTCGTCTATCACATATAAGTATACAATAAACATCAGAGTTAGTGTTACAGTACGCGAACGTACCTTCGTTGATGATTTTCGGTACGTTTCGACGGAAGGCGTTCACAGATATACTATAAGGGTAATATCGTCTCTATTAATTCACAAATATTATTTCAAGAGATATTTTGGCTATATATGACCATTTTACCCCTGGATTAATTATTTTTAACTTAATCCCATTTTAATTGCTTAAAAACGCTATTGTTCAATAAATGGGCTGATTTTTTTCACCTAACTTTGAAAAATCATAACTAATTCCACAGAACTCGAAACGAGGATCCGTAAAATTCCTCAAAATCCTTAAGATGTCTAATTTTAGGAAAAAAATATTGGTTGTTGCCCAGATTTTATGAACAATTCCCAGTTTTCGTATTTTCATCATCTACCCAGAAAATTTCCAGAAAACGTAGCCAATTTGCAGAATTTTTATCTCCTAGCACAAAACTCAAAATGACATGTTATAGGTATATTTGTAAAGCTATATATGTCTAATTTGAACATGAATTTTCTCAGAATTTTAGCATAGCATCTTCAACATAAGATACCAGCATTTTTGAAATTGCTTTCGAAAGTCGCTAGCCGACAAATATTCACCAGAGCTTCGCTACTTTGACCATAATCTTCCAAAATTTTTCCTATAACTTCTTATTCATCATTTTTTCGAAATAAAACCAATTATAACCATAAAAACATGAAAATAACACTATAATTGGAAGATTATGAATCAAAACAACATTTAAGCTATAAATCACAAAGCTAGAGCTCAAGAACTTACCTAGAACTTTGCTCCTTCTTTCCCAAAGCTTCTCACTCTCACTTTCTCTCTATGTTTCAGCTGCTATAAGCTTGTTCTTGCTTGTGAATTGGTGAGAAATTATGAAGACTAAAGCCTCCTATTTATAGCAAATTGGCCATTAACTTTCTAACAACTTTCCTTCAATTTGAGCCCTTGGATTAAACTTAGTTGATAAGTTTAAATCTCACCCTTACACCTACTAAAAAGACTTCTCACTCCTATCTCCCTAGTTAGTTTGTTTCAACTTTTAGTTACCCCAAATGCTTATTTAGTTAGGTGCAAGTTGGTGATTTTATTCAAGATTCATTTCCACTTTTCAAATCTCCATTTTATGGCTTAATTAAAGGTCTTTTTAAAACTCTTAAATCGCTTAAGTATGAATCATAAAATTTTGTGAAAATCACTTTGGAGATAATCAAGTTCAAGCTTAAATTGTGCTTGTTCATAATATCTACTTATATTTGTTCTATGATCAATGGTTTTCAAGATACGATTTATTTTCTATTGGTTCTCATTTACTTGTGTCCTGAATTCATCCTAATGGTTTTTATCTTACCATTTATTAATTAACCTTTAATTACCTAAGCTTACAACATTTTTACCCCAAAGTCTTCTTTGATTAAGACACATTTTAAGCAAATATCTAGATTTTTCTTGCTTCATCTTTTTCTCTTGCACAAACCGCAACCCCCCCTTAATTTACCTTTCATTTGAATTTCATTTAATCTCCATTTGCCTTGAAAGTCTTTGGTATTAATTACTTTGATTGTGATGTTTATTTTGTTAATTATAATTAACAATTTTTACTCTTATTCCCTTTATATGAACCGAAATCACTATCCCCTTTTTACTCTTGGATTTGTGTTTCATTTGTCTCACAAAAACCAGGGTAAAATTCTCCTATTGGTTGATTTTAATCTCACAAGGTTTAGGCTTTATGAAATTAATTCTAACACCTTTAGATTAGCTTTACTAAATTTAATCCAAGCCTTTGATTTTGGGTTGGAAAAATCTAAATACTATTAGTGATATTTGTTAATGATTTAGGATTAAGAATTAATACAATTGCTTAACCTTTTTAATTAGCAATTTTCAACTTAAAATAATTAAAGGGGGAATTAGTTAATCTTTGGTTAATATTGCTAATATAGTGTTTTAGGGGTTTTTAAGCTTAATTGCCAAAATTTGATGGGTTTTTAAATTAATCTTGATGATTAAAAACCCCCTGTGTACTAATTTTAGCCTTTAGATATCATTTGGATATTAATTAAGTTGATATACTCTTAATTATACCCTTTTTAAATTAATAATTAATTAATTTCAAAAATTACAAAAGTATTCCAATTATTGAAAATTTAATTGCCCAATAATTGTTGCTAACTTTCTTTAATTAATTTAGGCATCTTTCGATGATTTTTGATTGCTTTTATGATATAGTTAATATTATACTTGATTATGATATTTTTAGGATATTTTATGATCCCTAATAAGATTTAGAAAATTAAATCTCTAGTCACTTGATTATGATATTTTTAGGATATTTTATGATCCCTAAGTTCTAAGTTCTAGGGAGACATTACCTAGAAAATAGGATAAACATAACAAAAAAATTGAGACAACATATTCACCTATTTTAAATAGGCATTATTTATCCAAATATAATATTCAAGATATATTATTTATCCAAATATAATATTCAAGATATATTATTTATCCAAACATAATATAATTATTTGGGTATTACATTATGACTCGAGTTAAGCATGACTGGCTCGAGTCACTCGAAGTTCAAATATATTTGACTACTCTCTGTCTTGTGTTGACTCAAGTTTTACAACTTGAAACTTGAGTCAATTTGACAGTAAGTTATTGATTCAAGTTTGATCAAGCTAAAACATTTTGGGCTTGAATCAATAACCACATTTTTTTTGCAATTGTCAATTGTTATCAAAACACATAGAGAACCAACAAAATGGAGATACCAGACCTTTTTCGGATTGGTTGTGGGTTATTTATCAAGTTATTTTTGTAACTACTTTTAGAGTTTGTAAACATTATGTATAGATCCTATGGGTAACCCTGTAATGTAATCAAAAGCTTTGTATCAGTATGATGTACTATTTCTATTTTGCCTACTGAACTGCGTATAAATACTTTGATGAATGTCGGTATACCGGTGGGATATTACACGGTTTACACCTCTTTATACAACTGCAAACTTCCAAAAATCATAACTCTTCTAGTTGTTCTTTTTTGACCATGATCTTGATGTCATTGAAACTATTTTTGAGTCTAGTTTCATATGCAACAAGTTTCACTTCAATTGTATGTATGGTTTTTGAGATACAACCAATTTACCAAACATATTTTGAACTGACTTGAGAAATTCCAGTGTCAACTTCAAAATATTATATCTCTTTCATTTGAATTCTTTTGAGCTTGATCTTGGTGTCTATGTGTCTCATTGGAAGTCTAGTTTCATATTAAACAAGTTTCAGCTCAATCAGATTTGTGGTTTGAGAGATATGACTGAATTACTAAAGCTCGTACATGGTGAACGAAGAATAAAGTTGAACAGAGTGGCTAACAGTGTTCTCACTCGAGTGCATCATGTTCAACTCGAGTGGAACACTTGAGTGCTTTATGTTCCACTTGAGCGATGCTATTGTTCTCATACTTGATTGGCATTTTGGAAAATTCATGGACTAAATTGTCAATTTGAAAATTCATGGTACCAAACTGTCATTTCTAAAATTTGAGTCACAAACTGCCATGTTTTAGTTTTAATCCAATTTCCTTCTTCTTCTTCCTCTTAACCAATACTACTCAAAAACTCTTTTATTGATCTTTTTCTTGATCATTCTCCTTAATTGAACTTCATATCTTCTAATCTTTGAATCTACATTAAATATAGGAATTGGTCAACGTAGGAGATAAATATATTATGCAAACTTTTTGTTCTTAATATTGACATTTATATTTGACATCATCAAAACTAATCATATCTTATAGAAGGGCTAACAAAAGGGAGAGAGGGTAAGGATGTAATTTTGGAATCCACATTCCATGCTCATCCAAAAGATGAGCATGTAGTGCTCATCCCCAAATAAAAGGGGCTTTTAAAAAAAGATTTCATGCACTAAAAATTAATTAATATAAGATATTGGGTGTTGAAAACATATTTTATATATGGGGAAAGTATTTCTTCGGTCACTGGAGATAAGTTATCTCCAATGACCCTTAAAACTACGTCGTTTTGAATTAATGAAGGGTATGTTTGTAATTTTAGGTGAATTAATGAAGGGTGAAAAATTACGAAAACACCCTTCATTAATCCAAAACAACATAGTTTTAGGGGTCACTGGAGATAACTTATCTCTAGTGACTGGAGAAATCCTTTACCCTTTATATATATTAGGTGCCACTAGAAACTTATTTCAAGATACTGGTTTTATAGGAAAAATATTTTTGAATTCAAAAATAGACATTAATTAATTTGAGATAGTGGGTGCAAAAAACATTTTAGGGTGTATCATACAATTTAATCCAAATAAATATAAAAAAAAAAAAGGTCCCTACCCCAAAATTAGAGGGATGAACACTACATGCTCATCTTTTGGATGAACATAGAATGTGAACTTGTAATTTTGGAAGGTTAAGAAAATGGTGAAGCCCATAAGATGGTTCTTATAATTTTTAGGGTTAAGTATCAATTTTTCCCCTGAAGTACACGTCCAAGAGCAATTTTACCCCTGAAGTTTTCGACGTAGCAATGTTGCCCCCGAAGTATAAAAACGTAGCAATGTTTTCCCTTCGTTAACAACCCTAACGTTGATCGTTGGTTGACCGTTAGAGCAGTTAATGGAGGGACAACATTGCTACGTTTTTATACTTCGGGGGCAACATTGCTACGCCGAAAACTTCAGGGGCAAAATTACTCCTGGGCGCGTACTTTAGAGGCAAAATTGATACTTAACCCTAATTTTTATACTTGTAAAAGTGTGGATGAGTTGGTCCATTATGGACACATGGATACTATGTGGGACCCACACAAAAAAGGAATAGCCATTTAGAACATCTAATGGAAATTGAAAGATTGCTCCATTTTATAACGTTTATGTATATTTTTGGACTCATACAAATTTAATGGTGCTATATGCCCATCACAAAAAACTTCATTGTACACTTTAATTCTTATTAAAAATTGAAATAAAAGGTAAGAGGTGTTTATATACGGGGGAGAGAAAAATGGCCAAGCTCAATAGTTTTCTTTTCACTTTATGTGGTACTTTTGTTTTATTTTTTTGTTGTTTTTATTTTATTCTATTAACCATTGAACTTGGCCAACAAGATCACCTTGTTTGTCCTATATAAAGTATAATACTTTTATGTTACTATTCGATGTGGGATAAGCTTTTCAACATATATAATTGTACAGTTGTACTAATAATTAAGGGCATAACCATTTTTGAGTTTAGGTATCGATTCATTTTACTATGATATATACGATAAAGAAATCATTTTAGACAACTTCACTTGCCTAATAATTTATTACATTTCTTAGCATAAACAAAACATTATACAAGCCGGAAGAAACATATGCCCTTAAATTAGAAAGACACATGTTAACTATACTGCTCTAACTCTAACTTTCAACAATCAAAAACCTTAAAGAGAATTTATGATATTGACCATGATATTCATCTTGATCATGGGATCTTCAAAATTAAATTTAAAAAAAAATGAAGAAACACTTCTTAATTGGAAATAGACTCTCTAAGGTGATAGTTCCACAAATACAAAAGAATCATATTGCACAATTAATTATATTATTAGATTTGATTTCCTTTCTTGTAGATGTGAAATGTTTGTGATTGGGATAACAATTTCATATCACCATGAGTTTCTTTTATGTTTCCTTAAGTACCATAGCTTCTTAGTTTTTGCAGTAGAAGGAGGAGGAGGAGCAGCAGCAGAATCAATAACAATAGGCCTTACCTTACTAGATATGGAATCAGTTACATAGATTGCACAATAATATTGTATTCTTTCAATAATAATTTGATTTCCTTTCTTGTAGATGTGAAAAGTTTGTGATTGGGATAACAATTTCATATCACCATGAGTTTCGTTCATGTTTCCTTAAGTACCATAGCTTCTTAGTTTTTGCAGTAGAAGGAGGAGGAGGAGCAGCATCAATAATATGGAATCAGTTACATAGATTGCACAATAATATTGTATTCTTTCAAAAACTAATTATTTTGATATATTCTTCACCTAAAGGTCTTGATTTTGTTATATAGCTTAAGTACAAAATATGTTGAAGTATAGTAATTTCTATTTTCCCATAAGTCTTGGCCATGCCAAAGGTTTGGACCCCAACTATGACGTAAAACGTCTAATTAAAACAATTAGTTCCTATGGTCCTTTCTACAATTTTTCTAGATTACTACAAAAATTCTTATATTCACAGTTATTTTTGCAAAAACCTTTATAGTTTCACTACTACAGAATCATACATATATAATGCTAAATACTTAACATTTATAGTGAATAAGTGTAATGTATGTCGAGGCGGAGTTCACAAGAATATATAATGCTAATATTTAACATTTAAGTATGCACATTGTCATGTATAAAGATGTGAAATTCATGAAAACAAAAACCCCACGGTTGTAATTATTAACCATCATGTATTGACTGACAAAAATGATAAATCTTATGAAATGACTATCATATAACACTTTCGAACTATTTGTCTTCCAACTTTATATCAACAAAAACATACAAGTTATAACAATTAACCGTAAAATATGAATGATAAAAATGACATTTCTTAAGAAACAACCGTTATGTAACAATTTGTCTTCCCCAACTTTAAACTCTAAAGTATCTTTTCATAACCCTCGTTCTATTTGACACCAAAGTATCATCTCTTTTAAGTTAAAACCCTTCATAACTTCATTTGAAGTACGCTTCATCTCTATTTAAACACACCTATTCCTTTTATTCTTTATTACTTTTCTTCATCGGCCTCCTCCTTCTCTCCTTTATCATGTTTAGATGCCAAAGATTTTTTTTTCCATTCTCCCTCCTTTTCCTTCTCCTTATTCTCTTCTGCCTCCTCCTCAAATGAAGGGTCTACTGCAGACGTTGACCAGCCTTGACTGCTTCATAGCGTCTCACTACATACTCCAACAGTTTGAATAAGAAGTTTAACCTCATTCTTTATCACAATGAAGTTATGTAATACCAAGAATTTTCCCTAAAATCCTTAACCTTATATTTTGATGAATAATTAGTATATAATGAAGGTGAATAAGTGTCTCAAGTTATTGTAATTTATTAATTGTAATTTTAGGCAAATTTCACTTGGAATTCAATTAACAAAATGCAAAATGTAAGACTATGATTAGGGATAATTAGCACATAAAATGATGGTTATTTTATAACCAAAAGAGGCCAGAAATGATATGAAAACACTTAAGCAAATTAAAGGAAATTTGCAAAGACTAATGGGCAATTAAACTTACACTACTTAAAATAATTTGTATGATCCTTCAACATGATCAAAGGCAAATTAAGATAATCCTAAATGGGGCTGCTATTTCGAAAATATCAAGGGCCTAAAGGGAAGAAATTAAGTTTGCTAATAATGCTCTAATGACCTTGATTGGTTACCAAACAAATTGCACAATGACATATGGCATTAAGGAACATTTAAACCCTTAACTATATCATCAAATGACATCACCAAATGGCCCAAGGAGTCTTCATTTTCGCTGGTATATGGGCTAATTTAGAGTCAGATTTTTTCAATAATAAGGTCACATGCTTTAAGCTTCAGCTTTGAAAAGTCAATAATATCAACTAACCAATCAGGCAATGGCACATATATAATCAAGGGACATTTAAGCTTTTGATTTGGATGTTAATTCAAGCCTAATGGAACAGCCCAAAAGGACCACATGTGCGCCTAGCCTTGTGGTGCAATAATAGCCAAGTGTTGTGGGATATAATCTAACAATGTTAAGCCTAAACCTTCATTAATTAACCTATGAAAAATATAATTAAAAAGCATATGGGCATTTAATTAAGAATCTAATTAAACTTTGTTAATTAGTGTTGAAAAGTCAAATATTTCAACTAGCCAATGGGAAATGTAATACCCGGATTTTAGCAAATCTGGAATTTCTGAGATAAAGGAAAAT
Organism: Acacia melanoxylon; assembly: GCA_019022615.1. Classification (NCBI taxonomy): domain Eukaryota; kingdom Viridiplantae; phylum Streptophyta; class Magnoliopsida; order Fabales; family Fabaceae; genus Acacia; species Acacia melanoxylon. Next base: position 3,387,416 of record JAFJYJ010000002.1, read on the forward strand.
TAATGAATATTTTAATGAAGTAAATTCATAAGATAAAACTATTATAGAGTAAATTGTTGAAAAAGGTACAGGAAAATCGATGAAACGGAATGACTAAAAATGATATAATGGTGATAAAAGCGAGTCTAAAAGTATTATGATAAATTTTGAAAGATCATGAAAAATTATGAGAAAAATATGGAAGTGATATCCCTAAATTATGAGAATTTAATAAATTATTTCAGAGGAAATAACTTGAAGAAAAGTTTAAAAAGCATTTCGGGGAATCATAAAGTAACTTGATGGGGTAAACATTTTTAATATTTTACACGGGATATAAAATGACAATATCAGTATAGAAGTTTGAAAGATAACAATATCTTTTGTAAATTAGTAAAGATAAATATATGAAGAAACTGATCACGAAAAGATCACTAAGCGAAGAAATTAGGCCGATTAAGCCCTAACGAAGGCGGGGGTAAAACAAAAATTTTTGGTAAAAAATATTATATTTTTAAAAAATGGAAAAAATTATAGAAAAATAAATAAATCTGAATTTTTAAAAGAGGGGGTCGAAATTATGGTTATTTTTAATTAAAAAGAATTGTTTAAATAATTAAAATGGTAATTAGAATAAAATAATAATATAATGCGGTGAGTCGGCTTATGGCGGAATAGGGAAAAGTTAGAAATAAATTCTACAGGTAAACCGAGGTAAAAGTCTTTTCGGACTGATCAAATTAAGAACAAGTGAATTTTTACCCGAAGAAAGAATTTACCGAGACGTCGATTCGCGGCAACCGAAAACCCTAATTCCTAATAAGACGGAAAGGCGATCGGATAGAGTAGAGCCGGATAGGAAAAGTGAGAACCTATAGAAACAATTGCGTGTTTTCAAACACGGGATTAAGTTAGGCAACCCTTTGGACGTTTTACGATTGCGAATTATTGTCGAAGTTGGTTCTATCGGAAGCGATTTAAAATAGCCGGACGCGTTTGTCCGAATATCTTCCGACCTATAGGAGAATACCTGGATATGATCAAAAAGAGGATCAAAATAGATAATATGAAAGAGGATGAAAAGATCTTCAAAGTTACATGCCTGTTTTTTTTTGAGTTTGGCGAAATCGCGAAAGCGGGCACCGTCGGGTAGCTTTATCGGATAGGAGGCCATAAAGCAAGATGAAAAATCAATCTTTGACTTTTGGGGGACCAAGAGGTCGGCCAAGACCTTGAATGGTCAAGATTGCATCTTACAAAACCCTAGATCCAACGGCGAGAATCATTTACGAAGACTTTTTGTTAATACCGCACTTGTCCCTCCCTTTTTCTATAAATAGCACCCTTCCCTTCTTCATTCTTCACACCTTTTCTTCTCTCTACCTTGGCCAAAACTTAGAGTGAGAAGCTCTGCAAAAGTTTTGCCTTAGCTCGAGTAAGTTCTTACGTCCTTAGTTTTTAGTTTCCGTAGTTCTTTCGGTAGTTATAGTAGAAGCTTGTTGTTTTGATCTAGGAAGTTTCGAATTTGTTCCTATGCTTGTTTTTATGCCTCATTGCATTGAAAGATGCTGACGAGGTAAAAACATAGTGGGGATAATTTTGAAATGGAATACGGTCAAAGTAACGAAGTTACGCGAAATTCCGCCAAATTAGGGGTAGAAGGGCAAAATGGTAATTTTTACCTAAAATGCCGGTTATGATTGCAAATCACTAATAAAAGTGATATTACTCGATAGGGCATCGAAACTCGATTTCTTTTGCCGTTCTATTTGCTGACGTGCGGCGAGTGAACATTTCACGTTTTTCCGTAAAGTCGTTTTCCGCGAAGTACCTAACGTCGTCAACGAAGGTACGGACGCGTCTTGTAACACTAATCTTGTACTTCTTAAATGCATATATGTGTGATAGATATGTTCGTAGACCGATATACGGAACGGTTTACACGGGTTATAGTCATGATAATGTAGTATGTTTTCTAGCGGCGAGAACACGAGTGGTATCGTGGCTTTGGTGAATAGTGCAAGCTGTTATTGTTGTTTTACATTGTGGGGCTTTACATACTGCGTAATGCTTATGTTTTGTCGGCATAATGATCATGCATCTTTGTATGCTTATGTAGTGATATCTTGTTGTATTGTCTACAATATACGTATCAATATCTTTGTATTGTTTGGGTTTGAGATTATTAACCGTTACACGAGATTCAATGCGGTGAATTGAATCTCAGCTATAGCATCAGGATCCGGAGGAATACGGATCGAAGATCGAGGCAAGCATCGATGTAGACGTGCAGCCGGAGACTTATCTATCTTTACCGCTTTCGGTTATTCACTTTCAAACTCTAGGATTAATGTAATCATTACAATGTTACACGTGGTTGATGTTTGTTATGAATCGGTTACTCTTTCGCTCCAATGCTCTACTCTGATTACTCTGCTTGAAATATTTGGAAACGTTTAAAACAAAAAAAAAATATTCCGCCGTTTTCAAATGGGATGTTACAGGAAAAATCAAGAAATTGAGCTTAATCCTTAGGAAATGAAATTAGCCAATGAGAACAATTGAGCAAAGGATTAATGACACATAAAAAGCACATTAAATGGATGAGGAGAAGGAGGCATGCCGGCACAACCATGGAAGGGTGGAGATTTGTCTTCAAAAAGTGGTTCTTTATCTAATGGTTATAAGGAAAGATGGAGTTTTGGTTTACCTTGTTAATTACCATTTTAACCCTTGAATTTTCCCTATAAATAGGAGGCACCTCCCTTCACAATTCTTCACACCAAAATCAAAATAAAATATCTAATTTAGAGATAGAGAGAGAGAGTGGGGAAAATTCATAGGAAGCAAGAAGAATAGGGAGCAAAGTTCTTGAGGTTAGTTCTCTAGTTCTAACTTTGGTTTTTAGTAAAAATGTAGTTTAATCTAGAAAATGGTAAAGTAAATTCCTTTACATGTTTTTAGGCCTCCACTGCATTTAAAATGCTGAATGAGGTAAAAACATGTTGGGAAATAATTTTTGGAATCAAAAGACCCAAATGGTGGAAGTTGGGAAAAATCCTAGATTTTAGTTTTTCTGGAATTAGTCACCTTGTGGTCATTATTTTATGTATCAAATGACGTTTTAAAATCATGAAACTTTACAGGGTTAAAGTATACATATAGGGATTTCTTTTGATATAAAATTTGAAACGTTTTGAATTTTGTACAAGAAGGTAAAAAAATTTGAAGTTGGGTCACGTTTTTGGAAGATAATCTGAACAGTGCTTGTAAAACTTTAAAACTAGGCATGATCTGTGGATTTCGAGTGAAAGGTGTCATTTTTCCTCAAAAATAGACATTTCAAGAATCATGTAGAATTTTGGAGCACCTCATTTCAATTTTTGTAGAATTAGTTATGATTTTTTAAAGTTACCAAAAAATTTGGGCAGACATGCTGAAATTCCGCTTTTAAGGAAATGTAAGGGTATAATTGGAATAACAAATCCACCAAGGGTAAAAAGGTCAATAATGACAAAAATATCTCTTAGGATATCATTCTAAGTCATATGGTATTTTTATTACAATATCATAATGTGATGATAATTATATATGATGTAACACCCCAAATTTCGTAGCATAAATCGTCTTTGGTGACACGTGGTTTTATAAAAATTCATCAGAGTTTTGAGGTGCTACAGCTTAGCGTTTTGCGGAAACGGAGAGCATGTACTAAAAATTTGAACAACAGGTATAACCGAGTAACGATATGAAATACTCGGACATATGATGATGCGACGTATCGATATATATTACAAAAATCTCCCGAAGGAATTATTCATGTGATACTGTAATACAAAACTCTATAATTACATTTCTTCTATGTAACTATACCCTTTTCGTCAAGCCTTAGGTAGAATTGGGACATAGAACCTAACTCGGTTAAATCATCTCATTTGGCCGGTGGGTAGGTCTAGTGGGAGTCTCACCGTGCTAGGGTGGTGATTGGTGAACCACATAGACGACCGCTTCTAGTTTAAGCACCAAATGATGTGAAGTAACTTTATTAGATTCATGCCATAAGGTAGGTTCTGTTGACTTTCTTCCCGTATTTCCTTTGACCGGTGCCTTCTCACGGCTCCGTCTACTGCATATTTCTATGGCTTCGTCCCCTGGTGTCTTTTCTGGTTCAAGACCCTTTCCTGTCTATTCATTCAGACTGAGGTCCAATACCCATCGGACCTCAGGTAACGGTTAACCTCATGCTCATGTAAATAATATATGTATGACAGGTATTCATGACATTTTCATAAAAACACTACAAAAGCCCACAACAGATGTAGGAAATACACATATATGTAGGGCCATAACAATACACGGCCCCCTCCCCCGCGGCTGTTTGTTATCCCGATGCACTATTCCCCTAGTGCCATGATGTATAGTTGTGTCCTCAGCGCTGGGAAAACTCTAACGGTGTTAACAATACCATAACCCGTATATTCATGATGTCACCAATTTCAAATGAGACAGAGTCTCAGTACAAGAGCACAACAATCATATATGAGCATACAACAAGCATCAGAGTCAGTGTTACAGTACGTCGCGAACGTACCTTCGTTGATGGTACTTCGGCACGTTTTACGAAAAACAGTAATTTTTGACAGCGGCCCGACGGCGGTACAACAGCGGCTCGACATCGGATCAATTATCTCAGATATCCTATAAGGATAGTATTTATCAATATCTAGTAGCATAACAGGCATTTTAGGTACAAATTACCATTTTGCCCCTAGTTGGCCTAATTGGCGGAATTTCGACAGAGCTTCGCTACTTTGACCCTATCTCTCCAGAATTTTGACATATCTCTTTTCCCAGTATATTTTTGAAATAAATATCATATATACCCCTAAATATGATATCTAGACTATACGTGAAATTTAAAGATAAATCTAGCATTTCTACTATATCTAATGAAAGAACTACAGAAACTAAAGACCGGGGCCAGAAAAACTTACCCGGGGCTCGCGGGAAATTTCTCAGGGCTCCTCCTTCTCTCTAACTTCTCTCTAAGGCATGGTTTTGGGGTGGGAGAAAGTGAAGAGGAAGGCTTCTATTTATATAGAAATTTACGGCACTTATTCATGCCTTTATCGGTCGGATTTCGGCCAGTCGGATCACATCTTTACACGTGGCTCAATCTTGGCCTTTGAAAGCTCATGGCCGACCTCCCCATGCCCCAAAGTCAACAATGTGATGTCATCCATGATGTCACAAGCTCTACTTTATGGCGGTACCGATAAAGTTTCCAGTTCGGTGTCCTTTTCGCGCAATTTTGGAGAAACTAAAAAATCTGAGAGCAAGGCATTCAAGTTTTATTCTTTCTCTTTAAAACCACTTGGGTTAACTAAATTTTTGATCCCGTTAAGGGTATTCCGTAGTCTGCTGAAGATTTTCGGATAAACGCCATCGATTCTGAGAAATGATATCCGATAGCATGAACTTACGGACAAAAATTCACTGGTTCATAATATGTCCAGACCCAAGGAACCTAATCCATGGTTTGTCACAACTATTTCGTTTTCTATAGGTTCTCATTTGTACTATCTGCCCTATTCTTTATTTATCCTGTATCTTAATGACCTAGTTGGTTTGAAATGACTTCGGAGATAGTCGCTCCAGGTAAAATTTCATTTGGTTTATAAAAAGTTCAGATGACATAGACTAAATCCCTATATCTTGGTGTAGAATTTAGTTTCTATCCATTCTCAAATGTCATTGGCTCTTTACCAAATATATTATTATTTTATTCAAAATATCATGATATTTTATTTTATTTTATTATTTTTATTTTATTATTTATTTTTCTAAGCATTTTATATTTTTTTATATTTTTATTTATTATTTATTTATTAATTTCGAATTTCTCCCTTAAATTAATTATTTACTAATTAATTTACTTATATCTTAATCTAAACAATTTGCCACTAATTACTTAATTAGCCACTTACTAATTGTTGATAATTTTCATAATTAAGATTAATTATTATCTCACAACTTTTGCTTGACATTGGTATTTTATGTCCCATGTAAAATATTAAAAATCATGGGGCCAAAAAGTGCTTTTAATAATATTATATTCATGCTTCTAAATTTCTCGGGGAAATAACCCCAAAAATTCCTAAAATTAGAGATAACATATTCCCTAAGTTTTCGTCAATAATTGTTGCCATATAGGATTTATCATAATACTTTGAGTCCATTTAATGCCCTACAAAACACATTTTTCATAGATTTTAGCTTATTATCTCTTCTAATTTTTAAAGAGAAATTGCTCCTAAATTTATAACAATTAAGTTACAAAATTAGAGACAATATACTTTCTCAAAAATATTTATCCAAATATTTTACTTATATTAGTTAGGGTTTTCAGGGTATTACATAGGATATCCGGGAAAGTCGGGAATCGGTACGAAAGGAAATCGTACCACTAGCTACATGAAGAGAGGTACGGATGCGTACTGTAACTCTAATTTTATATACCTTGTATGTATATATGATTGTTTGATTCATGATTGATTGGAGTCATGGGCAAGATGATGTCTTGGGTCATGCACCGTGATTAGGACTTGTCCGAGGTCACATGTGTGTTTACAGTCAATGTAGTTGTGGATTATTGTGATAATGTTGCATGCTTGTTTTCCTAGTGCTGAGGATTCGTGACGAGGTCACGAGGCACGGGTGAATGCTTAGATGGTAACGATACATGTGTTATATGCCATTGTAGTCGGGTATCGATGTGTTTGCTGAATGTTGTTGTTATCCATGTTATGAATATCTGTCATATATTATATTTGCTATAGAGGTTAACTGTTACCTGAGATTCAATCCAATTGAATCTTAGACTTAACCCTAGTTTCAGGATCTGGAGGATCGAGAGCCTGTATAAAGGGTAAGCAGCACGCGTGAAGACTTGGAAGGAGTTTTAATGTTTGGATTGTATATATATTTGTTAGATACTTAGTATCACGAATACTTGGATAATTGTCTTGTTATTATACCCATTAGAACTGCGATTAGTTTAAAGTTATAGCCACGTCTATGTATCAATTACTCATGTGCTCAACCTAACTTATACGCTCTATCGCTCCACTCGATGATATTCATATATATTGCATATTATGAGTAATATTGAATTAGGGGTGTTACAGGTTATATATGACTTCCAATTAGACCCTTCATCTCCTTCCTCTGATGTTGATGATGAGCTGATCGATGGAGTGGGGAGGATGAGGAAGACAATAGAAGTGGTGATGGCTAAAAACTACTACTACTATTTTTTAAAACTTTTAAAAATTTTAAAAAATTAATTATTAGGGCATAATAACCCAATTTTTTTTTTTAGAAAAAAATCACTTGATACATTACAGTTATTAGTAAACAACCATTATTAGGTTCTTCATTTTCTATTTATAAAAATTAAAATAATCTCTAATAATTAACATTTAATACTTAGGAACTGTTCAAATTAAAATCATCTAGAATACCCTAATGGTTCTTATTAAAAACCGTGGCAATTTATAAGAAATTTTCGGCTCGAGACCCATGAAAACCTTCCCATCCACTTCTATTTAATTTTAACAAAGAATTAAAAAAATTAGTTGATTATTCACATTTATTAGTAAACAATCGTTACCATTATTGTCATTTTTTTAAATATAAAATTTAAAATGATCTTACTAAAGGACACGATAGTCGATGGAACCCTTTCTATTTAAACTTCTGAAAACTAAACTCCACTTCTCTACTTTTATTTCAACATCTCATTGCCAACTTCTAACTTTTGTTTTTAATTGATATCATGGACAAACACAAGAGATATTTAGGGGAAAAAACCAAAAGATGATCTCCTTGAAGGGCTTGTCCACCCTACCAGTGAGCTCCATCATATGGTCCAAACTTGAACGCCAGGTGCACAAATACGAGATAGAAAACAACCTTGAACGCCCCAAGGTCATCGGTAGCCAATTCAAAAACGCCATGCAATGGCTGACAACAAAGGTATATATATTTTTTACCATTAACTACAATATTATATTGAACATCAGTTTATATATACATTTTTCTTCTCATTTTCTTAGTGCCCACGGGAATCAGAAGGGAGCAATGATAGTGAATATTATATGCATTATTGTCAAACTTGTGAGTTGACTTTTTGACTTGATCATTTTACATTTCTAACTTGATCACAATCATGTCATTTAGTTTAAAAGTAAACCAGATTTGCAAAATCTATTAAACTCATGAGTTTACACATCGAGTTTATCGTTTCTACGTTTATAGCTTACAAAATCGTATTAACTCACTTTTAAATTTGTGGTAACTTTTTCGATTTGATAGATCATACTCAATAGCTTTATATACGAATTTTATAGAAATTTCATTGTTAAGTATAATAAATTATAAATGTTGATGGATTTAATTTTAATTATTTCGATTTAAAATATATTTAAATCATTTTTTTCATTTTTATATTTTAATTATTTAATTATATACTATTAATACATATTTATTGATAAAAATAAACTTTTACGAGTGTACGATTTGAGTTCACAACACGAGTTTACGTCGCTATCATTTGTAATACCGGATATTTATTTAATTTAAATATGATAATATAGGTGAATATGTGGTCTCAAATATTGAGCATAAATTATCTTATTTTCTAAGATAAATTCTGTCAAAATTAAAAGAGATAAGGTGCCAAGAGGGCCAAAAATACATTTTTAAGGCATAAAATGACTGAAAATATTATGATAAATCTTAAAGGGCAGTAAAATAATTATTGAAAATTAGGGAAAATATTGTCCCTAATTATAGCAATTTAATAAATTATTTCCTTGGAAATAATAAGGAAAATTTAATATTAATATAAAAACCCTAAATTAGACCCCAAGATTTTTAATATAATGCATGGGATATAAATACCAAAGTCAGTCAAATATTTGTGAGATAATAATTTATCCTAATTAAGAAAATTATCAACAATTAGTAAGTGGCCTAATCTGGTATTTAATGAGATAATATAAGATGATTAAGATATTAAGTAAATTAATTAAAAATAATTAAATAAATAATTAAAGGGGCGAAATTCATAATCAAAATAAACCAAAATATTAAATATGTGTGTGAAAAGGGTTGTGGTTATTTCAAATAATATCTAGATATTTGGAATTTAATAATAATATATTTGGTAAAGAAATGACGGGAGAAATGAGAACTAGGAAGAAGTAAAATCCTACCTCAAAATATATGAACTAAGTCTTTAACATTTGGACTTTTTATAAACCGGTAGAATTTTATCCGGAGTGGACTATCTCGAAGTCATTTTAAAACCAACGAGTCATTAAGAGACGGGATAAATAAGAAATAGGGCGAGATAGTAGAAATGAGAACCAATATAAAACAAGCCCGTTGTGACAAACCGGGAACTAAGTTTCTTAGGTCGGGACATATTATAAACCGAATTTTTGTCCGGAAAAGGCTGGTACTTAGGGAAGTTATTTCCGTATCCGATGGCGTACTGTCGAGAAAATGTTCAGCGGGCAACGGAATACCCTTAATGGGATCAAAATTTAGTTAACCCAAGTGGTTTTAAATAGAAAGAATAGAACTTGATGCCTTGTTCCGGATTTTTGGGATTCGTCAAGATTACACGATTAGAACACCGAAGGCTGGGAACTTTATTGGTGCAGGTGCATAAAGCACATGGGTGACATCATGGATGATGCAATCTTCTTCTAGAAGGATGACATGGGCATGAGGTCGGCCAAGGCATTGGAAGGCCAAGATTGAGCCACGTGTCAAAATGCGATCCGACGGTGAAATCCCGGTCGATAAAGCATGAATAGTAACCTCCTCTCTTTGCCTATAAATAGAAGCCAACCCTCTTCTCATTTCTCACACCAAAACCGTGTTCTAGAGAGAGGTTAGAGAGAAGGAGGAGTCCAGAGAAAATCTAGCGGAGCTCTGGGTAAGTTCTTCGGTCCCTAGTCTTAAGCTTTGGTAGTTCTTTCGGTTGAGATAGTAGAAATGCTCGATTTATCTTTAAATTTCCCAGATAGTTTAAATATCATGTTTAGGTGTAAATATGATATTTATTTGAAAATATATTGGGAAAAGAGATATGTCAAAATTCGGAGAGATAGGGTCAAAGTAAGCGAAGCTCGCGAAATTTCGCCGATTAGTCAAACTAGGGGCAAAATGGTAATTTGTACCTAAAATGCATGTTATGCTGCTAGATATTGATAAATATTATCCTTATAGGATATCGAGATAATCGCATATTTGTCGTACCCATTTGTTGTGCATTGCATTTGTTTACCTTTAGCTTTGTCAAAATTACTTGTTTTTCGTAAAACGTGCCGAAATACCGTCACGAAGGTACGTTCGCGGCGTCTTTTGTAATGCGACTACGATGCTTGTGTTATGCTTATATATGATTGTTGTATTCTGTCGAGACTCTTGTCTCAATTGTTTTTGATGCAATCATGAATATACGGGTTATGGTATTGTTAACGCGGTTGAGAGTTTTCCTAGCGCTATGGACACGTACATCGTGGCACCCGAGTGTGCGGACTGGGATAACAAACATACTGCGAGGGGCTGTGTATTGTTATTGCCTTACATACATTATTATGTATTTCCTAAATACGTTATGGGCTTTTGTAGTGATTATTGTGAAAATGTCATGAATACTGTCATACATATATTGTTTACATAAGCATGAGGTTAACCGTTACACGAGGTCCGATAGGCATTGGACCTCGGTCGAATGGATAGACGGGGAAAGGGTCATGAACCGGAGGAGGCACCGGGGATGAAGCGTAGATAAACATCGTAAATGGAGCCGTGAGAAGGCACCGGTCAAAGGAAGGCGGGAAGAAAGTCAACGAACCTACCTTATGGCATGAATCTAATAAAGTTACTTCACATCATTGGGTGCTTAAACTAGAAGGGTCGTCTATGTGGTTCGATCAATCGGTCACCCTAGCACGGTGAGACTTCCGCTAGACCTACCCGGCTGGCCAAATGAGATGATTTAAGCGAGTTAGGTTCTATGTCCCAAATCTACGAGGCTTGACGGAAAAGGGTATAGTTACATAGAAGAAATGTAATTATAGAGTTTTGTATTACTGTATCACATGAATAATTCCTTCGGGAGATTTTGTAATATATATATCAGTATACGTCAGGCATCATCATATGTCTGAGTATTTCATATTAGTTACTCATTGTTAAATTCGTTGTTCAAATTTTTAGTACATGCTCTCCGTTTCCGCATTTCGCTAAGCTATAGCACCTCAAAGCTCTGAAAAATTTTATAAAACCACGTGTCATTGGCACGATTTATGCTACGAAATTTGGGGTGTTACAATCACAAGTTTACTTAAACTCGTGAGTTTGACAACCTTGACTGTGTGATGCAGTACATGAAGGACATAATTACGTACAATCCCAATAAAATTGATCATATAAAGTTATATATGCTCATTCATTCACATATGCATACAATCGGTCAGCTATATATTACAATATCTAACTTGATCTATTGTTTTCTTTTCTGCACAATCTTTTAAGGATACGTAGTAGAAGATGATTGTAAATATATTTTGATTTGTTTGTTTTAAACTATTGTATTTAATGTATATATGTACATAAATTATATAGTAAAAAAATTTGATTTGTTGCATTATTGTATACATAAATTATTATTATTTTTTAAAATTACCTTCGGTTCATCATGGTTATTACTTAACAACTATTATGTATGTAAATATATACATAATGATTATAATATAATAACTGTAATGTATATAAAAATTACACGGTTATTACTTGACAACGTATGTCAATTATATATAATTTTTGTTTAAATAAAGCTGTTAGCATTACTAGAAATGCATAACAAGCTTTGTTAAAGAACCTTCAAGTATGTTACTGACTATATAACATTTGTTTATTTGAGACCGTTATGCATTATGCCTATATTACATACATTGTGATCTCACTAAGCCTCAATACCTAACTGATGTTATCTTATAATTGTTATAGTTACTGAATACATATGGTTCAGAACCATTAAGTATATGTGCCAAGAATATATAAGGCACATCATGTTCTCTTATAATTGTTATAGTTACTGAATACATATGATTCGAAACCATGATGCTTCATCGAAAATAACTATGATGAAAGCCCTTTTTTATAGTAGTGTTCATGACTATAAAATATAGGAACGTCAAATATTAATATTTGACAGTTACTAATAGTAAAATATATGGTATTTTTTTTTGTTTTTGATAAAGCATATGGTAAAATATTTTACTTGTTCTTTATTAACAATACTAAAATATTCTCATAATATTTGAAGGTTCTTTGTTAATAACTATTAAATTCTACGAATATTTTACGCTTTTTGTTAATAACCGCGCGTCGAGTATGTGTGTGTGTGTGTGTGTTTTTGTTTTTTGTTTTTTGTTTTTAAAAAATTATTATAAAATATTCATAGAGATGTATCAATATTTCTGGTATCATTTGACTAAAAGATTGACGCAAGAATGTGCTGGGCCTTTAAGAGCAGAAGAGAAGCAATTAAATGAAGTTGAAAATAGAAAAAACATTCGATATTGTTGGGAAAATCGAGGAAAAACTTACACTGAATATGCCATATTCTAGCTTAAAAATAAGGAATCCTATCATATCTAAATGATACACTGAATATGCTACACTGAATATGATTTGTTGCGGTGCTGATGGTGAAATTGAAGTAGCATAAAGGCGAGCATGGCTTGTGTACTTCAAGTATTTTATATGTTATTAATATTCAACAATAGTATTAGATATGAAATAATTGACATTTTCAAGATTCAATAGAATGCATAATGATTAAAAGAAAAATAATTAACTTTCAAAATTTAAGTTGTGCGACACAATTGACATATAGCAGTAGCACAACAATATTGCTTGTGAAGCACGATCAGTTGTAAGCTTCCTTCTCTTCCTTATATTATGGACAAACTAAATAACATTTAATTCAAAATTTGCAAACCTTGGATCCTACAATATAACCTTCACATGATCCAAATGACTGCTTCTGTTTTCCTGCTGCTGGTTTAATTTCTGTGTTTTATTGTGTATTGTTGTTTCTTTGTGTGTGTGTTTATATGAATCCGGGAGAAACTGAAAGCAAAAAAACCCGATTTTGTTTAAAAAATTTGTTCCATCATTAACGGTTATTAGGTAACAACCCTTTTGTATATTTCGTAAATGCTTAACGGTTGTTTTATAAGAACTGTTATTTATGATACTAAATTTAACAGTTGTTTACATGAGATTGTTATACATTATGCCATCATTATTGATTATATAACGGTTGTTTACATTTGTCTATTATTTATTATGTCAACATTACGCATGCATATTATGGTCTTATCAAGCCTTAATATATAACAGGTGGTCTATTAGAACCATTATATATGTTATTGAATACATCACGATTAAAAACTGTTATGTATCTGTGCAAGAATAGATAACGCCATTATACATAACAGTTCAGAAGTGTGATGCATAGTAAAAAATAACCATGATTTAAGCCCTTTCTATAGTAGGGTATCCTCTTTAACCATGAAGTGTTGAGTGTCAAAAATTCACGATTTTGTAGTAGTGCTAGTTGAAGATATTGAAACACAATTTTTTTAAAAGTGTTTTATAATGAAAATTGTAAGGAATAATCTTGCATATAATTTAGAAGTTTACAAAAGAACATAAACATCAAAGATAAATACACATGGCTTAAAGCAAAATGTTGAAATGCAAAAGATAAAATATTTGAGAACTAATTAAATATAATGAAATTAGTGAACAATATGCTATAATAATGCTAAAAAGTAAATGTGATGCTTAAGAGCATTGATTGTCTAATTAGGTTGATTATGTATAATTCTATTATTAAATGATGGATGTTCAAAGTAGTTGAATAAATAATTTTAGTCCGATCCAACTGTAACACCTGTCCTTAATACGCCTTTATTTATTAAAGTTTAAGCGCACATGCATCGAAATAATTTAAACGACTTAATTGCGGAATAAAATTTTCTTAAAATAACTTAGTTGAAAACATGAGCATTAATTTTTCGTGATTCAATATTTATCCCATAGTGGGATGTTAATATAGTAATCCAAAAATAGACAAATGATAAACGATATAATACAGTCTATCTACTCATATTTTTCCAAAAAGTTCCTTTTGCTGTAACCCTTATAGCTGTATCTTTTCTCTTGATCTCGATCCACTACCCGTCTCTTTCATGTGATCTGAAGTTCAAATGAATGAATCCCAGAGGTAACAGTTAATATTATATGCAAGTATGAAATATAAATGACAACATATCACATGTTAAGAATAAAATAATTCATAGTAAACAAGTCGCACTGTAACCGCAGTTATCGGCCAAGGACCACAACCCTTTAGGACACGCATTCCTATTTTAAGACACGTAGCTCTATGGGACATGCAACCCCAATCCATAGCTAGGATACATATATGCAAGTTATTTAGCAAACATGGTTAGTCATACATGAATACATACATACAAGCTAATAAGATAACAGTTACCCACCTCAAGCTTGAATCCTTAATTCGTCCGAAGGTGTTGAGATCAGTAGAGGTGTCAAGGTATGCCTATAAACGTTTATCATTGTCATTAGTCACTTCTTGCGTCGCAAAGTACCTAACTATGCGAATTATTTTTGGAGGATTAAAAGTGGTTATTAACCCTTAAAATTCCCTTAATAATAATACCCTTTTTAATTTATTACTTACTCCCTTTCCTCCTTCTAATAATAATAATAATAATAATAATATTTATTTATTTATTTTATTATTATTTCTCTACAATTATTTTAAATTCTCAGAGGCTATACTAACACTTTAAATTAGGAGCTTATAAATACCAATCATCATATAAATTATGCTTTAATGCATTACATATAATGTTTCTCATGGTGTGTATATATATATATATATATATATATATATATATATATATATATATATATATATATATACTGCAAGCTTTGGGCTTTGCCTTATAGATATAGATATCCATATAAAAACAACTAGTCTTCTTTTGTTTTCTAATGCCCAGCAATATATGTATATATTCAAGACAGTAGGGCTTCTATTATTTCCATAACAAGTTCTCAAATATATATCCTATTATTTTCCAAATGCAAAACCACGTGATATAAGTGTATATATACAAGTAGTAAGTATTTCTTTTGGTTTCAAGATATCTATATCTATATATACACACACACACATATATAACAACACAATTTTCTTCTCTTTCTTCTTATTTGTGTGCAGCGAACATATATATATATGTGTGTAGCAAAAATATATCAGCAAATTTTCTTGTTATTTTTCCCATATGCAGTGCTATATAATAGCAACTTTAACTTATAATATAGATATGGATCAGCTATATATCTATACCTATATATATCATAATAACAAGCTCCTATTATTTTTCCTAATAGCAATGATATATATATATATATATATATATATATATATATATATTAAGAGCAATATAGATCATGTAACACCCCAAATTCGTAACATAAATCGTCTTAGGGTGACACGTGGTTTTATAAAAATTTATCGAGTTTTGAGGTGCTACGGCTTAGCGTTTTTGCGGAAACGGAGAGCATGTACTAAAAATTTGAACAATTGAGTAGGCGATATAAAAATACTCGGACATATCTTTGATGCTTGACGACGATATCGATATATTATAAATTTCCCGAAGGATTGTTCATGTGATACGAGTAATACAAAACTTTATAATTACAATTCTTACATGTAACTATACCTCTTGACCAAGCCTTGAGTAGACTTGGGGCATAGAACCTAACTCGTTAAATCATCTCATTTGGCCATTTGGGTAGGTCTAGTGGAAGTCTCCACCGTGCTAGGGTGTGATTGATGAACCACATAGACGACCCTTCTAGTTTAAGCACCAAATGATGTGAAGTAACTTTATTAGATTCATCTTTGTAAGGTAGGTTACGTTGACTTTCTTCTGCATTTCCTTTGACCGGTGCCTCCTCACGGCTCCGTCCATTAATGCTCCTTCTCATGGCTCCATTCACAACATCTTCATAAATCCTGGTTCCTTTCCTGAACCTCTAGTCAAGTCTAAGATTCAAAACAAATTGAATCTTAGGTAACTGTTAACCTCATATGAAAAGTATAACAGTATATGTATGACAGATATTCATTACATTTCAGCATTAACCAATACATAGCACACAGCAGATGTAATGTCAACACAACAACAGTACATAGCACACAGCACATGTAAAGTTATCTATACAAATCCATGTATAGTTGTATAGTCTGCACCACCTGTGCCACGATGTACACTCGTGTCCTCAGCGCTAGGAAAACAATCTCACGGCATTATCAAGACTATAACCCGTATCAAGCTGAATGTATATAAACAGTGATTCAAGACGAGTCTTAACCACGGTGCATGACCCAAGACCAAGTCTTGTCCATGACTCTATGAAATCATCTATCACATATAAGCATACAAGACATATCAGAGTTAAAGTTACTGTACGCGAACGTACCTTCCTTCCATGTGAATAGTAATTTACTATTTATGTATACGGTACTATTCATAAATACGACACTATGAATAGTAATATGCCCGTCCTTCAAATCTGACTCCGGAATCCTCGGATATCCCTTGAAGAACCTTGCTACTACTTCTTCCTTGCTCCAAGAACTTCACTCTACTCACTCTCTAATCTTAAAATCGGATCTTTGGTGATTTTGGTGTGAAGAATATGAAGAGAAGAGCCTTCTATTTATAGCAAAATTCAAGACTATTTCAACTACATTTCTTCCTTAACCAAACACTCAAACCAAACCCTCAAACCAAACACTCAAACCAAACACTCTTACACCAAACACTCACACCAAACACTCTTACACCAAACATTCATACCAACTTATACATATCTACCAATATCCAACTACCATTTAATATTTATTTACAAATATTAAATAAGTATTGGAAAATAAAATCCTTAATTCCATATAAGAATTTTCTTCCATAATTAACTCTCTAGGTCATAAAATATTGGTTCTAAAATTTCTAGACCAAAAAGTATCCTCTAACTATTTTTCCTTGAATTATTGGGAAAATAGGCCTCAAAATCAGAAAATAGCTTTAAAACTATTTAGGCCAAATTTTCATAATAAATTCCCATAAAATATTTCTTATTTCCAAATCCAAAGATTTGGGATATTACATTCCTTCTTTTGGTTATAAATTAATTACCTTTTTATGTGCTATTTATATCATATTAAATAGCACCAAAATAATGTCTCATAATTAATCATTCGTTAATTAATTCCAAAGTGGAATTTGAATGAAAATATAATCAATAGATTATAATTTCTTGAGACAAATATTCACCTTTGTATTTAATATGTATTATTTATCAAAATATAGTATTTATGATAAATAAGAATTTTAGGGTATTACATTTCTCCCAGTTAAATTAAATTTCGCCCTCGAAATTTGATCGTAAAATCTTGAAAGATTATTTAGACTTCTAGTCTATTCCTTTCTATACATGTTTATTAGCACGTACTCTAATTTCATTCGAATTGCACCCGGGTATAGTATCAAAACACGGGATCCATTTGATCCGTTCTCTCAGTGCTTGGTTATGCAGGCCTCTCTGCCTGACTCTTTTAGCCTCTCAGCTTAACACAAATTGGCCTTCCGGCTCAATCAATTACCACAACACTGGAGATTCTAGCTTTATTACCTAGGAAATCATCCTTAGGCCTTAAGCATTTCAACCTTTACTGTTACAATGAATGTTTTACTAGACTTTAAAGGTACTGTAGACATAATAGTCTAAAGTCACCATGTCAATCTGCATTTCACACAGTGCTTATCCATTACCGGTCTTATGGCCTAGGGACACCGCCCCGTGCACACTTGCACACCAGGTCTTATTGCCTCGAGCATCTGCTCGTCTATTTCATCTGAGTCTTTCTCATTCAAGCTTTCAGACTACTTTCACTTACTTAGCACCATAGCTAACAACTACTATTTGGCTTAACTAGTTCAGTGTTCTAGACCTTTCTAATAGTTTATGTTCCAAATTTTCCAACTACACCGCTTTTCAACACAATAGCATTGACAAATCGTCGCTACCCAAAAACCATTATGTTGTCTCATTTTCAAATTTTCAAACATTGAAAATTTTCCGTGGTCTCAGTACATTTCATAATCTGCACTATACCAAAAAGTAATAGTGCTATCATTTTCAAACTTAATCGCTGCCAACATAAATTTGTGAAAACACATTCACCTTAGGATTATTTTCAAAAACTTTTACTACCGACACATATCTTTGAGGATAAAATTCATTTTATAAAATTTCTTAACATTTGAGAGCTCATGCCACCACTTCAACCACTTGGTACAGCGAGCGCACTATCCCAATCCCCAAATCCGGCCTCTGTATCAACAGTACCGTCAAACAATGTGGGAGAACCTCCGCCCCTCCCATAAGAGACCCAGTGTCCACACTGGCACACAAAGTAGCAACCCTCAGGTTCTGCTAGACAAAACATACGCCCTTGGCGAAATGTTATGGATTGAGTGCGTTCAGTGCTGGTGCGATTTTCATTCTCTCAAGCAAAACTCCTCAAAAACTCTTTGTTCAAAAGATCACTTATCAAAGGCCAGCGATTTCAAACACTTTAAAACATCTGGCAAGACCCAGCAAACCGTGTATATCTACAACAGCTTCTGTACTTCCAGTTCTGTACTAATTTTACCACAACACAGTTGAAAACTCAGTTTCAAACTCTGGGTTTAAACTAACCCTTTTTTATAAGACAACATCATTTCAAAATAACCATCACTGTGGTATCAAATTCTGTTGGAAATATTTCATTCGAAAACTCAATTTCAAAATTCACTAGTTCGAAAATCACCTCCGAAAATATAGCAGGTGTATTGGCAAGTTCAAAAATTCAATTTTTTAAACGTTCTCAGGAACCAGACAACTAACCTTAGAAGGTCATACAACACTAGAGCACCTCTTAGTGATATACTTGATTACGAAAATCTTTTTCTCTAGGGAACCTATTAAATGTGAGACTCATTATAATGTACTTACCTTGAGAATCGATACACTGATAGCTCTACTTTATGGTTCGTTGTCATGGCGGTTGCACCTTACGGCTCGTCATCACGGTGGCTCTGCTCTACGGCACTTTACTCGGTGCTTCACACAGTCATTTCTGATTGGTCAGCTTCTCCGGTCAGCATCCTTTGTAGGTAAAACCTCCTCGATCAGAACTCCCCGTAGGTAGCCCTCTCCAATCAAAACGTTCCATAAGTAGCGTTAACTTCAGTTAATAATTTCTCAATTAAAGTATTATTATAACGAGAACTCAAATCTTATCAGGTATTTACCCTTGATAGTCTCATATTCCACTATCTTAATTCCCAATGTCACAGAGACAAAGTTTACACATTATTTTGTTACCTCAAAGGTAACCATCAATCATACAAAACATTGTAAACAATGTAGTATGAATTACAAGGTTCACACAATTATAGTTTCATGTACTAAATCTATAAGCAATCTTGATCACATTTTGACCTAAACATTATTTCATGTTAGATCATATACAAACCTATCCTCATAAAATTCAACAGTTTTTATGAAGTTCCAATTCTATCCCTTTTGTAGTAATGAAGTACGACTTGTCATCTTACTAATTTTGAATGAAGACCACTTCCTTTTGAAGTCATGGTCATACGCAAAGTATTCTCGATCAATACGAAATGCTACATACTTGGTACATGTACTCTACTTATTAATGCACCTGGTGAGATGTCGTGAATAGAGAGAATTTGGACACACAATGTTTAAAATGTTAAACACCTCTTTGACATGATTTTGATATAACGTTCTAAACAACACAACTTTTTGAGGAGTTTTCACTTTGATAAGGGACTGAACTATGTTAATATTGTCATTCTTGATCTGTGTCCCTCATCTAAAATTAAAATAGAAGGATCCACATGTAATATCTTTTGGTAAGGCGTTGATGCGTGGCCAACTCCAGTAAGTAATCCATTTCGAGATTACTCTCACCCGAATACACTTAACTACGAGAGATCCATCAAAAGTATCTCATTAACCAACTTTGTCATCACGAATTAGTGGCACACTCTCCAACTCAAATTTCCGGAGACACGGTCATCAATCAATTACCATACGACGTACAAACGTCCAAACGGTGTAAGACTAGTAGTTACTAGGATGCATTAGGGAGCAACACTACGGATTACTGCTTAATTAAAAATCCATACAGTTATGAACTGACAATTTGAATTTGAATTTGAATTTGGCGCTACTAAATTTCAAAATTTTCACAGCACTGCTCTCAGTTATAAACTGAGGATGATACAGGTATCATTCTCATGCATTCTCAACCTTTCAAAATACCATTTACTATCTTACATTTTCCTTCGTTCAAATCTTTCTTCTTACTACTTCAAACATGGCAGGTCCAAGCAACTACATTCCTGTTTCTGATTCAAATAGCCCTTCGTTTCTCGAAGCTATATTCTGTGATAATCAGCCTAACATATTAGCTGACTTATCTAGTAATGCACCATTTTCATATTCGTCATTACTTTCTTACAATCCCCTAGAGGTGTACGTTCCTCCTTCTACCTCAATGCTTCATGTTCCTACTTCTCTTCCAGTAGCTAATGTACTTCATCCATCCCCAAGGGTTCAAGGTTCGACTCCAAACCAAGAAGTATCTGAAGTAGATCCATCAAGGCGACCAGTCAAAAGATGTCGTAACATGGCCGAACTTATGGAGTCTACTAAACCTTCTTCTCCAAGAAACCCTGCTCCCAGTCTAGAAGAAACCACTACCCTTTTTTCCACTCTAGCTAAAATCACTAACCCTTTTTCATGTGGTTGTTGCCATGTTCTACGTGAAATTATTCATACCAATGGTCTTCATCATCAGAGGCTTGAAGTTCATGGAAGGATTGGCATGATATGTCATCGTACATCACCAAAATGTACAAAAAGATTCTTCCAACCTTCAAATGTATGATCTCGGTAAGAAGAATACTGAGAGGAAATCAAAGATTTTCGACACAATATTGCATAAAACAAAATGCATCGGGGTATGTCTTAGTGCCGAGATCCATTATCATCATATTATGAGGCTCTATGTGTTGGTTTAGAATGGGTGAGTCTCATAATGAATTCTTTGGTAGTTCAATCAACGTGGAAGATAAATCTTCTAAAGGAAAAGAACACAACGGTTGAAGATGATTTATATAAACCGGGTGAATTTTATAGGGCAAGACTTGAGCAACACCACGAGCGAAGCATTGACTCGAAAGATTTTTGTAATTTCTTCCATTTGACCCTTGAAGAAACGAGTCAACAGATAAATTTGAGTATAGGTACGATAAAAAGAATATGTCGCAAGGAAGGGTTAATAGATTGGCCTCACGAAGGCTTTCAAAACTTATGAGGCGCGAGTTCTTTGCTTATTTGAGAAAGGCATTACCTCATCAAGATCCTAGCTCAAGAGAAATTACGCAAGAAGAAATTTACAAACGTCATCAAGAGATGATTCGTCTTTGTAATGGGGTTGTTCCGATTGTTGCTCTTCTTACTTGAAATCATATAGTCTTTTATTCTTAGTCTTCTTGCTAATGTTTCTATTCTAAGATTCATAGGGATTTTCAAACTTTCCCGCCAAACTTATCTTTATCTATTTAAACTGGTTATTCGACTTATTCTTAGAACCTATATTCGATTGAACTTTTAAATTTTTGAGTAGACAATTTTCAGAATTTCTACTCCGATTCCAACATGACACTCAAACATTTTCCAAGTATAAGTTACCATTCATACCAGGAAGACTTTTAACCGAGAAGTCACCGTGTTTTACAAACAAACCTAAACAATAGGTTACTATCTAAGGGAAGACTTAGGTAGTATCGTCAACTAAGTTCAATTATTGCTTTCGTTTTGGGAATTTCATTCGAGACTCCGATTTCCATATCGAAGTCTTAGAGTTTTTCGAAACTCTAACCATTCCTTAGGGTATTTGTTTTATTGTATCACAAAACCGGTATTATATCGGTACTATTGTTTTTGTTGTTCATACAATGCTCTTGAGACTATTTGTGAAACTAGCTCGATACCAAAATTGTAACACCCCAAATTCCGTAACATAAATCGTGCGGTGACACGTGGTTTTATAAAAATTTATCGAGTTTTGAGGTGCTACTGACTTAGCGTTTTGCGGAAACGGAGAGCATGTACTAAAAATTTGAACAATTGAGTAGGCGATATAAAAATACTCGGACATATGCGATGCGACGTATGCGATATATTATAAATTTCCCGAAGGATTGTTCATGTGATACTGAGTAATACAAAACTTTATAATTACAATTCTTACATGTAACTATACCCTCTTGACCAAGCCTTGAGTAGACTTGGGGCATAGAACCTAACTCGGTTAAATCATCTCATTTGGCCAGCCGGGTAGGTCTAGTGGAAGTCTCACCGTGCTAGGGTGGTGATTGAGTCGAACCACATGAACGACCCTTCTAGTTTAAGCACCAAATGATGTGAAGTAACTTTATTAGATTAAATCTTTGTAAGGTAGGTTCGTTGACTTTCTTCCTGCATTTCCTTTGACCGGTGCCTCCTCACGGCTCCGTCCATTAATGCTCCTTCTCATGGCTCCATTCACAACATCTTCATAAATCCTGGTTCCTTTCCGAACCTCTAGTCAAGTCTAAGATTCAAAACAAATTGAATCTTAGGTAACGGTCTTAACCTCATATGAAAAGTATAACAAAGTATATGTATGACGAGATATTCATTACATTTCAAAGCATTAACCAATACATAGCACACGACAGATGTAATGTCAACACAACAACAAGACATAGCACACAAAGACATGTAAAGTTATCTATACAAATCCATGTATAGTTGTATAGTCTGCGCACCACTTTGTGCCACGATGTACACTCGTGTCCTCGGCGCTAGGAAAACAATCTCACGGCATTATCAAGACTATAACCCGTATCAAGTGAATGTATATAAACAGTGATTCAAGAGGCGAGTCTTAACCACGGTGCATGACCCAAGACCAAGTCTTGTCCATTTGACTCTATGAAATCATCTATCACATATAAGCATACAAGACATATCGAGTTAAAGTTCTTGTACGCGAACGTACCTTCCTTCCATGTGAATAGTAATTTACTATTTATGTATACGGTACTATTCATAAATACGACACTATGAATAGTAATATGCCCGTCCTTCAAATCGACTCCGGAATCCTCGGATATCCTTGAAGAACCTTGCTACTACTTCTTCCTTGCTCCAAGAACTTCACTCTACTCACTCTCTAATCTTAAAATCGGATGCTTTGGTGATTTTGGTGTGAAGAATATGAAGAGAAGAGCGCCTTTCATTTATAAGCAAAAATTCAAGACTATTTCAACTACATTTCTTCCTTAACCAAACACTCAAACCAAACCCTCAAACCAAACACTCAAACCAAACACTCTTACACCAAACACTCACACCAAACACTCTTACACCAAACATTCATACCAACTTATACATATCTACCAATATCCAACTACCATTTAATATTTATTTACAAATATTAAATAAGTATTGGAAAATAAAATCCTTAATTCCATATAAGAATTTTCTTCCATAATTAACTCTCTAGGTCATAAAATATTGGTTCTAAAATTTCTAGACCAAAAAGTATCCTCTAACTATTTTTCCTTGAATTATTGGGAAAATAGGCCTCAAAATCTTTAAAATAGCTTTAAAACTATTTAGGCCAAATTTTCATAATAAATTCCCATAAAATATTTCTTATTTCCAAATCCAAAGATTTGGGATATTACATTCCTTCTTTTGGTTATAAATTAATTACCTTTTTATGTGCTATTTATATCATATTAAATAGCACCAAAATAATGTCTCATAATTAATCATTCGTTAATTAATTCCAAAGTGGAATTTGAATGAAAATATAATCAATAGATTATAATTTCTTGAGACAAATATTCACCTTTGTATTTAATATGTATTATTTATCAAAATATAGTATTTATGATAAATAAGAATTTTAAGAGCAATATAGATCATATACTTAAATATATGAAGAGTGCAGCGACAAAAACATATATTATACCACATGACAGCAACAGTTCTTACCATTTTCCAACGTGACATATACATATATGTTATCTTATCATTTTCCTCCTCTCTTTATATATATCTATAGTCTAAATCTATAATCCTGACAACAAAGTTTTTGAGTTTTATCATTCACCACAATTTCTCTACCTTGTTTACACACACACACACACATACCAACACAAATGCAGTGATACATATATAGAAGCAGTAGGTTCTTGTTTCAGTTTTCAAAGTGCGTAGCATTTTATCAGACACACTCAACGCTCAACCAAATTCTTACTTTCATTTTCATATGTAGCAACGTCCTTGTTTTCAGTTTCATATAGCAGAGACTCATAGCTTTATATCTGATGGCTTATTTCTCTAAGAGACTAAGACTCACTGGAAATCATAGAAACAAGAAGGAAGATAGACCAGATGGTTACCTTCAGTTTCCGGCTTGATCGCTATGATCTCCGTTGGAATTCAATGCCCCTGTTCTTCAGCGTGCTTTGTAGAGCAAGGGAAAAGATGACTCTCTCTCTCTTTCTCGTCTCAGCTTCATTCTCTCCCCAACTTTGGTTGTAGTAACGTGAATGAATGAAAATTCCAGGAGCATAAGTTATATAAGGACCCAAGGGTCCGGTCCGAGAAAGAAAAACAAATGGTCCAAGATGAATGAGACGCTAGTCCGAGGTGAATGAGCATAGGTTTATGGCGCTGGGCTCAAGAAGCATGAGAAGGGGTCTGTGTTCCTCTGTTCCATGAAGTTCACTGGCTGTGATCTCTTCCCTCTGCGTTTACGTATGCATAAAAGTCGCCGGTGCTCTCTTTGCTTCCTGATGGCGTTTTAATTGGACGTGCTTATGGGGTGCTTGTTTTGTTCGTGTAGAGGGAGTGGTTTGATTAGGATAACTAGGAGGTAGTGGGCTGGGTTTGGTTCAAATGAATCAGAATGAGGAATAGTGCTTCTAATTGTGTGTGTGTGGGCCGAAGTGATCAAATGAACTGGGCTTAAAATGCTGGCATGTATTTCGCTATTGGGCTGAGAACTGAGTTTAATGAATTGAAGATGTTGAAAATGAACAAATGAGCCAAATGAATATATAGATTTTAAGCGGTTGGACTACTTTAAAAATTATCCCACTTGACTCTTTTCAAGACTCATATTTGTAAGTATTGGATAATTATTAAAATTTAATCCTTAATTCCATATAAGGTTTTTCTTTCTCAATTAAATTTCTTTTGGCCTTGAAATATTATCTCTAAAATATTTATACCAAAAATTATTCCATAATTATTGGTCCTTAATTTATGGGAAAATATGCCTTAAATTCCAATAATTAACTTTATAATTATTTTAAGCCAAATTTCAAAATTAAATTTCTATATAATGTTCCAATTTCAAATCCCAAAATTTGGGATGTTACATTTCTCCCCCATTAATTTAAATTTTGACCCCAAAATTTGCTGCGGACTACGAGCCATAAATTCCGGGTACTTCTTCTTCATACTTTCCTCTGTTTCCCATGTTGCCTCCCAAGGAGATAAACCCTTCCAGACCACTTTCACAAATGGGATGCTCTTGTGCCTAAGCTGCTTCTCCTGATGATCAATGATCTGTATCGGTTCAACCACGAAAATCATATCGGAGTTCAACATCCTCATACTCTATGACATACTCAAGGTCCGGTTGATACTTTTTCAGCTGAGAGACATGCAATACATCATGAAGTTTGCTTATGTTCGGGGGTAGAGCTAGCTGGTAGGCTACTGGTCTATGTTTCGCCAATACTTCAAATGAACCAACATATCAAGGACTTAATTTTCTCCTCTTTAATGTTCTACCAACACTTGAAACTGGAGATATCTTCAGAAAAACGTGATCTCCTACTTCAAACTCTAGAGGTCTTCTCCTTTAATCTGCATAGCTTTTCTACCTGCTTTGCGCTGCTAGGAGCCTCTTCTTGATTAGATCAATATGTTTGGAGGTTTAGTCAACTAAATCTGGCCCAATTAGCCTCCTCTCGGACAACTCTGTCCAGCAAATGGGTGATTGACATTTTCTGCCATATAACGCTTCAAATGGAGCCATCTGGATGCTCAAATGATAGCTATTATTATATGCAAACTCTACCAATGGGAGATATTGATCCCAATTCCCTTTGAAGTCCAGTACACACGCTCTCAACATGTCTTCTAGCATCTGTATGATCCGTTCAGATTGACCGTCGGTCTCGGGGTGATAAGCTGTGTTGAATTTTAACTTTAACCCCAAAGCTTCATGTAAAACTTGCCAGAATCGGGATGTGAATCGTGGGTCTTTGTCGGAAATAATACTCTTCGGTATACCATGGATTCTCACTATCTCCTTGATGTAGACCACAACCAATCTCTCAGGAGAATAACTAGCATTGATGGGAATAAAGTGTGCCGACTTAGTTAAATGATTGACAACTACCCATTCAAATCTTTGCAGTGGTCCTGCAGGCCGTTGGTATTCAATCTTCACCTTCTGACAAGTTAAACATTTGGCCACATACTGGGTTACATCTTTCTTCAACCTTGGCCATCAGACCTCAGATTTCAGATTATGGTACATTTTGACCAGGCTTGGATGTAATGCGTATTTGCTCTTGTGAGCTTCATCCAATATTTTCTACCTCAACTCAGCATTTGGCGGTATATAAATTCTCTTCTTATAGCTCACCAATCCGCTAGGTGATAGGTTGTGATCTTGAGTCTCATTCTGAGATATCAACTCTTGTATAGCATTTTCTTGTTCGTCTTGCTTCTAATCATCTTCAACTTCATCCCTTAGATCATACTCTCCTTGGCTAACAAGAAGACTTGCAAGATATGCATCATAGGGCTCTCTTGGTTTCACAACAATTTGATTTGACAGATTCAAATCCCTGAAATCTTTTAGTAATTTCTGCTCGTGGATCATCATGAATGTTGTTTGCACTAATTTCCTGCTCAAAGCATCCGCGACAACATTGGCTTTCCCTGGGTAGTATTTAATCTCTAGGTCATAACCCTTCAGCAACTCCATCCATCTACGCTGTCTCATGTTTAGCTCTTTCTGGTCAAAGAGGTATTTGAGACTCTTGTGGTCACAGTACAGTTCCATGGTAGTACCATACAAATAATGCCACCAAATTTTCAATGCAAAAAAAAAAAAAAAACAGTGGCAAGCTCCAAATCATGAGTTGGATAGTTTGACTCGTGAGGCTTCAGCTGTTGAGAGGCATAAGCCACCGCTCTGCCCTGCTGCATCAGGACACATCTCAATCCATGCTTACTAGCATTACTATAGACAACATATGTCCCACCCGGATATGAGATAATCAACACCGGTGCTGTAGTCAACCTTTCCCTTAGCTCTCTGAAGCTACCCTCACAACGCTCATCCCAAGCAAATGATTGGTTCTTTCGCGTCAACTTCATTAATGGCAAGGTAAGTCTGGAGAAATCCTTTATGAATCTGTGGTAATATCTCGCCAGACCCAAGAAACTCCGTATTTCAGTTATTATCTCTGGTATCTTCCAGTCTAGTATTGCTTCTACTTTACTAGGATCAACAACAACCCCATTTCGTGATATCACATGGCCCAAAAATTTAACTTCTGAAAGCCAAAAGTCACACTTGCTAAGCTTGGTGTAGAGTTGCTTCCCTTTCAGTATATTAAGTACATGCCGCAAATGGTGCTCATGTTCCTTCTCATTCTTGGAGTAGACCAAAATGTCATCAATGAAGACTACTACAAATCAATCTAGATACTCACGAAAGATTCGATTCATATAGTTCATGAACACTGCAGGTGCATTAGTTAAATGAAAGGGCATCACCATAAACTCATAGTGCCCATATCTGGTTCTGAAGGTTGTCTTCGAAACATTCACAGCTCTTACATGCAACTGATGGTATCCCGAGCGAGATCAATCTTCTAGAAAACATAGGAACCAGATAATTGGTCTAACAGGTCATCAATTCTAGGGAGTGGATATTTGTTCTTAATTGTCACCTTGTTCAACTCCTTGTAATCAATGCAGAGACAAAGATTCCATCCTTCTTCTTCACAAATAGTACCGGAGCTCCCTAAGGTGACACACTGGGTCAGATGAATTCTTTCTCTAGTAACTCTTCGATTTGCTTCTTCAACTCTACCATTTCAGTAGGTGCCATTATGTAAGGTGCTTTAGATTTGGGTCCCTTGCCAGGCATCAACTCAATAGTAATCTCAACTTCCCTCACTAGTAGCAATCCACTAATGCCTTCTGGGAATACTTCAAGGAACTTGTTCACTACTGGTATATCTGACAATGATGGTTTAGTCTCTGCCTGTACTGAGAAAAATACCATGTACCCTAGGCAACCTTGATTAAGACATTTCTTCGCTTCTTGGGCAATGAGAAAATTCAAATTGTTTGCCGTAGTATCCGCTGTTGACTATGAGTACAAGATTCACTTGTTACCACAGTCGATCAAAGCATTGTTGGCCATCAACCAGTTCAATCCCAGTATGACGTCAATATCAACCAACGGTAGACAAATTAAATCTAATGTGGACTCATGTCCATTTACAATTAATACACAATTCAAGCATGCATTAGATACTACAGACTTCACACCAAGTGGTATATTTACAATCAAATCATGTGGTAATCTATGGGTGTTCATCCCTAGCATTTTAGCACAATAACGAGCAATGAAAGAATGGCTAGTACCCGAATCAAATAATGCTTGCAAATAATTACTATTTAATGAGATTGTACCTTGGATCATGTCAAGAGACTTCCTAGCCTCTTCTCGGGTCAATGCAAAGACCATTCCTTGATTTTGCGGCCTCTTTTTCTCGACATTCTATGGGCAGTTAAAGCTGAAGTGTCCCGGTTGGTTACACTTGAAGAAGATTAGCTTCCCATCACATCTTACCCTCCGGTGGCTCTTCCTACACTTCTCACAAGATCGGGGAACTGGTGGTCTTGAGTTGTTCTACCTAAAGTGATTGGGCTTCTTGTTCCCACCCTTGTAACCATACCAGTTCCCTTTCCTCTTCTGATTAATCGTGGGATTCCCACGACTATTCCCACTGTGAGTCATCCCCATCCTGCTCGCACGCATCTCCTTCAGGTTGTGTTCGATTATCCTACATTCTTCCTCAGCTTGGGGAATGTAAGAATTTGTCGGGAGATTATTTTATCCCTCATCTCAAATTTTAGTCCCTTAATGAGTATGTCTGCCTTCCATCCCTCATCTTCATTCTTCTTTAGGTAGGAGGAGTAGCAAGACAGATTGACGAACCTTGATAGATACTTGTCAAAAGACTCTCCCGATTTCTGTTTGATGGTTAGGAACTCAGACTCCATCTCTACATGGACTGAGTGGGGAAAGTACATCTCATTGAACTTCTCTTGGAACAGCTCCGAAGTAATTGGTATGTATTGGGTATGTAGAGCCTTGGCCACGCTTTTCCACCAATAGTCTACGTCACCTTCCAGCTTGTATATGGCTAGTTGTGCCTTTCGTTCTTCCGGGTACTCCATTACTTCGAATATCTTCTCTAGTTTGAGGAGCCAATTCTCAACAGCTTGTACATCCAACACACCGATATATGATGGCGGGTTGTGCCACGAAACAAGCGCAGCACAAGGCTACAAAGCAAGCGCAGGTACAAGACCCACGAATAACAAGCGTGAGAACAAATCCCACGAATATCAAGCGAGCTCGAGGTTAACCATGGTGCACCAAGGACTAACAGTACTGCTGTTAGTAACCAGCGTTCTGTATTCAGTCCTCTTAAAACGTTTCAAGTATGTGTGGGATCGAGTTACCATTTATAAACGAAAAGGATATAATCTTGAAAACTCGAAAGGAATATTTCATATAAGTGATCCCAGCATGAAGGTTTGTAAATAATAACTCAAAACTACTTTCAAACATACATGGAGTCTACATCTTCCAAATTCTTTCTTTCAATACAATTCAGCATCTTTTCCGTTTAGAAATAATATTTCACCATCTCCATGCATGAACCACAAGTATCAATACTTCACATATTAATTAAATTCAAAGTGCAAGAAAAATTTATTGAGAAAACTCAAGAAGAGAAAACAATATCAAATAATATTATTGTTCTTTACTTATTTCAATATCAACATAAAAATGGAATAATTCAAATAAAAGATATAATGAGACGCTATTCACTCACCTGCAATGTTCCCAAACATATATAACTCACTCCAATATATCAGCTTTGGAACTATATTTAGTCGTTAATTCCCTAATTTCCATAACAAAATAATTGTTATTTCTCTTCATAGACTAAATAAATTTAAATTATCATTTCCTAAAATTCCTATACTCAATAGTAACTACCAATTCATAAAGCATTGGAACTTCATCCTAATCTCCACAATTTACTCAGGATATAATTCAAGGACTCAACGAACTCAATCTCCATTTTTAACATTACAATCAGGAAAACAAATTATGACTCAACATTCTACGCTTAGGAGACAAAAAAACCATTCAAAGCATCAATTATAATATAAACGCAAATATACACACAATATTCACACCTTCTGAGTCTTATTATTAAGAATAAATATCTCATCAATAAGAATAAATAACTCCTACACTATAATTGATTTGACGTTACCATCAGCTTGTTCAGTTCCATGAAATTCCCTTCTCAAACATTACATTAGTTACTTTAGATGCACTACAAATTCTAGCACAAGAACATTCAAATTAATATTTGTGTTATTAACCAAATACCTTTTTAGCTCCTTCACTACCTTACTTGAATACCTCCTTATATAGAGAATTTATAAAGTTAAACCCATCTTCACAGCTCCTTTCCAACATATACAATTTAAACTCGATTTTGTGTTATTCTTAACCCATAATTTCCTTAACTTATAAAGAAACAACTTCACTTCTTATGGTAAATCAAATAAATGTATGCACTATGTTACCTTACCCACCATTAACTATTCATTTGAGTTATAATTTCCTCTCAAACATTTCAACAAACACCTTGTGTGCATTAACATTTGACCAAGTTCACCAAACTTCTTAATTTCCAAATCCCTAACCCATTATTTAACAGACATCAAACTTACTAAGCTACCCAAACTCAATTATTTACCTAGAATAAATTTAAACTCAAGAAAAATCAGAACCTTAATCAATCTTCTTCTAATTACAAAGAACCAAAACAATTGTAAGTGGGATTACCCGCCCGAACTCAACTCTTGACCGCACTTCCAATATGCTTAATATTCCATCCTCTCTCTTGTACTCACACAAAGCAGATGGACCCAAAACGTCAATGAACGAAGGATCATCCAAACACACATACCAATAGCGAGAAGAAAGAATGGAAGGAAAAAGACAAGTCGAAACTCGCACACCTATGTTCATCGTAGGCCAAACATGGAAAAAGAGAAAGGAGGCATATCGGAAAGGAGGAAGAGCGATGGGGATCTCCAAATTTCAGAATCGCGAAGCTTCCTTTGGTCTTATGGAAAGTCGGGGAAGAGGGGAAAAAACTGTTGGGTTTTTTATTTTTTTTCTTCATCTTTTTTATTTTTTTTAAAGTGCCAAAAAAGGATATTTTAGTAATCTCATGGTATTAAAACAGAAAAAGAAAAGTCCCATATGTCATGGTTTGGATTCAAACACAGTGGCCCAAAGCATGCAGCAGCCCCTTTTGCCACTAGTTACA
This sequence comes from Acacia melanoxylon, assembly GCA_019022615.1. NCBI lineage: Eukaryota > Viridiplantae > Streptophyta > Magnoliopsida > Fabales > Fabaceae > Acacia > Acacia melanoxylon. The sequence goes on from JAFJYJ010000002.1 coordinate 3,419,485, forward strand.
GGCTTAACTTGGTTTTTTTTTTTTTTAAAAAAAAAAAAAACATGCAATTACTAACTGAAATATATTTTAGAAAATAATTTATTTCTCTCACTATTTTTAGGGCTATTACAAATATTATTTGTAATGGTACTATTTTAGGAATTATCATTTACTCCTAAATTGTGCAAGTATCTAGTGAACTACTCTAAACTGTTGGAGTCCAGATAATAACTCTAATCTCGCATTTTTTGTATGTCCTTGTATGTATGTTTGAACCATATTTGTGTAAGTCCTGACTGTATAAAGCTGGACTTGGGTTGTTGCCCAATCAATTCTCTCACGACTCAGGTTGTTGCCCAGTCACAACTTAGGTTGTTGCCTAGTCAATTTCCTAGCGTTGTAGTTATGTGAGTTTGTTTACAGTTATTGCTGTAATATTTGTAATTATTGATGTCATACATTTAGTTGTTGCTACTAATGTTTTATGCTATGACTGTTAATGTTGTATGCTGTTGTGGATTGTGTTGTGTGTGGTTAACTTGTATATATTGTATATATGTTGCATGTGATATTAATTTGTTACTCTAAGATTCTTGAATATCAGACATAAATAAAAATTCAGGAAGTGGATCTAGATCAAGGGGCAAGGGAGTGTTGTAAAGGCTGTATGATGAATGAACTCAGGAGGAGTTATTTAGTACTTGTAATTAAGTACAATTTTGGTTATTGTACTAAGAGTTGTATAATTTTAATATTTTGACTAAACTTTCGGGAAGACTGTTTTTCTAACATCCCTGGGGATGATTATCCACACTTAACCAATGTATGAATGCGCATATATTATCAGTACTCATTCGTTCAAACCACTATGCATGCTCTGTTGCACCATTACTTTGTTGTGTGACGGTAGATATAAGGGGCGTTACACAACTAATTAACAACCATATTTCATAATACTGATATACTTAAAATCCTCTAATTGAGATATAAATCATCTATATTTTTTCTTAACTTCACTTAACTTTATTTTCCATTATTTCCTAAAATTTTGACTCGATATTATATTTGTATCCTTAATATTTAATTTATCTTGAATATATATGTGTGTCTATATTCTCTATTTAAATAATTATATGGTAAATTCTATTTACCATTAAATAATTCATTCCTAATATCATTTACATATTAGGAATAATAATTAGAGTGTTACACTTACATGCATGGTGAGAATTGAAGAGGGAAAGAGGGCTTATTTGCCCAGCAACACTGTCCAAATAAGGGAAAATAAGCCTATGTATAAGGTGTTTTCATAGTATTAATGAGCCATAAAGCTATTTTTCTAACATATTAATGAGCCATAAAGATATTTTTCTAACGTTGGAAGGTTTTTCTTGATGAAAGATTTGAAGTTTATTGGGTTATAGTCTCATAACTTCTATATTGAAGCAATGACTATTGCTAGTATAGCTTTTCATGTCATTACATAACATAATGTGAGATGTATTATAATTATGGTTTTAAAACCCGGACCGGACCGAACGGTTTGGGTAGGAAACCATAGAACCATCCCCCTTTTTGGTTTGAGTGATGGCCAGACTCGATGAGAATTTGACCCAGGTCAAACCAGTGTGACTCGGGAGTAACTTGGAAAAGTCACTAGGCTGGGTGGGGTATCGGCTCACTTTTTTTACTCACCGAAAAATGCCAAAACTCCACAAAGACGGATTTTGGAGGAAAAAAAAAAGAAGAGAGAGAGGAAGAAGAGAAGGAAAGTAGTAGAGGAGCAGATGCCACAAAACACTTGCTATGAAAGAAAACTTCTAAAAATCATGATAAAACATGAAATGAGGAAGCTTTCTAAAGTATGAAGTATGAAACAAAGAGGATGGTTTCAAGAAGCCGAGGAGGGTTCAAGCTAAGAGATAGAAAGAGAACAAAAAACAAGGAGAGCACTACTGAGGGGAGACGAACACGAGATTCAAATTGGAACCAAGGAAAAGAAAAGGCTCACTGACGTGATTTATGGTGTAAAAATTCAAAGTGCCTGTTTGGATTAGCGGTAGAAACTGTTTTTCCAACCTGATTTACGGTATATAATGTAAGTTTGTAACATAAGTTTTGTCTCGACTCGCATGAATGTGATTTTCCAATTAAAGCCAACTCAAACAGACCTATAACATGTTTGTAACATCCTCAAAATTAACTTAACATAATAACTAATTAAGGATTCATTAACAACTAAGTAATGCTTCAACATTTACCAAAATATACGAAATAAATCAGAGTATGCAGAATGAGCCCTAATGTGGCAATATACAAACATCCACATAAACCAAAATGACAGAAGCACTACTTTTGACAGAAGTAGCCTAAGCTTCTGGGGTCTTCCCTGATGGACCTGCCTGGGAGCTATCACTTGAAAAATGTGGGTAACCATCAATCCAACTTATTACGAATACTAATATGAGCTAGTGAGGTGCCAAGTGGAACAATTTATATAACAAAGTATTAAAAATATAATTCACCAATATCCACATCACAAAATTTCATATCATAAATTATGTATCACAGTTTTCATTAACATAATTCTCAAGATGCCTCCCACCAATCCAACCGAACCGCCTTATTTCCTCCGACTAGACCCATGGGCTAAGTTACATCCATGTTACTGGTTACTCAAAAGCTCACTGGTCATGTGATGATGACCGCCCAAAATCTTCAGAGCACATGTCCCAGACCATGGGTGTTTCCCCCTCATTGAACTATTGGGGTGTCGTAAGCCCTCATTGAACTAGTGGGCAATCCCTCATTGAACAAGTGAGACAATAGAAAGCCAACCATTATACATCAATGGAGGCCTCACCACGTGGTGGAATAAATTAAACTACTCTATTTCTTCCCCATTTAACCCTTTCCATAATTATCATAATAAATATCATAATATCAAAATTCTCAATTTTTATACATAAATAAATAAATAAATAGATATGTATATATATATTCACAATTCAAATCATAAGGTTCCGCAAGGCAATTTCTATTAAAATATTCATAATCATTTCACAAAATACTCACAAACAACATACTAGTACACGTAACAAGTGGAAAGTGGTTATCTCTCGCCGAAGCTAACTATTATCACACTGCTCCTAATCCAAGAGCTCAAACACACGCCAAAAATAAATCTTCCACAACCAATTTACTAACCATTAGTAACTCTTCTAAAACTCTACATAATTAAAATCATGATTTATAATTTCATAAAATTAAGAATATACAAATTTTAATATATTTAGAATGCTTGAAGTGGGCACATTATGACGGAACTGGAAAATTAGGGAGACCATTGTGACTATTAATTCTGCTTTCGATTAATTAATAACTCCTGTTTTATTATTATTATTTATTATCCTTCTTAATAATAATAATAATAATAATAATAATCTATTTTATTACCTATTCCTTGTTTTCCTAATAACAATTATTATTATTATTATTTCTCTACAAGTATTTTAAACTCTCAGAGGCTATCTTAACACTTTAATTTAGGAGTTTAATAAATACCAATTATTATATAAACTATGCTCTTTAGATATTCATAATATAGTATATTATTATTTTAAATGTATATGATTTAGCATATTACACACACACATAATCTCAACAGTAAAAGTCTTCCTAAAATGTTCCAAGTGCAACGCTATACTTATATATATAGGTATATGTATTCAAAAATAGATATGCGGTGAGAAGATATTTATAACAGCAATATCATATACTTATATATTTATGACAACAAATGTTTTCCTCCATTCTTCAAAATGCAACGTGGTATGTATATATACATATACTTTAACAATAATATATATATTATTTTGTAAATAATATTATAAGTGAAATAATATAGGAATTAGTTAGATCCTATTATATAGGAGTACGTTAGATTAGATTTTGCCCTTTTGATTTCAGGATATTATATCAGCAAAATAATTTCCATTATATATATATATAAACAACCTTAATAAAATATATATATATATATATATATATATATATATATGTATGTGTGTTGTGGCCATTGTATTTGCTCTGTACAATGAATTATTCTGCGCATGGAAAGAATAGAAAGAAAAAGGTATTATATATATATATATATATATATATATATATATATATATATATATATATATATTAGTAAGCTAATTGAACTAATAAATCTCCAGAGTAAAAGAAGTAAAAGGGCCCGTAGCTTTCTCTATATATATAAGCTTTTTTTATATATATATATATATATATATATATATATATATATATTTATAGCTTATATTATATATATATATATATATATATATATATGTTCGGTGTGGAACAGGATGTCGGCCAGGATAGTTTGGTGATTTGATCTTGGATTGTGTTGCTTGTCCGGAATATCTAAGAGTAGAGATATTCCGGTGAGCGATGAATCATTGGACACAAGGCCTTTTGCCCGAGGGGAGGGTATGTGTTGGGTGGGGGTTGTGTTGTGTAGTATAGAAAGTAAAGGGCTAGAGTTAGAACGTGTGCACCTTCTCGCTCGACCTCTGTATATATAGGGTAATAGTGAGTATCCCAACCGCCGATCTATCGAATCCGGAATATAGATATATCGGGTAGATCCATGATTGTCGGGAATCCGGGATACTCGGCATCCTCTATCGGGCCGTCCCCTGGCTGGGCCGAGGTTCGGGCGTGCCTCTGCTGGGCCGCCCCCTAATTGGGCCGTGGGTCAGGTCCGTAACAATTGCCCCCCAGCTCGGTAGTTCAAGGTTTTGAGCTACCGGGGTGTTCTTCACTCTCCGGGCTGGGATGCGTCCTTGCCCCCAGACCTGGGTATTCTGTCGGGTTACCTGTCCGATGCGTGGATCCGAGGTGGCTGCCCGGTCTCTCGGACCCGGGATCGATTCTCAAAGGTCGGTATCTCTGTTGGTGACTTTAGGGGCCCGAGGTGGCGTCGGGCGGCTTGCTTGGTTTCGAGGTCGAAAGCCCTTCCGACTTCGCCATCATGGTGCCGAAACCTTCCGACTTCGCCATCATGGCGCCTTGCCACCTGGCATCTTTGGAATGGAGAGGATTTTCAACCGTCATTCTCTCCCGCCTTCGGTTTCCGTGCACATTTAGTGCGCGTGCTTCCCGGGGCACGTCACCCCGTTTTGCAGGTGAATTTCCAGTTTTACCCTTAATTCCCCAGCGCCTCTTCGTGCCTCCTACCATTTCGAAGGTTTTTAATCCCGCTTTTCTTCATTTTCGTCTACCATCTTCGATCATTCTCTGATTTTTCTCTCATTCTCCACCTTCTCCGAAGAACTGGGACTCCTGCTTCCGGCGGTCCTCAAGATTTCTCCTTCCGACGACTGTCCTCTATTCGACTTTTCTTATTCTGGTAAGTCATTTCTTCTGCTGTTTTCATCTTTTTACTGGGTTTCTTGCTTCTTTGCTTAATTTGGTTGGTTTTAGTACGAACCCAGTATGCTTGTGGTTTGTCGAGGTTTCTGAGTAGGCTTTAGTTTGTTAGGTTAGGCTTGCTCACTCTACCTATAGCCTCATGCCTTCATTCCCAGAGAGGTCATCGCTTTTTTCCTTATTGCCATTTCCTGTTTCTTTAGGTTTGCATCCTTTGGTGACAATGAATAGGACTAATATACCTTCGACTTTGAGTCATGACTTAACCCCTGAAGAGGTGGAAGCCCTTCGTGTTCGTTACCCTCGAATGAGCCATTGGCTACTGGGTACTCCTCTGTCCGAGGAGCTGAGGCTGGCCTCCTTCCTGGGTGGCAGCTCGGGTAGCACGGGTAGGAGGGCCATTGGAGGGTCTCGTCCCGTTAGACCTTTTCTCGAAGGTCGGAGATGTGTCGCAGATCTTGTCCGCATGGCCCGTCAACCCTTATTATCCTCCTGTTCGCCCTAGGTCGGCTCCTATGCCGGAGGGATATGCCGGCCCTTATTGGGATTGTATAGAATCAAGTTCATACTTTGTCGCCAGAGGCGAAGATTCTAGGGCCGACGTCATTCTGGGCTCTTGTCGTCATAGGTCGGCCTTTGTCCGCCTCGGAGTTCGGGGGCCGTTTTTCGCCGGTCCACCCATGTCTTCTTTTCGACCGGATGTTACTTCTTTGTCAGGTACCCTCGCTTCTACTGACTTTAGTATTTTTTGTTTTTTGTATAGGTAAATGGAGTCATCGTCTTCGCCAGGTAATGCCCCCTCGGAGGCTGGGAGGTCGGATTCCTCTAATATTCCCCAGGATCTTATGGAGAGGTTCCCCTGGGTGACACAGGATGTGTTAGCGACCCATTCCTTAATGACCATGCAAGCCCTCCGCCAGATGAAACTATCGGCTATGGAAGGTCATATTTTTGCCCCGGGTGGGAATGAGCCGTACGTGCTTCGAGGGCCGAGGGTTTTACCAACTTCTTTTCTTTTACAAAGCTTATATGACCCGGCTCGGTGTTCGCTTTCCGTTCACCGAGTTTCAAATGTCCTGTCTCAACCATCTCCATCTAGCCCCTTCTCAGCTTCATCTTAACGGGTGGGCCTATATAGTTGCTTTTGAGCAGCTATGTCGGTCTTTCTCGGTCCCTATACCGTGCACTACCACCTTATTCTTCTTCTTTTTTTGTCCTTTTACTCCCCGGTCTGGTAAGGAGCCGGAGCAACTAAAGGGCTTACCTCTCTTCGAGATGATCCCGACAAAAGACTCCTGACGGCCTTCTCGAGTCGTTTAAGCACTTCAAAGATGGCTTCTTTAAGGTGGTGGCAAAACCCGGCCAACGGTCGTGGTTCTTGAGGGGGCCGAGGAGGACGATGTGGAGTGGAGGTTCCCCTTTTCTTTGGACCGAGGATCATCATAAGTTGGCCGCCTCCTATCAAGTAGAGTCCGATGACCTTCCGGTTGACGAGATCTGTCGATTGACCGCCTGGTATCCTGGGCCAAATCTTGTGGTGCCCGGAGCGCGGCATTTTTTATTAACGGAGCCGGCTCTAAGCCGGGATACGTAATTTGTATGCATCTCGAGGTTCTTTTATTATAATGCTTACATTTTGTTCTACTTTGTTACTAACTCAACTGTTTGCTTTTGCAGCTCAACCGATGGCGGAACTGCCCCGGTATCTTACGCTGGTGACGCCTGCCCCCGATGCTCGGCCTAAAAAGAGTTCCTGCAAGCGTCCGTCCTCGGAGGCTCGGAAAGAGCCGTCCTCGGAGGAAAACCAAGCCAGGATGGCCAAGAAAACCAAGGCTTCGTCCCTACTCGGACGACTTCGTCACTGTCGATGAGCACGTCCAACCATCCCCGCTTCTCTCTCCAAGGGCAAGGAGATTTCGAGGGGCCGTCGCCTCCTCCTCGGGGTACTCCAGTTCATCTTCCCGCCCGAAAGTCAAACGAGGTCTCGCTTGGGAGAAGGGGCCAAAGACCGAAGAGCTCGGGGTTGCCTTCCTACCGCCTCGTCAATTTACAAATGCCTTACCTCTGGGTGATATTGACAAGGCCGTGGTTCACGATATCCAGGCACGCCTCTGCCAGGGTGTTGGTCTAGCCCAGGCCTATTTGCACTTGAAGAACAAGTACGTGATTAAATTTGCCGAGGCTCGCGAGCCTGCGAAAAGAGAAGAATGAGGTGTGGAGTCTAAGGAGAAGGTGAAGAGGACCTTGAGGTTGCGAGGGCGAGTGCCGGAAGGCGACCGAGGAGTTTCTTCTCACAAAAGAAGCTTTTGACAAGACTTCCTCGGACTTCGCCGCTCTCCAAAGGGCTCACTCGACATGCCTAGATGCCCTTAAGTCCCTTCAGCTCCAGCGGGCGGATCTGTGCTCCGAACTCGAGCGGACTAAGGCAGCCCTTGCCGAGGAGATGCAAGCCCGTCTTACCACCGAAGAGATTGTGAGGGAGGCCGCCGCCGCTTTAAAATGGCCCTAGCCCAAATCCGCTATCTCAATCCTGAGTTGGAGCTGAAGACGGATGGGTATGATCACCGGGCATATGTGAAGGACGATGTCTTCCATCCGGCCCCTCTCTCCCCTGTGGATGACTCTGACTCCCTTTTGAGGAGGATCAGGACGGGGAGGGGGAAGATCAGGGTGCCGAAGGAGCCGATGGTCGTAGAGAAGGGAGCTCCAAGTCTGTTCCGGATGCCGAGGTGGCTATTCCGGATGTCGAGGTGGCTATCCCTGGTGTCGAGGTGGTGGCTTCGGGAGATAACGCTCCCTCCGTTTAATTATTGTAGCTTTATACTTTTTGTACCGGTGGCTTGTACCGGGTTGACTTTGTGGTTTTGTAAAGTTGCTACTTTAATTAATTGTAAATAAACTTGATTTCAACCAATCAGTTTGTCTTGTCAACTTTATCATAGTTAACAATCTCTTTTTTATGGCCGGGCCAGGGCCTTTATATGCGCAGTATCTGCTAAGTGTTACTTCCGATAGGTTGACTTCGGGAATAGGGGTAGGGGAGTAAACCCGAGCTACCGAGATCCGGATATGGCAAAGTACGGGGATGTTTTTCCCAGTAGGGGCAAAATGTCGGATGCGTAATCGTGGTGTATAAACGCGCGATCGTACATGTTGGCTCGATCGGGACTGCGTGACAATTCACTTCCCTATTTAGGAGCATTTTTCGATGCATCTATTTTATAATAGAGATAGTGTTTTTACCATCTCGCGACCGGGGCGTGGCAGCCCGGGTGTATTCCCTTCTGTTGGGATTTTTGTTTGACCGCGGCTTCTATGCCTCGGTGATAACTTATTTAACCAAAAGCATAATTGGTGCATCCACTGGGGAGTCTTTAAATAAGAATGCTTGAAAGAAACAATGCGTCTTTGTCTTTCAAATGAAATATGAAACTGAAATTGAAAATACTAAATCAATTGAAAAAGCATGAAAACGAATGCGCCCGTCGGTCCTATCTTTGCAGGTGGACCGAGATCTAACTGTAATGGATTCTCAATTTGTCGGCATTCCAAGTCCTTTTGACCAGCTTTCTGCCCAGGGTCTCCAGGACGTAGGCGCCCTTTTCCAGTTTTTCCTTTATGCGGTAAGGACCTTCCCGGTTGCCGCTAGCTTGCCATCGTCGGGCGTTCTTGTTCCCGATGTCGGCGCGTCGGAGCACCGGGTTTCCCCGGTTGAAGGAGCGAGGGTTCACCTTTTGGTTGTACTTCGCTGCGATGAGTTGCTTGCGATTAGGTCTCGCGGTGCGCCATGATTCGTGTCTCGTCAATGAGGTCTAACTCGTCATCAAGGCGTCACTGTTCGAGTCTTCTCCTTCCCTGCTAGCTTTCATTTTCCTCCATGTCGGTTGGCCTATCTCGACCGGGATCATAGCCTCGCATCCGTATGTTAAACGAAAAGGAGTTTCCTGAGTAGAGGTTTGGACGCTAGTCTTGTATCCCCACAAAACACTGTAAAGTTGCTCGACCCAAGAAGAATCGGCGTCCTCCATATGTCTTCTCAATCCGTCGACAATGACTTTATTGGCGGCCTCGGCCTGCCCATTGGATTGAGGGTGTTCGACAGATGCAAAGTGATGGATGATGTCGAGGTCCGACATCATACTCGAAACCCTTTGTCAATGAAGGCGAGTCCCGTTATCGTAATTATCTCGGTAGGGATCCCGAACCGAGAGACGATGCTATGCTGAAAGAATCGTTGAATGCGGGCCGAGGTGATCGTGGTCAACGGCTCGGCTTCTATCCATTTGGTAAAGTAGTCGATGGTGACGATGAGATACCTTAGCTGTCCTGGGGCTATTTTGAATGGTCCGAGAAGATCCATCCCCCATTTATAGAAAGGCCAGGGGGCCGTGATGCTTTTGAGTTCCGACGGGGAGCGCCAAAGGATGTTGGCATGTTTCTTACAACTGTTACACCTTCTTACTGTTTCCAAGGATTCGGCTGCCATCATTGGCCAGAAGTACCCGACTCTAAGTGCTTTCCGGGCTAAGGATTTCCCCCCATATGCTGACCGTTGATGCCTTCGTGTATCTCGGCGAGAGCGTACCTGGCTTCGGTCGCGTTCAAGCATCTCATCATGGGAGAGTGTAATCCTTTCCTATATAATTGATCGTCCACCATGTTGTACATGGTGGCTTGTCGGATCAACTTTCTAGCTTCCGTCTTGTCGACGGGTATAATCCCTCTTTCCAGATAGTCCTCGAATGGTTTTCTCCAGTCCGAGGCTGATGATATGGACATGACACAACTCGGTTCGTCCAAATTTTGTTGGACGACGGTTCGGTAATTTCCCGGACCTTTGGTGCTAGCCAGCTTTGATAGTATGTCGGCCCTAGTGTTTTCCTCCCGAGGGATGTGAGTGACTGTTACATCTTCAAACTCGGCTATCATGCCCTTGGCTTTGTTCAAGTACTTTGCCAACAACGGGCCTTTGGCTTGATATGAGCCCTATATCTGGGCCGCTACGAGCTGGGAGTCGGTCAGGATTCTGACTTTCTGTGCCCCGTGCTCCTTTGCTTGTTCGAGGCCGGCCAGTACCGCCTCATACTCTGCCTGGTTGTTGGATGTCGGAAACTTGAGGCGGAGAGAGTGTTCAACGGAAATTCCGTCTGGATTTTCAATTATTATTCCCGCTCCACTCTCCTTTGCATTTGAGGATCCGTCGATGTACACCGTCCATTCTTTGAGGCCGACCTCCCTTTGGGCGTGGGTTGGGGTAAGTTCTTACGAAGTCGGCCAAGGCTTGCGACTTTATAGCATGCCGGGCTTCGTAGGAAATGTTGAATTCGAGATAACTCTATGGCCCGGCTTGTCATTCGTCCGGCCAAGTCGGCTTGTGCGAACTTGCCGGATTGGTTGATCGGGTACGTACCACGACTTTGTGCCCCTAGAAATATGGGCGTAGGCGTCTTGCTTGCCATCAACAAAGCGAATGCTACCTTCTCCAACTTTTGATATCGAGTTCCGAGGTCTCGCAATGCCTTGCTTACAAAGTAGATCGGTACTGTCCGGCTTGGGTTTCGAACCGGGGGCGGCGCTTATGGCCTCTTCGCCTACGGATAAGTACGGGAAAACCGTCTCTCCGAGTCGGGCTTGGATAGGACCGCGGGGTTGCCAGGCACTGCTTGATCTTCGCGAATGCGGACTCACATTCCGGGTTCAATCCGCCTCGTGTCTCCTTCTTCGCAGTTTGAAGAAGGGTAACGCGTTTTCAGTCGACTTAGGTAGGAACCTTGTCATTGCCGCCAATCTCCCGGTTAGCTGTTGTACTTCCTTTTTGTTGGTCGGTGCTTTCATCTCCAACACCGCCTTGCACTTGTCAGGGTTTGCTTCGATTCCTCGGTGTGTCAAAGCATAAACCCGAGGAATTTCCCTTAGGGACTCCAAACGCACATTTTGCCGGATTTAGCTTTATTCGGTGCTTCCGCAACTTTTCGAACGTCTGGTTCGAGGTCTGGATGTGGTCTCCGGTTTCATCAACTTGACGATCATGTCGTCAATGTACACTTCTATATTTCGACCGAAATTTGGTCTTCAAAGACTTTGTTCATCATCCGTTGGTAGGTGGCCCGGCGTTTTTCAATCCAAACGGCATGACATTATAGCAATAATTAGCCTTGTCGGTTATGAAGGCCGCCTGTTCTTGATCTTCCGGATGCATCGCTATTTGATTGTATCCGGAGTAAGCATCCATGAAGGATAGTAGTTGAAACCCGGATGAGTTGTCGACCAACTGATCGATGCTCGGCATCGGGTAAGAGTCTTTAGGGCAGGCTCTATTTAAATTGGTGTAGTCTATACATACTCTCCAATTCCCGTTAGGCTTTATGACCATGACCGTATTAGATAGCCATGTGGTGTATTGTATTTCCCAGATGAATCGGCCTCTAATAATTCCTTCACATGCTTTTCTAAGGCGTTCTGCCTGTCGGTACCTTGTTTTCGTTTCTTCTGTGATACCGGGGTCGATCCCGGTTTAATTGCCAACCTGTGACAGCAGAAGGTGGGGTCTATTCCGGGTACTTCCGAGGCCCTCCATGCGAATAAGTCTCGGTTCGCTTTTAGGAACTCGCTTAATGTCTCTTTGAGCTCTGGGGTCATTGCGCCTCCTATCTTCGTGACCTTGGTCGGATCTTCGCCCAGGATCAGATCTTCCAACTCCCCTTCTGGCTCGGGTCTTGGGCGTTCAGGTTCCTCGTCCCTTATGTCCAATTCCACCACACTGACGGGTCGGCCCTGTAGTTTTCCTTTTTCCCCGCCCGGGGTTCTTGCAACACCTTGACCCTGGGATGATGATGCCTTCTCGGTCTTGTTCTCACGCATAGTTTCATAGTAACATTGCCGAGATTCTTTTTGGTCCCCGGTTATGGTGATCACCTGGTTTTTGGAGCTAACCATCTTTAACATTTGATGCTTGGTGGAAGCGATCATATCCCAGCTGTGGATGGTTGGTCTGCCCAATATCATATTGTACGGAGAGGGGAAGTCGGCCACGATAAATCTTACCCCCTCGGCTTTGAAGGCTTCTTTAGTTCCCAACGTAAGCTTTAGGTCGATGTACCCCTTTGGCCTGGACTGCTCCCCGTTAAAGCCCACAAGTGTTGTCTTGCATGGACGCAGGTCTTCTTTATCCAAGTTCATCCTTCTAAAGGCGTCCCACATGATAATATTGATGCGAGTTGTCGAGCTCTCACAAAATAACCAAGTTACCAAATATTTGCAGTATAGGGACAACCTGGATCGTCTCCCAAGGAATTCGCAGTTGGTTTAAATCAATTGGTAAAAACAGTGAATGAAATGGGGGGTTTAAGGTTTAGTTAAAATTAAAGAAAGAACTAAGGATAGAGTGGAAGGATAAATGAAATTAAGTAGATTAAAACGATCAACCCGAATTGGGATCCAAAATCTTCCATCATCGGACAAAAATAGAATAACGACCTTGTGATTGATTCTAGAGAAACCGAAATCTCTCGCATTAGTCTAGAAGCTCCCTCGACTAGACGATCGCCTAGCATTTATTCGAACACGTGGTGAGCTTGCTATACGAACGTACAACGCTCTTTATAACCCGGTCCGAACTATGTCCTTGGGATATCAATCTGGATATTAAATCTAACATCCAATCTATTTCTAAATTCGAATCCGATTAAAGTAAACAGAAACAAGTCAGTTATCGATTAAAACACAAGTCCTCCGGATGACACCATGGAATCCTCAACTCATGGGTCGATCACAGAAACTTAGCCAAGCATTGCTATGTAAGATAAAAATGAAGAAATAAGGATATTCATCATGACCACGAAGAACATGAACTAGTTCAACATGAACACGAAGAACACAAAGAACAACTTAAGAAAAATGAAAGTAAATCTCACAAACATAATGAATCCATAAAAGAAAAAGATGAAGAACATAAAATCAACATAAATAATTAAAAGAAAATATTAAAATGCCATACCAAGAAGGAGGCAAGAAATTAAAGACAATACATGAAAATAATAAAGCAAGATATTGCCATACCAAGAAGGAGGCAAGAAATTAAAGACAAGAATTAAAGACAATACATGGAAATAATAAAGCAAGATATTGCCATACCAAGAAGGAGGCAAGAAATTAAAGACAAGAACTACAAGAAAGAATTTAGAATGGGAGAATTAGAGAGATCTTGGTCTTCTCCAAAGGTGTGTCTTGCTCTTCTCAAAATCCATCTATTTATAGAAATCATGGAAGAACTATTTAGCCATACTTTTTGACTTTTGCACCTCCAAAACCGTGTTCCATCTTGCAAGCTGTATTACACCACAAATTCGGTGGAACTGGGCCTTGTTGTCTTCATATGAAATGTGGCCGTTTGTGTCAGCTTTCCAGTCGTTCAAACTGGGCCTCATTTGGAGTTCTGTAGCTCAAGATATGGATCAAACACCGAACGTTGTTCCGGAGCCCAGTTCAGCGCCCCTGTTCCGTATTCCAGGCCCAATTTGGTCCTTTAAACATTTGATTTAGCCTTTGGGCTCTTCATATGGTTTGTAGATCTTCATTTTAGCTTTCTGAAAATATAAATTGTAGAGCCATTGGATCTCTAAAACTCAAGTTATACCCAAAATACCGAACAGTGTTCACTACCCAATTGTAGTAAGAATATGACTCAAGTTCAATTTTGAATCCAAACTCAAGATGTGACCAAGATTAATGCAAATAAAGTTTAAAAACTCATTATGAAGTGTAACCACATATTTAACTAATTGGTCTATTAAATCATGACAATGACAGAGTTTTTAACTTCTTTTTGCATTTAAAATAATATGAATTTAAAGATTATCAAACTCCCCACACTTATCCTTTTGCACTCAGGAGCAAAAATAAAGATAAAAACGATTCTCTTTTCTAACAATTGCTGAAATTTCAAAACTTAACAAGGATCACAAAAGTTTCAAAAGATCAACCAATCAAGACAGAAATCTCTTCATCTCAAATTACAAATCATGGCAATATCATTCAATGATGCTAATCACACAAGATAGTCTCTCAAGGGATGCCCTCAATCAATCTCTTAAGTGTATATGGTTAATAAGTGTATCGCTTCAAATTCTACTCAAGGAAATTGTTCTACCATAAGCTTGCTCAAGTTCTACTTCTCCACTACTTATAACACATGCTTGCAAAAATCAAGAGGACTTGTTATTAAGGTTGTAATGGGGCTATGGTAATGGTATGGAAATGAGAGGCTAAATACCCGAGAAATTTAAAAGAGCGTTAGTACATAATATAAAGTCACTCTTTTTTTTTTCTTTTCAATTTTTTTTTTTTTTTTTTTTTTTTCAATAAATGCCAGATGATGAATGGCACATAAGCTTCTTTTTTTTTTTTTTTTTTTTTTTTTACAATAAATGCCAAACAATGAATGGCACATAATCAAATACTTTGAACAAATACTTCAAATAATACTTTGAACAAATACTTCCTCCCACACTTAAAATGTTGCACTCTGGGCAACCCCCACACTTAACCACAAAACCAATGCGCAATTAATTTCCAAGGTGCGGAATAAAATGGTGTGACATTTAGGCTAGTAATGTGGCTTCGAAAGGAATGAGTCAAAAAGGCACAAAGGGCTAACAAAGGAGATATAATGCAAGGGAAAGGCTATTTGGTCGAGTGAGGAAATAAAAGAAAGAAAACAAGCCTCCATCATATTTATGCATGCAAATGAAAAATGTAGTTTTGAAAAGAATGAGAGCAAGTTCTAGAGAACATAAATCATGAGCAGATGCACACAAGAAAGAAAGAATGGTAAAAGATGAGTTCCATTCATGTAGGCCCAAGATCTCACAAAGGAAAATACTAAATCATGCAATTAGCATCATAGAATTAACCACCGGGCAAGTAATCCAAGAATTAAGAAATATAGCCCAATTAGAATGATCCATTAAAACCAAAATGTCCAAGTTCATAATATGTTGCAATCATAGAAGGAGAGAATGTATTGTTTTTTTTTTTTTTTTTTTTTTTAAATGAAAAGTGGGAAAATGGAAATAATAAAAGAAAAAGAAATAGAGAAAGAAAAGAAAAATACTCCCAAGGTTCTTATGGAGGGTAAGTGGCATCTCGTGAGTAGGATCTCTCGCTTCCATAAGCTGCTCCGGGATCCTCATAAAATGGTTTGAGGCGATGTCCATTCACTTTAAAGGTTTTCCCGTAGACGGATCACACAACTCAACTTGACCAAAAGGGAATACATTAGTAATCACAAAAGGGCCATCCCATCTAGATCGAAGTTTACCAGGCATAAATTTGAGACGGGAATTGAATAGAAGGACTTTTTGGCCCACAACAAACTCTCTCCTCGGGATCCGCTTATCATGGAATGTCTTTGTCTTTTCCTTGTATAACCGTGAACTCTCATAGGCATCCAATCTAAGCTCATCCAACTCTTGTAACTGCAACTTCCGCTCCATCCCAGACTTCCCCAAGTCCATGTTACACTGCTTAATAGCCCAATATGCTCGATGCTCCAACTCAACTGGAAGATGACATGCTTTACCAAAGACAAGCCGATAAGGAGACATCCCAATCGGAGTCTTATAAGCAGTTCGATATGCCCACAAAGCATCGTCAAGTCTCTTGCTCCAATCCTTCCGAGTAGAGTTAACGGTTTTCGAAGGATTTGCTTGATTTCTCTATTTGAAACTTCGCTTGACCATTGGTCCGTGGATGGTATCTTGTGGAGACCTTATGAATCACTCCATATTTCCGTAACAAAGCACTCATGCTTCGGTTACAAAAATGAGAACCCGGTCACCGATAATAGCTCGTGGAATACCAAACCCGCATAAAATGTTAGACCGACAAAATCTACCACCACAAAGAGAATCATTAGTCCGGGTGGCCTTTGCCTCAACCCATTTTGAAACATAATCAACAGCCCCGGTAGTATGTAAGTAAATCCATAGGAAACGGAAATGGACCCATAAAATCAATACCCCAAACATCAAAGATTTCACAAAATAGTATAGGGCTGGGGCATCTCATGCCTACGGGAAATACTCCTGCTCTTTGACGGTTATCACATGACTTACAAAACAAATAAGAATCACGAAACGGGAAGGCCAAAATAAACCCGAGTCCAACACTTTCCTAGCAGTTCTTTGAGGTCCAAAGTGACCACCACATGCGAAGCATGACAAAAATGCAATATGGAGTTAAACTCATGATCAGGCACACATCTTCTAACTACTTGGTCACTACAAAATTTCCACAGATAAGGGTCATCCCAAACGTAATATCTAGATTCGCTTTTCAATTTCAGAGTTTGGGCCCTAGTGGAATTTACAGGTAAAACACCAGCAACCAAGTAATTAACCAGATCAGCATACCATGGAAGCTTACCTTGTAGTTGTAGAAGCTGCTCATCGGAAAATCATCCCGAATGGAAGAGGGTTAGAAGAATGAGTGATGCGACTAAGGTGATCAGCTACCCGAGTTTTGTGCTCCACTTCTATCTTTAATCTCAACATCAAATTCTTGGAGCAATAGCATCCACCGGATGAGTCGCGGCTTAAGCATCCGCCTTTTTCAACGAAACTTCAAAGCGGCGTGGTAAAAGACAATTACTTTAGTATCTAGCAAATATGACCTAAACTTGTCAAATGCAAACACTATAGCCAAGAGTTCTTTCTCGGTGGTTGTGTAATTGGATTAGGCGAGAATCCAAAGTCTTGGATGCATAGGCAATGACATGAGAGGCTTTGTTGACCCGTGCCAAAATAGCACCAACAAAGCATAGTTAGAAGCATCACACATCAACTCAAATGGAAGATTCCAACTGCGGAGGTTGGATCACGGGAGTTGTGGTAAGACAACGCTTCAAGTGATTGAAGGCCTCCTTACACTCATCATTGAATACAAAATCGGTGTCCTTATGCGAGAAGGTTGGACAAGGGTCGGGCAATCTTGCTAAAATTCGAATGAAGCGCCGGTAGAAACCGCATGACCAAGAAAAGAACGAACTTCCGCACGTAGATGTGGGGTAAGGCGAGAAATAATAACATCAATTTTAGCGGGATCTACCTCAATACCCTTACTTGACACAATGTGTCCCAAAACTATTCCTGACTCAACCATAAAATGACACTTTTCATAATTTAACACAAGGTTAGACTCAATGCATTTATGCAAAACTCTAGACAAATTAGCTAAGCATGCATCAAAATCAGACCCATACACAAGTGAAATCATCCATGAATACCTCCATGCGAGTCCTCTATAAACTCGCAGAAAATACTTACCATACAAATTTGAAAAGTACCGGGAGCATTGCGGAGGCCAAAGGGCATCCTTCGTAAGCATAAGTTCCAAAGGGACATGTGAAAGTTGTCTTTTCCGATCTTCGGGAGCAATGTGGATCCGAAAGTAGCTGAGAAACCATCCGAGAAAGCAATAGTGTGACTTACCGGCCAATCGCTCTAACATCCGATCAATGAATGGTAAAGGATAATGATCCTTGCGAGTAGCTTGGTTGAGCCTCCTATAGTCAATGCATACTCTCCAACTATTCGAACTCGTGTAGGGATGAGTTCATTTTTTCGATTGGCTACCACGGTCCTCCGGACTTCTTGGGAACCACACGGACCGGCTAACCGACATCGGTCGAGATGGGGTAGATGATACCGGCTTGCAAAAGCTTAGTGACCTCCTTTTTCACCACATCAAGAATAAGGGGATTAAGGCGTCTTTGGGGTTGTCTCACGGCTTAGCCTCCTCTTCCAACAAAATTCTATGCATACACACGGAGGGCCGATGCCAACGATATCGGCTAATGTCCACCCAATCGCCTTCTTGTTTTCTCTCAAGCAATGTCAATGACTTTTCTTCTTGATGCGGTAAAAGATTATTTGCCAATATGAGCTTGGTAACCGCTCATTGTCCTCCGAGGAAAAGCATACTTCGATTTCCTGATCCGGAAGAGACTTAAGATCCAACTTCGGTGGTCGTTTCTCGAGAGGGAAGAAGCTTAGGTGGTTGTTGCACTAACTCGATGTCATCACACTTGGAACGCCCGAAACCAAATTCACGAAGCGAGAGAAAGAAGCGTGCCTTGTGACTCAACATTATCATCGAATTCAGTTCACAATTAGAATGAACATCAAAATCGAATTTAGCTCCAATGTGCAATCATTAGTATCAATAAGAGAGTCGAATCACCATATAATGCAGCATTTATTTTGAGCATGCGAGCACCATTCATTATCGAACATGCACAAATGGTAGTATCACTCATATATGCAAAATCGGGATAATCAAGCAAACCAATTAGCAAGAACATCATCAACAGCATCATCAACCACATCAATGCACAAAACTGAATGTTCTTCCCTAGGATGTTTCATGGCATCAAATATGTTAAAATGCACAATTATATCACCAAACTCCATAGAAAGAGTACCAGAATGTACATCTATTTTAGTCCTAGCTGTTTTCATGAAAGGTCTTCCTAAAATGATTGGTGACTTACTGCTAGGAGACTCATCCTCCATATCTAAGATGTAAAAATCAGCAGGAAATATCAATTCATTAACTTTGACTAATACATCTTCAACTAAACCAGAAGGATGAGCATTACTCCTATTAGCTAACTGGACAACAATACCGAGTAGGACGCAAGGGACCAAGACCAAGAGATTTATAGGATCAGGCATGACATTAATTGAAGCACCTAGATCTAACATGCAATCATCAAATCTATAATTACCAATAATGCAAGGGATAGAAAACATTCCGGGTCTTTGCACTTGTGAGGCATGGGTTGGAGGAGTCTTGACACATTCGATTTAGGCTCACTCGCTCGGTCCCTTCGCCTCTTGTTGGTACATAACTCTTTGAGAAACTTGGCATATTTGGGAATTTGCTTGATTGCATCCAAGAGAGGAATATTGATCTCGACCTTTTCGAATGTCTCAAGGATGTCCTTTTCTTGTGCTTTTTCACCCAACTTCTTGGGTTGAATTGTTCTTTGAGGGAAAGGAAGAGGAATGGGAATGTCAAGTTCTTCTTGGCTTTGATGCATTGGCCTTTTATTACTAGAGTCAATCTTCATATTTTCGACTCTTTTCCGATGTGGATTCGTTACATCTGCAGCTTGTTTAGGCTCCTCCAATTTCTTGCCATCAGTAGGGTTATAGCACTAACGTTCCCTTTTGGATTGGGAATTGTTTGTGAAGGAAGAGTGTTGGATCCCGAGGTTGTAGTTGGTTCAATGATGTTGCTAATTGCCCAATTTGTGTTTGCAAAGTCTCGAATAGAAGTCTCGGTTCTGTTGGAATTGCATATTGTTTGCAGCAAATTGCTTCATCATTTCTTCCGAGTGAAGAACCATTACTGCGGTCTATTTGTTGTGAAATGTGGAGGTGCGATTGCTGAAAATTCTGTCTATTCGTGGAAACTGTCTCTGTTGGTAATTTGCAGAATTTTGTTGAAAGCTGGTTACTCGGTTTTGACTCGATTCGATTCCACCGAAAGTTTGGGTGATTTCTCCATCCGGATTGTAAGTGTTGGAAAATGCATTATGTTGCTGTTGGTATTGTGGCTTCCCCGGAAAGACTCCAACTACTGACTACTGGGTCGGAGTGGGGAAGTGGTATCTTGCAAAGTGGGGCAAGAATCGGTGGGATGAAGGGTGCGAACGGAATCCACAGGAATACCCAATAGAAGGAGTAGAAGATTGCACTTTGTCTGTGTCACGCTAGTTGCCTCACAAGAGAAGTCGGATTATCAAGTCTATTCTCTAACCTTTGTTGATCTGCACTTGAGGAACCCGATTTACGGGAATTAAGTTGTTTGGTGGCGCTTGAATCGGTAAGCTGCGGTGCTATTTGCTCGGTGCCAAAGCTGCCGAGAATTAGCAGCCATAGTGGATATTAAGTCTCTGGCCTCTTCAGGAGTCTTGCTATCTAAAGTCCCACCACTTGATGCATCCACCAAGCTTCTATCCATCGGCAATAAACCTTCATAGAAATAAGTGATTAGTAGTTGCTCAGTGATTTGGTGATGCGGACAGCTGGCACACAATCGCTTGAACCTCTCCCAATATTCATACATGTTCTCCCCATTGACTTGTTTTATTCCACTGATCTCTTTTCGAATAGCAGTAGCTCTTGAGGCAGGGAAGAATCTCTCTAGGAATAATTTTTGCATGTCAATCCGGCTTCGAATGGAGGATGGTGAAGATAATATAACCAATCCTTAGCAACTCCATCAAGAGAAAATGGGAAAGCTCTCGGCTTAATGTGGTCCTCATCAATTGCTTGTGGTTTCATTGTGCTACAAACCACGTGGAACTCTTTGAGATGTTTATGTGGACATTCACTGCAAAGACCGTGAAACTTGGGCAACAAATGGATAAGACCAGATTTAAGTTCAAAGTTAGCACCAAGTTCGGGATAAGTAATGCACAAAGGCGATAATTAACATCGGTGCGGCCAATTCCTTTAAAGTAGGACGAATTCTTTGTTCGGCCATAATTTTGGAGTTAGAATCGGTGAAAACAACAATGTTATCGGAGGAACTAGAAAGATCAACGGAATGAAGAGAATCGGAATGATCGAGAATCGAATGGTCGAATCAAGACTTATCCTAATGACTCTTCTAGCAAAGAAGAATTGTTCTTTCTATTTGTGGTCGAATCCAAACAAAGATTCGGGAATAGTAGTACTCCTAGTATTCATACAACATAAGAAGAAAGAAATGCTAGAAATTAAGAAACACAATGAAATGATTTTTTTTTTTTTTTTTTTTTTGTGAACAAGTTCTACACAATTTAGGAACCTAAAATGAAATAATAAAAAAAAATCAAAACTTGCAAAAGTGATTTGGGTGAGATAGAAATCTGCCCAATCACCAAAACCACTAGATTTAAACCGATGCGAGTTTCCCAAGAACGGCGCCAAATTTTGATGCGAGTTGTCGAGCTCTCACAAAATAACCAAGTTACCAAATATTTGCGTATAGGGACAACCGGATCGTCTCCCAAGGAATTCGCAGTTGGTTTAAATCAATTGGTAAAAACAAAAGTGAATGAAATGGGGGTTTAAGGTTTAGTTAAAATTAAAGAAAGAACTAAGGATAGAGTGGAAGGATAAATGAAATTAAGTAGATTAAAACGATCAACCCAGTGGGATCCAAAATCTTCCATCATCGGACAAAAATAGAATAACTCGACCTTGTGATTGATTCTAGAGAAACCGAAATCTCTGCATTAGTCTAGAAGCTCCCTCGACTAGACGATCGCCTAGCATTTATTCGAACACGTGGTGAGCTTGCTATACGAACGTACAACGCTCTTTATAACCCGGTCCGAACTATGTCCTTGGGATATCAATCTGGATATTAAATCTAACATCCAATCTATTTCTAAATTCGAATCCGATTAAAGTAAACGAAACAAGTCAGCTTATCGATTAAAACACAAGTCCTCCGGATGACACCATGGAATCCTCAACTCATGGGTCGATCACGAAACTTAGCCAAGCATTGCTATGTAAGATAAAAATGAAGAAATAAGGATATTCATCATGACCACGAAGAACATGAACTAGTTCAACATGAACACGAAGAACACAAAGAACAACTTAAGAAAAATGAAAGTAAATCTCACAAACATAATGAATCCATAAAAGAAAAAGATGAAGAACATAAAATCAACATAAATAATTAAAAGAAAATATTAAAATGCCATACCAAGAAGGAGGCAAGAAATTAAAGACAATACATGAAAATAATAAAGCAAGATATTGCCATACCAAGAAGGAGGCAAGAAATTAAAGACAAGAATTAAAGACAATACATGGAAATAATAAAGCAAGATATTGCCATACCAAGAAGGAGGCAAGAAATTAAAGACAAGAACTACAAGAAAGAATTTAGAATGGGAGAATTAGAGAGATCTTGGTCTTCTCCAAAGGTGTGTCTTGCTCTTCTCAAAATCCATCTATTTATAGAAATCATGGAAGAACTATTTAGCCATACTTTTTGACTTTTGCACCTCCAAAATCGTGTTCCATCTTGCAAGCTGTATTACACCACAAATTCGGTGGAACTGGGCCTTGTTGTCTTCATATGAAATGTGGCCGTTTGTGTCAGCTTTCCAGTCGTTTAAACTGGGCCTCATTTGGAGTTCTGTAGCTCAAGATATGGATCAAACACCGAACGTTGTTCCGGAGCCCAGTTCAGCGCCCCTGTTCCGTATTCCAGGCCCAATTTGGTCCTTTAAACATTTGATTTAGCCTTTGGGCTCTTCATATGGTTTGTAGATCTTCATTTTAGCTTTCTGAAAATATAAATTGTAGAGCCATTGGATCTCTAAAACTCAAGTTATACCCAAAATACCGAACAGTGTTCACTACCCAATTGTAGTAAGAATATGACTCAAGTTCAATTTTGAATCCAAACTCAAGATGTGACCAAGATTAATGCAAATAAAGTTTAAAAACTCATTATGAAGTGTAACCACATATTTAACTAATTGGTCTATTAAATCATGACAATGACAGAGTTTTTAACTTCTTTTTGCATTTAAAATAATATGAATTTAAAGATTATCAAATATCCATTGAACTCCCGAGTCAACGAAAATCCTTTTCACAAGGCAGTTTGCCAGGATCCCGGTAATTACCAACCCATCTTGGTGTCCCGGCACAACGTCTTTTAGGTCTTTTGAGGTGAACTGTAATGATGGAGGCGTCGGTCGGCCATGGTCATCTTTGAACTTGGGGGGTTCTTACTGATAGTACCTCCCTCAAGTATTTCTTTCTTTGACTTGCGGTGTCTCCTCCTCCGCCCAAGCCTCCACTGATTACATTGCATCTGTGGTTCATGTCTATTTCCGGGAATTGCTCGTCATCGGAAGATGACTTTCGTTCTATTCCATCGACCTTCCGGTCGTGTGGGGTTGGACTCGGACTTCGACCTCCTTGCTTCCTTTTGTTGTTCTTCCGACCCTGTGTTTTTATCAGGTATTAGCGCAACTTACCCTCTCGGATGAATTTTTCAATTGCGTCCTTGAGTTCGTAGCATTGATCTGTAGTGTGTCCCGGTCCATCATGGAAGTCACAGAACTTTGAATGATCCGTGGTGGGCCAAAACCGTGTGGGCCGAGGCCTGTCAACCTTTGTCATCTCTGTGAAGGCCACTTCTTTCCATAACTGGCCTTGCGAAACATTGAGTGGAGTGTATCTCTCATACCTCGGCTTCTTTTCGACTTTCGGTTCTTGACCTATTATCCCGATTCGACTACGGAGTCTTCCCTACGACCACCCTACCGATTCTTATTCCGGGGTGGTGTACTTCTTCGTTTGTCATCTCCATTAGTATTGGCGATCTCCATCCGCTCTACTTCCAAATCGCTTCGCTCGAGTGTTAAACTCGGTGAGGGTGTATACCGGTTCTTGAAGATGAAATTTGCTAGCCGGGAAGAAGGATCCAAGCCGTCGACGAGGCAATGTACGTGAACGCTTTCCGGGAGGGATCTTACCTAGAGGGCCACCTCCTTAAATCTGTCTAAGTATTTTTGTAGCGTCTCCCCCTGTCGTTGCTTTATCTTACTCAGGGTATACTGAGATTTGGGTTGTTTCCGGCTAGTTGCGAAACTCAATTCGAATTTTCGCCCGAGGTCTTGAAAATCATGGATGGACCTCCTCGGCAGTGTGTGGAGCCAAATTTGAGCTGGTCCGATCAATGTGGCCGCGAAAAGCCGACTAATGACCGAGCCTTTGATTTGCCTTACGAACATGAGTAGTTCGAAGGCGTCGAGATGGGCCTTCGGGTCGGACACACCATCGTATTTTGGTAAAGAGGCCGGCTCAAATTTTTTGGGGTATGGAGCATTCTCGATTTCTTCCAAGAAAAGGGCTTTCTTTGTTGTGGCCCGCTATATATTTCACGTGATATTCCGGGGCGAACCCTTTGGTCGGAGCGGCCTCTCTGTCTCGGTCTTCGTCATCTGAGGTCTTTCCTAGAAAACGTTTCTTCCGAGCCGACATGTGGTCTCGGGTCTCATCATGCTCAGAGTCGGTTTTTGGAGAGGTTGTTTTCTCTACATACCGGTTATGCTTAGAGTTTTTGGCCGGCTGAGGGCTTCCGTGTTTCCAGGGATATCTTTTCTTCCTTTCTCTTCATACCGGGTCCGCTCGTGTTCGACACTTTAGCCCGGAAATGGTCTTTCACGATCTGTTGCATTACTCTCAAATCTTCTTGACGTCTGGAGGT
This sequence comes from Acacia melanoxylon, assembly GCA_019022615.1. Taxonomy (NCBI): domain Eukaryota; kingdom Viridiplantae; phylum Streptophyta; class Magnoliopsida; order Fabales; family Fabaceae; genus Acacia; species Acacia melanoxylon. The sequence goes on from JAFJYJ010000002.1 coordinate 3,444,199, forward strand.
CATGTCGCTTCTCCATATTCTCCATCCTCCTCGCATTGACTCTGTGTGTTCGGAGGAGGAGGAAGTCGGGTTTGGTGTTTCGTTGCATTTATCTCCTGCGGGGGAGACGAGTTTGTGTCGACACGCTGTTCCCATCCTTGCTATGATTGTTATTGGGAATATCCTCGGGCGGGGAGGTCCTTGAGTCTCGTTGCGCCGACTTGACTCGGCTGCGCACGCGATGGACTTTCCGGTGAGGGTTCCGACTGCAGCTTCTAGTAGTAGCCATTGTTGGTCACGGGGATCGAAGTTTACGGTCCCCACGGTCGGCGCCAATGTTCCGGTGTGGAACCAGATGTCCAGCCCAGATGGCTGGTGATTTGATCTTGGATTGTGTTGCTTGTGCCAGAATATCTAAGAGTAGAGATATTCCGGTGAGCGGTGAATCACTGGACACAAGGCCTTTCGCCCAAGGGGGAGGGGGTATGTGTTCAGTGGGGGTTGTGTTGTGTAGTATAGAAAGTAAAGGGCTAGAGTTAGAACGTGTGCACCTTACTGCTCGACCTCTGTATATATAGGGTAATAGCGAGTATCCCAACCGCCTGATCTATCGAATCCCTGGAATATAGATATATCAGGTAGATCCATGATTGTCGGGGAATCCGGGATACTCGGCATCCCTCTATCGGGCCGTCCCCTGGCTGGGCCGAGGTTCGGGCGTGCCTCTGCTGGGCCGCCCCCTAATTGGGCCGTGGGTCAGGTCCGTAACAATATATATATATATATATAAATATGGTCTCCTCTTTTCCTTAAACAGTAACGACATATATATATACATACATCAGTCAGTTTCTTTTCTCTTTTTATATGTAGCAACGCACTTATATTTAACTGCAAGCTTCTGTAACGTTTGACAGCAATTTTCTTCCTCTTATCAGCTATGCCTATATACACCTACTTAATTGGCAGCAAATATTTTCTTCTTTCTTTTTCTACTGCAATGGGGTTTTTGTTTATATATATGTATATTATGACAACTAATTAACTCCCTTATATATATATGTGTGTGTGTGTGTGTGTCAGTGAAAGTTTCTATTCTATGCGCACAAAATATAACAGTAATGTTTAGGGTTTGTTTGCTGTTTTGAGAGTTTTCCAATGTAAAAAAAAGAAGATGCAAAACTTGCGTGGTTTATCCTGGAACCAAGAAGAAGGAAGTTTAAACATTACCTAGATTAGCTATCTAGTTTGTACGTGTGATTTACGCTGGAACTCAACTCCTTTGCTTTTCGATGCAAGACGCAGAACAAGATGATTGATCACAACAGACCCCTCCCCCCCCCCCCCCCCCTCTCTCGGCCTCAAACTCTTTCTCAGCTCTCACTCTCGGTTTCAGTTTTGGTGGAAGTAAGTGAGTGAATGAGAGCTAAGGAAACACTTTAAATAAAACTTAAGGGTCTGGTCCGAGAGGCATATGCAGACAGATGAAGAAGAAGGACCGATGGGTATATGGTGCGTGGCTCAAGAAAGATGGAGAGGTATGGGACTGCATGGTCTACACTTGCGTGTACAGTAGGGAGAAGCATGGGTTGATTATATTTTGCTGGTAAATCTTGCTGGACTTCGGCGAAAGAACAGGCTTGCGTGTTTCAGTGAAAAAGAAAAATTGCGTGTTATCATTCTTGCCCTTTATCTAACGTAAATGGGTCAATGAATAAAAGTGTTGGGATTAATGAATCAGTGAGGAATTTGTTTTGATGGGCCACCTCTTGTTATCACGTGTTGGGAGAAAGAATACTAATGGATAAATGAAGAGTGTGTATTTTGTTTGGGCCAACGGATATATGGGCTGAGAAAATTGATTAACAATGGAATATGAACATATATATTTACCACATGTTGAGACCTTTTATCTTTTGCAAATTTTTCCATAATTTTACTTTTAAATATTATATGGAAGTTTAATCATTTAGCCAATTTCTACCATTTAACTCTCATATATTATTTTTAAAATTTTTATGCATAATTAATTCCTTATTTGTATTATTCTTTTCCCAAAATAAATTAAGGGAAAAATAAGCATAAAGTTCCACTAATTATTCTCGTAATTATTTTAAGCCAAATTTCAAAAATTAAATTTCTATATAATATTTCAATTTTCAAATCCCAAAAATTTGGGATGTTACATTGGAGGCTTTGAAAAAAAAAAATGCACATTCTCCCACGGTACAACCATCATCACTAATCACACCATATAATTATAGAATATGAACTATTAATACAAAGAAGATGACCAAAACCTCTTGTTTGAAATTTGAGGGGTCAAATTAAAATGAGGACAAATTTGAAATACTAAAAATTGTATTAACCCTTCAATTTTTTTTACCAATATTTGAGGTCTGGTTTCTTTGTTATTACTTAATATTAATTACTATATATATATATATATATATATATATATATATATATATATATATATATATATATATATATTATTGAAACATTTTTTAATAATTAAAATATGAATTTTTATGTATTTTAATTAAAACGTATTATTTTAATTATCATTTTTGTCGAACGAGTTGGCGCCGATTTGACCCACTAACCCTCAAACCACTACCTTAACCGGTCTGGTTTTTAATAGATCGATTATAACACAGATGCGAGAAATTGTGAGCACAAGTAACTATGCCTTCAGCTTCAAAATGCTAACCGGTGTTGTGGGTCATATGACTTCACTCCATCAAACTTGCAATTTTATAAGCCGCAACTTTATTTGCAACACACTGGGAAAGAAGAAGAAGAAGAAGCTTTATTTGCAACACTGCTCAAAATTTCACAAAGCAAAACTGTGAATCCTCCATCAACACAATAGTCTATCCCGTTATGCAGGAGGCTGCTGGTAAGCGAGGGAAAGCCACCATGGAAGATACCTCATTTAGCTCCCCAACCGTTGCATAGGGATTCTTCTAATGAAATCATCAGGAAGCTTTTTATCTTTAAGAACCTACAATAAGAGTAATCACAAAACAATCCTTATTAATTAAGAAGCACAAGTAAGGAAGTGAACACAGACATAATGAACCACATGTGCAACAAAATGAGATAAGAAATTAAGGACAGAATAATTACATGATTGTGGGAATTACATGATTGTGGGGCGAGGAGCAGTGGCGAATCCAAAAAATTATTGGAGGGGGGCACTAGTAGCGGGGGATTCGGGGTAGCGCCCCGATATATATATATTTTTTAAGGAAAGTTTTAAATGCATTAAAAAACAAAAAAATATAAACAAGAAAAAAAAATCAAAAAAATATTTATGAAATCAAGTAAATACTAATGATGTAATAAGATAGATAATTATTTTACAAACCTGTCATTTAGAAAAACAAGGCTAAATGATGGTGTTAGAAATGTAGCTACATAAATTACAATGAAGGAGGGCATTCAATAAATTCAAGTATACATATTTTAATAACAAAAGTATATTACAATAAAAATAATTACAATGTCATTCTTTTATGCCTTATTTTTTAGAATTCCATCTATGGAAATTACCCACGAAAAAATTCCGTGGGTAATTTCCCATGGAATTCAGTGGGAAATTTCCGTTGGTAAAAATTACACATGGAATTACCCACGGAATTCCGTGGGTAATTAAAATTACCCACGCAAAATTTCCGTCCCAAAAAAAGATGTGGCTTATTTTTACCACAATTTTTTTAGACGGAAATTTTCCGTGGGTAATTCAATTACCCACGAATTCCGTGTGTAATTTTTACCCACGGAAATTTCCCACAGAATTTCGTGGGAAATTACCCACGGAATTTTTCCGTGGGTAATATGATTTTTTTTTTTTGTAGATGCCTTATTTTCAATACTATCAAATGCATCTTTTTCAATATAAGGCACTAAACAATCATTCAACCATTCATCCCCTATCCGATTACGAAGTGCAATCTTAATGTATTAAGGGTGAGCATTTAATTTAAGGATGAACAATCATTTAAACATGTATTAATTCAAGAAAATTAGATAAATAATGCTAATGCTAATACTAATGGAAATTTAAAACCATTATATTCAAGTTATTAATTCAAACTCATTTAACTTGAATTTTTTTAAAAAAAAATCTCAAATTTAAGGGGGCACTTCCCCCCCCCAATCACCAACGTGGATCCGCCCTTGACGAGGAGTCTTAGTGGCACCTGGTGCAACACAATTAACCTTAATGTTGTCTTTTACCCACTCAGAAGCCAAGCTTCTAGTCAGTTGGTTCGTTGCTCCTAAATTATATTAATTTCAAATTCAGTTAACAAAATTTCCAACTCATTATTTTCTTATATCTCAAAAATCAAAATGAAGGGATTAATTATTTACCTTTTGTTGCCCCATAAATGGATCCATCTCTTAAAGCTGTCACACCAGCAACGGAGGATATAAAAACAATGCTTGCAGCTTCTGAAGCTTTAAGAAGAGGATATGCAAGTTGTCTCATGTTTGTGCAGATCCTAGATTCGTACTAATCAGAAATCTTCTGCCGTACATTCCAAAGTGGTTTCCTTATATTGGTTCCCACATTGTTTACCTATTACATAAGAAGATATTAGTTTACATGTTATTGGGATTTTTTTTCCTAAGATATTTCCTCCTGAGAAAAGTACTTCTCTCCTTTTAGCAGTGAGACTGGGTTTAAGAAATACAAATTAATAACAAAATGATTTGTAACATATAGATGATATATGTAAAGAGGCCAAACAAAAAAAAGTAGCACATAAGTTTTGTCATTGATTTCTCTTGTAAATAATGCAGAGAAAGATTTTTTTTTTTTTCCATATTCATAAGCAATATACGTTGAGTCAAAAAGATCAATGGGTCATAGTTCAAATGATTAAATTGACCGTTTGGTCAAATTTGGTGATGTAATAATTAAATTAAAATAATATTATAAATATATAATGATTAAAAAATAATTACTCCTTAATCTAATTTAATACTTTTTGAATAATAAGGAAAACCAATATTAATAATAAAATAGAAACATTACAAAGTACTAGTTATAGCAAAACAGGACAAAAAAAAAAAACACATCATTAAGAAGAGAGGGGGACTTAATCCAATTTAATAAAAAAGTTAACCAAATCACAAAATATACCCAACAAGATGAAATAAAATATATATTTTAATTATATATCACTTATTATGAATAAAATTTAAATACCAAAAATAAATTTGGAATTATATTAGTTGAAATTGTTGAAATTAATAAAATTATAATTGTTAAAATTATAATTATATTATGACATATGTAATAAAAAAAAATGAGTACTGTTAAAATATTTTGCATTTCAAAAGATGTGATGGGAGATTAGCTTATTTATAATAAAATTATAAGAGTGAAAATTGAGTAAAAAAAACAGTTAAAATATTTTATACATTTTTTTATATCTTCAAATCTTTTTTGAATGGCCCGTCGTTCCGGGACCCGGCTCAACAGCGTCTTCGAGCCCAATGATGAGTAAATAACAACCTAAAGCGGTCTAACTACTAAAGTGGTCTAAAGGCAAAACCTTTATTTATCAAAAAAAAAAAAAAAACTACTAAAGTGGTCTAAAGGCAAAATCCAAGTCAGTGTTGTGAACAATTGACGGGTGAGTATAACAATTTTCGCTCTATGACTCAAATTCAAGACTTTATTCAAAGAACACAAGCACCAAACTAGTTCATACAAGCCAAAGTGGTGATAACATTTTCTCACTAGTTTTATCTTCTTCCCATTTAATTTTCTCTCCTCTCATTTTCTTTCCTCCCAACGTTATTCAAACGGAGAGTTAAGACTTGAGGTAAATGAAGAATCCTCATTTATATGCGTCCTTTTGTTACAGGCGGGTCCAGCCGGCGCCTACATAAATTGTTCTTTCCTTGCCTTGCCATCACATTAGTTTAAATTTGTGGTAATTTAAAACAGAAATTGTCATCGGATATTTTTGGGAGAAGATTTAAATTGCGAAAATAAATGTGAATTAAGAAGATCATAATAAACGAACTGATTCAACTAAAACCTATGCATATTATCTGGAATGACGCACCATGGAGCGTCTCTTGTAGCAGTTAGCTTCTGCCGCTACAAATTCTTTGCCATGACGTATTTTCTATCACTTTTTTTAACCGCTACTACTGACATTAATTGCAGTCAAAACCACTACAAATCAGTACCTTTTTTGTAATGTGCCAAGTGCCAACCAAACCCACCTAAAACTAGACATAGAAAAACTAACAGCAAAAGAAATTAAAAACACACAAGAAGAGTGTGAACACCCTATTTTGTCAAGGCCCCACTCAAAAAATAACAAAAAATAAAAATAAAAAAGTAAAAATAAAATATCATCATTGATGCTTACACATCTAAGTACTTAATAAACAAATGACATTGATGGCGATTGGATTGTAATTGAAATTTGAAAAATGGTCATCATTAATAATCATTAATAGTGATTGTCTTCCAATTGAAGTTTGTAATAAATGGCAACAAATTTCAAAATAATTCATCTTGTGATGTTAATTGATATTAGGATTAGAAAATTTAGTGTGGAGACATTGTGGAGGAGGAAAAAAAGTAGAAATTTAAAAATATAAAAAATATCTCATTTATGTTCAGAGGTTTAAATTAGGAAAATTCTTGGGGGAAATATATCAAAAAAAAAAAACGAAAAATATGAAAATATCTCTCTCACCTATGTTGATAGGTTTAAATTCGAAAATTACTTGTGGAAAAAAAAATCTATAATTGATGGTGATTGGGTCAAGTTAGAAAATTTTATCCAAAAAAAAAAAAAAGATTACTTATGAGGAAAGCTCTACTTTGAGGCTACAAATGGGAGAGCAAGGGTTGAAGGAAGACACAAAACAACAACAACAACATTGGGAGAGAAAGGAGGCAATTGAAAAAGGAAGAGAGCCAATATTCCATTGCTCCTTCTTATTTTGCCACGGGTTTTGAAGGGATTTATAAGATGGATTTAATATGATGCAATGAATCGTGTATTGGTCTATCTGTTGGCTTACTACTCACCTTGTTGTTTGTTTTAGTCAAGCAGTGATAGAAGCATCACGTGTGGAATCTCCTCCCTTTCTATTGTGCTTCATTTAATATAATTTCTTGATGAATTGATGGTGTGTGTTTTACTTTCCCCCCTAAACTTGCATCCCATCTTTTTAATCGGTGTCATGTGATGTTTTAGAGCCTTCTCAGGCATTTAGGTTCATCGGTAACCTGTGTGAGATTATTGGAGTCTCCTCAGGAATAACAATGGAGTTGCCTGGTTTTTCTTTTGAAAAAGAGAAGAAGAAAAATGATTTTGACTCATTTTTGTAAATGAAAATTAAATGGAAAAATTGTCTCATTTGACAGAAATCAATGAAACTTATTTTAAAAGGGATTTATGCCTTATGATGTTTTAAGGGTTATTCTTTCGTGTGAGGTTATGGGAATCTCCTTAGGAAATTTAATCCAAATGTCATTCAAGAAAAATATTTTCTAAATAAAAATAAAGAAATTCCTTTTATAAATAAAAAGCACAAACCAACAACAACAAAAATATTTTTTCTGAAATAAATTAAATAAGCATTTTCTTAAATAACACCAACCCACTAACACGCATTTCTACCAAAATTATGTGGGCTTTACTCCCTCTAAATGATACGTCGTAGTTCTTCCTACTTGCTGAGACAATTATTGTCACTAAATGTTCTTTTATTTTTCTTTTTCCACACATGATTATCATTTTGATCATCAACCAAAATCATATTAGCCTTAATTTATTATTGTTCCCATAATAATAATTGACTCAGGACATTTGGAATATTTCTTTAATTAATTATGAATTATTATTATAAAGAAAGGGGTTTAAACTTCTCATGTTGTATGAGAAGAAGAAGATTCCTACACACACATGAAATGGTGGGACCCACATATATATATAAGGGAAAAACACTTCTCATGTTGTAGGAGAAGTGTTTTCTCATGTTTACACACATGAAATGGTGGGACCCACATATATATATAATTAGCATTATATATATATGGGTCCCACCATTTCATGTGTGTGTAGGAATCTTCTTCTTCTCATGCAACATGAGAAGTTTAAACCCTTATATATAATGCTAATTATATATATATATATATATAGGGAAAAACACTTCTCATGTTGTAGGAGAAGTGTTTTCTCATGTTACACACACATGAAATAGTGAGACCCACATATATATATAATTAGCATTATATGTATATGTGGGTCCCACCATTTCATGTGTGTGTAGGAATTTTCTTCTTCTCATGCAACATGAGAAGTTTAAACCCCATATATATATATATGTGTGTGGGTCTCACCATTTCATGTGTATGTGACATGAGAATACACTTCTCCTACAACAAGAGAAGTGTTTTTCCATAAAAAGAAAACATGTAAAACAGCATAATCAATAAACATTTAATAAAGCTCTTTTTATTTAATTAAATTTAATGTCTGCATACCTGATTGATTGCCCCAAGGCACAATCTCCAACGTAACTTATGATTAATAATGTAATTAATATACCATATATAATTTTTTTTTTATTTTTGGACTAAATAATTTTCCAGAATTCAAGCCTCGATGTAGTACTATTAAAAACAAGTATTGGGATGCAAAAAACCCCGCTAGGAGACTCTCCCACCAAAACTAGGTGCGTGACGCGAGTCAGATCCAGATTAGTCGGGGCGAAACCTCCGTAAATCGGGTGGGGAAAAAAAGTATTGGGACCACATACTAGTTGATCGATCGATAGAACCCAACGAAGACAATAGTTTTGATTTCATCACCATGAAATTTTCTCAAAACTCATATACTTATTTTTAGTCCAGGGCAAAGACTATTGATATAAACTTAAGACAATAAATATTGAGCAATCATCCAAGAAAGACATCGTATGTAACCTTAGATTTTATTGTTTTGTTCATTTCCATGACTACTCATCAAAACTCAAACCAAACACAGAATCCACCATCGACGCAAAAAGTTTTGTTCCGTTATGATGGTAAGCAAACGAACGCCACCGTGGAAGACATCTCACTTAATTGGCTCCCCAATTCATCCCAAAGGGATTCTTCTTATGAAATTCTCAAGAAGCTTTTCATCTTCAAGGAGCTAGACAATGAATAAAAATTCATAACAGTATGACTCATAAAAGAAACGAAAAATAGATAGGAAAAAAAAAAAACTTTTGGTTCTTGAACTTTTTCACAATGACGAATCAATCATTGAACTTTGACTCAGAACAATTATTCCTATAGCTTCTTGTCTTAAAATAATCCAACCTTTATAGTCTCAAAGCGCAAAATAACGTAATTAAGGAGTTATATATATAATTCCTGACTCAATAAATTACAAACACAAAAATTTCTAATTCAAAGTGTAGGGATTGAATTAATGATAATTTAGTGAAAATATAAGCCTAAAAGTTATATTTTCCCAAAAAAATTGTCACAGGGTTTTGAAATCACTATAAAAAAATATAAATTTGTGACAGACGGCCAATCCATTTCACAACAATTTTCTTTTTGTGATGGATTTGAAACGAAAAAGGTGAAATTCAACTTTCTCAGACCCATGACAAAAATGGGCATCGCAAAATTATTGTTGCAACCAATGAAATATGATAGAATATATATAAATGAGAAAAGAATTATGGAATAGACTAACTAATCGATCACCAAGTGGTGTTGCAGTGATGCCTGGTGCAACGCAGTTAGTCCTTATCTCATCTTTTGTCCACTCACATGCCAAGTTCTTGGTCAATTGGTTCAATGCTCCTACATTTCAAATTTTATTTATGAATTTCCAAAACTGAAAAAATAAAAAGAATATAATTCTCACGAAAGAAAATAAAGAATTAATTGCATTTTGTTGCATCATATATTTGAAGCTGATATACCAGCAATAGAGTATATGAAAACAATGCTTGCAGCTTCTGATGCTTTTAAAAGACGATATGATACGCAAGTTGGCTCATGTGGTATGTAGATTCTATATTTGTACTTATCTCAAATGAGAAATCTTCCGCTGTATATTCTTGAGTTTGTTTACTTAGAACTGTTCTACATTGTTCTCCTATTGAACAATACAAGACAATAGTTAGTTTACCATAATAAATAAATAAATAAGGATCAAACTCAAAATCCTTCAAACATGTGCTAAGTCTTTTTTTTTTGTAAAATCACCTAGTTACTGACAAGGATATGTATTAAAAATGGTACTTTAAGGAAACTTTCAAACATTTTTTTTTTAAAAACAAAAAAACAAACCAACTTATTATTAGGTATTTTTTTAATTCAAAAAATTAGCTTTCAAGCTTCTACATTATTAGGACCGGGTGGGTGATGAGTATATAATTAATATGATCTGCAATCAGCTAAGTCAAAAAAATTTAAAGTTAGTTACTAAGAAGGATATTGATTATTGACAAACCAAGGAGAGAATGTCTGAAGTTCATAAAAGTAAAGATAATCGATCAGACTAATACATTGAATCTCCGCAAAGGTTGCCTATGTGGATAATGCTTGAGGAGATAGATTATTGACAAACCAAGGAGTGAATGTCTAAAGTTCATAAATTTTGTTGCTAGTAATACTTCTCTTAGTTTACCTTTCTTCACATTTATTTATATAACAAAAGTGATATATATATATATATATATATATATATATATATATATATATAGAGATATATAGAGATATATATATAGAGAGAGAGAGAGAGAGAGAGAGAGAGAGGAAATTTGCCACACATTTATGATGAAAACTTGTGATGGATTTTCCAATATAAAACATGAAATCCAGTTACAACGTCCCTTGACAAAAATTGATGACAAACTTATTCGTAATGAGTTCGTTATCAGTCCTCTCAAATTCGGTTTTAAAATTCACCAAAAATTAATCTTCCTTTTTTTTTTTGGTAGTAATATAATGCAAAATAATGATACTCTCGCTTCTTTTTTGTTTTTGTTTTTTTCCAAATTACAAGGGGAGGAACTAACAGCCTGAGTTGCAATTGGGATCTAACCTGTGATCTCCGACCACTAATAGAGGAGCATCTATAAAACTAGGTGCAAGGCCTTTTTAATATAAGGTTTCTTTCTAATACCCGAAATTTTGAAAGTGTGAACTGATAGAAGTTTAATGCAAAAAGATGAGCTCTAGCATTATCACGCGTTACATTTTATTATATAAAATGTTCAGTAGCAAAGAATTTCTTCCTCAAGCAAAAGACCCTCTATTGCATGTGTATGCTCATCGAAGAGAACAATTGTTGGCCAAACCATTCAACACAATGGTTGTTGGCAGGTAAAAAAACACACCAATACAATATTTGTTCAATTTATAGTACCCCAAGGGATGGATCCAATCTCAACATGAGATTCTAGAGATCAACTACTATTTCTCCTCTCTAATACTAACTATAGGGCTTGGCTTTCCTCCTCTACTTTTACCATTCACTTCCCCTCCTCTTCTTCCACACAACTCATCGCAACTTTTAGTAGGGGTGGGCAAATTAAAACCCGGTGGTTTGGTCTAATCTTATACAACCCGAGCCAATCCAATCCAATCTAAATAAGCAACATAATGAGATCAGACCATAGTGACTAGTTGGGTTGGACCGGGTTCCGGACTAGGGGACTAGACCACTTGGACTAGTCCAGGTCAATTTTTAAAAAATATTTTAATATTTAGATGTTACTTTTTATGTTTTATTTAATGTTGTTGGAGTTTTTTTTATGGATTTATAATTAAATTTTATTTTTTATGATGGTTTTATATGATTATAGGTATTTTTATTATCTTTATTGTTTTTATCATGTTTAAATCTTCTTTTCCAACATATTTTTTTAATTTTTGTTGGATATTCTTAGAGATTTATGATGTTTTAATTTTATGTGATGTGTTTTATATTATTATAGGTATTTTTATGGTAATAATGTATTTAGTATGTTTAAATTTTGCCTTCCAAAGTGAAAAATAAATAAATTTAGGTCATGGACTGGTAGTTCACCAAACTTGATTTGATCCAGTCCGGCCTCAGGTTGATGCTAGACTAGACTAGACCATAGGCTACCTTATGCACCCCGAGGTCATCTCCAGACCAAACCTCAGGTTAATGTAAAACCCGGTCTAGTCCAATCCATGCTCGTCCCTAACTTTTAGATTGAAATTTGAGCATTTCAAATTTAATGTTTTCTAGAATTATTTTTTAGTACAGTTTAAAATTATCATAGCTAAAAATCACAAAAAATATAAATAAATAAACATGTTGATTGCCCAACATTTAACCGGCATGAGTTCATACATATTCAATGCATACCTTCTTCTAAAACTTTGACATACAAAACTTGTTTGAATTACATATATAACAAGCATCTCATACTTAGACTTCCACGGTTAAGTGATGGCATGTGGTTTGCACCAAATTATACTGGGGTTCAACCCAGGGAAACTAGGCCAGTAATACAAATAGTATAGTAATTGAGTTATTGTTATTTGCAGTTTAATTGAATCCATTATCTGCAATGTTAGTTGCATGGTAGTCAGGTTATCTAAACTACAAAATATGGTGGTTTTTATAAATTCTAACTACATAATTTATCATCATATTTTTATTCCGTGTTTTGACAGAATATTCTATTCAATTATTAGGGGAACATCTACGTCCCTTGTTCGATCAAATGAAAAGTCACCCCAAGTTGTTGGAAAAAATCCAAACTCCTTATCCCATTGAAGTGGATCCTTTTGTTGAACCAGCAACTCTGTAATTACCACCGCCTTGAATTCCAGATTTAAAATTCCTGATGATGTTTTAAAATCAATGTGCTGCTACCTTTGAGCAGCAAATAAAATCATAATATGAAAAAAAAAAAATCTAATCTTGATCTTAATCTTGAACGTCTCTTGTTTCTAAATATAATAATCTAAATTGTTAACACACACATATCACTAGTATAAAAAATGGCTTTAAAATTGTGTCGTTTACACTGGACTACCGGAGTATTGAGGCTCCTGTCTAATAAATATTGAGCAATTATCTAAGAAAGACATCGTATGTAACCTTAGATTTTATTGTTTTGTTCATTTCCATGACTACTCATCAAAACTCGATCAAACCAAACACAGAATCCACCATCGACGCAAAAAGTTTTGTTCCGTTATGATGGTAAGCAAACGAACACCACCATGGAAGACATCTCACTTAATTGGCTCCCCAATTCATCCCAAAGGGATTCTTCTTATGAAATTCTCAAGAAGCTTTTCATCTTCAAGGAGCTAGACAATGAATAAAAATTCATAACAGTATGACTCATAAAAGAAACGAAAAATAGATAGATTTTTTTTTTTAACTTTTGGTTCTTGAACTTTTTCACAAGGACGAATCAATCATTGAACTTTGACTCAGAACAATCATTCCTATAGCTTCTTGTCTTAAAATAATCCAACCTTTATAGTCTCAAAGCGCAAAATAACGTAATTAAGGAGTTATATATAATTCCTGACTCAATAAATTACAAGGACAAAAATTTCTAATTCAAAGTGTAGGGATTGAATTGATGATAATTTAGTGAAAATTCAAGCCTAAAAGAATGTCACAGGGTTTTGAAATCACTAAAAAACTATAAATTTGTGACAGGCGGCCAATCCATTTCACAACAATTTTCTTTTTTCTGATGGATTTGAAACGAAAAAGGTGAAATTCAACTTTCTCAGACCCATGACAAAAGGGCATCGTAAAATTGTTGTTGCAACCAATGAAATATGATAGAATATATATAAATGAGAAAAGAATTATGGAATAGACTAATTACTCGATCACCAAGTGGTGTTGCAGTGATGCCTGGTGCCACGCAGTTAGTCCTTATCTTATCTTTTGTCCACTCACATGCCAAGTTCTTGGTCAATTGCTTCAATGTTCCTACATTTCAAATTGTATTTATGAATTCCCAAAACTGGAAAAATAAAGAGAATATAATTATCTCAAAAGAAAATAAAGAAATTAATTACATTTTGTTGTACCATATATAGATCCTATATTTAAAGCTGATATACCAGCACTAGAGTATACGAAAACAATGCTTGCAGCTTCTGATGCTTTTGAAAGACGATATGCAAGTTGGCTCATGTGGTATGTAGATTCTATATTTGTACTTATTAGAAATGAGAAATCTTCCGCTGTATATATATTTGTACTTATCTTTTGTTTATTTATATAGCAAAAGTGATATATATATATATATAGAGAGAGAGAGAGAGAGAGAGGAAATTTGCCCTACATTTATGATGAAAACTGGTGATGGTTTTGTCAATAGAAAACATGAAATCCAGTTGCAACGTCCCTTGAGTTAGGAAACTTAAGCAACTCTCACTTCTTTTTTGTTTTTTCAAATTACAAGGGCAGATACTAACGGCCTGAGATATAATTGGGATCGAACCCCTGACCTCCGACAAATAATAGAGGAGCATCTATAAAACTAGGTGCAAGGCCATTTTAAAATAAGGTTTCTTTCTAATACGCGAAATTTGGAAAGTGATGAACTGTTAGAAGTTTAATGCAAAAAGATGAGCTCTAGAATTATCACTAGTGGAAAAAAGGGTTTTAAGACCGGACAAAAGAGGCATCGTAAGATCGGACCCGCGACCAGTCGTGTTCCAGGCGGTATTAAAAGTCTAACTTTTAAGACCGGACTCAAACCGGTCTTAAAGAATCTCTTTTAGATCGAACATTTAAAATATTAGGTCTTAAAAGTCATACTATATACACTTGAAATATTTTTTGTTCGGTCCTAAAACTGAACTTTTAAGACCGGATATAAAATAGGCCGTTCTTAAAAGATCGGAATTTTAAGACCGGCCAAAAATTAATCCGGTCTAAAAAATAGCGGCTTCTAAGACCAGACGACTAATTATACCGGTCTTAAAAGACTGACTTTCAAGACTAGATGAAGAATACATCCGGTCTTAAAAATTGAATTTTTAGACCGGACGTATAAATACAGCGGTCTTAAAAGACCAACTTTTAAGACCGGCAACTAACTAATAGCAATGTGTAACCACTACCTACTATAACAGAACTAGCTAAGACTACAAATTATTTCCCTAATTACCTACTTAGTATTTTACCTTTGCACGGTTTACATATTAGACTTGCATAGAACTAAGACATGCTTTAGTATTTTACCTTTGCACGGTTTACATATCAGACTTGCATATAACTAAAATATGCTCCTCTTATGTAGGAAAAAGGATGGAAATATATACTTCTATTCACACACCAAACCATCTAACTAACAGGATTAGATGAACACAATAACATTCACATATCCGCACAGGTTAATAAGCAAACAAAAAAGGGCAAACAAAACTAAATATAAACTCACCAAAGCTTCAGGAGTGGTTTGCAGTTGAACAAATTGTTGCCAAGTTTGTTCATCAATAAATTTGTACTTGTCCCAAGGATTATGGTCAGGCTGAACCTCGGCAAAAATATAGGTGTTAGCTACAAAGGTCTTAAACTTCCTTCACTGATCAGCACAATAAGAAAATGTCTTGTCTTTCAACTTCTGGCAGTCAGGGACAGTGTAGGTAAGCCGGATAGGGTCCCAAATAGGTTCCTTTACTGTGCGAAGGTCCACATTTTTCCACTCATCTGTCAAGATGCTAGCCTTGCTGCGTGCTAGATAGCCGACAAAACTATTATATTTGCCTTTATTAGGACCGAAAGGAGCCAACTTTTCATCAAACTGAATCTCGAGTTTTGACCCAGAGGTTTGACTTACGGATACGTCTTTCATTCGTGTGCCACTTCTACCACGGCGTGCAGGGCGGTAACGAGGCTCATTGTGAGATGACGAGGGTTCGTTCTGACTCACACCAGTAACTAGTGTTGAACGAATAGGACAAGAACCGTTTTCTTCGTTCATTTTCGAGAAAGGAAGAGAGTGGTGGTGCGAGAGAGGAACGCCTGAGAATGTGAGAGAGTAATAGAGGATGGTGGTGGTGGGCAAGGAAGAGAGGTAATGCAACAGGAAGAGGGGTTTCGCAACAAGAACAGGGGTTTCAGAGTTCAGAAAGAGCAACGTATAAGTCCTAAGGTAAGGTTTCGCGCGAATATTTGGTGCTTTTGTTTTCAGACCGGATGAACTAAAACGCCGGTCCAGTCTTAAAGGTTAACATTTAAGACCGTCCTTTAATAAAATCCGGTCTTAAAAGTAATAAACTTTTTGTTTAATTTTTTTCAATATTTTGTACCGGCCACAATTTAAGTCCGGTCTTAAAAGTATAACCTTTAAGATCGTTTTTTATATATGTCCTAGGTCTTAAAAGCTTTAGTCCTTTATATTTAAATTTTTCCTTATTATTTTGGTCCGTAGAAAATATAAGTCGGGTTGTACGAGATTTCTCTATAAAATAATTTATATTTCAATTTTTTTAATAACATTTTTAAGACAGGTTGTTTTGTTAAGCGGTCTGAATAATATATTTAAGACCCATTAATAAAGGATACGGTCCAAGAAGTTCTTGATATTTACAAAACTGCCACCGGTCCGTCATTACTCCGCTCTAAACGAGGCGGTCTTAAAGCCCTTTTTCGCACTAGTGTATAGAAAATTTTCGGTAGCAAAGAATTCCTTCCCTCAAGCAAAAGACCCTCTATTGCATGTGTTTGCCCATCGAAGAGAACAATTATTGGCCAAAAAATTCAACATATTGGTTGTTGGAGGGGAAAAAAACACCAATACAATATTTGTTCAATTTATAGTACCCTAAGCGATGGATCCAATCTCAGAGGTTTTAGAGGGATCAGCTACTATTCCTCCTCTCTAATACTAAATAGAGTAAATACTTTTTCTAGTCTCTGATAAAAAACGTGATCCCCTTTTTGGTCCCTTAAAACAAAAAGGTAATTTTTAGTCCATAAAAAGGACGAATAAGGGTCGATTGATTGACATTTTGATCCCTCACAAATTTTCAAAAGGTCCTTTTTAGTTCATAAAAAAGACGAATAAGAGTCGATTTTTTTGTAAGGGACCAAAATAGGGTCCGTGTTTTTTGTCAGAGACCAAAAAGCATATTTACTCTACTAAATATTGGGCCCTCCTCTACTCTTACCATCCAATTTCCCTAATCTTCTCCAACACAACTAATCGCAACTTTTAGATTGAAATTTGAGGGGTTTAAGTTTGATGTTTTCTAAAAATATTTTTTTATTGTATCTTTAATTTATCATAACTAAAAGTCACAAAAAAATAAATAAATACAAATGGCATGCTTCCACCATTTAACCGGCATGAGTTCATACAAAACTTGTTTGAATTACATATATATAACAAGTATCTGATTGATATCAAATGCAAGGCCTCAATAAAAAATAGCTGAAAAAATAGAGAGCATGTTGAAAAAATTTATACTGTTATTTGCAGTTTAATAGAATCCATTACCTACCATGTTAGTTGCATGGTAGTCAAGTTCTCTAAACTACAAAATATGGTGGTCTTAATTACTACAAGTATATAAATTCTAACTACACAACTTATCATCATATTTTTATTCCTCTTTTTCACGGAATACTCTATTCAATTATTAGGTGAACATCTACGTCCCTTGTTCGATAAAATGAAAGGCACCCCAAGTTGTTGGAAAAAATCCAAACTGCTTATCCCATTGATGTTGATCCTTTTGTTGAACCAGCAACTCTGGAATTATCACCGCCTTAAATTCCAGATTTAAATTTCCTGATGGTCAGGCAAAATTCCATACATAAAAAAATAAAAAATAAAAAAAGTTTACAGATGCACAGGTTCTGATTGCACAGTCTTGTTTTTCTGTGTGTTGATCCTTTTGGTTTGTCTCTCAAACGTTCATAAACATAATATTTTTAGGTACTTAGGCCCAAACTTTACTGGTATAGTTTAGGCATATGGGTGATGATTGTTAATGTCGCCTCTAAGTGAGCCAAAAGTGTTCCTTTGGTGTCTAAATAGATAAAGGTTTTCCATGAAATTCTAATTCTAAATTTCTAATGTTTAAGGTATACACTGTATTTCCATATTCATATGTTAGCTATTGTCAATTCTAAGTGTTAAATTAATTCTAGAAGGCTTAAGTCAACTCGTTTAAAACAGTATCTTTCATCTTTTTTTTTCGATGAAGTACTATCTTTTACCTTTGTTCTAAAGGACATCATGCTTTCACTCCCTAATAAACTCTGAATATTCAAGTAATCATTGAATGAAGAATCATTAACACAAGGGATCACAATAAACATCAACAAAGTCATCATGCTTCATTCAAACAAAAAGAAACTATGCCAAATCACACTTTACGACAAGATATATTAATGAATTAAACATCAAATAAAGAGCAGCTCAACATCATGCACATACAAAGCATGGGTGCTTCTTATATTCACAATTTTTGCATATATATATAACTCTGGATCTCTTGCCAAATTCCAACCCAGAAACCATGATATAGAAAGAACAAGGAATTTTTTTTTGGGGGAGGGGATAGTAATATTCCATAAGAAAAGAGATAAATAAATTGGATGAACCCTCGCACTCTTAGCTAAGTTGTTTGATTAAGTTAATAAGTTCAAGTCAAGTTTTCTCTCAATTAATGAGTCAAGATTGGATAGGCTCTCGTGTTCAAAAACTCATATGAATACCTTCTCATACAAAATAATATTTCAACTATTAGTCGCATATTGCAGTTGAAATCTTCCTAGTGGTTATTCTAACTTATTTCATAAACAAAAAGAATCCATACGAACTTTAATTGAGCAATTTTTATTAATTTCTAAGTGTAGAATACCGCTTTCTTGACATAAATAAGATCCAAACTTGCTTCAAAATATATACATATATCAAATTGAAGATCTCAAATTTAAGGATTTTTAGGAACAAACCACGTCTTAATCGGAGATCCCACGTGCTTACACATGCCGTTAGAAGGTGTTTGGATTAAAAAATCCTAAAAAATTGGAAAATTCCAGTGAAGACCGTTCTCAGTGGAGGCGCGTGTATTGCAGCCCTCTGTTGGCAACATGCGCGTAGTCCCAGTTTGTGCCATATGGCAGAAGGTGGCTCCTTTTACTCCTTGTGTCGTCCTCAGTCCAACAGTTTGTGCATGCGTCAGGTTTCATTTTCCTTTGGGCCTATGCGTCACGTTTCATTTTCCTTTCATAAAGTTTTTTTTTTTATAAAATAACAAGTCAACAGTCAATGGTGGATCTTTGATCAGTCAATGATCAAGGCTTCACTTGAACTCTGACCCCTTAGCTGACATGTTGTGATATGCCATGGTCTACGTGGCTTGCCAATAGATGAAGTACAGTAGCCATACTTTGACCAATGACGTGTGATAGTGATGTGGCCTGTGGGCAAAGAATGATGACGGGGCTCCATTCCTTTGGTCTGTGTCTCTTACAGCCTATTTGGAGGGCTCCAAAACCTAAGTTTTGTCACAAGTCTCTCTTTTTTTTTTTTTTTCGAAACTATCCTCCATGAAAATCTAGGTTTAGACAAAAGTTTACCAAACACTCCAAAAATTGTCCAAAAGCTATTCTACATCAAAATCTAGGTTTTGTATAAAGCTATTTTTTTCAGCTTTTTCTCTCTCCTTTAATTTGCCATTATCATTATTTTTTCAGTATTAGTCAGTATTCTTAAGTATTTTTTTAGTACCCTGAAATATTTTTTCAAGATTAGTCATTACGCTGATTTTTTTTTTAATATCCTAAAAAAAAATCAAGATCATGAAATATTTTTTCAATATCCTTAAATATCTTTTTAGTACTCGTCAATACCTGGATTTTTTTTTCAATATCCTAAAATAAATTTTTAAGATCATGAAGTATTATTTCGGTACCCTAAAATATTTCATGATTTAAAAATTTTATTTTACGATATTAAAAAAATATTTCAGGGTAATAACTTGTTTTGAAAAAATATTTCGAGAAACGCAGGTAGTAAAAGATACTTAATCTTGACCGATACTAAAAAAAAATACTTCTCATGGTCTTAAAACTTTATTTTATGATCTTGAAAAAATATTTCAAGATACTGACTAATCTTGGAAAAAATTCTAGATACTAACGGGTACTAAAAAGATACTTGAGAATATTGAAGAAATACTTCATGATCTTGAAAAAAAAATTTATGATATTGAAAAAATATTTCATGGTAATGACTAATCTTGAAAAAATATTTCGGGATCTTGAAAAGTCTTAAAAAATACTTGAGGATACTAATTAGTATTGAAAAAATAGTGATGATGGCAGAGGAAAGAGAAAAAGCTAAAAAAAAATAGCGTTTTACAAAAACTAGGTTTTAGATCCAAAACCTAAGTTTTTATGCAGAATAGCTTATGGACAATTTTTTGAGTGTTTGGTAAACTTTTGTCAAAACTTTTGTTTTGATACAGAATAGCTTCTGGATAATTTTGTCAAAAAGCTATCCTCTAAAAATTATTTTTACCTCATAAATCCCAAAAACTATTTCCCAAAAGTCATTTTTACCTCGTAAATCACGAAAGCTACATCCAAACGGGCTCTTAGTTGTCCGATGACGTGGCCATTGACTGCCACATCATCATCTTTAACCTTTAGCAAGATTGACTTAACCTAGTTGAAACTCCGGCACGTCATTGCAACCCGCAAACTTTGAAAGGTCATATCTTCCTCGTTTTACATTTACTTTTTCTATTCTTGGCGTCATTGGAATTGTTGTAATGCGAACTACAAATTCATAGCTTTTATATGCAATATGAAAGTCATTCTCAAGGAGCAAATTTTGCATCCTTTGTGGTGGTGATAAGGTGACCAGCTGACTTCTCTACTTCGTATCTCCCTCATCCGAACTCTATTTGACACTTTGTAAGTGTCGTTGGAATCGTCTCTTCAAGCTCTACACATCTATGGCCTTAGCTTGTAGCTCTTTCGGTCGACATTGACAGCACTCCATAACGAGACTTGGATGTGCATTCTCTATGTTTTGTGAGCTTTTTAGCCCATAGTGGGTTTAAACTATTTGCTTCTAATTACCCACGGATTCAAAATTTGAATCAGATTGAGGAAGGAGAGAATTGCGTAGTGAAAATAATAACCGGAGGAGCAAACATGTTCGTCCAACATTTATAACCATATTTGTAATCTCCATAATACATATTTGAAAGCTCATAACAAACCAGCACAGAGGTAGCAACAACAACAAAACTTTCATATGCTCATATTTGTCTGATAAGCAAGAAGCAAGATGCATGCACATATTAATCTCAAGATTATTTCATATGCATATACTAAAAAAAAATATGTATATGGATGTGGTGAACACGTAAAAAAATACGAATATCAAAATAAGCTGAGAAGATCATGCTTTTTCCCTAAAAGAGGATCTTGTGCAGCAACATATTTGAGAAAAACATTCATATTGATCTCATGAAGGCAGCAAACTCTCATGATAGATGAATCACATGCTCATGCGAAAAACATGTGAGAGCGGGAAAAAAATAATCATATATTCATATGTGAAATCATGCTTGAGACAACATGTAAAATTCAATCATATTTCTCTATATAGTATGATATCATATCATGGACATTTATAATTAATTTTTGAGTTCATTTTGGCCCCTATTTTCAGTTAGCGTCATTTGATTTGTGTCACCGTCAACTAGAGTTGGGAATCAGAGTCGACCCTTCAGGGCTCGAGGTAAGAAAAACATCTATTTTTCAAAGCCCGACCCAAGAGCACTAGGGCCCAAAAGTTGCTATTTCAAATTTTAACTATTTTTTTCCCTTTTTTTCAAAGAAATATAATTAGTAAATTATAACAATTAAAGTTCTAATTTATCAAATAAATGTTGTTAATATTAATATCAAAACAACACGAATCATCCAACAAATAAACACAGTCACTAATTCATAATCAAAAGCAAACTATGTTCACAAATAATTCAAATAAAACATAAGAAGCATATCACTAAACGACATTAGTACGATGACTATTATTGTCGTCATTTTCGCCACTATCATTAATTGCAACGACATTTGATTGTGCTTCGCTTTGAGTAGGCTCTGGTTCATCAGTAAGAATATCATAAATTTCTTCTCCCGCATCATGAACACATTCATAATCTTTATCTGCAACAAATAATAAATCAAATCATAAAATTAGAGTATAGTTATTATGTATTTGTGTATTTGTACTTAAATGGATAAATAACTCTATAACAAATAAAAAGTACATATAAATTAGTAAATTATCATCATATATTAATCCATGCAACCAAAAAATGATAATAATAAATTAAAAAAGGACTGTGGGATTGGCCCTTTTAAACCCGAGGCCCTATAGGGCCGGCCCTGCAGGGCTTATTTCATTAAGCTTCTCTAATTTAAAAATCATTTTCAAACTCGACCCTTGAAAGGTCAAGGATTAAAAGGGCCGATACGAAGGGTTCGCCCGATTTCTCGACTCTACTGTCAACAATGTACAATGCATTAGGGTTAGAGCTGGAAATCAGGGCTGGCCCGTGAAGGGCCAGGGCCGGCCCTCCAAGGCCTGAGGTAAGAAAAACATCTATTTTTCAAAGCTCGGCCCGAGAGAGCACTGTGGCCGGCCCGGGCCCGAAAATTACTATTCCAAATTTTAACTATTTTTCCTTTTTTTTTTTTAAAATATTTTTTTATATATATATATATATATATATATAATTAGTAAATTACAACATGAATCATCCAGTAAATAAACGCAGTCACTAATTCATAATCAAAAGCATACTATATTCACAAATAACTCACATAAAATATAAAAAGCATATCACTAAACGACATTAGTATAATGACTATTATTTTCGTCATTATCATCAATTTTAACGACATTTGATTGTTTTTCATTTTGAGTAGTAACCTCTGGCTCATGAGTAAGAATATCATGAATTTCTTCTCCGCATCATGAACACATCCATAATCTTTATTTGTAACAAATAATAAACCAAATCATAAAATTAGAGTATAGTTATTATGTATTTGTAGTTAAATGGATAAATAATTTTATAACAAATATAAAATATATATAAATTAATAAATTTAAAAAAGAAAAAAAGAAAAAGCTACAGTGAAAAGGGCCTGCAGGACCGGTCCAAGGCCCTCTAGGGCTGGCCCGTTTAAGCCCGATGCCCTTTAGGGCCAATTTTAAATATCTCGTCTATTTTTAAGTCCGGCCCTTGACGGGTCAGGGCTTAAACGGGCCGGCCCGATGGGCTTGGCCCGATTTCCGGCTCTAATTAGGGTTACTATTTTCGGCGCTTGGTGGGAACACGCGCCTAAAGAGTATCGTGATTGTCTAAAGTGCCCATGTACGTCATATGATGTGACCTTCACTTGCCATTCTGCCACGCACCAATGCGTGGTGCCTTGTTTAGAATAGATTTTGCTAGCTATTCACTTCTCCAGCATCATCTCTTCATTTCTGGGTTGAGTTTCTTTCATCATCCTTTTGTCATTATTCTTTATTATCTCTAAATCACATCCGTTCAATCAATACAATACTACTTTTACTTTCTCTCATTTTCTCAATCAACGGCTCAGATTAAGCCAATGAGATAAAATGAGAAAAGAGTTATGAAGAGAATCTCCTTCCTTCATTCACAACACATACTTGGCAGTCTTGTGATTATATATGCATATAATTACTTTTTTATTAAATTTTATTTAATTATTATACTATCATTTATTATATTGTCGGTCTGACCAGTTAGACTATAAAACCATAAAAACCACTAACTTTCTTTCGGTTCGACATCTGATATGACTTTCAAAACATTGATATATATTTTGATTTAAACTTTAAATATTTATTGTAGAGATAAAATGAAGTGTATTTTAATATAATGGATATATACGTATATATTGCAAGAACACAATTTTTAAATTTCTTTAGTTTGAATTATTTTGATTGAAACTCGTTTCTAAATTTGTTTACTACAATTGGCATGTAATAAATATTTTGAAATCAAAAAATAATTATTATATGATCATTTTTAATTGATGATAACTTTTTAATATTTTATTATTTATTTAAATAAATAATTTTCTTATAACATTATACTCCTCTGGCCCTTAATATAAGATATATATGGAGAGTTGATCTTGATCTTAAATAAAATAAATAGTTTTCATATTTTTTAATATTTTCTAATTTACCCATGCTATCATTTCATTAACAATAATCAAGGAAGAAATGGAATTAGAGAATTAAGGAAAATAATTATGGTGTTTTAGAAAAACGTACTTGTCATATTAATCAATTCAATTAATATCATTAATTTAATAAAATTAGGTAAATATATCTTGGGAAAATCCATCTTGGGGCCCTTTTTAGGAAAAAAATCCCAAAAAGGGCCCCAAGATTCTGGAAAATCGAAAGGGCCCTAGGGCCCTTTTTAGAACTTTTCATTAAATGTTTTAGTTGTTAACGGGGCGATATTGTTGTAAATATGATTTGTTTTAGTTGTAAAAATATTGTTGCGGAAATGATTGTTTTAGTTGTAAACGGGGGGTTGATATTGTTGTAAATATGATTGTTTTAGTTGTAAAAATTTATGAATTTATCAAAAAGGGCCCAAGGGCCCTTTTCGTTTTCGAATCTTGGGGCCCTTTTCGGGATTTTTTTCCCAAAAAGGGCCCCAAGATAGATTTTCCCATATATCTTATAGTAATAACAGAAGAAATATCGTTGATAAAAAGTAACGTTATTCATTTGTTATATATACTTTTCATTTAAAACAATGTTGATCCAACAAAACATTTAAAGAAAACTCAAGAAAAAGCGACATTATAGTTTTTTTTAATATATAGGATCTAACTGAAGGTAATTTTCTCAAAGTTTTTTTCTTCATTCATCACATACATAGTTACTAATGTAGTATACACTATCTTTACTCACTATAGTTTCCACATTGGCAATTAACCGATGAATGCATTGGTTTCCATGTAGCCCCAATTTTTGATAAATTCTTTCTTTGAGGTCGTTGTACGTAGTGCCCTGTTTGATTGTCATCATTTTTGTTTTTCCTTCAAATTGAACACCATCGGGATCTACAAAATGCCTCCCACTATGGTAGATTAAGTAACGTGCGTGTTTGAACTTGAATTCATCATTCACACCAAAATTTGGGAGCTGCAAAAGGGAGGGTTTCAGATTACAAACAAAAACAAAAGCTTAACAAAGTGAAACTATAAAGATTACACAACAATAATACCTTCAACATTGTGAGATGGTATTAAACTTTGATGGGCCGCAATAAAACTGAGAAGAGAGAGAGTATTGGAGGGGAAAGGGGTGCATTGTCATAAGGGTTCCATTATGACGCAAATGAGGTTTTTAAAAAACCCCTATGCCGCGATGTAATTGACTAAGCACTGTAGCTTAGTCGATTACATCGCGGGGAAACTCAAAAAAAAAAAAAAAAAAAAAAAAGGCCCGCGTTTTAGTCAATTACATGAGGGGTGTAATCAATTAAACAGGATATATAAGTGAATAGTTTCCACACAAAAGCATTTTGGTAATTAATTATTTAATTAAGGGCAAATTGGTCAAAAAACTGACCAGTTAGACTATAAAACCATATAAACCACTAACTTTCTTTCGGTTCGACATCTTATATGACTTTCAAAACATTGATATTTTAATATTTATTGTAGATATAAAATGAAGTGTATTTTAATAAAATGGATATATATGTATATATTGCAAGAACAAATTTTTTAAATTTCTTTAGTTTGAATTATTTTGATTGAAGATCATTTCAATTTTTTTTTTTACTACAATTGGCATGTAAGAAATATTTTGAAATCAAAAAATAATTATTAGATTATCATTTTTAATTAATGATAAAATTTTTAATATTGTATTATTTATTTAAATAAATAATTTTCTTATAACATTCTACCCCCTCCGGCCCTTAATATAAGATATATATGAAGAGTTGGTTTTGGTCTTAAATAAAATAAATAGTTTTCATATTTTTTAATATTTTCCTAATTTACCCATGCTATCATTTCATTAACAATAATCAAGGAAGAAATGGAATTAAAGAATTAAGAAATTAAGGAACATAATTATGGTGTTTTAGAAAATACGTACTTATCAAATTAGTCAATTCAACTAACTTCATTAATTTAATAAAATTATGTAAATATATCTTATATTAAGAGCGAGAAGAAATATCGTTAACGTTATTCATTTGTTATATATAATTTTCATTTAAAAAAATGTTGATCCAACAAAACATTTAAAGAAAACACAAGAAAAAGCGACATTATACTTTTTTAAATATACACCATCTAGTTGAGCCAGGTTTAAATAGTATTGGGTCTAAGTGAAGGTAATTCTCTCAAAGATTTTTTCTACATTCATCACAGACTCAAATTTGAAAACTCATGTTTCAGTTGCCAAAATCCTTTTAACTTGGAACCACGTTTATTGATAAAGAAACATTAAACTTTGTTCAATCATATACCGAACTTAATTAAGTAATTGTTGGCTATAATATTTCCTTCCATCAAGATCCTTTCTATCAAAATCATTTTCATGTTACAAAGAAGATTTAACTTTTGGAAGTTTCTACTCTGTGGGGGCCACATAAGTAATTGGGCGTCAGCAACCTAACTAATTGGGCCCATATCTTATTTCCACTATGGCCTCTTTAAGATAAAACCCATTTCATGCTTCAGCCCAATTAGCTTTTATATTGGGCCCAATTTCTACCGTCTCTGTGTTTTTATACCAGTTGGCAAGAAACTAATCTTCAAAAACCAAAGACTACTTAGTAGTGCGTGGTAGATGAGATTCATTTCTAAGTCAGGTTGATCCCCTTCCCCTATCGCCTTCTTATCAAAAAAAAAAAAAAAAAGAAACTAATCTTGAAGGTTAATATAAGTAGTCATCAGATTACAAAACAAGAAATAAGATAGTTTTATAAGTTTAACTCAATCAAATGTGTGGCTATGAGAGGTGATAGTTTTACAAGTTTGGAAGTATTATTATTCATGGTTGATATAATCTTGATTATTACATAAACGATAATTATTATTAATCATTTTTATTATAATCTTGAATTGGTTCTATGTTAATTAAAAGACATAATCATCGCTATTATCCAATATCTATATGATTATGTTTGGATCAAATTATGTAATCTGTCAATGATAAACCTTTTAAAAAAGAAGTGCAAACATAAATAAAAAATAAAAATAAAAATCATCTTTTTTTTTCCTTCTACCAACATTTTCTCTTTTTTTAATCTAGAATTTTTTTCACAAAATAAAATGAATTTGATTTTACGTACACCACAATTAAGGAGATCCAAGAGAAAGAATATATATTTTAAATAAAACTTTTAGCAAGCTAATAACTTATGAATTGTACATTTAAATTTTTTAAACACTTCCTCTCCTAATTATGTTGAATTTCCCAATATCTATTGTTGTATGCTACTATAATGCAAATTCATTTTATTTGTCTATCCATAATATTAAAAAAAAAAATCACAAAATCACTTTATTTATTTTTCTTATATAATATGTTACGGCACCAAACTATTTTGTTTGGTAATGACTCAAATACTCAATCACGTATTTCCTACTTATCTAGTTTGGGTCAGTTTTCGAATTATCATACTCGCATTACATGTTCTTTCGATGTTGATTTGGAATTTGTTTACAAAATAATAATACAAAACTTCTAATATAATTATAAGGTTTAATTCTAATTTCTTTAAATCGTTACGATATTTTTATTATAAATTCAAACTCAGCCTATCCGATTCTTGAAAATTGTTTATTCCTTGTTATCACATCCTTAATAAACCATTTATATTTCATTAATATTTATCTGTTCTTCTTATTATAATATTATCAAACTTTAGAAAAATATATTTTTGAATATATATACTTGATTTATAAAATTAAGTATATGTTTTTCTCCTTTTCCAACAAAAATATGCCTCTTTTATTTAAAATTTTGAGCACTTCAAAATTAATAAATTAAATATTACTTTTATATTTTACACTAAACGACTTGTAATTTCAAACTAATTGCTGGCAGGTTAACTTTAGAAATTGTGCAAACAAACTCATGTATTAGATATAGTTTAAGGAATTGGTCATATTATATGAGAGTAAAATACACTTTTTCTTCTTCTTCTTTCTTTTTTCCCTTCCAAAATGTAAAATAATCTAACGACTTATAGTTTATGTAATTAAGGTTTTGTCTTAATTAGATAGACATCTCATCTATTTTAAAAACTCATATAAACATCCCCTTAAAATCAAAATATATGTTACATATATAAACATCTTTTATATATTTGAGATTATATTTTCATCCATCCATACGATTAGCTAAACGTTGAGTTTGACTCTTAAACTTCTATTTGACCAAAAATCTCCTATTTAACATAAGAATTATTTAAATATTTATATTTTCCAAAAAGAATTATGCAACAAAAAAAATTATAATACATATATTTTCAAACTTTCAAATATTTCATAAACTTTATTAATTTTGATTTTATTATGAAATTTTATAATTTAAAACTTATTTATTTTGGTTTCTTTTAAATAAATAAAAATATATTTAATATTTTTTTTTCCATAACATAGTATAAACAATAAAATTTTCGAAACTATATAAATCATTTAAATTCATCACTGGTTCACTGCGGCCAGGGTTTTTTCTTTTATGATGTTTATAAACTATCCAAATAAAATTGGTGGGATTAACCAAGATAAAGGGTACACTCCTCAAAAATTTTTTTAAAAAATATAAATTCTAATTAAAAATATATTTTTATAATTATTTAGAATATAAATTATAATTAAAAATATATTTTTATAATTAACCAAGATAAATATATTTTTTTAGAATATAGGAATGTCTGAATAATATAATTTTTTTTAAAATTATTTTTTTCATATTGAATATTTTGATATTATTAATATTTATTATTTGTAAACTTAATTATGTAAAAATAAAAAAAAAAAATTGTCAGTATGTCTTGTATTGCCTTGTTGGTGGTCCGGTATTCACTTTTCATGTTTTTGGTCCACCCCTTTATGTTTAAATATAAATTTGACTTCATAAAAATAATATGCACTAAGCATTTTTATTGAGAACTCTACTATTAGTTGTTGGAAATCATTACACTGGAGCCACACTTGTGCCTTTGGGTGCAAGTGCACCCATAAAATTTTGAATATATATATATTTTTAGCTGTAATATAGTAATGTTAGTGAGTCCATAGTTAAGTGGTAAAAATTTTGATTCTTGAGTAAGAGGTCGGGGGTTCGAACACATCTTGTCCCTTTTCCATTCTTATTTTTTTCCCTTTGATATGTCGATTCCCATTGATTTGAATCATCAAAACACCAAGTAGAGAAATCATAAAAATAATGAAGCAACACGATAATAAATTATAAATTAAATACATTTATCATATATAATTTCATTCTTAATTATAAATAAATTCTAAAAATAAAAATTAGGATATTACAAAAGTTGTTGAGTGCATATGGGTATCAGCTTTGTTGTAGTGATCCATTCCATATTTCTTAAGAAGTTCTTGCAGGTATTTGGTTTGAGAAATAAATATTTCATTCTTCTTTTGCTTGATTTGAAATCCTAAGAAGAAATTTAATTCTCCTATTGTAGACATTTCAAACTTACCTTATATGATCTTAAAGAACTCTTGACACATTTATGTTAAACATGATATATTTGATCAAATTGATGATGAAGATATAATGCAATATTTTCAAAGAATGAAGAATTAAAAACGCGTTTTGTAATCATTGTTGTAATAGTTTAGTTGACTCTTGATTATTATTTTTCTATGTTAAGTTGAAGTTTTTTGTTTTTTATTGCTTATATTCTTTTATTTTTTAATGCATTTAAAAATTTCCTTAAAAAAAAATTAGGGCGCGCCCTCGAACCCCGAATTACACCATTAATTATGCACCCATAAACCTTAAATCGGCTCCGCCATCATGACTGGAGTGGTAAATCGGCTCCATTTTCCGCACTTGTTGAGTGGTGTCAGAGCAAGGTGTTACAACTTGCATGGTTTTAAAGCCAAGAGGTGTTATACTTGTATGGTATCAGAGCAAGGCCTTATAGAGCCTAAAGGGTATTACACAAACCTATCTTAAACTTAATAGATATCAATTCTTTGTATACGTTATGTTAATAATGGTTGCAAGGATATAATGTCCTCCCACAGGAATATTATTTTTCTTCTAACACCTCCCCAATTAGTTTCAAAAGACAAAGTTTGAGATCTATGTCCAAAGTGAACCATCAAGAATTGACATTGTTCCATGATGAATTCTCCAAACATCATTCGTATTATTTTGTACAAGTCCATCTTTATATGTGATTTACAAAATCAATGAATGTCATTCTTTATTTTGTAAAAAGTAAAATTGATAAGATAAAAAGAACCTTTCTTGATTATTCATGGAGATTAGTGAGGATTATTGTAAGGCGGGCTGAAAAATAAGAAATTTAAAAAAAGAGGAGACAAACCGATGGAAGTTCAAGTATAATCCTGAAAACATAAAAGATTAGAGTATGATTTCCTGATATAATCAATCTAAGAATATGAGTGAGAATTGCAGGATTAAATAATTTCAAATGAAAGGATAAAATTAAAGAAAAACCTTGAGATCGGTTGGAAAATCTTGAAGGGTAGAGACAGAAGAGATTAGAGTATGCTAGTCTTGATAATTGATCCAAGAAGAAAATGCGTGAGAATTGCATGACAGAAAAATTTCAAATGAAAAGATAAAGTTAAAGAAAAACCTTGAGATCGTTGGAAAGTATTGAAGGGTATAGAAACAGAGAAGAGATTAGAGTATGCTAGTCTTGATAATTGATCCAAAAACAAATGGGTGAGAATTGCAGCACATAAGAATTTCAAATGAAAGGAGAAAATTAAACACTAACCTTGAAGGGCCAGGGAAACATAAGAGAACGTGAGGGAAAAGACTTATAGAGTGAATAGGTAGAAGCTACAAGAAAGAGTGAGCAGAATTTAAACATGCATATTTATATGTAGTATAAAAGAGGAGGAGGGTTAAGGAGCGTTTTTGTCTTTTTCACCAAGGGGCAATTTTGTCTTGACAATGTAAAAAATTGAGCAATTTTGTCCGGACCGTTATCCCAGTTAATTTACCAAACATGCTAAGCTAGCAGTCCACATATCATCCATATTATTTTTGTTAAGATGCAAATTTGCACACGAAGTTTTAAATGTGACTTGGAAAAAAGATGAAATAAATAACACATGAACTTTCGACTCAAATTTACACTTTAACAAATATGACATGGATGACATGTGGACTGTCAGCTATCATATTTGATCAATTCATGGTCAAAATTAACTGGGATAACCGCCAGTGCAAAATTTCTCCCTTTCTGATACTTCTGAAATTGCTCATCGGTAAAAACTTTCAGGGTAAAATTGCCCCTTAATTTAGAGGAATGTAATTAAACAGGTGGTTTTAAAACATAAATATGGGACCCTTATATAATTAAATCAAAGTTTTC
Organism: Acacia melanoxylon; assembly: GCA_019022615.1. Classification (NCBI taxonomy): domain Eukaryota; kingdom Viridiplantae; phylum Streptophyta; class Magnoliopsida; order Fabales; family Fabaceae; genus Acacia; species Acacia melanoxylon. The sequence continues at coordinate 3,475,865 of JAFJYJ010000002.1, forward strand.
TAAAAATGGGTGACATCTTGATATTTTTTATAGATTATGCATTAATTATTTTTGAAAAATCATAAAAAATTCAAAACTAAATTATTTTAGGTTCATAAGATATCCAAATGTCACTCATTTTGTGTATAAGCTAATTATCACAAAACAACATTTGGGAAGTTGTGAAATTTTAATGGGGAGAGCCCAATAGAGATGGCATATTATTTGTTTATTAATTTTTTTTTCAAAACTACACCATTTTATTCTCATAAAATATGCTCATCTCACATATTTTATGTAAAATCTAATGATTACAACTAACCTGAACAAAAAAACTAGAAAAGTTGTAAAACTTTAAGAGGTATTAGATAGCATAGTAGAGAAGCCACATTATTTATTTTTTAAACAATTCATATATTGTACTGTGTGTTACCATGATGAATGACATACATACATATGTACATATATGTGTGCGTATATATACATACAAACACATAGTAGTGAATCGTCGTTATTATTTTGATTAGTTATCGATGCAGTGAAGGGCACATGTATGAATCAAGCCCATAACGTGACAAACGATTAAGCATAGAGCAGAGCACTAGATTAAATATAATATTAGAGAAGCATTCTGATACTATCAAATTGAGTTTAAGGAATGATGGGTTTTTTAATGAAGGGTATGAATCACTAATAAATTGTTTTAAAAAGTTTTAAATTTTTCAGAAAAGCCCATTCATTATATAGGATCAGTTCATGTTTTTAGGTTTAAGTTTTTGAACTATTTACGAAAGTATTTACTTCCCAGGACTAAACTTGACTTAGTGATTCAAAATCATTACTAGGTAACCAATCTGACTTAGCATAGAGGTAAGGCCTCACACTGGAGTGGTATCAGAGCGTGTTACAACTTGTATGTATCAGAGCCTAAGAGGTATTACACTTGTATGGTATCAAAGCAAGGCCTTATACTAGTATGATATCAGAGCCTAAGGGGTGTTGCACAAACCCACCTTGAACTTAATAGATACCAATTCTTTGTCTACATTAATAGATTGTTGCAAGGATTTCGTGAGTATTGTAGGATATGAGTTAATATGACTTAATATGATTTCGTGATATAATCAATTTAAGAATATGAGTGAGAATTGCAGGATTAAAGAATTTCAAATGAAAGGATAAAATTAAAGAAAAACCTTGAGATTGATCGGTTGGGAAGTCTTAAAGGGGTGTAGAAACAGAGGATATTAGAGTATGCTAGTCTTGATAATTGATCCAAGAAGAAATGAGTGAGAATTGTAGGACATAATAATTTCAAATAAAAGGAGAAATCTAAACACTAACCTTAAAGGGGCGTTGAAACATAAGAGAAGTTGGAGCTACAAGAGAGGGTGAGCAGGATTTAAACATGCATATATATTTATACGGAGTATAAGAGAGGAAGAGGGTTAAGGAGCATTTTTGTCTAAAAGTTTTCATCAAGGGACAATTTTATTTCGAAAGTGTAAAAAATAGAGCAATTTTGCCGGGCCGTTATTCCAGTTAATTTTTACCATTAGTTTACCAAATAATTTAAAATTTGCAGTCCACATGTCATCCATATTATTTTTATTAACGTACAAATTTGTACGAGAAGTTTTAAATTTGACTTGGAAAAAAGATGAAGTAAATAACACATAGACTTTCAGCTCAAATTTACACATTAACAAAAATGACATGGATGACATGTGGACTGCTAGTTCATCATATTTGATCAACTAACGATTAAAATTAACTGGGATAACAATCCGGGCAAAATTCCTCCCTTTCTAATACTTTGAAGGCAAAATTGCTCCCTTTCTGATACTTCCAAGGAAAAATTGCTCCCTTCTAATACTTCAAAGATAAAATTGCTCCTTAGTGAAAGCTTTCAAAACAAAATTGACCCTTAATTAAGAGAAATCTCAATAGGTGTGTGTAGGTATGTATATATGTTGGTGGCGAGATGTAGTGAAATCTCAAGATTCTAAGATTATTTATGTGACCATTTCCCTATGTTCAATGATTTTCTTAAGTTCTGAATAAAGTTTATAGATGATCATATTGTGCTTACAGACCAACAAAAGGATTACTTGAATTTTTGCGATTAAAGCTAGAAAATTTCCAGATTATGGAGTTCTCTTGAAGAGTTTTCAAAATGTTAGGGCATTATTCTTATGTAAATGGAATATCATTATTTAAGTTCCGAGATGTGGCATGTTCATATTCCTCTTATTTGAATCCAATCTTCCTCTCCACTGTTCCATTCTCGCAATCTTCCTCTCCACTGTTTCCATTCTCGCGGTGGTCAACATGACATCACATTTTGTGCACATCAAAGTGATGATTACAAATGTTCTCATCACCCATCTACATCATTGGATTAATTTGAACAGTCTAGATTTGATTTAATTGAATTTATATATGTTAAATAAATTTTATTTTAATAATGTACAATTTAAAATAAGGATATTCCTATAAAAATAAATTTATTATTTTAAAAAATCACACACAAATTAAAAATTGCAAATTAAGACAGTTGAGATTAAATTTCAATGGTTAAGTTATTATCAAGTGATGCGAAATTAAGTACTTGTCAATATGATGAGCACCGAATACAAACCTTGTCAACGTGATCATTCAAGGCCAAGTTGTGAGAGTCAAAGGTCATTATATTCTATATCGCAGCACAGCTGCACCAGTTGTCGTGACATTCTTCGATGCTTGTTTGGTCACTTGGGGTATGCATGGTAACGTTGTGGGAATGAGTTTTTTTTTTTTTTTTAAAAAAAAAAAAATATGTTCCTTGGAATAAAAATTAGTTAAGAATTGTGTTTGGTAAATCCCTTTTTTTTTTTGTTCCCGGGAATAAAAATAAAATGTGTTAACAAACGTAATTCTGATTCTCGGAATGAAAAAAAAAATTGTGTTACCAAATGTAATTCTGATTCTCGGAGTAAAAATAAAATGAGTTAACCAACGTAATTCTGATTCTTAAAACTTTTCCAAGGCACAGAATCGAAAAAAAAATTGTTTTATCTCAGAAACAGTTGATGGGGAACAGAATGGTTGCCATGCACACCCTTGAAGACCATGTTGGGTCTCCCAGGAAGTCAGCAAAAGCTTGATAAGCAAACCCATAAAGCTCTGTATGATGAAAAAAAAAAAAGCCAGCAAAAGCTTGAAGGGTCAGGGCCGGCCCTACAGAGCCTGGGGTAATAAAAACATATGTTTTTCAAAGCCCGGTCAAGAGCACAGAGGCGGGTCGGCCCTACGGGGCCCGAAGTTCTTGTTCCAAATTTTAACTATTTTTTCCTCCTTTTTTTCCCAAAGAAATATAATTTAAATTAAATTAAAGTTCTAATTTATTTTGACCTAAAAAAAAAAAGTTCTAATTTATCAAATAAATGTTGTCAATATTAATAAATAAACACATGTACTAATTTGTAATCAAAACTAAACTATTGTCCACAAATAACTCATATAAAACATAAGAAGCATTCCTAGATTTTAAATTTAAACTATTATACAATATTTCTATAGCAAGATTGACCCTATGACTTGTGATGAGAAGGTTGTCAATATAAAGAGCATGCTGACTTTCATTTTCAATGAATATTCGAATGTGAAAACATCTATTTCAACTCCTTATTAAATTATTTTTTTGAAAAAATTAACAAGGCCTAACGGGCTTGCCTTTTTAAGACCGGGGCCCTGTAGGGTCAATTTCATTTAATTTCATTTAACTTTAATTTTTAATTTTCAAGCCCTACGAAGAGTCAGGGCTTAAACGGGCTCAACCCGATTTTTTGGCTCTACCAATAAAGCTCTGAATAGGGGGGGAAGCGAGAGGAAAATCACAAGAAGAAACAAGTTGGGAGCACATTTTATGCTCATCATTTAAATGAGCAAAAATGTGATCATCACCCATTTTTACCATTAGATTAATTTTAGATTGTCTAGATTTAATTAATTTAATTTTTATATTTTAAATATAAATTTTTATTTGACTATATGCAGAATTAAAAATAAAAGATAATCTTATAACTATTACTTCTCATACAAATGAATTTATCATTTACAAAATCATAAATTTAAAATTTTAAATTTAAACCGTTTAAATTAAAATCTCAACCCTTGAGTTCTCATCACTGTAATGAGAAATTAGATGCTCATTACTGTTGTGAGCATGGAATGCAAACCTGCAAGAGAGGGAGACATAACACACACACACCTACCTTTAAGATCAAATGGCTCTCTCTGTGTTGTTGAAGGGACTGGTGCGTGTCACTGTTCATATTTCAATATCTTGCTGTTATTTTATTTGTCTTGTGTTAGAATCTTCATGTTGTTGTCTCTCTTTATGAATAGGAGGTGTTTGATCTATTTCCTTTGTTACTTAGCAATTATTGAAATCAGTTCATTTGCTGCATGCATGTTTTCTAAAAAAACAATCTCTTTCAGAGCTTCAAAAGCTTTTGATGCCATATTCACAGAGAACAATTATCTTAGACTCCTCCAGAAGCTAAATTGGGCATCTGATCAGTTTAGATGAACCCGAGTGGTTCATTCGGGTCCTTAATTCTGTTCGAGACAGACAACAGATTAATTAAGCATCAAAATATACTAAAAAACCAAAGATTTCATAGCTTAGTGGCATGACTTCATAGCCTAGTACTCGCCTACTAATTGGAGGTTTTGGGTTTGATCCCATTTAGTTTGTTGTAATTCAAGCTTAGTGTTTATGCTTGTAATATATATAGACACACACGCGTGGAAGATGGCATTTATCCGAATCAGAGTGGAAGTGGTGGAAGGCTTATATATATATATATATATATATATATAGACACACATGCATGGAAGATGGCATTTATCAGAATCAGAGTGGAAGTGGTTGAAGGCCAAGAAGAAGATTCATCTTGGGAGATGAGAGAGGAGGGGAACTAGTAATGAAATCAGCGTCCCCGATTTTTTTTTTTAAGCCCATGAACAACAAGGATTTCCACAAGGATTACTCTAAAAAAATCATCAATGACAGTATACCAAAATATTGCAGCCACACTACCAGAATCTCAAGCCACATCATGCTAGTATTCAAATATTACAGCTTCACAGCTTTTTCTTTAGAATCTCACTATACCATTTCAATCAAATAAAATTACAGTCAGATATGTTTTCATGCTCTAACCCAAAGTAAGAGTGAACCAAACAGGTCCTCAAAGACTGTATGCTTAAGCTATAAAAGGAATTAGCTAATGAATATGACAACTTAACAGTATATATCTACAGGTAGACCTATTAACTCCATCTTACTTCCACTCATGCATGTGTAAGAATTAGCAAAAAACCTAAAAGTTATAAATTTTACATGATTGGATCACAGAATTAATGCAAATTATATATTTTTTTAAAAAAAAAAAAAAAAAAAACTGGCCGGCTAAAATTATTTCATCTGCAAGAATTTTAAAGTTGCACTTAATATCTAGCCAAAATGTCGGCAGTTGCAAAAAAACTGGAGTAGGAGAAATATAAGTACAACACACAACAAGATTTTCTTTCAATTTAGAGTTTCATAGTTTTAGTTTCCATAGAAGCGATCTTCCCACATTCAACACAACTTAAATCATGTAATAAAGCTAGCATAGAAACACTTCCTAAACTTGCTCTTGCAGAATTATTGAACAGTAACTCTTTTTAAATTGCAGAAAATTTTCCAGCAACTTAACATGTCAGTTGGGTCAGTATAATGAAACCTCTACCATATTTAAACATTCTAGATACTCATTTAGTTCCTAAGAGTATCAAACAGCAAGTGATCTTTACAATTGTCAGCCTTAAAGTTGGGACTACATGATTTTCACCAACATTCGATTAAATAATTCATATATTCTTTATGTACTTTGGCATTTAAAACTTTTTTACACAAATCTGAACTTTCCAACTCCTAAATCAGTATTATTGGAATTGGAACGACACAGAGCAAGCAAACAAAAAGAGTAAAAAAATGTCTTTTAAAAAGCACACTAACAAGTAACCAAGAAGGACAAAGCAGCAACCAGATCGATGGACGAAATGCAAGTCCGAAGCATTTCAAGCATGAGTGAAGAAGAAAGAAATGCAAGTCTGAAGAATGATAATTGAACAGGAAAGGGACTCACCTTGTCGGTCAGATCTAGGAAGAAAGAAATGGGAAATGGTCACCAAAGACAAGCTGAGCGGAAGAGTACCAGGAAAATCGATTGTGTCTGACTAAAAACAGAGGTGAGAAGTTAGGCTAAAAAAAACTTACATCAAACAAAGATGGTACCAGGGGAAGCAAAATACCAGAAGAAGAGAATGGAAGAGACCTCGAACTCACGGAAGACTGGATCGAAAACGATAAAGGGTGACTGGAACTATGGTACCAGATTTGATTCAGGGCAAATTTGATCCAGGCTAGATTTTACCCTAAATTAAAAAAATAAAATAAAAATTCAAATGACGTCGTTTGATTGGGGGGCATTTGCCCCTCCCCCAACCTTGTACCTCGGTCCGCCTTTGCGTCTACTGACCTTAGCGTCCACTGCAGTCCTCTTCTACAGAACTACGCCATTTTGGCTCAAAACAGTGAAGGAAGGTTGATGCTTTATTTTGGGTTAAATAGAAAATCCGCCTCAAAAGTAAAAGACAAGAGAACGTTGTTGCGCGGAAGTTTTTCTCGCCTCGATTTTAGGAAGTTTTAAAACATGCTTGAATGCCGCTTATTTTGTTATAAAAATTAACATTGACCATCAAAAAATTAACGTTGACCGTTAACTTTTTAACGGAAATGGACAAATTGCTACGTTTTAAAACTTCTATGCGCAACACAAGAAAAACAAGAAAAACTTTAACTAAATCGACAAATCGTTGCTTTAAAACTTTAAAGCAACATTTGAAACAAGAAAAACTTCTAGGGAAAAACTTCTAGGAAAAATTGCTACTTAACCCTTTTTTTAAAAAATATTTTAGAGTATTAACAGTTAAAAAGTTATTTTAGGATACTGATGGATACTAAAAAAATACTTCATGATCTTGAAAAAATATTTTTAGTACCTGTCAGTATCCTCAATTTTTAGTACTAGTTAGTACCTTGAAATATGTTTTCAAGATCTTAAAGTATTTTTTTCAATTTCAGTCAGTATCCTAAAGTATCGTTTTAATACCAGTCAGTACCTTAAAATAATTTTTCAAGATCATGAATTTTTTTTAGTACTAATAAGTATCCTCAAGTATCTTTATAGTATCAGTCAATATCCTAAAATGTTTTTTTTCAAGATCATAAAATATTTTTCTCAATACAAATTGGTATCCTAAAGTATCTTTCTAGTATATGTCAAGATCTCTCGAAATTTTTTTATTTTTTTTTTTTTAAAAAAAGGCATCACTTCACTATTTTACGCCAAAGCGGCGTAGTTTTGGAGAAGAGGGCGTAGTAGTGGATCTTAAGGGCAGTGGACGCTATTTGGGTCCTTTAGGTCAAAGATGGGTGAGAGAAAGAACGTTGGAATAAATGCAAGTGGGACCCAAAAAAATCATCGTAATTGATGTTTTCAATGTTATTTATTGGAAAAAAATATAAGAAAATACAACTTAAACTTTAAAATCTCAAATCATTTATTATTTACCACTCTGGTTCTATTTATAAGGTATCTTTCACTCTCTTGAAAAAGACTTATAAATAGGACCATAGTGGTATAAGAGTATAGGTATTGGCTATATGAATATAGCAATTGACAACTCATTTTAGAAGAAAATCATTCATTTGAAATTTTGAAATTCTTGACGTATTTTCTTGTCTTTTCCCCTTATTTATTTGTGCTTCCTTTTTTAAATCTTTATAAGCATTTTTGCATCTAAGTAAAGAATATGTGGTCAAGCGCACTTTTGCCACAAGTTTATGGGTATATTTTACACCTTAACCCATTTTTTTTTCCCATGATAAGTTGAGTAAATTTCTACATTTGTTTGGAAAACATAGAACACATCCATAATTACATATTGCAACAAGAAACTAACATCTTTGAATTTAAAATTTATTCCTAATCAAATCACTCAAATTTTGAAAAATCATTATATTTAATATCGTACTCCTTTTGGTCCTTAATATAAGACATATTTATATAACTTAATTAGATTAAGAAAGTTAGTTAAATTCATTTATATTACATGTATTTTCTAAAATACCCGAGTTATCTGCCTTAATTCCCCTTTTTCTCTCCTTCGTAATTATTGTTAAGGGACAATCAATAGAGGTAAATTAAAAAAATATTGATAAATATAAAAAATATGTCTTATATTTAATATCAAGATCAACTCCTAAAGTAAATCTTGCATTAAAGACTAAAGGGAGTATCTTAAAAAGAATTTAAAAATAATTAACTACTCCAAAAGCCCTTATAAAATTTTAAGGAATAAAAAATAGGTATTAAAATTATTTTAGGGCCCAAAAAATATAGGCAACATTATTAAATTTTATTTTCAGGATTTTGTTTTGGGTCAAAATGTTATTTTGAGGGTTGGATGAATATATGAAGAGTTGAATTCCCTAAAAGTGGCTTAAATAATTTTAAAATTTAGTTTGGTAATTAAGGGTTTATATTTTTGAGAAATTCAATAAAAATAGTTATAGGTTAATTTTTAGTCTGAAAATTTTGGGAAAATTAATTTATAAGATAAAGAAGATAATTAAAAAAAATAAAAATCCTTAAAAATTATTAAGATTAATTTCTAGTATTTATCCAGTAAATAAGTACCACTAAAGAAGAATAAAGTGGTAATTGCATTATCGTAACCGTAGTCCAGTAGTCCTCATGGCGGGTTCACATTCAATGCTCATCTCTTATGTGCTCATTATGTGCTCATCCTTCTAATTTTGAGGTGGACACAATTTTTAATTTTTTTATGTATTTTTATTTATTTAGATTAAATTATATGCTACACCCGAAAATATTTTTGTACCCAGTATCTCAAATTAATTAATTGGTAGTCATGCATGCAACAATATTTTTCTTGGTATCCTTAAATATTTTTCCAATAGCACCTAATAGCTGAAATATTTTTTCAACACACAATATCTTAAATTAATTAATTTTTAGTGCATGGAATTATTTTTCCAAAAAAAAAAATCCTCTTTTATTTGTGGATGAGCACATAAGATATATATGAGCATAGAATGTGAAACACCTCAAGACTTGAGTTTCCATGGCCTAGAGGGCCCAAGTTCGATCACTAGTACCATCATCAAAGTGGTAATTGCACTACCCCAAGCCCAAAAGTCGAATTGGGCCACACTGAGCCCTATTCTTGAAGTTTGCAGAGAGCTTGGAAAATAGGCTAGCCCATCACATGCTCGGGCCTAAACTGTCTAGCCCATCACATGCTCGGGCCTAAACTGTCTAGCCTGCGGGCTTCGAGTTTGTTTAGTATATTTTCACTATTTTAAAGTAATTTTTAAAAGGAATCAAGTTAAAACAATAAAATTCTTAATTGAAAACATAAATATGATCAAACGTTAGTTAAAACATTAAACATCATCAACATTCAAATATGCAATCAATCGTGGAAATTAAAATCATCACACAGATTAGTGTATATGTAAGTTGACCCAGAACATTATGTACTTGTTCCAACTGATCGCGAAGAATGGCATATACTAATTAAATAAGGTTATTATCTTTGAAACGTCAGACATATTAAATGGGAAGAATTAAAGATAGAATAGAGAGTGTGTAACCGTTATTTAGTCATTATTTATATTATAAACAATGTTACAAATACTTGAAGTTTTTTTTCATATATATAACATTTAAATATCTAATCCAAACTTAGGATGTACATGTAGTAAAAACTAATCATAGAAGGAGAAAATGTAGGCGAACTATAGTCCAAAATTGTAATATTTTGAATTTCGGGCATAGAGACTTAAGGATAAGTATGTATCAAGCAGAAGACTAAGTCCAATTCGAAAAAAGTCTCAAGAATGTTGAGAGATAGAAAGACTCTCGGGAACTATGTGATTTAGCCCTACCCAACATGACACATATACGGTGTGCACATGGCATTTCCGGGGAAACATGTGTACCTTGCGTTTTTGAAAAAAGATACCGGTATGTGGTGCCATGAGGGGCCTACTACACATTCTAACATGGCGTCATTTGACAGGCCTCGGTATGTGTACCGCAATCACTAGTAAAACCCAAGTAGAATCTCAAGTAAACACCAATAAAGTAATTTTATTAAGAGTAAATACCCTTTCTGGTTCCTGAAAAAAAAAAACACGGACCCCATTTTGGTCCCTTACAAAAAAAGGGGTCCTTTTTAGTCCATAAAAAAGACGAATAAGGGTCGATTAGTTGACATTTTGATCCCTCACAAATTTCCAAAAGGTTATTTTTAGTCCATAAAAAAGACGAATAAGGGTCGATTTTTTTGTAAGGGACCAAAACGGGGTCCGTGTTTTTTGTCAGGGATCAGAAAGGGTATTTACTCTTTTATTAAAGTAGCTTTAATAAAGCAGGTCATGATAGCTAATGATAACACAATTTTTGTGTTGGCTCCATAGGAATATGACAAGTGTCCTCTCATCATGACAAAGTGCAAAACCACTTTTGTGTATGTAGACACACACACACATATATATATACACACGTACACACACATATCATGACAAAGTGCAAAACCACTTTTGTGTATGTACACACACACGTCTACATATATATACATATATGTATATGTAGATGTATGGGGTTTAGTGGTAATGAAACAATGGTGTGTACACACACACACATATTATACATAATGTGTGTGTGTATATACATATATATATATACTGTAACATCCCATTTGAAAACGGCGGAATTTTTTTTTTTTAAAAACGTTTCCAAATATTTCAAGCAGAGTAGTCAGAGTAGAGCATTGGAGCGAGTAAGTAATTTACATTTCATTCAAAATATGGACCATAGTGTAATTGTATTGGATTACAGTCATCCAGAATTCTTAAAGGTTAAAGAAACTAAAGAAAATGATAAGAAATGTAGACATGTCTTGACCTACTCCAGCTGCTAGCCTCGATCGCCAAACATCGGTCCTCCGCACTCACGATCTAGCCGAGATCCATTCCACATATGGATCTCGGTAACGGTTAACCTTATGCTCAAATAAAATAGTATACGTACAACGAGATATTCATTTCAATACAAAAGATATCATCACAAAAGCAAACAACGAGATGTATGATCAATAACATAATACGTAACATAAGCACAAAGCAAGTATGTAAAGTCTCTCTCTCGACTAGTTCTCCGTACATATCCAAGGCCACGCCACCAACGTGTCCTCGCGTTAGGAATAACTCAAACGGCATTACCAATACTATAATCCGTGGGTAGTATCTCTCCGACGATTCTCAACGGAACCTCGCCTATGAACGTATCTATAACGCAAAAGTATATAAGCAAGATAGAGTTAGGGTTACGACGCGTCCTTACCTTAGTTGTAGATATCCTTTGTGTACTTTTGTACGTAAAAACAAATAAACAAAGCCAAAGAACGCAAACAATGGAACGAGACACACGTCAAGTATTCTAATCGAATAATAACACACATGCATTTTAGGTGAAAAAGACCATTTTGCTCGTACTACCCCTATACTTTGACCTTATTCCATTTCAAAATTATCCCCACTAGGTTTTTACCTCGTCGTCGGGCATCTTTCAATGCAATGAGGCTTAAAAACAAGTATAGGAATATATTCGAAACTTCCTAGATCAAAACAACAGTTCTACTATAACTACCGAAAGAACTACGAAACTAAAAGCTAAGGACGGAAGAACTTACACGTACATTTTTGCAGAGCTCTCACTAAGTTTCGGCCAAGGAAGAGAGAAGAATGGTGTGAAGAATATCTATTTATGACAAAGTGTATTAACAAAAAAAACCACGTTGGATCTAGGGTTTTGCAATCTTGTATGACATCTAAGAGCCCAAAAGTCAATGGATGAGTTGTCATCCATGATGGCTCTTGCTTTACACACGATTTCTAAACTCAAATATAAGACATTTCATATGATCTATTTTGATCCTCTTTTTGATCATATGTCGGAAGATAGATGTATGGGGTTTAGTGGTAATTGTTGCCTAACTTAATCTCGTGTTTAAAAAGACGCAATTGTTTCTATAGGTTCTCACTTTGCCTATCTGACTCTACTCTATCTGATCAACTTATCGTCTTATTTGAAATTAGGGTTTTCGGTTGCGGAATTAACGTCTGGTAAATTCTTTCTTCGTAAAAATTCACTTGTTCTTAACTTGATCAGTCTGAAAAGACTTTTACCCTCGGTTTACCTGTAGAATTTATTTCTAACTTTTCCCCTGGCCTCTATGTTTCGACTCACCGCATTATATTATTATTTTATTCTAATTATCATTTTAATTATTTAAACAATTCTTTTTAATTAAAAATACCAATAATTTCGGCCCCTTTATTTTAAAATTCAGTTTTAATTATTTTTTCATAATTTTTTCCATTTTTTAAAAATATAATATTTTTTACCAAAAAATTCTTGTTTTACCCCTGCCTTCGTTAAGGCTTAATCATGCCTAAATTCTTCGTTTAGTGATCTTTTTAGGATTAGGTCTCTTCATACATTTATCTTTACTAATTTTTCTAAATCTTTTTATCATAATTAGTAAGTATATTTTATGCTAATTACCAGCCTTAATCTCTTAATTAAGGATTTTACCATAAATTTAATTTCTATATTTCTCTTGTTTTAACTGAATCAATTAGCTAATAATTATCTTACCAATGGTTGATAATTTTATAATTTACAGTATATTATTATCTTACAAACTTTATATTGACATTGTCATTTTATATCCTATGTAAAATACTAAAAATGTTTACACCATAAAGTTACTTTATGGTTAACGGGAATGCTTTTTAAACATTTCTTCATGTTATTTCCTCCGAAATAATTTATTACATTCTTATAATTAGAGACAATACTCCCATAATTTTCTCATAATCTTTCATGATCTTTCAGTATTTATCATAATGTTTTTAGACTGCTTTTATCACCATTATTGCATTTTTAGTCATTCTATTCATCTGATTTTTCTTATCTCAAGAATTCCAGATTTTCTAAAATCCGGGTATTACATATACATATGTGTGTGTGTGTGTGTATAATATCCGTTGAGCCGTTGAGGACGTAAGGTCGAGAGGGAGACGAGAGTGTCGGATTGCCCATAGCTTGACTAAGATCTATGGTTCTTTCGATGTCGCCTCCGTTAAGATGCAAGAGCGAGAGTAGTTTGTAACATCTAAAACCATCAAGACCAAAACCACGAGGCCCGAGCCCATCAGGTCCTGCGTTACCGGAGAGGGATAGAAAAGTGTGAGCCTGTGAGGATAGAAGAAGTTTGGAGAGGAGAGAGAGCGATGAGTTGTGTGAGAGTATGGCTAGTATCGGTGCATAAGTGTGTGTGTGTGTTTGTGTGATAATGGGGCAAGGGGGAGTTATGTGTGTGTGTATAAATATATGTATACATATATATATATATATGTGTGTGTGTGTGTGTGTGTCTGTGTGTGTGTATATATACATATGTATATGTATGTGTATATATGTATATGTATACCTATATATACATACATATACATATGTACACACACATCTATATATGTCTATATATGTATACACACACACACACATATATATATATGTGTGTGTGTGTGTGTGTGTGTGTCTCTCTCTGTGTGTGTGTGTGTGTGTGTGTGTGTGTGTACATAAGTATGCTCAATGACAGGGTTATGCAACATTTGAGTAGTTAAGGGATAAAAGTGATAGAAGGAAAAAGCTACTCAATCAAAAACTCAACTGGGAAGGAATGAAACATAACACTTCAAAGTAACCAACCACTAATCCCTGGACAGACAAGTTTTTGGGAAAACACAGACAACTCTGTAAGTATACGTTTTTCTAATTACAAAACAGAAAGGGATGTCGAACCAGACTTCGATGATGAGAATGGTGGATATATTCTTGTTATATCAGATTCAATGGCTAGCCCCAAGGAACTTTTATATTATTACTATTTAGATTATAACAAGAAATATGATTTTGAGGAAATACCGCACCTTGACGATTATGCTACGTTAATACAACATAAGTGTCATGGACAATATCTGTGTATCTTCACTAACCCTTTCACATCAGAGTGCCATCAAAGTGTGGCAGGTGGTTCAAGGAGTAGACTTTGTGAAGAAGAAAATTCTTCTTCACAAACAGATGGTAATAATACTTTTTCCACAACTTTTGCTATGCTAGATGTAAATACTCTCCCTCTTGAAGAAGATGAGTATGAATTACCATACCCACAACTTAAACCTCCAAAATGGGATGAAGAATCTCCCATTCTTGTAAATGAAAGTGTAGGGTCAGGTTCTGGAGTAAGAAACTTCAACAAATTTCCTGAAGTACAAGACACTCAGATACCCAGACCAAACTTCAGACATACCTTTATTACACCTCCAGCAGCAGGACAACAGCAGGGAAGACAGCGTGGAAGAAATTATCCATATGAGTTTATAGGTAACCTTCCCCGCACTAATATTAATGATGGATCAACATTAATCCTTTCGATATACCCCCTCAACTTTAGGAAGAAGTCATTGGAAGATGGAAATAATCCACAATTCTCCATTGCTCCAATCTGAATTTCGCCAACAATCAGGAAAAGGTGAAATATATTGAAAATCTTCTGGGCGAAACAGCTAAGTATTATTATCCAAATTGGTCAGCTACCTATCCTAATGATTATAATGGTTGACTAGCCTCTGCAAATAATACCCATAATATAACTGGACAAATTAGACAGTTATTGATAGGTTATGATCCTTACAGAGGTACCACAGAAATATAGGATAAAGCCTTACAGGACATAGAAAGACTAATCATATAAAACATGAAAGATATAGATCATTATTTTGACGCTTTCCTCAATCTAGCATCCAAGTCAGGACATGCTTTCACTTAAAATATGAGTGATAAGTATTTTAGTAAATTACCTCCACCCTTTAAATAGTATTATTAAAGATGAGTGGTACATAGTTTACCCAGGAATGACACAGGGTATAGCACCAAGAATAGTTTTTACCAAAGAATATCTCAAGAAGAAGTGTATAGAAAATGAGATAACCAAACAGGTTAAAGATTATAACTTTTGTAAACAGGTTTATATCCCAGGATATTTCCCTAAGGACAAAAATAGACTTAGGAGGGCAACAAACTATAAGAATGGGATACCTAGGAAAAACCACATCCGAAAGTTCAAAAGACACAAGCCTCCTACAAAGAAGTGCATATGTTATGTCTGTGGTAAGGAAGGACATTTTGCAAGAGAATGTCATAATAAAAGAGGCAATACAAAAAAATTTATCATCTATCACTCTCTTGATATTCCATTAGAATGGGATGTTGTTAGTATAGATCAGGATGATCCAGACAATGATAGTGACATTTGTTCCATAGTAAATGATGATGAGGTAGAAACTAGAACTACCACAGAGTTTCTTTTTGATTTTTCTAACCTAGTTCTTGTTATCTCTAAAGACTGGAACATTTCAAGGGCATTAAGAACCCTAAGTTCCACACAGGACCTTTGTCAGCATGATTTTGTTAATCATTTTCCAACACAAAGACAAACTTCTAAGTGTTATTAAATATAAGGATAAGAACCAGGTGTAGATATTGTGATCAAACCCTATGTTATTTATGTGCAAAGCAAAAGTTGAATGTTACAATTCCGGTCCTCCCTGAACCAGTACAGTCAACTACAGATTATCCCACTTTGGTAAGAGAATTGATGAACAGAAATAGAGATCTAGAAGCACAAATCGAACAGTTACAAGAACAACTTCTCCATATAACTAAAGGTAAGGAAGCTGACTCAGAAGGAGAACAAATAATTGAGGATAGGCTTAGGCAGATTAATAGACCTCTTGCCATTAGAGAAATTATACCATGTACTTCATGCCCTATAATTGAGGATGATGAAAACAATGCTATCCTTCATTACCAAGGTGAGTCTGCTATAAAAAACAATCAACTAAATTATGTGGCCACAATTTATGCAGAAACATAATCTTTTATAGTTAGTTGTATTATAGATAAAGGGGAAAGCAGGAGCGGTATCACCCTCAAATGCAGTTCCTAAACATTGCTATGAGGAAATGTATGGCCAAGTACATGTGACAACTCTCAAAACAGAATATTTCATTAAGAATAATTTGAAGAAAGAACATATCAGGTTTAACAAGGAAAGGTATCTTAATCCTTTAACCTATGTTATGAATTTTGCTCTTGAAGATAGGATACAGTTGATCGTAGGGAAGAATTTTTTAGATAACTTAAGAGGTGGATATCTTTTTCTGGAAAATAAGTTCATAATTCTGAAACACATAGATAGAGTAATAACCTCACCGATGAGTAGAAGTGTAGATTTTTAGGTTTTAGAAAATGAGAGGAAATAGAAGAACTAGGAGATGAGGATCCCCTCACACAGGATTGGGTTTGTTTTAATTTGGGAAAACTTACAAATTTTGAAAGTCATATAACCAAACTCTTGAATAAACTACAACAACTTCAGGTTATAGGAGATAATCCCACAGCCCTTTAGGAAAAGAATAAAATAACATGTAAATTAGAAAAAATCAACCCAGATTTGACAATCCAGGATTATAGGTTCCTTAGCTGAACAGGAGGAATACCAAAAGCATATTCAGGCATTATTGCAAATAGGTGTAATTAGAGCAAGTCAAAGCAGGCATCATATAGCTACTTTTATTGTTCATTCAAGAACAACAGTCAACTCAGATGGTTCCATAGTTAGGGGTAAGAGTAGATTAGTTTTTAATTATAAGAGATTGAATGATAATACTTATAAAGATCAATACAATCTCCTAGGAATTGATTCTTTGTTACAGAAAATAAAATCTAAAAGGACTTACAACAAGTTTGACCTAAAGTCAGGATTTCATCAGGTTGTAATGCATCCCAAGTCCATTATATAGACAGCTTTTTGCTTACCACAAGGACTCTATGAATGGCTTATCATGCCATTTGGCCTTAAAAACGCACCAGCCGCCTTCCAAAGGAACATGGATAATATTTTTAAATCCTATGATTTTATTGTTTGCTATATTGATGATATACTAATCTTTTCAGATAATATATCACAATATTTGCAGCACCTTAAGGTTTTCTTTGATAAGTGTTTCAAGAATGGCCTTGTTCGTTCTTTCAAAAACAAAATATAAGATTGGAGTCACAAAGGTAGAATTCCTTGGCCTAGAGATAGGTGAAGGAAAGGTCAAACTCTAATCGCATATAGTCAAAACCATCATTGAATTTTTGACCAAAACATTAGAAGAAACCAAAAGTTTTCAACGTTTCCTAGGAATACTTAATTATGCTCGAAACTATGTTCCTAATTTGACTAAGTATATGGGACCATTATACTCAAAATTAACACCCAAAGGAGAAAGAAGTTTTAACAAACAAGATTGGAAAAAGGTGACAAAGTTATAGAATATTATTAAGAACCTGCCTGAGCTAGAACTTCCACCGAAAAATAGTACATTATTATAGAAGCCGATGGATCATTAGAAGGATGGGGAGGAATCCTTAAATGGAAACCTCACAAAGGTGATCTTCCTTCAATAGAGAAAGTAGCTAGGTATGCCTCAAGTATGTATAAAACAACAATTTCAGCAATCAATGCAGAAATTATGGCCTGCATCAACAGTCTAGATAAGTTTAAAATTTTTATTATTGATCGAAAGGAATTTACCCTTTGAATAGATTGTGAAGCCATTATTAATTTCTATAATAACCTTGTTATGACCAGGAAGTTGAGCAAGAACATATGGGTTAAATTTTGTGATTATCTTACTTGCACAGGTGTCACAGTTCTTTTGGAACATATAAAAGGAAAATACAACGCAAGAGCAGATAAGCTTTCCATAATTATCACTAATAGTGCTTCCTTTTCATTTGCAGAAATACGAGATAAACAAGGAAAAGACACCGATCAAAGATGAGCACAGATCAGAGTCATCAGAACTTGCCAGTTCAATGATGACTTTAGGAAGTTCAATCCTGGCTAAATACCCCCAGGACTCAACAAGTCTTTTAAACCATTACCTCATTCACCCTCTTTTGATGAATCACAACAGTGTCTATTTGATGCTCTTTGGAATGCTTCTAAAGCTAAATAGAAGCATACAACTCTCAATGCACTTAATTATTATTTTTCAAGAATATGGGAAAGCCCCTGAGTAAAAACTTCTCATTCTATGTCTTATTTCGTAGAGAAAGACCAAGAATTTATATAAATTATCCTAACCTGGTCAAAGCTATTGGAAACAATCCCAGACCCTTCTGGCAAGGATATTATGATTTCCAAGAAGCCTGGAATCAGGCCATAGCAACATTACCACCACCTATTTTTGTGGAAGGAAAGTCTCCAGGAGAATTACCCCTACACATAGGTACATATTTCCTTATGGAAAATAGAATGAAACAATTCCAATTATCTAACATTTCCTTGTTTCAGTGTAATTTAAAATTACAACAGGAATTGGATAACGAACGCAAGGAAAGTCAAAGTGTCAGAGAACACTTCAAGAAGCTCAATCTCAGAAGTTAGGATCTTCAAATACAGAATAACCATTTTCACAACCTTCTTTTGGGAACACAGTCCTATAACAAGCTCCAAATATCTTGCTTGAATCCCAATAAATGAAGAGTCATACAGGAAAACTTGGTTAATATTGTCCCTTTCTTTGAGATTCAACCACTCATTGAAAGTAGACATGTCCAGAAATTAATGGACCTTCAGTTACAATTATTAGATCTCCATCACAGGGCACCTTCAGATGGAAGATACCGAGTTGATCAAGAAGTTACTAGTTGGGTCAACACAGAAGGAGAATTTGTGTATACTAGCTTGCATAAATTAGTAATTGATTTGGATAGACCTACCCATATTCTTCACAGGGAAGAATGTCCAATTGATTACATGGAGTTTCTGCTTACGAAATGGTAGCAGCATTTTCTATTTTTGAAGATATTAAAGATTTACCATTCGAAGAAGCTCTAAATGAAGAAATAAGGATTCAACATAAATTTGGCATAGTATTTGTTAAAGTACAGTCTCATATTCCTTATTACTTAAACAGAAAATGTCATCAAAGTTTCCATAATTTATTCATTACACCACTTATTCAACACACTGAAGAAGGATTAACAGATCCATAGTGTGATAAATATCTTCAGGATCTACGGTTATATAAGGCACTTGGTAACAGGAACGCAGAAGACTACAACACGTTGGATTTTGATCTAATTGTCAGAAGGTCTTGTTACCATGTATGGATTCCTAAAGGCCGTGACCATCTTAATCTGATATAGGTAGGAGTAATGGACAATAATCTTGAAACTTATGGTGACGATGGTTTATTCGATGATGAGTACATGGCTGATACAGACTAAAGCTATCAGCTATGACATAAAGTTGTCGGCCACAGTACAATGCTTTTGTAAAAGCAGATTCCTTTACTTTAAATTATTGTAGCTTTTATTAAAGTAGATGCCAGTCTGCATAGTGGAGCATTACTTTTTGGACTTAAGATAGTTTCAAATCCGTGGATTCCAAAAGTTTCAAATCCGCACAGTGGTAGAACTTTGTATATAAATATCCATGAGTTGTATAAGCAAGGACACACAAAAAATTCATGAAACTTCAATAAAAAGAAGATTCACAGAACTATGATTTCCCACTCTTCCAAATTTTCTCTTTTGCTTCCTAGTAATACTGTGATAAAGACCTATCTCTATACATATAAGTAGGCACGAGGGACAGAAAAGAGGAGGCTCCCCTTCACACTAGTATTAGAGCAAATAACGATGAAGGTATAAATCCTTTAATTATGGTCTGAGTGTATTTATGGAGGTCCTGAGCCCTTGGCCTGAACTCCGGTCATTTCCATTAAGACCAATCTGGTCTGCCCAAGTCTCAGGATATTATTTTTTCGACCAAACCCTGTTGGCTCAGACTCCCCGAACCACCGGTTTTTTGGACATCCATGCTTTCCTCCTCTTCTCTTGTGGCAGCGGTACCCTCTCCTTCCATATTTCTCTCATCTCCTCTATCGAGCTTTATTATGTTGCATTGTAATGTTCATTTTTCAAATTGCGTTGCCATTACGTGTGTATATATAGATACACATATATGTATATATGTATATCCCTATGTGTGTGTGTGTGTGTGTGTATGTTTATATATGTGTGTGTGTGTACACACACCTTCTTAAATCCTTTAATTATGGTATAAATCCTTTAGTTATAAACCCGCCACACTAGTATTAAAACAAACGACGATGAAGGTATAAATCCTTTAATTATGGATTGAGTGTATTTATGGAGGTTGTTTCTTTCTTTCTCTTTTCAATAATGTGTTCACCCACACACATTTCCATTATTCGTTTTCTTCAATTTCTGGGTTTTCGACTTTCCTCTAATTCAATGCATAGATATTATAATGCAACAAGGCATAGAGTTGTTTTCTTGTGTGTGTTCTTTCTTGCAAGAATTCAGGCATATATTTTGTGATGGTAACCTGATGATGTTTGTATCTCTCATCTTTGATTGTAATAACCTAAATAGTGGCAATCATACAAAGTTTAAAACATACATTAAGAGGTTTATGGGTTTATAATTAAGAAAAAGTTCATTATAACTAGATGATATTTCTATATGCTCCTAGGAAAAAGAGAATGGAAGTATCTTTGTTGATTTTTCAAACTTGAAACTTACATTTCCGTGTATAACAAACTTAATAGTGATAGTGACTAGTTTAATCTTTTTTCTATGTCTTTCCAATATCTTTATTACACTTCAACCTTTCGATGCCTTCAATTTGTTTGATTTTCATTCGAATGGTTAATTTTCAAAATATTGATGGCTTTAGTCTTTGTAATGTGCCTTCCCTTTTCAGAGCTGAATTGCCCAAGTAAACCAATGGGCAATTCGAATGATGAGGACAAACAACAAGCTTCTATTTCTCCGCTTCAAGGGAATGAAGAAAAGGGTTGTGATGTATCGACCACTGATTCATAGAAATAATCAACCCTGATTTGACTAAATAACATGTATCGGTGGTCGATACATTAGGATAGGTAGTTGACCATAACTAATATATATATATGTGTGTGTGTGTGTGTGTGTGTGTGTGTGTCTGTGTGTGTACACACATATATGTGATGTATGTGTGCACACACACATATGTATGTATGTGTGTGTATGTGTGTGTGTGTGTATTTGTATATATACATATGTACATACACACACACATACATACATATACATATATAGATATATATACATATACAGACATATATATACATATATTGGGAGGCCAGGGTCTGGCGTAAGTAACTTCAACAGAATCTCTGGGGAACAAGATACCAATGCATATGAGTTGGTTGGTATAGGATTTCACAGCACAAAAGAGACCAATTGGACATTGTAGATATATATATATATATATATATATATGTATAAATATGTAGATACACACACACACATATGCACATACAACAACTAAAAATCTCTATAGATAATATGACATATATATATATACACATAAACAAGTGAAAAGTACGCACAACCTCATTTATACATATGGGTACAAGCTCGGGGGAACTCCAAAATGTGTATAGCTCCACCAAAAAATGAGACATTAAAAAAGCCAATGACCTTACATGGATCTCTTCTTTTATACATACATACTCAATTTCACTTTGATACCATGAACCCTTAGACGTGATATGTATATGTATATATACATATCTATATATAGGCATGGGGATACAACGTCCAATTGGTCTCTTTTGTGCTGTAAAATCCTATACCAACCAACTCATATGCATTGGCATCTACTTTAATAAAAGTAAACCAATATTCATCCTATATGTATATGTATATGTACATGTGTGTGTGTGTGTGTGTATACATATGTGTGTGTATATGTATATGTAGATATACATATATATATAGATAGATATATATATATATACATACATATACAACAACTAAAAGTCTCCACAGATAATATGACATATACATATACATAAACAGGTGAAAAGTATGCACAAGCTCATTTATACATATGGGTACAAGCTCAGGGGCGAACTCCAAAACGTGTACAGCTCCTCCAAAAGACGAGCCTTTAAAAAAGCCAATGACCTTACTTGGATCTCTTCTTATATATATGTGTGTGTGCCCCCCGCTCATGCGCACATGTATATGTGTATATATATAGACATCTATATATATACACACATATACATACATGCATACACACACACATACATATATATACACATACATACTTAGTTTCACTTTGATACCATGAACCCTTAGACCTGATATGTATATGTATATGTACATATACATATCTATATATAGGCATGGGAATAAGAGTATCTCGTTCCCCAGGGATTCTGTTGAAGTTACTTATGCCAGACCCTGACCTCCCAATATATGTATATGTATGTGTGTGTGTGTGTGTGTGTGTGTGTGTGTCGTATATCTATATATGTATATGTACATGTACATATAGGATGAATATTCATAGGGAAGAATGTCCAATTGACTAAATAATGAAATACTAAATATCAATGAGTTGTGTAAGCAGGGACACACAGAAAATTCACGAAACTTCAATAGAAAGAAGATTCACAGAACTCTAATTTCCCTCTCTTCCAAATTTTCTCTTTCGCTTCCTAGTAATACTGCATTAAAGACCTACCTCTATACATATAAGTAGGCACGAGGGACGGAAGAGAGGAGGCTCCCCTTACCTTTAGTTATACGGAGAAGTTGTTGTTGTAGCTGTTCGATCTGTGCTTCTAGATCTCTATTTCTATTCATCAGTTCTCTCACCAAAGTGGGATAATCTGTAGTGACTTTACTGGTTCAAGGAGGACCGGAACTACAACATTCAACTTTTGCTTTGCACATAAATGACATATGGTTAGATCACAATATCTACACTGGGTTCTTATCCTTATATTCAAAAATATGTCACAAAAATAACACTTAAGGATTCAACAGAAATTTGGCACAACATTTGTTAAAGTACAATCTCAGATTCCTTATTACAGAAACAGAAAATATCGTCAAAGTTTCCATAATTTCTTGATTACACCAATTATTAAACAAATGAAGAAGGATGAACAGATCAACAGTGTGATAAATATCTACAGGATCCACGGTTATATAAGGCACTTGGTTAGATTAACTTAGCGCATAATTATACATCATTTACGATGCTACAGCATAACAATCGCATTGTATTGCTGGCGTAGGTGTAGGCATACGATATGCTACATCATTTTATTAGCTTCATTATGTGCTTTCGTGGTGAATCATAAAGTGGTCATTTTCTTATGCACATGAGTAGGATAATGATATGAATGAAGTAACCTATAAGATCAATCCTCTATTTCCCTATGCACATAAATTCTAAGGCATTCTATCAGATAGTAAGCAACAAAGCTCATTTTCAGCATTTAAAACGGTCAAAACACATAGGGAAAACATGACATAAATACTACTCGGCAATTATTTCTTTCACAAAATAAAAATAAAGAGATTAATTACATTTTGTTGAATTATATAGGTATGCATGCATGCATATATAGACCCTATAGCTGTTATACCATAAAAGCAATTAAGATATGAAAACAATGCTCGCAGGTCATAGCTTCTAATGCTTTTTGAAAGGAATATGCAAGTTTTGTAGCCCCTGTA
This sequence comes from Acacia melanoxylon, assembly GCA_019022615.1. NCBI lineage: Eukaryota > Viridiplantae > Streptophyta > Magnoliopsida > Fabales > Fabaceae > Acacia > Acacia melanoxylon. The sequence goes on from JAFJYJ010000002.1 coordinate 3,499,765, forward strand.
AATCTCTTACAACATATATACTCAAAAACGAAAGATCAAATAATTAATAAAGTGTTCCAATAAAGACCCAATATCTAACAGTATTACTAAACTAGCTTCCGGACGAAGAATAAAACGCAAAATGTTCCCCTATATATTCTTGAGCTTGTTTCCTTATAACTGCCTTCCCCACATTGTTCCCCCATATATTGAACAATACAACACATTAGTTAGCTCACCATAATAAATAAATGAATAATGACCAAACCCAATATCCTTCAAACGTGGAGCCCCCCATTTTTCATGCGAAAACATGTGATACAAGAAAAATATCATTTTCTTGTTGTGAGAGATAACCAAAGATATACTCCCTCTGGTTCCAATATAAGAGCTTGATGGACGAAGGAGGCCAAAAAAGCCAAAAGGCAGTGAGAAAAGCCCAACAGAGGAAAATAGAGACATTTGGGCTAGTTTCGTAGGTCGGGCTTTTTAAAAAAAGTGATTTTTTTTTTCTAGAAATCACTTTTTTCAGCTTCTGGTGTGACTTTTTTCAACGTCTGGAGAAAAATGTTAGGGGTAGAGATGATCTAATAAGAAATATACTATTAAATATATATTTGTATATATTCCAATTTATCCATTATATTATATTTAATTAAGTACCTTAGAGTTTTGTAATTTTTTATCAAATTTAAATTTGATTTTTTATATTCAATTATCACAATATATACAACTTATATATATATATATATATATATATATATAATTCAATAAGATTCATATCATTTTCAATAACTTTTCACCTCAAATAATAATTCAAACAAGAGCCCATCTGGAAAAAAAATCACTTCTGCCACCGCTATCTCAAATACAAATTACATCTACAATTTGACTTTTCTGGAAAAAGTCCATCTAAAAAAATTCATCCAAAAAAAAAATCACTTCTGTTATCGCCATCTCAAACGAACTATGTAGGTTATTATTATGTCATTTTAAGCCATTAATGTCTAGGCTTTTCACTCATTATATACCCCTTTCCTAATTGTGAATATATGTGAAATTCAATCATATTTCTCTATATAGTATTATGATATCATATCATGGACATTTAGAATTAATTTTTGAGTTCGTTTTGGCCCCTATTTCAGTTAGCGTCGTTAGATTTGTGTCACCTTCAACAATGTGCAATGCATTAGGGTTACTATTTTTAGCGCCTGGTGGGAACACGCGCCTAAAGAGTATTGTGTTCGTCTAAAGTGCCCATGTACGTCACGTGATGTGACCTTCACTTGCCGTTATGCCACGCACCAGCATGTGGTACATTGTTTAGAAGAGATTTTGCTAGCTATTCACTTCTCTAGCATCATCCCTTCATTCCCAACACATCCTTGGGGGTCTTGTAATTATATATGCATATAATTACTTTTTTTAATTAAATTTTATTTAATTATTATATCATTTATTATATTGTCGGTCTGACCAATTTGCCCCTAATTAAATAACTAATTACCAAAATGCCCCTGTCTGGAAACTATTCACCTATATGCCTCTGTTTAGTCGATTACACCCCTCATGTAATTGACTAAAACTTGGGGCTTCTTTTTTTTTTTTTTTAGTTTCCCCGCGATGTAATCGACTAAGCTACAGTGCTTAGTCGATTATAGCAATGCCCCTATTGATGGATTTGTTCGAGATGAGGCTGTGCATGAGACTAGGAGGCCAGGAGCTCATAGGGCTATATTTACTGTGGGCCAGCTGAGTGTGGATATTCTCATCGCTGTGCATATTCTTGTCTTCTTCATCCTCCTCTTCCTCCATCAATGTTATATGACTTAAGACTTGTAAAGGTGCAGATAAACCGATAAGTCTTTCTTCTTGACCAAAATACTGTGGAGATCTTGTATGCATGGGTACATATGATGATTCACCAGATTCAAGCTCAACATATATCTCAATAAAATTTTGTGATTTCTGATTAGGAAATGCATCTATGACACACTCTACGTCTTCATCATCACATACATCTTTACTAATGTAGTATACACTATTCTTACCCACTATAGTCTCCACTTTGGCAATTAACCGATGAATGCATTGGCTTCCATGTAGCCCCAATTTTTGATAAATTTTTTCTTTGAGCTCGTTGTACGTAGTGCCCCGTTTGATTGTCATCATTTTTGTTTTTCCTTCAAATAGAACACCATCGGGACCTACAAAAATGCCTCCCACTATAGTAGATTACAGTAATATGCGTGTTTGAACTTGAATTCATCCTTCACACCAGAATTTGGGAGCTGCAAAAGGGAGGGTTTCAGATTACAAACAAAAACAAAAGCTTAACAAAGTGAAACTACAAAGATTACACAACAATAATACCTTCAACATGGTAGGATGGTATTAAACTTTGATGGACCGCACTAAAACTGAGAAAAGAGAGAGTATTGGAGGGGGAAAGGGGTGCATTGTCATAAGGGTTCCATTATGACGCAAATGGGGTTTTTAAAAAAGCCATTTGTCGCGATGTAATCGACTAAGCACTGTAGCTTAGTCGATTACATTGAGGGGAAACTAAAAAAAAAAAGGCCCCGCGTTTTAGTTGATTACATGAGGGGTGTAATCGACTAAACAGGGGTATATAGGTGAATAGTTTCTAGACAGGAGTATTTTAGTAATTAGTTATTTAATTAGGGACAAATTGGTCAAAAAGCCAACCAGTTAGACTATAAAACCATATAAACCACTAACTTTCTTTCGGTTCGACATCTTATATGACTTTCAAAACATTGATATATATATATATATATATATATATATATTTAAACTTTTAATATTTACTGTAGAGATAAAATGAAGTGTATTTTAATAAAATGGATATATATGTATATATTGCAAGAACAAAATTTTTAAATTTCTTTAGTTTGAATTATTTTGATTGAAGATCGTTTCAATTTTTTTTACTACGATTGGCATGTAAGAAATATTTTGAAATCAAAAAATAATTATTAGATTATCATTTTTAATTAATGATAATTTTTTTAATATTGTATTATTTATTTAAATAAATAATTTTTTTATAACATTCTACTTTCTCCAACCCTTAATATAAGATATATATGGAGAGTTGATCTTGGTCTTAAATAAAATACTCCCTTCGGTCTTAATTATAAGACCTAGTTGACTTTTTTGGAGAGATTAAAGAAGCTAATTAAATTACTTTAGAGTATTTTTATTTTTATTTTTTTCTTCAAACTAATTAGTTTGACTAATAAACTTCTAATAATATATAATCTAAGGATATACCACATATGAAATGATTAAGTAACTCATTTAGCTTCCTTAATCTTTCCAAAAAAAATCAATTGGGTCTTATAATTAGGACCGGAGGTAGTACACAGTTTTCATATTTTTTTAATATTTTCCTAATTTACCCATGCTATCATTTCATTAACAATAATCAAGGAAGAAATGGAATTAGAGAATTAAGAAATTAAGGAACATAATTTTGGTGTTTTAGAAAATACGTACTTATCAAATTAGTCAATTCAACTAACTTCATTAATTTAATAAAATTATGTAAATATATCTTATATTAAGAATAGAAGAAATATCGTTGATAAAAAAGTAATGTTATTCATTTGTTATATATACTTTTCATTTTAAAAAATGTTGATCCAACAAAACATTTAAAGAAAACACAAGAAAAAGACATTATACTTTTTTTTAAAATATATAGCCATCTAGTTGAGCCAGGTTTAAATAGTATTGGGTCTAACTGAAGGTACTTCTCTCAAAGATTTTTTCTACATTCATCACATACTCAAATTTGAAAACTCATGTTTCAGTTGCCAAAATCCTTTTAACTTGGAACCACGTTTATTCATAAAGAAACATTAAACTTTGTTCAATCATATACCGAGCTTAATTAATTAATTGTTGACTATACCTTCCATCAAGATCCTTTCTATCAAAATCATTTTCATGTTACAAAGAAGATTTCATTTTTGGAAGTTTCTACTCTGTGGAGGCCACATAAGTCATTGGGCCTCAGCAACCTAACTAATTGGGCCCATATCTTATTTCCTTTTTTTTGTTGTTGCTCAAAGCCCATATCTTATTTCCACTATGGCCTCTTTAAGATAAAACCCATTTCATGCTTCAGCCCAATTAGCTTTTATACCAGGCAAGAAATTAATCTTGAAGGTTAATATAAGTAGTCATCAGATTACAAAACAAGAAATAAGATAGTTTTATAAGTTTAACTCAATCAAATGTGTGGCTATGAGAGGTGATAGTTTTACAAGTTTGGAAGTATTATTATTCATAGTTGATATTGTTATGGACCAGTATATTGGACCCAGTGTTGTGCGGCCCAGAGGGGACATTTTATGACAGAATCTTTTATTAATCAGGTAAAACGTTAATCATCCTATAACCATGTCTATAATCTCGAATAGTACAAGTAGTGGAGCAGGCACTTGCAGAACGTGGAGGCGCATAGTGCATGAGGGGCGGAATCAAAAAACCGAGGAACTAAAACCCTGCAGGTAATCTCTATAAATAGAAGATTACCCACCAGGTGCATATTCTCTATTCATCTATTCTAATATTCAGTCTCACTGTGCACACACCCCACCCCTCTTTGGCCACTACCATATTCATATAGTACAGTGATCATTGAACACTCTTTGATATCTTCTTCATAGGTATCACTAAGTAATCATCTTCTCTTTGATGTTTAACTGATAGACATCTTAGAGAAGTCATTCGATCCTATATTAATCATCCACTAGTCCACATAGGCTAGACACTTCTGTTCTACAACAGAACAGATATAATCTTGATTATTTCATAAACGATAATGATTATTAATCATTTTTGTAACGATATTTTTTATATACTTCCAAAATTATTATCCATGTTAGAATAATTGTTAATATATGTGACTATGAATTGGTCCTATTTTAATTAAAAGACATAATGATCGCTATTATCCAATATCTGTATGATTATGTTTGGATCAAATTATGTAATCTGTCATTGGTAAACCTTTTAAAAAAGAAGTGCAAACATAAATAAAAAATAAAAAATTCATCTTTTTTTTCCTTCTACCAACATTTTGTCTTTTTTTAATCTAGAATCTTTTCTCAAAATAAAATAAATTTGATTTTGCATACACCACAATTAAGGAGATCCAAGAGAAAGACTATTTATTTTAAATAAAACTTTTAGCAAGCTAATAACTTATAAATTGTACATTTTTTTTTAAACACTTCCTCTCCTAATTATGTTGATTTTCCCAATTTCTATTTGTTTATCTATAATATTAAAAAAAATCACAAAATCATTTAATATGTTTTTTTTTTCTTATATACTGAACCAACTACTTTTACAAATGTTACGGCTCCAACTATTTTGTTAGGTAATGACTCAAATACTCAATCACGTATTTCCTACTTATCGAGTTTGGGGTAGTTTTGTAATTATCATACTCGCATTACAAGTTCTTCAATGTTGATTTGGAATCAGTTTACAAAATAATAATACAAAACTTCCAATATAATTATAAGGTTTAACTCTAGTTTTCTTTAAATCGTTACGATATTTTTATTATAAATTCAAACTCAGCCTATCCGATTCTTGAAAATTGTTTATTCCTTGTTATCACATCCTTAATAAACCATTTATATTTCATTAATATTTATCTGTTCTTCTTATTATAATATTATCAAACTTTAGAAACATTTATTTTTGAATATATATACTTGATTTATAAAATTAAGTATATGTCTCTCTCCTTTTACAACAAAAATATGCCTCTTTTAGTTAAAAGTTTGAGCCCTACAAAATTAAATTAAATATTACTTTTATAGTTTACACTAAACGACTTGTAATTTCAAACTAATTGCTGGCTGGCACGTTAACTTTAGAAATTGTGCAAACAAACTCATATATTAGATATAGTTTAAGGAATTTGTCATATAACTCTAACGACTTATAGGTTATATAATTAAGGTTTTTGTCTTAATTATATAAATATATAATCTATTTTAAAAACTCATACATACATCCCCTTAAGATTAAACTATATGTTACATATATAAACATCTCTTATATATTTGAGATGGTATTTTCATCCATCCATACTATTAGTTGAACGTTAAGTTTGACTCTTAAACTTCTATTTGACCAAAAATCTCCTATTTAACTCCGGTATTCACTTTTCATGTGTTTGATCCACCTACCCTTTAGGTTTAAATATAAATTTAACTTTATGAAAATAATATGCACTAAAAAATTCTATTGAGAACTCTACTATTAGTGGTTTGAAATCATTATACTGAGGTGTTACACTCGTATGGTATCATAGCAAGGCTTTATACTGATATGGTATTAGAGCCTAAGGGGTGTTACACAAACCCACCTTTAACTTAATAGATACCAATTCTTTTTCTACGTTAAAAGATGGTTGCAAGGATATAATGTCCTCCCAAAGGAACATTATTTGTCTTCTAACACCTCCCCAATTAGTTTCAAAAAAAGAGAAGACAAACCGATGGAAGTCCAAGTATAATGCGTGAGAGGGGCCTGAAAACATAAGAGATTAGAGTATGATTTCTTGATATAATCAATCTAAGAATATGCGTGAGAATTGCCGGATTAAAGAGTTTCAAATGAAATGATAAAATTAAAGAAAAACCTTGAGATCGGTTGGAAAGTCTTGAAGCGGTGTAGAAACAGGAGAGATTAGAGTATGCTAGTCTTGATAATTGATCCAAGAAGAAATGGGTGAGAATTGCAAGACAGAAGAATTTCTAATGAAACAAGAAATTAAACATTAACCTTGAAGGGGAAAACTTAGAGTGAACCGATAGAAGCTATAAGAGAGATTGGACATAATTTAAACATGCATATATATATATTTATATGTAGTATAAAAGAGGAAGAGGGTTAAGGAGTGTTTTTGTCTGCAAGTTTTCACTAAGGGGAAATTTTGTCTCGAAAGTATAAAAAATAAAGCAATTTTGCCCAGGTCGTTATCCTAATAAATTTTGACCGTTAGTCTAAGCTAGCAGTTCACATGTATCCATGTTATTTTTGTTAAGATACAAATTTGCATGGGAAGTTTTAAATGTGACTTGGAAAAATGATGAAGTAAATAACCTATAGACTTTCGGCTCAAATTTACACTATAACAAACATGACATGGCTGGCATGTGGACTCCCAACTATCATATTTGATCAACTCATAATCAAAATTAACTGAGATAATAGTCAGGGCAAAATTGCTCACTTTCTATACTTTTGAGGCAAAATTACTCATGGTACCCCTTAATTTAGAGGAATATAATTAAACGGGTGTTTTAAAAAAAATAAATATGGGCCCCAATATAATTAAATCAAAGTTTCCTAAAAATGAGTAACATCTTGATATCTAATGGGTGTAAAATGATGATGAAAATATATATTTTATATATATATATATATATATATATATATATCATATTATGCATTAGTTCTTTTTGAAAAATCATAAAAAATTCAAAACTAAATTATTTTATTCTCATAAGATATCCAAATGGCACTCATTTTGTATATAAGCTAATTATCACAAAACAAAAAAATTGGGAAGTTATAAAATTTTAATGGGGGAGCCAATAGAGATGGCATATTATTTATTTATTAAAAAAATAAAAATTCAAAACTACCTCATTTTATTCTCATAAAATATCCTCATGTCACATATTTTAGATAAAATCTAATGATTACAACTAACCTGAACAAAAAACTTGGAAAATTGTAAAGCTTTAAGGGACATTAGATAGCATGGTAAAGAAGGCACATTATTTATTTTTTAAACAATTCAACAATACATCATTTTATGTCATAAAATAACAAGATATCACTCATTTTATTTAGAATATAATGATCACAAGAAATTGACAAGAACAAAACACTTGGGGAGTACTCCTTAATTTGATTAAACATAGAAGATGCAATTGTTATTTGAATATAAATTGGGAAGGGATTAAGTAGAATTAGGGTAAAATAAGTCAGGATGAAAATAATATAATTTGCTATCTTCTCAGTTAAGTTCATCTACCATCCTTGTTTTCTCTTGTGGCTTCTTTGAGGAGAAGATTGTGATTTTAAGATCTGGTCATTGAGAGGTAATGGAAGAACAAGTTATATAGGCATAGATTCAAGCTTGTATAAGTGAGAAATGGGGTTGTATGTGGTTGGGTATTCTTGCACATTTCTTAAATTTAAAATTTTCCAGACAACAACATAAAGTCATACGACTCATAAGCAAATATAAGAGGTTGCATAGATGATTATAAATGTGAGGTGGGTGTATATAAATAGGTGTGTATATGTATGTGAGGTGGAGTGGTATCAAGCAATGTGTTACAACTTGTATAGTATCAAAGCCTAAGAGATGTTACACTTGTATGGTATAAGAGCAAGGCCTTATATTGGTATATGATGTCAGAGCCTTAGGGGTGTTACACAAACCTACCTTGAAATTAATAAATACCAATTATTTGTCTATGTTAGTAGAGGGTTGTAAGGATATAATATCCTCCCACAAGAACATTATTTTTCTTCTAATGGTCAGCTCATCATATTTGATCAACTAATGATCAAAATTAACTGGGATAACAACCAAAGCAAAATTGCTCCTTTCTAATACTTTTGAGGCAAAATTGCTCCCTTTCTTATGCTTTTTGAGGCAAAATTGCTCCTCGATGAAAACTTTCAGGACAAAATTGCCCTTTAATTAAGAGGAATATAATTAGACATGTATCTTTAAAAAATAAATATGGTGCCCCTGTATAATTAAATGGAAGTTTTCTAAAAATGAGTGACAGTATAAAATGATGCAAATTTGATTATTATTATTATTGAATTTTTATCAAAGAATAAATATTATAGATTATGTATTATTTATTTTTTAAAAAATCATTAAAAAGTTCAAAACTAAATCATTTTAGGCTCATAAGACATCCAAACGTCACTCATTTTGTATATAAGCTAATTTTCACAAAACAAAACATTTGGGAAGTTGTGAAATTTTAATGGGGAGAGCCCAATAGAGATGGCATATTATGTATTTATTAAATAATAATAAAAATATCAAAACTACACCATTTTATTCTCATAAAATATAAACATGTAAAATCCAACGATTACAACTAACATGAACAAAAACTTAGAAAATTGTAAAACTTTAAGGGACATTAGATAGCACAGTAGAGAAAGCACATTATTTACTTTTTAAACAATTCAAAAATACATCATTTTATGTCTTAAAATAACAAGATATCACTCATTTTATTTAGAATATAATGATCACAGGAAACAAGAACAAAACACTTGGAAAAGACTCCTTAATTTGATTAAACATAAAAGATGAAGTTATGCAATTGTTATTTGAATACAAATTGGGGAACAACCCCAACCGGGATTATGCAATTGTTATTTGAATACAAATTGGGGAGGGATTAAGGGTTAAATAAGTCATGATGAAAATAATATAATTCAATTAAAATCTATATATAAATTCATATGCAACCTTAAAAAGTGTAATATTTCAATAAAAAAGCCTTAATCCACAAGTAAATAAATTATTTATGTTTTGTTTTGTCAAATAATAAAATATTTATGTATAAACCACATATAATCCAACAAAAATAAAGTTATTAGAGCACAAATATGATTAAGTGTTATTATTATTATTATTTGAAGGGTTAAGGGGCAAAAATACACATGTGCTTTACCCTGAGGAGCGCCTAACACCATATGCTTTTTTTAGGTGCAAAAATACACATAAGCTTGTAAAACTAGAGCAAAAATGCTCATACCGTTAAAAGAAGCTAACTTCTGTTAGTGGGCCCCACATTATTTAAAAAATAAAATTGTCTACCATTTTAAAATTCCTCTTTTGCCCTTCAATTTACCGTTCTCTTCTTCCTCCTTCATCTTCTCCCGTCCCAATCGTGACCACATCCGATGATCTCCGGAGCGCCGGATTCGGATGGATCGTTGACCACCTTTGATGAAATCAAGGGCAGATCTGAACTAAGCATTGACCTTCTTTGTTGATCTCTAGAGCGGCGGATCGAATCAAGCGACACTATCTTCTCGAGTACCCACGATATCGGGATCGTCGAGCGCGGTTGTCTCTCTTTGCGCCGGATGTGGCTCGTGGGGAAGAACAGGGGTTGTACTAGTGATTTTGGGCACTTGGATGCGATGGAATTTGGTGACTTGGGGCCCATTGGAATCGATCTCAAAAGACCCCTCTTTTGACATTCAATCTCAATTTAATTCATTCTTTTCATAAATTTCGACCGACTTTTAAAGTTCGTTTTTTTATTTCATTGCCCAAATCAGAGGAAGTGATTGGGAAATTGAAGTGAAGTGATTTGATTCGCGTGTTCCATCGAATCCAAAGCTTTTAGAGTTTTCCATATTTTGGGGTCGATCTTTGATTTGCTGTTGGAGCTCACTAGCCAATCTGTGAGGTGTTGATTGGAATGATTTTGATTGATTGAAATGTTGAGCATTTTGGTTATTGGTTTTGCTTGGATTTGAACTCAGTCTCAATGCCTTTGCTTCAATGATTCTTTGTGGAAATGTTGGCTTCTTTAGCTCCTTTCGAGCGCCCTACGGGGGCTTCGAAACACCGTAAGTTTTGTTTTTGTGGTGTTTGGCACCGGGGCTTCGAACACCGTAAGTTTTGTTTTTGTGGTGTTTGGCACCGAAGGAATGAAGCAGCTTGAAATTACAGCGTATCAATGTAATCTTTGATATTTATAATTTCTATAACTGGAATGGGAGTGAATGCCGAAGGACTAACGTTGAGCTTTGGGTATCATCACTCTTCTTCGATATGGAAGAGTTGCAGAGGATGAAAGTTGTTGGGTGATGGCGTTTTTTTTTTACAGTTGAGGGGTATTTAGGTATTTTCATAAGGTACTTAACATCTGTTAAAGCAATTTAACTGTGGTGGTGTTTTTGCTCTGGTTTTACAAGCTCATGTGTATTTTTGCACCTAAAAAAAGCACGTGGTGGTAGGTGCTCCTCGGCATAAAGCTCATGTGTATTTTTGCCCCTTATCCCTTAGTTGAATTAAACAGCATTTGTTTTAGGCTCGATTTGCAATGGAAATGAAGGGGGAAACATAGAAAGCACCATAGTAGGTAAAATATCTTTAGTCCACCATATCTAGACCATTCATTGCATAAACTTGCATAAACTTGATGTGAGGTGGGTGTATATATATAGGTGTGTGTATGTATGTATATATGTTGGTGGCGAGATGCAGTGAAATCTCAAGATTGTAAGATTATTTATGTGACCATTTCCCTATGTTTAATGATTTTCTTAAGTTCTGAATAAAGTTTATAGATGATCATATTGTGCTTATAGACCAACAAAATGATTACTTGAATTTTTGTGATTAAAGCTAGAAAATTTCCAGATTATGGAGTTCTCTTGAAGAGTTTTCAAAATATTAGGGCATTATTCTTATGTAAATGGAATATCATGATTTAAGTTCCGAGATGTGGCATGTTCATGTGCCTCTTAGTTGAATCCAATCTTCCTCTCCACTGTTCCGGTCAACATGATAACACATTTTGTGGCACATCAAATTGATTTGCACAAATGTCCTCATCACCCATCTACATCATTGGATTAATTTTGGATGGTCTAGATTTGATTTAATTTAATTTTTATATGTTAAATAAATTTTTATTTTAATATATTGTAAAATTTAAAATAAGGATATTCTTATAAAAATAATTTTATCGTTTAAAAAATCACACAAATTAAAAATTGCAAATTAAGACAATTGAGATTAAATTTCAACGGTTAAGTTATTATCAAGTGATGCGAAATTAAGTGTTTGTCAGTATGATGAGCACCGAATGTGGACCCTGTCAACATGATCATTCAAGGCCAAGTTGTGAGAGTCAAAGGAGGTCGTTGACGACTCAACCAAATCCCCTATATCTCAGCACAACCGCACCAGTTGTCGTGGCATTCTTCGATGCTTGTTCGGCCGCTTGAAGACCATGTTGGGTCTCCTAGGAAGCCAAGCAAAAGCTTGATGAGCAAACCCATAAAGCTCCGTATGTTGAAAAAGAAGGGGGAAAAAGCGAGAGGAAAATCACAAGAAGAAACAAGTCCGGAGCACATTTTATGCTCATCGTATAATTAAATGAGCAAAATTGTGATCATTACTCTTTTTTACCATTAGATTAATTTTAGATGGTCCAAATTTAATTAATTTAATTTTTATATTTTAAATAAATGTTTATTTGACTATATGCAAAATTAAAAATAAAGATAATCTTATAACTATTACTTCTCATACAAATGAATTTATCATTTACAAAATCATAAATTTTAAATTTAAACCGTTCAGATTAAAATCTGAAAATTAGATGCTCATTACTGTTATGAGCATGGAATGCAAGCCCGCAAGAGAGGGAGACATAACACACACACCTACCTTTAAGATCAGATGGCTCTCTCTGTGTTGCTGAAGGGACTGGTGCGTGTCACTGTTCATATTTCAATATCTTGCTGTTATTTTATTTGTCTTGTGTTAGAATCTTCATGTTGTTGTCTCTCTTTATGAATAGGAGGTGTTTGATCTATTTCCTTACGTAGCAATTATTGAAATCAGTTTGCTTGCTGCATGCATGTTTTCTAAAGATACAATCTATTTCAGAGCTTCAAAAGCTTTTGCTGCAACTGCCATATTCACAGAGAACAATTATCTTAGACTCCTCCAGAAGCTAAATTGGGCATCTGATCAATTATTTTGCTGTTTTAATAACTAAGGGATATAGAGGTAATTTGACCCAAATTTTAATAAATCCCTAATTATTACGCATAACCTGATATATAATTTGTTAAATTCGGCAACACAAATTATAATTTGGGTAATTCAACCATCTTGATATGTGATTTTTCCATTCCCAAAACTCAAATAATAAAGAGATTATTTCTTGCACCATAAAGAGATTAATTACCTTTTGTTGAATATTGTAGGTATGCATGCATGCATATATAGACCCTATAGTTGATATACCATCAAAGCAACTGAGATATGAAAACAATGCTCGCAGGTAGCAGCTTCTAATGCTTTTGGAAAGGAATATGCAAGTTTTTTTAGCCCCTTGAAATCTCTTACAACATAAATACTCAAAAACGAAGGACCAAATAATTAATAAAGTGTTCAAATAAAGACCCAATATATCTAACAGAGAAGCAGATCCTCTCATCATCTGCTTTTCTCATCATCCCTCATGAGCCCATTTGAGCCATTTATTGAAAAGATGAGAGAAAAGTTTAAGTAGTATTTGACTTTTCAGATTGATTGGATAGATATAATAGAGATTATGAGGGATAATAAGAGAAATCTGACCCGTTTCCTTATAACTATCTTTCCCACATTGTTCACCTATATCTTGAATAAAACAACACATTATTTAGCTTAGCATAATAAATAAATGAATAATGACCAAACCTAATATCCTTCAAACGTGGAGCCCCCCATTTTTCATGCGAAAACATGTGATACAAGAAACATATTGTTTTCTTGTAGTGAGAGATAATAACCTGCAAAAATATACTCCCTCTGGTTCTAGTATAAGAGCTTGATGGACGAAGGAGGTGGGAGAGCTTTCTCTTTAAAGACGTCTACTTCTTTCAAGGTTAATCTCTTTACAGTTTGTCTTTGCTGATTTTTAGTGGGATAATTCTTCTAATTTGTTAGTATAAAGATATGGGAATATCCTATCATTAAGTATCCCTATAATTATAATTATTATACCATATTTATAAGTCTATTTTAACAACAACAAAAAAATTGGTCATATTTATCAGTTCTGTTTCAGGGTAGTAAATAAGATTGTGACAATTTACCCATATTAATTGTAGCCATGACAATAAATTTTGAAGATATAGTTAGAAGAAAGAATTGAAAAATACTCATTCATGAATTAGGGAAAAGTTAAAAATTTACTACATAATCATTGAGTTAACTACTTTTTCTTGATATGCGAGATTTAGTTAAAAATGACTTATAAATAAAACTATAGTAGTATGTTATTATTATGTTGTTCTAAGCCATCAATGTCTACGCTTCTCTCTCGTCTACCTATACCCCTTTCCTCATTGTGAATATATGTGAAATTCAATCATATTTCTCTACATATATAGCTTCATAGCATCTCATGGACATTTAGAATTAATTTCTGAGTTCGTTTAGGTCCCTATTTTCGGTTAACGTCGTTTGATTTGTGTTACCACGGTCAACAATGTGCATTACATTAGCTCTCTTTGGATTGAGCTTTTAGACCCAAAAACCCCAATTTGCGTTGGCATTGGAAAAAAAAAAAACGCCCACAAAGAGATATTTGAGATAGCGTTTTAGATACTGAGTTTCTTTAAACAACACCCATTAAACAGAAAGCTATCAGACCAAACTTTTTTGCTACTGGACATAGCACAAATGTCGATATTGAGAGTGGGGCCCATTTTTCCTTGTTTTTTTCTTTATTTGTGGGCCCTACCCGTGCTATGCTGAAAGGATTTAATTTGTATTAATATTTAGAGTGTTTTTTCATAAGGAGGAGGTGTGTTGGATAAAGGAAATAATCATTAAACTTAATTATATAATAATAATAGATTATTTATTTATTATTCTTTTATTTCCTAAACTTAATTAAAAACTTATATTTTAAGTTGAAGTCCCACAAATGATGCATACCCCTTTTTATATATTAATTTATTTTTTTTTACATAAATTTAAATTTAAATTTTTATCAACAAATATCTTCAATAAGGTTCATGCTCTTTTTAGTCATTTTCCATCTTAACCAAGGTTCTAAAACCCGGACCAGTCATTGAACCGGTGGAAATACTGGGTTAAGGGTCAGTGGGTCAGACCGGAGTCAAACCGGGGTCAGACCGGTATTAATTAAAAAATATAATATAATTAAAACATGTAATATTATTTTAATTTTTTTTAAAAAAAAATCATTCACCGCCTTGATTTATGGGAGCATGTGACTAAATAGTAGGTAGAGAGCCGAGCAATAAATAGCATGACAAAGTTTAATGGGTTGAATAGCTTTACTTCACTTCTATCCTCTAGGCATTCACGGCTTGGTTAACTTCTAATGTACTCTTCTCACCCAGCAAGTCTTCAACATAATCTTGGTTGGGTCATGTTTTTCGTCTTCTCCTCATTGCCGCCGGATTTCTCTTATGCAATAGCTCCTATGTCTTCTAGCGTCGCATACTTCTCTAGTTTCTCTCGCAGGTGAGAAACCTCTCTTCCTCGCCACACAAAACTGCTTTTCCTTACGGTGGTCGTGGCATCTCTTCTTCGTCGGTGAGGTGGCTTCCCGTTGCCGGAGATCGTTGGCACTCAAATCTCATCTTTCTTACTATCAACGAAACCCTCCCTCGCCGTCGTCACACAAATCTAGATCTCATCTTTCTCACTCATCTTCCCACGCCGCCGTCACACAAATCAGACTAAAAATTGAACCTGGATCTTCTTCTACTTCTTGATCTCTTTTCTTCTCCATCTATTTTTGTTTTTCACTGATTCCTATTTCGCGAATCAACTCTGATGACATAAAAAAAAAGTTGACTCAGTGAACTGTTCAACTCGGCCGGTTCAGCCGAGTTGAACAGTTGGTTTCGAGTCACCGGTCAAACCGTTTTGCCTCGACGGATCGGTCTTCGTCGGTTCGGTTCCGGCCCGAACCGGACGGTTCGGTCCGGGTTCCAAAACTATGATTTTAACTGACTTTTCAACCGCTAACCCAAACCCGTCTCTGTTTGAAAAAAAGTCACTTTCGCCAATGTCAATTCAAACACAAATCATATTTACAACCTAACATTTTTTTCTATCGGGCGTTCACAAAAGTCCACTTTTAAGCCATTAGGGTTACTATTCTCGACGCCTGGAGGGAATACGCACCTTCTTGGAAGATTCAAAAGGTCCCAATTGGCCATGTCCCAGAGTATCGTGATCATCTAAAGTGACCATGTACGTCACGTAAGGTCACCTTCCCTTGCCATTCTGCCACGCACCAACGCATGGTGCCTGTTTAGAAGAGATTTTGCTAGCCAATGACGGACCTTCTTAGATAAAATGGCCCAAAAAAAATATTTGTTTAAAAAATTTGTTCAGAAAGGTTTTAAAAAATTTAATATAAGGTAAAAAGGTATGTTATTTTATACATTAGAATTGTTAAAATACTTTTATTATATAATTTGGCCTTGTAAATATTTTTTTTAATTAGTTAATGAGTAAACATTTGACCCCTAAATATTTATCCCAAGGTCCAGTTGCTAGCTATTCACTTCTCCAGCATCATCCCTTCATTCCCAAGACATCCTTGGTGGTCTTGTGCTCTATTATATGTGCATATAAGGGACAACTATCATTTTTGCCTCGGAAGTTTTCGTTGAAGAGCAATGAGTAGACGAAATTTTTTTTTAAAGCAAAATTGTCCTGGAAATTAACAAAACGTAGCAATTTTGCCCCTCCGTCAATTTTGACTGTTAAGTTTAATTAATGTGCACATATGGCATGCCACCTCATCAATCAAAATAGAGTTAAGTATTATTTTTGCCCTAGAAGTTTTTGCTAAGGAGCAATGGGTATCCAAAAAAAAATTAGGAGCAATTTTACCCCAAAAGTTTACAAAACGTAGCAATGTTGCCCTTTTGTCCCCCAATATTAAATTTGACTATTAAATCAATCAAAGAACACACATGTCATACCACCTCATCATCTACTGCACTTAGCCCGATATGATTTCTTGTCAAAGGAATCATCAGTATTGAGGGATCACTTAGCCCAATACGGCGAACATAAAGAAATAAAAACGGAAATATATCAATCTTGTCTTGTTGAAGGAATCATCAGTATTGAAGGAATTAAAGGGATAAACAAACTTAACAAGATCAGGCTGAACAACGTAGGAAATCTCTGAAAGACGAAATATCATCAAGAGGGGGGTGAATTGGGGATATAAAATTTTCTTCGAAAATACTCTGTTAGTTGCTAATTGAAACAGAGGTGAATAGAGTAGGAAAGAGAGATTGAACACAAGCGATTTATACTGGTTCGGTCAAATCCTTGACCTATGTCCAGTTTCCAGACTCTCCGGGATTTCACTAACTCAAATGATTACACACTCTGTAACTCTCGAAGTAATTCTTTCACTAGAACTTACTCCCCCTTACAAGTTGTAATCAAATAACCCAATCCTAAAGTCCCAATACTTTGAGATTCTTACAATGATTGATAATCAATAATGAACTCTCTAAAAGAGTAGATGTATAAACACTAAAGATTTAAATATCCAAAGATATTGTCTCTAAGAGTAGAAACAGTAAATGCTTAAATCACTAATTGAATGCGCAGAGTTTCGGTAGTTGAAGAATTGAATGTGTTCTGGTGTAGAACACGAATGTCCAGCCTAGTAGGCTGGTACGTTGATCTTGGATCGAATGGCTTGGCTGGAATATCTATAAGACAGATACCCCAGAGAGCGGATGATCACTGTACACTGGTATATAGGCTCTTCGCCAAGGGGGAAGGGGGTATGTGTTCAGTGGGATCGTGCATTGTGATACTGAAAGTAAATAGATTAGGGTTAGAACGTGTGCATCTTAGGGTTCGACCCTTGTATATATAGGGTATACCTCGGTATCCTAACTGCAAAATCTATCATATCCCTTGATCCTAGATATGATAGAGTGCTCCATGATTGTAGGCGAATCTAAGTATTTGATATATCTCTATTGGGCCGTCCAAGAGTTGGGCCTCGGGTTAGGTCCGCAACAGTTGCCCCACCAGCCCGGTAGTTCAAGCTTTTGAATTGCCGGGGTGTAGCTTGCTTCTCGGGCCGGTTTGTCCCTTGCCCTCAGGCCGGGGTGTACTGCCGAGGACCCTACCTGACTTCAGGACCCGAGGTCATATTTCAAAGGTCAGATCCTACGCCTGTGCACTTGAAGATCTGAGGTGTCGCCAGGTGGATCGCTTGACTTCGAGGCTAAAACCCCTTCGCATTCGCCATCATGGCCCCCTGGATTGCTTCACATTCGCCATTAATGCGCGCACTTCCCGTCATACGTCACTCTTTTTTTATGGGCGAATTGTCTTTTTTTACCTTAATTCCCCAGCGCCCTTTCATATTTCCCTCCATTTCGTACCTTTTAAACTCTTTCTCCTTCTTTCTCCTTCACTTTATTCATCAAAGGCTCTAGTTTCCTCCGATTTCTCTCTTTCGACGAAGCACAAGCTCTCAGTTTCCTCTACTTCATCCTTCCTCATCTTTTCACCCTATCAGGTATGTCTTTTTATTTCTTACCACTCTCCTCATTTTCCTTTGCCGCTTTAATGGTTTACTGGTTTTTGTGCGTTTCGCCTCTTTTGCTTCCGTGTTGTGGGTTAGTCTGGATGAGGGATTTTATGGTTGAGTTTCAGTTGGGGTTTCTGGGTAGTTCTTGAGCATTGGTTTTCTTTTTGTCCATAGTCGTATGTCTTTGCTCATAGGGGGATTTTCGCTATGTTCCTTATTGGTCATTTTCTGCCTCTTTAGGTTGCATCCTTTGGTGACCATGAGTAAAACTAATCGTCATCCTTCATTGAGTCAAGATTTAACCCCAGAAGAGGAGGAAGCACTTCGTGCACGTTATCCTCGAATGAGTCATTGGCTGCTCGGTACTCCTCTATCCGAGGAACAAAGATTAGCCTCCTATCTAGCGGCTCGGGCTCGGAGTAGGAGGTTGGGAGTCTCGCCCCCTTGCTCGGTCTTCGAGTATTGGTTCCTCCGTTAGAGCTTACCCTGAGAGTCGGGATGAGGCTGAGGCCGTTCCGGTACAACCTATCAACTTATATGCGTCTCCCATCCGTCCTAGGTCAGATCCTGTCCCGAAAGGATACCTCGGCCCTTGTTGGGAATGTCTAGCGTCGAGCTCGTATTATATCGCAAATGGCGAAGATTCCCGGGCCGACACAATTTTGGGCTCTTGTCGTCATAGGTCGTCCCCCGATCCAAATTTGAACTCTGAGAGTCGTCGTCTTCCGATTCCGCCCATTTTTTCCTCCCGATCGGCTACCCCGCTTGTGTCAGGTATTCCCACAATTGCTGATCTTAGTATTTTTTTGTGTTTATAGGTAAATGGAGTCATCATGTTCGCCCAATACTGCCCGATCTGACGTCGGGGGGTTGGACTCCTCCACTCCCCCTAAAGATCTGCTTGAGCGATATCCTTGGGTGACACGCGACGTATTAACGACTCATTCCCTAATGACCGTGGCCGACATACTCCAGATGAAGCTTGGGGCCCTGGAAGGTTGCTACTTGAGTCCCCCCAATGACGATGAGCCTATTTGTGTCTCGAGGGTGGAAGGCCTTACTAATTTCTTCTTCTTTTACAAGGCCTACATGTCCCGGCTCAGTATTCGCTACTCGTTTACCGAGTTCCAAATGTCCTGTTTGAACCATCTCCACCTAGATCCCTCACAACTTCATCCAAACGGCTGGGCCTACCTGGTGGCCTTTGAACAATTGTGTCGCTCTTTCTCAGCCCCTATTCCTTGTACCGCTACCTTATTCTTCTTTTTCTTTTATCCTTTTACCCCCCGCTTTGGTAAGGAACCGGAGAAATTGAAGGGGCTAACTTCCCTCCGGGGTGACCCAGACAGAAAACTCCTTACTGCCTTTTCTGATTCTTTTAAACATTTTAAGAATAGCTACTTCAAAGTAGGGGCTAAACCTGGCCAGCAGCCCTAGTTCTTGAAAGGGGCCGAGGCCAAGGATGTGGAGTGGAGGTTCCCCCTTTATTGAACGTATGACCATCACAAATTGTCCTCCACTTCTTACCAAGTCGAATCTGACGACCTTCCATCCGAGGAAGTATTATCCATAGACCGCCTGGTGTCTTATGTTAACACATATGGTGCCAGGAGCGCGACTTTCTTTATTACCGGCGCCGGTTCTAAGCCGGGATATGTAATTAATACAAATCTTTTGGTCTTTTTGCTTGAGTGTGTTTATGTTTCGGTTATAGTCCCTTACTGACTTTCGTTTTCTTCCTTTGTAGCTCAAGCTATGGTGAAACTGCAAAGATATCTAACGGTCGTGGCCCCTGCCCCCGGTGCTCCTAGCAAGAAGGGTACCCGGAAACGGCCTTCCTCTGAGGCCAGGAAAGGGCAGCCTTCTGAAGCCTCCCCGGCTGGTGTGGCTAAGAACACGAAGGCCTCGGCCTAAGCCCTGACGTCTCTGTCTCCTCGAGCTGATTCGGCTTCTCAATCCACCGACCCGACTGCCAAAAACAAAGAAGTTTCTCTCTTGGATTCACCGGCGCTACCACCCTAGGGTCCTCCAGCTCCTCCTCCCATCTTGAAGATCGGCTGTGGTCTTGCGTGGGAAAAAGGAGTGGCCAAGGAGCTAGAACTTGCCTTTTTGCCTCCTCGCCAATTTATGAATGCATGACCCCTCGCCGACATCGATGAGCGGTTAGTTCACGACGTACAGGACCGCCTCTGCCAGGGTATCAGGTTGGCCCAAGCGTTTCTTTACCTGAAGGATAAATATGTCAGGCAGTCCGTTGAGGTACGCCGGCTGAAGCTGGAGAAGGAAGAGGCCGCTCAAGTGAAGAAGAGGATTGAGGAGGAACTTAAAGTCACGAGGGCGAGTGCCGGGAAGGCGACCGAGGAGCTCCTTATAACGAAAGAGACGTTTGAGAAGACCACCTCGGAGCTCGCTGCTCTTACAGAGGCCCACTCAAAGGGCTTGGATGCCGTTAAGGTCCTTCAGACCCAGCGTGTGGATTTGTGTTCCAAGCTCAGTCAAGCCAATGCCACTCTCGCCGAGGAAAAGAAAGCCCGCCTTGACTATGAGGACATTCTGAAGGAGGCCGCCGCCGACTGCTTGAAGATGGCACTCGCCCAGATTCACCATCTTAATCCGGGGGTGGAACTTAAGCTTGACGGGTATGACCATCGAGCTTATGTCAAAGATGGTGTCCTGCACCCACCTCCTCCGTCCCCAGAAGACGAGTCCGTGTCGTTCGTGGACGAGGACCAAGGTGGAGAGGAGGTTCTTAACGATGGATTGGATGACGGTAGTGGTGAAGGAACTTCCAAATCCATTCCATCGGCCGAGGTGGTCCCTTCAGAAGACGTTATTCCTCCAAGTTGAATACTGGAATTTTATCGATTTTGTTATGCCGGTGTATCATACCGGATTTCATTTTGTAATTTATAACAATTTGTAAACATTGATTTCAACCTTATCAATATCGTCTATTAATTTTTCAACTCTCGTTTTGAGTTATTGTTTTTTATGATCGGGCCAGGGTCTTATATGCGCAGTGTCTGCTAATTGTATTCTTCCTATGGGTTGACTTTGGGCATAAAGGTAGGGGTGTTCTATAATACCCGAGTTATCGAGTTCCGGATCCGTTGTCCGGGTTCTTTGCCAGAATAAGGGCAAACTGTCAGATGTCGAACCGTGGTGTCAAAACGCACGTTTAAACATTTCGACTCCGATCGTGGTCCGCATGACAATTCACCTCCTTATCTAGGAGTATTTTTCTGATGCATCTAATTTTGAAGAAATAATGTTTTTACCATTTCGCGACCTAGGCATGGTAGCCTCGGTGTAATCCCTTATTTTGGGTTTCGCTTGTGACCGGGTTTGGTTACCTCAGTGTAATGATTTTGAACTATCCAAAATGCATAATTGGCGTCTCCACCGGGGAGTTCTTTATTAAATAATCTGCTCGAAAGAACTACTGCTCTAAGCATGAGTTAAAACATAAAAATGAAATCGAAAACTTGAAATTATGAAATAAATGAACTCGGGTGCGCCGGTCGAGCACATTGCGACAATTGGACCGAGGTCTAACTGTAATAGATTTTCAGCTTGTCGACGTTCCAGATCCTTTTGACCGGCTTCCTTCCCAGGGTTTCTAGTACGTACGCTCCCTTGTCGAGTTTTTCCTTTATACGGTAAGGACCCTCCCAATTCGCAGCTAGCTTTCCATCTCTGGCGTTCTTGTTTCCGATGTCTGCTCGTCGGAGTACTAGGTTACCCCTGTTGAAAGAGCGGGGCCTCACTTTTCGATTGTACTCTGCCGCAATGATTTGCTTGGTGGTTAGGTCTCGGCAATGTGCCAGGATTCTGGCCTCGTCGATCAGGTCTAATTCGGTCATCAATGCGTCATTATTCGAGTCTTCATCTTCTCTGAGAGCTTTCATCCTCCTCAATGAGGGCTGACCTATCTCAATTGGGATCATTGCCTCGCACCCGTATGTTAAGCGAAAAGGCGTTTCCTGGGTGGAGGTTTGCATGCTGGTTCTGTAGCCCCATAACACACTATAGAGTTGTTCGACCCAGGAAGACTCGACATCCTCCATGCGCTTCTTTAGTCCGTCAATAATGACTTTATTGGCCGCTTCGGCCTGTCCATTTGACTGAGGGTGTTCGACCGAGGCAAAGTGATGCATGATGTCGAGGTCCGACATCATACCTTGGAATTCCTTATCGATGAATTGAGTCCCGTTATCTGTGACTATTTCGGCCGGGATCCCAAACCGAGAGACAATGTTGTGCCGAAAAAATCGTTGTATGCGTGCCTAGGTGATTGTTGTCAACGGCTCGGCCTCAATCCACTTTGTAAAATAATCAACGCGAACCACGAGCCACCTTAACTGTCCGGGAGCTGTTTTGAAAGGTCCGAGGAGGTCCATCCCCCATTTGTAGAAAGGCCATGGAGCCGAGATGCTTTGTAATTCTGTTGGTGGGCACCAAATGATCTTGGCGTGTTTCTGACAGCTGTCACATCTTTTTATTGCTTCTTTAGAATCGGCCACCATGGTCAGCCAGTAGTAACCGACGCGAAGAGCTTTCCTTGCTAGAGATTTCCCTCCCATGTGCTGTCCGTTGATACCTTCATGAATCTCGGCCAGGAAGTATCGTGCCTCAGTCGAACCCAAGCATCGCATCATGGAAGAATGTAGTCCTTTTCGATATAACTAATCGTCCACCATAGTGTACATGGCGACCTGCCTAATTAGTTTCTAGGATTTTGTCACATCGACGGGTATGATCCCTCTTTCTAAGTAATCCTCGATTGGTTTTCTCCAATCCGTGGCAGATGATATGGTTATGATGCTGGTCGGTTCTTCTAAATTTTGTTGGACTACAGTCCTATGGTTTCCTGGACCTTTTGTGCTAGCCATCTTTGATAGTATATCTGCTCTTGTATTCTCCTCCCGAGGGATGTGAGTAATTGTTACTTCTTCAAACTCAGTGATCATATCCCTTGCTTTGTTTAGGTACTTTGCCAGTAAAGGACCCTTCGCTTGGTAAGTGCCTTCTATCTACGTCGTTACGAGCTGGGAATCGGTTAAGACCCTGACTCTCTGTGTCCCATGCTCCTTCGCCTGTTGGAGACCGGCCAACACTGCTTCGTATTCTACCTGATTGTTGGACGTCAGGAAGTTGAGATGGAGTGAGTGTTCAATGGCGACTCCTTCTGGGTTCTCAATTATTATTCTGGCTTCGCTTCCCTTAGCATTTGACGAGCCGTCAACGTACACCTTCCATTCTTGGAGGTCAGTTACTTCTTCGGTGTAGGCCGGTGTGAGTTCCCTCACGAAATCCGCTAGCACTTGTGATTTGATCGCATGTCGGGCCTCATATGTAATATCGAACTCGGATAATTCTGTTGCCCAACTAATCATTCGTCCAACCAAGTCTGGTTTGTGTAGAACCTGTCGGATTGGCTGACTGGTTCGTACCACGACCTTGTGCCCCTGGAAGTATGGACGTAACCGTCTTGCCGCCATTAGCAAGGTAAATGCCACCTTTTCCAGCTTCTGATATCTGAGCTCCGAGCTCTGCAACGCTTTACTTGATCGGTACTTGACCGGTCTCCGTTTCTTGGACCAACACGGCACTTATTGCTTCTTCCCCTACCGATAAGTATAAAAATATCGTCTCACCGGGCTCGGGTTTGGATAGGACTGGCGGGGTCGCCAAGAATTGCTTGATCTTTCTAAATGCAGACTCACATTCCAGGTTCCAGCCCCCTCTTGCCTCCTTCTTTAGTAATTTAAAGAAAGGTAAGGCGTTCTCGGCCGACCTCAGCAAGAACCTTGTCAAAGCTGCCAATCTCCCGGTCAGTTGTTGTACCTCCTTCTTGCTTGTTGGCGCTTTCATGTCTAGCACGACCTTACACTTATCCGGGTTTGCTTCGATTCCTCGGTTTGTCAGCAAGAAACCTAAGAACTTTCTAGCTGGGACTCCGAATGCGCACTTTGCCGGGTTCAAACAAATTTGGTGCTTCCGCAACTTGTCAAACGCCTACTCTAAGTGTCGGATATGGTCCCCCGGGTCTTTTGATTTGATGATCATATCGTCTATGTATACCTCCACGTTTCGACCGAGCTGGTCTTCGAAAACTTTATTCATCATTCTTTGATAGGTGGCCCCGGCGTTCTTCAGTCCGAAAGGCATCACATTATAACAATAATTGGCCTTCTCGGTTATGAAGGCTGTCTTCTTCTGGTCCTCTGGGTGCATCGTGATTTGATTATATCTGGAGTAGGCATCCATGAAGGACAACGAGTTGAAATCCGGATGAGTTGTCGACACCGGTGGTCGATGTTGGGCATCGGATAGGAGTCTTTGGGACAAGCTTTGTTCAAATTGGTGTAGTCTGTGCACACTCTCCACTTACCGTTGGGTTTCATCACCATGACCACATTAGATAACCATGTCGTGTACTGTGTTTCTCGGATGAATCCGGCATCTAATAGCTCCTTCACATGTTTTTCTAATGCTATCTGCCTATCGGCCCCTTGTTTCCTCTTCTCCTGTGATACCGGGGTGGACCCAGGTTGGATGGCTAATTTGTGACAACAAAAGCTGGGATCTATCCCGGGTACTTCCGAGGATTTCCACGCAAATAAATCTCGATTCCTTTTTAGGAACTCTTTTAATCTGTCTTTCAGCTCTAGGGTCATTGTTCCTCCGACTTTTGTAACCTGTGTCGGGTCTTCTCCTAGGACCAAATCTTCTAATTCGCCTTCTGGCTCGGGTCGTGGGACCTCGAGCTCGTCTCGTAGATCTAACTCCACCATGCCGACGGGTTGGCTCGGCTGCGTTCTTTTTCTGGTGTCCAAGGTATGCTTATTTCTTTGAACCCAGGATGAAGATGCCGTCCCATTCTCGTTCTCCTGCATCGTCTCGTAATAACATTGTCGGGATTCTTTCTAGTCGCCGGTCACGGTGACCACTTTGTTCTTGGTGTTGACCATCTTCAACTTTTGATGTTTGGTAGATACTAGCATGTCCCAATTGTGGATGGTCGGTCTGCCTAATATCATATTGTATAGGGAGGGGAAATTGGCCACGATGAATCTTACCCTCTCTGCCTTGAATGCTTCTTTTGTTCCCAGTGTCAGTCTGAGGTCGATATATCCCTTCGGGGTAGATTGCTCTCCATTAAACCCAATGAGTGTTGTTTTGCACAATCTCAGGTCTTCTTCATCCAAATTCATCCTTTTGAAGGCATCCCACATAATGATGTCCGCCAAACTTCCTGCGTTGACGAAAATCCTCTTTACCTGACAATTTACCAGGATTTCAGTGATTACCAGTCCGTTTTGGTGGCTCGGTACAACATCCTTCAGGTCGTCCCTAGTGAACTGTAGCGGGGGTGGAGTCGGTCACACATGGTTATCTTTGGACTTGGGAGTGCCTCTTACCGAAAGGACTTCCCTCAAGTATTTCCTTCTTTGGCTTGCAGTATCTCCGCCTCCGCCCATGCCTCTGCTAATTACATTGCACCTGTGTTCCATGTCTATTTCTGGGAACTCCTCGTCATCAGTAGATAACTTTCGCCGAATTCCGTCGATCTTTCAACCGAGGGTTGGAATCGGACTTTGGTCACCTTGCTTTCATTTGTTGTTCTTCTAGACTTGTGTTTTTATCAGGTATTAGCTTAGCTTGCCATCTCGGATGAATTTTTCGATTGCGTCTCTGAGTTCCTAGCACTGGTCTGTGGTATGCCCCGGTTTGCATGAAAATCGCAAAATTTCGTATGGTCCGTGGTGGGCTGATATCTGGTGGGCCGAGGTCTATCGACTTTCTTCATCTCGGTTGAAGCGACCTCCTTCCATAACTGGGATCGCGAAACATTGAGCTGAGTGTACCTTTCATACCTCGGTCTCTTTTCAAATTTTTCGCCTCTGGTCCTGTTATCCCGATTTTTTGCTTCCGGGGGATCTTCTCGCAATTGCCCGGCCGACTCTTATTCTCTAGAGGTGTATTTCTTTGTTTCTCACTTCCGATGGCATTGACTATCTCCATCTGTTCTACCTCTAAATATTGCTTCGCTCGAGTGTTAAACTTAGTGAGGGTGTATACCCGATTCTTGAAGATTGAATTATCTAATCTGGACGAAGGATCTAGGCCATCAATGAGGAAATGTATGTGAACGCTTTCTAGGAGGGAACACACTTGCAGGGCGACCTCCTTAAATCTGTCCAAGTATTTTTGCAGCGTCTCCCCTCGTCGTTGCTTGATTTTACTCAGGGTGAACTGGGACTTAGGTTGTTTCTTGCTAGTTGCGAAATTCAACTCGAACTTTCGTCCTAAATCTTCGAAATCATAGATAGACCTGATTGGCAAAGTATGGAGCCATATTTGGGTGGGTCCGATCAACGTGGCCGCAAAGAGCCGACAAATGACTGAGCCCTTGATTTTCCGTACGAACATAAGCAGTTCGAAAGTATCGAGGTGCGACCGCAGATCCTGAGTACCGTCGTATTTTGGTAGGGCTGCCAAATCAAACTTCTTTGGGTACGGGGAATTCTCGATTTCTTCCGATAAAGGACTACAGTTATGCCCTGCTATGTACTTCATGCGATATTCCCTGGGAGAGCCCTTCGGTCGGATCGCTTTTTCTCTACCCTGGTCTTCATCGTCCGAGGTCCTTTCTATGTAACGCTTCTTCCGAGCCGAGGTACGTTCCTGGGGCTTTTCTTGTCCTGAGTCCGTATCCGGAGAGGCTATTCCCGCAGTGTACGGGGTATATCTCGGTTGTTTGCTCGGAGGGGGGCTGCCAGACTCTCAGGTCACCTTTCCTTTCCTCCCTCGCTGGTCACCTCGGTTTTGCTTTTGAGCCGATGCCTCGATTTCTTTGAGGTGGTCCTTCATGATCTGTTGCATCACTCTGAGGTCTTCTTGGCGCTGGAGCTTGTTTCGCTTCTCCGTATTCTCCATCCGTCTTAGTATTGACTCTTGGGTCTTCTGTAGGAGGAGGAGATCTGGGTTCGGTGTATCCCTGGATTTTTCCCCTTTTGGAGAGGACGAGGCCGTGTCTGACACATCATTCCCTCCATTCGTGGCACTAGTGTTCGGGATATCCTCAGGCCGTGGAAGCCCTTGAGTCTGCTGTTGTTGACTTGTCTCGACCTGCGATGGATTTCCATGGTGAGGGTTTCGACTGCTGCTTCTGGTGTTAGTCATGGTTGGTCACGGGGATCGAAATTTAACGTCCCCACGGACGGCGTCAATGTTCTGACGTAGAACACCAATGTCCAGCCCAGTAAGCTGGTACGTTGATCTTGGATCGAATGGCTTGGCCGGAATATCTATAAGACAGATACCTCGGAGAGCGGATGATCACTGTACACTGGTATATAGGCTCTTCGCCAAGGGGGAAGGGGGTATGTGTTCAGTGGGATCGTGCACAGTGATACTGAAAGTAAATAGATTAGGGTTAGAACGTCTGCACCTTAGGGTTTAACCCTTGTATATATAGGGTATACCTCGGTATCCTAACTGCCAAATCTATCATATCCCTTGATCCTAGATAGGATAGAGTGCTCCATAATTGTAGGCGAATCTAAGTATTTGATATATCTCTATTGGGTCGTCCAAGAGTTGGGCCTCGGGTTAGGTTCGCAACAGAATACCTCTGACTTTTTATAGTTGATTGCATTTAATGACCGTTGAAGAGAGATTATTGAGCCATTGAGAGTAATGAATACATCCGTTGAGTTTGAACCTTACTTTGTCTCTTTGTATCTTACGATGTTGCCGTTATTCTCCGTTAACATTCTTCATTCGATTTGTCCGTTGAGACTCAGGTAGAATGTTGTTTGGGAATGGCTGGAATGCTTTATCTTTGCTCAGAAGTCCAATTTCCATTCTCATGCTTTGTCTCTACTTAAGCATTTAATGCATTTGACACAAATTTGCTTTATGAGAATTTGAAGTTTAAAACTTGTTAATCATGTTTGAAACTCATTAGCAAACTGATTAAACTTTGTTAGGAATAGAAAGAATCAATAATATAGAATACCCAAAGCATATTTAAAAGAATTGCATATTATGACAACGGAGATTCAAAAAGCTGATATACATGACTTAAGTCATATACTGATTACTTGAGTCAAGTGACTCGAGTCACGTTTAAGTGACTGGAGTCATGGATACAGCGCTTCAATCAGAGAAGAATTTCGACCAAGATGACTCGAGTGACTTCACATTGACTCGAGTCATAGTTAAATCTTTTCAAACAGAGAAGATTTGCAACTATGATAACTGGAGTCATATAATATAACTGGAGTCATGGTAACTTGAGTTACACATTTCTGACTGGAGTCATTATTGTAATTTTGTCATACAAAGAGGTATCTCAAATAGATGGCTTGAGTTAAGTAGGGTAACTCGAGTCATATCAGTAAATTAAACCAGTTGAACTCTCTGTGTCTCGCATGACTCGAGTTAAGTACAAAACAACTCGAGTCATAACAAATTTCAAAAAGCTGTTATCGCTAAGACACTTTTAAAAGCTAAAGTACAATGCATGACTCGAGTCTTTAAGTGACAACTTGAGTTACGTTAGCTATTTATGAATTTGTTTTACAGAGGAAGTAATTGGAATCATATCTTACTAATTAAATCAAAGTTCATTTTCTTAAAGACTTAGAGAAACATGACTGGAGTTAAAAGCATAATTACTGGAGTCATATCAGTCGACAAAATGTTACCAAGTCATGGCTTGAATCAAAAGCAATCTCTTGAGCTTACAATTGTTAGTCATCATCAAAACATATAAAGAACTAACAATCTCGTCAAAATTAACGGATGGGTAAAATTGCTATATTTTGTTAACTTCCAGGGAAATTTTGCTCCAATTTTTTTTTTTTCATCTACTCAGTGTTCCTTAGCCAACACTTCCGAAGCAAAAATGATACTTATCTCGTGCATATAACTATATTTTTTAATTAAATTTTATTTAATTACTATATCATTTATTCTATTGTCGGCTGACTAGTTAGACTATAAGAACCATAAATCACTGATTTTCTTTCGGTTCGACATGTGTTCTGACTTTCAAAACATTGATATATATAGTTGATTTAAAATTTTAATATTTATTGTAGAGATAAAAGGAAGTGTATTTTAATAGAATGGATACATACGTATATATTGCAACAACAATTTTTTTAAAAAAATTTCTTTAGTTTGAATTATTTTGATTGAAGATCGTTTCTAAATTTTTTACTACAATTGGCATGTAAGAAATATTTTGAAATTTAAAAATTATTATTATATTATCATTTTCAATTAATGATAACTTTTAATTTTTTATTATTTAAATAAATAAATAATTGTTTTATAACATTCTACTCCTTCCGGCCCTTAATATAAAATATGCATGAGGAGTTGATCTTGGTCTTAATAAAAGACACAGTTTTCATATATCTGTTAATATTTTTTTAATTTACCCATGCTGACATTTCATTAACAATAATCGATGAGAAAAAGGAGTTAAGGAAAATAATTAGAGTGTTTTAGAAAATACCTAGATGTCATGTTAATCCATTCAACTAACTTCATTAATTTAATAAAATTAGATAAATATATCTTATATTAAATAAAATTAGATAAAAAGTAACGTTAATCATTTGCTATACTTTTCCTTTAAAGTAATGTCTATCCAATAAAACATTTAAATAAAAAGCTATCTAGTTGAGCCACGTTTAAATATTATTGGGTCTAACTGAAGCTAATTCTCTCAAAGGTTTTTATACATTCATCAGATACTCGAATTTGAAAACTCATACTTTAGTGGCCAAAATCCTTTTAACTAAGACCCACATCTATTGATAAAGAAGCATTAAACTACCTTTTGTTTTTTTAACCCAGAAAGGGCGACATTCTCATCAAAGGAGGTTCAACTGAGTTAGTTAAGCATTGGGAGACATCCTTCCTGTGCGTTTGGTTAACCCTCGAGGGTAATAGGCAATTTCACTCGCCTTGTCTCTTAGATCGTGCGAACTCAACCTCTTTCCTAAAATTTTTCGTATATAAAAAATAAAAAATTAAATTTAAATTTTTTTCAATCATATACCGAACTTAATTAATTGTTGGCTATAAGATTTCCCTCCATCAAGATCCTTTCTATCAAAATAATTTTCATGTATCAAAGGCGATTTATTTTTTGAAAGTTCCTACTCCGTGGGGGCCACATGAGTAATTGGGCCTCAGCAACTAACTAATTGGGCCCATATCTTATTTCCACTATGGCCTCTTTAAGATTAAACCCATTTCATGCTTCAGCCCAATTATATTTTATGTTGGGCTCAATTTCTACCGTCTCTTTGTTTTTATAAAAGTAAGAAAGTAATATATGTTCTCGCCGCTTGGCATGACGACGTGAACCCCTCCAAAACCTTTTTATATCAAAAAAAAAAAAAAGATTACAAAACAAGAAATAAGATAGTTTTACAAGTTTAACTCCATCAAATGTGTGGCTATGAGAGGTGATAAACCTTTTAAAAAAGAAGTGCAACCATTAATTTTTTTTAAAAAATCATCTTTCTTTTTTCTTACCAAAATTTTCTATTTTTTTAACCTAGAATTGTTTCACAAAATAAAATGAATTTAATTTTAAACCACAATTAAGGAGATCGAAGAGAAATACTATATATTTTAAATAAATTTTTAGCAAGCTAATAAATTGTACATTTTAATTTTTTTTAAACACTTCCGCTCTTTAATTATTTTGACATTCCCAATATCTATTGTTATATGCTACTATAATGCCAATTGAATTATACTAAACCCCTAATATAATTAAAGATAGTTGCCTTGATTTTAAAGGACTTTATATGCCTTAAATAAGATGAAGAGTTTGAATTTTATAAGTAAAGGCGTAAATTCATTTTATTAGTTTATCCATAATATTAAAAAAAAATCATTTTATATGTTATTTTTCTTATATGCTGAACCAACTACTTATACACAAACTCAATCACGTATTTCCTACTTATCTAGTTTGGGGCAGTTTTCTAATTATCATACTCGCATTTCAATGTTGATTTGGAATTAGTTTACAATAATAATACAAAACTTCTAATATTTTTTTTTTTTTTTTTTTTAGTTTTCTTAAAATTGTTACGATTTTGTTATTATAAGTTCAAACTCGGCCTATCCGATTCTTGAGAATTGTTTACTCCTAGTTATCACATCCTTAATAAACCATTTATCTTTCATTAATATTTATTTGTTCTTCTTATAATTTTATCAAAATTTTGAAAAATATATTTTTGAATATATATACTTGATTTGTAAAATTAAATATATGTCTCTCTCTTTTCCAACAAAAGGATGCCTCTTTTATTTAAAAGTTTGAGCACTACAGAATTAATAAATTAAATATTACTTTCATAGTTTACACTAAACGACTTGTAATTTCAAACTAAATTGCTGGCAGGTTAACTTTAGAAATTGTGCAAACAAACTCATGTATTAAATATAGTTTAAGGAATTTGTCAGATTATCTATGAGAGTAAAATACACTTTTTCTTCTTCTTCTTTCTTTTTTCCCTTCCAAAAAGTAAAATACTCTAACGACTTATAGTTTATGTAATTAAGGTTTTGTCTTAATTAGATAGACATCTCATCTATTTTAAAAATCATATATACATCCCCCTTAAAATTAAAATATATGTTACATATATAAACCTTTTTTACATATTTGAGATTCTATTTTCATCTATCCATATGATTAGCTGAGCGTTGAGTTTGACTCTTAAACTTCTGTTTGACCAAAAATCTCCTATTTAACATAAGAATTATTTAAATATTTATATTTTCTAAAAATAATTATGCAAAAAAAAAATTATAATACTTATATTTTCAAACTTTCTAATATTTCATAAAATTTATTAATTTTGATTTTATTATGAAATTTTATAATTTAAAACTTATTTATTTTGGTTTCTTTAAAATGAATAAAAATAATTTTTTTTTCCATAACATAGTATAAACAATAAAATTTTCGAAACTATATAAATCATTTAAATTCATCATTGGTTCACTGCGGCCAGGGTTTTTTCTTTTACGATGTTTATAAACTATCCAAATAAAATTGGTGGGATTAACCTGTAAGAAATGTCTCATGTGGATGTGATAAATATATATGATTTAATAATTAATGAAGGGGCTAAATGACTATTGGTAAATGACTTTTGGGAAGAGGTTTTTGACGCTTGATGGGAGCCATATCCATAGGATGTACATGTCTTTTGGATACAAAAGTTATTTAAAGGATAGAAACTTGTCTGTTACGGACCGGATCCACGGCCCAACCAGGGGACGGCTCAGTAGAAACCTATCAAGTATCCCGGGTTCCCCCTCCAATCGTGGAACGATCTATCATATCCATAATCAAGGGATATGATAGATTGTGCAGTTAAGATACCATGGAACACCCTATATATACAGGGGTCAAGTCCTAAGGTGCACACGTTCTAACTCAAGCTATTTACTTTCTGCATTTCACAACACAACCCCACTGAACACATACCCCCCCCCCCTCGGGCGAAAGGCCTTGTGTCCAGGTGATTCATCGCCTTCCGGGATATCTCGCTCTCATAGATATTCCTAAGATAGCTATCTCGATCCAAGATCAAACCACCACCTCCGGGTTCGGACATCTGTGTTCCACACCGGAATATTGGCGCCGACCGTGGGGACGGTAAATTTCGATCCCCGTGACCAAAATGGCTAACACCAGAAGCAGTAGTCGGAACCCTCACCGTGAAAGTCCATCGCATGCGCAGGCTGAGACAAGTCAGCAGCAACAGACTCAAGGACCTCCACGGTCTGAGGATATCCCCGAGAACGATGTTAGGAAGAATGGGAACAGTGTGTCAGACACAGCCTCGTCTCCTCCGCAAGGAGATAAATGCAAGGACATACCAAACCCAGACCTCCTCCTCGTCCAGAAGACACAGGAATCAATTCTAAGGAGGATGGAGAATATGGAGAAGCGGAATAACCTCCAGCGCCAAGAAGACTTCAGAGTAATGCAGCAGATCATGAACGACCACTTCATGCAATCCAAGGCGTCGGAACAGGAGCAGGACCAAGGCAAAAAGAGAAAGAGGAGAAGGAAGGCGGCCCAGAGACATGGCAGCTCCCCGCCGGTCAAACCATCAAGGTATACCCGGAGGGGGGACGGCTCTCCGCAGGCGGAACCTGAGCCTGATAAGCTCCGTGACCGTATCTCTACTCGGAAGAGGCGTTTTCTGGGAAGGACCTCGGATGAAGAAGACCGAGATAGAGAGAGGGCGCTCAGACCAAGGGGCTCTCCTCAGGAATATCGTGTGAAGTACATAGCGGGCCAAAACAGTAGCCCATTCTCGGAAGAAATCGAGAATGCCCTGTACCCAAGTAAGTTTGAATTGAGCTCCTTGACAAAATATGACGGCGTACAGGACCCGAGGTCCCACCTCGATGCTTTTGAGTTACTCATGATCGTACGACAAATCAAAGGCTCGGTCATTTGTCGGCTTTTCGCGGCCACATTGATCGGACCTGCTCAAAGATGGCTCCACACGTTGCCAGCAAGGTCCATATATGATTTTCAAGATCTCGGACGAAAGTTCGAGCTAAATTTCGCGACCAGCAGGAAACAACCTAAATCTCAGTATACCCTGAGTAAGATAAAGCAACGACGGGGCGAGACGCTACAAAAGTACTTGGACAGATTTAAGGAGGTCGCCCTCCAAGTGCGATAACTCCCAGAAAGTGTTCACGTACACTGCCTCGTAGACGGCTTAGATCCCTCGTCCCGGTTAGCAAATTCAATCTTCAAGAACCGGGTATACACCCTCACCGAGTTTAATACTCGGGCGAAGCAATATTTAGAAGTAGAACAGATGGAGATTGCCAACACAAATGGAGATAATAAACGAAGAAACACACCTCCATGGCATAAAAATCAACCGGGTAGTCGTAAAGAAGATCCAACTCCATATCCCCATAAGCAGAACCGGGATGCTAGGACAAAAGGTGACAAATTGGAGAAGAGGCTGAGATATGAGAGGTACGCTCCCCTCAATGTTTCGCGAGCCCAGCTATGGAAAGAAGTAGCCGCCACTGAAATGAAAAAGTCGATAGACCTCGGCCTATAAGATTTCGATTCAACATGGACGAGACAAAATTCCGTGATTTCCATGACCGGGCCATACTACGGATCGTTGTTACGAACTCGAGATGCAATTGAAAAATTCATCCGAGAGGGAAAATTACGCCGCATTTGATAAAAACGCAAGGTCGGAAGAACAACAAACGGAAACACGATGACCGAAGTCTGAGCCCGACCCCAATTAGTCGGAAGGTTGACGGAATTTGGCGAAAGTCATCTACCGATGATGAACAATTCCCGGAAATAGACACGGAGCGTAGGTGCAATGTAATCAGTGGAGGCATGGGCGGAGGCGGAGATACGGCAAGCCAAAGAAAGAAATACTTGAGAGAAGTCCTCTCAATAAGAGGCACTCCCAAGTTCAAAGATGAACATGACCGACCGACGCCCCCTTCATTACAATTCACCAGAGACGACTTAAAGGACGTTGTACCGGGGCACCAAGACGGGTTAGTTATCACTGGAATCCTGGTGAACTGTCTGGTAAAAAGGATTTTTGTTGATTCGGGAAGCTCGGCAGATATAATCATGTGGGACGCCTTTAAAAGGATGAATTTGGATAAAGAAGACCTGAGACCATGCAAAACAACACTCGTAGGGTTTAATGGAGAACAATCTGTGCCAAAGGGCTACATTGACCTGAAACTGACGTTGGGAACTAAAGAAGCCTTCAAGGTCGAGAGAGAGGTTCATCGTTGCCGATTTCCCCTCCCCGTACAATATGATATTAGGCTGACCGAACATCCACAGCTGGGATATGATCGTATCCACCAAACATCAAAAGCTGAAGATGGTCAGTCCCAAAAACCAGGTAATCACTATAACCGGGGACCAAAAAGAATCTCGACAATGTTATTATGAGACAATACGAGAAAACGAGAACGAGAGGGCATCTTCATCTCATATTCAAAAAGGAGAACAAGAAGGCCGGCCGTTAGTGTGGTGGAGTTAGATATAAGAGATGAGGAACCCGAGAATCCAAGACCCGAGCCAGAAGGTGATTTAGAAGAACTAATCCTGGGAGAAGACGCGTCACAGATCACAAAGATAGGAGGAGCAATGACCCCGAAGCTTAAGGAGAGGTTAAGCAAGTTCCTAGTTGCGAACCGAGATTTGTTTGCATGGAGAGCTTCGGAAGTACCGGATAGACCCCCACCTTCTGCCATCACGGAGTTAGCTATCAAGCCGGGATCAGCCTCGGTATCACAGAAGAGGCGAAAGCAGGGAGCTGACAGGCAGAGAACCTTAGAAAAACATGTGACGGAACTGTTAGAGGCTGGATTCATTCGGGAAATACAATACACAACATGGTTATCTAATGTAGTCATGGTAATAAAACCCAACGGGAATTGGAGAGTATGCACGGATTACACCAATTTAAACAGAGCCTGTCCCAAAGACTCCTACCCGATGCCCAGTATCGACCAATTGGTCGATAACTCTTCCGGATTTCAACTTCTATCCTTCATGGATGCCTACTCCGGCTATAATAAAATAGCGATGCATCTAGAGGATCAGGAAAAGACGGCTTTCATAACTGATAAGGCCAATTACTGCTACAATGTAATGCCTTTCGGATTAAAAAATGCCGGGGCCACTTACCAGCGGATGATGAACAAAGTCTTCAAGGACCAACTCGGTCGAAACGTGGAGGTATACATTGATGATATGATAGTCAAGTCAAAAGCGCAAGAAGACCATATCCGAGACTTAGAACAGACGTTTGAGAAGCTGCGAAAGCACCGGATACGTTTGAACCCTGCAAAATGTGCATTTGGAGTCCCTGGAAAGTTCCTTGGGTTCATGCTCACAAACCGAGGAATTGAAGCAAACCGGATAAATGTAAGGCCGTGTTAGAGATGAAAGCACCAACAAATAAGAAGGAAGTACAGCAATTGACCGGGAGATTGGCGGCTATGACAAGGTTTTTACCAAAGTCGGCCGAGAACGCCTTACCCTTCTTTAAGTTACTAAAGAAGGAGGCGCAAAGGGGATGAAACCGGGAATGTGAGTCCGCATTTGCAAAAATCAAGCAGTGCTTGGCAACCCCCTCGGTCCTATCCAAGCCTGACCCAGGAGAGACAGTTTTCCTGTATTTGTCCGTGGGAGAAGAAGCTATAAGTGCTGCGTTGGTCCGTGAAACCTTTGCCGGTCAAAAACCAATATATTTTGTAAGTAAGGCATTGCAGAGCTCGAAAATCAGGTATCAGAAGCTAGAGAAGGTAGCGTTTGCTTTATTAATGGCGGCAAGACGCCTGCGTCCATATTTTTAGGGGCACAAGGTTGTGGTACGGACCAGCCAGCCAATTCGACAAGTATTACACAAACCGGACTTGGCTGGACGAATGACAAGCTGGGCTATAGAACTATCTGAATTTGACATTACATACGAGGCCCGACACACTATCAAATCACAAGCATTGGCAGACTTTGTAAGGGAACTTACTCCAATCCACACCGAAAGAGATGTCGGATTTCAAGAATGGAAAGTGTACGTGGACGGGTCGTCAAATGCTAAGGGAAGTGGGGCCGGAGTAATAATCGAGAATCCAGAAGGAATCACCGTTGAATACTCACTTCACCTTAACTTTCCGACATCCAACAATCAAGCATAGTACGAGGCAATTTTAGCCGGCCTCAAACAAGCGAAGGAGCACGGGGCTCAAAAAGTCAAAGTCCTAACCGACTCCCAACTCGTTGCGGTCCAGATAGACGGCACCTACCAAGCAAAGGGGCCGTTACTGGCAAAATACTTAAACAAAGCCAGGGACATGATCGCCGAGTTCGAAGAGGTAACAGTCACTCACATCCCTCGGGAGGAGAACACTAGGGCAGATATATTATCAAAACTGGCCAGCACAAAAGGTCCTGGAAACTACCGAACCGTAGTCCAACAAAATCTAGACGAGCCGAGTTGCATCATGAGCATATCCTCGGCCACGGATTGGACGAAACCAATCGAGGATTACTTTGAAAGAGGGATCATACCCGTCAACACGACGGAATCTAAAAAGTTAATTCGGCAGGTCGCCATGTATACAATGGTGGATGATCAATTATATCGGAAAGGGCTACATTCTCCCATGATGCAATGTTTAAATGCGACTGAGGCAAGGTACGTCCTCACTGAAATACACGAAGGCATTAACGGTCAGCATATGGGAGGAAAATCCCTAGCACGAAAGGCTCTTAGAGCCGGTTACTTCTGGCCGTCCATAGTGGCCGACTCAAGAGAAACTTGAAGAAAGGTATGAAAGTCAGTTTAAACATGGTAAGATTCTTTGGCGCTCGCCATCGGAATTACAAAACATCACGGCCCCCGGCCTTTTTACAAATGGGGGATGGATCTACTCGGACCATTCAAAACAGCTCCGGACTGCCTAAGATATCTCATTTTCGGTGGACTACTTTACGAAGTGGATTGAGGCCGAGCCATTAACAACTATCACCTCGGCCCGCATACAGCGATTCTTTCAACACAGCATCGTTTCCCGATTCGGGATCCCGGCTGAAGTAATCATCGATAACGGAACGCAATTCATCGACAAAGGGTTCCGGGAGATGATGTCGGACCTCGATATCATTCACCACTTTGCATCAGTTGAACACCCTCGAATGGAAAAGCCGAGGAGGCAGCCAACAAAGTCATTGTGGACGGATTAAGGAAACGGATGGAGGACGTTGAATCTTCCTAGGTCGAACAACTTTATAGTGTTTTGTGGGGCTACAGGACCAGCGTGCAAACCTCCACTCAAGAAACTCCTTTTCATTTAACATATGGATGTGAGGCGATGATCCGGTCGAGATAGGCCAACCGTCATGGAGGAAGATGAAAGCTGGCAGGGAGGGAGAAGATTCGAACAATGACGCTTTGAGGATAGAATTAGATTTGATCGACGAGGCAAGAATCTTGGCGCATTGACGAGACCTAACTGCCAAGCAACTCATCACGACAAAGTACAACCGAAAGATAAAACATCGCGCCTTCAACAGGGGAAACCTTGTACTCCGACGGGCCGACATCAGGAACAAGAACGCCAGGGATGGCAAGCTAGCAGAGAACTGGGAAGGTCCTTATCGCATTAAGGAAAAACTGGACTATTTCTATTTAAAGTGGATGCATCGAAAAATACTCCTAAATAAGGAGGTGAATTGTCAAGCAGGTCCCGATCAGGCTGACATGTGTAAACGTGCGTTTTTCACCACGTTTATGCATCTGAATTTTTGCCCTTATTCTGGAAAATATCTCGGACAGCAATATCCGGACCTCGGTAGCTCGGGTTTACTCCCCTACCCCTATTCTCGGAGTCAACCTATCGGAAGAAAATAATTAGCAGATACTGCGCACATAAGACCCTGGCCCGGTCATAAAGAACGTTAACTTAAACAAAGTTGGCAAAATAACTATTGATCGGTTGAAATCAATGTTTACATAAAGCAGAAGTACAAAGAAACACAAAATCCGGTACAAGACACCGGTAAAACTATACAAAAATCTATTGTATTAGCTCGGAGGAGCGGTTTCTTCCGAAGGGACCACTCGCGGTTGGAATAGTATGGGAGGCTCCTTCTCCACCGCTATCCCGAGATCCCACGTTCAGAGCTTCCTCTCCTTCCCGCTCTTCCTCTTCCCCGCCCTCGTCCTCCTCAACAAATGAGCCGGATTCATCATATGGAGACAAGGGTGGCGGATGAAGGACTCCATCTTTAACATGTGCCCGGTAATCGTACCCGACGAGGTTGAGTTCGATCCCGGGGTTAAGATGACGAATCTGAGCAAGAGCCATCTTGAAGCAGTCGGTGGTGACCTCTTTTACAATGTCTTCACACTCCAGGTGGGCCCTTTTCTCCTCGGCAAGGGCAGCATGGGCTTGTTCAAGCTCAGAGCATAGGTCTGCCCGCTGGGTTTGAAGAGCTTTCAGGGCGTCTAGGGTTTTGGAGTTAGCCTCTTAAGAGCAGCACATTCCGAGACATTCTTCTCGAAGTCTTCTTTAGTAAGGAGAAGCTCTTCGGTGGCCTTCCCCGCGCTCGCCACCGCAACCTCAAGCTCCTCCTCAAGTTTTAGTTTAGACCGAGCGGCCTCGTCCTTCTCGGTTTTCAGCTTTCGAGCCTCATCGAACTTTGTCACGTATTTCCCTTTCATATGTAAGAACGCCTGGGCCAACCCTACACCTTGACAGAGACGCATCTGAATATCATGAACCATCCCCTCGTCAATATCAGCTAGAGGTCGGGCGTTCATAAACTGACGAGGCGGTAAGAAGGTGAGTTCAAGCTCTTCGGTCCTAGGACCCTTTTCCCAAGCAAGGCCTCGGGTGATCTTCAAACCGGGGGAGGGAATTGAAGGACACCGAGGAGGAGACGATGGCCCCGCAAAAACTTGTTTATATTTTACCAAAGTAGTGGCTGATGGCTGGGCAGGATCAATGCTAGGGCCCGGAGAAGTCCGAACCTGGGTAGGTGCCTTTGCTTTCTTAGCTGCTCTGGCTTGGTTTTCCTCCGAGGACTTCCGAGCCTCGGAGGAAGGGCGTTTGCGAGAAGTTTTCTTCTGAGGAGCATTAGGGGCAGCAGGAGCCACGACTGAAAGATATCGGGGCAGTTCCGCCATCGTTTGAGTTGCAAAAATAAATATACAGAGATTAGTAAGAACGTAAAATCAAGGTATAAGCACAATAACGATAGAATCACGAGCCGTATACAGATTACGTATTCCGACTTCGAGCCGGGACCAGAGATAAAGAAAGCCGCGCTCCTAGCACCATACGTATTAACATATGATACCAGGCGGTTAACAGACAAGACCTCGTCGGCAGGAAGGTCGTCGGACTCTACTTGGTAGAGGTGAAGGTTAACTTGTGATGATCGTACGTCCAGTAAAGGGGGAACCTCCACTCTACAATAAGTGCCTCGGCCCCTTTCAAGAACTAGGGCTGTTGGCCGGGTTTGGCTACCACTTTGAAGAAGCTATTCTTAAAGTGTTTAAACGAATCAGAGAATGTCGTCAGCAGTTTTCTATCTGGGTCACCCTGGAGAGAGGTAAGTCCCTTTAACTTCTCCTCCTCTTTACCAGAGCGGGGAGTGAAAGGGCATAAAAAGAAAAAGAATAAAGTGGCGGTACACGGAATATGGACCGAGAAGGACCGACATAGTTGCTCAAAAGCAACTATGTAAGCCCACCCGTTGGGGTGAAGTTGAGAAGGGGCTAGGTGGAGATGGTTTAAGCATGACATCTGAAACTTGGTAAACGGGAAGCGAATACCAAGCCGAGTCAGATAAGCCTTATACAAGAAGAAAAAGTTGGTGAGGCCTTCAGTCCTTGAGACGCAGATGGGCTCATCTTCACTAGGGGCTTAAATGATGCCCTCCAAGGCCCCTAATTTCATTTGGCGGATGGCATTGGCGGTCATCAATGAGTGGGTCTTCAACACATCTTGTGTCACCCAAGGATATTGTTCCACAAGATCTTGGGGAGGGTTGGAGGAGTCCGACCTCCCAGCGTCGGATGGGGCACTACTTGGCGAAGACGACGACTCCATTTACCTATAAAAAACAATAAATACTAAGGTCAGTAGGTGCGAGAGTACCTGATACAGACGTAACAGCCGGTCGAGAAGAAGAAATAGGTGAACGAGTAGGAAGACGACCCCCGGAACTCGAGGCTGGGTTAGAGGCTGACCTATGACGGCAGGAGCCTAGAATGACGTCGGCCCTAGAATCTTCGCCTGTGGTGACATAATATGAGCTTGATTCTAGACAATCCCAACAAGGGCTGGCATATCCCTCTGGCATAGGAGCAGACCTAGGGCGAACAGGAGGAATAGGAGGTTCGTAAAGGTTGATAGGTTCTACAGGTACTACCTTGACCTCATCCCGACCTTCGGGAAGAGGTCTAATCGGGGGACGAGACTCTTCAACGGCCCTCCTACCCGAGCTACCACCTAGAAAGGAGGCTAGCCTTTGCTCCTCGGACAGAGGAGTACCAAGCAGCCAATGGCTTATTCGAGGGTAACGAGCACGAAGTGCTTCCTCCTCTTCGAGGGTTAAATCACAACCCAATGAAGAAGGTTGATTAGTTCTATTCATTGTCACCAAATGATGCAGACCTAAAGAAACAGAAAATGGCAATAAGGAATATAGCGAAGACTCCTCCAGGAGTGAAGGCATGCGACTATAGATAGAAGTAAGTAAACCTAACACTTTGAAACTACCCAGAAACCCCAGACGAAGCTCAAGCCTACTGGTTTTCGTTAAAACCAACGTTCGATACTGAGACTAGAATGGAGAGGGCCGAAATCCAGAAAAAAGCCAAAATACAGGAGAGAAAGAAGAATAAAGACCAAGGTTAAAACCTGCACTGGCCACCGAACCTGAGCCGATCGGTACCGGGTTAAGGGTTAGTGGGTCGACCGGAGTCAACCCGGCCTAAAACCTAAACCGGTGAGGTATAAAAAATTAGAAAATAATTAATTTCTTATCATACTAACCTAAATTTGACATACTATATATCATTTCAATATTTTGGATCAGTGGCAAATAATCATATACTCCAATACTTGTGACATATTCAGATATTCTTAACAATTTTCTTTACAACCTACATTTGACATCCACTAAGCAAAGCCAACCGAAAACAGAGAAACCACAATAGCTTCAGGAAAACCAAAAAACGAATCCAAATGACATCCAAAAATGAAAAAGGAAATAAAAAATTGAGGGAGAATTTTTTTTAAAAAAAAAAAAAGTAAAGGAGAATTTTTTTTTTAAAAAAAACGGTCGACCTAGTGACCGTCCGGTCACCCCGGTTCACGGGTTAGACCGGTTTTTGACCAAACCGGACGGTTTCACGGCCGGTTGGCCGGTTCCGTCGAACCCATGGTCGGTCCGGTTTCAAAAACCATGATAAAGACTTACCAGATAGAAGGAAGGACGAGTGAAGGATAGTCGCCGGAAGTGGAAAACTTGTAAGTCGCCGGAAGCAGAGATCCTAGTTTGTCGGAGATGGAGAAAAGTGAGAGAAAAACCAGAGAGTAGGCGAAGGAAGTAGACGAAAAAGAAGGAAAATGGGATTAAAAACCTTTGAAATGGAGGGAAACGCGAAGAGGCGCCGGGGAATTAAGGGCAAAAATGTAAATTCACCTGTAAAAGCAGGATGACGTGCCCCGGAAGCACGCGCATTAAATATACACGAAATCCGAAGGCGGCAGGGAATAACGGTTGCAAACCCTCCCCATTCCGCAGAGGCCAGGTGGCAAGGCGTCATGACGGTGAAGTCGGAAGGGTTTTTGGCCTCGAAACTAAACAAGCCACCTGGCACCAATCACGAACCCATGAAGTCACCGACAAGAGTGCCGACCTTCGAGATACGACCTCGGGTCCGGGAGCCGGGTAAACAACCTCGGATCCAGGTATCGGAGGGGAAACCCGGCAGAACACCTAAGCCCGGGGGCAAGGAGGCATCCTAGCCCGAAGAGCAGAACACACCCCGGTAGCTCAAAACCTTGAACTACCGAGCTGGGGGGCAACTGTTACAGACCAGATCCACGGCCCAACCAGGGGACGGCCCAGTAGAAACCTATCAAGTATCCCAGGTTCCCCCTACAATCGTGGAACGATCTATCATATCCATAATCAAGGGATATGATAGATTATGCAGTTAAGATACCATGGAACACCCTATATATACAGGGGTCAAGTCCTAAGGTGCACACGTTCTAACTCAAGCTATTTACTTTCTGCATCTCACAACACAACCCCACTGAACACATACCCCATCCCCCTTGGGCGAAAGGCCTTGTGTCCAGTGATTCATCGCTTCCCGGGATATCTCGCTCTCATAGATATTCCGGCATAGCTATCTGATCCAAAATCAAACCACCAGCCTACTGAACTGGACATCTGTGTTCCATACCGGAACATTGTCCATTCGCTCTCTGACCATAAGAGACGCCTCTAGTTTTCCATCAAGAAGAGAGAGCGTGTAATGAAGGGTAAAGAGAATGATAAAGGTTTCAATTATGGTGCTGCAAGTCACATATTCTAAAGTATAAATTCCGTAATTATGGATATAGGTTAGTACATCTTGATTTAAACTTATAGTATTGTGGAAATCATGAGTTTTTAAGATCCTTGTTCATGTTCTTATTATTTGATGTTTGAGCATGAAATTATAGAAAAACTTACATGTGGTATCAGAGCTTTTGGTTTTAGAATTCATGGTTTTCCAATTATGAATCATGTATTGATACATGAATGATACTATTGAATTTGTTCTTGAATGAATTTATTAATCTTCAAAAGTATGTGAAATAAGTGAAATAAATTTCAAACAAGTA
The DNA here is from genome assembly GCA_019022615.1 of Acacia melanoxylon. Classification (NCBI taxonomy): domain Eukaryota; kingdom Viridiplantae; phylum Streptophyta; class Magnoliopsida; order Fabales; family Fabaceae; genus Acacia; species Acacia melanoxylon. The sequence continues at coordinate 3,543,654 of JAFJYJ010000002.1, forward strand.
ATGTTGATTTGTTGAATCGAAAGTAGACATATTATCGTTTTGTGTGAGATTCATGTTTAAAATAGGAATGCATATATTGTTTCTTTTCTTCTGATTAAGTTTCCCGATCAGTTGTGTTGCTTTTAAAATTGTTTGCAACAATATATACTGATATATGAAGTATTAGAAGAAAGAAAGAATTAACCACTTTGATCCCAAAACGATCTCTGGATAAGAATAGATGACAGTACGTTAAGGTACACTTTGTTAAGGTTCTTTCGAGATTGGGTCAGGGAAAATCATGAGTTTTAGGCCATGAAATTGGCATGTATGTGTGTGTGTGTGTGTGTATATATATATATGAAATTGGGTCATGAGAAAACAGTGGTTAGAGGCCACAAAATAGGTGTCATTACGTAGATCTCGAAAAAACAAAAAGATAGACACCAAGAACGTGTAAATCCGACTTCAGAAACGTCAATTAGGAAGGAAAGAAGAGTACAGATCTAGATGGGTCTGGTTTGATCTGGCTAGAGGTAGGGGATGACACCCCAACCTGAAAAGATGTCTCTTTAAAATTTTTGGCGTCTGCTCATTAATGAAACGGTGCGGCGCAACTGGCAGAATGCCAGCCTTCAGTGTTCAGACGCACCCTTACGTCTCCTGTTTGAATCCTCCTGTGTACATTTTATGCGGCGGGTACAGGGTTCGAACTCACGACGCAAGGCTTGGGAACAGACGCCTTAACCGCTGAGCTACTGGCGCCTCTTTAGGGAGGTATGGGCTGAATATATTTTAAAGTATATTTGGCGTGGGGCTCTGTTGTTGGGCCGGACTAGAATTGTCTGGGCTATACATTTTTTGGCCTGTACGTTTTTTTTGGGAACTATTCTCTGTTGGGCTGCACGTTTTCTTTTATGAAATTATTAAAGAAAAACGTTGGGCTTAATTTTGGGTCATCTAATTTTGGGCTATGCACATTATTTTTTGTCCGAATTTAATTAAAAAAGAGGTATTCTTGGGCTCTAGTTTTTGGGTCTATTATTTATGGCTTAGAAAAGGAACAAATTATTTTTGTTAGAGCCTCTATATGTTGATCTAAAATTAAATTACTTAGATGTTGTGAATAGAAATTGTATTCACATTTAAGTTTTGGAATTAAGTATGGTGGATTTGTTAGTCACCAAAGTGGCCAAAATTCTTATGAGTTATTTTAATTCCAATTATTGTTGTGATGATTTCAAATTACCTGTAACCTTGATACTATGAAATTATGTTTCTGTTGTGGGTAAATTGTAGTTTATTATTATAGGGCGGTTATGGATCAACCCAAATGTTGATTATTTGTCTTTATAATAATTAAACATAAATGTTGGTATTGTACATATACTTAATAGTATTATTTAGACATCCAAAGATGATAAATATTTCTAGTTGGGATATGCATCATTACCAAATTATGTGAAATTTTTAAAGCATCATTATGGTTGAATGTTGTATATTAGTGGGTCCCCAAAGGTGAACATTGATATGCATTGAATGAATTATGTTTGAATTTGTTAAGCATGTTAGTATGTGATATGTATGACTCGAAGCGTTAATGTTAAGTTGTTGTTTCTCATGTTATTGAACTTATTAATATTAATGGAGAACAACAAATGAATGATCCCACTACTCATGATGAAAGTATTGTTAATGAACCATGAATAGTGAAAATGGTGACAAGTGGTTAGATGCCATGAAAGATGAGTTGAAATCTATGAAACATAATGATGTTTGAGACCTTGTTGAGTTACCATAAGGGTGTAAGAGAGTTGGTTGTAAGTGGGTCTCTAAGACCAAATGTGACTCTCATGGTAACTTAGAATGTTACAAGGCTAGACTAGTTGCAAAGGGATTTACTCATAAAGATGGCATTGGCTATAAAGAAATCTTTTCATCAGTTTCTAAGAAGGATTCTCTAAGAATCATTATGGCATTGGTGGCTCATTATGATTCAGAGTTACATCAGATGGATGTGAAACTGTCTAGAAAAAGAAAAGGAGCACATGGTGTGCAAATTAAAGAAATCAATATACGGACTTAAATGATACCGTTGTTTCCTTTGGATTTAAAGAAAACACTGTTGATCGGTGTATACATCTAAAGGTCAGTGGGAGCTTGATATATGCTCAGACTTGTAGGAGACCAGATATTGGCTTTGCAATGTTGGAAGATACCAGAGTAATCCTGGTATAGATCATTGGAAAGCTGCAAAGAAAGTTCTGAGATATTTTCAAGGAACTAAAAGTTACATGCTTACTTATAGGAGGTTTAGCAACCTTGAAGTGATTGGATAAGCAGTTAGTAATTGCTGCATCTATTATGAAAGCTGAATTTGTGGCATGCTTTGAGGCCATGGTTCAGGCTAAATGGCTACGGAATGTTATTTCAGGGCTTGGATTAGTCGACAGTATAGCCAAGTCGCTGAAAATTTATTGTGATAATTCCGCAACAGTCTTCTTTTCTAAAAACGACAAGTATTCTAAGGGTGCTAAGCATATGGAATTGAAATACTTTGCCGTTAAAGAAGAGGTTCAGAAACAGAGTGTCAATAGAACATGTTAGCACTAATCTTATGATAGCTAATCCCTCAATATAGGGATTACAACCCAAGACATTCACTGGTCATGTGTATAGTATGGGTATTATGTCTGCTAGCGAATGTTAAAATTATTGTTATGTATTGGTCATTGACACTTTGAGCTCATTAGTATATGTGTTTATGAGATTCTCTTGTTTTCAACTTTATGTATGCATGCATAAATGATGTTGTTGGAAAACAGGATTTGTCTACAATGAAGACTTTATTGATGGACATTAAAGTTACTTCCATTAAAGTGTCATGTCAAGGAGAAAGACTAATAAAGTAGTACATGGAAGGGACTACGTCGATATATTGATGTACAACTGCCATGACTTGTAATAGTTTTATCCTTAACCATGACTTATGATGTAACCAATATATATGAAATCTTTTAGCCAAGATTATGCGCAAAATTATTGATATTTTCTTAAATCATGAATTGACATATATCACATGAGCCAAGTGGGAGAATGTAAGAAATGTCTCATGTGGTTGTGATAAATATATATGATTTAATAATTAATGAAGGGGCTAAATGACTATTGGTAAATGACTTTTGGGAAGAGGTTTCTTGACTGCTTGATGGGAGCAGTCATATCCATAGGATGTACATGTCTTTTGAATACAAAAGTTATTTAAAGGATAGAAACTTGTCCATTCGCTCTCTGACCATAAGAGACGCCAATAGTTTTCCATCAAGAAGAGAGAGCGTGTAATGAAGGGTAAAAAGAATGATAAAGGTTTCAATTATGGTCTTTGCAAGTCACATATTCTAAAGTATAAATTCCGCAATTATGGATAGAGGTTAGTACATCTTGATTTAAACTTATAGTATTGTGGAAATCATGAGTTTTTAAGATCCTTGTTCATGTTTTTATTATTTGATGTTTGAGCATGAAATTATAGAAAAACTTACATAACCAAGATAAAGGGTACACTCCTCAACAAATTTTTTTAAATATAAATTATAATTAAAAATATATTTTTATAATTAACCAAGATAAATGTATTTTTTAAAAAAATATAGGAACGTCAGAATAATATAATTTTTTAAAACTTTATTTTTTCATATTGAATATTTTAATGTAATTAATATTGATTATTTGTAAACTTAATTATGTAAAAAAAAAAATCTTTTTAGTATGTCCTATATTGCCTTGCTGGTGGTACGGTATTCATTTTTCATGTGTTTTGTCCACCTACATTTATGTTTAAATATAAATTTGACATCATGAAAATAATATACACAAAAAAGATTTTATTGAGAACTCCACTATTATTGGTTTGAAATCATTACATTGGAGTGGTATCAGAGTAAGGTGTTACAACTTGTATGATATCAGAGCCAAGAGGTGTTACACTTGTATGATATTAGAGCAAGGCCTTGTACTGATATGATATCAAAGGCCTTACGCAAACCCACCTTGAACTTAATAGATACCAATTCTTTATCTACGCTATGTTAATAATGGTTGCAAGGATATAATGTCCTCCCAAAGGAATATTATTTTTCTTCTAACACCTCCCTAATTAGTTTCAAAAGACAAAATTTGAGACATGTCTAAAGTGAACCATCAAGAATTCACATTGTTCCATGATGAATTCTCCAAACATCATTCGTATTATTTTGTACAAGTCCATGTTTATTTGTGATTTACAAAATCAGTGAATGTCATTCTTTATTTTGTAAAAAGTAAAATTGATAAGATAAAAAGAACCTTTCTTGATTATTCATGGAGATAAGTGAAGATCATTGTAAAAAAGAGGAGACAAACCGATGGAAGTTCAAGTATAATCCTGAAAACATACAAGATTAGAGTATGATTTCGTGATATAACCAATCTAAGAATATGAGTGAGAATTGCAGGATTAAAGAATTTCAAATGAAAGGATAAAATTAAAGAAAAACCTTGAGATCAGTTGGAAAGTCTTGAAGGGGTGTAAAGACAGAAGAGATTAGAGTATGCTAGTCTTGATAATCGATCCAAGAAGAAATGGGTGAGAATTGCAGGACATAAAATTTCAAATGAAAGGATAAAGTTAAAGAAAAAACTTGAGATCGGTTGGAAAGTCTTGAAGGGGTAGAAACAAAAGAGATTAGAGTATGCTAGTCTTGATAATTGATCCAAAAAGAAATGGGTGAGAATTGCAACACGAAGAATTTCAAATGAAAGGAGAAAATTAAACACTAACCATGAAGGGCGGTGGAAACCTAAGAGGTGTTACAACTTGTATGGTATCAGAGCCTAAGAGGTGTTACACTTATATGGTATTATATGGTATTAGAGGAAGGCCTTATACTAGTATGATATCAGAGCCTAAGATGTGTTACACTTATATGGTATTATATGGTATTAGAGGAAGGCCTTATACTAGTATGATATCAGAGCCTAAGGGGTGTTACACAAACCCACCTTGAACTTAATAGATACCAATTCTTTGTCTACGTTAATAGATTGTTGCAAGGATTTCGTGAGTATTGCAGAATATGGATTAATATGACTTGATATGATTTCGTGATATAACCAATCTAAGAATATGAGTGAGAATTGCAGGATTAAAGAATTTCAAATGAAAGGATAAAATTAAAGAAAAACCTTGAGATCAGTTGGAAAGTATTGAAGGGGTGTAGAGACAGAAGAGATTAGAGTATGGTAGTCTTGATAATCGATCCAAGAAGAAATGGGTGAGAATTGCAGGACAGAAAATTTCAAATGAAAGGATATAGTTAAAGAAAAACCTTGAGATTGGTTGGAAAGTCTTGAAGGGGTAGAAACAGAAGAGATTAGAGTATGCTAGTCTTGATAATTGATACAATTGAGAATTGCAACATAGAACAATTTCAAATGAAGGGAGAAAATTAAACACTAACCTTGAAGGGCGGTGGAAACCTAAGAGGTGTTACAACTTGTATGGTATCAGAGCCTAAGAGGTGTTACACTTATATGGTATTAGAGGAAGGCCTTATACTAGTATGATATCAGAGCCTAAGATGTGTTACACTTATATGGTATTATAGGAAGGCCTTATACTAGTATGATATCAGAGCCTAAGGGGTGTTACACAAACCCACCTTGAACTTAATAGATACCAATTCTTTGTCTACGTTAATAGATTGTTGCAAGGATTTTGTGAGTATTGCACAATATGGATTAATATGACTTAATATGATTTCTTGATATAACCAATCTAAGAATATGAGTGAGAATTGCAGGATTAAAGAATTTCAAATGAAAGGATAAAATTAAAGAAAAACCTTGAGATCAGTTGGAAAGTCTTGAAGGGGTGTAGAGACAGAAGAGATTAGAGTATGCTAGTCTTGATAATCGATCCAAGAAAAAATGGGTGAGAATTGTAGGACAGAAAAATTTCAAATGAAAGGATAAAGTTAATGAACAACCTTGAGATCGGTTGGAAAGTCTTGAAGGGGTAGAAACAAAAGAGATTAGAGTATGCTAGTCTTGATAATTGATACAAAAAGAAATGGGTGAGAATTGCAACATAGAACAATTTCAAATGAAGGGAGAAAATTAAACACTGACCTTGAAGGATGGTGGAAACCTAAGAGGTGTTACAACTTGTATGGTATCAGAACCTAAGAGGTGTTACACTTGTATGGTATTAGAGGAAGGCCTTATACTAGTATGATATCAGAGTCTAAGGGGTGTTACACAAACCCACCTTGAACTTAATAGATACCAATTCTTTGTCTACGTTAATAGATTGTGGCAAGGATTTCGTGAGTATTGCAGAATATGGATTAATATGATTTCGTGATATAATCAATCTAAGAATATGAGTGAGAATTGCAGGATTAAAGAATTTCAAAAGAAATGATAGAATTAAAGAAAAACCTTGAAATCAGTTGGAAAGTCTTGAAGGGGTGTAGAGACAAAAGAGATTAGAGTATGCTAGTCTTGACAATCGATCCAAGAAGAAATGGGTGAGAATTGCAGGACAGAAAAATTTCAAATGAAAGGATAAAGTTAAAGAAAAACCTTGAGATTGATCGGTTGGAAAGTCTTGAAGGGTGTAGAAACAGAAGAGATTAGAGTATGCTAGTCTTGATAATTGATCTAAGAAGAAATGAGTGAGAATTGCATGACATAATAATTTCAAATGAAAGAAGAAAATTAAACACTAACCTTGAAGGGGCATTGAAACATAAGAGAAGTTGAAGCTACAAGAGAGGGTGAGCAAATATATATATATATATATATATATATATATATAGTATAAAAGAGGAAGAGGGTTAAGGAGCATTTTTGTCTGGAAGTTTTCATCAAGGGACAATTTTATCTCGAAAGTGTAAAAAATAGAACAATTTTGCCCAAGCCGTTATTCCAATTAATTTTGACCATTAGTTTACCAAATAAGCTAAGCTAGTAGTCACATGTCATCCATGTTATTTTTATTAAGGTACAAATTTGTATGAGAAGTTTTAAATTTGACTTGGAAAAAAGATGAAGTAAATAACACATGAACTTTCGGCTCAACTTTACACCTTAACAAAAATGACATGGATGACATGTCGTAGATCGATTTCATCATATTTGATCAACTAACTATCAAAATTAACTGGGATAACAGTCCAGACAAAATTGCTCCCTTTATGATATTTCAAGGCAAAATTTCCCTTTATGATACTTTCAAGGCAAAATTGCTTCAAATGAAAGCTTTCAAGGAAAAATTGCCCCTTAATTAAGAGCAATAAAAATGGGTGACATCTTGATATATAATGGGTATAAAATGATGTAAATTTGATTTTTTTTTCTAATTTTTATCAAGGAATAATATGCATTATTTATTTTTGAAAAAACATAAAAGAGTTCAAAACTAAATCATTTTATGCTCATAAGATATCCAATTGCCACTCATTTTGTATATAAGCTAATTATTACAAAACAAAACATTTGGGAAGTAGTGAAATTTTAACGGGGAGAGCCCAATAGAGATGACATATTATTTATTTTTTAAAAAAATCAAATATACACCTTTTTATTCTCATAAAATATCAACAAGTCACATATTTTATGTAAAATCTAATGATTACAACTAACCTGAACAAAAACTTAGAAAATTGTAAAACTTTAAGGGACATTAGATAGCATAGTAGAGAAGGCACATTATTTATTTTTTAAACAACTAAAAAATACATCATTTTATGTTATAAAATAACAAGATATCACTCATTTTATTTAGAATACAATGATTATAAGAAACAAGAACAAAACACTTGGAAAGTGTTCCTTAATTTGATTAAATAGAGAAGATGCAATTGTTATTTGAATACAAATTGGGGAAGGGATTAAGTAGAATTAGGGTCAAATAAGTCATGATCAAAATAATTTAATTCAATTAAAATCTATATATAAATTCATATATAACCTTAAAAAGTGTAATATTTCAATAAAAAAGCCTTAATCCACAAGTAAATAAATTATTTGTTTTTTTTTTTTCAAATAATAAAATATTTATGTATAAGCCACATATAATCCAACAAAAATAAAGTTATTAAAGCACAAATATGATTAAGTTTTTTTTTTCTTTTTCCCTTTTTTTTTTTGGAATTAAAACAGCGTTTGTTTTAGGCTGGAACTGCAGGGGAATTGAAGGGGGAAAATATAAAAAGTACCTTAGTAGGTAAAATATCTTTAGTCCACCATATCCAGACCATTCATTGCATAAACTTGATTTGAGGTTTTAAAATTTGGGAGGCCTTTTATGAGATTTTCCCTAATCTATATCTAAAGCAAAAGTTTTTTTTTTTAATAAAAAAAAAATCGCTACCTTCTTAGTTAAGTCATCAGCCCCTCATCTCTCTCAAAATGCAAACCGATCTCTAGACTAAGGTGGGTATTCTAAACTTTCTACCATCCTTGTTTTCTCTTGTGTCTTCTTTGAAGAGAAGATTGTGATTTTAAAATCTGGTCATTGAGAGATAATGGAAGAACAAGTTATATAGGCATAGATTCAGGCTTGAAATGGGGTTGTATGTGGTTGGGTATTCTTGCTTATGATTGGCTGAATGGTTTAAGCACGTTTCTTAAATTTGAAATTTTCCAGACAACAACATAAAGTCATACGACTCGTAAGCAAATATAAGAGGGTGCATAGATTATTATAAATGTGAGGTGGGTGTATATATATATAGGTGTGTGTATGTATATATATATGTTGGTGGTGAGATGTAGTGAAATGTCAAGATTGTAAGATTATTTATGTGAACATTTCCCTATGTTCAATGATTTTCTTAAGTTCTGAATAAAGTTTATAGATGATCATATTGTGCTTATAGACCAACAAAAGGATTACTTGAATTTTTGTGATTAAAGCTAGAAAATTTCTAGATTATGGAGTTCTCTTGAAGAGTTTTCAAAATGTTAGGGCATTATTCTTATGTAAATGGAATATCATGATCTAAGTTCCGAGACGTGGCATGTTCATGTTCCTCTTATTTGAATCCAATCTTCCTCTCCACTGTTCCATTCTCACAGTGGTCAACATGATATCACGTTTTGTGCACATCCAAGTGATAAGTACAAATGTTCTTGTCACCCATCTACATCGTTGGATTAATTTTGGAGGGTCTAGATTTGATTTGATTTAATTTGTATATCTTAAATAAATTTTCATTTTAATATATGTAAAATTTAAAATAAGGATATTCCTATAAAAATAAATTTATTATTTAAAAATCACACACAAATTAAAAATTGCAAATTAAGACAGTTGTGTTATGAATACATTAAGATGTGGATGTCCATTCTCTCCACACCTATGCATCACAAATATTATATTATACAAGAGTATGAGGCGCCTACAATCATCATTGCCTATTTGATCTCCTCTGCCAGCCGACTTACATTCACATGGGAAGAGATAAATGTTTGTTCAGGGGAAAATTTCACCTAATGACCCAGGTAGAAAAAATTACAACAAAGCACCCATTTTCAATCACTATAAATAGGGGCATTCATTCTCTTGTAATGATGCGAATGTACTGAAAAACTGAATGAAAGAAAAGTGATTGCTCTTGTCTCTACTATTTGGAATTTTCTCTTCATTTCTTTTATATCTCTCTTAGTTTTTTATGATACGTTATTAGCACGAAGCTCTAATAAGCCTAAACCATGACAAACACAACAATCACAAGCCTTGCAAAACTTGAATTTGTGGCTCTTGATATTTCTGGAAAAAATTACTTATCTTGGATGCTAGATGCGGAAATTCATCTAAATGCCCTTGGTCTAGAAGACACAATTAAAGAAGGAAACCAAGCATCTAATCAGGAAAAAGCCAAATCCATGATTTTCTTATTCCACCATTTACATGAAAATTTAAAAATATAATATTTGACGGTGAAAGACCCACTAGTTCTTTGGAACAATCTAAAAGAAAGGTATGATCACCAGAAGATGGTCATCTTCCCTAAAGCTCGTTATGACTGGATACATCTGTGTTTACAAGATTTTAAATCTGTGAGTGAATATAACTCAGCCATGTTCAGAATTACTTCTCAGTTGAAACTATGTGGAGAAAGAGTTACTGATGAAGACATGTTAGAAAAAACATTCTCCACGTTTCATGCCACCAATTTGTCTCGCAAAGAACAATATCGTGAAAAGGGATTCAAGAAATATGCTGAATTTATTTCTTGTCTCCTCGTGGCTGAGCAAAATAATGAGCTTTTATTGAAAAACCATGAATCTCGTCCTACATGCTCAACTCCATTCCCAGAAGTGAATGCTGTAACCAATGAAAATTTTAGAGGCCAAGGACGGGGACGTAAAAGTGGCTACAACCGAGGAGGTGGTCGTGGTCGTGGTTCAAATCGTGGTGGATTAAATTCCCGCTCTAAAGGAGGAAGGATTGAAAAGGACCCCAGAAGGGAAACCAGTGGGCATAACAAGCATATTGAAAATGCATGTTATCGTTGTGGTGGCAAAGGACATTGGTCCCATACTTTTCGTACGCCAAGACATTTGGTTGATCTTTACCAAGAATCACTGAAAAGAAGTGGTAAAGGACTAAGGACTGAAGCAAATCATGTTGATATGGCTGAAAATTCTGAGCAAAAGGACATAGATATTAATTATTTGGAAGCCTATGATTTCTTAGCATATGTTATCTTTGTCTATGTTTTAACTATGTTTTTGTATGATTAGACATATATATTTTTCTTTTAACTATGCTTTTATTTATTTGCATGTATCTTTTAATGAAGAATGAATCTCATTGGCATCAATCCTGAAGATTTATGTCTCGTTGATAGCACCACAACCCACACCATACTAAGAAATGATAAATACTTCTCTTCCTTGGTAATGCAAGAAGCCAATATTCAGACTATATCTGGTAGTATAAATTTGATTAAAGGCTCCAGAAGAGCTAATATTTTGTTACCTGAAGGAACAAAATTATGCATTAATAATGCATTTTATTCTACCAAGTCTAAAAGAAATTTTTTGAGTTTCAAAGATATTCGCAGAAATGGATATCATATAAAGACAACAATTAATAATAATCAGGAATGTCTTGCTATAACAAATATTGTTTCTGGTAGAAAATGTATATTAGAATGTCTTCCTGCTTTTTCTTCTGGATTGTATTATACATTTATAAGCACAATTGAAACACATACTATTGTAAACCAGAAGTTTGTTAATGAATTTAATGTTTGGCATGACTGGTTAGGCCATCCCGAATCAACTATGATGCGACGAATAATTGAGAATTCATGTGGACATACCCTGAAGTGTAAACAAGTACAACAGTCCCATGATTTCTCATATGCTACATGTTCCAAGGGAAAGTTAATCATTCGGCCATCTCCAAGCAAAGTAGAAAGTGAGTCTCTCACATTGCTAGAACGGATACAGGGAGATATTTGTGGGCCAATACACCCACCATACGGACCATTCAGGTATTTTATGGTTTTAATTGCTAGAACGGATCAACCAAATGGTCGCATGTTTGCTTATTATCTTCCCGCAACCTGGCGTTTGCGAGATTACTTGCTCAATTGATTAGATTAGGAGCACATTACCCTGATTATCCTATCAAGAAGATACGTCTTGATAATGCAGGTGAATTTACTTCACAAGCTTTTAATGAATATTGTATGTCCCTTGGAATTGATGTTGAACATCCTGTAGCTCATGTTCACACACATAATGGACTTGCAGAATCATTGATTAAACGATTGCAACTTATTGCAAGACCTTTACTTATGAGATCTAATCTCCCAGTTTCTGCTTGGGGCCATGCCATTTTGCATGCAGCAATGTTAATTCGTATCAGGCCAACAAGCTACCAAAAGTTTTCTCCCTTACAAATGGTTTTTGGTCAAGAACCTAATATTTCCCATATACGGATTTTTGGTTGTGCAGTATATGTGCCAGTAGCACCACCACAACGCACTAAAATGGGTCCACAAAGAAGAATGGGAATATATGTTGGGTATGAATCTCCTTCAATCATAAAATATTTAGAACCATCTACATGAGATTTATTTACGGCACGATTTACTGATTGTCATTTTGATGAATCAGTTTTCCCAACATTAGGGGGAGAAAATAAGTAGTTGGGTAAAGAGCCAAGCTGGAATGAATTATCCCTGGCTCATTTTGATGAAACAATGTGAACTGGAAGTTCAAAAGATAATTCATTTGTAGAATTTAGCTAATCGAATGTCGGAAGCATTCACTGACCCAAAGAGAGTGACTAAGTCACATGTCCCAGCTGCTAATGCTCCTATTCGAATTGATGTCCCTGAAGGACAACCTATTACAAATGAATCTAAAGCACGCCTGAAGCGTGGTAGACCCATCGGTTCTAAAGATAAAAATCCTCGAAAGAGAAAAGGAGCTAAGAACATAGATGGTCAAGTCGAGGATAATCAAGAAAAGTTAGTAGCTCCAGAAGAGTCATCTCTTGAAAAGTTATTATCTCCTGAAGAGAATGTTGTAGTCCCAGAAGAGACCCAGGTACCTGAAATGTGTGACAATAATGAGATCTCAATAAATTATGTTATGAATGGTATCTGATGGGACCGAAATGAAGTCAACATTGACGACATTTTTTCTTATCATATAGCATATGATGTAATGAATGATAATGAGGATCATGAGCCAAAATCCATTAGCGAGTGCCAATAGAGAAAGGATTGGCCCCTATGGAAAGATGCTATAAATGCAGAATTAAAATCACTGGCAAAACGAAAAGTATTTGGACTTGTAGTCCTTACACAAAAAGATGTAAAGCCAGTTGGATACAAATGGGTTTTTGTAAGGAAAAGAAACGAAAAGGGTGAAATTACAAGATATAAGGCACGTCTTGTAGCCCAAGGCTTTACACAAAGACCTGACATTGATTTTGAAGAAACATATTCACCAGTAGTGGATGCAACTACTTTTCACTATTTGATTAGCTTAGCAGTAAATGAAGGACTTGATTTGCATTTAATGGATGTTGTGACTGCCTATTTGTATGGCCCACTTGATAATGACATTTATATGAAAATCCCTGAAGGACTCAAGGTGCCAGAAGCACCAAATTCAAGTTCTCAAAAACAATACTCGATTAAATTAAATAAGTCCCTGTATGGCCTGAGGCAATCAGGGCGTATGTGGTATAATTGTCTCAAGGAATATTTGTTGAAAGAAGGGTACAAAAATGACCCAATATGCCCATGCATCTTCATGAAAAGATCTAGAAATGAATTTGCTATAATTACGGTATATGTTGATGATATCAACATCATTGGAACTCCTGAAGAGCTCCAAAAGGCAATTAATTGTTTAAAGAAAGAATTTGAGATGAAAGATTTGGGTGGAACAAAATTCTGTCTGGGACTACAGATCAAGTATCTAAAGAATGAGATATTTTTATATCAAGAAACTTATACAAAGAAGGTCCTAGAAAGATTTTATATGGATAAGTCGCATCCATTTTGTACTCCAATGATTGTAAGATCTGTGCATGTTGATAAAGATCCATTCCAACCTCAGATAATCAACAAAGAAGGTGAAGAATAACTACTTGGTCCAGAAGTACCATATCTTAGTGCCATTGGAGCACTGATGTATCTTGCTAATCACACACGTCGCGATATATCATTTGCAATTAATTTGTTGGCAAGATATAGTTCTACACCAACACGGAGGCATTGGGATGGAGTAAAACACATTTTTCGTTATCTCAGAGGCACTATGGACATGGTGTTATACTACTCAAATACATCCAAGCATGAATTGATTGGCTATGCAGATGCTGGATTTATGTATGATCCACACGATGGTAAATCACAAACTGGTTATCTGTTTACATGTGGGGGTGCAGCTATTTCATGGCGATCTATGAAGCAGACTATATCAGCCACATCATCTAATCATGCAAAAATTCTAGCAATGCATGAAACAAGTCGAGAATGTATATGGTTGAGATCAGTAATACATCACATTCGGACAACTTTTTCCCTTATCTAGGTTTTATCCCACTGGGTTTTCCTAGAAAGGTTTTTAATGAGACATCATTAAAAGGTGTATCAATGAATGATGTACTCTTTTCTTTAGCTAGGTTTTTATCCCACTGGGTTTTTCCTAGTTAAAGCTTTTAATGAAGCACATTCATAATGGACATCCAAGGGGGAGTGTTATGAATACATTAAGATGTGGATGCCCATTCTCTCCACACTTATGCATCACAAATATTATATTATACAAGAGTATGAGGCGCCTACAATCATCATTGCCTATTTGATCTCTCTCGCACCGACTTACATTCATGGGAAGAGATAAATGTCTTTCAGGGGAAAATTTCACCTAATGACCTAGGTGGAAAAAATTACAACAAAGCACCCATTTTCAATCACTATAAATAGGGGCATTCATTCTCTTGTAATGTTGCGAATGTACTGAAAAACTGAATGAAAGAAAAGTGATTGCTCTTGTCTCTACTATCTGGAATTCTCTCTTCATTTCTTTTATATTTCTCTTAGTTTTTATGATAAGTTGAGATTAAATTTCAACGGTTAAGTTATTATCAAGTGATGCAAAATTAAGTGCTTGTCAATATGATGAGCACCGAATATGGACCCTATCAATATGGTCATTCAAGGCCAAGTTGTGAGAGTCAAAGGAGGTCATTATATTGACGACTCAGCCAAATCCCCTATATCCCAGCACAGCCGCACCAGTTGTCATGGCATTCTTCAATGCTTGTTCGGTCGCTTGAAGACCATGTTGGGTCTCCTAGGAAGCTAGCAAAAGCTTAATGAGCAAACTCATAAAGCTCGGTATGTTGAAAAAGAAAAAAAAGCCAGCAAAAGCTTGAAGGGTCAGGGCCGGCCCTATAGGGTCTGGGGTAAAAAAAATATCTGTTTTTCAAAGTTCGGCTTGAGAGCACCAGAGCCAGGGCCGACCCCACAGGGCCCGGAAGTTACTATTCCAAATTTTAACTATTTTTCCTCATTTTTTCCCCAAAGAAATATAAGTAGTAAATTGCAACAATTAAAGTTCTAATTTATCAAATAAATGTTGTCAATATTAATAAATAAACACATTTACTAATTTGTAATCAAAAGCAAACTATTGTCCACAAATAACTCATATAAAACATAAGAAGCATTCCAAGGTTTTAAATTTAAACTATCATACTGAAAGACCTGACTATCACCCAAGAGGGGGGGTGAATTGGGTGTTTGATAAAACTTTTGGAAGTTTGAAATTCTTTTCACAACTTATTGAAAGCAGTTTGAATGACAATAATAATTGATAAAGCAACAGTCAATCATTCAAACATGTATGGACATTCAGATATATATGTCTTTGGAAATATAAGAGTTAAGGGAAGAGAATATGCAAACTATGATTTATCCGGTTCGGCCCAATCCTTGACCTACGTCCGGTCCCAAGCTCCGCTGAGATTTTCAATCCACTATCTTCTTGTAACTTGATTACACGTTTCGTACTTGGAGTAATCCTCTCACTAGGATTCACTCCCCTTTACAACCGTAATCAATACACTTGCTTGATTACACACTCGTACTCGAAGTAATCCTCTCCCTAGGATTCACTCCTTACAAGCCGTAATCAACACAATGTGTTTCCCACTCAAGATTACCCAATCTTGAGTATCTCACAGATAGAATGATAGGATGTTTACAATAACTCTTCTCTCTCTTAGAAGTAGATGAATAAGCACTGAAGCACAATTACAAGTCATCTCACTCTCTATGATAAGCTATGTAAACATTAAGAACATAGAGTAAATGATATGAGAATCAGAGTATTAGCATCTTGAAGATGTCAGCTTGTGTCTCTGCATTTTTCTGCTCTGTGTTCTGTATGGAGTCTTCAAATCTTCAGGTATTTATGCTAGTTGAAGCTTGTGAACGTTACGGATCCGTTGAGACTTGAATCGGTTCGAAAATCTAGTCTGTTATGACCATAACTATTGAATATAGTCATTGGGAACATTTCTTTGATTTGAATATTTGAATTTTTGCTCTTCAAGAATGTGTCCCATGTGGTCTTGTTTGAGAAATGATTATGTACAGCTTTTGTTGGTGGGAGCCTTGCTGTCTGTCTTGAAGAAAGGTTGGTCTTCTTTCCAGGCTGTCTTCCATTTGCTTTGTTTGAGAAGATATAATAAAATAATACAAGTGGCTCATGGAGTTGCTTTATTTGACTTTAAAGCAAATTCAAATCTTCTCAAGTCTGAAGTTAAAGCATATCAAAGACATTGGACATTCAAATCCATTAGAGAACATTACTGATGAGTATTCAATTTCGTTTCCTAATTGAATTCTGTCTTTTTTGTTGTTTCGAAATTCTCAAAGAAAGTTCATCTTCATACTCTTGTGATTTTGATTTACGTCAAGTTGATCTTATCTCAAACTTTAATCACCTGAAACTTATACAAAAATGATATAAATGATGTTAAGAAGTAGTATAAATCATTTGAGTAATCATCTGGATGTTCTTGATGAGATATGATGTTTCGATCATGGTGATTTTTAAGAATCGATGTGTAAATGCGTGCGGAGTTCCAAGCTAGAGTTTATATAGGTAAGCTCGAGTTTGGTCTTCTTTTGAACTTGGAATTTTGCCTCTGGAAGTCTCAAGCTCGAGCTTATAACTTATAGACTCGAGTTTGGGTGTTCATTGGGACCTGTTTGCACTCTGTATAAGCTAAACTCGAGTTTGGTCACTTATAGGCTCGAGTTTGGCTTTTTCCAAAAGTTCATTTCTTCTCTGGAACTCTCGAGCTCGAGCTTGTAACTTCAAGCTCGAGTTTGGACTTCTTCAAAATCAGTATTTCCTCTCGTAACCCGTAAGCTCGAGTTTGCTACTTGTAAGCTCGAGCTTGCTACTTGTAAACTTGGCTGGCTGATTTTGGACTTTGTTAAGCGAGCTTGCAACTTCGTCCACTTTCGAGGGCCATATCTCCCTGGTCTGAACTTCGTTTTGGTTGGTTCAACTCTTGATGGAAATTTCTTTGAGTCTACTTTGAAATTCCACTGATTTCAGCTCAATTGAATTTGTATATAGTGAGTTACACTCAAAACATTGAAGCTTGGTTTTCTGTGTGGCGTGGTTTTATCTGTCAACTTCCACAATTCATAGCTCTCTCATATGAACTCCTTTGGGCTTGTATTTTATATCCAAATGACGCATTGGGAGTCTAGTTTCATATGCCACTGGTTTCACCTCAATCGGATCTCTGGTTTGGAAGATATCATCAAATTACCATACGTTGCCCGTGCTGAACGTGAAACGAGTTGATCACCATTGTAAACTCGAGTTTGGAGTGCTAAGCTCGAGTTTGCCTAGTCCAGAAACACCAAAACTGCTGAAGACACTTATAGACTCGAGTTTGGAGTGCTAAGCTCGAGTTTGCTCATATCATATAGGCAAATTACTTCAGCAAGATAGTAAACTTGAGTTTAATACTTGGAGGCTCGAGTTTGCTCATCCAGAACCTCATATTTGCTTGTTTTAACTCTGAATTGATCCATTCCAACTTCCATTTAATTGTGGAGACTTCTAGGACCAATCTTAGAACTTGGATAATGATGTCTTCATTCCATTCAGCAAGTTCTTCCTTTTTCCATGTCCCAACTTGATCATTCTTCATCATTTAACTTAGCATCTACATTAAATATAAGAATTAGTCAAAGTATAAGATAAATGTAGTATGCAACCTTTTTGCTCTCAAGAATGGCATCTATATAAGACATCATCAAAACTAATCATAACCAACACATACAATATTTCTATGGCAAGATTGACCCTATGACTTCTGATGAGAAGGTTGCCAATATAAAGAGCACGCTGACTTTCATTTTCAATGAATATTCGAATGTGGAGACATCTCTTTCAACTCCTTATTAAATTATTTTTTTGAAAAAATTAACAGGACCTACCAGGCCGGCCCTTTTAAGCCTAAGGCCCTGTAGGGCCAGCCCTATAGGACCAATTTCATTTAACTCCTTTAATTTCCAAGTCCAGTCCTTGAAGAGCCAGGGCTTAAACAAGCTCGGCCCGATTTCCTGGCTCTACCAATAAAGCTCTGTATGTTGAAAAAGAGGGGGGGAGCGAGAGGAAAATCACAAGAAGAAACAAGTCAGGAGCATATTTTCTGCTCATCATTTAAATGAGCAAAAATGTGATCATCACCCATTTTTACCATTAGATTAATTTTAGATTGTTCAGATTTAATTATTTTAATTTTATATTTTAATATAAATTTTTATTTGACTATATGCAGAATTAAAAATAAAAGATAATCTTGGAACTATTACTTCTCATACAAATGAATTTATCATTTACAAAATCACAAATTAAATTTTTTTAATTTAAACCGTTTAAATTAAAATCTCAACCCTTGAGTTCTCATCATCACAAAGAATGAGAAATTAGATGCTCATTATTGTTATGAGCATGGAATGCGAGACTGCAAGAGAGGAGACATAACACACACACCTACCTTTAAGATCAAACGGCTCTATCCGTGTTGTTGAAGGACTGGTGCGTGTCACTTTGTTCATATTTCAATATCTTGCTGTTATTTTATTTGTCTTGTGTTAGAATCTTCATGTTGTTGTCTCTCTTTATGAATAGGAGGTGTTTGATCTATTTCCTTTGTTACTTAGCAATTATTGAAATCGGTTCATTTCTTTGCATGCATGTTTTCTAAAGAAACAATCTCTTTCAAAGCTTCAAAAGCTTTTGATGCCATATTCACAAAGAACAATTATCTTAGACTCCTCCGAAGCTAAATTGGGCATCGATCGGTTTAGATGAACCCGAGCGGTTCATTCGGGTCCTTAATTCGAGTTCGAGACAGACAACAGATTAATTAAGCATCAAAATATACTAAAGAACCAAAGATTTCATAGCTTAGTGGCATGACTTCATAGCCTAGTACTCGCCTACTAATTGGAGGTTTTGGGTTTGATCCCATTTAGTTTGTTGTAATTCAAGCTGTTAGTGTTTATGCTTGTAATATACACACACACACACACACGCGCGCGTGGAAGATGACATTTATCCGAATCAGGGTGGAAGTGGTGGAAGGCTTTTATATATATATATACACACACATGCGTGGAAGATGGCATTTATCAGAATCAGAGTGAAAGTGGTTGAAGGCCAAGAAGAAGATTTATCTTGGGAGATGAGAGAGGAGGGGAACAAGTAATGAAATCCACTCTAAATACATAAAATGATGCAAGGAATGGCCATTAAAACGCACTGGGTGAGACCCGGCTAACGTCAGCTGCCCTTAGCGTCCACTGCAATCCTCTTCTACAGAACTACGCCATTTTGGCGTAAAACAATGAAGGAAGGTTGATGCTTTTTTTGGGGGGGGGTTAAATAGAAAATCTGTGTTGCCCTGGAAGTTTTTCTTGTCTCAATGTTGCCCCGGAAGTTTTAAAACATAGCAATGTTGCCCTATTTTGTTATAAAAATTAACGTTGACCGTCAAAAAATTGATGTTGACCATTAAATTTTTAACGAAAATGGACAACATTGCTACGTTTTAAAACTTTTGGGGCAACATTTGAAACAAGAAAAACTTTTAGGGTAACGTTACTCCTTAGAAAAACTTCTAGGGAAAAATTGCTACTTAAACTCTTTTTTTTTTTAATATTTCAGGGTACTAACAGTACTAAAAAGATATTTCAGGATACTGATGGATACTAAAAAAATACTTCATGATCTTGAAAAATTATCTTTAGTACCAATCAGTATCCTCAAGTATATTTTTAGTACTAGTTAGTACCTTGAAATATTTTTTTAAGATCCTAATATAATTTTTCAAGATCTTAAAGTATTTTTCAATATCAGTCAATATCCTAAACTATCCTTTTAATACCAATCAGTACCCTGAAATAATTTTTCAAGATCATTAAGTTTTTTATTACCAATCAGTATCCTCAAGTATCTTTTTAGTACCAGTCAGTACCTTGAAATATTTTTTTCAAGATTATAAAATATTTTTTTCAATACAAATCAGTATCTTGAAGCATCTTTCTAGTATATGTCAGTACCCTGAAGTATTAAAAAAAGGCATCAACTTCACTATTTTGCGCCAAAACAACATAGTTTTGGAGAAGAGGACCGTAGTGGATGCTAAGGGCAGTGGACGCTAGCTAGGTCCTTTAGGTTAACGATGGGTGAGAGAAAGAACGTTGGAATAAATGCAAGTGGGATCCAAAAAAGATCACATAATTGATGTTTTCAGTGTTATTTATTGGGAAAAAGATAAGAAAATACAACTAAAACTTTAAAATCTCAAATCATTTTTATTATTTACCACTCTGGTCCTATTTAAGGTCGCTTTCACTTTTTGAAAAAGACTTATAAATAGGACCATAGTGGTATAAGAGTATAGGTATTAGCTATATGAATATAGCAATTGACAACTCATTTTAGAAGAAAATCATTCATTTGAAATTCTTGAAGTATTTTCTTGTCTTTTCACCTTATTTATTTGTGTTTCCTTTTTAAAATCTTTATAAGCATTTTTGCATCTAAGTAAAGAATATGTGGTCAAGCGCAATTTTGCCACAAGTTTATGGGTATATTTACACCTTAACCCATTATTTTTTTTCCTGATAAGTTGAGTAAATTTTGGGAAAACATATAACACATCCATAATTACATATTGCAACAAGAAACTAACATCTTTGAATTTAAAATTTATTCCTAATCAAATCATTCAAATTTTGAAAATTCATTATATTTAATATCTTACTCCCTTTGATTCTTAATATAAGACATATTTATATAACTTAATTAGATTAAGGAAGTTAGTTAAATTAAATTAAATTACATGTATTTTCTAAAATACCCTAGTTATCTTCTTTAATTCCCTCTTTTCTCTCCTTCTTGATTATTGTTAAAGGACAATCAATAGAGGTAAATTAACAAACAAAAAAAGATAAATATAAAAAATATGTCTTATATTTAATATCAAGATCAACTCCTTTAAGTAAATCTTGCATTAAAGACTAAAGGGAGTATATTAAAAAAATTTAAAAATAATGAACTACTCCAAAAGCCCTTATAAGATTTTAAGGAATAAAAAAATAGGTATTAAAATTATTTTAGGGCCCTAAAAATATAGGCAACATTATTAAATTTTATTTTCAGGATTTTTTGGGGTCAAAATGTTATTTTGAGGGTTGGATGAATATATGAAGAGTTTAATTCCCAAAAAGTGTGGCTTAAATAATTTTAAAATTTAGTTTGGGAATTAAGGGTTTATATTTTTGAGAAATTCAATAAAAATAGTTATAGGTTAATTTTTAGTCTGAAAATTTTGGGAAAATTAATTTATAAGATAAAGAAGATAATTAAAAAAATAAAAATCCTTAAAAATTATTAAGATTAATTTCTAGAATTTATCCAGTAAATAATTACCACTAAAGAAGAATAAAGTGGTAATTGCATTATCACCTCATGGCGGGTTCACATTCAATGCTCATCTCTTATGTGCTCATCCTTCTAATTTTGGGTGGAGAACATTTTTATTTTTCATGTATTTTTATTTATTTAGATTAAATTATATGTTGCACTCGAAAATATTTTTTGTACCTAGTATCTCAAATTAATTAATTTTTAGTCATGCATGCAGCAATATTTTTCCTGTAATAACAATATCCTTAGATATTTTTCCAATATCACCTAATAGCTGAAATATTTTTTCAACACATAATATTTTTAATTAATTAATTTTTAGTGCATGGAGTATTTTTTTTTTCAAAGTATGTCAAATTAATTAATTTTTAGCCATGCATGTAGCAATCCTGTAATAACATTCTCCTTAAATATTTTTTCAATAAAACCTAATAGCTGAAATATTTTTTCAACACACAATATTTTAAATTAATTAATTTTTAGTGCATGGAGTATTTTTTTTCAAAACATAAAAAATCCTCTTTTATTTGTGGATGAGCACATAAGATATGAGCATAGAATGTGAAGCACCTTAGGAATTGAGTTTCCATGGCCTAGAGGGCCCAAGTTTGACCACTAGTACCACCGTCATAGTGGTAATTGCACTACCCCAAGCCGAAAAGTCAAATTGGGCCACACTGAGCCCTATTCTTGAAGTTTGCAGAGAGCTTAGAAAATAGGCTAGCCCGTCACATGCTCAGGCCTAAACTGTCTAGCCTGTGGGCTTGGGGTTTGTTTAATATACTTTCACTATTTTTAAATAATTTTTAAAAGGAATCAAGTTAAAACAATAAAATTCTTAATTGAAAACAAAAATATGATCAAAAGTAAGTTAAAACATTAAACATCATCAACATTCAAATATGCAATCAATCGTGGAAATTAAAATCATCACACGGGTTAGTGTATATATAAGTTGACCCAAAACATTATGTACTAGTTCCAACAGATCGCGAAGAATGGCATATACTAATTAAATAAGGTTATTATCTTAAATGGGAAGAATTAAAAACGTCGTTATTTAGTCATTATTTATATTATAAAAAATGTTATAAATACATTAAGATAGATTAAATGGGAAGAATTAAAGATAGAATAGAGAGTGAGTAACTTAGTTATTTAGTCATTATTTATATTATAAACAATGTTATAAATACATGAAGTTTTTTTTCTTCATATATATATATATATATAACATTTAAATATATAATCCAAACCTAGGAAAAAATTAGTTTAAAAACACAAGGAACATATCAAATCCATCACACCCTAGGTTATGAAATTTTCTAAAAACTCCCATGTGAAATACTGATAAGTAAAATACTAGAGCCAGGAAAACGAGCGAGTCTGGCAGGCCCTTTCATTATGAGGGCGAGGAGAGTAGTAGCATTTTCAAAATAGTACAAATTTTTAAAAATAAGCGCTACAATTTTTTTTCTTCATTTTTTTAAAAAAATAAAAAATATGCACGATTTGTAACGATGCTTTTCTTTTAAAAGAGAAAAAAGAAAAAGAACATCAAAAAGATTACAAATTCGCGTCCTTGCTATAAATAAAATTACTTGAATCCATACCCTTCCTTGTCCCCTTAAATGAAATCCAAACACATACCCCTAATTAAACAAATCAAAGAACATACTTTCTTATAAAAAAAATCAATTATAGGGGGAATATATAGGAAAAACAATATAAAAAAATTCAGCTCCAACAAAAATCCAAAAACCCATCAGATGACATTGTCTTTGATTTTTTTAAAAAAAAAATGAAACGTTCAATAAAATTCAGCAAAAGTGTAAACTGAGATTTGAGAACCTAGAAAAATTACTTAAACAAGTTTCTACCTTTGCAAGAAGTGTCATCACCATTCCGATCTTGAGCATCCAGGCCACCATTGTCATTGGAAGAGATGAAAAGGAGATTGAGAGGGAGGCTGAGATCTATACAAGAAGTGTTGTTGCCATTCCGATCTTGAGCATTCAGACCACCATTATTGCTAAAAATATGAAAACAAGATTAAAAGGGAGGCCAAGATCTATACAGGGTGGCTATCACTGTTTTGATTTGGTGATTTTCAAAAGCAAAAACCAGATCTAAGATGGAAACAAGTAAACTAATTCACTATCTTTATTTTAATTGGAAACAAGCCATGGATATGTGAAAATATTCATAGTTTAATAGAAAGAATAGAGAAAACAGAGGGAGGGATGAGCTTGATGGATACCTTAGATCTAAGGTTGAGCTCGACGAAGGAAAAATGATCACCACGTTATGAAGGTGGCGAGCCTGACAATGGTAATTAGTGGCAACGCAATCTGAAAAATAAACATTGCAGTGTGATGAAATAAAGATTGACGGAGGAGAGGAGAGAAATAGGGAAGGAGAGGGTACCGCTGCCACAAGAGAAGAAAAGGAAAGCATGGATGTCCAAAAAACCTAGTGGTTTGGGGAGTCTGACCCGACAGGGTTTGATAAAAAAAACAATATCCCGAGACTTGGGCAAACCAGATTAGTCCGTATGGAACAGACCGGACTTTAGGCCAAGGACTCAGACACCTTGAACTAGTCCCATCTAACCCATATATAACATAGAAATATCATGATTATTAAACCCGGACCGGACTGACCGGTTTGGATCGGAAACCGACGAACTGGCCGTAAAGCCGGTTCGGAAAAGGGTAGAAACCAGGGTCAGAGTATGTTTGTTTGTTTTTTATAACGTCGAAGGGTGAAGGCATTTAGTTTGCAGAGAGATGGGAAGATAAGGACCTTTGTCGAAAGACTTGCTTTTTCGCTGGCTCCGGCGATGGCGTCGAAGACTCTGAGCTTGAAGATGGCTTTCAGAGACATGGAGAGAACAGAGGAGGAGGCCAGTTGCATGGCAGAGATGAAGGTTTCTTCGTCCTCTTGCACTTACCCTACATGTGGTTGCTTGAGCTGTATGATTTTCCATCGGTGAGGTTAGAGATGAACTTCAAAGGAAGGAGCCGTTGGGAAGGAGAAGAGAGAGAGATTAGTATTACAGATCTTTAAGTGTTTTTGGGGTACATAATGATGAGGATGGGGCTTCCTTCACGTGCCCCCATACTCTTCATTTTTTTTTTTTTTTAAAAAAAAACTTTTGGGGACCTTATTTCCATTAAATTAAACGTGTCAAGTCTATGAGAAACAAATAAATATTATTTAATAAATTTTGAAGACTTAGTTACCCCGGTTTGACCCACTAACCCTTAACCCAGTACTCAGACCGGTTCAGTGGCCGGTCTGATTTTAATAACCTTGATAAATATATACATGTGTATATATAGATATATGTATGTATATATAAATGTGTGTGTACATATATATATATATATATATATATATGTATATGTATATGTATATATATATTGCATATATCTATGTATATGTATACATATATGTGTGTGTGTGTGTGTACACACACACATATGTATATGTATATGTATACACATATATATATATATATTATAGAGTAAATACCCTTTTGGGTCCATGGAAAAAAACATGGACCCCATTCTGGTCCCTCACACAAAGAAATGCCCTTTTAGTCCCTGAAAAGGACGAATAAAGGTAGATTGGTGAACATTTTGGTCCCTCGCAAATTTCCAAAAAGCCCTTTTTAATTCATAAAAAAATCTCATTTTAGTCCCTAAGGACTAAAATGGGGTCTGTGTTTTTTGTCGGGGACCCAAAAGGGTATTTACTCTATATTATATCTGTGTGTGTGAGTGTGTATATGTATATGTGTGTGTGTATACATATACATACATACACACACACACACACACACATATATATATATATATACACACACACACACACACACGTATACACACACACGTCTACATATATATACAAATATGTATATGTAGACGTATAAGGGTTTAGTGGCAACGAAACAATGGTGTACACACACACACACACATATATTATATCTGTGAGAGTGTGTGTGTGTGTGCGCGCGTGCATAAGTATGATCAATGACAGGGTTATGCAACATCTGAGTAGTCAAGGGATAAAAGCGATAGAAGAAAAAAGCTACTCAACCAAAAACTTAGCTGGGAAGGAATGGAACATAACACTTCAAAGTAACCAACCACTAATCCCTAGACGGACAAGTTTTTGGGAAAACACAGACAACTCTGTAAGTATACATTTTTTCAATTACAAAACAGAAGGGGTTGTCGAACCAGAATCCGATGATGAGAATGGTGGATCTATTCTCGTTATATCATATTCAACAACTAGCTTCAAGGAACTTTTACATTATTACTATCCAGATTATGACTGGAAACAAGATTTTGAGGAAATACTGCACCCAGACAATTGTGCTAGTTTAATGCAACATAAGTATCATGGACAATAATGTGTATCTTCACTAACCCTTTTGCATCAGAGTGCCAATGAAGCGTGGTGGGTGGTACGAAGAGTAAACTTTGTGAAGAAGAAAAATCTTCTTCACAAATAGATAGTAATAATACTTTTTCCACAACTTTTGCTATGCTAGATGTAAATACTCTCACTCTTGAAGAAGATGAATATGAATTACCATACCCACAGCTTAAACCTCCAAAATGGGATGAAGAATCTCTCATTCTTGTAAATGAAAGTGTAGGGTCAGGTTCTGGAGTAAGTAACTTCAACAAATTTCCTGAAGTACAAGACACTTAGATACCCAGACCAAACTTCAGACAAACTTTCACTACACCTCCAGCAGAAGAACAACAATAAGGAAGACATCGTGGAAGAAATTATCCATATGAGTTTATATTAACATTCCCCGTGCTAATGTTAATGATGGATCAACATTAACCCTTGCAGGTATACCCCCTCAACTTTGGGAAGAAGTCATTGGAAGATGGAAATCATCCACAATTCTCAATTGGTCCAATCTGACTTTCGCCAACAATTAGGAGAAGGTGAACTATTTTGAAAATCTTCTGGGTGAAACAACTAAGTATTATTATATAAATTGGTCAGCTACCTATCCTAATGATTATAATGGTTTAGTAGCCTCTTCAGATAATACCCATAATATAACTGGAAAAATTAGACAATTATTGATAGGTTATGATCCTTACAAAGGTACCACATAAATGCAGGATAAAGCCTTACAGGGCATAGAAAGACTAATCATAGAAAACATGAAAGATATAGATCATTACTTTGACGCTTTCCTCAATCTAGCATCCAAGTCAGGACAGGCTTTCACTCAAAATATGAGTGATAAGTATTTTAGTAAATTACCTCCACCCTTTAATAGTATCATTAAAGATGAGTGGTAGAGTTTACCCAGGAATGACACAGGTATAGCACCAAGAATAGTTTTTACCAAAGAATATCTCAAGAAGAAGTGTATAGAAAATGAGATAGCAAACAGGTTAAAGATTATAACTTTTGTAAACAGGTTTATATCCCAAGATATTTCCCTAAGGACAAAAAAAGACTTAAAAGGTCAACAAACTATAAGAATAAGATACCTGGGAAAAACCACATGGAGCTTCTCGCTTACGGAATGGTAGCAGCATTTTCTATTTCTAAAGATATTAAAGATTTACCATTTGGAGAAGCTCTAAATGAAGAAATAAGGATTCAACAGAAATTTGGCACAGTATTTGTTAAAGTACAGTCTTAGATTCTTTATTACAGAAACAGAAAATATCGTCAAAGTATCCATGATTTCTTGATTACACCACTTATTGAACATACTGAAGAAGGATTAACAGATCCATAGTGTGATAAATATCTATAGGATCCACAGTTATATAAGGCACTTGGTAATAAGAACGCAAAAGACTACAACACGTTGGATATTGATCTAATTTTCAAAAGGTCTAGTTACCCTGTATGGATTCCTAAAGGCCATGACCATCTTAATATGATACAGGTAGGAGTAATGGACACTAATCCAAAAACTTACGATGACAATGGTTTATTCGATGACGAGTACATGGCTGATACAAACTAAAGCCATCAGCTATGACATAAAGTTGTTGGCCACAATACAATGCTTTTGTAAAAGCAGGTTCCTTTACTTTGAATTATTGTAGCTTTTATTAAAGTAGATGTCAGTCTACGTACTGGAGCATTACTTTTCGGACTTAAGATAGTTTTAAATCCGCGGATTCCAAATGTTTCAAACTTGGAGTGTTCTCTGTATCTCACAAACTCGAGTTTGCCTACGCAAACTAGAGTTTTGTTTAGTTCATAAAAATTGAGCTACTCTCTGTCAAGTCCAAACTCGAGTTGGACATCCCAAACTTGAATTTACCTTTGACAGTAAGTTTTTCAACTTACCAAGACAAACTTCAAACTTGAGTTTACAATTGTCGAGTTATCATCAAAACACATAGAGAACTAACAATGCGCTCACCCACACACATTTCCATTATTTGTTTTCTTCAATTTCTAGGTTTTAGACTTTCCTCTAATTCAATGCATAGATATTAGAATGCAACATGGCATAGAGTTGTTTTCTTGTGTTTGTTCTTTCTAGCAAGAATTCAGGCATATATTTTGTGATGGTAACCTGATGATGTTTGTTTCTCTCATGTTTGATTGTAGTAACCTAAATAGTTATGATAATACAAAGTTAAAAACATACATTAAGAGTTTTATGGGTTTATAATTAAGAAAAAAAATCATTATAACTAGATGATATTTCTATATGCTTCGGGAAAAAAAGAATGGAAGTATTTTTGCCGATTTTTCAAGCTCGAAACTTACATTTCCGTGTATAACAAACTTAATAGTGACTAGTTTAATCTTTTTTCTATGTCTTTCCAATATCTTTATTACACTTCAACCTTTCGATGCCTTCAATTTGTTTGATTTTCATTCAAATGGTTAATTTTCAAAATATTGATGGCTTTAGTCTTTGTAATGTGTCTTCCATTTTCATAGCTGAATTGCCCAAGTAAACTAATGGGCAATTCGAATGATGATGACAAACAACAAGGTTCTACTTCTCCGCTTCAAGGGAATGAAGAACAGGGCTGTGATGTATCGACCACCGATTCATAGAAATAATCAACCCTGATTTGACTAAATAACATGTATCGATGGTCGACACATTAGGATAGGTAGCTAACCAATAACTAATATATATATATGTGTGTGTGTGTGTACACACACGTATGTATGTATGTTTGTATGTATGTATGTATATGTAGATATATACATAAGTATATACACACACATATACATATGTATATATACAAATATGAACTACACACACACATACATATACATATATTGGGAGGTCAGGGTTTGGCGTAAGTAACTTCAATAGAATCCTTGGGGAACGAGATACTCGTATTCCCATGGTTATATATAGATATGTATATGTACATATCAAGTCTAAGGGTTCATGGTATCAAAGTGAAACTAAGTATGTGTGTGTGTCTATATATATATATATATATATATATAAAAGAAGAGATCTAGGTAAGGTCATTTGCTTTCTTAAAGGCTCGTCTTTTGGAGGAGCTATACACGTTTTGGAGTTCCCCCCGAGCTTGTACCTATATGTATAAATGAGCTTGTGCGTACTTTTCACTTATTTATGTATATGTATATTACATATTATCTATGGAAACTTTTGGTTGTTTATATATATATATATATATACACATATACATCACACACACACACATGTATATGTATATGTACATTACATATACATATAGGATGAATATTGGTAAGCAAGGACACACACATGGGTGAGCTATACACCTTTTGGAGTTCCCCGCCGAGCTTGTACTCATATGTATAAATGAGCTTGTGCGTACGTTTTACCTGCTTATGTATATGTATATGTCATATTATCTGTGGAGACTTTTAGTTGTTGTATATGTATGTACATACATACATACATACATACATACATACATACATACATACATACATACATATACATACACACACACACACACACATATACATATACATATACATATACGGTGGAAAATTGAAGACATAATGTAAACAGATTGAAATTGACAAATGCAAAATCGATATTAAAATGACAAAAAGAAAAGTGCAGAAAATAAAGAACAAAAAGACAAAAATGCAGATGGTAAAAACTGAAAATGAAATAGGCAAAATAAAAGCGAGATAGACAGTAGTTGTAATTCTCCCTTCAATCAGTATCATTACTGTCAAGTTTCATAGGGGTATATTAATTAAAAATTTAGTGGAATTTACCAATCAAAATGTTTGGTTGGGCATTTAGTATAGTTTTTAGATCTGAAGCTCCTTCGGTAATCTCATGAAACAAAATAACTATACCAATCAGTATCTTCAAATTATTGGAGATCATATCATTAAACCTCATTCATCTCCCTCTTCTTCTAAATCTATCTCTATGAGTCATCCTCTATTTAAACCTTTTCAACTTGACCCAAAAATTAAAGCAAGTTTGCAAAGGAAGAACAATGCTAGTCTTATAAGGAAAATTGATCAACGTTTACCACATCAAAATCAAGTTACTACTAATCTTCAAACTCCTCTTACTCTGTTAAAACAAAAAAATGTTCCTAAAACTCCTTCTAAATCAATTAGGTTCATCCAAAAGACGAGCCTTTATGTCTTTTGGATGAGCTGTACACATTTTGGTGTCCCCCCCTTGGAGCTTGTACCCATATGTATAAACGAGCTTGTGTGTACTTTTCACCTGTTTATGTATATATATATATGTCATATTATCTGTAAAGACTTTTAGTTGTTGTATATGTATATGTGTACACACACACACACATATGTATATGTATATATATATACAAGCTCGGAGGGAACTGATCCACAGTGCAATAAATGTACGAACCAACCCACCACATACATACATATACATATATATATATATATATATATATATAATTTCACATGTTTATGTGTGTGTGCGCACACACACATATCTACATATACATATACATATATGTGTGTGTATATATACAAGCTCGGGGGGAACTGATCCACAGTGCAATAAATGTACGAACCAACACACACACAAAGATATATATATATATATATATACATGTGTGTGTGTGTTTGTGTTTGTGTATATGTATATGTATATGTATACATACATACATACATACATACATACATGCTTTCCTCCTCTTCTCTTATTATTTAGTCAATTGGACATTCTTCCCCGTGAAAAACATGGATAAGTCTATCCAAATCAATTATATATATGTAATTCATTTTGGGTAGGTCTACACACACACACATACACATGTATATGTATATATACATATAGGATGAATATTGGTTTACTTTTATTAAAGTAGATGCCAATGCATATGGGTTGGTTCGTATAGGATTTCACAGCGCAAAAGAGACCAATATCTCCATTGACTTATGGAGTTCTCTTTTAGTAGGAATTTTGTGTAACACACCTTACTGATTTATACTGTTGAAAATCCTATTGTGCGGAATTGAAACATTTACATATACATGTATAAAATACCAGCCTTTATGTCTTTTGGATGAGCTATACACGTTTTGGAGTTCCCCCCGAGCTTGTACCCATATGCTATGAAGCACGGACACGCCATTTTTGTAGAAATTTGAGTGTCGGACGTTGAGCGGACGGCGACACGCTTCGACACCCGTTCGGACGTGGTCAACAATCTTAGACACGGTCACCGTTCGGACACGCATTTTTGACCGTATCGACACGGTCAATGGGCAATCTTGGAATCAAAAAATTACACGACAAAACATCCGTGAAAGGCGCAAGACAGAAGATCCGTGAAAGACACAAGATAGAAGAGATAGTGAGAGTCTAAGAGAGATCTAGATTGTGTGTTGAACCTGAGTTTTTCAGTTTTCTCTCCTTCTGAAACTAAGCCCTTGGCCAACGTCGTTCCCTACTTCCCTTCCCCGATCTGTGCGTGCGTGCCATTCTCTCATCCACCGTCGACCGTCGCGGCCTAATAGGATGCAGCCACGCAGTACGAATATGAATCAATGTCGATCCGTGTCGCCCGCCGCATCCGTACGTAGTTAAACCCACGCCTTTGTTTTTTGACGGAGTTGAATATGAATCGGGATCTTTGTTTTTTTGAACCCACGCCTTTGTTATTTGCGAGCTGAACCCACGCCTTTTTTTTTTGTCTTCTTTTGTCATAATATCTCAATGTGATAAACTGATAATAATATGTTAACGAAGATCCATTTCTAGGAAAGAATATGCTATTGCCACCTTGCTTGCTTTCTTTATTATTCCCCTCACTTTCCAGTTTCCACTTGCGTTCAATTATATCATGTCTATATTTTTTTTTTGCTCGTGACTTGCGTTCATGTCTATGGGTTATTGGGTTATGGCTTTATGTAGAATCATAGCATATTAGCATCAATCAAATTCGAATGTGATAAAAAAAAAAAAAAAAGTACGAGCCTTGTTAGGTTTTTTTTTGAAGAATCATTAGTGTTAGACTCGTTAGTTTAGTTATAAATTTATAATTTAGTTAGTATTTAGTGTCAAAATAATTAGTGCTTTGGAGGTAGTAAGCTTGATAATTTTTTTATTATTAATTCAATTATTTGAGCTTGATAAATTTTTTTTTATATAGTATGGATCATTCAAGTATGACCACATCAAATGTGGGATATTCCTGGAGATACCTTTGATTCACTTGATGATGTTAGAGATCTTGAAGTTGCTACTCTTTCACTTGATGAGCCAAAGCTGGAGGCCATGATTTTACGGGATGGAGATGCAAATATTTGAACTTGTGAGTAGCCTACACTCTACAATCTATGGATGTTTCATTGTATTGTATTAAATATGAATTATACTATATATATTAAAAATAATATTTAATATTAAAACGTGTTCTAACGTGTCGAAATTAAGATTTTTTTAGGATTAACGTGTCGGAGTGTCGTGTCGTATCGTGTCACGTGTCGCGTGTCAGTGTCCGTGCAACATAACCCATATGTATAAATGAGTTTGTGTGTACTTTTCACCTGTTTATGTATATGTATATGTCATATTATATGTGGAGACTTTTATTATTGTATATGTATATGTATGTGTGTGTACATATCTATATATATACATATATATCTACAATGTCCAATTGTTCTCTTTTGCACTGTGAAATCTTATACGAATCAACCCATATGCATTGGCATCTATTTTAATAAAAGTAAACCAATATTCACCTATATGTATGTATGTATGTGTATATATACATATACATATACATATACATATACATATACATATACATATACATATACATATAGAAATACATATACAACAACTAAAAGTCTCCACAGATAATATGACATATACATATACATAAACAGGTGAAAAGTACGCACAAGCTCATTTATACATATGGGTACAAGCTCGGGGGGACTCCAAAACGTGTACAGCTCCTCCAAAAGACGAGCCTTTAAAAAAGTCAATGACCTTACCTGGATCTCTTCTTTTACACACACACACACACACACACATATATATACATATCAGGTCTAAGGGTTCATGGTGTCAAAGTGAAACTGAGTATGTATGACACACACACATATATATGTATATGTATATGTACATGTACATATAGGATGAATATTCACAGAGAAGAATGTCTAATTGACTAAATAATGAAATACTAAATATCTATGAGTTGTGTAAGCAGGGACACATAGAAAATTCATGAAACTTCAATAGAAAGAAGATTCACAGAACTCTGATTTCCCTCTCTTCCAAATTTTCTATTTCGCTTCCTAGTAATACTGCGTTCAAGACCTACCTCTATACATATAAGTAGGCACGAGGGACAAAAAAAGAGGAGTCTCCCCTTACCTTTAGTTATACGAAGAAGTTGTTGTAGCTGTTCAATCTGTGCTTTTAGATCTCTATTTCTGTTCATCAATTCTCTCACTAAAGTGGGATAATTTGTAGTTGACTTTACTGGTTCAGGGAGGACCGGAACTGTAATATTCAAATTTTGCTTTACATATATATAACATAGGCTTAGATCACAATATCTACACCTAGTTCTTATCCTTATATTAAAAAAATATGTCACAAAAATAACATTTAAGGATTCAACAGAAATTTGGCACAGTATTTGTTATAGTACAGTCTCAGATTCCTTATTACATAAACGGAAAATGTCGTCAAAGTTTCCATAATTTCTTGATTACACCACTTATTGAACAGACTGAAGAAGGATTAACAGATCCACAGTGTGATAAATATCTACAAGATCCATGGTTATATAAGGCACTTGGTAATAGGAACGCAGAAGATTACATCACGTTGGATTTTGATCTAATTGTCAAAAGATCTTGTTACCATGTATGGATTCCTAAAGGTTGTGATTGTCTTAGTCTGATATAGGTAGGAGTAATGGACACTAATCTAGAAACTTGTGGTGACGATGGTTTATTCGATGACAAGTACATTATGATACAGACTAAAGCTATCAGCTATGACATAAAGTTGTCGGCCACAATACAATGCTTTTTTAAAAGCAGATTCCTTTACTTTAAATTATTGTAGCTTTCATTAAAGTAGATGCCAATCTACGTACTGAAGCATTACTTTTCGGACTTAAGATAGTTTTAAATCCGTGGATTCCAGATGTTTCAAATCCGCACAGTAGTAGAACTTTGTATATAAATATCCATGAGTTGTGTAAGCAGGGACACGAAAATTCACGAAATTTCAATAGAAAGAAGATTCACATAACTCTGATTTCCCTCTCTTCCAAATTCTCTCTTTCGCTTCCTAGTAATACTGCGTTAAAGACCTACCTCTATACATATGAGTAAGCACGAGGGACGGAAAAGAGGAGGCTCTCCTCCATATTGGTATTAGAGCAAACGATGATGAAGGTATAAATCCTTTAATTATGGTCTAAGTGTATTTATGGTGGTCTTGAGCCCTTGGCCTGAAGTCTGGTCTGTCCCATACAGACGAATCTAGTCTGCCCAAGTCTCGGGATATTTTTTCGATCAAACCCTGTTGGATCAGACTCCCCGAACCACAGGGTTTTTTAGACATCAATGCTTTCCTCCTCTTCTCTTGTGGCAGCGGTACCCTCTCCTTCCCTATTTTTCTCCCTTCCTTCGTCGAGCTTTATTTCGTCACACTACAATGTTCATTTTTCAGATCGTGTTGTCACTACATGTGTGTGTGTGTGTTTATGTATGTGTGTGTATACACAAAAATAGTCACCATGTTATGAAGGTGTATATACATATATATACACACAACACACACACATAGCGGCAACGCGATCTAAAAATGAACATTGCAGTGTGACGGAATAAAGCTCGACGGAGAAAAGGAAAGAAATAGGGAAGGAGAGGGTACCGTTGCCACAAGAGAAGAAGAGGAAAGCATTGATGTCCAAAAAAACCCGGTGGTCTGGGGAGTCTAACTCAAAGTATGAATATTTTTCAAAACATGTGTATGCATTTTTTATACAACAAGGTGAATTGTAATTCAAAAACGGTTTTAGAATTGTGCAATTTTTTTTTTTTTTTTTAAAAAAATAAACTCGAAGGTTATGCACAATTTCATTTACGGTCCATTTAGCAATCTAAAAAATATTTTGGAAACCATAAATGATTGATTGCTAATGGAATGCAATGATGGACAAGTATACATTACCCACATATATAATTCATTTAAGTGCAAAATAGGGTAAGAATTAGATATCACCGTATTTCCTCTTATCCTTGTAGTAGCTTGCTTGGTTGAGATGAAATAATGTAGATGACTCCTTTTTCTCATTCACTATCAACATCAAGCATAGCTTGTTTAGCTTTCTCAAGACTTGGATGATTCTTCTATGATGCATTCTTGAGAAGCTTTCTTTGATCCTACAAAACCATATAAATCTTTTTCTTTCTTGGTATCCAACCTTGCTTGGATCCAATCTCTGTTAGCGTGTAGGAACCAAAATTCACATGCTCTTATCAATATATTCAATTCAGAATAATTAAGCATAATGAATTAATCATGACTTTATGCATAAAAGAATTACTTCCTTTTCAAATCATCATGTATGCATAAAGAATTAAACTATTGAACATTGCAATCCCTTTATAAATTTATCAAGTAGATTTTTAAGGGATGTGAAAAATTAATTTCAAAATCATTTGCAATGATCATTCCTAAGGTTACAAAATATAAAACCTCAAAGAAGATTTCAGAAGACAGCATATGAGGTTTTACCATTGCATACCTTAGCCTTAGGTACTAGGAGGATTGGCTTTGTTTACCTGCTTACCCACTGATTCTTCATTTGTTTTCTTGTGGGTGTTGGCAAAGCTCTCTCAGAAGATATAGACTTCAATTGTCTTCTATTTGATATTTGAGAGATTCTCCTCTTCTTGTTCTCCTCAAGATAATTGAATGGTACTCTATGGTAATTTGTTCTTGAGGTAGAAGATAGTCCTCTTGCTTGTATCCATTGCTTCTTATGATTTGACCTTGTGGTTTCGCAATGGGTGCTCGAGAGTTCTCTTGTTTGATGTGAGTCTCCTTTTAGGTTCACGAGAAACTCTTGGATTTTTCTTCATCTTCTCGTACCATTATGTTCATTGATTTTCAAATTATCCCGCACACATAAAGCACTAGATGGACATTTTGGTACCCACTTATACTTGGGTCCTTGACCGTTAGTATTGGACCTTGCTTGTCCTTTAGGAACCCAAACAAATCTATTTCTCACATTATAATTTCTTCTAATATAACACGTATGAGAAATATGGCCAGATTTTCCACAATAATTGCAAATAATAGAATGATGTTTATTATGAACAGTTTTGCAAATATTGTTTCGGGTCGAGTGGATGCAATATCAAATTACCCAAATTTGTATATTCTTTCTTCCTACATGATTTTCCAGCATGATTGAAAATATTTTTGTTTTTCAAAATAGAATCAGTAATTGGTTGAAAAACAATTTTATGCAAATGTTCAAAATCATTTTTCTTAACTACACAAGAAGAATTGAAATTGTTTACCTCATGTGCATCTTGAGCTCCAGATAATGATTGACCATAATTGTCCATGAGCTCTTCTTGGGAATCCTCATTCTCTTGTTCTTTTGTGTTGATCAGTATCATGAAAACATTCTCTAATTTCGCCTTCTTCCATTTGTTCATCACTCATAGATGTGCAGTTTGAAATTTCGATGAATCGTCAACACTTTCAACCGCAACACAATTGTTAGAAGCATAAATAGAATCAAGAGTATCCCAAATATTTTTAGCACTAGAGCAAAACTTGATTTTCTCATAATCATTTTCTCATCAATGCACCGTATAAAATTTTCATTGCTCTAATGTTCAACGAAAAAAATTTCTTTTCCTTTTTCTGTCCAATCCTTTCTTGGTTTGAAATCAAAAACATTTGTAAAAACATTCCACATATGAAAATCGTTGCTTTGATAAAACTAGTCATTCTAGCTTTCCAAAACCAAAAATCAATATCTTTGAAAAACGGTGGAACAAAGTATAATCGAAACCTTCGAAAAGAATGCAACACCCAAAATTAGCCATTGTAACTCTTGAGACGGTTAAGTCCTTTAAACAAGAGCCCGCTTTCCGATACCAAATGTTAGACCCATGTCACCCAAGAGGGGGGTGAATTGGGTGTAAGATAAAAATTTAGAAACTTTGAAAATCTTTTCAACTCTTAATTAAGGTAATGAGTATGAAAACAACTATTCATAAATCAACGAGTCATATATTCAAATAAATATGAAAATAATATTTACTTTGGAAATATAAGAGTTTAAGGAAGAGAATATGCAACCGTGATTTATCCTGGTTCGGCCCAATCCACGATGACCTACGTCCAGTCCCCTGCGCTCCTCCGAGATTTCAATCCACTATCTCCCTCAAGCTTTAATCGGGTACTTAAGAACCACTACAATCCCACAAGTTTAGCAAGACTTGTGCCTTTTACAAATCTCTTACCGAGATACTCCCCTTACACACCGTAAGGATACAACCTTTGTAATAAATGATTACAAATAATCTTCTCTCTCGAAGTGATAAGATGAACACCGAAGTGCATTACAAATAATCTCACTCTCTAATAAATTATATGATCACTAAGAAAATAGAGAGAAAATGAGATAAACATCGAAGGCATTCGACCGAGAAGGAAATTGTTTCGTTGATCGTTCGTTGTCCTATTTGCCTTGAATGCTTCTCAATTTATAAGCATGTACGTTGGAAGCATATGTCCGTTGGATTTTGAATGTTGTGAATAGTGACCATCGTGAATAGTAACCATTGCATTTTGAATCGTTCTGTCCGTTGCACATTCGTCTGTTGCAGATGTCCGTTGGAGAGAATTGACCGTTTGAGTAATATTACCGTTGTGAGTTTCGGTCCGTTGAAGCATTCGTACATGAGGATTCATACGTTGGAGGATAATAACCGTTTAAGATATTCATCCGTTGTGCATCTGTTCGTTAAGTGTTACCGTTGGAGAGTATTTGACCGTTTGAAGCTTTTGTGCTTTTCTCTCTCTTTTGTCTGCCATTACCGTTGTGATATTCAAGTTTGTTTGCTGGAACGTTGTGGTGGTCGATGAATAACACAGTTGAACATATCATATGTATGAATAGTAACTGAGGCATACATTTTCGTTTCTTCGAGTTCTTCACTGAAATCCCTATCTTCTCTGTTATTCATTTGTTTAGAGAGGATTAGGAGTGATATAAATGATCATGAGGTTCATCTGGACGTTCACCATAAAAATCAAAACTTCCGACACGGTGATTTTCACGCTTCTCATCATATAAACGTTTCTGAATGTGTGTCAACTTCCAGAGGCTATATCTCTTTGAATTTAGCTCCAAAATTAGTAAATTAAATTTCCCTGGAAATATATTGATGTCTTCTTTCCCATGAAAGAAGAATCAACTCAAAAAATCTCGTATTTTGATCATTATCATCATCTGAATGAAGACTGTCCAGAAAACAGAGTTTCAGCAACCATTAACTTTCGAAATTTATATCTCCTTCGTTGCAAGCTCTTTTTGGTTGCTTCCAAATTCTGTAAAACCATTTTTGAGTATAGATTCATATGGAATTGTTTCACTTCACTTGGTTGTGTATAATGTGAGATATAGACCAAAAACCGAAGCTATGCTGAGTTGATTCCAAAATCATATGTGTCAACTTTCGAAATTAATATCTCCCTGGTCTGATCTCTGTTTTGAGTGTTCGAAATTGGGGAACACCGAATTTTGAGTCTAGTTTCATATGCCACTGGTTTCAGCTCAATTGGATTTGTATTTTGTGAGATACACCTAAAATACCGAAGCTTGCTCTGCTGTGTGGCGTGAATTGAACTATCAACTTCAACAATTCATAGCTCCTTCATATGACCTCCTTTGGACTTGGCTTTTATGTCAAAATGACGTATTGGAAGTCTACTTTCATCCAAAATTTGTTTCACCTCAATCCGACGTCTGGTTTGAGAGATATCATCGAAACACTGAACGTCGCCCATGAAAAACACAGAACAGAGCTGAACAGAGTGCGGATGTCTCGTCTCGGTCTGAATTGAAGTTCAGCATATTTACGGTTTTGCCATCAGAAGCATAATTACGACTTTGCCATTACAACTGAATTTCAGCATAATTACGATTTTGACATTGAAGGGGATTTTCCGAGGAAATGACTTGAGGCAACGTCCAGGCAAACAAA
Source organism: Acacia melanoxylon (assembly GCA_019022615.1). Classification (NCBI taxonomy): domain Eukaryota; kingdom Viridiplantae; phylum Streptophyta; class Magnoliopsida; order Fabales; family Fabaceae; genus Acacia; species Acacia melanoxylon. The sequence goes on from JAFJYJ010000002.1 coordinate 3,582,948, forward strand.
TCAATGCAGCAACATATATGGATCTGTATGTCACTGTTCATATATACGTACATCACCTTTGTTCGTACATACGTCACTATTCATATATACGGTCTTGTAGCTCAAAAATCGCTCTTCGTGATGATGCTCCAAATTGCTTAATTTAGCACTGAATTAAGACTTTCCAACTTCTGTTTTGATCATCGAGACTTCGTGTATGGCACTATTCATGTATACGGTGTACTATTCACATATACAATACTATTCATGCTAATGCTTCAAATAGCTTAATTTGACTCCGAATTAAGCTATTTCAACTTCTGCTTGATCATAGAGGTTTCCAGTATCACAAGAACTTGAGTGTTGATATTCCCATTATATTGTGCAAGTTCTTCATTCTTTAGTCTCTTCTCTTCTTCTTGATTATTCTTCATGATTCAAGTTGGACTAATCTACATTAAACTTAGTAGTTAGTCAATGTAGGAGATAAATATATTACTCAATCTTTTTGCTTTTAATAATGATATCTATATAAGACATCATCAAAACTAATCATATCTAACACAAACTAATTCCTTCGAGTTAAACTTGATCAACCTTGAGGCACACCAAATCAAGTCAGTTTGCTTTTTCAAAAGGTTTAAAACATTTGACTTGAGTCAAATGACTTATGACTCAAGGCATCCATTAGACAAAAACTTCAAAACAGCTATTGATTCAAGATGGATTAAAACATAGGATTTTCCTTGAATCTTTAAGATTGTTTTCATTATAATTGTTATCATCGAAACATAAAGAACTAACAGCTCTTGCATCTCAACGAAGGCGACATTGAAAGAACCATAGATCTTAGTCAAGCTATGGGCAATCTGACACTCTCGTGAACCTCTCGACCTTATGTCCTCAACGGCTCGACCTCATCGACCTTGAGCCTACAGTGTTTTGCCGTAGTCACTCGTCGACCTCGGTTTGTCGACCTTGATCTGAAATTAGCTCGACCTCGTTAGAGTTTGGAAGATTGTTGGTATTTAAAGGTAATTGAAGTGTGTGATATCTGATTTCATATATGATTTTTTTTTTTTATTATTATTATTCTCCTTCTTCTTTCAATTTTTGTTCTTGAATCTGGTGTTATTGAATCTGGTGTTAATGACCGTAGTGGTTGCCATTGATGACGACAAAGCTCTATGGACTAGGTCAATGGGAAACATTTAGGGTTTGGGGGTTTAGGTCAATGGATATACAAATAAACAATTTTAAATAAATCAAATAGGTCTTGGATTGCTTGAACTAGTCCAAGCAGTCCACTGGACCAGTTTGGTCCAGCTTGAACTCGGGTTAATACTGGACCAGATTGGACCTTGGGCTGCCTTGTACAGCCTTAGGTCCTATCTAGACTAGACCTCGAGTTGAGATAAACCCGGTTTGGTCTAGTCCATGGTTATCCCTAGAGGAGGGTGTTCGACAAGTAAGAGTGTTGCTAAAATGAAGAAGAGAGAAATGTAAAGGAAAAAAAGTGGAGTGCCATGCGAATTTTCTCTCTCTTTTCAGCTTTGGTAGCACTTTCTTAGGAAAACACTATAGATTGTTATATATATATTTTTTAAAAATAAAATACATGATGTAGCGCTTTCCATTAAATTTTTAAGAAAATAATAATGCACGTTCTATAGCACTTTCTTGAAAAAGTATTACAGAAAGTGCCTACAAGCTATATCGTTTCCTAAAGAAAGCGCTATACATAAAAATTATTTCTTTTAAAAAATCTAAAATAGAAGTTGTAGCACTTACTTAAGGAAGTGCTAAAAAAATATGTGCTACTTTTAATCCTTTTTGTAGTAGTGGGATATCATACATCTTGATTTCCACCTAAAAAGAGTTAAGTTTTACTTAAATTATGATGTTACATCTTCACTTATAACCAAGGATAAATTCTTAGGTGTAGATACCTATAAGGATTTTTTTTTTCCATAAACAAAACGATATGTCTACTGCCATGTGGCTCTTAATAACAAGTTTTATGTGTGACAATGTGAGAATGTATGTGTAAAGTGTTGAAATTTTCATCCATAATACCTTGTTATTTTAATTTATTTATTTGTAATTTAATTTTGAAAATATTTATGTCCTAAATTAGGAATTTATTTTAATAATTTTACTTCTTTAGAAAGATAGGAAAAAACATAGTGTTTTTTGTTAAACGAACCCAAAGCCTGTTGGTCCAACCCTAGCTCACGAGCATAAGGGTCGGGTTTTATAATTGGAGCATTTTACAAAAGTTGGATCTAAATAGGCTGGGCCGTTTAAGCCCAAGCTTGTAAAAGGTAAAGCGCCATACCCTCATTCCCAACTCTATAAATATGTAAGACCATATTATCTAGAGTTCTCTAGGTTGTATTGGGGGAAAGTCTTTCTCAAACGCGCGAACTCAACTATAAATTAATGAGAGAACTAAATCAAGATCAATCTTCTACTATATCTCAATTCATGTTACTTATAAACTTTATGAGTAATAACAATGGTAATATAGAACTAAGCTAGAACTGAGAATCTCTTTTAACAAATTGTTAGACTAAGCTAGTCTAACATCCATGTATATTCAATTTAGGGTTTAGGCCTTTAAACTCAATTCAATAGAAAAATCCCTCAATTGAGGTACTCAAATCCTAGCTTAGAACTCCAGAGTACCTTAATAAAAGAAGAAGAAGGGGGGGGGAAGAGAGAGAGAGAGAGTTAGGGAGGCTTACCCGACGAATTAGAACTCTTAGGATCCTTCAAGATGAAATTCTAACAGAGCTCTACCCTTTTTGTGTCAAATTTTATGAGAGTAATAAGACTAACACGAGCCTCATAAATTTATAAAACTCAACAATTTGCCTCGGCGCATTACTCACACAGAGAGTCACTCCTTTGATTATAACTAACTCACTTCGGCAAGAGTCCTACTCGTGAGGCGAGTTGCCTCAATTCTGGGTCTAATTTCCCAATCTCCACTCAAATCATTACTTATTTAACATTAAAACTTAGGATTAAAATTTAGGAAGCTATATTATCTATCGGAGTTGTTTTTGCGAGTTTGTTTGTGGTTAGTTCATCCCATCAGTCCATCACGTTGGAGCCCTCAAAAAAATGGTTTGTGCACGGAGGTGCAGGAGATAATGCAGATTGAATCGTGGGCTGTGGGCTAATGTGGTCTTACAGGCAACGAGATGGATTCAGTCCTTTTTTTGTTTTCGGCTTTAAGTATTGGACCCCCATGATTTCTTGCTCTAGTTTTTTACTTGCATTATATTTGTTTTATTTGATCTTGTTTTCTTTGTTGATTTCTGCTGTTGGACTTCACATCTTCTTTCTTTCGAGCGTGTTTGGATTAGTTTTTAAATAACAGTATCTGGAGAAACAGTTGTAAAAATGTTCTTTTAAGAATAGATTTTATGACAAAAATAATTTTGATAAAATGATAGTGTTTGAATATGTTTATCAGAATAACTTTTCATGCTCAAATTACTAAAAAAGAACATTAACTTTTGTAATAATTACATATAAATGATATGTTTTTATTTTAAATATTTTAACATTAAATTTCATAATAAATACAAAAAAAAAAAATCCTTAAATCTGTGTACAAAATAAAAATTATAACATTAGTAAAACATAGATGAAACATATATGTACTAATAAATCGTATATAAAAAAAATATTTTATAAATAATAATTATCTATAACAATATCTTTTAGATGGATATAAGTAATTGATTCAATAGTTAAATCAAATGCTTGGTAGCTAAAAAAATGGAACCTTAAACATGTAAGAGTGATGTTTTGTTTTAAAACTTATAAAATTTAATTAAGGTCTTTACAAACATTGTGTTTGTTTTTTCGATTACAAATTTGTTTCATGACATTATTCCATTTTTTATTTTATTTTTCCCTTCCCTAATATGTAATTCTCTATCTAGTCTTTTTTTTTTTTAGGGAAAATGCATTTAAGGGCTCTTTTTTGGAGAAAAAAAATCCTAAAAAAGACCCCAAGATTATGAAAATCTCAGAAAAGGCTCAAGGGCCCTTTCTTGGATTTTCAGAATCTGCATGAGTTGTTAATATGGCTAATATAGTTGTTAACCGAAATTTGATATTGTTGTTAATGTGGTGATTTAGTTGTTAAAATATTGTTGTTAATGCGACGATTTAGTTGTTAACGGGTATTGATTTTGTTGTTAATGTGCTTAATTTAGTTGTCGATGAAGATTCTGAAAATCCCAAGGGGGCTCTTTCTAAGATTTTGAGAATCTTATGGCCACTTTTTTGAGATTTTTTTCTAAAAAGGGCCCATATGGATTTTCCCTTTTTTATATATATGTTTTCTTCCCTTTTTCCTTTTCTCTCTCCAATTTTAATGTTTTCTTCTCCTTCCCCGAGGCTTTTCTCTCTCTCCAGCTTTCTTCCCTATTTTTTAATGTTTTCTTCTCCTTCCATGAAGCGCAGTAGCACGACTTTGAAGGTGAAAAGCTGGGGAGCGGCTTGCATCCTCTTCGCTTAAGAATCACTGAGGTCCACTTTTTCAATATTGTGCCGTTTTGGCATAGATTTGTGAAGGATGTTTTTTAAATATATATATATTAAGGTAATGACAGGTAGTAAAAAAAGATATTTCAAGATACTGAACGGTACTTAAAAAATATTTCATGATCTTGAAAAATTATTTTAGGATCTTAAAAAATATTTCGCAGTCTTGATTACTAAAAAGATCTTGAGAATTTTGAAGATTGAAAAAAATACTTCATGATCTTGAAAAATCATATTAAGATCATGAAAAAATATTCAAGTAAGTACTAACCTGGTACTAAAAATATACTTCAGAATATTTTTTTAAGATCCTAAAATATTTTTTTAAGATCATAAAGTATTTTTTCTGTACCAGTCGTCAGTATCCTAAAAGTATTTTTAAAGTACCATCCAATACCCTGAAATATTTTTAAAAATTCTAAAATAATTTTTCAAGATCATGAAGTATTTTTTCAAGATCAGTTTAGTATCCTAAAGTTTTTTTTAATACGCGTCAAGACCTTAAAAATATATATATTTTTTTTAAAAAAAAAAATATCATCCTTCACAAATCTGTGCCAAAATGACACGGTATTGAAGAAGTGGAAACATTGATTTTGAAGAAAAAAAAGGATGCAAGTTTAAACCTTGGTTTTGAAGAAAAAAATTACCTTCAGCGTACTAATTAAATTACCTCTTACAAAAACTACACATTTTATCATATTTTATAGTCAATTGAAAAAAAAAAAATCCACAAAATAAAGCTAGTTAATTCTCACGTACTAATTAAATGAACTTGATCAACTTATGTCTTAAACCTTCATTTATTTTTTAGTTTAATTGAATACTCACTTTATTTGCTCCTCTTTAATGGGAAGATAGTATTTATAAAGTCCTTCCATATATATACGTTGGCAAAGAAAACATATAGTCATCTCATACGTTTAATAGGGGCATATTGAAAAATCAAATGTCTCTACGATTTGGTTATTTGTGTTTCATAAATAGGAACGCCTTTTAATTAATTTTAACCCTCTAATAATTTTATAATCAATGGGATTTAAAAGCTTTTTTTTTTTTTTTTTTAAAGACACTCCAATTCCTTTCAGAGGCTCATGAAGATGTTGTTAATATCCAACCTTTTAACATTTGAACAACTACTCCTTAATTATCCCCACATTCATCAAATGATAAAGTAATATAAGAATTAAGAAATATGAAATATTAAAGATAAAAGTATATATAGGACTTTATCAAGTCACATTATATAGTTTTTGCATATTCAAGAGCCAAAGGATGACTCAAGCTATCACTTTCCTCTTGGTATTGTATGCCTTCATGCAATAACTTGGTCTTATTAAAAGATGCTATCTTATAGAACATTAAGATATCCTTGCTTAATTTTTGTTTAGAAAAGTTAATAACCTTAACATAAAGGAAAACAGGATTTAAGATTTGACCAAATTGAGAATCTCACTTTCTCTTAATAATCATTATATTGTATAAGGCTTTGTACAAGGATTTTTTTAGGTTCATATAGAAGTACTCCTTATAGCTTGTCCTATGCACGCATGCTATCATAGAATTACTATCTGAGGGGAAATTTGGTTAAGAAAAATGAGGTGGAAAAAGTGACGTGTGAGCATGTCATCTCATCATATGTTGGTCAAATAACAGTTAACCGTTTGATTCTTTGATAGAAGGGCGGAATAGCCTCATCCTAATTACTTTTGCACTTCAAAAAAACATGAAATTTCTTTATGGATTATTGACAAAAATTTCATTGGTAAATTCCATCAAAAAGTATATTTACCGAGGGAATTTTTTCCACTGGTAATTTCCGATAGATTACCAACATTTTGTCGGAAATTCCGTCAAAAATTATATTTACCAAAGGAACTTTTTTCAGCTAGTAATTTCTGATGGATTACTGATGAAAATCCGTCGCTAATTTGTCGGCAAAATACAGACAAAATTTTCTGAAGTAACAAATCCATCTGATGAAATTAGCAATGGAATTTTCTATTGCGAATCTGTCAGTAATTTACTGTTTTTTGTGTGGTGTCGAAGTGATATTGCCCCATTGAAAAACTTCCAAACGCCTAATGCTCTATGGTGAAAATTTCAGAGGGTATATGTTTACAAAAACAATGTTTAAGGGGCTATAAAATTGACAATTTAGGGCTATTTGAATAGATTTAAAAGTTTAAGGGTATTGTTAAATTTAAAAGAAAAAAAATATTTATAAAAGATTATAAGTGCTGGAATGTTTTGTGTAATTTAGTCCAAATTTAATATAAATAATAAATGGGGGAGTGGGTAAGAAGGATAGCGAGGCCCGAAGTTGCAGAAGCATTATAAATTAGTCAAAGAAGCACAAATAATTTAACGCATAAAAACAATGAAAGATCACGGAGATGCCACATTTTCAAAGCTTCCTCTTTAATTTATGTTATCACGCGGTTCTAATAACGGGTGGCATTTTTTTTTTTTTTTTCCGGCTTTAATAAGTGGCATTAATTTAATAGAGGTAAAAATAGAAAGACCAGCGTCAAATTTTAAGCACAAATAATTTATTCTTTATATTAAATATTACTTCTATGAGAAAGGTTTTTTTTTTTTTTTGCTTTGGTTGAAGATATATTTAATGAATTAACCACTATTCCTTAGTTCCAATGAGGTGATTGAATGGATTGATCTATATTTGGGAAAATTCTAGCTTAAGTAAGCAATACATTGTCAAAAAAGGCTCAAAGACAATTCACATGTCAAAAAAGCCCAACTTTGTTAACGATATCTTGATTTAGTTGTTAATTTTGTATTGATTTAATTGTTAACGTATACTAATTTAGTTATTACGGTATAGTTGTTAACATGTCTTGATTTAGTTGTTAATCTTTGTCGATATAGTTGTTAAAGTTTCAGAAATAATATCAAAAAAGATCCAGGGTTTTTTTCTAACATGTGACTTTTTTTTAGGCTTGGAATTTTCCCTTTATATTTTAGACCGGGACTAGTCTTTAGTTGTTATCTATAATTGTTTTACATTTTACGTCCTCCAAGTTTACATTTTTTAAATTTTATCTGTATTATTGAAATTTTAGCAATAGTATGTTAAAGGGAACACAATTATTTTCATCCTTACAATTTTATCAAAGCTTTCATTTGATTACATTTTGAAAGTTTGTCATTAAGTTATCTAAATATTTTTTAATTTAATACTCCTACATGTCATTATATCTGTATCAATATCTTGTCATTTATATTACAAGCATTTTGGCCAAACATTTGGCTGGTGAGTCGCCTGATGATGCTAACTTAAATGTGCATAGTATGTTTAGGGTTTAGGGTTTAGGGTTTAGGGTTTAGGGTTTAGGGTTTAGGGTTTAGGGCAAATAAATTTTCGAGTTTAAATCCCTTTTGATTCTAAAATAAAAGGTTTTAATAAATTAGATAAGGGTTAAATACCATTTTTGTCATGGAAGTATTGACTAGAGGGCATTCAGCACCCGGAATTTTTTGGTATCATTTTTATCCCAGAAGTTTACAAAAAAGAGCAAAGATGCCTCGTACGTTTTTTTTAGGAGCAAATTTTTGTAAACTTCTAGGGCAAAAATGATACAAAAAATGATCAATCAACGGTCAAAATCAACCAATGGGCAAGATTGTTATGTTTGTAAACTTCCAGGGTGAAAATGATACTCAAAAAAACTTCCGGGTGCTAGGTGCTCCAAAACCAAAACTTTCGTGACAAAATTGATATTTATCCCAATTAGATAATGGTGAAGTACCTGGCATCATATTAACTAAAATTTTGTACATGGAAACATTAATCTTTATTAATATTATTTTGACTTAAAAACTAATGCGGTTTATTAATTGTCAATAATATGACATTTATATTTTATATTAATATTATAATAGATTGATTTCTCCTTTGGTCTACATACTCATCTGATTAAGATTTGCTGCCTTCAACAACTGAATGCTTGGAACTATAGGGTTTGTTTGGTTCGTAGGAAAGGGGATGAGAAAGATTTTAATTGAATCTATGAAGATTTCAAATTACCTTGTTTTGGATTTATTAGAAGGAAGGAAAGCGGGGATTTAAATGTTACATTGTTTAGTTCGGGAAGGGAGAGAAAATATTTTTAGATAGCCAATTTTACCTTTATTTTATTCAAGTTTTTTTTTAAAAAAAAATATGGAAGAAGGTAGAATGTTTAATAAAAAGATAAAATATAATCATACATGACATTTTATATAAATAAATTATAATTTTATAATTATCTAAATTAAATGAATATATTATAATACATAATTATTTATCTAAGTATTTAATTATACTTATAATTATAATAATATATACATAATGATTAAATATATAATTGATATATCATCTTCTCCAGCAAGCTATTAGTTCGAGAAATTGCAGCACCGTCTTCTTCAAATTTTGAATTTCAAAGCCCATCCAAACATCGCTTCACATTTCCTAGTTTACTCTGCCTCATCTTCAAAGTCGCCATCCTTCTTTTCTCTTCATCAGCCTAACGTTGTCTATTTATATGTCTTAACTATAATGAAATATTCTTATATCTTTACATCGGAGGAAGACAGCTTCCTCACAACGTCCTTGATTCTGGCAAGTTGTAAAATAAGTATGGGTAAAATGGTTTGATCAAGCCAAAATATTGCCCCGCCCCTCCAAATCCCCCCAAATTTAGGGGAGGAAAAGGAGGGGAGGGGAGGGAAAATCTTTAAAAAAATTCTTCCCCTCCTAAAAAATTTGTCATGCCAAATGAAGGGAGTGGAGCAAAATCCCTCCCCTCAAACTAAAGAGAACCTTATACAAGTATAAGCAAATTTAAGGGTAAATTTTTGTAGTAAAAGGAAGAATGATAATTAAAAACTTTGTAAAATGATTAATGTAAAATAAGGACATATCTAATGGTGCGATATGAGATAAGAAAAACTTAAGCTTTTATCTAGACATTTAGGATTATTTTATAAGGATTATTTGAATAAGGATATATTTTGAATATCCATTAGATTAATTAGGATTTTAGTATTTTTCTTATCATTTATTAAGATTATTTTAGATTTAAGTATTTCCAATAGAAATAGGATATCTAGATTAGGTAGATATTCCTATAATTATCCTTTAGAATTAAGTTAGATTTAGATTTTGAATTTAAATTATTTTTATTTTATTATTTTCTAAACTCTATAAATAGAGCTAGAGCTTTCAGTTGCATTGAACTTTGATTGATTGAATAAGAGTTTCTTTACCCTCATCTCTTCTCTCCCCTCCCCTCCTTGCCCTTCTCTTTCCTCTCTCTTCCCCTTACCCCAACCCATTTTACACCGCTTTACATCAATTTATAGTCATAAGTCCTTTCTTTGTTAGTCTCTAACCAATAGAGTTGAACAACGGCGCTCCCACCACCAACAAGGGCCTTATCCTTGGCTTTAGTGATATACTCATTGATTTCATTCTCGCTATCTCCAGCCTCTCATTGGCCGAGGCTCCTGAATTCCTAAAAGCCTTCGCAATGCTCCTGCCATGTCGCCATCGCGTTGTCCTGGCTTCGTGGTCAAGCAGCCTTTGTTGGCAAGCTAATTGATAATTAGTTCGGCCACATGCTTGCTAGGATCTGAAGACGAAATATCACCTAAGAGGGGGTGAATTGGGTGATTTCAAAAACTTTTGGCAATTAAGCTAGAGAATTAAAATGACAGAGCAAAGGATAGAGGAATAATGGACACAGAAGATTTACACCAGTTTGGTCCAAACTCTTAACCTACATCCAGTCCTCAGACTCTCTAGGATTTTCACTATCACATTGTCACACGATTACAGACTTTGTTTCAAAGTAATCTCATCTCTCTAGGATTCACTCCCCCTTATAAGCTGTAATCAATACACACACACTCAAGGTCCCTCTACCTTGAGATTTTTATAGAAATGATGATTAGATAATAACTCTCTTACAGAGTAGATAAAGAATCACTAAAGTACAAAATATATGAAGATATTACAGATTATTGAATGAAACAGTAATTGGCAATAAATTCGTTTGAGCGTAAGATGTTTCGCTAGTTGCTTTGTATTGAATGCTTCTCCTTATATTTGGTGGTTGTAATTAATGACTGTTGAAAAGCTTCAATAAATCCATTGTGAGTAATGAATATAGCAGTTAGACGGTTGAAGTTTGTTCGTTACAAATGAGTCATATTTTTGCCATGTTTTTCCTATGTGTTTTGACTGTTTTGAACGCTAAATCTGAGCCTTATTGTTTACTATATGATAGAATACGTGAGAATTCATACACATATGGAAATAGGGGATTGATCCTATAAATTGTTGCATTCATGTCATTGCCCTGTGCATATACATAAGAAAAGAACCACTTTATGGGTTTGTGGTTAAAGCGCGTAATGAAGCTGATACAATGCTATAGCATATCGTATACGTGCACGCTAGCAATACAATGCGATCACTATGCTATAGCATTGTAAATGAGGCAAAATTATGCGCTAAGTTATTCTAACCTTTCCTTGCGAGTTTTCAGGAAATTAAGACAGGTCACCCAGACGCACATGGAGACGGTGATTGATTAAAACTAAATCCAGAAGATGCGAAGAATCAAAAGAAAGATTTAGAGAATCCCGCTATAATAAAAGGAGGATCAATCAACCGAATCTAAGATCCTGACCCTACAGATTTGGAAGGCCCAACTAATGGGACGTGCGACCAAGGAGACCTAACTATAAGAGGAAAGTGCGGTAAAACCTAAGAGACAGAGAACCACGGAGAGAAAGCAGTCATACAATTCCGATCCGACTGAAACTCACTCTAAAGGAACAAGAGAAGAGACCAACCGAGAGGACAAGAGATCAGACCAAGTTCTTCTTTGCAGCAAGACAAATTATGGAAGATGTGGGGACGTCGCGTGACAGGACGCCTCCTATGTCATCAACCTTTCGATGAGCTCCTTGTTTTCCTTGTTATTTTTATAATTCTGTCATGGGCTATTCTATAGTTCTCTGTGTTATGTGTCCCTCATCAGTCATGAACTAAATTATCTTTGGCTGAGTGAGGATGAATTTCTAAGTTATAGAATAAACCCACTTTGTTAGTTCTTCAAGTTAATAAATCTAGTTTGTTTTAATAGTGTTTTAATTCATAACCGATTAGCGGACGCTAAGGGTTATCTTAGTGGTTTTTGATAGCTCGGAAGAGAGTCAGGACTAGACCTCTGTTAAGCAGTGCTTGCTAGGCAGGCCCGTGTACGGCTTGACCTAAATATTGTAGATGCCAGGAATGGATTTACCACTCATAACTAGAACACCTAGAGCTAATCAGATAGAATAGACTTGAAATCACCATAGGAATATGGGAGAGTAGAGCGTAGACTGTATTTACAGGATTGCGGAAGCTTTTTTATAGGATCGTGGTGGGTTAACGAGATAATGTTGTGAAAGGTGGTTATGTTGTAGCATTGCATAAGCTGTGCAGCATGATTGCTATAGTAATGCGTTGTAAGGAAATTGGGGGAACGATGCGACTTAGGATGAAATATGAGCTCAACATACTTTTAAACTGATATATTTCTTTGACCTCTCGCTATTATTGCTCTTCTGTCATTAGTATAGTAAAATCAATCAAACCCAAAATAACTTTTACATCACACACTTGTTTTTAGAAACTAGCGTCATCTTCGGTATCAACAATCTCTGTGGACGATAACTCTACTTACTTTTTATTACTTATTCGACTAGTTCACTTGCCATAAGGGAATTCAACCAACAAGTTTTTGGCGCTGTTTCCAGGGACTGAAGACACCGTTTACGATTATAAGTTTCTTTTTGACAAGTTGTATTCACCCCACCAAGCTCATTCTCTCTACCTCTGATTTTTAGGTACATTCTGTAGTGTATGCGTAACTTGCCTACTGTTGATCTTGAGCCATACGATCCGGAGATTGAACAAACTTATAAGCAAAGGCGCAGTAAACAGAGGCAAAGGAGTCAACTGAGCAATTCTACACATATGGCGGATATGCAAGTTAATCAATGTGTGAATAGAGAAGAGCAACAACTGCTGAACAAGGATAATTAGAACCCTCAGCAACCGAATCATAATGCTAATCAAACCTCCAAATTTGACCGCAGGACACTTCAAAATCAAAAGTGTCATGATTCAAATGCTCAACTCAACCGAATAGTTTGGAGGACTCCCATCAGAAGACCCTCATCAGCATATCAAGTCATTTATGGAAGTTTGTGACGCCTTCGTCATTCCCAGAGTGACGTCTGATGCCCTTAGGATCAAGTTGTTCCCATTCTCACTCAGGGACAAAGCACGAGCATGGCTCAACACTCTGCTTGCCCACTCTATCACCTCCTGAAATGACCTGGGTAGCAAATTCCTGCTTAAATTCTTCTCACCGACTAAGAATGCTCAGCTGAGAGAAGACATCACCAGCTTCAAACAGCGCCTTGGCGAATCCACTTACGAAGCCTGTGAACGATTCGAAAACCTACTCAGAAGATGTCCACAACACGGACTGGTAGAATGGGTACAACTAGAGACCTTCTATAAAGGCCTGGATAAATAGACGCAATCCATAGTTGATGCATCTGCGAATGGCTCTGTTACACCCCTACCGGCCTCGCCTTTTCGGGTGGCGGGTTAAAGGGATTCCTTTTATTTAATTACCTCCCCTTATTACTTAGTTCAGTTAACTTATCACAGAGTTAGCACAACAGAGCACAGGATTTGGTTTGGACGAGTCTAGCATACTGATAAACATTTAAGATACAAGGAGTAAGTAAGTCCCCGAAGGGTTAAGTACAGTCATCCCAAAATGTACTGATCATAAAAAACAGTAATTCAAAACATTGAGTACAAAATGTGATAGGGCATTCCCTATTTTCTTCAATTCATCGCGTACGTCCTACCTTCTTCGATACGCCTCCACTGCTACTACCTTACCCCTGTGACTCCAAAGTGGTCTGGAGTTCAAGGTTGAACCCCAGAGTAACTGTTAGACTCAAATACAATATGTGTACGATGCATGCAATGCAAATCAAAATCAGGAAGTAAACATAAACCTGCCTCACTGGCACACATAACTGGCATGTAGCAACTTCGCAGGACCGCCTGGTCAAGATAAGCCCCTTGGAACAGCGCGCTCAAGGGCCTCAGTAGTTAGGGTGGCCAAACCCTAACCACCTACCCCTCCTAAGGCCTCAGTAGCCACCTATGAACACGCAGTCACATGGGCCCTACCTACCTCATACATCTCGGTACTGTAGCAAAACACTAAGGACACACAGTCCAATAGGTACTACAGCCCGATCCTACATGCCCTCGGTACTGTAGCAGGTACCCTAAGGACACACAGTCCAATAGATACTATAGCCTGATCTTGGTACTGCAACAAAAACCTAAGGACACGCAGTCCAATAGGCACCACAGCCCGATCTCCTACATCATGATAAAACATACATGCAAAAGCAACATAGAGTATGTAAGTCAACAGTTACTACCTGGCACTTCTCGAAGTTCGCAAACTCTTCTCTTGATGCTTGAATATGTATGCCACACGTTCTAACACCCTAAACATAGCCAAACACCATGCCTTTAATCACAAGAACAAACTTTGCTTCAAGTTTCTTAAAATTCGCCTAGGCACCAGCCTTTCTGTTTCAACTGTGACACTTTTTAATTAATTCTAGACAAATCGTATTGACATGAAATCAGTGGCCATAGAACCCTTAGGATGTCTATTTTATAGGAAAAATAATTCCCAAGGCCAACTGGGTTCAAATCCTTTTCTGGTTTTCAATCTTTGGCCACTGGTCCGAGAGAAACATTCTATTTTTAGGTCATTTTCATTCTTAAATAGCTCTCAGTTAGGAAATCCAAATGACATGAAATTTTAGTCTAAAATCATCCTCAAGATGTCTAATTTTACCATGTAAAATATCACAGCAAACTAAGTCCATTTACTAATTTAAATCTGTTGATAAACACACGCTGCCCAGAAACCAAAGGAACCGACGGATTTTCGTATTTTAAAGACTTAGGTTTTTAGAGTTCAGGAAGAGGTGATCCCACTTGACCCTACACAAAAAAAAAACCTCTGGACCCATTGAAGACCTTAAAAATATGAAAATACTACTGCATTCCCACGAAACACCATAGGGAAAAAGTGAAAGTAGCTAGGTTGCCGGTTTAGGGAACTTACCTCGGATGTCGGTTGCGTATGGCCTTCTTCTCCTCTTGAACCGAAGACTTCAGCTGAACACCCTCCTACTCTCCTTGAGCTCATGGTTGGTGTGGGAAAAATGAAGGAGGGAGGTGTACTATTTATAGGCTCCAAAGGAATTCCCTAACTTATTTCTCAAGAAATCTAGAGAGTTCCTTGGCCAAAATGGCGCCCTCAATCTGCCAAAAATTGGAGTTCCAAAACTGCCCTTGTTGGTGGTTTTTGGTGTAGGGGTAAAACGGTAATTTGCACTGCACTTCTACCAACTCGTGGGACCCACAAAATCTGCTTTTTAGGTATGTCATAAATGACTTTAGGTGTCATGATTACATGTCTCTTCATTATCATATCAATTTTAAATTGTGTGGTCCAGAATTTCTGGAATGTTTAATTCTTTCTCTCTCTTAAAAAATACTTGACGTGACATTTCCTCTCTTCATAAATACTTGACATGACCCTCTTTCTTTCTCCTCTGGGCCTACCAAATTTCGCCCCCTTACCTTGTCCTGGGCCTGGGCCCGACTCCGGAAAATCCTAACCAATCCCGCTTCGCTCTATTTGCCGGTTATACTTTTCCTCGTAACTCATGCCCTTCAACTGGACTTGTGTGGGCCTGGGTCATCAGTCATTTTCCCTGACCACAAGTGGACAAGACATAATACCTTGAGAATTAAGGAATCCTTATTCTGGTGTCTCGTATCCACCTCGTACTACATGCTACTCGATAATCCGACTTCTGACCCCAAAACGTTGCGTGTCCGACGTAACACTACTACTACTGACTTCTCCTTCAATGTTTGGTCCGAATACATATTCTCTCTCTCTTCCTTGGTTGGACACGTATACCCTTGTCCCACAGGGTCAGTGTCCTTGTCTCACTAAAGTCTTTTGTCTTTATACCTTATACCGGCTTCCTTCTTTGAGCTTACTTCGTGCACAAGTTACCTTACGATTGATCATGGTTTCTTCTTAGCTTGACTTAGGAATTCTTCGTTTAATTATTAACAATGGATTTCCATCTTAGGGTCCTTCAAACAGTTTATTCCATAATTTCTGGAAGATAAAATGCTTCGAATACACATCAAAATTCCTCATTACTTCATAAATACATGTCTATACACAGATTACAAAAGTTGGGGTGTTACAGGCTCACTCCTGATGATATCCTATAATGAAGCTCACGAGCTCTTGGAACATATGGCTATGAACAGTCATCAATGGCCAACAGATAGGCTCCCTTCTTCCAAGCCAGTAATAAGAGTCCATGAACTTGATGCTATGATAGCCCTCACGGCACAAGTGTGTTCATTGACCAACATAATCAAATCGATGAGCTAACCTGCCAGTCATCCATCAATGCAACTTGCTCAAGTAGCCTGTGTGTACTGTGGTGGAGAGCATCCTTACTCAGTGTTCTGCCAACCCTAAATCTTTCAATTTTGTGAACAACTACTACAAGGGTGGCAACAACAACAACCCGTATTCCAATACTTCTAACCCAGGATAGAGGCAACATCCAAACTTCTCATGGTCATCGCAAAATCAGCCACCTGCAAACCCCTTAGCAGGCCCCTCGTACTCTACCAGACCATCGAACCCACCAGGGTTCAACTAGTAAGCAAGTCAACAAGGTGCTGACTCAGCTCCTTCATCATCCATGGAAAGCCTACTCAAGGAGTATATGGCCAAGAACGACGCCATTATACAAAGCTAGCAAGTTTCCCTTTGAAACCTTGAAAATCAAGTCAGACAGTTTGCCACAGCACTCAATAACAGACCATCAAGCTCATTACCTAGTGACACTGAAGTCCCCAGGAACCATGGAAAAGAACAAGTCAAGGCCATTGAATTAAGAAGCGACATGAATGTGGAACCGATGAAGGTCTCAAAAAGGCCTATCGAGGACGCTGAACCAGTATCAGGCCAAACAAAGAAAGGGCGACAAACCACTGAATCCACCTAAGAACCAAACCGGGACACCTCGATGCTACAGCAAAAGGATGATGGATGCTACGTTACAACATTCCTGACGAAAGTCACGCCAAATGTCCAAGTAACGTAAATAAGGCATGATGCAATAGCATTAACATCTCAACAAGCCCCTGACCCAGGACTTTCACGAACTCTAAAGCAATCTCCACTGTTACCCTAGAGACTTCATAAGCACAATCAAGAGAAGCAATTCTAAAAATTGCTGGACATGCTAAAGCAGCTGCACATCAACATCTCACTGGTAAAGGCGCTAGAACAGATGCCCAGCTATGTGAAGTTCATGAAGGACATCCTATCTAAGAAATGATGGTTGGGTAAATTCGAGATAGTAGCCATGACCAAGGAAAGTAGTGCACTACTGTTGAATAGATTTCCACCAAAACTAAAAGACCTAGGTAGCTTTACAATCCCATGTGCTATTGGCACTAGCTACTACGGAAAGGCACTATGTGACCTGGGCGCTAGCATTAATTTAATGCCAATGTCTGTATTCAAGAAACTGGCAGTTGGAGAAGCAAGACCTACGACAGTAACCCTGCAACTGGCAGACAGATCAATTGTCCAACCAGAAGAAAAACTTGAAGATGTATTGGTTAAAGTGGACAAGTTCATATTTCCGGTAGATTTCATCGTGCTGGATTTCAAAGCAGATTTGGAAGTCCCAATCATTCTGAGAAGGCCCTTTATGGCAACGAGCAGAACGTTGATCGATGTTGAGAGAGGCGAACTCACTATGTGAGTCAATGGGGACTAAGTGACATTCTCAATTCTCAAAACCTTACGGTACCCAGAATTTCTTGATGAATTCTCTTTCCTCAACATAAGACCAAGCACCAACGGCCCCTTGATAACATGATTCAGAAAGATCTCATACCCAACATGACAGACCATATTCGGATGGCAATGTCCCCATACAAGGACGGAGTTCGAATGTGCTGAGATAGGAATGGAACTACGAGGATGTTAAGCAACCCCGCACGATCTTAAATGAGACTCATAACCAAGTTAGGCTGACGACTATAAACTAAGCGTTATTGGGAGGCAACCCAAGGTCCTTAACTACAAAAAAAAAAAAAATATCTTTCAGGGCCCAACAGGAACTCAGACATCAGGCTAGCAACGATAGTCCTCCACGTCGGCCCAGTACTATGTAAGGCTATTATCCTAAATCTAATATGTGTTTTCATTGCAACTTTTGAAATTCTACTCCTGCGATGGCATTCCCCCCGGGAGAGTCCACCAAAAATCACAATATCACAATCCCATGTAATTCTTGCCTTTCTTGCGCCACCCCATCAACAAGATACCCTTCCCTTCCCTTGCATCCCTTCATCCTACCACCCACCACCCACCAACCCTTCCGTTATCTCTTGCCTCTCTAAGACACCCCACTTCCAACTCTAACCCCCATCGCCCTCATGCCGCGAGTCAAGCAGGCTACTCAACGTGGCCATCTGCCCCTAACAGTCTACGCCAGGCCCCTCCACCAACTCCCACCGTTTGTCCTACTACTCTAACCACCCCCGCCACCAACACCACATCTGCCTTCCCCTTCACCCTCCCCACCAGACTCACCCATTTACACTTCCTCTAACACTCCCTCTTCCCCTTCCACCAACGCTCCCTCCTCCGGCGACACAACTTCGTCTTGCCGTGATTCTCTTCGGACACACGGCCCCTCTACCAATACCATGCCCCTCGTCTCGCAGCCCTCCGTACTGAACTGAAGACCCAGCGGACAAACTTTGATGCCTTCGTTGCTGCCCACCGTCGTGGCCGGCCGACTACCGTGGACCTCTCCAACTCTCATTTGGACATTCCGTTTATAAATCAGGCCTCAGCGTATCCTTCCACAACTGATACCGCCACCAGCCCTAGCCCTGCCCCTCGTGGAACGCCCACCCCTTATTTCTTCTCTTTGTTTTCCCTTTTGTTTATTTTCGTTCCTCTGTTACTGGATAGCACTGACTTGCCCCTGCCTGCCAATGGCGGGGCCTTTTGGCTATCATATCATCCGCTTGTCTCTCTGTCTTCCTATGTCATTCCCCTTGCCCCCTGATTACGATTCTGTGTTACTTCATTCGGGCCATGTTCTTTGCTTGGGACTTTCATCAGTCCCACCCTACACTCGCATCCTACCTGCAATGTAGACATTGCACCTTTCAAGTATGGGGGAGGACTATATGATGTATGCGTCTAATTGTGCGTGCTTAGAATCACAAACTTAGCTTACTGCTATTTCGAGCAAAACCAAAAAGTTTGAACTTTGTAACTTATATTAAGAGCATGAACATACACCTATAGTAGTAGAGCGACTGTCTGAATGAACTGGTAAGAATAGATTTGTCTTAAAGGAAATAAACCGTGTAGGCTTGGGAAACTGACAGTACTGGATCAAACAATGTAGGACAAAGTAACAATGAGGGAGAAAATATAGTTAAGCCGCATAGAAATAAAATCTTGAGCCTTGTTTTTCATTATTTTGTGAGCATGCATGATAGTGTTAAGAACTTTCTTTGGTTTGTCTGATTTCTCTGGATTTGATACCTTTCACCTGAATCATACTGCATAGGATAAAGGCATTCAATCTTCACCAATTGAATCCATACATAAGCCCCTCGATCATATTCCCATCGTCACCCCCTTGAGCCACCTACATAATGTTATAGCAGATGCTAAACAAGCCGACGACAAAGAAATATGTGTGCCAATGCTGTAGCATAATGCCCATAGTGCAAAAAAAAAAGTGTATTATCGTTGGTTGACAGCATAAGGCATCACCACTGCGTAGGGCATGTTAGGACGTAACATTATCACCATATGTTGTAAAGATTTGTTTGGCACTATGCTATAGCATATTTTTAATCTTCACATAAACCACCACACACTACCATTCCATGCATTACAACCTGAAAAGTCCTTTTGATGCAATTAGGTTCAGCCACGAGGAAACAGACTTATAAATTTTACAAACCTATAGAACTTCTAGGCTAGCACGGTAGAGAGAAATAAATCCCCCATGTGAGAGGGAGAACAAAACACATCACCCAAGAGACTCTTGACACTCTCTTACTGGAGCAATGCTCTGCACTAAGTCACCTGTACTGGGTAGTGGGACTATTTACATGGGAACGCTGACCTTAAGACAATGACAGGATATCAGGTCCCTAGGAGAAAGCGCGCAAGTTGAAAAAAGGTGCTTTCTGCCCTATAGCTTTTCTTTTTTGTTTTGCCCAAGAGTGCAAAAAGCTAAATGTGAGGGAGTTTGACGAGTGATACTTATGTCATGTTTTCCCTATGTATTTTGACAGATTTGAACGCTAAATCTGAGCCTTATTGTTTACTATTGGATAGAATACTTGAGAATTCATACACATAGAGAAATAGGGGATTGATCCTATAAATTGCTGCATTCATGTCATTGCCCTATGCATGTGCATAAGAAAAGAATCACTTTATGGTTTTGTGGTGAAAACGCGTAATGAAGCTGATACAATGATATAGCATATCATATGCCTGTACCTATGCTAGCAATACAATGCGATCGCTATGCTATAGCATTGTAAATGAGGCAGAATTATGCACTAAGTTATTCTAACCTTTCCTTGTGAGTTTTCAGGAAATTAAGACAGGTCACCCTGACGCACATGGAGACGATGATTGACTGAAACTAGATCCAGAAGATACAGAGAATCGAAAGAAAGATTCAGAGAATCCCGCTATAATAAAAGGAGGATCAATCAACCGAATCTAAGATCCTGACCTGACAGATTTGGAAGGCCCAACTAACGGGACGTGCGGCCAAGGAGACCTAACTATAAGAGGAAAGTGCAGCAAAACCTAAGAGACAGTGAGCCACAGAGAGAAAGCAGTCACACAATTCCGATCCGACTGAAACTCACGCTGAAGGAACAAGAGAGGAGACAGACCGAGAGGACAAGAGATTAGACCAAGTTCTTCCTTGGAGCAAGATGGATTATGGAAGACGTGGGGATGTCGCATGACAAGACGCCTCCTACGTCGTCAACCTTTCAACGAGCTCCTTGTTTTCCTTGTTATTTTTATAATTTTGTCATGGGCTGTTCTACAGTACTTTGTGTTATGTGTCCCTCATCAGTCATGAACTAAATTCTCTTTGGCTGAGTGAGGATGAATTCCTAAGTTGTAGAATGAACCCACTTTGTTAGTTCTTCAAGTTAATAAATCTAATTTGTTTTAACAGTGTCTTAATTCATAACCGATTAGCGGACGCTAAGGGTTATCTCAGTTGTTTTTGATAGCCTGGAAGGGAGTCAGGACTAGACTTCTGTTAAGCAGTGTTTGCTAGGCAGGACCATGCATGACTTGACCTAAACTGTAGATGCTAGGAATGGATTTACTGCTCATAATTAGAACACCTAGAGCTAATCAAATAGACTAGACTTGAAATCACCATAGGAATATGGGAGAGTAGAGCAAGGACTGTGTTTACAAGATTGTGGAAGCTTCTGTATAGGATCATGGTGGGTTAACTAGATAACGTTGTGAAAGATGGTTATCTTGTAGCATTGCAGAAACTGTGCAACATGATTGCTATAGAAATGCATTGTAGGCAAACTGGGGGAACGATGCGACTTAGGATGAAATATGAGCTCAGCCTTCTTTTGAACTCATATATTTCTTCGACCTCTGGCCATTATTGCTCTTCTGTCATTAGTAATAGTAAAATCAACCCAACCCAAAACAACTTTTACATCACACACTTGTTTTTAGAAACTAGTGTCATCTTTGGTATCAACAGTCTCTGTGGGACGATAACTCTACTTACTCTTTATTACTTGTTCTACTGGTTCACTTGCCATAAGGAAATTTGACCAACAGTTACTCACAGCTTTGATTCTGCAGAATAATCGCCATCATTTTGCCGCTTTAACTTTCCTTTTGATTTGCCCGTTGTGTTGCAGCAATTAATATGGAAAGAGAATAGAAATGGCTTTTGGGTTTCTCAGAGAATGGTTGCCGAGTTTGGTGTCTCGTTTTCTGCAACTGCATTTAATGCTTCTAACGTAATCAATGCCTTTTTAGATTTTGAAGTTATAGACCCCATAATCATCTGAAACTCAATATACTAAATAAACATGGTTAGGAGAAGTAATGAGTGATGATATGAAGTTAATAAATCATAAGCAAATATTGAAGTATTTACAGACATGGTGATTTACTGATGACATAAATGAAACACTCAAGTTATCATTAACTGACTTGAGTTCATGACTCGAGTTGGTTCTTTCAATACTCAAGTGAAAATGATTTTCTTCTGGAAAAAAAACTTGTTTGAAACAGAAGTTTAAGCTGAGAAGATCATTTCCAAAGCATAACTCAAGTCTAAAAATACTAACTTGAGATGATGACTCGAGTCAAGTCTTCATAACTCGAGTTGTGAAGATTTGTTCACAAACTAAAGACTTCAAGTTATATTGAAATATGAGTTTAAACAAAGGACACTCGAGTCTTGAATTGCTAACTCTAATGGATGACTAGAGTTCACAAAATCATAACTTGAGTTTCCAAGATTTGTTCACAAAAAAGATTGTGAAATACATTGAAAATGATTTTGAATAAATGATACTCGAGTGCTAAAATGCTAACTCTAACGAGTAACTCGAGTGCATAAATATTGGCTCAAGTTTTGAAGTTTTTAACTCTTGAAAAAGACAACTGAATGCGGGAGATAAAGTTTGAAAAGATAAGGTTTAGCACTCACCAAGTCAACTCGAGTTATATGCAGGTAACTCGGGTTGTTACCTTTGATTCAAAAGTAATAGAAAAACATTCATTCGAGTTATGAACCATTAACTCGAGTCAGTCAAAACTGCAAACTATTTTGACTAAGATTTTAAAGTACTAACTTGAGGTCTTGAACCAAAGCTCGAGTGTGTCTTTGGCAGATACATATGTTAGTTCTCTATGTGTTTTGATGATAACTGACAATTGTAAACACAAGTTGAAGTTTGCCTTTGGTAAGTTGAAAAACATACTGTCAGAGGCAAACTCGAGTATTGGTCTCAATACTCGAGTATTGACTTGACAGAGAGTAGCTCAAGTTTAGTAAACAAAGCAATACTCAATTTTCCATTTGGAAACTCAAGTATTGAACTTACAGAGAGCACTCCAAGTTTTTTACCCTGAGCCAAACTCGAGTATTGGTTTGAATACTCGAGTATGCATCCTACAGAGACTCTTTCAATATTTCCTAAAGTTTTTCAATACTCAAGTATCTATTTGTATACTCAAGTATTGGTCATACAGAGAGTCATCAAAGTTTTCAACGTGAGAAAACTCGAGTCTGGGTCTGGATACTCGAGTATGAGATTGACAGAAAGTTTTTGAAGTTTTACACATGTCTTTGAAAACTCAAGTATCATTTTGAAAACTCAAGTATTGACTTGGCATAGACTTTTTCAAAGTTTTCAAAATCTATGAATACTCGAGTATTGATTTAGAAACTCGAGTATCGGGCATACAAAGAGCTTTGCTCTTTTTCAATGATTTAAAAACTCAAGTATTAAAATGAAAACTCTAGTATTGAGGTTTTGGACTTAAACTTATTTTCATATCAAAAGCCCAAAACTCGAGTATGGATTTGGAAACTCGAGTTTTGCTCCTATTTCAAAGATATGGTCCAAAGCTTAAATCACGTCGTTCTTCTCTGGAAGAAGAATACTCGAGTATCATCATGGATACTCAAGTATTGCTATTAGTGCACAGTGACAAGCTCGAGTATTGAAGAACATACTCGAGTATGAGTCGTGAAGTTTGAAAATCAAATCTGACGAATTTGCGAAATCTTCTTGTTTGATCTTAATACTTCACCTCTACATTCACTACTATTCTTAACTATGTTTAATGAGTTTGTTAGTGAGTTTCAGATTGTTTAGAGGACATTAAATGAAGATTTGAACAAAAGCAAAAAGCAATGTCAGAACATTAAATGCAAAGTCCAGAAACTTGCACCCTTTTGTACCATCATTCTCTACATGATGAGAAGGGATTAATGTCTGCTTTCCCTAAGCAGTAGCTACTCTTCCAACGGATCTATTACAAGGAAAGTCAACACTAATCCTCTGGACAAAAGGAATTAACTGAAGAGTAGAGAAAGAATACACCAAAGTGCCTCCAACAGCTAGATTAGTGAACCAACGGATATAATGGAGTTTGCAACGGTTATTTAATGCTCTCTTAGTATAAATAGAGTAGCATTCAATTCTTCTCAACAACACATCTGCTGAAAACGAATTACATTCAAGTTTTCCAACTACTCTTTCAGTTTTCAGTTGTAAAGTATCTTTTGATACATTAAGCTTCAGTGTTTATCATTATCTACTCTTAGAGAGAGTTCACTGATTGTATATCATTTATTGTAAGAATCTCAAGTCAGGGGACTTGGAGATTGGGATATTGATTGCAACTTGTAAGGGGGAGTAAGTTCTAGTGAGAGAATTACTCTTGAGTTACAGAGTGTGTAATCAATTGAGATAGTGAAAATCCCAGAGAGTCTGGGGATTGGACGTAGGTCAAGAGATTGGACCGAACCAGTATAAATTTCGTGTGTCTTGCTATTCTTCCCTATACTCTGTCTAGCTCTATTTTTAGTGTTAAAAAACAGAGCAATTTCAAAAGAATTTTAAAATCCCCAATTCACCCCCTCTTGGTGATTAAGCTCCACTTTCAACATAAAATCACTTTCTGATTCAAGATTTGATTGCAACAAAAGGTTATTCACTTAAGTACTATTAAACACATACTTGAGTGACTTGAATCATCAAGTCTAATTCTTTTACAAGTGTTAATTATCATCAAAACATATTGAATAGAGAACTAAGAAGATCTTGAAGCAAAATGGTGTCAAATTTGATGGCATCACCTTTGACTAGGGCACACGTACTTCCTCGGCCTTTGTCACCCTACGTGCTGATAGCGAACGCAAGTTCATGTTCTACAGAAATCCTAGCACTGATATGCTCTTCAAGCCAGAAGAGCTCAATCTTGAACTCATCAAATTTGCTAAATCATTCCATTATGGATCGATAAGCATGATCGTGGAGCCATGCAGATCGGCACACCTAATTAAGGGCAGTGGAAGTTGCCAAGGAAGCGGGTGCATGCTCTCTTATGACCTAAACCTAAGGCTGCCTCTATGGTCTTTGGCCAAGGAGGCCCGTAAGCAAATATTGAGCATATGTGATAAGGTAGATGTGATCAAGGTGAGAGACGTGGGGATGGAGTTCCATACTGGGAGTGACAAAATTGATGATGCCTCAGCCATGTCATTGTGGCACCCCAATTTGAAGTTACTGCTCATCACTATTAATGAGCATGGTCTTAGATACTACACTAAGAATTTCTAGGGACTAATGGATGTTGTTTGAGTCAACATAATTGATACAACTAGCATTGGTGTTTCTTTTGTTGGCGCCCTCCTATGCATGATTGTCAATGACTAGTTCATACTTGAAGATGAAGTAGGGTTGAGAGAAGTACTCAAGTATGCAAATGCATGTGGATCACTCACAACCACTAAAAAGGGAGCCATCCCTACCTTCCTATAAGGGATTTGGAATATGTGCTCAGCATCATCAATGAGGCCTAAATGGTGGGATATAGGATTTATGTTAGATTTAGATTTTGAATTTAAATTTTTATTATTTTTAAGCTCTATAGTAGTTAGTTTTGACTAATTGATTAAATAAAGAGTTCCTTTTCCATTCTCTCTTCCCTCTAGTCCTCTACTTTCTCTTCTCTTTTCTCTCTTCCTCTTCCCCAACCCATTGTACATCACTAAATTAAAAATATACAAATTAAAATTGTAAACTTAAAAGTTTGAATTGTACTTCAATCTCTATTTTACATTAATAATCTTGTAATGTATTTAAATAAATAAAAAAGTACTTATTTTATGCTTTATCACTTTGCTTCACGGGTTGATTGATTTTTGTTTGTTATTTTTTTTAAAAAAAAATAATAAAATCAAATGACCCTTGGTTGAGTTAAGGGAGTGAATTCAACTTCTTTTAAATAGAGTTTTGAGTTCAAGCAAAGAAAAATTCAATGAATGTTGTTAGAGTTATGGGAGATTTTAGTCATAGAATTAAAGGTGGGCTGTTTACAGGAAAAAAGCTACTAGAGTTATTTGTAAACATAAAGTATCTAATAAGGTAAAATAAAAGTTTTATAGCATTACTATAAGGTCAAGAATACTATATGATAGTGAATGTTGAGTTTTAAAGGGACAACATGGACATTAAGTAGGAGTAGCCAATATGATGACATTGATATATATTGATGCATGGTCGTATATGAAAAGAATATTCTTATTGAACATATATGCAAAGTTAGTGATATTTATTTAAGAGAAAATGATATAAAATTAATTGAGATGGTTCAAACACCTCAAAAGAACACAATTGGATGCGCAGGTGTGAAGAATGTTGGTCACACAATATGAAATTATCTAGAAACAGATAGAGGAAGACCAAAGAGAATATTTAATTAAGATATTAAATGAGATCTTTTGGTTAACAATCTATTTTACGATTTGGTTGTTTATAAAGCACAATGGAGTCATACAATTCATGCAGTTGATCACACCGAGTGAGATAAGGCTTTGTTGTTGCTGTTGTTATTAAAGAATTTTTTTCATTTATGATTTACTAACTCAAATCCTATATAAAAGATACGAATAACTAAATTACGTAAATCTAAATATTAAAAATTGGTTAAATGTAATAAATATGTAAAAATTATAAAATATTTTATTTTTTAAAATATCCTTATTTATGGAGGAAGAGAAAGTGAATGAGTGTATAAGAAAAAGATGTGTGTGAAAGACAATTATTGCAGTGATATAAGTCTACAACATTTCATTGGAAAAATTGGAAGAAAAAAAAGTTTGTAAAATTTCAAACATCTTTTAAGTCTATCTTATAAAAAGGACCCTGAGTGTATGTATGATCTCTTTAATTGAGTCATGACATGACTCAAATAATTAAACTGATTGCTATAAATTTCACATGATTTTAATGTGACTAATGTAAGTATAAAAGGAAATTTCCAAGGCTGTCTTGATTTCAAATCGGCTGCAACTTTGATGTAGAAGGTTCCGCCCCTGTTGCAATAGACTATTAGTAATTCATTTGATACAGGTTTATCCATTTTTACTAGGGGAAAAAAAAAATACTCGTCCTAATTATAGGATAACATTTTGGAGTTAGTTTTGGTTTTAATTATAGGACAAATTTTAATTTTTGTCAATTTCTTCCTAAAATACCCCTATTTTATTCTCTCAAGTGTGTTTGGTTTTTGATGAGTATAAGTATTTGGGTACGTTGATTCTTCCAGCCAGTAAACCTTTTAAATTGTTGGATTTTAATTTATTTATCGATAAGCTGACATTAATTTGCCAATATATATATATATAAACACACACATGTGTGTGTATCTATATATATGTATGTATGTGTATGTATGTATATATGTGTGTGTGTCTATATATATGTGTCTATGTATATATGTGTGTGTGTACATATATATGTTTATGTGAATGTGTGTACATATATGTATATTGGTGTGTGTGCGCGCGCATATATATGTGTAGATGTGTGTGTGTGTGTGTGTAGAAGTATGTGTGTGTGCGCATATATGTGTGTAGATATGTGTATATACATATATATACACACATATATGTATATATAGCAAGGCCAATATTTCAATTAGAAAGCGTGTGGAGAGGAAAATTTTAGGTCGAAGAGGTATGTGATAGGGGCTATTGATTCACTTTTACTTATATTATTTTAAATTTATATAAGGCATTTTAGGAAAATGAGTAAAATTAACTAATTTAATTCATCTCCTTAATCTCCCCAACTTCAATTACATATGTCTTATAATTAGAACCGGAGGAAAGAGAGTACTACATTTCAAGACTTCAAGTTAGAAAATATTGGTATAAAATTATTATAAAAGTTTTAAGTTAAAAAATGAGATAAAATCAGAATTCTACATTAAAATATTTTGTCCAAAAATTTTAATAAGTAAGTTAGTGATATAGAGAGTGAGTTTAAGCCTCGCTCTGACGTAGGCCTAACATCCCATCCCACCATTATCTCGGTCTTGAAATTGTCAACTTTGAGATCATATCACCTCACACGATTTAAAACACGTTGAAATGTAGAAGCACCCAAACCCTTATAAAACACCTTTTCATTGCTCTCCCCAATTATTGTGGGACTACGTAGATGTGGCAGCTCCATGTTTAATTAAAATTTGTGATATTATTATTAGTACTATTATATTTTAAAAATGATGTTTCAAAATGAATTTATTTTTATGAAGTCTTTTTTGGGATTACTTTGAAATTATGTTTTTTTTTTTGTTAAATGACCTAATTCCTCCTGGGAAAATTTGTATTCATTGCCTAAGTCTTTATTATCATTTGATAGGTTAAAATTGTTTAATTTCTTATTAAAATATTGTTGTCATTAGTATTCAGCAAGAAAATTCACTCAAAATTAGTTATAGCGCCTTGATTGTTGTTGTCATCCTCTTTTGATATATTAATATTGTTATTTATTAATATGTGGTTTTCATTTCCTTTTTTAAAATTAAGGAGATATAAGTGATTTTGCTAAAAATAATAATTATTATAATCTTTCTAACTAATATTTGTGATCTTCATAGTAATAAGGGAAAAGACAAACAAAAATCCTTGGAAATAGTAAAAGAACAAATGAGGGTGCTGAATTTCAATATTTCCGAAGGAATTTTGAAATGTTGAGAAATTATATCTTTTCCCTCCCTTTTTTCTTTTTTTTTTAAAAAAAAAAATCCTCAAACCCCTTGTTGGTTGTCAGTAGCCGAAACTCCGGCACCGGCGACCACCCTTGCCAACGCCGTTGACCAGTCACTAGTGCTCCGACAACCTAAATCTTTTTATTTATAAAACAAAATTAGTCAATATTTAAACCAACAGAGTAGTTAACTAAAGTAGTAAATATGTTCCCTCTTGCTACACATGTTCTAATAACTACTTTTCTTTCTATATTTACTACTTTGATTTCATTATTGACTACTTTGACTAGCGCGCTGCCAACAAAGTTCTTAATATATTTTTTGAATTTCTCAAATAAGAATAGTTAAAAGCGATACAGAAATAATAAAAAGAGTCATTGTTATTGATTATTTTCTAATAACTACTATTTTCAATATTTACTACTTTGGATTGCTGCCGACAAAATTCTTAATACATTTTTTGAATTTATGATATAGGAGTAGTTAATAGAATCAGACTAGTAAATAGCGAAATAAAAGCAGTTATTATGAATCACTCAGCAACAGGTGCTCTAGTTTGGATATTAATTAGTCTGGTTTCACCATTAACTACTTTGGTTTCATAAATTCAATATATATATGGGCTTATGATCTATGTAATCACTGTTGGAAATTATGCCCTAGGGGCAGATCATTGTACCTTAACATTATTATTAATTAAAGTATTTCTCCGTTTAGTTATCATTTTATTTGCATGTTTATAGTTATAACTGTATCCTTGGATATATCTTATAGATTATCTTAAATGTCCTTGATCGTTCATCTACGCGGGAGCGAAGATGAAATAAGACCAGTATGACTTTGATGAGTATGGAGATACAATCAAAGTCATAGGCACTTGTAAGAGTACAAGGTGCTGGACCGACCCACTATGAGAAAGCTGCATGGATTTAGTCATAAGTTTATCTCATGTATAACCGCGTCACAACGCCCTTTGACCTAAGGGCCCGTTTGGATGGGCTTTATATATATATATATATATATATATATATAAAAGCACTTTTTTAATGCAAAAAAAAATGCTTGTTTTTATTAATTTATGTGTTTAGATGATATTTTTTTAAAAAAAGTAAAAGTCACAAAAAGCCAAAATACTTCTTTTTTTAAAAGCTCCAATTTGGAGCTTTAAAAAAACACTTTTTTAAAAGCCCATCCAAACGGGCCCTAAGATCATCATGGATTCCTACATGAGAGTCGTTGATCTTTGACCTAGTCAAAAGTCACCTTTGACCGAGTGATGATAAAGGCTTTGATCGGGATCAGTGCTTTTCATGTAGAGGAATGTGAATGGTCAAGATGGAATTTGTCCCTCACATTTGTAGAGAGATAATACTGGGCCCCTCGATGAGTGAGTCTGAGAAATGTATGGCCATACTACGATGGAAAGGAGTTTCCATTCCAGTTATTAGACTACTCAAGAATCAAGAAAGTAATGGTCAAGAACAGAAAGTTGACAGTATCCATGCCTCATCATTGACCAAATTATCGCGTGACAAAATGGACGTGACATGCATGGTTGTATGATAGGTTGTATCGTATCATCGATCCCCATATGGATTGGGTAGTCGCAATGTCTTGCTAGAGGCCGCTTGCGACTTGTGGGCTGGTACAATATTGGCCCACTGCCAATCTCATGTGGGCCTGCAGGGTTGCACACAAGAATAGCCCAACACGAGCAAGTGTCCAGATTCATTGAATCTTAGATATGTCTATGATTTAATGAATACTGTATTTATTCTAGGATGAATATATATAATTTCAAAATTAAATAATAATATTATTATTTAATAATGATATTATTATATAATATTTGTTTTGTATTTAATTTATTTGATAAATTAAATATTTAAAACAAATAGAGATATTGTATCTCGATTTAATTTTCGAATAAAGATATCATATATCGATTTAATTTGAATTGAGATATAATATCTCGATTTAATTAAATAGATAAATATCATATCTCATATTTAATTTATAAAGATAAATTAAATTAGTGGCTTTTAATTTGGATTAAATAAATAGATTAGATTAGATCTGTTGGACATATTTAATTAATATATTAATCCAAATTTTTTTTTCCAAGATTGATTTAGATTAATCTTGAATATTTTAATACGACCCAATTAAGGTTTGAGAAACTCTATATAATGGAGCTTTAGTCATATTGAAATGAGAGAGACAAGCCGCGAAAGAAATCCTAGAGAGAAAAACGTGAGACACAAAGGAAGAAGGCGCTAGCACGCTGCCGAACGTGTTGGAGAGCTATTCGGTGTGAATACCGGTAGAGGGAGTGGATTCGTAGAGTTGGCTCCTAGAGATTGATCGAGCAAGAAGGTGTTAGCCCACGTGTTTGCAAAGAGACGCACACCAGTTCTAAAAGGTACGGTTTTTCTAACGAACCTGATTTAAAAGCCGTTGATAGATCCTCTCTATGGGATTCGTAAAGTTTTTTTTTTATTTCGCTGCGTGTACGGATCCCAACAGTCACAGCATATAACATTAGGTGCAGTGAAGGATTACTACGTTGTTTGTGTTGAAAAAAGGTTGAGTTCTTATTCATTAATTCCTTCACGTTGATGGGCTTATTCATTGATAACGTCAATCACAGCAAAAGTTAATTATTTAATTAATAGAAGATCTGTAGCAATATTTGGAAGTTCAAAGTATTTTCCTATTTGTTTTTGTCAACGTAATTAGTGATTAAATACATCTATTTATGGAATTTTAGGATTCAAATAGGAAGGTTTTCATTAGTGGCTTCATTGTTCTTCTTTTTCATTGTGAATCTGGCTTCTTTCTCGTTGCGAATTTGGTGGCTGTTGTTTCCTGTGCATCCAATATTTTGAAGCGCCACACAAAACCGATCGGTTAGAATAATCTCAAACCTTCGCTACTTCCCTCTTCATATCTTTTTTCTTTCTCTTCTTCGTAAAATGTAGTATTTCAGCTTCATAGCATGTGTTTAATTCTCTATTGAAAATGTGATTTTGTAGTCTCCATACTCTGATCACATCTCTTTTGCAAGGTGTTCTTTAAAACAAAAATTGACTGTGTTCGCTGAAGGCTGGAGAGCTGATTTTTCCCTCGCGAGCTTGAATTGATTTTCAATTGCTTCTTTTCTTGAGGCCCAACCTTATCTGGCTTCGTTCATCAAGTTTTAAGAATAGATTACAGGAGTTACCCCAATTTTTCTCATGGGAAAAAGTTTTTTTTAGTAAATTTATTCTTGTGAGATTGGAATAGATGAAAATTGAATTCCATATTCTGTCAGATTTAGGAACCTACAAATATGTTTTTATCTAGGTTTGCTTTCCTATTTATTGAAATTTGGATATCTTCGTCAAATTTAATCATGCTTATTTTGATTGATGATGTAAATATTGTACAGGCTAATGGTCAATTTTTTCACATCTTTGTAATGGATCACTCCCAAATAACAACTATTGAAGACATTAACATAAGTGGAAGTTTAGTATATGCAGATGACGTTGTTGATTTGGGGAAAGACAATGATGAATTTAGAGAAGATGATCAGTATAAAATCATGGAAGATGAAGATGATGATTATGGTGAAGATAGTAGAAGTAATTTTGAGAAGTCTCCTATTGCTATTATCACTGATCAAGACAAAGCTATGGGAAAAGCAATTGCTAATATATTTCCAAAAGCACGGCACTGTTTTTGTGCATGGCATATCAAAAAACATGTTATGGAGCATAGTCAAGCATTGCACACACAATTTAAAGATAGTTTTGATATTGACTTCCGTGAGTGATATAAAAGTCAAGATATTCATGAGTTTGAAGGCAAGTGGGAAGAATTGAGGACTAAATATGATATTAAAGTAGGTAGTTGGTTGTCCAACATGTATAACTCACGTCATCATTGGGAAAGGCATACTTAAAAGATACTTTTTTTGCTGGAATGCCCACAAGTGGCTGAAGTGAGAGCATCAATTCAGTCTTTGATAGATACATCAACTCTAACACGATGTTAAATGACTTTGTTACCCAATATGACAAAGCAATCAAGTCTAGGAGGGATGCAGAAGAAGATGAGGATTTCAAAACTAGAAATACAAAACAATTTTAGAGACTAATCATCCAATTGAAGCAATAGCTGGAAAGCGTTACACAAGAAAATTATTTGAGATCTTTAAAAGAGAG
The DNA here is from genome assembly GCA_019022615.1 of Acacia melanoxylon. Lineage (NCBI taxonomy): Eukaryota > Viridiplantae > Streptophyta > Magnoliopsida > Fabales > Fabaceae > Acacia > Acacia melanoxylon. The sequence goes on from JAFJYJ010000002.1 coordinate 3,615,775, forward strand.
TGGAAGGCTGCCTGAAGTTGATAAAAAGTGGTGGGCAATTATCGACTACCATTTGACTGAAATATTCACAGCTCATTGTTCTTGTGGAAAATTTGAGACTATGGGGATTTTGTGCAAACATATTTTATACATCGAAGAAGAAACAAATAATGACCTTACCTGAAAAATATATTCTGTTTAGATGGACAATGAATGCAAGCTATAAGGTTGATAATCTTGTAGGTGTTCATGCAGATACAACTACTAATGAAGTTAGTGTGTTGTCTTTGTGGTCGGTTCACTGTAAAATCAACATTGCTGTTTCTGAAGCCTCAGATTCTATTTTTGAGATTAGAAGGCTTGACACTATGATTACTAAATTTTTGCAACAACAACTAGAAAGAAAGAGAAAGAGAATTGAAGATGAACCAACTCCCAAAATTGTTCTTTTACCAATTCTTAGTACTGTTTCTCAAGTTTCACTCATTAATGATGTGTGTGATCCCACCCAACTAATTAGAACTAAAGAGCGTCCAAGGGTAGCTTCACGTATAAAATCAAGCATAAAAATGTCGACAAAACAACAAAGGACTTGCAGTTATTATCAAGGAAAGGGTCATTATAAAACTGGTTGTCTGAAGCAAAAGGTAAGTGTGAAGTTTATGTTTGTGTTTGACTCTTTAAACTTGATGAAAAGTTTGTAAGTTTTATTTGCAAATGGATATTGCAAGAGATAAGCAAAAGGAGTAGAAATTATTATTCATATTTTCACGGTTTCATTTTGGTAAGCACTAACTTAATTATTTATTTATTTATTTTAAATATAACATTTATTTTTTGATGGACATTTTGTATTGTACTGTAGGTCAATCTAAAGCTCAAGACCTGCTTAATTAAAGAAGAACTGAAGACTTAGTACCTAATGTTTTTGATAATGTATCTACCTTCTATAATGTATTGCACATGCTGCACATAATGGGTGCATTGTTTTTTTTTTTTTTTTTTGCAAATATATCTAGCTTCTACAATGTATTGCACATGCTACACATGTTAGGTGCATTTTTTTTTTTTTTTTTTTGCCAATGTAATGCCAATAACCTGAATGATTCTGCTTTTTTGGAATCAATTCGCAACGAAACATTTTGATGATTATGCTTCTCGCGCAAAATAATACTCCCATTACACAAACTTTACATTAAAATACAATATATTTCACCGTTTGATTGGGGAAGAGAATAAAGTGCTATATATCTCATTTTTATCTCGCTCGCAAGTCGCAATGTAGAAACTATGAATCTGCATATTGAATCCTAAAATGCCGTAAATAGATGTATTTAATCACTAATTACGTTGACAAAAACAAATAGGAAAATACTTTGAATTTCCAAATATTGCTACAGATCTTTCATTAATTAAATAATTAACTTTTGCCGTGATTGACGTTATCAATGAATAAGCCTATCAACATGAAGGAATTAATGAATAAGAACTCAACCTTTTTTCAACCCAAACAACGTAGTAATCCTTCACTGCACCTAATGTTATATGCTGTGATTGCATAGATCATAAGCCCCACACACACACACATATATATTAGGTCGCTAAAGCATCAAGCAAGGGGTTTTGAGGATTTTTTTTTTAAAAAAAAAAACGGCCAATGATGTAATTTCTCAATATTTTCCAACATTCCAAAATTCTAAATTAATCCATTGGAACTTACTTGTAAATATTGAAATTCTTCATCCTCATTTGTCCTCTTGCTATTTCCAAGTCTTTTTTCCCCCCTAGTAACTGCCATTTCAATATATCCTTGATATTCATATGCAGTATTTCTGGAAGATTTTCTCTCTCTCTCTCTCCCTCTATTAAAAAAAGACGTAAAAATAAAATAAGATATATATCAATATTGTCAAAAGGGTTAATACCACTTTTAATGTTTGAAGTTTCATCCAATTTTGATTTTAGTCTTTTAAATTTGAAACCGATGGTTTTAGTCTTTTAAGCTTATTTCATTTATAATTATTGGTCTATGAAGTTTGAAAATGACTTGAAACTACATTTTATGGTGTTAATTTATTCTACGTGTCACTAACTTCATTGAATTGGCTTACATGGCATATTGATTAAGAAAGATGAACTGTTATATAATTTTTTTTTTAAAAAAAAAAACAAAGAAAGGCTGATGAACTAATTAAAATCTCCAAGCTTTTACAGATTTTTCATGAAACTGGTCCCTTGGAGAGAAGACGATGGCTACCCAGGATGGTGGGTTTTAGTAAAAATAAATAAATAAATAACTGCTCATAATTTTTATAATATATTTATTACATCATCTTTCCTAATCAGCATGCCACATAAGCCAATTTAATAGAGTTAGTGCCACGGAAGATAAATTGACACCGTCAAATGTATTTTTAAGTCCTTTTCAAACTTTAGAAACCAGCTATTATAAACCGACTAAATTTGAAGAATCAACACCACCGATCGGTTTCAGACTTAAAAGACCAAAATTAAAATTGGGTAAAACTTCAAAGACCAAAAGCAATATTAACCCATTCAAAGCGAGGTTTTACTCTGGCACAAGGTTATCGTGATGCTATATGGTCCTGCATTAGATTTTTATTATTTTAATGTTCTAAAAGATAATTACCAATGAAAACTTTAGGAACAGGTTAAACTTTTATATCATTAACGTTAAATAAAAACTCATAACATGTAAAAATTGTAAAATTTAATACGACATACGTTATTTATAAGTAATGAAAAACATTATGAATACTCAAATAGTCAAATTTTATATAATATACAAAAAAATGTCATCAATTGTTATTAATTACTTTTAATTATATCAAGAGATTTCAAATTTTGGTCATTGTTTGTGCTCCATTTTAATTACCTTGTTAGTCCCACACCACCTATGCTAGCAAATGAATGGATAATAATACTTATATCACACAAAAAAGCAAATGAATCAAAAGTAGGAAGTTATTTATTTTAATTTTTTGCCACAGAATAGTCAGAAGTTATTTGGTTTTTTATTTAGACATTATATCGAAAATTAAATATTGAAAGAAGAGTATAGATTATTTTTGATTTATATTGTCCAATATACATTGATTGACATTTTGATTCATTAAAGGGTGAAGATCCATTTTGTCTCGGAGGTTGTAACAAAATCTCAATTAATTTACATATTTTTTTGAGCATTGTCTCCCTAAAAATTTCCAAAACATAGTAATTTCACCTCGGTCATTATTTAAGTTAAGTTTGAATATTAGTTGATCAAATATGCTAAGCTGGTAAGTCCACATGTCATTTTTGTTAAGGTGCAAATTTACCTCAGAAGTTTTCATTTTGGAGCAATGTTGCCCCAAAAAAATTTAGGGTACAATATTGCCCTTTTTTTATAAATCTAACTTGGAAAAAATGAGTTAGATGATACATGGACTGGTTAGAAAATCATATTTGGTCAACTAACAAGTAAACTTAACTTAGTTACAGCCAAGATGAAATCGCTACGATTTGAAAACTTTCAGGGTAATATAGCTCTTAAGTGAAAACTTTCAGGGCAACTTTATACCTAAACAACTACTAGAAAAAAGACTTTTAAGACAAGTTGAAATTAGCTTTTTAGGCTAGGTTTAAGTCCGGTTTTGTATTAACCGATTTAAAAAGTATGTCCTTATTAAGACCGGACATACAACTGATCTTAAAAGTACTTGTTCAGACCAGTTAGTTAGATGATTATTGTTAAAAATTTATAATAAAAAAATGCCTACTCTCTAGACCATGTAATTTCATATCCAATCTAAAAAGTGGGCATTTTTTTAAATGCACGATTTATTTTATTTCACAGAAGCCTCGTTGGATATTATTATATCTAAAAGCTATATTAGACAATATATATTACATTGACAGCCCTAAAAATACAAATGCAATGGATATAAAAAATAATTACAACTAATAACCATGAATATAAGCCCTATATTATGAGATAATTATTGAATCTTAATTCTAACATTTATTTTTTCAAGGTTTACTTTTTTTTTCCCCCTTGCATTTTCCCCACCTCCAAAGGACTTAGATGATTTTTTAGTGTTGGATTTAGTGGATACCATTTTAGGCTCGACATCTACATGTTGTTGGCGTATGTTCATATTGCATGCATCCCTAAAGTTGAATGATGCTACCCATGGATTGGCTGCTAGATTGAGCCCTGCACAAGCTCGCCTAGCACACACTGCCTAACAGAGGTCTAACCTCGACTTCCTTCCAGTAAGCCAGGACCATTGATCTAGCCTCTTAGCGGCCAACTAACAGACAAGACGTTAAATCAAAATTAAACAAAATGAATTTATTGAATTAAAAGCTTAGCAAACTAGGTTCATTCTACAACTTAGAAATCTATTCTCACTCAGCCAACAAAAATTAGTTCATGACTGATGAGGGAAACATAGTACAGATTACAGCAGAACAGGCCACAGAAGATTAAAGAAGAAAATAAGAAAAACAAAGAAGCTCATTGGAGTGATCGACATTTTAGGGAGTGTCTTGTCACGCAACGTCTCTACGTCTTCTACAGCCCGTCTAACTTCGGGAAAGGTTTGGGTCTCTTCTGCAGCTCTCTCTCGATGATTCTCTCTCTCTCTCTCTCTATGTGAGTCAAGTTGAATTGGAATTATACTAACTCTTGTAACACCCCAAGTTCCGTAGCATAAATCGTGCCGGTGACACGTGGTTTTAGAAAAATTGTCAGAGTTTGAGGTGCTACAACTCAGCATGTTGCGGAAACGAAGAGCATGTACTAAAAATTTGAACAACGAGTAACTGATATAAAATACTCAGACATATGATGATGCCTGACGTATACTGGTATATTACAAATTTCCTGAAGGAATATTCATGTGATACAAGACTTATATAATTACAGAATTTACATTGTAACTATATATACATTTTTAGACCAAGCCATTTCCTAACTTGGGGCATAGAACCTAACACAGTTAAATCAAATCCATTTAGCCAGGCTGGGTAAAGTCTAGTGGAAGTCTCCCCGAATTCACGGCGACTGATTGACTGAACCACATAGACGACCCTTTCTAGTTTAAGCACCAAATGGTTTGAAGTAACCCTATTAGATTCATGCCAGAAGGTAGGTTCTGTTAACCTTCTTCCTGCATTTTCTTTGACCGGTGCCTCCTCACGGCTCCGTCCATCGGCGTCGTTTTACGGTTCCATCTACTGGTGCCTTCTCTGATCCTTGATCCTTTCCTGAACTATTAGTTTAAGACTGAGGTCCAATGCCTATCAGACCTCAGGTAACGGTTAACCTCATGCTTATGTAAAAAATATATGTATGACAGATATTATAGTAGTACAAAATCTCATTTTCAAAACGTTAACAAGATGTAAGGCAATAACAAAACACAGCCCCTGCAGTATGTCTGTTATCCCAGTCTGCACTATTCACCAGTGCCACGATGGCCTATCGTATCCTCAGCGCTAGGAAAACTCTAACGGCATTATTAAAACCATAACCCATATATATTTGAATGTATAAAGAACAATTTAAGACAAAGTCTTAGTATATGAACACAACTATCATATATAGGCATACAATAAGCATAAGAGTTAAGGTTACAATACGCGTCCGTACCTTTTACCGCGCATTGGCCAACTTGCCCGACTTTTTGGATCCGACTCCGGACTTCCCGGATATCCTATACGTTATTGTTGGATTATTCATTTTTCCCATAATATCACAACTAATATTATATCTCTTAAAATAATATCAAAAAGGTTATTTCCACCCATTTTGATATTTCCACCCTTGGTGTATTCATTATTACAATTTTGCCCTTACATTTTTTCAAAAACGCAATACTGAATTTCTGGGCAGAATTTTTGATTAACTTTGAAAAATCATAATTAAATCTACAAAAATCGAAACGAGGATCCGTAAAATTCCTCGGGATCCTTAGGATGTCTACTTTCAATAAAAAATATTGGTTATTGCCCAGATTTTATGAACACTTCCCAGTTTTCACATGTTCATCCTCTGCCCAGAAAATTTCCAGAAAACGTAGCCCATTTTGGAGAATTTTAATCTCCTAGCAAAAAAACTCAAAACGACATGCTATAGGTATATTTGGAAAGCTCTATATGTCTACTTTTAACATGAATTTTCTCATAATTTTAGCATAGCATCTTCAACATAAGATACCAGCGTTTTCAAAATTGCTTTCGGGAGTCGCTAACCGACAAATTTTCGCTAGAGCTTCGCTACTTTGACCATAATCTTCCAAAAATTTTGCTATAACTTCTTCTTCATCATTTTTTCGAAATAAATCCAATTATAACCATAAAAACATGAAAATAACACTATACACTACTACAAAAATTCGATATTACTACCCTAAAAAACGTCCTAAATAAAAATTAGGTAGTAAAAAATGATAATTATGAGAAAAATGAGTGTGCAACGTCCAGAATTATTATTTAGGTCTTCTAAAATTGATTTTAGGCATTCTAAGCTTTTTTTAGGACGTTTTAACCGCTTCCCGCATAATGAGAAATATAAGAATTTTGTTTGGCGCCATGGTAATTTTTTTTTTGGAATAAAATTAATTTTTGGCGTCCTGATATGTTTTCAAGACGTCTAAAATCTGCCAAATATTTTGGCGCCAGAGGGAAATATGTGGGAGAATTTTTTGTTTGCGCCATTTTATTAAATTTTTGCGTGAAAAATTGGCGACCTGATTTAACATCAGGTCGCCCATTTTTCACAATTGGCGACCTGATTAAATATTAGGCCGTCGATTGTAAATATTTGGCAACCTAATTTTAAATCGTCGTCAAAATTGGCGATTGATTTAAAATCGTCGTCAAAATTGGCGACCTGATTTAAAATCAGGTCGCCAATTTTGGAAAATTAGCGACGATTTAAAATCGTCGCCAATCAGCCGTCGATTGTAAATATTTGGCAACCTAATTTTAAATCAGGTCCTCAAAATTGGCGACCTGATTTTAAATCAGGTCACCACGTCTCCAAAATTGGCGACCTGATTTTTAAATCAGGTCGCCAATTATCATTTAAAAACCTAAATTTAAACTATCCACGCACACCAAAACTTTCGTTCGTCATTTCCCTCTCGCGGCCGCCCAGTCTCCCGTCCACGCACACCAAAACCTTCGTTCGTCTCTGTCTCCAACTCCGAGATTCAATCGGCGGTACCAGTTCCATCGGCGCCAAGATCTTCGCTGCTCGTGTCTCCACTCTCACATTCTTTTTGCGGGGCCTAACATTCGGGCGTCTGCGCGGGTGCTCTTCCCTTGGCTTCTCGCCGTCAAGGTGTTTTTCTAACTCCGCCCTCCGCAGCCATCCCGCAAGCTAGATACTAAACCCCCATGTAAATTAGTTTTATTTTGATGACTTATTGTTAGGGTGTCCTCATTAATCATCGATTTAAGTGCTTTCATCGATACGCATTTTTTTTTATTTCTCTTTTTTCATACTTTGTACTATTGAGTTTCGTGTGTATTTACTAATGTTTGGTCTCTTAAATTCAAAATTGCGTGCATGAATTGTTATAGATAGGATTTCAAAGAATTATCTTGTAGTTTGGAGCAAATAGAACTCGGTTGTAGGATTGATTGGCGGCATTGTGTAAACATCGGCTCAATTACATGTAGTTGTACTTAATTTTGAAGCCGGAACTTTTGATCGAAATCCCGCAAGCATTGTGGACGGACATTTTTAATTTCGGGAATTTCAACAAAAGGTCCGTAGAAAATATAAACGAGACTTTGTCTCGTTGACTATCATTCAAGTTTTTAAATTCGAGACTGTTCACACTTAAGCGGGTTATCAACATTTTTTATCTTGAAACATATTGATACATCTTAATCAAGACTTGTCATTTTTGTGTGGTGCACATTAGAATTCTTAAATTGAAGAGTGTATGTGTGTGTGTTTGTCTAGTTACCTTTGAAATGTAGAATCTTTTGTGAGAGAAGAAGGGGTTGATGTCTATCATCTTCACTTGGTTACGATTTCTTATTTCTTTTAAGAGTACGAGACTACCCAATAGAACACACACTAGGACGCTTGATTTTGTCTTCAACTCGCTTCGCTCGCTTTAGAATGATGATTTTGTTCTTGAGCAATCTTTTTTCTAAACTTGCTAACTACTTGATGACATATATTGCTTAAGCTTCATTTTGGAGAAGAAATGGGCAAAAAACGTGCGTGTGGTTGAGTGTAACTAGAATATGTGTCCTTCCATTTGACTAGCATTTCTTGTTCCACTTCACGGTAAATTCTTGAAACTATATGTCTATATCAGAAACTTAATCTTATGATTGCAATTAAAATTTAAAGCAACGAGATAATAAACCTTTCATCTTTTTGAACTTGAAGATATCAAGTTCGCTTTAATATTATCTTGTTAGTATGTGATGCTTGTTAGTATGAGAATATTCCTATTTAATGTAGCTTATTGTTAGTATGAGATCTTGAAGTTGAGCCTTTTAATGACGTCGTTCTCTATCCTTTGATCGGGAACTTTAACATATATGATTGATGCTTGCCACTTCCGGGAAAATTTTATTCACTATACCCATGATTCTTATAAACAGTTAATGCTATTGTTGCCTTTCGGCCATCTAATTAACAGTTCATGATTCCCTATTACACTATGATTTTTGGGAGCTACAATTTTACCGTGCTAATGGTTTGTGTTTCACTTTTCAGGTCTTGCTCTCGATTTGGTCCCTCTTGAAGGATAGTCATCTTTGTCTTTTTTGACTACTGCTTTGAGAAATCTTGGTCAAAGGTTTGAAGCAAACGGTTGCGCTCCCAAATTAGGTCGTTGCTTTCATTTTATGCACACACATATATTGTCCAATTGGTTCAAGTGTTTTTAATCCTGTCCTTTTTTTGTCTTTCCTTTACTATTAGCCATATGAACTACGTGAACTTGATTAAACAAGTGATGGCTTCATGGTTTACCATTTCCATTACCATTGATGTATATGTCAGTAGGAATAATTTCAATGTTTTGTTAGTTGAAGAAATTGTTGGATTTAATAGTTGATATTGTTCTGAATTGCTTTAGTTAGTAAGTTTTGTTGAATTAAGCTGAAATTGGTTGTTATTGGAATTTTGGGATGTCTTACTTTTAAGGGGACATGTTGCCGAAATTTTCTTAAAAGAAAGCATGTCGTTCATGAAATTGTTATGAACTTGACTGTTGTTGAAAATGTCGTAGGTGGTAATAAAATGGGTCATAGTTGGATGAATGCTTTGAGAACTAGTGAAGAATATGAGAATGGGGTGGAAGAGTTTATTGAGTTTGCCAGAAGAAATGTGGCTACAAAAAATGGGATGTATTATTGTCCATGTGTTAATTGTTTAAATGGGAGTCGAAGGGTTATTGCTGATATAAGGGATCACCTACTTTGTGATGGAATACACCTTTGATACACAACGTGGATATGGCATGGTGAGGAAGTAAGTACCGGTGCGTCCCACGAAAATGAAGTTGAGGTAGATGATGATGATGGAATGGAGAAAATGATTAATGATGTTGAGGCAGAATCTTTTGCACAATCGGGTGAATATGAAAGCGTGCGGAGTGATGCGAGACACCTTTGTTCCCTGGGTGTACTAAGTATACACCTGTTGTTGACTGCGACCTTACATTTGGTCAACTTAAAGGCAACTTGTAGGTGGACCGATAGCAGTTTCACGTCGCTGCTTGAATTGTTGTGTGATATGTTGCCATATCATAATGTACTTCCAAATCGTATGTATGAGGCCAAGAAAATCTTGTCTACGATGGGTATGGAGTATAAAAAGATACAGTTGCCCTAATGACCGCATATTGTACGTAAACGAGTACGAAGGCCTCGTAATTGTCCGAAGTGTAAAACTTCACGATACAAAGTGAAGAAAGTTAGTGTTTACGGAGAGCGAGACAACAAAAAGGCAACCTTTGAAGGCATTGTGGTATCTTCCAATAATTCCACGGTTTAGGCGTCTGTTTACTAGTGAAGCAACGGCGAAGAAGTTGAGATGGCATTCTGATGAGAGAATATCCGATGGAAAATACCTTCGGCACCCGGCTGACTCTCCGCAATGGAAGAAAATAGATGAAATGTTCCCTCAATTTGGCAGTGAGTCAAGAAACCTTCGACTGGGGCTTTGTACAGATGGCTTCAACCCGTATCGAACTCTTAGCAAAGACCCATAGTGCATGGCCGGTTCTCCTTGTAATATACAACTTACCTCCCGGCTATGTATGAAACGCAAGTATGTGATGCTTTCTATGATGATTTACGGACCAAAACAACCGGGAACAATATCGATGTGTACTTGGCGCCTTTGGTTGAGGATTTGAAGAAGTTGTGGGAGGAAGGCGTAGATGTGTTTGATGCATATAAGAAGGAATCCTTCAAGTTGCGTGCAATGATTTTTACCACGATAAACGACTTTCCTGCATACGGAAATTTGTCAGGGTACAGTGTGAAGGGGCATAAAGCATGTCCAATATGTGAAGCAGACACAAACTTCCATCAACTAAAGCACGGAAAAAAAACTGTCTACCTCGGTCACAGGAGGTTTCTTCATCGGTTCCACCCATATCGTAAGTTAAGAAAGCGTTTTAACGGCTTACCGGAGCAAAGCACGGCTCCAAAGGCATTAACTTAGGAGAGGACGTTTATAGTCGGGTGAAACATATCAATGTCATATTGGGTAAGCGGCAAAGGAAGGCGAGTGAGAAGAATATATGGAAGAAGAGATCAATTTTCTTTGATCTTCCATATTGGCGTAGTCTTGATGTGAGACACGAGTCTTGATGTAATGCATGTGGAGAAAAACGTTTGTGATAGCCTTGTCGTACTCTTTTGCACATACCGGGGAAGACTAAGGATGGAATTAGTGCGAGACTAGATCTGGTTGATATGGGAATAAGAGAACGGTTACATCCATGAGTAATGGAAGATGGTAAGAGGGCATACATGGAGCCAGCAACTCATACACTCTCAAAAGTGGAGAAGAAAAGTTTGTGTGGTTGTCTATATGACATTAAGGTGCCACAAGGATATTCTTCCAATTTGAGAAGCTGTGTCTCAATGAACGATTTGAAGTTAGTGGGAATGAAGTCCCATGATTATCATGTGTTGATGCAACAACTACTACCAATAGCTATTAGAGGCATTATGAAAGATGAAGTTCGATCCACTATAACAAGATTGAGTATTTTCTTCAATGCTATCTCGCAACAAAGTCATTGACATTGAAAAGTTGGATGAATTGGAGAATGAGGGTTATATTATTTTGTCCCAACTAGAGATGCATTTCCCTCCCGCTTTTTGATATCATGGTGCACTTGATAGTGCACTTGGTAAGGAGGTAAGACTTTGCGGTCAGTTTACCTAAGGTGGATGTACCCTTTCGAGCGATACATGAAGATCTTAAAAGGGTATTCTAAAAACCCTTATCGGGAAGCCTCAATAGTTGAGAGATATGTAGTTGAAGAGGCTATGGAGTTTGCAAAGATTATCTATCGGGGCGACGATACAATCTCGGCATGACGAGGGGATAAGCGAGGAACTCGAGGAATCAAAGCGAAGAATAAGTCTCGTGAAGAGGTGTTGCAAGCACACATGTACATCTTGAATAATACGGAAGAAGTTCAACCATACATTGATGAACACAAAAAGAGTTTGAAGGATATGAATCCAAGGAAGAATGACATGCAGATAGCTAATGAGCAAAAGAAGACATTCATAAAGTGGTTCCGGGAGACGGTATTGCACGAGACACGGGTGTGTCGGATACAATCGAGTGGTTAGCCGGGGGCCTTCTTTTCGTGTCATCACTTGGACCGGTTACGATGTAAACGGATATTCTTTCTACACAAAAGACCAAGATGACAGAAGTTCTGTGCAAAATAGTGGGGTGATGGTTGAAGCTGAATCCATGCATTTTTCGAGTTCGAAAGACAAAAACCGGTGTTAGCATCAATGGCCTATTATGGAGTGATTGAAGAAATATGGGAGATTAGCTACAGCAAGTTCAAAGTTGCTTTATTGAAATGTAAGTGGGTTAGCAATAATGCTGTTGTAATAGATCCTAAATTTGGATTTGTCTCAATTGATCTTCAAAGACTTGGTCATAGAGATGAGCCATTCATTTAGCAAGTCAGGCGAAACAAGTGTTTTATGTTACAGACCTCGCAAATAATAAAATGTCCATTGTACTTCGAGTAAAAAACGAAGTATGGTGAAGAATCCTTGAACCTTGACGATACACTCCCTTTCACAACAAATCCTCCTACAACATGTGAAGTAGAATTGGTAGATGATGAAGAATATCTTTGCAAGAAAGGATCATTGTGAAGGAATATGGGAAACCATGTAAAGTAAGATCTTGATTACGAAATAGAACTATGTTCTTTTTGTGGTCGTTTAACATGTTGGTTCATTTTATTAATTTGTTTATTATTTAATAACCTATCTAACATAAATGATTTGTCTTTGATGAACAGGAATATGTCTAGCTCAGACGAGTCAACGAGTGATAGGGTTGATGTGCCCGTTGTGAGAAAGGGGAGAGGAAGCACACACATGGGTGCTTTCATTGCTCGACGTGACAGTCAGAAAAATAGGCTGCATGTGGAGTTCGATGAACAAATGAATCCAATCAGTAGGGAGGAGGATAGCTTCATTAGCTATTTAGGCTATCGGCTCGAAGCAAAGTGCGCATTGTTTACTCGCTTGGAAGTTCGTTTCGATAAAACGAAGGATCCGATTTGGTCACAGATTTTGGTATCTCACTTTCGATATATCTCGCATTTGAATCTTTAGTCTTATTACTTGATTTCTTTCATATCTTCTCTTTCGCTTTGCAGCAAACATTTGATGTCCCCAACACTAAGGCAATGAACAAGCATTGGATGGGCGAAGTTCGTCTCCGTTGGAAAGATTTTAAAAACAAGCTAACAAAAAAAAATATTCGAGGGCCAAAGAGTAACGAGGATCCATGTATGACCTATGATTTCATTTCTCCCAGGATGGAGGGAGTTTGTGGCGTCAAGGCGAATCCTGAATTTACGGTAGCATTTGTCATATCTTATCTTTAATTTGAATCTACTTGACTTCGTACGCTCGTTTTGTTTGTTTTCATGTCACAGGAAACAAGTCAAGCCAATAGAGAGAGGCAAGCGAAAAATAAGTATCCACATTGCTTGTCTAGAAGTGGCTACAGAAAGCTTGAACGAAAGATGATGGAAGAAGAGTTACAGCGAATGAAAGAAGCTTCCCAATCCGATCCTTCCACTGCTATCCAAGCCCCTGAGCGTCCTCCTCGTCACAAAAAATGGAAAGCCGCCAGAATGAAGGGTGAGAAATACATCAATGAAGATGTTGCTGAAGTTGCCTCAAAGATTGTAAGTAGTTAAATTAGAAGTATTGAATAGCCTCAGTTGTTTCATACTATATAAGAGTTTAGTTAAATTAGTTAGTATTTATGAAAAATCTTATGGTACAGGATTCACTTGAGCAGCAGAGCAGCCAAGGCTCATTCACGCCAGGTACACGGCATGACATTTTGTCAACGGCGATTGGGAAGCCGGATTACCCTGATGTTGTTCGAGGGGAGACGAGGGGAGTGAGTGTCGCAAAATATTTCAGACGGCGTTCACGTTTGTATGACGAAGAGAGCCATAAGGAGCTTGAAGCTAGAATTCGAGCGTCCCTCGTAGATGAGGTTATGGCACAACTACGGGGTGAAATGAAAGCTATGGTACAACAAAGCAACGTGAAACCGACGAATCCCCGAAGATCCCCGGCGAAGCAAAGATAGTTTTCAGCCTCCAGAGGTACCTATTGGCGGACCTTCTCCCCTTCCAGAGGTACCTATTGGCGAGCCGTCTCACACTCCACAGGGAGGTCTACCTTGCACTCTATATTTGGATGACCCACACCGGCGGATTGTTGCCGATGGTCTTGTTTACCCAGAACAAGACAAACACCACGGCAAGCAAATTCCAGAATACCAACGTCGGGTGACTGTGACGAGTGTGCGAGAGGGGAAAGAAGAGACAGCCGTCCCGATTGATGATGAGGAGGTTGCTACACTAGGCGCTGCCATCACATGGTTCATCCTTTGGCCGGCTCCTCTTATTGAGATGGCAACGGCACCTCCGATGGTAGGAAATACATTACTGATTGAGTATGAGTTGTTTCCCGATTGATTTTCATTGCTAACCCACTCATAATATGTTTTTTATTTTTTCATAGCATGAACAAGCTGCGAGCTTATTTCCCTACTTAGCACAGCTGCTAGAGTTGTACAAGGACATCAACTTTATAAGCTTGCATATGCCTCCGGGCATTGTCGGTGCAGAAAAGACATATCCGATAACATTTGACAAGAAAGATTTGAGGGAGTTTTTGTCTATGGATTGTTTAGATATACAGTTTCTTCAACTTGCAATCCTGTAAGTTTTTTTAACCCTTTAATTATGTTAGTACTCTTTTTTTTTTTTAAATATTTTCAATAACATTTATCATTTTATTTCATTTCATAGTGTCTGCCGCGAACTATGCGCCAACACAAAGCGAGGGGATCCGTATGGATACTTATGTCTTGGATGCATGGCTTCAGCTCGCAATAAGTTACCTAGAAGGTCAATTTATGTTGGTTTAACAATGGGCGACAGAGGCAAGTCTTGTTATCTAGCGCTAATACATGAAAGGTGCGTACTTTTGTTTTGTCTATATAAGGTTTTTTTGAATAAATTGCTTTCTTATCTTAATTTAATATTAATACGTATATGTTGTAGTGGTCATTGGACGCTGTGTGTTGTTTGTCCTGGCAAGAACGCCTACTATTGGTTCGATTCAGTAGATGGCAATCCAACCGAGGATATCAAAAACATGTTTGCCGAGTAAGTAAATTTTTGTCTGAATCATCGATTCTTCTTTTAAATGAATGGTTTAACATGTCCGTTAATTTCCATTTTAATGATAGGGGCCTCAAGACGTATAGACGGCTTATCGGTGCAAAAGAGCGGGGGTGGACCGAAGTGGTTTAAACCGACGGTGAGTAGTTTCAATTCAAGTTATTTCATTGACACAGTAGCTTTCGATATGCCTTTATTCGTTTTTAACAATTTGCCTTTGATTTATACTAGTGCCATCAACAACCAGGGAGCACCGAGTGCGGATATTACGTCATGAATTGGATGCAATCCATCGTTACCAGCGGACGTATTCAAAATTTTCAAAAAGTACGTAATCGCTCTGTGATTCTTAGATGATGATATTTTTGTTGTTGTACTTGAGTTGTTAATTATTTCCTTCACTTAATTGGTTTATCTTATACCTTGTTTTCCAATTTACAGTTTTTGGGTACTGTGGATCCGTACTCACAGGATGAGATCGATTCGGTTCGAGACATGATAGCTAGACATCTTCTTCAACACATAGCCTAGTTAGTAGTGAGCATGATTGGTATGTTATTGTGTTAGTGATTCTTTGCTACTGTTGTTCATTTGTATCTGTTTGGTGTTTTGTCAGTTCAAAATCTGCAAGTTTGGTGTTATTGTGTTTATGTATTGTGTTAGTGATTCTTGTGTTGCTTGGTGGGTTAGTTTCTGGCTGATGCAAAACTTGGTAGATATCTCATTGTTGTAATCTCATTGATAGTTTGTGTCTTTCCAAGTTTGGTGTTATTGTCTAGCTGATCCAAAACTTGGTAGATATCTCCTATCTCATTGTTACAAGTCTTTGCACGTTTGGTGTTATTGTGGGTAATGCGTTTGTCTTCTGTTTTTCTTTTGAGGGAAAAATTAAAATGTAGCGTATATTTAAAAAAAAACTCAACAAAGGCGACCTGATTTTTAAATCAGGACGCCTTTGTTCTCACTAAGGCGACCTAATTCTAACTCAGGTCGCCTTATGAACTCATTGAGGCGACCTGAACATACATTTATGTCGCCTTAATATTGTAATAAGACGACCTGATTGTAAATCAGGTCGCCTTTAAGGCGAACTTATTAATATTAAATCAAGTCGCCTTTATAAGGCGACCTGATCCTGAATCAGGTCGCCTTATGCAACATTTTCCGCTACCCCCTCCAAGACGTCCTTCAGTAAAGGGACGTTAATTAGGTCTTATTTAGGTCGTTTTTTAGCATTTTTGTAGTAGTGATAATTGGAAGATTACGAATCAAAACAATATTTAAGCTACAAATCACAAAGCTAGAGCTCAAGAACTTACCTAGAACTTTGCTCATTCTTTCCCAAAGTTTCTCACTCTCACTTTCTCTCTAGATTTCGGTTTATTTAAGCTTGTGCTTGCTTGTGAATTGGTGAGAAATTATGAAGACATAAGCCTTCTATTTATAGCCATTTGTGGGTTAACTTCCTAACAACTTTCCTTCAATTTTAACCTTTGGATTTTAACTTACCTAAGAAGTTTAATATCACCCCTCAATCCCTAAAAACTGACTTCTACTCCCTCCTCTTCTAATTTGTTTATTTCAATTTTTAGTTACACCAAAAGCTTATATAGTTTGTTACAAGTTGGTAGTTTTATTCAAATTTCTTCTTCACTTCTCAAATCTCAATTTTATGACTTAATTTAAGGTCTTTTTTAAACAATTTAATCACTTAAATACAATTCACAAAAGTTGAGGAAAATGATTTTTAAAACAACCAAATTCAAGCTTAAAATATGCTTGTTCATAATAACTCCTTATATTTGATCTATGATTAAGATTTCAAACTACAATTTATTTTGTATAGATTCTCATTCACTTGTGTCTTGAATTAATCCTCTTCCATGTCATTAAGAGCTCTAACCACATAGTACTCCTATCCTCTTCCATATGCCTCTAAAGTCTTCATGCATTAAAGCTTGATTAAGACATGTATGTAGTGTAATTATCCTTGTTTAATTAAATTAACTATGTCAAAATCTTAATTCAGATTTTTTTTCTCCAAAGGGCCGTGTACCCCCCCCCCCCTTTTATTTTGCCTCTTTATTTGCATTTTTAATTGTCTCATGAAATCAAGAAAAAAACCCTTCATTGGTGAATTTAATTTCACATGGATTATGCTTTATGAAATCAAATTTAAAGCCTTTAGATTAGCTTTATTAAATTTAATCCAAGCCTTTGATTTGGGTTGGAAAAATCTAAACACTATTGATGATATTTGTTAATGATTTAGGATTAAGAATTAATGAAATTACTTAGCCTCTTTAATTAGTAATTTTCGCCACTTTGAAATAATTTAAGGGAGGATTAATTAATCTTGGTTAATATTTCTAATATAGTGTTTTAGGGGTTATTAGGCCTAATTGTCAAAATTTGATAGGTTACAATATTAATCTTGATGATTAAAAACCCCTTGTGTACTAATTTTGGCCTTTAGATATCATTTGGATATTAATTAAGTTGATATATTCTTAATTATGCCCTTTTAAAATTAATTATTAATTAATTTCGAAAATTACATAAATATTTTAATTATTGCAAATTTAATTGTCCAATAATTGTTGATAATTTTCTCCAATTGATTTAGGTATTTTGATGATATTTAATTGCCTTTATGATATAGTTAAGATTATACTCGATTATGATAATCTTAGGATATTTTATGATCCCTAATAAGATTTAGAAAATTAAATCTTCAATCACCTTAATTCTAGGGAGAAAATGCCTAGGAAATAAAATAAACTTAATAGAAAATTTGAGACAACATATTCACCTATTTTAAATAGGTATTACTTATCCAAATATAATATTTAAGATAAATAATTATTTGGATATTACAACTTCTATGTCATTTAATTGCCTCTCATGATTAAATTAAGATTATGCTTAATCATGACAATTTTATTATAATTGCCTCTTGATTTTCGAAAATCATTTCCTTTATTAGATATTCTCTAATTGCCTTATGATCATCTATAATAGTTATTATTTTATGTGATTTAATATCACATTTTATAGATCCTAATATGTAGTCACATAATTAACCATTGGTTAATTAATTCCACGGTGAAATTTGGATGAAAATACAATTGATAAATTCACCTTTGTATTTTTAGTATTTATTTACTAAAATTCAATATTTATATTAGGGTATATTATGATCCCTAAACGAAATCTTAAGATTCACACTTGATCCTTTTAAATCTCAAGAAGAAATTGCTCATAAATTTATAATAATCAAATTACAAAAATTTGAGACAATATACTCTCCTTTTACTCTAATGTAGTATTTATCAAAATATACCATTTATGATAATTAGAGTTTTTAGGGTATTACAACTCTCACGACTTCGACGACCCCTTTAGGTTTAGCCGCGCTTTCCTCTTATAGCCAGGTCCTTCACGTCATATGTAACATCCCATTTGAAAACGGCGAAATTTTTTTTAAAAAAAATGTTTCCAAATATTTCGAGCAGAGTAATCAGAGTAGAGCATTGGAGCGAGTAAGTAATTTACATTACATTCAAATATGGACCATAGTGTAAATGTATCGGATTACTGATCATCGAAAATTCTCAAAAGTTAAAGAAACTAAAGAAAACGATAAATAATGTAGACACGTTTTGGCCTACTCCATTTGCTTGTCTCGATCGCCAAACATCGGTCCTCCGACCACGATGCTACGGTGAGATCCATTCTACATATGGATCTCAGTAACGGTTAACCTTATGCTCAAATAAAAAAGATATCGTACAATGAGATATTCATTTCAATACAAGATATCATCACAAAAGCAAACAAACGGATGTATGATCAATAACATGGACGAACATAAGCACAAAGCAAAAAGTATGTAAAGTCTCTCTCAACTAGTTCGCACATATCCAAGGCCACGCCACTAACGTGTCCTCAGCGCTAGGAATAACTCAAACGGCATTACCAATACTATAATCCGTGGGTAAAGCTGTAAGTATCTCTGACAATTCTCAACAGAACCTCAGTCTTTGAACGTATCTATAACGCAAAAGTATATAAGCAGCATAGAGTTAGGGTTACAGTATGCGTCCATACCTTAGTTGCAGATATCCGCCTCTTCCGGCTAAAAACGGTACTTTTTTGACGGCCGTACGTAAAATAAACAAAACGGCTCAACGGCGGCAAACGGCGGAACGATGGAATTTCGACAATGTTCGACGTCGAAGTATTCTAATCAGAATAATAACACCCTTATGAATATTTGGCAAAGCATAACGGGCATTTTAGGTGAAAAAGACCATTTTGCCCCTACTACCCCTATTTGGCGGAATTTCGCGTAACTTCGTTACTTTGACCTTATTCCATTTCAAAATTATCCCCACTAGGTTTTTACCTCCTCGGGCATCTTTCAATGCAATGAGGCTTAAAAACAAGTATAGGAATATATTCTGAAACTTCCTAGATCAAAACAACAGTTCTACTATAACTACCGAAAGAACTACGGAAACTAAAAGCTAAGGATAGAAGAACTTACCCAGACTTTCGCTCAGACTTTTTCCAGAGCTTCTCTCTCTAGAACCTCTCTCTAGGTTTCGGATTTTGGGATGGAAATGAAGAGCAAGAGAGCTTGCTATTTATAGGGGAAAATAGGGACAAGGTGAGAATTTCCAAATTTGTTTCCAGATCGGATTTCGGTCGTCGGATCGCACTTCGCCACGTGGCACTCCCTTGGCCCTTGGATGTCTTGGTCGACATCTCCCCCCCCTTGTGACATCATCATTGATGATGTCACCCTAGCTGACTCCCCGATCGTCTCCCCTGATCGGTACCCGATTCGCATAATCTTGTCGAAACTCAAAATTCCGACAATGGTGTTTCGAAGGTTTAAACTTCCTTAATCATAATATCTGGGTTTCCTAAATTCTTAATCCCATTAAGAGCATTCCGTTATCTCGCCGAAGATTTTAGGTCGACGCCCTCTGTTACGGAATTGAATTAGGAAGCGTCGCGTCTAGGCAAAAATCCACCGGTTTGTAATATGATCGACCTAAGTCACTAGGTACCTAGTTCACGGCAACTACTTGTTTCAAGTATTAACTCTAAATCCTCTATCCGCATTTTCTCTCTCCTACCCGATGTCTTAAATACCCCGTTGGTTTCGTAACTAACGTCGGAAACAGTCATTCCGAGATAAATTTCACCGATTTATAAAAAGTCGATGACTTAAACTAAATCCCTATACCTTGGTGTAGGATTTATTTCTAAATTTTCCCCTCGGCCCGCCTATAAGCCGACTCACCGCATTATATTATTATTTTATTCTAATTATCATTTTAATTATTTAAACAATTCATTTTAATTAAAAATACCAAGAATTTCGGCCCCTTCATTTTAAAATTCAGTTTTAATTATTTTTTTCATAATTTTTCCATTTTTAAAAATATAATATTTTTTACCAAAAATTCTCGTTTTACCCCCGCCTTCGTTAAGGCTTAATCGCCTAAATTCTTCGTTTAGTAATCTTTTTAGGATTAGGTTTCTTCATACATTTATCTTTACTAATTTTTCTTAATCTTTTTATCATAATCAGTAAGTATATTTTATGCTAATTACCAGCCTAAATCTCTTAATTAAGGATTTTACCATAATTTTAACTTTCTATATTTCTCTTTTTCTTGAATCAATTAGCTAGTAATTATCTAATCATTCTCTTACCAATGGTTGATAATTTTATAATTTACAGTATATTATTATCTTACAAAATTCATAATTTTGACATTGTCATTTTATATCCTATGTAAAATATTAAAAATGTTTACACCATAAAGTTACTTTATGGTTCGGGAATGCTTTTTAAACATTTCTTTATGTTATTTCCTCCGAAATAATTTATTAAATTCTTATAATTAAAGATAATACTCCCATAATTTTCTCATAATCTTTCATGATCTTTCGTATTTATCATAATGTTTTTAGATTGTTTTTATCACCATTATTGCATTTTTAGTCATTCGTTCATCGATTTTTACGTAACTTTTTCGACAATTTACTCGACAATTATAACAATTTTCTATAATAGTTTTAAACTCATGAATTTGATTCATCAAAATATTCATTAATTTCTCTTATCTCAAGAATTCCATATTTGCTAAAATCCGGGTATTACATCATACGTCCAGTGAGCTGGGATTTCCAAATCTGTTAGGCCCGACTCCTAAGATTCGGTTGATTGATCATCTTTTAATTCTGCAGGATTCTTCAAATCTTCTATTCGATTCTACGCATCTTCTATTGCCGTCTTCGTCAATTCAACCGCCGTCTAAACGTCCAACTTGATGACCTGTATTTAGTTCTTGAAAAACCCTCGAGAAAAGATCAGCGTAAAGTAGTGTATAACTCCGCATCACTTACTATGCTACAACATCAAAGTTTTATCGTCTTGCTAGCGCAAAATAACGATACCATATACTATAGCAATATATCAACTTTGTTATGCACTTTCACAGTAAATCAAATTGTAGCTCTTTTCTTCTACAATGTATAGGATAATATGGAGAATGCAACAATTTACTGAATCTATCCTCTATTTCTCTATGTGAATGAATTCTAGCATATTTTATTAGATAGAACACAATTAAGCTTAGAATCACTATACAAAACAGCCATAACACATAGGGAATACGTGGCATAAATATGACGCATCACTTATCTTGTGCTCAAATTCAACAAGAAGAATGTGAATTGAAAATCTCAAGTGGAGTTTGGGACTAGACATAGATCAACAATGATTGGGTCGAAACAATATAAATCACTATTTGCATATTCTCTTCTCTTATCTTTCCAGTACATATGTTTTCAATAACTGACTATGGATTTATAATTCATTATTTCATATGTATTACTTTTACAAAGTTGAAAAAAAAAATTCAAAGTTCCTAAGTTTATCATACAACCAATTCACCCCTCATCTTAGGCGTCAGCCGGTTCTAACAACTTGTTCAGGTGATGGAGCTATAGTTGGGGTTTTGATTGGGAATTCCTCATCTCGATTAGAAACAAGATTCTTTGGCCACAAGATGAAGGTTCCCTTGACATTACTCACAATGTTCATATCACTAGTTTAAATAGGGACAAGTGCATCAGCAATGATCACCTCATCAACTGACACTCTGACTTGATCATCTTGAATTTGTTGGTGGTATACAGTTGATCTCAAGTTGTGGATACTCTTGTTAGTGACAACGTTTCATCCAAGCAGGGGGTTGAATTGGGTGAGTTAAAAAATTAATATTGAAAGCATTAAACAAATAAATCTAACAGAAGGAATTAGAGAGATATCACCAAAGTGTGCACAGTTGTTTATACTGGTTTGGCCTTAATTCCTTGACCTACGTTCAGTTCTTAGAGCGTCTATGAGATTTTCACTATAATTCCAAGATCAACCAGGTTCCAAGATCATCCATAGTTATTTAATATCAAACAGCTCCCAAAACTTTCTAAAATTTTACTGCATCCCTTAGGGCTAAACTGAAATTAAAATTTATGAGTGAAAAGATTATTGTGCCCTTACTTTACAAGTCAAATATGATTATTTATAAAAACACATGTGGAAATTTACAAGTCAAATATGCTTATTTACAAATCAAATAAGTGAAATTATAAGACCAGAAGCATATTCACAAGAATATATACTATTTACAATACATATATGGAAATATGAGTAATTATGCGTATTTACAAGACACATAAAAATTTATAAGATTATCTTAACCATATGCAAGACAAGGACATAAACGATTTTTCAATCAAAAACTTGATTTCAATTTAATCTTAAGGGTTCAATAAAGTTTCAGAAAATTATTAGGGCCCTTCGATATTAAATGTCTAGATGAGGGCCAGGGAAATTTTCCCATATTTAAGATAAGTCATTCATGTCGGATTAACTTTAGCGTTTTATTGAAACCATCTTATACATTCAATTCGTTTGCAAAATAATAGCTTGGTCAATAGTTGATTCATTTTTGTAAAAAAAAAATAATATTGGTTGTTTTTTTAAAAAAAATTACTGTAATAATAATAATAATAACCACACTCTCATGTTAATAAGAATGTTTGACAGTACTGATATGACAATTTATATAGTGACTAATTAAGTTAATAAACAAAAAAGTTAGAGGGAATGGACCACAAACGTTAACTTAATTTAATTGGGAGAGTTAAAATATTTAATTATTAAAATCATAGGTAAAAGATTTCTTTAGTCAATTATCTCTAAGAACCCCCAAAACTACGTCGTTTTGTATTAATAAATGATAATTTACGTAATTTTATACTTTTAATTAATTCACCTAAAACTATAAATATACCTTTCATTAATTCAAAACAACGTAGTTTTAGGATCATGGAAATAACTTATTTCCCGATGAAAAAGTTTACAATAATTCAGTACTGAGCGACTAGTATTTCCATAAAATAGTGTACTATCCTCAAGGACACGCTCTGTGTCTCCCCGCAGACAGGTTTAGAGCACACTTGCCTGAACTCTCTGGACTCTCTCACCAAAGCTTTCAATTTAGCTTTGACATTTCTTATCTCTTTCGTATCTTCTTCAACAGGACCGTCTCGATTCACGAGCTGGGTCGTCCATTGATTGAGGATTAGAGCCGTTCCCTCATATTCCACTTTGACTTTGGTGGCAAAGGCGGGGAAAATTAAAAGCGAAACTTGTCTCGGTATTTACAATCAATTTGTTCCCTTAATTATCTATTTTTTCTTTAGTCACTCAATTCTTGTTTGTTTCATCTGGGGTTTTCGAAGTGATTCGCAAGTGGGGAATTTACGAACTTAAGTTGGGGTTTTGTTTTGGAATTATGTGGCACGAACGCTGCTTGGGTCATTGTGTTCCTTGCTTTTCCTGTTTCCCTTCCCTTGGATTCCGGTGTTAGTGCTTCTGTTTATAAAAGTTGACTGCTTACTTTATCGAAATCTGATCAAATTTTGGAACATCCCTTTCATTGACTGTTTTTTCGCCACAGCTTTTATTAAGTTTGGTCCAATTTGGGTTTTCAAAGTATTTCCTTGGAATTTTTCAGTTCTGGGGTGCTGGGGTTTCTTATTCTTAAGAATTTGTTCCTTCTTCCTTGGGGATTTGTGTGGTTTGGCTTCTAATTCTGGGTTTATCTTCTCGTAGCTAAGTTTTGAACTGGCAATTGGTGCTTCTGAGTTGGCTTTCTCAACAACACTTTTTAGGAATCCATGTTTTGCAGCTTCCTGCTTCTATCTGTCTCTCACATTTGGGGCTCGAGGGTTTCGTTTTGATGCCATTTCTCTCGCAATAGTTTTTGTAACATCAGTTCTTGGATCTGCCTAACCCTCGGTAATCACTTTTACGCAGTTCATTAAGCTGTTTCTTCTGGGTTTTACTTGATATTTGATCTAATGCCTGTTTTTCTTTGGTGCTGGGATTTAGGTTGTCAGAACATAATCTTGTGTCTATCTCTTTTATCTGGCTTAGTTTAAAAGCTTGGCTTGACTTAAATTGACTTGCATTTCTAGTAATTATTGTGCTTTGCTATTTTCTCTCTGTCACAGTAATATCATAAAGCATGGACTCTCCTCAGTCTGTTGTGTCGCCGTTCAAGGGCTCTGTGTTGGGTGATAGTGAGAAGCAAAAGTCTGGTCCCTTGTCTAAGGACATAGAGGTCAATGGAAAGGAAGCCACCATGATGAGGAATCTAGAAGATTCCATTGGTGTTCTTGATGTCTACATACATCAAGCTAGGGACATTCATAACATTTGCATATACCACAAGCAAGATGTTTATGCTAAGATTTGCTTAACTAGCAATCCTGACAATGCTGTGTCCACCAAGATCATTAATGGGGGTGGAAGGAACCCTGTGTTCAATGAGAATCTTCGCCTTAATGTTCAAACTGTTGATTCCTCTCTCAAATGTGAGATATGGATGCTGAGCAGGGTCAAGAATTATCTAGAAGATCAGCTTCTTGGTTTTGCATTGGTTCCTTTATCTGAAGTGCTTGTCAAGAATGGAAGAACACTTGAGAAAGAGTTCTCTCTTTCCTCAACTGATCTGTTCCATTCCCCAGCCGGCTTCGTCCAATTGTCCCTCGCATACAGCGGAGCTTCTCCTGATGTGATGGTGATCCCTCCTACTTCGGTCTCCACCGACGCTGCTGCAGCTGCCACCGATGCTGTGGTGGCGCTGGACCCCGAGACCACTGAGTCACTGGCTAAAGATTTGGATAAAATTGAGTTCCCGGACCCAAAGATCGTGAACGAAGACCACCTTATGGTTTCAGAATATTTTGGGATTTCTTGTGATGAGACTCAGTGTTCTGAAAGTTTGGCCAATTCTGATGCTGCTGATCATCACAGCTCTGATGCAGGTGTTCAGCTTGTAGAAAGCTTCTCAGCTTGCAGTGTTGAATCTGCCCAACAACAACCTTCCATTAACAAGGTTGATTCACCACCAAGCTTTGTATCAACAAATGGGGTTTCTTCCCCATCAGTGCAAGCTAGCTCAGACTCCTCTGATGCTGCTCCTGCTCCTGCTGCATCAAAATCTCCCACTCAGGAACAAATCTCTGGCGCCAGAGAAGAGAAACGCACGGCGGTGGCGCATGTTAAAGACAGAGTGGGTGAGAGTGATGATTCGTCAAGCAAAGTGGTGGTTCCAAACAAAGGAGAAGAATCATTCCCCAAGCCTGTTGTGTCTGTGAACATTGAGCCAGAACCAATGGTTGTGCAGCAGGACATAGTAGACATGTACATGAAAAGCATGCAGCAGTTCACTGAGTCATTGGCGAAGATGAAGCTTCCAGATCTTGATATCGGGTCACCGAGCTCAGGGAACTCGAGCTCAGACAAGAAATTGGAGTCTCCAGCATCATCAAAGAGCAACAATAACTCTCGTGTGTTTTATGGGAGCAGGGCTTTCTTCTGAGGTTTTTTAGATGTTTCCCATGTTCAAGGTTTTATATATTAAAACTTGAAGGTGACCTTAGATCTTTTAGAACAAAGAAAACTGATGTCAGTAGTGGGGAAGTATGTAATAATGTACTGTGTTTAGTGTGGTTTTTATTATTCTAATTCTGTACTTTGGAGATGTGTTAGGGTGACTCTGATGAATCATGTGACTATGTTGTACTCTCTCTCACAAGCTGGGTTCTATATCTTTAACTGCTAAATGAACTTTTCTAAGGTAGTATCACCTTCTCTGATCTGTCTATCTGTATCTTTTCAGTTTTCATTTTGGAAGTTGATAAATAATTGTGAAATCAAATCTCATGTAACCCTTTTGGTCCCTATTATAAAGGAATCTCTGGAGGGAGGTGGTTTTTACAAGTTTCTTGTCCCTGTATATGTATTAATTATATTCTTTTAAGATTGCCCATAATCAAAGTATGATGCAATTTACTTCACAATATGAACTACTCTGGTTCCTATTATAAGATAACTCCTCTAAATAGAAATATTTACTGATTTCTTTTCAAAAGTGACTTACTCTTTCTAGTTATTATAAATATTCATTTGGTTCTATTTAGGGCCGGCAAATAAGAAGAGGGAAATGAAAAATGGAATTTTCCATCTGCGGTCGTTTGGTTCACCATTTTTTTAGGAAAATGATTTCCGACAGAGGTATTTTCCCTTACATATGGGAAAACCGGTTCCCATCTATTTTGGTAGGAATCCATTTTCCGACCAACTTACGCTTCTCCAGCACCGGCCATTTACCCATTTGCAACTTCGAAAATACGTCAGAACGTTTTGAACAAGAAACAAAGTGGCGAAGGTGGAAGAGAACTCGATAATGGACATGGATTTGTAGTGTCGTCGACAAGGTTGAAGGTTGAAGATGAGGGTGTGGGAGCAATATGGGGTCCGATTTGCCAAAGCATGGGTTCTGACAGCGGGGATCTACTCTCTGATTCCTCCTTCTAAGGTCCGTTATTCTCAACAGTGAGAGTGAGATGGTCTCTTCTCTCTTCTCCCTCATCATCGACTTTATCTCTATTCCAAGTCAGCCAAATTGATGGTGAAGTTGGAGCAATGGAGGGTGGAAGGTGATGGTGAAAAGGGATGTGGTGACGTTGATAGTGAAGTTGGTGATGAGCATCACTGGTTGCGATTTTGGGATGGGGATGAGCGCGTTTGTGCGAGATTTGGGGTTGGAGATATTAATGGAAAAGATAAATAAATAATAATAATAATAATGGAAAAATGGTTTTTTTTTTTTCCCTTTTTCCTATCTTATTTTCTTCAAACTAAATACAATTTTTCCTATCAATTTATTTTCTTTTCCACTGCTAATCAAACACGTTGGAGACAAAAATATTTTTCATTTCTTTATATTCTATTCCTTTCCAACATTTTCTTTAATCCAAATGGACCTTTATAAATCACTTCCAACATGTTTCACATAAACCAATAAAAATCTTAAATTTTATTAATTATACCTTAATATCCAACAACTTTTAACTAATTCACACATATCAAAAAATGAATAACTGGTAATTCATTCGATTTCATAAAATTCAAGTGATTTCTAATATTACCCTTATTAATTATATTGAACTTTGACATCATATTAATTTTTAACCCCTCTCTTTATTTTTTGCCAACAATTTTTTACCCTCCCGCTATCTTTTTTTTGTTTTTGTTTGGTAAAATAAAGTTTAGGTGGGGTAGATACTGGTAACCTATTAGGGTCAGGGCACGCTTCCAGGCTCAAAAAACGCTTATAGAAGTACTTACAGATCACCCACTAACAAGGTCCTCACATCGACCAACGAGTATCGAACCTCATTCTTTTTGGGGTGAAGAATGCCTTAACCAACTATAACACTCTTTGTTGGCACCCTCTCGCTATCTTTATTATACGAGCATATATGAAAAGAAAAGCTAAGAATATCTTCTAAAAAGTAACTTATAAGAGGGGACCATAGGGAGTATAATAGGAATCATATAGAGTAATTTATTATTTTTAAATATGTGCAAATTTAAATTTTCTTTATTTTCAAAAAAAAAATTATTAATTTAATCGTCTCTCTCTCTCTATTTATATGTATATATAGGGAGGATCGGTATAGTCACTGTACCAATCAATCATGCATGATGATATGGTCCCACATTCACATGGAGAATGCGAAAGTTGAAGAGGCGAAATTATATATGCATTTGCTTTTTTCTTTACTGGTTCATTATAGGGATTCGCTGTGGCCTTTTTTTTTTAAAAAAAAAAAAAAAAAAAAAAACCCCATCATTCGGCTATTTCACTCGTAAGAACATGCATCTTTATCACTTCTGATGTGAGTAACAAAATATTTTATTTATTAATTTAGGTCTTACTTTAATGAATTCCTTATTGATCAAAATATCTCTTCATAGTTTCACAATTCCTTAATGTCACCAAAATTTTATTGTTTTTATAATCTGGTAACTAAATATATTAATATATAGATTAAACTAATTTTACATAAAATTTAAAAATACATGTATCAAAATTATTTTAATTATGGTTAATCATAAATGATTATTAAATAATGCTGTTAAATTTGGCTGTTTTGGTCCAAAAACAATTTTAATAATTCAATTTAACCATTAATTAAAGATTAGAGGGATGAAGATGAAATGTTAAACATAAAAGGAAAGCTTGCATAACATAATTTTATATTTTAGGAAAAGATGTCATAGGTTTTCAATATAAATTAACATAAAAAAAAATATGGGAAGTTTAGTTTACTTTTATTTTAGGGAAGTATTTTGTAATTCTAGTTCAGTAACTTTAAGATGATCATGGTTATTCTTTATAAATACAACATCAACTGAGGTCCACCCTAAACTAGCCCCCACCTCTAACACTATAGGGAGTATAAGATACCTTTTTTATTTATTTATTTTTGTTATCAGCGGATTGAACCTATAACTTCTACTTATGGGAGGAGCTTCGGTCCTTGATGTAAGACATATTTGGACAGTCGATTTTGATCCTAAATATAAGGAAAATTTATCATATTTTTTCTAATTTATCTCTATTGACACTCCATTAACAATAATCAAGGAAGAGTGGAAATGGAAGTTTTTTTTTTTTTTTTTTTTAAAAAAAAAAGACTATGATGTTTTAGAAAATATATGTTATATTAACTAACTTAACTAACTTCCTTAATCTAAAAAGATTAGATAAACATGTCTTATATTAAAGACTGGATGGATGGAGTACTAGGTTTCAAGGCCATTGGC